>BSBM01000963.1:4350000-9150000 GCA_027924585.1 Larix kaempferi | reverse complement strand
GCTCTCTCTATCTCTGAGGAAGTTGTGGGGTTTTTCACCTTAAGGTTTTCCCCACAGAAACTCTGTGTCTCTTGTCTCCCATGCTTTTGATTCTTGTGATGCTTGTCATGCTTATTGTGATTGTTATGCATTGATATACTGTATATGTTATTCTCTCAGTGAAGATCCTAGAGTATTGTGAATTAATGCTCAAAATTTAACATGGTATCAGAGCTAACCTGAGAAGAAGACATTTTGTAGTGACGGAAACTTGAGTTTCTTGTTTATTGGGTTTCTCTACACAATTTCTGGAAAAGAAGTATAGTAGATTGACTCTACTCATCAAGGAGAATCTATCTGTCTAATAAGAATTCAACTTTGAGCATTTTCAGATTTGGCCCTAAAAATTAGGGTTTCCACAAAAATAGGAATTTCTGAAATCTGAAGACATAGCTAGATGCTCATTGCAAAAATCAAAGCTTAGAGCTTTGGATCGAGATTTTTGGCTGGGTAGATCTCCGAGAAACTCAAACCCTAATTCAGGGCTCTCCCTAGTGAACCCAGGAGGAAAAAAAGGCAAATCTGAAGGGTAAAGCTTTGCCGATCTCAAATTCTAAATACAATAGGATGATTAGCTCATCAAGGCGCATCTTTCTATCCTTTCAGAAAATTGAAATTCACATTTTGAATTTTTAGGTTTTTTTCGACAAATCCTAATCTGGGACCAAATCCAGTTTTCAGCATTTCAAGTGGTAAGACCTAAATATTTTCTATTTCCATTTGAAGTACTCTTTAAGATGTCTCACCACACCAAGCTTGAGGATAAGCTTGAAGGAGCTGATAACTTCCGAGCTTTGAAGTATAGGATTGGGTTAATCCTGGAAGAGAATGAGTTGGACTCATATGTAAAAGAAGACATCCCTATCCCAGAGGATGAAGAGGCTAAGGTATTGCATAAGAAAAACTTGGTCAAGGCAAAGAGAATCATTGTTGATTCTATCAAAGACCATCTCATACCCCATGTGTCTTCTCTAAAGACACCCAAGGAGATGTTTGACTCTTTGACCAAGCTATTTGAAGGGAAGAACATAAATCCGAAGATGACCCTCCGGAACCAATTGAAAGGAGTAAACTTTCAGAATGGAGAAACCATTCAATCTTATTTTTCAAAGGTCTCCCAGATCAAGGAATAACTAGAAGCAGTGGATGAAATGGTGGAGAATGGTAAAGTCGTGATGGCCACTCTAAATGGCCTACCCAGGTCATGGGATTCCTTTATTCAAGGAATCTGTGCAAGGAAGAAGTTGATCTCCTTCAACAGATTGCGGGAAGAATGCTCTCAAGAAGAAGCTAAGCTTGTGGCTCGAGAAGAAAAGATGGGAAATGAAGATCAAGCTCTCACGGCACATGCCAGGAAAGGCAAGTCCAAGAAGGAATCATCTCATAACAGAATATTCTCACACCACCATTATCATAAAGATAAGAAAGATCTCAGATGCTTCAATTGCAATGAGAAGGGACACTTTGCTTCAGATTGTCCCAAGAAGAAGAAAGACAACAACAATAACTTCAATAAGAAGAAGAAGAATAACACAAGAAGATATCATGCTCATGCTGCCGAAGATGATGAACCCCCAAAGAAGAAGGCTAGGGCAGAAAGTGATAGTGATGATGACTCATCAAGTGAAGAAGAGTATGTTCTAATTTTTGCTCTCACAGGTACTATCTCCCATGGTTGTAATGATTGGTTGACTGACAGTGGGGCTTCCAAACACGTGACTGGGTTTAAGGAATCTTTTGTGAATCTATCTGAACATGAATCACCCCATAAGGTGAAACTTGGGGATGATTATCAATACCCAATCAAAGGAAGTGGTGAAGCATCCTACAACCTAGATTCTGGAAAATCTTTGAAGATGAAAGAAGTCCTTTATGTACTTGGGCTCAAGAAGAACTTACTCTCCATCTCTGCATTGGATGCAAAAGGTATGAGGGTTGCATTTGTGGATGGCCAAGTCCTAATGTGGCCAAAGGGAAAGAATATAGATGATGCAGTAGTAATTGGAGAGCAAGAGGGAGGTTTGTATAAATTGAAGGGACAACCTGAACATGCCATGGTACATGAATCCATGGAGCCAAGTGAACTTTGGCATAGAAGCCTTGCTCATATGCACTATAGGGCACTTCCAATTGCAAGCAAGGCTATAGAGGGTCTTCCTGAAATCAAGACCAAACATGAAGGTGTTTGCAAAGGATGTACAAAAGGTAAGAACATTAAGAAGGCTTTCCCAAGCAGTGAAAGCAAGGCAAAAGACATCCTGGAAATCATCCACTCAGATGTATGTGGTCCTATGTCATCTAGTTCTGTGAGTGGGTATGTTTACTATGTCTCATTTATTGATGACTTCTCCAGGAAGACTTGGGTATACTTCTTGAAGAACAAAGATGAGGTGTTGGATAAATTCAAGGAATTCAAAACCTTGATGGAGAATCAAACTGACAAGAAGATAAAAATATTCAGATCCGACAATGGTGGAGAATTCACCTCAGGTGACTTCAAGAAGCTCTGTAGTGATTCAGGGATTAAGAGGGAGTTGACTGCTCCTTATAATCCTCAACAGAATGGAGTTGCAGAAAGGAAGAATAAAACAATCATGGATGTAGCAAGGGCAATGTTGCATGACCAGGATCTACCTATGCATCTATGGCAGAAGCAGCTAGAACAACTGTATATGTGCATAACAAAACACCCCACAAGATATTGGATAACAAGACACCAAAAGAGGTATTTTCTGGTAAGAAACCTAAAGTCAGCCATCTCAGAATATTTGGTTGTCTAGTATTCACTCATGTCCCAAAGGAAAAGAGGACTAAACTAGATCCTTCAGGAAAGAAGGGAATCTTTTTGGGTTACAGTGAAAGCTCGAAGGCTTACAGAATATACTTTCCAGGGTTCAATAAGATTGATGTCAGTAGGGATGTAACATTTGATGAAAACTCAGCATTCATCAAATCAAGGAAGGCACCTATCGAAGTTTATGAAGAACCTAAGGAAACTAGATTTCAAGACATTACCATGACTGAAGCAATTCCGAAAGTTGTTTGTGAGTTTGAAGATCCGTAAGAACCTATAGATCCACTCCGTAAGGATAACTCTCACAAGAGGAAACCTGCATGGGCTAGAGAGCTCATTCAAGATGCAGAAAGATTTGGTATTCCAGAAGAAGAACACAGAGCAAAGAAGATAACCAGATCACATACCAGCTATGTTGCTTTACTCTGTGACATTATGAACAAAGAGACTTCCAGTTATGAAGAAGCAGCGGAAAAGAAAAAATGGAAGGATGCCATGGTTGAAGAATACCAATAAATAATGAAGAATGATGTTTGGGATGTTGTACCAAGACCTAAAGAGAAGTCTGTTGTGACTTCTAAATGGATCTACAAAATCAAGCATGCTGCAGATGGCAGTGTAGAGAAATACAAAGCAAGATTTGTAGCTCGTGGCTTCTCTCAGAAAGAGGGAATAGATTATGAAGAAACTTTTGCACCTGTAGCCAGGTATACTTCCATCAGAACAGTACTTGCCCTGGCTACAACGATGAAATGGAAAATACACCAGATGGATGTCAAGACTGCCTTCTTGAATGGTGTAGTTGAAGAGGAAGTATATGTGGAGCAGCCACTCGGTTTCTAAATACATGACAGGGAGTCGTATGTGTGCAAATTGAAGAAAGCCTTGTATGGCTTGAAGCAAGCTCCTAGAACTTGGTATGGCAGGATGGACAGTTTCCTATCTAGTTTGGGCTTTACCAAGAGTAAAGCAGATTCCAACCTTTACTACAAGGTTGAGGAAGGAAATCCTATGATTCTACTTCTGTATGTGGATGACTTATTTGTAACAGGAGATGACAAATTGATTGCAGATACAAAGAGGAAGCTTGCTGCTGAGTTTGATATGAAAGATTTGGGAATGATGCATTATTTCCTAGGTATGGAGGTGTGGCAGAGTATAGGTGGGATATTCCTTGGTCAAGGGAAGTACAAAGTAGATATCCTGAAGAGATTCAGGATGATGGATTGAAAGGCCATGGCCACACCTATGGCATCGAATCTGAAGCTTCTATGTGATGCTTCATCTAAGCCGGTTGATGTCTCTATGTATTGTCAGATGATTGGGTCCTTGATGTACCTGATGAACACTAGACCAGATATTTGCTTTGCGGTGAACACATTGAGTCAGTTCCTGACAGATCCGAGGAGTGTTCATATGGTTGCTGTAAAGCATGTTCTGAGGTACCTAAAGGGTACAGTGGATTATGGGCTCAAGTATGAAGCGAATCAAAAGTTTAACCTGTAGGGTTATGTTGATTCAGATTGGGCTGGCAGTGCTGCAGATAGGAAGAACACATCTGGATGCTGCTTCAGTATGGGATTAGGTGTGATCTCTTGGTTTAGCCGAAAGAAGTCCTATGTAGCACTGAGTACAGTTGAGGCAGAGTATGTTGCAACCTGTTCAGCTAGTTGTGAGGCAGTATGGCTACGAAATCTACTGTCTGAGTTATTTGATCTTCCGTTGGATGCTACTGGTATCTTTTGTGATAACCAGAGTTGTGTGAAGCTGTCCGAGAACCCAATGTTTCATGATAGGTCGAAACACATAGAGATCAAATATCACTATATCAGGGATATGGTGCAGAGAGGAGCTGTGAAGCTCCTGTATGTTGTGACAGACGAGCAGATTGCAGATGTGCTGACGAAGCCACTAGCTAGGGTGAAGTTTGAGTACTTCAGAGAGAGGCTTGGTGTTCTTTGGATTGATGACACTTCGAGGAAGAAGTGATGGACACATTTGTTGAAGCCATTCCAAGCATGTTGGAAGGAGGATCCTTCACATGGCTGTGGATGTAAGCGCTGGATGATGAGCATCAGGATGATGTTCTGGTTTCTACTTTGTATGATCAGTTGGATCATTTTTATATGTATGTATGTATGCATCATGTTGGATGCTGGATATGATCAGTTGGATCATTTATATGTATATGTATGTACGCATCATGTTGGATGCTGGATATGATCAGTTGGATCATTTATATGTATGTATGCATCATGCTGGATGTTGGATATGATCAGTTGGATCATGTGTATGTATTTTGTATAAGCATCATGTTGGATGCTTGGACCATGTATCTATATATGTATCAGGTGGATACATTGTATGATCAGGTAGATAATGTATGTTGATATGTATCAGGTATGATCAGGTGGATCATGTATTTGTATTTGTATCAGGTGGATACACTATATGATCAGGTGGATCATGTATTTGTATTTCTATCAGGTGGATACACTGTATGATCAGGTGGATCATGTATGATGATATGTATCAAGTAGATACTTGGTATGCATCAGGTGGATGCATTGTATGATCATGGATGACGAGCTTCAGGATGTTTCTCCAGATGACATGCAGCAGGATGTTGCAGTGATGATGATCAATATGATCATGTGTACATCAGGATGATGTATGGTGAGTATCAGGTTGATACTCTGTGGCCGTCGAATAGGTTGTGCAGATAAGCATGTAATGTGTTCCCTGGGAGATTTGCAGGTAGTCTTTCGAGGTTTTGCCTACGGCATGTAATTTGTACCCTGGGATATTTGGCAAATGCTCTTTCAAGGTTTTGCTTGGGAGGACATATAATTTGTGCCCTGGGAGATCTGCAGATTGTCTTTCGAGGTTTTTCCTATGGCATATAATTTGTGCCCTGGGATATTTGGCCGATGCTCTTTCGAGGTTTTGTCCTATGGCATGTAATTTGTGCCCTGGGAGATCCAATAGGTTGAGCCGTGTGCTCGTAATCAGTCTTGGGATGCTCTTTCGAGGTTTTCCCATGACCACATGTAATTTGTGCCCTGGGAGATCCAATAGGTTGAGGCTTGTGCTCATAATCAGTCCTGGGATGCTCTTTCGAAGTTTTTTGGTGACCACATGTAATTTGTGCCCTGGGAGATCCGAAAGGTTGAGCCTTGTGCTCGTAATCAGTCCTGGGATTCTCTTTCGAGTTTTTATGGTGGGGTCACATGTAATAAGTCCTGGAGATATGGACAAGATGAAAAAGGCCTCAGATGCTCTTTAGGGTTCTTTCTAGTCAAGAGACTCTTTTAAGGTTTTGTGACACACATAATAAGTCCTGAGATTTCCACAGTATGGCCAGTGATTATGAAGACCTGCAGGTGGTGGGCCTACATCCAGTATGAAAAAGGACTGGCTTTGTAGAACTTCCTATGACGAGTAGTGTCAGAGATTGGTTGAGATAGTAGCAGTAGTGACGATGATGATGACGATGCATCGATGATGATGATCCTGATAAGAAGACTTGTCTAGCAGATCTGTGTCGAGAAATACCTTCCTAGTTAAGAGGGAGTGTTGATGTATATGTAACTTCGGAATTTATTTCATCTATGTATTTCATATATACTTATTGTACCCTTATTAGAGATGTTTTATTCCTCTATAAGGAAGTTTTGTCATGTGGATTGACAAGTGTCACAAGTGTGGTGTACTTTTCAATGGGTTATTAGACCACCATGTGTGGGGTCGACCCTTAAGTATATATTATATTGTGGATGTACCTAGCTAGAGCAGTCGGCCCCATAAGGTCACTGGGAAAATAGGTTAGTATAAATAGAGATCAAGAGATCTCTATTTAGATAATTTGGAAAGTCATATCTCTCTCACTCAGAAAGTGGCGCACTAGTGAGGAGGAGGATCATCTGCTTCTAGGAGACTATCTCAAGTGTATTTTGGTTGTACTTTGGTTGAGCCATTGCTCTCTCTATCTCTGAGGAAGTTGTGGGGTTTTCACCTTAGGGTTTTCCCCATGGAAACTCTGTGTCTCTTGTCTCCCATGCTTTTGATTCTTGTGATGCTTGTCATGATTATTGTGATTGTTATGCATTGATATACTATATATGTTATTCTCTAAATGAAGATCCTAGAGTAGTGTGAATTAATGCTCAAAATTTAACAACATTTTGGTGGACAATCAAAGTGCCATCAAGATATCTATTGATCCAGTTTAGAGGTAGAGAACCAAACACATAGAGATCCATATGCAATACATTTGGGGCTTAGTGCATGATAGAGTGATTTCCTTATAGTATTGCCCATCCACTGAGCAAACTGTTGATATTTTCACCAAGTGTTTCACTGAGAAGACCTTGACTCACTTGAGAACTTTTCCTGAAGTGAGTGATGGATGGTGATTGCTGCAATTTTATTTTAGGTTCATCCCCATGTCCATTTTAGAGGGAAGGTTTTATCCCATGAGGTTTTCCTTCTTTTCCTCAATTTACATGGACAAATAAAATTTATGTTTTGTATGAGGTGACTTGAGCCTTTGTTGCCAAGGCCTCCCACTTTAATTTCATGAGATGTACTAAGTTTTGGTTAAGGGGGGGTGTTAGAACATTAACCCAATACTTAGTACCTTGGTTCATAGCCTTAGCCAATTTTATTGCCTTGCATGCATTATTACACTATGGTTTGGACTTAGGTAGCTTTAATTTGGAAAATAACCACTTATGAGGAGTGTTCACACCTATTTTGAGCAACCCAGCTTAGTCAAACTCCACATTTGTCCACAAGTGCACCCTCATTTAATTCTAGAGCACTCCCCTTCCTTGAAATGGGGAATTGTTGTTGACTAGGGGCACTTGGGTGGATTTGGCCCAATTTTGGCATGATTTGGAGAATTTATTGCCTCCTAGCACCTACCACTTAGCTTATTTTGCTCACCCATGCATGCCTATGACCCATTATTGATCCAACATGCCTCAACCACGTTCACACCAAAATTCATGACCATTTGGGCTGTGTTGGAGCAAGTTGGACCCACCTAGGGGGGATTGAGGCCAATTTGGCCAATTAAACATGTACACTAATTTTGGGCTTCCTAAGCCACATGAATTTCTCCAAATGTAATATAAACCTATTCTAAACATATTTACATGTTAGACAGTCTAATAATACCAAGTTTCACTTCACATTGTGTGTGTAAATTTGTCTTCTTTTAAACATTTTTTGTTGGTTTTTGCAAGTAATTCGATTTGTGAGGTTCTCTAAGGCTCCTAGATCTTGTTGTAGATCAAAATACTCACAAGGTCATCATACCAAGAAACATAAAATATAAGGAAGGGAAATGGGGCTCAGTGCACAGATAGGAGACTATGAGATGGACGAGATCATCCTTGATCTCAGATCAGAATTAAATGTCTTGACCAAGCAGACATGGCAGTAGATAGGGAGACCAAAGTTGCTATGGTCACCCATATATTTGAAATTGGCCAACCAGCCGACAGTCATACCTTTTGGGAAACTGACCAATGTTATTGTCAATAGAGATGGAGTGCGAAGTTATGCAGACTTTGAGGTCATTGAAATTGTGGATGATAGTCATCCTTATCCAGCATTGTTGGGTATAGAATGGGAAATGGATAACCTCACCATTATAAATTTGAAGACAAATAAGATGATCTTCGAAGGGTAGGATATAAGGGTCATCACACCATTGGACCCCTCAAACGGAGAAAGATATAGTGAGCCGATTCAAGAAGAATCCAGAGCTCAAGACCTGGACTGCATCTACAAAATGACTATGAATGATGCTGACTATATTAATCCTACTATGGATGGAACACTTAGTTGGTGATGTGATAGTTCTTGCATCTCAGACTCGGATGCAGGACTGGAGAGCTGGAAAAGTCGTATGCATGAAATATATGTAAGAGGATGCGCATAGATCATGAAGTCATTGCGCTGGATTGGAAGAGAGGTAACTCTAATCCCCACCTATGATGGTTCATCTAATGTTTATTCCTTTATCCAGGAATATAATGTCTCAGTTGCAGCTAAACATCGCATACCAGCACTAGACATGGCACTACACGAGACACCTGCAAGATGGTGGGTTGTGCATAAGCAGACATTGACCACATGGGATCAATGCAGACACATGATGTAAATCAGGTACGCTAAGAAGGTTCTACTGACCTATGAGAAATATAATGGACAGACGGATCCAAGGGAGCATATTGAAATCTATTCACAAACATGAGAGGAGAGACCATAGATAGAATGGGTTTATCTATTTGTGCATACCTTGGAGGAATAGACTCCAAAGAACTGGTACCTAGACACAGAGTTGTGCAAAGGAACTATAGATTGGCCTACCCTGACTATGAACTTCCAGAGAACTTTCAGCTTTGAGGATGAAAGTCTGAGTATAAATGAAGCTCTACATGTTATCAAGGAAAGAATATTCAGATCAGAATGCCCAAGTACAAACGAGGCATTAGAAGAACTCAAAGAGAGAGTGTTTGAAGATATCAAAGTACCTACGAACTTACAGCCAGAATGGCAAGGTAGATAGAACATGCCCTTGAATGCTATAACATTGCTGAAAATGAAGAACAAGAAGAAAGCGATGAGGAGGATCCGCTCAACGTCAATATACCTGAGTCAGAGGGTCCGCGCGATGTAGAGGGACCTCCACTGGAAATTTCAGATATGAGTGGACTTGTGAAGACAAGAAAAGTGAACATTGGCACAAGTGAAGAGCCGAAGTTCGCATCAATTGAAGATTACTGGGATGATCAGACGGTCAAGGAGATCGCAGACCTGCTACATGAATATCCTGATTTATTTCCAACAGAATTTACAGAAATCAAGGGTATTTTAGACGAACTGGGGGTTATAAAAATACCTCTTAAGCCAGGTGTGAATCCTGTTAAGAAAAGGCCCTATAGATTGAATCCTCGATACAAAGAAAGAGTCAAGGTAGAACTTGATAAGATGCTCGATGCGGGGATCATTGATCCGGTTGAAGAATATGAGTGGATAAGCCCCATGGTTATCCAAGACAAGAAGACAAAATGTGAGATTAGGATCTGCGTTGATCTCAGAAAGTTGAATGATGCTTCGATGCATGACCCATTTCCTACCCCTTTCATAGATGAAGTTTTAGACAATGTTGGAGGAAATTAGGCATATTATTTCACTGATGGATTTTCTGGATACCATCAGATAAGGATTGATCCAACGGATAGGCATAAGACCACTTTTTCCAATGGATAGGAATAAGACCACTTTTTCCACTGAATGGGGGTTGTTCTAGTATACAGTGATGCCTTTTGGTTTGAAGAACACGCCTGCTATTTTTTCCAAAGTTGTGGTTGCAACATTTAAAGATTTCATGCATAAGTTTTTATAAGCATATTTTGATGATTGGACTGTCTTTGGTTTGTTGAAAAACCACTGTGCAAACCTCAGAATGATGCTAGAAAAGTGTAGACAACGTTATATAGCCTTGAATTTGAAGAAGTGTGTTTTCTGTGTGCCTTATGGTATTCTATTAGGACACATTGTGTGCAGACAAGGACTAATGGTTGATCCTGCAAAGATCGCAGTAATTGGGAATTTACCTGCACCAACCTCTGTAAAGCAGTTGCGCACCATGTTGGGGCATATGGGTTACTACAGGAAGTTTATAAAAGGTTATGCGCAGATTACCACGCCGATGGAGAAACTGTTAAAGAAAGACATGCAGTTCATCTAGAACGTAGAATGTGAGCAAGGATTGGACACGCTAAAATAGAAAATGGTAATTGCATCAATCCTAGATTTTCCAGACTAGGAGAAGCCATTTCATGTCCATGTTGATGATTCATGTATAGCGTTGGGTGTTGTACTAACACAACTAGGAGAGGGAGTTATTGACCATCCCATTGCATTTTTGAGTAGGAAGCTCTCGTCGGTTGAAAACAATTACACGACCAATGAAAGGGAGGGTCTAGCTATAGTCTACGCACTTTAGAAATTTAGGCACTATTTTCTCGGTGTGCACTTCTCTATGTACATTGGCCATTCAAATTTGAAGTATATGGTCAATAAGCCAGTCTTAGAGGGAAGAATTTATAGATGGTTGTTACTCTTCCAGGAGTATGACTTCAAAATTGTAGTTAAGCCAAGCAGATTGAACCTAGGACCTGATCATCTATCAAGGATTGAGTCAGGCGAGGAACCTACCAATCTTGAAGACAATCTTCCTGATGCATAGTTGTTTGCAATACAGATTGCTGATGATTATTACAAAGACATTGTAGAATTTTTGACAACTGGGTTGGAACACACATATTTTACTATGCAACAGAAGAAGCAACTGGTAGTAAGAGCAGCAAACTTCACCATAATCGCGAGACAACTATACAAATTGGGACCAGATGAAGTGTTGTGCAGATGTGTTTTAGAGCACGAAAAGCCATTCATATTGGCTGATGCACATTCAAGTGTATCGGGAGGTCACTACGCAGGAAGAGCCACTGTGTAGAATATATTAAGGGCAGGGATAGGGTGGCCTACTATTCATAAAGATTTGAAGGAACATTGCCAGAGTTGCGATGTCTCTCAGAGGACAGGAATGCCATCAAGAAGAGATGAAATGCCTTTGAATCCACAGTTAACACTTCAAGCATTTGAGAAATGGGCCATTGATTTTGTGGGATCTATAAACCCACCGGGAAAAAGGATTGGTGTGAGATATATCATCACTGCCACTGATTATCTCACCAGATGGGCAGAAGCAAAGCCAATAAAGGACTATAGTGCAGTTACTACCGCGCAGTTCATCTTTGAAAACATCCTTACGAGGTTTAGATGTCTAAATATATTGATGAGTGATCAGGGAAATCACTTTTTGAACAGAAAAATTGAAGCCCTGACTAAAGAATTCCATATTCACCATCAGAGGAGTATGCCATATCATCCACAAGCAAATGGAACTATGGAAGCTTTCAATAAGGTACTGGAGAATGCACTGACAAAAGTATTAAATGTCAATCGGGATGACTGGGACCTTCGCATTCTAGCTGTGTTATGAGCGTACACGACTGGTTGCAAGAAATTGACTAGCCACACACCTTTTAGGTTGGCCTATGGACAGGAAGCAGTAATGCCTATGGACTATATTGTACTCAGCTTAAGAATAGTTGCATTTATAGGCATGGAAGATCGAGAGGCACTAGAAGAAAGACTTCTACACTTGGTTGGCTTGGAGGAAGATCGCTTCATCATAGGATTTCACTAGCAAGTGCAGAAAGATAGAGAAAAAGCGTGGCATGATCGCCATATCAAGAACAAGTCCTTTCAGGTAGGTGATCTAGTCCTCTTGTATGATAGCAAATTTATGAAATTTCCTGGAAAGTTTAAGATGCATTGGCTTGGTCCATATACTATTGTACATGTTACTAACGGTGGCGCAACTCAGTGAGCCACGTTAGTTGGAGACAATTTACCTGGGTTAGTGGATGGAAGTAGGATAAAACCCTATTAGGATAGTCCTACTTTGCAGAATCTGCCCTAAGAAGAAGAAAAGAAGATTTCTAAGTGTCAAGTACAGTTGAAATTGGGCAGATTCTGTACGCAGTTTTGGTCTAACATGTGAAGTATGATAGAAGGATATATGTGCTTGCAGCAAGTGAAGCTACATGGATAAAAAAGAAAAAAGAACCATGCAACACGAAGTTCAAAATGTAGCTGCGCAGATCAAACAAGAAAGAACAACTGTGCAGAATGAGAAAGTGCGACAAGAGGCATGTGATGGAATGACAAATGCGCAGTCACAAGCGAAGAAGCACATGTATGAAGAAGAACCGCATAAGATTCCCATCATGAAACCACAAGCACATCACGACGTAAATATTAACCGCAATGACTATCGGTCGGTTAGTGGGTCGTTATCCAAACTAGTGGCATCGACAAGATCAAGCATTAACAACAAAGATGATCCTTCGAGCATAATAATGGGCGAGGTGACTGATATCTCACTAAGATCCAGCTAGCACACTAGCAATTAAATGCTAACTTAACTGATTTAACAACTTGACAGTACCGACACCTTTTTGCAATTAATGAAACATCATTCGTTCAGGAATGATGATTGGTCAACAACACCGCAATCTCAGAGGAGATCTGGAAAAAGGACAAAACATTAACCACTCCATTAATGGTCGATCACCACGTTCAAGACCAGGAGGGTCTATAAATAGCCCTCGGCCAAGCAGTTATACGTTTTACTGAGAACTCTATTTCGTCTGCATGTGATTTTAGAGCTTCCAGAACCAGAGAGCCGAGTAGCTTGTGAGTGCATGTCCGAGCCACTTACCAGTGCTGAAGTCCTGAAAATATTCATCCAGTCAAGCTTTCAAGGAGTCATGTCGGCTCCATCTACCAAACCTACAGGGGAGAAAGGTGCTTCATCTCGAAGCTCTGCAAGATAGGATGCAGGGATGATGAAGGATAAACATCCAACTAAATACTAGGATGAGCTAAAGACAGCAAAGCCGCAGAAACCAGTCATGTTCCACTAGTGACCCATCCACCTCGTCCACGAGTATATTCCACCACGAAAAGATGATGCAATGCCTGTCCAATTGAAGAAAAATTTTGTTTATAAGATTCCAATCCCACCCATTTCTAGTAAAGTAAGGGTTGTAGAACACCTTCTGGGGAAAGTACAAGACTGCAAGTTTTAAGACCATGACTTGCTCGAAGGAGCACAGTCGAAGCCAAAGAAGTTCCCACAATTTTAGCTGCACCAATACATCCATCGGCAGGTTGATGAATCCAGCACCGAAACTCTATACGTGCAGGACTAGCTCAAAGGGATTGAGCCATCGGGATTGCTAAACTTGCTGCGCATCCCGCACTTTGATAGAAGCCAAAAACTCAATGTAGTAGTGCACGTTTTGTTTTCCTGCGTACATAAAGCATACCTATGGCTGGAAAAGTGAATTGATATCAATATCGATAAGATACACTACATTACGCTTCTAAATAAGAGAGGTGATGACCCTTCGCAAGTGTTTGTAGGAAGAGCATAGGAAAAAGAGATCTCTGTCAAAGTCACAGAGGAATTTGGCATAGTCTGGAGCAAACATGGCTTTCCCACCAAAGATATCAATGATGAATTGACCAAGTTCATAGTTCAATTGCTCGCAAGGAAGATACTATGCAAAAGCAGACTGCCAAAGGTATCGGCCGCAGCAATCCGGCTTGCGTCTAAGAAATTGAAAGGAACCTCTTACAACTGGGCGCAGTACCTGCTGAATGAGTTCTTTGCAGACGTCGAAGAAACTCAAGAAAAGGGAACCCCGTTCCACTATAGTTGGTTATTAGTACTGATTGCCTTCATCGGTTGGAAAGAGCCGGTCGGCTACTAAGGTGTTCCAGTTTTCAAAGGGCAATGCCGCGGGACACACTTTGCCAACTTGTGGGAAAACTCTAAGTCCTCAAGGAATCACCAAATCAATGAAGTGTTTTACATATACTATAGCTGTTGTGTGATGTAAGTCAACGCACTCCACACATCTTAAAGCCATTAACAGATACCTACAAGGGGATAATGAGATTCATGGCAGATAAGCATAGATCGTACATTCATCCTAGGGCTGACTCGGATACAAAGCTATGGTATCTAGGATTTTATCAGTTAGATGATGAGAAGATTGAATAGATGATCGAGAATTGGGAACTAGACTAGAAAGTGGCCCAGCCAATTGACATTGAGTCCAACTATGAACAGAACAAAGATGAAGAGAAGGATAAATGGAAAGATGATGAGACAGCCGAAGAAACAGAGGAAGATAAGGATGAAGACAAAAGTGAAGATAAAGAACAAACTACAGCAATACCGATTGTTGAGGACAAAGAAACTGTACAAGACAAATCGGAAGGCCAGGAGGGTGGAAAGAGAAAAGCAACTGTGAGCCCCTCATTGGAAAAAGGCCAGCATAAGAAGCGAAAGGATGTTAAGCCCAAATTGACACCAATGCTGCATGAGGATGATTGTAAATCCATTGCAACAAAGGTTCAGGAACTAT
This sequence comes from Larix kaempferi, assembly GCA_027924585.1. Classification (NCBI taxonomy): domain Eukaryota; kingdom Viridiplantae; phylum Streptophyta; class Pinopsida; order Pinales; family Pinaceae; genus Larix; species Larix kaempferi. The sequence continues at coordinate 9,135,081 of BSBM01000963.1, read as the reverse complement.
GGGAAGAGACTGCAAAGAAAGAAGCAAAACAAGAGAAGCTGTAGCTAACCCTGCTTCAGGCAGTCGAATCTGTGAAAACAATCGTTGTGGACATTCGCAGATTAGAAATAGAGGGAAAATAAGGAGGGACAAGCGCGCAGAAGAGGAAACCTAATTCAATGAGCACATACCCTAGGGTAGCTCATATAGAGCTGACACACTTTATTTTTCCAAATGATAAGGTGCACAAAGCAGCAAAGGACTCAGCACATTTCGACCTCAACATTGGGTCATTACCACTGGAAGATTTCAACGATTTGCATACGCACATCGTAGAGGAGATTCATGAAAGAGGCATTCCTCATATGACCAGAGTACCCATGTTCAAGAACGCTTCAAAGAGCTAAAGCAGGAATCTGTGCAGAATACCAAGGAGTTAGCCAAGGCTAGAGAAAGAGACTGCAAGCTAAAAGAGATAGTATCAGTGGTATGCACAAATATTCCAGAATGCGCAGAAGAGAAAAATGTCAAGGATGCAATAGTAAATATGGGAGCGAAAGTGGAGTCCCTTACAACCGAAATGATGGAGATGGAGATCTCTTATAAAGGGAATATTGTGGACCTGGAAGCTTGGCATCCAAGTACCTCGCCGAATGAGCGCATAGCTCCAACAAAAGTTGTACAGGCCACCTTGGACGGTATTTCGATCGAGCACTACAACAAAAATAGCCCTTTAGGGGTGGTTTTGGCTTGTAGGGGTCTTGGTAAAACCCCCCCTAAAAAATGTTTCAGACCTTTGGAGGCGGTCTTTTAAAACCACCCCTAAAAGTCATGGAAATTGGACTTTTGGGGACGGTTTTTTTTAAATCCGCCCCCAAAAGTCCTAAAATTTGACTTTTGGGGGTGGTTTTTGGAAACACCCCCCTAAAAGCCCAATTCTCATAACTTTTGGGGGTGGTTTGTCAAAACCCCCCATAAAAGTCATGAGAATTGAACTTTTGGAGGCAGTTTTTTTGGAACCTCTCTTAAAAGTCATGAGAATTGAAATTTTGGAGGTGGCTATTTGAGAACCCCTCCTAAAAGCCCAATTCTCATAACCTTTGGGTGCGGTTTGTCAAAACCCCCCCTAAAAGTCATGAGAATTGAACTTTGGGAGGCGGTTTATTTAGAACCCCCCTTAAAAGTCATGAGAATTGAACTTTTGGAGGCGGTTGTTTGAAAACCCCCCTAAAAGCCCAATTCTCATTACTTGTGGGGGTGGTTTGTCAAAGACCCCACTAAAAGTCACGAGAATTGAACTTTTGGAGGGTTTTTTTTTTGAACCCCCCTTAAAACTCATGAGAATTGAACTTTTGGAGGTGGTTTTTTGGCACCCCCCTTAAAAGTCATGAGAATTGAGATTTTGGAGGTGGTTTGTTGGAGCCCCCCCACTAAAAGTCATGAGAATTGAACTTTTGGAGGCGGTTATTTGGAACCCCCCCTTAAAAGTCATGAGAATTGAACTTTTGGAGGCAGGTTTTTGAAACCCCCCTTAAAAGTCATGAGAATTGATCTTTTGGAGGTAGTTTGTTGAACTCCCCTCCTAAAATTCATGCAAATTAAAAATTTGGAGGTAGTTGTTGAAAAATACCCCTTAAAAGTCATGATAATTAAACGTTTGGAGGCGCTTTTGTGAAACCCCCCTTAAAAGAAATGAGAATTGAACTTTTGGAGGCGGTTTATTGAACCCCCCCCTAAAAGTCACGCGAATTGAAATTTTCGAGGAAGTTTTTTTGAAAACCCCCTAAAAGTCATTTATGTATGTGGGTTAGGTGTGTGACATGGGTTCAACAATGCATCTCATCAAAACATTGGAGCTAAGCGCACACAAGCTATTATAGTGTTAGGAAGGGTGTGAATCATCATTCAACACCATATCCCATTACAGCTCTACAATTGAGGCAGTCATGCTAGGTTTTTCACATCAAAGATGGTTCTCACACTCCAACTTTCCATGATCCATGGTCAAAATACAAAATCGTGTGCCATACCATTATCCTTTATGGCAAATGGGCCATGTGTAGGACCCTAATCACCACATGATTCCTACACAAGGAATACTTAGCTTGCAAGTGGGTATGGTGGCCATTTCAATATTTACAACATCATGGATGGTTCTTGAAGCCTAATCCATGGTGTCCATGGTGTTAGATCAAAATCTAGTTTATAATGACTGGTAGTTACCTCAAGGTCTTGTGACCTATGGGCATTTCTCTATACCACCACATAGGTCATAAGCAAGGAATATTTAGCAAATTGAGATTGTAGGTTTCACCAAATTGCAAGATCCCCATGCTAGTCCATTATAGAAAGTCCCAAGGTAGAAAGTGAACGTCCTATTGGGTAATCCGTGTCCCTCAAAGTAGCTTCTACACTTCCTCCATATGTTACATCTCCACAGCCCGTTATGGCACCCCCATTTAAAACCAACTGAAACCTCTTTCCAATCATCAATCTATCCTCAATATTAATACCACCAATTATGGCATCACCCAACAATGTCATGGCAAGTCCTGCTGTTGTTTTATTGTACTTAAAATTACTAAACATGGTTTTTGTACGCAGAGTGTATGCAAGCTCCTTACCAAGGGTCTGAATATCCAGTTCTGCTGAAGTCATTTTTCCCTCTCCATGTTTCAAAGTCCAAGGCTAAGGAGGTGGGCTCCACCAACCACACATGGCTGCTTGAGTGTATTATTAGCCTATGATTTAGGGTGTCGATGGCAAAAAGTTTTTTTTAGTAGTATGTAGATGTCTCAGGGTCTTGGGAATGATTTTCTAAGAAAGAATACCATGACTTTGTCCCTAAAGAAATTGTCATGGCATTCAAAGCCATGAACATTGCCTCAAAGTACCATGAAATATTTTGGAGTGGTATCTATAGTGATAGGTGTTTGGATCTTGTGGCCTTAGGGCCTTAATGGAAATGGTTAGTGGAGGAGATAACCTAAACCTTAGGCTTTACAAGAATCTTCTAGACATCTAGAACTAAGTAGGTTTCCTCCATAGATCACATATGGCCTATTGAGGGTATCACAGGCCTATGATTCAGGATGTTGGCACCATTAAGTGGTTTGAGAAATATGAAGGTGTCCTAGAGCCTTCAAAATGGAATTTTAGGGATGAAGACCATATGTTTTTCTCTAAAGAAACCATTGAGGTACCTAGAGTTCTCTGCAATGCCTCAAAGAGCCATACATGACTTTGCATGAGTATCCATGGTGCTATGTATCTAGATCTTGTGGTCTTAGGGCCTTATACATGGCAATGGAGGAGACCTGCAACTCAATCCCTGAGGGAATCTTCTAACCATCCAAAAATACGAACGTGTCCTCCACCAACAACAAGTGGCCTCTTGAGGGTATCATTGGCCTATGATTGATGTCGTTTGTGCCATTAGGTGAGTTTGAGAATAATGTATGTGTCATAGGGAATTTGGAATGGATTTATATGGAATAACACCATTAAGAATTCCTGTCGGTGGAAATATGAGAACCATTAATATGTTGTGAGAACAAGTATAACTCTCAACACCTCTCCATTTTTTTTACCACTAGTGTTTACATTCAATATGGTGGGTAGTGTAGAGGTCTTGGTGTGGAGAAGAGAAAGGCTATGCTCGTCGGTGCATGAAAACAATGGATGTTGACATGAATTGTAGAGGTCATCAATGCTCTGCAAGAAGGGTGGATGGACATCATGCAGGAGCCCAACTAAGGTTCAACCTCCAAAAGGCGCATGTAGAGGGTAGTTCTTGGGGTACATTTTTCCTTTACTTTCTCATCTTAAAATCCATGTTGAGAATGTGGGTGCTCATCTTGAAACATCGATATTAAAAACCTCATAGTGTGTATAGGTCACAGTGTGGGGAAGAGAAGGGCTTTGTTCATAATTTCTTAGAAGAGTACACTTGAAGCTATAGGTGGTGTCGACTTGAAGTGCATAGTTCATTGATTCCCTGCAATATGGGTGGATGGGAATCATGCAACAATCTGGCTTAGGATAAACCTCCATATGGCACATGTAAAGGGTAATTCTTGGGGGGAATTCTACTAGCTCCCCACTCATCCTAAATCCCTCGTGCACAATGTGGGAATTGAAATTGATGTCCTAGGTTTGCAAAATGTGAGCAGTCTTGACATAACATGTATAGTTTTTCAAAGCAGGGGATATGACGGTGCGTAATGGAGAGGAAACAACATCATACCACTTCTCACTCATCATAAAAATTTTGTGCAGAATGATGGTACCAAAAGTAAATTTCTTGGGTCCGTCAAATGTAAAAGGGCTTGAAAACATATGTGTATATGTTAGGCATAGGTCTTATTTCTACTGAAGACTTTCTTTAAGTAGATCGTCTCTAGCCATGGTGATGCTAGATCCTTGTTCTTTGTCACTTGTGTCAGGGATTCTCTTCATGAGGAAGGTATAATTCCAAATACCTATAGACTATGATTTAGTCTTGTTGAGCCACTTTCCCCCATTTCATGATGCATATGTTCCTGACATCTGTAATGTTAATTTTTTTCTTCATATCTAAAATGGTTGTCTTTGATGAGTTCATGGATGATCATTTAATAAATAAACGATTGGATGGATGGTTTTTCGTTGACATATAATTCTCCTATTTATTTAATATATTGAGTTTAGTAGTTTTTAGGTTAATTCTGTAAGCATATTTTCACTATCAGCAACACATGACAATCAAGGATTTAATGGTATGATTGTAGTGTTTTTCCTGTAGTTTAATGACTATCTTCGTGACTACAAGTTTGACCTAGCTCTAGTGCCATAAATTATGGTTGCTCCTTCCTTGCATTTTTCTTCATAATTTCTCGTTCAAAACCCTATGTTGTAATGATCTTGCAGAGACTGTTAATTTATTTGTAGCAACATACACCTAAATGCTACATAGTAGTAATCTCCTATTCTCTCAAGGGAAAATTAGTCTTTTAACATGTATTGAAGAAATATTTAGTTGACTTTAGAATAATAGAGAATCAATAAAATTTAATGTTCCAACTTCCATCATAATATTTTAGTTTTTTATAATGATTTTGTAGACTAGGAAGACTTTTCTATTTTATAGTGGTTATATTCGAAGAGTTCATGGAGGACCAATCAACGATTATATGGTTGGATGGACGTTTTTTTTTTACATATATTTATTTTTTCTATTTAATACATTGAGGTTATAGTTTTCACATCAACGTTGTAAGTCTGTTTTCATTATCAACAAAACATAGCACTCATTACATTATGAGAAAAATTGTGAGTGTTATCGTACAAACTAACACATGCAATTAAATTCCCAAAAGCTTCTCCAAACAAACCTTTTTCAAGAAATACCCACAAGGCATTTACTTTATGCCCATAATGGAACCAATACTAATCCAAAGAGGGGGGGCACTCCATTTGGTTTGTCCACTTAGAGTTCAAATCACCCACTTACTAGTGCTTCCAAGGAGAAAATGCCGATAACACAACCTTTCAAACTTTACAAATAAGCTCCAAAGTGCTTCGATAAAGACCTCCCTTTTTTTCAACAAACTAGTGACAAATAAAATATTAATTATCTTTAAACTAACTTCATAACCATCTCCACCAAGGGGTTTGATTTCCACCAATTTTTCTGAAGGTACCTATAGAGTGCGTCAAGCATCCCCACAAAGAGCGCATTAGTCACATGATTCTCTAAGTATTACCATATTGATATTTTTTTAAAGAGATGGGCCCATAGATTATAATATAGTGCAAGCATTTATTCCAAAAGACATATGAGCTCCTACCTCCCACGATATTTCAATAAGGCACATGAGAAACCCTCGAATGAACTCAACCATGCCAAGAGGGTTTTTGACAAAACCAAGAGTTTGATCTCCACCAGTTTGGTTTAAGACTATTCATGATTTATAGTGTCGATCTTGCCCAAGGGTTTGCCAGTCTCTCTATTCATTTAATGTCTTGCTCTGCTTCGTTTCTTCCTTTGAAGCTGTTGTTTTCTGCTCGAGGTATTATTGTCTATCTAATAAATTTGACCAATGTTCCCTTTGTCAAAATATTCGCAGGTTTGATAAAATTCAATGCTCAAAACTGAATATTTATGGCTTCTATAAGGTAAAATGATGCTCAGAATTACCAAAAAACATCTGAACACAGGGTTTATTGCTCCCTTCAAATTTCATAATCTATGCCTAACATTTATGTGATTTTGAAATAACTGAGAAATCTGTTATTGCATTAATTCTACATTAGAATACATGAGCAACATAATTGTGTGTATTTGGAGTACCTCATCCCGCCATCAATATAGAGGTGGTTTTGACACTAAACAGAGTACTCCTGTTGATCGGATTTAGACCATTGATATCCATGGTGGGGGAAATAATGACCATTCACTGTAATTCTAGGGATTTTTTATTTATATCTCTGAATCCCTGTTGGTTAATGTACCCCATTGATTTCCTTTGTGCTATCCCACTGGACACTAACCCATGAAATTTGTTTATTTTTGACATCCATGTGTGGAATTCATATTTATTCAATCTCATTTCCATTTTTCTAATGACCGTCGAACTACCACTTCTCCTACGGACTTAGGTGCCTATGCCTCTACCTTTACTTATGATCTTGATGTCGGGTGATCAACTTCAATTGATCAAGTCAACTGAATCCATGGTTTCCGGCTTGATACATGCTACATAAATCTGAACATTAGGCTACAGGAACCCCAAAAATGTTACAGCCCCTTAAAACATGAATCCGACAATTTGGCTACAGGAACCCAAAAAATGTCACATCCCCTTAAACTTTGCTTCAAGTTTACTCAAAAAGATTATGATGAAGGATTGACTATTGATTGTGAAATCCAGCCTGGGAGTGCCCAGAATTAAATTCTTCATTGCTCACATGGGCCAACCCATAGGATCTGCTTGCTTGCATGTTGTAGCTTGTTGTTGTGAAACATCTGAAAGAAAAACACCAAAGGTTTGCTACATTTTATCTAGTTGAGAAACCTAGCTTGATATGATGTTCTGACTCTTCCAACGTTCATGTAGGAATATGCAAGAGATCTAGCAGCTGTAGAAACTCACAATCAACTAGCAAGAATGTTGCAAAGAAGAAGAGAAGGAGGCACTCAATGATCACTCATAAACACAGTAGCATAGAACAATATCTCAATATTATACCATGAATAAGAATGTAAGTGAATGAATACAATATCCATGAAGATGGAATAATATAGGATTCGAATAGGCCAAGTAGGGCATTCGAATTCCTAACTCAGAGTGTGGCTTGAATGATAGTGGAGTCATAATCTAGTCAATGTATCAGTCATCAATGATAACAGTAAGTCAAATGAGTCTAATTGAGTGAGGTAGGAACTAACTGAATGAAGGAGGATCAGTGGAGGGCGCATGAGGAGCTAACTGGAGTCAGAATGCGCAATCTAGTCTCACTGGAGGTCCATCAGAGTGATATAGTCAGTTGGGAGTCAGTCTAGACTTGAATCAAGGAAAGAATTGAAGATAATTGAAGTACAACTGAATGGTAGGTGAGAGAGGGCGCATGAGATGCATGTAACTGCATGCAAGGTGCACTAAGCACTAGGAGGGATAAAACTGATCAGTGAGAAGCTCCCAGGGGATAGTTAACTGAGGGCTAAGTGATGGTACTGATGACTGGGATGCATGCAATTGCATGCTACATGAAGAATGCATGCAAAACTAGATAATGATGGGGAGAATATTCCAACACCCCCCCGTAAGCTATACTATGAGAAAATAACTGAAAAGTAGGGCCCTGGTAAATAAGACCAAAGGTCACCCTGAAAAACAACAAGATAGGGCCTTGCTACTGAGACCAAAGGTCACCCCGTACAATCAATCTAAATAAACTAAGTGAGGAAAGAGGGAAAAACTAGTGGGAAGAAATCCCTCCCTCAAAATAGATTGAAGGATGCTAAAGTAGCATATCATCTCTCACCCCTCAAGGAGGTAAGTGTCCTTCTTTTCCAAAGAAGGATCGATCGATCTGAAATGGATCAACAATGTGAGAAGGATGAACCTTCCATTCTAAAAATTTGATGTGGCTCTTCTATGATCATGTGAATCGCCAACCAAATCATCGACAGATCGGAGTGTAGTGGTTGCCCATCAAGGAAGAGGAGGAATATCAGGTGTGAGATCTTCATGTTCTTGTGGATCTGGATCTCCCATTTGCTCATCTTCATCATCAGTTGCTAGACCTTCAGGTTCTTGTGGATCTGGTTCTAGCATTTTCCATCTTCATCTTCAAATTCAAAATCTGAAATATCATGTGAAGATGCATCTACAGCTGGCTCATCAAACTATGATTTTGAAATCTCATGTGATGATGCATCTCTCTCTTGATCATCAATCAAGGAAGGAGGTATCTTCTTTTTTAGAAGAAGTGGATCATGCTGCAAAAACATAATATGAAGATCATCATGAAGCAAGTGATTCGAACCAACTAAGGTAGAATCAGAACCATGAATGTGTAGATAGTTCTTTGATATCTCCTTTGAACTGACATAGGTGTGATTATCACTAAAGAAACTATGACAAGATGATGGTGAATCTTCAATAAGATCACTGGTGCATGCAACAATGGTGGTGGCCCATGAACCAATAGGTGCTAGATCTTCAGGTTCTTGTGGATCTGGATCTAGCATTCTCTCAAAAAGAGTTATTGTCCTCTTGGGAAGAAATATATCATGCTGTAAAAACATTTGCTTGAGATCTCCAATAATGGATGCAAGCAAATCAGATCCAAGACTTGGAAGATGGTTTCCCATGATCTCCTTTGAACCAACAGGGGTGAGATCAAAACCAAAAACACATAAAGGTGCATGAGTCTTGAACCCAAGCGAATGCTAGAGTCTTCCATCATTAGTGAAACTCTGAAAACATGTGCCAATGACCAAATAGGAATCCAAAGAAAGCATATGATAAGGGAGAGTGAATGTTTTACCTTCCAAGTCTGTTTTCTTCAAAATACCCAGTAGATCACCATCTTGCACATCAACAGGTGCATCAACTCCATGAGAGGTAATGTAGTTCTTTGATATCTCCTTTGAACCAGCAGGGTTGAGACAAGAACCAATTGATCCATATAATGGTGATGCCTTGAATTTCAAATCAGATCCAAAATTTTGGGAATGGTTTTTCATGAACTTCTTTGAACCGGTAGTGGTGAGATGAATCTTCTTTGAACCAATAGTGGTGAGGTCAAAACCAAAATCATAAGGATATGCTTGAGACTTGAATCCAAGCGAATGGTGCAGTATTCTATCTTCAGTGAAGTTATGAAAGCATGTGCCAATAACCAAGTAGGAGATCAAAGAAAGCATATGATGAGGAGGAGTGAATGCATTACCTTCCAAATCTATCTTTTTCTTCAAAAACCTCAGTAGGTCATCATGTTGTACATCAGCAAGCTCACGGGAAGTAGAGATTTCAAAGATCTCTTCAACTTCTAGAGTAGTAGCCGATATATTTTGCTCAGAAATCATATAGGAAGATGGAACAACTGAAACCATATCTTGTACTTCAACTTCATCTTGAACAACTTCATCATGGGAGATGAAGGAGGCCGAATCATGAAAAGAGAGATCACTGCAGGAATTCTCACTAGGCTTGCTTTCCACATGGATAACATCAACCTCTTCCTCCTGAATTCCAAATAATTTGTCCAATCTAGTCCATAGATCACTTGGATGTTCATTAAGATCATTGTAGTATTCCATATTGGAAAACATAGAAAGACATATGTGTCCTGAGGCTCTTTCACTAGCATCAAGACAATCTTGTTTCTCTTCATCGAAAGAAAAATCTCTCCTGATACCAGTACACACATCAAAAAGACCATGTCTCTTCAGATATGATGCCAGTTTTGGTTTCCACTCATCATAGTTGAATGGAGTGAGAGAAGGAACTCCTTCTAGATACATAGAAGCTGTTGTTCAGTTTGGATCTGCTACTGCAACTGCAGAAACTTCAAAACCTGCAAAACAAGAAGGTGTTGATGGAGAATACTACACTTCGAATAGCTACAACTGCTGCTACTACAATGGCTGTAATTCGAATAGCTACTTCGCGCTCTGATACCATGTAGGAATATGCAAGAGATCTAGCAGCTGTAGCAACTCACAATCAACTAGCAAGAATGTTGCAAAGAAGAAGAGAAGGAGACACTCAATGAAGAGTCATAAACACAGTAGAATAGAACAATATCTCAATATTATACAATGAATAAGAATGTAAGTGAATGAATACAATAGCCATGAATATGGAATAATATAGGATTCGAATAGGCCAAGTAGGGCATTCGAATTCCTAACTCAGAGTGTGGCTTGAATGATAGTGGAGTCATCATCCAGTCAATGTATCAGTCATCAATGATAACAATTAGTCAAATGAGTCTAACTGAGTGAGGTAGGCACTAACTAAATGAAGGAGGCTCAATGGAGGGCACATGAGGAGCTAACTGGAGTCAGAATGGGTAGTCTAGTCTCACTGGAGGTCCATCGGAGTGATACGATCAATTGAGAGTCAGTCTAGCCTTAAATCAAGGAAAGAACTGAAGATAACTGAAGTACAATTGAATGGTAGGTGAGAGAGGGCGCATGAGATGCATGTTATTGCATGCAGGTCACACTAAGCACTAGGAGGGATAAAACAGATCAGTGAGAAGCTCCTGGGGGCTAGATAATTGAGGGCTAGGTGCTGGGACTGATGACTGAGATGCATGCAAAATGCATGTTGCATGCAGAATGCATGCAAAACTGGATAATGATGGGGAGAATATTCCAACAGTTCATACCTTGCGAAACACTCCCTCATGCTCCCGAACATCAAATTTGACCTATGACTCCATCACTGGGTTACAAATTCTATCACATTACTTGAAAATATCCACAATAAACACTTATTTCTTAACCTTTACTTTTTGCTCCCTGAATATTTTTCAATAGTATTCATGCAATGGACACTATTTTATTGTGATGCTGATAGTATTGTTGGTTGATTGATTTTTAGGCTGCTGTTATGAGGCTCATAATTTTCCCAGGTCATCTACCAATCTAGAATGTTGATATTTGAGTTCAATACTCGTTGTTTCTTGTATACGACTGCAAACTATCCATGAATACACAACTCATACTAGCTTATCATTCTGTTGTATGTCATATGACAACATGTTGATTGATTTTATGTAACCTAGAATATATTGCAATATTGCTATAGAACTATAGCATCAACTTCTCTTTTCCTTCGTTAATATTATTCAGGTGAGCAGTTTCTTCATCCCATGTTTCCTTTTATGATCTGTTGCTGCAGCATGCTCAAACTGCTTGGAATTTTCACCAAGACCTGAGATATTAGCTCACTGTCTCATGTCTAGAAACAATTTGATGTATTGTAAGTGACTACAGGGAAGTAACCATCATTATTTAGTCTACCTTTAAGGAAAGTAATATTTTTCTAAGTGTCTACCTTAGGTTGAGCAGGTCTGGGTGAATTCAACTCTTCTCCAAAACTATCTGACAAATGGTTGTAGTTAATCCATAACTATATGGTCATGTTGATGACACCTTAAACAATGAAACAAATCGTTTGAATAATCTATAAGTTATGTATGGATCGAATCCCCCACTTCAATATCTTGAATATCTGCAAGTGCATATGTGGTGTCAATGTCAACTAGGACCATCTCGACAAAGCGACTATGGCTATTTTTAAATAATTATCCACCCTAATAGTCCTCCCTGAATGATTCCCCGAGTTTCATAAGAAACTCTTTTTCTATAACTCGATTGGTAAGCTAGTCACTTTGAGCCATACTGGAACCTTTGAGGCCATCTCATTCTAGGGATAAAAAATTGGGTGCCATGGCTTCAAAGAAAGGTAAGTTGACCCTCGAAATTGGACCCCATGAAGAATAAGCTTGACATCCTTCTTATAACGAAAAAAAAAAGTGACCCACCCTTTGGTCAATAAATTGAAAGAAGAGCCATACTTTATAATTGGGCTTCAAAACCTCTATAATTACTCATTTAATGTCTCCATCTAGGTCCATGTACCAAAAAATATCCCAATAAGAGCTTTTCCAAGAAAGGTCTTAATTTGTTTGACCCTAATGTCATTGCCTACCACCATTTTTACCCTAACCACTTTCTTATTCATAATTTTGTGGTCCTTGCTCTGCTTGGTTTCATTGCATCTAAGATTTCCTTTGATTCCTCTACCCATTTCCTAATGAGATACTCTAGATCAAAGCCTCACCCTACGAAACCATAATCCATAACTACCTTTTTAGTCTCATTTGTAATCACGTTACCTTGAAATTACTCCATACCATGACTTCCTTCTCCTCTTGCATCATGGGAAGAGCATCTAAACCTAAATTCAAGGAATGGGAAAGATGAAAGAATGTGTACAAGATGCATTTAGAACCTCAACATCGGATATCGGGGGTTTGTTGTAGACCACACAAATATTGCTTCTGAATAGGCCCCAAGACCAATGGTGTTAGGATTTGAATGTGAGTTTGGATCTCCTCCACTTCACTAGCTAGTTCTTTTGTAGGCTCCATTCTCCCCCACCTCCCATCATATTCATGCACATTCTATGCACCCTTGTGTTGCAGTTTTTTGTGTCATGCATAATTGGGGGCATAAATTGTGGACCCAAGTAGAGTGAATTTGACTAGTCGAGAGGCTATTTATTCTTGTGATTGTTAATCCAAATGAAACCAGGTAAGAGAATGTAATTAAATATAGATTTCCATAACATATTTATTAGCTTGTCTTGCAAATAGATATATTTGTGTGTCATTCATGGGATTGGGTTTTCGCAAGTATTTGAATTAGCATAGTGATTTCTTTAGTGTTGTAATTTAACACTACTATTTGGTTATTTGTTTATGGTTATGTCCAATGTCTTGGCTTAGTTGACCCAATGAAGTATTTCCTTTAAAATATGTTTTCCATGATATATCTTATACGGTTTTTTTGTTAATAACAAAAATTGTTATAATTTAAATAAAAAATTGGCTATAGTTGTAGTGCTCAACACAATAATACAAACATGAGGACTTCTACAGAGCTTGATGTTCAACACTTGTGCAATAGCTTGTATGCTTAGTTCACAAAATTTAAAACATCCTTTGCATAGGATATCCAAAAACTTATACTAGTATCAAACTTACTAAGACACCTAATATCAAGCCTACTTTGCAAAATAACAAAGCTTTAATGAAAAACATAGTTGCTATATGCTTTGTCTTGTCCAATAATCAAGAGATGAGATTCTTGATTTTCTATTTCCATGTCAACATGCATTTAATGTGTTGTTTCTTCTTCCTCAAGCTCCCCTAGCCCTGATCCAAAAGACATTCTAATGTTGGATGCAATAGATTGAGTTTCCCTATTCATATTTTTGTGCAATTGATGAAGTTGGTTTCATTACGCTTCTAGTGCCTAATTGATTTCTTTTGTTAGACCAAGGTTTCCATTATCAAATCATGTTAAAAATTATGGGTTTCTTCTTGTCCATGCATTTGAATGGCAGTCGAAAATATAGATGTCTTATTGTTAGAGATGAGGTCTACTGTCTTCTCAATACCCTATGGATTTCATGATTTATGTAGATGGGGCAACAACCAAGGTGGTGGTGGCCACTATTGTCCATTTTCCTGTGTTCCCAAATTGTGATAACCTAGATTGTGTCCCAAATAGAGTCCCAATTGAACCACTTATTATAGAAAAGAGACCACAACACTCCCAAAACCTTCAAGATATAATTCATATTGATAAAAATATGGGGCAACATATGATGCAATGATACTATCCAAATAGGCAAGAGAAAAAACAAGATTCTTTTAAAATGTAGATTTGGTGGAAGGGGAATCAAAATTCTTGAACAATTTATAGAACCTCAATTTCCCACCAATCCCAATAGACATAGTAATCCCCCTCTAAATAATTGTCATTCTTCAAAGCTTCAATACTTTCCTTATAATTCAATTCCTAGCAAATTTGGAATTTGAGATAGATTAGGCTTACCGTATTAGTTGGAAATAGATAAGGCCAAGCCTAGTTGGAGTGCTTAGGATGTGCCTACAACTGGGTGACCTCGCTCAAACGATCACAAACCTGAGTGACCTGCTCCATATCCATAACCATAATCTCACCTGCACACCAATTCTTAATCAAGATCAACTGATGAGGCCTCCCCATCTTTAATAATGGAGTGTGTGAAAGTACAATGGGGATTATTTCCATTGAAGCTAACTCGACCTTAAAGATTTTGTTCTGTCACGATGAGATATGTTGAGGGCATGCACAGATTTAGCTTAATAAACATATAGGATTATGGGATGGGGCATAACGTTACATCCTTTTTGTCCTTTAATACACCATACTCCATTCTAGACGTTGAGCTGGTTAGAGTGTCAACCTACCTATTATGTTCCATAGGGACATGATAAAACTCCTTAGAGTTGAAATGGCATGCTTCTTTATGGACTCTAAGTATGATCATGGGAAGTTTTCCATTGAAAGTAGTGGTTGATTTGCTTATTGCACTTATAACAATGGACAAATGTCCTATTATTAAACTTTTTTGATGCAACTTGAATCCAAATATTTTAGCCCTTGGAATATTGCAAGGGCATCCGCTTGGTTATTGGTTACCTCAATTAATCCCCATTCAAAAAGTTATTTCTTGGTTTCCACTAAGATCAAGGATGATCCCCTCTTTTGGGACTATTTCTTGAGGGTAGTAGAACTATCTGACAATGGCTCTCTTGATGTAACCTTCATTTTCTTTGATTTAATGAAATAGCAAGAAAATGATTTTTTTTCTTTGAAAAAAGGATGATCCCCCTGCACATACCACACTTGTTATATATTATAAGTTAAGGAGATATCCTACCCATACTAAAGCAATGGTAAACATAGTTAATGTAGACATGCTTTATTTAGCATTTGAGAACATTATGAAGGATAGCATTAGGCTGCCATGATTGGGGTACAAGGAAAAATTGGATTCTATCCTATATTTTGAGTAATAAATTAAAATAGTACACATAGTTTCATAGAATTGCATAAAGTCACTAGGATTAGGTTGGAAGGGAGTTTTCTAATCTTATAACAAACTTCACTTTAGCTCTTGGAATTTTATAAAAAACTTCACTGTAATTCTTGGAATTTGTCGATACAAAAAATTGAATTTTCTATGGTTTTAATCTAATTTTTAACAATCTCAATATATTCATAATTAGACAAAACCCTTAAATCATGGTAAATTTCAATCCAATTCTTATTGCATGGAGAGAAGCCAGGTGCTCTACATCCACAGTATGGGGGAGATGTTGTAACGTTTGTAATTCATGTTGGCTCATAAAATAAAATATTATGAAAAGTAATTAAAAAATCGATGTTCGTTTATAAAACAAAAACTTAAAACTTAAATTTGGATCTATCAATCAAGAGAGATCAAATTTCTTAAGTTTAAATTAAAAAAAAGAAATACACCTCAAGAAATTGGATCTCTCTCGGTGCTTAATAGATATGAGTTTAAGATGGATCTATGCTGATTAAATTGAACCCAATTTGAAAGAGTACCCATTTACAACAAAATCAACTTAGTTTGGAGTGCTGAAAACCTAAAACACTATGGTAAATGGAAGTCCCCAAAAAGGTGTAAACTAATTGTTCTTCACTCTTCAAATGTATGAATGAGACAAGCATTTGAAATCACAAAAATATCCTACCTTTTCCACGGTAGAGAAGAAATGTGTTAATTTAAATTCCCACATACAAAAAAAATGATAGCTGTATCACTCACACTTGCACACTTACACCAACAATGCAAACACTAGTAGAAGCAACCATGGGAAGGGAGGACCTGCGAAACCTTTGACCCCCTCTGCACTCCTATCCATGGAGCCTACAACTATTCTCGCTAGGATCGAAGGCCACGATGTCATCGGACATCAAAAGCAGGTAACTGGATATATGAAGCCTTTACTTGGGCTCATCAATGGTAAAGAAACCAAGAAGAATACCCCAGAAATGCATCGCCTCGCAAAGAAGTATGTGCCCAATTTATTGGTTCCTCTATTGAAGGTTTGCTGTAACAATTTAACCAAAGGGATTTCAGATGAGCTTTCACAAAGTAGGGCAGATGAATTGTTCGAAACCCTTAATTTAGCCCTAGATTGTCTCGACGCCCTACGCCTGTGCCTTGTAGGGTCACCTTACAAGATCGAGACTCAACGATACTGGATGGTCCGTCGTTTGATGGCCTGGAAGCGATTCACCGAAACATGGGAGGAATGCTGGAACACACTAGACAAACTCAAACGAAATATGTTCTCGGCTACCAAGTAGAAAGACAAGTACGGGGTTCATTTGTATGGGGAGCAGGCAGCGGGATCAGACCCTAGTCTGGTAGGTTTAATTTTGGGACTCGTCATGGATCTGATTATTTGTATTGGCGAAAGCAAGCCAAAGGATGTAGAGGCTTTGGAGAAGGTCCCATTGCTCGTCGATCAGCTCGTGCCATGGCGGAGGTTTTCAACATTTTTTCATGAATTATAGTTCTTATCATTCGAAACATACATGGAGTGCTTTTCACCATTTGAAAAATACTTCTTGTTATGTTTGGAATTAACTTCCTACTTATTTGATTGGTCTCAGGGTTTTAGACAACAATAGCACCGAAAAACACAACAGCATGCTTTTTAAAGGATTGCGAAAATGCACCAAGTTCATGGTAAAAGATCCCAGTAACTTCAACCCAAATTTGACAAGGACTATTAGCGTTCTAGCACTAAAAAACCGTGCATGTTCTTCAGTAAAGGATCAATTTATAAATGTGTGTCTTCAAACTGTTCAAAAAGTACTTGATTTTAGTAAATCTGTTTTGAATTTAGTTAATGCTATTCTGGGAATAAGACTTAATTAAAGCTTTGAAAATGGGAGAATATAGGTAGCTTGTCGAATTTGCCACCATTTGCCACCAGCTTGCCTCTGGAGGGTCCCAACTCTCTTTCATAATTGATAACGTATATAAAGTTACTTTGAACATTCTTTTCAAGGATAAACAGGTATTGTTGCATTCATTCTTTACACAACTATTTGATGTTTCTTTCATGTAGGATCATGAGGTGTTTTGTTACCATAGTTTGTTCTCCTACTTCGTGAAATTGTTTTATTTTTAGATGTATTTTTAATGAAATTATACTTTCTTTTTGCATTATTCAGGGTGTGTTGTTGCAATTTCTTTATTTTAAGAAGAAACTGCCAAATTACATTTAGCATGTGTCCCACGACACTATAACCAAAAAATGAGTATCGCCACCTGTTCTCTAAATAACAGGTCTAAAGAAAAGTTTTCTTGAATCTCTACAGTTATACTAACAACTGAAAATCAAATAGCTCTAAAGTTGTAGTTTTTCACAAATATGATTCCAATAAGAACCAAGGAAAGTCTCGACCCATTTCTAGCCACAACTACATCACATCAAGTAATAAAGGACAGAAAGATGTCCATTTCACAAATATACAAATATCTGACAAAGATCTGTCTAGCATACAAAACATCTTGTTCTCAATTCCTAGACTCAGTGATCTCCAGTAGACCGCCTATTGAATTATTCACTGCCTGCCTCGACAATCCATCTGCAATGTTGTTTAATTTTTTGAAAATATGACAACAAGGAGACTTACCATCCTGCTGAATAGCTCCATGACCCTCTGGATAAAGTGCCCTGATCCTAGATTGTGATTCCTGCTCTGCCCTGTAACCCATCCCACAACCAGCCTAGAATCCAATAGGATTTCCCTTTATATGCAAATGTACAGCTCCTTTGCATCTTTTACTTACAATAGGATTATTTTTTCCCTTTTATTTTGTGTCTCTTTTATTGAGGAGGTTTGATTTTTGGCTGTTTGAGAGATGTGCTTTCCTCATTATTCTAAGGTAGAGTATCTGCAGCAGTGTCATCATCTCTACTATTAGGATGTTAGATTTGTGGGATGCATTTGATATTGTATGTGTTCCACATATATTTTTTATAGGAAAATATTTATCGGCTATCGATTTTATAAGAGAATTGGCAAGTTGAATGTTTGAAACACATTTGATATTTTCTGGAGGAGTTACAACTTGTACAGAATAAAAGGTCCTGTATGTGAATGCTAAAATCCAGGCCTAATGGTTTCTTGATAGCTTTTCTTTCTAGAATGAAGGGTGATGGGATTCAAGGAACCAAAGATTAGAATCAGGTGCCTATGGTCATACGGTGGGAAATGGGTGCTTATGGTCATAAATCTACTCAACACTGATTTTTAGGTTTGAAAAATGACCCACTTCCCAAAAACGAAGTGCAGGGGCTGTTACTTGCCCAGATTCAATGAGTAGGGCCATTTGCTCATGTTCATTATCTTCTTAGGACTGCAATATGCACATAGTTGTTGATGGGAGATTACACGTTACTTTCATGGGCGTGATCATGCCTTGAAATCCCTAGAATTTCCCCACCAATAGCAAATAAAGCACACCCACACAAATATGGGGGTAACACAAGGTTCTATAGTGATGGATGGTAGGATAGATGCTTGAAATGTGTCCACTTTTGAACATTTTGTGTCTTCTTGCTCTAATCCCTATTTTTAATGGAAATTGATTGCTTAGATCATTAGAAGTGCACAATCTTCTTGAAGGACCATTTATATGAGGTCATTGAGAAGGTGGGTGGGAAATCCAATGTCCAAATCATCACATATGCAATACTTGTTTCAAAATATGCAAGGTTGATGGTTCAAAAGTAGTTTAGCCATATTGTTTAGATGCCATGTAACTCCAAGCTACTCAATAAGACCATTTGGGTCCATCTCCTCATCATCACATATAGTATCATTTCTGTATTGGTTCCATCTCTTGGAAGGACGACTCCTTCTACTCTTCGTTTTTTTTTAGCAATATAATTTGTGTATTGGTTCCATCTCTTTGCAGGATCCCTCCTTGTACCTTACTATTTTTTAGCAAGGAAGTATGCTATGAATGTAGGTCAAGTTCTCTAAGCTCTTAGATTCTGATTAGTTTCTCTTCATTGCATGAATAAAATACTATGTGCTCCAAGTCCTCTGATAGGATAGGGTATTAGCTACTTTTGAAAGAAAACATATATAAAATCTTGAGTAGCCCTATTTTGACCTCAAGGAAGCAGTCATCAGTAGTCATTGAGAATTCTGGGCAAGTTCTGGGCAAGTTCTAGGCAAGTGTTAGCCATCAAACAGTAGTATAACCTTATCACTTTAAATTCTGGGCACTATCTAGGCAATCTGTGGATAGGATCAGCAATAAAAGAGCATCTCTTAGTAACCTATGCACTGTTCTTGATACTAAACAATAGTAAAAGGCAGTTCTAGGCAGATTCTTGAGCAGCATGGGTAGTTTTGGGGTCATAGTGGCGGTAAATATTAGGTCTAGGCTGATCCTAAGCCAATTTTGGACAATTCTGTGCATTTTTTAGACCTGTAGCAGCAATTATGGGCACATATTAGGGTTGTGTTTCAATTCTGGGAATCCCTGGGCATGATTTAGCCCTATTTTAAGCCCTAAACAACAATAAAGAGGCTTCAAATCCAAAGTTGTGCATGTTCTGAGCAAGTTTTAGGATGTTTCCTGTAATGGAAGTCACAAATGGCCTTAAAACTTCATCATTTTTAGTCTTGGGCAAAACGATATCCGCACTTGAAGACATTGTTCCACATTTTGGAAGGCTTCAGGTCCATTCGAGAGGATCCATCCCATAATATGAGCCTTTGGAGGTTGGTTCTTCTACCTATTGGAGGATTCTTGCTTACTGCAGTTTAGAAATATCCCTTAATAATAAGAAGACATATCCATTTCCTATTTTCTTCCCTTTCAATGGGCTCTTGATATGGTTGAGGATGTTTTCTATAAGCTCATACTGTGACTATGTGAAGTGGTTGAAGAAATCTTTCCCCACTTCTGGAAGCATATATCTTACTGGCCAACCTATCTCAATTGTTTCTTTAGTTAATAATGTATGATGTTATCTAAGCCAGAATATAAATTATATAAGATTGACTTTGTATCTGTGTAATTTGTGGAGGTGAATTGGAAAAATATTATGTTATGAATATTTATCAGACTAAAATTGAGATTTACTAGATAAATGTTGGAGGAAAAATATTATTGCTTGTATGATATTCACTGAAACCAAGATTTTGGTGCATGGACTGTTGCAGACACATTATTATTTTAAAGTCCACGATCTGCTTGTGTATTGACAAACCAATTAGAGTACATATTCAAGTATGAAACATAATCAAATGCTTAGAAGTATAGGGAAAAGATTTATACTGTGCAGAATAAACACTTTGCAAGTTTAACTTCTGTAGCAACGTTGGTAAAATAATTGTATAATATATAATTATGATGCTAAAATCAAATTTCAATCATTGATCTATTTTGATATTTTGCATCAATCTGATTGGTGGCTGGTCTATTGTTACGGTGGTAAATTACAGATACATGAGGAGGCTAGAAAGTTTTCTTACCAAACTGGCATCAAGGTAGTGGTTGCTTATGGAGGGGTGCCTATTACTATACACGTTTGTGAATTTTCTTGCATTTGGCTATTCAATGCTTGCATTTCTATATAGTTCATTTGATTTTTCTGTATAGTGATAATACTTGACATTATTTTCCTGTGATCTTATCCCTTTGACAAAATATATGGAAGGTGCAAATTGTTAGTCCACAAGGAGCAACGTGGTTGTGATATGAAATGTTGGTAAATGTCAATATTTGGAGACTTGTTTATTTTGAAATGATACACATATTTTTGAAATGTTAAACTGATACATAGTGTCTCTTTAAGGAAGGATATCATGATTTGACTGTCATATTTCATCTAATAAGTATGTTCATCCAAAAAATGCATATATTTAAAATTTTGATAAAAATATTCATGTGAATCCAAATCATTAGACATAAATATGAAAAGTTTCCTCATGTATATAGCAAGGTTTCATATAACCAAAATAATAAAGAGTGCAAACCATTTCCGGACCAGAAGACGTAAACAAAGAGGAAAACCATATCTGAAATAGGTTTAGGGTTTATGTTTTAATATTTCTTTTGGTTTAAGTTATTTTTTGGGCTAAGTGTGCCTCTATATGCTCCTGTATGGAATTGATTGTTTTAGATTGAAAATGATGGTTCTATAAAGAACTAGCCTTTTTAGTCTGAACTGGCTGTAAACCCCTTGGAACCAGTCCAACTGGCTGTAAACTGATACAAAGTGTCTATGCAATGGAGGATATCACAATTTGACTATAATATTTCAGTTCATTATTAATCTGTAGAGGAATAGCTATGTAGCATTAGAAATATGGTGTTATTGGGGTTAATGAATGTTCTCTCATGTTTGTTTTAGTTAGTGTTATCTGAACTGGATGGTTTTTTGAACCAGTTGACCCCAAAAAGTGAAACTGGATTGCAACCGGTAAACAATTGGAAACTAAAACTGGCCCACCCAAAAATACATAAAATATTTAAATTTTGATAAAAAAAAGTATACACCCATGTGAATCCAAACCATTAGACTCTAATATGCGAAGCCTTGTCATGCAAATAGAAGTGTGTATACGACCAAAATAGTAAAGAGTGAAAACCATGTATGAAGTTATGAACCCATCTAAGGACCAGTTTTAACAGAACAAGATTGGTTTTGCAAATATTGGTTGGTTCAACTGGTTTACAGGCCTAACTGGCCCAAGTTGTGGCCTTGAACTCGAAATGGTTGGTTCAGTACTGAACCAGCCAATTCTGTACTCGAACTGGCTATAAATGCATGAACTGGGTGGTTTGATATAGAATTGTCTGGTTTTGTATGGGTCTATACACTGTGGGAGCATGATTTTGACCCTGAAAATAAATGAAAGAATAAAATAAGTAAAACAAAAACCATAAAACTAACCCTAGAACCTAGTAATTAGTGGTAATATTAAATTGTTGAAGTAAAAGTTGACATTATCCTCATCTTTTATTTATCTATCCTTTTACTTAAAACTTTTAAGATGACCATTAATTATATGAGGTAATCCATCTGTATTTTTATTGGCTAGTTTATGAGCCATTTGTTTTTGTTGAGCCAACCGATGAGTAGGGGTCACGGCATACACCCAAAAATAGATTGCTTATTCACTAGCTTCTTCAAATTAAATATTAGTGAACCCAGAAAAAAATAATATATTCATTCACACAAACATTAGCATGTCTATATTTGCAATGAATCAACTCCAAATTCCCATTAAATTTATGAAAATGTATGACAATGTATGGACAACTTGAAGTTGAGCAAAATATTCAAGCAACTGACTATTCAAGTATTCACAATCCCATGATATGGAGTTTATCATCTAGTTAAGGGATACAATCATTTCGTCTTCTAGTTTATTCATATTATCTATATTGAACAAAGTACATAAATTCTCATAGTGGAATAGACAAACAAGGAAGATGATTTGTCTAGAATATTGGCCTTCCATGCACAAACTATTGAGTTCCTCAACTGCATCAATATGTCATGTCTACAATAAGAATCACTGCACTATGTTATGAAATGCATATCACATGATTGAAATTTGTGTCTTCAAATTGTATGCAAAAATTTCAGCATTTTTGTTGTTTTAGTAAATAATTGAAAAGTTTGGAATTATAGTTCTTATGCCTTTTGAGGATTGCAAAGAGCAGGTTGATCTTGTATGATAATCTGTAGATATTTGGGTACATGTGGATATCCTGTTACAATCATCTCCTGAACATTCTTATTTTCTTTTCTTAGACTTAAAAATAATGCAATATGGGTGTTAATATTGCTCATCTCCCTAATTCTTAAGGGTGCTAGCTCAATGGTAGAGCGCATGCCTTACAAGTAGGAGGTTGGCAGTTCTATTCCTCCATACCCTATTGATTTGAAATATTGGTATTTTTAATAAAATTATTTTATTATGATTTACTATGGCTATAGAGGGGGTTTCAAACCGCCTTTGTATGTTTCTATGAGGGGGGTTCTAAGCCACCTTCATATGTCACTACGAGGGGGATTCGAAATTGCCCTTGTATGTTACAACAAAGGGGGTTTAGAACCACCCTTGTAGGTAACTACGAGTGGGTTTTGTAATTTCCCCCAAAGGCCTCTACGAGGGGGGGTTCAAAACTGCCCCTATAAGCCTTTATGAGGGGGGTTTCAAACTGCCTCAATAGGCCTCTATGAGGGGGTTTCAAAATCACCTCTATAAGCCTCTACGAGGGGGGTTCTAAAATTTCCCTATAGGCCTCTACAAGGGGGGTTCCAAACCGCCCCTATAGGACTATACAAGGGGGGTTCACAACCACCCCCATAGCCCTCTATGAGGGGGGTTTGAAACTGCCTCTATAGTCCTCTACGAGGGGGGTTCCAAACCGTCCCTGTAGGTTTGTATGAGGGGGCTTATGATGGGGGTTCAAAACCTCCCTCGTAGGTCTCTATAAAGGGGGTTCAAAACCACCCCCGTAGGTCTCTATGAAGGGGTCTATGAGGGGGGTTTAAAACCGCTATCGTAGACCTCTACGAGGGGGGTCACAAACCGCCCCCAAAAGTCACTTTTGGGGGCGGTTCCAATCTCATCAAAAACCGCCCTTAAAGAGAAAAACTTTTAATATCGGTGCCTTTAGGGGTGGTTTTTCCAAAATCTCCCCCAAAGCCAAAACCCCCCCTCGTAGATCACTTTTGGGGGCGGAAGACAACCCCCCGTAAAGGCCAAAAATGTAGTAGTGAGTGTTTACTTCACTTTCCTTAGTACCAATTTCGAAGGTGCAAGATTCCCATCCTAATTGGAAACTAGAGAGGCCATTACGAACTTTCATTTGAAGCTACAATGAATTCATTTGTTTCCGTTTGAATCTACAGGGATGCTCATGACCATTTCAACTTCAACTTGTTCCCACATCTCTCTCACTTTTCTCTCTATATTCTTTCTCTTGGAGCAAGGGTGCGCATGGTGAGATGTTGATCTCTTTGTGGAAGTCCAAGGGGCCCCATTTATTTATAATATTATGTATGAACTCTGTATTTGATTCTCATATGAACCTCAGGTCGAATATCCAAGTAAAACCATGTAAAAATACCAAACTATGTATGAATGGTGTCATTTCCCCCATAGCTTTTGCATAACGCACTTGTTGTTGCACATAGTTAGTGAAGGAATTCTATTTAGAATTAATGGACATGATATATGATATATATATTTGTAATAATCATATAATGAGATCCACAACTAAAAAAATTATGTATTTCAAGTGATATTTACATTTAAGGAAGAGATTCGAGCCATTTTCCCATATATCTTGTTGAGAGAGCTTGAAGTTGTTTGGTTTCGATTTGTATCAGTCAATATCTGTGATTTCATTGCTGTATGGAGAGACATTAATGTAATGAATAATTTTAATAAACATTATACAAGTCATTGGAACAATTATCCCAAAATTCATAGCAAGTTGTGGAGATTTTCTATCATTTCCCCCTATGTGAAAGCATGTCTACAAACCTATGATTTATGGGAGTTGAAACATCCTTTAAGAACTGATTAATACTGAATTTGGGTTCCCTTTGAAGTCCTATAACTATTCCATGTGTCTGTTCTTAAATTTTGGAGGGTCATACTGCATTTGGGTGTGATAATCTGCAGGAAGATCTTGCAACTAGAACAAATCTCACTCAAGAATTGCAGAGAAGAAAGAAGAATAGATGAATCAATAATCACCCATGAACACAGAAAATGGAGAATAGCAGTATAATCATACATCAGCTATGAGCTGGCACTATTAATTACTGAATACAATACAATAACTGTCTAGAGAATTCGAATTGAGCTAAGGTCATTCGAATCATCCTTAGTGTTTAGCTTGGATAGCATTGGAGACATAATCCAATTAGTGGTAGTAGTCACAAATAGTGAAAATTCTGTCAAATGAATCTAACTAAGTCTAACTAGGCCATGTGAGCAAAAATCAGGGCATGGAGACTCCAAGGAGGGCGCATGAGGCTGTTAGAAGGTCAAGTGGCACTCCAAAATAGACAACTGGGAGCTACATGCAGTTAAACTGAGCAATAAATGCAAGAACTCATCAATCAATGCTCTAACAGACTGTTAAAATCCTGGTAGGTGAGATAAGGCACATATGTCATCCAGGTGAGGAGAATAAGGCGCATTAGATAGGTAGGAGGGCTACTGAGGGCTGTAGACAGGCTCTAGGGGGGATGAAAATAGGCTCCAGGTGTTGGGGAGACCGCCATACTGATGACTGGATTCATGTAGATGTATGCATGATGATTGGATGCATGCATTCATGAAAATAAAATAAAAAAATGGTAATAATATTGCAACATTGGGAATCCATTTATGCCATCTACCCTTGGGGTTTTGAACCTTGAAATTACTAGTAAATTTCCCTATTTTCTCCTGAACTTAAATAAATGTTGCAGAAGTATTTTGAGAGTGTACAAGCATCCATTAGCTTCATTTTTATGTCTCAATACCTTTCAAGCACTCTCAATCTCATATCAAAATCCTTAGGAGTCTTTTGGAGCCATCTACCCTTGGGGGTTTCAACATTGATTTTCCTAGTGATTATGTCTTTCATTCTCTAATTGTAAATGCAAGTTGTTGAAGCATTTAAAAATTTTCCAAGAATATAATAGCTGATTTATTGTTTCCAAAGACACCTCAATCCACTCCATACATCATTCAAAATGTTTTGGGATCATTTGGGACAATTTGGGGCTTCACTAGTCCAAGTTTCAAAAATTTACAAAATTGGGAAAAATTTAAAATTGGGGACATTACTCTTGCTTGCTGCACTTGAATGGCATGAGTGATGTGAGGAAAATTGTGAATAAAATGAAATTATTTTATTAAATAATACACTTTAATTTTTTGTGTACTAGTATGTTCAAATGCATTGTGATTATAATACTTGTAAAGTGTCGAGTTTGGTTTTCGAAAGTGCAAAATCAAATCTTGAAAGTGCCAAAATCGGTTTTCAAAATTGCAAATTTAAGTATTGGAAGTGTCAAAATTAGCTTTCCAAAAGGGAAAAATCAGGTTCTAAAAGTGCCATTATCATATTTATCATATCGAAAAAGCGCAAAAACCAATTTCAAAAGTGGCGATATCAAAAGCAAAAGTATGCTTTTGGAACCTAGATTTAGCAATTTTGGAAATAGCTTTTGCACTTTAGAAACCTTGATTTTGGGATTCATAAAGGTTTTTTTTTACCCGTCTTCAAAGTGACTTGGACTAGAATATGTCCAAGTTTAATGAAATAGGCTTTCCATTTGCACTGAACTAGATTTTTCCTTGGAGGAAGAGAGACAAGATCCCATGTATAATTGTTCTGTAGCGACTCATATTCTTCATACATGGCTTCCTGCCATCTTAGATCATGGAAAGCCTCTCCGAAATACTACATATCATACCCTACCATCATGTAGCACCTATTAGGGAAAAGTGGATTTGTATGGCATAGTGCAAGGTTTGCATCTCGATGTTGAGATTTGGTTCTTTCATGATCAGATGGATCTCCAGCTACACTCCCAACAACTTCAAGGACTATTTGAGCCCATTTTGGATTTGGATTGGGAGTAGGAGCTGGATCTAGATATGGATATGCTTCAACTTCATACTCAATATCAATATCTTATACAACTTGGTCCTCATATTCAAAATCTGAATTTGGATGATCAAGAGAGACATCATTATGATATTTATCAGGTGCAAGTGGAGTAGGAAAAGAATATGGCAACAAATGTGAGAATTCATTTGCCTTTGATGTGTTCTTTGCAACACATTTCGCTAGCATCCTTCTAGATGAGATCTCTGCAATCTCAACTATGTCAGGACCAAAGAAAACTTTCTTCGATGAACATGTGTGTGTCATCTGATAAACAAATAACAAATTTGATTTCAAAGAAGGCACATACATAACATTTTTTAACTTTCCATGCTCCAGTTGTATCGTTACCTTCCCTTAAAAAAATATCTGAGAATCATCTCCGATGTGAAAACTTGGGACATTGGTAATATCTAGAGAAGAAAATGATTCTATGGAGGAAACCATGCGGTTGGAGGTTGGAGGTTGGAGGATCCTGAATCAATGAGGAAGGATTGTCATTGTGAGAATATATCCTTTGGTGCATGGCATCTGTCATGATAATCTATCTCACTTGCAGAATCAGTCTTCCTTGCGCCTTCTGGCAGGGAAATGTTTTGTTGTTCAAGAAGTTTGGTCATTTGATCTATCTTCTTCTTCATGCATAGATCTCTCTATATGGTTTTATTTCTTGCAATAGAAACACTTGGTCTTCTCAAACCCCTTTTGATTATCTTTCTTGGAGATGGAGGCTCCTTCTGTTAGGATTCAAATTCTTATGTTCTTTCCCTTCCTACTTGCCTGTAGTATTCATACTTTTTGACTCTCTAGCCATAAGAGCTTGATTTTAGGAGGCCTTAAAGCTGACCATATAAATCATTTTTTCTTATTATTGGATGATATATTCATTGAATGTATCTAAGGAAGGCATTTTCCAGTTGGGGATTGAAAATCTCCCTAAATGGAAGGTAGAAAAAAATATAGAAAATTATGGACCAAGCTTTCTTAGGATGGATATCACCAGCTGCTCATCCTTCTTCTCAATGCCACCTTGTTTGCACCGCATGACCAAGGATTTGAATTTAGAAAATAACTATTGTATGGTTTCAAAATTGTTGGGTGGAAGATCAATTAATTCATTCTCCAAAATATGGCTTCTTAGCTCATATTTCTTGTCAAAGAGAGTCTCAAGATTCAACCAAACCTCTCTTGGATTCTTCAATTCATCAAGGTGGAAGAGAAAATATCTGGAAATATGAATATACATGAAACCAAATGCTTCATCTAATCTGTTCGAGTACTTGGCTTTATCAACAACTGCTTGAGGTTTGACCTCCTTCCCATTGTGACCCATTATAGACTCTTGTTGCACAACACCATCTACATATAATACCTCTAATAAAGATAATTTAAGGGTTTTAGGATCCCTGGAGACACAGGAACATTCAAATTCTCCATGTGAAACAGCTGGAGAAAATACAAACTGAAACTAATGCTACTGCTGCACTGAAAAACCTTCAAAATCCTGCAAAAAACTTTCAATTTTGGAGATAAACTTATACTGAGCATTGATTTAGGACAATCAAATGTTTGTTTGGATCCTTCACTCTTGGATAGACCTCAAAGGATTTCTCTAATGAATTCAATGCAATGGCACCAACATTTGCTGTGGAAATCTAGAGGCTTCTGATGCTCTACTAAAAGAATCTACTCAACCTATGCTCTCTAAGCTATGATACCATGTGAAATTCTAGAACACAACAGATCATAGAGCTAAGAATACCTTGCATAACCATTACATTCAGTAAGTAACTTGAATAACCCTTGACCTTTGTTGATATTAGTTGGTTTAAATTCTAAGTCATATTCCTGTAACACAGTCACCCATTTTCCTTATCTTTCTCCCAACTCCTTTTGTATGAATAAAGATATGATAGTCAGATGATGCATTATAATATTTGTCCTATTTCTTAGAATGTAAGGTATGAACTGCTTTACCTCCTTAAATACTGCATATGTTTATTTGTCTACAACTGGGTAATTTAGTTTAGCTCCCTATAATCAGGTGCTAATGAAAGATATTGGATATTTGTCTCCTTGTTCTCCTTTCTGTGTGGGCACTACTGCAAGAGAATGATTTGAAGAAAATGTATATATAATAAAATCCTTTTCAAAATATGGACTTCTTAATGAAGGCGCATGAGTAATAGAATTTTTTATATCCTTAAATGCATTCTTTTCGATCTTAGTCCATTTAAACTGTACATTTTGCTTCACCATTTGCTGCAAAGGTTTTACAATTTGTGCAAAATCTGGTACAAACCTTTGAACAAAATTTATTGTGCCCATAAACGATTACATCGTCTTCTTATTATGGGGCATGGTACTCTAGATTATGGCTTGAATTCTTTCTAGATTTATAGAGATTCCCTTTATTGAGATGATGTTTCCTAATATTTTTCCTCCGAGAACAACAAAAATGATTTTCTTAGGATTCAAAGATATGTTGTACTTCCTACAATGATCAAAAGTATGTTTTAAGTGGAAAGCAGGATCCTCTCTTTTATTAGAAAAAACTGTCACATAAACTAAATAAATAAACAACACTATGGTCGACTAATCCTCAAAATGCGATGTCCACGGCCATTTGAAATGTGGCTCCAGCATTCATAAGTCGAAAAGGCATTCTTCTATAAGCGAATGCTCCCCACTTTGTGCGAAAAGTAGTCTTGAGTCAATTGTTCTCGACCACTAATACTTGATTGTAACCTGAAAATCCATCCAATAAGGAGAACATCTATGAGTCTGATATCATCTGTAATATTTGTTCCATGGGTGGGACCGGATAGTTGTCTTTATCTGATGTGCACTGTTCAAATTTCGAAAATCAACACATAGTCTTATTTCTCTTGATTTGTTTCTTACAGGCACCAAGTTTGCCACCCATTCAGAATGTGTGACCTTGAAAATAATCTTAGCATCCAACAACTTCTTGAATTCCTTTTGTATTATGGGTTCAAGCATAGGATTCATCTTCCGGAGTTGTTGCTGAAATGGTTTTTCTCCTTGCTTGATAGGTATCACATGTTGTATGATGCGTGTATCATAAGTATTCAAATCATCATAGGTCCATGCAAAAATTTCCTTGTATTGCTGAAAACGTTTAATAAATTTGCATCTCTCACCAGGTGAACAACTCTGTCCTAAATCATCTCTTGTTCTATGCCTAAGTTTACCAGTTTGTATTGCATTGAAGAGCTGTTCGTTTTGAAATTTGTTGGCTTCTTGAATTTATGATGTAAGTCAAATAATCCTTCAATATTTTGCGTTCCTTTCGGCATAAAATTTCCTCTATTAAGATCCTTATCTTGAGATTCTGATTGGTGTTTGTCTTCGTCAATAATGGATTCTTTGAAGGTATCTTCATTTGTCAAAAAACTGATAATTTGTTCATCAGCATACAATCTCCAATTTGTAATGTTATCAGGTACAGATGGCCTGAAAAGCAATTCAATAGAACACTTGTCATTGGTGGGTACTAACAGTGAAGCAAAAGTGGCTAGTAAATCAGCAGCAACATTTTGTAACCTAGGAATGGAATTTATGTTAAAAGCTTTAAATTTTGATATTAAATTCCATACCTCGGATTGGTACCCTTTCAAATGTGGAGACAAAAAAT
The DNA here is from genome assembly GCA_027924585.1 of Larix kaempferi. Classification (NCBI taxonomy): domain Eukaryota; kingdom Viridiplantae; phylum Streptophyta; class Pinopsida; order Pinales; family Pinaceae; genus Larix; species Larix kaempferi. Next base: position 9,104,625 of record BSBM01000963.1, on the reverse strand, counting down.
GAATGGTATTCCTTATCTTCCTAACAGCTATCTTTGAGTCACAAAAAAACTTTAAATTCTTAACATTTAAATCAATGGCCTTTTTCAGAACCTAAACTAAAGCTTCATATTCAACAGTATTATTTGTGCATTTGAATTCTAGTCTATAAGAGAGAAAATGTCTATTTCCATGCGAATCAACAAGAACACAACCATCTCCTGCTCCCTCTTGTGTCTTCGAACCATCAAAATATAAAATCCAAAATTTATCATCTGATTCAACCATGCTAGTATGATTTCCTACATCAGTAACTAACTCTAATATGTTACATTCAATATCATCATCCCATGCAAATTGAAGGAGATCGACTTGTGTGTCTGAGTCATGGCCAATATTTTATACCTGATAATTTCTGGGTTCAATTTCGAGAAAATAATTTCCCAACACCGACTACTAAATTTTTACCTTCTAATTCAGTCACGTTATGCTTCATATGAGGTTCTCTCAATGTTTTAAATTGATTCTGTTTATTCTGATATGGCAACCATAGGTGAGACCAATTTGTCGCAAAATAACTGTTCAACTTGTTTGACCAATCTCTACTCAATATTAAACCGTCAACTTGGGTATATCTACCACCATGATATCGATGATATCAAAAGCTTCTAATAACTTTTTATGATGTTGTGGCAAGTTACACATTTCAAACATAGAGACGTTTTTCTTTGTTTTCTTGATGTCTTCTACAATGTCATATCCCATATTGTGATTTCGCCCCATTTTTCACCAATATCATATTTGTTGACTACAGGGTTTACTTGCTTATTGATTAATGGATTTGTTTATTTTACTAACTGTAGCTAGGGTTTTCACCCTAGCTTGTGAAAATGAGCACCTACTAAGGAGAAGGGACTCCTTAGTAGCAGTTCAGTAAAAATGGTAAAAACAAGACAGTAAATGAAAACAGTAAATTTAAGCTAAGCATGTGCATAAAAAGAAATGACAAGATTATGTAGAAAACTAAAAACATCTAAAAACTATAACCAAAAATTCAAAGGAACACTAGGGGAGTCACCAAAACTGTAGCTAGGGTTTTCACCCTAGCTTGTGCAAATGAGCACCTACTAAGGATAAGGGTCTCCTTAGTAGCAGTTCAATAAACAGTAAATAAAAGCAGTAAAACAGTACGAAATTTAACCTAGCATAAGCATTAACATAAATAGCAAAACATGAAAATATGGCAAAGATTTCTCTTCTTTGTATTAAAAATTACCTTAGGTGTAGAGGTTGGTGGAGCCTTTGCAACAGTCCAAGAGGGTTGCTTCTAAGCTCCAGTGTTGCTCCTTTCTCCTTCTCCAAAGGGTTTTGGAAACGGACCAAAGGGGCACTCAAATGTGAAAATAGCTCAAAAGGGTGAGCTAGGGTTTCAGGAGTGATTTTGGCAGAGTAAGGATAGGGATGACTGTGGATGTGAAATGGGGAGCCTCCATCACCTATTTATAGGTTTTTTAGTGGTGGAGTGCTGACCCATGGTTTTGGGCACCATATGGTTTAGGTCAGTTGTATAGGGTTTGTGCTTCATTTTTTCCCTCTTGTTTCTCTTTTTTGTATTTTTTTATTCCCTTTTTAGAGGGTTTTTGCTATTTTTGGAGGAATTTAACTTATTTTGGGGGAAAAGGGGGGTTTTTGGCCTTTTGGAGGCCTTTTTAATGTTTTTTTGGCCTTTTGGAGGCTTTTTAATGGTTTTTTGGCCTTTTGGAGGCTTTTTAATGGTTTTTTGAGGTTTTGGAGGCAAATATGGTAGGAAATATGGACCAATGAGTCATGTAATGGGGTAGATGAGGTAGTGAGCACTTTTTGGGTGTTAACACTAACCTCTGTATTTATTTTTGGTTGTGACTGATTCATATTGTTATTATTTTTTGTGTTTTCTTTGGCCGCCTTCATTTTGGGTAAGACCATACTTTTCTCTTCTACTGGTCCCTTACTTTTGGCAGCATAATATACGGATGATATTTGTATTTCTTCCACCTTTTGTTCTTCATCTAAACCCAAAGTTGGCACACAATCCCATAATACAAATGTGGTTTCTTCATTTTGATAGTCTAGTTCATTAGATTGGTCTTCTGCCTGATCTTTGTGATATGTTAGTTATGTATCCAATAATTGATTCATTACCAAAGTCATTGAACTAATCCACTGTGGGAAAAAAAATTCGGAATGGTGCTCTTGATTAAATGTGAAAAAGTGATCCATGCAAACTTCATTTAAATTAAAAACAATAGAATTATTTGATGGTGGTTGTGGTTGTGTGCTTTCTTCCTTTTTTTAACAGAAAGGTTTAAATGGTTTTCTCACTGAAGAACTAACACCCTTATCCTTTTCCAGATCTACTATTTTATTGGATAAATTTTGAATGATTTTGACCACATTTTCTAACACATTTGAAGAATCTTCTTTAGGTCTGGTCAATATTAAAGTTTTCTTATTTACTGCAGGTTTTACTTCCAAATCCAGAGAATGTGTGATGATATTGTCTATGTCTTCCTCTGCTTTCTCCACCTCTTCAAAATTTTCCGCTAAAGTAGTTTTAACAGATCTTTTAACAAACATGGCTATGGATGGGAGAAGCGTTGTAGTATAATATTTTACCAATGATTCTTTAGCAGGTTTTATTGCAGCGATGAAACTATTTAAAATAATAGTAGATCTCTGATTAAACTCATCTACTTTCTCTTTCTTTTCCATCCACATAGATAATAGTTCTTTAATAAGTGAAGCCACAGTATTTTGGGTACCAAACATATTCAGAAAAATATTTTCAAAACTATCCCAATCTGCTATAGAATCAACCTATACGCTAAAATACCAGGATGATGCTCTGGGTTCAAAAGTATAAAGAAATAATATGCACACCACATCCTCAAGTTCCACATTGAGCAGATTTAAAGCTAAGTAAAATATTTTTAGGTGATCATCTTTCTAGGATCAAAATTAGGTAGCACTCGCTCCAGATGCTTAGGTAAATCATGCAAAGGATCATTTAAGTTGAGTGGTCCTCTGGCTCTCCATCGAGGTTGTTGATTGGCATTGTGAGCCATGTTACAAATAAGCCTAGGAGAATGTGGAGGCATGTGAGGTGGTGTAAGAGTCTATGTGTGTGGAGAATTGATTGTTTTTGGAGAATTAGGCCTCAATTGATTAATGGGATTTGGTATATCGTGTAATGATAAATCAACTAATTCTTCCAAATATTCCACAAGCACAGAATCGCTAGTTTGCACAACTTGTCTTCTAGGATTTTTCCTTCTGGGAAGTAAAGGTACCACTGATAATCCTCCAAGTTTTCTCACGTAAGATCTAGTATGTCTCCTAAAGTTATATACTTTTGTGTGAGGAACAAAATATAAACATTTGATATGATCAGCTTCAGAATCCAACTTTTCTTGATAATCAGTTTCATAAATTAATTCTTCTAGTTAGGTTGTTTCCAATGGAGACCTAGAGAAATTTCCTTTTGAAAATGGATTTCCTCTTCTAGCCATGCACTGGTGTTCCTCCTTCTAGCGCCAAAACTATTGATGCCAAGAAAATCCTTGCATCGATAGTAGGGATTCTCCTCAGTGAACAATCCCAATTAGATCATTCACTGTTTGGTATGGGGAATCTCTCTGGTTAATGGTCCGGCTACCGTAGGTATGTTTGTTTAATTTATGTACCGTGTTGTAGTCGAGGGGGCTACATTGTTACCAGTGATACATATTATATATAATCAAGCAAACACATAGATACAGATACAATAGACAAGATATGGACAGAAGCACAAGCCTCGTAATACTCAGCAAGATACACAGAACAATACATATAAGAACAGATCCAAGTTAACCTATGAATCATCTCACCAGCCTATATATTTGTTTTACATACAATTATATAACTGCTTGTCAGTTCAATTGACCGACCTGGCATGTACTGGTTGACACAATTGTCGACATGTTTTACAAGAATTCGGGTGGAGGACCTAGTTGACATGACCAGTTAGGCTCCTTCAAAATATCCCCCACCACAAAATCTTTCTTTGTCCTGAAGAAATGGGGAGATGCAATGTTAACTACGCAAAATAGGTATGGTTGTTATTGTTGGGCATGACTGGAATTGCCAGCTGCTTATTGCTGGGCACAGACTTTGACAATGGCCTCGATAGAGACAGAGAGCTGATGCTAAAAATCCTCTCAAGTACACAACGTGTTTTGAATGTCTATGGTCAATGTGGTTAGGCTTGACAAGTTTTTCATTTTTTCTCGAGTAGACTTGTTTTGCAGATTAATCAAGTCATGACCAAAAAGGTTTATTTTGTCATCATCAGTTGAAAGCAGTCTTTGAAGATATGGTTGTATCTTTTCAACCTTGAAGAGGCTAAGTCGGGCTTGGCTCATCCACTGTTCTTCCTGTTTTTCCAATTTTTCGAGCTTCCTGTTTTCCATAATCATCTATTCGTCCACCGTATGGGTAAGATATTCGTCGACGATTTGTCGTTGTTGATTCATATTGATGAGTAACTCATGTGTTAGCTACATTTATTTAAATATATTACCATAATGAAGATACTAGTTACTCAGGACTTCGGCTACTGTGGATGCTTTATTGGTATACTATCTTAGCAGGCTGTGGGCTATGGTGAACACTGCATATTGGTTTTCCATTAAGGCCGAGGTTTCTGGGGCCTGTTCTTGTCGGTTCTTGGTCAATTCATCTTTCAAAGCCAAAACGACACTTTTGAATATTTTATATTCCTTGTTGAGCGGACTTGTCATGTCAAACCTTGATGGCAACGGGACAACTTGTTGCACTGAGTATTCACACTTTGCCAAAAATGATGTTTGTTCTTCTTTAAGTTTATGGATGTGCTCTTGGCTTTCAATTCTTCTCTACCTTTGTTCTATGGTAAGTGCATCTGTAAGTAGGTTGAGCTCTTCCTTCGTTACTTCTTGTGGATCATAAGTGGAAATTGGGACAAACTGGTCCAAGTGTATGGAGAGATGGGTTTCTTGTTGAATATGTTGAAGATGTTGTTGCTTCCTCTGCTTCTGTAGTTCTTTCTCTTATTGCCTCTTTTATTTTCGCTACTTTCTCTTTTTCTTCTCTTGTTCTTTTTCTATAGCCGTTGTCTGTTGATCTCCTTCTTTTTGTTGGTTAGCTGCTTCTGGTTGTTTTTCTACATCTGCTTGCGTGCCAGCGACTGCTTGTTCTGTCTACTCTTGACTTGTTATTTTTGGCGTTGTTCCTGCTATATCTGTTTCTTCAAGTGATAAAGTGTTGGATTTTTTTGGTACTGTTGGACTAGCTTCTTCTATGGTGGTCACGTCGACTGTTTCTGCTTGATCTTCAATTTGTTGTACTGCTGAATTTGAACTGGTACCATCAGCAGGGGAAGGGGATGGAAGACTAGGATCAACTTGATCCAAAGGTGAAAAGGTCGACGACGACGGTGGAAGTTTTTCTACAAGTGGTGGTGGATGGGGTTCGGAGTTTCCTGACAGAACAAGACTGACTTGGGGTAACGAGACTTTAGGGATAAGTGTTTCAACCTCGACGGGGTTAGCATTTTCTGGTGGACTTTTTGGGGGGTTGACTAAATGTTTAAGTGGGGTTGGGTCTTCTACCGTTGGGTTGGCTGGAAGAGGAGTGAAGGATGAATTTTCTTGTGCGAAAATATTGGTGGATGGATCAATATTTATTTCTAGTCATGTTTGGTGATATCCTACCACTTGGGGTACTGCGGTTCTTGGTGGAGATGGTAAGTCGGTTGTAGAGGTATTGGGTGGAGCTGAATAGGTTGGGAGATTTGTATCAACGAAGACAGGTTTCTTAGTGATTAACTATCAACAGTGGGGAACAAGTGAGATTTGTATCTTTTGTTTAGCGGCGTCGGCTAGAATCCGTGTTGCACTGTCGAAGAGTTCAGCTTCATCCTTTTCTCCAGGTTCTTGGATAATGAGATTCCTTTTCCCCTTTCCTTGTACTTTGGTCTCCTTATTTCGTCGGGCTTGAGATAATTCATCGAATATCCGGTGAGTGTTTTCTTTTGGGATAGCATACTTTGACAATGGGTGTCACGTCCCAGATTTTGTCCCTTGTAATATTTTGGGCTATAATGTAAATAATGTATGCATATTATGTATGATTCTTAGCGTGGAGCTCAAGGCCAAGGCCTCGCTAGTGAACGTTCGATCTAGAAGAGGGAAGTAGTTGAATGTTAGGAACCCATGTCTTTACTTTGTTAGTATATTGTTGTTGGACGCATATGCTTTGTAAGTCGTCCCGTAGTATTTGTTGATTCATAGTTTATATTAGCCCATAGTATTGACCCATAGTATTGTACGCATATGCTTTGTAAGTCGTCCCATAGTATTATATGTCCCATGGTTTTGACTCATAGTATTGGCGCCTAGACTTAGCCCATGGTTTGTATTGACACATAGTATTGACCCATGGTATTGGCGCCTAGACTTAGTATATAAGTGTGTGTTGAGGCCTATGAAGGCACCATGAAGTTAATTGTATTGAGCTTGCTCAAAGGAGGTTGCCCCTCGAAGTGGCTCGTGATCAATATAAAAGTGATTCTGAGTTCTATTATTTCTGATATCTCGTGTATTTGCATTAATTAATTATTGCAGGTTCTTCACATTTGATATCAGAGCACTTTCTTGGGCTCGCTGGGTGAAATTTCTGCCAAATTTTTTTTCGCATCTGTTGCAGGTTCGGATTTGGGAATAATCCCTATCCGCTTAACTATGGGAAGTACTTGGGAATAATCCCTAAAACTCATTGTGAGAGTACCACAGGAACCTCGAAGTAGCTGGCCCATTGAGAGGACCTGCCAGCGAAAAGGGCAACGACCCCTACCTGATTGACTAGTTCCCACCCGTGAGGTAAACCAAGAGCTGTCGTTTGTGGCAAAGCGGTTATCAGTTTTACCTGAGCCGTGGAGTGAGGGGTACTGCCCCAATACGCAAGCCATTAGACAGCATTGGTGGTCGAGTGAAACCCCTAAACTGTTAGGAAGCCGCACATACCTGGGGTCCATATCTATTTTCAGCTGAATTGTTATCGATCATTGTTGCGCCGTTTCAGATCCAGCCGTTCAGATCCATTTTGAAAGCTGTTCCAGATCCATCCGTTTTCAATCCATTTGGCGCCGTTTCAGATCCCTTCTGAGCCGTAGCCGCTCCAGTCTGGAAAAAAAAAAAAAACTATTTTTCGGCCATATCTCCCTTGTTTCAACTCTGTTTTCCCTGAAACTTCATTGACATCCCTGCAATCCCATTCTGCATATTTCATTCCTGAAGACCCTATCCCAAATTCCACTTCCCAAGACCAGAAATCCCACATTTGTCTATTTTTAGGGTTTGCCATAACTTCTTCAATTTTCACCCGATTGCCTTCAAATTTTACCATAGAGTTCCCGCTTCTGAAATCCCCATTTTTTGCTTCCCTGTCCCTTAGAAAGTGTCGAAAACCTAGTCAAAACCCAATTACCCCTCTGAGTTTTTCCCAAATCCAAATTTCCCCTTACTAAATATGCTTGTGTTTGTGTTTTTCTATCCATCCCCCCCCCCAAAAAAAAATAAAAAATAAAAATTACTGGTTATGGTTATCACTCGCACAGGATCAAACACCATGGAGGAAGTACTTGCAGCCATCCAAACCAAACTCCAAGATCTGGATGAAAAATTTCTCGGCCTCCATCTTCAGCATTCAACCATGAACAATAACCGACAGCCAGAATCTTTTGCAGCCACCGGGTTCTCTTCTTCCAGCAATTTTCGTGGGCCGAAGCTTGATTTTCCTCGCTTCAATGGTACTGATCCGACTGGATGGATATACTGAGTAGAAAAATATTTTAGTCTGCATAATACTTTTGATGTCCAAAAAGTTCCACTTGCATCCTTTCATTTGGAATGGGAAGCCCTTCAATGGTATCGTTGGTACATCAAAGCTCATCCCGAGCCAAACTTGACAGATTTTTGCCAACTCATTTTGCCACGATTTGGTCCTAGTGCTTTTGACGACTTCACAGGAGCACTCACTAAACTGCACCAAACTAGCACAATGAAAGAGTATCAGATGGAATTTGAGAAACTAGCCAATCACACAGAAGGATTGTCTGATGAATTCTACAAGAGTTGTTTTATCAGTGGTCTCAAGGATGAAATCCGCTCAGAGGTCAAAATGTTTTGTCCCAACACAATGATGGAAGTCCTAGGGTTGGCTAAGTTGGCCGAGGACAAGATCGCAGCTCAATAATGCTCCAAACCCACCTTTGTTCCCTTCAGAAATATGGGTTCCCAACGACCTCCCATCACGCCTGCTCCTCAACCAACTCCTATCAAGCAATTGTCTGAAACAAAGATGCAGGCATGTTGAGAAAAAGGGCTTTGTTATAATTGTGATGAGAAATTCACTCGGGGACATCGATGTGTTCAACAAAAGCTCTATCTCTTGGATGTGGATTCTCCACCTGCCTCAGAACTTGATGAAGAAGCTTCAGATACAGTAGATGATCAGGTCGACATTCAACACCTGCCTATTGACACTCCATCTCTGGACAACCCACCCGAGATCTCTCTCCATGCTGTAACTGGCGTCACCACCCCACAAACAATGTGAGTGAGGGGATACTTCAAGAAGCTCCCTCTTACCATACTCATTGATTCTAGTAGCACTCATAACTTCATTGATCCTCGGATTGCCAAACAGGCTGATTGTTTTGTCCATCCTTGCTTCAACTTTGAAATCATGGTTGCCAATGGGGGCACCTTACCTTGCAAGGGGAAGTGTCACAATGTGAGTATCTATATGGAAGATTATAACCTGTGCTCTCACATGTTTTCCTTGTCCTTAGGCGGATGTGATGTGGTTTTGGGTGTTCAATGGTTATGCACACTTGGCCCCATCTTATGGGATTTTGCTGAACTTTGGATGCAGTTTTCAGTCAATGGGGCACAACACAAATTTATGGGCTTACAACCAGGGTCTCTCTGCATCATCAATTCACATCGCCTGGAAAAAATACTTACGAAGAATTCACAGGGTGTCATTGCTCAGCTCCATTCCATTCAGATGCACCCATCAACAGTCTCCACTACTTCCTTGGATAGATATGCAGGTGTCTTTGCTAAACCAATGAGCTTGTTGCCTTCAAGAGACCTTTCCGGTAAGAATTTAGCCGCATCTACCTCTCAGCAGGAAATGATGACTATTTTGCATACAGTATAGAAGTGGTAGCCATCCCTATTGGGGAATTATTTATGCATCAAGACTGATCTCCAGAGTCTGGAAACTTTCCTGAAACAAGGAGTCTCCTCCCCAACACACCTGAAATGGGTTATCCAACTCATGGGTTATGCCTATGCGACCACTTACTAGAAAGGTAAGGACAATATGGTGGAAGATGCTCCTCCTCGCACATTTGATGACCCAGTTTCTCTTACAACTATTTCTCTGCTTGTTCCAAATTGGTTGCAATCTGTTCAACGGGGCTATCTCTTCTATGAACTCCATGCTTCTTCATCAGTAGGGCACTCTGGGTTCCTCAAAACGTATGACCAGGAACAATGTAACTTCTTTTGGCAGGGACTCAAAAGGATAATTCAACGGATGGTGGTTGACTGTGATACTTTTTAGGTCAACAAGGGTGAAACGACCCTCCTTTCGGGACTGCTCGAACCCTTGCCCATCCCTCCACAGATTTGGACAACTATTTCTATGGATTTCCTAGAAGCGCTCCAGTGGTATAGTACCACATCTCAAAGGACATCATATGAAGCAGTCTCTGGACAGGCACCACCAGTTCTTCTTCCATACACCTTCAACAGGTCCCCAGTTTAGGCAATTGACTCAATTCTTCGAAACCATGATCAGCTTCTTCTCATTCTACAGGACAATTTTCACATGGCAAGAATTCGACTGAAACAACAAGCCGATCAACACCCTTCTAAGCGCACTTTTCACATCGCTGATATGGTTTTTCTTCGTCTAAGCCTTCCATGCAATCCTCCCTGAAACTCCAAAGGCGCCAGTGGCTCGGAATGCATCCTGAGGATGCTACAGGGGACCCACTCCTTCAGATTCTGCATCAATTTCCACATCTAAAGCTTTGAGGACAAAGCTTTTTCTCAGGGAGAGGGGATGTTAGGAACCCATGTCTTTACTTTGTTAGTATATTATTGTTGGACGCATATGCTTTGTAAGTCGTCCCGTAGTATTTTTTGATCCATAGTTTATATTAGCCCATAGTATTGACCCATAGTATTGGACGCATATGCTTTGTAAGTCGTCCCATAGAATTATATGTCCCATGGTTTTGACTCATAGTATTGGTGCCTAGACTTAGCCCATGGTTTGTATTGACACATAGTATTGACCCATGGTATTCGCGCCTAGACTTAGTATGTAAGTGTGTGTTGAGGCCTATGAAGGCACCATGAAGTTAATTGTATTGATCTTGCTCAAAGGAGGTTGCCCCCTCGAAGTGGCCCATGATCAATATAAAAGTGATTCTGAGTTCTATTATTTATGATATCTCGTGTATTTGCATTAATTAATTATTGCAGGTTCTTCACATTGAAATTATGCTACCCATGTGTTAGTGAACCATGGGAATTGTAAATATGCATCTTAATATAAATGCCCAGAATTAGCTATGTAATGCAACAAGAGATGGGGGCATGATGTTACAAGGAATTGGGAGGGAAATATTCAAACCCTTGAGCCAATCAAGTGAAGCCAAGTGTCAATGAGAGAACCCATCAAACCCTCAACTACCCATGTTGACTTTTGTACCCAATCATTCATTTCTCCCAAGAATTGGTTGAGGTAGTTAATGCCTTGGGGAATGGAGAGGTATGGCTGTCCAAATTCGAGTATGGGCAAGCCACGCTTCCTAGAATTTCGTATTTGGCTTCTTCAGCAAGAAAGGGGCCACGAAATTGCCCCCAAGCCATTATTCAACCATCAGTCTTGCTCCCTCACGAGTTTAGAGCTACCTGGGAGATTTTCTCCAAGGTTTTGCCATGTTTTCCTTCATTTTCCTAGCTGGGAAGGGCGTTTTTGCTGTGGCTAACAGTGGGGAAGAAGGGAAAACGATTTGGGGTTTTATTGAGGCCGTTTGGCCCACTGTATGCTCATACATCTATGGGAGAAATTGGTTTTCTTCCCTGGGGTTGGATTCCTCTTCCCACAATCCATTTTTGGTGTGCCTACATTTTTGGGAAAACCCCTGTCCATCTAGTTCCTAAGTCCCACTGCTGAAAGTGTGTTCCAGAGCCCATATCTGAGTTTAATGTGCAAGAAAATGCTGGGGTTGAGTTGGGTATCCATTGCTTTGGGCTGTGCTATGCTTGAGGGTTCCCTTTTCCTTGTAGATATCATGCCCAGCTCGGGGGTGGTCTCTGAGTGCTGAAAGAATACAGGCTAGGCAAAGACCTATGGCTAAGAGGAACATTGCAATGACATAGCTAGTTGTTTGGGATAGCATTGCATCAAGATGAGTATTTTATTGTGTATTTACTTCTGCAAACCTGTTAATTTGTTAACTGTGTTAAATTGAATAACAATCATGTAATATGTATGTGGATGAGTTCATTTCCGCTGTGCATGTTTGTTTGATTTCCATCTGCACACATCTCTTTTATGGCTGTGAATCTAATGATTATGGCTGAGTTTATGAAAAGCCCCATAGAATGGCATCAGGTTCCCTTCCTTGCACTGGGTCCAAGGGTTGGTATGTGACAGATGGTATCAGAGCGAAGGTTGCAACATTTGGGCCTTCATGGGCTACCTATCATAGCTTGCAGGGGTAAGTATGCTTCCTGCTCATTATAAACCATTAAGAAAAATTTCAAACTTTCAAATTTATGAAAATTTTTCCAAGTGTTTTTGAAATTTTTTCTAAGTTTGTATCGGGAAGAACTTACGAGTTTTCGCTAAAACGACGGAAGGAATTGATGAGTTTTTGCCGAAATGGTCGACAAGAAATTTTTAAGTTCGCCAAACTGAAAGAACTTGATGATTTCGTCAACAATGGCGGTGAAACTCAGCAAGTTCGTCCGCAACAACGGAAAAAGTTGGTGAGTTTCTGCCGCAGCGTCGGAAGGAATTAGCGAGTTTCCACCGCAGTGACTGAAGGAAAAGCCGAGTTTTCGACTGGAAGCACTCAGCAAATTTGTTCGCAATAGCAGAAGAACTCAATGAGTTGGTCTACAATGACGGAAGGACTCGGTGAGTTGGTTCAAAAAATTTTCTAAGTGTCTTTCGGCGGAAGAACTCGGCAAGTTGGTTCGCAATAGCGGAAGAACTCAGTGAGTTGGTCCGCAACGACGGAAGGACTCGGTGAGTTGGTTCAAAAAAATTTCTAAGTGTCTTTCCGCGGAAGAACTTGGCAAGTTGGTCCACAACGGTAGAAGAACTCAGTGAGTTGGTCCGCAACGACGGAAGGACTCGACGAATTGGCCCGAAACAAGTCAGAAGAACTCGGTGAGTTGCTCTGAAATAGGGAATTTCAGCCGTTTTCCAGGGAAATTTTTCAGGTGCTGAAAGTTGAAAAATGGCTTTGAACTCATGCACCAGATTGCGCAAAATTGAAGAATTTACCAAAAAAAAAAAAAAATGAGGGAAATCCCCCTTGACCCCCATCGTCCCCCGGAGACAGTTGTTGAAAGTGTGAAATGCATTCTCTATGCTTGGGATGAGAAGCAGGAATTGCATAGAAGGTTGTGGAAACCTTTTTAAAAGTAATTGGCTGTGATATGCATTGTGGAAGAGCAATGGGAGCAGCAAGGAAATGTTGATAAGAGGGAAACATCTCACCTTAACTATTTCTGTTATAGCATAGGAATTTCATGCTTGAAAGTAGCAACTAAGAATGTTTTACATTTGTATTAAATTGCTACTTGGTGAGAAATGACAGCTAATGATTCCTTGCATGCTTGGTAGGTAAAGCCAAGAAAATGATCAACTATGATGTAGATGAGGAACTCCATGTCATAATGAGGAAATTGGAAAGGGAGAATTCCTTAACTCCTCTCTTGCTATTGTATTTATATTTTCGGAGTTTTATATGTTGGAAATTATGGCATCGAGATGCTGGAAATGCAAGAGAGTAGTAGATTAAAAATGAATTAGTGGGCATGATTAAAAAGTCATTGCATAGTGCATGTGATGCATGATGTTGCATATGGGTAAAGGTAGTGAAGTTACACATGCAATAGCCCATTAATGGTATTGCTTGTGGTTGATCATCAATAATGTTATTGATAATGGTTGTATGAATCAGACCATAGAAGCATGATTGAAAATGTAAGAGATTAGATAGTTGAAACAAATATGCACTAGATGGCATATTGATAAACATTGCACAGTGCATGTAAAAATACTTGTGTATATATATGATATTGCATATTGGTAGAATAGTGAGGTTTTGCATATGCAATGAGCCACTTAAAGATGATTATGGTGGTTCTTAAATAACTAGTCGTGTTTGCAATGGTTATAGGACCAAAGACAACCGAAGCATGACTAAGGTCATGGATGATGATTGTTGCATATGACCAACAACCTTATGAAGAAAGGATGGTGCAACAAATATACGAGCATGAGGTTGGAAAAGAACTGTGAAGCCTTGGTAAGAGGCCAACTGATCAGGTAACATCAAACGATGTTAATGACAACCATGCAGGTAATGGTTATTTGTGCTTAATTGCATGAATGTTGAAAGAGGATTTGGTAAGATCCCTTCAACTGTGTTCAACTATGCTTATTTGATTTGTATATGGTATTGAGTGCCTGAATGTGAATGTTAATCTACCAAGTATGATGAGGTGTGGGTAAGTGAGGGAAATGATTCTTCCACCCTATAATTGCTTAGAAACCTCAATGCATTCATATGAAATTATAACATGCCATTGTGTATGTTGGATTATAAGTTTAAATAACCAAATAAAGTAAAGACCTATAGTCATGTTGTGGTAGTACATGCCATATGAATGGTTAGGCCATAATATGATGGAATGCATAGTATCCGCGGATTGATGCAAAGTTGTATTGAGGGATTATGCATTGAGTGAATGCACATTAAAATATTATGTAAATGTTGTGAATGTACATGCATATGTGTAAGTGCACATGTTGAGATGCATTGTGAGAATGCACAGATGTGATATGTATAGGTTTCAATGCATTTAGATAATAGACGAAATGGTGAGACGAAATGGTGAACCAGTGTTAATACTGAGAGAATTTCATAAGCTGCTATGAATGCAAGAGAAAGATTGCATGAAAAAGGTAGACATGATGATGGGCTACCAGAGTGTTTTATGGAAGGACAGAGATTGCATGGAATGTGAAGTAATCAGTACTTACATTTTTTTTAAATTGCATGGATAGTGTACCCATGTCTTGCAATTTTATTGATGATAACGATGCATATATAGATATATAGATATATTTCATTACACCTCAAATGCTAACAACTGAAGGTGTTTGAATTATTGAGTGTTATAATTCTGAGATCACTTCAATGACTGTTGTAGCAATGAAAGGATTATATGCATAGATACTCACAACATGTCTAGCTGATTGAAGTTTCATATTTCAAGTAGATTGTTTTGGGCATGGAAAATGTGGGTAAGTCCATGACGAAGATTGGAATCTACCATGAGCAAGAGCCAAACAATATGAGAACAGACTCATGGCTAAGCAAATCAATTTCTGTAGAGAACATAATTGCAAATTCATACTTGAATTTAACTATTAATGCCATTGAATGATTATTGTTAAGTGCTGCTGACTGTTTGGCTATTTGATAAATGTGCCAGGAAGACACATTGGAGGGAGACCTTGTGTGATGACCTACAGTAGCCTAACTCCATGGGAAGGACCCCATGCTTTGGAAATGGGTTTCAGGTGAAACACCATTTCATATTTTAAGAATGAAATGGTAAAGCTACGCCAAGAAGGCATGTATGGATTATGGAACGTGGAAAGATTGGGGTGGAAAATCGAAGAACTGTTGACTCAGAGAAGGGAGCCCCCATTCTTTGCAAATGAAGAAAAGACACATCTGCAAAAATGAATGAGTATTCTGTTACCCTAGATAAGAACATGCATGTCTAAATTATTAGGGTTAATATGTAGAGCATGCTCTACTTTATTTATATCATTTCATACTGCTTGAGTATGATTAGGGCCTACATGGCTCACATTGGAAAAGGGGTGCACACCTTTTATGGTGCTGAGTCATGATAGGGTTGTCAATATTGACTACACCCTAAGGGAATGGACACATTCCTGGTGTTTCAATACTTGATAGTGAATGTTATGGAATGCAAATACAATTTTGAGAAGAAATACTGATAAGCCTACTTATCCTTCTTGTGTTGTCATCCTACAGAGATGCCAGTTGGTACTGCACATTAAGAGGCAAAGTGAAGAAGGGTACGCAGAAGGACTGTATAGGAATTGGTAACCTTTCTATACTCACACTAAATAATACTGGAAGGGATGGACAAACCTAAGGAGTT
Organism: Larix kaempferi; assembly: GCA_027924585.1. Lineage (NCBI taxonomy): Eukaryota > Viridiplantae > Streptophyta > Pinopsida > Pinales > Pinaceae > Larix > Larix kaempferi. The sequence continues at coordinate 9,089,064 of BSBM01000963.1, read as the reverse complement.
GTGTAGTAAAAAGGGGTATCATCCTTGTGTGAGTGGGGGCATGCTAACCTGCAGTCAAGAAAGTCACCTATAAAGTTCCTAAACGGAACCACCGATTTGCACAATAGAAAGAGTGGCATCCTTGTATAAATGAAGAGTTGATATGTGTGTGAAGGGTTGTGGTGCAAGAAGGTGTGGTGATATTGGTGAAGGCATAAAATCTCTATTGGGTCAGCAGTAGGAGGGGGGTGCCAAGACTGATTGAAAACCCTTAGATTCCTATGGCTCCATAAGTAGAGCCTTGACCTATAATGGTTGGTGACGCAGTTTCCTTCCATTGGTCAATGGCCCAGAGAAATGTGCTGGCTCGGCACTGGAGAGGTCCAACCAGGTATGGGACTGGTTGGGCACCACCAAATGCTTGGTAATTCCAGTCGTCGTGAAGGTGTACTAGTTAAGCATTAACTACATCCAAGTTCATAGGCGATTCCAAGGCTTGCAAAGCGAAGCAGGACCCTGTGGACCAGAGGGGAAACACACAATACAAATAAGTATTCATTTTCATTTATGTCTTGCTTGGAATAATGAAGATTTCAGGTATAAGTCTTCCAATAACTAAGCTAATACACTATTGTTTCTTTGTTGGAAACCTTGGTCATTGCAGGAAAGCAAGACCCTGCAAGAACTATAAGTTAGTGGTAAATCCAAAGAGTAAATGAGTGGGCGATATAAATTACTGGTAAAATCCAGAGAGTAAATGAGTGGGCGATATAAATTATGGAGAAATCCAGGGAGTAACTGGTTGAACGCTATAAAGTTCTTGATAAGTCCAAGGAATGACTAGTTGGGCATTAACTACTTGATATTGTAAATCCCAATATTCCTTAATTAATTAATAAAACCAGTCAGAGCACTGGACTAGCATATTGCTAAAGGAAATGATTGATAAACCCAGTCAGTGTACTGGCCTGGCATTGCCTATTCGAATGATTGTGGAGCAGCCTACGTGCTGGCCCAACATTCATAATTGTGTTCACAGGAAATCCAAGGCTCGTAAAGCAAAGAAGGATCCTGTGGAATAAAGTGAAGAAATCCAATACAGATAAGTATTTGGTTATCTTGCAACTTCTTGCTTATGAATATATGTGTGTATATGATTTGGTTATGATTTCCTAAACTCTTGTTTACAGATAAACCCTATGGAAATAAACTAAACATGTGAACTGATTCAATGTTTGAGTGTAGGTACTGTTGGAAGCAAGGACTATGAAGGCATCATAGGGATGCAAATGGACATGTGACCATCCTAAAGAGCTCAGTATGAGCAGTAAGAAAAGATGGTGCTAGTGGACATGAGTGGGCCATAGCAGCCAAAGGTTCTATAGGCAACTATGGAGGAGGGTTCCTAGTTGAAAATCCTTAGATAGACCTTAGACACTAAGTGTCATAGCCAAGAAAGGAAAGTCAAAGCATTCACATTGAAGTGAAAGAGACTAAGGAGCATGAAACCACAGCGATGGTGTAGCTCCATAATAGAATCAGACTAAGAGGGAGAAAATCCTACTCTTCTCTTTCCTTTCGATTGATGCATTTATAAAACAAAAGATTGTTGAGTGCATGTCATGGCTGAAAATAGATTGTGTTTAATTGCTTGAGATGAATTGTGAATGCTGAAATAGTAAATTTCCTGTGAAAGAATGAACATGAATAAGTTCATGTGTATGTTGGAAAGCATGAAAGTGTGGAAGTCCCATGAATAAAGCATGGACATTCCATGTCAATTGGGAAAATAATTGACTAATTTTAATTTTCATGTTATGCTTGTCCTAACAAAGAATTTCCATGATGAATCTCATAGGTAAGAACATGAAACAATTGGTTGCAACCTGCACAAGAAAGTGTTGCTAGTATGGAAAGTGTGTTCAGTTGTTTCCACTGACCATGGCAGCAAACCGAGGGCTATTAGAGTTGGCTGAAAGTCTTCTTCAAACAATTGCTAGGACCCAATAAAATCTTGGAGAGATGCTCGAGCTACAGAGGCAACATAATGAGATGAACCACAAGGTTTTGCAAGACTTTATTCGTTTGCAAAAGAGGTAAAAAGCATTCTGGGAGTTATTAGTAAGAGAAAGGAAAGTGGATCCATGAATAAGCATTCATCCAATCATCTGATTAAGAAACGTTCCAGGTGGGAAAATTCAAAGGACATCGAGCATGAAAAGGTAAAGCAACCAATGAAATGTTGGGGATGTGGAGGAAATCATTGCCTCCGTGACTGTCGAATAATGGAGCATCAAGAGAGTAGCCGCCATAAAGTTTCCAGACTTGTAGATCAGTGGGAAGGTAAAGAAAGGGAAGGGATTGTTTTGGAACAATGCCTTCATGCAGAGCTAGAAGGTCCAAGACATCGGGAGCAATTTGTAAAGACCAAAGGACTTGGTCCCTAAAACCCAAGTAAAGGTTGAAATGCAAGACAAACCTGCCATATTTTGAGAATTTTGGACATGTATGTAGCATGTATATATTCCAAGGTATTGGAACACTGAGGACGGTGTTATTCCAAGGGGAGGGGAATGTCACGTCCCCATTTTGACCCTTGTAATATTTTGGGCTATAATGTAAATAATGTATGCATATTATGTATGATTCTTAGCGTGGAGCTCAAGGCCAAGGCCTAGCTAGTGAACGTTCGATCTAGAAGAGGCAAGTAGTTGAAATTATGCTACCCATGTGCTAGTGAACCATGGGAATTGTAAATATGCATCTTAATATAAATGCCCACAACTAGATATGCAATGCAACAAGAGATGGGGGTATGATGTTACAAGGAATTGGGAGGGAAATATTCAAACCCTTGAGCCAATCAAGTCAAGCCAAGTGTCTATGAGAGAACCCATCAAACCCTCAACTACCCATGTTGACTTTTGTACCCAATCATTCATTTCTCCCAAGAATTGATTGAGGTAGTTAATGCCTTGGGGAATGGAGAGGTATGGCTATCCAAATTCGAGTATGGGCAAGCCACCCTTCCTAGAATTTAATGTTTGGATTCTTCGGAAAGAAAGGAGCCACAAAATTGCCCCTAAGCCATTATTCAACCATCAGTCTTGCTCCCTCACGAGTTTAGAGTTACTTGGGCAATTTTCTCCAAGGTTTTGCCGTGTTTTCCTTCATTTTCCTAGCTGGGAAGGGCGTTTTTGCTGTGGCTAACATTGGGGAAGAAGGGAAAATGATTTGGGGTTTTATTGAGGCCGTTTGGGCCACTGTATGCTCATACATCTATGGGAGAAATCGGTTTTCTTCCCTGGGGTTGGATTCCTCTTCCCACAATCCGTTTTTGGTGTGCCTACGTTTTTGGGAAAACCCCTGTCCATCTAGTTCCTACGTCCCATTGCTGAAAGTGTGTTCCAGAGCCCAAATTTAAGTTTAATGTGCAAGAAAATGTTGGGGTTGAGTTGGGTATCCATTGCTTTGGGTCGTGCTATGCTTGAGGGTTCCCTTTTCCTCATGCCCAGCTCAGGGGTGGTCTCTGAGTGCTGAAAGAATATAGGCTGGGCAAAGGCCTATGGCTGGGAGAAATGTTGCAACGATATAGCTAGTTGTTTGGGACAGCATTACATCAAGATGAGTATTTTATTGTGTATTTACTTCTGCAAACGTGTTAATTTGTTGACTGTGTTAAATTTAATAACAGTCATGTAATATGTTTGTGGATGAGTTCATTTCCGCTGTGCATGTTTGTTTGATTTCCATCTGCACACATCTCTTTTATGGCTATGAATCTAATGATTATGGCTGAGTTTATGAAAAGCCCCATAGAATGGCATCAGGTTCCCTTCCTTGCACTAGGTACAAGGGTGGGTATGTGACGGTGGGTTATCTGATTGTGTACCCTAATCCGACTATTCAGCTGCTCTGGAGGGTCCTGATGTGTTGTCATTGTGATCCCAAGGGGATTCATCTCAACAATATGGTCAATCTGGAAGGTAAATGTATTCAAGTGGAGTCAGATTCCATAATCTTCTTCCTTCTTATCATCAGTCAGAGGTTCGACTATTGTGAAGTCGAGTTTTTCTGCATCTAGAGGTATTGGAATTATTTTGTTTGATTGTCGGCTAAGCTCAGTAAATACCTCGTCGACTGAAGGATAAAAATCCAATACTTCTACTTCTTCAGATGCTCCTTGAAAGTTCTAGACCAATGTATGGTTGAGGGCTTGAATATGCGTGGTTGGGGGTAGACTACGTCAGATATTCTGTGGAACTCTCCATCGAGTTGTCTTGTGTTTAAGGTTCTAGAACCAATAGTTGAGCCAAAGCTTGGATGCCATTGCGTTGAGCCGACATCCTCCCTGTGTGAAATAGCGAAACGTTTCCATCAATGTGCCCTTATCTATTGTACAGTCTTTGTTTCCCTTAGGTCGAATATGTGCCATCGCAATCGATATCAACATGTATGGATATCAAATACATGACCCTTCTTCTTGACATTTGTAGTAAACATTCCTTACAATGTCGACTATATGCTCTGCCCAGTTATACACTTTGTTGTGCGTCACAACGTTGTGAACAACCTCCAACATGTCGAGCTTGAGGTCAGATCCTCTACCAAAAATTGTGAGCGCCGTCAACACAATTCATGCTACCATATTTTTTGTTTCGTAGAGTATCTAGTTTACGACCAGCCCTCTTGAGTTTTTACTAGTAGGGGTGCGCGTGAATTCCTTAACTAGTGTCAGGTGTGGGTGCATCGGCACCATGTCACCCTTGTTTGATAGACAGGTAATATGATGGATGAGTTCGCTATTGATTTTGATAGGGATGTCGAAATATAGTTTGTCATTATGGTATATGCTAATGATGAATTCGGAAATTAGGTATTTTAGGCTGGCGAAGCTATCTAATAGGGGTGCACGCATGTATTATAGAATTGTGGTGGTCTGAAGTTTCTGCACCTCTTCTCTCCATCGACCATTTTATTCTTTCCCCTAGTCCAAAATTTTGTTCCAAATCCGCTTCCATTGTTGTTCTGAAACCTTGGTGTTTCGGAAGAGTTGTAGTGGGGTTTTCAATGGGGGATGGGATTTTTCTAGCTCCCTGATCTTGGTTGCTGCAGACCTGGTCATCGCTTGAGCTTTCTTGGGTTCCATTATGGTTTCAGGGTTCTCAAGTTCAAGAAATGGCTCGAATAGTTTGGAGGGCTCTATGTTCTGGAGTTCAAGCTCTTGGAAGAACAATAACCAAGAGTCCTCGAGCCCAGTATTTATAGCGGAACTGTTCGGCACAGGGAAATGTGAAGTAGATGGCTGCATTGATTGCTGGTTTGGAAAGGGCATTAATTTTGATTGACAGGTTGTTGGGTCCTCATCTGGCGCACTTCGACTTTTCTTTTCTACATGTCAGACTTCACAATTTTTTTTTTCTTTCATTTCTTCATTGATGTGGTGTCAATGCACATCCTTCGACATGTCATGTCGGCTAGAAATAGGTCATCGTGGTCGGGGCTCTCTTTCATCCTATACTTGTCGACCTGGTATTTCTTGGCTATGTCTGTCGTACCGACGGTCGTGCGTTGGGCTCTTTTCTATGTAGCTTCATTTATTTCCTTTGCGAGAATTATTTTTCGAGCCTGTCATCATTATGCAATTTATAAGACTTGCTTATGAAAAAATTCTTTTAACACTTCTCTCCCAAATTAGTTATAACTGTTTTTTTTCATGTCGTGTATCGCTTTAGTAGAGCGTCATTGACATGTTTCTTGTAGCATCTTCAGTCGGACTGAGCCACTGGTATTGATGTTTTCGACAATGTATGGACCCATCCACTCTGTGTGCAACTTTTTTGGTTTACCTTTTACGCGATTGTTATATAGCAATGCCAGGTCAAAAACTGATATATTTTTATGCTTGTTATTTCTATCGTGCCATGCTTTCTGCTGTTTCTTTTGGTTTTCTTGGTGATGTATTTCTATCTATCGGGTTTTGTCGAGCATCAACAGTTGAACAAGGATTTATTTTATTGCATCTTTGACATCGATGTGTAAAACTTCAGTAATGCTTGTAGCTTGTTGTCAAAAGTGCAAGGGGACGACTACTTCTTGACCATATACTAGTGTGAAAGGAGTCTGACCTGTCGCTCTTTTATATGGTGTTCTATATTCCCATAGCACGACGGGTAACTTGTCGTCCCAGTCGTCTTTGTTGATGTTTCATATTTTTGTTAAACCCTTGGTAAGGGTTTTATTAAATGCTTCTATAGCACCATTTGACTGTGGGTGATATGAAGTACTTATCCTGTGCTCGATTGAAATTTTTTTGTAAGAGTAGCAATTGTTTTACATACAAAGTTAGTTCCTTGGTCGTTGATCAATGTAATTGGGTATCTAAACCATGTGATAATATTCTCATATAAAAAATTTGTAGCTACCTCACTTGAGTAGGTTTCAATAGGTTCTTCTTCTTCCCATTTGGTGACATATTCAACTGTAGTGATGATAAAGCTCGCTCTTGTTCGTCTACCAAGTATTGGGAATGGTCCAATAAAATCTATTTCCCATATTTCGAATGTCCGAATTGGATTTAATGGAACTAAGGGAATTTCTAAACTTGGCAGAGGTCAGCCCAGTCGCTTACATCTATCACATTTACTTAAAAATTATCGACAGTCTTTGTTCACTATCGGCCACCAAAAACACATATTTCATTAAAATTAGAAATATTTTATTACAAGAACAATGCTAGAATTGCATTTTTTGGTTATTTTGTAATTCTAGATCCACTATTTAATTCCAAATTTAATCAAATATGTGTTCAAAGTCCATATTGAATAATCTTTCTTGTTATAATGTCAGCATGATAGTGTCATCCTGCTGGTCAAGAATGTGCCTCCATCATTATACTTTGTCGTTCATGTTCGAGCACGCATCGTCGTAATATGTCATCAAGGCCAAGTTTATAAATGAAGCCATTGATTAGAGTGTAAGGTGCAGCTTTCATTGTGAGAATATTCTTTTTATTTTCCAACATTCCTTCTGGTGCTTGTCCATCCTCTATGAATTGTCTAATCTTTGAAAGTTCTGATGGAATAGATTCAATTCTAAATAAGTGTGCATCATGTATATCATCTTCAATTCTTGTTGGCTCTTCTCCTGTGTTGATTTGTGACAAGTGGTCAGGTTCGACATTTTCCTTTCCTGGTTGAACTATGAATTCAAATTCAATTTCCCTGAATAACAGTAACCATTGACATAATATTCCATGGTGCAATGGCTTATTGACTAAGTACTTTAGTTCTTGAAGATATGTATAAAATACAAAAGGGTTAGCCAATAGGTAGCGTCCGTATTTCTGCAATGAAAATACCATACTCAATGCCTCTCTTTCTGTCTTGGAATAATTTCTTTCTACTTTGTTCAACTTTCTACTGCAGAAGGAATTAGGGTAGTCCATTCCATCATCACCAGGTTGCGTTAAAAATGCACCAACTGCTATGCCTGACACATCGATATGCACATGGAACTTGATCGACCAGTTTGGGAAACAGAGTATAGGGGCTTCGACAAGTTTTCTTTTCAGGATGACAAACAATGTATTACACTCGTCGGTCCACTTGTATTCTTGATTTTCCTTTAATAACTCCTCCAAAGGATACATCATGTTAGGATAATGTCAGATGAAATTTCGATAGTATCCCATGTGGCCCAATAGGATTCGCACTTGTTTAGAATTTACTGGTGGTTTTAGGTCGAGAATGAGTTTTAGTTTAGCATAGTCGACTTGTATGCCTTCCTTACACACGACATGGCCCAATAATATTCTGATAGGAGTTGTGAAAATGCATTTCTTGATGTTCAACGAGAGTTGAATTTGTTGACATATTCCTAGCAACATCCAGAGCTATTTTCAGTGATCCTTTAGCATGCATTAGATTGTCCAATCATCAAAGTAGAAAACCATAGTTTTGTAGATGTATTCTTGAAAGGATTTGATGACAATTCTAGAAAATACCGCTGGTGCATTCTTCAATCTGAATGGCATGAATTTATATGCAAATGATCTGAACTCACACACGAAAGTGGTCTTATTCTGATCTTCTTTGGAAATGGGCATTTGATTGTACCCGTAAAATCCATCCGTGAATGAATAGCACTCATGCCCTACAACTTCATTAATGATTTCATCAACGAAAGGAGTAGGAAAAGGGTCAGTGATTGTTACTTTATTGAGTTCATGAAATTCGACACATATTCGAAGTTCCATCGGATCATGCTTCTTCAGTTGTATGAACATGGGGCTTTCCCATTCATATTGATTGATCAGATAGATGATTCTTGCAGCCAACATGCTGTCAATCTCCTTTTTGACAATGTCTTTATATCTATGTGCAAGTTTGTATGGCGTTTTCTTTACTGGTTTGGCATCTGGCTTGATATCAATATTCATTTCGCCCATCTCGTGTACAATTCCTTTCAGGTCTTTATAATCTCAAGCAAATACATCCTTAAATTATTTGAGCAGGTTAGTGATCTCTACAGTTTTCTCTTCCTTCCAGTAATCACCAATTTTGCCATTTTCAGGTTGTCATCGTTGGATATGTCAATTTATTTTATTTTGACATTCGCATCCATCCATTTTGGTGCTCGACTGTCATTGATTGGGCATTCTCCTTCTTTGATCTACATGAACACCGGTGGAAAATATTTTTTTGTTAATCTTTCAGGGTCCTCTTTCTCTGTGGCCTCCACTTTGAAAGTTGTTTTGATGGCTTCAAAATAGCTAGGTGATCTTCTTTCCATTGGAAACTATTTCCGACTGTTTTATCTGTTTCTAGTCACAATCTTGTCAAATGTTGGACTTATTTCGGTTTAATGTTACAATAGATAGTAGTTTGTCGAACAAGTGGCTGCTTTTCTGCTGGTACTACATTTTTCGTTGGTTGCAAAAACGTTTTTATTTGGTTACTTGCCTCAGTTAGCTGCTCATCCTTTGGAGAAAATTGGAAGTCTTTGATGAAATTTTCTTTTAATTCTTTCCAAACGAAGGTCTCTCCTCTTGCTTCTTCCATCTTGTACCATTTATCTGGCAAGTCGTCGAGCGTGCTCAGTGTTGGAGCCAAGGCCGCAGCTATGGTAAAAGCTATGAATTTTGAGGAAAAAGCACAAGTATGGAAGAAAGTGCTAAGTTTTGAATAAGCGCCAATTTTGGGAACAGAAGTAGACGGTGCGCAGTACGGTGCCAGATGGATAATCTCAGCGTAGATTACGTACCGAAAATCGTGGAGCTCGCGCACACGTCAGAAGAGAATGAAGATAGCTGAGTGGAAAGCCCAGCTACCACAATGAATGCAGCAATGGAGTAGAGGGCTCAGCTACCCTCATTAAGGCTGAATACAGAAGTTATGGTTGCTCGGACCAAGGAGGAGCAACGGACCAAAGCATTGAAGGCGAAGGACAAAGCGCCCATACCCGTAAGATGCGCCGGAATTCATGGAGCCTACAGGAAGCGGCGACATGACTGCAAGCGGCGCCTACAGTACACCTAGCCATGTGCATGGTTAGGGTTTTTGGGGATTACTGCTGGGAAAGGCCCACAGTTTTGTAAAGGTGCGACCGCCATGGCCACCTATATATATGTATAATTGTGAAGGGTAGATGTTAGTTGGTTAGTCAGTAGTTAGCTAGTTAGTGAACTGGTTAATTAGCAAGTCAGTTAGCTAAGCCTGTGAGTGAGCTAGCTAAGATAGTAGATACTAGATGTAAGAAGGATTGATCGAGTTGATCATCTTCCGTTACGATCTTGTTGATTGTTTTCTACCGTGTTGCTAGAAAATATGAGTAGAGCTGGTTAGCAGTGAAGCTAATCCTTGAGTTGCAGCCAGTCAGAGTCGACGTCTGAACTATTGTAATCTCTGAAGAGGAAGAGACTAGATCGAGAGAAGGGCTCCCAGCTGTGTGCGTGGAGTTTCCTGGAAAGATCTAAGGCTGCAGCTGTGTGCGCAGCATATTGTATAATCTATCATTCTCTGGTTAAATATAACACTCCCGTGGACGTGGTTTTCCTCGAGGAGATGAACTTCATACTTCTTCTTGTCATAATGCGGTGTTGAATGACTGCCTGTTTAGTTCATTACTTATGTATACATGAATTGTGCAATATCTTTATAAGTGTTTAGTGAGCTCGTGAAGTTCCCTGTAACTGTAATTGTTAAGTGGTGAAGAGGAAGAAGTGAACGCTGACGCCGCAGCGACAAGGGTATCCATTGCTGCGACGGAGCGCTAGTGAAGCGACGCTTAGAGTATCGGCGCAGAGGATCATTGGTCCTAGCGCAGGAGTGGAAGTACCGCGGAGCCAAGCTGCTGAGCAGGAGCTTGAGCGCTGCCGTGCTCATGAGTCTGAAGAAGGGTCAGACATTCACCTTAGAGGGATCGTCAAGGAGGAAAGAGCAATCTCCGCGTCGCCTAGGTTAAGGAAATCTGATTCCTTAGCCTCCCCATAGCCACTTCGGGTGAGACCTCGAGCTGCCGTGTGGCTCGTTGCCGAGAGGGCCAGTGCGCCAAGGGGTTTTGTTGCTGCGCTTCATTAAAACCTGGGTCTGTCCAAAAAGCAGCCAACAAATGGTTCCATTTCCGTGTGAATGAGACTTGTTATTTCACCGACACGCGAGATTGAGTCGAAACCCAGAGAAAGAAGGAGCCAACAAATGGTTCCGTTGCCCTATGACTTCTTGATCACTTCACTTCCGTTGCTTTGAACCCTGTTTTTGAGCCAACAAATGGTTCTGTTGCTTTGAGACTTGCCCCGCTAACAAATGTGTTACTGGAATCCTACAGCTACAGAAATTCAGGAGTGGTTCGATTTAAAGGCTAAAGAGTTCGTTGAACAAGAAAATCAAAGCTCTAGACTCCAGCCAGAAGAATGGTTGCAGAAGTATATTTATACTGACCTTCATGAAATTTTCTTTGTCACATTTGCACTTGAGTTACATGCTTGGATAGCCAAGTTAGCACATACTAGACCCACTGTGCATATTGATCGACCAGTCGCTTGGACCCCTGAGCTAGTCAGTATTTTGAAGCGGGTAGACAATTCTGTGTCCCGCGCAGTAGACTTTTGGTTAAATAGTCTGCTGGAAGGTTTCATCACTGAGTTTGCAGTGGATACACGAAAGAGTTTCAGCGAAGTTGAGAGGAGTTTCTTTCAAGCACATAGAGGTAAGTTCCTGAATTCTTTGAACTTATCGATTAAAATGCTTCTGTATGAAAAAGCAAAACTATGTATAGCTTCAGATGAATAGCATAGACAAGTAATGTCCGTAGACTCTGATAGTGACCCTAAAGTTATTGGTTGCACTCGTAGTGGAAAACGATATAAAGTAGGCCTTGACCAACATTCCTTTGAGTCAAGCCCAGAAGACAGTCAAGTTCCTAGAGCAAGCCACATACAAAGACAAGGGAGCGTTCATATCCCTTATTACCCTTTTACACTGCAAAAGCCAGACGAAGCTCAGTATAATCCCACAGTAACACCTTCTAGTAGCCCACACGGTACTTCTAGTACCTCTGTGCCACCTTTGTTCAACCAGCCCAGAAGAACTGCTACAGCACCTCCACCTCAACCTAGCGCAAGAAAGATGGGTGATGACATGAAACTACCAACTTTTAGAGGAACAGGGATAGAAGACCCTGAGCAACACTGGTTCCTATGTGAAGCCATTTGGACAATTAAGCAAATTAATGATGATGCTGTTAAACTGGTTCAGTTAGCAACCACACTAAGAGAAAGAGCCTTAACTTGGTTCATGAAATACTCAGCAGCACAGAATAGAACGCTTGCTGAGGTAAGAAATGCAATGATTAGAGAATTCAAGAAACCTAAATCAGAATCACAGTGCATAACAGAGCTCAAAGACATAAAACAGTTACCTACAGAGTCAGTATGGGACTTTGACCACAAGTTCAAAGCCTTGATAGATCAAGTAAGCTTTGAGTTTGCACCACAACAGCATAAGGAATGGTTCATTGCTGCGCTGCTTCCACACATTAGACTTCCTCTTATGCAACAGAATCTCACTACTCAGGAACAAGCTCTAGAGATGGCTATGAAACTAGAAGCTTCACCAATTGCTGGAACAAGCAACGATGTTGCGTAGTTGCAGAACCAATTAGCAAACTTAACCTTGCAAGTGCATGATATTAAGAAAGGCAAGGATGCTAAGGAGGAGATATGGTGTACAAAATGTAAAGCACAAAGTCATTCAAAGGACCATTGTCCCGTTTTCATAGAGTATATTGAAACTGGAGCACCTAACCCTTTACTACAGCCACAAGGGCCTTGGTGTGAAATCTGTAGAACTAGAGGTCATAGACCACAAGAATGTCACTTACTTCATAAATATGTACAAACTCCAAAGAATCTATATTGTAATTTCTGTAAATCAGTAGGCCATGATGAAAACAATTGCAAAGCATATGACCTTATGATGGAAAGGAAACACGATGTTTATAGAGTACAGTCAGAAGCACAGGGACCCGCAGCAGGTCCACAGTATGACCAAACTCACGATGGCCGAACAGGAAATTATAGAGGCCGCGGACGCGCAACAAATTTTGGCCGCGGAAGAGGCCAGATCACTTGTTATAATTGTGGAGCGCAAGGTCATTTTGCAAGAGATTGCCAAAACCCTACAACCCTTTTCAGATATTGCAAATCTTATGATCATATCATTGAAGAATGCCCTCAGTTGATGACTAAGATGCAAGCAAAGACGCCACAGGTCAACCAGAATATTCAATTGATTGGAGCAGAAAAAATGGAACCAGACCGTACAGTTAATATCGTGACGCGCAGTGGAACAACCACTGGTGCGCCAGAGTCGGGAACTGGAAAGCAAGCGACGCAATGGGTGCGCCGCGCTAATATTAAACCAGCCCCACTTAATCTGCAGAAGCAAAAAGAAGCATTCAAACAAGCCCAAGAGTATTTCAGAGATCCCAGAGCTTCAAGTTCTGTCGCAACTTCGCATAAAGATATTAGATCGCAAGTGCTAAAACAAGACAACCTGGTACAAGAACAGACCACTACATCCGGAAGGCCTGATGAAGAAGATGCACTAGGCACTGTCCATACTTTTCTAAGAAACTGCTTAAAGTTGTTGCGCAATGAAAAAGCAACTATGGAACTTCAACACCTATTGGATAAATGTCAACAATCTGCTTCGACGAACACGCCGCAGCGTGCTGTTCACCAGATTGGGAGTCACATTAGAACTGGAAAAGAGATGAGGCTCACAACACAGATTGGAGCATTTGAGATGGACGAAGTTATTTTAGATTTGGGCTCGGAAGTTAATGTTCTCACCATGCAGACATGGGAACAGATGGGAAGTCCTCAACTTACAAGATCCCCCATCCAGCTAAGACTCGCGAACCAGCAACGAGTCTCTCCATTGGGCAGATTACCCAATGTACCTATTGATATCGAGGGAGTAAGAAGTTCTGCAGACTTTGAAGTAATCAAAATTCTGGATGATAGTAGACCTTACCCAGCACTTTTAGGTATAGACTGGGCATTTGATAATTTGGCTGTCATTAACTTGAAGAAAAGACAAATGACCTTTGAGGACGAGCAGATTAGGGTCATTGCACCGCTTGATCCTATTCAAGGACCACGATATATAGAACCCATTCGGGCGGAAGAAGAAGCGCGCCACATGGAAAGTTTGTATCAGATGACTGCTAGTCAGAGTGACTATGTCAATCCTACAGCAGATGGCCATATCAGCTGGCGATGCGATAGTTCGTGGACATCAGACTCAGATGCAGGATTGGAAAACTGGCAGAATCGCTTACATGAGGTTTCTACAAGACGTTGCGCCATGATGACTAAATCCATTCGATGGATTGGCACAGAATTGACTGACACTCCAATTTTTGATGGTTTAACTGAAGTAAGCAAATTCATACAGGCATATGAACAACAGCTTCCAGAACAGTAGCGCATACAGGCATTAGATGTATCACTGAGCGCTACACCCGCAAGATGGTGGGGGTGCGCATAAAGAGAATATTCACACATGGCAAGACTGTCACAGATTGATACTGCGCAGATTCCAGGACACTACAGCAGAAATGTCACGCAAATATGAGGGACAGAGTGACCCCAAGTCACACATCGAAGCATGCATTCAGCAATGGTCGGATATTCTGGATGATGAGTGGGTTCACCTATTCATCCACACATTGGACACAGTTCCAAGGAACTGGTACACGGAAACAGAATTGAGCAGAGGCACTCTTACTTGGCCTCTTATGATAGAAAGTTTTCAACTTACCTTCAGCTTTGAGTTAGAGCATCCAAGTATTGATCAGGCTTTGAAGTGTATTAAAAAGAAGGTATTTGAACCAGGTCTATTACCAGAATATTCCTAACCGGATTGGGCTGTTCAGATAGAACATGCCCTGGAGTGCTATAATTTCACCGCTGGAGAAGAGGAGGATGATCATCGCAACATCAATATCCCAGAATTAGAAGGGACGCGCAATATTGAAGGTCCTCAGCTCGATATCCCTGCCATTACAGAACACATCAAGCTCAAAAAGGTTAACATTGGTACAGAAGCCGAACCCAAGTTTGCTTCTATAGGAGACTATTGGGATGATGAAATTGTTGGGCATATTTCATATTTATTACGTGACTACCAGGATATCTTTCCTACTAAGTTCATAGAAATGAAAGGCATCCTAGGAGACTTAGGAGTGATGCGCATACCTCTGAAAGCAGATGCCAAGCCAGTAAAGCAGCGCCCATACAGGTTAAACCCGTGCTATAAAGAAAAAGTCAAAGAAGAAATTGACAAGATGCTCGCAGCAGGTATTATCGAGCCAGTAGAAGAAAGCGATTGGATTAGCCCTATGGTTGTACAAGAGAAGAAGACAAAAGGTGAAATAAGAATTTGCGTGGACTTGCGCAAACTCAATGACGCATCAGCGCATGATCCATTTCCTACCCCCTTTACAGATGAAGTGCTTGATAATGTTGGAGGACAAGAGGCTTACTCCTTCAATGATGGATTTTCTGGATACCATCAGATCAGAATCCATCCAGAAGATCGCCATAAGACTACTTTTGCGACTGAATGGGGATCATTCCAGTATACGGTAATGCCCTTTGGTCTTAAAAACGCTCCTGCTATCTTCTCTAGAGTCGTTGTTGCTGTTTTTAAAGAATTCATCCATAAGTTTTTAGAAGTCTATTTTGATGATTGGACTGTATTTGGCTTACTAAAGAATCATATAGCGAACCTGCGGATGATGTTAGAAAAATGTAGACAGCATCAGATTTCCCTTAACTTGAAAAAATGTATCTTCTGTGCTCCTTTTGGTATTTTGTTGGGTCACATTGTATGCAGACAAGGACTCCTGATGGATCCTGCCAAGGTTGCCATCATTGCTAATTTACCTGCGCCCAATTCAGTCAAACAATTGCGCACTACATTGGGACATACAGGATACTACAGAAAATTTATCAAAGGTTATGCAAAGATCACAGCACCTATGGAAAGATTGCTGAAAAAGGATTCGAAATTCCAATGGACAGAAGAATGCCAACAGAGCTTGGACACACTTAAAGACAAGATGATCAGTGCGCCAATTCTAGTTTTCCCAGACTGGAACAAACCCTTTCATGTTCATGTCGATGCTTCTTCCATAGCATTGGGAATCGTACTTACACAACCGGGAAAAGGAGGTATCGATCACCCCATTGCTTACTCTAGCCGAAAGCTGTCCACAGCCGAGAAGAACTACACTACTACAGAGAGAGAAGGACTAGCTATGGTGTATGCCCTACAGAAGTTCAGACACTACTTACTGGGTGCACATTTTAAAATGTATACTGACCATTCTGCTTTGAAATACTTGGTCAATAAGCCAGTGTTAGGGGGAAGAATTTGCAGATGGCTACTGCTCTTTCAAGAATATGATTTTGAGGTTATTGTAAAGCCAAGTAGATTGAATGCAAGACCTGACCACTTATCTAGGATCGAGTCGGGAGAAGAACCTACAAATCTGGAGGACAATCTTCCTGATGCACAGCTATTTTTTGTTCAAGCAGCAGATGAATATTATTCTGAAATCCTTGAGTTTCTCACCACCGGACAAGCGCTAGTTGAGTTTACAATCCAGCAGAAGAAACAACTTGTCGTCAAAGCCGCAGACTTCACTTTAATAGCAGGCCAGCTTTATAAGTTGGGCCCCGATGAAGTCTTGCGCAGATGTATTTTACCGCATGAAAAGAACTCTATCATCGCAGAAGCGCACTCAGGCACCATAGGAGGCCATTTCGCAGGAAAGCCGACTGCTCAGAAGATCTTAGCCGCAGGTCTTTGGTGGCCAACATTGCATAAGGATACTAAGGAATTCTGCAAATGTTGCGATGTGTGCCAGCGAATAGGAAAACCTTCAAGAAGAGATGAGATGCCGCTAAGACCTCAGATAACACTGCGTGCTTTTGATAAATGGGCCATTGATTTTGTAGGTCCTATCAACCCTCCAGGAAAAAGAACCGGCGCGAGATACATCATTACAGCTACTGAATACCTCACCAGATGGGCTGAGGCTAAGCCAGTAAAGAACTGTGACGCTGCCACGGCCGCGCAGTTCATTTTTGAGAATATTATCACTAGATTTGGATGCCCATTGATTCTATTGAGTGATCAGGGTACACATTTCCTCAATGAGACCATAGAAGCCCTTACTGAGGAATTCCAGATTAGTCACCATAAGAGTACACCCTACCACCCTCAAGCTAATGGTACGGTGGAGGCATTCAATAAAATTCTTGAGAATGCCCTGACGAAGATCTGTAATCAACAAAGAGATGATTGGGACCTTAGAGTCACAGCTGTATTATGGGATTACAGAACCACATGCAAGAAATTAACAGGCCACACACCTTTCAGTTTGGTGTATGGACAAGAAGCAGTTATGCCTATGGAATACATTATTCCCAGTCTCAGAATTGCGCAAATTACAGAAATGACAGATACGGATACCATGAGTAAAAGACTTTCACAATTGCTTGCCTTAGAGGAAGACAGACTCTTAGCCGGATTCCATCAATAGGTACAGAAGGCAAGACAGAAAGATTGGCATGACAGGCATATTAAGAATAAAGTCTTTCAGGAACGAGACTTGGTACTCCTCTATGATAGTAAATTCATCAAGTTTCCAGGCAAGTTTCGGGTACACTGGTTAGGCCCTTTTCAGGTGATAAAAATAACAGAAGGAGGAGCAGTTCAGCTTGCAAAGCTGAATGGAGAAGTACTACCTACAAAGATCAACGGGAGTCAGCTCAAGCTTTACCGCGACGGCAACTCCGCCCTGTCGACTTAGATAGCTGATCAGAAATGCAAATGTCCAGTGTAGTTGAAAGAGGCATCGCATTATCAGTCTACACGGAAGTTGCGAGACACTCAGTCTCCGGCTTCCCGCGCAGTTCCTAGAAACATCCGCGCATATCGAATAAAAAATTGGGATTGAGCGAGCTTATATTTGCGCTCTTGCGAGGTTCTCCCCGGACCGTTGAACTGTTGCTCTTGCAAAGTTCCTTGTGATAATTTGCCGCTTGAAGAAATTCTTGTTGTGGACCCCTATAGGCACAGTTACCTAAGTTGAAATGACCCGGCGAAAATTTTGAATTACAGCAGTTATGTAGCCGCGTCCGAGGAATAAATGAAGGATAAGTCCGCCATTTAAGTGTAGCCGCTCTGACAGATTTGGCTTGATCTCCGTAAGATTTGCATTTAAATCATGTGCCGAAAGCTTTAGCTTCTCCCGGAAGCCTGTCAGAGCCCGTCCATCATAATAAATGCACCGCAAACGTGAACGGGATAGAAAGGTTGTCAACTCATGCATAGCCGCCTATAGCTACTAACCCCACTTGCCCGCATTTACTACCACCTTTGGCTATAAATACCCCACACTTGTATATTTTCGGGTTACTTTTCTCGAGCTGCATAGTCTTGTTTGAGAATCTAAGCCATTGTTTTCAGAGCCGAGTTGTGCAGAGTGCTTCCTTTGTTGTCAACGTCCATATCCCATGCTGTTCCGCTGTTTCTGTCCAAGTTCTTGCTACCTATACCCGTTCACGACGGAGAACCTGTCGACTGAAGAAGTTGTTCGCTAATTCCTACGCCGAGGCCTAGATTTCGGCATGACTACCCCCGTGACTGCTTCGACTTATGTACACCCTGGTTATCAGGATCCCAGACAATATCCGGCCATAAGATCATCTCAGCCGCATACAGAAGAGCCCGTTCCAGATCCGTTGGCCACTATGGTGAATTATATTCCGCCGCGTCCAGACGATGCACCAGAGGTGCATATTCCGAAGAATGCAAAGTATCCGCTTCCGTTACCTCCACTACTAGCTAGCGTGCGAATAGAAGGGTCCTTGCTCAGACACCTTCCACTGGTCAAGTTCTCTGATTTCAACCTGGGAGACTATAAAACATATCCTCAGTTCCAGCTAGACCGATATCTGACGGTAGTGCATAATCCCACCAGAAAGGTTGACGAATTCATCCCGAAGGGATTTGTAGCAAATCTTGAGCGCCCTGGACTCTTGAACCTGTTAAAGCTACCGCATTTCGGGCGTAGCAATGAAGTGAACGCAGTTGTTAAAACACTGCTATCTTGCGTTCATGGAGGTTACCTTTGGCTTGGGAGGCCAATCGATTTAAATGTCGATTTGATTCATCGCATTACGGGCCTGTCTAAGGTTGGTAAGGATCCCAATATCCATTTTATGGGAAAGGAGAAGGATAGAAAACTGGCTGCAAAGCTGGTCCAGAAATACAATCTGACAAGAGGAGGTCGGGCTTATGACCTCACTATAGTAGAAGACAAAGCACTTAGATTTACAGGAAGTTTGCTCGCGGGCAGACTTCTCACAAAGTGCAGACCGAAGGAAGTTACTGGAGCTGTCGTGGAGCTCGCCATCGCAGCTGCGGAGGGAGAGCAGTACAACTGGTGCCTCTTCCTCCTCAATTCTTTTTTGGAAGACTGCCGGAACGTCCAAGATAACCCCGGTCAGTCGTTCCATTTTTCTTGGCTTTTAATTTTATGTGCTCTCGTCGGGTGGAAGGAGCCCCCGAACACTCAGTTCCTTCCGCGCCGCGCAGGAGAACCTGCCGGAATCTGCTATGTAAACCTTTGGGAGTCCCCTAATCCCGCAAAGCGCAAGATGAACCGCGCTGTATTTTGTGAATACTACTATCTCCTCAGAGATACCATTGAGGAAATGCCAAGGCTGAGTGAGGAGACATCAAGGATATATGAAGGAAAGTTGGCCTTTACTGCCGACTTACATCAACTTTACCTCCGTCCCTGCGGCATTCAAGAGGAATGGGCCGTAGGCCTTTACAGGATGACCACCGAATATGTTGAAGAAACTATCAAGTCTTGGTTGGATGAATGGAGAGAAGCCGCTGACATCACATCCGCGATGCCACCCGCCGCTGCGCAAGAGAAGGATAAGGGCAAGGAAGCCCCCGAGCAAAGAAGTGACGAAGGCTCGACAGAACCAGAAACCAAGAAACAAAAGGTGTCGCATCCCTCTGAGGCCATTCCCTTGGGGATCGACCAGTATTTGAAAGAGCAATTTCGCGAGCTGCGGAACACGCATGCTCACATCAGAAGTGCTCTAGACCTGCAGTTTGTGGAAATAAAGGGTCTCGCAGGAAGGATTGCGCAGACTCATGCCCCAGCATCTACTTCACAGGCGCCACAAGTAATTCCAAGTACCGAGCGAGTTGAAGAACTTGTAGAAAGGCATACTGTCGTACATATTCCGCCTACGAGCATGACACTTCCAGATCCGCTAGCTGCACTACAGGTAAGCGCCGTTGGGCCCGTTGAAATAAATTTGTCTCTAATTCCTATAGAGACTCTACAGCTAGTACATGAGAAAGTTTCTCTTGAGTTGAGAGCTAGAGAGCTCTCTACATTCCAGGAAAACCAAAGACTGCAATCGCAGGAGATAGAGCTGAAGGCAAGCCATAAGAATATCTCCGAGAAACTCACACTTTATGAGGCGCAAGACATCGGCATCAGAAACGCAGTGGATGAGATTGCCCAGGAATTGCCGGCTTGCGAGATTCAACCAGACCTCCCTCTGGTTGAGAAAGTTAAAATTATTGGAGGAAGGGTGAAAACCCTGGAGCATGAAATAGTTGCTATGGCTGAGGGCCATAGAACCCAGATCGCCGAGCTGGAAGCTCGTGTTGCCGTGCAGTTTACAGATGATGCGCAGGAACAATTTGAAGCACTGAGCAGATCTTCCACACAGATGAAAGACAGAATACAGGAAGCTGAGAACCTGATGAGCCAAGCTATGGAAGCTTGGATGGAGCTTGAGATGCTCCCTTTTAAAGTTGGTCTTTTGGAACAGGTGCAAGCCGCAGAACAGTCCCTAACTGTTCTGACTGAAGAAGCTAAGGCCTTAACAGGCTTACCAAAAATGAAGAAAATGAGTGAAGTGCGTAGAATGCAACAGCAACTCCACAAGCTCGGAACTGAAGATGAGAAGCTCACCAACAGCATTCAGCCATTTATGGATGAGTATGCTGACATCGCTGGCCAAGTCGAGGCAAAAATCAAAGAAATTGCTGAATCTCAAGAGGTGATTGATGCCATTACTAAAGAAGAAGCCACTGCAGAAACGGTGCAGACAGCTGTGGAATGTGTCGATGAATTGGACTCCGCTATTGCGCAGTGGAAGAAAAAATTCGCGGAGACCCAAGCAAAAGCAGATGCGCAAGTAAAGCGACCACGCGCTAGTGCGAGTGGCTCGAGGGCGAGCCACAAGTAAGTGTTAGGGGCCTGTTGGAGCCAAGGCCGCAGCTATGGTAAAAGATGTGAATTTTGAGGAAAAAGCACAAGTATGGAAGAAAGTGCTAAGTTTTGAATAAGCGCCAATTTTGGGAACAGAAGCAGACGGTGCGCAGTACGGTGCCAGATGGATAATCTCAGCGTAGATTACGTACCAGAAATCGCGGAGCTCACGCGCACGTCAGAAGAGAATGAAGATAGCTGAGTGGAAAGCCCAGCTACCACAATGAATGAAGCAATGGAGTAGAGGGCTCAGCTACCCTCATTAAGGCTGAATATAGAAGTTATGGTTGCTCGGACCAAGGAGGAGCAACGGACCAAAGCATTGAAGGCGAAGGACAAAGCGCCCATACCCGTAAGATGCGCCGGAATTCATGGAGCCTGCAGGAAGCGGCGACATGACTGCAAGCGGCGCCTACAGTACACCTAGCCATGTGCGTGGTTAGGGTTTTTGGGGATTACTGCTGGGAAAGGCCCACAGTTTTGTAAAGGTGTGACCGCCATGGCCACCTATATATATGTATAATTGTGAAGGGTAGATGTTAGTTGGTTAGTCAGTAGTTAGCTAGTTAGTGAACTGGTTAATTAACAAGTCAGTTAGCTAAGCCTGTGAGTGAGCTAGCTAAGATAGTAGATACTAGATGTAAGAAGGATTGATCGAGTTGATCATCTTCCGTTACGATCTTGTTGATTGTTTTCTACCGTGTTGCTAGAAAACAGGAGTAGAGCTAGTTAGCAGTGAAGCTAATCCTTGAGTTGCAGACAGTCAGAGTCGATGTCTGAACTATTGTAATCTCTGAAGAGGAAGAGACTAGATCGAGAGAAGGGATCCCAGCTGTGTGCGTGGAGTTTCCTGGAAAGATCTAAGGCTGCAGCTGTGTGCGCAGCATATTGTATAATCTATCATTCTCTGGTTAAATATAACACTCCCGTGGACGTGGTTTTCCTCGAGGAGATGAACTTCATACTTCTTCTTGTCATAATGCTGTGTTGAATGACTGCCTGTTTAGTTCATTACTTATGTATACATGAATCGTGCAATATCTTTATAAGTGTTTAGTGAGCTCGTGAAGTTCCCTGTAACTGTAATTGTTAAGTGGTGAAGAGGAAGAAGTGAACGCTGACGCCGCAACGACAAGGGTATCCATTGCTGCGACGGAGCGCTAGTGAAGCGATGCTTAGAGTATCGGCGCAGAGGATCATTGGTCCTAGCGCAGGAGTGGAAGTACCGCGGAGCCAAGATGCTGAGCAGGAGCTTGAGCGCTACCGCGCTCATGAGTCTGAAGAAGGGTCAGACATTCACCTTAGAGGGATCGTCAAGGAGGAAAGAGCAATCTCTGCGTCGCCTAGTTTAAGGAAATCTGATTCCTTAGCCTCCCCATAGCCACTTCGGGTGAGACCTCGAGCTGCCGTGCGGCTCGTTGCCGAGAGGGCCAGTGCGCCAAGGGGTTTTGTTGCTGCGCTTCATTAAGACCCGGGTCTGTCCAAAAAGAAGCCAACACTCAGAAAGATATGCGGCCATGATCTTTCATCTTTATGTCCCAGTCTTCTCCACTCCCTTTCGCACTTGCCGATGTGAGCTTCAGGGTCCTGTCCTTGTGTGAAATTTGAGATTTCAGCCTTAGCTATCCAGTTCTTATCTCTAAACCTTTCAACGAAATATGTTGATGCAGTGGTCCATGTTTGGATTCTTGATTGATGCATGTCCCACCATCTGATAGCTTGTCCAATAAATGTCTCAACCAAACTCTACAATCTACCTTGTTCTCCGACATTCTTTGAAACTTCTTTGACATGTACAGACGAAGATTCTCGTTCTCTGTATCGTAGTGTGGAGTATGTGTCAAGTCATTCTTCGTTGGTGCTAAAGTTGCATATTTGCGGATTTTTCTCTCGAATATCTTTGGAATGGTCGAGATAGAGAAGCATTTCTTAATTTTCTTTTTAGAGATGGCTTCAATTGTCCATCATTCTTCCAGTTGAATTTCATAATTTTCTATTTTCCAGTCGTACAGTTCAGCATCAAAGTTGTATCTGATCGATGTAGGATCTCCAAGGTGGAGTAATCCTTGTTCATTAGTCTTAATAAAATATTCATTACTTTTTATTTGATACAACTGTCGTATGTCATTATCATCCTCCATTGGTTCTGACCATGGTTCTCCTTGATAGGGGAAGATAGGAACTATCACCTTTTGGCCATTTCCTTTGAATACAATGCGACCTTTATCGAGAGATATCAATGCTTTCATTTTTTGGCCCCATGGTCGACCAACCAGGGATGGGAATGAACTAGATCCATCTTTTGGATTTATAATTTTGAAGTCGATGTTTGTCACTATGCCTTTTATGGAAGTTTCGCCATTTCTCCACACACCAATTGGTTCAATCAAAACTTGATCAACAAGTTTCAAATAAATGCCTGATTCTTGAAGCTGAGGTCAACCTAATTGTTCCCAAGTATCACAAATCATGAATCATGATGTTAACTTGCTAACTAAAATCGAGTACAACTTGTCGAACATGGTATTCATGTATTTCAAGGTTGACGAGAGGGTCGACATTGTTCTTATCTTTTTTATTTAGTCAGCATATGTTTTTGGCTTATTTATGCTCGAGAGATTTATTTTTAATATTGTGCAATAAGTCAATTAACTTCCCGATAGATTCATCTTTAGTTATAAGATTAACCAATTCATTAATCTCTTCCTGTCGAACTTCCTCATTATCTTCTTGTGTTGCTAGTTCATGAAATATATTAGATGCATTTTTATAGAGAGACTTTTTCTTGTTTGGGTTCTAATAATCCTCTTTATTTATTACTTTACTTATTTGTGGATTATCTTGACTAGTTCAAGTACCTTGTCTTGTTACAATTTGCATATTCTTTGATCCAATCACATCACATTTGGGAACACACTATAAGACATTAAAATTCTTTTTATTTGTAATTTTCTCTAGCATAGTAGGGAAATCCTCTAAGAAATGATCCCCTGCTCCACATTTTGTACAGAATTTAATATTTGTTCAATCTTTATAAGTACAATCTGCATGTCGATGTCCTTCACTAAGACAAGTGAAACATTGTCCAAGTCGTCGAGGTCAGTAATCTTGAGTGGCATTGCCGCGACCTTGGCATGCGTATCCTCCACGTCGTTTGTAGTTGTAATTGTGCCGATCATATATTCAACCATCATATCTTGGATATCTATCATTTCTATCAGTCCGGTCATATCTATCATTTATGTCATTGCGTTTGTATATATCATTTTTGTGATTGTGGTCATATTTATCATTCTTCTCATTCCTGTCATTTATCTGATGGACAGAATTGGTCTAGTATACTGCATGGTAATTATGTTTGTTCTTTAGATTCAGATAGAATTCTGTTACAGTATGAGTACTGACTTCACATATCTGGCACCACCTATCCTGAATGTTATTTAGTTTATAAGGGCAGCCTTTTGTGGCATGGAAGTAGGAATATTGACAAATATCACAGAAGCGTCTTGTCTATACAAGTCGAACATCTTTTCGTTGGTCCTCCTGATGACATAAATATTTTGTGTGTCCTGCAATGGAAAATTTTGTACACCATAATTCTGCTCCTCCCAGATTGATGTTCTGGATGGATTGTTGCATGCTGTCTAGCTACTCTTCAATATGTCAATCGACAGGTGCCATAGGGTAGTCATCATCCATTTTGATTAGTAGAGCCTTTGTCAGGGCATCTTCATATATGATGATATTATGCCAACGGACGTGCACTTTTATTTTCTGTAAGAGTTCATCTATGAACCATTGGATCAAGAGTGTTTCCTTAATATCATAATCAATCTGGCTCAGGAGGTCTTTAAACCTATTATCATACTCTCTTACAGTTTCTGTCAGTTTTTGTACTTTGGTCTTTAAATTTTTGGCAGCCAGGTAATTTGTATCTAGAGTTTCGAAGAAATATAGGAAAAGCTACTTGATTTGTGCCTTTGTCACATTTGGTGTTTTGTCAACATATCCCATATACCAAGTGAGTGCTCTTTTTCGCAAAGAGATAGCAAACTATGCCATATTTCGGTCTTCACTGGTGACTGCATTGGCTTCCCATATTGATTCGTAGGAAAACCAATGTCTCTGAGGATATTCATCAACCTCATAGAACGGAAGGTGTGTTTTGGTATGCGGCATGTATGCTATTACATCGAACTCTAAGCTGACAGGTGGAGTTGGTGGATTATTTCCGGTGACATAATTACTTACTTGGTTAACGTCGATAGGTTTTATTGCCAAATGTGTATTGAGAGCAGGCTCTTCACCTTCACTGCCAGTGTCTACAACTTCGGTTGTTTCGTCGGGTCTCAGAAGTCATATTTCTTCGACTGCTTCTGTCAAAATCCAGGTGAAATTCTGCTCAATTAGGATTTCGCTTCTCCTCTCATTTTCCAAAGAACTCAACAATTCACTCAATGCTGGTAGTGGCAAGGGGGTGCTTCTGCATGCTCTAAATAGAGTATATGGAAACTTCTATTGGAAAAATCAGGGTGGAAGGTCACCCAATTTCCTTCTTCTAGTCGATGAATCAATAGTCTATTTATTTCAACACTACTTCATCGAATCCAAATGCCTAACTAGCCAGCGTGAAGTCCTAGATCTTCTTTGACAATATCCTGCACTCTGGCACTTTGAGTTAGATGCAGTGGAGAAGGTGGCATTATTACCTCGGGTATATTTACTCAGAGACCACTACCACACTCTATCCATAAGCCTTCATCCATCAGAAATAGGTCTTCATCAATGCCCCTTTCTTGTCAAACTTGACTCGACTTTGGTGGATTTCCTTCCTCATCCATCATGATGCCCGATCTTCATTTTTTTTGGAGCATGCTCGCCAGCTCCCTTAACTCTTCTCGCCTTTTTTATTCTTCTCCCTCTCAATCTTCTGGATGTATGCAGTTCTTTTGTGACTCATTTATCTATCTTTGTCGAACTTATCAGATCGTTCACTGTTGGTCATGTCTCCTTTTCATCTGTTGACCTTTGTCATGCAGCTACTCCATTAGAACATGTTTGGATACCCCCCCAATGTCGATCTGAAGTTTTATAGGAATCTGAGGGAGTACAGAACTTCATTCGTTCAAGGAATACTCACTCTCTCTCTCTTGTATGAATTTCTCCTACTGTCTTTCTTTTTCTTCCCAATTTGAATTTGGAAGTGGTGGAATCAACAAGGGTCAAGTCTTGACAATATGCGGTAGTGCCTTTTTCGATCAGGACTTGAACAAAAGTGTCAACAAATAACACAGGAACTGCTCAGTTAGGTCGGTGTAAAACCTTTTATGCATGTTGTCAATGGACACTCGCTCTTCAATTACACATTCTTCACAGAACTCATCGGCAATATTCTCGCACCATTCAAATAGATTCGTATGATCTCCATTGATCAAATTTTCGATTAAATTGTACTCCTTCTCATCTAGTTGTCTTTTCATCCAGAAGATTCTTCAGTGCAAGCGGCATAGATTCCACAAACTTTTCATGTGGCTAAGAAAATAATTTTTCTCTTGCTTAAGCAATCATTAGCTTGTTTCTTCTTGCATAATTCTCCAGGTAATTAGCAATATGTCTCTCCCACCAATCCTTAATCTCTTTCTTTGATATCATTGATCATGCTCACTATCAACTTATGTATGCATCATCGGCAATGAAACCCATGTTGTAGTTGAGGGGGTTACATTGTTACCAACGATACATATTATATATAAGCAAGCAAACACACATATATAGATACAATAGACAAGATATGGAGAGGAGCACAAGCCTTATATTACTCAAGAAGATACGCGGAACAATACATATAAGAACAGATCCAATTTAACCTCTGAATCATCTCACCAGCCATATATATGTTTTACATACAGTTATATAACTAATTTTCAGTTCAACCGACCGACCCAACATGTACTATTCAACGCAACTGTTGACATGTTTTACAAGAAGTCGGGTGGAGGACCTAGTCGAAGAGCTGAATTAGGCTCCTCCAACATACCAGTTGTGGCCCGACCCACTGTTTATATTTTATTTTTAAAGTATGATTATGCAAGTGCTTCTAGTCTAACTAATGCATCTAACCTATAATTTATAGGAAGAAGCCTCATAAGTGATGCTTAGATTCTTACCTCTCGTCTTACTATTTCTACCTAATCAATTATCTAACTCTACCCTAAACTAACTAATCTGTCCTTGGAAGGTGCGAGTTTAATAAGAGTAATAATTTGAGAATGCTTATACAAATCTAACAGATATCCATTAAGATAAATTATGCACACTCACAGTAGAAAATTACAAAGATAGTTTTGATTACAATTAAATCAATTTATTACTATGATATCACATAGACAATTGCATAGACAAGTAAAATCATTCATCACCACTGAAATAATTCAACAAAGTTTAGAAATATCTCATAGCATGAGCATGAGCAAAAGAAGAATTAATTATGATCTGTTAATTACAACATTCCACGCAAAAATATGTGCAATCTTTTCCCCGCAAATAGGTCCTTCTCATTAGCAAAAAAATAATTCTTTTACAAATGTCTCCAGTCTCTATTTCACCAGCAAAAGTCCCTTTCTAGAACCCTTCCCCCTCTATTTATATTACAACAAAATTTGTTTTTACATGTCTAATCACTTCACCTACCCTTGACTCTTGAGATGCCCAAGATTTGTCTCTTGTGTTTGCAGAAATAAAACCGAATTTTTTTTACAAATTATTATTACTCAGCTCGTGGGACCTCCAGGATGGAAATATAACTGTCCCACAAGTTCGTTTCTTGAAATATTATATTACATTGTAAAGGTTCTAATAAATTTAGAGAAATATCATGAGTGGATAACTCCTTTCCCACATTTATTAGTCCCCTAGCAGTCATTCTATAATTTTCTTCCAAAATATAAGCATTTATAGATGCTTGTCCTATGTGTTGTTGGAGGTATTCTTCATTCAGTACATCCAGCTTCCTTATGTACTCCAAATCTTCCTTCAGGAAAATTTTCAACTATAGTACACGCTAGTCCTAGATGGCTAACTCGTACATATCCTATGCAATTGGTATATGATATATCTCATGCACTTGAAATTTTTTCTTGTAGATTTATTCACACTTTGTGATAGATTTCTACACTTTTGCTTGTATCATTCTGCCTTCTTTTCTACAACTATGAAAAAGAGCTATATCAATATTGAGTTCTACATCTGATTTGTTCAGAAAATGATATGGAAAACCTGGGTGTTCTCTTTTCCAGCCGATCAAATTTTTTATCTTGGGAAACGTAGTGTTTAGTTTCTATCTGACAGCGAATGCACCCACAAAAATATCCTTCAACCTTTCTGTAATATTCTACATTTAATAAACTTATCCAACCAATAATTCATGCGAATGACAGATCTGTTCTTGTATCTTGCAAACCTGCTCTTGGAATGGAGTCATATATAACTTCTGATTTTTAGCCATGTCTACCTATTCTGAGAGATATCTCTTATCTCCTACCAAATCACTCACCTCAGACTGCAAAGCTTCCCTTTCTACTATCTTCTCATCTATGTGCGCTTGTAGAGATTCCTTTTCACTGATAAAAGCTTCCAATTGTTGGTTTGAACTCATTTCTTTTTCTTCCAACTCATAGATGCGAGAGTCGAAGTCACTTCGCTCACCTTCCATAATGACCAGTTGTACATTCAAATAATCCCTTTCATTTTCCAATTTATGGTAATCTAAGTAACTTATTCTTTTCATCTATTACTACCTCATTTTTCTTCTGTAACTCAATCCCTTCACCTCTTGCTTTTACTAAGTTATCCTTCATCTTTAACAATTTTCCTTTGTTGCGTTCTAGGTCATTCATTAGTTTATCAACATTGTCAACATTTTCTTGAGTCGCTGCTATGTTGAATGACGTAGTGAGGTTGGGATCTTTGTGGGTTCCTTCCATTATGGTTCTTTCCTGAATAGTTACCACATTTGTTTGTGCACCCATTTTCGGCATTTTCTCTGTTCTCCCTGAAATAGTCTTCCTTTTGGGGTTAAAGACTATCATATCCAGTTTTTCTATTGAATGTTGCTTTGAAGGAGTAAAAGGAGTGAGCCTAAGCTCAACAAATGGGATGTGGCCTCCCGTCAATGGAATTCCAGAGATGTCAGGGAGATATATATCGATGTCTTGAATATTATAGTCTCTTTCTTGGACTTCTTTTTCCTCCACATCTTTCTTGAGCTTATATTCTTCTTCTCTCTGTCTCTTGAGTTTTATTACTCTATTTGCTGCTTCTTTCTTTTCCTTACCGAGCCTCTCTTGTTCTTCTTCTTCCTCTCTCCTTTTTTGTTCTTCTTACTTATTTTTTCTTTCTTCTTCTATTTTTCTGTCTATTTGCTTCCTCTATTCGTTGTATTTTTGCTTCCTCTGCTGCCACATCTTCTTCTCTAGACTTCTATAATTTTGATTCTTTAGCAATATACATAGTACGACTAGAACCTACCCCACTTTTTCGGCAAAAGTTTTTTATTCAAATCTATCCTGTTATTTTCCCTCTGATATACTTCCTCATCCTTAAGGAAGTGACTCATTTATTCAAACTGGATTTTACATGATGCACAGTTTTGGGAAACCTTTTGTAAATTGTCATTTTTGACAAATCTCTTTTCGCCAAAATGAAATGCTTCTAAGTCTTTTACAAAGACCTCTATTCCTTTCACCTTAGGGAACTTATATGCCCCAATGACAAAGGTAAGTGGTGGGTAGGAAGACTTCTTGTGTTCATTTAACAAATTTCCTACTCCATTGATGAAGACTTGTCTTACCGCCTCTTTGTGTACCACATAATCTGTTGTGTACCTTGGCATTAGTGATGGAGATTTGGTACCCCCATACATCCTGATATACATTCCTTCCCGGGTAAAATAGAAATCTCCATATTCACAGATGAAGTCCATTGTGTTGTTCGACAAGCAATTGGTTTCTTCATCAAATATTAGTGGGGTGCCCACATCAAATAAAGAGGATTTATGAATTCCTCACATATAAGCTTGTAGAAGCTTGCATACTTGTGTGCCCACATTATTTGGTAAGCTACATATAGTGGGGTCTCAGCTGGGATCCAGTAGCACCCCAACTTGTGGAATTGGTGTCTAATCAGGAAGTAGTCAATAAGGTAGGAAGACATATAGAAGTCAACTTTCTTCTGGATTATCCCTCCCTGAGCTGCTACTATCGTTGATTCCATACTCTTTGAGATAATGTCCTCCAAGTTGAATATGGTACCATAGGAAGTGATGTGATACATGAGGGTCACCGAACTGATCTTATAGATGTTGCCATTTACCCTATTGAATATTATGCTCAACATTAAATCTATGATTCTGAATCGTGTTTTCAAATTCTAGGTGTCGTATTTCCCACTTTCCCTTTGCCTCAGTTGCTTTGCTGGAATCAACATTTTCTTACATATTCAAAGTGATCTGTGTTGAAACCCCTTATCCATTCATCTGTCATCATAACATTAGGGGAAGGTAACTTGTATGCTGCACTAACATGGCTGGGTTGAAACGAAGCGAATCCTTCTCCATGTTGGCAATATTGCCAAGGTTGAAGATTGTCATTGATGGCAATTGATATGGAAAATGATGAATATGTAGGAAGGTTGTTATTGATGGCAACTAAGTGATGGAATATGTTGAAATTGATGGAAATACAAAAGCATGATGATCAGACAAAAGACATGTAAAGGCAATCAACAGACAAAGGCATCGTGGCAGCAAGCAGAACAACAAAGTTGATTGATAGAGCAGCAATCATGGTTGATGACAGGGCAGCATTAAACAGGGAAGCAACTAGTCAAGACTAAATGATGATAGAACAAAAAAAATTGGCATCACAGTGGCAGTATCCAGTGCAGATGATGTGGACGAGTGTGATGGCAGGAAGAAGCTGAGTTGGCAAACAATTGGACAGAGTTTGAAGACATAGATTTAAAGATGTTGAAATCTCATAAGAAGGGAATTAGAAGGGAAACTGCGAACACATTTGGATACATTGCAAAGGAAATTGGGCCATAGGATGTGCTTGCTACTCTACTGAACAACTTGAAGGTTCAAGAATGCCAGAATTGTGTTTGTACAACTGTAGCCATTGTTGTAGAGACTTGTTTTCGATTCACTGTGCTGCCAGCTCTTATGAATGAATATATAGGTGAGATGGGAAAGGACTACATATATGCAGTGACACCATTACCTGAAGATGCACTCATGGATCGAGATCTTGTGCATAGGCAAACAACAGCTTCAACATTGAAACACATGGCTTCAGGTATCGCAGAACTTGGATGTGAGGATGCTTTGGTCCATTTGATGAACTATGTATGGACTAATATATGTGAGACATACCTTCACTCATCGTCGGGACATGGTATATTCTTTAGTTGAAAGTTGAGACCGAGAAAATTGAGCTAGAAATAGAAATGGAAGAGGCAGAGTGCCTCATGAGGTTGAACGACTTGCAGCAGAATTTGTTGATCGAAATATTGGCCCACCTTCCAGTGGAACTCATGTACAGACATGGCATCATCTGCAAGGAATGGAACGCTCTCATTTCATCCAATTATTTCCTGACTCGTAATGGCCAGAATTGCCCATCAACAATAAGCCACGGTTGATCCTGTGGGGTCTGAGCCCCAAAATGTCTTACATGGATTTTTGCTTCCACACATAGACCTGGAAGCCATTGAAGGGATGCATGTTGCATTAGGACCGGTAGTAATTCTAAACTATTGCCTCCAAGGCTTATTTCCCCCTGCAAGAAAAGTGTACGGGACTGTAATTCTTTTGGAATTCGATATGGGAAATACTGTGGCGTTGGATGGACTGGCTGCCCCAAAGAGGAGCCCTGCAATGATCTCAACGCATGTTGCAAGGCCCACGACGAATGCGTGTTGCATTAGGACCGGTAGTAATTCTAAACTATTGCCTCCAAGGCTTATTTCCCCTGCAAGAAAAGTGTACGGGACTGTAATTCTTTTGGAATTCGATATGGGAAATACTGTGGCGTTGGATGGACTGGCTGCCCCGAAGAGGAGCCCTGCAATGATCTCAACGCATGTTGCAAGGCCCACGACGAATGCGTAGAGAAAAAAAAGGGGATGATGGGTGGAATTCAAGCAAGATAAAAGTTTTGAAAATCCTGGGGAAAGATTCATGCTCTCAGAAGAGTCAGCAGACTTTGCAAGGTGATTGACATGGCAGGAAAGGTGATTGACATGGCAGAAGAGTCAACAGACCTTGTAAGGTGATTGACGTGGAAGAAGAGTCAGCAGACGCGGCAGATGAGTCAAAGGGTGAAGCATTTTTGGACGTGAAGGTTGGTTATGCACCAGGAGTGAGTGCTATTGTTTTTATTTTTAATAGCTAAGCGCCAGTGTTAAAAACGCTTGAAGTTTGGCAGATATCTATCGAAGGTTTGGCAGGACCACTATAGTTGGTGTAATAGCTTACATACCTCTAAAGTTTGAGCAGAAGTTTAGGTGGACTATCAAAAGATAGCGAGACCTCTAAATATGACAAATCGGATATTTTGTTAAAGAATAGTGTTATAAAAATATATATTACATATATATATAATTGTGTTATAACTAAGTTGCATTATAAATTAGTTATCAAAAGGTGTAAATTCATGAAGAGACATAATGTTTCATGAATAGGTGGAAAGAGGAAGCATATATATGATGACATCATAAAGTGAATAAAAGTATCTCTTAGTTTTTTATGATGATATCCTAAGTTGAAGTAGAAAAGAGACCAAGAGTGGTGTGACTGCAAGTATGTATTGAAGATCAGAAGCACAAGAAAAGGATGCGTTAAAGATCAGAAGCAGGTGCATTAAAATTCAGAGGCAGATGCAGAATAAGCAGTAGTCCAAGATGTTAATGAAGAAATCTAATTAAAGGGTCGAAGGGTGGAGCTAGGGCAGGTTGGTGCCTGCAGAAGGAGAGTTGGTGCTTTCCTTGTCATTTGTAGCTGACTAAACAAGGGGGTTGTAGCCTCCTACCAGTTGGTGCTGGTGAATAAAGGTGTGGGTGCATCCTGATTAGTTGGTGCTAATCAAATTCTATTGTAACGTGTAAAAGCAATTTTGCAGATTAATAGACATGACTTTGTGGTTTTCCCTTTAGGGTTCCATGATAAAATGTTGTGTCCATTTGAGTTTATTGTTTAATGAAATGTTTAATATGTGTGATTAAAATAATTGGAATCAAAAGAAAAAGTTTACAATACTGATTCACCCCCCCCTCTCAGTATTGCTAATATTCCATCAATTGGTATCAGAGCTAGAGTTCATGAGTTCGATACACACTCAGCTTGTGCTGAGGGGGATATTGTTGCACGAAATTGCAAGTAGTCAACGATCCCCAATGTATTGTGACAAGGGACTAATCGAATCTCATGGATCCTTGAAATATGGCGGTGATGAGTTTACCAATCACCTGCGAGTTTTGGTGTAACAGCAGCCATACTACCAACAATTGGTATCAGAGCCGTTCCCTTTAAGGATTAGTCTAACAAACTGAAAGGGAGATCCAATTAAGCACACATGGATTGACTAGAGAGTGAGTTTGAGAATGAAAATCCATTACTAGAAAAAAGGGATTACATATTTTGGAAGACAAGGATGGAATGTCATCTAAAGGAATTAGGATATGATGTTTGGGATGTAGTTATTAGTGATTACCTTCCACCAAACAGGATAAGAACTCCATCCTAGAAGAGAGCCAAGCAAAGTAACTGAAAGGAAATAAATGCAATCCTTAAAGGATTACCTGATGATGTCAAAGAGGAGATAGGTAAATGTGACTCTGCAAAGGAACTTTGGAATAGAATAAAGGACCTCTACACAAATAAGAAGTTAGACGAAGCATGTCAATCAGAACAAAGTTTAGTCTACAACAATTCTAGTGAAGATCATTTTGAAGAAGACTCAAACTGTGAAGCATAAGTCAATCTTGAAGCTAAGCTTGTGAGTGCTCTAGATGATCTGAGAAGATATAAACAAAGGTGTAAACATTTAAAGCATCTCATGTTGGAGCAAAGGATGAAACAAGGTTCAAAGAAGAAAGAACTTGAGCAAATTATAGTTGACTTTAGAATCAAAGTTCAACTAGATCAAAAGAGATTGGAATCCTTGGAACAATCTCTTAATAAGGAGCAACAAAAGGTTGAAGAGCTCAAACAACAGCTGCTAGAAAGTGAGGAAGAAAAGCAGACTTTAAGAAGTCAAATAATGTCCTCAGAAAGGGAGCTACAAAGTTCAAGACAACAAGTAGCCATCAGCATGGAAGAATCCAAGAAGTTAAAACAAGAAGTTGTTGAAGTCAAGCATCACTTGAAGATTATTGAAAAGTTCAAGAAAGGAATTGAAGCCCTTGATAAAGTTCTCAGTCTACAGAAATATCCCTCAAACAAATCTGGCCTTGGATATAACCAGAAACACAAGGTTGAAAGATCAAGACCTATTAATCATTTTGATGTATAAGATGACAAGTGTTGTGTTGATACCTCCAAAGAAACAACCATACAACAGAAGAATCACAAGAAGGCAAACATATGTGATCAGAAATTTTCTCATCCCCATTTAAAAGACTTCAGAAGGAATTAAAATGTAAAGAACTATTACAAGCAAGAAGACCAAAGACACCCTAGATATCAAAGTGCATTATATGGCTATTGCTATTGTTGTAGCATGTGTGGTCATAACGCTACAAGATGTAGAAACTATAAAAGAATAGTTCAAAATGTGAAATGCTATAATTGTCATAATTATGGTCACATTGCCAGAAGATGCACAACAAGACCACCTAGACCAAGATACACAAAGGTATGGAGAAGAAAGACTGATGTACACAATAAGAATGATGATGAAGATCCTACTCTTGAAGTTGATGAGGTGTCAAAAGAAGAGAAACATCATTCAAAAGAAATCCTTACAGTGAAAGAAGCCACAGAGCATGGAAGATCATCTTGCAGCAAGCCTATCATAGAATGGATTAGTTAGTGATCACTAAAATATCTTGAAGGAAGAGTGGTGGTACTTTAGAGGAACAAAAGGTGTAGATGTTTAATTGGTTGATTTAAAGACCAAGAAGTACCAAACAAGTTAAAGGTTCTTTTGGGAAAGGAACTAATAGCCATTTTGGTATATATACAAGAGCAAGGTAAAAAGAAATGAAAAACCAAGGAAGTTAAGGAGCTTAAACAACTTGTCAGTGGATCTTAATTATGAGGCAACTATGTGGTCTGATATACAGTGTTTGCAGGAAAAAGACTTACCTTTCTAGACACAGAATGTTTGCTAAATTACTGTTAAATATTACTAAAATCTGGAAAGTGTCTTGTTTGGGAAAGTAACTAGTTAAAAAGTGACGAAACAAACAAATAGGTGTGATGACAGAATAGTACAAAGATGACAAGACAGAGCAGTGTGGAGTTCTGATTTGGAGACATCAGAAAACTATGTGTTTTTCAATATTGCAGGATTAGCAAGATTATAGAGCACAATGTGTGGCATTTGGTTTAATGATTTGTTACTGTAGGTACAGATAGTAAAGAGTGGAGTCACTCCTCCATGTTTTGGATAATCTTGATATTGATGAAAATGATCATTCCTTATGAGAATAGTCAATCTTCTATTGCACTAGCGGAACTTGGAAATAGGGATTAAGAGGATGTCTGAGGAAGCCATATCTAAAATGAATGACTGAATCTCTGGGAAGAGTGCAGCGTATGCTCTAAAACTTGCTGAGATGATAGATCTTTTGAAGGAAAGGATGTTCAGATGTTCAGATGGAATGTTTCTTACCCATGAAACATGAATCACAGTGGCAGTTCTACAACAAAAGTTTAATGCACTGTTTCCTGACATTGCTATTTTAAAAGAGAAATACTGCTGTGAGCAAGACTCCTATTTCAACTGAGGTGATATTATGATAGTGACCTTTCTGTTCATGAAAGAGGAAGAAGAAGAATGATGTTTGCATAGAGATTGATATAGATGAAGGAAGGTTCTACAATTGATATTAGAATCTACAATTGGTATCAATTAGTATCAATAATCCATTCTCCTCTTCACATTGAGGAAAATAAAATGATATCACAATCTCAGGGAGCAGATCCATCAATTGGTTCTATCAAGCACTACATGAAGCTTCATAGCTTGTCATAGTGTTAGTTTGAGATGACATTGCAGTAAAAGACACTCAATGGATAATTATAAAGCATTGAACAAAAGAGTTAAAGACAATTCCTTTAGCAGACTTGAAGATAAGGAAGATGTCACCGGAAGAGGTAAAACATCTATAACAGCAAGATTGGGACATTAATGACAAGGGGAGCAGTCTGAAGAATGAGAAGAGTGCATGTGTACAAATGGAACATAGGAAATGATTCTTCAATGCATATCCAATATTTGGTATCATATTTGCAATCATCTAGGGTTACTGCAAATAGTCAAAGAAGACAGAGAATCCAAACAAAGTGATGATACAATTGAGAATTTTATGGATGGTAGCTTTAGAGTTGATCATATGGATCAAGACTTATCCAAGAGAATGAAGATGGAAGACTTCCCAAAGAAGAGCAGGATATGGCATGGGAAAACCTTAAAAAGGTTCTTGGAATCAGAAAATTTCAAGTATTCTATGGAAATCACTCATGCTGAGGTGGTCCTGTTAAAAACTCACCCTGTTGAAAAAAACAACTGGGAGAACAAAGCTATGGTGTTTGCTATGAAAAGAGAGGAAAAGGTTAGGGGTGATATCCTCTCCAATTTAAAGCTCTCATGAAACTTATGCATCAAGAATAGCATCAAGTTAGAGGGAGAGTTGTGATCTGAAGTGAAGGAGAGTTGTGGTTAGATTTGAGGTAAATCTATGATTAAGTCTATGGATAAGGTTGAAACAATCCATCCCAGTTAAAGAAAAAGATGTTGCAGGGACAGTTGGAACAAATAGAATCTTCACTTCAGTAGTGGAAGTCACAGACAGAAGCATCAGCTCAGGGGCGAGTCAGAAATCAAAGCCAGAGAGAGTTATTCAACCCTTTTTCCTTGATGTCAAAGGGGGAGATTGTTGGAAATATTGCCAAGGTTGAAGATTGTCATTGATGGCAATCGATATGGAAAAGGATGAAGATGTAGGCAAGTTGTTATTGATGGAAACTAAGTGATGGCATATGTTGTCATTGATGGAAATACAAAATCATGATGATCAGACAGAAGACATGTAAAGGCAATAAACAGACAAAGGCATCGTGGCAACAAGCAGAACAACAAAGTTGATTGATAGAGCAACAAGCGTGGTTGATGATAGGGAAACATTAAACATGGCAGCAACAATGGCAGAAGCAACTAGTCAAGACTAAATGATTTTAGAACAACAAAAAATGGCATCACAGTGGCAGTATCTAGTGCAGATGATGTGGATGAGTGTGATGGCAGGAAGAAGCTGAGTTGGAAAACAATTGGACAGAGTTTGAAGACAAAGATTTAAAGATGTTGAAATATCATAATAAGGGAATTAGAAGGGAAACTGTGAACACATTTGGATACATTGCAAAGGCAATTGGGCCACAGGATGTGCTTGCTACTTTACTGAACAACTTGAAGGTTCAAGAATGCCAGAATTGTGTCTGTACAACTATAGCCATTGTTGGAGAGACTTATTTTCCCGTCACTGTGCTTCCAGCTCTTATGAATGAATATATAGGTGAGATGGGCAAGGACTACATATATGCAGTGACACCATTACCTGAAGACGCACTCATGGATCGACATCTTGTGCATAGGAAAACAACAGCTTCAACAGTGAAACACATGGATTTAGGTATCGCAGAACTTGGATGTGAGGATGCTTTGCTCCGTTTGATGAATTATGTATGGACTAATGTATGTGAGACATACCTTCACTCATTGTCGCGACATGGTAGATTCTTTAGTTTAAAGTTGAGACTGAGAAAATTGAGCCAGAAATAGAAATGGAAGAGGTAGAGCGCTTCGTGAGGTTGAACAACTTGCAGGACAATTTATTGATCGAAATATTGGTCCACTTGCCAATGGAACTCATGTACAAACATCACATCGTCTGCAAGGAATGGAATGCTCTCTGTTAGAGCAATATTGTACCTTAGTACCTTAATCATTAATTAAATTATGAATATTTGGTGCTAAATTGGTTAATAATGGATCCTAGGTGTGAAACTGGTTATTATGAAGTGGTTTGGACTTATCTGGATAAGTGTGAACAAGTTCCCAAGTGTATGAGCCAAAGTATGGGCCAAGGGAGGTCAAACTAGCTATTGGGCACTCCCTCCCATGCATTTATTGCATCCAGCATGCCTAAGGTGCCCTCTTTCCCCATTTTGAGGAAACACATTGACCAAGGGATCTCATGCACTGTATGTGGACAATTCCCACTCCCTAGGCCATTTTTGGCATGCCTAAGCCTAACCAACTTCCACCCAACCTTATACTCACATCTGTGAACCTCATTATGACTTCCCATCCTTACTTAGTGTTCACAAGCATACTTTGAACCTGTTTGGGTTATTTTGGAAACCATCTTGGTTAACCTTGGGGGGATTGGGATAAAGGTAAGCTAGCTAAGTGTGGACACTCTAAGTGGATATTTTTCCACCTATTTGTATATAACGATGAACCAATCTCTTTCACAAGGTTGGACAGTTAATAATATCTCAATATTTGATCATTTGTGTTTTCTGGAAAGTTGATCATTTGTTTTATTTTTGATCATTTGTTCATTCTGTAACATGTTTGCACTTGTTTCTTTCTAAATGAGTGAAATCTTTCAGCTGTGAGGAATCCATGGTAGCTAGATCCTATTGTGTCATAGATTTTACACTCTCATTTTATCCAATTATTTCCTAACTCGTAATGGCCAGAATTGCCCAGGAACAATAAGCCACAGTTGATCCTGTGGGATCCGAGCCCCAAAATGTCTTACATGGCTTTCTGCTTCCGCACATGGACCTGGAAGCCATTGAAGGGATGCGTGTTGCATTAGGACCGAAAACAATTCTAAACTATTTCCTCCAAGGCTTATTTCCCCTGCAAGAAAAGTGTGCGGGACTGTAATTATTTTGGAATTCGATATGGGAAATACTGTGGCGTTGGATGGACTGGCTGCCCCGAAGAGGAGCCCTGCGATGATCTCGATGCATGCTGCAAGGCCCACGACGAATGCGTAGAAAAAAAAATGGGATGATGGATGGAATTCAAGCAAGATAAAAGTTCTGAAAAGCCTGGGGAAAGATTCATGCTCTCAGAAGAGTCAGCAGACTTTGGTTATGCACTAGGAATGAGTCAAAGGGTGAAGCATTTTTTAACGTGAAGGTTGGTTATGCACTAGGAATGAGTGCTATTGTTTTTATTTTTAATAGCTAAGCGCCAGTGTTAAAAACGCTTGAAGTTTGGAAGATAACTATCGAAGGTTTGGAAGGACCACTATAGTTGTTGTAATAGATTACATACCTCTAAAGTTAGAGAAAAAGTTTAGGTGGACTATCAAAAGATAGCGAGACCTCTAAATATGACAAATCAGATATTTTGTTAAAGAATAATGTTATAAAAATATATATTACATATATATATAATTGTGTTATAACTAAGTTGCATTATAAATTAGTTATCAAAAGGTGTAAATTCATGAAGAGACATAATGTTTCATGAATAGGTGGAAAGAGGAAGCACATATATGATGACATCATAAAGTGAATAAAAGTGTCTCTTAGTTCTTTATGATGATATCCTAAGTTGAAGTAGAAAAGGGACAAAGAGTGGTGTGACTGCAAGTATGTATTGAAGATCAGAAGCATAAGAAGAGGATGCGTTAAAGATCAGAAGCAGATGCATTAAAATTCAGAGGAAGATGCAGAATAAGTAGTAGTCCAAGATGTTAATGAAGAAATCTATTTAAAGGGTGGAAGGGTGGAGCTAGGGCAGGTTGGTGCCTGCAGAAGGAGAGTTGGCACTTTCCTTGTCAATTGTAGCTGACTAAACAAGGGGTTTGTAACCTCCTACCAGTTGGTGCTGGTGAATAAGGATGTGGGTGCATCCTGATTAGTTGGTGCTAATCAAATTCTATTGTAATGTGTAAAAGCATTTTTGCAGATTAATAGACATGATTTTTTGGTTTTCCCTTTAGGGTTCCACGATAAAATGTTGTGTCCATTTGAGTTTATTGTTTAATGAAATGTTTAATATGTGTGCTTAAAATAATTGGAATCAAAAGAAAAAGTTTACAATACTGATTCACCCCCGGCTCTCAGTATTGCTGATATTCCATCACTCCATTC
The DNA here is from genome assembly GCA_027924585.1 of Larix kaempferi. NCBI lineage: Eukaryota > Viridiplantae > Streptophyta > Pinopsida > Pinales > Pinaceae > Larix > Larix kaempferi. The sequence goes on along the minus strand of BSBM01000963.1, from coordinate 9,048,797 downwards.
TCCCCGGCTATGATTTGTGTTCCAACATCTATATGAGGTAGAATCCATCCAATTACTTTTGAACATAGGAAAAACTATGTTTATGTGGAAGTCTTATGGAGACAAGATCTTTTAAAATTTTGATATACCATCATCTCTTCAATGGATGCATATGGCATGTTCTGATCTTCGATGAGGTGATATAGTTCACCCCATTTTAATTCAGGGACGCTCCTGGTCACTGGTCCGGTATCCTCATACACGGTTTCTGTCAGGGTTTATGGAACAACCTCAATATCAGAATCTTATTCTGCTACCTTGGGATTGCACTTGGGAGCTCTTCTTTGCATCTCTGAGTTTCGAGGTGAATAGAAATCAAATGTAAATGTATAAGAATAATTCAATGTTAAAAATACTTCCAAGCAAAATGATAATGAACATAATATACATTGCAGATGTATGATTTGTCAATATTTTTACAAAACAAAAGATTCATACTTCCATGACATCAAGTGTGTTTGGTTCTGAGTGATTTGCCATGAGTATTCCCTAATGCACCATCATAAATATTTCTTCGTTCTTTCACTAGCCTTAGTAAACCAAATCTTTGTCAAAAATTGAAATTTCATTTCACTTAGGGCTAGATATGTGCGGATTATCAGAATGCAATTATTATCTTACTTTCGGCATCACACTGTCAAGCAATTTGTTCTTGTTCCCTAAAATCCTTCATACGCCATATTAAATATACATTTAAAGAATTCCATTCCATTTTTTAAGCAGAGTATCTGATTGACTTGTGCTCTCTATAAAATCCTTTTAATAAGGAAAAGTAAAATATCAAACAAACTTCCAATGGCGAGGATAACCATAAAACAAAAAACTTCATCCAATCTATGTTTTTCAGCATTAGGGGAGTTTTGAGGTCTAAAATGGGTCTCCTAAGGGAAATAATAAAAGAAGAGTTCTAAATTTTAGAGATGAAAAATAAAAACTACTTTTTCTTATCGTATTTTTGACATATATCCTTAATGGTTTACCCAAATTTCAATCTTGGGCACTCGTTGGATGTAGATTTTGATTCCGCATCCAACCCATACCCACATTGCATACTTTTGAGGCACCCACGACATGAAAAAAATGAAAATTCAATAAAATAACAAATTTTAATATTAAAATACGTTTTTGTATTGAAATTTTCATTTTTTCATGTCATGGGTGCCTCAGAAGTATGTAGTGTGGGTATCGGTTGGATGCATAATTAAAATCCGCATCGAACAAGTGCCCAAACTTGAAATTTGGGTAAACCGTTAAGGAGATATGTCAAAAATACGATAAGAAAAAGTAGTTTTTTCCTTTTCCCTCCAATTTATTTTACAAATTTTGCCCTTATTGTTGACATCATCATCTTGAATCCTATTGGTTCTTATAAAGTGAATTTTTATGGTACATTATTTGTTTTGAGGCCCATTTCTGACCTCAAAACTACCCTAATGGAAAGGGTTCCAGGTTAGCGCTTCACCAAAGACACGGTCCGATATTCTAACCTAGAGAATCAAATGTTTGACTGCTACTACCTATGTCACCTACCCCTGCGAGTCTTCAATACCTTCATTGCTGGTTTTTTAACGTAAGTGTCCACATAGAAAGTATAAGCATAAGTAATCAGGTTAACCTATGATACCCAGGGTTAGATTCCATTCTCGCCATGGAATATTTTCCTTAACTGATACTTAACAAGGAAAACTAGGGAAAGCTAAGAGCATGGGGACTAGTCAGCCAATGGTCAACAGGTCCTTCACTTGCTCGAAAACTATTGTCTAGGAGCTCTCTTAACTCTAAAAAATAATATATATATGGTTGGAGGCACAAGGATATTTTTCAACTAGGGAAAAAGAAAAGAAATAAGATACAGTTGTAAAGCAAACAATTTCATAATCTGGATAAAAAATGTGAGAAACCTACCTGGCAGCGTGCGAGTGGTCGAATAGAAAAATCCAACGGAGTTCACTAGCATCCAAAGAGTGTTCCACAAAAGCCGTTACAAATAATATTTTTGAAAACGGGGTTAAAACCTTTATATACACCCACCCAAACCTAGCATTAAATGCATTTCGATAATATCTGTGAAATGAGGTCCACTTACCCTTTTCGACATATTTCTCATTTTACACCGATAGCCTATATGAAACACTGTGTCAAAGCACTTTTCATTTCAGCAGCGAACTGTGTCAACGAAATTTTCTTTTGCTAGAGACATGTTTCGGCCTGATTTTACATTTGACAGCAAACAAGTTCGACATTATTTTAATTTCATGCCGATTATGTTTCGCATACCAATTCCTTTGGCACCGATATGTTTCGGATGCGCTTTTCTTTTGCACCGATGAAATATTTTGGGCGAAGCCTCTTTAGCGCAAGTTTTCATTCCCTTCGATAAATTCCAAAATCGACCATGAAGATAGATTTCGGTGCAAAAATACATTTACGCTTTGAAATGCGTGAATGCAGAGTTGCGGGAATTGCGGGAATGCAAAATGCAGAAAGTGATTTTAAAAAATAACCAATTCAATCCCTCTACAATCCGCAATGAGATGCATAAATGAGGGAATACAAAAATGCGGGAATGCGAGAATTGCAGGAATTGCGCGAAATGCGGAAAGTGCGGGAAATACGAAAAGTGATTTTCGAAAATAACCAATTTCATCCCTCTGCAATACACAATGCGATTCATAAATGTGGAAACAATTTTAGAAATTTAGAATGCAGAAATGCAATCCATAATCCGCAATGCAATGCAGAAATTAAACCCCTTCCGACCGTGTTGACGCAACTTCAGATTTTTTCTCCGGCGGTTTCAGTGGAACATCTAATTCTGCTCCAAAACACAATTTATTCAACAGAACCTAAGTGTTTCGGCGTTCAACTTGCAACTACTCCGACCATTTCGGCAAAAAATCGAAAGTTCTCTTGATTCATAAAATGCCTTTTCTTTGTTTTTTTTCAAGAAAAAATTGAAGTGTAGAAAACGAGTAGATCCAAGATGAAACAAACTCTGAGTAAAATAAAAAAATAAAGGAGGGGCCCTACAATTTTATAAAAAATTTGGGGATCAGGTTGCAGCTGCAACAATTGGTGACTAGATGGTGAACATAAATCTCTAAACTAATTCTTCTTGAGGATCACAATTGCTTGTTCATCATTAATTCTAATGGTAAAACTATGCCCTTATCATTTTATGGGGATTTCAAAATTATAAAGTTTTAGGTAGGGAGAGGAGCTTCTTGAATCATATAGGTCATTTGTTTTTGGAATTAGGTCAAGTTGAACAAGATTTCCTGACCACTCTCCTGAGGCCATAATATGGAGTTCATTATTAGTCCCATATTTTCATTACCTCTAAATATGACTCCACAAGATCATAACAAAATAAAAAATATGTATTTGTTGGTTCTTCATTCCCATGCTACTAGTATTTCTTTGGATGCTTTCTTTGATGAGTTTTATCATCCAAGTCCTTCAAAAATAACTTTGTTCGATTTTCAAACATTTTATGTGGGCTCTTCCATCCATAATGTCCTTTTGTGTGAGTGATGATTTTCTTACTTTGTTTGTCATACTCATGGATGAATAAGAACCTTTTGGAATATCATCCAGGTAATCTTCTTGATTGTATATATCTTATTTTCAAGACCATTTCTTTGATGGCGATGAAATATTTTTCATAGATTTTTACTCTTCAGTATATGCCTTTTTGGCTATAATTTTCGTAGCATGTGATCATTTTGATTGCCTCACATTTGCAAGAGTTGCTTCCTTTACATGGCTCAGTTCTAGCAGGATACCTGAGATGGTCATTTATGTGTAAGTGAGTGGAGCCCCAAGATAGTAATTTATAATTCATGGATCCTAGTTATTTCAAAGGTTTATATTGACACAAAATGAAACACGAAGCAAGTTTCCCCTTTAAAAACAAAGCAACAATTAAAATTACTAATGACATTGTTGTTTCAAAAAGAAATACTTTTTTTATGAAGCCAATTCTAATCCTTTTGTGATTATAAGCATATCATATGATAGTGTTCAGATATCTGTATTTATGCATATCACTTAGAAGGTTGAGATAAGTTTTATTCAAAATAAAGTAAAACAAGTAAGCAAAGAAAAATCAAATAAAAAATGAGATAATGCTGAAGCTAACTATCCTAAGAAGAAAAAAAATGAAATCAAACGGAAGGCTAAGAATCAACAAAATTTATTTATGTACAACATGTCTCCCTAAACTTAGGAAAAGTATTGTTTGAGGGCTAGGTCGTTGAAAGGGAGGTTTTCCTTCTCCCCTTGTAAAGCTTGTAACTTATAAGTCGTTGGGCCAAGCTTCTCCACAACCTGATAAGGACCAAGCCACAATTGTTGGAATTTGGTATGTTTTCCCTTTTCTTCGTGAGGATGACCCCACTTTAGAACTAGATTTCCTACCTCAAAAGTTTTCTTTCCGAATTTCTGATTATCAAACCACCTTTTAACAATGTTTTGGTGACAGTTGAACCTATCTTTGGCCTTTTGTTGTGCTTCCTCAAGTTTTAGCAGGGTATTAATGCATGATTTCATGATCTCTCTACTTGACCCTCGAGATTCCTAAGCTAACTACAGGGAAGGGAGTTGTAACATACCCCTTTGTTGAAAACATTTTATGTTTGAAGAAGACATTATCTTAACTTTTATTGTAAAGTTTTATATTTGGACAAGTGTCAAAGGATGACTGTAACTGCACAATATTATTATTTAAATAAATAAAATAGGAGACACTCACCTAAGGAGAACTATTGAAGGAGTGTTTACTGACCCACTAGGTGGAATGGAATATGGGGTAGAAGTAAATGGATAAGTGGCAGCATCATGAGGCAAGTAACTAGTTGTTGGTATGGGACAACTCCCTTGAATTGTGGTCATAGTGCCTTGAACTATGGGACTGGAGCTTGAGGCTCATTTATTGAAAACTGGCCACCAAAAAGATCTAGGCATCTTTTTAAGAGCCATCGAATTTTGGACTGAGGTTCATCACTTTTCCCGATGAGGAAACTTACCTTGTGGTTCTGCTGTATGCACACAAGAGATTCAATGAGGGGAAATGCTATGTTTTTTATCATGGTGTAAGTCTACCTTTTTTGCTGCCGAGTGCAGAGTTTTTACTGCTGAGTGCAGAGCTTGAGGGTTTTTGGCAAGTCTCTATTGATTGTTGGTTATACAGTTTGAGTGCCTTGATTCTACACAGAGTCTTATACCTAGTGGTTCAGTAAACATGCTCGGGGGTCCAAAGGAGGCAAGTAGTTTGGCTGCTTCTTCTGGAGAAGGTTGGGAGGAACATGCCTCCTTGGGTGTTTGTCCACCTTATCTACAGTTACAGGTTCTATTGATATTTCCTTTCTAATTATTTATTTTACTTTATGTAATTGTTGAATTAGTACTCTTTAGCTAACTAATGATAATACAGAAGTATAAGTGTGATTTTCTGATATGTTTAGGATTTTGTAGACTGCTGAGTATGTTTATGAATTGATAGAATAAATTCCCGCTCTGTATTTTTCCCCATACTATTTTCTGTATCGTACTTGTTGTTGCAGCAACACCCCCCCCAAAATTTTGCACATATGGGGCCCCCCTTTCTGATTTATTTTTAAAAAGGCTGCCTTAAACGTTTTTTTTCAGCTTTTATCTTTGCTTTTTAAACAGAGAGTCTCACCATGAGAAACTCCAAGGCTGCCAGAAGATTTTGACTCTCGAATAGAAGAGCTTTCAATGAATTTTTTCTCGAAGTCACGGAGCAATTTGCTAAAAACCTCGTAGTAGCGGAAGCCTCTCGCTTAAGCGCCCGCAAAAGAACCAAGAAAATCTCACCGAATAAACCGCGGGAGATCTCGGGCTACCCTTCCGAAATGGCAGAGGCCTATCTCACAGCCGCCCGTCTAAGCCTTCCGAAGTAAAAAACTTGGAAAAAATTTCGATGTTTTTTTTCTGCGGAACAGTTCAAGTTCTGCTCCCGAAACGGCGGAACCCTTCACTCAAGCCTTCCGCAACCGCGGAAAGGTTTCGGTATGCCTCCCGAAATAGCGGGACTCATTTGCCTTACTCTCCCGAAAAAGACTTAGAATTTTTCGATTGGAAAGCTGCGGAAGCCATTGGGCAATGCCTCCCGAAATGGCGGAGTCCTTCGCTCGAGGAGACTGTGCCGCGAAAAGTTTCCGGTTGTTCTTCCGAAACGACAGAAGTCTTTTAAATAACTCTCTCGAAAGAAGACTTAGAACATTTTTGACCGTTCGCGGAGAGATTGGAGTTTGCATCCCGAAACGGCGGGAACAGTTCGGGCTACCCTTCTGAAACTCGGAAAAAAGCTTAGAATCTTTCATTGAAAATTTGCGGAAAACCCTCCGAAACAGTGGAAGAACTTGGGAAGGACGCCCGAAAAGTCAGATTGGTCTGTTAAAATCGCGGAGGGTTTTGACGAAATCCTTCCGAAACGGCGGAAAATTTCAGCGAAATGGCCCGAAGCGTCGGAAGTCGTTCACATAAGCTTTCCAAAAAAGAGACTTAGAAAACTTCGAAAAAACTGCGGAAGCCTTAGGATTTTCCTCCCGAAACGGCGGAAGCCATTCACAAAAGCTTTCCGAAAATACCGGGAGCATTCGCCATATCGTCCCGAAACCCCGCGAGACTTAGAAATTTTTGGATTGGCGGAAGCCCTTCGCAAATAGTTCCTGAAACGGCGGAAGCCTTGGCGTTATACGTCCCCAACGCGGGTCTCTTTTGCGGAAGGTTTCGAGTTTCCCTTCGCAAATAGCTCCCAAAACGGCGGAAGGCTTGGAGTTTCCCTTCCGCAACGCGTCCCGAAATAGCAAAAACTTCCCCTCCATCCTTCCGCAACGGCGGGTGTGACTCGCAAGGCGGTCCCGCGAATGACGGTCGCACGGAAATCGAGACCTTTTGACGTGACCGCTACGGGCGACGAATTTAAGCCGCGTTTTAATCGCGCCACCCACCAAATTGAATGCTCGCACGTGCTGGTTCGGTTTAAATAGGCGGTGGGGGTACGAGCCAACGCATTGTTAATTTTCCAATCTGGACGATTTGTTGGACGCCATGCGAACCGCTCCAGCTCGGATTGCTCAACCACGCTCACGGCCACCTCAGTCAGCATTTTCATCGGTACCAGGTAGGATCTCAACTGTAAATCTGTCCCCCTACGCGTCGTTTTTGCTATTGGGTTAGCTTTCTTTTGAGATGATGGGCATTGGTGGGGTTTTGACAAGCAAAACGCCCGTCACGGGCGATTTTGCCCGTCAAATACGGTCGAATCGGGTTCTTCTCGTCTATAAAGTAGAAACTGGATGAAATTGGTGGGTAGACGGTTAAACGTGTTCCATTTTTTTGTTCTCCCGGGCCGCGTGCCTCGTCATCTAGGGAAAATGCCGAAGCCCCATGGACGTTGCATGTCCCCGGCCGAAAGATTGAGCCATAAAACCCCGGGCCTCTTCGAAAACTTCGGTTCTAACGTAACCTCGGCCCATTTTAAGTCTTAGGACCGGCGCCATGGCCCCTGTTCAAACCCCGTGAGCACTTAAGTTACGCCATCTAGGACCCGAAACTATAGCCACCTGAACCTTTTCGTCCGTGGGTCTCCGGCGCCATCACCCTCGCTCGAACTAAAACTTCCCATAAATTACTTCGGCCAGTGCCATAAAATTAGCGTTCGGAGCCCTCGCCGGGTCGTAACTGCGAAAATGGCTTCCAGTTCCGTCGCAGTGTTTCTCCAACCCGAGTCTCCCTGCCATTAGCCTTTCCAGCCGCGGTGATAACGAAAGACACCTTCTTCCCCAGGGCTGAACCAAAAGCCCATTGCTCCCGTGACTCGCCTATCGAGCCGAAAACGAAATGCGTCTGCGACATTGCCTATCCCCTCAGGAGCATCCCAAACCCATCATTTTAAGAGATTCAAATGCTTCAAGTTATGTTTCATGTTGAAGTAGTGTTTTGCTTCCTAAATATACAGCTTCATTGTACTTATCTTATTTGATATATTATTAAAACAATGATGCTCTCTGTTAAAACCTCACAGTATGTTGCTCAAAATCATGATGACTTGTATATGGGTGCTATCAGGGATAAGTCAAGATGCCAAAAACCGGTAAGAAGAAGGCGAAGATGACAGAAAAGAAACCTGCCCCTCTTAAAACTGAAGCTTCACTCCAAGACACTAGGTGCACCACTGGTGTCCCTCCAGAAATCAGATGGGGTGACATCTACAGAATGATCCGGGACCAAGAAATCCCAGATATGTTGCTTGAGGAAGCACCAATCTATCTCAATATCAGAGCCTCAGGCATAACTAGAGCCGCTACCCGCCCTGAGCTGTTCCCCTGTGCTGAAGTGATCGGATGGATACTCTAACATGCCGATGCTGAAGGAAGAGTGATAAATGATAGCGAAAAAGTGGCTATCGCCTCATTTCAACCCGCATATCTTGCGGCAGCCTATAGATTTCCCCGTGTCCAACAAGCTCTGACTGATGAATGGTTAAGCCAAATGAACAACATCGAGATGGCCAAGAAGCTGCTAATAGCGGGCAAACATTTGAGAAAGAAAGGGAGTGATGAGTATGACGTACAGAATCTAAGAGCTCCTTTTAGATTGATTGCCCTGATGCTGTGCAGAATCTTCGGCATGCCCGATGGCACAGTATACAAGATTCAGTGGGTCCCTATCATCCACTATGTGGCATTTAAAGGAACTGTGTTTGACTGGGCCACTATCCTGTCAGATAGTCTGGCCTCGATGATAGGTGCTGCTAAACCAGGACTGGCCCTGAAGAAGGCTGAATTTTTCATGTCTTCATATCTGATAGATTGTATTTTGGCCAAGATAGAGTTCCCCAAATTGGGCTGTACATGGGATAGGGCCACCGCCCCAGTCTATATCGCATTCAAGATGTTGTGGGCTCAGAATTACAAGCCCAGCTACAAACTAATCTGTGAGGGGTTCATCATGCCCCTATACGAGAAAATGTTCAAAGAAGAACCGAACTGCCTATCAGAGAATGCTTTGGAAGTCCTTGAGGATTACGGGGACTTTTACTTTTCGGAGCAAGGTACCTACCTGAGAATGTTTGGAGGGACTAGGGCCCCATACATCTTGCCGCAGTATGCCACAGACTATGTGGTTCTCAAAGAAGCAGTAAGACAACTCATCCTGGATGGGATTGGAGCAATGCTCCACAAACAACATAAGGCTTCCTTTCCCCCCCTACCTTTCTGCATAGGTGCTTACAAGTTCTCGGGGGTTTCCTCAGCTGAGGAGTTTGTTCAAGAATTGAAGGCCTTCCACTTCGGTGAGGTTATCTTCCACAGGAACGACAGAAAGGGTAAAGTGGCCGAGCATTGCAAGGACATCTACGCTCATTTTGAATACTCCCACTATCCTGATGCTGAGGAAGAGGCATTCAGAGGCATCAGCAACATGGCCGAGCTACGGATCTGTCGCCAAGGCACTGGAGCAAGCTCTAGCTCAACCAAGGCCCAGAAGACCAGCCAGCAAAAGGAGAAAGAAGCTGAGGATGCCCGAGCTCAGGAAGAGCTCAGATTAAGAGAGGAAGCAAGAAAGCAGCAGGAAGCTGAAAATGAAAGACTGCGGAAAGAGGCTGAGGAATCCCAAAAGAAGAAAGAGGCTGAAGCTGAGCAGGCTGAGGCAGAAAAGAGGGCGGAGGAAGAATTGAAGACAAGGAAGGATGCCGAGGCAGGTGGATCCGGTATACAAGACATGGAAATAGACACCTCTCAAGCAGGGGGCTCTGGTGCCCAAAATAAAGGAGGAGACCCTGCTCAGGAAGTCCGGACCCCACCAGAAGAAGAAGACATAGACATCATAAACCGACCAATTGTCCCGTACACTCCATCGGGAAAGCGTATGGTGTCCAAGTGGAATGAGTTTGTCTATGACAAGAAAAGAAAAGCAATGGTCCTCAAATCAGAAGAGAGGATCAAAAGTCCCTTTCATGAAGACATCGTTACCCACCGGGAGGTCACTATCATGCAAAATACGGATAAAGATCCCTTTGCTATGGCGACCGCAGCTATAGCAACAGCAAAAGCATCCCTGGCCAATGTAGGCGTGATGGTAAGAGATAGTGAATTGACAAGGAAGAAAGCTCGTACGCTACAACAAACTGTGGCTAATGAGCAAGCCCAAAGAGACCTGGCAGTGAACAAGTATAATTGCTTGTACGCCGAACATAAGGAGTTGTCAAACAAGTACCGCCAGTTGGAGGAGGAAAAGGACCAGCTAACACTCCAAATAATGATTGTAGAAGCGGAGAAGAGTGGAGCGGAAGAAAAGGCTTCTCAGCTAGAAGCAGACAAGCAGACATTAGCTGAGCGGTTAGAGCAGGCTGAAAGCAAAGCGATGGACATGTCTCCCTTCCATGAGTTGTCCTGTAGCATCCTGAAGCAAATAAATGACACGCAGGAGCTAATCACTGACGAGGTTTGCAAGCTCAAGGCCATGATAGTCAAATTAAAAGAAATTAATGCGGAGGCCAACAGGCTCAAAGCTAAGAATACCCGTGTCAAGGCAAATGTCATAAGTCAGATGGCATGGAGAGAAGGGAAAGGGGGTTTTCCCCCGCATCTTCCTTTTAAGGCTGTGGATGATTTTAATGAAGATATAGCCTTGCTGGAGTTTGGCAGGAACTATGCCAATAAGCTGATAACCAGTGTGCAAAGAACAACGGATAAAATTAACAGTCTATACCAAAAGCTTAAAGGAGTCCATGACAAATGCACATTGAGTTTCCCTCAGACCCTAGAAGACTTCCCGGAAAAGGAACAGCGGTTGTCTCAGCTAAAGGAAGAGCTAAGCGTCCAAATGGAGTATGTGAAAAGGATTGATATCCTGGCTGTGGATGACCTCCAGCATTATATCGGTTCATCATCACTCCACAACCATCTGCTGAGGGAAGTGCATCAAGCTGCAGTAGCAGAAGTTCAAAGCATAAAAACAGAGCTCGGGAAGAATGTGACTTCTCAGAAAATCTTGTTTCCTGCTGCAGCAAACATAATCATAAGGGACACAGGTGTGTGGTACAGCTACATAGCAGAGGAGGACAGGAAAGCTGCAGCAGCAACAGGAGCATCAGTAGATCCAGGATCCTCTCTCCCAGCAGCCGCTTCCCCAGCAATGGCAGAAAGTCTGGCCAGTTCAATTCCCCCTTCCCAATTAGAAGCAGCATCAGCAGGGGACTCGAGGGCCTCTTCCCAGGTAGCATCAGTAACGATTAACTTGGGCGACCCTCTGCCAGCAGAAGCTCACGCACAGGAATGAAGTAAACTGAATTCGGTTGAGCAACTCTCTTCAACCAAACACGTGCTCAGCAGGGAAAGCTTTGGTGTTAGCCAATTTTTTGCTATGTATATTTTGAATATGTAAGGCGTAAGCCATGGGACAGCTGTCCCTATTTCTGTCAGAACAATTTTGTAAAAGAAATGATAATTTTTGGTAGTCGATTATAGAGGAAATTCCTGTAAATGACAAGTGGAGGATGCTAGGTGTCAGCCCAAAGGGCAGATTTGTAGATATAAATAGAAGCTAGGAAAGATTAGAAAAGGGCTTTTTGCAGGGGAAGGAAATTTTGAAACCAATACAAGCTATCTTGTATCGGGCCTGTAAAATTGAATTTTCTAATAGAAGCCACGGGAGATGGACGTTTTGCATGGGATGTTGGACGGTTATATGTTGGACTATTCTAATGACTGCTATTCTGTAATGTGAGATCATTCTTACCATCTGAACTATTTCTGTGTATTAATGATTTTGCTCCTCCCTGTGCATATGATTTTCTCTATTTTGTGAACAATGAATGCGTTTCATGTTAAATCGGGAGCTATCTGCTGATTTCTTCATCTTTGCTGTAGAATTCTCTTTTAGATCGAATGGCTAACTGTTCTTTCTTCAAGATCATCCCTACTGCTCGTTGTTCACCCTTTAAATTTGCTCTTCGCAGGGATCTTTAGATTTACTTCAGTTTCTGGTAAACATAGGTCCGTTTCTTTATTTCCGTCTACCTAGATTAGATAAGTTTACTTCATTCTGTGGTGAGTAATGAAATGTATCATTTATAATCAGAAGCTACCTTCTGATATCTTTTGCTGTGGTGTTTCTCTTTAAGATCCAATGGCTGCCTGTTCTTTCTTGAAAGATAACTCTCAGAGTTCATTTCTCACACTTTAGCTACGTTTCCTGCGAAGATAGGTAGATTTGCTTTATCCTTTATTAGATTTAAATCTGTTTTGGTTTTGCATTTAGAACAAACATAGACTAGGCACTTGCATCTCATTTAAAACACACAAAACCCAAAAGAAAGGTGGATCGGGCCATAACCGATAGAATCGGTTTTAAACTCCAAATCCACGATTGCCGGAACCGCTAACCGGACGGATTCCCTACACCAAATGGGAGATAGTCTAATTGGGACCATCTCTCGGGGAGAATCCCTTTCTAATTGATGCTACGATATCCGAGGCATCAACAGTTTTTGGCGCTAGAAGGAGGGCCGAAAGTGCATGGCTGATAGAGGAAAATCTTCCGCGGTCGTAGATGAGACTGAAAACCCTCTTAAAGAAAGCATTTCAAACAGCCCAGATCTTGGATTAACAGACCAAGAACGCCTCATTTCTGACCCTGAGCCTCAAGAAGCTTTGTACGCTGTTCCTTTTTCAGAAATAGAGGATTTGAGAAGGCATACCAGATCCTACGTTAGACAGTTAGGTGGTTTAAACGCTGTCAACTTCCTCCCCAAGAAAATTACACCTAGAAAGGAGCCACAATACACCCGTGATTCAATTCTCGTTCAGAGTTTTGAAGAACTGGTAAATCTGACTTTGGAAGAAATTTCAGACACTCTTAACAAGACAGACCAAGAAAATCTTGAAGAAGTTGCCACTCCCAAGAGTACTCCACAGGATTCACCCTACAATTCTCCACCAGGGTCTCCACATCCAAACCCAAACATGGCTGTACCTGCTTGGAGAGCAAGGGGAGCGCTGAACCTAGCTGGACCATTCCATAATCTCCCTAAAAACCCAGAAAAGGTCTTGCCTAAGTACGATCCAGGGAAAGCCATTTCGGCAGAAGATCACCTCAAGAGTTTTTACTTAGCTCTGAACCTTTTGAACGTACAACATGAAGACGTGGTCTACAGGTTGTTTCCATATACATTCGAGCCAAAAGTATCATCATGGTACTTTAGCCTACAACCCAGCTCAATCTCTAGTTGGGAGGAATTCGAAAAATGTTTTCTAAAGAAATACGGGAACCAAAAGACTGTGGCCACACTTATGAAAGAACTCTTATCCGTGAGGATGGAAAAGAAAGAAAAGGTTCAAGATTTCAATCAAAGATTCACTACGCTGTTGAATAACTTCAGTCAAGCTAATAAACCAGCCGAGGAATCTCTAATTGAATACTATACAACTGCTCTTGATGGACCCATAGCAATGTTCGTAAAGAGGTCCAAGAAAACTACCCTGATAGAGAACTTTGAGGAAGCTAGAAAGGTAGAAGAAGAGGTTGATAGCATTGCTAAACATGCCTTAGATGTAGAGACAAAACCAGCGGCTAGAAAAAAACCTTTGTTTCTCACTAGAAGTAAAGACGAGCCATCTACGGACATGGAAAACGTAGTCAAGATGATGTAGAAATTATCTAACAAAATCGTAGATCTCGAGAAAGACAAGGCTGCTAGCACATCTAGGAAACCTTTCAAGCCATTTTATAAAAGGAGGGAAGACGGGGAACAGACTCATCCACCAATGAACGTTGCCCCTGTTTTAAACTTGAATGAGATAGGGATGGAAAATTTCTGCACTTTCCACCAAGAACCACATTCGGAAAAGAGCTGCCCACAATGGATCAATTCCATGAGCTTAGTCATGAACCAAATGTTAGATTCTCAGATCCCAGATCAGGATGATCCTCCAGAAGAGTCGAGCCCTGAGTTAGAGGAACCAACCCCGGACACTACTATGGTGTTGTGGGATTGGGTACCTATGACCTAATCAGTAGAAGAAGATCACATAGATAGCTCTCCCTCTACCATAAATGTTGCCACTCGCAGCAAGGGCCCAATTGCGGATCCTGTCCCAGTCACCTATCCCCATAAGCCTAAAATTTCGAAAGATCCGCCTAGGAGGCCTATACCAATCATCCCACCACAGCCCAAAGTAAACCAAACAATGGCCAAACAGCCAAGCGCTGACAACATAGTTCAGCCACCTAAGGTCACGACGAGCAAAACAGATCAGCCAATTCAAATTGGGAACGAATCCGATATAGGGTATGATATTATCGAAGATATCAAGAAGGTCAAAGCAAACGTATCAATATTTGACATGTGTAGCTTGCCCCATCAACGAGACAAACTGCTGCATGTTTTACAACCAAAACCCAGCACTACATTAACGGATTCTCAAGACAATCCTGAAATTAACGAGGCTAGCATCGGTGGGAAATCCAAATCCCAAACATTGCCATTCTTGTTGACATTTGAAATTTTTAATCACAATGTTCACAAATGTTTGGTAGACTCTGGAGCTTATTCAAACGTTATGCCACTGTCAATTTGTAAAAAAATTAATGGGCAGCCCGTGCCATCTCCAGCTCAAATTATCCAATTAGACGGGACTGCTGTCAAGGTTATTGGGGAGATGAAAGACGTTCTAATTAGATTGTCAGCTGATCCTAGAGTCTGTCAATTTATTGACATAATGGTGGTCGATATTCCTGAAGCTTATGGGCTGATTTTGAGTAGGGATTGGTCCACCAAGCTGAGTGGCTACTTTGCTACTGATTGGTCTCATCTATGGCTGCCTTATCAGAACAGGCAGAATCAGATTAAAGTTCTTAGGGAACCTCATATGAAACAAAACGTAACTCAGCTAGAAGAAAAGAATGAAGCCGTAACTTTCTCATCTTCGGTTCTGGGGAATTATTTCTTGGAAATGGATCCGGGTAATTATCAATCTGAAATCATTAGCCATGAATCAGATAAACAGTCCGATCTCCTTCATTTCTCTCGGACTGATGATGTTGATTGTAACATAGTCAATTTAGTTGCTAACATAGACCACAAAGAAACTAACTTAGCTGAATCCAAAGATACCTTTTGGACATTATAATTTGATGGTTCTAAAACTCTGGAAGGATCCGGAGCCGGCTGTGTTCTAATGGATCCTAAAAGGAACAAGTATTTTTTGTCTTGTAGATTAGAATTCGATTGTACTAATAACACCGCTGAATATGAAGCTTTGGTATATGGTTTAAAGAAGGCCATTGGCTTAAATGTTAAGTACCTGAAGGTCTTTGGTGACTCCGAGATAGTTGTAAGACAGGTAAGGGACACTATTCACTGTCTCTCACCTCACTTGAAAGGTTATCAGGCTGAGGTATGGGATTTAATCATGCATTTTGACGCTTTCAATATAAGATCAATTCCTAGATTGCAAAATTCTGCTGCTGATTTGCTAGCAACATCTGCTTCTAGATTGGTGCCGTCAAATAATAAGTGCTCAATTGAATTGATTTTCAGGCCTTCCATTCCCGATAACATCACAAATTTCAGAGTCTTCGATGATGATGAACAAATTATCAGCTTCCTGACAAACGAAGATAGCTTTCAAGGAGCTGCAATAGACGAGGAAGAACACGACGCTGATTTGATGAAGAAAGATGAGGAGAAAGGAAACTTCATGCCAAAGGGGGTGAGGTCCCTCGAAATGCTGTTCGATCTTCAAAATAAGTTCAAAAGGCCAGCTAATACCAAAACTAACAGCTCATCAATGCAACATGAGTTGGTTAATTTGGGTACCGAGGCAGAACCAAAATTTGTCAACCTTGGCAAATGTTGTTCACTAGGAGAAAGAGACAGGTTCATTAAATTGTTTAAGCAATACAAAGATGTTTTTGCATGGACCTATGAAGATCTAAAAACATATGACGTCCGCATCATTCAGCATGTTATACCAATGAAAGCGGGTGTCAAGCCATTTCAACAGCAGTTAAGAAGGATGCATCCCACTCTTGAACCACTGATCCAAAAGGAATTAAAGAAGCTCCTGGACGCTAAGATAATCTTCAAGGTTCGGCACTCTGAATGGGTTGCAAACATGGTTCCCGTAAGGAAGAAATCAGGAGAGATAAGGCTATGTGTAGATTTCAGAAATTTAAACAAAGCCTCAGATAAAGACAACTACCCCGTACCTTCAATGGAGCAAATCCTACAAATGGTGTCAGGATCTGAATTGTTTTCTCTCCTCGATGGTTTCTCGGGCTATAATCAAGTGTTAGTAGCCGAAGAAGATCGTCTCAAGACCACTTTCAGAACTAAGTGGGGAACTTTCGCTTACAGAAGAATTCCATTTGGTCTGATAAATGCAGGAGCTACATTTCAGAGGGCGATGGATATTACCTTCTGAGGATTGGGTGGGCAATGTGTTGTTGTCTACTTAGATGATGTGACAGTCTTTTCGAAGAAGAGGGAAGATCATGTTGTTCATTTGAGGCATATCTTTGATCGTTGCCGGAAGTATGGTATTTCCTTGAATCCCAAGAAGAGCATGTTTGCTGTACCCGAAGGTAAGCTCTTGGGTCATATCATCTCCAAAGGGGGAGTGTCAATCGACCAAGAAAGAGTCCAAGCTATTAATAAAATTCCAATGCCTCACAACAAAAAATCTATGCAGTCTTTTATGGGCACCATCAATTTTGTCCGTAGATTTGTTCCGGATTTTGCACAAATTGTTAAGCCATTACAGCAGATGGTTAAACAAAGCATACAATTCAAGTGGACAGATTTGGAGAAAGACGCATTTAGAGATATCAAGGCAGCTATAGCTAAAGCTCCTTCCTTAAGAAGCCCAGATTTCGATAAAGATTTCATCTTGTATACCTTCGCTTCGGATGATTCTCTCGCAGCTGTACTCACGCAAAAGGTGGAGTTGGGGGATGAATACCCAATTTCGTTTATGAGCACTGGTTTGCAAGGGGCTGAGCTGAATTACCCCATAGTTGACAAACATGCGTATGCAGTCAAGCAGTTTAGGCCATACATTTTGAAGAACCGAACTAAAGTCATAGTTCCCCATCCAGCTGTTAGATCCCTTTTCGTTCAAAAGGAATTGGGAGAGAGGAGAGGGAACTGGGTCACAGCTCTGCAGGAGTATGATTTGGAATTTAAACCGGCCACGATCATTAAAGGACAAGGTCTGTGCAAGTTACTGGCGGGAAACTCGACTGATGAAGAGCAACATTGGAGAAATGAAGCTGAGTTAAATTCGGTTGAGGTATGTCATACCTTTACAGCCCCCCAGTCATGGTATAGGGATCTGGTGCACTATTTGCAGCAGGGATATCTACCCGAACATTGGAACTCTAAGCAAAGAAGGGCACTCCGCTTGAAATCAGCACCCTATCAAATAATTGATGGGATTCTTTTCAGAAAGAATTATGATGGAGTCCTTCTTAGATGTTTGGAGAAGGAAGATGCAAACAAAGTTGTCAAAGAATTGCATGATGGCCCCGCAGGTGGACATTATTCAGGTGAGACAACAGCCCACAAGATACTGAGAGCTGGGTATTACTGGCCCACTCTGTTTCGAGATGCCCACACATACGCACGAAACTGTGATGTATGTCAAAGAAGCGCTGGGAAGTTACCTAAGGCCGCAGGCCCATTGCAGCCAGTCATCATCTCTGAGCCTTTTGAGCAATGGGGCATAGATGTTATCGGAGAAATAAATCCAAATTCTTCATTGCAACATCGATACATCCTGACGGCTACCGACTACTTCACTAGGTGGACGGAGGCCATCCCGTTGCGCAAGATCAATGAAGACGCAGTTATCGGCTTCTTGAAAGAGAACATCATAACCAGGTTTGGGGTTCCAATTTCCCTTGTTTTTGATAATGCTACTTATTTTTCGTCTTGCAAGATAAATGAATTTGTTTATGAATGGGGAATTAAGTTGCATTATTCGGCCAATTACTACCCTCAGGGAAACGGATTAGCTGAGTCCTCAAACAAGAATCTGATTCGAATTCTTAAGAAAACTGTGATAGAAAATCAGAGAAGTTGGCATGTGGCTCTCCCAAACGCCTTATGGGCAGATAGGGTAACCCCGAAAAATGCTTTAGGTGTCTCCCCTTTTACTCTTGTCTATGGCAAGGAAGCCATTCTTCCCCCAAACATCTTACTGCCATCCTTACAATTGTCCCAAGCCTCTCGAGGTTCTGGTAGCCAAGCCCTACAATCCAGGATCAACACCCTACTTCAACTAGAAGAAGCCCGACACAAAGCTAAAGATCGATTCCATCAACACCAGGACATAGTTAAGAGATGGTTCGATAAGAGGAAATCCGGCAAGAGGGACTTTGAAGTCGGGGATTTAGTCCTGAAATGGGACCATAATCATGAAGGCAAAGGAATGCATACGAAATTTCAACATCTATGGGTAGGCCCGTACCAAATTTCTGCAAAATTAGGCCCATCCACTTATAAATTGATAAATCTCGAGGGAGAAGAAGTAGCCCTTCCTCTCAATGGCCTCGCTCTGAAACAATACTTCGCATAGTCTCCTCGAGACTTCCTGTACATAAATAAAGTTTTCTTTTGCTTTAGCCTTTAGTTGCTTTATTTTATTTTATTTTTCGGACATGTTGTCTCTCTCTTTGTTATTTGAACTTTTACGACAAGTTTTGTTTTCTGAATGACCTGTTGGTTGAGTTTCCCGTGGAAGACAGCTCTCTCAAAGAAAACTTGCAACCCATGAGTCTGGAACTCTACTCAGTAAATCCGGTCTGTTGTGCTCTCACTGAAATGTTCAGAAGGGGGAAGCCTATCCTGCTAGTCACACTAATCCTGTTTAATAGCAGAGACCTATGACCATCTTCACTACTATCGTTGGGCTCCCACCACTCTCACACTTTAAAGGCATCTCAAGAAGGTTACCTAAGTTGGACCCATGGAAAGTGGCACCTCTCGAGGACATAGGGTATTGAAATGACTCCATGATGCAGATTTAACAGCCAAAATGGCCTACATTCAAGAGTCTGTTTTCCAGGGATTCTCGCCTCAATTAAAGCATGGCTAAGACAAAAGCAAAAGACATGTAAAATCAAGAAGGCTGTCCAAAAGGCCCAGCTCCAAATGGGCTCCTCTCCGTCCGTGAAGTTTGATCAAATCAATAAAATTTCTAACTCACACAAAAGGACATTATGGATTGAGGAGCCTAAATCAAAGATCATGTCCAAAAGAAAATATCTCTGGAAAGCTCAAACAGCTAAGCTGTCCAAAGTACAAGCATCCCAAAGGATGCCAGCAGCATGGGAATGAGGAACAAGAGCAATAATGTCCATGAGAAAGTGTTGCAGATCCTGTGGAGTCCGACAGTAGTGGCCATTCGAGAGATGACCCTCCTAAAATGAATCTCATATGCTGGCCCTCTGAGACTGGTGAAGATGTCTCGGTCAAAGCTCCCCTTTCCCCAATGGCTAGCAGGTAAAGTGCCTCCTTCCCCTTGCATGACTTTAAAGTGCTCAGCCGAGTAGTGCAGCCAAGAGGGATGTTTTTGATAAGTTTTTGGACCATGAGGAGGAATTTTTCAGAGATCTGTGTTTGCCAGTGACTCGCCATTGTTGTTGCAGCAACACCCCCCCCCAAAATTTTGCACATATGGGGCCCCTCCTTCTGATTTATTTTTAAAAAGGCTGCCTTAAACGTTTTTTCAGCTTTTATCTTTGCTTTTTAAACAGAGAGTCTCACCATGAGAAACTCCAAGGCTGCCAGAAGATTTTGACTCTCAAATAGAAGAGCTTTCAATGAAGTTTTTCTTGAAGTCACGGAGCAATTTGCTAAAAACCTCGTAGTAGCGGAAGCCTCTCGCTTAAGCGCCCGCAAAAGAACCAAGAAAATCTCGCCGAATAAACCGCGGGAGATCTCGGGCTACCCTTCCGAAATGGCAGAGGCCTATCTCACAGCCGCCTGTCTAAGCCTTCCGAAGTAAAAAACTTGGAAAAATTTTCGATGTTGTTTCTGCGGAATAGTTCAAGTTCTGCTCCCGAAACGGTGGAACCCTTCACTCAAGCCTTCCGCAACCGCGGAAAGGTTCCGGTATGCCTCCCAAAATAGCAGGACTCATTCGCCTTACTCTCCCGAAAAAGACTTAGAATTTTTCGATTGGAAAGCTGCGGAAGCCATTGGGCAATGCCTCCCGAAACGGTGGAGTCCTTCGCTCGAGGAGACTGTGCCGCGAAAAGTTTCCGGTTGTTCTTCCGAAACGACGGAAGTCTTTTACATAACTCTCCCAAAAGAAGACTTAGAACATTTTTGACCGTTCGCGGAGAGATTGGAGTTTGCATCCCGAAACGGCGGGAACAGTTCGGGCTACCCTTCCGAAACTCGGAAAAAAGATTAGAAGCTTTCATTGAAAATTTGCGGAAAACCCTCCGAAACAGCGGAAGAACTTGGGAAGGACGCCCGAAAAGTCAGATTGGTCTGTTAAAATCGCGGAGGGTTTTGACGAAATCCTTCCGAAACGGCGAAAAATTTCAGCGAAATGGCCCGAAGCGTCACAAGTCGTTCACATAAGCTTTCCGAAAAAGAGACTTAGAAAACTTCGAAAAGACTTCGGAAGCCTTAGGATTTTCCTCCCAAAACGGCGGAAGCCATTCACAAAAGCTTTCCGAAAATACCGGGAGCATTCGCCATATCGTCCCGAAACCCCGCGAGACTTAGAAATTTTTGGATTGGCGGAAGCCCTTCGCAAATAGTCCCGAAACGGCGGAAGCCTTGGCGTTATACGTCCCCAACGCGGGTCTCTTTTGCGGAAGGTTTCGAGTTTCCCTTCGCAAATAGCTCCCGAAACGGCGGAAGGCTTGGAGTTTCCCTTCCGCAACGCGTCCCGAAATAGCGAAAACTTCCCCTCAATCCTTCCGCAACGGCGGGTGTGACTCGCAAGGCGGTCCCGCGAATGACGGTCGCATTGAAATCGAGACCTTTTGATGTGACCGCTACGGGCGACGAATTTAAGCCGCGTTTTAATCGCGCCACCCACCAAATTGAATGCTCGCACGTGCCGGTTCGGTTTAAATAGGCGGTGGGGGTACGAGCCAACGCATTGTTAATTTTCCAATCTGGATGATTTGTTGGACGCCGCGCAAACCGCTCCAGCTCGGATTGCTCAACCACGCTCACGGCCACCTCAGTCAGCATTTTCATCGGTGCCAGGTAGGATCTCAACTGTAAATCTGTCCCCCTACGCGTCGTTTTTTCTATTGGGTTAGCTTTCTTTTGAAATGATGGGCATTGGTGGGGTTTTGACAAGCAAAACGCCCGTCACGGGCGATTTTGCCCGTCAAATACAGTCGAATCAGGTTCTTCTCGTCTATAAAGTAGAAACTGGATGAAATTGGTGGGTAGACGGTTAAACGTGTTCCATTTTTTTGTTCTCTCGGGCCGCATGCCTCGTCATCTAGGGAAAATGCCGAAGCCCCATGGACGTTGCATGTCCCCGGCCGAAAGATTGAGCCATAAAACCCCGGGCCTCTTCGAAAACTTCGGTTCTAATGTAACCTCGGCCCATTTTAAGTCTTAGGACCGGCGCCATGGCCCCTGTTCAAACCCCGTGAGCACTTAAGTTACGCCAGCTAGGACCCGAAACTATAGCCACCCGAACCTTTTCGTCCATGGGTCTCCGGCGCCATCACCCTTGCTCGAACTAAAACTTCCCATAAATTACTTCGGCCAGTGCCATAAAATTAGTGTTCGGAGCCCTCGCCGGGTCGTAACTGTGAAAATGGCTTCCAGTTTCGTCGCAGTGTTTCTCCAACCCGAGTCCCCCCACCATTAGCCTTTCCAGCCGCGGTGATAACGAAAGACACCTTCTTCCCCAGGGCTGAACCAAAAGCCCATTGCTCCCGCGACTCGCCTATCGAGTCGAAAACGAAATGCGTCCGTGACATTGCCTATCCCCTCAGGAGCATCCCAAACCCATCCTTTTAAGAGATTCAAATGCTTCAAGTTATGTTTCATGTTGAAGTAGTGTTTTGCTTCCTAAATATACAACTTCATTGTACTTATCTTATTTGATATATTATTAAAACAATGATGCTCTCTATTAAAACCTCACAGTATGTTGCTCAAAATCATGATGACTTGTATATGGGTGCTATCAGGGATAATTCAAGATGCCAAAAACCGGTAAGAAGAAGGCGAAGATGATAGAAAAGAAACCTGCCCCTCTTAAAACTGAAGCTTCACTCCAAGACACTAGGTGCACCACTGGTGTCCCTCCAGAAATCAGATGGGGTGACATCTACAGAATGATCCGGGACCAAGAAATCCCAGATATGTTGCTTGAAGAAGCACCAATCTATCTCAATATCAGAGCCTCAGGCATAACTAGAGCCACTACCCGCCCTGAGCTGTTCCCCTGTGCTGAAGTGATCGGATGGATACTCCAACATGCCGATGCTGAAGGAAGAGTGATAAATGATAGCGGAAAAGTGGCTATCGCCTCATTTCAACCCGCATATCTTGCGGCAGCCTACAGATTTCCCCGTGTCCAACAAGCTCTGACTGATGAATGGTTAAGCCAAATGAACAACATCGAGATGGCCAAGAAGCTGCTAATAGCGGGCAAACATTTGAGAAAGAAAGGGAGTGATGAGTATGACGTACAGAATCTAAGAGCTCCTTTTAGATTGATTGCCCTGATGCTGTGCAGAATCTTCGGCATGCCCGATGGCACAGTATACAAGATTCAGTGGGTCCCTATCATCCACTATGTGGCATTTAAAGGAACTGTGTTTGACTGGGCCACTATCCTGTCAGATAGTCTGTCCTCGATGATAGGTGCTGCTAAACCAGGACTAGCCCTGAAGAAGGCTGAATTTTTCATGTCTTCATATCTGATAGATTGTATTTTGGCCAAGATAGAGTTTCCCAAATTGGGCTGTACATGGGATAGGGCCACCGCCCCGGTCTATATTGCATTCAAGATGTTGTGGGCTCAGAATTACAAGCCCAGCTACAAACTAATCTGTGAGGGGTTCATCATGCCCCTATACGAGAAAATGTTCAAAGAAGAACCGAACTTCCTATCAGAGAATGCTTTGGAAGTCCTTGAGGATTACGGGGACTTTTACTTTTCGGAGCAAGGTACCTACCTGAGAATGTTTGGAGGGATTAGGGCCCCATACATCTTGCCGCAGTATGCCACAGACTATGTGGTTCTCAAAGAAGTAGTAAGACAACTCTTCCTGGATGGGATTGGAGCAATACTCCACAAACAACATAAGGCTTCCTTTCCCCCCCTACCTTTCTGCATAGGTGCTTACAAGTTCTCGGGGGTTGCCTCAGCTGAGGAGTTTGTTCAAGAATTGAAGGCCTTCCACTTCGGTGAGGTTATCTTCCACAGGAACGACAGAAAGGGTAAAGTGGCCGAGCATTGCATGGACATCTACGCTCATTTTGAATACTCCCACTATCCTGATGCCGAGGAAGAGGCATTCAGAGGCATCAGCAACATGGCCGAGCTACGGATCTGTCGCCAAGGAACTGGAGCAAGCTCTAGCTCAACCAAGGCCCAGAAGACCAGCCAGCAAAAGGAGAAAGAAGCTGAGGATGCCCGAGCTCAGGAAGAGCTCAGATTAAGAGAGGAAGCAAGAAAGCAGCAGGAAGCTGAAAATGAAAGATTGCGGAAAGAGGCTGAGGAAGCCCAAAAGCAGAAAGAGGCTGAAGCTGAGCAGGCTGAGGCAGAAAAGAGGGCGGAGGAAGAATTGAAGACAAGGAAGGATGCCGAGGCAGGTGGATCCGGTATACAAGACATGGAAATAGACACCTCTCAAGCAGGGGGCTCTGGTGCCCAAAATAAAGGAGGAGACCCTGCTCAGGAAATCCGGACCCCACCAGAAGAAGAAGACATAGACATCATAAACCGACCAATTGTCCCGTACACTCCATCGGGAAAGCGTACGGTGTCCAAGTGGAATGAGTTTGTCTATGACAAGAAAAGAAAAGCAATGGTCCTCAAATCAGAAGAGAGGATCAAAAGTCCCTTTCATGAAGACATCGTTACCCACCGGGAGGTCACTATCATGCAAAATACGGATAAAGATCCCTTTGCTATTGCGACCGCAGCTATAGCAACAGCAAAAGCATCCCTGGCCAATGTAGGAGTGATGGTAAGAGATAGTGAATTGACAAGGAAGAAAGCTCGTACGCTACAACAAACTGTGGCTAATGATCAAGCCCAAAGAGACCTGGTAGTGAACAAGTATAATTGCTTGTACGCCGAACATAAGGAGCTGTCAAACAAGTACCGCCAGTTGGAGGAGGAAAAGGACCAGCTAACACTCCAAATAATGATTATAGAAGCGGAGAAGAGTGGAGCGGAAGAAAAGGCTTCTCAGCTAGAAGCAGACAAGCAGACATTAGCTGAGCGGTTAGAGCAGGCTGAAAGCAAAGCGATGGACATGTCTCCCTTCCATGAGCTGTCCTGTAGCATCCTGAAGCAAATAAATGACACGCAGGAGCTAATCACTGACGAGGTTTGCAAGCTCAAGGCCATGATAGTCAGATTAAAAGAAATTAATGCGGAGGCCCACAGGCTCAAAGCTAAGAATACCCGTGTTAAGGAAAATGTCATAAGTCAGATGGCATGGAGAGAAGGGAAAGGGGGTTTTCCCCCGCATCTTCCTTTTAAGGATGTGGATGATTTTAATGAAGATATAGCCTTGCTGGAGTTTGGCAGGAATTGTGCCAATAAGCTGATAACCAGTGTGCAGAGAACAACGGATAAAATTAACAGTCTATACCAAAAGCTTAAAGGAGTCCATGACAAATGCACATTGAGTTTCCCTCAGACCCTAGAAGACTTCCCGGAAAAGGAACAGTGGTTGTCTCAGCTAAAGGAAGAGCTAAGCGTCCAAATGGAGTATGTGAAAAGGATTGATATCCTGGCTGTGGATGACCTCCAGCATTATATCGGTTCATCATCACTCCACAACCATCTGCTGAGGGAAGTGCATCAAGCTGCAGTAGCAGAAGTTCAAAGCATAAAAACAGAGCTCGGGAAGAATGTGACTTCTCATAAAATCTTGTTTCCTGCTGCAGCAAACATAATCATAAGGGACACAGGTGTGTGGTACAGCTACATAGCAGAGGAGGACAGGAAAGCTGCAGCAGCAACAGGAGCATCAGTAGATCCAGGATCCTCTCTCCCAGTAGCCTCTCTCCCAGCAGCCGCTTCCCCAGCAATGGCAAAAAGTCTGGCCAGTTCAATTCCCCCTTCCCAATTAGAAGCAGCATCAGCAGGGGACTCGAGGGTCTCTTCCCAGGTAGCATCAGTAACGATTAACTTGGGCGACCCTCTGCCAGCAGAAGCTCACGCACAGGAATGAAGTAAACTGAATTCGGTTGAGCAACTCTCTTCAGCCAAACACGTGCTCAGCAGGGAAAGCTTTGGTGTTAGCCAATTTTTTGCTATGTATATTTTGAATATGTAAGGCGTAAACCATGGGACAGCTGTCCCTATTTCTGTCAGAACAATTTTGTAAAAGAAATGATCATTTTTGGTAGTCGATTATAGAGGAAATTCCTGTAAATGACAAGTGGAGGATGCTAGGTGTCAGCCCAAAGGGCATATTTGTAGATATAAATAGAAGCTAGGAAAGATTAGAAAAGGGCTTTTTGCAGGGGAAGGAAATTTTGAAACCAATACGAGCTATCTTGTATCGGGCCTGTAAAATTGAATTTTCTAATAGAAGCCACGGGAGATGGACGTTTTGCATGGGATGTTGGACGGTTATATGTTGGACTATTCTAATGACTGCTGTTCTGTAATGTGAGATCATTCTTACCATCTGAACTATTTCTGTGTATTAATGATTTTGCTCCTCCCTGTGCATACGATTTTCTCTATTTTGTGAACAATGAATGCGTTTCATGTTAAATCGGGAGCTATCTGCTGATTTCTTCATCTTTGCTGTAGAATTCTCTTTTAGATCGAATGGCTAACTGTTCTTTCTTCAAGATCATCCCTACTGCTCATTGTTCACCCTTTAAATTTGCTCTTCGCAGGGATCTTTAGATTTACTTCAATTTCTGGTAAACATAGGTCCGTTTCTTTATTTCCATCTACCTAGATTAGATAAGTTTACTTCATTCTGTGGTGAGTAATGAAATGTATCATTTATAATCAGAAGCTACCTTCTGATATCTTTTGCTGTGGTGTTTCTCTTTAAGATCCAATGGCTGCCTGTTCTTTCTTGAAAGATAACTCTCACAGTTCATTTCTCACACTTTAGCTACGTTTCCTGCGAAGATAGGTAGATTTGCTTTATCCTTGATTAGATTTAAATCTGTTTTGGTTTTGCATTTAGAACAAACATAGAATAGGCACTTGCATCTCATTTAAAACACACAAAACCCAAAAGAAAGGTGGATCGGGCCATAACCGATAGAATCGGTTTTAAACTCCAAATCCACGGTTGCCGGAACCGCTAACCGGACGGATTCCCTACACCAAACGGGAGATAGTCTAATTGGGACCATCTCTCGGGGAGAATCCCTTTCTGATTGATGCTACGATATCTGAGGCATCAACAGTAATCTAGTACAAAGAAGGAAGATTAAAATAGATATATGATAGACAGTGAATAGATTTAATGAATAACCTAACTCTGTTATGTTTTTCCTTAATGTTTCTTATCTATTATATATATTGTAACTTCTTAGTTGCTGGGTAATTTTCATAACTAGAACCATCTGTCATAGCTAAACATAGAAATAATGTTTTTATACAGACATTAGCACATCTTTGCTTTTATAATAAAAGAATTAATAGAAAACTCAAACAGTGCTATGATTCTGCATAAACCCTAAGTTTAGTTACAGGATAACTATATCTCTTACATCAAATGCTAAATACACTATATCACATCATCTTTTTCTTTAATGCATTTCCTTTCTTTTGAAATCTAAATAGATGTAAAACAATTATAGCATTATCCTTTTACACAGACATTTTACATCTTCACCTTTGCAGTATCAGAAGATAAATATGGTTACATTTTATTACACAACTAATTCTTTTAACAGAGTAAACATAACTACTAATACTCTTTTTAGCAGACCCTTTTAAAACACAGAATAAGTCTGTATTGGACGAATGTCCCATTATTGACAGAACCCTAATTCCTATACTTCAACATTTAGTATTCGTCTCAACACTTATCAAATCAAATAAACAATCCAAGACAAATTCCATAGAATACTTTTGCAAACAAAACAAACATGGGTTCGAAACCCTTAAAAGAGAACCAAATAAGTTTAAGCATCGTGACAAGTTCATAGCCATTTCAACGGTCAAACCCTTAACATCTTAAACATCAACTCTTCGTGTTAAGGTCACAAGTGAGATTTAATACCCTCACTCAAAAGTAAGATAGTTTTAGTCACGATTTCATTACAAAGACAAAAAATTAAATGAAGGAATCAGTTCGGGGTCAAAAGCACAAAACGTGACATTTATCCTTGGCTCTCGGCCATTATCAAAACATAGTATTTTCTTAAATAGACTTAAATTTTAGGCAACACAGGTGTGATGCAGTCTAAGTATTTTAAAGAACAAACACCAGAACCATTTTATGTATCAAATAAACGAGGGTTAAACATTTTAACAATTACCATATCTTCTATTCATCACTGAAAAGAGTCGTAGCTGACCTTTACACAGATAGCAAGCAATAGTGGATTTTACAGTCACATTATAATGTCGAAACCCTAAAAAGGCCTTGAGTTCGAAACCTGAAACATCTCTTTTAAAAATGACCGAGGGAAAAATCCTTATCCACAGAAGTTACATTTTCCACAAACAACTCTACAACGAAATGCTGTGAGGCAAACAACAAAATAGGCCGAAGAGTACATCTTCCTACATCCACCCCTTGGAACATAAAAACAGTACCATGATGACTAATCTCCAAAACCCCAACTTGTGGCTAAACATAAAACAATAGCCCATAGTTTCCAAGAAGGAGAAACCACTGAGTCTTACCGGTGGTTAAGGAGTGCCTCCACGAATCTTCAACAAAAATAACCTGCAGACGAAGAATACCTGCCAGCGAAACATTCGATGGTTAAATAATGTATTAAGAAATTATGAACTTAGCTACGATTGACAGAAGTAGCTGGGGTTTCATGACATTACCTTTAGAGTGTTCTTTCTGGAGCAGAGACGCCACAACTAACGTAAGACCAGAACCATAACCCCATTAGCAAACGCAGTGAAGATTGGATACATTTCTGAGAACCACCATTTACATGCATTTAAACCAACCTCTAGTCAAAAACTACTTACAAGACTATCACAAGCTCTGGTAATATTCAAACTATCAACTACTGCAACAAAGGGTTCATCTCTGAGATGTATTTTACATAGACTCAGGTCATGATATCGAAAATTGGGAGGTGCCCTCACCTCACCAGTAACCCTACAAAGTCCCAGCCTGTCGGCCTCCTCCGAACCCCACTCTCGCAACATTGAATGCCAAACTACAAACACAACGGAGTAATACCAAATGACGATTAGGGTTACATCAAATTCGAGGAATCTAGCACGTGAAGATCGCCACGATGATGCCATTAGGAATTCCACTACACCACACTTTATTGCACTTTATAAACCACAGCTACCAAGGTACGTAGAATCCCTACCAATGACATTATGCATCGAGATTATTACTCAACCCTTCTATATAGTCATTTCCTATGATCTAGCATATATATTATCATATGAGATTCTCGAAGTCATAACCATACCGAGATAATACGTAGGACCTGTCATAACAAGAAAACCTTAGGACAAGGCTCCGATGATGCATCACATTAATATTTCCCACCGTATTGTTATATGGTTTCACTATGAATAAAACCAATTCTCGATACATTTTATGTACAACAACTTTTATCAAACCTTACGCATGGTATAAGAACTATTTCTCTAACTATTGTGTAATTACAATACCTTTATATCCTAGGCATTTTATTTTCAATGGTTTAGACTCCAGTACCATTTACATAAAGCCAATAGTCATAATACGAGTAACTATTACAATGTTCAAAGTGTTAAAATACTCATTGCAAAGTGGAAAAGAGTTCTTAGATGTTTTGTTACAATTATGTAAAAATATCTCTAGTAATACCTATTCATAAATTAGAATTATGTACATAGGACAGATGGATAAAGTTTAGAAACACATGATGAGCAATTTGAAAACTGAGATATGATCTTCTCACCATAAATTATTAAAATTCCTAACCATACTTTTTCTTTGTTTAAAAACTTGAAAACTAACTGATGATACTTGGGACTTCCGCTTTTCAGTTTCCGAAATGATAACTTTCTCCTACCTATGATCTGCGAAAAGAACGTTTCAAATACTTTAGCATAAATGCTAATTAAGCCTCGGGGTGTCATAGGGCCCCTTCAACATCAAAGGAATAATAACCAGTTAGCTCATATAGACAAGAGCAAACCAATGTATAGGAGCATCGACAACAATTCCTAAGTAATTTGGGATGCATAACTGAGACATAAAACCACCCAATAGTGTCCTAGTATAGATATAGTTACTTTTCACACACATCTTAAAATAATACATAAGATTGTCTTAAACATTTAATTAAGACATATCGACAGACAAGCATTTAATATTATTCCGCACAGCAAGAACAACATTTAATGCTACGTTAAAAATTTTAAATTTTTGTGAAATTTTGGGATGATACAGGAGTAATATGTTTGGGGAAAGAATAGCCTCTTTCCCATAGACCAAGGTGTAAGGACAAACCCCTAAAGAATTTTTTGGAGTGACCCTATCTTCCTATAAAGCATTGGGAAGAGTTGTATGCTAATTTCTTTGGTTTTCAATGGCAATTTTCTTCAATATTCGTATAAGGTTTTTATTAGTGGATTATGCTAACCCATTCCCTGGAGGATAGTAGTTAGATGAATGATGCAATTTAATTCCCTTTTCAATAGAAAATGTACTCAACTTGAAAGAAGAAAAATAATATGCATTATCAAAAACTAACGAAATTGGAACCCCAAACCTGGTTATGATGTTTTGTTGCAATAATCTAATGACCACATCTTCATTACTTTGCGTAAAGGAGTGGCTTCATACCATATCGTAAAATAATTAGTGGCAATGAGAATATATCAATTTTTTAGTGAAGATTTGGGATTGATTTCTCTGATGATGTCTAAACCCCATTGTTCGAATGCTTATGAAATAATGAATGGTTGTAATGGTCCTGCTGATTTTGGCAGCCTACCAGCACTTCTCTGAAATATATCACATTTCCTTGTGTAAGCATGAGCATCCTTAAAAATAGTGGGCCAGTAATATTCATCTCTCAATATTTTATGAGCAGTAGTATCCTCAAAATAATGACCCCCTGTAGGACCATCATATAACTCCTTAACCACCTTTTCTGCATCATCCTTTTCAAGGCATCTGAGAAACACTCCATCATATTTTTTTCTAAAAAGCACTCCATCTATTATTTTATATGATGATGATTTCAATCGAAGGGCCCTTCTTTGTTTAGAATTCCAGTGCTCTCGAAAATATCCATGTTGAAGATAATGAATTAAATCCCTATACCAAGACTCTGGAGTGGTAAAAGCAGCACATACTTTGATTAACTTCATTTCGGATTCATTCTCCCATCCAATATCTCCATTATTTGGTTGTTTAGTAAGTAAATTGCATAACGATTAACCTTTGATGATATTAGATGGTTTAAATTATAAGTCATATTCCTATAACACAGTCACCCAATTTACTCGTCTTTCTCCCAACTCCTTTTGTATGAATAAAGATCTGACAACCATATGAGGTATTATAATCTTTGTCCTATTTTTTAGAATGTAAGCTTTGAACTACTTTACCACCTTAAATAATGCATATTCTTGTTTTCCTAAAGCTGGGTAATTTAGTTCAGCCCCATGTAATCCAGTGCTCATAAAAGATATTGGATATCGGTCTCCTTATTCTCCTTTCTGCATGATCACTGCTCCAAGGGAATGATTTGAATAAAATGTATATATAATAAAATCATTTTCAAAATATGGACTGCTTAATGAAGTTTCATGAGCAATGGCATTTTTTATATCCTTAAACGCATTCTTTTCGATCTCAGACCATTTAAACTATACATTTTTCTTCACCGTTTGCTGCAAAGGTTTTACAATTTGTCCAAAAACCTTTGAAAAAAATTTATTGTTCCCATAAACGATTGCATAGGCTTCTTATTATGGAGCATGGGAATCTAGATTATGGCTTGAATTCTTTCTAGATCTATAGCGATTCCCTTTTTTGAGATGATGTGTCCTAATAGTTTTCCTTTGAGGATAGCAAAAATGCTTTTCTTAAGATTCAAATATATGTTGTACTTCCTAAAATGATAAAAAATATGGTTTAAGTGGAAAGAATGATCCTCTATTTTATTAGAAAAAATATCACATTATATAAATAAATAACAACACTGTGGCTGATTAATCCTCGAAATGCAATGTCCATGTCCCTTTGAAATGTGGCTCCAACATTCATAAGGCCAAAAGGAATTCTTCTATAAGTGAATTTTCCCCACTTTGTGCGAAAAGTAGTCTTGAGACGATCATTCTCGGCCACTAATAATTGATTGTAACCTGAAAATCCATCCAATAAGGAGAACATCTCTGATCTTGATACCATCTGTAATATTTGTTCCATGGGTGGGACCGGATAGTTGTATTTATCTTACAACCTATTCAAATTTCAAAAATCAACACATAGCCTTATTTCTCCTGATTTCTTTCTTACAAGAACCAAGTTTTCCACCCATTCAGGATGTATGACCTTCAAAATAATATTAGCATACAACAACTTCTTTACTTCCTTTTGTATTAGGGTTTCAAGCATAGGATGCATCTTCCGGAGTTGCTCCTGAAATAGTTTTGATCCTTGCTTGATAGGTATCACATGTTGTACGATGCGTGTATAATAAGTCTTCAAATCATCCTAGGTCCATGCAAAAATTTCCATGTATTGCTGAATTTTTTTAATAAATTTGCATCTCTCACCAGGTGAACAACTCTATCCTAAATTGACTTATTTATGCTCTTGTTTTGTTCCTATGTTTACCAATTCGTACTGCATTGAAGAGTTGTTCATTTTGGCATTTGCTGGCTTCTTGAATTTATGTTGTAAGTCAAATAATCCTTCAAGAGTTTGTATTCCTTCTGACATAAAATTTCCTTTATTGAGATCATTATCTTGCAATTCTGATTGGTGTATGCCTTATTCAATAATGGATTCTTTGAAGGTATTTTAATTTGTCAAAAAAATGATAATTTGTTCATTATCATTGAACACTCTCCAATTTTTAATTTTATCCGGTACAGATGGCCTAAAAAGCAATTCAATAGCACACTTTTCACTGGTGGGTACTAACTATGAAGCAAAAGTGGCTAGTAAATCAATAGCAACATGTTGTAACCTAGGAAAGGCATTTATGTTAAAATATTTAAATTTTGATATTAAATTCCATACCTCGGATTGGTACTCTTTCAAATGTGGAGACAAACAATGAATAGCATTCCTTATCTACCTAAAAACTATCTCCGAGTCACCAAAAAACTTTAAATTCTTAACATTTAAATCAATGGCATTTTTTAGACCCTGAACTAAAGCTTCATTTTCAGCAATATTATTTGTGCATTCAAATTCTAGTCTATAACAGAGAAAATGTTTGTTTCCTTTGGAATCAACAAGAACACAACTAGCTCATGCTCCCTCTTGTGTCTTGGAACCATCAAAACATAAAATCCAAAATTTATCATATGATTCAACTATGTTAGTATGATTTCCTACGTGAGTAACTAACTCTACTATGTTACAGTCAATATCATCAGCCCGTGAAAATTGAAGGACATTGGGCTGTGTGTTTATGCCATGGCCAATATTTTCTACCTGATAATTTCCAGGTTCAATTTCAAGAAAATAATTTCCCAACACCGAAGATGAAAAATTCATTCCTTCATTTTTACCTTCTAATTCAGTCACATTATGCTTCATATGAGGTTCTCTCAACACTTTAATTTGATTATGTTTATTCTGATATGGAAACCATAGGTGAGACCAATCTATCGCAAAATAACTATTCAACTTGTTTGGCCAATCTCTACTCAATATTAAACCGTAAGATTCTGGTGTATCTACCACCATTATATCAATGAATTGACACACTCTTTGGTATGCTTCCATCCTAATCAATACATTCTTCATTTCCTCAATAACTTTAACATCAAATCTATCTAGTTGTATAATCTGAGAAGGGGAAGTTATGGGTTGTCCATTAATTCTTTTGCAAATAGATAGTGGAATAATGTTAGAAGAAGCCCCAGAGTCTACCAAGCAGTTATGCACATTATAATTAAAGATTTCAAAAGTCAAAAGAAAAGGAAGAGTTTGAGATTTCGACTTTCCACCAATACTTGCTTCGTTAGTCTCGATATCAGACTCAATCCTTTTTGACTGTTTGTCTACTGCATGACCTTATTTTACATCAAAATCTTCCAATAAATTTCTCCTTTGTTGTGGCAGGTTACACATTTCAAACAAAGATATGTTTGACTTTGTTTTCTTGATGTCTTATACAATGTCATATCCCATATTGTGATTTCCCCCCATTTTTTTACCAATATCAGATTTGTTGACTACAGGGTTTACATGCTTATTGATTAATGGATTTGTTTCTTTTACAACCCCTGTATTTACTTTTGGTTGTGACTGATTCATATTGTTATTCTTTTTCATGTTTTCTTTGGATGCTTTCATTTTGGGTAAGACCATAATTTTCTCTTCTACTGGTCCCTTACCTTTGGAAGCGTATTCTATGGATGACATTTGTACTTCTTCCACCTTTTCTTCTTCATCTAAACCCAAAGTTGGTGCCCAATCCAATAATACCAATGTGGTTTCCTCATTTTGATCTTTTGGTTCATTAGATTGGTCTTCTTCCTATTCTCTGTGATATGTTAGTTATGTATCCAATAATTGATTCATTACCAGAGTCATTCAATTAATATACTGTGGGAAACATTTTCGGAATGGTGCTCTTGATGAAATGTGCAAAAGTGATCCATGCCAACTTCATTCAAATTAAAACTAGCAGAATTATTTGATGGTGGTTGTGGTTGTGTGCTTTCTTCCTTTTCTATAGAAAGGTTTAAATGGTTTTCTCATTAAAGAACTAACACCCTTATCATTTTCCATATTTACTATTTTATTAGGCAACGTTCCAACCATTTTGATCACATTTTCTAACTCATTTGAAGAATATTATTTAGGTCTAGTCAATATCAAAGGCTTCTTATTTACTGCATGTTTTACTTCCAAATCCAGAGAATGTTTGATGATATTGTCTATGTCTGCCTCTACTTTCTTCACCTCTTCAAAATTTTCTGCTAAAGTAGGTTTAATAGGTCTTTTAACAAACATGGCTATGGATGGGAGAAGCAATGCAGTATAGTATTCTAACTATGATTCTTCAGCAGGCTTCGTTGCAGCACTGAAACTATTTAAAATCAAAGTAAATCTCTCATTAAACTCTTGTAATTTATCTTTCTTTTCCATCCACATAGACAATAATTATTTCATAAGTGAAGACACAGTATTTTGGGTACCAAACTTATTCACAAAAAACTTTTCAAAACTATATCAACTTATTAAAGGAAATTTGGGTAAAAAATGGGCCTCCTAAGGAAAATAATAAGAAAATAATAAAATAATAGTAGAGAGAGAGTAAGAAAACTACTTTTTTGGATCATATTTTCAACTTATCTCCTTGTAGGTTTACTCAAAATTCGAGCGGGAGGACTCGTTGGATGCATAATTAAATTATGCATCTAATGAGTACCCATGTTGCATACTTTTAACAACATCCACACCATGAAAAATTGAAAATACATTAAAAAACGTGTTTCTAGTGAGAGAAAACACGTTGTTTAATGTATTTTCAATTTTTTGTGGTGTCGATGTTGTTAAAAGTATGCAACATGGGTACTAGTTGGATGCATAATTTAATTATGCATCCAATGAGTCCTTCATCTTGAAATTTGAGTAAACCTACAAGGAGATAAGTTGAAAATACGATCCAAAAAAAGTAGTCTTTATTTTTTCCCTCCAATTTTTTTAAGTGCTCCCTTTTTGAATTTTAAATCATTTTGATTGGCTAATACATGATGACATGGAATTTGTATTATTTTTGGAAGGCCCATTATAAATTGAAATTTCCTCTAATAGCTTCTATAGAATCATCCTATAATTCTCTGGGTTCAAAAGTATAAGGAAATAATATGCACACCACATAATCATGTTCCACATTGAGCAGATTTAACGCTAAGTAAAAGCATTTTAGGTGATCATCAACATAAATTCCTTTTCCAGGATCTATTGCATCCTTATTCTTACTCTTGGTCTGACCTGGGTTCAACAAATTTCCTCATTAGAGACCCAACAAAATCCCCTTCACTGGCCCTTTTAGAATCAACCTGCAAATAGGTTGAAGTCTCACCCAAAGCGAATATGGGTGGTTACAGAATCAACGATTTCTGTAAACTTCGTAACGCGCGGTTAGGTTATGCGAGCTTGTTATGCACTTCTTACTCAACATCTACTTTACAAATTATTACCAATATGTTGGAATATTCTCCTCTTAATTATTTGTATTTTGCATGCTTGCATGCAAAACTGCATGTTGCATGCATCCAGTCATCATCATGATGGACCTCCCAGCTCCTGGAGCTTGGTTATAGCTCTCCACAACTTGTCCACAGCTCCCACGGGGCCTCCCACCTACCAAAGGCTCCATTCTCCAGTCTGTTGCATGACTAATGTGCCTTTCTCACCTACCACAGTCAGTTAGGCTCCTCTCTCACCTACCGGTCAATTGTACTTCAGTTCTTTCCTTGATTTAAGGCTAGACTAACTCTCAACTGACTGTATCACTCCGATGGACCTCCAATGAGACTACTTTGTCCATTCTGACTCTAGTTAGCTCCTCATGCACCCTCCATTGAGCCTCCTTCATTCAGTTCATGCCTACCTCACTCAGTTAGACTCCTCATGTGCCCTCCACTGAGCATCCTTCATTTAGTTAGCACCTACCTCACTCGGTTAGACTCAGTTAACTGACTGCTACCATTGATGACTGATACATTGACTGGATGATGACTCCACTATCATTCAAGCCACACTCTGAGTTAGGATTTCAAATTCCCTACTTGGTCTATTCGAATCATATATTATGCACCTTACTATTCTATTGTATTCATTCACTTACATTCTTATTCATTGTATAATACTGAGATATTGTTCTATTCTACTATGTTTATGAGTGATCATTGAGTGTCTCCTTCTCTTCTTCTTTGCAACATATTTGTGAGTTTGATTGTGAGTTGATACAGCTGCCAAATCATTGCATATTCCTACATGGTATCAGAGCAAGAAGCAACTATTTGAGTTGTAGCAGTTGCAGCAACAGAGGTTGCAACATTTCTTTGAGCAGCTATCTTTCACTTGTGCACCAGAAGCCTCTGAGTTTCCATAGCAAATCCTGGTGCTATTACTTGATTTCATTGAAGAAATCTAGTGAGGTCTATCCAGGTGTGAAGGACTTAGTCCATGTTCCAAGTGTCCTTAAGGTAGTGTTTAGTCGAAGTGTAGCATTCTCCATCAACACATCTTTTATTGTTTTGCAAGTTTATTCACCTGTTCAGAATCTTCTTCAACTATTCGACTTTCTCTATTCAGATGGATCTAAAGCTTACATATTCCAACTATGTTGAGTGGAAAGCCAAGATGGCTCTCTTCATGAGATCCAAGAGCTTCTCCCGAATACTCAACGAAACGATGGTAGAACCAACTAGTGCAGTTGAAAAGTCCAAGTACTTGGATCGGCTTGATGAAGCAATTGGTCTCCTCCTTCTCTCAATTTCTTATGAACTACACTTTCATGTCATCGATATTACATCTCCGAAAGAGGTGTGGGACAAGCTCGGATCTCTCTTTGGGCCAAAGGATGATATGGTAGCACACAAATTGGAGAATGAGCTCATATGTTTGAGTCCTAGTAGCTTCGATTCTATCAATGCCTTTCTCACCAAGTTCAAAATCTTGATATCAGAGTTGAAAAGATATGAGATAATGAAGGAAGATAAGCAGCTTATACTTGCCATTCTCTCAAAGTTGGGGGAAAATTTATTAGTTTTTGTCTCTACTTTCCAGTCAGATAGGTTGTCCATTCCAAGATGGAAGTTTCCCTCATTTCATGATTTCACACAATCTCTTACCCAAGAGGAAGAGAAGTTGATTTCAATGGGAATGATCATACCCAAATTGGATTTATCCCTTACAGTTGTAGAGAGAGCGAATGATATAGGAAGCTAGAGATTTCTGGTGATATAAGGCCTACACACCAGTCAGATAGAGATTCGTACTCTAAGAAGGCCAAACTTTCTAAAAAGGGGAAAGCACAGTGCACATACTGTCATAGAGGGCCTCATCTTGAAAGTGCTTGCATATGAAAGACTATAGATTTGATAGCAAAGTTACTTGAAGAGAACAACCTTCCTGTACTAGAATGTGCAAGGAAGAAAGATTCTGAATTTCCCAGATCCAAAGGAAAGGAAAGATGTAATGCCTTCATAGCATCTGCATCAACTAATCCTTCTCTTATCCTAGATTCAGGAGCATCTTGTCATATGGTTTCCTCCAAGGAACTTTTCTCTAGTCTCGAAAGCTTCACTGGTCCTTCCATCAGATTGAGCAATGATTCATAAATCCCTTCTCAAGGTATCGGAAGAATTGATCTTGACTCTGGACATTTTTTTGATGTGCTTTATGTTCCTTCTCTTGCACCCAATATCCTTTCAGTATATCAGATGACTCATACTAGGGAGCCTAAAAGAGTGATCTTCACTCCATATGAAGTTGAGGTACAAAGCATGGTTTCAGGGGAAATTATTGCCAAAGGAGTTGCGAATCATAAGTCCAAACTCTATGAGTTTTCTCACTTCATTCCTCTCTCAAAGGGTATTGATACACCAACAGAGATTGAGAAAAAGAGGAATCTTGAAGAAGTACACATGCATGAAACAATTCCTGTTACAGAATGGACCACCTCCTTTGATCTAAATGAAGATCCATCATCATCTAGTTCTTGTTCTTCTATTGATTACAGTTATGATGGCTCCAAGGAGGACTACTCGCATATTCTAGAGCGGTTTCATGACATCAGCAGTTTTGATTATACTCCTTCTTCAAGAGATGATGAGCATGAGTCAGTTTTACTTGCTCATGAGTATTCAGTTTCAAAGTTTGCACATGGTGAGCATAGGTCGGTTCCAAATTCAGAGGGAATGCTAGACCCAGATCCACAAGAACCTGAAGGTCTAGCAACTAAGGAAGGTGATGATAGAATGTTAGATCCAGATCCACAAGAACCTGAGGATGTAGTAACTAATGATGAAGATGAGCAAATGGGAGATCCAGATCCACAAGAACCTGAAGATCTCTCACCTAATATTCCTTCTCTTCCTACATGGGCATCTACTACACTTCGATCTGCCAGTGATTTAGTTGGTGATCCACATGATCACAAAAGAACCAGATCATATTTTCAGAATGAAAGGTTTCATCCTTCTTGTTGGCAGGCGGTTTGATGGGAAAATGTCGTGGTACCGTTGACACTGCGACATTGGATGAGGGCGCGAAAGGAGTATTTTGTGTCAAAGAATACCGCAGTTGGTAGGTTTTGGGTCACTTGGACCACATATTATGTAATAGTGAGTCAGTGCACCGTGGTATGCGGGTTTTTAGGGTCATCTGGACCAAGTCAGTTAGATATTGGGTCAACTGTCCATAGTGTCGGTTAGGAAGTCAGTTGTAAGTGGACAAATATTGTAATGGCAGAATCCTATAAATACATGAGAGTTGTAAGTGTTAGATATAGAGGAGTAGAGAGAAGCATAGAGGAAGAAGAACGATTGTGTACGAAGATCCATGTTTTGCTTCCGGTATATGACCGCAACAGTAATATAATGATGATGTTTCAGTACTATCTTTGTGCAATGTTGCAATATATGAATGTTGTTTGATGCAATGTCTGCTTACTGTTGCTGTGATGATAAATGCTATGATTAAGTAATATGTTCTATGTCAAATGTGATGATAAATGCTGCGATTAAGTAATATGTTATAACTCCTTGCCGAATGTTTAATGTTTCTGTTTAAGTATCGCAATAGAGTTAGTCCGTGCAGCCACAACTCTCCTCCTCCCTCGGCGGAAACATGGTTCTGTCTGCCCTTCCTGGACGCTTCAGGTGAGACCTCATCTGCTCTGCGGGTGTTGCTGGGTGGGCTCAAACCTGCCCGGGCCGGTGCCCAGGGAGACTACGGTATGTGTCGACAGTGAGGTGAACCCCTATCGACCGAGGTTGCGTTGGTCATCAAATGGTTCCGTTGTTGAGACCATGTGCAGAGTGAAAGGAGGTCATGTTGTGGAACCCGACGAAGCT
This sequence comes from Larix kaempferi, assembly GCA_027924585.1. Classification (NCBI taxonomy): domain Eukaryota; kingdom Viridiplantae; phylum Streptophyta; class Pinopsida; order Pinales; family Pinaceae; genus Larix; species Larix kaempferi. The sequence goes on along the minus strand of BSBM01000963.1, from coordinate 9,009,090 downwards.
GGAGATACAGATTTGGTTTGATCAGAAATTGCAGGAGTTTACTGAAGAAGAAAACCGAAACACACGACTGACAGTAGATCACTGGCTGGGAAGATATATTCACGACGGTCCACATGAATGGTTTTTCTGTGATTTCCCGGTTATTCTATACGAATGGTTGTTGAAGCTGACCTTCCAGGGTAGTGAGCCGACGGCTTGGACCCCCGAGTTGATTCAGGAGCTGCAGGAAGTCGATGATAAGGCATCGCGGGCTGTCGAAGTTTGGCTTGATAGCATCTTGGAGGGATATATCACTGAATTTGTGGTCGACATGAAGAAATCCTATATTGAAGCTGAAAGATACTTCTTTCGAGGACCAAGGGGAAGGTTTCTGCTGTCGCTCGAACTGTCTATTAAGATGCTAATCTGTGGAAAGGGTATATTAAAGATGCACCTTGATCAGTAGACAACCTAGTGGGCGAAGGCCGTGGGTACCGCGACTGCTGGGGAATGGTGCATGGAATGGTAAGAGGTATATGGGTGCAGACCATGAGGAGACTATGAGCGAAGCCAAGGAAGAAAGTGGTCTTACAAGAGGAGGAGCAAGGTTTCAACAGGAGAAGAGGCAGACGATGGGAGAAGGTCCTGCTGCGATCAAACCGCAAAACCACGAAGGAAGATCACATGGGACGAAGCAACCTCACAGTCCTGATAGGGATGACCAAGCTACGCCCAGGATAGAGGCAAGACCGAACCCCGACACCAACGTACCCACACCTCCGCTCACTGACTCTCAAACAACAAGAAATACTACTTCGACACCGCCAAGTTCGTCAATTCTGTAGAAGTTGATTGGTAGTAGCACAGCGATAGGAGGAAGGAAGCCCAGAATGGCAGGTGATGATGCTAAGTTACCGTTGTTCCACGGAAGTGAGAAAAACAACCCAGAATAGTATTGGTTCTTATGTGAAGTGGTCTGGACCATGAAATAGATCACTGATGCCGATGCTAAGAAAGGACAGTTAGCCACGACTCTGTGAGGTCCTGCATTAGATTGGTTCATGAAGTTTATTCTAGTCCCTATGGAGGCCCCATAGAAGTCACTGGATGAGATTCGGGATGGGCTCATTACCGAATTTAGAAGGCCTAAGTCGGAGGCTCAATATATTATTGAATTAAAGGAAATTAAGCAATATCCCAATGAGATGGTATGGGATTTCGACCAGCGATTCAAGATGCTGATGGAAAAGGTTAGTTTCGATATGAGTGTCGTCCAACATAAAGAATGGTTCATTGCGGCACTGCTACCCCACATTCGGCTGTCGCTGATGCAACAAAACATATCGATGCCTAGCGAAGCTCTAGAGATTGCAATGCAATTGGAGGCATCACCAATTGGAGATAATGCAACCGGGATGTCGCAGATATAGACGCAGCTCGCCAACCTGACTATACAGTTGCAAGATTTGAAGAAGAACAAGGAATAGTGCGATGAAGTATGGTGTACGTGATGCCGAGGAGAAGGGCATACGAAGGATAATTGCCTGGATTTCCGTAATTATTTGGTGTCAGGAGCTCCAAACCCGTTGAATGGCGGCAGTATGTCGTGGTGTCGCGTTTGTCATGTGTTTGGGCATAGTCACGATAATTGCCCATATATGCAGAAAATGGTCACAACCCCGCGAAATATTTGTTGCACATTTTGCAAGTCGGTGGGTCACGACAACAAAGATTGTCATGCATATGGGTTGCTACAAGAGAGGATGTGTGATGCATTCTACATCAAGGATGATCAGCGCGCTGTGCAACAACCACAACTGCAACCGCAGGCAGCACAGCTGCTACCTCAACCACAGATGCAGTTTGCACCACAACAACAGCAACCGCAACAGTTCACACTGCAATACACTCCGATGCAGATGAACCCCCCATATCCACAATATGTACAACAACCGCAGTATGCACCATAAAGGCAAGGGATACCACCAGCACCGATGTAGCGACAGTTTAACCAACCTCAGTACCAACAGTAGGGCGGCTACCAAGGAGGATACAGGGGCAGACGAGGTGGCAGATTTGGTCATGGAGGAGGAGGCCGAGGAGGTCATGGACCTATGTAATGTTACCACTATTTGGTATGGGGGCATTATCAGCGTGACTGCCCACTACTACAGAATTAGTGTACGTTTTGTTCTGGTAATGATCATATGGTTGAGAATTGTCCACAGTTGATTGCACGATGGCAGGTTGGGAACGCTCTGAGCTATAGAATCAGGCCTAGCCATAGCAACCAGTACAAAACCATCCCCTGTGACCACTTCCAAACGGAAATAAAAATATCAATATGTAGCAGAACTAGATGGAGGGTACAAATATTGATACCATTTCTGCAGAACCGCGACCAAAAGATGCTTCGGTGGCTATTGTCACTCGTGGAGGCAATATGACTGGGGAAGATGGTTCGCGACCATTGATTCGGTTGGTTGGTTAGAAGATGGTACCTTTCGACATTGATACGGAGCGGGAAACATTCCTGGAAGCATGTCGCACCGTGGAGAAAGATCGTAGTAAGGCTATTGTTTATGATATGCCGCCTGTCTTTGATACTACATTAGACACTGATCGACCACCACCATCGGGGACATTGCAAAAGTTTCTTGAAAGTTGTCTATTATTGGCCCAAGACTCGGCTGCCCTGGTTGAGATTGAGGGATGGCTGCAGCGATTTCTGAAAGGACGACAGGAGTCGGAAATCAACTCCCTATAGCGACGAAAGACTGGAAAGGAGATGCGAATAAATATTCAAATTGGTGAATATGATGTTGACTCTGTGATTCTTGACCTTGGTTCAGATGTTAACATCTTAACCAAGCAGGCATGGTAGAAGATGGGGAGTCCCCCATTGAGCTGGTCTCCTGTGCAACTCCAGTTGGCTAACCATGCGAAGGTAACACCCATTGGGCGAGTTCCACGGCTCATGATTGATATTGAGGGCATGAAGACCTATGCTGACTTCGATGTCATTGAAGTGGTTGAGGGAGGAAGCTCTTATCCGGCGCTCTTAGGGATCGGATGGGCTAATGATAGTGGAGCTATCATCAACTTCAAGAAGTGCATGATGAGCTTTGAGAATCCCGATTTCAGGGTCATAGCCCCGTTGGATCTGGCTGAAGGATGCCGATATGTTGAACCTGTAAGAGATGATGATCCCGCTGGATGGGACCATGCATTCAATATTTCTAAAGATTATATTCATCCTACTGTCCATGGTGAGTTGGAGTGGCGTAGTGAGAGCTCTACGTCTTCTGACTCTGATGATGCCTTGGAACATTGGAATAATCGAATGCATGAAGTACCACTCTAGAAATGTAGCTTAGTTACGCAATCCTTATGTCATGTTGCGATAGAAACAATCACATTTCCTGTCTATGAGGGATTGCCTGGCCTAACCACCTTTCACCTTTTTAGCAGAATTTGAATACCGTGTCTCGGAACCATAGCGATTGTTAGCATTGGATGCAGCATTAAAGGCTGCTCTAGCACGTTGGTGGGTGACACATAAGAAATTCATTAAAGGTTGGTCACAGTGTCAAAGGTTGATGATGGTTCGGTTCGGCGATACAGAGGTTTATCACACTAGAAAGTATGATGGCCGGACTGATCCCAGTGATCATGTGATGGAATGCCAACGCTTATGGGTAGCACGACCCAGAGATGAGTGAGTCCATGCTTTTGTCCATACTTTGGATGAGATCCCGTGCTTGTGGTACACCGCAGCCGAGTTTCCCTGAGAAGTTACAACATGGGGGGGTGTTGACGATCTGTTTCACTCATATGTTCACTTTTGTGGATTCCAACCCTGATGTCCATAACGCCCTGTAGCTCATCCGCGACGTGGTACTTCAGGTTGTTCCAACGGCCTACCCTGTCGACCCGCACACACATTGTCAGATGCAGTCTCTCATGGAATGCTTCAACATCAGTGGTGGGCCAGAGGATGATGATTATCCATGGAATATTAACATTCTTGAATCTAAAGGAAGTCACGATGTGGTCCCACCTGCTCCACCAAGTAATCCGTTCAGTCAACCATTGCAGCTCCGCAAGACGAATATCGACACCGAGGCTACTCCCAAGTTTGCCAGTGTTGGGGATTATTGGGATGATGAGATGATGAGTAAGGTTACTAAGTTACTTCATGAGTTTCAAGATGTGTTTCCCATGAATTTTTCTGAAATGAAGGGAATCTTGGGTGATTTAGGAGAGATGAAGATTCCATTTAAACCAGATGCTAAGCCAATCTGACAGCGACCTTATCGGCTGAATCTGCGACATAAAGAAAAGGTCAAGGCAGAACTTGATCGCATGCTGGATGCTGGTATTATCGAACCTGTGGAAGAGTCTGAATGGATCAGTCCTATGGTGGTGCAGGACAAGAAAACAGGTGAAGTGCGCATTTGCATCGACTTGCGAAAGTTGAACGATGCCTGCTTGCATGACCATTTTTCTACCCCATTTATTGATGAAGTACTTGAAGGAGTGGGTGGCCAGGAGATGTGCTCTTTCACTGATGGATTCTATGGCTACCATCAGATTCACATTGCCAAGGAAGATCGCCATAAGACAACTTTCGTTACTGAATGGGGTTGTTTTCAGTACACAGTAATGTTGTTTGGTTTAAAGAATGCACCTGCAATATTCTCCCGGGTCGTTGTTGCTGCATTCAAAGATTTTATTCAGAAGTTTTTGCAGGTATATATGGATGACTAGACTGTTTATGGATTGATTCGTGATCATCTGGCCAATCTGTGGTTAATGCTTGAACGATGCCGACAACATGAGATATCGCTGAACTTGAAGAAATGTATTTTCTGTGCACCATTTGGGATATTGCTGGGTCATATCGTGTGTAAGCAGGGATTGCTAGTTGATCTTGCCAAAATTGTGCTCATTTTGGGGTTGCAATAGCCAACCACTGTTAAGCGGTTGCGTGTGACATTGGGTCATATGGGATATTATCGCAAGTTCATCAGGTGTTATGTTGCGATTAGTGCCCCTATGGAAAAATTGTTGAAGAAGGACGCATCATTCCAGTGGAGCCCGAAATGTCAGGATAGCTTTGAAATACTCAAAGCGAAGATGGCGTCAGCCCCAATTTTGGTCTTTCCAGACTGGAGTAAGGAATTCCATGTCCATGTTGATGCTTCATCGATTGCATTAGGAGTTGTGTTGGCTCAACCTGGAGAAGGCGACCTTGATCATCCCATTGCTTTTGCCAGTCGGAAGTTGTCCTCTGCAGAACGCAATTACACTACTACAGAACGAAAAGGTCTGGCCATGGTTTACACAATACTGAAATTCAGGCACTATTTGTTGGGTGGCCACTTTAAAATGTTTACTGATCATTCTGCATTAAAATACTTGGTCAATAGGCTTGTGTTGTGGGGAAAGATCTACCGTTGGCTACTTTTGTTCCAGGAGTTTGATTTTGAAGTCATTGTGAAATCGGGACGGTTGAATGCTGGACCAGATCATTTTTCATGGATTGACACAGGGGAGGAACTGACTAATATCGAAGATAGGTTGCTGGATGCCCAAATATTTCATAGTGCCACCGCTGATCAATATTTTGATGACATCCTTCAGTTTTTGGTGACCGGCACCGCACCTACTGACTTTACCACTACTCAGAAGAAGCAGTCGGTTGTCAAGGCTGCTGACTTTCAGCTAATCGCTGGAGAGTTGTATAAATTGGGCGCTAATGAGATATTACGCAGATGTGTCTTGTCGCATGAGAAAGCACAGATATTGGCTGAGGCACATGGTGGAGTAGCGGGAGGACACTATGGCGGTCGGGTGACTTCCTAGAAGGTTCTGCATGCAGGGCTTTGGTGGCCCACATTACATAATGATGCGACAGACTATGCACGGTCTTGTGATGTGTGTCAGCAAACTGGCAAGCTGTCGAGATGCAACAAGATGCCGCTGCAACCTCAAGTGACACTGCAATTGTTCGAGAAATGGGTTGTTGATTTTGTTGGACCGATCACTCCACCAGGGAAATGCATAGGTGTGCAGTATATTGTCACGGCGACAGAGTACTTGATCCGATGGGTTGAGGCAGAACCCGTAGTTGATTGCTCTACTACAACGACTGCTAGATTTTTGTTTGATCACATTATCACTCGCTTCGGCTACCCCAAGATATTGCTAAGTGATCAAGGAAGCCACTTTCTTAATAGCACTATCAGCGCATTGACGGAGGAGTTGCAGATACAACATAAGAAGAGTACACCCTATCACCCACAGGCGAATGGAATAGTAGAGGTGTTTAACAAGGTATTGGAGCATGCATTGACAAAGGTATGCAATGCAAACCACGACGACTGGGATCTGAAAATCCCAGCGATATTGTGGGCCTATTGCACCACATGTAAAAGGTTGACTAGTTAGACACCTTTTAAGCTGGTATATGGGAAGGAAGCAATTATGCCTATGGAGTACATTGTTCCAAGTCTACGAATTGCGGTTGTTACAAGTATGGATGATGTCACAGCATTAGATGAACGTCTATCGCAATTGGTGGAGCTAGAAGAGGATCGATTTATCACTGGCTTTCACTAAGGGGTGGAGAAGGATCGCCAGAAGGCATGGCATGATCACCACATCAAAAGTAAATAGTTTCAGCAAGGCGACTTGGTGTTATTATATGACAGCTAGTTTATGAAAAATCCAGGAAAATTGCAGATGCATTGGTTGGGTCCATATCGCGTTAATAGTATTACTTCAGGTGGAGCGGTTCAGTTGCAGCGGTTGGATGGGGCGATGCTCCCCAAGCTGGTAAATGGTCACAGGATGAAGCCCTCTTGATCGGGCTTGGAGCAGTGTGATGTCTAAGTTGCATTAAAAAAAAGTGTGTGTGTGTTGCAGGTTGCTTGGTGGCAGATGATGCACCAACAGAAGAAGGTATGTGCAAGCAGGGAGGCTTTTGCCGCAAGTTTGAGACTCATGGCAGTATTACGACCAGGACCGATGGCAGATGTTGTTGAAGGATTTTTGTGATGATTACAAAGGATTTGGGGGGTATGGGGAAGTGTTGTGACTACTATTCCACTAATATCTTGTGACCACTGCCCATCATCCCTATACATGATTGCACCAGACAGATTCGGCCAGATTACCACATGATGACAACATGTTTTGCACATGGCACGCTGGGCCGGTATGATCAGCACGATATGAGGAGATTTCTCACATGTCGACACGTGGGATATTCGGTCACAATATGGTCACCCCCCCCATTGCGTCAATCGATGGGTTCACACACACAGATGAGAGGTAGTGGGGCATCATTCCCACTGTCATGACCTAGGAACAGTCTGGCTATCAGTAGCCAAAGTAGCTGATAGTTCACTATAATGAAGTTGTTCTGAAATAGAGTGGTTATGCTGGTTGATCAGTTTGTGAGTTGAGTTGTGAGGAATTCCAAGCAGGCTGTGGAAATGCTTCACTTCGTTTCCTGTGGTAGTACCCCAGGGGCCCTATGAGCCTGAACGATGAGTGTCCCTGAGCGACTTGATACAGCGAGTGCACTTACACTGTGTTATGCCCGAGCTGAGGGCTGGTCCAGCATGATTAAGTATGCAGTAGTTGTTCGAAGGATTGTGCTCTTCTCGACCCATGAGATGGTTGGGGTGGTAGCTGCCCACCCACAGTAGGTACCAGGTGCCGGTGCGAAATAGATGTGCCAGAGCTATCTGCTAATTTCGCACCTTGGTACTGTTCGTCCTCTTTTTCTTCTCATCGGTACCCTCCCAAGAGACTCGAGGATGAGTTTGAGAAGTACATGACAACATGTTAGACGATGATCATTTTTGGTTAAAAATCCATGACAATGAGTCAACGATCAATGTAGTAGAGGGAGTGGGACAACACTACGTGATCCAAACAGCAAGAACAGTTACCGAAACATAGTTTAATTTGAAGGCACTATGTCCAGCAGTTGACGTGGCTCAAGGGCAAGCCACAAGATTGTGTTGGGGGCCTATTGGTAGGCGGTGTGATGGGGAAATGTTGCGGTACCACTGACGCTGCGACACATTGGATGAGGGCGCGAAAGGAGTATTTTGTGTCAAAGAATACCACAGTTGGCGGGTTTTGGGTCACTTGGACCACATATTATGTAATAGTGAGTTAGTGCACCGCGGTATGCGGGTTTTTAGGGTCATTTGGACCAAGTCAGTTAGATATTGGGTCAATTGTCTATAGTGTTAGTTAGGAAGTCAATTGTAAGTGGACAAATATTGTAATGGAAGAAGCCTATAAATACATGAGAGTTGTAAGTGTTAGATATAGAGGAGTAGAGAGAAGCATAGAGGAAGAAGAACAACTGTGTACAGAGATCCGTGTTTTGCTTCCGGTATATGACTGCGACAGTAATATAATGATGATATTTCGATACTATCTTTGTGCAATGTTGCAATATATGAATGTTGTTTGATGCAATGTCTGCTTATTGTTGCTGTGATGATAAATGTTGTGATTAAGTAATATGTTATATGTCAAATGTGATGATAAATGTTGCGATTAAGTAATATGTTATAACTCCTTGCCGAATGTTTAAAGTTTCTGTTTAAGTATCGCAATAGAGTTAGTCCGTGCAGCCACAACTCTCCTCCTCCCTCGGTGGAAACATGGTTCTGTCTACCCTTCCTGGACACCTCGGGTGAGACCTCATCCGCTCTACGGGTGTTGTTGGGCGAGCTCAAACCTGCCTGGGCCAGTGCCTAGGGAGACTGCGGTATGTGTCGACAATGAGGTACCCCTATCGAACAAGGTCGCGTTGGTCAACACTTCTCACATTTTTGATCCACTTTAGATCGATCGATCCTTCTTCAGAAAAGAAGGACACTTGCCTCCTTCAGGGGTAAGTCATGATATGCTACTTTAGCACCTTCAGTCTATTTTGAGGGAGGGATTTCTTCCCATTGGGTTTTCCCTGTTTCCTCACTTAGTTTATTTTAGATTGATTATACTGGGTGACCTTTGGTCTCAGTAACCAGGGACCTATCTTACTATTTTACAGGGTGACCTTTGCTCTTAGTTACCAGGGCCCTACACTTCAGTTATTTCCTCATAGTATAGCTTGCGGGGGGGTGTTGGAATATTCTCCCCATCATTTTTTGTATTTTGCATGCTTACATGAAAAGCAGCATGCTGCATGCATCTAGTCATCATCATGATGGACCTCCCAGCTCTTGGACCTTGGTTCTAGCTCTCCACAGCCTTTCTACAGCCCCCAGGGGGCACCCACCTACCAAAGGCACCCTTCTCCACTCTCTTGCATGACTAATGCTCCTTTCTCACCTACCATGATCAGTTAGGTGCCTCTCTCATCTACCGGTCAGTTGTACTTCAGTTCTTTCCTTGATTTAAGGCTAGACTAAATCTCAACTAACTGTATCACTCCGATGGACCTCGAGTGAGACTAGTTTGTCCATTCTGACTCCATTTAGCTCCTCATGTGCCCTCCATTGAGCCTCCTTCATTCAGTTTATGCCTACCTCACTCAATTAGACTCCTCATGCACCCTCCACTGAGCCTCCTTCATTCAGTTAGCACCTACCTCACTCAGTTAGACTCAGTTGACTGATTGTTACTATTGATGACTGATACATTGACTGGATGATGACTCCACTATCATTCAAGCCACACTCTGAGTTAGGAATTCGAATGCCCTACTTGGCCTATTCGAATCCTATATTATGCATGTTACTGTTCTATTGTATTCATTCAGTTACATTGTTATTCATTGTATAATACTAAGATATTGTTCTATTCTATTGTGTTTATTAGTGATCATTGAGTGTCTCCTTCTCTTCTTCTTTGCAACATATTTGTGAGTTTTATTATGAGTTGTTACAATTGCTAGATCATTGCATATTCCTACATATGTAACTACACACTTCTAAGCTATCAAAAACTTACATACTTGGTTGAATCGTTGCTATGTCTACTCTGATAAATACACATTTATTAGACTTAACATGACTTCACAATGCTCATACATGTGTGTTCTGCTTACTTAACCTATCATTCTCATTCACATTCATATGAAAACAAATATATAAGAATAATCATACATGAAAACACAATACATCATAGATCCATACACACAACAAATATATTTATGTGGTTCACCCCATAGATGGTAGCTATGTCCACGAGAACTATTCGTATATTACTTGGAATGGGTAACAGTTACAGTCTACGCACTCAGTTGCAGACTCTTCTCTACAATAGATCTCTACGGACACAGCTGCAGATTATTTTCCTCTCTTAGATCTCTCTCATTCTAGATCTAACAATGTCTAATAATCTCTTGAAATCTAACATAATTCTAATAAGATCTAATCCTTCCTTATACAAAACTTCCCTTTTGATAGACTTTGCCTGAATGCCACATCTTTACAAAAATTATGGGTCGACTCCCATATTACCCTTAAATCCAAAACGGCACGGTTTTCCTATTGACCATACTTTTCCTTAACTTCATTGGAGCTCTACAGTCCTTTTGCGTTGCTTTTCTGGATCTGACGCTTCTTCTGACAGTCACAGTTCTAACCGTGTGGCTCTTACACTATAGTGGCATATCCGTTGCACCATTCCACTTATTTACTCTTCTCTTATGTAGCTGATAGTCTGTCATTTCATTCATAACTACTCTAACTACATTTACCGACCTTAGTACTTTGTCTTTACTAAGGGGACAGGTCCTTTCCTTCCAACTTCATGTCGCTCCATACCCTCCTCCTGGGAATTGTGGACTTGCTTCTCCAAAAACTAGTCAATGTTAGGCCTCGCCTAACTTGTACTTTCTCCATCACAAATTCCTCCACTTGGGATGTTCCCAACAGACCCCTAACACTTACTTGTGGCTCTCCCCCAAGCCACTTTCACTGGGATGCTTTGACTACGCATCCCCTGGGAGTTCGACTTCACAGCGAATTCCTGAAAAGTTTCACTCAACCTCACAAATTTTTCCTTAGTCTCTTGCATAAAATCCTTAATCATTTCAAGCATCATCTCTAAGATTGTTTCTTGGAGTTTCTCCTTCACTGTATTCTATGTTGTCCAGAGTTCTTACAACTTGTCGTCAATTTCCTCATAAAGTGTCAATGCTTCTTCCTGCATCAGCTATAACTTCGATGAAGTTTCAGCTTCCTTCATCCTTAGCACTTTCAGCTCCTTCTGGATCTCTTTCGTCTCTGCAAAATTTTGGATCCTTTTCCTTGGTGGAAAATCCTTCATATCATTTTTCACAGAATCAAGACCCTGCTTCCTTTGCTGAACTTGTTGGTTGTAGCACTATTCTAGAGGTTTTCCAATGTAGACCCAGGTACTTCGTGGTACAAGATACCAACAAAACCCTTATTCACCAACCCTTTCGGCAACAGATTGCAAGCAGCCTGAGGTCTCACCCGAGGCAAAGTTGAGGGGGTGGTTGCAGAAGTAGGTTTCCACAACCTTGTGATGCGAGTGTTTTCAAATGACTTATGTACATCATGGTACAAGTCGCACGCTGTGGTTAATGACTGCGTAGAGTCTTCTACTCCGCGTTGAGTATGTTCAGGAACAAAGATATTTACACCCTCAGGGTGTCCCTAGACCATGTAGTAGGTTTATGAGATTTGATCACTTCTATTCGCTTCTTAGTCGATACACCTTAATCATTCATCATAACTTAGCTTGATAAACAACATAAATTATGCAAATATGTGAGATGTGCAATGCTTTGAGCTTTGATACTGTGATTCAACCCTTAACAATTAACTATGTGGTTATCTCATCGATCCATTCATTCAAGACTTATAGGTGCTTTACTGTTTTAATATCCCTCATACATGAACTACTTAACATCTTATTCCATCCTTTCCTCAGCGAATACAAATCACAGTAAACATATAAAAAGCAATAATAACTTAATGCATGTACTGTAAGTAAATTAGATCACAAATTAATGGCAATCATACACAACAATCACATAACACAATGGTTTAACATGGTTCACCCCCCCGGATGGGAAACTACATCCATAAGAACTGTTGTTTATTTATCTCGGAAAAGGTACAATAGTTCTTCGACTGCGCACTCAGCTGCAAACACTCCTCTCTCTCTCTCAAGATTAGGTCTCTGTGCACTCAACTGCAGAGCCTTTACCATCTTCAATACTAATCGACAAAATGAAGACTTAACATTAACCAACCAACCCAACAATGAGAGATTAACCCTTTCAATCAACAACCCTTTCCCATACAAAATTTCCCTATATATAGATCATGCCCTTAGGTCATGTCTTTACATTACAAAGGAGAAACCCTTAGGTTTACAAAATGTTCACGGTTTTCCCGGCACCGGACTGCTGGTGTTTGGTGGCAGATCTTCAGTCGTGGCCAACCTCGGTGTAGACACGTTGTCCTCTGCTCCTCTGTCATGCATGCCAACAGCTTTCTTCCACCAAGTTGTTCCTCCATTCAAAGCCTTAGATGATTGGTTCGAGTAGTAGTAGTCTTCTACCCATTGTGATCAGTCACCTACCTCCGATCTGCACCTACCCACTGCTTGGTAGATATCAACAATCTTTGCCAAAAATTGGTCTTCTTTGACCTAACCAAGATAACTGCATTTTCTCCGTCCATGCTCTGCTTAGATGGATCTTCATTGCCGTGGCACGTCCCGGTGTTGTACTCCTTGCAGCACCAACCTCGCAGCTCCTCCAACACTATGCTATGCGCAACTTCGCAGCATACCAAAATTTATCCAAAATTGTTCAAACTTAACTGCGCTTAGCTCCGCAGTTCTCAAAATTCTTCCTATTAAAAAATGCCCCATCTGGGCCAGGCCCAACAGGCCCCTAACACTTACATGTGGCTCGTCCCTGAGCCACTTGGAACTTCTTGAAGGTTTTTCGTTGCCTATGGGCTGATCTCCGCAGCGAACTCATTGAATCTTTCCATCAACTTTTCTACTTCGGTCTTCGTATCCTGTTCAATTTGCCCAACTGTTTCTACCATTTCAAGTGTTATCTCTTGGCTGATTTGGCCTTCCACTTATTCTTGATTCTGGTTCGGTTCCTTTAACTTTTCTTCGATCTGATGTGAGATCGTGCCGGCGTCTTCTAATAATGGCTGTGACTTATCGCCCATTTCTGTTTCCTTCTCCCACAATGCTTTAACTTCCTTCTTGAGGTTGTTGATTTCCCTGTATTTTAGGAGTTTCTCCCTTGCTGGCAGCGCCTTAACCTCCTCACTCATCTTTTCTAGTTCTTCTTGTTTTTCCTTCACTTCCTTCTTTACTTCCTGTAATTGTTGATCTTTTTCAAGGGTAGTAAATGCCTTCAATGCTACTTCTAGTAGACTCTGGTACTTAGTGATTTCGATAGCAATATTCTACGTTGTGGTCTTCACTACTCCTTGTCTTAACTGTTGTTTGTCTGGTGGAGTTTGTGGATTGAGATGTGCTTTTATGGAAGCAATTTCAAACTCATGGAGAATCTCCATGTCTTCCTTCTCATTCTTAAGACTATTGACCAGATAGCCAATCTTTATAATATTCTCTTCTGGTTCTGTTTGTACTTCAAAGTCATCAATATTTTCTGCAACCACAGTGATCGTGCTTCCCAATCTTAAGTGACGATCATTCTCATCCTGCAGTAGCATAGTGATCCACGCGCTTTCCTTTAGTGCGTATGCGGTTCTCTGATGCATTTCTTCGGAGACTTGCATCTGCAAGTAATGGAGTCCTGGCAATGGTATGCTTGTAAGATATCCTAAATTTTCTGTAACTCAGGGTCTTCTTGCAATATAGCCCACACCTTGGTGATTTCTTCAAGTAGGTCTTGACATCTCGCCACTTTTGTGGAGATTTTTTCTGTTGAAGCCTTCAATTATTCGGCTCTTGCTTCTTTCACATTTGGCGGAGTGCCAGGTTGTTTCTGAGACTCTCAATCAACAATATTCTCTTTGTAGCCAATCTCCATATCCTCCATCTTATCTTTGAGATTGTCCATAGCGGCACCAATCTTCAATATCATTGCTTCTACTTCAGGCTCTTCTACGTAAACTTTAGCAACAATTTTCTTCAACTTCTTTTTCTTCTCTTGCACATGTTCTAACTCATTGTTCTTCAATGCGCATTCATCCTTCATCTCTGTGTAGCTATCCTCCAGCTTCACATGCTGGTTATAAGAGACCATGTCTCTATCTAATATTTCTTCCACAACCTACAAATTCATATTAAATGTAATCCTTCGATGGGAAGCATCCCAACCTTAATGTCTAGATGTGCGAGCTGCTTCACACCTTCTATAAGCTCGTCGGTTGGGAATATGAATTTCATCAGCTCTATTCTAGCTAGTCGAGGTCTCATCATCAAGGTAGGTGCCTTTCTTTTCCTTTGGCTTGAATGGCATGTCCTATCTTCAGAATTTGATTCTCTTACCAATTCTCGCTGGACTTGTTCAACTCTTGCTACACTAATATTTAGTTCTGCAAGGCTCTCCATCATACCTTCTTGGACTGCTTCTTGCTTTATGTCCTTCAATGCAAGTGTCTCTTCAATATGCTCATTCACTCATGCTGTGATGCAGTCATAATCGTCATCATGCAACTGCACATCAAGAGAAGTCTTTTTTGGTTTATGTTTCTTCCTATCACTCCTTTTGGCACAGTTGTGTCGGGTTCCTTTCTTTTCTCTCCTACTAGAAAACCAACAGCTTGTTGTTGTTCTTCTCCTTGATATGGCTTTGGATTTTGTGTGCTTATTGTCTCATCTTCTTGGTTATGTGTGTTTTCATCTGTACTTTCCTCTGATGTGGTGATCAGAGTTGTTGGTGCATCAATCTTCCACTCTAGAATCTAGTCTTCTATGATCAAATCAATTTTATGTCCATTTAACTTATATATCCCTTAAAACCATTCAGGATTCTTTATATGTGCTCTTGTTTGAATGTAGATGAAGTGAAGTCCGGCTTTGAAAGTCATCTTACGAATATAGAAAGTTGTTATTTCTTTGGTGATACGCGGAGTCCTATGGATGACTTTGCATAAATTCCCATAATCAGTGAAGAACGACATGTTATTTATCCACAGTCTGCTTGAATTCGAGTTTTTCGTCATGTTCACAAACCTGGGTCCTTGGCAGTCTCCAATGAATACCGAGACATTTTGCTGATAGTTAGGTTCTTTCCAGCCTACCAAAGTGATCAACACTAGCAACCAAATGTAATGGAACTGATGTCCACCATCTTATCTATCTCAAATATCATCTAGAAATTAGTTCAACAGATAAATCTCCCAATTGTACTAAATCCCATCCTTGGCCTTCATAGCTAAGGAGATCGCAACAGCCAGCACCTCATTCAGTCTTCATTTCCATAGGATATTTCCTATGAGCAATTAAATTGTGAACTGTGTAGCTTGATCCATGATTCTAGTTCTTGTATATCCGCAGTTTCCCTTGAGAAAACCAACTTCGCTCTTCATCCTCTTGGAAATCTCTTTGTCGTGGGAGCATCACCTCTCTTTCTCAAGTGCGTGATTTGGTAGATGACATCTATGTTGTTGTCGATATTTCGGTCTAACCAAAATTATCCCTGGTGTGTGCATGAAAGCAGTGTGCGCACAACCACTATGATCTATGGGCTCCTATCAAAGTGTAGAATGCGCAACAGGATTAGAAACCCTGATTGCTACAACAATGCAATCCAATCTTGTGCTTGAAGGGTTGTCTGCTTGTTGGATTCATCATGTTTCCTACACATGTACTGATCGGGTTGAAACTACAGGTACTTTGCTTCTTGCAACAAGTCATGGTCTGCGAATTTGCACTCTAGAATTTTACCAAGCAAATTCTCCTTAATTCGCACATGGCTTGACATGGGAAATAGTGGGATCTCATACTACGGATTCTTCATGAGAAGCACCACTGGTGCATCGAGCTTCCTTGGAGGGATGTATTCTGGAACAAGCAAGATTGGTCTATCACGAGGCATTTCTGGTGGAAATGGATTCGGAATACTCCCGAAATTTGGCTTTTCTTGTTCAGTGGCCTTCTACTTGTGTTTATGCTTCGGCTCTTATACACTTCACGGTGAAGCTCTAGATGATCCACCTCTCTCTCGGACAACTTTATCCACGGGCCTCTTCATGACTCCTTCCAAACCAGAATGTCAGAAGTCTCTTAATATTTCACCTAAGGTTTATTTCTCAGACATACATTATCGGCTTACTATTGCTCTTGACTGGTAAAAACTTGGAAATTAGAGGCAGTAAAAATTAAAATTCATGGTAAAACCAATTAGTATGCGGTCTTTATTATTTATAGGCGCAACAACACTAAGGCGCACCCAAAAACGGATAACTTAGCATTAAATTCCATGTCCATTGGGAAAATATTGCTTAGATCTTGGTCCTTTTCCTTCATTTAATGTGTCTTCAATGGACGAATATGCCTTAAATGCGGAAACATCTGGTTCTTGAAAAACTGTATAATGGCTACTTTCCGATGAAAAACTGTAATGACTAGTTTTCTTGTAATTCGCTAGTGGTTAGGAGAATAGCGAGGTTAACTGCTCATTTACCTTCTCTAAACTTGAAATTCACAACATGACTCCCTTCTTTTACTTTGCAACTTAGCTTGCTATGCGTGCTTCGTAGCACATCTTCCCATCTTGTGAAAACTTCGCATTTTAACAAAACTGTGTCCAGCCTCTACCCTTTATTTTTAGTTTCCAATTTCAACTGCACTTGAAAATTAAAAATATTCTTCCCTTTCTTAACTGACACTTGGAAGAGTAGGTCCATCCATGTAAGGATTTAGTCTACTCCCATTAACAAGTCCTTGAAAATGTTCTCCAAGTAATGTGGCTAACTGAACTGTGCCACCATTAGTGACATGCTTAACAATGTATGGTCCTAACCAATTCATTTTGAATTTTCCATGAAATTTCATAAATTTGCTATCATAGAGGAGGACAAGTTCTCCTACCTGGAAGAATTTATTCTTGATGCATCTATCATGCCATACCTTTTCTATGTCTTCCTACACCTGTTGGTGAAAGACGGCAATGAAGCGATCTTCCTCCAATCCAACTAAGTGTAGTAATATTTCATCCATTATTTGATCATCATCCATACCTATGAATGTTTCAATTCTTAATCTTAGTACTATGTATTCCATGGGAATGAGAGCTTTCTGTTGATATGCTAATCTGAAAGGTGTATGACCTGTCAACTTCTTGGAAGTTCTTCTATATGCCCATAATATTGTTGGTACTCGAAGTGTTGGGATTTTCCCATACCCATCCTAGTCCTACAAACATTATCATTTTTTGCATTTCAGTCATGCATGCATTTTTGCATGCATCCCAGTCATTAGTCCCAGCACCTAGTCCCCATTCTGCTAGCCCCGAGAGCTTCTTCCTGATCATTTCTATCCCTCCTAGTGCTTAGTGCACCCTCCTTTCACCTACCACATGTGAAAGGCACCCTCTCTCATACCACTCAGCTACACTCAGTTAGTTCCTTGATTTATGGATCTGCTCCCTAATTTAGGGACAGATGGCCTAGTTAACTCACTGAAACACTCTAATGGACCTCTCGAGAGCCTAGATTGACTATTTTGACTCCAGTTAGCTCCTCATGTGATCCAGATTTATGTGGGAACGAAACAAAAGATAGCATATACAAAATCATATACAAAGATATATTGCAAATAACACAGTGATACAGTAAACACATATTCTATTAAATAGCGGAAATAGAACATACTGTAAAATACAATAGCTAGAATGGTGGTAGCTATCTCTGAGAAGAGATGTGGCCGCTATGCTCATTCATGCCAAGATGAATACAAAGAGAGATCGAAAGGGCCTATTTATCATAAGCATGAGGGAAAGAATCCCAAACATCCAAAAACCTAACCCTAGAAGATGAACCGTCATAACGTTTGCGGCCCCATGGTGGTTAGTTGAACAGTCAACTTCCCGGGGTCATAACTTTTGCATACGATCTCCGTTTGGGGCCCTCGGTAGCTCGTTGGAAAGGTCTATCCGAGATTTACAAATTTTGATTGGGTCCAAATGAATGTCATTGGAAACCATTTGGTCCCCCAAATCGTCAAAAAATGTCGTTTAGGGCCTGAAAATGGCTCCGGAAGTTAAGGACCCAAAAAACTACTAAAAATAGTAATTTACCAAAATTGCCAAAAGACTGTTTTGAGCCAGTTGGAAGAGGTGGGCCACCATCGATATCCACCTGGATCATCATGTGCCTTCCATCAGTGCTCCATGCATCAGTTAAACCGTCTACACCCAGTTAGACTCGGTTTGACACATGGTTGATGGTTACTTGTGCTTTGATGACACTTTACTGATCTTTTGATCTATCCATGCAGGCTGATTCGAATTACACCCTTGGTATTTGAATCCTGTGCATTGTATCATTATTTTTTATTATATAGATTAATGAAACATGTGTGATTATTCTGCTCCTATATGAGTTCTATTGCATCTATGTTCTGCTGCTCTATTCTGCACTCTTCTTCTATTTTCTGCTTAATTCTTCTTGTGAGGTATGCATAAGCTCTTAGATCTACTGTGAAGATTTTCACATGGTATGAGAGCATGTTGAGAGTATAATCTATCTCCATTCTTGAGAGTTTTTTGCAAGTAATTCGAAGTTCCAGCAGTTTCACCTTGTATTCACTCTAGTAGTTGAGATGAGCAACTCGAACACTCCTCTCACTCCTATAATCCTGACTCCTTTCAATTACTTTGATTGGAAGATTGATATGGAAATGTCCTTGAGAAGCAAATCTCTACACAGGGTAACAATGGGAAGAGAAACCGAACCAAATTGAGCTGTGGAGAGAACCAAGCATCTGAATCGATTAGATGAAGCCTTTGGTTACATGTGCATTCATATTTCTAGAGATCTACTGTTTCATCTCGAAGGGTTGAAGACTTCAAGAGAGTTATGGCTGAAGTTAGAGGCCCTCTTTGGAAAATAAGATGAGCCAAGAGGTCATGTTCTGGAGAATCAATTGGTTGCCTACAACCAAGCAGTTTTGAGACCATTCAAGAATTCTTCTCGAAATTCAAACATTTAGTTATGCAATGCAAGTAGTGGGGCATTGATAAGAAGGATGAGCAAATGGTGCTCTCCATTCTGAGTAAGCTAGGATCTGAATTTTCTGTCTGTGTATCTACCTTCTACTGTGGGCAAATGTCAATCCCTGGATGGAAGATTTCCTCCTTAGAAGTTTTCACTATAGTTCTCATCCAAGAACACGACAAGTTGATCCAAATGGGTTCCATCAAGGACTCCAAAGATCAAGCTCTTCTAGCTGGTGAAGAAAATAGTGTGAATGAGAAAGGGAGGCAAAAAGGAAAGTACAATAAGCCATCTGAACCCAAGCTGAAAGCCAAGTCAAGTCCATCAAAAGGGGCCTCCAGTTCCAAGAAGGACAAACATAAAAGATCTGATGGATCTAAGTGTCCCTACTGCAAGAAAGGAAACCACCTAGAGAAATCTTGCATGCACAAGAAAATAGATCAATTAACCAATATTCTTGAATAGAACAAAAATTGCTCTTCCAAAAGATGCAAGAGTGTTTGATTCTGGAAATGAATCTGATGGTCATGAGAAATGCCATGCATTGATGGTTGGATTTTCGAAATCAAAGGCCCTCCTTATAGATTCAGGAGCCTCCAACCACAAGGTTGCTTCTGAAGAATCATTTTCTTCTTTAGATCTCAAATATGGCCCTACTATTCACATGGGAGACAACTCTCATATCTCTACCAAAGGGATGGGTACAGTACACATGGAGCATGGCAAGTTCAAGAATGTTCTATTCGTCCCCTCTCTGACAACAAATTTGTTGTTTGTATATCAGATGACTCACACTAGATCACTAAAGAAGGTGATCTTTGGTCCCGACATAGTTGATATTACAGATATATCTACTAGGAAGACTATAGTGAAAGGGTTTGCAAATTATGCCTCCAAGGCATATGAGTTCTCATATTTTCTTCCCTTCTCTCTTCCTACTCCTTCAGAATCTGATGTAGATCTGAGCGAATCTTCTTCTAATGAAGATCAAGATCAAGATCTTGATGTTGATATCAAAGTTGAAGAACATTCAGATTCAGATCCAGAACCAACACATGTTCCCAATCCAGGGCCAAGGCCAATATGGGATTACACAGTCCTTGCAGCTACTGGGAACATAGTTGAGGATTCATCTGATCACAAAACTACCAGATCTCAGTATCATGCCAACCTTGCATTATGCCATCTACCTCTTCCTAAGAGATGTTGCATGATGGTGGGGTTCGATCCAAAATCCTTTGGAAAGACTCATCATGAGCCATTCATTCCAGTAGCAGAAAAGGTTTCCTAAAAGACTTGGTTCGGCCAATACATCTTCTACACAGTGGGAAGCACATCCGAAGACCAGATCTAGATCTAGCACCTACATTGGCATCCTACAGAGGATCATCTTGCCAAGTTTTTTGCAAAACTTTTCACTGAGGAAAATGTTTTCCTTCCTTGCTTAGTATGATGGTTCTTTGATTTCCTTGCTATTCTTTAGAGGGGGGGTATTTTTCCCATGAGGTTTTCCCCATTTCCTTGGTTAATGGATAGTTCTTACTTTTTATCATTGTAAGGGTGACCTTTTGTCCTAGTTACTAGGGCCCAGGATGGATTAAGGGGGGGTGTTGCGATTTTCCTATACTCCATCCTAGTCCTACCAGCATTATCATTTTTTGCATTTCAGTCATGCATGCATTCATGCAATTACATGCAGGCATGCAATTGCATGCATCCCATTCATCAGTCCTAGCACCTAGTCCCCATTCTACTAGCGCTGGGAGCTTCTTTCTGATCATTTCTATCCCTCCTAGTGCTTAGTGCTCCCTCCTTTCACCTACCACATGTGAAACATGCCCTCTCTCACCGGCCACTCAGCTACACTTAGTTATTTCCTTGATTTATGGATCTGCTCTCTGATTTAGGGACATATGGACTAGTTAACTCACTGAAACACTATGATGGACCTCCAGAGAGCCTAGATTGACTATTTTGACTCTAGTTAGCTCCTCATGACTTCAGTTAGCTCCTCATGACTTCAGTTATCTCCTCATGCACCCTCCATCAGTGCTCCATGCATCAGTTAAACCTTCTACACCTAGTTAGACTCAATTTGACACATGGTTGATGGTTACTTGTGCTTTGATGACACTCCACTGATCTTTTCAGGCTAATTAGAATTACACCCTTGGTATTCGAATGCTGTGCATTGTATCATTATTGTTTATTATATAGATTAATGAAACATGTGTGATTATTCTCCTCCTATCTAAGTTCTATTGCATCTATGTTTTGTTGCTCTATTCTGCACTCTTCTTCTATTTTCTACTTAATTCTTCTTGTGAGGTATACATCATCTCTTAGATCTGCTGTGAATATTTTCACACAAAGATCCCAATCATACATGTTCTTGTTGCATACCATAGTCTATGCATTCTCCAATACTTTATTAAAGGATTCTACAGTTCCTTTAGCTTGTGGATGATATGGTGTGCTCTTCTGATGGTAGATTTGAAATTCTTTTGTTAAGGCTGCAATAGTTATATTTAGGAAATGGGTTCCCTAATCACTCATTAGAATTTTTGGACATCCAAACCTTGTCAAAATGTTCTAAAAAATGAACTGCGCAACATTAACTACGCTACAGTCCTTCATTAGTTTTTCCTCTGTCCATCTAGCTAGATAATCTGTAGCTCTGACGATATATCTCGATCCAGTTCGCATCCCTAGTGGGTTAATAGGTCCCAAAAATTCCATAGACCATTTATCGAAGTCTTGCAATGTCATTTGTGGCATCAATGGCATCTCATCTCGATGAGATGGCTTTCCTATTCTTTGGCATACACCGCACTTCCAACAATCTTCTTTTGAGTCTTTTTGTATCGTAGCCCACCATAGTCGTGATCTCAAAATTTTCTGCACAGTAGCTCTTCCCGCGTAGTGTCCTTCAAATACACATGAATGTGCTTCAGCCAGTATAATAGGTCTTTCATGTTCTAGTAGGCATCTTCATAATACTTCATCTGGTCCCAATCTGTATAATTTTCTTGGAATTAGAGTAAAGTTAGCTGCTCTTACAACTAATTGTTTCTTTTGTTGCGTAGTAAATTCTGCAGGTGCTAATCCTGTAGTAATAAATTCTATAATTTCTCTGAAATAGTCATCTTCTGTGTGGATATAAAACAACTATGCATTTGGTATATTATCCTCTAGATTACTAGGTTCTTCACTTGACTTGATGCGTGAAAGATGTTCAGGTCCTACGTTCAATCTTCTTGGTTTCAAAATGATTTCAAAATCATATTCCTGAAATAGTAACAACTATCGGCATATTCTCCCCCCTAACACTGGTTTAATGAATGGTCAATAAACATATAGAAATGTTAACCTAGAAGATAATGTCTCAACTTCTGCAATGCATATATCATAGCTAAACCTTCCCTTTCTGTCATGGTATAATTATTTTCTACTGAAGATAGATTTCTGCTTGAAAATGCGATGGGATGGTCGATGTCTCCCTCACCTGGTTGAGCTAATACAATGCCAAGTTCTATAGATGAAGCATTTACATGTCCATGAAATGGTTTATTCCAGTCAGGAAAGATGATAATAGGCGTTGTAACCATTCTCTCTTTCAATGTGTCCAATGCTTTTTCACAATCCTCACACCAATTGTACTTCGCTTCTTTCTTCAACAATTTCTCCATAGGTGCATTGATATGCCCATATCCTTTAATGAATGTTCTATACTATCCTGTGTGCCCCAATGTAGTGCATAGTTATTTCACTAAGTCAGGTGCTGGGATATTTACGATGATTGCGATCTTCATTGGATCAACCATCAATCCTTCCTTACATACTATGTGTGCGAACAAAATACCATAAGGCACACTGAAGATGCACTTCTTCAGGTTCAAGGAAATCTGATACTATCTACCCTTTGCTAAAATCATTCTTAACTTTGCATGGTGGTTCTTCAAAAGGACGAATATTGTCCAGTCATCAAAGTAAAATTCTAATAATTTATGAATATAATCCTTAAATGCAGCTACAACAACTCTTGAAAAGATAGCAAGTGCATTTTTCAATCCAAAAGGCATAATAGTGTACTAATATGATCCCCATTCAGTATAAAATGTAGTCTTATGTCTTTCTTTTGTAGCAATTCTGATCTGATGATATCCAAAAAATCCATCAGTGAAAGAGTATGCCTCCTATCCACCTACATTATCTAGCACTTTGTCTATGAATGGCGTAGGAAATGGGTCATGTAGAGATGCATCATTCAATTTCCCGAGGTCCACACAAATTCTTATTTCACCTTTAGCTTTCTTGTCTTGAATTACCATGGGACTTATCCATTCTGATTCTTCTACTGGTAAAATAATTCCCGCATCAATCATCTTATCAATCTCTTCTTTCACTCTTTATTTGTATCTTGGATTCAATCTGTAAGGTCTTTGCTTAATAGGATTTGCATAAGGCTTGAGAGGTTTTTTCATAACTCCCAAGTCACCTAAAATTCCTTTCATTTCAGAAAACTTGGTAGGATATAAATATTGATATTCGTGCAGTAGGTCTGCAATATGGCCCACTGTTTCTTCATCCAAGTAATCCCCAATAGAAGCAAACTTTGGTTCATCATTGGTACCAATATTGATCTTTATGGTCTTCACAGGATTATTCAGGTCTGGAATTTCTAAATCAGGTCCTTCTACATTTCATTTTCCTTCATACTCGTATATTCACATCATGAGGGTCTTCATCTTCATCTTCGTCTAGCGTGAAGTTGTAACGCACAAGGGCATGTTCCAACTGTATTTCCCAATCTGGTTGCTTGTATACAAGCAACGGGACATCATTAAATATCTTCTTTTTAATGATCTGTAAAGCCTCATTGACACTCGGACAATCATCCTAAAAGTTGAAAGTGGATTGAAAGTCGTTTATCATTATGTGCCAATCTGTTGTACTTCTGCGAAGTTCTGCTTCTGTATACCAGTTCTTTGGTATTTGATCCAATGTGTGCACAAACATATGAACCCATTCTGTCTCAGGTGTTTGCATCCATGCTTTCAAGCAAAACTCTATATGATCTCTAGGATCAATCTATCCATTGTATTTTTCTTGTACAATCTTAGTTTTCTCTATAAATAGGATTTCCATCATGTGCTTACATTCTTCCCATGTGTTCAATTTGTCTTTATGCGCAGCACACCAGCTGCCAGGTGTATCTTGCAATGCTATATCCAAAGCTGCTAACTTATGTTCATCTGAAACTGATACTAGATATTCATGAAGACATGTGTGGATATTACCCAAACCATCATAAGTAGGAGTTGCACTTACCTCTATTCTAATCGAGCGTAGTGACTTTGTTATCTTCGCATATTGTCTTGATGATACTTCATGCATTTGGCTCTACTAGTTCTTTATTCCTGCGTCTGATTCTGATATGCAAGAACTATCGCATCTCCAACTCAATGTTCCATCATTTGTAGGATTAATGTAATCTTCTTGATTCACTGACATCTTGTAGATATTATCAATTTCTTGAGCTTTGCATTCTTCTCGGATTGGTTCAACATACCTAGGTCCTTGTGAAGGATCCAGGGGTGCGTTGACCTTGATATCTAGTCCTTCAAATATCATTTTTTTTTCTTCATATTGATAATTGTGAGGTTATCAATTTCCCATTCAATCCCCATTAATGCAGGATGAGAATTGTTTTCATCTATGATATCAATAACCTCGAAGTCTTCTTTACTTCGCACTCCATCAATGTCAACAAGAACACTTGATAATATCTCAAAAGGTATAACCTTTCTCTGATTAGCTAACCTCAACTGTATAGGTGACCAAGATAACTTTGGCTTTTCCATTGGTTCCCATCTTTGTTTTGTTAGGACATAAACCTCTGAGCCTAGGTCGAGAATGATCTGGTTCATTTCAAAATATTTGATCTGTGCATTTAGCCTCATTTCTCTTCTGGTCCTTCTACTTTTCTTGATATGATGAACTGCTCTCTGTGCATCATTTACTGTATTACAATGTTCGTAATGCCCTAATAGGTTCTGTAATTATCCTAAGGAGTTTCCATGCCTTAGCATCTTTATGCAGTTCTATAGAAATTATGTAATATGACTTATCTGTTTTGGCAAAGTTCACGATCCATCATACGATATCGGTATGTCTAGTACTGGTGTCTGATCACTTCACAATTGGGTCCTTGTGTTTAAAGGTTCAAAGTCCTGAAATCATTTTCAGGCTTGCTTCCATGAATACCTTTTTCTCCTGGTCAGGGTTGAATGCAAGCAATTTTCCAATTACTTTTCTTACCCAAAGCCCATCAGTAGGATTTGGTATGTTTATGTGATCTTCAGAAGTCGAAGATTCATTTTTCCTATCATTTCCTGTCACAGATCCACATCGTGTCACAACATGGATGTTGTGATATTCGTTTCTTTTCTCAGCTATGATCATCTGTATATTCTGGTTCCATCCTTCTGGTATTTTTTCTTTCATTTTTCCTTAAAAAATGGGACATGCTTCAATGACATGGTCAAATGATTTACAGTACTTACAATTAGTGCACAGGTTCTGACAATCTCTTGCTAAATGTCTCGATTGAACGCAATTATAACAGACAATCTGACCTCTTCCTCTTCCTTGTCCAATGTTACATCCTCTTCCTCTGAATCCACAACGTCCTCTATATGTGCCTTGATCATACTGCGTATTTTTATTATTATGTTTTGTTTCTCCTTGGACTCTGTAGACATCATGCTTTCTTTCTATCATGAGGTCATATGCTCTATAGTTGGTATCAACATGGAAAACTAATTTACAAAATGTGTAGTACGGGTTCTTTGGTGTCTACACATACTTTTGAAGTAGGTAACAGTCCTCTGGGCGATGTCCTCTACACCAACAAATATCACACCATGGTCCTTGATGTTTATTCAGTGGATTCGGTGCTCTATTAGCGATGTAATCTCTGAATATAGGGCAGTGTTCCTTGGAATGTCCTTTGTCTTTACATTTTGTGCACCAAACCTCTTCTCTTGTCTCTTTTCCTTTCTTCATATCTTGTAGCTGTAATGTCAATTTTGCTAGTTGTGTCTGTATCTGTACCATACCTTTGAGTTGGCTTGCTACTTCATTCTTTAACTTTCTTTTATCGACCCAGGTTCTGCGCAATGATAAGGCCAACAACACCACTTCTCCACCGACCCTTTCGGAAAAAAACTACGAATAGGTTAAGGTCTCACCTGAGGCGAAGTTATGGAAGATTACATAATCAGGTTTCTTTAATAAGGTGATGTGTGGTGATGAAACTGGTGCGAATGAAGTTCTCCTGACTTCACATATCCTTTGTGATGACTGCGCATATACAAGATTGCACACTTCACAAACTCATATAATATGGTGTAATACAATGCAAGAGCGCAACTTCAGGACTGCACCTCTGGGGAATCACACTTATCACAGACTTCGCTGACTTAATGTTTACCCAGATAACTCATACATTCAACATGCTCAGAACCTCTTGCACATTCAGTTATATATGTTCAATAATTAACATATTATCCTCATCCACCATGCACATGAAAATACATATAAAATCACTAACATATGTAAACATAAATATGAATGTCAACATAAGCATAAGAATACACAATCACACTCATCCAATCGCATAACACACTTCTTTATGTGGTTCACCCCCAGGATGGGAGCTACATCTGTGAGAACTGTTGTTTATATTAATGGGAAGGGTCAACCGTTCAATTTTTCGGACTCAGCTGCAGACTCTTCTCTCTACAATAGGTCTCTGCGCACTCCGTTGCAGAGCCTCTTTCTCTCTTCTTGTTCTTACAATACAAAACTGAGACAAAAAATTACCAATGAATATCAACAAAAGACCAACAAAGATCAACTCTTCCCTTACAAAATTGCCTCTTTTATAGATCGTGCCCGAAGGTCACATATTTACAATGATTGTGGTCCAAAACCCCTATAGTACCAAAAATCTCCCCAAAATGGCGTGGTACCTGACCTGTCGTAGTCGATAACTGCTTTACTTTCCTTTGGTCATCTTTCTGCGCTGCTTCTGGCTTTGATACCTTAATCCACTGTGCTTACTCGGACTGCACATCGCCGAAAATTGTGCCACTTGGGCCACGCCCAATAGGCCCCTAACACTTACTCGTGGATTTTCTTTGATCCACTTTGCTTTGGCTGCACATCCTCTGGAGGACTCAATTTTCTAGTGACGTCCTGAAGAGTTGCGCTCCATTTCGCAATTGCTTCCTTTGTTTCCTGCTCGAAGTGCTTAACAGTTTCCAACATTTCCTCTATGATGTCTTCCTGAGCATACTCCTTTACTATCTTCTCCATGGTACGGAGTTCCTATAATTTTTCTTCTATTTCGTCAATGAGGGAAAGCGCCTCTTCCTACATTGGTTGTAATCTCGTTGAACTCTCAGCCTCCTTGTCCCTTAAAACTTTCAATTCTCTTGTCAAGTCCTTGAATTGTGTGAACTTTTGAATTTTCTCTCTAGGCTTCAAGGTCTCCATGGCTGTGTTTATAGTGTCCAACTCTACCTCTCATTGATGCAAGTCCTCCTGAATTTTCTATAGGGAAGGATCCTCCTGTAGTGTATCCCATACCTTGGTAGCTTCTTCCAGCAAGTCTTGGCATTTATCTATTTCGAGAGAGATATTCTTTGTTGAAGCCCTTAGTGCTACGACTCTTTCTTCTCCCATACCTGGTGGGGTACTAGGAAGCTTCTAAGTTGCGAGGTTAGCAACCTCTTCCTTGTGGGATATCTCCATATCCGTCATCTTTACTTTAAGATCGCTTACCACCTTTCCAATATGAACTATTGTATCTTCTAACTCCATTTGTGCTTTGCATTTTGGTATCTGCACGCATACCGTAGCAACTGTCTCTTCCATCCTTCTTCGCTTCTCTTGCTCCTTTCCTAGATCTCATATTTTTTGCGCACATACCTATGTCATCTCTTCATATCTCTCTTCTAGGTGTAAGTTCTGATTGTAATAGGTGATGTCTCTATCTTTTATCTCTTCCACAACCTGCAGATGTAGATTGTGCAACCCCTCAAGAGGTATCATGCCAACGTTAATGTCAAGGTGCTCCACCTTATTCGATCCTTCAGTTAGCTCATCATTGTTGGATTTCTACTTCATTCTTTAACTTTCTTGTACCGACCCAGGTTCTGCACATTGATCGGGCCAACAATGCCACTTCTCCATCGGCCCTTTTGGCAACAACCTTCGAATAGTTTGATGTCTCACTCGAGGTGAAGTTATGGGAGAATACAAAAGCGGATTTCTGTAACCAGGTGATGCGCGGTGATGAAATTGGTGCAAACGAAGTTCTCCTGACTTCGCATATCCTTTGTGATGTCTGCGCAAATATGGGACTACGCACTTTGCAAACTCATACAATATGGTTTAATACAACGCAACAACGCAACTTCAGGACTGCGGTTCCGGAGAATCACACTTATCATTGTTAGGAGCCCATGTCTTTACTTTGTTAGTATATTGTTGTTAGATGCATATGCTTTGTAAGACATCCCATAGTAATTTTTTATCCATAGTTTGCGTTATTTTTTATGGGCGCATATGCTTTGTAAGTCGCCTGTAGTAATTGTTGACCCATAGTTTGTATTGGCCCATGGTTTTGACCCATAGTATTGGTGCCTAGACTTAGTATATAAGTGTGTGTTGAGGCCAATGAAGGCACCGTGAAGTTATTTGTATTGAGCTTGCTCAAAGGAGGTTTCTCCCTCGAACTGGCCTGTGATCAATAAAGTGATTCTGAGTTTTGTTATTACTGCTATCTCGTGTATTTTCATTAATTAATTGTTCCAGGTTCCTCACATATGGTATCAGAGCACTTTCTTGGGCTCGTTGGGTGAAATTTATGCCAAAAACATTTTTCGCATCTGTTGTAGGTTTGGATCTGGGAATAATCCCTATACGCTTAACTGGGGGAAGTACTTGGGCATAATCCCTAAAATTCATTGCGAGGAGTACCACAGGAACCCCAAAGTAGTTGGCCCATTGAAAAGACCTGCTAGCGAAAAGGGCAATGACCCCTATCTGATTGACTAGTTCCCACCCGTGAGGTAAACCAAGAGCTATCTGATCCGGATCTTGGGAGCTGAGAACCGGAAGGCTTGAATGCCGAGAGAGGAGGAGATTAAGCATGCAAATCTATCATAAAATTCACATGAAAACCCTAATGTTGCATAAGAATAAGCATGAACAAAAACACATGAAGTGAATGGGAGGTGAGGCTCAAAGAGGAGCCCCACCTCTAAAACTAATTACCAATAACTCACTCAGATCTAAATAATCTCACAATGAACAATAGAAAATAGGAGAGAAACCAAATGAGTAACTTGATATCATGAGAACGCTTGCTAGGCCTTTATATAGCATTATTACAATGTGTTTTGAGGCTATACCATGGGCCAAAACTATGTGCTACTCAATACCATGGATGAGAGAGGGTGGCCTCTCTATTTAATACTTTTATAGCTTATACATCCGAATTTAGACCATATGCCCCCTAAAATTCGGATCATTCCTCCCCCCTTAGAAAATGATGGTCCCCATCATTTCATGCTAAAAAGAGACCCATGATTACAATGTGCTAGCTACCAATGAAGAGAAGGGTTTTGTGTGGTTGACCCATAACCGTGGGTTTTGAGAGGTTGACCCATAACCGTGGGTTTTGCAAGGGTGACCCATAACCATGATGGCAATGACAAGCTTGATTCCAATGAAGAGAAGAGTTTTGTGTGGTTGACTCAAAACCATGGGTTTTGTGTGGTTGACCCATAACCGTGGGTTTTATGTGGTTGACCCATAACCATGGTGGCAATGACAAACTTGTTTCCACTGAAGAGAAGGGTTTTGTGTGGTTAACCCATAACCGTGGGTTTAGTGTGGTTGACCCACAACCATGATTACAATACATAACTATGGGTTTTGTGTGGTTGACCCATAACCATAGGTTTTGTGTGGTTAACCATAACCATGGGTTTTGTGTGGTTGACCCATAACCATGATTACATTAAGATTTTAAAAAAATTGAAAATCCATGATCTTTGGTGCAGTTGATGTCTTGCTGCAAATCCATTCATAACTTCTGATACATGTACTGAAATTGAATTACATTGAAGACCCATTTGAAATCTCGAAGAGATCTTTCCATCCATATAACATACTTGCTCTGGGGTGGCTCAGAGATTGAGAAAATGTTTGTTGAAGCTCAAGAGACGTGCGCACACTATTTTGCAGACATCTGTTGCTTCAATCGATGATATCTCTCAAACCAGAAAGCCAAATAGAAAACTGTGAAATATCCATTTTAGCTGACAGAAAGAGATTTCCAATGACCTATGGTAGAGCCTCTGAAACGTTATATCAAGTCTATAGCACTTGTTTAAAGTGTTTGTACGTCCGGCCGCATTGTGTACAATCATGTGTTACTTCAAACAAGCATATCTCACAAACCAGGAAACGAAATGAAATTCCGTAAAATACCCATTTTAGCAAACGGAAAGAGATTTCTAATGAGCTATGGTAGAGCCTCTGAGACATTTTATGGAGTTATTAGAACTTTTTTAAAGTTGTTGTACGTCCGGCCGCATTATGCACGAACATATGCTACTTCAAACAAGCATATCTCACAAACCGGGAAACAAAATGAAATTCCATGAAATACCCATTTGAGCTGACAGAAATAACTTTCCGATGAGCTATGGTAGAGCCTACGAAACCTCCTGTGCAGTCCATGGAACCTGTTCAAAGTTTGCTGAATGTGGGAGTGTTGAGTATAGAGATGCCAAGGGTTTGTAGAGAAGCATGGGTTGTTGTAGAGATTGTGGAACCTCCGTTGAACTCGCATAGTCCTTCAAAATATTGTCCCAATGGAGAACGTACCCGCTCTGATACCACTGATCCGGATCTTGGGAGCTGAGAACCGGAAGGCTTGAATGCCGAGAGAGGAGGATATTAAGCATGCAAATCTGTCATAAAATTCACATGAAAACCCTAATGTTGCATAAGAATAAGCATGAACAAAAACACATGAATTGAATGGGAGGTGAGGCTCAAAGAGGAGCCCCACCTCTAAAACTAATTACCAATAACTCACTCAGATCTAAATAATCTCACAATGAACAATAGAAAATAGGAGAGAAACCAAATGAGTAACTTGATATCATGAGAAGGCTTGCTAGGCATTTATATAGCATTATTACAATGTGTTTTGAGGCTATACCATGGGCCAAAACTATGTTCTACTCAATACCATGGATGAGAGAGGGTGGCCTCTCTATTTAATACTTTTATAGCTTATACATCCGAATTTAGACCATATGCCCCCTAAAATTCGGATCACTGTCGTTTGTGGCAAAGTAGTTATCAGTTTTACCTGAGCCATCGAGTGAGGGGTACTGCCCCAATATGCAAGTTGTCAGACATCATTGGTGGCTGAGTGAATCCCCTGAACCTGTTGGGTAAAATATATGCTATCTAATGCAACATTTAATTGTCAACCTAGGAAGGTATCTTGTGAGATGCAAACACTATATGTGCAGGATCAATGACCTGAACTAATCTAGGATAACCTAAAGATGGTAATCTATCCAAAATTGAGTAAGGGTTCTGAACTATCAATCGACTTGTCAAACAGACCTTCAAATGGAACTGCATTCAGACACCACATATGACATTACATTCAAACTCCAACTAGGATTTCAAATTTCAAGCTTTAACATAATTGCAAGAATGAAATGTTCAAACTGACTTCAATACAATCCTACCTCTAAAGCTTATCCTTGCAAATGAAAATAACTAACAAAAACCATTCATTCTAATATGACTCAGAAAATAAATTAAGTAAGCAAAAAGCTATGTAATGACACAAAAAATAGAACATGTGACAGAAAGTGAACTTGGCAACTAATTTCTAATCTAATATTTCAATACTTTTATCAAATTAATGGACTGCCTTAGCATGAATTTTAATAAGTTTGATATTAGCATAGAGTTCACTATTCAATTTAATCTTCAAATTAATATGCAACTACATGATTTTAAACTACATGCATGACTTTCATAAATTAAATGCAGGAATTCAATCTATTCTATGAAAGCAGGGAAGCTATTTAATAACTTGAATTCAAACCTAATATATTACTATGCTAATCTATTCTATGAAATGAAATTGTAGATATTAATCTAGGAAAGTGGTCACTTGATCCGAAAGCAATATAATCTAATGAAAGAAAATTTAACTATTCAAAACATGAAACAAATCAACTAATCTATTTCATGAATGTATGAACTATATGCTTATGCAGAGATCAGGATCTACTTAATTGTGCAATTTAATTACGAAAGAAATACATAAATTAAAACTATATAGTTCATGAACTAAACTGCCGGAAACATGAAATCTATGCTATTTCTAAAGAAAGCAATTAACTATTTAATCTATTGAACATAAATCTACTCTATTGAAAAGAAGAGCAAACTAACTATCTAATCTAGAAATTCACTCTAACTATTAGCTATGAACTAACTATCTAATCATGCATACGTAGAAAGAAAACCAGATATTAATCTAAGGACCAAGTGTAAACAAATGCATTGCGGAAAATAGTGAACTAATGTAAGCAAAACTAATTAATCAATAATTAGTCTATGAAATTGAAATGCTATTCTAGAAAGTGGAAAACTATTCTATTAAGCAAATCTACTTAACAATTGTCTAAGAAATTCAATTACATTTGATTGTGAAAAGCAAGTAAATAACAAATAAATCCTATGCTATGTGAATGAAAATGAGCAAGCACAATACTCTAACGAAATAAATCTATTCTAGTTCTATTTTTAATGAATTCAAGTAGCAACAATCTATTCTATTCTAACTATGACTTCCTATCACTGTCTCTATCAGTAAATGGGGTTTGGAGCAGAATTGTATTTGGCTACATGTGTGAATGGGTAGAGCAAGCAATGAAGTGGCTGAGTTATGAAATGGAACGGAACAACAGTTTGAAAAAGAGGAAAAATGTGATTGTCCACAATGAGCAACAAATTAAAAGGAAACGCAGCAAGGGAAGGATTGAGATGGAATGGATAGAGACGTGACAAGTGATATCGAAATAGCAATTAGAATAAACAAAAAAAATGTAAAGCAACAATCTAAACTATAACTATTTGTAAAGATGGAAATAGATAACGGAAATTGGATAGCAGATGACGAATTGATAGTACAGAAATATACATAAAAATAACAGTGAAGCAAGAGGGAAACTACCTATGCACAGAGCTTTGTAATATAAGAATTAACTAATGTTGAACAACAGTTTTACATCTATTCTAAATTACAAACAATTTACACATTGGGCAACTAATGATAAACAAATGAATTCCAGAAATGAACACTTATCTTACAGAGATACAGAGATAAACAAATGAACAAGATCGATCTTGCACAAACATACAACATGCAATATGTGGTGCCCCCCCAGAGTCACAACCTCAAGCTAACTCAACATGTCAGATGATCATAACAAAGAACCAGCTTCAATTGCAATATAAATTTCGAAATTATAGAGTTCTCAGAAAAATGTGAGCTACAACAACAATGACAGTAGCTATCACTCCCACTTCTTATCCCTATGGGGCTCTATTTATACAAAAAAAAGCTAGCGGGGAAGGATAGAACCAAATCCCCAAATCCATGGGTTGTTAAAACTAATTTCTATATTTAGAAAAATGACCATTTACGTTTTCTGGGAAATCCATTTTGAAGAATCATGAACTGCTCCCAAATGGCTTTGAATTTCATCAAAATTCCTCTCAAGGTCCTAAATGGGCCCATTCTACACAAAACCCATATGCTGGAATTTTCAATTTCTGCTTCATTTGCCCGAAAATCAAGCTCGAAATGTGTTGTCTGGTAAAACACGTGGACGTCTGAATGACCTGTTACTGCAATTAGTTTATAATACTGATTTCTGGGCTGAATTGGTGTTGGGTTGTTGGCCACCTTGATTGCTGAGTGCCAGGTTCGAATTATGGCTGGGTTGTATCATGTGATTTACCAATCATCCTCCATGATGTGCGCTCTTTCCATCTTCATGGTGCGTGAATTTAGTTTACGTCCTGTAAAAAAACCGTTTCATTATCACCTATACAATAGAACAATATGCATTAGTTTCATATGCATTAAACTATGGCAATTATAAAACATGAATGTGCATGATATATATAGTCAAAGAATGATATTCAAATAACCAATGTGAAAAGATTTGGAAAGGCATGTGGCATGGAGATTTAATAAGGACTTTTAATATCATATCCCACTCTATGTTTTAGTTTATTTAAATATGAGTGGGTTTGAAAAGTAAAAAGAATTGTTTTGATAATTAAATTCCTTTTTTTTAATATTTTTCATTTTCTTCTTTATTTAATTTTTAAATCAATGCTTTAAAACTCATCATCACTTTGTGTTTTTAATTTATTCATGCCGGATCAATGGGACTAGCACGAAGTAGAAGATGAAGATAAATCAAACCAATGACTCAATGCGGAATTTAGAGTCGAAAGAAGGGTTGAAGGAAATGTCAGATGAAGTACCAAAATGTTTATTATTTATCCAATATTGCGTTTAATGTATCAAAAATAACATATTAGGATTACTCTACATTTACGAGATTTAATTAATAAAATGAAGCAAA
The DNA here is from genome assembly GCA_027924585.1 of Larix kaempferi. Taxonomy (NCBI): domain Eukaryota; kingdom Viridiplantae; phylum Streptophyta; class Pinopsida; order Pinales; family Pinaceae; genus Larix; species Larix kaempferi. The sequence continues at coordinate 8,974,160 of BSBM01000963.1, read as the reverse complement.
AGATAACCTTATTGAACATAGATGTATTAAATCCCAGTAAATAGGTCGGGAAATTAATGTAAATAAACTCATTATAAAGAGCAATTCCGGAGCCCAACAGAACCGTTAGGAAGCCAGGCATACGGGGTCCATATCTATTTTCAACTGATAAATCGCAGATTTACTCTGTCCATAACTGTTGTCGATCACTTCCGTGTTGTTTCATATCTATCTGTTGCCGATCACTTCTGCGCCATTTCAGATCTGTCTTTTATTGATCCCTTCCATGCCATTTCAAATCCATCTGTTTCCGATCCATTCTGCGCCGTTGCGGATCCATTTGTTTCCAATCCCTTCTACATCGTAGCAGATCCATTCTGGAAAAAAAAAAAACTGTTTTTTCACCATATCTCCCTTGTTTTCACTTCGTTTCCCTTGAAAATTCCCTGACACCCATATCATCCCATTCTGCATCTTTCATTCCTCAGGACCCTATCCCACATTTTTATATTTTAGGGTTTGCCATAACTTCTTTAATTTTCACCAAATCTCCTTCAAATTTTGCCACCATGTTCATTCCCTATTTCTGCTTCTTTGTCCCTCTCTGACAAATTTTCCCATTCTTTCACCCCGCTTTTGAAATCCTCATTTTCTGCTTCCCTGTCTATTCGAAAGTGTCCAAACCTATTCAAACCCCAATTAACCATCAGAGTTTTTCCCAAATCCAAATTTCCCTTTACTAAATAAGCTTATGTTTGTGTTTTTCTACCCATTCAAAAAAAAGAAAAAAACTCCTGGTTATGGTTGTCACCCGCGTAGGAGCAAAAACCATTGAGGAAGCACTTGCAGCCATCCAAACCAAACTCCAGGATCTAGATGAAAAATTTCTCGGCCTCCATTTTGAGCATTCAACCATGAACAAAAAATGACTATCCGAGTATTCCTCAGACAATGGGTTCTCTTCTTCCAGCAATTTTCGTGGTCCGAAGCTTGATTTTCCTCGCTTCAATGCTACTAATCCAACTGGCTAGATCTATTGTGTAGAACAGTATTTCAGTATGCATAATACTTTTGATGTCATCAAAGTTCCACTTGCATCCTTTCATTTAGAATGAGAAGCTCTTCAATGGTACCATTGGTACATCAAGGCTCATGAAGAGCCAAAATGGCCAGATTTTTGTCAGCTCCTTTTGCAACGATTTGGTCCTAGTGCTTTTGATGACTTCACAGGATCCCTCACTAAAATTCACCAAATTGGCACTGTGAGAGAGTATCGGACAGAATTTGAGAAACTATCCAATCACACAGAAGGATTGTCTGATGAATTCTACAAGAGTTGTTTTATCAGTAGTTGTAAGGATGAAATCCACTCAGAGGTTAAAATGTTATGTTCCAACACAATGATGAAAGCCCTAGGGTTAGCTAAGTTGGCAGAAGACAAGATTGTCGCCCAACAACTCTCCAAACCCACTTTTGTTCCCTTCCAAAATATGGGTTCTCAACGACCTCCCATCTCGCCAACTCCTCGACCAACTCCTATCAAGAATTTGTCTAAAACAGAGATGTAGGCACGCAAAGAAAAAGGGATTGGTTATAATTGTGATGAAAAATTCACTCGAGGACATAGATGTGTTCAGCAAAAGCTCTATCTCTTGGATGTGGATTCTCTGCCTTCCTCTGAAATTGGTGAAGAAGCTCCAGATACAATGGATGATCAGGTCGACATTCAGGAGCTGCCTATTGACCCTCCATCTCAGGAAGACCACCCAGAGATATCTCTCCATGCTTTAGCCGGAATCACCACCTGTTAAAATTTAATATGCTAAGACAGAAAATAGCAACATTACATTCCATTTCACAATAATAGCATATACAGGATCACTGAAGAAACAACAAGCATAGCATAAACACAAGAGACACAGATTTATCCTGGGAAACCCTCATGGGGTAGAAAACCCAGTAAAGCTTCCTCAATATAGATGACCAGCAATATACAAAGATGCAAACCAAAGACATGATCTCCTTCTCCACCATAGCAGACCTCTCCTCCACAAGTGCGCCTCTCTCAAGTGTGTGTGTGTGTCAAATGAGGAACATACCTCCTCTATTTATACACTACACTGACATGTATTTTACACAAGTACATGTAGGCTCGTATTTAACCATTAGGTTAAATACCCTATTATAACTGACTGGGTCGACCCCCACATGGTGGGTCTAATAACCCTAGTTACCACAACCAATTCAGAGGAATAAACATCTCCGGATTCATAGTATAATCACATCGGAGGTATGGAACATCTCCGAAGTAAATAATATACAAATATAATATTCTTAGAAGTTACAATATTCAACACTCCCCCTTAACGAGAAGGATATTATAACAACATTTGCAGGAGCAACGAGTCATACATCATACATGATACATCTATAAATCATTGGAAGCTTTCTTAACATCATCAGTAACTCAACCAGTTACTGGAACATCAACATCTTCAGTACTGAGTCTTTATCTTCTGCAGCACTCGAACAACTATAGCAACATCAACGTCTGGATCCTCACGATCATCAACATCGTCATCTAGACCATCACGATCAGCATCATCGTCATCATACGATCATCAACATCGTCATTACACGATCATCAGCATCGTCATCTCACGATCATCAGCATCGTCATCGCACGATCATCAGTATCGTCATCACACGATCATCAGCATCGTCATCACACGATCATCAGCATCGTCATCACACGATCATCAGCATCGTCATCACATGATCATCAGCATCATCATCACACGATCATCAGCATTGTCATCACACGATCAGCAGCATCGTCATCACACGATCAGCAGCATCATCATCACACGATCATCAGCATCGTCATCTATATACATGATCCTTCCTTTCGGAATTACTGGATCAATCTCATCACAATCATATTTAAGACTATCCTTCCTTTTGGAATTACTGGATTTACTGTCTAAGGATGATTAGTCCAACCACAATCATATTTAAGACTATCCTTCCTTTCGAAATTACTGGATTTACTATCTAAGGATGATTAATCCAACCACAATCGCATTTAAGACTATCCTTCCTTTCAGAATTACTGGATTCACTGTCTAAGGATGATTAATCCAACCACAATCGCATTTAAGACTATCCTTCCTTTCGGAATTACTGGATTTACTGTCTAAGGATGCTTAATCCAACCACAATCGCATTTAAGACTATCCTTCCTGGATTTACTGTCTAAGGATGATTAATCCAATCACAATCACATTTAAGACTATCCTTCCTGGATTTACTGTCTAAGGATGATTAATCCAACCACAATCACATTTAAGACTATCCTTCCTAGATTTACTGTCTAAGGATGATTAATCCAATCACAATCACATTTAAGACTATCCTTCCTGGATTTACTGTCTAAGGATGATTAATCCAATCACAATCACATTTAAGACTATCCTTCTTGGATTTACTGTCTAGGGATGATTAATCCAATCACAATCACATTTAAGACTATCCTTCCTGGATTTAATGTCTAAGGATGATTAATCCAATCACAATCACATTTAAGACTATCCTTCCTGGATTTACTGTCTAAGGATGATTAATCCAATCACAATCACATTTAAGACTATCCTTCCTGGATTTACTATCTAAGGATGATTAATCCAAGCACGTGCATTTTGAACCAAGGTCCAGGGACGATGCAGTCCTATCCTCTATTCTCGGAGACACCTATCTACGGCTCACTTTAGAACTTGAGTTCAAGGATGATCCAATCCTCTCAAGTCCACCAAGGACTTCATTCTCGGAGACCTCACATCTACGGCTCTCTTTAGGACTGAAAGCCCAGGGATGATCCAATCCCCTCAAGTCCACCAAGGACTTCATTCTCGGAGACCTCACGTCTACGACTCTCTTTAGGACTGAAAGTCCAGGGATGATCCAATCCCCTCAAGTCCACCAAGGACTTCATTCTCGGAGACCTCACGTCTACGGCTCTCTTTAGAACTGAAAGTCCAGGGATGATCCAATCCCCTCAAGTCCACCAAGGACTTCATTCTCAGAGACCTCACGTCTACGGCTCTCTTTAGGACTGAAAGTCCAGGGATGATCCAATCCTCTCAACTGTCCACTAAGGACTTCATTCTCGGAGACCTCACGTCTACGGCTCTCTTTAGGACTGAAAGTCCAGGGATGATCCAATCCCCTCAACTGTCCACTAAGGACTTCATTTTCGGAGACCTCACGTCTACGGCTCTCTTTAGGATTGAAAGTCTAGGGATGATCCAATCCCCTCAACTGTCCACTAAGGACTTCATTTTCGGAGACCTCACGTCTACGGCTCACTTTAGAACTGAAGTTCAAGGATGATCCAATCCTCATCTGTATTCTCATCTATACAGGTACAAATATCCAAGAGCATGTATCACATCAAAACATGTATACATCACATCAAAACATGTATACATCTAGCATGTATTCTCACTAATACATCTAACATCAAAACATGTATACATCACATCAAAACATGTATACATCACTAATCAAAACATGTATACATCACACCAAAACATGTATACATCTAGCATGTATTCTCACTAATACATCTAACATCAAAACATGTATACATCACATCAAAACATGTATACATCTAAAAATAAAAGATATATAGGAGTTCTAAATCTAAGTAATTCTAAGTAACTAAGTGCAACAAAACAAAATTTAAGGGACAGACTTGTTATCAAGTACTATACTACTCCCCCTTTCGAGGAGGGTCCTTCTGGACTATACCAAGCTTGTCTCGGAAGTATTCAAACTTTACTCGAGACAAAGGTTTAGTCAGGATATCGGCAATCTGATCCTCAGTGCTTATATACTCGAGCTTGATAGCTCCTCTCTGCACCATGTCTCGTATATAGAAGTATCGGATCTCAATGTGTTTTGACTTATCGTGGAACACAGGATATTCAGACATCTTAATGTAGCTTTGATCATCACACATAATCACAGTGGGATCCATTTCTAAGTCAAACACTCCATATAAAAGCTTCTGAAGCCATACTGCTTCACAGCTGGCAGAGCAAACAGCCATATATTCTACTTCAGCAGTACTGAGAGCCACACTAGAATGTTTCTTGCTGAACCATGAGATCATGGCAGATTCAAGACTATAACATCCACCTGATGTACTCTTTCTGTCTGAGACACTTCCTGCCCAATCAGAATCTGAGTAACCATGTAAACGGAGTTCATGACCTCCAAGATAATATAGACCAAAAATCTAATGTACCTTTTAGGTACCTCACTACATGCTTTGTAGCTATTAAGTGAACCTTTCTAGGTTCTACTAGATACTGACTTAGGGTATTTACAGCAAAGCATATATCTGGCCTAGTATTTGTTAAATACATCAATGACTATATAGGGTTAGGTCCACTAAATACGATGAGTCATTAACTAACAACTTCAAGTTGGAGTCCATGGGAGTGGCCATGGCTTTATACTCCAACATATCAAATCTTTTTAGAAACTTCACAGCATACTTACCTTGATTTAAAAGATTCCTTTTGGATCTTGCCATACTTCTAGACCTAAGAAGTAGTGCATTAATCCGAGATCTTTCATTTTCATTTCTGCAGCCATTTTCATGACCTGTTTCTCATTCCTTGTCAGAAAGAGATCATCGTCATACAATAATGGTATGATAGGTTCATCATCCACAACCTTAAGGTAAAGGTTAGGAACATTTTTACTTCTGGTAAAGCCCAAGCTTTGTCATGAAGCTGTCAATTTGTCCATTATTCACACTCAGCATTGAGTGATCTTCTGCATATCTATCTGTGCCATCTCTCGTCAGATGGGTCTACTAATATGAACCTCAAAATCATTCGAACTCTGTGGTGAGTTCCTTCTTGCATCCATGTCATATGTGTATAGAACCCATATTCAACCTTGTAGAAAAGGTTGAGATCCACATCACCCATGATGATCATTAAGCTCATCAATTGACTACTGATCCTGGGAACCCATACAAAACCTGATTACATTATTAAGAGAATGGTCTTATCTAGTCCCTTGGAGCAAAATGATTCTCTTCCTCTTTCTAAGAGAATCTCTTAACCACAAGCTTTCTATAGTGTGTTTGATTTGTAAATCTTTTGTTGAACATCCATCGCTTGTTCAGAGTTCATCATTCATCATGATCTTTCCTACAAATCAAAATTAAGTACATGATTAGTAATACTTCATAATCATCAAATCATATTGACATGATAACCTACTATGCATACAGATATCATTTACATAGTTATGCAACTATTTTGACCAATACTTTGGCACAACACTTTCCCATATCCTGTATGCATACAGTGGCTATCTATATGCCTTCCATCTCTACCAGAACATACTATCGAGAGTGTGCACAGCTCTCAGTATGTCAGCAAAGAGGTTTCATTCTAGACAAGCAACAATGGAATGTTTGTCCAATTTACCAATCATATGCATATTAGTAGTATACTGTTCAATGCTTTATGAATGTTTACACTCAGCATGATATATCCTAGGAATACAAATATGCATACAAGCAATATCATTTACTATTTCTAATAACAACTCAAATACTTATCTTTTATGTTTGTGTGGTTGTCTCCCGCTTGATCTTCTGTATGTCTTCTGAACTTCTATTCATTCTGTACCACTGTGCATGCTCAAGTGTACACTAGTGTCATCCTCATGATCTCATACACAAACATACATTCATTAGTATATTCTCAATATTATCAAAACATTCTAATTCTAAATAATCTTGAATATGTACAGTCATGATTATTAGTATTCAGGGTTTCAAGGAAGTCTTCTTTCACTCATGCATATTCTTGTTTGATCTAGTATGCATAAACCCTTGATTACTAACCAATCATACCAAGTATACTTACACAAGGTAAGATTCTAACATGACATAGTAAAACATACCTGGATTAGTATACCTGCTTAGTTATGTACAACATACCTAAACAATCTCTTCAATGATTTAGAGATCCTAAGCTAGAACCTGCATGTCTCCTAGGTTAAACATAATATAACAAAGTCATACATACCTCGTGAGTCTTTGTCTTCATGTTGTCATGGTCATGGAACTTGATTTGTCTTTTGTGATGTACCTGTGTCTTGTTAGCAGACAACATCAACCTTACACAACACCATAATGCATAAGTACAATCATATAGCCCTAATCAATGAATGTCTTCGATCATTCACATGCATTCATATTGTTACTAGGGTGATAAGAAAATTAATAACATTAATCAAGATTGTACTAATAAATAACATGAAGACAAACACATTATGAACTTAATCAAGAATCAGATTTCAAGGCATACCTGAACCTCCTTAAGTCATACCTGTCGAGACGTTTTGTAGTCTTCTTATGTAAATCCTTAGCCTCAACTCCCCCTGAAACTTGATCTGGACATTGATTAGGGTTTGCTAGAGAAACCCTAAAAATTCAATCTTTGAATTTCACACTTCTCAATGGATGGAAGAATGTGTCTTGCTAAGCTGATCAACCTAGCATTCTTCAATTTTGAAATCTCCAAAATTTGACCCCTCAAAATTGCCTTCGAAACTTCTGGATCTTCTGGACAGGAACCCGAACTAGGGTTTGATGAAGCCCAGTCTTCTACCCAACCAAAAATTTGATCTTGGTCTCTAAATTTCAATTTTTCTGAGTAGCATTCAGCCGTGGACTCCGATTCCAAAAATTCTAACTTTCTCCGAAACCCTAAATTTCGGAAGCCATGAATAAAGGTGCTCCAAAAATAATTCTGTTTTGACATAAATATGCACTTGATTGTTTCTGCTATAACTCTAAAATTTCTTCTCCACAGGGTCTGAAAACTTTTTCTGCAGTAGCCTGACCTGTCATCTTTCCATCCTGACAGGTCTGACCTCAATTGGATTTTCTGAGAGAGAGTTATGCCAAGTGTCGCAACGTGACCTGTTTATGGGATAAAACAGGAGAGCGAACTTGTATGGCATGCCACGTGTCACTATTTGAACTTAGGCCTCTGAAAACTTTTTCTGAGATAGCTCGTCCTGTTATCTTTACATATTGATAGGTCTGACCTCAATTGGACTCTCTGAGAGAGAGTTATGCCAAGTGTCGCAACGTGACCTGTTTATGGGATAAAACAGGAGATCGAACTTGTACGGAATTCCACGTGTCACTCGTTCACCTTCAGCCTCTGAAAAAGTTTCCTGAGATAGTACAGTCTGTGTACTACCCGCCACTTTTTATGAAATTTCATTTGGAGCTTCCTAGCCCAAGTTATGACCTTTTTTCCAAGGTGACCTGATTTTGACTGAGATCTGGAAGAGGCAGAAACCCTAACTTGTACTGATCATAACTTATAAAGTACAACGAATCTGAGGGTGCCCTTTGGACACAAGGTACCTGGGGATGTTATCTTCGACCTGTAAACTTTTCAGACCCTGAACCTTTGCAGAAATGGATTTATAGTGAAATTTCCACGATGAATGGTTTTTGCTATGTAAAACCCTAACCTTCAAATTGTCGTAAGTAAAGCAAGTGTCGTAAGTGCCATACCTTGTCTTCCTTCAGGTTAGCTCTGATACCATGTTAAAATTTAATATGCTAAGACAGAAAATAGAAACATTACATTCCATTTCACAATAATAGCATATACAGGATCACTGAAGAAACAACAAGCATAGCATAAACACAAGAGACACAGATTTATCCTGGGAAACCCTCATGGGGTAGAAAACCCAGTAAAGCTTCCTCAATATAGATGACCAGCAATATACAAAGATGCAAACCAAAGACATGATCTCCTTCTCCACCATAGCAGACCTCTCCTCCACAAGTGCGCCTCTCTCAAGTGTGTGTGTGTGTCAAATGAGGAACATACCTCCTCTATTTATACACTACACTAACATGTATTTTACACAAGTACATGTAGGCTCGTATTTAACCATTAGGTTAAATACCCTATTATAACTGACTGGGCCGACCCCCACATGGTGGGTCTAATAACCCTAGTTACCACAACCAATTCGGAGGAATAAACATCTCCGGATTCATAGTATAATCACATCGGAGGTATGGAACATCTCCGGAGTAAATAATATACAAATATAATATTCTTAGAAGTTACAATATTCAACACCACCCCCCAAACAATGCGGGTCAAGGGTTACTTTAAGAAGCTCCCTCTTACCATACTCATTGATTCTGGTAGCACTCATAAATTCATTGACCCTTGGATTGCCAAATAGGATGATTGTTTTATCCATCCTTGCTCCAACAACTTTGAAGTCATGGTTGCCAATGGGGGCACCTTACCTTGCAAGGGGAAGTGTCACAATGTGCATATCTCTATGGAATATTGTAACTTGCATTTTGACATGTTATCCTTGGCCTTAGGAGGATGTGATGTGGTTTTGAGTGTTCAATTGTTATGCACACTTGGACCCATCTTATGGGATCTTGCTGAACTTTGGATGCAGTTTTCAGTCAATGGGAAAAAACATGAATTTACAAGCTTAGAACTAGGGTCTCTTCGCATCATCAGTTCACATCTCCTGGAAAAACTCCTTAAGAAGAATTCACATGGTGTCATCGCTCAGCTCCATTCCATTCAGATGCACCCATCAAAGGTCTCCACTACTCCCTTGGATCGCCAACCAATTTTGGATAGATATGGTGATGCCTTTGCTGAACCAGTGGGATTGTCACCTTCACAAGACATTTCCGATAATAATTTAGCTGCCTCTACATCTGCAAAGGAAATGATGCCTATTTTGCATGCAGTACAAACGTGGAAAACCTACCTATTAGGGAACTCTTTCTACATCATGACTGCTCACCAGAGTCTGAAATATTACCTGGAACAATGGGTCTCCTCACCCACACAACTGAAATGGATTCACCAACTCATGGTTTATGCCAATGAGATCACTTACATGAAGGGTCAAGACAATTTGGTGGCAGATGCTCCTTATCGCACAATTGATGCCCCAGTTTTTCTTTTAGCTATTTCTCTGCTTGTTCCAAATTGGTTGCAATCTATTCAACAGGGCTATGTCTTCTCTGAACTCCATGCGTCTCCATTGGTTAGGAACTTCAGGTTCCTCCAAACATATGAGCAAGAAAAACATACCTTCTTTTCGTAGGGAATGAAAATGACAATTCAACAGATGCTGGCTGAATATGATACCTTCCAGCTCCTTGCGGTATTGCTCGAACCCGTACGCATCCTTCCATGGATCTGGATAGATATGTCTCTGGAATTCATTAAAGGGCTCCCTAAATCTGGCGGGTAGGCTGTCATTACCAATAAATGTTTGGAAACTTCTCTTTGTTGCTTCACCTCCAAACAACAACCTCCGTGGGAAAAGTGGCTCCCTCTCGTTGAATGGTGGTACCCTACTGCATCTAAAATTACTCCATATGAAGCAATCTATGGCCATGAACCACCATTTCTTCTTCCATATACCCTCAATAATGCACCAATTCAGGCAATTGACACGGTTCTTCAAAACTGTGATCAGATTCTTCGCATTTTGCAGGACACTCTTCACATGGCCAGAATTCGAATGAAACAACAAGCCGATCAACACCATTCTGAGCGCACTTTTCAAGCAGTTGATATGGTTTTTCTTTGTCTACATCCTTCCAAGAAATCCTCCATGACACTCAAAGGGTGTCTGCTTATCTCTCGCTCTATCATAGAGGCATTTACTCAGTGGAAGGACATGTAACCAACGGCTACTACATGGGCACCACTCCTTCAGATTCAGCGTCAATTTCCACATCTAAAGCTTTGAGGACAACGCTTTTTCTAAGGGAGAGCGGATGTTAGGAACCCATGTCATTACTTTGTTAGTATATTTCTATTGGACACATATGCTTTGTAAGACGTCCCGTAGTAATTGTTGATCCATAGTTTGTGTTATTGTTGTTGGGCGCATATGCTTTGTAAGTTGCCTGTAGTAATTGTTGACCCATAGTTTGTATTGTCCCATGGTTTTGTCCCATAGTATTGGCGCCTAGACTTAGTATATAAGTGTGTGTTGAGGCCAATGAATGCACCGTGAAGTTATTTGTATTGAGCTTTCTCAAAGGAGGTTGCCCCCTCGAAGTGGCCTGTGATCAATAAAGTGATTCCGAGTTCTGTTATTACTGCTATCTTGTGTATTTTCATTAATTAATTGTTGCAGGTTCCTCACAATCGCAAACTTCACTGACTTAGTGTTTACCTAGATAAATCATACATTCAACTTGCTCATAACCACTTGCACATTCAGTTATATATGTTCAATACTTAACATATTATCCTCATCCACCATGCACATGAAAATACATATAAAAGCACTAACATATGTAAACATAAATATGAATCTCAACATAAGCATAAGCATACACAATCACACTCATCCAATCGCATAATACACTTATTTACGTGGTTCACCCCAGGATGGGAGCTACATCCACAGGAACTGTTATTTATATTAATGGGAAGGGTCAACAGTTCCAGCCTGTGCACTCAGCTGCAGACTCCTCTCTCTACAATAGGTCTCTGCGCACTCAACTGCAGAGCCTCTTTCTCTCTTCTCGTTCTTACAATAAAAAAATGAGACAAAAAATGACCAATGAAGATCAACAAAAGACCAACAAATATTAACCCTTCCCTTGCAAAATTGCCCCTTTAATAAATTGTGCCTGAAGGTCATGTATTTACAATGATTGTGGGCCAAAAACCCTATAGTACCAAAAATCCCCCCAAAATGGCATGGTTACCCCGCTAACCCGACCTGTCGTAGTCGATAGCTGCATCACTTTCCTTCGACTGTCTTTCTACATTGCTTTTGGATCTGACACCTTCTTCTGATAGCCGCAGTTCTGATTGCGCAGCTCTGACTCTGCTCTAGCACGTCCCTTTCCATCGCTTTAGCTTCATCTGTCGCTATCGGTTTGTCGTTATACTTCTAACGGTCTCTGCCACTTTGGTCTGACAGGTCACTTTCCTCCTTTTTTGTGTCGTTCCTTACCCTTCTCCTAGGATTCTGCGGAGTGGCTTAATCAAAATAGGTCGCTGTTGGACCTAGCTTCGCTTGTACTTCACTGCTAAAAATAATTGTTGTGCTGGCACTTCGCATCATCAAAAATGCACCAAGCTTGGAATTCGCTTTTCCACTATGCTTACTCGGACTGCGCATTGCCAAAAAATGTGCCACTTGGGACACACCCAACACTGTGCTAGTTTCTCCTATGGGTGAAGCTTCTAGCTTCATCGCAATTTAAAATGTTTTTGTTTGTGATGTTACCTTCTATTGCATCAGTGATAATTGAATGTGGGGAAACATCGCAGCTATGAACCATTCTTGATGCTATTGTGGTGCTATTTCAGAGCTAACTTTATCTAACAATGATTTGAATTTCTTATCAAACTCCCACAGAGTCTCACTAGGGTTATGTTTGATTTATGGTAGCTATGTAATGCACCGAGATTCTGACTTAGGTTTCTTAAATTATTTAATAAGAACAGTTTTGATATTCACTAGTGTTATATTCTGTCCAACTGAATATTTCATGAACCATGTTAAAGCTCTGTCTCTAAATGTGGTAACTAGCTGAGCTTATTTTATAGCATCATCTTGTACCTGTTTAACATTCCATACAGCTTCACAGAGAAACCAATGTTGCTCTGGGTATTCTAGACCAGTTCCTTTAAAAATAGGTAGCTTAATGTCATCTTCCATTCTTCTTCTAGGAGGTGTAGTGTTCTGAAATGTGGCCCAAGGTATACCACTACTTGGCTAATTTTGATTACTTGATCTTGTAGTGTTACTACTACTAGTGTTTTGTGAACTAGTAATATTTCTTTCATCAACCATAGGTTTCTGTGGAGTAATAGGCTGATAGCCAATGCGTCTAGGTTCTGTTTCACTATCAGACTCAACCTGATATGAGTTTCTATCACTTTCTAATTCAGTTTCTAGTGCAAGGTTCAACTTCATGAGACCTCTTTCTAGTGCTAACTTTATATCTTTTTCCACTTCTCAAAATAACAATATCTTCATCTATGTCAATATCTGTGTTACTGCACATTACAGACTCAATCCCTAGGAATCTGATTGCATTCTTAAGACTGATTTTCAGTTAGTAGCATTTTAATGTATAAAATCAAGTTTTTCAGGTACTTACCTCTAAATCCTTGAAAGAAATATCCTTTTGTTGCACTATAATACTTCAACATGTCCATAGTGAAATATGTAACATAGCCTTCCAATAAGCTATCCAACCAAAATTCTACTACTTTTGAAATCTGGTTTCCAATCCCTTTAAGCCTCCAAATCAAATCTTGATTCCAAACTGTAGGTTCTCCACTCTGAAAATAGCTTTTCCATTTTGTTATCCTCTATATCCACTCATGTAACTCAATAGAAAAAGATGCGAATAAAATTTCATGCATGTGAGTGAATATATACCTCTACAAAATTGTTATGTGGTAAGAAGCGAATGTATGTTCTCTTTCTTTCCAAACTCCAGTTCTGTATTTCTTTCTTCTCTGGATTCCACATCAATGTGATACTTCAATATCACACTTTATTGGCATAGAAATTATCACTACTACATTTTTGGCCTTTAGGGGGGGTTGTCTTCTGCCCCCCAAGAGTGACCTACGGGGGGGGTTTTGGCTTTGGGGGCGGTTTTGCTAAAACCGCCGCTAAAGGCACTGATGTTAAAGGTTTTCCCTTTAAGGGTGGTTTTTGATGAGATTAGAACCACCCAAAAAAGTGACTTTTGGGGGTGGTTTGTGACCCCCCTCGTAGAGGTCTACGGTGGAGGTTTTAAACCCCCTCATAGACCCCTTCATAGAGACCTACAGGGATGGTTTTGAACCCCCTTCATAGAGACCTACGAGGGTGGTTGTGAACCCCCCTCATAAGCCCCCTCATACAAATCTACAGGGGTGGTTTGGAACCCCCCTCATAGAGGACTATAGGGGCGATTTCAAACCCCCTCGTAGAGGCCTATAGGGGCGGCTGTGAACCACCCTCATATAGTCCTATAGGGGCGATTTGGAACCCCCCTTGTAGAGGCCTATAGGGGTAGTTTAGAACCCCCCTCGTAGAGGCTTATAGGGGCAATTTTTAACCCCCCTCGTAGAGGCCTATAGAGGCAGTTTGAAACCCCCCTAGTAGAGGCCTATAGGGGCAATTTGGAACCTCCCTAGTAGATTCCTATAGGGGCGGTTGTAACCCCCCTCATAGAGGCCTACAGAGGTGGTTTGAAACCCCCTTTGTACCTACAAGGGTGGTTCTAAACCCCCCTCATTGTAACATACAAGGAAAATTTTGAACCCCCCTTGTAGTGACATATGAAGGTGGCTTAGAACCCCCCTCGTAGTGACATATGAAGGCATTTTAGAACCCCACTTGTAGCAACATACAAAGACGGTTTGAAACCCCCTCTATATCCATAATAAATCATAATAAAATATATTTTATTAAAAATACCAATATTGCAATATCAATAGGGCATGGAGGAATCGAACCACCAACCTCCTGCTTGTAAGGTAGGTGCTCTTCCATTGAGATAGAACCCTTTCAGAATTGTGGAGAGGAGAATATGAACACCCAGATTGCATCATTTGTAATTATAAGAAAAGACAATAATATCCAAAGACAACCATGCTTAAAATCCAATTTATTTTTCAAAACACATTCATAAGCACAAAAATATACCATAATAAGCCTAGAGATCCTTCTAACTTTTGGAACTATTTGAAGAGACCCCAAAGATGTCTAACCACAAAAATCTACATAAGTAATTTCACATAGGATCTATGTTGGTAAAGAAACTGGGATTTAAGTCCCTCGTTTATAGATAATTAACATTTATCATATACTAGATCCACAGGGTATACTTCAAAATTGCTAAACACCATAACCATAAAAGCATTACAAGATTATTCTAATCCAATGAAAATGAAAGGAAATGCAAGAAATCATAAAATTGCTAGGAGATATGGGTCTATTCTACAATAGACCTAATTCATTACTACTAGATATTCTTGCTCCTGGATCCTTTACTCGCATACATCTGCACCCCTATGTGGTCTCCCCTGCTCGGGATTGAGGGTTCCTCATGTTTTCCATGACCTAGCATAGATTTCATGCTCTGATCTACTTTACTTTCATTTCTTGTCTTCTGCTTTTTATAGGAGGTTGTTTGGTACTCCCGCTTTGTAATAAGATCTTTTGTACTTGGCAGTCCCATTGACCTATTTGTGGTCATTAGTTGGACATTAATAAAATTATCTTATCTTATCTTATTTATCTATCATCCTCAAGCAATGATAGTATCTTGCTTACATGGAGACATCACCACAAGTATTTCTCCCTTTATTATTAATGCTATAATTGCTCACGATAAAATTGACTTAAAATGGTTCTAGCAGGCAATTACAATATTAAGTCTCAGTATAGGTGTTAAATTTTTCAGAATTTACTTCAATCTTATCTAGGATCTTAACTGAGAGAACAACATGTATCGAAAATCTATAGCATATCAATCATGGACACAATAATTCAAGCACACAGGAGACACGGAGTTTACTTGGGAAAAACCATAAAGGTGAAAAACCCCAATAACTTCCTCATAGATAGATAGAGCAATGATACAACCAGAATACAAGAGATAGTCTTCTCCTAGCAGCAGAGCCTCCTCCTCCACAAGTGCACCACTCTCCAAAGTGTGAGTGAGAGAATAGAATGTGTAAAATGAGAGAGACACACTCTCTATTTATACACTAACTTGACTTGACCTTTACTCAACTAGGTCGGCCTTAACTTAACCACTTAACATAACGCTGACTGGGCCGACACCCAATAGGGTGGTCTAATAACCCTTTGACCCACATGGCCGACCCCCAATAGGGTGGTATAATAACCCTTTGACCCACATGGCCGACCCCCAATAGGCTGGTCTAATAACCCTTCGACCCACATGACTTATACAGGGCCGACCCCAACAAGGTGGTCTAATAACCCATCAAGTATAAGTTACGACACTTACAATATAAATGACGACACTTCCATATAGAAGAATAATAACATCTCTATAGGAATACAACCACTTCCGTATAGAGGAATAATAAAATCTCTATAGGAATACAATATACATATATGTGAAATACATTCCGAAGTTACATATACATCAACAATAGGATCTCAAAAGATAGATATTTTTTAGGTTTCAACATGGCCATTTACCATTGTAGTCAATGATGCCTTATATGTCTACAACTAACTAGATTTAGAGGCTTTTTTTAAGGAAATGTTTGAATCTATTGTTCATGCCTTCATGCAGTAGGCCATGTATCCTAAGTGGCCACCCACTAAAAAACTTTTTGTAGGAAATGATATTATTTCGTCAGCCTGGCTAGAATTAAGAGTGCAGTTATAGCACTGAATGGTTCAAGAATCAAGACTAAGCATGTTTACACTAAAAACTATATTCATCTTGACTACTTGTACTTGCTAACCTTGCTACTTGATATGTTCCAAGATGAAGAAATAAGAAGACTGAACAGAGTTCTAAGTGATTAAAAGGTACCTACCTCCTAGGAAGGAAAAATAAAGTTTATATTCTCCAAAATTCTGAATGTAGACTTCTAAATTTGGGACATTTTGAATTATGTTCATTTTCGGGCTCTTGATGACCTTAGCCTATAGGGATTCTTGGTAGCACTTTTGATTTAAGTGTTTTTGAGGATTGATTCCCCCAAAAGGGCATATTTAATTAGCCCTTATGCAACCTTCAAACCTATAAATTGTTATTGCAGTAGTGAAGAAGTAGATGGCACCCAAAAAAGACAAGGTTTGCTATGAAGACCTACCACAACATGATGCCTCTTTATTTGATGCATTTCCTTTATTTGAAACTAGGCCTGATATGTTTAATACATAAAATGATTATACTTACAAAAATTAAATGTTAGTAGGATCTATAAGCAAGCCCTAGTAGGTTATTTCTTAGGCAGACTCCCTCTCAAGATCATAATCATAGAGCGGATTAAAAAAAACTGGGAGTTTCATGGCCGGGAAGTTGTAGGTATTAAGAACCTTACCAAAGATTTTTCTTATTTCAACTTGTGGAGGGAGCACACTGAGCTGGAGTTTTTTGAACCGGACCAGAAATGGAAAAAAATGGACTAAATTCTTACCTTTTCTGGTCTGAAACGTCGAAGTGGAATGATATGGCCCTGAAAATGGTTAGACCAACCAACTTTGTTGGATCCGGTGCAATTCTGATAACACTGCTCAGATGCAGCCACTTGCTATGACACAGAACCTTTGCTTTCCCACAATGGGATGAGCCAATCTTAGCTAATGAATAGGCTTAAATCTGCTACCCTGAAACGGTTGAATTTCCAGGTCTCCCTCTGGCATCATGGCAATTCTTGGACAATTAGTATCCCTGCTAAGGAAATTGATCAGCTACATGTAAAGGCTCTTTAAATGTTTAAAGTTTAAACCTCAACCCACCAAGCATGTTGGCATTTAGAAGGATCCTTCTTCTAACTTAAAAGAAACTATTGCAATATTAGTTGGTCAGAGTAAGTTCACCCAAATGGTGATCTATAGAAATATGGCCTGGTTGTTGTTTCCAATGTCAAAGCATAGACCATAAAGCTAAAAATCTCTTATGGATCCAAAAGCATAAGAGGTTGTAAAACTACAGTTCTCAATGAAGGAATGTACAAAAGAAAAAATTTGGACCAAAGTGGTCCACAGAAATTATATTGGCTCCTCTACTTAACTTATTGTAAAGTGATTAAGATCTTATTCTCTTGCTTTAACTTTTGATAAATTAGAATTTGTAAAAATAAAAATAGTACCATTTATGCTTATGATGGTATAAGGTAAACTACAAAGGTACCAATTCACAACTTGTCTAACTAGTTAAAGCTTTAGAACTAAGTTGCACGAAGCTTGGAAAGAGGTATGGGTTTTTGAAATGGGAGCACCAGGAAATGTGACCCCCTTGAAAATGGATACATCTAGGAAACACAATATATATATATATGTGTGTGTGTGTGTGTGTGTGTGTGTATCATGCTATCTTGCAAGAAAATTAGAATGATAAACAAATCATTTTAGACTATGTAAAGATTAGGGAGTTTTAGACTTTCTAAGGATCCTATGTGTCACTGAAAAAGAAGTTTTACCCAAAAAAATTATTTTTATCATCTCGAGTCATGCAGTATTGCCTTGCCTCGGCCACATGGGATTGACCAACATGTGACCACTGCAACCAGACTACGCCTCTTAGCCTAAGGTCTGCCCATAACTTCACCTTAGATGACAATATGTTAGATGTGCAACTTTAGTTCTATAGTTCTACTTAACTAAGTTATCCAACAACAAGTACACGTCCAACCACGACCTTTAAAACATTCTAGTGATACTTATATTATCTAATATTATAATAGTTATCCAACACCATGCATT
This sequence comes from Larix kaempferi, assembly GCA_027924585.1. Lineage (NCBI taxonomy): Eukaryota > Viridiplantae > Streptophyta > Pinopsida > Pinales > Pinaceae > Larix > Larix kaempferi. Next base: position 8,955,620 of record BSBM01000963.1, on the reverse strand, counting down.
GTAGGAAACATAACAACATTTACCCAACCAAAGAGAACACAAGGCACATGTGCAAATGAAACCCAAAGCGGATTCCTTAACTTTATTAGATGAAGTATGTTTAATGTACAACAGAGGCGCCATACCAACTGCTAATGGTTCTTTTTATAGACTATAATTACAAAAGGCATCACTTGCCCAAAACTACCAATCCATCCAACCCCTACAGAACCTTAGGCCTACCTCTTGTAGGTCTTGTTCACTTCTCCTTTTCACCCACAATGCAAATTCACCCTAGTAGTCCAAGCCTGGTACTTGGCACTTGAATGCTTGCTTGAATGAAAGGATGCCTTATCACAATGATGTGTCCTTCTATATAAATTAGTCTTTCCAAGCTCTTGCAAGCCCCTTGCTTCAAGGTGGAACTAATTGCTCACATCCAACTTTGCTTCCTTTCATATCTTCCATCCATTGATCATTCAACATCTGGAAGTGTGCCTACAAACTGAACCTGTCACAAGTATGCTCAACACCTGTGTACCCACAAGTGCACCCATCACAAGTGTTCCCACTGCATGTGTTCCTATCACATGTGCGCCCACAAGTCTGCCCATCACAAGTGTGCATGTAGAAAGCATTCCCAGTGAGTGTGCCCAAATGCACCCAATCAATTCCGTCAAAGGTAATGCTTCACCAACTAAAGGAATGCTCAACTCCCTTGGGTTTGTACATCTAGATTGTGTGGCTAGGGAATTCCTAAGTCGTATGAAGGAAACATGAACAGTTCACAACTCCATTCTTCTATCCAACAAGTTATGTTTGGAATCATGATCTTCCCTGGCGACCCTCAGTTCCCACCTGATAGTGCACCTATTGTTGGTTGTAGGTAGAGGCCTTACACCATGCCTCTCAAGAGAACTTGAGTGGGCCTAAAGAACTTAAACAATGCATTGAAATACAGGGGGATCCATGATGAAACAGTCCTAAAATTCCTTGAGCCATACTGTACGATATTTCCAAATCACAAAATGTTTCCATTGCAGTCCCTATCAACTAGCCTAATTTTGAACTCAATACCCAAATTAGTATACTCATTTTAAAATTATCTGTAAGCATGACGTAATAAAGTAAGGTGAATAAAATAAAAATATGGAAAATGTTGCATAGGAGTGAGAGGGGAGCTATAATATGACAAGTGGCTTCCACCCATATTACCCCATATAATTTCCAAAGGTGTCAAAGGTAAGTAAAGACTAGAGGGAATGTTGGACACTTCACTCCGTGCAGATTAAATGCCTACCTACCAATACTCTTGTATATCAACTTCATTTTGTTTTAAGACCCCGGGTTCTTTTTGCTATCTCACTTGCTCATTTTACACTCACATAGAACTCATACGAAATAAGAAAACCAAGGGGGGATGCTGCTATGAATTTATGAAGAAGCTGAATTCTCACTCCTAGAATCGATTTCTTGAGATTACCATATAAATCTTCAGAATCATGATGGCAGAAGAAAACACTTTTACTTGTAAGCCAACTAACATGCTCAGAAAAGCTATGTCATTGTTTCCAGCCTTCAAGGAAATAGCTTTTTCATACTTGAATTTGATATTGTCTTGTAATTTCCCAAATTTGGCATTGGGTCACAATGGCCTAATGACATTGTCCCTATTCAGTAGAGTTTGTCAAATTGATGCTAAAGTTCAAATAATTGCCAAGGAGGAAATTTACTAGTTTCTTAGGTTTGGGGTGGAATCTTTGGGATTTGGAATAATGGGGATAATAAATGATGTTTGAAAATTAGAATGGCATAAATATTTAATAAATGAGCTAAATAAATATATACAAGTGAAAATCAAAGTGGCATTTGATCATGAAGACACATGGAGGAAGTGGGACCCACATATGGCTAGATTTCTCCACTACACTTGGTATCATTCTCTCACCAATTCGAATTCAAGGTGAATGGTAACATACTTGGGGGATTCCAAAAGGTATTATTCATTGCATGACTCATCCAAGGTCGAAATATAGAGGAAGAGTAACTCCCATGGAAGAGGAAGAGGCAATTTGGAGCTAGTGAGACACTTGGGCTAGATTCCCTAGCTCTATGACAACAACGATGAAGATGCTATGACACCTATGACACAAATCAGACCTGAAGGCTGACATATGACATATATGACATGTTAGGGTTAAAATTAGACTCCAAGAGGGCGCTCAAGGGTGTTAGGGCAGCTAAGATGCTTCCACATGTGATTTGGTGGAAGTGGGAGACTAGGAATTGTTGTACAAGTGGCGTTCTTTGGAATCTCTTCCCAACTTGAGTTGGCATGAGTCTCTTGCAAGGAATTTGACCCATGGAGGACATTATAAGTTTATAAATTTCAATAATGAAGAATGAAACCGGCTTTTGATCATTTGTAGAATTTGCAATTACATTTGTGAAGAGGGAGAGCTAGTGGATGACTAGTTTCTTGCCTTAGCCAATTTCGAGGGTGAAAGATTCCCATCCAAGTTGGTAATTGGAAAGGCCATTCAGACCTTTCATTTGGAGCTTTAATGGAGTTTTTATTTGCAGGTTTAAGCTATAGGTCAGCTCATGGTTTCTTCTATTGCAGCTCACTCCAACCATTTCCAGTTTTGATGGCATATTCTTGATCCTTGAGGGAGGGCGTTTTTGGTGAGCTATTGTACTCTTTGGGGAAGATTTTAATGGCCAATTTATTTTTTAATATGAATTAAATAATCTGTTATTCATCTCCAAAAATTTTCAGGTCGAAATTCCAAGTAGAAATTTATAAATCTCATGTTTAATGGAAGAACAATGCCATTTCCCCACTACCTTGTTGTGAGCCAATGTATTGATGATGATTTCGAATGAATGGATGATTATTTGATATATTTGTGATCAATATACTGCCATGGATGTCTTCTACAAGTTTCATGTATTGTACTTGAGCATTTGAAGCATTTTTACTCAGTTTAGTTGTATTGGGAGGTGAAATAGTGCCATTTCCACAAGGGTCGAATTGGGGATTTTTGCAGTTGAATGGGAGAGGGTGAGAACAGTTGTAATAATCCATTAATGGTGCATATGATACTTTAATAACATAATTAACACATTACATACCTCTTTTCATAAATTTGAGTGGGTTTGGAGGCATTTGGGAAGCCATTTTCAGTACTTACCCTAGGGGGATTTGAACCCTAAATTACTAGTAAAATTGCATAATTGGTCCAGAATATGAAGAGAGTTTGCAAAGGTATTTTGTTGGCCATATTTCATCCATAAAAATCATATTCAGGTTCTAATATCATTCATACACCTTCCTTGAATATTTGAAGGCATTGGGAGTCAATTTGATACCTAGAGACCAATACTAGTCAAAGGAAAATCACTAGTAAAGTTACCTACATTGATCAGAATTGAAAGAGGATTTGCAGAAGTATTTTAAAGGTCCAAAGGCATCTATGAAACACATATTTATGTTCTAATATCATTCATATACCTTCTCATAATATTTGGGATCATTTGGGGCAAATTTGGGGCCTAGAGATCAAAACTAGTAAAAAATCTAACTAGGGAAAAAAAAGTGAAAATTGCCATTTTAATAAAATTCCTAACAAGGGACATTACAATGGTATCAGAGCATGGACCTTGCACCTGTGGATTAGGTACATACATTCAAGAATAATCCATGTCTTACTATTATGATGAATCCTATGAGTACAATTCTTATGAGGAATATGTAGATGCTTATGAGCAATATGAAGCAGAATGTGAATGGTATGAGGAAGAGGTGCCATCATGCAACACTTCTTACAATTTCAAGAGAAATGAAGATTATTCTTATGACTTTAGATCTGGTAAATATGAGTGTGTCACACCAACCAAGGATAATTCTATGAGTGAGTTCCAAAGATGGAGAGCAAAATATACAACCTTGCCCCAACAATATAAAAAATATCAAGAATATCTTGCTTTTAGCAAAAATACGCAAAATGCCATGTCTTTTGAGTACTTTGCTGAACATGTTTTTGAAAATAGGCCCAAAAATGAAGATGTGGAGTTAGTAAAGAAAGGTTTATGCCCTTCTTGTAAAGAACCTTGGAGTGAGTATCATACATGTGTGCATGAAATTATGTCCCACTTGAGGAGAGCCTTTGGGAATTCTTCAAAAAGAGATTCCAAAGATATTGATCATAAGAAAAACAAGGGGCAAAATGCATCATCTTGCTTGAAGGATAAAAATGAGGAGACATCACAAGAGCATGAAGAAGATTCTATTGAAAATATGGAAGATCATTTCGAGACACCTTCCAGCTTATACATGAACCAAAGAGCATCTACTGATGGATGCTTAAACTAAGAAGGAGTACCTACTGATGGGTGCTCACACCTCTATGTTGGTGACATAGAGATCACTTTTGAAAGTGTTGTTGTAAGTCGAAGTTCCATTAAGCATGATAATGAATACCTTGTAGCAGTTGAAGAAGAACCAAGATCAACTTCCCCATCACCACTTGAGCTTCATGAAGTTGGTCCAAGCAAAATTTTAGAAGATGAGGAGGTTCATTTGCAAGAGCCTCATTTTCTTGAAGGGTCCTTAAAGATGAATGAAAAAAATATTCAAGAGTCCCTCAGCATTCTCCATGACACTCAAGCATTGGTGTCAAATTCTTGTTGGAGAGATACTTCATTGGAGGAAACATCCTTCCTTCAAGACATGGAGAAGATTCAAAGAGCAATGTGCCACATCAAAGTTAATTTCATGTCTTTGCTTTTTGATAGAAACCATTTGTTTGAGCTTAATGAATTGTTACATGATGCATACTTGAAGAATAATGAGGATATTCATAAGCTCACAATTCAAAATGAGCAACATCTTGAAAAGTTGCAAGATACTTGTTTTTCCTCCTATGTTTCAGATTGTCAAATGGTAGATTGTTTGGAGGATTCTCATGACATGGTGGATCATGAGAAATGTGGGAATTTGAATGTGCTTAATGTGTTTGAAGATGAAATTGAACAGATCCAAACACTTGATGTGGTGGAAGAGGAACTTGAATTGTCTCTTGATGAAGGTTATGCAATTTTTAAAGAAGAGCATGATTCCTCTACATTGGAACCAATCTATGACAAAGGTTTCCCACTTTTGAAGGAGCTGCATGATACTACCCACATGGATCCTTCCCATGATGAAACTTCTGCACCTTTTGATCATTTGGGTGAGTTAGTTCATTCTCCTACATCCTACAATTCCATGTTTTGCAGTATTAGTCTCAATGAAGTATGGGTGAAAGGGTTCTTTTTGATGGTGCCACATGAGGAGTATGGAACTCCTAGATTTACCTTTTATGATGACATGGTTGGAGCACATTCTTATTCACATTTGCAGAAACATTATTTGTCACTTTATGATGATGCAAATCTACATGGATGCACCTATGATATGCATTTGAGTCACTTGAAGACTCATGGTTTTTCTTGCTCAACACTTGATTCATTTGATGTTGGAGGAACTTCATCCAACACTTGGGAGAATAGATTTATGATTGGAAAACATTTTTGTTGGCAGCCACATACTTTGTTATATTTTTATGATTCTCACATTCATGGATGTATGGGTGAGACTTCTTTGAGTCATTTGAAGTCTCCTTGTTTTTTCTGCTCATTATTTGGTTCATATTTTAGTGGAGATTCTTCATTCACTTCTTGGATGAAAGAATACATGGCTGAACATTTTGATGCATATCACATCATTTTGGAGTAGCATTATAGGACATGGGATCCTCACCTATGTCATTGGAGCAGATTTGATTGGTCACTTGAAGCTTGTATGCACTTGGAAAATGGTGGCCTACTTGCTTGGAGGTATAAGCACTTTCATGACTCTTTGATGAAGCATATCCCTGATGTACATTTTCATTATGTTGTTATGTACTTTGATGATATATATTTGGTACTCATGATGTTTGGAAGAATGCATACAAGAAAATGGGATCCAGGAATCCTCTTATCTAATGGTGTGGGTTGGAGAGCACTCTTAATTGTTGGGGTGCAATACAAGCAATGGGACCCTGGAATAATTTTTGTCTCATTGGTTTCATTTTTTTGGGGGAAGCAAGCAGTATGGGAGATGGATTCCCCACTTAATAAAGTGATTTTAATCAGAGTAGTGCAGCAGCAAGCATGGTGGTTCCTCTCTAAAATCTTCATGGAAACTCAAAGACTCAAGGTTGGGCAATTCAATGGCAACTTCAAAGAATTATACAGAAAGCAGGTTCTTCAACACCCATGTTTAAAATTGCTTGAGGACAAGAAATATTGGGAAGGGAGGATTTGTAATGTCCCAAATTTGGCATTGGGTCACAATGGCCTAATCACATTGTCCCTATTCAGTAGAGTTTGTCAAATTGATGCTAAAGTTCAAATAATTGTCAAGGAGGAAATTTACTAGTTTCTTAGGTTTGGGGTGGAAGCTTTGGGATTTGGAATAATGGGGATAATAAATGATGTTTGAACATTAGAATGGCATAAATAATTAATAAAGTAGCTAAATAAATATATACAAGTGAAAATCAAAGTGGCATTTGATCATGAAGACACATGGAGGAAGTGGGACCCACATATGGCTATATTTCCCCACTACACTTGGCATCATTCTCTCACCAATTCGAATTCAAGGTGAATGGTAACATACATGGGCGAGTAAAAAAGGTATTATTCATTGCATGACTCATCCAAGGTTGAAATATAGAGGAACATTAACTCCCATGGAAGAGGAAGAGGCAATTTGGAGCTAGTGAGACACTTGGGCTAGATTCCCTAGCTCTATGACAACAATGATGAAGATGCTATGACACCTATGACACAAATCAGACCTGAACGCTGAAATATGACATATATGACATTTCAGGGCTAAAAATAGACTCCAAGAGGGCACTCAAGGGTGTTAGGGCAGTTAAGATGCTTCCACATGTGATTTGGTGGAAGTGGGAGACTAGGAATTGTTGTACAAGTGACGTTCTTTGGAATCTCTTCCCAACTTGAGTTGGCATGAGTCTCTTGGAAGGAATTCGACCCATGGAGGACATTAAAATTTTATAAATGTCAATAACAAAGAATGAAACCAGATTTTGATCATTTGTAGAATTTGCAATTGCATTTGTGAAGAGGGAGAGCTAGTGGATGACTAGTTTCTTGCCTTAGCCAATTTCGAGGGTGAAAGATTCCCATCCAAGTTGGTAATTGGAAAGGCCATTCAGACCTTTAATTTGGAGCTTTAATGGAGTCTTTATTTTTAGGTGTAAGCTATAGGTCAGCTCATGGTTTCTTCTATTGCAGCTCACTCGTTCAACCATTTCCAGTTTTGATGGCATATTCTTGATCCTTGAGGGAGGGCATTTTTGGTGAGCTATTGTACTCTTTGGGGAATCTTTCAATGCCCAATTTATTTTGTAATATGAATTAAATACTCTTTTCTTCATCTCCAAAAATTTTCAGGTCGAAATTCCAAGTAGAAATGTATAAATCTCATGTTTAATGGAAGAACAATGCCATTTCCCCACTACCTTGTTGTGAGCCAATGCATTGATGATGATTTCGAATGAATGGATGATTATCTTATATATTTGTGATCAATATACTGCCATGTATTTCTTCTACAAGTTTCATGTACTGTACTTGAGCATTTGAAGCATTTTTACTCAGTTTAGTTGTATTGGGAGGTGAAATAGTGCCATTTCCTTAAGGGTCGAATGGGGGATTTTTGCAGTTGAATGGGAGAGGGTGAGAACAGTTGTAATAATCCATTAATGGTGCATATGAGACTTTAATAATATACTTAACACATTACATACCTCTGTTCATAAATTTGAGTGGGGTTGGAGGCATTTGGGAAGCCATTTTCAGTACTTACCCCGGGGGGATTTGAACCCCAAATTACTAGCAAAATTGCATAATTGGTCCAGAATCTTAAGAGAGTTTGAAGAGGTATTTTGGTGGCCATATTTCATCCATAAACATCATATTCAGGTTCTAATATCATTCATACACCTTCCTTGAAGATTTGAAGGCATTTGGAGTCAATTTGAGACCTAGAGACCAATACTAGTCAAAGGAAAACACTAGTAAAGTTACTTACATTGATCAGAATTGAAAGAGGATTTGTAGAAGTATTTTAAAGGTCCAAAGGCATCCCTAAAACACATATTTATGTTCTAATATCATTCATATACCTTCTCAAAATATTTTGGATCATTTGGGGCAAATTTGGGGCCAAGAGATCAAAACTAGTCAAAGGTCTAACTAGGGAAAAAAAAGTGAAAATTGCCATTTTAATAAAATTCCTAACAAGGGACATTACAAGTCCCCATTCCCAGATGCACTTCCTGAAGTAGAAGATAAGCAAAGTGTATGTATTAGCATGGATCATAGTGTCTAAAAAATTCAGATCGTGCATGTAACTACATCCAGATCCAGATCAGTACATACTTACACAAAAGCAATAACAAGGACTCTAAAATATCTTCAGGATCAAGATATATCAAGAAATTAGCCTTTTAAAAGTACTCAAGCCACAGTAGAAGATAAAGTTGCTCATGATAAAGCCACAGAAACGAGACTGAAGATGGCCAACTTCAATCCTAGTGTGCCCCCCTTGCAATGACGTCTTTTACAATTTCCAAATGCACGTTAATTCCTATCCAACAACTAGTATTGCTTCCGTATTGACTGAAATTGAACCACTGAACAAAGCAGACGATGATGCCCTGGTTAGTCTCAACTTCATTAGCGAGATGAACAATAGCATGACCAAAACCAACTTGCTCAAACTAAATTGTGAGTCTGGAATATGAACTACTTCCAAGGCCTAGTAAAGAAATAAAATGCGTAGAATGTACAATAGAAACAAGACGGAGGGTGGTCAATTTGAAATCCTAAGGTACCCTCTCTACAATGATGTTAGCTACAATTTCCAAATGCACATCAGTATCTATCCAACAACTACTGTTGACTGAAGTTGAAATATTTTGATCAGAATGGATGATGCGATCTAGTTAGCCTCAACTTCATTTGATGTATGGTGAATGTCAAGTCAATATAATCAACATGCCATTAATAAAAATAGTGAACACTTGTCATGCACAACTTAGAACAATTAACAAATCATAGTGCCACATAGGCACCTTGATTGAATCACCAAACCGAATGAGAGATTCAAAACTTATTTCTTACAGTATCTAATCTCTGTTGCAAACTTGATCTCAGAACATGAAAAAATATCTGCACATACAGGATTTGATTGCATATGCTATCTCCCACCATGTGTGGCACTACAGATACATAAAATATGGTGTAGGACATACCTTATTGTTATAGAACTCTCCAGTTTGCCAGCTCTCTTCCACATGAGCAACAGGAAGACTCATTCCTAAAACAAATAATGTGAACATCTAAATCTTGTTGGACATCACAAACCTCAGATTTTGATAATCCCGATCCATAGAATATTATAACCAAATTGGTCAGGCATGACCAAAATCAAACTTACCGCATTCTTTACTAGTATAGGTAACCCATGCTAGTGCTTTCATGCTCTCTGCAACCGTCTTTAAGTGGTTGAAAGATTCAGTTCGCCTTCCTTTTGTTAATGCATTTGCCTTTATAATCTTTTCATTTAGTGGCTGAATCATTTTTGTCAAACCTTGAAGATTGGGTTGCTGCGACATCCAAGTGAAACATGACTTTTTTAACTCTTTATACTAAATGACCAGTTATTTATTCTAATTTAAAAACAAAATAAAGTAATGTCTCAAACTCCTATTGTACTTCATACAATTTAAATCCAGAAACTGGAATTGCATCAATGTCTCAAAAAATCGTTAAAGTAATGTCTCAAAAAATGCATCATATATCACTTATCCTTATAATAGGCAACTAGATAAACTTTCATGGTAAATTATGACCATAAAAAATCGTTAAAGTAATGTCTCAAAAAATGCATCATATATCACTTCTCCTTAGAATAGGCAACTAGATAAACTTTCATGGTAAATTATGACCATACACAATGATTAAATTCTAATAAAATCAAAGGAACTGGAAAGAGATATGAATGTTATACCTCAAAAGTACAGAATGCACTTCAGCTTTAAATATATGTCGTTTTGAAGGCTTGAGTTTAGTAGTTGAGCCTGACATGAACTATACAAGCTAGTCATAGTTTATCACGTATTTATCAAGTTGTATGATTTAGTTGAATGCAATTTTTCAAAAAGTCTATTCAACATAAGAAAAATGAAAACATCATCTTAGAAAAAATGCAACCTGGAAAAATGGAATTGAAATCTATTTTGGGAAATATTACAGGTGTTTCTCTTTTAAGACAAGCCTAAGTATTAAGAAAATATTTGCTTACGGGAAAATTACAAACAAATAGGTTGATCAAAGTTAAATTTGGACTTGTAATTTTATACAGTAATGCAACACAAATTAGGACAGGAGATGCACATATTGCAAATGAGAACATAGGAGAAATAAGAACATCAAGATGCACTCCCCGTGACGTTGACAACAAATGGAAATGACTACATGTATCCAAGAATTGAGAGGAAAAATTCTATTTTTCTCAAATCCCTATGGTTGGATCTCTTCTATTAAGTCTCTTCTCTTTGTCCACTATAAAATTGAAATGTTCCCAACAAGTACATAAATGATTGACAAGGAACAATTCCCCACTGCTAGTTTTATACTTGTACTAACAACATAATATCAATGTCTCAATTTCATACCCTTGGCATAAGTAACCTATACATCCTATGGATTTTGTGGTGAAACAGAGCCCCATATGGAAATGCAATCTCATAATGAACCATTTAATTTTTTCGCTGCATATGTTGTTTATCACATAGTAATCGTCATATCTCAAATTGTACACCAGAAAGTGTGTCACATCCTTCTTTAATACTATTAAATGTGGATCTCTAAAACTTCTTATGTTTAGTTGTGCTATAAGAAACATTAGCTTAAAGAAAACAAACAGTAATAGTTATAGATCTTTTGACTGGAATAAGCACTATTGTAAACCAAAATTCATTATAAAGGGAAGCTATATGTGAGATACTTGGAAAGGATTATTCATGTTTTCCTTCACTATGACACATTGTGGATTTCTTTGTGGCCCCAATTAATCGAGCACATCCTCTGCTGCTCTTTTCGGAAGCTAATTTGTGTTGTTTTGGGCTACCACTGAGTGCACATTCTGGGTGGATGTCATTGGCATGTGTAATTTTGCTTGTGTTAGATGGATTGCTTCTTCTTGTCATAGGTATGCCATTCAATAAAATATAGACAATAGTTTCAACAATAAAAATTAAGAACATAACTTCAAAACAATGTTGTAGATAAATTAAAAAAAACACCTATAGAACAATCATCTTGACCAAATTATAAAAAATTTACTCATCTTAACCATGCATATTAAAAATGAAGTATAACTGAAGTTTTCAATTTTATGGACGAGTTTTGTATGACTAATTCATTTTCAATAAGAAGAGGAGAACAAAGAGGTTAAGAATAGATAGAGAAGAATAAGAAGAGCCAAATCTCTCATTAAAGTATTGTTGCAAATATGAATAGAGAAGGGAGAATATAAAATAATGAGAGATCAAGAACAAGAGGAAGATATAACATTTAGCTAGGTTAAACTACCATGTATGTATTGTTGGGTAGAATAATATGGTTTTTGCAACATAGAATGAGAAAAGAATGGAAGACAGGGAAAGCAACGAAGAAGGGGAAAATAGAGAAAGAGGATAATAGATCAAAAGGAAAGAATAGAGGAAGAAGAAGATGACTAAGAGAAAAAACTAGAAGCAACAAAGTAAAAGTGATCCATGTGAAATAAAATTTTGTTTTAAATTCTTCTAGAAAATTATTGTAAGCTTGGTTGAGACTTAGACCAGTAAGTTCTAGATTGATGCTAGAAGACTGTGATCAGCAACCCCTTAGCACCTTACTTTGGAACTAGAGCTAGTTAGATGGGGGGGTTGGTACCTAGGGGACGTTCTCTTATTTCATAAACATTGAAAGTAATGTTGCATGAAATGCATCATATATCACTTCTCCTTGAGTAGTACATGAAACTAGATAAACTTGAAAACAAATAAATATCATCCAACAAGTTCAGTTCATTATAAATAAGTATATGTATGTAACTTTCAACCATTAACAGGTACAATTTTATTTGGTAGCTAAATCTCATTTGATTGCTTTTACTTGAATTTTTGTTGGGATATCTCATCATTCAGTATGTACTTTGCATGCATCTGCATGCTGCCTAGTCATCAGTATGGTACCTCCAGCACCCAGTCCTTAGTCTCCCAGCATTTGGGAGCTACTTTCCACTCAGTTTAAGCCCTCCTAGCCTGTCATGTGCCCAATTCTCACCTTCTACTGAAGAAGGGTGCCTTTCTCACCTACCAGTCTAGTTATAGTTCAGTTATCACTCTGATTTACCTCCGATTGACCCATAACTGATGTTATCACTCCGATTGAACTCTAATGAGACATGACTGACAATTCTGAGTGCAGTTAAATCCTCATGTGCCCTCCACTAAGCCTCCATCCCTACATTAGTGCCACTTATCATCAGTTACACTTATTACACTTAGTTAGACTCAGTTAGACTCAGTTTGACACCCATCTGATAGTTACTTGTGCATTGATGACCACCACCAATGATGATGAGGACTCCTAGTTGGAGCCAAGCTATGCCATGCAGTATATTCGAATGACCTTCTTGGTTAATTTGAATTGCTCACTCATTGTGACAGTATTGTATTGTATTTTCACCCTTATTGGGATATAGAGCACTTATGCAAGCTTTTGCACAATTTACACCATATTCTCCGAGTTTCATCTATTGTGATTGATTTACTTGTTCATTAGATCTACTATGACTAATTTTACATGGTATCAGAGCCATTGCAGGGACAAGATCTCTTTTCTGTAGGTGTTCTACAAGAAGATTTGAGTGAATTTGCTTACTGAAGTTTTGGCATGAAAGATCTCATGTGCATTCACTCATGTGCATGCAAAGCATAAAAATACACTCCAATCCACTCCAGAAGCCTGAGTTTTCCACATAATTCCTGGATATGATACATTGGACCCATTCAACATTGCTTGATCTCCAATCCTAGGTGTGATGCAACTCTGAAAGGGTGGATTGTTTGACCTTACTGTTCTTGTTTTTATTGTGATTTGCAGGTTAATCATCTCCATCAATTGCATTCGCTCTCTTGTGTTTGACAAGTTCTTCTACATCAAGTGCACTCACCATTTGTGATGGAATACTCTTCTTCAAAGTCCGTTCTTACTCCCTTCAATTATTTTGAATGGAAAGATGATATGGAGATTGTATTGCGCTCAAAAGGGTTCTATAGAGTCACTGTTGGCCTCAAATTGGAGCCAAGCACATTGTCAGAAAGAACCAAACACTACAATAAGCTTGATGAAGCTTATGGTCTCCTTTACCTCTCTATTTCCAAGGATCTTCACTTCCATCTCAGCGGATTGACGACTCCAAAAGCAATATGGGAGCAACTTGAAAATCGCTTTGGCAAGTAGGACGAGATTAGGGCCTTTCAATTGGAAAATGAATTGATTTCCCTTAGTCCTGAGAATTTCAAGACCATCAATGAGTTTTTCAAAAAATTCAAGCACTTGTCATTGCAATTGAAGAACAGTGGTGTTGTGAAAGAGGATAAGCAATTGATCCTCTCCATTCTCACAAATCTTGGGAAATATTACTCATTATTTGTCTCTACTTTCAATTCCGGTCGTCTAACTACCCCGAATTGGAAGATGCCTACCTTGAATGCCTTCATTGAATCCGTTACCAAAGAGCATGACAAGTTGATTCAAATGGGGTCCATAAACTCCAAATATTCATCCCTATTTGTTCAAGGATCCATGAATTTGAATGGAGAAGGAAAGCAAAAGAAATAGAATCCCAAATTCGAACCTAACAAGCAAAGAGAGAAAGGCAAGCAATTGGATGCACCATCCGGTTCAAGGAACAAGCAGAAGGGTAAAGAGGGAAAGGAAAAATCTAAATGTTCATATTGCAACCATGGATTTCATCCTGAAAGTTCATGCATGAAGAAAAATATAGATCAAATGGCCCTCCTTTTGGAAAAGAACAACATATGTCTTCCCGACGGTGCATGGAAGAACGATAGAAATGATGATCATGAAGGAGGTCAAGCACTCATGGAAACTGTTTCGAAACCCACCACTCTACTAATAGATTCCGGTGCCTCGAATCATATGGCTGCAAATATTGAATCTTTTTCTTCATTTGATCCAAACATCTCCATCCCCATCCATTTTGGAGATGACTCAAAAATTTCTTCAAAGGGTAAAGGTACCATCCATGTAGAGCATGGGAGCTTCTAGAATGTTCTCTATGTGCCTTCCTTGGCTTCAAATCTACTTTCTATGTATCAAATGACACACACTGGTGAATCGAAGCAAGTGACATTCAGCCCAAACAAATTTGAAATTTCTGATATTAAAAGTGGAAGACTTATTGCAGTCAGAAAGGCAAATCATACTGCAAAATACTATGAGTTTTCTCACTTTGTGCCGCTCGAAAAGCCCACTGCTCTCCTCACTCATGGAAACGAGGTTAGTAGGATTTGGCATGAAAGGTTTGGACACCTTAACTACAAGTATTTTCTTCTATTACAAAATAATTCCATGGTTCAATGTCTTCCGCAACTCCGTTCCTCGAAGGGAATTTGCCTTGGTTGAATTGTTGGGAAGCACCCTGAGCACAAGTTCGACTGCGGCAAAGCTAGCAGAGCTGCTACAACTTTGCGTCTCATACATTCTGATATCAGTCGTAAACTGCCCAACATGTCCATGAATGGGTCGAGGTACATCCTGAGATTCATCGATGACTTCTCCCGCTTTACTTGGGTATTTTTTCTCAAAAACAAGTCAGAAGTGCTTGGAAAATTGAAGGATTTTAAGGCTTCTGTTGAGATCGCTACTAAGAGAAAGATCAAAGCTCTTAGATTTGATAATGGTGGAGAATATATCAAGACTGATTTGCTTCAACTTTGTGCCAAAAGTGGAATTCAGATCCAACATACAGTTCCCTACACACCCCAGCGGAACAGTGTAGCAGAAAGGAAGAATCGGTCACCGAAAGAGATGGCTACCTGCATGCTTGAGTCAAAAGGTTTGGCTGCAAATATTTAGGATGAAGCCATTAATGTTGCTGCATATATTCAGAACCAAGTTCCACATTCATCCATGAAAGGAAAAACACCTTTTGAGGCATTCTTTGGTCGGAAACCAGATGTGTCCAATTTGAGGGTTTTTGGCTCCACTGCATGGGCTAGAATTCCTTCTGAAAAGAGAAAAGCTTTGGATCCACAAAGTACTGAATGCATCCTAATAGGATATGGATAAGAATAAAAGTCATACAAACTCATGAATATCAGATCCAAAAAGATATTCATAGAGCGAAGTGTGAAGTTTGAAGAACCATTGCCAAATCTGAAACTAGTCGAGGAAAACACTGTCGATCCGCAGTCTCCACAAGAAGAAGATTCAAGTGAATATGAAGAAAGAATTGGATATGATATCTCTGATATTATATCATAATTTTAATGCCATGACATATCAGGTTTCGAATCCGACCATAATGATCCTCCTCAGTTGCCAAAGTGGGCTCAAAACACTTTACAATCTGCTACTCCAAACATTGGAAATCCTGCTGATCCAAGGAGAACACAAGCAGACTTTCAAAGAGAGGGTATGGCTCTTTCTTTTTTTGATCCATTATTATCTGAGAAATTTTATTTGATGATTGGTTCAGATCCCAAATCATACTATCATTCCCACCGAGATCCATGATGGAAAACCACCATGGATGAAGAGTACAGTTCTCTTCAAAAGAACAATACATGGGAGCTAGTTTCTCTTCCACCTGGAAGAAAATTAGTTCAATGAAAGTGGATCTACCGCACGAAGGTTGCTGCTGATGGTTCTATCAGAAAATACAAAGATAGGCTGGTGGAAAAAGGTTTCTCCCAAGTCCAAGGAGTGGACTACACTAAGACCTTTGCACCAGCTGCAAAGATGGAATCCATCCGCCTAGTTTTGGCCATTTACACATCCAAGCACTGGGAAGTGCACCACATGGATGTGAAGAGTGATTTTATACATGGAGACCTTGATGAAGAAGTATATATGAAACAACTAGAAGGATACATATCAGATCCATCACTAGTTTGTAGGTTGAAGAAATCTTTGTATGGATTGAAATAGGCCCCAAGAGCTTGGTACGCAAAGATGGACTCCTTCCTTCTTTCTCAGAATTTCAAAAGATGAAAATCTGATCTGAATGTGTACCTACAGAAAGTTAAAGGTAATTTTTTTATTGTTGTTTTATATGTTGATGATATTCTCATTACTGGTAGCACTCTCCTTACAATTAACAAGCTAAAAACTGCCTTAAATCTAGCTTTTGACATGAGGGATTTGGGGTTGCTTAAGCAATTTTTGGGCTTGGAGATAGTTCAAAATTGTGATGGGATTACATTATCTCAGCAAAAGTATTCTAAATACCTTCTATTAAATTTTAATATGGCAGAATGTAAGGCTGCTCCGTTTCCATTCCTCTCAAGAATCAGTCTTGAAGAGGGAAACTCCACACCGCTTGCGGATTGCACTATGTATCGACAATTGATTGGTTCACTACTCTACTTGAAACACTCAAGGCCTAATATATCTTATACTGTGATTGCTGTATCAAGGTATATGCAGCAGCCCCATGAGCTTCATTGGTAGGCAACCAAGCAAATCTTGCAGTATTTGCAAGGTATGAAACATTTTGGCATACATTATGTTGCAGATTCTGAGCTAGATTTCATTGGTTTTACTGATTCAGATTGGGCACATGATAGCATAGATTAGAAGTACACTTCCAGATATGTTTTCATGATTGGACATGGGCCTATATGTTGGTCAAGCAAAAAGCAGGCAACCATTTCACTTTTTTCAGCAGAAGCATAGTATCGAGGGGTAATCAATGCCTGCATTCAGGTAGTTTGGTTGCAGGGTATTCTTTCTGAGTTTGATTTTGGTAGCACTACTTCGACTGTCCTATTTTGTGACAATCAAAGTGCTATTAAGATCTCCACTGATCCAGTTCAGCGGCAGAGGACCAAGCACATTGAGATTCATATGCACTACATTCTAGAGTTGGTGCATGATCACACTATCATTCTGCAATATTTCCCTACCGATGAGCAAATTGCAGACATCTTCACCAAGAGCTTCACTAAGAAGAACTTCTCTTACCTCCGTTCACTGTTGGGGGTGAGTTCCATCATGGTGGAGACAGATTAGATCCATTATTATGTTTATCTTGAGGGGGGGCTTTCTTCCCACTAGGTTTTCCCTCTTTCTTCACTTATCTTATTTTCAACATTTTTTGGATTATTGTATTTGGGTGACCTTTGGTCTCAGTAACCAGGGCCCTACATTTTATTTTTTACATCATAGTATATCTTGATGGGGGGTGTTAGGATATCTCATCATTCAGTATGTACTTTGCATGCATCCGCATGCTTCCTAGTCATCAATATCTCCAGCACCTAGTCCTTAGTCTCGCAGCACTCGGGAGCTACTTCCAACTCAGTTTAAGCCCTCCTAGCCTGTCATGCACCCAGTTCTCACCTTCCATTAAAGAAGGGTGCCTTTCTCACCTACCAGTCCAGTTACACTTCAGTTATCACTCCGATTTACCTCCGATTGACCCATAACTGATGTTATCACTCTGATTGAACTCTGATGAGACATGACTGACAGTTCTGAGTGCAGCTAACTCCTCATGCACCCTCCACTGGGCCTCCATCCCTACATTAGTGCCACTTATCATCAGTTACACTTATTCCACTCAGTTAGACTCAGTTTGACACTCGTCTGACAGTTACTTGTGCATTGATGACCACCACTGATGATGATGAGGCCTCCTAGTGGGAGCTAAGCTATGCCATGCAGTATATTCGAATGACCTTCTTGGCTAATTCGAATTGCTCACTCATTGTGACAGCATTGCATTGTATTTTCACCCTTATTCGGATATAGAGCACTGATGCAAGCTTTTGCACAGTTTACACCATATTTTCTGAGTTTCATCTATTGTGATTGATTTACTTGTTCATTAGATCTGTTGTGACTAATTTTACAATTTTCTGAGTCAATTGACATTGGGAATCACTCCACTCAATTGCTTTCCTACTCCACATATAATTTTCAGAGTTTTAATATTGTTGTTTTTTATATTTATAACGCAGATCTTTGCTTTAATAACGTTGATTTGAGGCAAATTTGCATATTTTCCAGGGCAAACTTGATTATTTAAGTGTATATCAACATTTTAAATGGTTGTCTGGATTTATTTTACACATATTTTCAATCTGATTTTGACTTAAAAGTTAACAGCAAGTTATTTTTGTAGTTTGGAAGAGTATTTTGTTTCCCAGGATTATATTTTATTTCCAGATTGCACAGGGATTCCCCTCTGAGGCTAGCAAGCAATACCATGCAGTATAGAGGGATTGTGTGAGGCGACATTGGCACTTTCGCTAATTACCTTTTAATTGGATGGTTTTGAGTGTTAACATGTCCTTTTTCTAGTGTAAAAGACGGTCATAGGGGTTGATTAAGGACAACCGTGTTTTTCTTTTATTTCAAAACATACTTTTATTTGTCTCTTGAAAATCCTCGAAATTTTTCTTCCATTTCTGAAATGTGTTTTGGGGTTCAACTAAATTTGGGACAGGCATGAAATGCATGCCAAAAGCACATCTTGGCATGCATGAATCACGTTTTGTCCACACTGTTCTCTGCAGAGTACAGTTTTTGGACAATAATGTTGATATATAGAATTTTTCAGATACTTTAGGAGCTGGACAATTTAATTCCCCCCCGTCCCCTAAATCTTATGCTTGAAGGCCTGCAATAACTGCATATATCATTGTATGATGGATTTTATTTTAAGTTAGAAACATAGTCATTATTAGTTATGATATATCTGCCTGCCCTTTTTACAGATATTTCTATGTATTAATTTTCTCTTTAATGCTACTTCGAAAAGTATAGGGGAGTTTCCCTCTGCATCGACTGGGATGTAGATGGGACACTGGCATGGTCATTTCATTTTGTCTTCCATTATTATATGCTTTAAAGGTTAGGATGTAAGGTTAGGATGTTTAGAGATTGTGGCTTTTGTATGAAACTATTTTGGGAAAGCTTTGTCGTATTTGATGTTTAGGAAGTTTGCAGGTGTTCTGGTGAAGTGCATGCTTGAACTATGGGGGCAGGGTTACTCTTATGAAGAGTTAAAAAGCGCAGTGCAAAGTCTTCCTCAGGAACAGAAGTTACCATACTTGGGTGCAAAAAGTACTTTCAGGATTCTAGTTGGCACTTTTGGAAAGGTGCTAAGCTTTGAAGAACAAAATGAACGTATTCAAAGCTTTAGTTATATGCCTATATCCCTTTTGAGGTATGCAAGTCAATCTGTTATAGATTTTTGGGGTGGGGTATGTTTAGTTAATAAAGAAAAGTTATAGCTTCCTACCATAAGTCACAAAGAACTACAATATACCCAAATTAAGCAATAAAGATGCAAAGCATATTAGACATTTTGGTTTTTCCAGAATGAAGGGATATACATGGTCTAGATAGAGGAGGTTTCTGTAAGAATCCAAGTAGGAATTGTCTGCTATATATGGATTTTCCTTTCTATTTCTGGTAGCTGCTAGTTGTATTTGACTCCTACCACTGTAATATCCCAATTAGCTATAATATCCCAATCAATGGAGACCACCCACATATACTTCCCAGTCTCTGGGTTATGTGACTGATTGTGTTTGGGTAGTATTGATCTTAAATATTTGTTTACCCCAAGTAATTTCACATAAAGTTAACAATAAGAGCTCATACATGTATTGACTCACAAGCTTAGAAATACCCCACATTATCAATGATGGAATTATTCTATCACAAATAATTATAAATTGCTTCAAACTGTCTCGTAATAATTTAAATATCAAACATATATTAATTCTGACTTGTAGAGTCAAGATCTCTGATTTGAAGATGGTTGTCACGATTTTAGTGAATTCTTGAGGCTGATGTGGAAGTGTTGGAAGTGCTCTTAACATCCAGCTGAGAGGAAATGGTGTTCATGAACAGATTACACCCTTTTGGTATGCATGCATCCTTCAGCTAAGAGAATCACAATTTCTGCATGGTCCCACTACTTCTCAGAATTAGATATTTGCTGTATGACAGTCCACAAGGGATTCATGCCCTTCTCCAACCAGATTTGTGGTTCATGATTTGAGAGTCCAGCATAGAATCTTCTTGATCACCAGAGGTAATGTTTCAAATGAGTATTCAACCCTTGGAGTGGAACATGGCTGCTACAACTCAAAAATTTCAGATCTGTTCTCCTAGCTTAATGTGCTGATGCAATGAATAGTGCCTGTGATGTAGATAAATATGAGAAAGGTATACAAGTCGTAGGCTAGGAATAGGTTGAGATATATGAGGAACTCTAGTAGACAATGTGCCCATATAAGGATGGTGCCTTCCTCAAACTAGAACTTGAATAATAACTATTCCAATGATCTGAGATTGCTCCAGAAAGTTGGTACTAGGGTAATCATGCCCTTCCTGTCAATATAGAGACTGCATGCAAGCCATGCAGCAGGTTTAGGGATTGATGCAAACTGACCTCTTCAAGGAAAGCCTCCCATGCAAGGTGAAGGCGAATCCTCCTTGATCTATGTATGTAATTTAAGCAAAGGTGAATATTTATGGTTGAAAATATTATACCATGAACTATCAGGCTTCCATATCCAATGCCAATACATCTTGGTCACCAAGGATTTCTTTTTGAGGCGAGCCCTACAAAGATCCAATCCCCATCTGTATTTCGGTAGTAAAATGATATCCCAATTTACAAGACTTCATCGAGGCCAAATTGCCTTACCATGCCAAAGAAATTGTCATTGGTTTTTATTGAAAACCTTCTATAAAAATTGAGGATTTGCAAGTGCTACAGAAGAGTACAAAGGTAAATCTTGAATAACTAATTTAAATAAGATTACCTGACAAACTAATGATAACCAATCGTAAGACCAATGGTTTAAAGAAGTCCTCAACCAATCCAAAACTGTTGAATTCTAATTATAACTTTTCTACAATCTATTAACCTACAAAGGAATGCCAATATATTTTATAGGAATCTTACAATATTAAAATCACAAAATGGCTACAATTCAAGGCTAGATCCTATCATCAGTATTAAATAAAACTATTTGTGAGCTGTGTTGTTAATCATTTGTATGGATGCCTTTATATATATGTCCAATGATTCCCTAAGAGCCTGAGCCTCAGCTATCTTTTCCTACATGAATAAAGTAGTATCATAAGAAAACCACAAGTGCATAAGGGGTTCACTACCTAGGGCTACTTCAAAACCTCGTAATCCACCAGAATGTCGGATAAATTTTATATATCTTCCCAACCTCTTTGTGGCCAAGATGATAAAGATAAAAGGAGATTCTGACTCCCCTTATCGAATACCTCTTCTTTCCCAAAAGAAATATGAAGGAAAAACATTTACCAATGGAGAGAAAGAGGAGATTGGTATGCATCTTTTGACCTAGCTGAGCAGTCCTGGCATAAACTCCTCCCAAACATACCTTCCTAATCAATGCATCCCTTCCCCACTAACACCAACCTTCCCGCTGAGATTGATTGGTTTGGGAGAGAATAGTGATGTGCAGGAATAATATAATATGCATTATATTCATTATTTTATTCACCAAATATATTCATAGTAATATCCCCCTTCCCTACTAATAAACCTCATTATCTGGCCAACAAAGTTCTATCCTGCACAATAACCTGACACGATACAGGATAAGCTCTATCTTGTCTGTGCATTCCTTACTCTTCATAGAATGAGAAGGGGGAAGAGAGATTGATTGAGAATGAATATTATAGAGATCGATTCCAAAAGAAAACAAAAAGATGTCTCTGATCAATCTTCAGATACTGAACAATTAAAATGAGAAATGAAACTAGATTTGAATAAGATGTGGGCTCAAATGAAGGGTATTCTGGGAGATATGCTTCCACGCAAAACTTTGAGTGTTTGAAGGATGCTAATTGGGCTTCTTCTGTTGCTGACTATCAATCTTATTATCAAACTACAATTGGAAGAAATGAAACCTTTGATGCTGAATCCTAGCCCCCTATTTGGAATAACAAAAGGGTGCAAATATATGGTTTGTGAAACAACTACCTTTTCTTTTGATACTGCTGGTGAAATGACCCAAATAAATTGAAGACTCAACAAATTTTTCCAGGAGAGATGGTACCAGAATGGATAGCAAGGTTGCTGATGGAGTTATCTACTTTGGATCTCGAGGAGATGCAGCTACTCATGAGCCCTAAGTTTAGACCATGCCAACATCCTTGCACTACTCATGAGCCCTAAGTTTAGACCATGCCAACATCCTTGCACTACTCATGAGCCCTAAGTTTAGACCATGCCAACATCCTTGTGCCTCGAATTCATCCTCCTTTCACCATCCTCCAACCCAACTGGAATTGACCACTCCCATGCCTCTACTCAGACAACACCCAACCTCAGTTCCAGTTGCAGGGCATGATAAAAACTGCCTTTCTTTGTTGGTTCAAGGGTTTAATGGGGAAATTATTGGAGAATGAAAGGGTCGAATTGCAAACTTTGTTTTGTTTTTAAAGTTTTTTATTTATTTTGATAGTTGTTTTAAATTTTTTATATAGATTATATTATTAATAACATTTAATCTAATATATTATATTATTATTACAAATAACCTCTAATTTTTTTTCAGCGAAAAAAAACCATACTATTGTTATTCATAAAAAGTGAATCAAATAGTACAAAAACTTATAAGTTTGAAGAAGACTTATAATCAGTTGTATACTGCTACCCATTACATATGATTGTCTCATAGAACTGATAGAACCCAACCCCATACAGAAATAATCATTCACATTCCTTCAAAAAAGACAAAAATAGACATACTCCAGCATTTAGATGTCATAAATCTGAACCAAGCCAAAATCAGTTTTCTAAAGTACTCTGCCCGAGTGAAGCAGAATGACCCCTATGGGTCAATCCCCTCGAAAGACTTCCTTGGGGAGCAAGTGCAATAGGAACATAATTAGATCTCTATGTTAAATGAATTTTCATTTCCCTCTTCTCTGAAGGAATCACGTCTTCTAATAGTACACCTTGACCACCAAATCCATGCATTCCCATCTGGGGATGTGCTCCCTGAATCTGCTGAGATGAACCCATTGGTTGACCTGAAGAATACACCATGGATCCAGATCCACATGAACCATAATCAGGTGGCATATGCAACCTTCTTCGAGATGATCCCATGCCATTTCCACGATTCGTGTGGCCACCTTGTGCTTGTCATTCTTGAATTGCATTTTTGTGCACTTTCTCAATTTTTTTGGGGCCCTCTACCTTCCTCCTGGGTTGCCATCCATTTTTTCGGAGATCAATTACATACTTCAGCAAAAAATTCAATGCTAAATTAAAAATTAGTTTTTCATAATTCATTAGAATGAATATACAACCTAATAGTTAAGGAAATTAAGTAATTTTAGAATTTACAATTCTATTTTCAAATTTTTATTCAATATTTTTGGCATTTTTCATTCAATAATTTTAACAAATAGTTACAGGGAAAATTTCAAGGATACCATACAATAAGATACACTAGAAAAAGGGTTCTATAAGAGAAAAAGGTCGAATACCTCTACTTTCTATAGATGTAGTGAACACAATTAGCTATGGAATGGAGTCCAACATGGTCCTCTACTACTATTCTCGAAGTTCCCTTTGCTCCTTTGCAAACACAAACTACGTCATCGCTACTCTCTGTAATGAACCATTGGGATTCTTCATAATCTTCACATCTGCAACATCGATCAAGTAACGAGTATGGGCCTGCAGGAAAGCAGGCTCATCTTCATTCAACTCAATCTCAAGCTCCTCCTCAGCAGTTGCATCATCTTGGTAAAGAATTCCATTGCCATCTTCATCATAAATAGGATATTCCCTCACATCCAAGACCCTTGATGCAGCCAGTTTCTTTGCCTCCCACTTCTCAGGATAGCTCATTCTCTTCAAGGGCCTCCGTGAAGGCATGTTTTTGTCCTCTTCCACAATGGTGATAGCTGAAATCCCTGTCCTCTTTGTGGGAGCCTAATTGAAACTGAGAGGATTAGCCCTCAGAGTATCATCATCGGTGCTTTTCTTCATAGGCAACAGGTCCTCACTGATTTTCTGATCAACATCCCTCAAGGAAAGGCTCATTTTTTGTCCCTATATAGAAATGACCTTGAACCAAACCTCTTAATCTCTCTTAACAACTTACTTGGCATTAACCACCCTCCTGCTCTTAATCTGCAAAATATGGACCAAACCCTCTTTCTCCCGAAAATCATTCAACTGAACCAAGCACCCTATATCCATTACCCTAGAAGCCCTACCCTGATAAACCCAAAACAACTCGGGCTCCTTGTAGTTGTTATGATTTTTGTCATCCCTGTAATTAACTCTATCCCATAGGGTCTTCACTCAATAAACCGCTATCATAGCACGTTCGTTCGTGGCATATGAAACAATACCCCTAATTTCACTAAATATAGGAAAATACCTTCCAAAATCATTTTTTTAACCCCCTCCCAATTTTAAAAAACCTTTATTTTCAATAGATATTGTATGTATCAATTTTTTCATTAACATTTTTTATACCCCTTTATATTTCTACCTAGTATAGTGATATGATACCGTTCTTATGACCCCACATGCATTATACAATGCACCTTGCTTCTTTCGATGTATATTGTGGATTCACATTACTTTACCCACAATGCAATTACTCAACCACATATCATTATGATTTGCAACATCTAATGGTATAATGAAGAGATAGGAGATCACTTCTTGTATGTCACTAGAGACAGTGCACATAGTACAACATTTAGATTGCATGTTACAGTTCCCCAATAGCTGACTAAGCCTGTTGTGGGCTAGGTATCCAATCCCCTAGAGCCTGTAACAAGCTCTAAGAGGATGAATAAACCTCCCAAGGCCTGTAATAGGCACGAATGGTTGGGTATTCAAGCCCCCAAGGCCGATCGAGGGCCTATAATAGGCCCTGGAGGCTTAGAGACTCCCAAGGCTATTGGTAACAACTAGAGGAGTGCTATTGGTAACAATTGGCTATCAATGAACACTTTCTCTCAACTATGATCGACTAGAAACCCACTTCACCATGAAACCCCTCGCCTCAAGCATGCCTCATGACATGATTTCCCTACGTATAGGTAAGCTCGAGCCTTGCCTTAACCCAATTTCTCATCCATCTGTGATCCTGCCATCTCCATTTGGCAGATATTCGTCATCCCACTGTTGACACAACTCTTCTTGACAGGGGCTCACACTGTCATCAACAAATACCAACAACCCTTACGCACTAGCCCGGAAAGGGGTTACCCTTCCAACAACATCTACGATGCAGAAGAGGTCTCACCCGAAGTGAATAAGGGTGCTGTAGAAACCAAGCTTCCGCAGTTGTGGATAAGATATCTTCACATTTACCTAGAGATTACAATATTTACCACAGTCTATTTACCCATCATTCACATATATATCTCAAAGCATATTTACCAACACATTCACATAAACCAACAACGTGTATCGACACAAATCAACAGAAAGTATTTAAATAAGCCATCATTGCATAACAACAGAATTCAGAACCAAACATCTTCATTCATTAAAATCTACGGAACAAACCTCGCAAAGAATAGTCAATTCATTCCTATCGCAGATACAACAGAATCCAAAAGATCGCATTAATCTCCAAAAATTAGCTGCCCTTAGGCTTACAATATTGTTCTATTTATATGTTTATCTCTTATTACAATCTAGTCCACATGACCGACTCAACTAATTTAATACTTATATTTCCTCAAAATGTGGCGAAAGGTCCTTTTTCTGCGGGATGAACCTTTCGCATTTGTCGGCTTCCGCACTTCCAGCAGATCTGTCCTATGCCAACAGGCCCCCAACACAATATTGTGGCTTGTCCTGAGCCACTTTAGTGGGCCATTGCTTGTACACGTCTGTGCTAGTTGACTTGAAACTATTCTTGTTGTCTGGAACTCACTGTTGGGTACTTCATCTGCCCATTTGTCGATTGTTGGTTCAATGTTCTAGAGTTTCTGCACTCATCCTCCAGTCTCTTGGAACCTTGATCATCTATGTTGTCAGAGTCTGCTAGGTTATCCTCCATTTGTCTTATCCTGAGAAAGGAGTTGTCGATGACGCCAAGGTAGGAAATAGGCCGCGTACTCTGGCGCATCTGTTTCGCGCCTTGGATGATATCCTCCCAAGGTTAGAGACCTGCTACCCTAGTTCTTTTAGTGTTCACTGGGACCAGGGAGCTTCGAACTACTACCTCGTGCCTAAGTGTCTTGGATGAGACCTCAGTGTCATGATATCTGGGTGTCTTGAATTCCTGTTGCTCTAGGCGCTAATGTATACTCATTGTTCGGGCCCGGTGTACTCCAAGTGCACCACTGCACGAAATGCAGTGGATCATTTCCACAACCTCCTTGAAATTCCTAAGTTATGCAAAAACCTCTCTACCTATTAGCATGGGTCTTCTATCTCTATCAACTACTTCTAGGCTCTGCATGATGTCTAGTTCCTATATTTATGCATTTCCATCATCCCAGATGTTCATCGAGACCTCTACGGTGGATTTGTTTGGTTTGGTATGCCAATTTGGTCATCATTTCATCTGTGTGGGCGACTGGGTTCCTACATGCGAGATGGGTGACCATACTGTCCCCCTCATCTGCTTCTAATGTCATTTGTGTGAACTTTCCACACTGTTACCGCCATCCATGCTGCTTTTAATCATCATCGTATGTGTCTGTCAGACCTGTCACCGAAAAAGGCCGCGTTCGTGCTAATTTGATAGTGTCACGGTTCGGCTGCGACGCCATATCTGAAGCGGCGAAACAATCCTTGCTTATCCTGCAAAATAATCCTGCTGCAAAACAATTTGCTTTTTTTTTTTTCATCCGCTCTGTGTCGGATCAGGGTGATAGGGCTTCATCCTACTCCCATTTACTAATTTGGGTAACAGTACCCCATCCAAGCTTTGTAACTATGTTGCGCCTCTATCTGTAATAAAAGCGATAATGTATGGTCCCAACCAGTGCATTTGTAATTTTCCAGGGTGTTTGGTGAATTCTCTATCATACAACAACATTGTATCCCCCTTCTATAGGTGTTTCATCTTGACGTAGCGGTCATGCCACGCCTTCTGGCGGTCCTTTTATACTTTCTGGTGAAACCCTGTGATGAACCAATTTTCATCTAATTGTGATAACTATGTCAACCATTCGTTGAGCACGCTATCGTCGTTCATGTCTGTTACTGCGGCAATCCTTAAACTGGGTGCTATGTATTCCATCGGCATGACAGCTTCCTGGCCGTATATGAGCTTAAATGGCATTTGGCTCGTCAGTCGCTTGTAAGTGGTGTCATACGCCCAAAGGACCATTGGGATTTTTAGGTCCGAGTCATCTCGATTCACGTTGCACACTTTAGTGAGTGCATTCTCCAGGATTTTATTAAAC
Organism: Larix kaempferi; assembly: GCA_027924585.1. Lineage (NCBI taxonomy): Eukaryota > Viridiplantae > Streptophyta > Pinopsida > Pinales > Pinaceae > Larix > Larix kaempferi. The sequence goes on along the minus strand of BSBM01000963.1, from coordinate 8,927,804 downwards.
GCCTCAATGGTGCCATTCAACTGAGGATGGTAAGGTGTGCTCTTTTTGTGCTGGATCTGAAATTCCTCCATCATTGCTGCAATCGTTTGGTTAATGAAATGTGTTCCTTGATCACTAAGTAAACTCTTTGGGAAACCGAACCGAGTAACTACATTGTCGAATAGAAATCGGGTCGCTGTCGCAGCGGTCATTTCATCCTAGTAGTCCCCAAGGTTTGCGAATTTTGGGTTTTCTTCCGATCCAATGTTCACCCTTTTGAGCTTTAGTGGTTGTTGGAATTTTCCCAATGATATTTCTGGTGCCCTGAATCCACGGCTACCTTCTGATTCTGGTATATCCATTGCCCTGGGGTCATCATCATCGTCTGGTTCCCCCATGATATTATAACATTCCATTAACATTTATGGTGTGGCAGTCCATGGCCCTGTCAAAGGTTGCTTGACCGGTCCTTCTTTGAATATTTTTCCTCGGATTGCTTGTAGTGCGGTGTGAATCCGGGGATTGCTGTCGACGAATGAAAATATCTGACTAAACCCAATGGTAAGTTGTTCCCAGGATGTTGATCCATGTCGCAGTTCCGTAGAGACATACCAACTTCGTGGTATCTCATCTAGTGTGTGTACAAATGCATGTACCCATTCTTGTTGTGCTTTTGAATTCCATCGATGTTGACAGGAATTTAGATGTGCTTTAGGGTCTCTGCATCCATCATATCACACCTAGTCATCTTTTCTAGTTTCACCGAACCGAACCTCCAGCAGGCGTCGACATAATGGCCAAGATGTTATGTTTGGTTTATGTGTTGCCCACCATCGCATGGGAGTGGCATTTAGGGTTGCTTCCAGGTCAAGAAGACACTGTGGCTCTACTACTTTTTTTTCAAATTCAGCGAGAAACGTACCCAAGTTGGGCAAGCCCTCATAGGTTGGTAACACATACTCTTCCTGGGCTACCATTCGTATGACTTGTGTGATCCTTGCACATCTTAGAAAGGATACTCCGTGTAATCGCTTCTGCCAATTCTCCAAGGCCTCGTCTGAGTTGAAGGATGCAGAACTGGTGCTGCGCCATTCTAATTCTCCTTTCGTGGTGGGGTTCACATGATCTTCCGAAATGTTGAAAAGATTGTCCCATCCTTCCATAAATTCTTCTCTTGTTGACGCTATGTAGCGTTGGCCTTCCGCTGGATCCAATGGTGCGATGACTCTTAGCTCATGGTTTTCGAAAGACATTATTCTCTTCTTGAAGTTAATGATGGCTTGATTATCCAGAGCCTAGTCTATACCCAACAGTACTGGGTAGGGACTGATGTCATCCACAATTTCAATGACGTCTAAATCCGCATACGTTCGGAGCCCTTCAATTTTAACTGGTTGTTGACATACTCGTCCCAGTAGAGTGACTTTGCTTTGGTTCACCAATTGAAACTGTACTAGTGACCAGGTCATCCGTGGCCTCCCCATCGTCTCCCATGTCTGTTTTGTCAAGATATTTACATCTGATCCTAAATCTAGGATGATGGAGTTGACATCGAATTCTCCAATTTGCGCAGACATCCGCATCTCTCTGCCCATCTTCCTCTTATGTATACGGTTAAATTTCTATTCTAGTCATGCACCTTCCCTTCACTGTAGTAGGCCCGCTATGTCCTCCAATACTTCTGGGTCTTTTTCCAACTCGAGGCAACTTCCTAAGAAGGCTTTGAGGGTAGTCTCCTTCTTTTGCGACCTTGTTGGGTCAAATGTTGGTGGCATGTCATAGACTACTTCTTCCACAGTCGACCGTTTCCGATTCTTTGTTGCACTCTCCACTTCCAAGAAGACACCCTGTTCTGTATTCGCACCATCCTTACCCTGTCGTTGCCGTGTTTGTGTTGCTTTGATGTGGGTGTTGGGTTTATTGGCTCTTGTTACCGCTCCTCCCTATGTTACAATCCCTAATTTTGCATGATTACCTCAGGATTTTGTCGAAATCATCTGTACTGTAGGTGGTGGTTTTGGAGTATTCGAATTATGATTCTACTTCAATTGCCATTTCACTATAAGTTGAGGACAATCCTCAATACTATGTTCTGCAGCACTGCAACATGTACATTGCAGTGTAGGGTTCAGACAGTCCCTCTGGTAATGCCCCTACTGACCATAATTATAACAGGTGATTGGGCCTCGTCCCCTGCTAGAGGCTCCACCTCAACCTCTTCCTCTGTGGAAGACTCCACTGCAACCTCCACATGGTGGTCCATATTGTTGATACCGTTGTTTCCCGTACTACGGTTGTTGATACTGTTCCAGTTCGTACCGCGGCTGTCCATACGGCGGTGGGGGATACTACGGGTGCCTATATTGCTCCTGGTCATACTACTGGTTATACTGTGGGTGCTGCTACATCACCAACAGTTCCTCCCCTTTCATAAAGTATGCATCAGTTGTTCGTTCTTGCAGCAGGTAATAGGCCCTGCATTTCTTCTCACCATGTCCCACCGATTGGCAGAACTTACAGTATAAGTTCACTGGTTTCAACACTATCTTTTGCAGGTATACACACTCTTCGGGCTAGTGCCCTATGGTTAGACATACAGTACAACATGGCATTCCTTCTTTCCTAAGGGGGTTTGGGGCCCCTGACTGCAAATATTCCAAAAAATTTGAGCAATTGTCTTTGTGGTGTCCCTCAGTCCTGGATCTGGTACACCATATGTCTCCATGATTATCATTGTACTTCTTGATATCCTTGAATTGGAGTGTTATATTAGCCAGTTGCGCCTGTACTCTATCCATGTCGATCCCTGCGTCACCAATCGGTGAAGCCTTCAATTTCATTGCAATTTCTAGCACCTCAACTTGTGTCGCAACCTTTTGCTGCATCAGTGGTCCTCGTATGTGCGGTACTAGTTCCATGATAAACCACTCTTTATGTTGCAATTCATTTACTAGAAAACTCACCTTCGCTATCAGCATCTTATAACGTTGATCGAACTCCCATATTGATTCATTCAGAAATTGCTTAATTTCCTTAAGCTCAGTGACATATTGCGACTCCGATTTTGGTTTTTTAAACTCATCAATCATCGCAACTCTAATCTCAGCCAACGTTCTTGCTATTGGTCCTGTTGGAACTTTCACAAATTTCATGTACTAGTCTAATGCACGGCCCCTCAGGGTCCTCGCTAGCTGTCCCAATTTTATCACTTCATCCTGAACCTGCTTCACGGTCCATACTGCCTCCAATACAAACCAATACTGTTCAAGATCCTCCATCCCATTTCCTTGAAATATAGGCATCTTTGACTCATCTGCCATCTTAACACTGCTAGTATTGTTTTTTACCGAAGCACTACTCTTAGCACTGCAAGTAGGGAAAATTTGCGAATAATTTTGGTTTCGTCCTGTAAAATTTGGAGTAGTGTGTGGGGTCAGAGGTACATGGTAACTTACGACCTGACCTTGTTCTGCCTCTGGGTAGCCTGGTCGATGTCTTCCTCGCAATAAGGGAACTTCCTTCCTTGTGGTCCTTCCTCGTGACTTCCTGTTCCAGTCCTCTTAGGAGACTCTCTCTCAGTCCTCCTCTTCTTCTCAGGATGCCAGAATATTAATCCACTCCTCAGGAGACCACACTCTTCGTTAGCTTTCCTTTCCAATTCATCGTTGCTTATGTCCATCTACCACATCTTTTCGTCAGGCTCGCCTATACGTAGTACCTTCACCCTCGCACACCGGGTTTTCTACCCATCAGCAGACATCCTTAATATTCCTTTTTCACAGACCAGCATTTTAATCCACAATTTCAGTGATGACAAGAATCTTCCCCTTGGTCCCCTGAAGAAGTTTCCTTCAGCGTCGCTGTATGATTTAATCGTATCTACCGCGAACTCAGTTATCTATCCTTCAAGCATGTTGTCTGCCCAAAATTCAATAGCTCATGATACCTTGTTGTTAACCTGCTTTAGCTGTCGCAGCAATTCTGGGGTCCAACACTCTGATGCAGTCTTCTAGTAGTGGTTTTTTCTATACGTCGACTGCGCCAGCCACTCGTGTAATACAACTGGGAATTTTCAGAAGAAAATTTTGTGGATATCTGAGTACACGTATTTTTTTAACCACTCGGTTGCTGTCTGTTTAGGGGTCCTCTTCTCACTTCTTGTGAATTCTTCTTCTCTTTTGTCAAACCACTCTTGGATCTCTTGTTTTGTCAGGTGCCACAGTATATCCCCTTCCTTTCACTTAGGGTCCCGGCAACGGAACCATTTGTTGACACAACTCTTCTTGACAGGGGTTCACACTATCGTCAACAAATACCAACAACCCTTACGCACTGGCCCGGAAAGGGGTTACCCTTCCAGTAATGTCTACACTGCAGATGAGGTCTCACCTGAAGTGAATAAGGGTGCTGCAAGAACCAAGATTCCACAGTTGTGGAGAAGATATGTGCACATTTACCCAGATATTACAATATTTACCATAGTCTATTTACCCATCATTCGCATATATATCTCAAAGCATATTTAACAACACATTCACATTAACCAACAACATGTATCGACACAAATCAACAGAAAGTATTTAAATAACCCATCATTGCATAGCAACAGAATTCATAACTGTTGGCTTGGTTTTGCAACCAAGCTTAGTGCTATGGGCACCTGCTAACTAGTAGCAGCAGTTTCAATATTAAGCAAAAACAATAAACTAAATCTAAACTAAAACTAAACTAGCATGTGCATATCATAATAAAATTTTGAATTAAAAAACAAGAACAAGAAAATAGAGAAAATAAATTTGTATTGAAAATGGGGGCAAGCAAGTGCTTGCAATAGTAATACCTCCAAATGATGAAGATAGTTGAGAAGCTCCAAGGATGAGCAGCTCCAAACTCCAAAGGGTCCTTTCTCCAAGGTTGCTACAATGGCCAAAATCTCAAGGGAGATTTTGGCAGCATGAGGATAGGAAGATGGATGGATGTGAAATGAGGAGCCCCTACCACCTTTTTATAGGTTTTGGTGGTGGGGAATACCATTGTGGTTTTGTGGAAACCAATGGTATTGATCAACATGGTTTAGTTACTTTTCCCTCCTTTTTCCTTTTTTGAATATTTTTATTATTTTTTATTCCCTTTTTAATATTTTGGGAATTTTGGACCCTTTTTGAGGGTTTTTTATGCTTTTTTAGGAAAAATACTCATTTTGAGTGGAAAAAGGGGTGTATTAAGGCCTTTTGGTGACCTTTTGTTGGCTTCAGAGGCTCAAATGGTGAAAAAGTGGACAAATGGGTCATGTGAATAGGGAAATGAGCTAGTGAGCACTTTTTGGGTGTTAACAATAGCCAAACATCTTCATTCATTAACATCTGCGGAACAAACCTCGCAGAGAATAGTCAAGTCATTCCTATCGCATATACAACAAAATCCAAAAGATCGCATTAATCTCCCAAACTTAGCTGCCCTGAGGCTTACAATCTTGTTCTATTTATATGTTTATCTCTTATTACAATCTGGTCCACATGACCAACTCAACTAATTTAATACTTCTTATATTTCCTCAAAACGTGGCGAAAGGTTCTTTTTCTGTGGGATCACCCTTTTGCATCTGTCAGCTTCTGCACTTCCAGTGGATCTGTCCCGTGCCAACACCCACCCATATAAAAAAGACCCCAAAGTATTTTTGTATTACTACATTAAATTAAAAAAACCCTTTGCCCCTTAATATATAAGCAATAATGGCCAAGATGTTATGTTTGGTTTATGTGCTTCCCACCATCGCACGGGAGTGGCGTTTAGGGTTGCTTCCAGGTCCAGAAGACGCTGTCACTCTGCTACTTTGTTTTCAAATTCAGCGAGAAACGTACCCAAGTTGGGCAAGCCCTCATAGGTTCGTAACACATACTCTTACTGGGATACCATTCGTACGACTTGTGTGATCCGTGGACATCTTCGAAAGGATACTTCGTGTAATCGCTTCTGCCAATTCTCCAAGGCCTCATCTGAGTTGGAGGATGCAGAATTGGTGCTACACCATTCTAATTATCCTTCTGTGGTGGGGTTCACATGATCTTTCGAAATGTTGAAAAGATTGTCCCATCCTTCTGTAAATTCTTCTCTGGTTGACTCTGTGTAGCGTTGGCCTTCCACTGGATCTAATGGTGCAATGACTCTTAGCTCATGGTTTTCGAAAGACATTATTCTCTTCTTGAAGTTAATGATGGCTTGATTATCTAGAGCCCAGTCTATACCCAACAGTACTGGGTATGGACTGGTGTCATCCACAAATTCAATGACGTCAAAATCCGCATACATTCGGATTTCAACTGGTAGTTGACATACCCGTCCAAGCAGAGTGACTTTCCTTTGGTTCGCCAATCGCAACTGTACTGGTGACTAGGTCATCCGTGGCTTCCCCATCGTCTCCCACGTCTGTTTTGTCAAGATATTTACATCTGATCCTAAATCTAGGATGATGGAGTTGACATCGAATTCTCCAATTTGTGCAGACATCCGCATCTCTCTGCTCGTCTTCCTCTTATGTATATAGTTGACTTTATGTTCCAGTCATGCACCTCCCCTTTGCTGTAGTAGGCCCGCTATGTCCTCCAATACTTCTGGGTCTTTTTCCAACTCGAGGCAACTTCCTAAGAAGGATTTGAGGGTAGTCTCCTTCTTTTGCGACCTTGTTGGGTCAAATGTTGGTTGCATGTCATAGACTTCTTCTTCCACAGCTGACCGTCGCCGATTCTTTGTTGCACTCTCCACTTCCAAGAAGACACACTGTTCCGTATTTGCACCATCCTTACCCTGTCGTTGCCATGTTTGTGTTGGTTTGATGTGGGTGTTGGGTTTATTGGCTCTTGTTACCGCTCCTCCCTATGTTACAATCCCTACTATTGCATGATTACCTTAGGATTTTGTCGAAATCATCTGTACTGTAGGTGGTGGTTTTGGAGTATTCGAATTATGGTTCTGCTTCAATTGCCATTTCACTATAAGTTGAGGACAATCCTCAATACTATGTTCCACAACACTGCAACATGTACATTGCAGTGTAGGGTTCAGACAGTCCCTCTGGTAATGCCCTTGTTGACCACAATTATAACAGGTGATTGGGCCTCGTCCCCTGCTAGCGGCTCGTCCTCAACCTCTTCCTTTACGGAAGCCTCCATCGTAGCCTCCACGTGGTGGTCCATATTGTTGATATGGCTATTGCCCATACTGCGGTTGTTGATACTATTGTGGTTCATACCATGACTGTCCATACGATGGTGGGGGATACTGCAGGTGCCTATATTGCTCCTGGTCATACTGCTGGTTATACTGTGGGTGCTGCTGCATCACCGACGGTTCCTCCCCTTTCATAAAGTATGCATCAGTCATTTTTTCTTGCAGCAGGTAATAGGCCCTGCATTTATTCTCATCATGTCCCACCGATTGGCAGAACTTACAGTATAAGTTCGCTATTTTCAACAGTATCTTTTGCAGGTATACGCACTCTTCAGGCCGGTGCCCTATGGTCAGACATACAGTACACCATGGCATTCCTTCTTTCCTAAGCGGGTTTGGGGCCCTTGACTGCAAATATTCCCAAAACTCTGGGCAATTGTCTTTGTGGTGTCCCTCAGTCCTGCATCTAGTACACCATATGTCTCCATGATTATCCTTGTCCTTCTTGATATCCTCTAATTGGAGTGTTAAATTAGCCAGTTGCGCCTGTACTCTATCCATGCTAATCCTTGCATTGCCAATCGGTGAAGCCTCCAATTTCATTGCAATTTCCAGCGCCTCCACTTGTGTCGCAACCTTTTGCTGCATCAGTGGTCCTTGTATGTGTGGTACCAGTCCCGTGATAAACCACTCTTTATGTTGCAATTCATTTACCAAAAAACTCACCTTCGCTATCAACATCTTATAACGTTGATTGAACTCCCATATTGATTCATTTGGAAATTGCTTAATTTCCTTAAGCTCAGTGACATATTGCGACTCCGATTTTGGTTTTCTAAACTCATCAATCATCACAGCTCTAATCTCAGCCAACGTTCTCGCTGTTGTTCCCATCGGAACTTTCACAAATTTCATGTACCAGTCTAACACGTGGCCCCTCAGGGTCATCGCTAGCTGTCCCAGTTTTATCACTTCATCCTGAACCTGCTTCACGGTCCATACTACCTCCAATACAAACCAATACTGTTCAGGATCCTCCGTCCCATTTTCTTGAAATGTAGGCATCTTTGCCTCATGTTCCATCTTAACACTGCTAGTATTGTTGTTTACCAAAGCACTCCTCTTAGCACTGCAAGTAGGGCAAATTCGCGAATTATTTTGGTTTCGTCCTATAAAATTTGGAGTAGTGTGCGGGGTCGAAGGTACATGGTAACTTACGACCTGATCTTGTTCTTCCTCTGGGGTAGCCCGGTCCACGTCTTCCTCACAATATGGGTGCTTCCTTCCTTGTGGTCCATCCTCGTGACTTAATGTTCCAGTCCTCTCAGGAGACTCTCTCTCAGTCCTCCTCTTCTTCTCAGGACGCCGAAATATTACTCCACTCCTCAGGAGACCACACTCTTCGTTAGATTCCCTTTCTAATTCGTCGTCGCTTATGTCCATCTACCACATCTTTTCGTCAGGCTCGCCTGTGCATAGTACCTTCACCCTCGCACACCGGGTTTTCTACTCATCAACAGACATCCTTAATATTCCTTTTTCGCAGACCAGCATTTTAATCCACAATTTTAGTGATGACAAGAATCTCCCCCTTGGTCCCCTGAAGAAGTTTCTTTCAGCATCGCTGTATGATTTAATCGTATCTACCGCGAACTCAGTTATATATCCTTCAAGGATGCTGTCTACCCAAAAGTCAACAGCTTGTGATACCTTGTTGTTAACCTACTTCAGCTGTCACACCAATTCTGGGGTCTAGCACTCTGGTGCAGTCTTCTGGCAGTGGTTTTTGCGATATGTCGACTGCGCCAGCCACTCGTGTAATACAACTGGGAATTTGTAGAAGAAAATTTTGTGGATATATGAGTACACAAATTTTTTTAACCACTCGGTTGCTGTTTGTTTAGGGTCCCTCTTCTCACTTCTTGTGAACTCTTCTTCTCTTTTGTCAAACCACTCTTGGATCTCTGGTTTTGTTAGGTGCCATAGTGTATCCCCTTCCTTTCACTTAGGGTCCTGACAACGGAACCATTTGTTGACACAACTCTTCTCGACAGGGGTTCACACTGTCGTCAACAGATACCAACAACCCTTATGCACTGGCCTGTAAATGGGTTAGCCTTCCAGCAATGTCTGCGCTGCAGACGAGCTCTCACCCGAAGTGAATAAGGGTGCTGCAGGAACCAAGCTTCCGCAGTTGTGGAGAAGATATGTGCACATTTACCCATATATTACAATATTTACCACATTCTATTTACCCATCATTCGCATATATATCTCAAAGCATATTTAACAGCACATTCACATTAACCAACAATGTGTATCGACACAAATCAACAAAAAGTATTTAAATAACCCATCATTGCATAACAACATAATTCATAACCAAACATCTTCATTCATTAACATCTGTGGAACAAACCTCGCAGAGAATAGTCAAGTCATTCCTATCGGAAATACAACAGAATCCAAAAGATCGCATTAATCTCCCAAACTTAGCTTCCCTTAGGCTTACAATCTTGTTCTATTTATATGTTTATCTCTTATTACAATCTGGTCCACATGACCGACTCAACTAATTTAATACTTCTTATATTTCCTCAAAACGTGGCGAAAGCTTCTTTTTCTACGAGATGACCCTTTTGCATCTGTCGGCTTCCGGACTTCCAGCGGATCTATCTGGTGCCGACACCCACCCATATAAAAAAGACCCCAAAGTATTTTTGTATTACTACATTATATTAAAAAAACCCTTTGCCCCTTAATATATAAGCAATATTATTTTTAGGTTTTCATGAATATTTAATACCACAATATGAATGAACGTGATATTATATTGCCTTCTAGTGAAGCCCCCGTGCTCTATCCCTGTGCCCTCTGATCCTTTCATCATATCTACCATCCACATGCTCCTACCTCCCATATCTGTTATATCTATCCCTATCTCTGTCTATCCAGAAAGAGTGCAGGAGGGCAGATTCAGTCACGTAATCCATCGATCCAAAATGACAAGTGAAAAATTAATGTGGTTGAGGATGGGCGGGAGTCACAAAGTTTGTCAATCAATTCGCAAAGAAAATTATAGACAATGAACCATTAACCCTTCCTTCGAAGGCTAAACAAATATGCCATAGAGAGCTATTGAAAATTTTACCTTTGTGTGGTAAAGGATATAAGCTCCCGCCATTCTATTATTCTATTTTGTACGGTAGACACTTTTTATTATTAGTGTTATTATTATTATTATTATTGTATGATCCATGTTAAATTGTTAATTCTTTGGAATATTTTTGTATGTAAAGCTAGTAAAAAGTTGAAATTTTAAGAATTCATAATGGTGAATAGTTTTTTTTAATAAAAAAAACATTGAATATTAGTTTATAGATTAAATTTTCGTTTCTAATTTTTTTTAAGTTAAGTTCTCAAAATAATATTAAATGATTATTTAGATTGAAGTATGAGCATATTGAATCATTATTTTATTTAAATAAAACTACATTATGAAATGATTCATTGGTTTGTAAATATGATTCATTACTTTGTAAATGGGCATATGTCCACTTTTGGGTCCTTCAACAAAATATACTCATAAAACTATGTGTTGGATTTTATTTACCTATGGAATTGTATGTAAAGTTTAGTAATATATCTAGTGTGTTTGTGGGCGGTGGGCTCAAGTATATAGTGGTAGTCTCTTCATACTTAAACCTTATTCTCCTTAGTGAAAGCCACTAAGGTCTCTCTCTCTCTCTCTCTCTCTCTCTCTCTCTCTCTATATATATATATATATATATATATATATATATATATCAAACTCTAAATAGTTGTGTAGAATTTTACCAAAAAAATAACTGTATAGATATTTAAGACTTTGACATCAAATATACATTTTATGTCAAAAAAGGGACTACTTTGAAAAGAAAAGTGACCCTCTTAGTGCTTGAACGCACACTCCATCTTCTAACATATTCCAATATTCCAAGATCAAATACAAAAACTTTTCTAAGTCTTTCCCATACAAAAAAAACTTCATGATCTCCCATGCAACCAAATTAAATGATAAACTTTGAGCATACTCTAAATATAAACAAAATTAGTAAAAGTGGGATTTGAAGTTGGTAAGAGAGTCCCTTCCTTTAAGACTCATTTAGTAAAGGTGCCCTCCTACAAGAGTAAATCATCATTGGATCAGTTATCATCTTTAGTGTTGAATTCTAAAGATACATGTGTAAATGAAATATCATGAAAAGTAGATTTTACCTCTGTAATTCAATTCATAATAGGGATTAGGTCTAAATTTTCAGTATTGTGATTTTGGTTGGCCCACTCTATCACAATATTTGAGTCACCCATAACTTGTAAATGGTTTATAACTTTGCCATGTGATGCCTTCAAACTATCCACATAGAGTAAAGTTCTTCCTTGTTGTTCTTTCAATCCTAACAACATATTCTAGACAAAAGTAATGTGAGGTATCAATAAAATGGATTTCTCTAGGCCCACAAAACCCTAGTCCCCATTGGCATGTCCCATCAAAAAATCCCCAGGGTTTCTCTTTGTATATGCTTGTCATTTGTAGAATCCTTGGGATTTTAGTCTTTAGTGGCTTCTTATTTCCTTCATAAGCCATTATGATCTTGTGTGCTATTTGCAAAGTTGTCATAGGTAGATCATTCCTAGCCATCAAAATACCATATATAAGCATACAAGGTAGGGACCTATGCACATTCATAGCTTTGTCTATTGGAGTCGTCGGTCCACCATAGTTGAGTTGAAAATGGTGTGCATAAGCCCAATCAAAATCCTAATATCCCATTGTCCAATGCTATGTGCTAATAAAAAAAAATTGATTCATGCCCGTCAAGCAATCAAAGATTCCTTTATGGCCAAAGGCTATAGTTTCCTCCTTAAAACTTTTCAAGGAATCACAACCCATCTAAACTACTACTAAAAACATCCCGATAAACCCCGTAAACTAACTAGGACACCAAGACCCATACATAAGAGCATTAGGTCCTAAGGCCCAGTTTCCATTCCTTGACCATGTCTAGGGCCCCAAGACCCATATGTAATGCTCATAAACTTCTTAACAATGCTTGTATTCTAACTATAAGGACAAATACCCCCTCGAGAGGTTACCTTTGGTGGTTGGAGACATCATTGTTAGAACTTTAGGCCTAAAATTTTCCTAAATATCCCAATGCATTCAAGCTTCCTACACCAACCATGGTTAATACATGATCAACACCTAAACCTAGTGCTCAAAAACTACTAATGGTGACCATATCTCCACTTGGTGGACATGGATACCCTCAGGAGATCATGTGTGATGTTTCAAAGTGATTTTGTTGGCCTTACTAACCCATATCCCAACTTGGAGGAAATTGATACTCTCAGGAGATCGAGTGTGATGGTTCAAGGTGTTGTTCTTGAAGTAAGCTACCTAAAATATTTTTTTAGATACTAAGTCTTAGGTTTCTCTCTTAACCATGTCTATGGTCCCACAACCCATCCTTGGTGCTAAAAACCTTCTAATGGTACCATATTACAACTTAGAGGCCAAATATCCTACATAAAGGCCATGTGTGGTAGGTTAAGAGTTTATTCATGGCCCTTTAGTTTCAAAGGCTACATTCTAGGACTAAGGCTAATGTTTGATTAATTTATCTTGGTTTAGACCTCAATACTTACACATAGTTCTCGAAATACCAAAATGGTTCCAATATGCACTATTGAAGGTGAAGGATCCCCTTGAGAGGCCATTTGTGTTTGTTCAAGGAATTGTTATTAGAATTGGAAGGAAAATAGCCCTTTAGGGTCTAAGGCCTAGGTTTCCTCCATCCACCATGCTCAAGGCCTTGTGAACAATACCTAGTGCTAAAAAATTCATAATGGTGTCCACATCACCATTTTGAGGTCAAATATCCCCTTGAGAGGTCATAGTGTTTTAGCTCAAGGAATCATTCTTGGGACTATATTCCATTAATATGCATTTCATTGTCTACCAACCATGTCCAAGGTCCCGAGACACATACTTGGTCCAATTATATGCTCAACATGTTGATGTGTGGTTGATCAAGGAATTGTTCTTAGAAGCGGCCATGTTCCCTTAAGCATACAAGATTGATAGAACCCCATTTCACTCATAAATTGAATCACAACCTTGGATTGATTTTTAAGATAGTTTGTTGGTTTTTCCTAAAACATATTGGAGGAGATTGCACATAGGGACAACAACTAAACATTCAGGTATCATCTCCAGCAAGAGGTTTCCTTTTCTACTTGGAGAGTGGGCACCTTATCAAGTTATTAACAAGGCATTTCTAGGCATGTATAATTAAAACTAGATTAGAATAAACAAGATTGCACGAAAATATGAGGACACACCTTACCCTTTCAAGGTTATTCAATTCTACCACCCCAATTGAATGGATCCCCTAGATTGAGAGTCGGCCCCAGTGCTAGCATCTATGGTAATTCCAGTCCCATATCTAAATGTAGTTCGAGCACTTGGTATGTAGGATCCCCTGGTTTGAGAGTCGGCCCCAGAGTGCAATCAATGAAGGATACCAAGTGCTCATAGAACCATTCTATCCAAATCGTGCGAGATTGAACAAATTTCTTAAAAAAATATCACAAAATGGAGTGGCGAGAATCAATATTCCAAATGGCGCGGGATTCCTAAACATGATTTTGATTTTGATTTCATTCCCATGATGAAAACGCTAATTAGACATTTAGTACAAGGCTAGGCACATCACATATTAAAATACATTTATATGGATTCACAAGAAAGCTACTAAATTCAATAAATTATTACATATATTGTTTAAGTAAATAATTATGATTCCACTTTAGAGTTTAGCGGAGTGATGGAGAATGCATCTAGTGCAAAAGCTTTTTGGGTCTCTTTAGGGTTTTTCTAGTGTTGTAGAAGTGCATGAAGACTTTCTCCATTTAGATGTGTATATGTGGAAGAATGGAGTATTTGTTAGACGTGGAATGGGAGGTGGAGGATGCCCTTTGGGCAGAGGAAGGGATCTTCATTTCGGATGAGGAGTACAAGAAGAGAATAATCCAAACATGTGGGCCCTCAATCCTTTCAGATATGGATAGATTTGCTGAAGTAGGACCACCACATCATCCAAATGACCTTTCAGCACAGATTTTATATGGTAGTACAAGTGGCGAGGGGTTAGTTGTCCAAGAGATAGGAAAAAACCCTATTATCCCTTCAGAAGGCACGGGTTTAGGCCTAGACAATTCCTCTCTACTGAATCTTTCATTGGTAAGTTAAATATTTTCTTTCCAAATTTCATTACTTCTTTAACTGAATAAAACATTCTTTTGCTAAGTAGTAATGAGGAGTGGTTGGTCTATATTTTTGAGGGTTTCTGGGAGATTTTCTTGGAAAAATTTAACAATTCCCATCCCTCTACTTCTCATTTGAACCCTGTCATATCGGAAAACCCTCCTTTGATTTCCCCCTCATTGACATAACTGTTGATTGTTACAGATCCCAAAAACCCTATTTTGACTGAGACCTCTCCTCAAGGACCTCACACTACCCCTCATTTACACAGTGAATGCACCTTGGCTTCTCCCCCTCCATTGGATACAAATTTGTTTACCAAAGCCTCGGAACCCTCATACAAAGAAGTTCTTGTTAATAAAGTGCCTCTTCAGACCTATAACTCCTTTGCAGATGGAGTTGGCCTTGTGGATATTGCAAATGTCACCATCAGGAAGAAGCCTAAAAACAAAACCACTAACAGGAAAAAAGACATGGGGGTTGGTTAGAAACATACCTCGTAATGGTTTCTTCAAACCATGTTTCTATTCATTCTCCTTTTGGGAAACTTAGAGCATTGAACCCTGATATGAGGGTTCCTTAATGCTAGTCTTCTCTCTTAACATTAGGGGGGTTGTGGGTGCCTCCAAGATGCTATCCCTCAAGGAGCTTTTGTCTACAGTTAAACTTGATGTTGTGTTTCTTCAATAGACTATGCTGGATCATGTTAGAGCTAAATATTTGTTTCTAAAAGTTTGTTCGACATGGAACTATGTTGCGACAAATCCAGTTGGACTTTCAGGGGGGTTACAATTTGGCAAGATGGAGTCTGATAGCAAAGCCAAAAAATAAGGGAGGTTGGGGAATAAGAGATCTCAATCTCTTTAACAAGGCCCTAGCTTCCAAATCACTCTGGAGGGCACTTTTACATGATGGTATTTGGAGTGTCACCTTGAATAACCAATGCACATACAAAGGTTCCATCCTTCTTATTGAATACCAATATGTGTTCTATCCAAGGTGATGCACTTGGTCATATGAACCCATTGTCTAATAATTATTGTAATTGCATCTTGAATTCACTCAAATCATTAGTTTGCAATATATTCTAGGCCTTGGATATGGGCATGTGTGTGTTATGTTATGCTCTCTTGTTGCCATTGTTGTCCATTGGAATCCACTTGAGTCACCCTTCACAAAAAGGGGAAAACAATGAGAAGAAAGGGTGATGGAATGAAAATTACTAGCATGTTGAAATTGGTAGGAAAGTTTTCATTTTTGATGTTACAGATCTAAAAATTACCAACATATCCCACTTGTAGTTGAAATTAGATTCACTCTTTAGAGATTATGTGATGTCGCAAGGCCTTAATCATCACTCAAGAGCAACAGAGGGAATTGTTACATATAGGTTAGATATTCCATATGTAGGTCATATGTAGTAGTCTAGGTTAACATGCATGGACCATCAACCCCATAGCAAATTAATATGGTATTAGGCCCTAAAATTAGTTTATAGGCCATGGTATAGGCCACGAGAACCATCGTCAATGTTACAAATATTGAAATGTCCACAATATATCGCTTGTAAGGTAAAGTAATTATGTGTAGGGCCCTACACATGGACCATGAATGATATAGTAAATTTATTAACCATGAACCATTATTTAGGTTATGAGAACCACTATTGGTCTACATAACCTATAAATATTAAACCATGGTTGGTTCATTGGTTTACATAACCATGGACAAACCAACAACAACAATGGCATCGGCGATGGTGACAATGATGATCATGACGATCTCACATGTAGGCTAGAGATTCTTATGTGGTAATCTAGCTTAACATGCATGGACCATCAACCCCATGGAAAATTAATATGGCATTAGACCCTAAATTTAGTTCACATGCCA
Source organism: Larix kaempferi (assembly GCA_027924585.1). Lineage (NCBI taxonomy): Eukaryota > Viridiplantae > Streptophyta > Pinopsida > Pinales > Pinaceae > Larix > Larix kaempferi. The sequence goes on along the minus strand of BSBM01000963.1, from coordinate 8,911,456 downwards.
TAGGTCGGGCCACGAGAACCATCCTTTGTGTTACAAATATTGAAATGGCCACCATAAATAATGCCACTAATTAGACACTGAACTAACACAACCAACCCATGTAAATGACTCATGCACTTGGCACACTTGATCCATGCAAGGAATTCATGCACCTAGGAAGCTTCAACCTCTAACCCCCTCACCTCGTACCTAACCTTAACATCTAGCCCCAAACGGAATAACATGATAACTTATAAACCACTTAACCACTAGTACCAACAAAACTAGAACCCCTTTCCCACTAACCCACTTATCCCTTAGGTGCCTCGCTTCTAATCCAAAAACTCCCCAAATCCTACCACATTATGAAATTGTAGAAAATATTTCCTTGAGCCAGTGTCCCTCTAACCCTAACTCACTACCTCCTAACCCAATCACTAACATGCCTACTGCACCAAATCAACACACTAACACAATAAGCTTTGACCTTGGGTTATTTATAACCAAGGTTTTAGATCAAAGACTTTGACATCAAGGTTTGAATGATCACTCTATGGTATTTTATCAAACCAAAATTAGTGCAAAAATAAACACAAGAACTTAGACTATAAACAAAATATTCCCTATCTAGGATATGTATGATGACTCAAGTCCCTATGCATGGCCCATGAGTCTCAAAATAAAGTTTTATTGCCCAAGAACCTACATTTTGGCCCTAGACCATAACATAGGCTCCTAGAACCATCCATGACATGAAAATACTAAAAAAAATGACAATGTGTTACTCAAAAGCTAAATATTCCTTGCCTATAGCCTATGTGGTGATACAGAGAAATGCCCATATGTCACAAGACTTTTAGTGGGGGTTTTGACAAAATGCCCCCACAAGTTATGAGAATTGGGCTTTTAGGGGGGCTTTTCAAACAACTGCACCCAAAAGTTCAATTCTCATGACTTTTAAGGGGGGGTTCCAAACAAACCGCCTCCAAAAGTTCAATTCTCATGGATTTTAGGGGGGTTTTTGACAAACCGCCCCCAAAAGTTATGAGAATTGGGATTTTAGGGGGGTTTTCAAACAACCGCCTCCAAAAGTTCAATTCTCATGATTTTTAAGGGGGGTTACAAACAAACTGCCTCCCAAAGTTCAATTCTCATGACTTTTAGGGGGGGGTTTGAAAAACCGCCCCCCCAAAAGTTATGAGAATTGGGCTTTTAGGGGGGGTTTTCTAGCTCTCCATGCAAGTTGTTGATTTGCATTGTTAGCCATGTTAGAAATAAGCCTAGGAGAATTTGGAGTCGTACGAGGTGGTGTAAGAGTCTATGTGTGTGGAGAAGTGATTGTTTTCAGATAATTAGGCCTTGATTGATTAATGGGATCTGGTATATCTTGTAATGATAAATCAACTAATTCTTCCAAATATTCCACAAGCACAGAATCCCTAGTTTGCACAACTTATCTTCTAGGAGATTTCCTTCTAGGCAGTAAAGGTACCACTGATAATCCTCCAAGTTTCCTCACGTAAGATCTAGTATGTCTCCTAAATTTATCTACTTCTATGTGAGGAACAACATATAAACGTTCGGTATGATCAGGTTCAGAATCCAACTTTTATTGATAATCAGCTTCAGAAATTATTTCTTCTAGTTGGGTTGTTTCCAATGGAGACCCAGAGAAATTTCCTCTTGAAAATGGATTTCCTCTGCCAACCATGCACTAGCATCCCTCCTTCTAGCGCCAAAACTATTGATGTCTATAAAATCCTTGCATCGATGGTAGGGGTTGTCCCCAATGAACAATCAAAATTAGATCATTCACTATTTGACCGTATGGGGAATCCATCTGGTTAACAGTTAGGCTACAGTAGGTATGCTTGTTTAATTTATGTATTGGTTGCATCCTGAACCGCCGTTTATATTTTATGTTAAAAGTATGATTATGCAAGTGATTCTAGTCTAACTAATGCATCTAACCTATAATTGATAGGCATAATCCTCACAAGTGATGCACAGGTTCTTACCTCCCTTCTTACCACTTCTACCTCATCAATTATCTAACTCTACCCTAAACTAACTAATCTATCCTTGCAAGGAGCGAGTTTAATAAGAGTAATAATCTAAGAATGATTATACAAATCTAACAGATAGACATTAAGATAAAGTATGCACACTGACAGTAGAAAATTACAAAGATAGCTTTGATTACAATTAAATCAATTTATTATTCCTATATCACATAGACAATTGCATAGACAAGTAAAATCATTCATCACCATTGAAATAATTCAACAAAGTTTAGAGAGATCTCACAGCATGAGCATGAACAAAACAAGAATTAATTCTAATATGTTTGTTACAACATTCCCCTCAAAAATCCGTGCAAGCTTTTCCAAACAAATAGGTCCTTCTCATTAGCAGAAAAATAATTCTCCTACAAGTGTCTCCTGAAAAGTCCCTTCTAGTACCCTTCCCCCTCTATTTAAATTACAATAGAATTTTTCTTTACATGAATAATCACTTCACCTACCCCTGACTCTCGCGATGCCCAAAATTTGTCTCTTTTGTTTGCACAAATAAAACATAAAATTATTTACAAATTAATATTACTCAATTGGTGGGACCTACAGGATGGAAATATAATTGTCCCACAAGTCTGTTTCTTGAAATATTATATTACATTGTAAAGGTTCTAATAACTTTAAATAAATATCATAAGTGTATAACTCCTTTCCCACATTTATTAGTACCCTAGCAGTCATTCTATAATTTTCTTCCAAATTATAAGAATTTATAGATGCTTGTCCTATGTGATGTTGGAGGTCTTCTTGATTCAGTACATCTAGCTTGTGTATGTACTCCAACCCTTCCTTCATGCAAATTTTCAAATCTTATACACGTTGTTCATGGATGGGTAACTCATACATATCCTGGGAAATTCAAATCATTATGGAAAATAGGAATTTGGACAAACTAGAAAAACAGGAAGTACAATGGATATCACAAGCATGCCTTGGCCTCTCTAAACTTGAAGAAATCCAACCCTGGCTCCAACATTTACTTACTACTGTCGAAAAAATAGTCACAGTCTTTGGTCTCAACATGATCAATTTACAAAATACATCCACTCACGACAAGATGGAACACCTGTCGAAGCTAACGACGTTGACCGTGGATATCCAAAATTTGTTTCATACATGGGAATAATTTCAGTGCCATCTATCTATCTCTGCTGAATCTATTGTCGAGTTCTGGCTATAATCACCTAAGGCTCCCAGCTCCAGCCTACCATAGCCATAACCATCGAAGTTATTAATTTTGTTGTACAGTTCTCATTTTGATCTCTCAATTTCTTCGGGACGAAGAAAGATTTTGTGGTGGGGGAGATGCTGGAGGGGCCTAGGCCGGCCTGTCGACTAGGCCCTCCACCCAACCGTTTGAAGAATATGTTGACAAGTCAGTCGACTAGCATAGGTCGGGTCAGTCGGTTAGACCAACAGACGGTTATGTAACTATATTGAAAGGCATATATATAGGCTATTGAGCCGATGTATTGGTTAGATCTGTGCTGAGAAAAAACCGCTGGTGCGTTCTTTAGACCGAAGGGCATGACTTTGTACACGAATGACCCAAATTTGCACATGAATGTAGTCTTTTTCTGGTCTTATTTAGCAATATGCACTTGATTGTACCCAGAAAATCCATCCGTGAAGAAATAACACTCATTCCCTGCAACTTCATTAATAATTTCATGTGCAAAAGGAGTTGGAAATGGGTCTATAAGTGTTACCTTGTTTACTTTGCAAAATTCGACACAGATTCTCAATCGTGTCGGATCTTGTTTCTTTGGCTAAACAACTATCGAGCTCACCCACTCTGACTGGTTGATAGGATTTATAATTCCTACTTCGAGCATGATATTGATCTCCTTTTTAACAATATCTTTGTACTTGTGAGCAAGCTTGTAGGGTCTTTTCTTTACTAGTCTAGCATCTGGATTGATATCAATTTTCATTTTGCCCATCTCTTGCACAATTCCTTTCAAGTCTCTGTAATCCCAAGCAAATACATCTTGAAATTCCTTGAGGAGGCTGGTGACTTCTGCCGTTTGTTCTTCATTCCAGTAATCTCCAATTTTTGCCATTTTCAGTAGGTTGTGATTTGAAATATCTACTTCTTTTGTTTTGATTTTGGCATCCATCCATTCTGGAGCACGACTGTCACTTATCGGTCTTTCACCTTCCTTAATTTGCATAAATTCTGGTGGAAAGTCTTTTTCCAATAATCTTTCTGGGTCATGTTTTTCGACAACCTCCATGCTAAAGATTGTTTTTACATGCTTCGATTTGCTGGGATGATCCTGTCTCCATTGAAAAATTTTCCCGACTGACTTGTCTGTTTCTAAGCTTAGTCTTGTCGAATGTTGGATTTCTGTGGACATTATATTATAGTAGGTAGTAGGTCCACAAGTAGTCTGCTTCTTTTCTGCAAGTGTTAGATTTTCTGTGGGCTACAGAAATTCTTTAATATGTTTACTTGCTTCGATCAACTTCTCCTCCTTCGGAGAAAACTGGAAATCCTTGATGAAATTTTCTTTCAAGTATTTCCATGTGAAAGTTTCTCCTCTCGCCTCTTCCATATTATACCGTTTGCTGGGTAAATCATCAACCATACCAAGGAAGAGGTGAGGCTATTCCCTTTCATCTTTATAGCCCAATTTTCTCCATTCTTTTTCACAATAGTCTATGTGAACTTCATGATTTTGTCCTTGTGTGAACATAGGGATGTCCACCTGAGTCGTCAGCTTCTTTCCTCCAAATATTTCTAAAAAGATGTCGATGCAGTATTCCAAGTTTGGAGTTTCGAATGATGGGTATCCCACCATCTCGTAGCTTGACCAGTGAATGTCTCAACCATACTCTGTAGTTGGCCTTGCTCTCCGACATGTTTTGATAGTTGTTCGACATGTATAGCAGGGGAATCACGTTCCTTGTATCTCAATGTTGGATTACATTTCTATGAATTTCTGTCTGGGATAAGAGTCGGATATGCTCACATTTTCTGCTCAAATATCTTCGGTGTATATGATATTGAGAGATAGTTCTTCATTTGCTTCTTTGAGATGGCTTCCATTGTCCAACATTATTTTGCATGAAGGTCATAATTATCTATCTGCCAGTCATAGATCTCTGCATTAGAATTGTATCCGAGTGAAACAGGATCTACAAGGTGAAGTTCTCCTTGGGAATTCGGTTCAATATGGTCTTCATTATTGTCTATTCGATAAAGCTATAGAATATCATTGTCTACTTCTGCAGGTTCTGACCATGGTTCTCCCTGAGATGGGAAGATTGGTACAATCACCTTCTGACCATTTCCTTTCAACTTGATGCAACTTTTATATAAGGAAATTGAAGCCTTCATCTTTCACCCCCAAGGTTGACTGACCAAGGTTGGGAAAGAGCTTGCATCATCTTTGGGATTAATGATCTCAAAATTAACTTTTGTTGTGATGCCCTTGATAGATGTTTTGACTCCTTTCCATACTCCAATCAACTCAATTAATCCTTGATCTATGAGCTTCAGATAAATCCCCGATTCCTGCAATTGTGGTCGATAGAGTTGGTCCCAGGTATCACGAGTCATGATATTCACTTGGGAGCCAAAGTCTAGTATGACTTGTCGTACATGATATCCATTTATGTCGAGGTCAACCAACGGGTTACATCATTTTTTTCTTTTTGATTAAGTCGACAAATGTTTTTGGTTTGTCTTTGCTCGACATGTTTATGCTTAAGTTTATGCAACAGGTCAATCATTTTCCCTACAGCTTCATCATTTCAAATTAAATTGAACAATTCATTGAGAGTTTCCTGTCCGCTTTCTTCAATATCCTCATGGGCTACTGTTGGCTCGGTTTTGCAACCAAGCTTAGTGCTATGGGCACCTACTAACTAGTAGTAGCAGTTTCAATAGAAATAAAAATAATAAACTAAATAAACAATACTTTTCATGGATCTAAGCAAGAATCCAAACAAATAATTTAAATCTTTCAAAAATCAAGAACAAGAAACATAAGAAATAATTTTTTGTATTGAAAAGTGGGGGGCAAGCAAGTGCTTGCGATATTACCTCCAATGGTGAAGGTTGATGTTGAGCAACTCCCAAGATGAGTAGCTCCAAACTCCAGTAGGTCTCTTTCTCCAAGGTTGCTTCAATGGCTAAAAGTGCTCAGGGGAGATTTCAGCAGCATAAGGATGAGATAATGGAAGGATCTGAAATGAGGAGCCCCTACCACCTTTTTATAGGTTTTGGTGGTGAGGAATACCATTTGTGGTTTTGTGGAAACCAATGGTATTGACCAACATGGTTTAGGTAATTTTCCCTCCTTTTTCCTTTTTTGAATAAAAATAATATTTTAATTCCCTTTTTAATATTTTTGGGAATTTGGACCCTTTTTGAGGGTTTTTTATGATTTTCTTGGAAAAATAATCTTTTTTAATGGAAAAAGGGGTGTACCAAGGTCTTTTGGTGACCTTTTGTTGGTTTCAGAGGCTCAGATGGTGGAAAAGTGGACAAATGGGTCATGTGAGTAAGGGAGTGAGCTAGTGAGCACTTTTTAGGTGTTAACAGATTGCCCCCTGATGTGTGAGGGCAGGAGCTCATCGTATGGCCGATAGACATCATAGTTCTTTTGTCCTTTTTCTGGGTTTTTAGGGGAGAGAAGAGACCGTTTGGAGACTGGAGCCACGGCCCTTGGAAGCTGCAAAAACAAAAAATATTACATGGCCTCAATATGAATGAGGTATAATCTCTGATAAAGGACGAGGCGGGCATTCCCATGCTCGTATCAAGGCATATACAAAACAATTAGTCCCAAGAAGGGGGATCTAATACGTGAAGAAATATACTGGTACATCATAATGGTCCAGAGGGGACATGATTGTGGGATATACTCATGATCATGAATGATCGCAATAACTGATACACTGGATCAACTGTGGAACTGCTGAAACTGAAGGTGTCCAACATCTGTAGGGACTCAAAGACTATGAGTCAAATCTGGGAATAAATGTAACTGTATACTCAAGGGAGTATGAAACAGGTGTGAATCTAAATACTGTCGCCATGCGCAGCCCGGATAACTATAGGAAAAGTGTAACTGATATTATCCATAGGAAGACTCTCAAATGTGGAGGAGTCAGAAGGTATCCGGGGTCTTCGATACGAACGAACAGGCCAATACCCTATGCGAGTCTCAACGATGCGATCAAGGTGTTGAAGTCGAGCATGTGAGAAACAACCATTTGGAGAGGCAGTAAGGATTCCTCTCGAAATGATTCGTAGGCACTCATCATAAATGGTAATGAGTCCAAGACACAGGGGCCTCTAGGTCTATCCTCTGGAATAAATGTGGTTGTCGTCGACAGAGGGAGACCAGCAACTAACAAGGCAATGATGTTTCCTTGCTAGGAGCGCGAGGTGTAAACGGAAGTGATGTAGTACTGCTGGTAGGACTGACATACTTGTGGGGATGGGAAATAACTGGGTCAAAAAATGGGTAGACTCAAACTTCCTTTGTTCAGAGCATGATGACATGGTTGACCTGGCAGCGTAGGGAACTGACTTGTAGGTGCAGGGATCATCTTTGACTGAATGTTATATATTGACTCTGGGGGGGGAGGACAAGCTGATGGTAGCTGTCGAGGGAGTTTCAGGGTGACATACTGCAGAATACTCTGAACAAAGGCGACCAAAAAATGGGGAAGCTGATATGCGAGTAGGTATGATCTGTCGTGGCGCCAAGAGGCACCCTTCTTCCTTCTTCATAGTTTTAATGAGCTTCAAGAAGGGATAAAAGTGTGCTCTGAAATGGTACGGTCCTGTGGATTTTGTGAGCCCAGGACGGCGCATGCTCATGGTTGCTTTCATGTTTAGAGAGTCTGAAAACAGTAAGTGGACTCTGTTGGTGTTTCTTTTTCGTAAGTTTAGTCTCCGAGGCCCGAAAAAGTATAAAATGATGCGAATGGAGAACTCTTCTAGCCGATGTGACTAGAGTATACCTTTTTCGTAATTAGTCTACAAGGTCCGGAAAAGGGGTAAACTTATACCAGGTAGACGCCCTTTCAGATACGTTTATCGAGCATGAAAGGAAGCAAGATTGCTCAGCGATCTTTTCATTGTTTTAGGAGTCAGAAAAGAGCTTAACAGAAACTCCCTAAGTGCCTTTTTCGTAAAAGGGGTTGCTCGGCCCGAGAAAGGGGTAAAATTATATCGAACTAAAAATGGAATGACGAGTGCGAGAAAAGGTCTCAAGCATCGTCATCTGTGCGGAAAACTGGATCCGGTGACATAAGGATTGTCGAAAACGAAGAACGGCCGATGTGGCACGCAAACCGAGGTGACGAGGGGGCGTGGAAAAGATGCCCGGAAATTCTAGAGGTGAGAGCGAGAAATGATCTCTAGCATCATCAAGGGCACGGAAAACTGAATCCGGCGATATAAGACACATCGAAAACGGAGAACGGCCGATGTGGCACGCAAACCGAGTCGCCAAACTGTTTGCTCGGTCGGGGAAGTGTCAGGTAGAAGTTCAACGGCGATATGTAAGGCTGGGATCTGGCACTCAATAGGGAGGACAGATTCGACGCCGTGAACTAAATGAAAAGGGGTAAAACCGGTGGCGGTTTTGGTCGAGGTGCGGTAAGCCCAGAGTGCTGGGAAAAGCATGTGATGCCAATTGGATTTGTGCTTGTCTACAGTGCGTTGGAGAATGGTCTTCAAGATTTTATTGATCGCTTCGACTTGGCCGTTTCCTTGGGGGTAGTAAGCGGAAGAGAAATGGTGTTCGAATTTCAACATGGTTGATAATTCCTTCCAGACGGCATCTTCAAAGTGAGAGCCGTGGTCAGAGACTAGCTGTTGTGGTACTCCGAAACGAGCAATGACGTGGTTGAAGAAAAACCGCGCGGGCAGTGTCGGCTTTGCAGTTATAGGTCGGCATGGCTTCTGCCCATTTGGTGAAATAATCTACGGCCACGATTATGTGTTTGTGACCGCCGGCTGACGGGGGGTTGCAGTCGAGGAAATCTATGGCCCATTTGCAGAATGGTCCAACCGTGATGACTGGATGAAGGGGGGTAGGGGGGGGTTCTTGCTTTGGGGGCAAAGAGCTGGCAGTTCTGGCAATGCTTGACTGCGGTGATGCAATCAGTAAACAATGATGGCCAAAAATAACCTGCCCGAATGATTTTCTGGGCGGTGGCCATGCCGGAGAAATGGCCTCCACAGGCACCGCTATGACAATCATTGAGGACTTGTTCTACCTCACTATGGGATAGGCAGCGGCGTAAGATAGTATCAACGCCGCGTCGGTAAAGTACATCTCCAATAAGTAGGTATCGGGGTGCGTGGTGTCGTATGCGACGGCGTCCATCACGATCGATGTGTGGTCGGAATTTTTGCGTACGGAGGTAAGTCAAAATGTCTCCGTACCAAGGGTCGTCCGACGAAATGACGAAGATCTACTCGTCAATCAGGTCCGTATGGATAACGGGTGATGTCGAAGAGGACGGGAGATCTGTAATTAGGTGAGCAAGCGCGAGGGCTTTGGTGCTTTTGGGAGTCTTGAAAGTAAGGTCATATTCCTGGAGGATAATGACCCATTTAGCGACACGACCCTGAAGGAGTCTCCTGGTGAGGAGGTAGACCATGGGGTTGGAGTCGGCCATGACCGTGGTATGACTAAGCAAAATGTAGTGTCGTAGTTTTTGTACGGAAAAGACTACAGCTAGGGCTAATCTTTCCTCGTATGGGTAATGTAGAGGTGGGCCAGACAAGGTCTGGCTGACGTAATAAATTACATGCTCTTTGTGGGAAGCATCTTCCTGGACCAAAACTCCGGATACGGCATGTTCGGATGCCGAGACGTAAAGGGTGAAGTCTTGGGAGAAATCCGGTGGGGATATCAAGGGGGCTTGTGTGAGAGCCTTCTTGAGGGCTTCGAATTCCGTGTCTGCTTGTTCGTCCCAGACAAAGGGTATGTGGGTACGAAGTAAGCGTAAGAATCCATGGACTTTGGTGGCGTAATCAGGAACAAAGCGCCTAAGAAAATTGGACCGACCTTGCAAGCTCTGAAGCTGGCGAAGCGTGCGAGGAGGGGGAAGTTATAAGATGGCTTTGACTTTCAGGGGATCAACGGTGATCCCGTCTTGGGAAACAATGAAACCCAACAACCGGCCTGCCGGGACGCAAAAGACACACTTGTGTGGGTTCAAGTGGATTTTATATTTACGACAACGCAGGAAAACTTGCCGGAGGTCGTTAAGGTGGTCTGATCGTTTTCGGGAACGCGCTGTGAGGTCGTCAAGATAGACCCGCAGGATATGGACCAAGTCGTGAAAGCAGTAGGTCATGGCTCGCTGGAAAGTGGCACCAGCATTTTTAAGGCCAAAGGGCATGACTCGATAGGCAAAGGTGCCCCATGGGGTGGTAAAGGCAGTCTTGTACTGATCCTCCTTGCGGATGTGAATCTGGTTGTATCCGGAAAACCCGTCCATGAAGGATAGGACCTCATGGCCCGCACACTCATCAATGAGTTGGTCAATGAATGGCGTGGGGAAATTGTCTTTTGGACAAGCGTGGTTTAGGTCGCGGAAATCAGTGCATACTCTAAGGGTGCCTTGCTTTTTGTTGACAGGGACGGGGTTCGACACCCATGTGGTGTACGGAATAGGGTAGATGAAACCTGCTGTTCGAAGTTTCTCGACTTCAGCCTTGACAGCGGGGAGCTTGGCAGGGTGAATAGGTCGCTGTTTCTGACGAACAGGGGGTACTTCCGGCCATGTATCGATGTGGTGTTCAATAATGGCGGGGTCGAGACCAGGAATCTCGGTATAGGACCAGGCGAAGACGTCTCGAAACTCTTGAAAGAGTTTTTTGTATGCCTGAGTTTCTGCTTGAGTGCAAGATGCGCCCAGCGAGATGAGCTCAGGTTTCCCTGGTGTTATGGAAATGTCTATCTGTATGGTGGGGGAAATGTTGGTCATGTTCCCTTCTTCAAAGGCATCCGGTGCTGGGATGGGGTCCTTTAACCAATCGACCTTAGCAGGTATGAAGTCTTTCGACTCGACTGATAGCTGGTTGGATGCGGTGGAGGTAGATGCTTCCGGGAGGAAGTACGAGCGATGATGCATATCATCCCAAGGGTAGTCCGGTGCAGTGAGTGTTTCCAAAATCTGCTCGTCAGTATTGAAGTAGTCAGACCATAAATCAAGGGGTTCTGGTTTGAAGGTTGTCGAAATCATATATATCGTATTGACTTCTTCTGACGAGGATGATGGTGGAGGGTGAATCTCCTCGATGAGGGGAGGAGATATCTCTAAGTCGGCATTGTTTAACTCGTACAACGCTGCTCTATAGTCAGGTAGATCAGGGCAATGGTGAGAGTAGTGGCCGTAAACACTGCATATAGCACAAGGATGGTTAGTGCGCAGTGATTTGTCGCGAGGCTGTAGAGGTGGCTCTAATCTGACTACTGGGATTCCTATGTCATCGTCCAACATATTCATATGTTCTTGGAGTGCCGGTAAATGTGGGCATTGGTGAGTTGGATGGCCAATTTCATCGCATAATGAGCATTTGGGGGGAGCTCGAAACACCGGTGGGGGTTTGGTTGCCTTAGGAGGTGGTATGGCAGTGTAGGGTTGTGGACCTCTGCCCCCAGTGGGCTTAGCAAGGAGAGGGGGATCCTTTGACGTCGACGCAATCGTGAGACCCGGAGGAGGTTTCATTGACGACGAAGGAATATTGAGGTTAGGAGGAGGTGTCGTTGCCGACGAAGGGATCGCGACGCCAGGAGGAGGTTGATTTGTGGTAACAATAGGTTGTACCGGTTGGAGGATGACGTCTGGTGTCGGTAATCGAACGGGAGGCGGAATATACCACACGGGTAATCCCAATGTTAGCCCGGGTAGGCTAAGGGTAGCCATAACCGGGGCGCTTACTACACCCGAAGGAGGAAATAGGAAGGGGATGGTGTGGATGGGTGTAACACCAATGTGACTGGGGATCAATGGTGGTTGACCGCCGGGTGTTTGCGTATTCTGCGAAACAGTACAGAGGTTTGCGACTTGGGTCTCCGGTGACGGTGGTGGAATGGCCTGGAATGTAGAGGTCATTGGTGTATCCGAATACAGTCCGGGTGCCACAGAAGACACAAAGGAGGTAACTGTACTAGAAGCGGGTTGTTCAATCATGGGGAGAACATTCTCCGGTGCTGCAGGGGCGTTGGGGTCATAGTAGGTGAGTTGGTCAATTTTGACCACGCGGCCCTCATGGGGGAACATCATGGTGCGGAAGACGGAGGAGGCGACCGCTTTCATGGCGTACATGTAACTGCGGCCAAGTAAAAGGTTATAGTCAAGCTGGGCGTTGATGACCTCTATGTCGATGAGCACAGTCTTCCCACCTAATTGGACGGGTACCTTGGGTAATAAACCTTGAGGTTGAGCTGACCGGCCGTCGTAGGCCCGCAATGCAGTGGTGGATTGCTGGAGAGCAGGGGAGCCCAACTTTTTCCAAACAAAAGTGGACATGACGCATGTGGAGGCACCCTCGTCAATGATACATCGATGGATGACAAGATTCCGAATAGAAACGGAAACTTGGACTGCTATGGTGGAAGGCAGCCGTGGTTCAGATTGGTCTAAATCAAAGGTCATCAAGTTCGAATCATTTGGGTCAATCGCCCCAATGGCGGAAAGTAAAGTCTTGCGCTGAGTAGGACAGGTTTTTAAGACTTCTAACGCAGACATGGCTACGGGAGATTGAGCTAAGTCATCTACGATGTTGTAATTGGACGCAGCTCGTGCATTGGGGTTGTTGTTGATTCGGCGAAGGGGGAAGCGAGGTGCTTTAGAAGCGCCATCAAGTGGAACCTGAGGTATACGCAATGTCTGATCAGTGGGATTAGCAGTGGTATCCTTTTCGGCGGGGGGGGCTTCAGAAGTCGGTCCGTATTGATTCCGACGGGTTTGGATATTGACGTCAGCGGTGGACATCATCAATAAGTGGTGGGTGCCTGAATCAAACATGGGTTGATCAGGAGATGTGTAAGTAATTTGTTGTGGTTGCACGTTGCCCTGTTGGGGGGCTAACGGCTGGGTGTTTACCACTCCCTGTGTTGGAAAGGGGTTTTGGAGAACCAGAGGTTGTTGTGGAGGTGGTGGGGGGTTGGGTGGTGGCTGAGGAGCCGCCTGCCCTTGACGATGGGCGTCATTTGTCCATAGTTGTCGAGCTCGCTCGAGATGTGGGCAAGCGTGGGTATAGTGGCCATAGACACCGCAAATGGAACAAGGATGGTTTGTCCGTAAATTAGCATTTTTAGGTTGCTTAGGTGGCCGATCAGGATTCTGATGAGCGGGCGCCGCGTTATTGTTTTGCGGGGGCTGGGTAGGCTGTGGAGCCTGGTTGCGGTTTTGATTGTTTCCACGGTTGCGCCCTCTTCCGCGGATGGGTTGTCCACCCTGGTTGCGTTGGTTATTTTGATATTGGGGCTGTTGTTGTTGTGCGTACACATGCCCTTGAGCATTGGGGGGATTCTGAGGAGCCGCAGGTGCGGGAGCAGGTTGCGGTGGATAGTATGCAGGTGGAGCTGGAGGTGGTCCAGTTGCCTGTTGGGGTTGTTGGTACCCCTGCGCTGGTGGAGGTGTGAGGTTAGCCGGTGCAACCAATTGTGGGTAATGCATGGGCTGTTGTGGAAACTGCATGGGGTTTTGTACCGTAGGTTGAGCATAGTAAGTAGGAGGTACATATGCTGATGGCGCTTGGCCATAACAATGTTGTGGACAAGAGGGTCCATGAACATGATGGGTCTGGTTTGTTGGAGCATAAGAAGTTGTCGCTCCGGAACTGGATGTAGCCCTAGAAAGGTCTGGGGCGGGCATGGTGCTCACCATACTGAAAGGTTTTGCTTGCGGTGTAATTTGGCCAATAATGCCATCGGCGGCATGGGATGCCCCCGGTGTGTCACCGCGTGCAGAGTCACCTCGTGGGGCGTCAGGTATGATGGTGTATAGGTAACCTGACTGGGCATAGATAAGGTCAAACTGTTGGGCCTTAAGGATGGCCTCCTCTTCAGACTGGGGTCTTTCAGAAGCTACATCCTTCGCAATGAGGGGAAGGAGGGATTTAAGGAACCAGTCTAAAAAGATTCGATCGTCTAATTTGATCTTGCATAGGCTTCGGCGCCGACGCCAATCATAAATATGGTCAGTGATGTGCGTGGCTGTGTTCTGTCTGCAAGACAGTAGGATCTCGAAGCCCGCATCATAGCGGACCGGTAGCTGAAAGAACTGTAGGAAGGTCGAGGCAAGGGAGGTAAATGAGGAATGCGTCCCATGGGGTTGCTCGATATACCATTTGGCTGCAGAGCCAGTGAAGGTGCGCTGTAATAAACGGAGGCGGATAGAGTCGTCCACTATGGAGTTGGAGGAACACCATAAGTGGAAAGACATGATGTGGTTCTGGGGGTCTTCTCCGGCCTTTCCCTCAAACTTAGGGATGTCAGAGGGAAGCTTAGTGGGCATATGGGGCCAAGCAGGGTCATGCCTGATGGGGTCATTTGTGAGCCTAGCTAAATCTGGCAGGTTGAGACTTGCCATGTATGGTAGACTAGCGGATATGGTGACCGGTACCGGGACCTGCCTAGCCATTGTGGTATGGTGTAGGGGTCCAGTAGCGCCTATAGGTATGGTAGGTATGGAGGGTATGTGCCCTCCAAAAGGTGTGGCCTGATATGGGTTAGCACTCCCAAGTGCAACTTGGGTTACACTTGGGTTAGGAATCGCGCTAGGGATTCCTGGTATAGCACTACCGAGTGCAACATGGGTTACACTTGGGTTAGGAATCGCACTAGGGATTCCTGGGATAGCATTCCCAAGTGCAACAGGAGTTACACTTGGGTTAGGAATCGTACTAGGGATTCCTGGGATAGGGTTTGTGGAAACCGAAGGGGGTATGACCCCCATGTTGGGCATGCCCATGACAGGTGGTGGTCCTGTGTTAGGCATTCCTGAATGTGGAGTGGTACCCATATTGGGCATACCCAAAGGGGTGGATGTTGTCATGGATGGTATTCCTGCAGAAAGGTCTGCTGATGTCTGACCTATGGTTAATGTAAATTGTGGATCATCTGGTGTTCCAGACATAATTGTGGTCGGTGGTAACTCTGTGGGGTTTTCGGATTCTACCTCCAAATCAAAGGTGAAGTGGGGTATGTCAGAATCGGATGACCGTCTAAATGATCGACGATGTGTCGAATCAAGGGATAATGCTCTGCGTCCGTGACGTGGAGAGCCAAGTGGACTGAACTCTGGGAGTTCGCCCCGTAGACGACGAGAACGTCTAGAATTCTCAATGGTGAGAAATATGTTTTTTGTTTTATGTTTAAAAAGTTGTTTTAAGTATCAGGTGGTGATATATATGTAAAAGACTCAAAACCCTAATGCAACCAAGGGTGCAAGAAGGGGAGTGAAAAAAGAAGGCTCACAGGCCAAAAAATCAATCCTAAAAAAAAATGCACTTATCCTAGCAGCTGTGCTACAATAAGTGGAGGAATGCAACAACCGGTCAGAATACCAACATGCAAGCGGCTCCTAGAAAAAATAGGTGTAACTAGACTCAAAAGGTGGTAAAGATCATGCAAACACCTAATCTAAAAGTATTGTGACTCAAACAGACGATATCCCCTGCAAGGTGATGAAATCCAAGTCAGACAATATGAATGTAGAGACAACGGCTAGATATCCCCCTACCGGGAGGGACACCGGGTAATCAATCCTAAAAAGACAGGCTACTAGGATACTCCGTTCATGACGCGTCGAGAAAAGGTAAATCTGCCGTTTGGTCCTTTGATCGCAATATCCCAATACAGGGATATCCCGAGAACTGCGAATGGTAGCCCTTCGGTTACTGAATGGGTTTCGGTATCCCACTCAGGCTTCCGGAACCATCCTCGCGACTTCAACCCTCCTAGGGGAGAGGCCTTCCCACAAACCGGTTGTGACCGCGCCAAAAAGTACTAAGAGATTTTAGCTCCCTAATTGGACAACTTCTATGTCTCAGATGTATGAACTGAGGGGTGTTATTGGAACACCTATCCCCCCAATACTACCTAGCTACAAGAATTCTTTTCGTGTTCCCCAAGTGGGGTTAAGAGTGTGTTCAAATTAGGGTAAGTTTTAAGTCTTAGTTCAATTAAGTGATCGTGTGAGTGCACGTGAGGTGTTGTAAACTGAACTTGAAAAAATTAAATGCTTTAAGGGAAATTTTTCAAAAATAAAGGACTTTTCGAAAAATAACAAGCAAATAGTTAAGACTTTTTTCACTAAAAGAAATTAATTTGCTTTTTCAAAAATAACTCAAAAAATAATGGATTTTTTGGATTTATGAAAGCAAATAATAAACTCTTAAAAGAAATAAATGGATTTCTTCGTTTCAATAAAATTTGCTAAGGGCAAGATTCTAAAGAAGTAAACAAGAAAAAATTGAATCTAGATAAAGAATGCCAAAATGAATCTTTCTTTCACTTTCTTGAAAATTTTTAAAAAGATTTCTATGTATGCACTTTTAAATAGTAAAAAAAAATTTCTAAATCTGGAAAATGTGCAGAATTTAGTACTGTAAAAAATGTGCTATGGGCAGAAAGTACAGTAAAAAATATTTTTCAAAATCGGGATGGCCGAATGAAAAAATTCAGCCGCGCGGGTTTTGGACGAACAGCCGCGATGGGTCGCGCGGGTTTTGGCCGAACAGTCGCGATGGACCGCGCGGGTTTTGGACGCACAGTCGCGATGGACCGCGCAGGTTTTGGGCGCACAGTCGCGATGGACCGCGCAGGTTTTGGGCGCACAGTCGCGATGGACCGCGCAGGTTTTGGGCGCACAGTCGCGATGGACAGCGCGGAAAAAGGCCGCGAAGCCGCGGTGTGCAGCGCGGAAAAACACAGAAAAGTCGCGATGGACCGCGCGACTGTCTGGAAAAAGGCCGCGATGGACCGCGCGGAAAAATGCAGAAAAGTCGCGATGGACCGCGCGACTGTCTGGCAAAAAGCCGCGAGGCGGAAGCCGTGCACGGAAAACGAGAAACGAACTCGAAAATTTAAAATTTAGGGCTGTTTTTTGGGGCCAAATCTCAGAACAGCAATGGATCTGCTGTCTAAGATGGCAGATCTATGGATCTAATGGTTAAAAACTCATAAAAACTAAGATTTAATGGTAAAGCTAGAGATCTAAAGTTCAAACCAAAGCGGAGTCGCCAAAAACTGTTGGCTCGGTTTTGCAACCAAGCTTAGTGCTATGGGCACCTACTAACTAGTAGTAGCAGTTTCAATAGAAATAAAAATAATAAACTAAATAAACAATACTTTTCATGGATCTAAGCAAGAATCCAAACAAATAATTTAAATCTTTCAAAAATCAAGAACAAGAAACATAAGAAATAATTTTTTGTATTGAAAAGTGGGGGGCAAGCAAGTGCTTGCGATATTACCTCCAATGGTGAAGGTTGATGTTGAGCAACTCCCAAGATGAGTAGCTCCAAACTCCAATAGGTCTCTTTCTACAAGGTTGCTTCAATGGCTAAAAGTGCTCAGGGGAGATTTCAGCAGCATAAGGATGAGATAATGGAAGGATCTGAAATGAGGAGCCCCTACCACCTTTTTATAGGTTTTGGTGGTGAGGAATACCATTTGTGGTTTTGTGGAAACCAATGGTATTGACCAACATGGTTTAGGTAATTTTCCCTCCTTTTTCCTTTTTTGAATAAAAATAATATTTTAATTCCCTTTTTAATATTTTTGGGAATTTGGACCCTTTTTGAGGGTTTTTTATGATTTTCTTGGAAAAATAATCTTTTTTAATGGAAAAAGGGGTGTACCAAGGTCTTTTGGTGACCTTTTGTTGGTTTCAGAGGCTCAGATGGTGGAAAAGTGGACAAATGGGTCATGTGAGTAAGGGAGTGAGCTAGTGAGCACTTTTTAGGTGTTAACAGCTACCGATTCACAAAATACGTCGGATGCATTTTTATACATAGATTTTTGTTTCACAGGATTTGGGTAATCCTCTTTGGATACAATTTTACTTATCTGTGGCTTATATTGACCAATGTGGGCACCTTTCCTAGTAAAAATTTGTAAGTTTTTAGTACGAAGCACATCATATTTACGTACACAAGATAAGACATGAACATTCTTTTTATTATTTATTTTCACAATCATGGTAGGGAAATCCTCTAAAAAGTGATCACCTACCCCACACTTTGTACAAAACTTAAGATCTGTTCTTTCTTTGTAAGGTCATTCTGTATTCCGATGATCTTCACTAAGACATGTAAAACATAAACCAGGTCGATTAGGTCGAACACCGCGACCACCACCACCATGACCACGACCCTTGTATCCTTCATGCCTGTTGTAGCCATCGTATCATCGGTCATATCTATGTTGTTATATCTCGGATATCTGTCATTCATGTTTCGATTCTACTGGTCATTTCTTCCATCATTTCTATCAAACCTGTCGTTTCCCGTGTTTCTATTGTGATGCTACTTGACAGAGTTTGGCTGATATACTGCATGGTAGTTTTGTCGATTTTTCAAATTCAGATGACATTCTTCAATTGAATGGGTATTGACTACACATATTTGACACCATTTTGCTTTCTTGTTTTCCAGATTGTATGGACAATCATTTTTAGTATGCAAGTCATATTCTTTACACAGATCACAAAAGCATCTGGTTTGAATAAGTTTAACTTCTTGTCGTCGATCCTCAATTTGATAAGAGTCTTTAGTGTGTCCTGCATTTCAACATGTAGTACACCATATCTCCAACCCTTTCAAAGTCATGCTTCAAACTGCATGATCCATACTCTCAAGGCATCCGTTGACATGTCTGTCCATGGAAACTAAAAGATATTTGTCGTCCATTTCAATCTCCAATGCTGCTTTCAATGCTTCTGCATAAGTATTGACACTCTGTCGATGTATATGTATTTTAATTTTACTTATGAGACCAGAAATGAACCATTTAATTGATAACTTTTCTTCGATCTCATAGTCGAGTTTTCTCAAGAGGTATTTGAACCTATTATCATATTCCTTGACAATTTCTGTTGGCTTCTAGACTGTTGTCTTCAGTCGTTCAACTGCTAGATACGTTGCATCTTCTATCATGAAAAAGGACAAAAAAATTTGCTTAATTTGCACCTTAGTCGCATTTGGTGTCTTTGCAATATATCCCATATACCATGTCAATGCTCGTTTTCTCAACGAGCCTACAAATTGGGCAACTTGTCTTTCTTCACTACTAATTTGGTTGGTCATCCATATCGCTTCACACACGAACCAATGTCTTGTTGGATCTTCATCGCCTTCATAAAATGGAAGGTGTGATGTTGAGTGCGACATGTATGCTGGTGTATTGACTTGAGAAATAGATGGTGATGTAGGTGGATTATTTCCACAACCAGAACTTGGTGCTTCTTTGACTTCAACTAGCTGTCTATCAGGACTGGGTTCTCTATTTTTAGAACTAATATCTAGAACTTCTTCTATTTCGTCGGGTTTGTCTTCTTCTACTACTTCTGTTGAAATCCAAGTAAAGTTCTACTCGAATAGGATTTCGCTAAATCTTGGGTTCTCCGATGTACTCGGTGAGTCACTCAAATCTGGTATTGGCATGGGGGTGCTTCTTCATGTTCTGAATACACTAGATGAAAGTTTCTATTCAAAAATTCAGGTTGGAAGGACACCCAATTTCCTTCCTCCTATCGATGAATCAATAATCTATTGACTTCATTGCCTTCTTCGCTTACGACTCCAGATTCCCGACTGAACAGCATGGAGACCAAGGTTTTCCTTGACAATTTCCTACACTCGGACACTTTGTGTTAAACAAAATGGAGAAGGAGGTGTTACCGTCTCAGGTATCTAAACTTGGAGATCTCTACCACGCTCTATCCACAAGTCTTCATCCATCGACGACAGGTCTTCTTCGATGCCCTGATCATCGTGGGCTTAAATCGACTCTGGTAGAATTCCTTCTACATCTGTCGTGACACTTGATCCTCACATCCTCCAGAGCACAATTTCCTGCTCCCTTAGCTCTTTACACTACTGTCTCCTTTTTTCTCTTTCAATTTTCTAGATATCCAGAGTGATTTTATGACTCATGAGTTTGTCTTTATCAGATTTATGTCTACTGCTGGTCATGTCGCCTTGTCATACATCGTTTTTCATCAATATTGGTACATCAGAACATGTTTCGCCACCCCTCCAATGATGGCCTGAAGTTTTCTAGACGACTGGGGAAGTGCAGACCATCACTTGTTCAAAAAGAATTCCCATTCGTGCTCTTTCAGAAATCTTCCCCACTATCGTTCTTTATCCTCCCAATTAGAGTTTGGAAGGGGCGGGAGCAAAAATGGTCATGTCTCGACAATGTGCACAATGCCCTTGTCGATCAAACATTTGAACAATATAGTTGGCAGGGAACACAGAAATTGATCAGCTAGCTCAATAAAGAACTTTTTTCTAACTTCGTCTACAGAGATGCCGTCTTCAATCATTTGCTCTTCACAGAATTTGTCCGCAATCTTTTCTCACCACTCCTACAAATTCATGCATCCTCCATTGATCAACTTCGACAACAGATTTCGCTCTGCTTCATCAATTGGTCTTTTCATCCAGAATCTTCTTCAAGGTGGTCGGCACAGACTCTACGAATTTCTCATGGGTCTCGGAGAAGAATTGTTCCCTTGCTTGGATAATTGTCGGCTTGTTTCGTCACACATAATTCTTAAAACCTGATGGGAATCAAATGCACTTCTGAATCTCCGATCGACTTGGTTTCTCATCGATGGATGCATCGTGTAGGCATAATGTCACCCTTTTCTTTAACCAAAAGAAAATGTTCTTATCTCTTGACAGAACCCATGAGTTGGTTGAGTTCGATCACCTACTGCTTGATTCGATGGGATTAGTCAATATCCCTTCCTCCTAATACCGCATTCTTTGTGCTTAGTTAAAAGATGCATTGAGATCTTTGAGAGTCAATAGAATGATGTGCTCGATGGATATGCAAACAGTAGTGGTAGTTGGTGGTGACTGTAATAAATTAACAACCATTATCTTCCAACTGTCAACTCCGACTATCTTCCAACGGTCTCCTTCAATAGGTGGTTGTAGCACTCTGTAGCCGACAGTCTCAGGCTTCAGTCGATGACCGACTTCATAACTCATTTATCAGCCATTTGTACCAACCGGACCAAGATGACAAGATGTAGCCGACGATGAGATTTTTCATAAAGCAATATTTCTGGAATTATATCAGCCAAGAACAACCGACTTTGCGAGCAACATAGGTCCAATAGAAAAACTCGGAGAAGCACAAATAATGTTTATGAGTAGTGTTAATTTCTTGCAAAAAACATAAACTTACAAAGTTTTCTATGCTTTGATTGTGTATAGATCAGGTCAATGTAAGGAAATATTCAAATACACATCCAAAGTAGTAGAATATTACTTTCTTGCAAGTCATTGTAACATCGCACTCTCTTCGGGATTTGACCTCTCCTCCTTTGTTGCTGCTGTCACCCAGCCAAAAGAGAGCGGCAACGGCGCCATATGTTCTAGTCCCGTGGGTCATGTGGTTACCATAGATACATTATATATTATAATCAAGCATGCACACAATTATATAGATACAAGAGACAAGAGAACAATAGAGAGAAGCACAAGCCTTTATTAACCAGCAAGAGCAGAATACAACATAGAATAGATCTAACCAATACATCGTCTCAATAACCCATATATATGCCTTTCAATACAGTTACATAACCGTCTGTCAGTCTAACCGACCGACCCGACCTATGCTAGTTGACCAACTTGTCGAAATATACTTCAAATGGTCTGGCGGAGGGCCTAGTTGACAGGCCAACCTAGGCCCCTCCAACAATCCCCAATGATAAAGGGAAGTGGTTGGTAGGAAGCCTTCTTATGTTCATTTAAAAAATTTCCTACTCCATTGATGAAGACTTGTCTTACAGCCTCTTTGTGTACCACATAATTTGTTGCGTACCTTGGAATTAGTGATAGAGATTTGGTACCCCCATACATATTGATATACGTTCCTTCTGGGGTAAATTAGAAATCTCCATATTCACAGATGACAGCCATTGCATTGTCCGACAAGCAATTGGGTTATTCATTAAATATGAGCCAATCCAGAGGAGTTATGAACTCCTCATAGATAACCTTGAAGAAGCTTTCATACTTGTGTGCTCACTTACCATGGGAGGCAATGTATACATAAGGGGAACCCAACTTATATTATAGATATTCCCATTTACCGTGTTGAATATTCTGCTCAGCATTAAAGCTATGATTCTGAATGGTGTTTTCAAATTTTGGGTGTCGTATTCCCCACTTTCCCTCTGCCTCGGCTTCTTTCCCATAATCAACATTTTCTTAGCATAATCAAAGTGATCTATGTTGACTCCCCTTATCCAGTCATCTATCATCATACATTTAGGGGAAGGTAACTTGTATGTTGTAGTAACATGGCCGGGTTGAAACAAAGAGAATCCTTCTCCATTCACCCCATCTATGATTCATGTTCCAACATCTATTTGAGGTAGAATCCATCCAATTACTTATTAACAACGAAAAATATCTGGTTGGGTGGCAGATTTATGGAGACCGGATCTTTTAATATTTTGGTATACCATCATCTCTTCAATAGATGCATCTAGCAGGTTCTAATCTCGGATGAGGTGATATAGTTCACCCCATTTAAATTAAGGGACACTCCCAGTCACCACTCTGGTATCTATTGGATACATACTCTATGGGATGACCTAGGTTTGGCAAAGTTCTATTGTAGACCCCACAAAATCCCCTTCACTAAACCTTTTGGCATCAACCTACGAACAGGCTGAAGTCTCACATGAAGCGAAGATGGGCAGTTACAGAATCAGGTTTCTGTAACCGTTGTGATATGGAGATGTGTTATGTGAACTTGTAATGCATTCCTTCCTTAACATGTACTTAACATAACATTACCAACATGTAACTGTGCACTTTGCATTTATCAACAACCTACAGACTTTGTTGAATCGTGGTTCCTTTAATGTTATAATTATGTATTTATCATACTTAACATTAGTTAGCAACATTCATACACATGTTTTTTGCTTTCTAAACATATGATTCCCATTCACATTCTTATTAAAGCAAATACATAAACATAACTTATCATGAACACAAAACATATCATAAAATCATACACATAACACAAGGATTTATGTGGTTTACCCCTCAGATGAGAGCTACATCCACGGGAACTGTTCTTATATTACATGGAAGGGGTAACAGTTCTAGTCTATGCACTCAGTTGTAGACTCTTCTCTATAATAGATCTATGCGCACTCAGCTACAGAGTCTTTTTTTCTCTTATATCTCTCTTAGTCTAGATCTAGAAATATCTCCTCTAATCTATCAAAATCTAACCAATTCTAACCCTTCCTTATACAAAATTTCCCTTTCTATAGATGCAACCGAAGGTCACATATTACAATAACTATGGGCCAACCCCCATAGTACCCTTAACCCAAAATAGCATGATTCTCATGTTGACCACGGTTTTTCTTAACTTCACTGGATATGTGTTGTCCTTTTGTGCCCTTCTTCTGACTCTGATGCTTCTTCTAACAGTTGCAGTTATGGTTGTGCGGCTCTGACTCTACAATGGCGCGTCCTTTGCACCATTCCGCTTCTTTACTCTTTTTTCTTGTAGCTGACAGTTCTCCACTTCATCCATAACTGCTCTAACTACCTCTAGTTGTACTTAGTACTTCGTCTTTACTAAGGGGATAGGTCCTTTCCTATCAACTTCGCTTTGCTCCATACCCTCCTCCCGGGAATTGAGGAGTTGCTTCTCCCAAAACTTGGTCAATCTTAGTCCTCTCCTAACTGTATCGGATTTGTCATAAAAACTTCTTGTAGTTTGGATACACCCAATAAGCCCCTTACACTTACTTGTGACTCGCCCCTGAGCCACTTTCAATGGGCTTCTTCGACTGCGCATCACTTGGGATGTTTGTCTTCGCAGCGAATCCCTAAAAAGTTACACTTAACTTCGCAACTGATTCCGTACTCTCTTTCTCAAATTATTTAATCGTTTTGAGCATCATCGCTAATACGGGTTCTTGCAGTTGATCTTTCATTGTACTCTCTCTTATGCGGAATTCTTGCAATTTCTCCTCAATTTCCTCAGAAAGTGCGAGTGCTTCTTCTTGCATCGGTTGTAACTTCGACAAATTTTCAGCCTCCTTCATCCTTAGTGCTTTCAGCTCCTTCTGAAGCTCTTTCGTCTTTGCAAATTTATGGATCCTTTTCCTTGGTGGAAAATCCTTCATGGTTGTGTTCACAGAATCAAGGTCCTTCTACCTCTTCTAAACTTCAACCTGAATTTTTTGTAATCCAGGATCCTCTTGCAGTATAGCCCATATCTTAGTGACTTTCTCCAATAAGTCTTGAAACCTCGCAACTTTTGCGCAGATGTTCTCATTTGACATATTCAACTCTTCAGCCCTTGATTCTTTCACATATGGCGGGGTGCCAGGTTGTTGTCGAGACTCTAGGTCAGCAATATTCTCCTTGTAGCCAATCTCCATATCCTCCATCTCCGCTTTGATATTGTCCACACAACACCAATATTAAGGATGGTTGCTTCTACTTTAGGCTCTTCTGCATAGTCTGGGATCTTTGTGCAGACTTCAGCTACAACTTTCTTGAGATTTTTCTGCCTCTCTTGCGCATTCACTAGCTCATTTGTCTTCAGCACACATTCATTCTTTAGCTTCTTATATCTATCTTCCTATCATGTCTCCTCTTAACAATTTTTTTTATTTTGCATGAGTCTAATGACCAAACAGTACTGCTTATAAATACACCACAATATATGAACTTTACTTAGAAACAGGTCCCACACATAACACTATAACAGTATGCATGTCCAACTCCTGACGGAATTACTCGTCATGAGCTTTACTAAAGTGTTATAGTATTGCAGACTATACGCACCCTTACGTCTTACGTGTTATAAGATAGAGTTAACTTGAACAAGTGTGTGTGTAATAGAGGCCCCTAATTTCGACACGAAGAAACATACTAACCTCTATAAAATGTGACAGTAAATACATGTTGTCTAACCTGTACCAAGGGTATATGCATTTAATTATATGCCTAACCACATGCACTTAACACCTAGATTAAATACTTGTGCATAAGAAGGTACTTTAGCAATTATCAAAATATATCTTGGTTTCTTTTCCACCTTACTATAAGGATATATATATATATATATTAAATACATATATATATATATATATATATATATTAAATACATACATATATATATCTATATATATATATATTAATATTATCAATATTCAACAAGTTACAATACATCTATAGTTTCATAAGCCATATATCATCATTATTGAAAGGCCATATATTAATGCATAGACCTACAAGTATATAATACAATATACATATTAAGCAATATGAAAAATAGGATATTAAACTTAACCTATGAAAATATTTCTTTGAACCAATGTATAAAACAAAAGTTATATATATATATAGATAAATATATAGTTACATATTTATACATATAAATGGTTCAACATTTTTAATCAAAGGCTTATGTAGCCAACACATTAATGCATACGAAACAATGGATATATATATATAAATTTATATTAATGCATATATATAGCCCAACGCTTTAAGCTAAGGCTTAAGCAACCAACATAAAAATGCATAAAAGGTTTATTAAATGGGCGCTAGTGAAAGTCGATCCCACCACAACAAGGTTGACCCACACTTAAGCGCTAAACACTTAGATTTTAAATATAACACAACTTCATAAACAACTTCATATGAAGGTGGCCATAAGCCACGATATAGTGACATAGAGCTGCGTAAAAATCATAATGTATGACTCAAACGTTAAACATGGATTAAAGAAGTGCTACGTAGTTGGTCCCACGTTGATTCGATCCAACAGGTGGCATGAGTGGTGATGTGGCTTGCACCATGCAGGCTTGAACATCCCAAACCTCGTTTTAAACCCATCTTATGTTGCCATGCTGGCCAGTTTTGCACAACATTCGCTGCATGGATAAGACTTAACACTTGCTGCGTTGTTGGCTTCATCGACGTGGTGAAGAGTGGGTCGCTCCATTAATGGAGCTACCTCAACCAGCTGTGCCCTGTCAGTGGAATGCCACACCCAAGGCTTACCATGTACCGTCAATCGAACTTCATTAATAACTCAGCTGCTCTAGTCCATTGATGGTGATCCAAACCGGTTTATGGGAAATTGTGAAGAGATCTACGCCATTGATATGGTTGATGGAATTTCACGCCCAGCAAAATTTATGTTGGGCATTAACTCCTTCCATCACTGGTTGCAGTAGTCACCCACCTCCTCTACCTGGTGTAACCTCGTTGATAGTCATCGAGCCTTGGAAGTCTCGGTTTATGTTAAGGATCTGCGCAGAGAGCTCCGGCTCTGTGCTGAAGGTGGTGTAAGAGAGATAAAGTGTTATGACTTCTTCGTCATCCTGATGCATCATTGAACCCACTTAAAAAATTACTCAGCATCACCATCATGGAAAAGGCAAACCACCGTGACTGTTCTGCATGATTTATGCTTTAATGAAAGCTTCATTGACTGTTTGTTTATTATTACGAATACTTCCAATGTTTTTAACCTTCGTCGTTTTGTGAACCAGGTACAGATGGGGCTGAGATGAGCTGCAACTCCACTCCACTCAAGGTAATGTATCCTTTTACCTATAAGCAAATTTACATTTGAGTGTTGATGCTTTTGGTTATTAGTTTTGTTCTCCTCGAGGTTTGACCTCGTGCCATAATGCTTGTGCAGGAAACTATGACAGGGTGGAGTTGGGCGCACTCCTACGAGCTCGTAACCATTGCTAAAATGTGGAATGGATGGCTATGCTACCAGGTAACTTGTTAACCAACCGCCTTGGGTTTGGTTTACCCCGTTGGTCGGGGTCGAATTACTTAGAACGCTGGTTAGTAGGGGGTTAGGGTTTTCCTGCTTTCGTTTTGTGTTTAAATGAGCAAGGTCGTCAGCCAAGCTAGTAGGGGCATGAAGCCTACCTATGAGAGGGTCTTCACAACCTCTGTGTGATCCTTTGGCGTCACAAGGTAGACTGTATATTGAATGAATTTTTTTTAAAGTAGAAACTCACAGCCATGAGCAGACAAGCTTCCCCAACGATGCTCTGTCTCAGCAGATGCATCGGGACTCTGTGTAACGATGCTCCACTTGTATTTAATGGAAAAGCTACAACGTTATTATTAGGTCTTTTGACTATGTGTATGCTTATTACTTTAAAATCGTAATGGTGCATAGATGCAAAGCTCAGCTTGATCTATAATAACCTAATGCGTTTCACCGAGACTGTTGAGTTAATTTAAATCGTAACATAATTTTGCAACAATGCTTGCATGGTTGAAATCTTCTCTGTAGTTGATATTTATATAAAATGTATGTGTTATTCTACAACAATCTGAGCATATAGATAAATACAATATGCCTAAATGTAAGGTTGTGTTAACTGTAATTATAAAATGGAAAGCACCTTCATGATACGCATCTTTAAAGATTAAAATAATTACAGTGTTGCATTCTTAAGCATACAATGATAATTGTTTAACTCGTGAACAGTTAAAGAGTGGGATGAAGGAGTGGGATGAAGGCAATAAGCCTTCCCAATGTGTATGAAAAAATGGTTTGTTTACGTGGATCAATTTACTGCTTCTCCTTTTGCAATATTCAATAAATGATTTCATATTTATTTTTAAATGCTCCCGAGCACCAATGTCAAGCTTAACTCAGTAATAGCTTATATCTATATATATTTATGTAATATATATATATATAATATGAAATCATAATCCACAACACAGTGCATGACTGAATAATCAATGCATATATTATGATAATGGCATTCGGGCTATGGGTAAAACCCTCATCTGCATATAACGTTTTCATTCTGAATTAAATGCATTCATACAACGTTTATTTTATATGCAAGCAAACAGTGTACCGATGTGAGTCTGCCATGATTCACATAGCGCCATAGGAAATGGAAATCATATTAATATTAACACATTGAAACTTACAATGCTATCTGGAAAAGATGATAATGTTTAACCCAGAATGGGATTTAAATCGATGATTAAACTCAGAAAATAAAACCGTAAGCATAATCTTTTCAGTTCATAAAAATAATTAACCTTGAAATATCATATTGATGCAAAAGGTCTTTCATGACCAGATTCATTAAGACTATCAAACTTTGTCTATCTACTAAATCGAAAATACAGTAGATCTGAACATTAGCATT
Organism: Larix kaempferi; assembly: GCA_027924585.1. Taxonomy (NCBI): domain Eukaryota; kingdom Viridiplantae; phylum Streptophyta; class Pinopsida; order Pinales; family Pinaceae; genus Larix; species Larix kaempferi. Next base: position 8,882,975 of record BSBM01000963.1, on the reverse strand, counting down.
TCTAGGGTTTCGAAAACAAACTCTACATCAAAAAGAGTTAAGAAAATATAAGGGCTAGACATGTAAACCTCACGGTTTACATGTTTTCCCTATTCATATCATTGTTGGGCCTGATGTTGGCCCGGTTTTGCAACTAGGCTTAGTGCCATGGGCACCTGCTAACTAGTAGCAGCAGTTTCAATAGAATTAAAACAAGAAACTAATCTAAACAAAACTAATCATGGATCTATGCAAGAATATAAGCAAATAGTGTAAACATTTTAAAAACAAGAACAAGAAAATATTAAAGAATGAATTTGTATTGAAAAAATGGGGGGCAAGCAAGTGCTTGCGATAATACCTTCAATGGTGAAGGTTGATGTTGAGCAACTCCCAAGATGAGTAGCTCCAAGCTCCAAGAGGTCTCCTTCTCCAAGGTTGCTTACAACGGCCAAAATGCTCAGGGAAGGTTTCGGCAGCATGAGGATGAGATAATGGATGGATGTGAAATGAGGAGCCCCTACCACCTTTTTATAGGTTTTGGTGGTGGGGAATACCATTTGTGGTTTTGTGGAAACCAAATGGTATTGACCAACATGGTTTAGGTACTTTTCCCTCCTTTTCCTTTTTTGAATAAAAATAATATTTTAATTCCCTTTTTAATATTTTTGGTAATTTGGACCCTTTTTGAGGGATTTTTATGCTTTTCAGGAAAAATAATCTTTTTTAATGGAAAAAGGGGTGTACTAAGGTCTTTTGGTGACCTTTTGTTGGTTTCAGAGGCTCAGATGGTGGAAAAGTGGACAAATGGGTCATGTGAATAAGGGAATGAGCTAGTGAGCACTTTTTAGGTGTTAACAGATTGCCCCCTGATGTGTGAGGGCAGGAGCTCATCGTATGGCCGATAGACATCATAGTTCTTTTGTCTTTTTTCAGGGGTTTGGGAAGGAGAAGAGACCGATTGGAGACTGGAGCCACGGCCCTTGGAAGCTGCAAGAAACAAAAAATATTACATGGCCTCAATATGAATGAGGTATAATCTCTGATAATGGACGAGGCGGGCATTCCCATGCTCGTATCAAGACATATACATAACAATTAGTCCCAAGAAGGGGGATCTAATACATAAAGAATCTACTGGTACACCATAATGGTCCAGGGGGGACATTATTTTGGGATGTACTCCTGATCATAACGGATCTCAATAATTGATACACTGGAATAACTGATGAACTGCTGAAACTGAAGGTGTCCAACATCTGTAGGGACTCAAAGACTATGAGTCATCTCTGAGAAATAATACAACTGTATGCTCAAGGGAGTATGAAACTGGGGTTCATCTGAATACTGTCGTCATGCGCAACCCGGATATCTATAGAAAAAGTGCAACTGGTTTTATCCATAGGCAGACTGTCAACTGTGGAGGAGTTAGGAGGCATCCGGGGTCTTCGACTAATAAGTGAAACGGACGAATACCCTGTGCGAGTCTCAACGATGCGATCAAGGTGTTGAAGTCGAGCATGTGAGAAACAATCATTTGGAGAGGCACTGAAGAGTCCTCTCGAAATGATTCGTAGGCACTCATCATAAATGGTGATGAGTCCAAGACACAGGGACCTCTAGGTCGATCCTCTGGAATCAATGTGGTTGTCGTCGACAGAGGGAGACCAGCAACTAACAAGGCAATGATGTTTCCTTGATAGGAGCACGAGGTGTAAAACTGCAGTGTTGTAGTACTGATGGTAGCACTGACATACTTGGGGGAATGGGAAATAACTGGGTCAAAAACTGGGTAGACTCAAACTTCCTTTGTTCAGAGCATGATGACATGGTTGACCTGGCAGCGTAGGGAACTGACTTGTAGGTGTGGGGATCATTGCTTTGACTGAATGGTATATATTGACTCTGGGGGGGAGGACGAGATGATAGGTGCCGTCAAGGAATTATCAAGGTGACATACTGCAGAATACTCTGAACAAAGGCGACCAAAATGGGGAAGCTGCCTGATGAGTAGATGTGATCTGTCGTGGCGCCAAGAGGCACCATTGATTCCTTCTTCGTAGTTTTAATGAGCTCCAAGAAGGGATAAAAGTGTGCTCTGAAATGGTACGGTCCTGTGGATTTTGTGAGCCCAGGACGGCTCATGCTCATCATTGCTTTCATGTTTAGAGAGTCTGAAAACGGTAAGTGGACTCTATTGGTGTTTCTTTTTCGTAAGTTTAGTCTCCAAGGCCCGAAAAAGCATAAAATGATGCAGATGGAGAACTCTTCTAGCCGATGTGACTAGAGTATACCTTTTTCGTAATTAGTCTACAAGGTCTGGAAAAGGGGTAAACTTATACCAGGTAGACGCCCTTTCAGATACGTTTAACGAGCATGAAAGGAAACAAGGTTGCTCGGCAATCTTTTCATTGTTTGTAGGAGTCAGAAAAGAGCTTAACAGAAACTCCCTAAGTGCCTTTTTCGTAAAAGGGATTGCTCGGCCCGAAAAAGGGATAAAATTATACCGAACAATAATGGATATATGGGAGCGAGAAAAGGTCTCAAGCGTCATCATGTGTGTGGGATACTGGATCCGGTGACATAAATATTGTGACAAAGGGGGCTGCGGCCGTTGTGGCATGCAAACCGAGGCAATGAGAGCGCATTTTGAAAAAATGGCCGAAAAGTATGGGCATGAGAGCGAGAAATGATCTCAAGCATCATCACAAGCGTGGGAAACTGAATCCGGCGATATAAAGATGGTCAACCACAGAGAATGGTGGATGTGGCACGCAAACTGAGGCAACGAGGGGGCATGGAAAAAATGCCCAAAAAATCTAGGCATGAGAGCGAGAAATGATCTCAAGCATCATCACGGGCTCGAAAAAATGAATCCGATGATATCGAATATATCAAAAACGGAGAGCAGCCGAAGTGGTACGCAAACTGGGGCGATAAGGTGTCGGGACACAATGTTGATATTGGTCCTGGTGAGAGCGAGAAATGATCTCAAGCATCATCACGGGCACGGAAATATGAATCCGGCAGTGCGAATGGTGCGAAAAACGGAGGTCATAAGGACTCCGGAATGGTTAAAGGAAAGAACTAGGTTAAAAAATGGCTACAAATAAAGGTGATCCCACCAAGCGAAGGATGTAGTGGTGGGGAGAAATGATGACCCGTGGGGGCAAAATACTAGGTGTATCAAATCAACTGAAATATACAAGTGACATGTGACCTCAAAAATGGTTGAGATCACGAATATGAAAAAGTGAGCAGGGTTAATGACCTGCCCCCATGCTATGTGCATGGGGTTTGTGATTGTGGATCACATATGTGTTGGTTTGAACGATGGGCTCATTGAGGTGTTGAGATAGAGATGATGGGGAAGGTTCAAAATGATTGATCATGCCCCCTATCCCGGGGTCGAGGTAATCTATTATGCCCCCTAACTCAGAGGTGTCAATGTGGTGCAGATGTTGTCTCAGAGAGCGATCAATAGGGCATTGAGCAACTGCTAGCGGGGTGTTATACCATGAGGCTGTGGGTCGTGGTGGCATACTGAAGTGATGATATGATGATGGGGGATTCCCTTTGTGGGGTGGATGCTCCCAGTATCTCCGACAAGGATCACGATGATGATGAGTAGGCAAGGTTTTGGGCCTGCCCCCATGTTGTGGACATGTGGTTTTTTTGGTCGATTTGAAAGGGTTGAACCTGTGTGTCAAAGGGATCAATGGAAGGGGCCGACCGGACAGAGGGGTATCCAGTGGAGATCATATAAATGGCGGGGTCAAGGCCAGGCATTTCGGTATCTGACCATGTAAAGACATCATTGAATTCTTGGAACAGTTGTTGGTATTCTCCGATCACATGCTCATTGTGGGAGGTTCCTAATGTGATGGTATGAAGGGCACCAAGTGGGTCAGAGATGTCAATGTGGATGACGGGAGAAATATTGACCATGGGATCCGTTAACCAGTCGATTTTAGTAGGAAGGAAATCCTTGGACTCAACCGCGGATTGGGTAGCGGTGGTGGATGAAGTCTCTTCCAGGAGGAAGTATGGACGATGGTGCATGTCTTCCCCGGGATAATCAAAGGTAGTAGGAGTCTCGAGAACCTCTTCATCATTGCGGGAGCTTTGAGTGGTCAAATCGAGTGATGAGGTAGTGGTAGTCGAAGAGATCATGTAGATGGTGTTAATCTCTCCGGATGAGGATGATGCGGGAGGGTAGATCTCCTCGATAGTAGGGGGTGCCGTCTCTAGGTCCAAATTGTTCATCTCGTAGAGAGCTGCTCTATAGTTTGGGATGTTAGGACAGTTGTGGGAGTAGTGGCCGTAAATATCGCATATTGCACATGGGTGGTTGGTACGCAGTGATTTATCACGAGGCATGGGGTTTGGATTGAGCTTGACCACCGGGATGTTGGGGTCATCGTCCAACATTTGCATGTGTTCCTGCAATGCAGGTAACTGTGGGCACTGATGGGTTGGATGGCCTAACTCATCACACAGTGAGCATTTTGGAGGAGCACGAAATACGGGGGGAGGTTTAACTGCCTTGGGTGGGGGAACCGCAGTGTATGGTTGTGGGCCTCTGCCCCTAGTGGGCCTGACGAATGGAGGGGGATTCGTCGACGACGAAGGAGTCGTGATACCGGGAGGTGGTTGGGTAGAAGTAATAATGGGTTGCACTGGTTGTAGGATGACATTTGGTGTCGGTGGAGGAACAGGAGGCGTAATATACCACACGGGTAATCCCAATGTTAACCTGGGGAGACTAAGGGTAGCCATAACCGGGGCGCTTACTACACCCGAAGGAGGAAATAGAAAGGGGATTGTGTGGATAGGTGTAACACCGATGTGACTAGGGACTAATGATGGTTTGGGTAACAAGGAGGGTTGATTACCGAGTGTTTGTGAAAGAGTGCAGAGGTTAGCGACCTGGGTCTCTGGTGACGGAGGTGGAATGGCCTGGAATGTAGAGGTCATCGGTGCCTCGGAGTAAAGTCCGGGTCCAACTGAGGAAATGAATGAGGTAGTTGCACCACAAACAGGTTGTTCAACCATGGGGAGAACATTTTCAGGTGTGGTGGGGGCCTTGGGATCGTAATAGGTGAGTTGGTCAACCTTGACCACGCGTCCCTCATGGGGGAACTGCATGGTGCGAAATACGGATGAGGCAACAACCCGCATGGCATACATGTAGCTGCGACCAAGTAAAAGGTTATAGTCTAGTTGGGCATTGATGACCTCAATGTCAATGAGGACAGTTTTACCCGCCAGCTGGATGGGGACATTGGCTAAAATACCTTGGGGTTGTGCCGAATGACCGTCATAGGCTCTCAATGCAGTGGTGGACTGCTGGAGAGTAGGGGATCCCAACTTCTGCCAAACGAATGTGGACATGACGCATGTGGAGGCCCCTTCATCGATAATGCACCGATGGATAACAAGATTCTGAACAGAAACGGAAACTTGGAATGCTAAAGAGGAAGGCAGGCGTGGTTCAGATTGGTCTGTATCAAATGCGATCAGCTGTGAATCATTGGGGTCAATGGCGCCAATGGCAGAGAGCAAAGTTTTGCGCTGCGAAGGACAGTTTTTCAAAACTTCTAAAGCAGACATGGCTGCAGGAGACTGGGCTAAGTCATCGACAATGTTGTAATTCGACGCAGTGCGAGCATTGGGATTACTGTTGATACGACGAAGTGGGAAGCAAGGTGCTTTGGAAGCGTCATCAAGTGGAGCCAGAGGTATACGTAACGTTTGATCTATGGGATTAACGTTAGTGTTCTTGTCGGCGGGAGGGGCTTCAAAAGTGGAGCCATATTGGTTCCGGTGGGTTTGGAGGTTGGCATCGGTAGTCGACATCATCAACAAATGGTGAGTACCTGAATCGAACATGGGTTGATCAGGGGCTGCATAAGTGATCTGCTGTGGTGGCACGTTGCCCTGAGGGGGGGCTAACGGCTGAGTGTTCACTACACCCTGGTTTGGAAAGGGGTTTTGCAGCACCAAAGGTTGATATTGAGGTGGTGGAGGGTTGGGTGGCGGCTGAGGAGCCGCTTGCCCTTGACGATGTGCATCGTCGGTCCAGAGTTGCCGAGCTTGCTCCAAATGTGGGCAAGAATGTGTGTAATGACCATAGACCCCGCAGATAGAACAAGGGTGGTTTGTTCTGAGGTTGTTATTTCTAGGCTGCTTAGGATTCCGATCCGAATTGCGGTTGGGAGGAGCAGCATTGTTATTCTGCGGAGGATTGGGAGGTGGGGGACCTTGCTGATGTTGTTGGTTATTACCGCGGTTGTGACCTCTACCACGGTTCTGTTGCGCACCTTGGTTTTTTTGGTTCTGGGGATGGTTGTGCTGTGTATACACTTGCCCTTGAGCAGTGGGAGGATTTTGGTTCGCCGCAGGTGCAGGAGCAGGTTGCGGTGGATAATAAGCCTGTGGGGCTGGAGGTGGTCCATTTGCCTGCTGGGGTTGTTGGTAACCCTGAGATATTGGAGGTGTGAGATTAGCTGGGGCAGCTGGTTGTGGGTAATGCATCTGCTGTTGTGGGAACTGCATGGGGGTCTGTGTGGTAGGTTGAGTATAGTATGTAGGAGGTACATATGCTGATGGCGCTTGCCCATAACAATGTTGTGGACAAGAGGGTCCATGAATGTGATGGGTCTGGTTTGTTGGAGCATAAGAAGTTGTTGCTCCGGAACTGGATGTATCCCTAGAGAGGTCTGGGGCGGGCATGGTGCTCACCATGCTGAAAGGTTTAGGTTGGGGAGTGATTTGGCCAATGATGCCATCAGCGGCATGTGATGCCCCCGGTGCGTCACCTCGTGAAGAGTCACCTCGTGGGGCTTCAGGTATGATTGTGTATAGATAACCCGACTGGGCGTAAATAAGATCAAACTGTTGGGCTTTGAGGATGGCCTCTTCTTCAGATTGGGGTCTTTCAGATGCCACATCCTTCGCAATAATAGGGAGGAGGGATTTTAGAAACCAATCTAAAAAGATATGGTCGTCTAACTTAATTTTGCAGAGGCTTCGGCGTTGACGCCACTCATGAATGTGGTCAGTGATGTGGGTGGCTGTGGTTTGTCTGCAAGACAGTAGGATCTCGACTCCCGCATCATAGCGGACAGGTAATTGGAAGAATTGTAGGAAAGTTGAGGCGAGGGAGGTAAAGGTGGCGTGCGTCCCGTGGGGCTGCTCGATATACCACTTAGCCGCAGAGCCAGTCAAGGTGCGTTGTAAAAGCCGGAGGCGGATTGAGTCGTCCACTATGGAGTTGGAGGAACACCATAAATGGAAGGACATGATATGGTTCTGGGGGTCTTCACCTGCCTTGCCCTCAAACTTAGGGATGTCAGAGGGGATTTTGGTGGGCATGTGAGGCCACGCAGGATCGTGTCTGATGGGGTCATTTGTGAGCCTATCTAAGTCTGGCAGGTTCAGACTCGCCATGTATGGTAAGCTAGAAGATGTGGTGACTGGAACTGGGACATGCCTAGTCATTGTGGTATGATGTAGGGGTCCAGTAATGCCTAAAGGTATGATAGGTATGGAGGGTATGTGCCCTCCAATAGGTGTAGTCTGGTATGGGCCAGCACTTCCAAGTGCAACATGGGTTACACTTGGGTTAGGAATAGGAGTGGGGATTCCTGGGATAAGGTTTGTGGAAACCAGAGGGGGTGTGACCCCTATGTTGGGTATACCCATAACAGGTGGTGGCCATGTGTTGGGCATTCGTAAATGTGGAGTGTTACCCATGTTGGGCATACTCAGGGGGGTGGTTGTTGCCATTGATGGCACCGCCGCAGAAGGGTCTGTGGATGTCTCACCTATGGTGCTGGTAAACAGTGGATCAAATGGTGTTCCAGCCATAATGGTGGTTGGTGGTAACTCTATGGGGTTTTCGGATTCTACCTCCAAATCAAATGTGAAGTGAGGTGTGTCAGAATCGGATGACTGTCTAGTTGATTGACGATGTGTCGAATCAAGGGATAAGGCTCTGCGTCCGTGACGTGGAGAGCCAAGTGGACTAAACTCTGGGAGTTCGCCCTGTAGACGACGAGAGCGTCTAAAATTCTCAATGGTGAGAATTAAGTTTTTGTGTAAAAAATTTGTTTAAGTATCACGTGGTGATATATTTATAAAAGACTCAAAACCCTAATGCAACCAAGGGTGCAAGAAGGGGAGTGAAAAAAGAAGGCTCTCAGGCCAAAAAATCAACCTAAAAAAAGGCACTTATTCTAGCAGCTGTGCTACAATAAGTGGAGGAATGCAACAAATGGTTAGAGTACCAACATGCAAACGGCTTCTATCAAAAATAGGTGTAACTAGACCAAGGGTGGGTTGAATCATGCAAACACCTAACTAAAAGTATTGTGACTCAAACAAACGATATCCTCTGCAAGGTGATGAAATCCAAGTCAGGCAATATGAGTGTTGAGACAACGGCTAGATATCCCCCTACCGGGAGGGACACCGGGTAATCAATCCTAAAGAAAGGCTACTAGGATACTCCGTTCATGACGCGTCGAGAAAAGGTAAATCTGTCGTTTGGTCCTTTGATCGCAATATCCCAATACAGGGATATCCCAAGAACTGCGAATGGTAGCCCTTCGGTTACTGAATGGATTTTGGTATTCCACTCAGGCTTCCGGAACCATCCTCGCGACTTCAACCCTCCTAGGGGAGAGGCCTTCCCACAAACCGGTTGTGACCGCGCCAAAAAGTACTAAGAGATTTTAGCTCCCTAATTGGACAACTTCTATGTCTCAGATGTAATAACTGAGGGGTGTTATTGGAACACCTATCCCCCCAATACTACCTAGCTACAAAGTTCTTTTAGTGTTCCCCAAGTGGGGTTAAAAGTGTGTTGAAATTAGGGTACGTTTTAAGGCTTAGTTCAATTAAGTGATCGAGTGAGTGCACGTGAGGTATTGTAAATTGAACTTGAAAAAAGGTAAATGCTTTACAGGAAATTTTCAAAAAACAAAGGAGCTTTTGAAAATAAAAAAGCAAATATTTATGACTTTTTCAAATAAATTGAAATTAAATGCTTTTGCAAATATCAACTCAAAAAACAAAGGATCCTTTGAATTGTGAAAGCAAATAATAGACTTCTTTTAAAGAAATAAATGGACTTCTTCTTTCAAGGAAATTGCTAAGGGTAAGATTTTAAAGAAGTAAACAGGAAAATTTTTAATCTAGATAAAAATGCAAAATAAGTCTTTCTTTCACTTTCTTGAAATTTTTTTAAAAGACTTCTAGATATGCATTTTAAATAGTAAAATTTTTTTCAAGGCTGTAAAATATGCAGAATTTAATACTGTAAAAAATGTGCTATGTGGGTAGGAAGTACAGTAAAAATTAATTTTTAAAATCGGAATGGCCGAATGAAAAAATCAGCAGCGCGGGTTTTGACAGAAAAGGCGCGATGGACCGCGCGGGTTTCGGTCGCACAGTCGCGATGGACCGCGCGGAAAAATGTCCGCGAAGCCGCGGTGTGCATCGCACAAATAGGCCGCAAAGTCGCGGTGAACCGCGCGGAAAAGGGGTGCGCAGTCGCGATGTGCAGCGCGGTAAATGACCGCGATGCCGCGATGTGCAGCGCGGGAACCGGCGACAAAGCCATGGTGAACCACGCGGAAAAAAGGCCAAAAGCCGCGATGGACCGCGCGACTGTCAGGCTAAAAACCGCGAGGCGAAAGCTGAAAAACGAACCCGAAAATTGTGAATTCCGGGCTGTTAATGGCAATAGATGTGGCCAAAACTTAGAGCCGCAATAGATCTGCTGTCTAAGATGGCAGATCTATGGATCTAAAAGTTAAAAACTAATAAAAAACTAATATTAAAAGCAAAACTAGAGATCTATTGTTCAAAACCCAGCGGAGTCGCCAAAAACTGTTGGCCCGGTTTTGCAACCAGGCTTAGTGCTATGGGCACCTGCTAACTAGTAGCAGCAGTTTCAATAGAATTAAAACAAGAAACTAATCTAAACAAAACTAATCATGGATCTATGCAAGAATATAAGCAAATAGTGTAAACATTTTAAAAACAAGAACAAGAAAATATTAAAGAATGAATTTGTATTGAAAAAATGGGGGGCAAGCAAGTGCTTGCGATAATACCTTCAATGGTGAAGGTTGATGTTGAGCAACTCCCAAGATGAGTAGCTCCAAGCTCCAAGAGGTCTCCTTCTCCAAGTTTGCTTACAACGGCCAAAATGCTCAGGGAAGATTTCGGCAGCATGAGGATGAGATAATGGATGGATGTGAAATGAGGAGCCCCTACCACCTTTTTATAGGTTTTGGTGGTGGGGAATACCATTTGTGGTTTTGTGGAAACCAAATGGTATTGACCAACATGGTTTAGGTACTTTTCCCTCCTTTTCCTTTTTTGAATAAAAATAATATTTTAATTCCCTTTTTAATATTTTTGGGAATTTGGACCCTTTTTGAGGGTTTTTTATGCTTTTCAGGAAAAATAATCTTTTTTAATGGAAAAAGGGGTGTACTAAGGTCTTTTGGTGACCTTTTGTTCGTTTCAGAGGCTCAGATGGTGGAAAAGTGGACAAATGGGTCATGTGAATAAGGGAATGAGCTAGTGAGCACTTTTTAGGTGTTAACACCTGACCCAAGTGGGGTATTTTCGGGAAAATCAATTTTTCGCACTACAAAGTTAAGCGCAGTAAAGTTGAAGACTTTTTGAACAAGTCAGTTTTGGGAAGCTGTGAAGTTGATTGTAGGGCAGTGTTGGAAGAGCTGCGAAGTACAACATTGCGAAGGAGTACAATGCTGCCATGATCCCGATCTACGGAGATCCGACAAGGCAGAATGTTGGACAGAAAATGGCACATATTCCGGTTAGACCATCGGTGGTCTATTTTTGGTAAATATCCTCCATGATTAACAAGCGGCGGGTAAGGAGTAAAGTGAAATAAAGTGATCAGTCGTACAAGCAAGGAACCACTACGTGAACTTGCAGCATAAGGTTGTTAGAGAAGGAATGGCCAGGTGAAAGTGATAGTCAGCATGTGGTCGACAGAGCAGGATGATAGCGACATGACCACGTGCAGAGGATGGCCACGATGGAATATTCGCTACCAGAAGCCAGCAAGTCCAGTTAAGGGAAAACTGTGTCAGTTTTGGGAAACCTTAGGGTTTTTTCCTGTGCATTGTAAAGACATGACCTACGAGCATGATCTATAAAAAGGGCATATTTTGTAAGGGAAAGGGTTAATCTCTCGTTGTTGTTGAATAATATTCATTGTTGAATCTTTTGAGTAGGAATTGTAATCTTTGTTGAAAATCAAACTCTATTGAGAGAAGATTGTAAAGGCTCTGCAAGTTGTGTGCACAGAGGCCTATTGAGAGAGAAGAGAGTCTGCAGCTGAGTGCGCAGATTGGAACTATTGTACCCTACCCAAATAATAATACAACAACAGTTCGTATGGACGTAGCTCCCATCCTGGGGGTGAACCACGTTAAATCCTGTGCAGTGTGATTGTTTATGTGTTTTCACTTGTCTATATGATTACAATGAATGCCTAAGATCTTTCTTATCAGTTTATGTGTTTGCTTTTATATGTGTTTTCCATAAGGAATGAGATGGGAATAATATGTTAAGTTTCGCATATGTGATTGAAGGCTAAATGCATGAGTAGTCCTAAGTCTATGAATGTATGAATTGGTTGGACAATCACTTGAATAGATAAGATCCTCATAGTGCACAACACCAGAAGTGTGCAGCATATTGTGTTATCATTTTGCACGAGTCATGAGACTAGATAATCTAAGGCAGTAGATGAAATAATGAAGCACTAAGTAAAGTCTTCAAGGTTGGTTAAATCCGAAGAGGAAGTGTATTCATCAGTTGCGTTGTCCTTTCATTGAAACCCATACAAACCACGTAGTCCTTCGATGCATGAGTTGCGTAGGCCTCTTGGCTTGTAGAAGTATTGATCGCGAAGGGGTTAAGCTTCGTCTAGTCCCCAACCCGCAGTGCGAGTGCCGCAGCGTGCTACCCACCATATCTGTTTAAGCACTCATCACACAGTTGTGGAAACTAGATTCCACAGCTCCCCCATAACTTCACCTCAGGTGAGACCTCAGTCTGCTCGTAGACTGTTGCCGAAAGGGCCGGTTAAAAGGGGTTTTGTTGGTTCCTTGAACCATGAAGAACTTGGGTCTTTATAGAAAACCTTAAGACAGTTATGTAAGCCAACAAATGGTTCCGTTGTCGGGCTAAGAATATGTGATGAGTTGCCGCATTTGAAAGAAGTGATGTGCTCAACAAAAAAGGGCCCATTGATTGCAAAAATTTGGCATCCAGACAAGAAATAAATCTGCATTTGGTGTGATAAGACTAAAAGAGACTTCGCAAGAAAGGAAAATACAAACCCGCATCTATTGACATAGATTGGTTGAACAAATACTTATGGAAAGATATTTACGAAATTTTTTGGGCATCTTTTGGAAACAAGTTGCACGAGTGGTTATCGCAGCTCGCCGAACGTAAGAACTATTTCGTACTAGAAGTACCAACTAAGTGGACTCCAAAGCTCATTGGGAGACTCAAAGAAGTAGATAGTCCATGTTCAAGAGTAGTTGACTTTTGGGTTGAAAAAATACTAGAAGGATTCGTGACAGAGTTCACTGTAGACACACTGAAGTCTTGCATCGCAGCTGAAGCAAAGTTTTTTAAAGGTTTCAGAGTAAGTACTTGAACAACTTGAGTTTATACATTAAGATGCTTTTAGTTGAGAAAGGTATTTTAAAAATGCAGTAAATATTCCTAGCAGTTTAAATCTGTAATGGTCAATAGAATTTATAGTGATTCTGACGAAGAAACCTGCAATTTGAGAAGTGGAAAAAGATATAAGTGTACCACTAAGAAGACTAGACTCCGCATAGATATTGACTTACAAAACCAGCCTGATAGCCAAACTGCACCTGTATCTGCTACCTATCAGCCTATTACACCACAAAATCCACCGGTTGCAAGTACCGCGCCTCCTATCTCTCAGAATCCGTCAGTTCAGAACCCTCTTGTTGTTAATTTTCCTAATCCTCAGAGTGTTGATACCAGTAACATTATGGGAGTGAGTACTCAGACTATCCTGGCTCAGAATAATCAACTTCAGAACATTCCACACAGTACAAATTTTACTTTTTCTTCTCAGAACCCTATACAGAACACTACACCACATAGGAGAAGGATGACTGATGACATTAAGCTACCAATATTCAAAGGAACGGGTCTGGAAGACGCTGACCAACATTGCTTTCTATGTGAAGCCGTCTGGAGTGTTAAGCAGGTCCAGGATGATGCTGTGAAGAGAGCACAACTCGTCACCACTTTCAGAGTTAGAGCATCAGACTAGTTCATGAAGTATTCTCAGGGACATAATTGAACCTTAACAGAAATTAAGGTTGCATTATTGAGCGAGTTTAAAAACCCAAAGTCAAAATCACAGTGTATCACAGAATTAAAAGAGATTAAGCAGAAACCTAGTGAAATAGTCTGGGAATTTGACCAGAAATTTAAGACACTACTAGACCAAGTAATTTTTGTCATAGCTCCGAAATAGCACCAGGAATGGTTTGTAGTTGCGTTGTTTCCCCATATCATATTGTCGTTGATGCAGCAGAAGGTGGCTTCACAGGCAGAAGCCTTGGAGATTGCGATGAAACTAGAAGCTTCACCAATTGGAGAAACTAGCACTAGGATGTCTCAAATCTAGACCTAGTTAGCTACCCTAACATTACAACTATAGGATATGAAGAAAGGAAAACAAGAGAGACAAGATGTCTGGTGTGCAGGATGCAAGGGAGAAGGGGCACACTAGAGAGCATTCTCCTTTATTTCAAGAGTACCTTACCGGTGAAGCACCAAATCTGCTAAATCAGAATCATGCAGCATGGTATGAAATCTGTAAAATGCGAGGCCATAGGCCTGAAGACTTTTATCTGATACAAAAGTATGTGTGCACCCCTAAGAATCTATATTGCAATTTCTGCAAATCAGTTGGACATGATGAATCCAATTGTATGGCATATGAGCTCATGCAAGAAAGGAAGCGAGACATGGAGCATATACATGATAGTGGAGTATGCAGAGTACAAGAACAAACCCCACCAAAGAAAGATAATGCACTATATGACCAAGGCACATATAGAGTGTTGGGCCCAAGTTGGGACAATGTTTTGGTCACATTTTTTAAGACAGAAGAACCTGAGCTGAGCGTAGCTCTAAAACAGATTGAATTTTGGCTAAGTACTGGGGATGCTATGAAGAGGCGCACAGTAGCCATGTTTTGAGCGATGTTGCAAAGATCAGTACTGCGCAGAAGCAGTGCTGCAGAGATAGGAGGCCACGTGGAGCCAGCAAAGAGGAGTGCTGGACGAGGATTAGGTACAGGTATCGAACGTACCAGCAGTGGTCTAATTTTGGAAATATGCTCCAGGAGTGCCGAGTGGAAGGCATGAGCATATTAGGAAGGCGACCAGTTGTACGAGTTCGTTAAGTAGAGAACGAATCAAGGAAAGCGATAGCTGAATGTGCTTAGTGGTACGAAATCGTCAAGTGGAGAACGACGCTGAGAAAGCGATTGGAGGTCAAGCCAGTTGTATGAGGCCGTTAAGAGGATGAATAGTCTGTAGAGAAAGTGACTGGGAGCTAAGCCAGTCACACGAGTCTGACTAGTGGAAGGGCGGCTCGATGAAGATGACCTGTTGGTGTACGCACAGCAGGAAGGCTAAAAGCGACAGAACATAGGCATGGAGGACTACCATGACAGCACACTCACTACCAAAGGCCAGCAAGCCGGTTTAGGGAAACCGACACAGTTTTGGAAACCCTAAGGGTTTTTCGGTTTAGGTCTTCGTCATTGTAAAGACATGACCTTCGGGCATGGTCTATTTAAGAAGAAATTTTTGTAAGGGAAGGGGTTGGTTGGTTATTTTTTTGTTGTTCTTTGTCTTGGGGTTCTCTCATTACTTTTGTTGTAGATGTATTGTAAGATCTATTCTGAGTGAGAAACCATTGTAAAGGCTCTGTAGCTGAGTGCGCAGAGACCTAGTCGAGAGAAGAGAGTCTGCAACTGAGTGCGCAGACTAAGAATGGTTGTTCCCTTCCCATCAAAGATATATATATATATAACAACCATTCTTGTGGATGTAGCTTCTCACCCGGGGGAGTGAACCACGTTAAATAGTGTGTTGTCTGATTGAATGGAACAATGTGTGTATGATTGTGTTTATCTGTTTTCTGTAGATGAATGTCTGAATATTTCCTTGCATTCTGTTATGTGAGACTTTTGTATGCATTTTCCATCAGGAGAATTATGGAGGTGATATGTTAAGTCTGCAGGAAAAGATGAATGGTTAATACTTAGCTTTGCTTCTGAAAGCGGTGATTTAGTTATTTGTTTAAGTGTCAAGAGATTGATTGAGTACTTTAATATGCGCAACAAATGAATGTATGACAGAAGAATGGTAACTGCGGTGTATGCTTAAAATAGTTAACACACTAAGTGTATAGACTAATGTTAAAGTGATAGCCATTTGGATGCATAAACGAGTGGATTAGTGATACTCATGTCAGTGCCTTAAGCGTTTTCGACCACTTCAAGTATAAGTTGAGTAGTATTGTTCACAGTCTCAGTAGAAGCAGTGGTGTGGACCACGGCGTTGTCCATCGCTACGCAGTCTCACCTCATAGTGCATACCCCCTGTTGCGCTGCAAAGTACGTATATCCAAACAACTCATCACATACTGTGGAAACCTGATTCCGCAGTACCCCATAGATACACCTCGAGTGAGACCTCAACCTGCTCGTAGGTTGTTGCCGAAAGGGCTAGTGCAAAGGGGTTTTGTTGGTCAAAGGGAAATCACGAAGAACCTGGGTCTTATTCTAAACCTCTAGGTCAATTATAGCCAAAATAGAGGCTATGGAGGATTCCACGGAAGAGGAAGAAATACTGGTCCAGGACAAGGAAGGAGAAGAGGCCAGATGATCTGTTACAACTATGGCCAGGTAGGTCACTTATACAGAGATTGTACCAATGAATGTACCACTTGTAATTATTGCAAATATTTTGATCATGTTATTGATTTCTGCCCAGTGCTAGTGGCATAAATGCAGAAAAGAAAATAAGATGTCACTAAACTAAACATTCAGTTGATCGCAACAGAAAGAAGGCCTGTGGATCCAAGTATCAATGTAGTGACATGAAGTGGCACGACATGAAGAGATAGAGGAGCAGAAGCTTCGACTTCCAGAAACTTTGAAACTAAGTAGACTCCTCTTGAAACGATCTAGATCAGAAAAGCTACTAGGAAAACACCTGCTTTCAATCTAGAGAAAAATAAAGAAGTCTTCGAAGAAGCGGGGGACATTTTCAAAGACCAAGCACCTAGATCACCAAGAATCTCGTTGCGTAGTGAAATACTGTATATAGAGGATATGTCGGCCGCTTATGACAAAATGTGCCACACAGTAGAGATAGGAACCTCCATTGCGTAGTTCCTAAGGAGCTGCATGAAACTCTTGAAGAGCCTAGATGCTATAGCTGAATTGCAAAAATTGTTAGACCAGTATGAACCATGCAGCGAGATTGGAACTTTCCAGAGCATAGTTCACCATATTTGGAAACACAAGAGAATAGGAAGAGAACTGAAGCTTAGTGCGCAGATAGGAGACTATGAAATGGATGAGATCATCCTTGATCTGGGATATGAAGTAAATGTCTTAACTAAACAAACATGGCAGCATATGGGGAGACCAAAGTTGCTATGGTCACCTATACAGTTGAGAATGGCCAACCAGGAGAAATTCATACCCTTTGGAAGGTTATCCAATGTTGTTGTTGACATTGATGGAGTGAGAAGTAATGAAAAATTCGAGGTTATGGAGATTGTGGACGATAGTCAGCCTTATCCTACACTGTTGGGAATTGACTGGGCTATGGATAACCTCACCATCATAAACTTGAAGACAAAGAAGATGATCTTCAAAGGAAAGCACCTCAGGCTCATCGCACCACTGTACCCTGTAGACGGAGACAGATACAGTGAGCCAATTCAGGAAGAATACAGACCACAGGATCTTGACCGCCTTTACAAGATGACTGCGAGGAAAGATGACTACATTAATCCCACTGTGGATGGAACACTCATTTGGCGATGTGACAGCTCTTGCATCTCAGATTCTTATGTAGGACTGGAGAACTGGCAAGGCCATGTGCACGAAGTATCTGCAAGGAGATGCGCACAGATTACAAAGTCATTGCGATCGATTGAAAAAGAGGTAATTCCAATTCCCACATGTGATGGTTCATCTAATGTTTATTCATTTATCCAAGAATATACTATAGCAATTGCAGAAGAACATCGCTTACCAGCATTAGACATGGCACTGTGTGAGACACCTGCCAGATGGTGGGTTGCGCATAAGCAGACATTGACCACATATCAAGATGCAGATCAAGTTCGCTGAGAAGGTTGCGCTGAAGTTTGAAAAATATAAGGGACAAATGGGTCCAAGGGATCATATTGAAATCTGTTCACAAGAATGGGAGAAGAGACCATAGACAGAATGGGTTCATCTGTTTGTGCACACATTGGAGGAACAAATTCCAAAGAAGTGGTATCTAGACATGTAGTTGCGCAGAGAAACTACAGACTGGCCTACCCTCACTGCAAACTTCCAGAAAAGTTTCAGTTTTGAAGATGACGGCCCCAGTATAAATGAAGCTTTGCACATCATTAAAGAGAGAATATTCAGACCAGAATGCCGAAGTACAAATGAGGCATTGGAGAAACTTGAAGAGAGAGTCTTTGAGGATGTAAAAGTACCACTGAACCTACAGCCAGAATGGGAAAAAATGATAAAACATGCCCTTGAATGCTATAACCTTGCTGAGAATGAAGATAAAGAAGAAAGTGATGAGGAGGATCCGCGCAACATCAATATACTCGAGTCTGAAGGTGCGCGCAATGTAGAGGGACCTCTGCTGGAAATTCCAGACACGAGTGGACCTATGAAAATGAGGAAAGTGAACATTGGCACAAGCAAAGATCCGAAGTTCGTGTCTATTGGAGACTACTGGGATGATCAGACAGTCATGGAGATCGCAGACCTACTACATGAATATCAGGATTTATTTCCAACAAAGTTTACAGAAATGAAGGGTATTTTGGGTGACCTAGGGGTTATGAATATACCTCTTAAGCCAGGTGTGAAGCCTATTAAGCAAAGGCGCTATAGACTGAATCCGCGATACAAAGAACGAGTCAAGACAGAACTTGATAAGATGCTCGATGTGGGGATCATTGAGTCGGTTGAAGAACCAGAGTGGATAAGCCCGATGGTTATCCAAGACAATAAAACTAAGGGTGAGCTCAGGATGTGCGTGGATCTTAGAAAATTGAATGATGCTTCGATGCATGACCCATTTCCTACTCCCTTCATTGATGAGGTGCTTGATAATGTTGGAGGAAATGAGGCATACTCTTTTACTGATGGATTTTCGGGATACCATCAGATAAGAATTGATCCAGCAGATAGACACAAGACTACTTTTTCCACTGAATGGGGGTCGTTCCAGTATACAGTAATGCCTTTTGGTCTGAAGAATGCACGTGCCATATTTTCTAGAGTTGTGGTCATAGCATTTAAAGATTTCATGCACAAGTTTTTAGAACAATATTTTGATGATTGGATAGTATTTGGCTTGCTGAAGAACCACTACGAAAACCTTAGAATGATGCTAGAAAAGTGAAGACAACATCAAATATCTTTGAATTTGAAGAAGTGTGTTTTTTGTGTGCCTTATGGTATTATGTTGGGACACATTATGTGCAGACAAGGCCTGATGGTGGATCCTGCGAAGATCGCAATGATTGTGAACTTACCTACACCCACCTCAGTGAAGCAGTTGCGCACAACATTGGGCCATATAGGTTATTATCAGAAGTTTATAAAGGGTTCTACTCAGATAATTGCACCAAAGGAGAAGTTGTTGAAGAAATACGCACAGTTCATCTAGAACACCGAATGCGAACAAGGCTTTGACACATTAAAAGAGAAAATGGTAACTGCACCGATCCTAGTTTTTCCAGACTGGGAGAAGCCATTTCATGTCCATGTTGATGCTTCATTATAGCATTGGGAGTTTTACTTGCACAACCAGGAGAGGGAGGTATTGACCATCCCATTACATTTTCGAGAAGGAAGCTCTCATCTACAGAAAAGAATTACACGACCATGAAGAGAGAGGGTCTGCTATGGTCTACACACTGCAGAAGTTCAGGAACTATTTGCTTGGTGCGCACTTCTCTATGTTCACTGACCATTCTGCTTTGAAATACCTGGTCAACAAGTAAGTGTTAGGTGGGAAAATCTGCATATGGTTGTTACTCTTTCAGGAGTACGACTTTGAAATAGTGGTTAAGCCTGGAAGATTGAACTTAGGACTTGATCATCTTTCAAGGATTGAGTCAGGAGAAGAACCTACGAACCTTGAAGACAATCATCCTGATGCACAGTTGTTTTCCATTCAGATTGTCGATGACTACTATAAATATATCATAGAATTCTTGACTACTGGGTTGGCACCCATAGAGTTTACTACGCAGCAGAAGAAGCAGCTGGTAGTATGACCATTAGACTTCACCATAATCGTAGGTCAACTATACAAATTAGGACCGGATGAAGTGCTACGTAGATGTGTTTTAGAGCATGAGAAGCCATTTATTTTAGCTGAAGCACATTCAGGTGTATCGGGAGGCCATTACGTAGGAAGAGCCATTGTGCAAAAGATATTGCGAGCAGGGCTATGGTGGCCTACTATCCACAAATATGCAAAGGAACATTACCAGAGCTACGATGTTTTTCAAAGGATGGGAAAGCCTTCGCGAAGAGATGAAATTCCTTTGAATCCACAGTTGACACTTCATGCATTTGAGAAATGGGCCATTGATTTCGTGGGACCTATAAACCCACCAGGGAAAAGAACTTGTGCTAGATATATTATTACTACTACTGATTATCTCACCAGATGGGCAGAAGCAAAGCCAGGGAAGGACTGTAGCGCAGTCATTGCCACGCAATTCATTTTTTAGAACATCCTTACTACGTTTGGATGCCCGAAGATTTTGATGAGTGATCAAGGCACTCATTTTCTGAATAGAACTATAGAGGTCCTGACTGAATAGTTCCACATCCATCATCAGAGGAGTACAGCATATCACCCACAAGCAAATGGAACTGTTGAAGCTTTTAATAAGGTACTGGAGAATGCACTAATTAAGATATGCAATGTGAATAGGGATGACTGGGATATGCACATTCCAGCTATGTTATGGTCATACAGAACTACTTGCAAGAAATTGACTGGCCATACACCTTTTAGATTGGCCTATGGATAGGAAGCAGTGATGCCTATGGAGTACGTTGTTCCTAGTTTGAGAATAGCTACATTTACAGGCATGGAAGATCAGGATGCACTCAATGAAAGGATTCTACACTTGGTTGGGTTGGAGGAATATCGGTTCATCCTTCCACCAGCAAGTGCAAAAAGAAAAAGAAAAATGCTGGCATGATCGCCACATCAAGAACATGTCCTTTCAGGTAGGTGATCTAGTCCTACTGTATGATAGCAAATTTATGAAATTTGCTAGAAATTTTAAGATGCATTGGCTTTGTCCATATACTGTTGTACATGTTACTAACAGTGGTGCACTTCAGTTAGCCACGTTAGCTGCCGATGATCTACCTAGATTAGTCATTGGAAGTAAGCTAAAACCCTATCGGGATAGCCATACTTAGCAAAACCCTCTGTAGAGTGAAGCAAAAAAAAAAAAAGAGAAAAGAGAAAAGAAAATGAAAATGAAAATGAGAAAGAAAAGAAGAACCATGCAACACGAAGTTCAAAAAGGTAGCTGTGCAAATCCAAAGAAGTAGAGAAAGTTCAAGTTCAAAACCAAGAAGATTGACACTATGAAGAAACTACATTGGAGTAGAGACGGTTTGCCACACAGTTCGACGCAACATTCCAGAAAATTAGTTGTTAGAATGTCGGTCGCAAATATAGCCGTTATACAGTACTTTGCCAGCAACCGCTCTAGCATTTAATTCAGAAATAGCCGTTTTGAACGATTTAATGGAGGAAAGGACCGAAATATTTTCCACATTTGGCCAACGGATTGTAAAATTAGTCACAGCAGATCTATTGAACAAGTAAATCAATCATGATGATGTAAGACAAATTGGAGTAAAAACTGTGCAAGAGAGATGCATCAGTGCTTTATAATCCAGAATAGTAGAATTACAATACAATACTATCACAATGAGTGAGCAATTCGAATTATCCAAGGAGGTCATTTGAATATACTGCATGGCATAGCTTGGCTCCAACTAGCAGTCCTCATCTCAATCAGTGGTGGTCATCAATGCACAAGTAACTGTTAGCCTGGTGTCAAACTAAGTCTAACTGAGTCTAACTGAGTGTAATAAGTGTAACTGATGGCAAATGGAACTAATGTAGGGAAGGAGTCTTAGTGGAGGGCGCATCAGGAGCAATATGGAGTCTCAATAGGTAGTCTAGTCTCATCGGAGGTCCATCGGAGTGATAACAACAGTTAGGAGTCCGTCTAGCCTTAAATCAAGGCAAGACAGGTGGCTAACTGAAGTGAACTGGAGTGGTAGGTGAGAAAATGCACCCTTTTGCAGTGGAGGTGAGAAGTGGGTGCATACCTGGCTAGGAGGGCTAAAATATAGTGGAAATAAGCTCCTGGGTGCTGGAAGATTAGGGACTAGGTGCTGGAGGCATCAAATTGGTGACTGGGAAACATGCGAATGCATGTAATAAATGCAAAATGAAAAATGCAAAGTACATACTGAATGATGAGATATCCTAACAGCCCCCCTCAAGCTATACTATGATGTAAAAAATAAAATGTAGGGCCTTGGTTACTAAGAACAAAGGTCACCCTAATACAATAATCCAAAAATGCTGAAAATAAGCTATGTGAGGAAAGAGGGAAAACTCAGTGGGAAGAAAGTCCCCCCTCAAGCTAAACATAAAATGGATCTAATCTATCTCCACCATGATGGAAATCACCCCCAACAGTGAACGGAGGTAAGAGAACTTCTTCTCAGTGAAGCTCTTGGTGAAGATGTCTGCAATTTGCTCATCAGTAGGGGAATATTGCAGAATGATAGTGCGCTCATGCACCAACTCTCTGATGTAGTGCATATGAATCTCAATGTGCTTGGTCCTCTACCACTGAACTGGATCTATGGAGATATTAATAGCACTTTGATTGTCACAAAATATGATATTCGAAGTAGTGCTACCAAAATCAAACTCGGAAAGAATACCCTGCAACCAAACTGCCTGAATGTAGGCATTGACTGCCCCTCGATACTCTGCCTCTGCTAAAGAAAGTGCAATGGATGCCTACTTTTTTCTTGACCATCAAATAGGGCCATGGACAATCATGAAAACATATCCGGAAGTGGACTTCCGATCTATGCTATCACCCACCCAATCTGAATCAGTAAAACCAATAAAATCTAGCTCAAAATCTGCAACATAGTGTATGCCAAAATGTCTCATACCTTGCACATACTGCAAGATCCGCTTGGATTCCTTCCAATGAAGATCATGGGGCTACTGCATATACCTTGATATAGCACTCATGGCATAAGAAATATCAGGCCTTGAGTGTGTCAAGTAGAGTAGTGAACCAATCAACTGTCGATACATAGTGCAATCTGCAAGTGGTGTGGAATTTCCCTCCTCAAGACTGATTCCTGAGAGGAATGGAAACAGAGCATCCTTACATTCTTCCATATTAAACTTCAATAACAGGTCTGAAGTATAATTTTTTTGAGATAATGTAATCCCATCAAAATTTTGAGCTATCTCCAAGCCCAAAAATTGCTTAAGCAAGCCCAAATCACTCATGTCAAAAGCTAGATTTAAGGAAGTTTTTAGCTTGTTGATTGTAAGGACAGTGCTACTAGCAATGAGAAGATCATCAACATATAAAAAAAAATCATAAAATTTCCTTTAAGTTGCTGTAGGTACACATTTGTATCAGATTTGCATCTTTTGAAATTCTGAGAAAGAAGGAAGGAGTCCATCTTTGCGTACCAAGCTCTTAGGGCCTGTTTCAATCCATACAAAGATTTATTCAACCTGCAAACTAATGATGGATCTGATATGTATCCTTTTTCTTACTTCATATATAATTCTTCATTGATATCACAATGTATAAAAGCACTCTTCACATCCATATGGTGCACTTCCCAGTACTTGGATGCGGAAATAGCCAAAACTAGGTGGATGGAATCCACCTTTGCAACCGGTGCAAAGGTCTCAGTGTAGTCCACTCCTTGGACTTGGGGGAAACCTTTTGCCACTAGCCTAGCTTTGTATTTTTTGATAGAGACATCAGCAGCAACCTTTATGTGGTAGACCCACTTACACTGGACCAATTTTCTTCCAGGTGGAAGAGAAACTAGCTTCCATGTATTGTTCTTTTGAAGAGAACTGTACTCTTCATCCATGGTGGTTTTCCATTGTGGATCTCAGTGGGAACGATAGTATGATTTGGGATCTAAACCAATTATCAATAACATTTCTCAGATAATAATGGATCAGAAAATGAAAGAGCCATACCTTCTATTTGAAAGTCTTCTCTTGTTCTCCTTGGATCAACAGGATTTCCAATGTTTGGAGCAGCAAATTGTAGAGTGTTTTGAGCCCACTTTGGTAACTGAGGAGGATCATTATGGTTAGATTCTGAACCTAATATGTCATGGCCATCAAATTCTGATAAAATATTAGAGATATCAGATCCAATTCTTTCTTCATCTTCTCTCAAAACTTCTTCTTGTAGAGACTACGGATCGGCAGTGTTATCCTCGACTAGTTTCAGATCTGGAAGTGGTTCTTCAAACTTCACACTTCGCTCTATGAATATCTTTTTGGATCTGATACTCATGAGTTTATATGCTTTTGATTCTTCTCCATATCCTATTAGGATGCATTCTATACTTTGTGGATCCAAAGCTTTTCTCTTTTTAGAAGGAATTCTAGCCCATACAGTGGAGCCAAAAACCCTCAAATTGGACACATCCAGTTTGTGACCAGTGAATGCTTAGAAAGGATTTTTTACTTTCATGGATGAATGTGGAACTCAGTTCTGAATGTATGAAGTAACATTCATGGCTTCAGCCCAAATATTTTCATCCAAACCTTTTGACTCAAGCATACAGGTAGCCATCTCTTTCAGTGACCGATTCTTCCTTTCCGCTACACCATTCTGTTGGGCTGTGTAGGGAACTGTATGTTGGATCTGAATTCCTCTTTCAGCACAAAGTTGCAGAAAATCAGTCCTGATATATTCTCCACCATTATCAGATCTAAGAGATTTGATCTTTCTATCAGTTGCATTCTCAACAGAATCCTTAAAATCCTTGAATTTTCGAAGCACTTCTGATTTGTGTTTGAGAAAGTAGACCCAAGTAAAGCGGGAGAAGTTATCGATGAATGTCAAAATGTACCTCAATCCATTCATGGACATATTTGGCAGTGGACCACTAATATCAAAATGTATGAGACCCAAAATAGTAGAAGCTCTGCTAGCTTTGTCGCGGTCGAACTTGTGCTCGGGGTGCTTCCCAACGATGCAACCAACACAAATTCCCTTCTAAGAACGGAGTTGCAGAAGACCATCAACCATGGATTTTCTTTGTAACAATAGAAAATAACTGTAATTAAGGTGTCCAAACCTTTCATGCCAAATCCTACTAACCTCATTTCCATGAGTGAGAAGGGCAGTGGGATTTTCAAGCGGCACACAATGTGAAAACTCATAGTATTTTTAAGTATGATTTTCCTTTCCGACTGCAATAAGTCTTCCACTTTCAATATAAAAAATTTCAACTTTGTTAGGGCTGAATGTAACTTGCTTCGATGCACCAATATGTGTCATCTGATACACAGAAAGTAGATTCGAAGCCAAGGAAGGCACATAAAGAACATTCTGAAAACTGCCATGCTCTAAATGGATGGTAACTTTACCCTTTGATGAAATTTTTGAGTCATCTCCCAAATGGATGGGGATGGAGCTGTTTGGATCAAATGAAGAAAAAGAGTCAATATTTGCAGCCATATGATTCAAGGCATTGGAATCTATCAGTAGAGTGGTGGGTTTCGAAATAGTTTCCATGAGTGCTTCAACTCTTTCATAATCATCATTTCTATCCTTCTTCTGTGCACCATCGGGAAGATTTATGTTATTCTTTTCCAAAAGGAGGGCCATTTGATCTACTGTTTTCTTCATGCATGAAATTTCAGGATGAAAGCCACGGTTGCAACAGGAACATTTAGATTTTTCTTTACCCTCTTTAGCCTTCTGCTTGTTCCTTGAACCAGATGGTGCATCCGATGGTTTGCTTTTCTCTCTCTGCTTGGAAGGTTCGAATTTGGGCTTCTCTTTCTTTTGCTTCCCTTTTCCATTTGAATTCTTGGATCCTCCAACAAATAGGGATGAATCTTTGGATCTTATGGACCCCATCTAAATCAACTTGTCATGCTCTTTGGTAATGGACTCAATGAAGGCATTCAATCTAGGCATCTTCCAATTCGGGGTGGTTCACTGACCGGAATTGAAAGTAGAGACAAATACCGAGAAATCTTTACCAAGATTTGTGAGAATGGAGAGGATCAATTGCTTATCCTCTTTAACAACTCCATTGTTCTTCAATTGGAAAGATAAATGCTTGAATCTTGTGAAATAATCATTAATGGTCTCAAAATTCTCAAGATTCAAGGCAATCAATTCATTTTCCAATTGAAAAGACCACATCTCATCTTGTTTCCCAAAAATATTTTTGAGTTGCTCCCATACTGCCTTTGGAGTAGTCAATCCACTGAGGTGAAAGTGAAGATCCTTGGAAATATTGAGGCAAAGAAGACCATATGCTTCATCCATTTTGTTGAAGTGCTTGTATTTTTCAATGAGAGTATTGGGCTCAACTTCGAGGCCCATGGTGACTCTGTAGTACCCTTTTGAGTGCAACACAATCTCCATGTCATTTTTCCTTTCAAAATAATTGAATGGAGTGAGTAGCTTTGAAGAAGAAGAATCCATCTCAATGATAGTGAATTCACTTGATGGAGAAGAACCTACAAATCACAAGATAGCGAATGCACTTGATGGAGATGATTAACCTGCAAATCACAATCAAAACAAGAACTGTAAGGTCAAACAATCCACTCTTTTAGAGTTGTATCACACTTGGGAATGGAGATCAAGCAAGCTTGAAGATCCAATGTATCAAATCCAGGAATTATGTGGAAAACTCAAGCTTCTGGAGTGGTATTGGAGAGAAATATTCAGCATTAGCGAATGCATAAGTAGTTTTGCATGCCAAATCTTCAGTATTTTTTAGCAAATTCACTCAATTCTTCATGTAGAACACCTATAGAAGAGAGATCTTGTCCCTGCCATGGCTCTAATACCATGTAAAATTAGTCACAACAGATCTATTGAACAAGTAAATCAATCAAAATGATGTAAGACAAATTGGAGTAAGAACTATGCAAGAGAGATGCATCAGTGCTCTATAATCTAGAATAGTAGAATTACAATACAATACTATCACAATGAGTGAGAAATTCAAATTAGCCAAGGAGGTCATTCGAATATACTGCATGGCATAGCTTGGCTCCAATGAGGAGTCCTCATCTCAATCAGTGATGGTCATCAATGCATAAGTAACTGTCAATTAGGTGTCAAATTGAGTCTAACTGAGTCTAATTGAGTGTAATAAGTGTAACTGTTAGAACAGTAATCCATAGTTAGTACCGTAGTCCATAACCATAGTCAAATTTTTATTGCTCATGTGCTTCATTACACCATAGTTTGGACTAGGTGACTTTAGTTGGTCAAATACCCACATTTGAGAGTGTTCACACCCACTTCCAAGCAAACCAGTTCACCCAACCTCCTGTTTTGTCCACAAGTGCACCCTCATTAAATGTTGGAGTTCTCTCTCTCCTTGATTTGGGGAATTGTTGTTGACTAGGGGCGCTAGGGTGGATTTTGCCCAATTTTGGCTAGATTTGGAGCATTTATTGCTCCCTTGGTCCTCCCAAACTCCTCTACTTGCTCACCCATGCCTGCCTTGGCCTCATTTATGACCCAGCATGCTTCATCCACCTTCACACCTGAATTCATGACTGTTTGGGATGATTAGGACTGAGTTGGACCCACCTAGGGGGGATTGAGGCCAATTTGGCAATTTTGACTTGTACACTCATCTTGAGCAATCTAATGCTCTCAAATTTCTCATGGATGTAATAAAAACCTGTTCTTAACATTTTCATATGTTAGACAGTCAGTTAATGCAAAAATTAAGCTCACATTGTCTATAAAATTGTCTATTTTTTCAAGCTTTTTCATTGGTTTTGCAAATAATTCAATTTTGTGAGGTTCTCCATAGCTCCTAGATCTTACTGTGATCAAAATACTTACATGGTATTAGAGCCATTGTGGAGTTAGTGAGTTGCAGGTCAATATTGAGCATTGAACTACATTCTAGAGAGGATTTCTAGATAAAAATTGAGTGTTTTTTGCAGGTGTTTCAGTAGTTTTCTCACCATTAACGCAACAGTAATGGAAGCAAACCAAATGTTTCTCACACCCTTCAATTTCTTCAATTGGAAGGCTGAAATGGTTATCAAACTGAGATCTAAGGGTCTCTATAGAGTAACCATGGGCACAAAAGTGGAGCCAAACTCTACCGTGGAGAAAGCAAAGTACTACAATCAACTTGATGAAGCTTATGGATTGCTATGCCTGAGCATTTCGAGGGAACTCTTGTTTCATACAGATAGTTTGACAACCCCCAATTAAGTATGGGTGAAGCTAGAATCACTCTTTACGAAAACTGATGAACTGAGAGGCCACCAGCTTGAAAACGAGCTCATTAGCTTGAGCCCAGCGCATTTTGAAACCATCCAGGAGTTCTTCACTAAGTTCAAGTCACTAGTGATTCAACTGCAACAATGTGGAATTGTTAAGAAGGAGGAACAACTGATTCTGTCCATCCTTTCGAAGCTAGGCCCAGAATTTTCTGTATTTGTTAGCACATTTCACTCAGCCAAGATGACCCTTCGAAATTGGCAAATGCCATCACTAGCTACCTTCATGGAGTGTCTCACTTAGGAGCAGGACAAACTAGTTCAGATGGGCACCATAAAATCAAAGGACCAAGCACTGGAAATGGGTGTTTCAAATGCCAACAAAGGCAAGCAGAAAGCCAAGAATTCAAAGCAGCAAGAGAAGAGGAAGTTTGACAAGACCAAGTCTGCAGATGGAGGTTCGAATCTGTCAAAGGAGAAGGACAAGAAGGGAAAGGAAAATACCAAATGCACCTATTGTCATAAGGGATGGCATCTAGAGAGTTCATGCATGAAGAAAATCATTGACTCAATGGCATAGCTGTTGGAGAACAACAACATCCCAGTCCCTGAGGGCACAAGGAAGAAAGAGAGCACCTCAAATCCTGACAATAAGGAGAAATTTCATGCTTTGGTAGCAGGTACTTCGAATCCCTCATCCTTTATCATTGATTCAGGAGCTTCCAGACATATGGCTTCATCCAGAGAGCTCTTCTCCTCTATGCATTTGAATGGTGGCCCAACAGTTCGAATGGGAGATGATTCAGAAATCTAGACCAAGGGGATTGGTAGGATTGACATGGAGCATGGCTATTTCAATGATGTGCTCTATGTACCTTCATTGGCTGCAAATTTTCTATCAGTTTATCAAATGACCCATACAGGAGAAGCCAAAAGAGTAACATTTACTCCAGATTTGGTAGAAATCTCAGAAATTTCTTCGAATCAAGTTGTGGCAGTGGGGTATGCTGATCATGAAGAGAGAATGTACAAATTCTCCAATTTCATTCCAAATTCTAGTGACCATGCTCTTGTCTCTCATGCTAATGAGACCTCCAAGTTGTGGCATGAAATATTTGGCCACATGAACTACAAATATCTCCAGACGTTGCACAAGGACGAGATGGTGGAAGGGCTTCCAAAAATCAAATCTTCAAATGGTGCATGCATTGGTTGTGTAGTTGGAAAGCATCTTGAGCACAACTATGAGAAGGGAATGGAAAGGAGAGCCACTCAACCACTTGGATTGGTACATTCAGACCTCATTGGTCCTCTTCCCACTCCACCATATGGTGGATCAAGGTATGTAATCACATTCATAGATGACTACTCTCGATTCTGCTGGGTTTACTTCCTTAAATTGAAATCAGAAGTGTTTGAGAAATTGAAGATTTGGAAGGCCTTAGTGGAGAATCATAGTGGTCATAAGATAAAGATCCTTAGGACTGATAATGGAAAGGAGTATGTGAACAATAACATTCAACATCTTTGTGAGGAATGTGGCATCCAAATGCAACATTCAATCCCCTACACACCTCAGCAAAATGGTGTGGCAGAGAGGAAAAATAGATCTCTAAAAGAGATGGCCACTTGCATGATTGAAGCTAGGGATCTAAGCCCTAAGCTATGGGTTGAAGCCATCAATTGTGCTGCTCATATTCAGAGCAGAGCATTTCAAAAATCAGTTAAAGGAAAACCCCCCTATGAGGCATGGTTTGGCCAAAAACCAAATGTGTCAAATTTCAGAATTTTTGGGTCTAGAGCATGGGCTCGAATTCCATCAGAAAATAGGAAGGCTTTGGAGCCATAGAGCAGAGAATGTATCATGGTTGGATATGGTGAAGACACAAAGGGATACAAGGTCTTTGACACATCCACACTCAAAACTTTCATTGAGAGAAGTGTGCAATTCGAAGAAGAACCAATTCCTGATTTTGAGCTTGCACCGGGGGAAAGCTCTTCTCCTCCACACCTTAATGAAATTAGTGATGATTCCACTTCTGATTTTTCTGATATTTCTAAATGTGACATTGCTGTACATGAGTCCCCATCAAGGCCCAAGTGGGCTGAAAAAATCATACAAGCTGCAGGTCAATTGGCAGGCAATCCCCAAGAGCCTAGGAAGACTAGATCTCAAATAATCAATGCTTCCTTTGCAAATGAAAGTGAACTTGATGATCACTGTTATATGATGATTGGATCTGATCCAACATCATATCAGGAAGCTCATCATGATCCAAGGTGGAGAACAGCAATGCAAGAAGAATTCCAATCTCTCCAAGAGAACAAAACATGGGATTTGGTGCCTCTTCCTCCCAAGAGGAAACTTGTGCAATGTAAGTGGATTTTTCGAACCAAACCTGTTGCTGATGGTTCTGATTTGAAGTAAAAGGCTAGGTTAGTGGCTAAGGGCTACTCACAAATCCATGGTGTGGATTATACAGAGACCTTTGCACCGGTTGCAAAGATGGACTCAATTAGACTAGCTCTAGCCATGGCAGCTAGTAAGGGTTGGGAAGTTCACCATATGGATGTTAAAAGTGCATTCTTGCATGGTGAGCTATAGGAAGAGATATATATGCAGCAACCTGAAGGATTCCAAGAGGATCCCACACTTGTTTTCAGTTTGAAGAAGTCACTCTATGGACTCAAGCAAGCCCCCAGGGCTTGGTATGCCAAAATGGATGCTTTTTTGCTCTCAATTGGTTTATGTCGATGCAAGTCTGATCCAAATGTTTATTTGCAGCAATGTGATGATAATTTTCAGGTCATTGTACTATATGTTGATGATATTTTAATTACAGGGAGCTGCAACAAACAAATTGGCTCAATTAAAGCTTCTTTGCACAGTGAATTTGCCATGAGCAACCTAGGATTGCTAAGACAATTTTTGGGTTTGGAAATTGAGCAATCTGAGAGAGGTATATTGCTGAGTCAACCTAAGTATGCTTCAAACCTACTATTGAAGTTTAAAATGGCTGAATGTAAGGCATCCAAGTTCCCATTCCTTTCAGGCATAAAACTAGGTGAATTTGAAGACTCTCCATTGGTGGATTGCACACTCTACAGGCAGCTAGTTGGAAGCTTGTTGTACCTTACACATACAAGACCTGATTTGTCTTATGCTGTAAGTGATGTAGCAAGATATATGCAGCAGACACATAATATCCATTGGAAGGCAGCCAAAAGGATCCTTCAATATGTCCAAGGAACAAAGAGCTTTGGGGTACACTATGCAGTTGGTTCTTCACTACAACTAGCTGGATTTTCTGATTCCGATTGGGCTGGAGATCCCATCGATAGAAAGTCCACTTCAGGTTTTGTTTTTATGTTTGCTGAAGGTCCCATTTTCTGGTCAAGTAAGAAAAAGCATACCATTTCACTTTCATTAGCAGAGGCCGAGTACAGGGCAGCAGTGAACGCAGCCACACAGTGTGTTTGGTTGAAAGGCATTCTTCGGGAGTTTGGTATTGCTATTGATTCTCCAACCAACATTTGGGTGGATAATCAAAGTGCCATCAAGATATCTACTGATCCAGTATAGAGGAAAAGAATAAAGCACATTGAAATCCATATGCACTACATTCGGGGCTTGGTGCATGACAGGGTGATTTCCTTGCAGTATTGTCCATCCACCAAGCAAACTGCAAATATTTTCACTGAGTGTTTTACTGAGAAGACCTTCACTCACTTGAGAGCTTTGTTTGGAGTGAGTGATGGATGGTGATTGCTGCAATTTAATTTCAAGTTCAGCCCCATGTCCATTTTAGAGGGAAGTTTTTATCCCATGAGGTTTTACTTCTTGTCCTCAGTTTATATGGACAAATAAAAATTTTGTTTGTAATGAGGTGACTTGAGCCTTTGTTGCCAAGGCCTCCCACTTATTTTCATGAGTTGTACTAAGTTTTGGTTAAGGGGGGGTGTTAGAATAGTAATCCATACTTATTACCATAGTCCATAACCATAGTCAAATTTTTATTGCTCATGTGCTTCATTACACCATAGTTTGGACTAGGTGACTTTAGTTGGTCAAATACCCACATTTGAGAGTGTTCACACCCACTTCCAAGAAAACCAGTTCACCCAACATCCTGTTTTGTCCACAAGTGCACCCTCATTAAATGTTGGAGTGCTCTCTCTCCTTGATTTGGGGAATTGCTGTTGACTAGGGGCTCTAGGGTGGATTTTACCCAATTTTGGCTAGATTTGGAGCATTTATTGCTCCCTTGGTCCTCCCAAACTCCTCTACTTGCTCACCCATGCTTGCCTTGGCCTCATTTATGACCCAAAATGCTTCAGCCACTTTCACACCTGAATTCATGACTGTTTGGGATGATTAGGACTGAGTTGGACCCACCTAGGGGGGATTGAGGCGAAGTTGGCAATTTTGACTTGTACACTCATCTTGAGCTATCTAATGCTCTCAAATTTCTCATGGATGTAATAAAAACCTATTCTTAACATTTTCATATGTTAGACAGTCAGTTAATGCAAAAATTAATCTCACATTGTGTGTAAAATTGTCTCTTTTTTCAAGCTTTTTCACTGGTTTTGCAAATAATTCGATTTTGTGAGGTTCTCCATAGCTCCTAGATCTTACTGTGATAAAAATACTCATAGTAACTGATGGTAAATGGCACTAATGTAGGGAAGGAGACTCAGCGGAGGGCGCATCAGGATCAATCTGGAGTCTTAATAGGTAGTCTAGTCTCATCGGAGGTCAATCAGAGTGATAACATCAATTAGGAGTCAGTCTAGCCTTAAATCAAGGCAAGATAGGTGGCTAACTGAAGTGAACTTGAGTGGTAGGTGAGAAAAGGAACCCTTCTGCAGTGGAAGGTGAGAAGTGGGCACATCCCTAGCTAGGAGGGATAAAACAGAGTGGAAATAAGCTCCCGGGTGCTGGTAGACTAGGGACTAGGTACTGGAGACATCAAACTGGTGACTGGGCAGTATGCGGATGCATGCATGCATGCAAAGTACATGCTGAATGATGAGATATCCTAACACGGATATTGCATTTAATGCTTATCTAGCCATTGAGGGGTGCAGAGGAGGCTAGTTGCGCCTATAAATACCGTTGTATTTGGACTCGTGGGTGTTACTGAAACCCTTGAATTTTCTTGTGAGCAATACTTGGCGATTGTTTATAGCAAGTTATCAGAAATCCCATCATTCTGTCCAGATCTATCCAGTGAATGTTTGAGAGGTCCTCTATTGAGCAAGAGTTCACATTCCAAGAGACTATGAAGGTGTTTAGATACGAAGGAATCAAAGGGTTGATGAGAACCCCTGTCAAGAAAATAATAATAGAGAAAGTTCAGGCTTCCCGAAGATCACCAAGACACGCTACAACAATGCATTATAAAGGAAAAGAACCAGCGGCGCTGAAAATGAAGCCAAAAGTGATGAGTTCCACAATGCCACAAGTTCCACTGGGCGACAAGGAAATACCATTGAAGATAACCCCTGAGTATATCTCGTCGCATGCACAAGACGCACCGGCCATTAGGCTATTAAAGAATGCTACATATGAGATTCCTCTCTCACCTATATCAAAGCATGTCAAAGTGGGAGGAAATCTGCTCGGTAAGATCCTGGAATGTAAGTGGGAAGACTACAACCTGCTTCAGATGTAGAAGGACCCCAATGAACCTAAGTATCCACAGTTCTAGCCATACCGTACATGCGCTGGAAGAAAGACGTGAAAGGAAATCTTGCATTGGTTACAGAAAGTTGGCTATCTAGAGTAGTCGAATAAGGACTGCTCAACCTGTTGAGATTCCACACTTCAACAAAATGCCAAAGTTGAATGCGGTGGTGCATGCTCTCATGTCGCACATGCACCAAGGATATCTGTGGTTCAATCGTAATTTCAACCTAAAGATTGATATGATCCACTGAATTACCGGGTTAAGCAAGAGATGCAAGGACCCCAACCAATTTTTCGTAGGCAAGACCCGCGACAAGGAGTTCGCCGTGAAGATGAAGAAAACGCAAACCGTCGTCAAAGGGAAAAGAGGCTTTGTCACAGATGACATAGATGATGAGGCTACGTGGTTTGTTACACAACTGCTAGCTGGAAAAATTCTTAGGAAAGCAAGACCATTGGAAGTACCTATGGGCACAGTGCTACTTGGAGCAAAGTCCGCGGAGGGAGGAAGATTCAACTGGTGTTAGCACATGTTGAATGAGTTCCGAGAGGAACTGAATGATACATAGACACATGGCAGTAATTTCCATTATACATGGTTGATAGTGCTGATTGCGTTCGTAGGGTGGAAGGACCCAAAGCATTACATTGGCGTAAGATCCGACAATAGTGATTGCAGAGGAGCCCGTTATGCAAACCTTTGGGTGAATTTGAATTCAGAAATACAGCACGCAATAGATGAAGTCTTCTACACTTACTATGAGTAGCTGCGTGAAGTCATTGTCTCCACGCCGCGAATAACAAAAGAGGTAACAGCTCAGTATATTCGCACTGTCAATTTTTGTGCTGACATGAGTTCCATTCATATTTCATCCAAGGCACAGAAGAAGAACCCTAAATGGTTCCAAGGAAGCTACCACATGAATGAATAAGACATTGATACCATTATGAAGGAATGGCCTGTTGAATTTAGAGCCAAAGGAGTTGTGGAAATTGGAAGTGACTCCACAGACAGTAATACCATTCCTACACTCATTGTCGAAGAGCCATGGATAAGGACATGAAAAAGGAAGGAAGCCGAGAGTCCTGTACAACAAAAGGTACATAAGAAGAAGCAGGAAGTAGTTAAGGGCCCATCGGAATAAAAAATCCATGATGGCGATTATGAGATGGTCACATCTACAATAACATAGAAGATGGAATACCTGATGACCGAAAAATATAAAAAGAATGAGGCAATTCAAAAGAGTCTGCAGAAGAATCTGATCACACTAAAAGGTATTATAGAAAAATTGAGGAAGTACAACGCAGATTACCCTTGCCGCGAGACTCAGAATCGAAAGGGAAGTTAGGGGGCACTTCACAGCTGAAGACAGCGCCTCTAGCCCTGACTTTTCTTGTGAAGTCAAGCATCGTCAAACTTGACCCCTTAAGTGTAAGGCTACCACTTCCAGAGCAGTTAATATTGGGCATGCAGGACTTAGAGCACGTGGACCTCGACATTGTGAAGATTCCACTACCCGGTCTACACCATCTGCATCTGCAGGTTATGGAGGAGATCCATGAGCGAAGTGTAGACGCTCTAAACCAGAACACTGAGCTACAGACAAGCTATAAGTAGTTGCAGGAATACATCTCATAGAGGGCCATGGAACTACAAGATGAGCACGATCGACAAAAGAGATTAGAGTCTACGGGTGCTACGGTAGCTATAGAGATATCGAAATGCGATGAGCAGCCAGATCCTGTGGATACTGTCATTAAGATCGGTGAGGTGGTTAGTGATATCAAGGCAGAGATGAAGGATATGGAGATCAGTTATCAAGAAAATATTTCTACGTTGGAAGCACAAAATCAACTGAAGACACCACTCGATCAGCAACAGCTCAGAGAAAATGAAGTGAAAGCTACATAGAAAGTATATCCAATGAAGTGGCTGAGTGCCAAACCTTGTTATATGAGGCAAAAAAAACATTCACTGCCCTCGAAGATGATCCAGAGTTGCTAGAAATCCAAGGTGCTTTGAAAGATAGGAAGGTTGCATTGGAACTGTTGGAAGGAGAGGTCAAGGCCCTGCTGCCAAGGGATCAAATCAAGAGATTTCCAGAAGTTAGGGGATTGAAGAAGGAACTATAAGCACTGCGATATAGGGAGACTAAAGTCAGAGATAAGTCATAGACCCTACAAGAGGAAGTCCACAAATTCACACATAAAATTGAAGATAAGTTGAGGGAGCTCTGTGAAGGACAAGAGTCAGTACAAGAGCAAGTGGACGATGAAATAACAGTTGATGTGCTGGAGACAATCAAGCAGATTGAGCAGGACACAAAGGATGAGGTTGCAAAGTTGACTACAACATACCAAGAGCTTGCTACGAAGTTAGCTCCGTAGGAGGAGGAACAACCCAGAGAAGTAGAGGTTCAAGGTGGCTCAGAGACGAGCCACATGTAAGTGTTACGGGCCTGTTGGGCCTGGCCCAAGTGGTGAATTTTTGGGCAAATCAAATTTTGGCACCATGAAGTTAAGCGAAGTAAAGTTGAATACTTTTTTAATAAGTCAGTTTTGGGAAGCTGCGAAGTTGAGCACAACGCAGCGTCAGAAGAGCTCCGAAGTACAGTGTTGTGGAGGAGTACAGTGCTGAGATAAGCCTGATCTACAGAGATCCGGAAAGGAATATTGTTGGATGGAAGATGACACATATTCTAGTTAGACCATCGATGGTCTATTTTTTGTAAATATGCTCCATGATTACCAAGCGGCAGGTAAGGAGTAAAGTGGAGGAAAGCGACCGGTCGCACAAGAAGGAACCATTACATGAACTGGCTGCATAAGGTCGTCAGAGAAGGAATGGCCGAGTGAAAGTGACAGTCAGCATGTGGTCAATAGAGTAGGATGATAGCAACATGACCACGTGCAGAGGATGGCCATGATGTAAGATTCACTCCCAGAATCCAACAAGTTCGGTTAAGGGAAAACCATGACAGTTTTGGGATATCTTAGGGTTTTTTCCTATGCATTGTAAAGACATGACCTACGGGCATGATCTATAAAAAGGGCATATTTTGTAAGGGAAGGGGTTAATCTCTTGTTGTTGTTGAATAATATTCATTGTTGAATCTTCGGAGTAGGAATTGTAATCTTTGTTGAACATCAAGCTCTGTTGAGAGAATATTGTAAAGGCTTTGCAAGTTGTGTGCACGGAGGCCTATTCAGAGAGAAGAGAGTCTACAGCTGAGTGCGTAGACTGGAACTATTGTACCCTTCCCAAATACTAATACAACAATAGTTCTTGTGGACGTAGCTCCCATCCTGGGGGTGAACCATGTTAAATCCTGTGCAGTGTGATTGTTTATGTATTTGCACTTGTCTATTTTCTTACAAAGAATGCTTGAGATCTTACTTATCAGTTTATGTGTTTGATTTTATATGTATTTGCCATAAGGAATGAGATGGGATTAATATGTTAAGTTTCACAGATGTGATTGAAGGCTAAATGCATGAGTAGTCCTAAGTCTGTGAATGTATGAATCGGTTGGACAATCACTTGAATAGATAAGATCCTCACAGTGCGCAGCACCGGAAGTGCGCATCATATTGTGTTATCATTTTGCATGAGTCATGAGACCAGATAATCTAAGGCAGTAGATGAAAGAATGAAGCACTAAGTAAAGTTATTGTTGGAGGGGCCTAGGTCGGCCTGTCGACTAGGCCTCCACCCGACCACTATACAACACATATCGATAGGTCGTGTCAACTAGTATACGTCGGGTTCGGTCAGTTAGACCGACATACGGTTATGTAACTACATTGTCAGACGTATATATAAGCTATTGAACCGATTTAGAAGCTATATTGGTTCTATGATTGTATTATGCTCTTGCTGGTTAATATAAAGGCTTGTGTTCTCTCTGTCTATCTCAGCTCGTGTATCTGTATCATTGTGTATGCCTGCTTATATTATGTAATGTATCTATGGTATCCACATGAACCTTGGGACTACAACATCTGGTTTCGTTGTCGGTTGATACATGCAAAACAAATAGCAGCATGACCTATGATTTAAGAACAGGAGATTAAAGATTGGTGGGAGAAGAAAATTGTGAACTATCTGTAGAACTATGCACGATGGAATGAGCTGACGATTATCCAAGTGAGAGATCGATTCTTCTCCGAGACCCATGAGATATTTGTAGAGTCCGTGCCGACCTCCTTGAAGAAACTTCTGGATCAAAAGACCAGTTGATGAAGTAGAGAGGAATCTATTGTCGAAGTTGATCAACGGAGGATGCATGAATCTGTCAAAGTGGTGTGAAAATATTGCAAACAATTTCTATGAAGAATAGGCAATTGAAGACCGTGTCTTAGTTGATGAAATAAGAAGAAAGTTCTTCACCGAATTAGCTGATCAATTTATGTGTTCTCTGCCGACCCTATTATTCAAATTTCTAATCGAAAAAAATGTTGCGCATATTGTCGAGACACGACCGTTGCTGCTCCCGCCCCTTTCTAACTCTAATTGGAAGGAGAAAGAATGTAAGTGGGAGAGATTTGTAAAGGAGCGCGAATGGGAATTTTTCTTGAACAAATAATGGTTTGTACTTCCCAAGTGATCTAGAAAAATTCAGGCCAGCATTGGGGGGCTGATGAAGCATGCTCTGATGTACCTAGTTTTTTGAAAATTGACATATGACAAGATGACATGGCCAGGAGTGGAAGAAAATCTGACAAAGACAGAATTTTGAGTCATAAAAGAACCCCAGATATCCAGAAAAAATGAAAGGGAAAAGAGGAGGCAACAACGTGACGAGCTGCGGGAGCAAGAAATTACGCTCTGAATGATGCGAGGATCAAATTTCGTGATAGATGCAGAAGAAAATCTTCCAGAGTGAAGCCGAGCCCACGATGATCGGGGCGTCGAAGAAGACTTGTCGTCGATGGATGAAGACTTGTGGATAGGGCGTGGTAGAGCTCTCCAAGTTCAGATACCTGAAACGATAGCACCTCCTTCTCCATTTCATTTAACACAAAGTGTTTGGGTGCAAGAAATTGTCGAAGAAAATCTTGGTCTCCATGCTAGTGAGGCCAAAATTTGGATTCGTCAAAGCGTAGAAGGCAATGATATTAATAGATTATTGATTCATCGACCGGAGGAAGGAAATTGGGTGTCTTTTCAACCTGAATTTTCAAATAGAAGCTTTCATCTAGTGTATGCAAAGGATGAAGAAGCACACCCCCTACCAATACCAAATTTGAGAGACTTGTCAAGTACGTTGGAAAGCCCGAGATTCAGTGAAATCCCGTTCGAGCAGAACTTTAACTGGATTTCGACAAAAGTGGTAGAAGAAGACATACATGGCGATACAGAAGAAGTTACATTTACTAGTTCCAAAGATAGAGAACCAAGTCTAGAGAGACAACTAATTCAAATTGACAAAGCACCAAGTTCTGATTGTGGAAATAACCCACCCACACCACCATCAAATTCTAAAAATAATACACCACCAAACATGGCACACACAACAACACACCTTCCATTCTATGAATGTGATGAAGACCCAAAAAGACACTAGTTTGTGTGTGAAGCAATATGGACAACCAATCAAATTACCAACGAAGAAAGACAGATTGCCTAGTGTTGGCACTCCATAAAATTTTGTGCTTAAATGTCTTCTGGTGCATTAATCATCTTCCAGCAACACTGGCGGTGTAAAATAGAAGATTTTTATGGTGGAGTTTCCCAAACCTGGTCAAAAGAAACATTTCCTCCTCGAATGTATACTCCAAAGGTGCAAAAGGAACAGAGGTCTTTATAGATTTATGGTCAACTCTATGGGTTGTATGTTTTTTAAAATTTTTATGAAGAAATTATAAGTCTTTTAAATTTTTCTACAAAAAGCCAAAGTTTGAAACTTTAAGAAGGGTTTTTATTTTTATGAGATAGCTTATAAAAAACCCTATGGATAAGGCCCTCGATCTTCGTGGAGCCTAAGTTTTGGTTTTTAAGGATGACAGAGATTTCTTTCGTTTAGTTTGGGCACAAAATTAAAAGTTGAAGTAAAGGATATGTTGGCAACCAAATGCTGAAGGCTCACCATAGAACCTAACACCAACGCTTGATATCTATTGAAAAGCCAAAACGATAAGGGGCATTCGTTTGTCTGCCAAAGTTTAAAATTAAAATGGAGCAACGTATTCTCCTACAGGAAATATAAACTAAGAGCTATGAATCTTTTGAAAATGTACCATACACGTTTTTCCAGTTGTATTTCTCCAAGAAATAGATGTTGCTGAAAGAAGTGTACACTTTAATGATTCTTTCAACTGCATCCTTGGCTGAGCATGGTGCCACGACTTTAGAAAGAAGATTGTTGCTTTTGTTTCTGATAATGGTTGTTTGAAACATTTTGAAGAAAATCGACGAAGTCTGGATGGCTGGTGAGCGTAAGGAGCGCGCCATGGGAGATATTCCTGTAGTTAGGTTTAAAGTTTTCGCGGATGTCGACAGTGTCCCACAGGACATAAAATTTATGACGGGTATGAAGACAAATTTAGAGCGATTTGGAGATGAATACACTACAAGTTCAATGGTAACGCAGAGTCTGAAAAAGTGGTTCAAGAAGCTCTTGATAGAATTATGATAAATGGAACAACGATTATTGTTGCACATCATCTGACTACTGTCAGAAATGCTGATATGATTGTTGTGGTCCAGCGTGGTTTTATTGTAGAAAAGGGTGCACACTCCCAGCTCATCGTGAACCCTTCTGGGGCATACTCCCAGCTTATACGTCTGCAGGAAGTACGTCAATCAAAAGAACAATATACAAATGATCCTGATCAAATGGAAATACATTTGCATGATTCCAAGATAATTAGCAGGTTTAGTAGTCGAAAGTCATCTCTTAGACAGTCTATAAGCAATGGATCGTCGGCAGGAACAAGATGCAGAAGATGAAGAAGAAAGAGATGGTAAAAATCTTTGATCCGAAAGGAGAATAGTAGAAATATTAAAAAAGGAGCAGATTCTTGGTTGATCGACCATTAGAAGAAGATCAACGGTCTTCTATTTATCCCGCATTGTCTACATGCACGCGAGATAACAATGGGTTGGTGGATGCGGTAAAAAAACCACTATCTAACGTGTCCATTTCTGATGCATCCGCATACGTGAAAATTTGTATTGCAAACCACTCAACGCCCGTGCGAAACCATCCATTGGAAATGTTATAAAAGGGAGGTGGTCCCATTTCAGCATTTGTTTTTTCTTTCTTCGGAAAGTCAAAGCGTTCTAAACCCTAATGCCATTTCACCCAAAAGAAAAAGACCGAAGATGTATAAGAAGTATGGATGGACTGCTAATATATGCAAGCATGCGCGACAGAAAGAAATGGAGAGGCACTACAAATGGTAGATAAACTATGAGTTTTGGTCGCCATATTACATGGTTCCGGTCGATGTGCAGGATGAAGAAAGTAAATAAACTGAAACAAGATGCCATACGGTAACCCCAAACGTGTGAAGGATTGAAGTGTGAATGGTTCATTCGCAAACCAAGGG
Source organism: Larix kaempferi (assembly GCA_027924585.1). NCBI lineage: Eukaryota > Viridiplantae > Streptophyta > Pinopsida > Pinales > Pinaceae > Larix > Larix kaempferi. The sequence goes on along the minus strand of BSBM01000963.1, from coordinate 8,841,806 downwards.
TTAAAAACTTCAATGGAGCTCCCAAAATATCGCTCAGACTAAGACCGATCGTCCACATTCTGAAAACTCGTTTCACAAACTTCTACGATCATCTACTGTCAATGTGCAACAATCTCAAGGTTTTCTATGCAGCTTGATAAGATAAAGAAGGTTTCAAAAAGGTCGTGGAGGTGATAGAATATATGTGCACCATATGTATGGTTCAACGCATATGTGGAATACAATCCACTGTACAACGTTTTTGATTTAATTATGGAGTAATTCCTAAACCCAATTGGTTGACAACACAATGTGGTATTCATGACATGAGAAGGCATTGGAACATCTTTGTAGCAACATTATTTTCTGAAATGAACTGCGAGATCCATGGAGTAGTGGCGATGAAATGGAGCGCCTCCGAAAGCCCAAAATTCCAGGCAGAATATCAACAAGTGGCAGAATATTAAATATCGGTGGAAGAAGTGAACAAATAGAGATAGCTAGCAGCCATCTTTTAGTTTCCGAGGATATGACAGAACAACATTCCAGATTTTCCGTCATTTACTGTTTAAAAACTAATTCTTTTAAAGTAACGATTAGTTATTTGATTGTTATTTTAGTATCGGTGGTTTATTTTTAGAAAAAATACAGTTAGGGTTTGCTCATAGGGAAAAAATTTTGTATAAATTTTGTATTTTTGCAATGTAAACGGGTTGGATTTTCAGTAAGAAGAAACCCATTTCGGGTGTTTTGAAGGGCTTTCAAAAATTAATAAAGATCTCAGAACTGAGTAGATTTTTCATCAAAGATTCATGTGTTGTTTAAAAATTGCAGTCTGTACCCTTTCCCTTTCTCTACTTGTGCAAGTTTACTTTCTTGGTTATGCCTTTCATTATGTCATTTTCTTCTATGCTTAGATGAATGTTCATATAGATTGAGATTCATGTTCTGTGCCTCGATTTATCCGCATCTGAGTATCCATTTATTTCTCCAAAATTAACAGTAGATTCATCTGAAAATTGATGCCCGTTGTTAATGGACTGTCTTTATTTCTTTCCCTATCACCTGCAAAAATCTTATTGACTGTAATAAGACAGCTATCTTGCCTTTGTATGAAAATATTTGTTTGATTGCTGGTCCATATTTTTCTGTTTCTCGACTCCATTGCCCAATGGTATCCTATTCATGTTTATCTAACCACCTCATTAAAAATCCTTAAGTTTTTATTTATTTTACAAATTGGCCCTTGAGTTTCATTGTCAAACTGCTGTCGTGGTGACATTGGATGGCAGATTTGCTGAGAGAGCCCTCTCTGGCTGAAGGAGGCCAACTTTCAGTCTAAAGATTGGTTTGAAATAGGTTACCTCGGGGTTTCTTTGATACAGCCCAAGGAAAATCCGAGTGCTAACATTTTGGCGCCGTTGCCGGGGATCAAAGGTTTCATTTTCCCTGGGTATGAACGACAAAGTTGCATATTTGATTGTTGATGGTGAACAACGGTCAGATATCAAGCAGGCTGTGCATCTTTCACCTGGCGACTCCATCTTCAAAGAATCCAGTTTTCAGAAATTTCATGGCGACTCCACATTAAAGAAATCCAGTTTTGCATTGGTTCATAGGCTATTCTCCTCAGTTTTCAGATCAAAATCTACAGCCCCAGTATTTCGAGATGGCCACGTTATTAAGAAGGTACGCTCCTATGAGTAGGTCTCATATTCCCGGTTTTCCGAATCAAATTCCTAAAATAGATTGGCAGTCTTATTTGCCTAAATTCAGAGATGAAAACAATGATAATGCTACTTTACATTTAATGAGATTTCACATACATGTGCACAAGCTGAATATTAGGTTTCATGAGGACTGTCTTATGAAGATGTTCATGGCTTCTTTAGAAGGAAAAGCAAGGGATTGGTATGAAAGTTTAAGACTTGGTAGCTTGTTTTCTTTAAAGGATTTTCACATATCATTTTATGAGCATTATGTAGTAGATTTTCCAGCTTTGTCTTTAGTGGAAGATTGTTGTGATCAGTTTGAGGGCTTCATACAGTACCTCAAAAGTATTGATGAAGATCTGGAAGGTATGAATGATGAAGACTTGTCTGAAATATTTTATCATTTTTCTTCGCAAGTCCATGGCCATGATGATCGAGAGGAGTTTGCTGTAGATGAGATCAATAAAGAATTGATAGTAGTTTCCCGTGATTCCTCTTTGAAAACAAAGGTTGAATCATCAGTTCCTTCGTATACAAATGAAGAATGCATTCAGCATCAATCTGCAGAAGAGAAGGAAAATGATAGTTGTTTGATTCAGAAAATGCATAAGCCACCTCCTCTTTTAACAGAAGAAGAAATAGATCGGCTCCTACAGAGTCATGCTATGACCCCTGCTTATACAGATTTGCAGTGTTCACATATTCCGGGATATGTAAGTCAATCTTCTTCGATTTTTGGGCATGCAAATCTAAATGTGAATGATGACAATCATGATGATATTTTGAAGGAACCCATTTGTGATAATAATTCTCCACAAGAAAATCAGTTATTAGGCACCAGTTTCTTTCATCAAGAACATAGAGCTATCATGTCTAATGATCTGGAAGTCTTAGAAGGTGAAATTCAATCCCAAGATGTTCATTATCAAAATTTATCTTTTGAGGATCATTCTCGACGACCTTTAATTGTCAAAGAAAAAGAATGTTTTAATATTGAGTATGAGGTTAATTGTTCATTACTGGAAGAATATGTTGAAGAAGAAAGAACATTTCAATTCTCTCATCAGATTGCAGGAAATTTCAAAGGACATCAAACACCATTTATCTTTTTTGATCCTATAGTTGAGTATATGGAAGTTTTTCTCGGTTTAAATTTGCAGCAAAATTTTTACTATGAGAATAAAGAATATCATTGGTTGCCGTTGCTGTCATATTTTCTGTTAGTGACTTATTTCGACAGTGAAAGAGTCAGATTCTTTGGATATTTAATGGATTGGCTTTATTGGTGTTTCTGAATTACTTGATTGATGGAAAGTCTTTGACATTCTAAAAGTAGGGTAGGTAGGAGAAATAAGTTTGCCAAGCAAACAGTTTTCTATAGTTAAATGGTTTTCGGTTACAGTTTGGATAGAGGACTGGTTACAAGATATAGGATACAGTATACAGGTTACGGGTTGCAGTTGTCAAGGTTGGGAGCCACCCAATGGTTAGGCACATGGTCTATGGTGTGCTTTGTTGCCTCGCTGGAAGGACAACATCCCCAGAAGTAGCTAGTTGTTGGCACTCCATAAAATTTTGTGCTTAAATGTCTTCTGGTGCATTAATCATCTTCCGGCAACACTGGCGGTGTAAAATAGAACATTTTTATGGTGGAGTTTCTCAAACCTGGTCAAAAGAAACATTTCCTCCTCGAATGTATACTCCAAAGGTGCAAAAGGAACAGAGGTCTTTATAGATTTATGGTCAGCTCTATGGGTTGTATGTTTTTTAAAAATTTTATGAAGAAATTATAAGTCTTTTAAATTTTTCTACAAAAAGCCAAAGTTTGAAACTTTAAGAAGGGTTTTATTTTTATGAGATAGCTTATAAAAAACCTTATGGATAAGGCCCTCGATCTTCGTGGAGCCTAAGTTTCAGTTTTTAAGGATGACAGAGATTTCTTTCGTTTAGTTTGGGCACAAAATTAAAATTTGAAGTAAAGGATATGTTGGCAACCAAACGCTGAAGGCTCACCATAGAACCTAACGCCAATGCTTGATATCTATTGAAAAGCCAAAACGATAAGGGGCATTCGTTTGTCTGCCAAAGTTTAAAATTAAAATGGAGCAACATATTCTCCTACAGGACATATAAACTAAGAGCTATGAATCTTTTGAAAATGTACCATACACGTTTTTGCAGTTGTATTTCTCCAAGAAATAGATGTTGCTGAAAGAAGTGTACACTTTAATGATTCTTTCAACTGCATCCTTGGCTGAGCATGGTGCCACGACTTTAGAAAGAAGATTGTTGCTTTTGTTTCTGATAATGGTTGTTTGAAACATTTTGAAGAAAATCGACGAAGTCTGGATGGCTGGTGAGCGTAAGGAGCGCGCCATGGGAGATATTCCTGTAGTTAGGTTTAAAGTTTTCGCGGATGTCGATAGCGTCCCACAGGACATAAAAGTTATGACGGGTATGAAGACAAATTTAGAGCGATTTGGAGATGAATACACTACAAGTTCAATGGTAACGCAGAGTCTGAAAAAGTGGTTCAAGAAGCTCTTGATAGAATTATGATAAATGGAACAACGGTTATTGTTGCACATCGTCTGACTACTGTCAGAAATGCTGATATGATTGCTGTGGTCCAGCGTGGTTTTATTGTTGAAAAGGGTGCACACTCCCAGCTCATCGTGAACCCTTCTGGGGAATACTCCCAGCTTATACGTCTGCAGGAAGTACGTCAATCAAAAGAACAATATAAAATGATCCTGATCAAATGGAAATACATTTGCATGATTCCAAGATAATTATCAGGTTTAGTAGTCGAAAGTCATCTCTTAGACGGTTTATAAGCAATGGATCGTCGGCAGGAACAAGATGCAGAAGATGAAGAAGAAAGAGATGGTAAAAATATTTGATCCGAAAGGAGAATAGTAGAAATATTAAAAAAGGAGCAGATTCTTGGTTGATCGACCATTAGAAGAAGATCAACGGTCTTCTATTTATCCCGCATTGTCTACATGCATGCGAGATAACAACGGGTTGGTGGATGCGGTAAAAAAACCACTATCTAACGTGTCCATTTCTGATGCATCCGCATATGTGAAAAGTTGTATTGCAAACCACTCAACGCCCGTGCGATACCATCCATTGGAAATGTTATAAAAGGGAGGTGGTCCCATTTCAGCATTTGTTTTTTCTTTTTTAGGAAAGTCAAAGCCTTCTAAACCCTAATGCCATTTCACCCAAAAGAAAAAGACCGAAGATGTATAAGAAATATGGATGGATTGCTAATATATGCAAGCATGCGCGACAGAAAGAAATGGAGAGGCACTACAAATGGTAGATAAACTATGAGTTTTGGTCGCCAGATTACATGGTTCCGGTCGATGTGCAGGATGAAGAAAGTAAATAAACTGAAACAAGATGCCATACGGTAACCCCAAACGTGTGAAGGATTGAAGTGTGAATGGTTCAATGTGCAACAATCTCAAGTTTTTCTATGCAGCTTGATAAGATAAAGAAGGTTTCAAAAAGGTCCCAGAGGTCGTGGAGGTGATGGAATATATGTGCACCATATGTATGGTTCAACGCATATGTGGAATACAATCCACTGTACAACGTTTTTGATTTAATTATGGAGTAATTCCTAAACCCAATTGGGTGAAAACACAATGTGGTATTCATGACATGAGAAGGCATTGGAACATCTTTGTAGCAACATTATTTTCTGAAATGAATTGCGAGATCCATGGAGTAGTGGCGATGAAATGGAGCGCCTCCGAAAGCCCAAAATTCCAGGCAGAATATCAACAAGTGGCAGAATATTAAATATCGGTGGAAGAAGTGAACAAATAGAGATAGCTGGCAGCCATCTTTTAGTTTCCGAGGATATGACAGAACAACATTCCAGATTTTCCGTCATTTACTGTTTAAAAACTAATTCTTTTAAAGTAACGATTAGTTATTTGATTGTTATTTTAGTATCGGTGGTTTATTTTTAGAAAAAATACAATTAGGGTTTGCTCATAGGGAAATTTTTTTGTATTTTTGCAATGTAAACGGGTTGGATTTTCAGTAAGAAGAAACCCATTTCGGGCGTTTTGAAGGGCTTTCAGAAATTAATAAAGATCTCAGAACTAAGCGGATTTTTCATCAAAGATTCATGTGTTGTTTAAAAATTGCAATCTGTACCCTTTCCCTTTCTCTACTTGTGCAAGTTTACTTTCTTGGTTATGCCTTTCATTATGTCATTTTCTTCTATGCTTAGATGAACGTTCATATAGATTGAGATTCATGTTCTGTGCCTCGATTTATCCACATCTGAGTATCCATTTATTTCTCCAAAATTAACAGAAGATTCATCTGAAAATTGATTCCCGCTGTTAATGGACTGTCTTTATTTCTTTCCCTATCACCTGCAAAAATCTTATTGACTGTAATAAGACAGCTATCTTGCCTTTGTATGAAAATATTTGTTTGACTGCTGGTCCATATTTTTCTGTTTCTCGACTCCATTGCCCAATGGTATCCTATTCATGTTTATCTAACCACCTCATTAAAAATCCTTAAGTTTTTATTTATTTTACAAATTGGCCCTTGAGTTTCATTGTCAAACTACTGTCGTGGTGACATTGGATGGCAGATTTGCTGAGAGAGCCCTCTCTGGCTGAAGGAGGCCAACTTTCAGTCTAAAGATTGGTTTAAAATAGGTTACCTCAAGGTTTCTTTGATACAGCCCAAGGAAAATCCGAGTGCTAACACCTAGTTTGTGGGTTTGCTGAGGAAACGTGCACTGACATGGTACATGGGATCCATAAACAAATAACCAAATGCAACAAAAGCACAAATCAAACAAAGCTTTCTATCCTTTTTTATGATTGAAGATGCAACATACCTAGCAGCCGAACGACTGAAAACAATAGTCCAGAAGCCAATAGAAATTGTTAAGGAGTAGAATAAGAGGTTTAAATACCTCCTGAGAAAATTGGATTACGAGATCGAAGAAAAACTATTAATCAAATGGTTTATTGCCGGTATCATAAATAAAATCAGAATACATGTCCATCGACAGAGTGTTAATACTTACGTAGAAGCACTAAAAGCAGCACTAGAGATTGAAATGGATGATGAATACCCTCTGGTCTCTATGGACAGACATGTTGACGAACGCCTTGAAAGTATGGAAAAAGATATCCGAAGCATAACTTTGAAAGGCCCATAATTATGGCGTACTACATGTCGAACTTTAGGGCATACCAAAGACTCTTGTCGGATTGAGGATCAGCGACAAGAAGTTAACCTGATTCAAAGTAGATGTTTTTGTGATCTGTGCAAAGAGTATGACTCGCACACCACAAATGATTGTCCATATAATCTGAAAAACAAGAAAGCAAAATGGTGTCAAATTTGTGAAGTCAGTACACATGCGATTGAATAATGTTATTTGAACTTAAAAAATCGAAAAAATTATCATGCAGTGCACCAGACAAACTCTATCTAGCAGCATCATGACAGAAATACAACAAGCGATAGATTTGAGAGAAATGATGGAAGAAATAACCAGTACAATCAAAACAGGAATGACAGATGCATAAGGTATAATGACCGTCGGTATGATCAGTGATATGACGGCTACAATAGATGCGGAGGATACCAGAAGCGTGGTCGTGGTGGTGGTGGTTGCGACATCCGACCTAATCAACCTGGCTTGTGTTTCATATGTCTCAATGAGGATCATCGGCATGCAGAATGCCCCTATAAGGAAAGAACTGATCTTAAATTTTGTACAAAGTGTGGGGTAGGTGATCACTATTTAGAGGATTGCCCTACCATGATTGAGAAAATAAATAATAAAAAGAATGTTCATGTTTTATCTTGTGTATCCGAAAATGACATGCTTTGTACAAAAAACTTGCAAATTGTAACTAGGCAAGGTACTCATATTGGTCAAGATAAGCCACAAATAAGTAGAATTGTAGATAAAGAGGATTACCCAAATCCTACAAAAGAAAAATCTGTGTACAAGAATGCATCCGACATATTTTGTGACTTAGCAGCATATGAAGATAGTGAAGAAAACCGACAGGAAATTCTCAATGAACTGTTCAGATTAATTTCAAATGATGAAGCTGTAAGAAAAATGATTGACCTATTACATAAATTGAAAAATAAACATCTCGAGCAAAGACAAACTAAAAAAATATGCCGAATAAATCAAAAAGAGAAAAATGATGCTAACCCATTGGTCGACCTCGACATAAATGGATATCATGTACAACAAGTCATACTAGATTTTGGATCCCAAGTGAATATCATGACTCGTGATACCTAGGTCCAACTCGGTTGACCACAAATCCAGGAATCGGGCATTTATCTAAAGCTTGCATATCAAGGATTAATTGAACCGATTGGAGTATGGAAAGGAGTCGAAACTTCCATCAAAGGCATCACGACAAGAGTAGATTTTGAGATCATTAATCCAAAGGATGATGCGAGCTCTTTCCCATCCTTGTTCGGTCGACCTTGGGGGCGAAAGATGAAGGATTCAATTTCCTTAGACAAAAGTCACATCAAGTTGAAAGGCAATGGGCAGAAGGTTATTGTACCAATCTTCCCATCTCAGGGAGAACCATGGTTAGAACCAGTAGAAGCAGACAATGATATTCGACAGCTTTATCGAATAGACAATAATGAAGATCGAATTGAACTGAATTTCCAAGGAGAACTTCACCTTGGAAACTCTGTTTCACTCGGATATAATTCCGATGCGGAACTCTATGACTGGAAAATAGAGAATTATGATTTGCACGAGAAGGAATGCTGGGCTGTCATAGCTATCTCAAAGTCAGAAAATAAAAGAGTGTCTTTAAATATCATATACACCAAAGATATTTGAATAGAAAATGCGAGCATATCCAACACTTATTCCAGACAGAAGTATGCAAACAAGTAATCCGACATTAAGATACAAAGAGCGTGATTCACCTGTTGTACATGTCGAACATGTATCAAAACATGTCAGAGAGCAAGCCCGACTACAAAGTCTAGTAGAGACATTCACTGGCCAAGCTGCGAGATGGTGGGACACCCATCAGACAAAACTCCAAAGCTAGAATACTACATCCACAATTTTAATAGAAATATTTGGAGGAAGGAAACTGACGACTTAAGCCGATATCCCTCTATTTAAATAGGGAGAAGATCTTGAAGTCCACATCGACTGTTGTGAAAGAGAATGGAGAAAATTGGGCTACAAAGATGAAAGAGCATGGCCTCATCTCTTCCCCAGAACGCTTGATGATCTAGCTAATAAATGGTACAAGATGGAAGAGGTGAGAGGAGAAACTTTCATTTTGAAATATCTAAAGGAAAATTTTATTAAATATTTCCAGTTTTCTCCACAGGATGAGAAGTTAGTCGAAGCACGTAAAAGCATCAAATAATTTATGCAGCCGATAGAAAATTCAAAACTTGAGAAAAGCATAATATTACGCACCGACCTACTACCTGCTATAACATAAAGTCGACAGAAAGCCAGCATTTGACGAGACTAAACCTAGAAACGGAGAAATCAGTCGGAAAGAGTTTTCAATGGAGGCAGGATCATCCCAACATGTCAAAGCCCGTAAAAGCAATTTTTAATGCAGAGATTGTCAAAAAAGAAGAACCTGAAAGGTTATCAGAAAAAGACTTTCCACTAGCATTTACACAAATCAAAGAAGGGGAAAGACCGATAAGTGGTAGCCATGCACCAGAATGGATGGACGCAAATATTAAAACAAAGGAGGTAGATATTTCAAACGATGACCGACCGAAAATGGCAAAGATTGGTGATTACTAGAATGAGGAACAAACAACAGAAATCTCTAGTATCCTCAAAGAATTTCATGATGTATTTGCTCAAGATTATAGAGACTTGAAAGGACTTGTGCAGGAGATGGGAGAGATGAAAATTGATATTAAACCAGATGCCAGACCTGTAAAGAAAAGACCCTACATCCTTGCTCATAAATATAAGGATATTGTTAATAAGGAGATCAATAGTATGCTTGCAACAAGAATCATATATCCTATCGATCAGTCGGAGTGGGAAAGCTCGATGGTTTTTAAGCCAAAGAAACAAGATCTGACATGACTGCGAATCTGTGTCGACTTTCGTGAGCTGAACAAGGTAACACTCACAGACCCCTTTCCAACTCCTTTTGCAGATGAAATTATTAATGAAGTTTCAGGGCATGAGTGCTACTCTTTCAAAGATGGATTCTCTGGGTACAATCAAGTACCTATTGCAAAGGAAGATCAGAAAAAGACAACATTCATGTGCGAATTCGGGTCATTCGCGTACAAAGTCATGTCCTTCAGTCTAAAGAACACACCTGTAGTCTTTTCAAGAATTATCGTCAAAGCATTTCAAGAATACATCTACAGAACCATGGTTGGTTACTTTGATGATTGGACAATCTATACAATGTTGAAGGATCACTGCAAATGGCTTTGACTAATGTTGGAATGGTGTCGGCAGATACAGTTGTCGCTGAACATTAAAAAGTGCATTTTTACGACACCTATCAGCATATTACTAGGCCATGCAGTTTTCAAAGAAAGCATCAAGGTCGACTATGCAAAGATAAAAATTATTCTTGACCTCAAACCTCCAGTTAGTTCGAAACAAGTGCGGATCTTGTTGGGTCATACCGGGTATTATAGAAATTTCCTTAGACATTAATCTGATATGACTTACCCTCTCGAAGAATTGTTAAAAGATGATCAAGATTACAGGTGGACTGAGGAGTGCAACATCTCATTTAACACATTCAAAAGAAAAATGGTCGAGGCACCCATCCTCCGATTTCCAGATTGGTCGAAAAAATTTCATGTGCATATATATGTGTTTGGAATTGCAGTCAACGCCATTTTAACACAACCTAGAGAAGATGGAATGGATTACCCTAATGCATTCAGTAGTCGAAAATTGAATAAAGCTGAAAGAAATTATTCCACGACAGAAAGGGAGGCATTAGGTTGTTAATTTTTTCGATAATTTCATTCCATTATCATAAGGATCTCTAAGAGAATAACATGTACAACATATCAATCATAGACACAAAAGCAATCACACAAGAGACACAGAGTTTCACTGAGGAAAACCAAGAAGGTGAAAAACCCCGCAACTTCCTCAGAGATAAGGTAAGCCACAAACCAAGATCACAATGATCAAACCCAATAACATGTCTCTAGTAGATGCTCCTCCTCCTCCACAACTACGCCACTTTCTCTCTTAGCTATGCGAGATTGAGAAGTGAGTGAATGAGATAAATGAGAGGCACAACCTCTCTATTTATACACTAACTTGACTTGCCAATAATCCACTGGGGCCGACTTGCTACTCAAGTCTAATAACCCAACCACATGTGCTAACGAGGGTTGACCCCACACTGGTGGTCTAATAACCCATCAATACAAATGACAACACTTGTCAATACACATGATGACACTTCCAAATACAAATGATGACACTTCCAATCATAGGAATAATACATCTCTGTGGGATATACAATAAAGTACAAATGTAGTACATAGAAGAATATATTCCGAAGTTACAAATACATCAACACTCCCTCTTAACTAGGAAGGTATTCTTTCGTCACAGGTCATCAATACATATTGGTGCAAGTCTTCAATTCTGGAGCTCGATCATCATCACTGGATCATGGAGGATCATCATCATCACTGCTGCTATTCTAGACATCTCAAACACTGGATATCTCTCGATTCTTCTCATTATAGGAAGTTCTATAGAGCCATCCCTTTTTCATGTTGGATGTAGGCCCACCACCTATAGGTCTTCATCATCACTGGCCATACTATGGAATCCTCGGGACTTATTATGCACATCACAATGCCTCGAAAGAGTATCCCAGGATCCTTTATGTGACGAAGCATGACCGGTAAGATCTCCTAGGTCTACTTACATGTGACCGTTACAAAACCTTAAAAGAGTGTCTTTCCTAGCAAGAACTCTAAAGAGCATCCAAGGCCTTTTACATGACTAGCACAACCTGTCTGGATCTTTAGGATGTATTACATGTGACCCCCACCACAATGCCTCGAAAGAGCATCCCAGGACTGATTACGAGCATACTTCTCAACCTATCGGATCTCCCAGGTCTAGTTACATGTGGTCATGGAAAATCCTCGAAAGAGCATCCCATGACTGATTACAAGCATACTGCTTAACCTATCGAATCTCCCAGGTCTAGTTACATGCCATAGGACAAAGCCTCGAAAGAGCATCCCAGGACCGATTACGAGTGTACTGCTCAACCTATCGGATCTCCCAGGTCTAGTTACATGTCCTCCCAGAGAAATGCCTCGAAAGAGTATCCCAAGACTGATTACGGGCGCACTGCTCAACCTATCAGATCTCCCAGGTCTAGTTACATGCTCATCTGCACAACCTGTCCTCGACCACAGAGTATCAACCTGATACTCACCATACATCATCCTGATGTACATGATCATCCTGATACTCATCACACATGATCATCCTCATCATCGTCACTACATCGTCTTGATGCATGTCATCTGAAGCATCATGCTGATACTCATCACATATGATCATCTTGATCATCATCACTGCATCATCCTGATGCATTATTGATGTATATGTAACTTTGGAATGTATTTCACCTATGTATTTCATCTATGTATATTGTACTCCTATAGAGATGTTATTATTCCTCTATATGGAAGTGTCGTCATTTGTATTGACAAGTGTTGCAAGTGTCATAACTTGCTGATGGGTTACTAGACCACCATGTGTGGGGTCGGCCCTGATTAAGTTAACCATGGGTTATTAGGCTAAGTTAGACAAGTCGGCCCCACTGGTTTATTGGGCAGGATAGGACATGTATAAATAGAGATTAGGAGATCTCTATTTGATCATTCACTTACTCACTCTTCTATCACTTGGAAAGTGGCGCACATGTGAGGAGGAGGATCAGATGCTAGGAGAAGACTATCTCTATGTACTTTGGTTGTACTATTTCTCTATCTATCTCTGAGGAAGTTGTGGGGTTTTTCACCTTAGGGTTTCCCCACGGAAACTATGTGTGTCTATTGTCTCTTATGTTTGCATCTTATGATGATTGATATGCATTGATATACTATACATGTTATTCTCTCAGTAAAGATCCTAGAGTATATTGAATTAATGCTCGAAAATTAACATGGTTTCAGAGCTAACCTAAGAAGAAGACATTGTGCAGTGGCGGAAACCAGGGTTTCTTATTTATTGGGTTTCTCTCCACAGATTTTGGAAAAACAATATAATAGATTAACTCTCCTCAGCAAGGTGAATCTTTCTGTCCAATCAGAATTCAGGTCTGAGCACTTTCAGTTTTGGCCCTAAAAATTAGGGTTTCCACAACAATAGGAATTTCTGAAATATGAAGACACAGTTGGATGCTCCTTGGAAAAATCAAAGTTTAGAGCTTTGGATCGATATTTTTGGTTGGGTGAAGCTCCGGGAAACTCAAACCCTAATTCAGGGTCCTCCCTAGTGAACCCGGGAAGACTAAAAGGAATTTATGAAGGGTGAAGCTTTGCAAATCTCAAATTCTGAATACACTAGGCTGATCAGCTCATCAAGGTGCATCTTTCTATCTTTTCAGAAAGTTGAAATTCACATTTTGAATTTTTAGGGTTTCTCTGACAAACCCTAATCCGGGACCAAATCCAATTTTCAGCAAATCAAGTGGTAAGACCACAATCTTTTCTATTTCCATTTGAAGTACTCTTTAAGATGTCTCACCACACCAAGATTGAGGATAAGCTTGAAGGTGCTGATAAATTCCGAGCATGGAAGTATAGGATTGGGTTAATCCTGGAAGAAAATGAGTTGGACACTTACATAAGGGAAGAGGTCCCTATCCCAGAGGAAGAAGAGGCTAAATCCCTCCACAAGAAGAACTTGGTCAAGGCAAAGAGGATCATTGTTGATTCTATCAAGGACCATCTCATCCCACATGTGTCATCTCTAAAGACACCCAAAGAGATGTTTGATTCCCTAACCAAGCTATTTGAAGGGAAGAACATAAATCAGAAGATGACCTTGCAGAACCAATTGAAAGGGGTAAAGTTTCAGAATGGAGAAACCATTCAATATTATTTTTCTAGGGTCTCTCAGATCAAGGAAAAACTAGAAGCTGTGGATGAAATGGTGGAGGATTGTGAAGTTGTCATGACCCTCTGAATGGCCTACCCAAGTCATGGGATTCCTTTATTCAAGGAATTTGTACAAGAAGGAAGTTGATCTCCTTGAACAGACTGAGGGAAGAATGTTCTCAAGAAGAAACTAGGCTTGTGGCACGAGAAGAAAAGATGGGGAATGAAGACCAAGCTCTCACAGCTCACACCAAAAGGAGCAAACCCAAGAAGGAGCAATGTCATCCCAAGAAATATTTTCACTACCACCAAAAGGGTAAGAAGGATGTAAGATGCTTCACCTGTAATGAGAAGGGACACTTTGCTATAGACTGTCCCAAGAAAAAAAAGGTTCCAACAACAACAAGAAGAAGGGAAATAAGAAGAGATATCATGCTCATGCTACTGAGGATGATGAACCTCCCAAGAAGAAGGCTAGAGCAGAAAGTGATGATGATGACTCATCAAACAAAGAAAAGTATGTTCTAATCTCTGCTCTCACAGGTACTATTTCTCATGGTTGTAATGATTGGTTAATTGACAGTGGGGCTTCTAAGCACATGACTGGGTTTAAAGAATATTTTGTAAATTTATCTGAACATGAATCACCCCATAAGGTGAAACTTGGGGATGATTATCAATACCCTATCAAAGGAAGTGGGGAAGCCTCCTACAACCTAGACTCTGGAAAGTCTTTGAAGATGAAAGATGTGTTATTTGTACCTGGGCTCAAGAAGAACCTACTCTCCATCTCTGCATTAGATGCAAAGGGCATGAGGGTTGCATTTGTAGATGGCCAAGTCCTAATGTGGCCAAAAGGTAAAACTATTGCTGATGCAGTGGTGATTGGAGAGCAAGAGGGAGGATTGTATAAATTGAAGGGACAACCTGAACATGCCATGGTACATGAATCAATGGAGCCAAGTGAACATTGGCATAGAAGGCTTGCTCATGTGCACTATAGAGCACTATAAATTGCAAGCAAAGCTGTAGAGGGTCTTCCTAAAATCAAGACCAAACATGAAGGTATTTGCAAAGGATGTGCAAAAGGAAAGAACATAAAGAAGGCATTTCCAAGCAGTGAAAGCAAGGAAAAAGGAATCTTGGAAATCATCCACTCTTATGTATGTGGTCCGATGTCATCTAGTTCTCTGAGTGGGTATGTTTACTATGTCTCTTTCCTTGATGATTTCTCCAGGAAGACTTGGGTTTACTTCTTGAAAAACAAAGATGAAGTAGTTGATAAGTTCAAGGAATTCAAAACCTCGATGGAAAATCAAACTGACAAGAAGATCAAGACATTCAGATCCAACAATGGCGGTGAATTCACTTCAGGTGATTTCAAGAAACTATGTAGTGATTCAGGAATTAAGAGGAGGTTGACTAGTCCCTACAATCCACAACAGAATGGAGTTACAGAAAGAAAGAATAGAACAATCATGGAAGTAGCACGGGCAATGTTGCATGACCAGGATATGCCTATGCATCTATGGGCAGAAGCAGCTAGGACAGTTGTGTATGTGCAGAACAGAACACCCCACAAGATATTGGACAACAAGACACTAGAAGAGGTCTTCTCTGGTAAGAGACCTGAAGTCAGCCATCTCAGGATATTTGGTTGTCCAGTATATACACATGTGTTGACTAATGTGACTCCAGTCAACAGGGGTTCCACATCACTGTCAACACATGCCGCAATCTCCCTGGGCACCGGCTGAGGCAGGTTTTATCCTGCCCAACAACACCTGCAGAGCAGATGAGGTCTCACCTGAGGCATCCAGGAAGAGCAAACGGAACCATGTTTCCGTCGAGGAAGGAGTAGGGTTGCAGTTATATGAACTAATTCTATTGCAACACTACACCGGGATCTCAAACATTTGACATGTATTCATAACGCATTATTCAATCACATAATTCATTATCACAGTAGCAGTAACAGTAAAGCAACATTGTATCAATGAAAGATAGCATTATTCATGAAGTGTGACATTGCATTACCATAAACAAACAGAAAGAACCCAGGAATTGCACCATAACAGTTTCATCATATCATAATATCACTGCAAAACCTTCGATACAATATCTCCTCAAAGATCAAGTCTCGACAATATCTCACAGATGCGCAGAAACATCCCAAACATGCGCTTTTTCTCCCATTCTATCCCCCCCTCATACCTACGACTCTTATCTATATATAGGCTTCCACCATTATAATACTTGCCCACTAACTAAGAACTCCCTAACTGACATTTGGACAAGTGACCCAACATCTAACTAACTTGGTACAAAACCGACCAAAAACCCACACTCTGTGGTATAACTGACTCAACATTACATAATATGTGGTCCAAATGACCAAAAACCCACATTCCATGGTACAATTGACCCAAAATACATAACTAATCTTCCACTCACCGCCATGCGCGTCATCTTCTCACCATTTGCACCATCTTTTGCCTTGTCACAGCATCGAAGATGCTGTGATAGCAATCTACCAAACCACCTGCCAACAGGCCCCCAACATAATCTTGTGGCTCGCCCCCGAGCCATGTCAACTGCTGGACAGAGTACACACCGTCGTTTGTTCTTTGAAGTCCTCATATGGCTGTTCAACGATCCACACCATCTCCTTGGCTTCCGTAGCCGCTGCTTGACTGTTGACCATGATGTCTATGGATGGGTGATCTATAAGCTTTTCCATGACCTGCTGTCGACACTTCTGCACTGCCTATAGAGCTTCACTACCCTGCATCATAAATTTACCACCCATGTCCTAGAACTCTTCTAACTGGGCCGCACATATCTTTTGTTGCTCGTCCAACTTGGCGACACGGTGTTGTAAGTCTTTTAGCTCTCGAGACTTAGAAACTTCCTCTATTGGTGGTAGTGTGCGTATTGCAGCTTTTAATGTGGCCAACTGGCCCTCCGCTTCCTGTCGATACTTCATCAGCTGCTCAACCTGCTCATCCTGAATAATGAGACCCCAGAATTGTACCATTTCAGCCGTGAGCCTGGTTTCCTATGTTTCAAGCTCCTCCATCTGAGTGGCAACTTCCTCAATTTCCCTTCGTCATTCATCTACTTTGGCATGAGGCATACCCAGTTTTAGCTGGGCCTTCAACTCGTGATTCTCCTGTCGCAACTGAATAATAGTAGCCCCTAGTTGTTGCACTCAGTGGAGCACATCTACCTCTTCAGTGGGCTCCGAGACATGTTGATAAGATTCTATGATCGCCTGGTCAACCCAAACATTATTGTCCCACATGTGAGCCTTTTCTGCAATAAGGAAATCATGTTCCTTTTTCAGGCCTTCAATTTCGCAGGCCTTCTCCACCCGTTCTTCCTTAATGTGGACCCCAAGGTCATCCACTGCCTTCTGTGAGAAGGTAGCCCTGGCAGTCAATTCTTCAATGGTGCACTACACATCGGCCTTGCTTGTCTGTAGGCGATCACACATACCGCTAATCTCCCGCAGTCGGTCTGTCGTTTTCGTGCTGGTAGTAGCCTATAGAGTAGTCAATCCTTCTACGGGCAAGGAATTCACATTAATGGTCGCCATGTGTAGCTTCTCCAACAATGTGGTTAGTGCCGCATATTCGGTCACAATCGCAGTCGGGGGAATCTCTACATTCCTGACCCGTGGCTCAGTGCTGATTGTGTCAAAGGTTGATGCTGCTGCTTCCTATGGTGCCTTACCGGAAACCAAGTCATACAAAGAGTCTAACCAAGCGGTGATTGCATGGAATCCTTCATCCACTTTCCTTTCCATCTTGTCTGCTACCACAGAGGATGGAGTATTGAGCACTGTGACCAGGCGGCCCAACTGTGCCTCGATGGGAAAAGATAATCCGCTGATCATTGCACGCTCCTGATACTGTTTCAAGCGGTTCTCTTCAAGATCCTGGTTACTATCATCATCTGATATTGTTTTGGTCGATTGGTGCCCTGATTCATGGTGATTCTATGCATCCTGTGTCGATACCCAATCATCTAGGCCCAACGGTGGGCCACCAACTTCTCTCTCTACTGGACTCATGGGTTGTCTCCATTCCTCTGGCCATTCGTTCATAGAGCCCTCCAAATCTTCAGACCTCACCTTATATAAGGTCTGCAACCATTGCCGATCAGGATCACGGTGGGCTTGGATATGTATGGTATGCGGCTGAATTGCAAACGCCATAATAGGTTTGAACCACGCAACAGTTTCTTCAGATATTTGCGGGACCTATGTTGCTGTGGCACAAAGCATCTCCCAATACAACCAAAAATGCAATTGGCAATCCCGGAGTCTCTCAGGCTCCTGGACATACCATAGATTTTGACATCGCACCCCCTGTCATTCTGCTGTAGCTGGATAGTCCATGCCTTGGTATGTGCCAGGATCTTTCCATGCAACGAAAGTGATCAACAACAACAACCAACTGTATGTAAAGGCACCCATTCCTGATTGGACTGCCGTAGCATCCTCCATTAATTGATTCAAGAGGTACAGGGACCAATTCATTTGGACCCCTTCTGCATATTGCTCAGCGCATGCGACAATGCCCAATTGCATTGGTTAGGTCGACCACCCCTAACCACCTTGTAGGACAAGATCTTAATGCCCGTGAGCATCGCTTGATCATTGCAGCTATTGGTGCGATACCCATGCCCATCTGTTTCTAGGCCATATTTCTGTGCCAATTGCAGCGCCTGCTTCTTGTCATTGGCCTTCCCGTGGATGAACTGCGTCGGATCAACTCCATTCTTGGGGAAACCAGTGATGGATGAAATTAAGTCGACGGTGACCGAAACTTCTCTATCTAGCCACAATGACCCACCATGAAAACACTACATGAGCTGCTTTATGCATGCATTCACTTCCGCTAGCAGCCCAAAATGTGGCATATTAATAAGTCCTAACAAGTCGGCCTGCTTCAATCCTCATGCCCAATCTTGTACAATTGGTGTTGGGGAAAGGCACGTCTCCTGCACATAAGGGGCAGATGCAATGTCGGGGTAGGCCACCATATCATGATCGTCGTAGCGCAGGCGCGTCAACGCTGGTAGAATATCGATAGAGCACTCCATTCCAATAGGGAGCGCTGACATCTTTACACCATACTTCTGTTTTGGGTTTATCTTACGTGGGGTTGAATCCGGTCGAACTGGAGGGATATACCCAAGGATGTCACTGGTGGAGAGTCCCACCCATGGGGAAGACTCACGAATGGGGAAACTAGACTTGCTACTTGTTCCATAGCTTTTCCTACCGTCGCAGTGGAGGACCGAAGCACCCTCCTACTCTGCGGGGACTCCGAGTGCTGACCTCCCCGGCGCTTCTTACCAATTACGGATTCTCCCACCGACATAGTTGCTACCTCAGCATCAAGGTTGACAGCTGGCGCAGTTTCTTCTTGAACAATAGCTGGGATGAAGGGGGAATCAACTTCACTACTGATATCAATAGTCTCCAGCTCACCTGGCATGCATCCCTATACTTCGAAAACAACACTCTACAATGCACACAGCAACACTCACAAACCAGCAACAATACTCTGCAACCTGCCAATCTTACAAAAACAACTGAATTCTTGGTGCCTTCCGACCAGTTGCAATCCGTTTTTATAGTATCCAACCAAATTCACCATAATCATCATGAAATCAGGCATTAACTCAACCAAAATCCTGTATTAATGACACAAATCCACCGTCGATCTAGTCCGTCAATCGACTGGATCCGCCATTAATGCCCATCCTTCGAATAGCATCATTAATTAACTGTCTAAACTTTTGGCATTTATTATTGATTTGACCTGGTAGCTACGATGCCATGTGTCTCCGACCATTCCCAACTTGCGGCAGAAGCCTCCCTGCTTCTGCATTTCATCCATGGTGGTGCGACATCCACCAATAATCATGTTTTTTTTTTTCGATGCGACTTAGGCATCACGGAGTTCCAAGCCAACGCGATAGGGATTCAACCTATGACCATTTACCAGCTTGGGGACCATCACCCCATCCAAGTGCTGCAATTGAACTGCTCCTCCGGAAGTAATACTACTGATGCGATAGGGACCAAGCCAATGCATCTGCAACTTCCCTCGATGTTTCATAAAATTGTTGTCATACAACAGCACCAAGTCGCCCTGCTAAAACTGTTGATTTTTTATGTGGCGATCATGCCCTGCCTTCTGGTGATCCTTCTCGACCCCTTGGTGGAACCCAGTGATGAAATGATCTTCTTCCAGCTGCACCAATTGCGCCAAACGTTCATCTAATGCTGTGACATTATCGATGCCCGTGATAGCCACAATTCGCAAACTCGGAACAAGATACTCCATTGGCATAATCGCTTCTTTTCCATACACCAACTTAAATGGTGTCTATCCTGTCATTCGTTTACATGTGGTGCGATAGGCCCACAACACTGTTGGGATTTTGAGATCCCAGTCGTCGCGGTTAGCATTGCACACCTTTGTCAGTGCATGCTCCAATACCTTGTTAAAAACCTCCACCATGCCATTCTCCTGTGGATGATAGGGTGAAATCTTCTTATGTTGTATCTGCAACTCCTCCATCAATGCATTGATGGTGCGATTAAGAAAGTGGTTTCCTTGATCACTCAGCAATATCTTGGGGTAGCCGAAGTGAGTGATAATGCTATTAAACAAAAATTTCATCACCGTGGCCGCGGAACAATCAATTACAAGTGCCACCTCAGCCTATCAGGTCAAATACTCTATCGCCGTGATGATATACCATGCACCCATGTGTTTCCCTAGTGGATTGATCGGTCCTACAAAATCCATGGCCCATTTGTCGAATAGTTGCAACGTTATTTGAGGCATCAGCGGCATCTCATCGCGTCTAGATGGTTTTCCAGTTCATTGACAAACATGGCAGGACTGCGCATAGTCTGTTCCATCATTATGCAGTGTAGGCCACCACAGCCCCACACGCAACACCTTCCTACCCGTAGCCCGACCGCCATAGTGTCCTCCTACTACTCTTCCATGTGCTTGGGCCAGTATCGGCGCTTTCTCATGTGGCAAGACACATCTGTGCAATATCTCATCAGCGCCCATGTTATACAACTCTCCTGCGATGAGCTGGAAGTCTGAAACCTTGAATACCAATTGCTTCTTCTGACTAGTGGTGAACTCGTCTGGTGCAGTACCTGTTGTCAGAAACTGGAGGATGTCATCAAAATAGTCATCAGCGATGCCAACCTTGAATATTTGTGCATCCGGCAACCCGTCTTCAATATTGGTTGGTTCCTCCCCTATATCAATCTGTGATAGATGATCAGGACCAGCATTCAACCATCCTGGCTTCACAATGACTTCAAAATCAAACTCCTGAAAAAGAAGTAGCCAGCGGCATATCTTCCCCCACAACACAGGCTTATTGACTAGGTATTTCAACGTGGAATGGTCAGTGAACATTTTAAACTGCCCACCCAACAAATAGTCCCTAAAATTCTACAGTGTGTATACCATTTCCAGACCCTCCCGCTTAGTGGTGGTGTAGTTGCATTCAGCGGACAACAACTTCCAACTAGCGAAAGCAATGGGGTGATCAAGATCTCCTTCATCGGGCTGAGCCAATACTACTCCCAATGCGATTGATGAGGCATCGACATGTACATGGAACTCCTTACTCCAATCTGGAAATACCAGTATTGGTGCCGAAGACATCTTCGTCTTCAATGTGTCGAAACTATCTTGACATTTCAGAGTCCATTGAAAGAGCGCATCTTTCTTCGGCAATTTCTCCGTAGGGGCGGTGATCACTGCATATCCCTTGATGAACTTGCAATAATACCAGTATGCCCCAGAGTCGCTCGTAACTACTTAACAGTGGTCGGTGTTTGCAAACTCAAGATGAGCGCAATCTTAGCTGGATCGACCAACAACCCTTGCTTACACACAATATGACCCAACAATATCCCAAATGGTGCGCAAAAAATACATTTCTTCAAGTTCAGTGATATCTGGTGTTGTCCGCAGTGCTCAAGCATGAACCACAAATTGGCCATATGATCGCGGATGAACCCATAAACTGTCTAATCATCCATGTATACTTGCAAAAACTTCTGAATAAAGTCTTTAAATGCAGCAACAATGACTCGGGAGAATATCGCAGGTGCATTCTTCAAACCAAATGGCATTATAGTGTACTAAAAGTAGCCCCATTCAGTAACGAAAGTTGTCTTATGGCGATCTTCTTTAGCAATGCGAATCTGATGGTCACCAGAGAACCCATCATTGAATCAGTACATCTCCTGGCCGCACAACCCTTCTAGTACTTATTCAGTAAACGGGGCCATAAAAGGGTCATGCAAGTAGGAATCATTCAACTTCTGCAAGTCAACACAAATGCGCACCTCACCGATTTTCTTGTCTTGCACCACCATAGGACTAATCCATTCAGACTCTTCCACTGGTTCAATAATACTAGCATCCAACATGCGATCAAGTTCTGTCTTGAACTTTTCCTTATGTCACGGATTCGGCTGATAAGGTCACTGTCAGATGGGCTTAGCATCTGGTTTTAAAGGAATCCTCATCTCCCCTAAATCACCCAAGATCCCCTTCATATCGAAAAACTTCATAGGAAACAAGTCTTGAAATTCATGGAGTAAATCAGTGACCTTACTCATCATCTCGTCATCCCAATAGTCCCCAACATTTGCAAACTTGGGAGTGGCCTCTGTGCCAATATTAAGCTTACAAAGATTCAGTGGTTGACTGAACGGAATACTTGGCGTAGAAGTTGGTACCACATCACGACTTCCTTCAGACTCGAGAATGTTGATATTTCGGGGATCGTCCTCATCCTCGGGCCCACCAGTGATGTTGAAGCATTCCATGAGAGACTACATCTGACAGTATGTATGCGGATCGACAAGGTAGGCCACCGGAACAACGTGAATTACCACATCGCGGATGAGCTGTAAGGCATTCTTGACGTCAGGGTTGGCATCTGCAAAAGTGAACGTATGAGTGAAACAAACCGTCGACTCCCCCCATGTTGTAATTTCTCTGTGCAACTTGGCTACAGTATACCATGAGTGTGGCATCTCATATAAGGTATGGATAAAAGCATGGACCCACTCATCTCTGGGTCGTGCTACCCATAATCGTTGGCATTCCATCACATGATCACTGGGATTATTCCGGCCATCATACTTTCCAATGTGATAAACCTCAGTATCGTCGAACCGAACCATCATCAACCTTTGACACTGTGACCAACCATCAATGTATTTCTTATGTGTCGCCCACCAACGTGCTGGAGCAGCCTTCAGTGCTTCCTCCAATGCCAGCAATCATTGTGGTTCTGAGACTCATTCTTCAAATTTCGTCAAAAAGTTGGTTAATCCCAAAAACCCCTCATAGACAAGCAGTGTGACTATTTCTGTCGCAACATGACATAAAGATTGCATAACTAAGCCACATTTTTGGAGCGACACTTCATGCAAGCAGTTCTGCCAATGTTCTAATGCATCATCAGAGTCGGAAGACGTAGAGCTCTCGCTGCACCATCCTAGCTCACCATTGTCAGTAGGATGAATATAGTCTTTAGAAATATTGAATGCATTGTCCCATCCAATGGGATCGTCATCTTTTATAAGCTCAATGTATTGACGTCCTTTAGATGGATCCAACGGGGCTATGACTCTAAAATCATGATTCTCAAAGGTCATCATGTGCTTTTTGAAGTTGATTACAGCTCCACTATCGTTATCCCATCCAATCCCCAATAGCGCAGGATAGGAGCTTCCTCCCTCAACCGCTTCAATGACATCAAAGTTAGCACAAGTATTCATGCCCTCAATATCGACCGTTAGCCACAGAACTCGCCCAATGGGTGTTACTTTCTCATGGTTAGCCAATCGGAGCTGCACAAGAGACCAGCTTAATGGGGGACTCCCCATTTTCTGCCACACCTGCTTGGTTAAGATGTTGACATCCGAACCAAGATCAAGAATTATTGAATCGACATCATAATCACCAGTCTGGATGTTCATTCTCATCTCCTTGCCAGTCTTCCGTTGCTATAGATAGTTTACTGCCGACTCTTGCCGTCCTTTTGGAAATCACTGCAACCATCCCTCAATCTCAACCAGGGTGGCCGAATCCCGGGCCAATAATAGACAGCTTCCAGAAACTGTTGCAATGTTCCCGATGGTGTGGATGGACTGCCCTCCAATGCAGTGTTAAAGATAGGTGGCATATCACAAACAACATCCTTACCGCAGTCTTTTTCCAACGTGCGATGTGCTTGAAGGAATGCCTCCCGTTCAGCATCGATGTCAAATTGTACCATCTTATGGCCTACCAACCGAATCATCAATCATGAGCTATCTTCCCCAGTCATTTTGCCTCCACAAGTTACACAGCCACCGAAGCATCTTGTGGTCGCGGTTCTGCAGAAATTATCGCAATATTTGCACCCTACATCTGAGTTTGCTGCAGATTCCCCTATGGGTTCATATTTGGATTTGCATTCTGATTCAATCATGGGGGCTGGTTCTGTACTGGTTGCTGGACTTGGTTCTGGACTGGTTTTTGTACTTGGTTCTGGGCTGGTTTCTGTGGCTGGGTCTGATTCCGTATCTGCGGAGCGTTCCCAGCCTGCCATCATGCAATCAACTATGGACAATTCTCAACTGTATGATCATTAACAAAAGAAAACATACACTGATTCTATAGTAGTGGACAGTCTCACTGATAATGCCCCCACACCGCAGAGTGATAGCAATGAATAGGTCCACGACCACCTTGTCCTCCTCCACAACCAAATCCTCCACTGCATCCACCCTGGTATCCTCCTCAAAATCTGCCCTGCTGTTGGTACTGCGGCTGGAAAGGATTATGTTGCATGCCTTGTCCCTACAGTGTATATTGCGGTTGCTATACGTACCTTGGCTATTGCGAAGCCATTTGTATTGGAGTGTATTGCGGCATGAACTCCTGCGGTTGTTGCTGCGGTACAAACTGCATCTGCAGTTGAGGTAGTGGTTGGACTACCTACAGTTGCAGTTGTGGTTGTTGTACAGCACACTGATCATCCTTGACGTAGAATGCATCGCACATTCTTTCTTGTAGCAACCCATATGCACGACAATCTTTGTCATCAAGACCCACCGACTTGCAAAATGTGCAATAAAGATTTCTCGGGTTGTGACCATCTTTTACATATAAGGGAAATTTTCATGATTGTGCCCATACACCTGGCAAACACGACACCACGGCATGTTGCCACCATTCAACGGATTTGGCGCACCTGACACCAAATAATTGCAGAAATCCGGGCAATTGTCCTTTGTATGCCTTTCTCCTCGGCATCGCATACACCATACTTCATCGCATTGTTCCTTGCTCTTATTCAAATCTTGCAACTGTATAGTCAAGTTAGTGAGCTATGTCTGTATCTGCGACATCCTGGCTACATTATCTCCAATTGGTGATGCCTCTAATCGCATTGCAATCTCTAGAGCTTTACTGGGCATCGATACGTTTTGTTGCATCAGGGGTAGCAGTGTCGCAATGAACCACTCTTTATGTTGGACAACACTCATATCGAAACTAGCTTTTTCCATCAGTGTCTTGAATCACTGGTCAAAATCCCATACTGTCTCATTGGGATACTGCTTAATTTCCTTCAATTCTGTGATGTATTGAGATTCGGACTTGGGCCGTCTAAATTAAGCAATCAACCCATCCCAAATCTCATCTAGTGACTTATCTGGGGCTCCCGTGGGGACTAGAATAAACTTCATGAACCAATCTAATGCACGACCTCGCAGAGTCGTGGCTAACTATCCTTTCTTAGCATCAACATCAGTGATCTGTTTCATGGTCCATACCGCTTCACACAAAAACCAATACTGTTCTGGGTTGACTGTCGCACTTCTGTGGACAATGGTAACTTAGCATCATCACCCGCCATTCTGGGCCTCCTTCCTCCTTTCGGTGTACTACTACCAATTAACTTCTATGGAATTGACAAACTTGGCGGTTTCGAAGTGGTATTTCTTGCTATTTGTAAGATAGTGAGTGGAGGTGTGGGTATGTTGGTGCTGGGGTGTGGTCCTGCCTCTATCCTAGGCATAGCCTGGGAATCCCTGTCAGGACTATGAGTTCGCTTTGTGCTATGTGGTCCTCCTTCGTGGTTTTGCGGTTCGATCGTAGCAGGACCTTCTACTATCCTTTGCCTCTTCCCCTGTTGAAACCTCGCTCCTCCTCTTATAAGACCACTTTCTTCCTCGGCTTCACTCACAGTCTCCTTATGGTCTTCACCCATCTACCCCTTACCGTTCCATGTACCATTCCCCAACAGTCGCGATACCCATGGCCTCTTCCCACCAGGCTGTCTACTGATCAAGATGCATCCTCAGTATACCCTTTTCGCAGATTAGCATCTTAATCGACAGTTGGAGCGACAACCGAAACCTTCCCCTTGGTCCGCGGAAGAAATATATTTCAGCTTCACTATAGGATTTCTGCGTGTCAATCGCAAATTCAGTGATATATCCCTCCAAGATGCTATCGAGCCAAACTTCGATAGCCCGCGATGCCTTATTATCGACTTCTTGCAGCTCCTAAATCAGTTCCAGGGTCCAAGCCGTCAATTCACCACCCTGGAAATTCCTCTTCTAGAAGGTCAGCTTTCACAACCATTCATACAGGACAACTAGGAATTCACAGAAAAACCCTTCATGCGGACCGTTGTGAATATATTTTCCCACTCGGTGATCTACTGTCAGTCGCATGTTCCAGCTTTCTTCTTCAGCAAACTCCTGCAACTTCTGATCAAACCAGCTTTGTATCTCCGGCTTCGTCGGGTGCCACAACATGTCCTCCTTTCACTCTTCACATGGTCCTGGCAACGGAACCATTTGTTGACCAACGCGAATCCATTTGACAAGGGTTCAACTTCACTGTCGACACATGCTGCAGTCTCCCTGGGCACCGGCCCGGGCAAGTTTTATCCTGCCTAGCAACACCTGCAGAGTAGATGAGGTCTCACCTGAGGCGTCCATGAAGAGAAGATGGAGCCATGTTTCCACTAAGGAAGGAGGAGGGTTGCGTCTATATGAACTAATTCTATTGCAACACTACGCCGGGATCTCAAACATTTGACATGTATTCATAATGCATTATTCAATCACAACATTCATTATCACAGCAGCAGTAATAGTAAAGCAACATCGTATCAATGAAACATAACATTATTCATGAAGTGAGACATTGCATTACCATAAACAAACAGAAAGAACCCACGAATTGCACCAGAACAGTTTCATCATATCATATTATCACTGCAAAACCTTAGATACAATATCTCCTTAAAGATCAGGTCTCGGCAATATCTCACAGATGTGCAGAAACATCCCAACATGCACTTTTTCTCCCATTCTATCCCCCCCTCATACCTACGATTCTTATCTATATATAGGCTTCCGCCATTACAATACTTGTCCACTTACTAACGACTCCCTAACCGACATTTGGACAAGTGACCCAACATCTAACTAACTTGGTACAAAACTAACCAAAAACCCACATTCTGCGGTATAACTGACCCAAAATACGTAACTAATCTTCCGCTCATCACCATGCTCGTCATCTTCTCAACATTCACACCATCTTTTTCCTTGTCGCAGCATCGGATATGTTGCGATAGCAATCTACCAAACCGCCTGCCAACAACATGTTCCAAAGGAAAAGAGGACAAAGCTAGATCCTTCAGGAAAGAAGGGTATCTTTGTGGGTTACAGTGAAAGCTCGAAGGCTTACAGAATATACTTTCCATGGTTCAAGAAGATTGATGTCAGCAGGGATGTAACATTTGATGAAAACTCATCATTCATCAAATCAAGGAAGACACCTGTTGAAGATCATGAAGAACCAAAGGAAACCAGATTTCAAGACACTACTATGACTGAAGCAATTCCAAATGTTGATCGTGAAATAGAAGATCCGCAAGAACCTATAGATCCACCTCGTGAGAAGGACTCTCACAAGAGGAAATCTTCATGGGATAGAGAGCTCATTCAAGATGTAGAAATATATGGTATTCTAGAATAATAACACAAAACAAAGAAGAGAACTAGATCACATACCAGCTATGTTGCTTTACTCTGTGATATTATGAACAAAGAACCTTCCAGTTATGAAGAAGCAGTGGAAAAGAAAGAATGGAAAGATGCCATGGTTGAGGAGTACCAATCAATAATGAAAAATGATGTTTGGGATGTAGTCCCAAGACCTGAAGGAAAGTCTATTGTGACTTCCAAATCGATCTACAAGATCAAGCATGCTGCAGATGGCAGCATAGAAAATTACAAAACAAGATTTGTAGCTCATGGTTTCTCATGGAAAGAAGGAATCAACTATGAAGAAACTTTTTCTCCTGTAGCCAGGTACACTTCCATCAGATCAGTACTTGCTCTAGTTGCAGTGATGAAATGGAAGATACACCAGATGGATGTCAAGACAACCTTCTTGAATGGTGTAGTCAAGGAGGAAGTGTATGTGGAGCAGCCACTTGGTTTTGAGACACATGATAGGAAGCATATGTTTGTAGGTTGAAGAAAGCCTTGGATGGCTTGAAGCAAGCTCCTAGGACTTGGTATGGTAGGATGGAAAATTTTCTATCTGGTTTGGGCTTTACCAAGAGTAAAGCGGATTCCAACCTTTACTACAAGCTTGAGGAAGGAAATCCTCTGATACTCCTCCTGTATGTGGATGACATGTTTGTTACAGGTAATGATAGTTTGATTGCTGATACCAAGAGGAAGCTTGCTACTGAGTTTGAGATGAAGGACTTGGGGATGATGCACTATTTTATAGGTATGTAGGTGTGGCAGAGTGCAGAAGGGATCTTCCTTGGACAAGGAAAGTATGCAGTAGAGATCCTAAAGAGGTTCAGGATGATGGACTGCAAGGCCATGGCCACACCTATGGCATCGAACCTGAAGCTTCTGTGTGATGCTTCATCTGAGTCGGTTGATGTTACTGTGTATCGTCAAATGATTGGGTCCCTGATGTACTTGATGAACACAAGGACATATATTTGCTTTGTGATGAACACATTGAGCCAGTTCCTGACAGATCCAAGAGGTGTTCACCTGGTTGCTGTAAACAATATTCTGAGGTATCTGAAGGGTACAGTTGATTATGGGCTCAAGTATGATGCGAATCAAAAGTTTAACCTGCATGGTTATGTTGATTTAGATTGGGTAGGCAGTGCTGCAGATAGGAAGAGCACTTCTGGGTGCTGCTTCAGTATGGGATCAGGTGTGATCTCTTGGTTTAGCAGGAAGCAGTCTTGCATAGCACTGAGTACAGCTGAGGCAGAGTATGTTGTAGCATGTTTAGCTAGTTGTGAGGCAATATGTCTCCAGAAACTACTGTCTGAGTTATTTGATCTTTCGTTGGAGGCTACTGGTATCTTTTGTGACAACCAGAGTTGTGTGAAGCTGTCTGAGAACCCAGTGTTCCACTACAGGTTGAAACACATTGAGATCAAATATCACTATATTAGGGATATGGTGCAGAGAGGAGCAGTGAAGCTCCTATATGTTGCGATGGATGTGCAGGTTGCAGATGTGCTGATGAAACCACTAGCCAGAGTGAAGTTCGAGTAATTCAGAGAGAGGCTTGGTGTTCTTCAGATTGAAGACACTTCGAGGAAGAAGTGATGGAGACATTTGTTGGAGCCATTCCAAGCATGGTTAGAGGAGGATCCTTCCCATGGCTGTGGATGTAAGCACTGGATGATGAGCATTAGGGCGATGCTCTAGTTACTGCTATATGTATGTACGCATCATGTTGGATGTTGGATATGATCAGTGGATCATTTATATGTATGTATGCATCATGTTGGATGATGGATATGATCAATTGGATCATTTATATGTATGTACACATCATGTTGGATGCTGGATATGATCAGGTAGATCATGTATGTTGATATGTATCAGGTATGATCAGGTGGATCATGTATTTGTATGTGTATCAGGTGGATACATTGTATGATCAGGTAGATCATGTATGATGATATGTATCAGGAAGATACTGTGTATGCATCAGGTGGATGCATTGTATGATCAGGATGATCATGGATGACGAGCTTCAGGATGTTGCTCCAGATGACATGTATCAGGACGATGCAGTGTTGATGATTAGGATGATCATGTGTACATCGGGATGATGTATGGTGAGTATGAGGTTCATACTCTGTGGCCATGGATAGGTTGTGCAGGAGTAGCATGTAATCAAACCTGGAGATCTGGATAGGTTGTGCTAGTCACGTAAAAGGCCTCAGATGCTCTTTAGAGTTCTTTCTTGGAAAGACACTCTTTTAAGGTTTTGCTAGACCACATGTAATCAGACCTGGAGATCTGGACAAGATGAAGAAGGCCTCAGATGCTCTTTAGAGTTCTTGCTTGGCAAGAAACCCTTTTAAGGTTTTGTGGTAGGGGTCACATGTAATCAGAACTGGAGATCTAGACAGGTTGTGCTAGTCACATAAAAGGCCTCAGATGCTCTTAGGGTTCTTGCTTGGCAAGACACCCTTTTAAGGTTTTGTGACAGTCACATGTAGAAGATATTGGGAGATCCGATAGGTTGTGCCGTGTGCTCGTAAAAGGCCTGGGATGCTCTTTCGAGGTTTTGTTGACGCACGTAATAATTCATGAAGATTCCACAGTATGGCCAGTGATGATGAAGACCTGTAGGTGGTGGACCTACATCCAGTATGAAAAAGAATTGGCTCTATAGAACTTTCTATGATGAGTAGATTCAGAGATTGATTGAGATAGCAGTAGTAAT
The DNA here is from genome assembly GCA_027924585.1 of Larix kaempferi. Taxonomy (NCBI): domain Eukaryota; kingdom Viridiplantae; phylum Streptophyta; class Pinopsida; order Pinales; family Pinaceae; genus Larix; species Larix kaempferi. The sequence continues at coordinate 8,811,094 of BSBM01000963.1, read as the reverse complement.
GATGATGACAATGATTCGAGGAAGATGATTCGCTAATGATGATCCAGAGAAGAAGACTTGTGCTAGTATATCTATGTTGAGAAATACCTTCCTAGTTAAGAGAGGGTGTTGATGTATATGTAACTTCAGAATGTATTTCACCTATGTATTTCATCTATGTATATTGTACTCCTATAGAGATGTTATTATTCCTCTATACGAAAGTGTCGTCATTTGTATTGACAAGTGTCGCAAGTGTCATAACTTGCCGATGGGTTATTAGACCACCATGTGTGGGGTCGGCCCTGATTAAGTTAACCATGGGTTATTAGGATAAGTTAGACAAGTCGGCCCCACTAGTTTATTGGGAAGGACATGACATGTATAAATAGAGATCAGGAGATATCTATTTGATCATTCACTTACTCACTCTTCTATCACTCGGAAAGTGGCACACATGTGAGGAGGAGGATCAGTTGCTAGGAGAAGACTATCTCTACATACTTTGGTTGTACTATTGATCTCTCTATCTCTGAGGAAGATGTGGGGTTTTTCACCTTAGGGTTTTCCCCATGGAAACTATGTGTGTCTATTGTCTCTTATGTTTGCATCTTATGATGATTGATATGCTTGCTATGATTGATATGCATTAACATACTGTACATGTTATTCTCTTAGTAAAGATCCTAGAGTATATTGAATTATTGCTCAAAAATTAACATGCATGTCATCCAGAGCATCATCCATGATCAACCTAATCATACACTATATACACCTGATACATATCATCACACATATCATCACAAAACACTTACATCCACAGCCATGGGAAGGATCCTCCTCTCACCATGCTTGGAATGGCTTCTGCAGATGTGTTCCATCACTTCTTCCTTGAAGTATCTTCAATCTGATGAACACCAAGCCTTTCTCTGAAGTACTAAAACTTCACTCTAGCTAGTGGTTTCATCAACACATCTGCAACTTGCTCATCCGTCGCAACATACAGGAGCTTCACTACTCCTCTATACACCATATCCCTGATAGAGTGATATTTGATCTCAATCTACTTTGACCTATCATGGAACACTGGGTTCTCAGACAGCTTCACACAACTCTGGTTGTGACAAAAGATACCGGTAGCATGCAATGGGAGATCAAATAACTCAGACAGTAGCTTCCTCATACATACTGCCTCAGAACTAGCTGAAGAAGCTGCAACATACTCTGCTTCCACTGTACTCAGTGCCACGTAGGATTGCTTCCTGCTAAACTAAGAGATGACACATGATCCCATACTGACGCAGCACCCTGAAGTGCTCTTCCTATCTGCAGCACTGCCTGCCCAATCTAAATCAACATAATCTTCTAGGTTAAACTTTTGATTCGCATCATACTTAAGCCCATAATCAACTATACCCTTCAGGTACCTCAGAATATGCTTGATAGCAACTAGGTGAACACTCCACGGATCTGTCAAGAACTGACTCAATGTGTTCACTGCAAAGCAAATATCTGGTCTCGTGTTCGTCAGGTACATCAAGGACCCAATTATCTAACAATACACAGTGACATCAATCAACTCAGATGAATCATCACACAGAAGATTTAGGTTCGATGCCATAGGTGTGGCCATGGCCTTGCCATCCAACATCCCGAACCTCTTCAGGATATCTACTACATACTTTCCTTGTCCAAGGAAGATCCCATCTGCACTCTGCCACACCTCCATGCCTATAAAATAGTGCATCATCCGCAAGTCCTTCATCTCGAACTCGGCAGCAAGCTTCCTCTTGGTGTTGGCAATCAACCCATCCTCACCTGTAACAAACAGGTCATCCACATACAAAAGTAGTATCACAAGATTGCCTTCCTCAACCTTGTAGTAAAGGTTGGAATCTGCTTTACTCTTAGTAAATCCCAAACTGGATAGGAAACTGTCCATCCTACCATACCAAGTCCTAGGAGCTTGCTTCAATCCATACAAGGCTTTCCTCAACCTACACACATATGACTTCCTATCATGTGTCTCAAAACTGAGTGGTTGCTCCACATACACTTCCTCTTCGACTACACCATTCAAGAAAGATGTCTTGACATCCATCTGGTGTATCCTCCACTTCATCACTGCAGCTAGAGCAAGTACTGTTCTGATGGAAGTGTATCTAGCTACAGGAGAAAAAGTCTCCTCATAGTCTATTCCCTCTTTCTGGGAGAAGCCACGAGCTAAAAATATCTCCTTGTATTTCTCTATGCTACCATCTGCAACATGCTTGATCTTATGGATCCATTTGGAAGTCACAATAGACTTCACTTCAGGACTTGGGACTACATCCCAAACATCATTCTTCATGATCGATTGGTACTCCTCGACCATGGAATCCTTCCATTCTTTCTTTTCCGCTGCTTCTTCATAACTGGAAGGTTCTTTGTTCATAATGTCACAGAGTAAGGAAACATCACTGGTATGTGATGTAGTCCTCTTCCTTTCTCTGTGTTCTTCTTCTGGAATGCCATACCTTTCTGCATCTTGAATGAGCTCTCTAGACCATGCATATTTCCTCTTGTGAGAGTTCTTCTCATGGGGTGGATCTATAGGTTCTTGTGGATCTTCAATTTCACGATCTTCTTCTGGAATTGCTTCATTCATAGTGGTGTCTTGAAATCTAGTTACCTTTGGTTCTTCATGGTCTTCAACAGGTGTCTTCCTTGATTTGATGTATGCTGAGTCTTCATCAAATGTTACATCCATGCTAGTATCAATTTTCTTGAACCCTGGAAAGTATATTTTGTAAGCTTTCGAGCTTTCACTATAACCCATGAAGATGCCCTTCTTTCTTGAAGGATCTAGCTTTGTCCTCTTTTCCTTTGGAATGTGTGTGTATAATGGACAACCAAATATACTGAGACGGCTAACTTCAGGTTTCTTACTAGAGAAGACTTCTTCTGGTTTCTTGTTGTCAAGTATCTTGTGAGGTGTTCTGTTCTGCACATATACAGTTGTCCTAGCTACTTCTGCCCATAGATGCATAGGCAGATCTTGGTCATGAAGCATTTCCCATGCTCCTTCCATGATAGTTCTATTCTTCCTTTTTGCAACTCCATTTTTTTGTGGATTGTAGGGAGTAGTCAACTCCCTCTTAATACCTGAATCACTGAATAAATTCTTCAACTCACCTAAAGTGAATTCTCCACCATTGTCGAATCTGAAAGTCTTAATCTTCTTATCTGTTTGATTTTCTATCAAGGCTTTGAATTCCTTGAACTTATCATACACTTCATCTTTATTCTTTAAGAAATAAACCCAAGTCTTCCTAGAGAAATCATCAATGAAAGAAACATAGTATACATACCCACTCAGAGAACTAGATGACATTGGTCCACATACATCAAAGTGGATAATCTCCAAAATTCATTTTGCTTTGCTTTCACTACTTGGAAATGCTTTCTTTGTGTTCTTTCCTTTTGCACATCCTTCGTAAACACCTTCATGCTTTGATTGGATTTCAGGAAGACCTTCTACAACTTTGCTTGCAACTGGTAGTGCTCTATAGTGCACATGTGCAACTCTTCTATGCCAAAGTTCACTTGGCTCCATGGATCCATGTACCATGGCATGTTCAGGTTGTCCCTTCAACTTGTACAATCCTCCCTCTTGCTCTCCAATCACCATTGCATCATCTATTGTCTTACCTTTGGGCCACATGAGTACTTGTCCATCCACAAATGCAACTCTCATCCCCTTTGCATCCAAAGATGATATGGATAGGAGATTCTTCTTGAACCCAGGTACATATAAAACATCTTTCATTTTTAGAGACTTCCCAGAGTATAGCATGTAGGAGGCTTCGCCACTTCCTTTGATAGGATATTGATAGTCATCCCCAAGTTTCACCTTATGGGGTGACTCATGTTCAGAAAGATCTACAAAAGATTATTTAAACCCAATCATGTGTTTAGAAGCCCCACTATCAATAAGCCAATCATTACATCCATGAGAGATAGTACTTGTGAGAGCAGAGATTAGAACATATTCCTCTTCACTAGATGAGTCATCACTTTCTACTCTAGCCTTCTTCTTGGGAGGTTCATCGTCTTCAGCAGCATGAGCATGATATCTCTTCTTGTTGCCCTTCTTCTTCTTGTTGAAGTTGTTGTTGTTGTTCTTTTTGTTCTTAGGACAATCTGAGGCAAAGTGTCCCTTCTCATTGCATGTAAAACATCTTAAATCTTCTTGTCTCTATGATGATGGTGTAAAGTTTTCTTGTGATAATATTTCTCCTTCTTGAACTTACCTTTCTTGGTATGTGTTGTGAGAGCTTGATCTTCATTTCCCATCTTTTCTTCTCGGGCCACAATCCTAGCTTCTTCTTGTGAACATTCCTCCCAAAGTCTAATGAAGGAGATCAATTTCCTCCTTGCACAGATTCCTTGGATGAAGGAGTCCGATGACCTAGGTAGGCCATCGAGAGTGGTAATTACAATTTCACCATTCTCCACTACTTCATCCACAGCTTCAAGTTGTTCCTTGATTTGGGAGACCTTAGAAAAGTAGGATTGAATGGTCTCACCATTCTGAAGCTTTACCCCTTTCAATTGGTTCCACAGATTCATCTTCTGATTTATGTTCTTTCCTTCAAACAACTTGGTCAAAGAGTCAAACATCTCTTTAGGTGTCTTTAGGGAAGACACATGGGGTATGAGATGGTCCTTTATAGAATCAACAATGATTCTCTTAGATTTCACCAAGTCCTTCTTGTGTAACGCCTTAGCCTCATCTTCCTCTAGGACTGGAACCTCTTCTTTTATGTAGGTGTCCAAATCATTCTCTTCTAGGATTAACCCAATCCTATACTTCCATGCTCGGAAGTTATCAAATCCATCAAGCTTATCCTCAAGTTTGGTGTGGTGAGACATCTTAAAGGGTGCTTCAAATGGAAATAGAAAATATTTAGATCTTACCACTTGATTTGTTGAAAACTGGATCTAGAGTTGGATTAGGGTTTGTCAGAGAAACCCTAAAAGTTCAAAATGTGAATTTCAAAATTCTGAAAGGATAGAAAGATGCGCCTTGATGAGCTGATTATCCTGGTATACTTAAAAATTGAAAACTGCAAAGTTCCACCCTTCAGAAATGCTTTTCAATCTCCTGAATTCACTAGGGAGGACCTTGAATTAGGGTTTGAGTTTCTCGGAGCTTCACCCAACCAAAAAGTTCGATCCAAATCTCTAAACTTTGATTTTTCCAAGGAGCTTCTAGCTATGTCATCAAATTTCAGAAATTCCTATTTTTGTGGAAACCCTAATTTTTAAGGCCAAAACTGAAAATGCTCAGAATTGAATTTTGTCTCAACAGAAAGATGTGCCCTTCCAAGGAGATTCAATATAGCCTTCTTCATTTGATGATCTATGGAGAGAAACCCAAATATTAAGAATCCCAAGCTTCCGCAGCTACACAATGCCTTCTTCTTAGGTCATCTCTGATACCATGTTAATTTTTTTGATAATTTCATTCCATTATCATAAGGATCTCTAAGAGAATAACATGTACAACATATCTCTACAACATATCAATCATAGAAACAAAAGCAATCACACAAGAGACACAGAGTTTCACCGGGGAAGACCAAGAAGGTGAAAAACCCCGCAATTTCCTCAGAGATAAGATAAGCCACAAACCAAGATCACAATGATCAAACCCAATAAGATGTCTCTAGCAGATGCTCCTCCTCCTCCACAAGTGCGCCACTTTCTCTCTTAGTTATGCGAGCTTGAGAAGTGAGTGAATGAGATAAATGAGAGACACAACCTCTCTATTTATACACTATCTTGACCTGCCAATAATCCACTGGGGCCGACTTGCTACTCAAGTCTAATAACCCAACCAGATGTGCTAACCAGGGCCGACCCCACACTAGTGGTCTAATAACCCATCAATACAAATGATGACACTTGTCAATACACATGATGAAACTTCCAAATACAAATGATGACACTTCCAATCAGAGGAATAATACATCTCTATAAGATATACAATAAAGTACAAATGTAGTACATAGAAGAATGTCTTCCGAAGTTACAAATACATCAACATAGGTATGGTATTTGCACTGCAGAAATACTGTCATTATTTATTGGCTAATGCCTTTTTATTTTATACAGATCATCAAGATTTAAAATACTTAGTCAATAAACCATTGCATCATGGGAGGTTATGTCAATGGTTATTACTATTTCAAGAACTTGAATTTGAAGTAATCATTCGACCAGGAAAAGCTAATGTCGGACCAGACCACTTGTCGAGATTCCACACAAGAGAGGAGCCGACAAGAATCGAACATGACTTACCAGATGCACACTTGTTTTCTTTTGAAGCAATCCCTTTAGAACTTGCGAAAATTGCACAATTTCTCGAGGATGGGCAAGCCCCTAAAGGAATGACTAAGAAAAAGAGGAAGATCTTGGCAATGAAAGAAGCTCCCTACTCTCTGATCAATGGACTCCTCTATAAAATTTTCTTGGATGATATATTACGTCGATGTGCACTTGACCATGAACGACAGGATATACTTGCATAAGCTCATGCTGGACTGGCGGGAGGACACTATCATGCAGACATAACAGGTAGAAAAATTCTGCAAGCCAGGATCTGGTGGGAAACAATTCATAAAGACTGTCGAGAATTTGTATCTAAGTGTGATAGATGTCAGCGCATGGGCAGACCACTTCCAAGAACAGAAATGCCACTGGTTCCAATTAACCCTAGCCGAACATTTGAAATTTGGGATATCGATTTTATTGGACCATTTCCAGTAGTGGGGAGGAGGACTGGTGCTTGATACATTATCATTGTTGTCGAATATGTTACGAAGTGGGCAGAAGTAGAACCAATCGAAACATGTTCAAGTGAAGTTGCCGCTAAGTTTATTTATGAAAACATCATAGCATGTTTTGGATGCCCCATAACATTGATAAGTGACCAAGGTATGCATTTTGTATGTAAAACCATTGAAGCACTAACTAAGGAATTGGCAGTTGATCATAGAATAAGAACAACATACCACCCTCAGTCGAATGGTGTCATAGAATCATTCAATAAAACACTCACAAGAGGACTGAAAAAAATATGCAACACAGAGAAAGACGATTGGGATGAAAAAGTACATGTTGTTCTCTGGGCATATAGGACAGTATACAAAAGAACCACAAGGAAGACACCTTTCTCACTTGTCTATGGACAAGAAGCAATTTTCCCATTGCATTTTTTACGACAAGCACCGACTATTGCAGCAGTCTTTCACATTGATGTCGAAAATGCTCAACACGATCGGCTATTACAACTGTCGAAGCTGGATGAAAGTCGACAGATGGTGATGGAACATCAACAAGTCCAAAAACAACAGCAAAAAGCATGGCACGACAAAAATATCAAACGGAAGAATCTGTCAGTTGGAGACTTGGCACTCCTCTATAATAGTCGAGTAAAAGGGAAACTGAAGAAGCTGCATATAGAATGGATGGGACCCTATATTGTCGAAGAATTAAATCCTAATCGATCAGTTCGACTAAAAATGCTACAAGGAAATGATTTCAAGAAATCGGTAAATGGTGCCCAATTTAAACGGTACAAGTCATGAATATTCAAAAAAAAAAAAAAACGGTTAAGAAATAATCGAACGGGAGTACTATAACCAATCAAGAAAAACAACAAAGCATGACAGAACTAGAATGACAAGAGACTAGCAGAATAAGGATGGAAAGAGCAAAGAAAAAAGTCTGGTGCATAACCGTTGATATTACAGACATCGACAAGAACGTCGACGAGTTGCAAAGGAAAATCAGGCACGACATAAACAATGGATCTCGGACCGACCAAACTCAGTTAGAGAAGGTCATCGACATAACACATCAAACGAGGTATCGCGGCATCATGATGACAAATAAATAAAGGCTAAAGATACCCGCGATGCCAGAAGTAATGAACCTGACAGGGTGTCGATATCTTGTCAGTCCAATTTAATAACTCCGTCAAATCAACCATCAATACAGGCCTCTTTGTCCAATTCACCCATGCCGAGCAACTCCACCATAAATCCATAGCTCAAGGATTCTTGGGCACTCTTTTGCCGAGAACTTGAACTCCAAGATACAGAACTCCCTGACCCTACAGAAGCAGCTTTTGCATTTCTGAACCTTGAATTTGCCATGGCCCCTAGGAAAACCTTAACAGCTACCAGGGCCACTGCGATGACGGTTAGAGAGATGGAAAAAGCATAGACACCATTAGAAACAAGACTCCAGATTATTCAGAACTCAAAAGTGTTAGAACCCACTTGGAAGAGGGCATGGAAGGACATTGAAGAGTGGGGGAAGGAATTAGACGGTCGTTGGAGAGAGGAAGCTCAGCGGTTACAGACAGCCACAATTTTGTAATATATGAAGGCTCTGCTACTAGACAGCTTTGGAGGACTCAAAGAAATCATCACCCAATTCATTGTCAGCAGATATCACAATGGAAAACTGTATTTTGATGTCCCATTCGACATCAATGGAGAACTGATCCACAAGATAACAGGATTATCACATAAGGGAGATATAGTACCGACAATTTCAGGAGCGAACTTGGTCGATGAATTTGTAGATACCCCTGCTGGAAAGAACTCACGAGGCATAGCCATCAGCCAAATTGTCTTTGGCAACTACAAAACTGCTGCCAAGATTGTGTCGCATGCACTTTCACAGACAGGAAGGGGATTAGAATTAAAGACCGACATGTTGGAAGTTGTCAAGAATATGTCTATGCACGGAAAAGTATACAAGTGGGCCAATTTCTTGGCCGATATAATCAAGTACACATGCCACAAGTGCCAAGAGGAAGGAACCAGCATCCGTTATCCATTTGTGCTCATCTGGATTACTATGTCCCACTTGGGCCCACAAGGAAATAAGGATTTATCACAAGAGCAAACTGTCCTTATGGATAATTTCCAATATTTCGCTCTAGGAGTAAGCTGGGATGGTCCGTTGATGTTTAAGCTTTGGCTGAAAGCATGGTTTTTAGACCTAAAAACAATTGCGACTAGATGGAGAGTACCACAAAATGTTCGACAAAGTATACCCCCGACAGCACACATCCAACTTTCTTTAGATGATACAGTCATCTGGTACATGGAAAGTGTAGCAAGGCAAGCTAAATGCCTTGATTATTACCCATCAGTGAACGAAATTTTCACAGAGCTGAGTCAACAATCTAATGAAGTTCTGGCAATTCCAGCCCTAGCCCAAAAATTCGACTTTACATATGTCGAACCCTTTTCAGATGCAGAATAAGAAGAAGCATATGAAAGTCGGTTATACATGAACACCTTCACATATCAACCCGAATCGGCACCCAGTCCTAAGGTACTAGCAATCACAATGAATCTGCATAAAGAATCAATAGAAGTTGCCGAGCAGTCGGACAGCAGCACAGAGTCCGACAACCCAGAACATCTTTTGACAGATGACAACATACAGAAGGTAGCAGCTGAACTCATTACAACCCGACAGAATAAGGTAATACCAACCTAGGGAAAAGGGAAAAGAAAAGTAACATTTAAAGAACCTACAGAAGAAGATGAGATCGAGTTATACGGCACTGCCACTCAGATTCTTGAATATCCATCCAAGAACAAAGTACCTGTTGAAGACCAGTTTAGAAAATGTCTAGAAACAGATAAGTATCCATCTTCTAGAATTCTTGTTAAAAAACCCAAAATTCCGGTCGAACCCCATGTCGACTTAACAATTCAGACTCCCCCCTCTTCCCCAACCACAATAGAAGAAGAAAGCAACCTGCTAGCATTGTTTGCTCCTGTTAATCCAGCAGACGCCGCTTTGAGTACGTTTATTGCAAATCTTCCGACACTATGTCCCAACTGGCCCAAGATGGTCATTCAACAACCAATCTTTGCATCTCCGACCACTATCCTAGTTAACCTAGCTCCCCTCAACACCATTCAAATCACAAGTTTACCTTTACCAACGATAGTCCCAGAAATTGTCGGCCACAAAATGATCCATCATATTAGAAACCCTGACCCTTTAAGTTTAGTTTATTCACAACAAACAACTGTCTATACCCCTCTCCCAGTCACTACATTACCGAGAGTCATTCAAACTAAACCCCCCACCCAAGTTGTCATCCCCATGTCGAATCTATGATTAAGTCTAGTTTAGTTAGTCTGGGTCCACTCGACAGTACCACTTCTTTGAGTCCACTTACGACATCAATCAACCTACCATCATTACCGATAAGTCAGTTGTGTCTCCCTGTCGATGGATCCAAGTCTAGTTCGATTACACAGCAACACAACAAAGAAGCAACCACGACAGAAGTAGTCGAAACCACTTCCACTCAATCCAAGGAACCAACCGCAATTCAAGATTTTGCAGTCGACACGACAGAACCATTAGAACACACTAATGTTCCAGATATCAGTACAAGCAATATGAATACATCCAGCATACCGACAGATATTCCACCAAGTGTTAGAATTGTTGAACATGAAACTCCAATCACCACCGAAGCAGTACCAAGTGTACAAGTTCAAGCAGAACAAGCTGTTGCCAGCACGCAAGCAACTGCCAACAGTCATCCAGCAACAGAAAAAGATAAGGGGTCTGAAAAGAAAACCATAAATAAAGAAAAATAAAAAGAGAAGAGTAGACAGAAGAAACACAAAGAGAAGAAACGCAAAGAAAGAGAGTTGTAGCAAATACAACAAGGCCAATCAGAAAATATTCTCTCAGTATTCTTAGATCAATTTGGAGCTACTACATGCTATTAGCCACAGTTGGCCTACCAAGAAGAGCTTGATTTACTCGAAGATGCAGTTTTCAGAGTGCAAAGATGTCACCGACAGGAATCAGAAGATCAAATACTCCAGCTACAGGACAAATAGACTACATTTCTTGCTAAGTGTGAAAACTTAGCTCAACAAGTTATTCCACTTCCAACCAGTTCCGACACGACATCACCTCTTGACAAAGCATACCAACTATTTGAATCTATCGTGTTGATGTTACAATCCGAGCTGCTCAAAAGACAATAGGACCAGGCTGTCGAAGTAGCTTCTCTCATGACAAATCAGTTTGAAACATTCACAGAAACTATCAATTTACTCAAACAATATGATATCCAAGCAGCAAAACTCATCGAAGTTCTAGAAAACTGGTATGTACATTATGGCGTAGTCTACAAAGAACTGTAAAAGACAAGGACATTTCTAGGAACACTTCACCGCCATCGTTTGACTGCAGAAAAGGCACTTATTGAAAGACTGGATAATCAAATCATCATGGAAAATAAAAAGTTGGACAAGTTAGAAAAACAGGAAACACAGTGGATATCTCAGGCATGCTGTAACCTCACTAAACTTGAAGAAATCTACCCCGACTCTGACATTTACTTGTTGCTACCCAGGAAACGATCACTACATTTGGCCCCAACATGATCCACTTACAAGCTTTATCCACCCATGACAAGATGGAAAACTTGTCCAAACTCATGACACTAACTATCGATATTCAAAAATTCATCCGCGCCTAGGAAGAGTTCTAGCACCATCTTTATGTTTCAGCCAAAGTTATCCTTGAAGTCTGCTTACAACTACCCAATGCTACTAGCTCCAGCTTATTACCATCATAACCGTCTTACTTTGTATTTTTTATCTCCCCATTTCTTTGGGATGAAGAAAGATTTTGAGGTGGGGGAGATGTTGGATGGGCCTATGTCGGCCTGTCGACTAGGGCTCCGCCCGACCACTCTACACCACATATCGATAGGTCATGTCGACTAGTATACATCGGGTTGGTCAGTTAGACGGACAGACGGTTATGTATCTGCATTGTCAGATGTATATATAGGTTGTTGAGCCGATGTAGAAGGTAGATTGGTTCTATGATTGTATTTTGCTCTTGCTGGTTAATATAAAGGTTTGTGTTCTCTCTGTCTATCTTGTCTCTTGTATCTGTATCATTGTGTATGCTTGCTTATTTTATGTAATGTATCTATGGTAACCACATGAACCTTGGGACTACAATAGTCTTCAAGGTTGGTTAAATCCGAAGAGGAAGTGTATTCCTCAGTTGCGTTGTCCTGTCCTTGAAACCCATCTGAACCACACAGTCCTTGGATGCGTGAGTTGTGCAAGCCTCCTGTCTTGTAGAAGTATTGATCGCGAAGGGGTTAAGCTCTGTGTAGTCCCCAGTTTGCAGCGTGAGTACCATAGGGTGCTTCCCACTAGATCAGTTTAAGCACTCATCACGCGGTTGTGGAAACCAGATTCCACAGGCCCCCCATAACTTCACCTTGGGTGAGACCTCATTCTGCTCGCAAACTGTTGCTGAAAGAGCTAGTGAAAAGGAATTTTGTTGGTTCCTTGAACCATGAAGAACCTGAGTCTTTATAGAAAACCTCAAGACAGTTATGTAAGCCAACAATCATTATAATAAAAGACATAAGAACTCTGTTAATAACTGGAATAAGTCTAATACAAAGATATGCATTATATGAATATGGTCCATAAAACCCTAGGCGAGCACATTGACCATATTGCTTTGTATAAACTACTGCAGACATATAAAACATCATAGGGATCTTATTTTTGTGTATCTACTGTAAACAGAATTAAATATTCTCAATTTATCCCCAAAACATAAATATTCCAGATCTTTAAAGTTGATCATAAGAAGAAACTTATTATAGAGATCTATTAGTCTAGCTGAGATTCATGCCCAGAATATCCATAATACATTCTACATCTGGTCAGATCTGATAAATATGTCATTCAACTGTAAATCAGAGATATTCATAAACACATACACAAACAGTTCCATAAACAAATACCCTCCAAGTACAGCATATAAATACTTATCTGAAATTTGCTGACCAATGGAACCAAGCACAACCTCCCAACCTTTGACCAGTAAGTTCTGCTTGCTTTCAAGTCACCCAAGAGCTAAGTTCATACTCCCCCAGGTAGAGTATATATTTTAGATTACCCTTAACTTGCTTTCCCCAAGTTATTCAGGATATTTCAGAGGCAACAGGAAACCCAACACCCAACTCAGTACTCCTAAGCTCCAGGATGCTCCAGGGGATTTTAAGACTTAGCCATTAAGAGAATCAACAAAACACAGCCTATTCAGGTAAATGCAGTACTCCTACAAGCTTGGGGCAGTTCTCCTACCTACACACAATTAAGTGGCCAAGCTCATACTAAGTTGTAGGATTCCTTTTAATCTGGGCCAGTTTGGTACTCCCAAATCTGCCCTCAATCACTTGGCTTTAAGACCAGTTTGGTTCTCCCAAATCTATCCTCCCTCACTAGTCTTCATCTATATTAGGTTATTGTTTATCCCAGCACCCATTTCTCTTGTGTGTTCAGGATCATGACAATATGAAGAGTGATAATGATGAATGATAGAGTGTTTCAATGAATTTCACTTTTTATTCTCTTAGGTGGGAAATTCCTCATTTTATGAATTCTTTTAATTCATTAGTTTCTCAAATCTCTTCTTCAGGGTTTTCCATTTCTCTCCAATAATAATTTATTATTATTATTATTATTATGTGTAATTTTCCCTCCAACCCTTAGTGGATTGTGACTACCATCTCATTAATGTGCTAGTCCACATGGTCATTAGAAATCAATTTATCATATTTTTAAAATCACCTAAGTAAAATGAAATAATACTTAGTAGAAATATAATAGGGGTTCAAAGTCCAAAATTGGGGTATTACATTTCCCCTCCCCTTAAGTTTTCACTGTCCTCAGTGTTAAATAGTTTTGCAAAAACAACAAAATCATAACAAGCAAAATTCAGTTTGTGTCATGGTCTTCTTAAACAAGAAAGGGTATGTTGCTTGCATTTCCCTTTCCATTTCCTAGGTAACCTCTTCAGTCTTATAGTGCTGCCATTGCACTTTTACCTGAATGATGGTTCAATTCCGAAGTACCACCTCTTTCTGATCCAGTATGCATATAGGGTCTGTCTGGAAGTCTCCTTCTGATTCCACCTGAATCACATGCCAGTTTACGATATGTTTAGGATCATATACATATTTCTTTAGCAATGAAACATGAAACACATCATGTACTTTAAAATTTGCTGGTAAAGTTAACTGATAAGCAATAGGTCCTACTCTAGCAAGTATTTGGAAATGACCACAAATTCTTGGTGCAATTTTGGCAACCTTGCCCATGCTCAAAGAACTTTTCTTTTCTTTCACTCTTAGGAATACATGATCCCCAACTTCAAATTCTTTATGTTCCCTATGCAGATCAACATATCTTTTCTGCCTATCTTGGGTAGTTTTTAGGTTTGTTCTAACTTTCTGCACAATGTTTTCTAGTTCAACTAACATTTCGGGACCCATCATGATCCGATTCACCGGATCATCCCATGTCATAGGGGTCTTACACTTTCTTCCCTACATCACTTCGAAAGGACTCATTCCTGCAAAAGTTTGATAACCATTATTGTAGGCAAATTCAGCTAAGTGTAGGTAGTTTTCCCACTGTTTTGGGTTATCCATGACATATAAGTGAAGCATGTATTCAAGGATCCAGTTCACCCTGTCAGTCTGCCCATCCATTTGTGGATGGTAGGCTGTACTAAAATTCAGTTTAGTCCCCAAACCTGCAAACAAATCCCTCCAAAAGTGTGAGGTTAACTTGGTGTCTCAGTCGGATATAATCACCTTAGGAATTATGTGAAGTCGAAAGACTTATTTCATGAAAACCTCTGCAATGTTTATTGCCTTAAAATTGGATTTGACGGGTATGAAGTGAGCTGCCTTAGTCATCTTACCCACTACAACCATGATTGCATCATGTTGCTTATTATTTTTAGGCAACTCGATGATAAAATCCATGGAAATGGTCTCATTAGAAGAAATTTGGGCAAAAAATGGGCCTCCTAAGGAAAATAATAAAATAATAGTAGAGAGAGAGTAAAAAAACTACTTTTTTGGATCGTATTTTCAACTTATCTCCTTGTAGGGTTACTGATCTGAATTTTCTGCAAGACACTTTTGTTTTAAATTCAGATATTTTTCATATTTTTCAGCTACTGTCCAGATCTGCAATATTAAATCAGACTAAAACAGTTAACTAGATCCATATTTAGTAGGTGCATGTGTCTACTAAGTGCGTCAGCAATTTTATTTTCATTTCCTTTGATATGCTAACTTTCAAAGTCAAACTCACTTAAGAAATCCAGCCACCTTGCTTGCCTTCCATTTAAATTTGGTTGTTCAAAAAGATATTTCATCCCAATGTGATCAGTTTTCAAAACAAACCTTTTTCCAAGAAGCTAATGTCGCCACATTCTTAAAGCATGAATAGTGGCATCCAGTTCTAAATCATGCGTTGCATAATTTACTTCATGCATCTTTAGATTTATAGACTCATAGCTGATTATAGAACCATCTTATGTTAGCATGCCTCCCAAACCATCCTTGCATGCATCCGTGCATACAACAAAATCACCATATGGATCAACCACCTTTAGAATAGGAGCAGAAGTGAGCAACTGTTTGAGATTTGCGAAACTTTCCTCATACTTGGTTGTCCAAACAAACTTAACTTCCTTTCTCTGAAGCAAGGTAATGGGATGGACCACTTTAGAAACTCCTTCAATGAATTTTCGGTAGTACCCGGCCAATCCCATGAAAGAGCAGACTCGCTTACATTTTGGGGAATAGGCCAGCTCATTATGGCCTTGATTTTGTCGATATCCATCGCAATACCTTGCGCTGAGATAATGTGACCCAAGTATTGTATTTGGTCCTTGTATAAGTCACACTTGGATAACTTTGCATAAAGATGATTTTCTCTTAGAACTTGTAGCACCAACCTTAGGTGTTCCTCATGCTCTCTTTCGTTCTTCAAATAGATGAGTATGTCATCAATGAACACTATGACAAATGTATCCAAGTACTTGCTAAAAACGTTATTCAATAAGAACCTAAACGTGGCTGGTGCATTCGTCAACCCGAATGGTATCACCACAAATCCATAGTGTCCATAGCGAGTACGGAAAGTTGTTTTATGCACATCTTCTTCTTCAATTCTGATTTGATGATAACTCGACCTTAGATCAATCTTTGAAAAGATAGTAGCACCCCCAACCTGATCGAACAGATCGCCTATCCTTGGCAAGGGATACCGACTTTTTATGGTTACCTTGTTTAGTTGTCTATAGTCAATGCACCATCGGAAAGCGCCATCTTTCTTCCGTACAAAAATCACCTGTGCTCCCCATGGGGATACACTTGGACGAATATGACCCTTTTCCAATAGCTCCTGCAATTGTGCTTTCAGCTCGATCAATTCAGGTGTACTCATCCGATAAGGTACTTTAGAATTTGGTATTCTTCCTGGGGATAGGTCTATGGTAAAATCCAGTTCTCGTCTAAGAGATAACTCTAGAATATCCTTGGGAAACACATCCTCAAATTCTGCCAAAACAAGATATTTTGTGAAATATGAAATTTCACTTTTCTGATTTTTTGTCATGTGGACAGCATACAGTTTTCACCCTTTCCGTCCATTTCTTTTCAATTGAAGAGCATAAATTTCCCTTAATTTCACTGCTCTCACTATCCCTTGGATCTTTTCAGGCTGTCCCACATCATTAATAAATGTAACATATTTTTGATAGCAGTCTATAAGCCCTATGTTTTTCCAGCAAATCCATACTGATGAGCAAATCGTATGACCCTAATGGCAAAACATTTAAATCTATGCTAGTGTAGGATTCATTCAAATTCAAGGGACACTAATTCACTACCTCATAAACTTTCATTTTTGTCCTTGTTTCCATTTGCACCAGCGAAGGTTGCATGTATTTGTTCTTAGTAAGTTTGCATGACTCACATAGTTTTGGCTCTACATAACTTTTACATGCGCCATAATCAATCAAGATAGACACGGGTGTCCCAGAAAGAAGACCTTCAACCTCGATTACGGAAGCTTGATGTTCTCCTTGGTGGTTGTTCAATGCAACATAGATTTTTGGGCTCCTTGCTATGTCTTGAACCGTTGATGCCTCTTGCAAATTATGCACAGGTTTTCTTATGTCCTTTTTATGAGGACAATCATACCATCGATGACTTTCTCCATAGCCCCAGCATTTGAGTGGTCGATTTGATGGTGCATGTTCCAGTTTTCTAGGGCCTTCAGTGTTCAACTTCTTAGTGGGCGGAACAAATTTGTATTGTGGCTTGCTGCCCTAAAAATTGTTGCAAAAAGGTGCCCACGTACTTTGGTTTCTGAAATGGTTGGGCTTATGACCCTTCTGCCTAGTTTCAGATTTGTTCTTCTTCTTCTCATTCCACTTTTTTGACACTTCAAATATGTTCTGCCCCTGTTCATAATAGTCTAGCTTTTCTGAAAGCATCTTCCAAGGTCTTGGGATCGTCAATCTCTATCCGATCCTTGTACCCAAATGACAAACAATTCAGGAAATGTTGATTATGACCTTTTCATCTTGGATGTAAGGAATGTACTTGAGAAGTTCCAGAAACTTACTGATTAGCTCCTCCATGGTTTGTTGTACCAACTTAAGGTTGTAAAATTCCTTTACCTTTTTATCAAAATACCTTTCTGTCAGGTACTTTTGTTTGAAGAATGTTGCAAAAGTTTTCCACTTTAACCTTTTCTCGCTGATAGAGTAGGCCAGCTTGAGATCATCCCACCAAGCCAAAGCTTTACCCTGCAGGTTGAAAACAACAATTCTAGCCTCTATGAGAATGGAATAGTCGAACATGCATAAGTACTTTTCCATGTCCCTCGACCATAGTTCTGCCTCTTCTCCAGTTTTAATTTCTCTGTTGAAAATAGGAGGCTTGATTTTCCTCAATTCTGAATGTAGATGATCTACTTTCCCAGTTTTCTTTTTCTTCTTGGGGACGTACTCTTCAGAATCTTCGCCCTGTGACTCTCTGTCACTGACATCCATATTATAGCTCATAGATTCCTTGGAGGTGTAGCCTTAAATTTTGAATTTCTTTTTGTGACTGATTTTTCTACATGCTGCTCGTTCGGTGTTGGGAGGTGACTATTTTTTTTTCCCGTCAAATTTTGCAGCAGAATAGCATTGATTTCTCATTGTTCTTCAAAGTTTTAATGTTGTCTTCTTTAATGCTTATTAGCTCAGATTTTAGACTTTTGATTGTTTCCAACATCTTGCTGGATGTTGTCGCTCGTTGTGGAGAATTCTTTTTTCTCCCCTGCTTGCTGGCCATTTGTTTTTGCTGACTGGATGTTTCTACATCCATCCTTCCTTCTTGTTCCGCAAAATTCATTTCTTCCATTTACTGTTTCAGCCACTATGTTGTCTAAGTGTGGTCAATTAGTTGTTTGTTAGAATTCAACAACAGCAACGTAATTACTCTCTAAAAAGAATTACAAACAATATGCTACAGGAACAATTTAATTATTTACTTCTAAAATAAACACACAGTATTCACGCAATGAGCCTAATGTCCTAGTGTAGTGACCGTGCTCTGATACCAATTTGTCATGTCTCCTCTTAACCATTTTTTTTGCATGGGTCTAATGACCAAATAGTACTGCTTATAAACATGCCACAAGATATGAACTTTACTTAGAAATAGGTCCCACGTATAACATTATAACAATGTGCATGTGCAACTCCCGATGGAAATATTTGTCATGACCTTTACTAAAGTGCTATAGTCTTGCAGACTATATGCACCCTTATGTCTTACATGTTATAAGATAGAGTTCACTTGAACAAGTGTGTGTGCAATAGATGCCCCTTCTTTCGACATGAAGACACATACTAACCTCTATAAAATGCGATAGCAAATACATGTTGTCTAACCTGTACCAAGGGTATATGCATTTAATTACATGCCTAACCATATGCAGTTAACACCTAGATTAAATTCTTGTGCATAAGAAGGTACTTTAGCAATTATCAAAATAGATCTTAGTTTCTTTTCAACCTTACTCTCTCTATATATATATCAATATTATCAATATTCAATAAGTTACAATACATCTATAGTTTCATATGCCATATTTATGCATTTAATTACATGCCTAACCATATGCACTTAACACCTAGATTAAATTCTTGTGCATAAGAAGGTACTTTAGCAATTATCAAAATAGATCTTAGTTTCTTTTCAACCTTACTATATATATATATATATATATATATATATTATCAATATTCAACAAGTTACAATACATCTATAGTTTCATATGCCATATATCATCATTATTGAAAGGCCATATATTAATGCATAGACATATAGGTATATAATACTATATACATATTAAGCAATATGAAAAATAGGATATTAAACTTAACATTGTGAGTAACCTGTAACAATTAATTGATAAAATGCACAATATATTGGATCATAGAATATTTTTATTGATCGCAGGCCAGTTCGAGGGGGCAGCCTCTGAGCAAACTCAATACAAATAACTTCACAGTGTCTTCATTGGCCTCAACACACACTTATTTACTAAGTCTAGGCGCCAATACTATGGGTCAAAACCATGGGCCAATACAAACTATGGATCAACAAATACTACGGCCGACTTACAAAGCATATGCACGCAACAACAATAACACAAACTATGGATCAACAAATACTACGGGACGTCTTACAAAGCATATGCGTCCAACAAAAATAAACTAACAAAGTAAAGACATGGGTTCCTAATAGCCCCTCCCCCTTAGAAAAATATTTGTCCTCAAAGCTTTAGATGTGCAAATTGTTGTTGAATCTGAAGGAGTGGTTTCCATGTAGCATCTTCTGGTTGCATTCTGTGCCACTGAATTAAGACCTCTGTGATAGAGCGAGAGCAAAGCTGATGAGTGCGCTTATTGAAGATGGCCTTCGGCTCCAAAAGGATGGATCCTTCATTATCCAATTCTTGTAAAACAGTTTGTCCTCTGATGTTGGTGCCAAGAACATTCTTCAGACAAGAGACATGAAATACTGAATGAATGCGGGAAGAAGGAGGAAGTTCCAATTTATAAGCAATAGAACCAATCTTCTGAAGAATCCTATATGGCCCATAGAAATTTGGAGCAAGCTTATGATTCCCTTTGAGTTTCAGGTAGGATTGCTTGTAAGGATGGAGATGAAGAAAAACCATATCACCTGCTTCAAAAGTGCGCTCAAAATGGTGATGATTAGCTTGTTGCTTCATGCAATTTCTTTCCATGTGAAGATTTTCCCGCAAAATGCAAAGGATCTGATCACGGTTTCAAAGGACTGTGTCAACTGCTTGAACTAGTGAACTGCTGGGGGCATATGGAAGAAGAGATGGTGGATCCTAACCGTAAATTGCTTCATATGGAGTCATTTTAGAGGTAGTGTGGTAAGAGGTATTGTACCACCATTCAGCGAGAGGGAGCCACTTTTACCACTGATGTTGTTGTTCAGAGGTGAAGCAATGAAGATAAGTTTCCAATCATTTATTGATAATTTCAGTCTGACCATCTTTTTGTGGGTGATACGCTGAACTCATCTTCAGTTTGGTGCCAATGTGGCGAAATAGTTCTGTCCAAAAATGACTAGTGAAAGTCGCATCACAATCCGAGACAATGGAAGAAAGGATTCCATGAAGATTAAATATCTGGTCCAGGAAAATTTGAGCAACTGAGGAGGTTGTATAGGGATGATTGAGAGCACAAAAATGACTATATTTGGAGAGGCGATCAACCACAACCAAAATCATGTCTTCCCTCCATATTTAGGGAGACCTTCAATGAAATCCATAGAAATATCTGTCCAAATCCGTGTAGCTATGGGAAAGGGTTCGAGCAATCCCAGAAGGAGTGTCCTTTCACCCTTATTGCGCTGGAAGGTATCACATTCAGCCACCATCTATTGAATTGTCCTTTTCATGCCCTGCTAAAAGAAGTTACGTCATGTCCGCTCATACGTTTTGAGGAACCCATAGTGCCCTACTAATGGAGAAGCATGGAGTTAATAGAAGACAACCTGTTGAAGATCTGTGCTCTGGGGAAGCACCAGACGACCCTTGTATCTCAGGGAAGCACCATCCCAAGAGTAATGTGGTACAGCATAAGGGTTGGTGGCTAAGCGTTGGATGATTTGAGATAATGAAGAGTCATTGACATAGCCATGTTGATCAGATTGCAACCAATTTGGAATAGGCACAGAAATAGATGAAAGAGAACCTTGGTCATCAAATGTGCGAGAAAGAGCATCTGCCACAATATTGTCCTTACCCTTCTTGTAAGTGATCTCATAGTCATAACCCATGAGTTTGCTAACCCATTTTTGTTGTGCTGGGGAGGATACACGTTGTTCTAGGAAATATTTCAGACTCTGGTGATCAGTCTTGATGCATAAATGATTCCCTAATAGGTATGGTCGCCACTTCTGTACTGCATGCAAAATAGACATCATTTCCTTCTCATATATAGAGGAAGGTAAATTCTTACCTGAAAGGGCTTTGCTGGTGAACGTAATGGGGTGTTCATATTGAAGGAAAATAACACCAAGTCAATTGCCGCAAGCATCACTCTCAATAGTGAAGGGCTTGCAAAAATCAGGCATAGCTAGAACAGGTGCAGTACACATAGCTTGTTTTAGTTTATCAAATGCACACTCAGTAGCATGTGTCCATGTAAAAGCATCCTTTTTCAATAGAGGATTTAACGGAGCTGCAATCTTCCCATAATCATTGACAAACTTGTGGTAGTATCTAGTCAACCCCAAAAAACCATGAAGGCTCTTGACTGTCTGAGGTTTTGGCCAATTGTTCATGGCAGCGATTTTGGAAGGATCCATGCAAACCCCTTGTGCTGAGATAATGTGCCCGAGATACTTGACTTCCTTCTTTCCAAAAACACATTTAGACTGTTTGGCGTGAAGATGATGGTCAGAGAAAAGTTGCATTACAAGATCCAGACGCTGGAGATGTTCATCCCATGTTTTACTGTAGATGAGGATATCATCAAAGAATACCAGAATGAATTTCCGCAAGTACGGCCAGAATATTTTATTCATCAAGCCCTGGAATGTGGAAGGAGAATTAGTGAGGCCAAAGGGCATGACAAAAAACTCATAGTGGCCATCATGTGTGTGGAAAGCTATTTTAGGGATATCATCTTCATGAACCCATATTTGATGATACCCAGAATGAAGATCCAACTTGGAGAAAAATTGAGCACCATGAAGCTCATCAACAACAAGAATTGGAAACTTATCCCTGATGGTGAGGTGATTAAGTGCTCAAAAGTCAATGCAGAGGTGCCATGACCCATATTTTTTGCGAACAAGAAGAACTGGTGAAGAAAAGGAACTAGTGCTTGGGCGAATAACCTTGCTTCAGTAAGTCCCGAACGGGCATTTCAATATCTGTTTTTTGGTGAAATGGGTAGTGATAGGGCTTGATGTTGGGAGGAATGCTTCCAGGAAGGAGATGAATACGATGGTCCTTTGGCATTGAATGTGGTAATCCCACTGGTTCAGCAAAGACACCTATATATCGATCCAGAACTTGTTGTAGATCCAAAGGAGTAGTGGAGACTGCTGATGGTTGCATCTGAATGGAATTGATCTGAGCGATGACACCATATGAATTCTTCTTAAGGCGTTTTCTGTGCGATGTGAACTGATGATGCTGAGAGACCCTAGTTGTAAGCCTGTCAATGCGTTTTTTGTTCATTGGGGGAAAACTGCATCCAAAGTTCAGCAAAATCCCATAAGATGGGGCCAAGTGTGCGTAGCTATTGAACACCCAAAACCACATCACATCCACCTAAGGTCAAGGAAAACATGTTAGAGTGTAGGGTATAATCTCTCATAGAGATGCACATTACGACACTTCCCTTTGAAATGTAAGGTGCTCCCATTGGAAACCATGACTTCAAAGTTGGAGCAAGGATGGATAAAACAATCATCTTGTTTGGCGATCCGAGGGTCAATGAAATTATGAGTGCTACTAGAATCAATGAGTATTGTAAGAGGAAGCTTTTTGAAGTAACACCTGACCCGCATTTTTTGGGGGGTGGTAATTCCAGCTAAAGCATGGAGAGATATCTCTGGCTGGTCGTCTTAAGATGGAGGGTCAATAGGCGGCTCCTGAATGTTGACCTGAGCATCCATTGTATCTAGAGCTTCTTCACCAAGTTCAGAGACAGGCGGAGAATCTACATCCAAGAGATAGAGATTTTGCTGAACACATCTATGTCCCCGAGTGAATTTCTCATCACAATTATAAGAAAGCCATTTTTCTCTGTGTGCCTGCATCTCTGTTTCAGACAAATGCTTGATAGGAGTTGGTCGAGGAGCTGGCGGGATGGGAGGTCATTAAGAACCCATATTTCGGAAGGGAACAAAAGTGGGTTTGGAGCATTGTTGGGATGCAATCTTGTCTTCTACCAACTTATCCAACCCTAGGGCTTCCATCATTGTGTTGGGACAGAACATTTTGAGCTCAGAGCGGATTGCATCATTTAGACCACTAATAAAACAACTCTGGTAGAAGTCATCAGGCAATCCTTTGGTTTGGTTGGCTAGTTTCTCAAATTCGGCTTGATACTTTCTCACAGTTTGAATTTGGAAAATTTTAGTGAGGGCTCCTATGAAGTCATCAAAAGCACTAGGACCAAATCATTGCAAAAGGAGATAGAAAAAATCTACCCATTTTGGCTCTTCATGAGCCTTGATGTACCAATGGTAACATTGAAGAGCTTCCTGTTCCAAATGAAAGGATTCAAGTGGAACTTTGTTGACATCAAAAGTATTATGCAGACTGAAATATTGTTTTGCACGATAGATCCATCCAATCAGATCAATACCATTGAAGCGAGGAAAATCAAGCTTCGGACCACGGAAATTGCTGGAAGAAGAGAACCCGTTGTCTGATGAAGACTTGGACTGTCGTTTGTTGTTCATGGCTGAATGCTCAAGATGGAGGCCGAGAAATTTTTCACCCAGATCCTGGAGTTTGGATTAGATGGCTACAAGTGATTCCTCCATGGTTTTTGCTCCTGTGCGGGTGACAACCATAACCAGGATTTTTTTTTATGTGTGTGTGAGTATAAAAAAAAAAACAAAAATTGTTTCAATAAAAGAAAATCTGAATTTGGGAAAAAATCTGAATGGTAATTTGGGTTTGACTAGGTTTTGGACACTGTCAAATGGACAAGGAAGCAGCAAATGAAGATTTCAGTAGTGGGGTGAAGGAATTACAAAATTTGGTAGAGAGGGACAAGGAAGAAGAATTAGGAAATGAACTTTGTGGTAAAATTTGAAGGCAATCGGGTGAAAGTCGAAGAATTTATCACAAACCCTAAAAATAGACAAATGTGGGAATTTTGGCTTTGGGATGTGGAATATGGGATAGGGTCATCAGGAAGGAAAGATGCAGAATGCGATGACAGGGGTGTCAGGAAAGTTTCAAGGGAAACAGAGTGAAATCAAGGGAGATATGGCGAAAAAACAAATTTTTTTTTCTTTTCAGAATGAATCTGCTATGGCACAGAAGGGATTGGAAATAGATGGATCTGCAATAGAATGGAATGGATCGGAAATAGATGGATCTGAAATGTGCACGGAAGGGATCAACAATAGATAGATATGAAATGGTGCGGAAGTGATCGGCAACAGAAAGATCTGAAATGGCACGGAAGTGATTAGCAACAGTTCTGGACAGAGGAAATCTGTGATTTATCAGCTGAAAATAGATATGGACCTTGTATGCTCGGCTTCCTAACGGTTCAGGGGATTCACTCGAGCAGCAATGATGTCTGACGACTTGCGTATTAGGGCAGTACCCCTCACTCCACGGCTCAGATAAAACTGATAACCGCTTTTCCATAAACGATAGCTCTTGCTTTACCTCACGACTGAGAACTAGTCAATCAGGTAGGGGTCGTTTCCCTTTTTGTTGGAAGGTCCTTCCAATGGGCCAACTACTTTGGGGTTCCTGTGGTACTCCTCACAATGAGTTTTAGGGCTTATGCTCAAGTACTTCCCACAGTTAAGCGGATAGGGATTCTTCCCAGATCCGAACCTGCAACAGATGAGAAAAATAAATTGGCAGAAATTTCACCCAACGAGCCTAAGAAAGTGCTCTGATACCAGATGTGAGGTACCTACAACAATTAATTGATAAAATGCACAATATATTGGATCACAGAATATTTTTATTGATTGCAGGCCACTTCGAGGGGGAAACCTCCTTTGAGCAAGCTCAATACAAATAACTTCACGGTGGCTTCATTGGCCTCAACACACACTTATATACTAAGTCTAGGCGCCAATACTATGGGTCAAAACCATGGGCCAATACAAACTATGGATCAACAAATACTATAGGCGACTTACAAAGCATATGCGCCCAACAACAATAACACAAACTATGGATCAACAAATACTACGGGATGTCTTATAAAGCATATGCGTCCAACAACAATATACTAACAAAGTAAAGAAATGGGTTCCTAACAAACATATCAAAAGATTTCATTGAACCAACGTATAAAACAAAAGTTATATATATATATATACATATATATATAGTTACATATTTATACATATAAATGGTTCAATGCTTTTAATCAAAGGCTTATGTATCCAACGCATTAATGCATATGAAACAATGGCTATATATATATATCTCAATATAAATTTATATTAATGCATATATATATATATATATAGTCCAACACTTTAAGCTAAGGCTTTAGAAGCCAACATAACACTGCATAAAAGGTTTATTAAATGGATGCTAGTGAAAGTCGACCCCACCACAACAAGGTTGACCCACACTTAAGCTCTAAACACTTAGCTTTTAAATATAACATGACTTAATAAACAACTTCATATGAAGGTGGCCATAAGCCACGATATAGTGACATGAAGCTACATAAAAATCATAACGTATGACTCAAACGTTAAACGTTGATTAAAGAACTGCTACGTAGTTGGTCCCACGTTCACTCGATCCAACAGGTGGCCTGAGTGGTGACATGGCTTGCGCCATGTAGGATTGACCAATACAAAACCTCGTTGTAAACCCATCTTATGTTGCCATGCTGGCAGGTTTTGCACAGCATTCGTCGCATGGATAAGAATTAACACTTGATGCGTTGTTGGCTTCATCGACGTGATGAAGAATGGGTCACTCCATTAATGGAGCTACCTCAACCAGTTGTGCCTTGTCAGTGGAATTTCATGCCCAAGGTGTACCATGTACCCTCAACCGAACTTCATTAATAAGTCAGCTGCTTTGGTCCGTTAATGGTGATCCAAACTGGTTTATGGGCAATTGTGAAGAGATCTACGCCATTGATCCGGTTCATGGAATTTTGCACCCAGCAACTTCTATGTTGGGAATTAAATCCTTGCAGTGGTCATCCACCTACTCTACTCGGTGCAACCTCATTGATAGTCATCGAGCCTTGGCAGTCTTGGTTGTTGTTGAGGATCTGCGCAGAGAGCTTCGGCTCTGCACTGAAGGTGGTGTAAGAGAGATACAGTGTTACATATTCTTCATCATCTTGATGCATCACTGAACCCACTTAAACAATTGCTCAGCATCACCATCGTGGAAAAGGTAAGCCACTGTGACTCTTCTGCATGATTTATGCTTTAATGAAAGCTCTGTTGAATGTTTGTTTATTATTATGATTACTTCCAAAGTTTTAAACCTTTGTCATGTTGTGAACCAGGTGCAGATGGGGCTGAGCTAAGATGCAACTCCACTCCACTCAAGGTAATGTATCCTTTTACCTGTAAGAAAATTTACGCTTGAGTGTTGATACTTTTGGTTATTAGTTTTGTTCTCCTCGAGGTTTGACCTCATGCCACAATGGTTGTGTAGGTAACTATGACAGGGTGGAATTGGGTGCACTCCTACGAGATCGTAACTGTCGCTGAAACATGGAATGGCTAGCTATGTTACTAGGTAACTCATCAACCAATTGCCTTGGGTTTGGTTTACCCCATTGGTGGAGGCGAAGTTACTTAGAACGTTGGTTAGTTGGGGGTTAGGGTTTTCCTTGTTTCGTTTGTATTTAAATGAGAAAGGTCGTCGACCAAGCCAGTAGGGGCATGAAGCCTTCCTACGAGAGGTTCTTCGCGACCTCTGTGTTCTCCTTTGGCATTACATGGTAGATTGTACATTGAATGAAATTTTTTTAAAGTAGAAACTCACAGCATTGACTAGACAAGCTTCCCCAATGGCGCTTTGTCTCGGCAAATGCGTTCGGACTCTATGTAACGATGCTCCACTTGTATTTAATGGAAAAGCTACAACATTATTATTAATTCTTTTCATTGTGTGTATGTTTATTACTTTAAAATCGTAATGGTGGATAGGTGCAAAGCTCAACTTGATCTGTAATAACCCACCGCATTTCGTCGAGACTGTTCACTCAATTGAAATCGTAACATAATTTGGGAACAATGCTTGCATGGTTGAAATATTCATTGGTTTTGGAGCTAGATCTTCTAGTCTCATAGATGCTATTATCTCAACTGTGCACCCCAAAGGACTGCACACTCATTCCCCAACCTTGGGGTTTCAGGGCAGTGCCCCCGAGAAAATTTTTTGGGCCTGTTTTCACCAACAGTTTTCGGGCCCATGGTTTTGGGTAACCTTTGGTATTTTCCCATTGTATTTCCCTTAAAAAATAAAGACATTGTAATATTGCTAGGGTTGATGTATTAGGTTTTATGCATTGTAAAGCTCTTTGATATTAGAAGAGAGACTGTGAGATAGTCAAGAGGAAGTGCAGCGGTTGTGGTGCAGGTTGTATCCCTTCACTTTGCTGGACGGTATAATAATAAGGACTGGAAACTTCAATGTGGATGTAGCCCAAGTTGGGTGAACCACGATATATTTGTGTCTCTCTTGTAATGTGTATGTGTGATTATATTTGCATTTATGTTTATTGGCATTGCTCTGCGATCCTATTTTTCTAACAATTGGTATCAGAGCCAAAGGTCCATTTGGCATATAAACCCACAGGAAACTAGGGTTTCTGGTTTGAGTGGGAGAAATGGCAGAAGAAGGAAAGTTTAAGGTCGAGAAGTTTAACGGCCAAAAATTTCAGCTATGGAAAATTCAAATGGAGGACTATCTGTACCAGAAGGATCTATTCCTACCATTGGGAGGAAGAGCAAAGCAGTCGTCGGCCATGAAGGATGAAGAATGGGAGGTTCTTGACAGAAAGGCTCTGGGAACAATACGGATGAGCCTGGATTCGTCGGTGGCTTTCAATATCTCAAAATAAACGACAACAGAGGGTTTGATGAGCGCACTGGGTAAGCTGTATGAAAAACCCTGGGCCTCAAGCAAGGTATTTCTAATGAAGCATTTATTTAATATGAAGATGTCTGAAGGTGGATCTGTTACTGATCATTTAAATGAGTTTAATACAGCTACAAATCAATTAAGTTCTGTAAGTGTGAACTTTGATGATGAGGTTAGGGATGTTCTAATATTGTGTTCATTGCCAGAAAGCTGGAATAGCTTGGTCATGGCTGTAAGTAACTATGTCTTTGGTTCAAACACCTTGAAATTTGATGATGTTATTGGTGTTATTCTTAGCAAGTAAATGCAAAGAAAAAACACAGGTGAGACATTAGGTAATGCGTTGACCATGGAGAGTAGGGGAATCCAAAAGGAGAGAGGAAAGAGCCAAGGTAATCGTGGCAAGTCTAAAATGAGCAGATCCAAGTCCAAACTAGCAAAGATAGAGTGCTAAAACTGTGGAAAGAAAGAATATCTAAAGAAAGATTGCAGATCTGTAAAAAAGAAAGGAGATGCACAGCAAGAAACTACCCAGGAAGCAAATGTAGCAGGTGATGTGTTACGATATGCTTTGATTCTTACATCAGATAATACTAGTGATTATAGGGTAGTAGATTCAGGGGCTTCATATCATGCTACACCCCATAGGAAATAGTTTCATGATTATGTTCCAAGCGATTTTCGACATGTTTTATTGGGTGATGATGAGCCATGTAAAATTGTTGGAATGGGTAAGGTATGGATAAAAGTTAAGAATGGAACTAATTGGCTGTTGAAAGATGTAAGGCATATTCCTCCTATGAAAATAAATCTGATCTCAACAGGGCAGTTGGGAGATGGGGGTTGTCTATCTACATTTGGAGAAAAGTGGTGGAAGATCACTAAAGGAGACAGGGTAGGTACGTTGTATTTATGTCCCTATAATACTGACCATTCTATCTTTTTAGCTTCCACAGGAACATATACAACATTGTGGCATCATAGGCTTGGCCACATGAGTGAGAAGGGGATGCAGATTCTCCACTCAAGGAAGGTGCTGCCAGATTTGAAACAGGTAAGTTTGGAATTCTGTGAAAACTATGTTTATGGAAAACAGAAGACTGACAGATTTCTCAGGGTTGGGAAATAGAAGAAGAATGAAAAGTTAGAGCTTATGCATACACATGTATGGGGACCAGCTCAGGTACAATATCTTGGTGGCTCTCATTATTATGTTACATTTATTGATGATGCAACTAGGAAAACTTGGGTTTATTGTATTAGACAAAAATCTGATGTGTTTTCTACTTTTAAGAAGTGGAAAGCTTTGGTTGAGAATGAGACAGGAAAAAGGTTGAAGTGTCTCAGATATGATAATGGAGGTGAGTACTGCGGCAAGGAGTTTGATAGTTATTGTTCATACCATGGGATTCATAGAGAGAAGACAGTCCTAGGAACACCACAAGAAAATGGTGTGTCAGAAAGGATGAACAGAACGATCATAGAGCGTGCAAGGTGTATGAGACTGCATGCAGGGATGTCCTTATAGTTTTGGTCGTATGCAGTAAATACTACTCTTTATTTAATAAACAAAGGGCCTTCAAGTGCTTTCGATGGTGGTATTTCAGAGGGGGCATGGACAGGTAAAAAGGTAAACTACTCATTTCTGAGAACGTTTCGTTGTGAAGCATTTGTCCATATTGATAAAGATAATAGAACAAAGCTTGAAACTAAATCCAATAAATGTACCTTTATTGGATATGGGGTTGATGATTTTGGTTATCGCTTATGGGATTATGAAAATAACAAAATCATCAGGAATAGAGATGTGATATTCAATGAAAAGGTCATGTATAAAGATTAGTTGTAGGGAAAGAAACAGGAAAAAGAAAACACAGAGTACACAGTGCTTGGTGAAATTACAGAAAATGAAGTTGCGAAGGTGCCAGAAAATTAAGAATAGCAGCAAGTACCTAAAACTCCTACAACTGCAAGAAGATCTACCAGGTTAAGTAGACTCCCTGAATGATACTCTCCTTCAATCTATTATTTATTGATGACTGATGCTGGTGAACCATAGTGTTATGAAGAAGAAATACAGGTGGAAGCTAAAAAGAAGTGGGAGCAAGGCATGAATAAGGAGATGGACTCATTGGTAGGAAACCAAACTTCGGATTTGGTTCAGTTGCCTGCCGGTAAAAGAGCATTGCAGAACAAATGGATTTATAGGTTGAAGGAAGAAGAAGGAGGTAAGAAGTGGTACAAGGCGAGACTTGTTGTTAAGCGGTTTGCACAGAAGAAAAGTATATATTTTGATGAAATATTTTCGCCTGTTGTTAAAATAACTTCAATTAGGACTATCTTAAGTCTAGTGGCGGTAGAAGATTTGCATCTTGAACAGTTAGATGTAAAAACAACCTTTCTCCATGGGGATTTGGAGGAAGAGATATATATGCAGTAGCCACAAGGGTATGAGGTCAAAGGTAAGGAGAACTTGGTATGTAGGTTGAAAAAGAGTTTGTATGGCTTGAAGCAAGCTCCAAGGTAGTGGTATTTAAAATTTGATAGGTTTATGACAGAACAAGGTTATAGTAGATGTCATTCTAACCACTACATTTATTTCAAGAAGCTATACAATAAAAGATATATTATCTTGTTATTGTATGTGGATGACATGCTTGTTGCAGGGTCTAACATGTAGGATATAAATGTAATCAAAAGGAAGCTAGTTAATTCATTTGCGATGAAGGATTTGCGTGCTGCAAAGGAAATCCTTGGTATGAGAATAACAAGAGACAAAAAAAATCACAAATTGACATTGTCTCAGGGTGAGTACATACAAAAGGTGTTGGAGAGGTTTAGAATGCAGAATGCAAAACCAGTTAGTACACCTTTGGCCAGCCATTTCAGTCTAAGTAAGGAAATGTGTCCCAAGACATAGGAAGAGATAGATTACATGTCCAAGATTCCCTATCAATCAGTAGTTGGCAGCTTGATGTATGCCATGGTGTGCACCAGACTAGATATTGCACATGTAGTGGAAGTTGTGAGCAGATATATGAACAATCCAGGTAAAGAACATTAGAAGGCAGTCCAATGGATTCTCAGGTATTTGAGAGGTACTACTACACACGCATTATGTTTTGGAGGTTTAGACACTGTTCTACAAGGATATGTTGATGCAGATATGGCAGGTGATAAGGATAGCAGGAGGAGCACCACAGGGTATGTGTTTACTGTAGGTGGAACAATAGTAAGCTGAATTTTGAAACTGCAGAAGTTTATTGCACTTTCAACAACTGAAGCAGAGTATGTTGTTGTTATAGAGGCTAATAATGAGATGATTTGGTTGCAGAGGTTTATGGAGGATTTGGGTAAGAAGAAGAAGGATAGCAGGTTGTAGAGTGACAGCCAGAGTGCCATTCATCTTGCAAAGAACTCATCATTCCATTCAAGGACTAAACATATATAGCTCAAGTGCCATTTGATACGCTCTGTTCTGGAAGATGAACTGTTGAAGATGGAAAAGATACATACTAGCCATAATACTGCAGACATGTTTACAAAGGTAGTGACTAGAGAGAAATTGAGTTCCTGCTTGGTTTCAGTTGGCCTTCTAGCATGAAGGTGAAGATGAGAAAGTTGCTAAGTCCAAGGTCCATCAAGTACAACAGTGGTGGAGTTATTGTGATCAGTCCCCAAGTGGGAGATTGTTGGTTGTGGAGCCATATCTTCTAGTCTCATAGCTGATATTATCTCAGTTGTGCAGCCCAGAGGACTGTACACTCATTCCCCGACCTTGGGGTTCAGGCATACAGGGGGCAGAGCCCCCGTGAATGGGCGTTCGGGGGTAGAGCCCCCGAGAAATGGGGGTTCGAGGGCAACGCCCCGAGAAAATTTTTTGTTGTTGTTTTTGCTAGTAGTTTTCGGGCCCATGGTTTTGGGTAACCCGTGGTATTTTCCCATTGTATTTCCCTTATAAAATAAAGACATTGTAATATGGCTAGGGTTGATGTATTAGGTTTTATGCATTGTAAAGACCTCTGAGATCAGAAGAGAGTCTATGAGATAGTGAAGAGGAAGTGCAGCGGCTGTGCTGCAGGTTGTATCCCATCACTTTGTTGGACGGTATAATAATAAGGACTGGCAACTTCAGTGTGGAAATAACCCAAGTTGGGTGAACCACGATATATCTGTGTCTCTCTTGTAATGTGTATGTGTGATTATATTTGCATTTATGTTTATTGTTATTGCTCTGCGATCCTGTTTTTCTAACAATTGGTATAAGAACCAAAGGTCCACTTGGCAGATAAACCCACAAGAAACTAGGGTTTCTTGTTTGACTGGGACCAATGGAAAGAGAAGGAAAGTTTAAGGTTGAGAAGTTTAACGGCCAAAACTTCCAGTTATGGAAAATGCAAATGGAGAACTATCTGTACCAGAAGGATCTATTATTACCGTTGGGAGGAAGAGCAAAGTAGCCGACGGCCATGAAGGATGAAGAATGGGAGAATCTTGACAGAAAGGCTCTGGGAACAATACGGATGAGTCTGGCTTCGTCGGTGGCTTTCAATATCTCAAAAGAAACAACAACAGAGGGTTTGATGAGTGCACTGGGTAAGCTGTATGAAA
Source organism: Larix kaempferi (assembly GCA_027924585.1). NCBI lineage: Eukaryota > Viridiplantae > Streptophyta > Pinopsida > Pinales > Pinaceae > Larix > Larix kaempferi. The sequence goes on along the minus strand of BSBM01000963.1, from coordinate 8,778,170 downwards.
AACCCTTGGCCTCAAACAAGGTATTTCTAATGAAGCATTTATTTAATATGAAGATGTCTGAAGGTGGATCTGTTACTGATCATTTAAATGAGTTTAATACAGTTACAAATCAACTAAGTTCTGTAAGTGTGAACTTTGATGATGAGGTTAGGGCTCTTCTAATATTGTGTTCATTGCTAGAAAGATGGAATAGCTTGGTCATGGCTGTAAGTAACTCTGTCTCTAGTTCAAACACCTTGAAATGTGATGATGTTATTGGTGTTATTCTTAGCGAGGAAATGCGAAGAAAAAGAACAGGTAAGACATGAGGTAATGAGTTGACCATAGAGAGCAGGGAAAGACAAAATGAGAGAGGAAAGAGCCAAGGTAATCGTGGCAAGTCTAAAATGGACAGATCCAAGTCTAGACTTGGAAAGATAGAGTGCTGGAACTCTGGAAAGAAAGGATATCTGAAGAAAGACTACAAATCTCTAAAGAAGAAAGGAGATGCACAGCAGGAAACTACCCAGGAAGCAAATGTAGCAAGTGATGTTTTACAATATGCTTTGATTCTTGCATTAGATAATACTAGTGATTATTGGGTAGTAGATTCAGGGGCTTCATGTCATGCTACACCCCATAGGAAATAGTTTCATGATTATGTTCCAGGCGATTTTGGACATGTTTTATTAGCTGATGATGAACCATATAAAATTGTTGGAATGGGTAAGGTATGGATAAAAGTTAAGAATGGAACTGATTGGTTGTTGAAAGATGTGAAGCATATTCCTACTATGAAAAGAAATATGATCTCAACAGGCTAGTTGGGAGAAGGCAGCTATCTATGTACATTTGGAGAAAAGTGGTGGAAGATCACTAAAGGAGACAAGGTAGGTATGTAATATTTATGTCCTCATAATACTGAAACATTCTATATCTTTAGCTTCCACAGGAACATATACAACATTGTGGCATCATAGGCTTGGCCACATGAGTGAGAAGGGGATGCAGATTCTCCACTCAAGGAAGTTGCTGCCAAATTTGAAGCAGGTAAGTTTGGAATTCTGTGAAAATTGTGTTTATGGAAAAAAGAAGAGAGTCAGATTTCTCAGGGTTGAGAAATAGAAGAAGAATGAAAAGTTAGAGCTTGTGCATACAGATGTATGGGGACCAACTTATGTACAATCTCTTGGTGGCTCTCATTATTATGTTACATTTATTGATGATGCAACTATGAAAACTTGGGCTTATTGCATTAGGCAGAAATATGATGTGTTTGCTACTTTTTAAGTGTTGATGTATATGTAAATTCGGAATGTATTTCATCTATGTATTTCATATATATTTATTGTACCCTTATTAGAGATGTGTTATTCCTCTATAAGGAAGTGTCGTCATGTGGATTGACAAGTGTCGCAAGTGTGTGTACTTGCCGATGGGTTATTAGACCACCATGTGTGGGGTCGGCCCTGAAATATATATTATATTGTGGATGTGCCTAGCTAGACAAGACGGCCCCATAAGGTGACTGGGCAAACAGGTTAGTATAAATAGAGATCAGGAGATCTCTATTTAGATCATTCGGAAAGTCATCTCTCTCTCACTCAGAAAGTGGCGCACTAGTGAGGAGGAGGATCATCTACTTCTAGGAGACTATCTCAAGTGTATTTTGGTTGTACTTTGGTTGATCCATTGCTCTCTCTATCTCTAAGGAAGTTGTGGGGTTTTTCATCTTAGGGTTTTCCGCATGGAAACTCTGTGTCTCTTGTCTCTCATGCTTTTGATTCTTGTGATGCTTGTCATGCTTATTGTGATTGTTATGCATTGAAATACTGTATATGTTATTCTCTCAATGAAGATCCTAGAGTATTGTGAATTAATGCTCAAAATTTAACATGGTATCAGAGCTAACTTGAGAAGAGGACATTTTGCAGTGATGGAAACTTGAGTTTCTTGTTTATTGGGTTTCTCTCCACAGATTTTGGAAAAGTAGTATAGTAGATTGACTCTACTCATCAAGGAGAATCTATCTGTCCAATCAGAATTCAATTCTGAGCATTTTCAAATTTTGCCCTAAAAATTAGGGTTTCCACAAAAAACGGAATTTCTGAAATCTGAAGACATAGCTGGAAGCTCCTTGCAAAAATCAAAGTTTAGAGCTTTGGATCGAGATTTTTGGTTGGGTAGATCTCCGGGAAACTCAAACCCTAATTCAAGGCTCTCCCTAGTGAACCTGGGAGGACAAAAAGGAAAATCTAAAGGGTAAAGCTTTGCTGATCTCAAATTCTGAATACACCAGGCTGATCAGCTCATCAAGGCGCATCTTTCTATCTTTTAAAAAATTGAAATTCACATTTTGAATTTTTAGGGTTTTTTCGACAAACCCTAATCCGGGACCAGATCTAGTTTTCAGCATTTCAAGTGGTAAGGCCTAAATCTTTTCTATTTCCATTTGAAGTACTCTTTAAGATGTCTCACCACACCAAGCTTGAGGATAAGCTTGAAGGACCTGATAACTTCCGAGCTTGGAAGTATAGGATTGGGTTAATCCTGGAAGAGAATGAGTTGGACTCATATGTAAAAGAAGACATCCCTATCCCAGAGGATGAAGAGGCTAAGGTATTGCATAAGAAAAACTTGGTTAAGGCAAAGAGAATCATTGTTGATTCTATCAAAGACCATCTCATACCCCATGTGTCTTCTCTAAAGACACCCAAGGAGATATTTGACTCTTTGACCAAGCTATTTGAAGGGAAGAACATAAATCGGAAGATGACCCTGCAGAACTAATTGAAAAGAGTAAAGTTTCAGAATGGAGACACCATTCAATCTTATTTTTCAAGGGTCTCCCAGATCAAGGAACAACTAGAAGCAGTGGATGAAATGGTGGAGAATGGTGAAGTGGTGATGACCACTATAAATGGCCTACCCAAGTCATGGGATTCCTTTATTCAAGGAATTTGTGCAAGGAAGAAGTTGATTTCCTTCAACAGATTGCGGGAAGAATGCTCTCAAAAAGAAGCTAGTCTTGTGGCCTGAGAAGAAAATATGGGAAATGAAGATCAAGCTCTCATAGCACATGCCAGGAAAGGCAAGTCCAAGAAGGAATCATCTCATAACAGAAGATTCTCACACCACCATTATCATAAAGATAAGAAAGATCTCAGATGCTTCAATTGCAATGAGAAGGGACACTTTGCTTCCGATTGTCCCAAGAAGAAGAAAGACAACAACAACAAATTCAATAAGAAGAAGAAGAATAACAAAAGAAGATATCATGCTCATGCTGCCGAAGATGATGAACCCCCAAAGAAGAAGGCTAGGGCAGAAAGTGATAGCGATGATGACTCATCAAGTGAAGAAGAATATGTTCTAATTTCTGCTCTCACGGGTACTATCTCCCATGGTTGTAATGATTGGTTGATTGATAGTGGGGATTCCAAACACATGAATGGGTTTAAGGAATCTTTTGTGAATCTATCTGAACATGAATCACCCCATAAGGTGAAACTTAGGGATGATTATCAATACCCAATCAAAGGAAGTGGTGAAGCCTCCTACAACCTAGATTCTGGAAAATCTTTGAAGATGAAAGAATTCCTTTATGTACCTGGGTTCAAGAAGAACTTACTCTCCATCTCTACATTGGATGAAAAAGGTATGAGGGTTGTATTTGTGGATGGCCAAGTCATAATGTGGCCAAAGGGAAAGACCATAGATGATGCAGTAGTGATTGGAGAGCAAGAAGGAGGTTTGTATAAATTAAAGGGACAACCTGAACATGCCATGGTACATGAATCCATGGATCCAAGTGAACTTTGGCATAGAAGACTTGCTCATATGCACTATAGGGAACTTCCAATTGCAAGGAAGTCTGTAGAGGGTCTTCCTGAAATCAAGACCAAACATGAAAGTGTTTGCAAAGGATGTGCAAAAGGTAAGAACATTAAGAAGGCTTTCCCAAGCAGTGAAAGCAAGGCAAAAGACATCTTGGAAATCATCCACTCAGATGTATGTGGTCCTATGTCATCTAGTTCTCTGAGTGGGTATGTTTACTATGTCTCATTTATTGATGACTTCTCCAGGAAGACTTGGGTATAATTCTTGAAGAGAAAAGATGAGGTGTTTGATAAATTCAAGGAATTCAAAACCTTGATGGAGAATCAAACTGACAAGAAGATCAAAATTTTCAGATCCGACAATGGTGGAGAATTCACCTTAGGTGACTTCAAGAAGCTTTGTAGTGATTCAGGGATTAAGAGGGAGTTGACTGCTCCTTATAATCCTCAACAGAATGGAGTTGCAGAAAGGAAGGACAGAATAATCATGGAAGCAGCCAGGGCAATACTGTATGACCAGGATCTACCTATGCATCTATGGGTAGAAGCAGCTAGAATAGTTGTATATGTGTAGAACAGAACACCCCACAAGATATTGGATAACAAGACACCAGAAGAGGTCTTTTCTGGTAAGAAACCTGAAGTCAGGCATCTCAGAATATTTGGTTGTCCAGTATACACTCATGTCCCAAAGGAAAAGAGGACTAAACTAGATCCTTCAGGAAAAGGGTATCTTTGTGGGTTACAGTGAAAGCTTGAAGGCTTACAGAATATACTTTCCAGGGTTCAAGAAGATTGATGTCAGCAGGGATGTAACATTTGATGAAAACTCAGCATTCATCAAATCAAGGAAGGCACCTATCGAGGTTTATGAAGAACCTAAGGAAACTAGATTTCAAGACACTACCATGATTGAAGTAGTTCCAAAATTTGTTCGTGAGTTTGAAGATCTGCAAGAACCTATAGATCCACCCCATGAGGATAACTCTCACAAGAGGAAACCTACATGGGCTAGAGAGCTCATTCAAGATGCAGAAAGATTTGGCATTCCAGAAGAAGAACATAGAGCAAAGAAGAGAACCAGATCACATACCAGCTATGTTGCTTTACTCTGTGACATTATGAACAAAGAGCCTTCCAGTTATGAAGAAGCAACGGAAAAGAAAGAATGGAAGGATGCCATGGTTGAGGAATACCAATCAATAATGAAGAATGATGTTTGGGATGTTGTACCAAGACCTAAAGAGAAGTCTGTTGTGACTTCTAAATGGATCTACAAAATCAAGCATGTTGCAGATGGAAGTGTAGAGAAATACAAAGCAAGATTCGTAGCTCGTGGCTTCTCTCAGAAAGAGGGAATAGATTATGAAGAAACTTTTGCACCTGTAGCCAGGTATACTTCCATCAGAATAGTACTTTCCCTGGCTGCAGCAATGAAATGGAAAATACACCAGATGGATGTCAAGATTGCTTTCTTGAATGGTGTAGTTGAAGAGGAAGTATATGTGGAGCAGCCACTTGGTTTCGAAATACATGACAGGGAGTCATATGTGTGCAGATTGAAGAAAGCCTTGTATGGCTTGAAACAAGCTCCCAGAACTTGGTATGGTAGGATGGATAGTTTCCTATCTAGTTTGGGCTTTACCAAGAGTAAAGCAGATTCCAACCTTTATTACAAGGTTGAGGAAGGGAATCCTGTGATTCTACTCCTATATGTGGATGACTTATTTGTAATAGGAGATGACAGATTGATTGCAGATACTAAGAGAAAGCTTGCTGCCGGGTTCGATATGAAAGATTTGAGAATGATGCATTATTTCCTAGGTATGGAGGTGTGGCAGAGTATAGGTGGGATCTTCCTTGGTCAAGGGAAGTACATAGTAGATTTCCTGAAGAGATTCAGAATGATGGATTACAAGGCCATGGCCACACCTATGGCATCGAATATGAAGCTTCTATCTGATGCTTCATCTGAGCCGGTTGATGTCTCTATGTATCGTCAGATGATTGGGTCCTTGATGTACCTGACAAACACAAGACCAGATATTTGCATTGCAGTGAACACATTGAGTCAGTTCCTGATAGATCCGAGGAGTGTTCATCTGGTTGCTGTAAAGCATGTTCTGAGGTACCTGAAGGGTACAGTGGATTATGGGCTCAAGTATGAGGTGAATCAAAAGTTTAACCTACAGGGTTATGTTGATTCAGATTGGGCTGGTAGTGCTGCAGATAGGAAGAGCACATCTGGGTGCTGCTTTAGTATGGGATCAGGTGTGATCTCTTGGTTTAGTAGGAAGCAGTCTTGTGTAGCACTAAGTACAGCTAAGGTAGAGTATGTTGCATTCTGTTCAGCTCGTTGTGAGGTAGTATGGCTACGGAAGCTACTGTATGAATTATTTGACCTCCCGTTGGATACTACTAGTATCTTCTGTGATAACCAGAGTTGTGTGAAGCTGTCTGAGAACCCAGTGTTTCACGACAGGTCGAAACACATAGAGATCAAATATGACTATATTAGGGATATGGTGTAGAGAAAAGTTGTGAAGCTCTTGTACGTTGTGACGGACGAGCAGATTGCAGATGTGCTGACAAAGCCACTAGACAGGGTGAAGTTCAAGTACTTCAGGGAGAGGCTTGGTGTTCTTCAAATTGATGACACTTCGAGGAAGAAGTGATGGACACATTTACTGAAGCCATTCCAAGCATGTTGGAAGGAGGATCCTTCACATGGCTGTGGATGTAAGCATTGGATGATGAGCATCGGGATGATGTTCTGGTTTCTGCTTTGTATGATCAGTTGGATCATTTTTATATGTATGTATGCATGCATCATGTTGGATGTTGGATATGATCAGTTGGATCATTTATATGTATATGTATGCATCATGTTGGATGTTGGATATGATCAGTTGGATCATTTATATGTATATGTACGCATCAAGTTGGATGTTGGATATGATCAGTTGGATCATTTATATGTATGTACGCATCATGTTGGATGTTGGATATGATCAGTTGGATCATGTGTATGTATTTTGTATAAGCATCATGTTGGATGCTTGGACCATGTATCTGTATATGTATCAGGTGGATACATTGTATGATCAGGTGGATCATGTATGGTGATATGTATCATGTATTTGTATTTGTATCAGGTGGATCATGTATTATGATATGTATCAGGTAGATACATGGTATGCATCAGGTAGATGCATTGTATGATCAGGATGATCATGGATGACGAGCTTCAGGATGTTGCTCCAAATGACATGTAGCAGGATGTTGCAGTGATGATGATCAGGTTGATCATGTGTACATTAGGATGATGTATGGTGAGTGTCAGGTTGATACTCTGTGGCCGTGGAACGGGTTGTGCAGATAAGCATGTAATTTCTGCCCTGGGAGATTTGCAGATAGTCTTTCGAGGTTTTACCTACAGCATGTAATTTGTACGTTGGGATATCTAGCAAATGCTCTTCCGAGGTTTTGCTTGGGAGGACATATAATTTGTGCCCTGTGAGATCTGTAGATAGTATTTCAAGGTTTTTCCTATGGGATGTAATTTGTGCCCTGGGATATCTGGCAGATGCTCTTTCGAGGTTTTGTCCTATGGCATGTAATTTGTGCCCTGGGAGATCCGATAGGTTGAGCCATGTGCTCGTAATCAGTCCTGGGATGCTCTTTGGAGGTTTTTCCATGACCACATGTAATTTGTTCCCTAGGAGATCCAATAGGTTGAGCCGTGTGCTCACAATTAGTCCTGGCATGCTCTTTCAAGGTTTTGTAGTGACCACATGTAATTTGTGCCCTGGGAGATCCGATAGGTTAAGCCTTGTGCTCGTAATCAGTCCTGGGATTCTCTTTCGAGGTTTTGTGGTGGGGTCACATGTAATAAGTCCTGGAGATCTGGACAGGATGAGAAAGGCTTCAGATGCTCTTTAGGGTTCTTGCTAGTCAAGAGACTCTTTTAAGCTTTTGTGACGCACGTAATAAGTCCTAAGATTTCCACAGTATGGCCAGTGATGATGAAGACCTGCAGGTGGTGGGCCTACATCCATTATGAAAAAGGACTGGCTCTGTAGAACTTCCTATGATGAGTAGAGTCAGAGATTGGTTGAGATAGCAGCAGCAATGACGATGATGATGATGATGATCCTGAGAAGAAGACTTGTCTAGCAGATCTGTGTCAAGAAATACCTTCCTAGTTAAGAGGGAGTGTTGATGTATATGTAACTTTGGAATGTATTTCATCTATGTATTTCATATATATTTATTGTACCCTTATTAGAGATGTGTTATTCCTCTATAAGGAAGTGACATCATGTGGATTGACAAGTGTCGCAAGTGTGTATTGTTGAGATATTGTAACTTCAAAGAATATTATATTTGTACTTTATTATTCCGGAGATGTTTCATTCCTCCGTGAAGATCTTATTGTATATCCGGAGATGTTTATTCCTCCGTCGGAATGTGGTAACTCGGGTTATTAGACCACCCTAGAGGGGTCGGCCCAGTCAGTTGTAGTGGGGTATTTAACCCATTGGTTAAATACGAGCCTACGTGTACCTGTGTAAAATACATGTCAGTGTAGTGTATAAATAGAGGAGGTGTGTTCCTCATTTGACACATACACTCACTTGAGAAAGGAGCACTTGTGGAGGAGAGGTCTGCTATGGTGGAGGAGGAGATCATATATTTGGTTTGCATCTTTGTGTATTGCTGGTCATCTATATTGAGGAAGCTTTACTAGGTTTTCTACCCCATGAGGGTTTCCCAGGATAAATCTGTGTCTCTTGTGTTTATGCTATGCTTGTTGTTTCTTCAGGGATCCTATATATGCTATTATTGTGAAATGGAATGTAATGCTGCTATTTTCAGTCTTATCATATTAAATATTAACATGGTATCAGAGCTAACCTGAAGGAAGACAAGGTATGGCACTTACGACACTTGCTTTACTTACGACAATTTGAAGGTTAGGGTTTTACATAGCAAAAACCAGTCATCGTGGCACTTTCGCTATAAATCCATTTTGGCGACGGTTCAGGGTCTGAAACGTTTACAGGTCGAAGATAACATCCCCAGGTACCTTGTGTCCAAAGGGAATCCTCAGATTCGTTGTACTTTGTGAGTTATGATCAGTACAAGTTAGGGTTTCTGCCTCTTCCAGATCTCAGTCAAAATCAGGTGACCTTGGAAAAAAGGTCATAACTTGGGATAGGAAGCTCCAAATGAAATTTAGTAAAAAGTGACAGGTAGTACACAGACTGTACTATCTCAGAAACTTTTTTCAGAGGCCGAAGGTGAACCAGTGACACGTGGCACGCCGTACAAGTTCGCTCTCCTGTTTTATCCCATAAACAGGTCACATTGCGAAACGTGGCATAACTCTCTCTCAGAGAATCCAATTGAGGTAAGACCTATCAGGATGGAAAGATAACAGGTCGAGATATCTCATAAAAAAATTTCAGAGGCCGAAGTTCAAACAGTGACACGTGGCATGCCGTACAAGTTCGCTCTCCTGTTTTATCCCATAAACAGGCCATGTTGCGACACTTGGCATAACTCTCTCTCAGAAAACCCAATTGAGGTCAGACCTATCAGGATGGAAAGATGACAGGTCAGGCTACTGCAGAAAAAGGGTTTCAGACCCTGTGGAGCAAAAATTTCAGAGTTATAGCAGAAACAATCAGGTGCATATTTCTGTCAAAACAGAATTATTTTTGGAGCACCTTTATTCATGGCTTCCGGAATTTAGGGTTTCGGAGAAAGTTAGAATTTTTGGAATCGGAGTCCACGGCTGAATGCTACTCAGGAAAATCGAAATTTAGAGACCAAGATCAAATTTTTTGGTTGGGTGGAAGACCGGGCTTGATCAAACCCCAGTTCGGGATTTTGATCGGGAAGATGGAAAATTAGGGCTTCAGCAAAAGTTGGAATTTTTGAAGTCTGTAAACACGGCTGGAAGCTCCTAAGAAAAATAAGAGTTTAGAGCCTTGGATCGAACCTTTTGTTTGGGAAGAAGGGTGGGCTTCATCAAACCGGATCCTGTCCAAAAGATCCAGAAGTTTCAAAGGCAATTTTGAGGGGTCAAATTTTGGAAATTCCAAAATTGAAGTATGCTAGTTTGATCAGCTCAGCAAGACATATTCTTTCATCCATTCAGAAGTATGAAAGTCAAAGATTGAACTTTTAGGGTTTCTCTAGCAAACCCTAATCAAGCTCCAGATCAAGTTTCAGGGGGAGTTGAGGCTAAGGCCTTACATAAGAAGACTACAAGAAGTCTCGACAGGTATGACTTAAGGAGGCTCAGGTATGTCTTGAAATATAATTCTTGATTAAGTTCATGACGTGTTTGTCTTCATTGTTAGAACATTTTTCCACCTATGTACATTAATCATTTATTAATGATGATTAATTAGCCCAAGTGATTAATGATTACATCCCTAAGTTGATTAGCTACTAAATGGTCAATTATCATGAACTAGATGGCAAATGTGAACAAGTGCTGAGTCAAACCAGCTAAGTGGAGCGCTCCCCAGGGCAATTAATGCACTCAGCATGCCTAGAGCGCCCTCCTCAGGTCATTTAATGCACTCAGCATGCTTCTCTTCTACCTAGGGCGCATTTGCTCTCTTTGTGGACAATCTTGCCTTGTTTTGTCACATTTTTGACCAATTTTAGACTCCAAACCTCTAACCAACCAGTTTCTTCACATGTGTGAGGTCACATGGGCCTGTCCAGTCATTCCCAGCATTCACACTGCAGATTCGAACCAGTTTGGGATGGTTTGGGATATTTTGGTCAACCTAGGGGGGTTTGAGCTTTTTCTAAGCTAGATCAGTGTGAACACTCCAGATGGATTCGAATTCTTCCAGATTTGTATATATGGGTGTTCTTAACCTTTGCTAAGGTTGGACAGTTAATAATATTGACATTATTCACCAATTCATGTGTATTGTTCTTCATTCATTTAAATTTTTTATGCTAATTCTTGCAAATGTTGTGCAATCTTTCACCAGTGAGGAATCCACAGTAGCTAGATTCAACTGTGCTTGAGATTTTACATGGTATCAGAGCTCTTGGAGCTAGAATTCGAACCAGTAGACTGTTGTAGTGGATTGCCAGAAACAGTGGAGAAACCACATAATTCCTGAGGCCATTGCCTTGAGCTTACTGGAGAAATCTAGTGGCTCCTCTCAGGTGTGATGCTCTCCCGAATGCACCCACTATCCATACAGGGTTCGAATCTGTGAGTGTAGATCCCTCCAGAGTGATTTGAGAGTTGTTTGCAGGTATTGGAGTTCAGCATTGTCAGCAAGTGCGAATTGCAGCAGAGGAGAATGGAGCCATCTCACCCAAACGTGCTCACACCCTTCAACTATTTCGATTGGAAGGCAGAAATGGTGATTTTGCTGAGATCCAAGGGTCTCTACAGAATCACGATGGGCACTGAGGTTGAGCCAAACTCAGCTGTGGAGAAATCCAAGTTTTTTAACAGAATGGATGAGGCATTTGGCCTCCTTTGTCTCAGCATTTCGAGAGACCTCCTGTTTCATGTGGAAAGTCTAGCAACTCCAAATGAAGTGTGGCTCAAGCTTGAGACACTATTTGGAAAGACTGATGAGATGAGAGGCCACCAGCTCGAAAATGAGCTTGTCTCACTGAGCCCAGGGAATTTCGATTCCATCCAGGACTTCTTCACCAAGTTCAAGAACTTGGTCTTGCAGATCAGACAATGTGGCATAGAGAAGAAAGAAGAACAGTTGGTGTTGTCCATTCTCTCCAAATTGGGTTCTGAATACTCAGTTTTTGTGTCTTCCTTCAACTCCACAAGGCTCACAGTCAGAGGTTGGAAGATGCCATCCTTGGCTGACTTCATGGAGATGCTAACTCAAGAGCAAGACAAGCTGGTCTTGATGGGATCCATCAAACAAAAAGATCAAGTTCTTGCAGCTGGAGATTCGAAATGTGGAAGAAGCAAGCAAAAACCCAGGGTTTCGAAACCTCAAGAGAAGAAGAGAAAGGATGAGAGGCCCAAATCCTCTGAGGGGGTTTCGAATCCTGTCAAGAACAAGGGAAAGAAGGCTGAGAAGACAAAATGTAGCTACTGTCAAAGAGGTTTTCATCCAGAGAGCTCATGCATGAAGAAAACCATAGACACCATGACACATCTCCTACATAAAAATAATATTCCTCTTCCTGAAAGTTCCAAGAAGAAGGAGTGCGTTTCTGAAGACAAGGAGAGCTTCCATGCTTTGGTGGCTAGCTCATCTCATTCACCTTTGTTTATCATTGATTCAGGTGCCTCAAGGCACATGGCTTCCTCAAGAGACTCGTTTTCTGAACTTGCTCCCTACAGTGGCCTCTCAATTCGAATGGGAGATGACTCAGAAATCCCTGCTCATGGCATTGGGAAAATCTCTATGGAGAATGGCTTCTTCTCCAATGTGCTGTATGTACCAAATCTTGCAGCAAACTTGCTCTCTGTGTATCAAATGACACATACTGGAGCAGCAAAGAAGGTGGTCTTCACTCAGGATGAAGTGGAGATATCAGAAGTTACCACCGGGAAAATTGTTGCAAAGGGTGTTGCAGACCATGACATGAAGATGTACATGTTCTCCCACTTCCTCGAATTTTCTTCACCAAGTGTGCTGCTGTCACATGGGAATGAGACCAGCAAGCTATGGCATCAAAGGTATGGGCACCTAAACTACAGATATCTTCAAGTTTTAAGCAAAGAAAATATGGTAGAAGGGCTGCCCCAAATCAGATTTTCGAGTGGAACATGCAAGGGTTGCATGATTGGGAAACATCCTGAAAGGAAGTATGACAAAGGGAAGGCTAGGAGGGCTGATCAACCTCTTGGGATAGTACATTCTGATCTCATAGGGACACTCCCCACACCCTCCTATGGCTGCAGCAAATATGTGCTCACCTTCATCGATGACTACTCAAGGTACTGCTGGTTATTTTTCCTTAAGCAAAAATCTGAAGTCTTTGATTGTTTCAAGAATTTTAAGAGCATGGTTGAGAACTTCAGTGGGAAGGCCATGAAGATTTTGAGGACTGATAATGGTAGAGAGTATGTCAACAACAATTTGCAGCAGCTCTGTCAAGAGCATGGCATTCAGATGCAACACTCAGTGCCCTACACACCTCAGCAAAATGGTGTTGCAGAGCGCAAAAATAGAGCACTGAAAGAGATGGCAACTTGCATGTTGCAAGCAAGGGATTTGTCTCCCAAATTATGGGCTGAAGCTATGAATTGTGCAGCATATGTTCAGAACAGGGCACCACACAAAGCATTGCAAGGAGTCACTCCATTTGAAGCTTGGATGGGCCACAAGCCAAATGTCTCACATTTCAGAATTTTTGGCTCAAGGGCTTGGGCCAGAATTCCACCGGAGAAGAGAAAGGCATTGCAGCCCCAAAGCAAGGAGTCAATCATGGTTGGGTATGCAGAGGATTCCAAGGGCTACAAGCTCTTTGATCCATCCACTCACAAAACTTTCATTGAAAGAAGTGTCAAATTCGAAGAGGAAGAATTTTTGCAAGCTAGTGAACAAGGTGATGGGGAATGCTCATTCCCTCGTCTTGATGATGAAGTAAGTAGTGATTCATTCTCTGATATTTCTGATTCTGATATTGCTGAAGATGATGTTGATATGGATTCTGAACATATCCCTCCCTCAAGGCCCAAGTGGGTAGAGAAAACAATTCAAAGTGCCGGAGAGCTAGTGGGAGATCCCCAAGATGCTAGGAAAACTAGATCTCAATTTCACAATTCCTTTGCATATAATAATTCTGATCTGAGTGAGGCATGTTATTTGATGGTTGGATCTGATCCAATGTCATATTCAGAAGCATGTATAGACCCAAGGTGGCAATCAGCCATGCAAGAGGAGATGAACTCACTCCATGAGAACAAAACTTGGGATTTGGTCCCTCTTCCTCCCAAGAGGAAACTAGTGCAATGCAAGTGGATTTATAGAACCAAAATTGGATCTGATTGCTCTGATCTGAAGTATAAGGCCAGGTTGGTGGCTAAGGGTTACTCTCAGGTCCAAGGAGTGGACTATACAGAAACATTTGCACCGGTGGCAAAGATGGACTCCATAAGACTAGTTTTGGCCATTGGGGCTTCCAAGCGATGGGAGATTCATCACATGGATGTAAAAAGTGCCTTTCTTCATGGGGATCTGAATGAGGAGATTTATATGCAGCAGCCTGAAGGTTTTATCTCTGATCATACACTTGTTTGCAGGTTGAACAAATCACTCTACGGGCTCAAGCAAGCTCCTAGAGCATGGTATGCAAAAATGGACAATTTTCTGCTATCTTTGGGGTTTGAGAGGTGTAAGTCTGATCCAAATGTGTATATGCAGCATGTTAGTGATCTGATATTGATTATTGTACTGTATGTTGATGATCTTTTGATCACTGGTAGCTGCACCAAAGAACTTGACTCAGTTAAGAGAGCATTGCACAGTGCATTCTCCATGACCGATCTAGGATTGCTAAAACAATTTCTGGGTTTGGAGATTGATCAATCTGTGAATGGAATTTCTGTATGTCAGTCAAGGTATGCTTCAGATTTGCTGCAGAAATTTAAGATGGCTGAATGTAAGTCTGCAAAATTTCCATTTCTTTCAGGAGTTAAGCTTACAGAATGGGGTTCTTCACCACTAGTTGACAGTTCGTTGTATAGACAACTAGTTGGGAGTTTGTTGTATCTTACACACTCTCGACCAGATTTGTCTTATGCTGTTGGGGCTGTTGCAAGGCACATGCAAGAGCCTCATGAGATCCATTGGAAGGCAGCCAAGAGGATCCTTCATTATGTTCAGGGTACTAAGTCTTTTGGTATCCATTATGCTGCTGGTTCATCCCTTGAACTAGTAGGATTTACAGATTTTGATTGGGCCGGTGATTGTATTGATCGGAAGTCAACTTCCGGTTATGTATTTATGCTTGCACATGGACCTATATGCTGGTCAAGCAAGAAACAAAGCACTATTTCCTTATCTTCAGCTGAGGCCGAGTACAGGGGAGCAGTCAATGCAGCCACACAATGTGTTTGGTTGCAAGGTATTCTTGCAGAGTTCGGGATTGTCTTTGATTCACCCACTATTATTTGGTGTGATAATCAAAGTACAATCAAGATTTCTACCGATCCAGTACAGAGGCAGAGGACCAAGCACATAGAGATACACATGCATTACATTCGGGGTTTGGTGCATGACCGGATCATAGCATTGCAGTATTGCCCATCCAGTGAGCAAACTGCTGATATCTTCACCAAGTGTTTTACCGAGAAGACCTTCACTCACCTTAGATCTTTGCTTGGGGTGAGTGATGCATGGTGATGATTGGTGTATTTTGATATATGCCACATGTCCATTTTAGAGGGGAGGTTTTATTTCCCATGTGGTTTTCCTCCTTACCTTGGTTACATGGACAAATAAATTTTATGATGTAAAAGGTGACTTGAGCCTAGTTGCCAAGGCCTTAATTTTTTATATTTCACTAAGTCTAGCTTAAGGGGGGGTGTTAGAACATTTTTCCACCTATGTACATTAATCATTTATTAATGATGATTAATTAGCCCAAGTGATTAATGATTACATCCCTAAGTTGATTAGCTACTAAATGGTCAATTATCATGAACTAGATGGCAAATGTGAACAAGTGCTGAGTCAAACCAGCTAAGTGGAGCGCTCCCCAGGGCAATTAATGCACTCAGCATGCCTAGAGCGCCCTCCTCAGGTCATTTAATGCACTCAGCATGCTTCTCTTCTACCTAGGGCGCATTTGCTCTCTTTGTGGACAATCTTGCCTTGTTTTGTCACATTTTTGACCAATTTTAGACTCCAAACCTCTAACCAACCAGTTTCTTCACATGTGTGAGGTCACATGGGCCTGTCCAGTCATTCCCAGCATTCACACTACAGATTCGAACCAGTTTGGGATGGTTTGGGATATTTTGGTCAACCTAGGGGGGTTTGAGCTTTTTCTAAGCTAGATCAGTGTGAACACTCCAGATGGATTCGAATTCTTCCAGATTTGTATATATGGGTGTTCTTAACCTTTGCTAAGGTTGGACAGTTAATAATATTGACATTATTCACCAATTCATGTGTATTGTTCTTCATTCATTTAAATTTTTTATGCTAATTCTTGCAAATGTTGTGCAATCTTTCACCAGTGAGGAATCCACAGTAGCTAGATTCAACTGTGCTTGAGATTTTACATTCATATTATTTATTAGTACAATATTGATTAATGTTAGAATTGTCTTATCACCCTAGTAACAGTATGAATGCATGTGAATGATCAAAGACATTCATTTATTAGGGCTATATGATTGTACTAATGCATTATGATGTTTTGCGAGGTTGATGTTGTCTGCTAACAAGATACAGGTACATCACAAAAGACAAATCAGGTTCCATGACCATGAAAACATGAAGACAAAGACTCATCCATAATATTTGTTCTACTTATGAGGTATGTATGACTTTGTTATATTATGCTTAACCTATGAGACATGCAGGTTCTAGCTCAGGATCTCTAAATCATTGAAGAGATTGTTTAGGTATGTTGTACGTAACTAAGTAGGTATACTAATCCAGGTATGTTTCCCATGAATCTTACCTTGTGTTAGGATCCCTTATGTAAGTATACTTGGTATGATTGGTTATGCTTATTCATAAAGTTAGTAATCAAGGGATTATGCATATTATGTCTTTTATCTTGATTGATGATATGCATGAGTAAAAGAAGACTTCCCTGAAATCTTGAATACTAATGTTTATTAACTATAATCATGACTATACATTTTCAAGATTATTTAGAACTATAATGTTTTGATAACATTTAGAACATACTAATGGGTGTATGTTTGTGTATGAGATCATGAGGATGACACTTGAACATGCACAGTGGTACAGAATGAATAGAAGTTCAAAAGACATACAGAAGATCAAGCGGGAGGCAACCACACAAACATAAAAGATAAGTATTTGAGTTGTTATTTGAAATAGTAAATGATATTGCCTGTAATAGGTTGTATGCATATTTGTATTCCTAGAATATATGATGCTGAGTGTAAACATTCATAGAGCATTGAACAGTATACTACTAATATGCATATGATTGGTAAGTTGGACAAACATTCCATTGTTGCTTGTCTAGAATGACACCTCTTTGCTGACATGCTGAGAGCTGTGCACACTCTCGATAGTATGTTCTGGTAGAGATGGAAGGCATCTAGATAGCCACTGTATGCATACAGGATATGGGAAAGTGTTGTGCCAAAGTATTGGTCAAAATAGTTGCATAACTATGTAAATGATATCTGTATGCATAATAGGTTATCATGTCAATATGATTTGATGATTATGAAGTATTACTAATCATGTACTTAATTTTGATTTGTAGGAAAGATCATGATGAATGATGAACACTGAACAAGCGATGGATGTTAAAAAGAAAAAAAAAAAAAGAAAAAAAGGATTTTCAAATCAAACACACTATAGAAGGCTTGTGGATAGAAGATTCTCTTAGAAAGAAGAAGAGAATCATGATGAGATGTTTGCTCCAAGTGGCTAGATAAGACCATTCGCTTAATGGTGTAATTAAAGAAGAATTGTGAATCAGGTTCTGTATGGGTTCCCAGGATCGATAGTAATTGATGAGAATACATGTGAGGATTGCATCATCCTTGGACTTTCAGTCCTAAAGAGAGCCGTAGACGTAAGGTCTCCGAGAATGAAGTCCTTGGTGGACTTGAGGGGATTGGATCATCTCTGGACTTTCAGTCCTAAAGAGAGCCGTAGACGTGAGGTCTCCGAGAATGAAGTCCTTGGTGGACTTGAGGGGATTGGATCATCCCTGGACTTTCAGTCCTAAAGAGAGCCGTAGACGTAAGGTCTCCAAGAATGAAGTCCTCGGTGGACTTGAGGGGATTGGATCATCCCTGGACTTTCAGTCCTAAAGAGAGCCGTAGACATATGTCTTCGTGAATGAAGTTCTTGGTGAACATGTGAGGGGATTGGATCATCTGTGGACTTCAGTCCGAAAGAAGAGCCGTAGACGTATGTCTTAGTGAATGAAGTTCTTGGTGAACATGTGAGGGGATTGGATCATCCCTGGACTTCAGTCCGAAAGAAGAGCCGTAGACATATGTCTTCGAGAATGAAGTCCTTGATGGACGGTTGAGGATTAAGTCATCCTTGGACGTAGGTCCTAAATGCACGGTTGAGGATTAAGTCATCCTTGGACGTAGGTCCTAAATGCACGGTTGAGGATTAAGTCATCCTTGGACGTGGTCCTAAATGTACGGTGGAGGATTAAGTCATCCTTGGACGTGGTCCTAAATGTACGGTGGAGGATTAAGTCATCCTTGGACGTGGTCCTAAATGTACGGTTGAGGATTAAGTCATCCTTGGATGTGGTCCTAAATGTACAGTTGAGGATTAATTCATCCTTGGACATGGTCCTAAATGTACGGTTGAGGATTAAGTCATCCTTGGACGTGGTCCTAAATGTACGGTGGAGGATTAAGTCATCCTTGGACGTGGTCCTAAATGTACGGTGGAGGATTAAGTCATCCTTGGACGTGGTCCTAAATGTACGGTGGAGGATTAAGTCATCCTTGGACGTGGTCCTAAATGTACGGTTGTGGATTAAATCATCCTTGGACAGTAAATCTAGTAATTCCGAAAGGAAGGATAGTCCTAAATGAATTGAGTGGATTAAATCATCCTTGGACAGTAAATCCAGTAATTCCGAAAGGAAGGATAGTCCTAAATGAATTGAGTGGATTAAATCATCCTTGGACAGTAAATCCAGTAATTCCGAAAGGAAGGATAGTCCTAAATGAATTGAGTGGATTAAATCATCCTGGGACAGTAAATCCAGTAATTCCGAAAGGGAGGATAGTCCTAAATGAATTGAGTGGATTAAATCATCCTTGGACAGTAAATCCAGTAATTCCGAAAGGAAGGATAGTCCTAAATGAATTGAGTGGATTAAATCATCCTTGGACAGTAAATCCAATAATTCCGAAAGGAAGGATAGTCCTAAATGAATTGAGTGGATCAAATCATCCTTGGACAGTAAATCCAGTAATTCCGAAAGGAAGGATAGTCCTAAATGAATTGAATGGATTAAATCATCCTTGGACAGTAAATCCAGTAATTTTGAAAGGAAGGATAGTCCTAAATGAGATTGAGTGGACTAATCATCCTGTAAATAGATTGGGATTGCCTCATCCCTAGACATGGTGAGATGTCTTAAACTGATAAGGACTAATCATCCTGTAAATAGATTGGGATTGCCTCGTCCCTAGACATGGTGAGATGTCTTAAAGTGATAAGGACTAATCATCCTGTAAATAGATTGGGATTGCCTCGTCCCTAGACATGGTGAGATGTCTTAAGTGATAAGGACTAATCATCCAGTAAATAGATTGGGATTGCCTCGTCCCTAGACATGGTGAGGTGTCTTAAAGTGATAAGGATTGATCATCCTGTAAGTTGATCTGGATTGCATCATCCATGGACATGAGAGTTGTCTTAAACTGAGAGGGACTGATCATCCCGTAAGCGGATCAGGATTGTATCATCCTTGGACCTATGTCCTAAAGTGAGAGGGATTGATCATCCCGTAATTGGATCTTGTGTGTTGCAGGGTATGCTGCTATTGTGTATACTTGTATTGATGAGGATACTTGTATTGATGATGTGTATACTTGTATTGATGAGGATACTTGTATTGATGATGTGTATACTTGTATTGATGAGGATACTTGTATTGATGATGTGTATACTTGTATTGATGAGGATACTTGTATTAATGATATTTATACTTGTATTGATGATGTTGATGATCGTGATGATCTAGATGACGATGTTATTTATCGTGATGATCTAGATGACGATGCTGCTGATCGTGATGATCTAGATGACGATGCTGCTGATCGTGATGATCTAGATGACGATGTTGTTGATCGTGTGATGACGATGCTGATGATTGTGTGATGACGATGCTAATGATCGTGTGATGACGATGCTGATGATCGTGTGATGACGATGCTGATGATCGTGTGATGACGATGCTAATGATCGTGAGATGACGATGCCGATGATCGTGAGATGACGATGCTGATGATCGTGTGATGACGATGCTGATGATGGTGTGATGACGATGCTGATGATCGTGAGATGACGATGCTGATGATCGTGTGATGATGATAATCGTGAGGATCTAGATGATGATATTGTTGTAGCTGTTCAAGTGCTACAGAAGATAAAGACTCAATACTGAAGATGTCGATGTTCCAGTATTGAAGATGTTCCAGTAACTGCTTCAGTTACTGATGATGTTGAGAAAGCTTCCAATGATTTATAGATGTATCATGTATGATGTTGATGACTCCTTGCTCGTGCAGATGTTGTTATAATATCCTTCTCGTTAAGGGGGAGTGTTGAGATATTGTAACTTCAAAGAATATTATATTTGTACTTTATTATTCCGGAGATGTTTCATTCCTCCGTGAAGATCTTATTGTATATCCGGAGATGTTTATTCCTCCATCGGAATGTGGTAACTCGGGTTATTAGACCACCCTAGAGGGGTCGGCCCAGTTAGTTGTAGTGGGGTATTTAACCCATTGGTTAAATACGAGCCTACGTGTACCTGTGTAAAATACATGTCAGTGTAGTGTATAAATAGAGGAGGTGTGTTCCTCATTTGACACATACACTCACTTGAGAAAGGAGCACTTGTGGAGGAGAGGTCTGCTATGGTGGAGGAGGAGATCATATCTTTGGTTTGCATCTTTGTGTATTGCTGGTCATCTATATTGAGGAAGCTTTACTAGGTTTTCTACGCCATGAGGGTTTCCCAGGATAAATCTGTGTCTCTTGTGTTTATGCTATGCTTGTTGTTTCTTCAGGGATCCTATATATGCTATTATTGTGAAATGGAATGTAATGCTGCTATTTTCAGTCTTATCATATTAAATATTAACATGTATACTTGTCGATGGGTTATTAGACCACCATGTGTGGGGTCGGCCCTAAAATATATATTATATTGTGGATGTACCTAGCTAGACAAGTCGGCCCCATAAGGTCACTGGGCAAACAGGTTAGTATAAATAGAGATCAGGAGATCTCTATTTAGATCATTCAGAAAGTCATCTCTCTCTCACTCAGAAAGTGGCGCACTAGTGAGGAGGAGGATCATTTGCTTCTAGGAGACTATCTCAAGTGTATTTTGGTTGTACTTTGGTTGAGACATTTCTCTCTCTATCTCTGAGGAAGTTGTGGGGTTTTTCACCTTAGGGTTTTCCCCACGGAAACTCTGTGTCTCTTGTCTCTCATGCTTTTGATTCTTGTGATGCTTGTCATGCTTATTGTGATTGTTATGCATTGAAATACTATATATGTTATTCTCTCAGTGAAGATCCTAGAGTATTGTGAATTAATGCTCAAAATTTAACATTAAGAAGTGGAAAGCTTTGGTTGAGAATGAGACAGGTAAAAGGTTGAAGTGTCTCAGATATGATAATGGAGATGAGTACTGTGGCAAGGAGTTTGATAGTTATTGTTCATACCATGGGATTCGTAGAGAGAAGACAGTCCCAGGAACACCACAAGAAAATGGTGTGTCAGAAAGGATGAATAGAACGATCATGGAGTGTGCAAGGTGTATGAGACTGCACGTAGGGTTGCCCTAACAGTTTTGGTCGGATACAGTAAATACTGCTATTTATTTAATAAACAAAGGGCCTTCAAGTGATTTGGATGGTGGTATTCCAGAGGAGGCATGGACAGGTAAAAAGGTAAACTAGTCATTTCTGAGAATGTTTGGTTGTAAAGCACTTTTCCATATTGATAAAGATAATAAAACAAAGCTTGAAACTAAATCCAAGAAATGTACTTTTATTGGATATGGGGTTGATGATTTTGGTTATCGCTTATGGGACTATGAAAATAACAAAATCATCAGGAGAAGAGATGTGATATTCAATGAAAAGGTCATGTATAAATATCAGTTGTAGGGAAAGAAACAGGAAAAAGAAAACATAGAGTACATAGTGCTTGATGAAATTACAGAAAATGAAGTTCCGAAGGTGCAAGAAAATCAAGAACAACAGCAAGTACCTGAAACTCCTGCAACTGCAAGAATATCTACCAGGTTAAGTAGACTCCATGAACGATACTCTCCTTCAATGTATTATTTATTGATGACTGATGATGGTGAACCAGAGTGTTATGAAGAAGCAATGCAGGTGGAAACTAGAAAGAAGTGGGAGAAAGGAATGAATGAGCAGATGGACTCACTGGTAGGAAACCAGACTTGGGATTTGGTTCAGTTGCCTACCGATAAAAGAGCATTGCAAAACAAATGGATTTACAGGGTGAAAGAAGAAGAAGGAGGTAAGAAACAGTACAAGGCGAGACTTGTTGTTAAGGGGTTTGCACAGAAGAAAGGTATAGATTTTGATGAAATATTTTTGCCTATTGTTAAGATAACTTCAATTAGGACTATCTTAGGTCTAGTGGCGGTAGAAGATTTGCATCTTGAACAGTTAGATGTAAAAACAACCTTTCTCCATGGGGATTTGGAGGAAGAGATATATATGCAGCAGCCACAAGGGTATGAGGTCAAAGGTAAGGAGAACTTGGTATGCCGATTGAAAAAGAGTTTGTATGGCTTGAAGCAAGCTCCAAGGAAGTGGTATTTAAAATTTGACAGATTTATGACAGAACAAGGTTATAGTAGGTGTCATTCTGACCACTGTGTTTATTGCAAGAAACTAGACAATGAAAGATATATTATCTTGTTATTGTATGTGGATGGCATGCTTGTTGCAGGGTCTAACATGTAGGATATAAATGTACTCAAAAGGAAGCTAGCTAATTCATTTGTGATGAAGGATTTGGGTGCTGCAAAGCAAATCCTTGGTATGAGAGTAACAAGAGACAGGAAAAATCGCAAATTGACATTGTCTCGGGGTGAGTACATACAAAAGGTGTTGGAGAGGTTCAGAATGCAAAATGAAAAACCAGTTAGTACACCTTTGGCTAGCCATTTCAGTCTAAGTAAGGAAATGTGTCCCAAGACATAGGAAGAGACAGATTACGTGTCCAATATTTCCTATAAATCAGCAGTTGGCAGCTTGATGTATGCCATGGTGTGCACAAGACCAGATATTGTACATGTAGTGGGAGTTGTGAGCAGATTATATGAACAATCCAGGTAAAGAACATTGGAAGGCAGTACAGTGGATTCTTGGGTATTTGAGAGGTACTACTACATAGGCATTATGTTTTGGAGGTTCAGACACTGTTCTGCAAGGATATGTTGATGCAGATATGGCAGGTGATAAGGATAGCAGGAGGAGCACCACAAGGTATGTTTTTACTGTAGGTGGAACAACAATAAGCTGGATTTCAAAACTGTAGAAGGTTGTTGCACTTTCAAAAATGGAGGCAGTGTATGTTGTTGTTATAGAGGCTAGTAAAGAGATGATTTGGTTGCAGAGGTTTATGGAGGAATTGGGTAAGAAGCAGAAGGATAGCAGGTTGTATAGTGACAGCCAAAGTGCCATTCATATTGCAAAGAACTCATCATTCCATTCAAGGACTAAACATATACAAGTCAAGTACCATTTGATATGCTCTGTTCTAGAAGATGAACTATTGAAGCTGGAAAAGATACATACTAGCCAAAATCCTACAAACATGTTTACAAAGGTAGTGACCAGAGAGAAACTGAGTTCCTGCTCGGTTTCAGTTGGCCTTCTAGCATGAAGGTGAAGATGAGAAATTTGCAAAGTCCAAGATCCAGAAAGTACAGCAGTGGTGAAGTTGTTGTGATCAGTCTCCAAGTGGGAGATTGTTGGTTGTGGAGCCAGATCTTCTAGTCCCATAAGTGATATTATCTCAACCGTGCACCCTAGAGGACTATACACTCATTCCCCAACCTTGGGGTTCGGGGGTGCGGGGGGTGGAGCCCTCACGAACGAGGTTTCGGTGGCAACGCCCCGAGAAAAATTTTGGCGGCTATTTTTGCCAATAGTGTTCAGGCTCATGGTTTTGGGTAACCCATGGTATTTTCCCATTGTATTTCCCTTATAAAATAAAGACATTGTAATATGGCTAGGGTTGATGTATTAGGTTTTATGCACTGTAAATATCTATGAGATCAGAAGAGAGACTGTGAGACAGTCAAGAGGAAGTGCAGCAGCTGTGCTACAGGTTGTATCCCTTCACTTTTCTAGACGGTATAATAATAAGGACTGAAAAATTCAGTGTGGACGTATCCCAATTTGGGTGAACCACGATATATCTATGTCTCTCTTGTAATGTATATGTGTGATTATATTTGAATTTATGTTTATTGTTATTGCTCTGCGATCCTGTTTTGCTAACAATATTCTCTGTACTTGATATTTATATAAAATGTATGTGTTATTCTACAACAATATGAGCATATAGATAAATACTAGATGCCTAAATGTAATGTTTTGTTAACTTTAATTATAACATGGAAAGCACCTTCATGATACGCATCTTTAAAGATTAAAATAATTACAGTGTTGCATTCTTAAGCATACAGTGATAATTGTTTAACCCGTGAATAGTTAAAGAGTGGGATGAAGGCAATAAGCCTGACCAACATGTATCCAAAAATGGTTTGTTTATGTGGATCAATTTATAGCTTCTCCTTATGCAATTGTAACATCCCCTTCCATCAAACCAATGCAAGGGAGGGAACATGACTATAACATGGGGTGTCCAATTCTTCCCCAAAGCCATAATGGTAAAAAAATTTCCATTTAAATAAAATGCACAATTAAATTACACAGCGGAATTAAAATACATAATTGCACACACACAACAAACCTACATCAGTATAATCATCTCAAGCAAATGATGCATCAACAGGCAAGGAATCCATCCCATTCTCATGCTATGCACATAATTCATATCAATTTCATTAACATGATTAATTACCATTCCGTATTAACACATTACAGAACACAAAATGCATATAATTTATAACACAGATAACACTTATCTTGAAGATGAAGCTGTCCAAACAACTAGATATGTGAGAACAATGTTCCAACCAACCATAGAGCTCTGTCCAGCTTGTATTCTTCAGCTGAGAGATCACCCCCAAGCTGGGTTGTGCATCCACTAAGGAGGAACTAGATGGGCTCACTCATAGCCATGATTTCACTCAACAACTATGCTACACCAACACACCGTTGAGTTTGTCAAGCATATGAAAGACAAAGAAGGGCAATGCTAAGCCAGTGAGTTCAACCACAGAGCTACAGGCATCTCAAATGAATTCAACAGTCAAGGCACCCACATTACCTACCACACCCAACACAAGGAAGGCCCCCTTCTCTGCTGCACAGTCCCTCAGGCGTCCCTTCCCTCGAGGGCTCTTCAGGATGGGTATAGAAAGGTCCAGCTGCTAATTTTTGAGATTCTAGCCTTCACTGGGTTTATCAAGCAAACCCAACCTCTGCTCAGTCATTCACACTTGGATTTCTCAGAACTCTATCATTAAATAACTCAATACCGTCACTGGTTTTCTAGGCTATAAACACTGAGTTTTCCAATGGATTTTGGGGTATCTAATACTCTCAAATTCTACCCAAGGTTCATATCTATGGATCCCCCATTGGATTTCACTATCAAATACCAAATCTGGGCATTTTTGGCTCTTCAAAACGTGGGTTCTTGCAAAGTTGTGATTTCTGATTTTTCTCACTATTGGCAATTCGTTTTTGGATGGAAAATGATCCTGGTAACTTCCACAATGGAATGGGGATGAGGAAGAAGCAACTCCCATGAGGTAGAGTGAATTTTGGTACAAGAAAATAGATCTCATACCTACGAATACGAATTTTTGGGCTGCCCATGCTCCATTGAAGCCATGGACTGAAATCTTCAACGACTTCCTTACAACAGAAATAAATGTCATCAAGGAAAGTCAAATGGGTTCTCACAATGACATTTGGAAACATATGTTTCATCCCCACAACCACCTCACCACTCCTTAGTGGATACACATGGCCCCTTCTCATTTGTTGCTCCCATAGCCAGTTTTGGTATTTTATTGAAATATTAACATCTACATCAATTTACAATATTCCATGGCTTAATAGCACATGGGTATCAAAATATCAAATACTTGCTTGTTTTAAATAAAATCCGAACATACACTAGCAGGGCATTGGCCTTGAGCTCCACGCTAGGGAAACATACAACACATGTATACAATATTTACATTAGAAGCCAATATTTCTTAAGGGTCAAAATTGGGGTATTATAACAATATTTAATAAATGATTTCATATTTATTTTTGAATGCTTTCAAGCACCAATGTCAAGCTTAACTCAGTAATAGCTTATATATATATTTATGTAATATATATATATAATATATGAAATTGTAATCCACAACACAGTGCAAGACTGAATAATCAATGCATATATTATGATAATGATATTAGGGATATGGGTAAAACCCTCATATGCATATAACATTTTCATTCTGAATTAAATCCATTCATACAATGTTTATTTTATATGCAAGCATGTTAAAATTCAATATGCTAAGATAGAAAATAGCAGCATTACATTCCATTTCACAATAATAGCATATACAGGATCACTGAAGAAACAACAAGCACAGCATAAACACAAGAGACAGAGATTTATCCTGGGAAACCCTCATGGGGTAGAAAACCCAGCAAAGCTTCCTCAATATAGATGACCAGAAATATACAAAGATGAAACCCTGAGACATGATCTCCTCCTCCACAATAGCAGACCTCTCCTCCACAAGTGCGCTATCCTCAAGTGTGTGAGTGTGTCAAATGAGGAACACACCTCCTCTATTTATACACTACTCTGATATGTATTTTACACAAGTACATGTAGGCTCGTATTTAACCATTAGGTTAAATACCCCATTATAACTGACTGGGCCGACCCCCACATGGTGGGTCTAATAACCCTAGTTACCACAACCAACTTGGAGGAATAAACATCTCCGAATTTATAGTATAAACATATCGGAGGTATGGAACATCTCCGGAATAAATAATATACAAATATAATAT
This sequence comes from Larix kaempferi, assembly GCA_027924585.1. Classification (NCBI taxonomy): domain Eukaryota; kingdom Viridiplantae; phylum Streptophyta; class Pinopsida; order Pinales; family Pinaceae; genus Larix; species Larix kaempferi. The sequence goes on along the minus strand of BSBM01000963.1, from coordinate 8,751,185 downwards.
TCTTTGAAGTTACAATATTTCAACACTCCCCCTTAACGAGAAGGATATTATAACAGTATCTGCACGAGCAAGGAGTCATCAACATCATACATGATACATCTATAAATCATTGGAAGCTTTCTTCAATTTGTCTTCATCAGTAACTCAAACAGTTACTGGTACATCAATGTCAACATCAATATCAGCATTACGATCATCAGCATCGTAATCACACGATCAGCAGCATCATCATCACACTATCAACAGCAGCACGATCAGCATCGTCATCATACGATCATCAGCATCGTCATCACACGATCATCAGCATCGTCATCACACGATCATCAGCATCATCATCATACGATCATCAGTATCGTCATCAGCACCGTCATCACACGATCATCAGCATCGTCATCAGCATCGTCATCATACGATCATCAGCATCATCACCGCACGATCATCAGCATCGTCATCATACGATCATCAGCATCGTCATCATACGATCATCAGCATCATCACCGCACGATCATCAGCATCGTCATCATACGATCATCAGCATCGTCATCACACGATCATCGGCATCGTCAAGGAATGATGTAAACCAGTCATGTACCTTTTGAACTGAAGTCCAGGGACGATCCAGTCCTATCATTATCGAAGACATACGTCTACGGCTCTTCTTTCGGACTTAAGTCCAGGAATGATCCAATCCCTTCATTATCGGAGACATACGTCTACGGCTCTTCTTTCGGACCGAAGTCCAGGAATGATCCCAATCCCTTCATTATCGGAGACATACGTCTACGGCTCTTCTTTCGGACCGAAGTCCAGGAATGATCCCAATCCCTTCATTATCGGAGACATACGTCTACGGCTCTTCTTTCGGACCGAAGTCCAGGAATGATCCCAATCCCTTCATTATCGGAGACATACGTCTACGGCTCTTCTTTCGGACTGAAGTCCAGGAATGATCCCAGTCCCTTTATTATCGGAGACATACGTCTACGGCTCTTCTTTCGGACCGAAGTCCAGGAATGATCCCAATCCCTTCATTATCGGAGACATACGTCTACGGCTCTTCTTTCGGACCGAAGTCCAGGAATGATCCCAATCCCTTCATTATCGGAGACATACGTCTACGGATCTTCTTTCGGACTGAAGTCCAGGAATGATCCCAATCCCTTTATTATCGGAGACATACGTCTGCGGCTCTTCTTTCGGACCGAAGTCTAGGAATGATCCCAATCCCTTCATTATCGGAGACATACGTCTATGGCTCTTCTTTCGGACTGAAGTCCAGGAATGATCCCAATCCCTTTATTATCGGAGACATACGTCTACGGCTCTTCTTTCGGACCGAAGTACAGGAATGATCCCAATCCCTTCATTATCGAAGACCTCACGTCTACGGCTCTCTTTAGGACTGAAAGTCCAGGGATGATCCCAATCCCCTCAACTGTCCACTAAGGACTTCATTCTCGGAGACCTCACGTCTACGGCTCTCTTTAGGATTGAAAGTCCAGGGATGATCCAATCCCCTCAACTGTCCACTAAGGACTTCATTCTCGGAGACCTCACGTCTACGGCTCTCTTTAGGACTGAAAGTCCAGGGATGATCCAATCCCCTCAACTGTCCACTAAGGACTTCATTCTCGGAGACCTCACGTCTACGACTCTCTTTAGGACTGAAAGTCCAGGGATGATCCAATCCCCTCAACTGTCCACTAAGGACTTCATTCTCGGAGACCTCACGTCTATGGCTCTCTTTAGGACTGAAAGTCCAGGGATGATCCAATCCCCTCAACTGTCCACTAAGGACTTCATTCTCGGAGACCTCACGTCTACGGCTCTCTTTAGGACTGAAAGTCCAGGGATGATCCAATCCCCTCAACTGTCCACTAAGGACTTCATTCTCGGAGACCTCACGTCTACGGCTCTCTTTAGGACTGAAAGTCCAGGGATGATCCAATCCCCTCAACTGTATTCTCATCTATACAAGAGCAGTTATCACATTAGCATGTATTCTTACTAATCAAAACATGTATACATCTAGCATGTATTCTCACCAATACATCTATCATCAAAAGCATGTATAAGTAAAGCTAAGTATTCTAAGTATAAGAGTCCTAAATCTAAATATTTCTAAGTAACTGGGTGTAGGGAACATGTTACCTCATCAACGACCTTGTTGTTTGATGAGACAATCTCATCAGTAGTGACTATACTACTCCCCCTTTCGAGGAGGGTCCTTTTGAACTACACCAAGCTTGTCTCGGAAGTATTCAAACTTCACTCGAGACAGAGGTTTGGTTGGTAACTTCTTCACTTGACGTAGAGGCTTGGTTAGTACAACGGTAACCTGTTACAAATTCAAACTTTTAGAGTTCCTTTCTGTGTCATATCTTGTTAGTTCCCTATGTTCTTTGATTTATCATGGAACACTAGATTCTATGTCATCTTGATACAACTCTAATTATCACATAGGATCTCAGTTGGTTCTATCTCTAAGTCAAACAATCCTAAATCCAAACTTCTTCACAACTAGCAGAGCAAGCAGCCATATATTCCGCTTGTGCTGAGAGTCACACTAGACAGCTTCCAGCTAAACCACGAGATCATGGCTAATCCCAGACAATAACATCCTCTCGATGTGTTCTTCTTGTCTGATACACTTCCTGCCCAAACAGAATCTGAATAGCCATCTGAAGTCATGATCTTCAAGATAGCATAGATCAAATTCTATCGTGTCCTTTATGTGCCTCATCACATACTTTGCAACTATCAGGTAAACACATCTAGTTTCCACTAGATACTAACTCAAGGTGTGCCTTGATGAGCTGATCAAACTGATATATTTAGAATTTGAAAACTGCAAAGTTTTACTCCTCAATTTTGCCTTTGAAACTTTCGGATTCACTGGACGTGACCCTGAACTGGAGTTTGATGAAGCCCACTCTTTTGCCCCATCAAAAAGTTTGATCCAAAGCTCTAAGCTTCTATTTTTCTGAGGAGCTTCCAGCCGTGGTCACAGATTTCAAAAATTCCCATTTTTACAGAAGCCCTAATTTTCCACTTTTCTGATCAAAGTCCCGAACTAGGGTCTAATCAAGCCCGGCCTTCTTCCCAACCAAAAATTCTGATCTTGGTCTCTAAATTTCTATTTTGATGAGTAGCATCCAGCCGTGGTCTCCGATTACAAAAATTCCAACTTTCTTCAAAGCCCTAAATTTCGGAAGCCATGAATGAAGGTACCAAAAAATAATTCTGTTTTGACAGAAATATGTACCTGATTGTTTCTGGTGTAACTCCGAAATTTTTGATCCACAGGGTCTGAAAAGGTTTTTTGAGATAGCCTGACCTGATAGCTTTCCATCCTGACAGGTCTGACCTCAATTGGATGTTCTGAGAGAGAGTTATGCCAAATGTCGCAACGTGACCTGTTTTGGGAAAATACAGGAGAGCGAACTTGTACGGCGTGCCACGTGTCACTTTTTGATCTTCGGCCTCTGAAAAGTTTTTCTGAGATAGCTCGGCCTGTTATATTTCCATCCTGACAGGTCTGACCTCAATTGGATTCTCTGAGAGAGAGTTATTCCAAGTGTCGCAACGTGACCTGTTTATGGGATAATACAGGAGAGCGAACTTGTACTGCGTGCCACGTGTCACTGGTTCAACTTCGGCCTCTGAAAAAGTTTTCTGAGATAGTACAGTCTGTTTAATACCTGTCTCTTTTCACGAAATTTCATTTGGAGCTTCCTAGCCCAAGTTATGACCTTTTTCCCAAGGTCACCTGATTTTGACTCAGATCTGGAAGAGGCAGAAACCCTATATTGTACAGATCATAAATCACAAAGTACAACGAATTAGAGGTTGTCCTTTGGACACAAGGTACCTGGAAATCTTAGATTCGTCCTGTAACAATTTCAGATCCGAAAACGTCTCCAAAACGGATTTATAGCGAAAGTGCTACGATGACTGGTTTTTGCTATGTAAAACCCTAACCTTCAAATTGTCGTAAGTAAAGCAAGTGTCTTTAGTGCCATAACTTGTCTTCCTTCAGGTTAGCTCTGATACCATGTTAAAATTCAATATGCTAAGACAGAAAATAGCAGCATTACATTCCATTTCACAATAATAGCATATACAGGATCACTGAAGAAACAACAAGCACAGCATAAACACAAGAGACAGAGATTTATCCTGGGAAACCCTCATGGGGTAGAAAACCCAGCAAAGCTTCCTCAATATAGATGACCAGAAATATACAAAGATGAAACCCTGAGACATGATCTCCTCCTCCACAATAGCAGACCTCTCCTCCACAAGTGCGCTATCCTCAAGTGTGTGAGTGTGTCAAATGAGGAACACACCTCCTCTATTTATACACTACTCTGATATGTATTTTACACAAGTACATGTAGGCTCGTATTTAACCATTAGGTTAAATACCCCATTATAACTGACTAGGCCGACCCCCACATGGTGGGTCTAATAACCCTAGTTACCACAACCAACTTGGAGGAATAAACATCTCCGAATTTATAGTATAAACATATCGGAGGTATGGAACATCTCCGGAATAAATAATATACAAATATAATATTCTTTGAAGTTACAATATTTCAACAAAGCAAACAGTGTAGAGATCTGAGTCTGTCACGATTCGCATAGCTCCATAGGAAATGGAAATCGTATTAATATTAACACATTGAAACTTCCAATGCTATTTGGATAAGATGATAATGTTTATCTCGGAATGGGATTTAAATTGATGATTCAACTCAAAAAATAAAACAGTAAGCAGAATCACTTCAATTCATAAAAATAATTAACCTAGAAATGCCATACTAATGCAAAAGGTCATTCATCGACAGATTCATTAAGAGTATCAAACTATGTCGATCTACTAAATCGAAAAATATGGTAGATATGAACAATAGCATTTCTAGTGTTTCTGAAACAAACTCTACATCAAAAAGAGTTAAGAAAATATAAGGGCTAGACATGTAAACCTCAAGGTTTACATGTCTTCCCTATTCATATCATTATAATAAAATACATAAGAACTCTGTTAATAACTGGAATAGGTCTAATACAAAGATATGCATTATATGAATATGCTCCATAAAACCCTAGGCTAGCACATTGAACATATTGCTTTGTATAAACTACTGTAGACATATAAAACATCATAGAGATCTTATTTATGTCTATCTACTGTAAACATAAATAGTATTCTCACATTTATCCCGAAATCATAAATATTCCAGATCTTTAAAGTTGATCATAAGAAGAAACTTATTACAAATATCTATTAGTCTAGCTGATATTCATGCCCAGAATATCCATAATACATTCTACATCTTGTCAGATCTGATAAATATGTCATTCAACTATAAATTAGAGTTATTTAGAAACACATACAAAAACTATTCCATAAACAAATACTCTGCAAGTACAACATATAAATACTTATCTGAAATCTGCTGACCAGTGGAACCAAACACAACCTCCTAGCATTTGAATAGCAAGTTCTCCTTGCTTTCAGGTCACCCCCGAGCTGAGTTCACAATCCCCCAGGTAGAGTATAGATTTTAGATTACCCTTAACTTGTTTTCCCCAAGTTATTCAGGATATTTCAGAGGCAGCAGGAAACCCAATACCTAACTTAGTACTCCTGAGCTCCAGGATGCTCCAGGGGATTTTAAGCCTTAGCCATTAAGAGAATCAACAAAACACAACCTATTCATGTAAATGCAGTATTCCTACAAGATTGGGGTAGTTCTCCTACCTACACACAATTAAGTGGCCAAGCTCATACCAAGTTGTATAATTCCTCTTAATCTGGGCCAGTTTGGTACTCCCAAATATGCCCTCAATCACTTGACTTCAGGACCAGCTTGGTTCTCCCAAATATGTCCTCCCTCACCAGTCTTCATTTGTCTCAAGTTATTGTTTATCCCAGCACCCATTTCTCTTTTTTGTTCAGTATCATGAGAATATGAATAGTGATAATGATGAATGATAGAGTATTTCAATGAATTTCATTTTTTATTCTCTTAGGTGTGAAATTCCTCATTTTATGAATTCTTTTAATTCATTAGTTTCTCAAATCTCTTCTTTAGGGTTTTCCATTTCTCTCCAATAATAATTTCTTCTTAGTATTATTATGTGGCATTTTCCCTCCAACCTTAGGGGAATGTGACTCCCATCTCATTAATGTGTTGGTCCACATAGTCATTAGAAATCATTTTATCAGATTTCTAAAATCACCTAAGTAAAATGAAATAATACTTAAGCAGAAATATAATAGGGGTTCAAAGTCCAAAATTAGGGTATTACACTTCTAGCTTCAGATGCATGTTATAAGATATCAAATATCTATCTATGATTTTTCCACAATGTTGACCAACGTGACCTCGGTCGACAGGGGTTCTCTTCACTGTCGACACATACCGCAGTATCCCTAGGCACCGGCCCGAGTAGGTTTGAGCCCACCCAGCAACACTCGCAGAGAAGATGAGGTCAATAATACTAGCATCTAACATGCGATCAAATTCCGCCTTGACATTTTCCTTATGTAGTGGATTTAGCCGATAAGGTCACTGTTGGACTGGCTTAGCATCTGGTTTTAATGGAATCTTCATCTCTCCTAAATCACCCAGGATGCCCTTCATTTTGGAAAACTTCATGGGAAACACGTCTTGAAACTCATGAAGTAACTCAGTAACCTTACTCATCATCGCATCATCCAAATAATCCCCAACATTATAAAACTTGGGTGTAGCCTCTGTGCCGATATTCATCTTGCGAAGCTGCAATGGTTGACTGAACAGATTACTTGGCGCAACAGGTGGGACCACATCGCGACTCCCTTTAGATTCTAGAATGTTGACATTTTGGGGATCATCCTCATCCTCTGGCCCACCACTGATGTTGAAGCACTCCATGAGAGACTGCATCTGACAATATGTGTGCGTGTCAACAAGGTAGGCCGCCGGAACAACCTGAAGTACCACGTCGTGGATTAGTTGTAACGCGTTATGGACATCCAAGTTGGCATCCACAAAAGTGAACGTATGAGTGAAACAGACCGTCAACTCCCCCCATGTTGTAGATTCTTGCCACAAATCGGTTGCTGTGTACCATGAGCGCAGCATCTCATCCAAGGTATGGATTAAAGCATGGACCCACTCTTCTCTAGGTCGCGCTACCCATAATCGTTGACATTCCATCACATGATCATTGGGATTATTCCAGCCATCATACTTACCAATGTGATAAACCTTAGTATCACCGAACCGAACCATCATCAACCTTTTACACTGTGACCAACCATTAATGGATTTCTTATGGGTCACCCACCAGCGTGCTAGAGCAGCCTTCAGTGCTTCCTCCAATGCCAGCAATCGCTATGGTTTTGAGACGCGGTCTTCAAATTTTGTCAAAACGGTGGTTAGGACAGGCAACAAAACCATTTGTTGACCATCACGACCTTGGTCGACAGGGGTTTGCCTCACCATCGAGACATACCGCAGTCTCCCTGGGCACTGGCCCAAGCAAGTTTGAGCCCACCTAGCAACACCCACAGAGCGGATGAGGTCTCACCCGAGGCATCCAGGAAGAGCAGACGGAACCATGTTTCCACCAAGGGAGGAGGAGAGTTGTGGCTGCACGGACTAACTCTATTGCAGTACTTAAACAAAAAATGTAAACATTCGACATGGAGTTACAACATATTACTGAAACGCATCATTTGTCATCACAACAACAGTAAGCAGACATTGCATCAAGAAAATATAACAACATTCATATATTGCAACATTGCACAAAGATCATACCAAAACATCATCATTGTATTACTGTCACAGTCATATACTAGAAGCAAAACATAGATCTCCGTACGCATACATCTTCTTATCTCTCGCCCACTCTCTATCTTCCCCCTCTAACACTTACAACTCTCATCTATTTATAGGCCTCTGCCATTAAAATGTTTGTCCACTTACTAACGACTTCCTAACCGACACTACGGACAAATGACCCAATATCTAACTGACTCGGTCCAAATGACACAAAAACCCACATACTGCGGTACAATTGACTCAACATTACATAACATATGGTCTAAGTGACCCAATACCCACCAACTGTAGTATACTTTAACACAAAATACTCCTTCCGCGCCCTCATCTGATGTCTCACAGCGTCGGCAGTACTACGACATTTCCTGATCGAACCACCTGCCAACAAGCCCCCAACACAATCTTGTGGCTCACCCTCGAGCCATGTCAACTGCTGGACATCGTACATGCCGTGGTCTTTATTTTGATGTCTGCATACGGCTGTTCGACATTCTGCACCAGCTCTTGGGAATTCGTAGCCACTACCTGACTACTGATGTCATCGTCTATAGATGGGTGATCGGTAAGCTTGTCCATGACGTGCTATCGATACTTCTGTACTGCTTGTAGAGCTTCACCGGCTTGCAGCATCAATTTCCCACCAATGTCTTGGAATTCTTCCAACTGGGCCGCACGTGTCTTCTGCCGTTCATCTTCCTTGGCGACTCGTTGTTGCAATTCCTTCAGCTCGTGCGACTTAGCAACTTGCTCCATTGGTGGCAGGGTACTCATCGCAGCCTTTAATGTGGCCACCTGGCCCTCCGCTTCCTTCCAGGATTTAGTGAGCTGTTCAACTTGCTCATTGTGAACAATGCAGCCCCAAAATTGTATCGTGTCGACGGTGAGCCTGGTTGCCTGCGTTTCCAGCTCCTCCATCTGGGTGGCAACTTCCTCAAGTGCTCTTCTTCATTCATCCACCTCAACCTGAGGTGTACCGGGTTTCAGCTGGGCCTTCAACATGTCGCTCTCCTGCCGCAACTGAACAATAGCAGTTCCCAGTCACTGCACCCGTTCGAGCACGTTGCTCTCAGGAATGGGCTCCGACGTATGCTAGCATGCATCACAAATAGCCACCTCTAACTTCACATTGTAGTCCCACAATTGGTCTTCTCTATGATAAGAAAATCCTGATCCTTTTTAAGTTCCTCAAGTGCGCGAACCTACTCAGCCCGCTTCTTCTTAATGTCAATTTCAAGGTCATCCACTATTGTCCGTGTTGTGGCAGCCCTGCTTGTAAGCTCGTCAATAGCGGTGGTTGCAACTACCTTGCTTGCTTGCAATGTGATCGTTTCTGCTGCAACACGACATAAGGATTGTGTAACTAAGACACATTTTTGAAATGGTACCCCATGCAATATGTTCTGCCAATGTTCTAAGGAATCATTAGAGTCGGAAGATGCAAAGCTCTCACTACGCCACTCCAACTCACCATGGATGGTAGGATGAATATAATCTTCAGAAATATTGAATGCATGGTCCCATCCCGTGGGATCATCATCTTTTATAGGCTCAACGTATCGGTGTCCTTCAGCCGGATCCAATGGGGCTATGACTCTGAAATAACGATTCTCAAAGGTCATCATGCGCTTCTTGAAGTTGATTAAATATCCACTATCGTTAGCCCATCCAATCCCCAAGAGCACTAGATAAGAGCTTCCTCCCTCAACCACTTCAATGACATTGAAGTCCACATAAGTCTTCATGCCCTCAATATCGATCGTGAGCCGTGGAACTCACCCAATGGGTGTTACCTTCGCATGGTTAGAGAACCGGAGCTGCACAGGAGACTAGCTCAATGGGGGACTCCCCATCTTTTGCCATGCCTGTTTGGTTAAGATGTTAACATCCAAACCAAGGTCAAGAATAACAGAGTCAACATCATATTCACCAATCTGAATATTCATTTACGTCTCCTTTCCAGTCTTCCGTCACTGTAGGGAGTTTACTGCCGAATCCTGTCATCCTTTCGTAAATCGCTGCAACCATCCCTCAATCTCAACTAGGGCAGCCGAGTCTCGGGCTAATAACAGACAACTTTCAAGAAACTTTTGCAATGTCCTCGGTGGTGGCGGTCGATCAACGTCTGATGTAGTATCAAAGACAAGTGGCATATCGCAAACAATAGCCTTACCACGGTATTTCTCCAAAGTGCGACGTGCCTCCAGGAATGTCTCCCGATTCATATCAATGTCGAAAGGTACCATCTTCTGATCGGCCAACCGAATCAGTGGTCACAAACCATCTTCCCCAATCGTCTTTCCTCCACGAGTGACAACAGCCACTGAAGCATCTTGTGGTCACGGTTCTACAGAAATGGTCGCAATATTTTCTCCCTGCATCTGGTTCTACTGCAGATTCCTCAGTTGATTGACATTTGGATTGGCATTTGGTGGTGGTTGTGGGGGATGGTTTTGTACTGGTTGTTGTACTTGATTCTGTACTGGTTGCTGTTGCTGGGCCTAATTCCGTAGCTGCAGAGCATTCCCAGCTTTCCATCATGCAATCAACTGTGGACAATTCTCAACTGTATGATCATTACCAAAATAGAACGTACACTGATTCTATAGTAGTGGTTATTCGTGCAGGTAATGCCCCCATACCACATAGTGGTAACATTGAACAGGTCCATGACCATGTCGGCCTCCTCCTCCATGACCAAATCCACCAACGCGTCTGCCCCTGTAGCCTCCTCGGTAGCTGCCCTGCTGCTGGTACTGAGGTTGGTTAAATTGTTGCTGCATCGGTGCTGGTGGTATCCCTTTCCCTTGTGGTGCATACTGTGGTTGCTATGCATACTGTGGCTATGGGGAAGTCATCTGCATCGGAGTATATTGTGGCATGAACTGTTGCGGTTTCTATTGCTATGGTGAAAATTGCATCTACAGTTGCGATAGTGGCTGAGCTACCCGCGGTTGCAGTTGTGGCTGTTGCATGGTGCGCTGATCGTCCTCAACATAGAATGCATCACACATCCTCTCCTGTAGCAATCCATATGCACGATAATCCTTGTCATCGTGACCCACCGACTTGCAAAATGTGCAATAAATATTTCGCGGGGTTGCGACCATTTTCTACATATACGGGCAATTATCATGACTGTGCCCAAACACCTGACAAATGCGACACCACTACATACTGCCGCCATTCAATGCGTTTGGTGCTCCTGACACCAAATAATTACGGAAATCCAGGCAATTATCCTTCGTATGCCCTTCTCCTTGGCATCGCGTACACCATACTTCATCGCACTATTCCTTGTTCTTCTTCAAATATTGCAACTGTATAGTCAGGTTGGCGAGCTGTGTCTGTATCTATGACATCTCGGATGCATTATCTCCAATTGGTGATGCCTCCAACTGCATTGCAATCTCTAGAGCTTCGCTAGGCGTCGATATGTTTTGTTGCATCAGTGGCAGCCGAATGTGGGGTAGCAGTGCCGCAATGAACCATCCTTTATGTTAGACGACACTCATATCGAAAATAACCTTTTCCATCAACGTCTTGAATCGCTGGTCGAAATCCCATACCGTCTCATTGGGATACTGCTTAATTTCCTTCAATTCAGTAATATATTGAGCCTCAGACTTGGGTCGTCTAAATTCAGCAATCATCCCATCATGAATCTCATCTAGTGACTTCTCTGGGGTTCCCGTAGGGACTAGAATAAACTTCATCAACCAACCTAATGCACGACCTCACAGAGTCATGGCTAACTATCCTTTCTTAGCATCGGCATCAGTGATTTGTTTCATGGTCCATACCACTTCACACAAAAGCCAATATTGTTCTGGGTTGTCTGTCACACTTCTATAAAACAATGGTAACTTAGCATCATCGCCCGCCATTCTGGGCTTCCTTCCTCCTGTCGTTGTGCTACTACCAATTAACTTCTGTGGAATTAACGAACTTGGCGGTGTCGAAGTGGTATTTATTGTTGTTTGTGAGTCAGTGAGCGAAGGTGTGGGTACGTTGGTGCTGAGGTTTTGTCCTTCCTCTATCCTGGGCATAGCCTAGTCGTCCTTGTCAGGACTGTGAGGATGCTTCATCCCGTGTGGTCTTCCTTCACGATTTTGCAGTTCGATCGCAGCAGGACCTTCTCCTGTCCTCTGCCTCTTCTCCTATTGAAACCTCGCTCCTCCTCTTGTAAGACCACTTTCTTCCTCGGCTTCGCTCACAGTCTCCTCATGGTCTTCACCCATCTACCCCATACCATTCCATGTACCGTTCCCTAGCAGTCATGGTACCCACGACCTCCACCCACCAGGCTATCTACTGATCAAGGTGCATCTTCAATATACCCTTTTCGTAGATTAGCATCTTAATCGACAGTTGGAGCGACAGCAAAGACCTTCCCCTTGGTCCTCGGAAGAAGTATCTTCAACTTCACTATAGGATTTCTTCGTGTCGACTGTAAATTCAGTGATATATCCCTCCAAGATGTTATCAAGCCAAACTTCAACATCTCGCGATGCCTTGTTATCGACTTCTTGCAGCTCCTGAATAAATTTCGGGGTCCAAGCTGTCGGCTCACCACCCTAGAAGTTCCTCCTTTGGAAGGTCAGTTTTGACAACCACTCGTACAGAACGATCGAAAATTCACAGAAAAACCATTCGTTCGGATCGTCGTGAATATACCTTCCTAGCTAGTGATATACTATCAGTGGTGTGTTCCAGCTTTCTTATTCAACAAACTCCAACAACTTCTAATCAAACCAGATCTGTATCTCCGGCTTCGTCAGGTGCAACAACATGACCTCCTCTCACTCTGAACACGATCCCAGCAACGGAACCATTTGTTGACCAATGCGACCTCGGTCGACAGGGGTTTGCCTCACTGTCGACACATACCACAGTCTCCCTAGGTACCGGCCTGGGCAGGTTTGATCCCACCCAGCAACACCCGCAGAGTGGATGAGGTCTCACCCGAGGCGTCCAGGAAGAGCAGACAGAACCATGTTTCTGCCGAGGGAGGAGGAGAGTTGTGGCTGCACGAACTAGCTCTATTGCAGTACTTAAACAAAAAATTTAAACATTCGACATGGAGTTATAACATATTACTTAATCGCATCATTTATCATCACAACAATAGTAAGCAGACATTGCATCAAGAAAATATAACAACATTCATATATCGCAACATTGCACAAAGATCGTACCAAAACATCATCATTGTATTACTGTCACAATCATATACCAGAAGCCAAACATAGATCTCCATACGCATACATCTTCTTATCTCTCACCCACTCTCTATCTTCCCCTCTCTAACACTTACAACTCTCATCTATTTATAGGCCTCTGCCATTAAAATGTTTGTCCACTTACTAATGACATCCTAACCGACAGTATGGACAAATGGCCCAAAATCTAACTGACTTGGTCCAAATGACCCAAAAACCCGCATACTGCGGTACAATTGACTCAACATTACATAAGATATGGTCCAAGTGACCCAATACCCACCAACTGCGGTATACTTTAACACAAAATACTCCTTCCGCACCCTCATCCGATGTGTCGCAGCATCGGCAGTACTGCGAATTTCCTCATCGAACCGCCTGCCAACACACAACCTAGAAAAGAATATTATGCAATCCTTCGATGGGAAACATCCCAACGTTAATTTCAAGATGCATGAGCTGCTTCGCACCTTCAGTAAGTTCATCCAATGGGAATATTACATTCATTGTCTCAATGCATACTATCCTTGGTCTCATCGTCAAAGCATGAGCTTTTCTTTTCCTTTGGCTTGAATCGCCTATCATGTATTTGGAATCTAATTCCCTTACTAAGCCTTGTTGGACTTGTTCCACTCTTGCTACCTAGATCTTTAGCTCCGCGAGCCTCTCTATCATGGCCGCTTGGACTTCCTCGTGCTTGTTATCCTTCAATGTGAGTGTCTCTTCAAGATGCTCATTGACTCGGGCTACGATGAAGTCATGATCATCATCATGCAACTACGCATCGAGCGGAGTCTTATTTTCCTTATGTTTATTTATTTGAGATGCCTCTGGCACAGCTGTGTCAAGATTCTTCCTTTTCTCTCCTACTGGAAAGTCAACAGTTTGTTACTGTTCTTCTCCTAGATCTTGGCCCTGATCTTGAGTAGTTTTTGGTTCATCTTATTGGTTCTGGGTTTTTTTAGCTGCGCTTTCCTCTGATTTAGTGATCAATATCTCTGGCGCATCGATCTTCCACTAAGGTGGCCAATCTTCCATGATAAGATCAATTTTCTGCGCATCCAATTGTTATATCCCTTCAAACCATTCTGGATTATTTAGTTGTGCTCTCAGTTGAATGTAAATGAAGTGAAGGTTGGATTTGATTGTCATCTTATGAATATACACAATTGTTATTTATTTGGTAATACACGAAGTGCGCTTGATAACTTCACATAGTTTCTCATAATACGTAAAAAACTGTATATTGTTGAGTCTTTATCTGTCCGGCTTTGATTTTTCCCACATGTTTGCAAACCTGGGTCCTTGGTAATCTCCAATGAATACTAGTACATTGTGTTGATACTTAGTCTCTTTCCATCCTACAAGCGCGATCAAAACTAGAAGCCAACTATAATGGAATTGATGTCCATTATATTGTGTGTCCACAACATCATCTAAGAACAAGTTCAGTAGATAACTCTCCCAGTTATACTAGAGTCCATCCCTGGCCTTCATAGATAAGGAAATTACAATGGTCGGCACCTCATTCGGTCTGCATTTCTTTAGGACTCTCCTTGCGAGCAGTTGAAATGTGAACCTCATAGCTTGATCCTTGATTCCAACTATCTGATATTCACAAATTCCCTTGAGAAAACCAAATTCACTCTTCATTTTCTTGGCAATCTCTTTTCTTTTCTTTTTTGTCGACGAATTCCACTACAGGGTCAACACCTCTTTTGCTCAAGTGTGTGATTATGTAGATTAGGTATGTGTTGATGTCGATCTTGCGGTTTATGCACAAGTACCCTTGGTGCATACATGAGATTAATGTTCGCGCAACCGCTGTGAGCTCTGGGCTCCTGTCAAAATGTGGAATTCGCAGTAAGTTCAGTAACCCTGATGGCTGCAATGGGGCAATCCAGTCTTGCACTTAAATTGTTATATTTTTGTTGGCTTCATCATGTCTCCTACACATGTACTAGTCTGGTGGAAACTGAAGGTACTTCGTTTCCTGCACCAAGTCATGATCCGAGAACTTGCACTCTGGAATTTTACTAAGCAAATTCTCCTTTTAACACACATGAATGGGCAGCAGCGTGATCTTATACTGCGGATTCTTCATCCATATCACCACTGGCACATTATCTCTTCTTGGAGGGATGTATTCTTGGATAAGAAAAATGGGCCTGTCATGAGGTTGTTCTGGCAGAAATAGCTTTGGAATATTCACGACCTTTCAGTAGCCTTCTGCTTATCTTTCTGCTTTTGTTCTGGAATGTTTCGCGGTGAACTTCTAGATGTTCCACCTCTCTCTAGTACTGTTTTCTTCAATGGTGTCTTCATGACTCCTTCCAAACCAGAATGTTGGAATTCTCTTAATATATCATCTAGGATCGATTGTTCAGACATAAACTGTCATATTACTCTTGCTCTTGACTAGTAAAAACTCGGAAATTACATGTAGTAAAAATTAAACTTCATCGTAAAACTTGTAAATATGCGGTATTCAATATTTATAGGCATAGCGACACTAAGGTGTGCCCAAAAATGGCTAACTTAGCATTAAATGCTATGTTCGTTGGCTAAATATTGCTTAGATCTTGGTCCTTTCCTTGCTTTGAATGTGTCTTCACCAGACGAATATTCCTTAAAATCATAAACATCTGGTTTCCAAAAGTACTGTATAACAGATACTTTCTGACCAAAGCCTATAATGGCTAGTTTTATTTTACTTCATTGATGGTTAAGCAAGCGATGAAGTTCACTTTGCATTTTCCTTCTCGTAATTTGAACTTCGCAGCGATACTCCCTTCTTTTACTTCACATCCTAGTTTCCTATGTGTGCTATGCAGCACATCTTCCTATATTGTAGAACTGTGCATTTTAGCAAAGCTGTTGTGTGCAGACTTTGCCCTCTGTTTTAGTGTCCAATTTCAACTGTACTTGACACTTAAAAATTTCTTTCCTTGTTTAACTTTTGTTTATAGGAGTAGGTCCATCCCTGTAAGGATTGATTCTACTCCCATTGACAAGACCTTGCAATTTTTATCCAAGTAATGTGGCTAATTGAACTGCGCCACCATTAGTGACATGATTAACAATGTATGGCCCTAACCAATGCATTCTGAATTTTCCAGGAAATTTCATAAATTTTCTATCATAGAGGAGGACAAGGTCTCCTATCTGAAAATTTTTATTCTTGATGTGTCTATCATGTCATACCTGTTCTCTGTATTTCTGCACTTGTTGGTGAAATCCTGCAATGAATCGGTCTTCCTCCAATCCAACTAACTGTAGTAGTATTTCACCCATTTTCTGATCATCAGCCATATCTGTGAATGTTTCAATTCTTAAGCTTGGTACTATGTATTCCATGGGCATGACAGATTCATTTCCATAGGCTAATATTAATGTTTTATGACCTGTCAACTTCTTACAATTTGATCTATATGCCCATAATATTACTGGTATTTTGAGATCCCAATCATCCTTTTTTGTATTTCATACTTTGGTAAATGCATTCTCCAATACTTTATTAAAGGATTCTACAATGCCATTAGCTTCTGGATGATATGGTGTCCTCTTTTGATGGTAGATATGAAATTATTCTATTATGGATTCAATATTTCTATTCAGGAAATGTGTTCCTTGATCACTCATTAGAATCTTTGGACATCCAAACCTTGTCAAAATGTTCTAAAAAATGAACTGTGCAATGGTAACTACGCTACATCCCTTCACTAGTTTACCTCTGCCCATCTGGTTAGATATTTTATAGGTGTGATGATATATCAATTTATGCTTTCACTCTTTATTTATATTTGGGATTCAATCTGTAAGGTATTTTCTTAATAGGATTCGCATCAAGATTGAGAGGTATTTTCATAATTCCCAAGTCACCTAAAATTCCTTTCATTTCAGAAAACTTGATAGGGAACAAATCTTGATATTCACGTAGTAGGCTTGCAATTTTTTCTACTATTTCATCATCCTAGTAATCTCCAATAGAAGCAAACTTTGGTTCATCATTGGTACTAATATTGATATTTCTAGTCTTCACAGGGTTACTCATATCTAGAATCTCTAAATCAGGTCCTTGTACATCACGTTTTCCTTCAAACTTGAGTATATTCACATCATGAGGATCTTCATCTTCATCTTCGTCTAGTGAAAAGTTATAACATTGAAGGGCATGCTCCAACTGCATTTCCCAATATGGTTGCTTATACACAGGAAATAGCACATCATGAAATATATTATGTTTAATGATCTATAAATCCTCATTGACACTCAGACAATCATCCTCAAAACTAAAAGTGAATTGAAAACTTTTTATCATCATGTGCCAATCTGTTGTGCCTTTGTGAAGTTCTGCTTCTGTATACCAATTCTTTGGTATTTGATCCAATGTGTGCACAAACATATGAACCCATTCTGTCTTTGGTATATGAATCCATGCTTTCAATAGAAACTCTA
The DNA here is from genome assembly GCA_027924585.1 of Larix kaempferi. NCBI lineage: Eukaryota > Viridiplantae > Streptophyta > Pinopsida > Pinales > Pinaceae > Larix > Larix kaempferi. The sequence goes on along the minus strand of BSBM01000963.1, from coordinate 8,733,664 downwards.
TATGATCTCTAGGATCAGTTTGTCCATTGTATTTTACTTGTACTACCTCATTTTGTTCTGCAAATCTTATTTCCATCATGTGCTTACATTCTTCCCATGTGCTCAGGTTGTCTTTGTGTGCATCCCACCACCTAGAAAGTATAGCTCACAGTGCTATATCCAAAGCTGCTAGCTTATGTTCATTTGAAACTGATGCTAAATATTCATGAAGAAATCCATGGATATTACCCAAACCATCATAAGTAGGAATTGGACTTACCTCTATTCCAATCCAATGTAGTGACCTTGTTATCTTCACACACCGTCTTGCTGATACTTCATGCATTCGACTCTTCCAGTTCTCCAATCCTGCATCTAATTCTGATACACAAGAACTGTCACATCTCTAGCTCAACGTTCCATCATCTATAGGGTTAATGTAATATGCTTGATTCACTGTCATATTGTAAATATTGTCAAGCTCTTGATCTCTACATTCTTCTTGTACTGGTTCAACATACCTTGTTCCTTGTGAAGGATCGAGGGGTGTGATAAATTTGATATCTGGTCCTTCAAATATCATTTGTTTTTTCTTCAAGTTGATAATTCTGAGGTTATCAATTTCCCAGTCAATCCCCAATAATGGAGGATAGGGATTACAGTCATCTATAATATTAATAAACTCAAAGTCTGCTTTACTTCGCACTCCATCAATGTCAACAAGAACACTTGATAATCTCCCAAATCGTATAAACTTTTGTTGATTAGATAATCTCAAATGTATAGGAGACCAACATAAATTTGGCTTCCCCATCTGTTCCCATGCTTGTTTTGTTACCACGTTCACCTTTGATCCTAGGTCAAGAATGACCTAGTTCATTTCAAAATCTCCAATCTGGGCATTTAGCCTCATTTCTCTTCCTGTCCTTCTATGGTTCTTGATATGATGAACTACTCTATGTGCTTTTTTTACTTTATTACGTTGTCCATAATGGCCCAATAGGTTCTGTAATTATCCTAAGGCATTTCAATGCCTTCGCAGTTATATGCATCTCTGTAGAAACTGTGTGATAGGAATTGTATGCTCTGGCGAAGTTCATGATCCATCATATGAGATCGGGATATCTAATATGGGTGTCTGATCACTTCGCAATTGGATCTTTGTGGTCGAAGGTTCTGAGTCCTGAAATCCTTTTCTTGATTCCATAAAAACCTTTTTCTCCTGGTTAGGGTTGAATGTAGGAATTTTTCCAAGTGCCTTTATTACACAAGGCCCATCAGTAGGCTTTGGTATGTGTATGTGATCTTCAGAAGTCGAGGATTCATTCATCCTGTCATTTCCTATCACATCTCCACTTCACATCACAACATGGATGTTGCGATCTCCGTTTTTTTTCTCAAATTCAATCATCTGAATATTCTAGTTCTGTCCTTCTAGTCTTTTTTTTTGCATTTTTCCTTGCAAAATGGGACATGATTCAATGATATTGTCAAATGAATTATAGTACTTACAGGTAGTGAAAGGGTTCTGACAGTCTCTTGCTAAATGTCCAGGTTGAGCACAGTTATAACAGAAAATATGATCTCTTCCTCTCTATTGTCTTGTGTTACGTCCTCTTCCTCTGAATCCACCACGTACTCTATATGTGCCTTGATCATACCACACATTTTCCTTATTGTGTTGTGTTTCTCCTTGGACTCTGTAGAAATCATGTTTTCCTTCTATCATGAGTTCATATGCTCTACAGTTGGTATCATCATGGCCAACTGATTTACAAAATGTGCAGTATAGGTTTTTTGGTGTTTGTACATAATTCTAAAGTAGGTAATATTCCTTTAGGCGATGCCATCTACATCGGCAAATCTCACACCATGGTCCTTGAGGTTGGTTCAATGGATTCGATGCTCCACTAGAGAGGTAATCTTGGAATACAGGACAATGTTTCTTGGAGTGTCTTTTTGCTTTACATTTAGTGCACCAAACCTCTTCTCTTATTTCTTTTCCTTTATTCATATCTTGTGACTGTAATGTCAGGTTTGCTAGTTGTGTTTGTATTTGTACCATTCTTGTGCTAGTCTCTCCTATGGGCGAAGCTTCTAGCTTCATTGCAAATTCCAATTCTTATGTTTGCGAGGTTACCTTCTATTGCATCAATGGTAATATAATGTGGGTAAATAGCACATCTATGAACCATTCTTGATGCTCTTGCAGTGTTATTTGAAAGCTAACTTGATCTAACAAGGATTTGAATTTATGATCAAACTCCCACATGGTCTCATTAGGTTTCTATTTTATTTCTTTTAGCTCTGTAATGCACTGAGATTCTGACTTAGGTTTCTTAAATTCTCTAATAAGCGCAGTTCTAATATCAACTAGTGTTTTTTTCTATCCAACAGAATGTTTCATGAACCATGTTAAAGCTCTATCTCTAGATGTGGTTACTAACTAATCTTCTTTTATAGCATCATCTTGTACTTGCTTAATGTTCCATACAGCTTCAAAGAGAAACCAATGTTTCTTTGGATCTTCAAGACGAGTTCCTTTAAAAACAAGTAGCTTTATGTCATCTTCCATTCTTCTTCTAGGAAGTTTAGTGCTCTGACATGATGAAGGTATACCACTACTTGGATGATTTTGAGTACTTTCTCCTGCATTATTACTACTAGTAGTGTTCTGCGAACTAGTAATATTTATTTCTTCAACTATAGGTTTCTGCGGAGTAATAAGGTGGTGGCCAATGTTTCTATGTTCTATTTCACTATCAGACTCATATTGATATGAATTTATATCACTTCCTAACTTAATATCTAGGAATGTGTGATGTTCAAATTCACGAGACCTCTTTCTAGTGCTAACTTTATATATTTTCCACTTCACAAAATACCAATATCTTCGTCTATGTCACTATCTATGTTACTGAACATTACAGAATCAAAACCTAGGAATGTGATTTCATTTCTAAGACACATTTTTCATCTAATAGCATTTTTGTAGTGTCTCTTTTTAAGAATTTGCACAAACTAGGAAAATTTGTAATTTTTGGCCAATTCGACCCTTAGACTAGTATTGACTCAACTGCTTCCAAATTGCTCCAAATGGTTCTGAATTGGGTCTAAATGAGTTTGGAAGGTATTCATACATGTAAATGAGGCTTATGGATGCGTGGAAACTCTTAAAATACTTCTTCAATATTCATTTATAATCAGGGAAAAATGATGAACTTTACTAGTCAAATCGAGGTTCACAATCCTCAAGCGTAGGAGACAAAGATGGCTTCCCAAACACTCTAAAAATTTCCAAAATTTCAGAATAGATACATGGTACTGATAAATTACTTCAATGGGATCCACAATTAATCATTAATAAGTTTCTATAAGCTTCGGCAATTCCCATAAATCAGATGTTTGTATACTAGCTTTGCATAGGGGGGAATGATAGTAAATCTTCAGAAATTGTTATGAAACTTAAGAATATTTCTCCAAATGCTTGCATAATGAATATGAAACTTATTCATCATATTAATGGAACTCCATACAACATTAATATATCATATATTGACTGAACCATTCGAATTTGATACCACTTCAAGTGCAAATAACAAGGTATTGGGGAAATGACACCATTTATTCATAGTTTAGCATTTGTACATGAAATCTCTTGGAATTTCGATATGAAAGTCTTTTGAGAAGTAAATACATAGTATATATATCAAATTAAAAATATATGGGGCCTCAATATCTATCTCAAATAGATCATCACCTCACCAAGTGCGCCTCTCCTCAAGGAGCAAGAATATGCCAAGAAATGAGAGAATGGTTGTAGAAGCAAGATGAAAAAAATATGACCATGAGATTCCTTGTAGCTTCAACCTTTAAAAAATGAATCCATTGTAGCTCCAAATGAAAGGTATTAATGGCCTCTCCAATTTTCAATTAGGATGGGAATCTTTACCCTCGAAATTGGTGCTAAGGAAACTAGAATAGCACTCTACTAGCTCTCCTCTCCAAATGCAAAATCTCAAATGATCAAAAGGTACTCTCCTTATTTGTTCTTGAATTTTATAAAATTCCAAATACCTCCTTGGTTCGAATTCCTTCCAAAAGACTCATACCAACTCAAGTTGGGAAGAGATTCCAATGTGTGCCACTTGTCCAACAATTCGTAGTCTCCATCTTCCCTCATTTCGAATGGGTGTCTCTTTGGCTTCCCTAACTCATTTTTGCACCTTCTTGGAGGCTATTTTTAGCCCTAGAATGTCATATATTTAATATTTCAGCATCTAGGTCTGATTTTTGTCATAGGTGTCATAGAATCTTCATCATTGTTGTCATAGAGCTAGGGAATCTAGTCCAAGTGTCCCAATAGCTCCAAAATGCCTCTTCCTCTTCCATTCGAGTTACTCTTCCACTCAAATTCGACCTTCATTGAGTCATTCCAAGTATATTGAGATTCTAAATCCCCAATATCATTAGAATCCACCTTGGATTTGAATGGGTGAGAATAGAATGCCATGTGGCATGAGGAATCTAGCTTTATGTGGGTCCCACACTACCAATGTGTCTCCATGACTAAGTGCCACCTTATTTTCCTATCATAAATATTTATTTAACCCAATTTAATATATTTATGTCAATATAATGTCCATTTGGGGTTTATTATTTCCCTTATTCAAAATCCCAATGTTTCTACCCCAACCTACAAAACTAGTAGATTGGTGGAATTTCCTCTTTTGAAATTTATTTGAATGGGGACATTACAGTCCTCCCCACCCAAGATTGCTTTTCCTCAATAAATTTGAACATGGATGTTGAAGAACCTTCTTTCTTTCCAAAACAAAAAATTTGAAACCAATGAGACTAAAATTCTTCCAGGGTCCCATTGCTTGTATTGCACTCCAATAATTAGGAGTGCTCTCCAACCCATACCATCAGGAAAGAGAATTCTTAGATCGCATTTCCATGTATTACTTCTTCCAAATATTATAAGTAAAAAATATAGATAATCAAATTACATGACAACATAATAAAAATGTACATCAAGGAGGTGCCTCATCAAAGAATCATTAAAGTGCGTGTACCTCCAAGTAAGTAGACCACCATTTTCTAGGTGCATACAAGCATCAAGTGACCAATCAAATATGATCCAATGACATAGGTGAGTATCCCATGTCCTATAATGCTGCTCCAAAAAAATGTAATATGCATCAAAACAATCAGCCATGTATTCTTTCATCCAAGAAGTGAATGAAGAATCTCCACTAGAATATGAACCAACTAGGGAGCAAAGAAAACAATGAGCCTTCAAGGGCCTCATAGAAGTACCATTTGTGCATCCATGAATATGTGTATCATAAATAAATAAAAAAGGCTGTTTGTTCCAATAAAAAAATGCTCCAATCATATATCTCTTCACCCAAGTATTGGATGAAGTTCCTCCAACATCAATTGAACTAAGCAAGGAACAAGGAAAATCATGAGTCTTTAAGTGACTCAAGCGAACATCATAGGTGCATCAATGAAGATATGTATCATCATAAGGTAAAAAAATATCCTTCTACAGATGTAAATAATTATGTTCTCTAGTAATTTCATCATCAAAAGGATAGGTAGGAGTTTCATACCCCTCATGTGGCACCATTAGAAAAAAACCTTTAACCCAATTTTCATCCCCAATTGATGTGGTTGAAAAAGAAGTAGGGGGTGAGGAATTATGAACCAAACTTAAATATTTACAACTCTTACCCATCAAAATATTTAGTTCATCTTCTCCATAATTGGTTGGTCCAACTATTGTGAGATCATGTGCCTCCTCCAAGGCTTTGCAACTCTCTCCATGAGGCAACTCATAATCCCTCTGAACAAATACAAGTGCTTGTATTTCTTCTTGTTTGAGTGTAGAATATTCAAGCACCTTCATATAAAAATGTACCTCATGTTCCACCATTACATGAGTTTCCTCCTTTGTGACATAAATTATTTCATCCATTGCCTTCTTTTCCTCAAAAGGAGAACCATTGCTCCCTCCTATTGCCAATTTGCTTCCCAATTGACTAGCCAACCATTTGAACCCTTGCATTAGTTGTATTTTCATGTCTTCAAAGAATGGTTTCAGAAATTTTCTAAGCTCCTCATTCTCCTCCAAGGTTCCTTTCTCATCCTTACTCATGGTTACCAAAGAGTGCACTTCTTCTACTACTTCTTCCTTTTCACCAAAGAGTGCACTTCTTCTACTACTTCTAAGGGTGGGGGCTGATTTATTTGAAATATTTTCCTCATTAATGGTCATCCAAATCATCTGCAAGGACCATGCTCTGATACCACTTGTAGTGTCCCTTTTTAATAAATTTCACAAACTAGGAAAAATTGTAATTTTTGGCCAATTCGACCCTTAGACTAGTATTGACTCAACTGCTTCCAAATTGCTGCAAATGGTTCTAAATTGGGTCTGAATGAGTTTGGAAGGTATTCAGACATGTAAATGAGGATGATGGATTCATGGACACTCTTAAAACACTTCTTCAACATTCATTTATAATCAGGGTAAAATGATGAAATTTACTAGTCAAATCGAGGTTCACAATCCTCAAGGGTAGGAGACAAAGATGGCTTCCCAAACACTGTAAAAACTTCCCAAATTTCAGAACAGAGATAGGGTACTAATAAATGAATTCAATGATCTCCCCATTTCATCAATAATAAGTTTATATAATTTTATGCAACTCCCATAAATCAGATGTTTGCATACTAGGCTTGACATAGGGGGAAATGATAGTAAATCTTCACAAATTGTTATGAAACTTAAGAATATTGCTCCAAATGCTTGTATAATGAATATGAAACCTCTTGATCATATTAATGGAACTCCATACAACATTAATATATCATATATTGACTGAACCATTCGAATTTGATACCACTTTAAGTGCAAATAACAAGTTATTGGGGAAATGACACCATTTATTCATAGTTTAGCATTTGCACATGAAATCTCCTGGAATTGCGATCTGAAAGTCTTATGAGAAGTAAATACATAGTATATATATCAGATTACAAATATATTGGTCCTTAATAGCTATCTCAAATAGAGCATCACCTCACCAAGTGTGCCTCTCCTCAAGGAGCAAGAATATGCCAAGAAATGAGAGAATGGTTGTATAAGCAAGCTGAAAGAAATGTGACCATGAGATTACCTGTAGTTTCAACCTGTAACAAAATACTCCATTGTATCTCCAAATGAAATTTCTGAATGGCCTCTCCAATTTCCAATTAGGATGGGAATCTTTCACCCTCGCAATTGGTGCTAAGGCAAGTAGAATAGCACTCTACTAGCTCTCCTCTCCAAATGAAAAATATCAAATGATAAAAATCCACTCTCCTTATTTGTTATTAAATTTTATAAACTTCCAAATACCTCCTTGGTTCGAATTCCTTCCAAAAGACTCATGCCAACTCAAGTTGGGAAGAGATTCCAATGTGTGCCACTTGTCCAACAATTCCTAGTCTCCATCTTCCCTCATTTCGAATGGGTGTATCTTTGGCTGCCCTAAGTCCCTTGTGAGCCTTCTTGGAGGCTATTTTTAGACCTGACATATCATATATGTTATATGTCAGCATTCAGGTCTTATTTGTGTCATAAGTGTCATAGCATCTTCATCATTGTTGTCATAGAGCTAGGGAATCTAGTGCAAGTGTCCCACTAGCTCCAAAATGCCTCTTCCTCTTCCATCGGAGTTACTCTTCCACTCCAGTTCGACCTTCATTGATTCATTCCAAGTATATTGACCTTCCAAATCCCCAATATCATTATAATATTCCTTGGATTCGTGTGGGTGAGAATAGAATTCCATGTGGCATGAGGAATCTAGCTTTGTGTGGGTCCCAAACCACCAATGTGTCTCCATGACCAAGTGCCACATTATTTTTCTATTATAAATATTTATTTAACCCATTTTAATATATTTATGTCAATCTAATTTCCATTTTGGGTTTATTATCTCCCTTATTGAAAATCCCAATGTTTCCACCCCAACCTAGGAAACTAGTAGATTGGTGGAATTTCCTCTTTTGAAATTTATTTGAATGGGGACATTTCAATGCATAAAATCAGGTTTTTCAGGTACTTACCTATAAATCCTTGGAAAAAATACCCTTCATATACACTGTAAGACTTCAAATTGTCCACATAAAACTCTGTAATATAGCCTTCCAGTAATCTATCCAACTAGAAATTTGCTACTCTTAAAATCTGGTTGTCAATCCCTTTAAGCCTCTGAATCAACTCTGGATTCCAAACTGTGGTTAGTACCCTGAAAACAATTTTTCCATTCTACTATCCTTGATATCCACTCATGTATCTTATTAGAAAAATATGTAAAGACAAATTTGTGCATGTAAGTGAATATATACATCGACAACCATTGTTCTTCGGTGAGACGCAAATGTTTGTTTTATTTCTTTGCAAACTCAAGTTCTGTCTGGCTTATCCAGTTCTGTATTTCTTTCTTCTCTATATTCCACATCAATCTAATATGTATCACCAAAATATCAGTTCAAGCATAGCATGGAACTATTTCTTGGTATGCTTAACTATATATATATATATATAGCGTGACAACGAGACCATTTGTTGGGCTATCTTCTCTTCTAGGATGACACATCAACATCGCACATCACCAGAATGACTAGTCCAAATTTGGAAACAGAAATTTTTTTGGACTATATTCTCTTCTATGATGACACATCAACATCGCACATCACAAGCACGAATAGTCCAAAGTCAGCAACATAACCATTTGTTGGATACATACTCTGTGGGTTGACCCAGGTTTGCCAAAGTTCTATTGTAGAACCAACAAAATCACCTTCACTGACCCTTTCGGCATCAGCCTGCGAACATGTTGAAGTCTCACCCGAAGTGAAGATGGGTGGTTACATAATTAGGTTTCTGTAACCGTGGTGATGCAGAGATGTGTCATGAGAATTTCTAATGCATTCCTTCCTGAACATCTACTTAACATAACATTACCAACATGTAACTGTGCACTTTGCATTTATCAAAAACCTATAGACTTCATTGAATCACGGTTCCTTTACTCTTATAACTACGTATTTATCATATTTAACATTACTATGCAACATTCATACACATGTGTTGCTCTTTATTAACATATGATTCCCACTCACATTCATATTAAAGAAAATACATAAACATAACTTATCATGAAAACAAAACATATCATAAACTCATACACATAACACAAGGATTTACATGGTTCACCCCCTATATGGGAGCTACGGCCACAGAAACTGTTCTTATATTACTTGGAAGGGGTAACAGTTTATGTCTGATCACTTAGCTACAAACTCTTCTTTACAATAGATCTATGTGCACTCAGTTGTAGATTCTTTTTCTCTCTTAGATCTCTCCTAGTCTAGATCTAGCAATATCTCCTCTAATCTATCAAAATATAACCAAGTCTAACCCTTCCTTATACAAAATTTCCCTTTATATAGATGTGCCCGAAGGTCATGTATTACAATAACTATGGGCCAAGCCCCATAGTACCCTTAAACCCAAAATAGGATGGTTCTCTTGCTTACCATGCTTTGCCTTAACTTTGTTGGAGCTCTACTATACTTTTGCACTGCTTCTTCTGACTATGACTCTTCTTCTAACAGTCACAGTTCTGATCGAGCATCTCTAACTCTACAGTGGAGTGTCCTTTTCACCATTTTGCTTCTTTACTCTTTGTTCTTGTAGCTGACAGTTTTCTGCTTCATCCATAACTACTCCAACTACCTCTGGTCGTCCTTAGTACTTTGTCTTTACAAAGGGGAGAGGTCCTTTCCTGTCAACTTCACTTCGCTCCATACCCTCCTCCTGAGAATTACAGAGTTTCTTCTCCCAAAACTTGGTTAATTTTAGGCGTTGCCTAACTGTACCTTTTTCATCAAAACTTCCTGCACTTGGGTTGCTCCCAATAGTATCCTCATACACAATTTCCGTTGGGGTGTCTGGAACAACCTGAATATAGGAATTTGATTCTGCTACCTTGGGCTTGCGCTTGGAAACTCTTTTTTTCATCTTTGAGTCCTGAGGTGAATAAAAATCAAATGTAAATGCATAAGAACAATTCAATGTTAAAAATACTTCCAAGCAAAATGATAATGAACATAATATACATTGCAGATGTATGATTTGTCAATATTTTTACAAAACAGAAAATTCATACTTCCATTACATCAAGTGTGTTTGGTTGTGAGTGATTTGTCATGAGGATTCCCTAATGCACCTTCATATAGATTTCTTCATTCTTTCACTAGCCTTAGTAAATGAAATCTTTGTAAAAACTTGAAATTTTATTTCACTTAGGGCTAGATATGTGCAGATTATCAGAATGCAATTATTATCTTACTTTTGGCATCACACTGTCAAGCAATTTGATCTTATTCCCTAAAATACTTCATACCCATTCAAATCATTCCATTATGTTATTTAAGAAGAGTATTTGATTGACTTGTAGTCTCAAAAAAATTCTTTTAATAAGGAAAAGTAAAAGATCACACAAACTGCCAATGGCGAGGGTAACCCTAAAAACAAACAATTTCATCCAATCTACGTTCTTCAGGAAAGGGTTTCCAGGTTAGCGCTTCACCAGAGACACAGCCCGATATTCTAACCTAGGGCATCAAATATGTGACTTCTACTACCTATGCCGCATACCCCTGCGAGTCTTCCATACCTTCATGGGTGCATTTTTTAAACTAAGTGTCCACATAGAAAGTATAAGCATAAGCAATCAGGTTAACCTATGACACCCAGGGTTAAATTCCCTTCCCACCCTGGAATATTTTCCCTAATTGATACTTAAAAAGGGAAACTAGGGAAAGCTATGAGCATGGGAACTATCCAACCAATGGCCATCTGGTCCTCACTTGCTCGAAAACTATTGGCTGCGAGCTCTCTTTATTATATATATATGGTTGGAGGCTCAAGGTTGTTTTGCAACTAGGGAAAAATAAAAGGAATAAGATACAGCTGTAAAGAAAACACTTTCATAATCTAGACAGGAAAAAGTGAGAAACCTACCTGGCAGCGTGCGAGTGGTCAAATAGAAAAATCCAATGGGGTTCTCTAGCATCCTGTGAGTTTTCTGTAGAAGCCATTGCAAATAATATTTGTGAAAACTGGGTTAAAACCTTTATATACACCCACCCAAACCTAGCATTAAGTGTGTTTCGATAATACGTGTGAAATGAGGTTCACTTACCCGTTCAACGTATTTCTCATTTTACACTAATAGCCTATTTGAAACATTGTGTTGAAGAACTTTTCATTTCGGCAGTGAACTGTGTCGACAGACTTTACTTTTGGTAGCGACATTTTTCAATGTGATTTTACATTCGACAACGAATATTTTTGACGTCATTTTAAATTTTATGCCGATTTCGTTTCACAGACCAGTTCCTTTGGCACTGATATGTTTCAGATGCACTTTTCATTGGAGTCGATGAAATATTTTTGGCGAAACTTGATTGGCACAAGTTTTCATTTCCTTGGATCAATTCCAAACTCGACCATGAAAATAACCAATTTCATCCCTCTGCAATCTACAATGCGATGCATAAATGCGGGAATATGGAAATGTGGAAATGCGTAAATGCGAGAATGTGGAAATGCGGAAATGCGAGAATGTGGAAATGCGAGAATGCGGGAATTGCGGGAATTGCAGGAATTGCGGAAAGTGTGGGAAATGCAGAAAGTGATTTTCGAAAATAACCAATTTCATCCCTCCGCAATCCGCAATGGGATGCGGAAATGCAGAAACAATTTTAGAAATGCAAAAATGCAATATGCAATCTACAATGTGCTGCGGAAATTAAACCCCTTCCGACCATGTTGGTGCAACTTTGGATTGTTCTCCGACCATTTCGGAGGAACATCTAATTCTGCTCCGAAACACAAATTCTTCAATGAAACCTAAGTGTTTCGGCGTTCAATTCGCAACTTCTCCAACCGTTTTGGTGGAAAATCGAAAGTTCTCCTGATTCAAAAAATTCCTTTTCTTTTGTTTTTTTTCAAGAAAAAATCGAACTGTCAAAAATGAGTAGATCCAAGATTAAACAAAATTTGAGCAAAATCAAAAAATAAAGGAGGGGCCCTACAATTTTATAAAAATTTGGGGATCAGGTTGCAGCTGCAACATGATCTGGGCATCTCTTGGACTTGGATTTGGGTTTAAAGTTCTTTATATTACTACTTATTTACTTCCATTATAATATATAGAAGTGTTATCTACTCATACTTTATTTCCAGTGTGTTATAGGTCAAATATGCACTTCTTCGTCCATGATCACATTGCCGTGTCGATCACACAAAAGGACACTATGGATGGAAGAGCTAGATTGACCTTAGATGATTTACTGTGGAGATCACACCTCTTCAGATGAAAAGTATATTATTTCTACATATTTCATTACAGATGCACTACTCTTACAATTGACATCTAGCACACTATGAGCTGGTTCTACTAAAGCAGACACGCGCACTTATCTCAAAAGTGATATGTGCTAGTCTTTGAGCATGCTAGTTGCGCCCTAGGAGCAAGTTGTCTAGTCTGATACCTACGCACATATTAATATGAAATGGAAAAATATATTAAGATTACGAATTGGGATTAGTTGAGGTTGGTATTGTAACTCCCCCAACCTCCCAATTCAACTGCCTCACGAATCTAACTTCCTGCCTTGGACATAAATACAAGGGGAAGCCATGAGGAAGGGGCCAAAGAAGAAGAATCTATTGTTATGCTGAAGGAATTTCTAAGTCCTTGTGAGGAGAAGGAGACTAGAACTTGGTTGCAGAAGTGCTTGGAATAGATCAAGTATAAATTGTATTTGGTTGCATTTCTTTGACAATAAAGATTGAGATATGCTTCCCATCCCAATGGAATGTTGTTTCTATTGAAATTCTGATTATCGTTAATGTCATATTGTCTTCAATATCATTATATATTTATAGTTAGGATACGTTGAGGAAGGTCTGTGTATTTTGTAGGTACATTGATGTGGATATTGGAGGAGAGATAGGACCAGCCACCATAAACAAGGTACTGATTTTAGAATCCTAATCTCATTTTGTTTACAGTAATTAATGTAAAGTAGAATGTATCTATCAGTCACCCCATGCACATTGATAGCATCCTTTCCCCTGCTATAGGGTATAATCCTTAACAATAGAACTGGCGACTCCACTGGGGAGCACCTCTTCGTTTCTGCTCTGGGGACCTTATTTAGGTTTTCTTTTAGTTTTTACAGTATTTTGGCTTTTTGTGAGGTTTGCATAGGTTTCCTTGTTGTTTCCCTTTGCCTTGTTTCATTTCCAGTCTGAGTGTACAAAACTCTTTATTGCCTTTTAGTCCCTGTGCACATGTCTTCTGTGCATACAGAGGTGCATCTTTTGATATGAGCACGAGTTTATCTCAATACTACCCACGCACATTTTGTTGTATGCATTGGCTCTTAGACCAGACAGCAACTTACCTTTCCTGTAGGTTGAACCTTTCATAGTAGGGTTTGGTTTTCAAGTTGTTGGGCCTACTTTTTGTACTTGATTTGCTTTTATGACTATGGATGAGACATTCTTTTCTTTTTGAGTTTTGGTATAGCCTCTTGAAAGTCCCTGTTGATTGCTTCACTTGCTTCAGTCTTGTTTTTATGTGTATTTTCTATTTTTAGGTCTTTTTGGAACCTATGCGCGACTCCCTGCTATTCACAGTAGCGCATCTTTTTCCCTCGACACGTGTTGTATTTCTGCAGACCTGTGCACTAAGCGCTTGTTTCCTGATACAGTACTTGCACACTTTTACTGAGTTTTTCCTTATTTTTTAGGGTTTGACCTCAATTAGAGTTTTTTGGGTGTTTTTGGGAAGACTTGACTGTCTAGATACCTTCTGAACTCCTGTTCAGGTTTGTCTGAGTTTGCTTGAAGTCCTCTTGATAGCTTTTCCTTTTGAGTTTGTGTGGCGGTAGAGTTTCTTTGTTTTTCTTCCATACCCTGTCTGTTTGGTAGATGCTTTTCTTTGGTTTTTGATGCTTAGGAGCAGCCTCTAGGTTTTTTTTCCATTGCATGCATCAGCTTTTCCTTTTCTTTTGCATCTTGTTCCAAATCTAGAGTTGTTCACTGAAACAACTCTGTAGGTCAAGTATTTGTCAGTCTTTGGATTTGATTGGTATAAGCCATTATGTTTTTCATCTTTACCCACACTCTTGACAGATCTTGCTTGTTTCCTTTTTCATATTCATTTTCTTTTATGAATAGAAGAAAAAATCAAAATTGAAAATTGGTAACCTAATTGTAAAATTTGCCATTATTTTTCGCGTTAGGATAGATTGTTTTGCTATTTACTTTGAAAAATTAAAAAGAAAAATATTTATGCTTAGGATTTCCTATCTTTTGTTTTGAAAGACATAAACAAAAACATAAGAGTCTTTGTGAGGTTTTATGCATCAACTGTGCACACTTTGATTTCCGTCATAACCATACCACACACATCACTGCCTTGTTGAGTAAGAAATAACCTCTAAAAAGAACATTTAATAAAATCAATTAGTAACTTTTTCTTTTTAGGTTGGACACTACATCAATTAGCTTAGGATAGGATTTCAAGGTAGATCACTTTAAATTGCCCGAAATCGGTTTTATTGCTAAATAATCGTAGTAAGACAATCTCTTAGGAAAACCCACTTATATCAAAGTATCCTGGGAATGCTCCACTCAAACCAGAATTAAGCATGAGGTCATGTGAGACTGGAACTATTGAGGATACCCCCTCACTTTCCTTTCAAGCATAAACCAGAGTTGATTCATGTACGGGGGTCCACTAGTACTTTAAGTGCTCTTGGATTTCAGGATTTGTGACCCTGCCTATGCATCTTGGCTAGACTGATGATTGTTCCCCCAAGTATTTTCATATTTGTTGTATCCTTAGTATATTAACCTTAGGGATCTTCACAGGTATAGTGGAAGGCTATTTCCACTGCACCTAGGATAGACGTGGAAGGAAACCCTTTGCAGTAATCCTGAGAGGGCGATTTGGTGATTCAAACGCTTTCACCCAGAGGACCTCCATTGGACGCCATGTTACTGACCTTCTATACTCTATTGTTTTGTTCTGGTCCCTCATCATCCCAGCCTAACTTATGAGAGTATTAGCTTTTTTTGCCTGGTTTTTATCACTTCAGGACATTTCTTAGTGGTATGTTGTTTGCTCCCTGGTCGATTAGTGGCCACTAGGTTTTCATACCTAGTTTGCTTTTGATATAGCTGTGGAGGATCAACCTATCTATAGCTCACGAAGGTTGCAAAACCTTCCACCACTCACTGTGGAGCCTCCACCGCCATCGCGATGCCAGAGGGATGATTCTCGTGGTTCATACGAACTTACGAGCGAAACTGAACCAACTGGAGAACCGCAGATCAGAATTAAGGATCAATAGGTCCTTAATACTATTGAGGTTGAGGACTTAATTTCTCAAGAATTTAATACTCCTTTCAACCCTCCCCTAACTGGACCAAATGATCCATTACTTGTAACTGTAGACTCTCTAGGCCAACTCGAGTTTAGTGTGTATAGGTTTACCCCTGGTTATTCCATGGCTAGTTCCAGAGATGAAACCGGAGTTCCCCAAACTCCCACCACAGCTATGGTTTTGAGAGTTATCTCTCATTCCTTTGCAACCCCATTGGTATCTACCTTGTTGCAGACTACATTGGTTTTGAATCCTTTTGTTAGTTTCAGCACTAGTTTCATGTGTATGTCTAGTTCTCAACCTTCGACAACAGCTACCCCTTTTGGTGATATTGTTGGGCCTTCGAATATCCCTGTCACATGGATATATTTGACACTGTTCACTTCATCTCCTTTCATGCAAAAATCCCAAGGTATTCCAAAAATTACTCCTTTCGTTCAAGGTTTTCCTTGGCTTGGAGGGCACATAGCTCCCTCCATGCCCTTTATAGGCTCGATGCCCACTCCATCCACAACTTTAGTAGGCTCGATGCCTGTGTCATCCATTACATCCATACCTGGGTTTAACCCCTACACAGGTCCCATAATGTACATTCATCAAATGTATAGACATCCCATATACCTATAGGGAGTATCCCCTTTCCCCTGTTTGTTGGAGGGGGTGGTAACATGTTTAACCCACATTACGGAGGGGCTAACACCTAGCCACAATGGACAAACACTCAAGGAAGAAACCTTGTCTCCTTTGGTTGGAGCAATTTTAGCAACGCGTTTACTTTACAACCGGTGGCTGGGGGAAACCCAAACCAATAGTACACGAGTCAAGCTTTAGGTGGTTCCCCCTATTGAAATCCTGCTAACCAAATTCCATCGACAAGACCTCATTTACCTTTTCTGGAAACTTTGAATTTTCCATAACTTTCCAAACTAACAAATGATCCAGTGCGACATCACCCCACATGGCCACCTGTCCCAACCAAGTTGCCTTCAGACATTCCAAATTTTGAAGGAAAGATAGGGGAAGATCCTGGTTACCATGTCACTACATTTCATCTCTGGTGCTCTTCTAATTCGTTGAATGAGGATTCCATCAGATTGAGGCTCTTTCAAAGAATTGTGACTCGTACTATAGCTAAATGGTGTATTAAACTACCTGCAGCTGCTTATGATAACTTTTGGGATCTGGCTACAATTTTTTTGAATCACTTTCAACTCCCTGTCTAGTATGATGTCGGTACAGACCTTCTGTTAACTTTTTGACAGAACAAAGCTACTCATTTATCTGGCCACATTCAGGAGTGGCGAAGGAGAAAGAGGCTCATTAAAACTGACATTCCCCCAGAATTTCTATTAGAATGGTATTTGAAATCACTCCTTCCTTACATTTCTAAGGAAGTAGCAACTTCTGGAGTGTCTTCTGAGGAAGAGACCATTCTCAAGACCCAACAACTTGATCTTGTTTATGCTCAATCTAGGATCCTGTACGAGATCATTCCAAACACACCAAGATCTAATATAGATCTAGGTAAACCCAAGACTAGACCACATGCTGATGGCATCCTGGGTTCACTAGATTCTGCAGCGCTTGAAGCTTTAACTAAGCAGGTTCACGCCTTGTCTATCAAACAGTCAGCTATAGAAGCAACTTCAGTTGTAGCCTCCGCTTCACAAACGGAATCTATACAACAAGTGCGGACAAATCAAAAGGGCCCTCGATAGCCCAACAACAACAACAAGAAGGGAAAGAAAGGGGAGTTCAACCACCAAAATCCCAAAACCACAGAGAATGTCGAGGAGGGAAAAAAGGATAAAAAGAAAGTGAAGTTCTCTTGCAAGTTATGCAAGGAGGACCACCTCACCCATCAATTCCCTCTAATGGAAGAAGCTTAGAAGCTAGTCCGTGATAAGAAACCAATTGTCCTAAAGGACCTACTCCCTTATGGACAAGCTTCAACTTCTAGCAACTCCAATGTTGGGGGAACTCCTCATGCCTCATAAGTTGATCAAACATTTATTAATATGGTTAATTTGGACATGCTTTTACAAACTCGAGCCATAAAATATAACCTGGACTCACAACAAAGAGATAAGGATGTTCCTGAATCATCTACCCCTCTCCACATTGAGAGACCAGTATATTCGCTATCGAAGATTCCAAAAGGTGTCTTCAAACGGGCTGTGCAGAATCCTAACACGCGGGCTTCTCCCAACTACAATGTTGTGGAGGATTTATCCAAAACTCCCTGTGCTATGTCCACTTTAGAAGTATTGCATAGTTGTCCATTACAATGCAGTGCACTTCTTGCAGCGATTGGGAGTGTTGACTCATCCAATATGCTTGCTCGTTTGGATATGAATAATATCAAACCCCGGTTGGCATACCATGTCGCTCTCCAAATAGAAGTATTCCATGGTCCCAAAACCATTGGACAAGTTGTTGTAGATGAGGGCGTGTCTACGTGCGTAATGTCCATTTCTTGCTGGAAGGGTTTGGGCTCACCCGAATTAGCCCCCTCAAACACCTTGCTTACCGCTTTTGATGGAAGATCGTTCCATACACACATAGTCTTACCATCATTTGACGTTGAACTTGTTGGTAAGCTAGTATCTGTAGAGTTTGAAGTACTGGATGCTCTACTTGACTACAATTTGATGTTAGCTAGGAGCTGGACATATGCAATGCAAGCAGTTCCATCATCTGTTTTTCGAGTTATAATGTTCCCTCATGAAGGCAAGATCATCACAATTGATCAACTTTCATTTTCTTGGGAAAAAAACCAGGCTTCGTCGGATTCAACAATTCCGTTGTTTGATCAGTCTCACCCAGCTAGTGAGAGTTTAGGAGTAGGGCTCTATGGGTCATTAATGGGAACTTTTGACCTACTTGATCCTATTCATTTTATTGGTTCTGAGGAGTGTTCATCATCTGATATTTTCACGGTCTATCCAACAACAGATCCATGGATTCTCCCCACTGAATCAGAACCAGTAATGCCCCTATCTGTTGTAGAAGTGGCCTACTTAGATTCACAACATGCTGCAACAGAATATATAGTGATTCCATTGGTCTCTATCGAGTCAGATATGGACAATGCACTGGAAAGGTTAGTGGACTCTATCCACTCTTTTGACTGTCCAGATACTGTTTTTCCCTCTGATGAGGCTATTTTGGAAGCAATGATAGGCCTAGATCATCCTTGGGAACACATACACCATAGGACTTATTTTCTTCCCGACCTGGACAAGATAGAGAGAGGAGAGTTTTCAATGAGACTCGGTGGTAATGTTTATTCGTCCTCTATTCCTTCTACTTCAAAAGTAGTTTATGCCAAAGGGAATATGGAAAAAATATCAAGAACTATTCCGATCAACATTTCTATCAAACCTAGAGCCATGGAAAACCTTTTCATTGGGGCAGATTGTTGTCCGGAGAACACTTTGTACACCAATCTGTTTAAGGAATTCCATGACATTTTGCCTGGTCTTACAAGGAGATGCTAGGAATCAACCCCACCATTGTAGAGCATTTCATCACAACTTACCCAAATGCTAAGCCTGTGAGACAGAAGCTCCGTCTAGTCAATCCTAGAAAAGCAATAGCCATTAAGGAGGAAGTTGAGAAGTTGCTCAAAGCCAAATTCATCTATCCAATTGCTATGATGGAATGGGTCTCAAATCTTGTTCCAGTAGATAAGAAGCAATGAACCATTCGAGTCTGCATAGACTTCTAGGATTTACATAAAGCTTGTCCTAAAGATAATTACCCCATGCTGTTTATAGATCAGATTATCGATGCATGTGCAGGCCATGAAATGTTTTCTTTCATGGATGGTTTTTCAGGATATAACTAGATTCAAATAAAACCTCAAGACTAGCATAAGACAGCTTTTATTTGTCTTTGGGGGACGTTTTCTTATCGAAAGATGCCATTTGGCCTTAAAAACGTTGTAGCCACATTTCAGCGTGCAATGAACTTCACTTTTCACGATATCAAACATGTAGTTGAACCTTATCTTGATGATCTCCCAGCGCGATCTCGCAAGAGACGGGATCATCCTTATCACTTGAGACTTGTGTTTGAACGATGCAGATATTACAAGATTCGATTGAATCCCAATAAATGTGTTTCTACGTCGAATCCAGACATTTACTGGATTTTATTGTATCCATTTGTGGTATCATGGTCGATCCACTTAAAGTTGAGGCTATTGTTAATATGCCTCCTCCTCGAAACATAAGACAAATTCAGAGTCTGCAGGGTATGTCCAACTTCTTATGACATTTTATCATTAACTATGCCAAAAACACAAAAGGTTTCATGAGACTGCTCAAACAAGACACCTATTTTCTTTGGGATGAGGCTGCCAGACTTCATTTGAGGCCTTGAAAAAGGCATTATTATCAGCCCCCTTGTTGAGCCCACCAGACTATACGAAGGATTTCCTACTATATCTAGCTACATCCGTATAGATGATCGGGATAGTACTTGTACAAGGGGATGACAAGCTCCAAGATCATGTCATTTACTATTTTCGCATGCCTTAATAGCTCCTAAGATTAAGTATTCCTATGTGGAGAAGTTGGCATTAGTTGATGTCCATGTTGTTCAGAGGCTACGTCCCTACATCTTATTGCGAACTACCACAGTGATTGCTGAGGTCAACCCGTTTCAATATGTTCTCACTCGACGTATCATCAGTGGGAAATTCAATAAATGGATTGTAATCTTGCAGGAATTTGACCTAGTTTTTCAATCGGCTAAGTCAAATAAGTCACTGGTTTTCGCCGAACTAATCTCTGAATTTCCTAGTGACATAGTACACAATGAAGAAGATTCATCATTCCTGGATGAACACATCTTCCTTATTGCGTCTTCTAACCCATGGTATGGGGATATTTTAGTATATCTCCAAACTTTAAGGTGTCCTCCTACTTTCTCTAGGGATGAACGACAGAAACTGAAGAACCATGCAAAGAACTATCTCATCATTTCTAATACTCTTTATAGATGTGGGATAGATTCCATTTTACAATGTTGTTTGACCTTAGAGGAAGCCGAAACAGTATTGAATGACGCTCACAGTGGAGCCTGTGGGGGTCATCTTTCCAGGTTCGCAACAACACAGAAGATATTGCGTGCTGGTTATTTTTATCCCACGATCTTCAAATATTGTGTGGAAGCTGTGGAACGTTGTCAGCCATGCCATTTTTTCACCAAAAAGATGAGAGCACACCCAACTCCTCTTCATCTTGTGATTACAGTAGTCCCCTTCACCAAGTGGGGGATTGATTTCATGAATTGTAATCCAGTTTCTATTGGAGGTCATCATCACATCATTGTTTCTGTCGACTACTTCACCAAATGGGCTGAGGCAATGCCTACTGTCAAAGTAGATGGAGAAATGGCTACTTACTTCGTATTTAACCAGATCATTACTAGGTTTGGTGTACCCAAAGAAATTGTCATAGACCATGGTCGACACTTTCAGAACAACATGATGACCGACTTATACACCATGTTAGGTTTTTAGCAGGAACATTCGTCTTTGTTTTATCCACAAGCAAACTTTGAAAACCATTTTGTAAAGGATCGTTAATGTCAGTTGATCCAACTGGCACATCATGTTATATCCAACTCTTTGGGCATACCAATCTAATGTTAAGGCTGCTACTAGGTTCTCTCACTTTCAACTTGTTCATGGGATAGAGGCAGTTGTTCTGGTCGAATGCGAAATTCCTTTGTTGAAGTTGGTTGTCCAATTACTTCCTGACACTTCAGTTTTAGAAGAATTTTTGTTGCACCTAGAACATCTTAATGAGCAGTGCCGTGATGGGCTCATAGCAAATGAAGCACGTAATAATGGATTTAAAGGTCAATATGATAAGTCTTTCAAGCCTAGGGTTTTTCTCAAAGGAGACCTTGTTTTGATTTACGACCAAGACGAGGAACCCTTAGGAGCTGGCAAGTTCAAGTCAATGTGGCTTGATCCTTACATAGTCTCTAAGGTTCTGAAGAAGGGTGCTTACGAGTTAATGGATTACAATGGTAATAAGTTGTCGGAGCCTAAAAATGGGCTCTACTTGAAAAAGTATTACACTTAGGCCTCGATGCTTTTTCATGTATTATAGTTGTACATTTTGTAGAGTTAGCTTTGCGTGTAATTATCATTACATCTTATGTGACTATTGCTTTGTGTTTCAGATGTCGACTGAATACTTCATAGGATTTGATGGTGGTGCTAGTCACCACACCCATCAGTTAGCTACAGCAGCTTGGGTTATATACTCACCTTTTGGCCAACTGTTCTCTTTAGGAGGGGCTTGTTTGGGTCCCACAACGAACAATGTGGCCGGAATACAACACAGTTATAGAGTTACTCTAAGATTCTCTTTATCATGGATTTTCACATCTGGAGGTAAGACTCAACTCGCAGCTGGTTGTGTTTCAGTTATTGGGTGAATATCAAGTTAGAGATCCTGTTTTGCTACATCAGTTCTTACGAGTTAGGTTGCTTGAAAGATATTTCGATTATATTACTTATCAACATATTCCAAGGAACTTAAATGCTTTAGCTAATTCATATGCAAATTATGTTTTAGACTGGCATCTATGTCATACACATCCATAATAACCATTCACACAAAAAGATAAAGAACACACATGTACATAAATCCCTTATTGTATCTAAGCCGCATCAAAAAATATGAGTTTGAGTCATAATTCTGTCACAGTGTCATATCCATATACAAAAAGTGCTCAACAGCCTCAAAAATATACATATATATGTCCTCCTCTATGGAGAAGGAGGGGCCTCTGCCATCTCTGCCAAAGCCTTTCTATAGCAGATGACTAGTCTCGCTACTTTTCTAAGTAGCCGAATCCATGCTGGGGGCACACCCACAACATTCTCTTGCATATCGAGTGGCATCTGCTCGATCTTGTATGTAGGGATGTCATGATTCAATCGACTCATCTTTCCCTCTAGATTCACCAACATGGCATCAACTGCTCCTATAATGACTCGTCTTACAAAGGTACCAGTGTGTCCATCAGGACACATAGGCCCAACCTCTGTAAAAGACATTTTATTCAGTATCTCAAACTCATAAAAAAATTACATATATCAAATGAAAAACTTAAATAATTTTTCAAAAATAAACTTACCCATCTCTCCCCAGGCTGATCCTGGAGGAAGAGCCAGCTCAGGATCATGGAGGAAGTCCACACCCACATAAGGGAACTTCTCTAAAGTCGACACTTGCCGATCCCACCATGCCTAGTAATCCTCATCACTGTAAGAGATATTTCTCTCACCGCCACCTTGGCGCTTGAAGATATCTCCCCAACATGTCATAAGGGGCTCACGAGGATTGAGCGGGGGCAAGGCCATCCCCAGACTCAATGTAGGTACCCTCTCAAAGATTAAGGTACAGAGGATACTTCTGTAACCAAAGTTATTCATCCTACTGGTTTTACACCCGGTAAGCTGAAAGTATACATAGTGCATAAATCATTTGAAAGTATACATAGATTTCCAGTTGTGTGATTCCTAGCCTAGTCTTGAAATTCTCTCTTTTTCTGTTCAAGCAAAACCATTAAAAATAGTTATGTATTTCTGATATTTGGCTCTGATATGTATTTAATTATGGTTTTAGGGTCAAACCTAGGCTCTGTTTAGAATTTAGTAAGGATTTGAGTCAGCTTGGAGGTCCATTTCTTCCAGCAATTTATTAGTAATTTTGGGGCAGTTTCTAGTCTTTTCATTGTGATCGAAATCTACATATTATGTTGGTGAATATAAATGAGTGACCCTAAGTATGAAATACATGAACTTGATTCTATTTATTTACTTCCATTGATGCTCCAAAAGTCATTTGGTTTCCACATAATTCCATGGAATATTGCCTTGCATCCTTTGGTTTAGCCAAAGGAATCTACTCAGGCGTGATGTACCTAGAAAATGTGCTCACTGTCAAAATTAAGGACAGATCCACTCTCCTCCAAGTATTTCTGTAGGTTTTCCTAAGTGTGTTTCATTACATAAATTCCCTCCTTTGAACATTTGTAAAGGTTTAATAGTGTTTGGGAAAAGTTGGAAGAAAACTAGTTCAAGTTTGCATTTTGGAGCTAAGTCAAAAGTGTTGTCTAAGGTTGCATGCAAACTATTCGTTTCAAAGAATAAACCAGATATTCAAATCCATTTATTTAAGCCTTCATAACATATATGATTGGTCACATACAGAGGTCTAAAATCATTCTTTGAGGTTGCGCCATACTTAATCATTTTGAGTAAACCATTGTTTAAAGAATTTTGGAAATCAATTTATCTTTGTTTGAAATTTTTATTAGATATTTTCATATCGTAGGTAATATTCCTAGCTATATTTACTAGGGATATTACAAACTCCTCACTCACTAATAGAATTGGTAAACACTCCAACTAGTTATACAATGATTGAGGGACCCATCACCCTCCTTGTATGCAAGGGGAGCATCACCCTATCACGAGTAGCCTAAGAAACTCAATAGTAAGTTGAATAATAAAAAATATAATCTCTAGTGTCACGCCATATCTTCCCTTTTAAACTTAGAACCTGTCACATCCCCATTTTGACCCCCTTTGATTTAAATTGTAAATGACATAATTATTGTAACTTAATCATGGTGAGGAGCTCAAGGCCAAGGCCCCACCATTGATTTAGCATTTAATGTATCGGCAATTAAAAACAGATGCCTATGGTTCTTGTGCTAGATAGGCACAATGTATATAAGACATCATGTAAATATGAATTTTAATGGAAAAACACCCAACTGGCTATGCAATGCAACAAAGAGATGGGGCATGGTTCTACAAGGAATAGGGAGGGAAATTATCCAAACCCTTGAGCCAATGGTATTAATACATGTGTCAATGGGGAAACCCTTAAACCACCAACTACCCATTTTGTCTCATGCACCCAATCATTTAATTCTCCCAAGAAATTGGTTAAGGCAGTTAATGCCTTGGAAATGAAGAAGTATGGGAAAGCCATTTTCGTGCATGGGCAAGCCATCAACCTGGAAATTTGTGTTTTTTCTTGTTGGGCAAGAAAACACCCACGAAATGGTGCCCAAAGCCATTCTGAATGGGGGGTATTCACTCATTTCACGGAGATAGAGAAGGCTGGGAGTTACAGTCACGTTTTTGGAGCAAAAATGCAGGGTTCTCCCTGTCCAAAAACCCGTTTTTGGTTTTGGATAGTAGCTGGGAAGGAGGGGCTGCAATTTGGGACTGTAGGGAGTTCATTTTGTCCCCGATTTGCCATGGGCGTTTTTCCTAAAAACGTTTTCTGCTACTTGGGGTTTTCTCCAAACCTCCATTGCTCATTTTTAACCTTCCCACGTTTTTCTGAAGCCTAGGGGATCATTTTCATGCCTGTCACTATACAAACGATTTTCATTATGCCCATAATTGTGTTCTGCTGCTATGTGCGTCCTCATTTTTGGTTTGAACCTGTGAGCTGAAGTTTGGGGAGTGGTAGTGGACAGAAGTGGCTTGATAAACCTAGTGGGGGAGACAACCTCTCAAGAAGATCAAGAGGGCTTTGGTTACTCTTCTATGCATACCCTAAGAGCACTAGATAGGGAAGGTATGGCTTGAGGGACTGTATAGCAGTGAAAAGAATACTTCCTTGTGCTGGGTGTGTAGGTATTGTGGGTGCCAAGCTAGATAGATCTTGCAAGGTTATCCCTGGCTCTATGCTGGAGCTCACTAGCTTAGCAACTCTTCCTTTCCATCTCCTAGCAGCCTGATAAACCCAATTGTAGATTGGCTTGGCTCATCTTGGGGTATGCTTGGCTATGTGTGAGTCTGCTGCTCCCTGGTTCCTTGTAGAGATCATGCCCAGCTCGGGGGTGGCAGTGGTGCTGAGAGATTGAGGAGCACACTGGCCTACGGTTGGGTGGAACGTTGCAGTTGCATAGCCAGTTGCGTGGGACTATTTTTGCATAAGATAAGTATTCTCTTGTGATTACCATTTGATGAATATTATGAATGTATGTGGATGGGTTAAATGAATTTACTTCCGCTGTGTTTTTACGAGTTTATGCAATTCCATATGATCTTTTATAAATCTGCAAAGGTCTTTAATTGGCTGTCACAGAATCTGGAATGTATGATAGATATCCACAGCAATTACTTAACTTCCGTTATGTTTCCATTGCATGAACATATACTTGCCTTTGTATCAAAAAAGTTTAAATTAATGGATATGGGGGCTAGATGCCCGGTTTAACCTCACGATCCTCTCCATCTAGCTAGAATGATGGGGGGGGACGTGACAGAATGGTATCAGAGCTGCGTTGCAGCATTGGGCCTCTATGGGCCAAACCTGATAGCAGTTAGAAAGGAAGATTTTAAATTTTTTTTCCTTAAGAGTTTTGAAAAAAATTTGTTTTAACTCTATTTCTGGAAATTTTTGTTTTAAAACTGTTTCGGGAAGTCGTCCCGAAAC
Organism: Larix kaempferi; assembly: GCA_027924585.1. Lineage (NCBI taxonomy): Eukaryota > Viridiplantae > Streptophyta > Pinopsida > Pinales > Pinaceae > Larix > Larix kaempferi. The sequence continues at coordinate 8,707,661 of BSBM01000963.1, read as the reverse complement.
TGCGGAAAGGTTCCGCGAACCTTCCCGCAATTGCAGAAGAGTTCCGCGAACCTTCCCGCAATTGCGGAAGGGTTCGGCAAACCTTCCCGCAATTGCGGAAGAATTCAGCCAACGGCTCCGAAATAGCGGAGAAAAAATTTTTAAGTGAAAATTTTTTCTAAGTGTCGGCGTCGAAAGAAATTTTCAGAAGGATTTCTCTTCCAAAATTTCGGAAGGAATTCTCTTCCGAAATCGCGGAAGGATTCAGCGAATCGTTCCACAACGCGGAAGAGTTCGGCAAGTCGTTCCGAAATTGCGGAAGACTTCGGCGAATCGTTCCACAACTGCGGAAGACTTCGCCGAATCGTTCCGCAACTGCGGAAGACTTCGCCGAATCGTTTCGCAACTGCGGAAGACTTCGCCGAATCGTTCCACAATTGCGGAAGGCTTCCACAAATCTCCCCGAAATTTCAGAAGCATCCGGCGAACCCCCCCGCAACGGAGGCGAGCCGAGAATCACCCTGAAACCGCGGAAGGCTTCGCCGAAGGGCTCCGCAACTGCGGGAGCCTTCGCCGAATGGCCCCGCAATTGCGGAAGGCTTCGGCCAAGCGCCCTGCAATTGCGGAAGGCTTTGGCCAAGCGCCCCGCAATTGCGGAAGGCTTCAGCCGAGCGCCCCGCAATTGCAGAAGTCGTTTCCAAACCGCCCCGCAGTTGCGGGAGCATATAGTGAACCGCCCCGCAGTTGCGGGAGCAATCAGCCAACCGTCCATCGCGGCAGGATTCAGCGAACTGCCCGTTGCGGCAGGATTTCGCGAACCGCCTGATGCGACGTGATTCCTAAAAAAAAATAAAAAAAATAAAAAAAATGAGGTCGCTGCCCTCGACCCGCCCTGCTGTGGCGCAAGGAAGCCACAAGGGGGCAAGCCCCCTTGACCCCCTTTTCTTTTTCCCTCATATGTCGTTGTTGTGATTTAACGAATTGTCAGTAAGGCATTTTTCCACATGCATGAAGTAAGTTATGAATTCTGAGAATATAATGAAGCTAACAATTGTGTTGATGAACACATTTCAGAGAGTCACAGTTACAGCAGGGTAACACTCTATATAATACAGTCAGATAATTTTGGATCTTGGTTGGGACAAGAAAATGAACATCATGAATGATGCCCAGGATCCCTATGAGCCTGAAACAGATGCCATGGGGGAGAACATACAGGTTGAGAATGCTGAGACAGAATCTAATGGGAGAAGAAATCAAGAGACCCCACCAGATGTTGCAGCCACCATGAGAAGCCTAAGGGTGGAGTTGCAAAGCTGTAGGGAAGATAATGAAAGGATGATTAAAGCTCAGGAAGAACAAAATCAGCTGAATGCATCCATGCTGCAGAGTTTAACAGACATCCAAAGGCAAATAAACTCTGGGCATCAGACATCAAATCTAGAAAGGGGTGGGAGTAGCTCTAGAAGGAATTCCCGCAAGAGGGCTAGTAGCCCAAGAAGAGTTTCTACGGACAGGACATATACTCCAGAAATCTCTTCTAATGAATCATCTGACTCTAAAGAATCCATTGACGGTTCAAGCTCTTCATCTCACGGGAGCAAGAAGAAGAAGCACCATAAGAACAGTTTGCATGGGGAATTTAAGAAGGAAAAACCTCCTACATTTGATGGAGAGGTAAAGTCCGGTCAAGAAGCAGAAGCTTGGCTTCTTGGGATGAGAAAATATTTCCAAGTCCAAGACTACTTGGGGAATATGAAGGCAAGGGTAGCCATCTTCAACTTGAATGGAAGAGCATCTATATGGTGGGAACACACCAGGCAAGTGAAGAGGATCAACGAAAGGAAAATTGTGTGGAAGCAGTTCAAGAAATACTTCAAGTAGAAGTACCTCTCTGATAGGTACTATGATGATAAGATCAAAGAGTTCCATGAGCTGATATTGGGACAATTGACCATGGAAGAATATGCAAACAAGTTCTTGGATCTGCTGAGGTATGTCAGGTATATTCGAGATGATAAGGTGAAAATTCAGTGTTTCCTAAGTGGACTGCCCCAGTCGTATAAAGATAGAATTGAGTTTGATGAACCTCGAACTCTAGAGGAGGCCATAAGAAAGGCCAAGTATTGCTTTGATCAAAACAGAAGCAAACCAGAATTCCATAAGGCATGGAAGGATAAGAAAAATGAGAAGTTTGATCAAAGGAAGAAGGGGTTCAAGCCTCCTCAATTCCGGAACCAGCAAAGGCAGCCATCACAGGTTGTGACTAAGCCAACTAGGATGATGGGAGACAAGCCAAGAGATCCAAAGGAACCAAGAGAACCACTTCAATGTTGGGGTTGTGGAGGAGACCACATGCTTAGGAACTGTCCACATCGGAATGGGAATGCAAATCAAGTTCACAACATCGAAGGAGCTGGAACTGTGGGACAAGTGGCGAGAGCAATCCCTAGAATCTATGCAACAGTATATGACCGCCAAGCAGATCATCAATCAACTGTGGTTGAAGTTGAAGGTAAGATTGCTAAGCAATCTGTTTCTATTTTGATTGATCCTGGATCTACTCACAGTTATGTCACTCCTAGAATTGTTGAGGTTTGCACTTTCAAGAAATTAAAGCATAGTAGATCATGGTTAGTTCAACTAGCCACTGGAACCAAGAGAAAAGTTAGTGAAATAGTAGAGAAATGTCCATTAGAGATGGATGGGATATTCACTTATGCAGATCTGAATATTTTACCACTGGGTTCCTATGATATTCTCATTAGAATGGATTGGTTAGAAGCACACAGGGTTAAACTTGACTGCTACAATAAGACATTTGAATGCATGGACGAGGAAGGAAACCTGAGGGTTGTAAAAGGCATTCCAAAGGTGACTTCTGTTAGACAGGTTTCAGCCATGCAACTGAAGAAGTTCTGTAGGAAGGGATGTCAACTGTATGCAACCCACATTTTAGAGGTAGCAGAGAATGAAACTCTTAATTTGGAGGACTATCATGTATTGCAAGAATTCAGGGATGTTTTTCCTGATGAGATTCCAGGACTTCCTCCAAAGAGAGACATTGACTTTACAATTGAGCTTGTGCCAGGAGCGGCACCAGTGTCTAAGACACCCTATAGGATGAGTACACCAGAATTGCTAGAATTGAAGATGCAACTGCAAGAGTTGCTGGAAAAGAAATATATTAGGCCAAGTGTGTCCCCGTGGGGAGCACCCGTGCTATTTGTGAAAAAGAAAGATGGAACACTCAGGTTATGTATTGACTACAGGCAGTTGAACAAAGTCACTATGAAGAACAAATACCATTTGCCCCGAATTGATGAACTTTTTGATCAAATGAGAGGAGCAAAGGTATTTTCAAAGATTGACTTGAGGTCTGGTTACCATCCGGTAAGAATCAAAGAAGAAGATATTCATAAGACCTCCTTTAGAACAAGGTATGGACACTATGAGTTTGTAGTGGTACCATTCGGTCTCACAAATGCACCAGCTACATTCATGTGTCTCATGAATAATGTTTTTAGCAAGTATTTGGACAAGTTTGTTCTTGTATTCCTAGACGACATTCTCATCTATTCTAAGAATGAAGAAGAACATGAAGAACATTTGAGAATGACAATGCAATTACTAAGGGAGCATAAGCTGTATGCAAAGTTGAGCAAATGTGACTTTTATAAAGATAGAATTCATTATTTGGGTCACATCATCTCCGACGAAGGAATATCTGTAGACCCTGAGAAGATTGAAACCATTATGAATTGGCCAACTCCAAGGAATGTGACTAATGTGAGATCTTTTATGGGCCTTGCTGGTTACTACAGGAGGTTTATCGAAGGATTCTCCAAGGTTGCAAACCCGATCACTTCTTTGCAAAAGAAGGGAATAAAGTTTGAATGGTCACCAAGATGTGAGGAAAGTTTTCAACGGTTGAAGAATCTTCTTACAAATGCACCAATTTTGAAAATTGCAGACCCAGAAAAAGACTTTGTGGTGTGTACCGATGCATGCAATCAAGGACTTGGAGGAGTTCTTATGCAAGACAACCACGTGATATGCTATGAGTCAAGAAAGTTGAAGGAGCATGACAAGAACTACGCTACTCATGATATAGATCTTGCAGCCATAGTACATGCTTTAAAGATGTGGAGGCATTACTTAATGGGAAGAAAATTCGAGTTAAGGACAGACCATTGTGGTCTGAAGTACTTGTTTGATCAGCCAATGTTAAATGCTAGGCAAGCTAGATGGTTGGAATTTTTGTGTGAATTTGATTTTGAAATCAAACACATAAAAGGGAAAGAGAACAAGGTGGCTGATGCACTCAACAGGAAGGTACATGAAATGTATGTGGCAGCGCTTAGTACTTGCCAACTAGATTTGAGGCAGCAAATTGTTAACCATATGGTTGAGGATGAAGTGTATGAGCAGATAAAGGGTAAATTGCAGCAGCAAGACCTTGGCAAGAAGAATGAAGGCTATCACTTGGAAGAAGGCGGACTTCTTACTTATAAGAATAGAGTCTATATTCCAAATGCGGCAGATTTAAGGAGAATGGTTATGGATGAGATCCATAAAGCTCCATACTCTGGTCACCCAGGATATCATAAAACAATTTCTACAGCAAGAAAATATTATTTCTGGCCAGGCATGAAGAAGGATGTTGCTGAATACATTTCTAAGTGCATGGAATGTCAGTAGGTGAAGGTTGAACACCAACACCCAGCAGGTTTATTGCACCCAGTGCCAATTCCAGAATGGAAATGGGAAATAATTTCCATGGATTTTATTACAGGATTGCCAATGACTAAGAGACAACATGATTCCATCATGGTTGTGGTGGATAAGTTAACAAAGGCATCACATTTCATACCGGTTAAGTCCACACATAAAGCCGATGCCATTGCAAATATTTTCATGAAGGAAATTTTCAGATTACATGGGTTTCCTAAGGCAATAATTTCTGACAGGGATACCAAGTTCACTTCCAATTTTTGGAAAGGTCTCTTTGCAGATTTGGGTACACAGTTGAACTTTAGCACCGCGTACCATCCTCAAACAGATGGGCAAATAGAAAGAGTAAATCAGGTGCTTGAAGACATGCTTCGCATGTATGTAATGGACAAGCCATCCAAGTGGGAGGATTATCTACACCTGGTAGAGTTTGCATATAATAATGGGCAGCAAGAATCATTGGGAATAATCCCATATGAGGCTTTGTACGGCAGAAGGTGTAGGACACCAGTGACTTGGGACAATCCAGTGAACCGAATTGTACTTGGGCCAGAATTGCTTAAGGAAATGGAACAAGAGGTTGCAAGGATCCGGCAAAATTTAAAAGCATCCCTGGATAGACACAAAAGCTATGCAGATAAACATAGAATGCATAGGGAATTCAGTGTTGGGGATCATGTGTATCTTAGAGTGAGATCAAGGAAGAGTTCCTTGAAGCTTGGGAGTTGTGCCAAGCTATCACCTAGATATTGTGGGCCATTTGAAGTGCTTGAAAGAATAGGACCAGTTGCATATCGAATTGCATTTCCTACTAGCACTAAAGCTCATAATGTTTTTCATGTCTCTTTGATAAAGAAATATGTACATGATCCTAACCATGTGATTAATTGGGATGTGATCCAGGTGGAACCCGAGGGAGAATTCCAAACCGATCCATTGTGCATCCTAGACAAGAAAGTAACATTGCTCCGGAACCGAGCCATCGGACAGGTAAAGGTGCAATGGAAGCACTACGGTCCCGATGAGGCTACATGGGAGCTGGAGGATGCCATGAGGGTGGCATATCCATTTTTGTTCAATTTTGATGAGCACTGAGGACAGTGCTAATGTAAGGGGAGGGGTATGTCACGTCCCCATTTTGACCCCCTTTGATTTAAATTGTAAATGATGTAATTATTGTAACTTAATCATGGTGAGGAGCTCAAGGCCAAGGCCCCACCATTGATTTAGTGTTTCATGTATTGGCAATTAAAAACAGATGCCTATGGTTCTTGTGCTAGATAGGCACAATGTATATAAGACATCATGTAAATATGAATTTTAATAGAAAAACACCCAACTGGCTATGCAATGCAACAAAGAGATGGGGCATGGTTCTACAAGGAATAGGGAGGGAAATTATCCAAACCCTTGAGCCAATGGTATTAATCCATGTGTCAATGGGGAAACCCATAAACCACCAACTACCCATTTTGTCTCATGCACCCAATCATTTAATTCTCCCAAGAAATTGGTTAAGGCAGTTAATGCCTTGGAAATGAAGAAGTATGGGCAAGCCATCAACCTGGAAATTCGTGTTTGTGCTTGTTGGGCAAGAAAACACCCATGAAATGGTGCCCAAAGCCATTCTGAATGGGGGGTCTTCACTCATTTCACGCAGATAGAGAAGGCTGGGAGTTACAGTCACATTTTTGGAGCAAAAACACAGGGTTCTCCCTATCCAAAAACCCATTTTTGGTTTTGGATAGTAGCTAGGAAGGAGGGGCTACGATTTGGGACTGTAGGGAGTTCATTTTGTCCCCGATTTGCCATGGGCGTTTTTCCTAAAAACGTTTTCTGCTACCTGGGGTTTTCTCCAAACCTCCATTGCTCATTTTTAACCTTCCCACGTTTTTCTGAAGCCTAGGGGATCATTTTCATGCCTATCACTATACAAACGATTTTCATTATGCCCATAATTGTGTTCTGCTACTATGTGCGTCCTCATTTTTGGTTTGAACCTGGGAGCTGAAGTTTGGGGAGTGGTAGTGGACAGAAGTGGCTTGATAAACCTAGTGGGGGAGACAACCTCTCAAGAAGATCAAGAGGGATTTGGTTACTCTTCTATGCATACCCTGAGAGCAATAGATAGGGAAGGTATGGCTTGAGGGACTGTATAGCAGTGAAAAGAATACTTCCTTGTGCTGGGTGTGTAGGTATTGTGGGTGCCAAGCTAGATAGATCTTGCAAGGTTATCCCTGGCTCTATGCTGGAGCTCACTAGCTTAGCAACTCTTCCTTTCCATCTCCTAGCAGCCTGATAAACCCAATTGTATATTGGCTTGGCTCATCTTGGTGTAGGCTTGGCTATGTGTGAGTCTGCTGCTCCCTGGTTCCTTGTAGAGATCATGCCTAGCTCGAGGGTGGCAGTGGTGCTGAGAGATTGAGGATCACACTGGCCTACGGTTGGGTGGAACGTTGCAGTTGCATAGCCAGTTGCGTGGGACTATTTCCGCATAAGATAAGTATTCTCTTGTGATTACCATTTGATGAATATTATGAATGTATGTGGATGGGTTAAATGAATTTACTTCCGCTGTGTTTTTACGAGTTTATGCAATTCCATATGATCTTTTATAAATCTGCAAAGGTCTTTAATTGGCTGTCACAGAATTTGGAATGTATGATAGATATCCACAGCAATTACTTAACTTCTGTTGTGTTTCCATTGCATGAACATATACTTGCCTTTGTATCAAAAAAGTTTAAATTAATGGATATGGGGGCTAGATGCCCGGTTTAACCTCACGATCCTCTCCATCTAGCTAGAATGATGGGGGGGGACGTGACAGAACCTCTTCTTGTTTCCAATACAAGGTTCCAATACCATGGAATGATGAAAACCAGAAAACTAGATTTTCCACTTTGTCAATACTAGTGGTAAATACCATGGAACATCAAAACCATCCATTGGGTATTTGATTAGTCCTTTTCCTCATTCAATTCAGTACTAACCTATTTGACCAACTCTTCCCCTTCTTTAGGGTTCCTGTCTAACCAACTTGGATTTTGTCCACTTTCTTAAATGTTGTCCACTAGATTTCCCTGTTTTAAGGAAATTCCTATTTTCATGGTATAAGCACTCCTTTGGGTCCCACTTCTCTCCTTGTTTCCCTTTCTGAATTATTTGACTCATTTAATGCATTGGATAAGAATCCTTAGCACCACAGTATCCCTGTTCACACCTTGGAACAACTTTGCTTGCATATTGTGGACACACTTTTGCCTTTGATTTATTTGATTAATTTTATGCATGAAAAAATTTAGGAAAATAATTCCCAAATTAATTATGAATTTCCACTCAACCTATGGTAATCTAATGGGCATAATGGTGAACCATAGTGCTACCCAAATGGGGACATTACAAATGGTTATCAATTCCTTAACCATAGTCATGGTATGAATATAACATCGTGAGGACCTTGACATCTATTGGTGGAAAGATACAACATCCGTACATCTCCCTAAACATATCTCCTTAGGTTCAAGAACCAAAAACACATGTTATAAGACCACTACACAAGAGGTAGGATCGTTTGCAAAGCCTTGAATATCATCGAAGATATCTGAAACCATATTTTTAGGATCTTATTGAAGGTTTCTGAATAAGAATGTGAAAATGGATATTAAGTAAAATGTATGGAAGCAATGCTCATTCATTATTAATGCATGCACATGCCATATCCCCTCCTGTGGACTCAATTCGAGGAAGGGATCATGAGACCAAATTCTGGGGCTTTTACATAAACTCAGTCCATTCATTAGATTCACAGTAATAAAACAAATGTGTGCAGATGCAAATCAAGCAAACATGCACAACAGAAATAAACCTCATCCACACACATTTCATATGCATTTAGCATATCGATAACAGTCATCAATTTAAATCATTTCAGAGGCAAAACACATAGGTAGAAAAACACTTATCTTTATTGTTAAATGGTCCCAAGCAACTAGCTATGTCACTGCAACGTTCCGCCCAACCATAGGTCTCTACCCAGCCTATATTCTTTCAACACTTAGAGACCACCCTGAGCTAGGAATTATTTCTAAAAGGAAAAGGGGACATTCAATCTCATGCACAACCAAATAATCATTGCATCTAAGCCAATCCAGTCCACAGCTGGGTTTATCAAGCTAAATTTGAACCCTCTTCATTTCTAGATGCTTGCACTCAAGCTCAAGCCAAAGCAATGGATACCCATAACCCATACCCTAACATACACTACTTACACACAACAAAAATCCATCATTGGGCATGGATACACATTTTAACAATGAGATTTACAACAAGATGGCCATGGGTTTCCCCCAAATTGTTTCCAACAAAAAACGGATTGTGGGATGGAGAAAAAAATTACAGGGAGGAAAACGATTTCTCCCCCAACTATCTAAGCATTCAGTGGCCCAAATGGTATATATGGAACCCTAGTTCAATTTCCCTTCTTCCCCACTATTATATAACACAAAAAATGCCCTTCTCCCGGCTGAGAATGAAGGAAAACAAAGAATTTCGATGGGGAAAAACACCCAGCAAGCTCCCAACTTGTGAGAGAGCCAAAACTGGTTCATGGGTAATGGCTTGGGGAGCAATTCATGGCTCTTTTCTTGCCCAAGAATCCAAACACAATTTTCCATGAAGGGTGGCTTTCCCATACCCGAATTTGGACAACCATACCTCCCATTCACCAAGGCATTCCCTATTTCAACCAACTCTTGGGAGAAATGAATGATTGGGTACAAAAGTCAACATGGGTAGTTAAGGTTTTTATGGGTTCTCTCATTGAGACTTGGCTTGACTTGATTGGATCAAGGGTTTGAATGTTTTCCCTCCCAATTCCTTGTAAAATCATGCCTCCGTCTCTTGTTGCATTGCATAGCTAGTTGTGGGTATTTTATTAAAATGCATATTTACATGATATTTGCAATTCGAATGTGCCTGGCTAGCATGTAAACCATATGCATCACTAAATTGATGGCGAGGCCTTGGCCTTGAGCTCCTCACCATGATTTTATAACAATATTACATCATTTACATTTGAATGCAATGGGGTCAAAATTGGGACATTACAACACATTACTAAGGTGCATGTGTTCCTATGAATTAAAAAACATTCCTGAGATTTTCTCTATTCATCTATGCATTGGATGATCTATCTGGTTGGATTTTAGCTTTGGAATGGAAAACATGTTCGTTTAGGGTGAATAAAGAAAAAAACAAATCCATTTTCGCAACTCCCTATTCTTAAGGACAACTTTAGCCATGCTTTTAAATAAAAACCATATATTCATTTATGATGAAACTAAGCACACTTATGAAACTGCACACACTTATAGAGATTTTTCTTCAAACTCTATATATATCTTCTTCTTTTTTTTAAATATTTCTTTCTTTCTTTTATTGATTTTTATTTGTAAATATATGATATTTCTAAAATAGATAGGCCTTTTATTTCTAGTATAACATTGTATTTCCTTGCACATTAAGAAAACAAATTGCATGGTGCACAAGTACAAATAGTGGCATACACATTAAAAAAATACAAATTCATTCGTTAAGTTAAGAACCTAAAACATGTCCTTTAAGCTTGACCTAGTTATTTTACGGATTCATTAACTTTATAAAATTTCAAGAACTATAAATTTAACATTCAAAAATATGGAAAATTTGTGGCTCACAAGAACCGACTGTTATGTACAAATGTGCAATTTTATTCAAGAAAATCCATCATTTTGACACTAAAATGCATCCTTACAATGAAGATAGGCATTATGTTTTAGAGAAAAAATAACAAAGCAATGTTAGAAGAAAGTGAATTGATCTTAATTATACCAATTTTCCATAAATAAAAAATGGTATTCCTAAACCTTATTCAATTTCTTACATTTCATATTTTTACACTACATTATAATAGGTTGTGCATTTAACTCTAAAATTAATCCTAGTCAACATGTTGATATTATTTTTCATATTTCCCTTGCAACTAATGGGTCATGAGAGGGAACCTTTAGCTTGCACCAACCCCTATCTGATATATAGTGCACTAGTTTATGTATACAAACATTCAAACTCATGATGCACCAGTATGTGTATATCCATTTAATGCGCCATGTAGTTTTATAATTTTTTTTAAATATAAAAACCTATAATTTATCTTAAACTAAAACAGACAGTAATTTAATATTAAAGGGATACTCAAAACAAAGTTACATTTTTTTACAAAAAAAAAAGCAACCCATCATCCATTAGGGAATTTCCCTGTAGTATACTATCTGCTTGCATCCTCAAGGCTACTACATCAAACATAACTATAACTCAAAAGCTATAAATTTGTACATATTGACTCAACAAGAAAATATAAAAATAAAGCATAAACCAAAGAAATCAGGGAGAGATGTGATCACTTTAAATTTCCTATCCATCGTTGTTGTTTTCTTCCTATACAAGTGAGCTAGAGATGTCCATGAGAGCATTGAAGTGTTGTAGAACCAAATATTTATCCATAATCCCATAGGTTGCTTGTTGAGTGTGCCTCGACTAATCGCCATCCAATATTTCATGGTAAATATCAATAGTGATGGAGAACCAATGCAGCTAAGCCCCCAACAATCTTGCATGCCCCTCTTAATCATTAAAATGATTATCCAAAATGAGAAACATGGGAGCTAACCTACTCAATGGAAATTACTATCCCTTTAAGCTATAATTTCACCCCATGAAGTATCACCTTCATGTCTTTAATTTAATCTTGAAACTCCCCCAAGCTTTTAACACATGCCAATTCCTCTGTTTATGAGTGCTCTAGGTTATTTACATTAAAAATAGGACTGCTGCTCCAAAACACCTCCCAACCTAATCAACAATCAAGGTCCTTAAGAGGATGTGAATAGAAATATACCCAACAACAAGAAAATCCTATGCCCACATCCTAAAAACAAGGTGTGAACACCCAACGAAGAAAATACGTAGAGATTCACAAAGATTCCCTCGTAATGAAATCACACAGAAGCCTCCTTGATCATAAGGATACAAAAATACCTCTAGAATATTCCCATAATTATATGTTTACAAACCAAAGAGTTTCATCTAACTTGAATGCAGAGAAATACTTGCCAAAGAGAATGACTATCTTGGGGATTCTCTCATGTGTGTGATTAAATGCAAAGTGACTTGATTTCCTTAGTTTGTGAAACATTGATGGGTGGCATACATGCACACTAAAATTGAATTATCCCTTTATCAAATTCACATATGAATTAAAATAGTAGAGCCACCTATGGTGTTGATGGTCTCCAGTTTTAACTAATATGCCCCTTATCAAAATGGTGGCTTGAATTGCGAGTCAATTAGACCTAGAATTGTTGTGTCAATGAATATGCATGACCTTTGGTCTTCTTATCCATCAAACGAGATCCATAATATGATATTATAGTCTTATGATGATCATGTATTCTTTACATTTCATTTTCCTTGTTTCCGAGATTACAAGAAGGGACTCCCCCATGATTATAATGTTATGAATTCCAAGATATACAATGTAGTTCAATCCCATAAAGAGAGCATATCATTTTGCATGATTATCGATAATCCATCCCATACCTCATTCATAACTTACCATTAATTTTCAATCGAGATAAAAAATGATCCTCCTCTACACCTCATGCCGCAAATATAAAAACCTATACATATTTGATAGGAGCCAATCCATTTTACATTATAATGCCCCAATGCATTTTATCATGTTAGACACATCGGTGAGTGATTTTGTAAGATAAAATTATTTGTGTTGTTTCCTATAGAAATGGGGCATCTTGATGTTTTATGGGTGTTCTATTTTGGTGCACGAGTGCATCCTATATGTTGAAGCACAAATGTGTTATCACAATTTAAGAGCAAAAAAAGAAAACTGCTTCTAAAATATCTAGCTTCCCACCTCTTTTAGAAATAGATAAAGGAGACATTGTTTGGCAATGTTCTACAAGAAACTCCTCTAAAAGGTGTTTCCCTTGCAATGGATGAAATAATTATCATATCGAAGAAGTAATAAACATAACCAAGTGTTTATGAATTGATACTGAAAAAAATTTGAATTCTTTCTACTAGATTAATTAGTGGAGGTATTTAAAATTATATCCTAAGGTCCCACCAAATATGTTTTAGTCATAGAAATTTAAACCCATAACTATATAAAGTGTCATGAATGTACAATCTCATTACACTACATTCCACCCTCCTCAATCTATATCAAGGATTATCCCTCTCCCCCCCCATTAATCTATATCAAGGATGATGGACCAGGTCTTTGGTCTTTGGTCTGCAGAAAACTGCAAAGGTCAATTTGGACAATTGGTTCCCTGGGAGTGATATTTCCCAATTCACGACTACGTAGTAGCCTTGTTTTCAACTCGACTCAAACACTAGTAAAGGATCCAAAATGTTCAGTCTGAAGGTGGGTTCTGGACCAATTTTCTATATAGTTTCCAAATATGGATTCTGATTTTCGAATAGATAATCAGAAGGAATTTTTAAAAGTGAATTAAAAAAACTAGTCATATTTGGAACACATTGATCATAGGTGAATCAAATTTTACACAACATGCCAAAAATTGTTGAACCGGATCTGAAGATTCATTACAGTGGTACTGTAGAGAGCCTAATTACAACAAAAATTTCTTTATATAGCCCAAGTGTCCCAATGGATCTTCCACAACACCAAATGCTTCACAATATCACCTAAAATAATCAAAATATGCAATACTAGCAAAATTGTGGCATATGCTTAGGCACCACCATAGAAATATGATAAATACTACTGTAAATGAATGCAAAAACACTCAATGAATGAAGTTTGATGCTTCACTCCTCAAGAAAATGAATAGAGGGCCACATCTCCTAAGCACCAGAATTTGTTAAAGCAAACTTTCAATAAGATTCAAACAAGATACTGTCCAACCCCAATAAGTGTGCTTGATGGTGCTTATATATATTCAAAGAAACCCCAAAACTAGTTTCACATACCATGGGACCCAAAAAACCATGTACAAAAACCATGGGGAGTAACATAACCCTTGATTTGTTCCACATTGGCCACATTCAATATACCATTTGACCATTTCCTCATGCAATTATCCCTCCAACACTTATTGGGCCATTTCCTAACTAGCATTGACCATTTCCACAAACCAAGGCGCACTCTTAACCACCTTTTACTACTTCTCCCCTTTCGAATTTGAATTTGGTATTTAAGTTTGAATTTGGGATCATTATCTCCCTTGTTTTAAGGAAACGCTTGAATTAGGTGGTTGGAATAATTAATTTCCCACTTGAGAATCCCTTTGACTAGATCAACATTTAATACACCTCCCTTATTCATCATTTGGTCCCCCATTCACACCTTGGACCATTTCTACATCAATTTAAATAATTTTCCTTAAGAAATTTTACCCCATTTTAATACAAAGGCAACTTAGGATAAATCGAAATTCCCAAATAAATTTAATTATCCACTTGAAATTTGAATTGGGAATTTCTTCTTCATGTGAACCACCTTGTCGATTTGGCTCTAATTTTTCATTATTACTAACGAGGACATAATGCTTAGCAATTATTTGACCCTTAGCAACAATTTGAAAAACTATCATGAACATGGCCAAGTGGCTTAGGCCATTATGATCCAATGCAAAATTTGGGGACTAGGTGATTCCATAAATATGGGTAGCTATTTTTGGCCAAATATCGCAATGAAAAATGGAAATTTTACCCATCTAATAAATTGAATCCCTTGAAACTCATGTTTTCCATATGAATTTTGACATGTGGTTAAAAAACTGAAATGTAGAAAATTATGTTGGATTTCCAATGGCATTTTTTTAAAATATACCAATGTCATTTATTATGTCAAATTTTCATTTAATGAAACTTGTTTCCTTAGAAAATTGAAGAGCAATTAACAAGTGGCATGTGTGTATGCAAAATAATTTAATGTGAAATTAATAATTTTAAAAAATGAAATATGTTAACATGATCTAGACAAACTGCACTAGTGTACACATATTTTTATTTTTATTTTTCTCGAAAAATTATATTTATTATTGTTTTTCGAAACTAACCAGTCAATATTTTAGTTGCATTTTGCATACATGTGCATGTGTGTGCCAAATCTTTTGATTGTTTACATAAATTGTAAAACTAAAAATACCCTTTTGAAGAGGATGCACTGATATAGCGCTTGTATATTTTTTCAATTTTTTTGGATATGTATTTTGCATGTTGTTTATTTATCTTTGAGCTCATTCGAAGTTGTCGACGGGGTTTGTCAGGGTAAAATTTACCATAAATTTAAATAGGAATGACATGCGAAGATAAAAATTCATAAATTATATGTCCCTGTATAGAGGATTCATTGACGAATCCAATGGTATCAAGTTCGTCCATTAATGTGCATTTAATGACATAGTTTAAGCCCCTGAAAGGAACACAAAATTTATTTTCTGCAAAGAAAAGGGCCATGGGATTTTTTTAAGGCCCTCGATCAAGCTATTAGCTAGATCAAGGTTTTTAAATTACCTCGATGGAGGGCTTGAAGAGACCTTGATCAAGGTTTACGTGAAACCCTCGATTGAGGTCTCTTCAAGCCCTCAATCGAGGGTTTGTTTGTGTAAACAAAAAAATATAAAAGATCCCAAGAAACGGGTTGGTTTAACCCATCCCTCAATCGAGGTTTCAATAGCTTGATTGAGGTTTTTTTAAGCCCTCGATCGAGGGTCTGCTACACATATTTTTTGCGCCCCACTTTCCTAAAACCATGAAGCACATTCATGGAATCACCCATTGACTATTCCCACATTCATTTATGATATTGTAGCTCAAATTTAAATCTTTGTAAAATCAAAATTTTGTCCATTTTTTCTCTCTTCCTATAGTTGCTCTTATTCTAAAGGACCAACATCTGAGACCTGTAGAAGGAAATTTGTAAAGAATTAGAAAAAAAATTGTAATGGTTGTTGATATCCCATATGATTGTGAGTACCAAAACATTCCATCATTCAAATATGATGCTTAGTTAATATTTTATAAAATTCTGGTGTAAAATATATACCATAGTAGGATCTAGCTACTGTAGATACCTCACAATTGAAAGATTTAACATATTATGCAAGAGACAAGTGCATATACATTTCTGGAAAACAAATGATAAAAAACTAGGCATAAATGATCAAATATCAGCACAAATGATAAAAAACCAGGAAACACAAATGATCAATTATCAGAGTTTATTAACTATCCAATGTTACAATGAGTTTGGATCGTCCTTATATATAAATAGGAATAAATATGATGCACTTGGAGTGTCCACACTTAGCTATCTTAGATTTAGCCCCAAAACCCCTTGGTTGACCAAATGGTTCCAAAATATACCAAATATGTCCAAATTGCGCATGTGAACATTGGGTGAGCATGGGAGACCAAAATAGTGTTCACACATGTGGAGGAGGTGGTTGGTTGGAAGTTAGGTAGGCTAGGGTAGGCCAAAATAGCCAAAAGAGGGGCAAATGACTAGGTTAAATGCATGTGCGCCTATGGTCAAACCCAGATCCATAAAACAAGGAAGGAAGGTTCCTTAGGCATGCTAATGGTAATAAATGCATGTGGTAGAGCCCCCAACAACTAGTTTGACCACCCTTGGCCCATACATTGTTATCTTGTTCACACTTTCCCAAACAAGTTCTAACTAACTTATAACAACTTCCTAGCAACCTAGGGACATAATTATTAACCGGTTTAGAACCTAATAATCATTAATTAATTAATGATTAAGGTACTAAGGTATAATATTGTTCTAACATCTGGAATTTCCATGTTTTAACTTTTGTAATTCTTACAAACTTGGTAATTTCACTGAAAACTGATATCTTACAAAGCAAACATTTATGGAAAATTTTCATGTAAGAAACAATGTTTATCTTGATGAGTAGGAAAAATGTCGAAATGAGGATACTTTCTAGTTATGATTTGCTGGGTCACTTTTGCCTCCTCCAAATTTTCAAAAATCGACCTTGTGCATACTGAAATAGAGGATTTTTTCCTTATTCAAAATCTCCACTTCAAACCCTTTGTAATTTCACCAAATTCCATCCAATTTATTCACATGACTATAAAATGATTGCACTATAGTATTTTCATCCAAATATGAGTCGTCCATCCTCTTGTGTTGGCCTTCAAAAACCCCGATTTCAATTTTTTAGAAAAATTGGAGCAGAATAGGATAATGTCCCTCTTTTTCATTTATGTAGCCTCTATAAATGGCATCGAAATTCCACTAGTTTCAGCCAATTCTAAGCAATTGTTATCATGTTATGGCCAGATTTATTTTTAGACTACTGACTTTTTTTTAACCTTTCTATTTTTTTGTTGACGTTGTATGATGCTGACGTGGTATGGTGTATAAATTTCCTAACATGTTAGTGGGGACCTATATGTTACCTCCTAGCATAGGCTTATCACCCTTCATCAGACTCAATGTCACCATACCACCTATCATTTCATTATTACTCTTCCCACCCTTTGTCACTTTACCACTTATGGAACATAAGCGGTTTCGACTCTTGACAAAACGATTTTACGAAACCTCCTTGACGAGCCATAATGAACGGATGAGAAACACATCAAAAGGGAGGTTTTACATTTTCAGTTCATGGCAATTATATTAAACGTTTCCCATTTCAACAAGTTGAAATCACTATTACCCATTGATCTTGCAACCATCCAAGGGTATAATCTACTTCTTCCTTTACACTTTGTCACATTCACTCATTTGTTCACTTGATTGATGTGGTTGGTAAACATTAAATCTCCTCATCCATGTGGAAGCTCCGCATTGTTTGGTAACCACGTGGCACCACCATGTATCACTATCCATGAGACACTTGTGGGGTCCACACAAATATGTTTTCAAAATTTCCGAAAATTGGAATTTGCTTTATAAATGAAATTCAAGAGCATTGAATTATTCCTTGTACCATCACATAAGTCCATTTTAGTGGTTCTATGTAGGCATTTGAGTGGGAAACTGGTGTCCTGAGTAGGTTTTTTCAATTATAAATAGGTTTGGATTGTGCCACGTTGTCAATGGGATAAACAATGACTTTATGTCCTAATTGAACCTTAGGAAGCTTGAGTTCCATGAGCAAACCATGGACACAATAAAACGATCCCTTGATAGTGGGAATTTTCCCTAGGTGTTGGATATGAATTCCATTAAGGTGTTTCACATGAGATGGATGGATCTTGAGGCCTTAACCAAAGTGGTGGTGTTTTGGAGAAAACTCACTATGGCTTGGGGTATACCACAACAGACAGATGACTACCACAAATCAACTCAATTCTCAAAACTATGCTATATAAATGACAATGCTAAGATAATGAAGAAGATAACCACCCTCGATCCAAACGTTTGATGTAGATCCCCGTTGGAGCTTTTAAATCCACACACTTGAATCTGCAAATTACTCTTGACAGCCAATATACAACAAGTACATATAATATATAAACGGCATTAACATCATCAATAGCAATGGCCCATGATATAACAAGTAAATGCAACCCAATGTAAGATAAACAACATTTACAACATTAGTGGACAAGAATATGAGTATTTCTATTAATAAACAAGAAGAAGTACAAAGTGATACGACCTCTTGCCGGCAACCAATCTGAACTAAGATCTGGATCAATCCACTTGTGCCTCCACCACTTCAATCCTCCATGAAAGGCAAACTCAAACTAGATAGGAGTTTGGAAGGTGAACATAAAGAGTTCACAACTATAAGGATCAATGAGTGTAAACTCAAGATAGGGCAAAAATCCGCTAGAGTTCTCTTGCTCTTCTTTCTCCTCCCGTCCATAAGCCATATTTGCTCAATATATAGTCCTCTCAAAGGTAAGTGAAAGGACACATCGAGACATTACTTAGGTAGATGGAGAGCCAAAGGTTACCTAATGACCGCTTTTGGGGAGTAAAAAGTAATAAACTAGTGATTTTTACCATTTTACTTGATACCCACAGGCTATGGTGATGCAACTCGCAGGTACGCATGTTATAATGATGCAACATGCGGTTAGGAATAAAAATAGGGAAAAATAGTATCTCTGAAGGATATAAGTGGATCTGAGTCGGTGAAATGGATCCTACAAGCCAAAGAATGCTAATGCTTACAAGTTGGAAGATTACGTTGTAACATATGCCCCCTAATGTGTGAGGTCAGAGACTGATGCTACGATGGCCGAAATACATTATAAAACTCAAAAGTGGAGTGATGGAGACACAAGTGGAAAGAGAAGCTCACTCATCATAATACAATAGTATCCCTGAATACATGTCGGGAGTAAAACAATCTGATACAATGGCCATGAATAGGCAGTACATAGTGAATACATGTCATAAGTGATCACAGCCATGATCCTTCTATAGTAAGATATGGTCTCGTGCTGAAAAGGAAACAACTGGTGCAAACTGGAGGTACAAACTGCTGATATCTGAGAGGTGATATTTCAGATGTAAAGTCAAAGTCATAAGTGTTAGGTGAGTTATATGTCGTAATAATTATGTTGCAGTACAGTTGCCCAACTATTTACTTGTCAATCCGAGGTACGTAAACTGATGAAGCACGTGCACTGTTTGTGCAGGACTGAAGTATATCTAATCTAACTTAATCTAATTTGTTGAAATCAAATTAATTTAGGAAATCATGGAAACACTAACTAGGAAAGCATTGAAATTGCGTAAGAGAAATACAACATGTGAAGAGTTAACAACAATGACATAAGTGAGCTCACATCTATAAATCCATAATCAAATGGCAAACATGGAAGCATAACAATGGAAGCTTAAATCACATTAAGAATCTCAAATCAAAGACTAATCTAACAAGTACAAAATCCAATCCAATCCAACTTCATTACCACCCTCTTACAAGCTTAATCTAACTTAATTACAACTTAATGGAATGGAGAAGGAGCACTCTCCTTTATACATGAGAGTCCTTAAGAAAAAGATAAGAATGCATTAATTATAGATCCATTATTCTCTCAACTACTCTCAACCACTTTCCTATTATTACAAGATATGGTGCCTTCAAATCCTCCACATGTCTCTCATGAATCCTAGATAAGATATGCCAACCAAATCTTCCATGATCTTCTCCTTAAGAATAGGCTTGAATAACTATCTCCTTTGGAATGGTGTAAGAGATATTTGAGAAGTCTCTTTGATTTAATCATTCACATATTCCTACACATTACAAAGCTCACACATAATTGAGATATATATGAAAACATGTATATTTTCTAATATTTAATCATAAATTCACTCTTAATACTAAAATGAATAAAGTGGAAAATAATAATGTGAAACCCAAATGTATTTATGCAAATGATATGATGAAGGTTTAATAGGGCGATGAAATGTAAGGAATAGTGAAGGGAAAGGTGGATGAAAATATGACATTTCTGAGTCCTAACAATAAGTAGCATACTGAATGCCACTATTGCCTGGGGTCTTCTACACAAGTCTTCGACGATGCAAGTCCCATCAAATGAATAAAGGAGTTGGGGTCGAACCTGATGTGACATCGTCTGATTACAAGTCAATGATGTATACCGTTAACAGACACGAGATAACCCACCAATAATGAAAATGGGCATCAAGGCACAGAGTACAATCATCGGAGTGTGAATAAATGAGTTGAAGTTGAACACTAGGATGAATCCATCGATCAAGGGACATTGATGTATTCCCAAATATGTCGATGGCGAGAGAACCTGCCACTAATGACTGCAAGCCTCAAGGTACTTAACTGAACTCTAAGCCTCAAGTCCTGGAATAAATGAGTTGAAGTCGACGGAACGAGACTCACTGGAAGGAGGGCATTAAGGCATCCCCCATCAACCAGCACAAGGTATCAGCTACGCTGATAGATTTGGAAGAACTCAAGTGAAATGGACTGACTCAATAAGGATGGCCGACATGCAATAGTCAATAGATCTAAGGAGTGTCCGACACTGGTTTTAGGACTTCCTTTGAACAAGAGCATGAGCAAATGGATAGACTTAGGAAGCATAAACTTGACATAAAGTGTGCAATGCATGAGGCATTACAAAGGGTTCCATAATGACTGGAAGCTTAACCAATCGGTGGAGAGAACTGAAAAACAAGTACAACTCCTAAGGTCCAACTATAGTCCCTACTCATAATGTACGGAGTGGAATGAATGCTCTATTCAAAGGCGACATAATAGCTGCCAACAAGAAGTAGTAACCATAATCCCATCTGGCTTTTTGGAATATTTAATTTTTTTTGGTCTTTTTCATATTTGGGAAAAGCTTGAAAAATAATAAAATTGCTTATAATACAAGTGAGGGAACAAGTGTCAAATAGTGAGCAGACTAGTTCCAAGTAGTGGAACATACCTATGATCAATGCAAGGAAGTGCATGCAGGATGTGGACACTTGGGGGAGGTTACCTCAGGGTCAAAAGGTGATCAAATTGTGAAGGACAAATATATAAGCTCTGCAGGGCTGGACAAGGAAAAGTGCTCAGGCACCAGGCTAACAACTGAGTAAGCGGGAGCCGGCACAAGGCTCAAGCGGCAAGCAGGATGATGCAATGCAATCACAACATGATATAATTGAGGGGAGTCCTTAAGGGAGATGGCGAGCATAAGACAAAGTAGAGTATGAGTATTTATCGCAATGTCATGGCGTAACTACAAAGGACTCCCAATCCTACGGACAAACAACGGCATGGGCACTGGAATGCACAAGGGGTTCTAACTAGGGTACCCATGTTCGGAAAAGCTCTACCACCACATAACGACACTTCTATAGCAGTGTGAAGGTTTTGTGTTGGTTACGAAGTGGGGTCGCACCTAGGGTTTATGAAAATGGTCAATAGGTCAAATGCATAATGCACATGGAAATGGTATCTAACCTATATGCCAGGTGTGAGACGTACCTGCCGTAGGTGTAAAATGGTCCAGAACAACTTTTGTCGAAGAAATCTAATTAAAAGATACTACTCCAAGACATTATATTAGTCCATAACGACACAAAACAATAAAAACTATAGACAAGTGGGTCCTAAAAATTATAAATAGTAATAAAAAATTACAATTTACAATTCATTTTTACTATTCACCCATTTGGAGCTTTGTGGTTAGTTTTCACCTGAAAGTTCAATTGTCGATTCTGGGAGCTACGAGCGACCGTTCATCGAACCGTCCAGAGTAGGTTGGTAGTCTCATCCATACCTTCCATTTCAATGCTTTTATTTTAGTTTTCAGCGGTGGGATTTTTTGTTTGGCCAAGGCCTAAATGGCTTCGGTGCTATCCGCGGGCTATATCTATGCCGATTGCGGGTAGGGCACGAAGCGTGCAGTCAATGAAAAGGTTGACC
This sequence comes from Larix kaempferi, assembly GCA_027924585.1. NCBI lineage: Eukaryota > Viridiplantae > Streptophyta > Pinopsida > Pinales > Pinaceae > Larix > Larix kaempferi. Next base: position 8,685,456 of record BSBM01000963.1, on the reverse strand, counting down.
ACGCGTACCTGCACTTGTATACAAGTTAGCCCGCGGGTACGGCCTTGTAGATGGTTTTTTAAAAGAATTTGATTAAAATTCTTGTTTTTCTTCACTCCAGGATGGTTTTAGAGTGGAGGGAGAGAGAGCATGACCAAGTTGATGAGGCCATGCTGAGGTGCAAGCACAGCAGGCATTGCAAGCATGTGGGTTGTACAAATTCTGGAGTATAGGGGGTTTGAGTGCCCAAAACCTATTACTCCGACGCTTGATCGATTATTGGGATGTTGATGCACAAAACTTCAATCTCAATGGGAAAATCCTCACACTGGAAGTGGACGACATCTACTTAATTACTGGTTTGTCCCGTCGAGGTGAGGAGGCTAGTCTTCGGTCTCATACTGTGGGTGGTGGGATCACCATCCTTGACTACATAGTGTGGTATTTCCCTGCAAACACATGCATGGTGGGAATTCAGGTGCCCATCAATTCCATAGTGAATCTAAGCATGAAGATCATTGTGGATACCTTAGTGCGGATCACGGGATCCAAAGCTCTGCACCAGGCATCCAGGCTGGTGATGTTCTATGCATCACAATGCATGCAGCCTATAGTGTTTGACTAGTGTACCACACTAATGGGGTCTATGAAGACCCAACTGAAATAATGCAAAGAAGGGAAGGCTAAAAACTTCGGATATAGTAGTATCCTATGCAGCTTCTTCTTTGAGAGGATTCCAGGGCTTAATCCGAGGGTGGATGTCCCTCCTCATAGTCTCTGGGATCCAGCCCTGACCCGGTGGTCTGAGATCTTGACACGATAGGGTGGTGGCCGTCTAGCATCACCATATACCGAGGAGTTCTTCCGCTAGTGGGACCGGTAGGTCATTGCCATAGATGACTACCCCTATGCAGGGATAGACTTTCGCCAGGATAGGGACATGCCACTCCCACCAGATGCCGCGTTCAGAGACATTGGTGAGTACTCTTTTTGGTTTTAATGTATTAAATTTTTATGGATTTTTTATTATAGATGCAAATGCAAAAATCTTTTGGTGGTAGTATCATATGCTAATGGTTAATTGTTTGCTCGTAGACAAAGGCCCAGTGAGACCTGATGGATTCCCGAGACATGGTTGTCGAGGTAGGGGTGAGGAGGCAGGCGATGCTACAGTAGGACGCACACTACAGACCTTGCGGCACAACCTCACACGGATGGTTGCTAGGGTTCCATAGATAGAGGTGGCGAGACTACCCGAGGCCATGCAGTGCCAAATAGTGGGGGTTCCAGGTGACTGGGTGTGGCTACTGCAGCGGGTAGCCAATGCAGTACAGTATTTCTACGAGACACATCTGTTGGGGTGGCAGCTAGGCCTCCTCGTAGGGATTAGATGTCTCAGGATCTCATTTTTGTATCGATATGATATTTTTGAGGGATATGGGCTCCAATTTTGTATGACACTGCCATTTTTGGACATATTTATATATATAAAACTTTGGTTCTCTGGTTCTACTATATGTGTGTATGTACAAATGTATGAATGTCTTCTTATATTTGTGTGCTTCATGGTGAATGTGACAAATGCCAATCTAATACATAGTTAGCATATGCATCAGATATGTGATTAACACTTCTCAGAACATGTATGTATGTAATTGAAACAAAATATCGTTCCAAGAGTCTTACCCTTAGGAATTTCCGTAATAGCATAGGATCTCGCACACGGTACTGCCCATTTAGCTAAGACACAACTAGTTGTGAATCCAGGCGGACTTCTAAAGACTGGACACCATGGGAAATGGCATCCCGAAGTAGCTCAATGACGGCACTATACTCAGCCACATTGTTAGATGTAGGACCAAGACAAGCACCTCCTGAGAACACAACTAGGTGGTCAGATGAGAAAATAACCCAGGCAGCAGAAGCAAGCTGCTGCATATGATGGCTAGCACCATCCGTGAATCCTAAGAACATCGAAAACTCTGCTGACATCTGTCAATGAAACAGAAGCTAATTAGCAGACCCGAAAACCGAAAGAAATCTAAACTATGTACAGAAGCAACTATACAATAGTATACAAAAGTATCATCCTGAACCAGAGGTTCAAGCGCAATACTGCTTGAGGTAGAGCCCATTTCTAGGCTCCTTCAAGACAGTTCCCTCATAGTCTTCTAACTCATAGGCTCCTTTTTCCAGGACATGCCTTACTATGTAAGGACCATGCCACATGGGGTTGAACTTGCCTACCCCCAGGGGTTCTTTAGCTTGGTCATATAAGAGGACCAAGTCACCTTCAGCATATTGTCGGGGACGGATAGACCTATCATATTGAACCTTAATACGATGTTTGTTGGCATCTATAGCCACAGCGGCATCTCGACGTTGCTCATCAAGTTGATCAAGATGGATTAAACATTGCTCAACACCCATCGTATCAGGGAGGAGTTCTATGGCTAGTTTAAGAGAAGGGATCTCGCATTCAATTGGTAAAAGTGACTCCACACCATGAACTAGCTGAAATGGTGAGAACCCGGTGGCAGTCTTGACTGCAGTTCGATACGCCCACAAAGTAGGATATAACATGGTGTGCCAATTGGTCTTGCTTTGTTGGATGGTACATTGGACAATGGTATTCAATGACTTATTGACTTCTTCTACTTGACCATTCGCTTGGGGATAATAAGAAGATGAGTGTTCTTGACGAAACCCAATCTTGAGGGACAAATCCTCCATCATCTTGTTTTGAAAGTGACTGCCATGGTCAGTGACAATCTCTTTCGGAATACCGAACCAAGTTATAATTTGATTGAATATGAAGTGGACTGCTGTAGCACCATCGGCTTTAATGGTAGGCATGGCCTTAGCCCATTTGGCAAAATAGTCCACGGCCACTATGATATGGTGATGCCCCCCAGCCGAAGCTGGTTTGCAATCCATGAAATCCACCCCCCACTTGGTGAAGGGACCGACGGTGACGACCGGATGAAGGGACGCTAGATGCGAGCGTAAGTTCTAAGAAAACACCTGGAAAAGGTGACATCTCTTCACAGCATTAACACAATCCTTAAAGATGGAAGGCCAAAAATAACTAGCTCGCATAATACGTTGGGCTATAGCAAGCCCAGATAAGTGACCGCCACACGCCCCAGCATGGCAATCATTAAGCACCCACTCCGCTTCTTCGTGAGTTAAGCAATGACGGAGGATGGAATCCTTTTCTCGGCGATACAAAGTGTCACCGACGATAGCATAATATTTAGCATGATGTTTCACATGCCATCGCTCATCTCGTGAATAATGCGGAGGAAAATTCAAAGTTTGGAGATATACGATGACATCCCCATACCAAGGGTCCTCTGACAAGATAAGAAATAAGTGCTCATCTACAAAGGAATCTTCATGAATGACATCCTCATCAAGTCTCGAAAGGTCCGACAAAAGATTAGCAAATACCAATGATTTCATCGACTTTGCTAAAGCAAAATCAAGATCAAATTCCTGAAGGATAACAATCCATTTATTATACTTCCCCCCAATAAGGTGTCGTGATAGCACGAACTGAAACAGATTGATATGCACGACAAATATGGTGGTTCTAAGAAAAATGTAATGTCGTAACCGTTGGATTGAATGAATATTCACAAGTGCCATCTTTTCCACATGAGTATATCTTAGCTCAGCGTCTACTAGAATTCGACTAAGGTAATAGATGACATGCTCGACAAGTGCATCATCCACCTAAACCAAGACCATGCCAATCATCTCTTGAGACACGGCCACATAAAGGATAAAATCTCATGCGAATTCTAGTGGACTAAGCACAGGGGCTAATACCAAATCTTTCTTAAGGGCGTTGAAAGACTGTTGGGCTCGCTCATCCCAGATAAAAGGTGTGTCCTTCTTCAATAAGCACACAAAACCTTTGGTAAGATTAGCATAATTGACTATGAAACGGCGTAGAAAAGTGGCTCTCCCTTGGAGGCTCTGAAGTTGTAATAGATTACGCGGAGGAGGCAACTGAAGTATTGCCTCAACTTTTAGAGGATCGACTATAATACCCTCTTTTGAAACTATGAAGCCCAGAAGGCGACTTGTCCTTACAGCAAAGATGCATTTTTTGGGATTCAATCGAAACTTGTATCATATACATTGTTCGAGAATCATACGGAGGTGCTTGGGGTGGTCCATTCTCTTGTGGTAATGGCCAGCAAGATCATCCAAGAAAATATCCATAATCTTTCTAAGATCGTGAAAGGCATAGGTCATGGCGCGCTGAAATGTAGCTCCGACGTTTTTAAGGCCGAAGGGCATTTTCCAATATGCAAACATTCCCCAAGGACAAATAAAAGTTGTTTTATGTTGATCCTTGGGTTTGATTTGAATCTGGTTATATCTGGAAAATCCGTCCATGAAGGAAAAAATCTCACTCCCAGCACAAGCATCCAAGATTTGGTCTATGAATGGTGTGGAGAAGTTGTCGTTCGGACATGCACAGTTCAAATCTCTAAAATTGATGCATACACGGATCGTTTCCTGCTTCTTATACACAGAAACAGGGTTTGACACCCATTCGGTAAGGGGAACGGGGTAAATGAAACTAGCCTTGAGTAGTTTCTCCACCTCTGCCTTGACAGCGGCTACTTTTCTAGGGTTCACAACATGTAAGTGTTTTCGAACCGGTTTAGCGTTGGGATACGTTCTAATCTCATGTTCAACAATGCGGGGATCTATTCCTAGCATCTCCTCATATGACTAGGCGAAAGCTTCCTGGAGTTATGTAAACAAATCAGTGTAAATAGCAATCTCCTCAGCAGTGCAATTGTCACCGATGTAGACATTCTCAACTAGTCTGAGAGTACGAGAGATATTGATCGACTTAGTTGGGGAGATGTTATCCATATTCCCTTTCGCAAAAACATCATGCGACTCCAAAAGAGCCATGGGGTGACCAACCATCTCTGCTAGAGTCATCCTAAACTCTTCCTATTAAGCGAGCTCGAGTTTGGGAAGGAAATAAGAGCGATGGTCCATATCTTCCCAAGGTCTCTCACTACCACACATGGCCTCCATGATAGGTTCATCAAAAGGAAAAGTATCATCGAGGAAATTGTGGGAACAAGACGAGTTGGCTACCCAAATCAGAAGCGTAACAGGATCTTCCTCGACTGTCTAGGAAGAAGAGAGATCCGGCTCTGCATTGGCTTGTTGAATATGCTCGTAAGCAAGCTCAACTACAGACAGTGGCATATACATCCCGACATGAGAAATATTCCAGATGTGGGACTCATGGACGGTAAAGTCCATGGATCATCAAAATAAGAAGTCCGGAATGACATATTGCACGAAGGAGGAGACGCATTGTCAGTAATGGTTCCAATCAAATTCACAGGTGCGGAAAAATCATAAGTTCCCATCAATGAAGGGTACATGCCAACACCCATGTTCCCATTTTCCAACTGAGAATGAGTAACCTGCGGGACTATGGATCTTGTGGATGCTGTGGAAGAGGAGTTAACGTAATCCAGCTGATCGATGGTCACAATATTGCCTTTGTGAGGAAACCAAATAAATATGAATACAGTAGATGCGATAGCTTTCATGGCATACATCCAATTCTTACCCAGTAAAAGGTTGTAGTCGATGGGCACATCAACCACCTCGACTTCAATAGGCACAGAATTACCTACCAAGGAGACAACAAGGGAAGGGATAATTCCATGCAGCTTAAATGAACGACCGTCGAATGCAGTGAGCATGGTTCTAGATGCGAGTAGGGAAGGAGAGCCAAGAGATTTCCAACAATCTAATGACATTACCGATGCAAAGGCACCTTCATCAACCATAGTACGTTTGACAAAACTCTGAAGGCACAGCACCTAGATTTGAAAATCCACATGGTAGGGTAAGCGAGTTTGAACATCAGTAGTATCGAACTTGATAACAGTGGGACTTCCCCCATCCTGAACTCCTAATGCACTCAAAAGAGCATGCTTCTGAGAAGGATAGGCCTGCAAAACTTCAAGAGCCGACATGGCACATGGAGTTTGGCCCAAATATTCTACAATGGAGTAGTTGTGGGTGGCTCGAGCATTAGGATTATGCGTAGAGTGCTTAAGAACACCTTTCGGTATTCGCGGCATAATAGAGGGCTTCTCAATATGCAAGGAATTATCAGGAGGAGGGGGAGGCTCACTCCCCAAATTGGGAATTGGTACATCATAATCGCGCTAACGAGTGGAAACACTAACCTCTGACTGAACCATGTTCACACATCCATAACCACTAGCATTGGAAGAAGACATTGCCATCTCAGTAGGTCCATAACCAGTGGTGGGATCATGCGAAGCCATGTTTTGGTGATGAGGTAGGGTATCCTTCAACACAGCTAGGCTCTGTGCCAAGTGCTTCGATGCTTCTTCAATATGAGGACATAAGTGAGTAAGATGGTTTTCCCCATAGAGCTTGCAAGGAAACTTCGCCTTACATCTAGGTTTATGGTCCTCACCAGCATTTTCACCTTCCCGAGGAGGGTTGGAATTATCCTTACGGGGGGTATTGCGATTGCTATTGTTATTCCCATTGTTTCCACCCTTACGATTATTTCTCCCCTTTTTCTTACCACCAGGTTGCTGGTTACCTGACTGGTTCATCGTTTGCACACTGTGTACATTAGACGATGGAATGGAAGTGGACAAGGTGTGAACCTATCCGAGAGTAAACTGGTTTGGCGACAAATTCTGCATTTGATTAGCTACCAAATCTACGGGGTGAGTGCTTGCAGATCCAATGATGCCATCGGCATGCGGTCCAGGAACTGACGTAGGCTCATGATGTGTACACGGTGCATCGGGGATGATGTCATATAAAATGCCAGACTAAGAGTATAATAAGTCTAACTACTGGACTTTCAAGATAGCTTGTTCCTCAGTCACAATGTCAGACATCGAAACATCCTTAGCAATGTATGGGAGTAGAGACTTGAGGAACCATTCCAACAGGAACTCTAGAGGAATGTTGGCTTTCACTAACCTCTTCTGTCGATGCCACTCTTGAACATGGTAAAAAATATGCGTGGCCTTGTTCTAACGGAAGGTAGACAAGAGTTCAATGCCAGTATCATAGCGAACCGGTAACTGGAAATGATCTAAGAAAACCAAAGCGATCTCGTTAAAACCCTTATAGGTGTTTCCAGGCAACTCGACGTACCACTTCACTACTGCCCCCATGAGGGTGCGTTGAAATAGTCGCAATCTAACGGAATCATGATTCAATGAGTTGGAGGAGCACCAAAGGTGAAATGTCATGACATGATCTCTCGGGTCCTCACCACCTTTCCCCTCAAACTTAGGAATGTCCGAAGGGAGATTGGTAAGGATCGAGGGCCAAGTAGGGTCGTGACACACTGGATCATTTGTGAGCTTCGAAAGATCCAGAAGATTCAAGCGTGAAAGGAACGGGAGATGAGGCAAGAAAGCTTGATTATAAGCCCCCATAAAATGTTGGTTAAACTGAACCGTATTATAAGATGGACCAAAAGCTTGACCATGAGGATTAAACTACTAATAATAAGGACCTGATGGATGATAAGCTTTCCCATGGCCATAGGATTGATAACCTCCTCCTGCCTGACCCATTTGAGAGTAAGTAAGTATGTGCGTGTTTTGGGCACCATATTGGGGTGGTGGGTTATATTGGTGACCAACACCGACTGTGTTGTAGTAAGGTTTTCCACCATGAGTATGGGGCATATATGTACTATTCATAGTGGGAACCATGTTGTAATGACCATAATGGTATGGTATGTTCCCACCCCCAGCATTAGGATTAGCTTGAGCAGTCGTGTGGTGACCAGAAGCATGAGATATGTTCCCAGCCCCAATATTGGTCTGACTAGTAGCAGGGATGGTGGCGCGATGTCCATGTGGATAGGAGATATTCCCACCCCCTACATTAGCATTACTAGTGGCGGCAGTGGACGTGGAAGCATGCGGTATATGTCCACCCCCGTGGTTGGGAGGAGAATTAACATCCGTAAAAGTAGTCCCGTGTTGACGAGTAGTGGCATGTGTATTAGGTGGTGGGTGGCGAGTCGTGTTTTGAACAACATTCCTATTAGGTTGGGAAATCCTAGGAGGTGGTCGTCTTCCAACATTAGCATCATTAGGAGGAACATGACCAGTCCCCATACTATGTGTGTGGGTGGACAACGTAGTGCCCCCAGTGGGTATAGTATGGTTTACACCATAACTAGTGCGAGCATGACTACCAAACATGGTGGAAGGTTCAATGGTACTATGACTAGGCTTACCAAAAGAGAGTGCTGTCGAGTTGATCGTAGGGCCAGTGTCATCATGTAACTCTGGCATCCCGTGTCTATAACTACGTGGAAATGAAGGAATGAACGTGTCGTTTTGTTCTTCGTCCTCAGGTAAGGTCAACATTCTGTAAAGATAATTATCCGGATTCAAAGGATCGAACAGATCTCGTTCAAGTGCATTAGGCCAAATAGAACTAGGTTGAGTCTCAGGTGGATCACCTCCCCACTCCTCATGAGGAGTATGGGGATCGGAAGTGTGGTCAACTCTACCCAATGGAGTTGAAGGGTTTTCCTTAGTATCAGAATGTGTGGTAGTCATGATGTCTTGGACGTAAGCCTTGTAAGAATCTGAAGACTCAGAGGGAGCCCTCCGACGTCCTCTAGCAATACAGCATGTAACCTCGGTCGGCTTTAAACCAGCCAACCAACGGGACCGACGGAGAGTAGGGATCCACGCCACGATATCTCCGAAGAGAATATATAATCAAAACGTCCCCTAAAGGCCAACTATCGATCAAAAATAGTAAATCAAGAGCACACACCTAGAGAAACTACAGCCAAGAGTACACAAACAAAGTGGCTAAATGAGCTCCCGACATTAGAGCCGGTATGTCTCACCTAGGAGATGCTTGAGACTCCCAAACTATAGCCATAGGTAACAGAATCAGTTATAGAGACACCCAGGCTTCACTGCGTGTACAGGGTCAAGTCCACTGCACAAACACAACTGTGTTGTCCAATCCCTATCTAACTCAGGACACAAATAGTATAACCACTACAAGTACCCTGTGCGATACCTAGGTAAGGCAACTATGGTCACCACAATATAACCAATGCAAAGGGGGACAGTCACAGGTGGGATCCGTCGTATGGGAAGGGTAGCTGAGCCTGAAACTCAATGAGGGTCAAATCCCCCAAGAGTCCCCAGATACAAACAAATCCTAGAAATATCTCCCATGTTCAGCCGGTATCAGAGGGATATCCCTTCAACCAACCTCCCGTGACCTCGTGCTTAACTCTGGCTTGAGTAGAGCTTCCTGAGAACACCAATCTATACCATGGATTCCTCCACTCCCTGGTCAGACACCTAATGTTTCATCTAGTAGTCTTGCATTGTTAACTCACAATGATCTATTCCAAGGCTCTAAACTTATGCTAGTTGGTGTACCCTATAAATAAAATCGATCTAATCAATTTTAAGATTAAGCTTTAATTTTAATGGATGTGATTACTTAAGGGATATTATCATGAAACTAGTTATGTGTAAGACTCAATGGTATGCAAAATCGTCAAATCCTAGACTCATCTATCCAATGAAAACAATGCCCCTAATATGCACAATCAAACCAACGATTTCGAAATAAATATGCAATCCTTTTATATTTCTTTCAATGCACAATCAGAATCTAAATGAAGGCAGAAAGCACTCAATGCAAGATGCAATACATAAAAGCAATTTTTTTTTGTATTTTCTCTTATAAACGAAAGGAAAATGCAAAAACTATGTGTATTTTTTGTATTTTTCAATAAATGGAAATGAAAAATGCAAGAAAAATCCTACTATCTAGTCACTGATATGCCAAGGAGATCACTAAGACAACTAGGAAGATACCAAACAGTAAGGCTTAGCCAAAGGAATGAGCTCAAAAGGTAAAAACCAACGAGGGTAAATCCAAAGATGGGTAAAAAACCAACAAAACTCAACCAAGAGAAACGAAGAGTTATGGTCACAACCAAGGCATGGAATAGTCAAGAAACAGGCCAACAAAGACTCGGGATCAACCAAAACCAACCCAGCAACAACCAAAGGTCATGAATCAACCAAAGCCGGAGTTGTACGCTACTGTCGAAGGAATACCTGCAGGTACCCGCAAGAAGTAGAGTAAACAGAGGTAGGTGTACGTGGGCAGAGCTAAGCTAGCCTGCGGGTGACGAAAGGTAAAATGGAAAACAGAGAGTCCAATGGCTCAGAAAAAGCAATTTTTCTATAGTGTATCTCAACGACAGATAAGTGACACAGAGCTTCGAAAAACAACAACTCTAATTATGGACTAATGCTCAAAAAATCCCCAAGATGGATGTTTTCCCCAGCGGAGTCGCCATTTCTGTTTTGGAGAAAAGTCACTATGGCTTGGGGTATACCACAACAGACAGATGACTACCAGAAATCAACTCAATTCTCAGAACTATGCTATATAAATGACAATGCTAAGATAATGAAGAAGATAACCAACCTCGATCAAAACATTTGATGTAGATCCCCATTGGAGCTTTTCAATCCATGCACTTGAATCTGCAAATTAGTCTTGACATCCAATATACAACAAGTACATATAATATATAAATGGCATTAACATCATCAATAGCAATGGCCCATGATATAACAAGTAAATGCAACCCAATGTAATATAAACAACATTTACAACATTAATGGACGAGAATATGAGTATTTCTATTAATAAACAAGAAGAAGTACAAAGTGATACGGCCTCTTGCCGGCAACCAATCTAAAATAAGATATGGATCAATCCACTTGTGCCTCCACCACTTCAATCCTCCATGAAAGGAAAACTCAAACTAGATAGGAGTTTGGAAGGTGAACATAAATGGTTCACAACTACAAGGATCAATGAGTGTAGACTCAAGATAGGGAAAAAACACGCTAGAGTTCTCTTACTCTTCTTTCTACTCCCGTCCATAAGCCATATGTGTTCAATATATAGTCCTCTCAAAGGTAAGTGAAAGGACACATCGAGACGTTACTTGGGCAGATGGAGAGCCAAAGGTCACCCAATGACCGCTTTTTGGGAGTAAAAAGTAATAAACTAGTGATTTTTACCATTTTACTTTATACCTACGGGCTATAGTGATGCAACTCGCGGGTACGCATGCTATAATGATGCAACATGCGGGTAGGAATAAAAATAGGGAAAAATAATATCTCTGAAGGATATAAGTGGATCTGAGTCGGTGAAATGGATCCTACAGGCCAAAGAATGCTGATGCTCACAGGGTGGAAGATTACGTTGTAACAGGTGGTAGGGAAACAACATCCTAAGTCCCTTGAAATTGGTTAAGGGAGGGAAGCATTATCCTTAATCACTAAAAAGGGTTTCTTGAGCTCAAGAGCCATAGATGCATCCTCATACCTCCACATATGACCTCTATTGGTTAATAATTGCCTCCAAGGGTGATCTGCATGTCATCACTAAACAAATTGTGAACTAGAAATGTCTCTACAGGAATGTCCAATGTCATAAGAGGGAAATAATGGTTCTCATTCCATAAATACCACTTCTTGATCTCAATCACTGTGAAAAATGCTTTCAAACTACAACAATAACCCTCTCTCAAGGGTCTTTGGCATCAAGGTTTTATATAGTTTCCATTATAAAAAATTTCACATTGAGGATGGGACACAAGACCTTGAACATGGTCAAGGAAGGAAAGAAATATCCTCAAGGATATTTTTGAATCTTATTTGGCTCAAGATACTTGAATGGTTCCTTGTACCATCACATCAATCCTTTAAAAGGGTTCTATGTAATGTTTTAAGTGGGATACAGGTCTCATGCATAGGTTTTGTCCACTAGAAATAGGTTTGGACTATTCCAGATGGTTAATGGGGTAAACAAGGGCTTTAATACCTAATTGAACCTTCTCAATCTCAAGTTCTATGAAAAACACCTAAACAAAACAATAGGAGCCCTCAATAGGAGGTGTTTTCCCTATGAACTAAATATGAGTGCCTTTAATATTTTTCACACACCACGTATGGGTTTCGAGGATTTAACCATATTCATGGTAGGGAAACAATATCATAAGTCCCTTGACATTGGTTGGGGGAGGGAACCATTATTCTCAATCCCTAAACAATTTTGCGTAGGATCAATCTCCATTGATGCACCCTGAAAGGTATACATATCACCTATGTTGGTTAACAATCGCCTCCAAGGGTGATTTTCATCTCATGTATACATTTGTGCACTAGGAATGTGTTTAAAGGTATATCCAATCTCTTAACACGATCACAATTGGCCATGTTCCCTAAACATCACTTATCAAGCTCAATCAATGTGAAAAACACCTCCAAACCATCACACAACCCCTCTCTCAGGGATATTTGAAATCAAGGTTAGATATATATTCCATTAAGAGATTTTTCACATTGAGGATGGATTGCAAGGACTTGAAAATGGTCGAGAAAGGAAAAAAAATTCCTCAAGGATATTTTTGAATCTCCTTTCACTTAAGAGCCTTCAATGATTCCTCATACCATCACATCAATGCTTTGTAAGGGATCTATAAAAACCTTTAAATGGGATACACGTGTTGTGTGTAACGTTTTTTCCACTAGAAATAGGTTTGGACTATACCACATGGTCAATGGGGTAAACAAGGGATTTAATCCCTAATTGAACCTTCTAATAAACAAGTTCCATGAAAAAACCCTAGAAATAACATCATGATTCGTTGGTGGGGGGTCTTTTCCCTATAATTTTGATAAGGGTTCCATTAATATGTCTCATGCACCATCGATGGGTTTCCAGGCCTTAACCATAGTCATGTTAGAAAAATAACATCTTAAAGACCTCGGAACTGGTTGCAGGAGGGAAGAAATATCTTTAAGCCCTAAAAATATTTTCCTAGGCTCAATTTCCATCAATGCACCCTCAAAACTCCACATATGACCTCTATTGGTTAACAATATCCTTTGAGGGTGCTCAGCATACCATCAATTTAGTTGTGCACCAAAAAATTGTCTAGAGGTCTATTCAGTGTCCCAAGGGGACAATAATGGGACTTCTTCCCTAAACAACAATTTTTATGTTCAATCACCATGAACAAAGCATGTAAACCATGGCACAAACCCTCTTTCGGGGGTCTTTGGCATCAAATTTGGATATAGATGTCATTAAAATATTCATTGAGGATGGGTTGTGTGGCCCTGAAAATGTCAAGGAAGGAAAACAATCGCCTCAGATATATTCTTGAATCTTCTCAAAATTCAATATCCTCGAATAATTTTGTGTATCATCACATCTATCATTTCTAGGGGTTTTATGCAGTCCTTTGAGTGGGATACATGTTTTGTGGGTAGGTTTTTTCAACTGGAAATAGTTTTGGACTGTTCCATATGGTGAACGAGGTAAATCGCAAGGTATTTAAGCCCTAATTGAACCTTCTCATTCTCAAGGTCCATGTAGAAACCCAATACACAACAACATGATCCCTCTATAGGGTATCTTTTCCCTAGGAGCTAGATATGGATGCCATTAAGATGTTTCATGAACCATGGATGGTTATTGATTCATTAACCATAGTCACGGTATGAATATAAAATCCTAAGGACCTTGAAATCTATTGGTGGAGAGATACAACATCCTTAAGGCTCCCTAAACATATGTCCTTAGGTTCAAGAACCAATGACAAATGTTATAAGACCACACAAGATCTAGGATCATTTGCAGATCCTTGACTATAATCAAAGATTGAACCATAATTTTAGGATCTTATTGAAGGTTTTTGAAGAAGAATATGAAAATGGATATTAAGTAAATTGTATGGAAGCAATGCTCATTCATTATTAATGCATTCACATTATTAACATGGATGTGTTCTTGTGAATTCAAAAACTTTTGCCGAGATTTTATCTATTCATCTATGCATTGGATGATCTATCTAGTTGGATTTTTTGTTTGGATTGAAAAACATGTTGGTTTAGGGTGGATAAACAAAAACCAAATCCATTTTCCCAACTCCCTATTCTCAAGGACATTTTCAACCATGCTTTTAAATAAGAACCATATATTCATTTCTTATTAAACTGCACACACCTATAGATCTTTTTCTACAAATTCTATATATGTGTTTTTGTAAGAAATAAATATTGCTTTATTTATTTTATTGATTTTTATTTGTCAATTTATGATATTTATAAAATATATAGGCCTTTTTATTTCTTGTGTAACATTTTGTTTCCTTGCACATTTGGAAAACAAATCGCATGGTGCACAAGTACAAATAGTGGCCTACACATTAAAAAAATGCAAATTGATTTGTTAAGTTAAGACCCGAAAACATGTCCTTTAAGATTGAACTCATTATTTTAGGGCTTCATTAACTTTATCAATTTTATGAAATATAAAATTAACATTAAAAAATATGGAAAATTTATGGCTTACAAGAACCAACTGTTATGTACAAATGTACAATTTTCTTCAAGAAAATCCATCATTTTGACACTAAACTGCATCCTTAATGCAAAGATAAGCATTGTGTTTTAGAGAAAAAATAACAAAGAAATGTTAGAAGAAAGTGAATTTATCTAAATTATACCCATTTTACATAAATAAAAGTATATATTCAATTTCTTACATTTCATACTTTTACACTATATTATAATAGGTTGTGCATGTAACTCTAAAATTACTCTTAGTAAACATGTTGATATTATTTCTCATATTTCCGCTGAAACTAACGTGTCATGAGAGGGAAGCATTAGCTTGCACCAACCCCTATCTCATCTCTAGTGCACTAGTTTAACTGCACAAACATTCAAACTCATGATGCACCAATATGTGTATATTCATATAATGTTCCATTTAATTTTATAATGTTTTAACAAAAACCTATATTGTATTTTAAACTAAAACATGTAGTAATTTAATATTAAAGGGATAGTCAAAACAAACAAAAAGTTGCAATTTCTTCCCAAAAAACAATGCAACCCATTATCCATTAGGGAATTACCATGTAGTATACTATCTGCCTGTATCCTTGATACTATAACATCGGGCATAGCTATAACTCACAAGCTATAAATTTTACATATTGACTCAATAAGAGAATATAAAAATAAAGCATAAACCAATGAAATTAGGGAGAGATATGACCACTTTGAATTTCCTACCCATCCTTGTTGTTTTCTGCCTATCCAAATGAGTTAGAGATGTCCATGAGAGCGTTGGCAAGCTGTTGAACCAAATCTTCATACGTAATCCTAGAGGTTTCTTGTTGAGTGTGACTTGACTGACCATCATCCAATATTTCATGATGAAGATCAATATTGATGGAAAACCTCTCGAGATGAGCACATAACATTATTACATGTCCCTCTTAATCATCAAAATTATTGTCCAAAATGAGAAACATGGGAGGTGACCTAATCAATGAAAGATATCATCCCTTCGATCTATAATTTCACCAGACGAACAATCTCTTGCATGTCTTTAATGTAAACTTTAACCTCCCCAAAGCTTCTAACACATGCAACCTCCTCTATTTATGAGTGCTCTAAGTTACTCATCGTCAAAATAGGACTTGTGCTCCAAAACACCTCCCAACCTAATCCACAATCAAGGCTCGTCAAGAGTATACAAATAGGAAGCGACCCAACACCGAGCAAATCCCCTACCCACCTCCTAAAAACAAGGTGCCAACACCCAATGTTGCTTGGGTTTTCACCCAAGCATGTGTAGATGTGCACCTACTAACTTGTAGTAGCAGTCTCGATTAAAGAATGTAAAAAACTAACTGAATGTAAAAAGTAAATCTAGCATATGCATGTAAAAACTTGAAAGTAAATGGTAAAGAACTTAGATTTCTATGTAAAACAAATTCTTTATTAATGGAAAAAATAGCTTTACACAAATCATATTACCTCAATGGTGAGGATGGTTGAGTTGGGGCAGCTACAAGATGCCCCAATGTTCCAATGGTCTCTTCTTCTCCAATGCTCTAATGGGGATCTTCAAACTCAAAAGTGAGGCTAGGGCTCTCAAAAGTGAATTCAGCAGCATAAGGATAGGATGAATATGGATGAATAGTGAGGAGCATCTATCACCTTTTTATAGTTTTTTGGTGATGGAGAATACCATTTATGGTTTAAGGAAACCAATGGTATTGGTAAAAATGGTTTAGGTTTCTTTTTCCTCTTTTTCCCTCTTTTTCCTTTTTTGAATATATTTTTGAATATTATTCCCTTTTAATTAATTTTTGGGAATTTTGGACCCTTTTTGAGGGTTTTTTGTATTTTTTGAGGAAAATCAAATCATTTGAGGAGAAAAAGATGGTTTTTGGTCTTTTTGGTGACCTTTTGAAGGTTTCAAAGGCTAAAATGGTAGGAAAAGTGTACAAATGGGTCATCTGAATAGGGAAATGAGCTAGTGAGCACTTTTTGGGTGTTAACAGATTGCCCCCTAATGTGTGAGGGTAGGGGCTCATCGTATGGCCGATAGACATCATAGTTATTTTTTCTTTTTCCTGGGGTTTGGAGGAGAGAAGAGACCGATTGGAGATAGGAACATTGGACCCATGCAAACTGCACAAACTAAAAATACATGGCCTCAAAATGAATGAGGAATAATATCTGATAATGGACGAGGCTGGCATACCCATGCTCCTATCATGACATATAAATAACAGTGAGGCCCAAGAAGGGGACCTGAACAATACATATAAACCTGTTGTGTACATCATAATGGTCTAGAGGGGACACAATGTTGGGACATACTTCATGGTCATACCATGACTGATCTAAAAACTGATACACTGGAAATGAGCAGCAACCGTTCTGAATGAGGTGTCAGAAAGGTTGATGAACTGTTGACTTTGAAGGTATCCAACAACTGTATGGACTCAAATAACTGTGAGTCAATCTTCTGAAGAGTATATGGAACTATATAGTTGAGGGAGTATCAAACTAGGGAACTTCCAAATACTGTCGCCAAGTGCAGCCCGAATATCTACAGGAACATGTAATTGGTTGTTCCGAAAGTAGACTCATCAATGTGCTAGAGTCGAGTGACATCCGGGGTCTTCAACTAATAACTGAAAGAACTGATACCCTATATGAATCTCAACAATGCGATCAAGGTGTTGACTTCGAGCATGTGAGAAACAATCATTTAGAGAGGCACTAAGGGATCCTTTCAAAATGATTTGTAGGCACTCACCACTGATGGTGATGAGTCCAAGGCACAGGGACCTCTGGGTCTATCCTTTGGAATAGATTGGTTGGCGTCGATAGAGGGAGACCAGCAACTACCAAGGAAATGATGTTTTCTTGATAGGAGTGCGAGGTGTATAACCAAAGTGTGATAGTACTGATGGTGGGATTGACATACTTTGGGGATGGGGAATAACTGGGGTCATAGAGTGGGGGGGGACTCAAACTTCCTTTGTTCAGAGCATGATGACATGGTTGACCTGGTAGCATATGAAAATAACTTTAGGTACGGGGATCACAGCTTAAGGGATCATGGGTATGTACTGCAATGAGAGAGACTTAGGAGGGTAAACTGATGTATGGTATCGGGAAACTCTTAAGGTGACATATCGCAGAATACTATGAACAAAGGTGACCAAATTGGGGAGGCTTCCATGATAGTGTGACTAAACATGATCTTTTGTGGCACTGAGAGGCACTGTTGGGGTCTTCTTGATAGAAGTATGCTCGAAAACGGTACTGTCATGTGGATTTGTACGAGCCCAAGACAATTCGTGCTCGTGGTTGCTTGCAGTTTTAGAGAGTCTGAAAGCAGTAAGTAAACTCCAAGGTTGTTCTTTTTCGTGTGTTAGTCTCCCAGGCCTGAAAAAGTGTAAAATAATGCAAATGGAGAACTCTTCTAGCCAATGTGACTATAGTATTCCTTTTTCGTAATTAGTCTACAAGGTCCAGAAAAGGGGTAAACTTATACCAGGTAGATGCCCTTTCAAATACGTTTAATGAGCATGAAAGGAATAAATATTGCTTGGCGATCTTTTCATTCTTTTAGGAGTCAGAAAAGAGCTTAACAGAAACTCCCTAAGTTCATTATTCCTAAAGGAATTGATCGGCCCGAAAAAGGGATAAAATTATACCAAAGAAAAGTAATGGTGAGGCAAGGAGGAAGTGTTCAATCAATGGACGAGTATGGGGATCAAGCAGAGTGATAGGGGGGAACACTAGTGGGGCCTCCTTGAGGGTTGATGAATGATAGAAAAAAAACTCCATAATTGCAGTATGGATGGCTCATGTATAAGTTGTGATGTACAAATTTGTAAAACTTGACAGCGGCCGATGTGGTGCGCAAATCGAGGCATCAAAGTGTAGGGACACAATGTTAAAAAGGTTTATGGTGAGAGCAAGGAATGATCTCAAGCATCATCATGAGCGTGGAAAACTGAATCTAGTGATATAAAGAATGTCAAAAACAAACAATAGCCGATGTGGCATGCAAACCGAGGTGAAGAGGTTTTTTTTTTAAATACCTAAAAATTATGGGGGTGAGAGCGATAAATGATCTCAAGCATCATCACGATCACGGAAAACAGAATCCGGCGAGATAAAGAACATCAAAAACGGACAATGGCTGATGTGGCATGCAAACCGAGGCGACGATGGGCATGCGAAAAGTGCCCAAAATAGGGCCCAGTGAAATCGAGAAATAGACTAGACCACCATGAAGTTCTTACTGCACTGATTCCAGTGGTACCAACAGTTTGAAAAACGGACGTCATATGACTCCGTAATGGATGACTGAAAATTGGTCAAATTTCTATAAATAGAAAGTGGACCCAATGTGACATGTGTCATTTTCATAGTTGAGTTTTATAGAGGAGTTGATTTGGTCGGAGCATTTTCTTCATTTGCAGGAGAACCGACCGTTAGTTTTTTATTCTGTGAGTTCCAGGTAAGCCTATTAACCCTAACCTTTCATTTCATTTGCTTTTGGGGGGATTGGGGTTTCGGGAGTGGCGTATACGCCACGTTGGCTTGCCAACATGGAATATCACGGCTTTTGAGCCTTTTTGTGCCATTCACATCACGGTTGTGGGCCTCACAGCCACGATGTGAATCACGGCTGTGGGCCTTATAGCCGCGATGTGAATCGTGGTTGTGGGTTCTTACAGCCACGATGTGCATCGCGGCTTTCAGTCCTTCCAGTCGTGATGTGTATCACGGATATGGGCTTCGTAGCCATGATGTGGATCGCTGCTATGGGCCCCAAAGCCATGATTTGGATCTTTGGCTTGGGGAAATTTTTATGGCATTTTTCTAAAAAAAATTCTTGTTGACTTGCCAGGATGCTCAAGCAGTTGAGAGCATCATGGAGGGAAAGAGAGATTCCGAAGGAGCTGATGAAGATTATCTAGGGGGACCATCATGCCCAGGAGGCTTTGGATTTGGGCGGACTAATGAAGTTCACTCAGATTCCTCTCATGCGTTCATCAAACTTGTTGCTGAACAAGTTGATTGATTGCTAGGACCCAGGGATGTGGGAATTTATGGTTCAAGGTGAGAGAGTGGACCTCACCTTGAATGACGTTTATTTTCTTACTGGACTTCCCTATTTGGGTGAGGTGGGGGACCTTCTGCTGATGATATCGACAAGTATGGATATAGAGGATCTCCTGGAGAGGTTTTGTCATCCGGGTTCTAGTGTACATGCTAGTGCATTGCTTGTTCGTGATTTGCAGGATCCATCGATGCAAGTAGTTGCAGCTTGCGTGCTTCAGGTTCTTGGAGCACAAGTGCCCCACCGCTTCTTAGGGGAAAGTTGTTGATGGTGCAGCGCGTTATGACTGGGACCTATTTTGCATGGGGTCAGATGTTGCTTTCTTATGTTCGATGAGAGCTGAGCAAGGTGAGGCTACAGGGAGGAGAGTTCAGTTATGCCTCTTTTCTTTGTTGCTTTTTTTTAGAGAGTTCCTACATTACGGCCCCATGTACCCATTAGGGACGGTTTGAGGAGTGAGCCACAGATGGTGCGGTGGGGAGAGATGATGCCCCAGGGTGGTGGTGGTGCAGTTCGACGGTTCTTCACGACCGATATGTACGAGCAGTGGGAGAAGATGTCGATCATGTTCGATGACTATCCATACCGAGATATGGATTTCCAGGGGGACATCAAGATGCGTCGAGATCAGGAACAAGCCTGGGAGGCTGATGGTACGTCTTTGTTTTTTTTTCTATCATATTATGTCTATGTGTGTTATGAGGATAGCTAGATGTGTTTTCATGATGTTGATGTATCCTAGTGTTGGTTATTGCATATGTGGGTCTGCGGCCTCCACCGGATCATCAGGGCCATAGGGGACGTGTGGTGGTGGTGGTACCTCTGCCAGTAGTGGCACCTCCGCCTCGTGCACGAGGAATTGTACGTCATCGAGACGATGATAGAGAGGATGTACGTGAGACCTTCGAGGGGCTCTTAGATGGTGTACCAAATGATGGTTGGAGAGAGCTGGATCAACGTGTATTAGACCATTGTTACGATGCTTCGCATGAGTGGAGGTCAATTCTGCAGAGGGTAGCTGTGTTGGTAGTGGAGAGGAGAGCTCGAGATCAGTATGATCTAGAGGAGGAGCCAGAGGAGGTGGACGACCGTGATGATGAGGATTAGGTTTTCTTGTACTTGCCCCCAAATGTTTATGAGCATATGGGGACATTTTTGTGGATATTTTGATGTACGACTGGTGTATTTTTTGACAATCGGGTGTTGAGGGCACTCTTTGACATTGTGACTATATGATGATGATATATATATATATGTTTATTCACATGGATGCATTTTGGTGTAGTCGTGTATACACGTGGATGCACATTTTGTCATTGTTTTTATGTTTTGTTGCACGTGGATGAAATTTGTGTTTCTGTATGCCTATGGAGGCACATTATATGCACGTGGATGCACTATTTTTGTTTTTGTATGCCCGTGGAGGCACATTCTATGCACCTGGATGCAATACTATGATGTTTTCTTTTTTTGTTTATATGATATTTTATGCCTATGTGATGTGTGTTTATGCATGTTTGATGTCCTACATGGTTTGGTTGACGTGCCAATCTAGAATGTTGTTAGCCATTTGTTCTACTATACTATTTAGGTGTCTTAGGACATGTGTGAATGAAATGGATTCAAACTTTCAAATCATTTGTTTAGTGCGCAGGAATTTTCTAAAGAGGCAGGGGTCGCGTACTTGGTAACAGTTGTTGAGCTATGAAACAAGAAGCTAGGAGTCAAGGAAGATGTTAAGGTGACTTATGTCCATCTCGAGAGCAGCGGTCAGGAGATCGGTCATGGCATCGTATTCAGCCTGATTATTTGTGGCAGCACCTATCCACACTCCATCGAGGTGAATCAACTCATGTGAAGGGGAATAGAGTACCCAAGCTGCAGAGGCGAGATTTCGAGACCAGTGACTTGCACTGTCGGCAAAGCCAACATAGTAGAGTGGAATAGGATCCATCTGTGGTCATGTAGAAAAAACACAATGTAAGGTTTTGGAAAGTTTGACAGGAAGAAAGAATGCAAAATGTACAATGTGGACTGTGATGTCCAAGAGCATTTTATGGGTAAAAGCGTTTGAGGTACAACCCGTTTTGAGGGTTGCACATGATGTTTCCCTTTGAATCATCTAGGGTGTATGCCCCATGTCCAAGGCCAGTATGTATGATATATGGGCCTTGCCACATGGATTGAAATTTTCCTTTTCCCGTTTTGTCATGGGCTTGATAGTAAACGAGTACAAGATCTCCTTAACTAAATGTTCGTGGGTGAACATGTTTATCATAATTGAATTTGGATCGGTTCTTCGCGGCTTCGATGCTTTGGAGAGCTGCGCAGCGATCTTTGTCGGCTTGCTCCAAAAGAAGTAAGTGTTATTCAATTGGTGAAGTATCTAGGAGAAGTTCAACAGCGATATGTAATGTCAGGATCTGGCATTCAATGGGAAGGACAGATTCCATTCCGTGGAGCAAATGGAAAGGGGTAAAGCTGGTGGCAGTTTTAGTTGACGTGCGGTAAGCCCATAGTGCGGGAAAAAGCATGTGATGCCAATTGGATTTATGTTTGTCGACAATGCCCTAGAGGATGGTCTTCAAAATTTTGTTAATTGCTTCAACTTGGCCATTCCCTTGTGGGTAGCAGGCAAAAGAGAATTGATGTTCAAACTTAAGAAGGGTTGAAAACTCTCGCCAAACAGAGTCCTCAAAGTGAGAACCGTTGTCTGAGACGAGTTGCTTAGGTGATCCAAAACGAGTAATAACATGGTTGAAGAAGAAGCGGGCTGCAATGTCGAATTTACAATTAAAAGTAGGCATGGCTTCTACCCATTTGGTAAAGTAATCGACAACCACAATGATGTGTTTATGGACACCAGTTGATGCAGGATTACAATCCATGAAGTCGATGGCCCATTTGCAAAAGTGGCCAACGGTGACAACTGGATGAAGGGGGGGGGGGTGTTCTTGCCTTGGGGGCAAAGAGCTAGCAATTTTGGCAATGTTTGACTGCAGTGATGCAATCGGTAAATAATGAGGGCCAAAAGTAGCCTGTGTGAATTACCTTTTGGGAAGTGGACATTCTAGAAAAATGGCCGCCGCAGGCTCCGCTATGGAAATCATTGAGAACCTGTTTTGCTTCATCTCGTGAAAGGCAACGTCTTAATATTGTGTCGACACCGCATCATAGAGGACATCTACAATGAGTAGATAATGGGAAGCATGGTGGCGGATACGACGTCGTTCGTCATAGTCGATATCGGGTCGAAACTTCTGTGTGCGTAGGTAAACTAAAATATAGCCATACCAAGGGTCATCTGATGATATGATGAACAAATGATCGTCAGTTAGAATGGTTTTAACTGAAGGTGATGGTGATAGGGATGGTAGATCTGTGATTAGCTGATCAAGCGCTAGGGCTTTGGTACTTTTGGGGGTTTTGAAAGCCAGATCATATTCTTGTAAGATAATGACCCATTTAGCGACACGGCCCTGCAGGAGGCAACGGCTCAGGAGGTATACCATGGGGTTGGAGTCTGCAACAACTTTTGTATGGCTCATGATCATGTAATGTCACAGCTTCTGAACTAAAAAAATGACAGCGAGGGCGAGTTTCTCTTCATATGGGTACCGTAGTGATGGGCCAGATAAAGTTTGGCTCACATAATAAATGACGTGCTCTTGACGACCAGTGTCTTCTTGAATGAGGACTCCTGAAACGGCGTAGTTGGATGCCGAAATGTAAAGAATGAAATCCTTAGAGAAGTCTGGAGGGGAGATCAAGGGGGCGTTGGTGAGGGCTTTCTTCAAGTCATCAAAATCTCCTTGTGCTTGATCGTCCCACACAAAAGGGATGTGGGTACGAAGCAAATGAAGAAAACCATGGACCGTTGTGGCATAATCGGGAACAAAACGACGAAGGAAATTTGACTTGCCCTGAAGGCTTTGTAATTGCCGAAGCGTACGAGGTGATGGGAGGTCTAAAATGGCTTTTACCTTTAAAGGATCAACTGTAATACCTTTCTGTGAGATAATGAAAATTATTAGCCGGCCTACTGGAACGCAAAATACAGACTTGAGGGGATTCAAGCGTATTTGGTATTTGCGACAACGTAGGAAGACTTGTCGGAGGTCATTTATGATCGTTTCTCTTTTTCGATCGAGCCATGAGGTCATCAAGGTAGAAAAGGATAATATTGATCAATTCATGGAAACAAAATGTCATGGCTCAATGAAAAGTGGTTCCAGCATTTCTAAGGCCGAAGGGCATGAGATAGTAAGCAAAGGTGCCCCACGGGGTGGTAAAGACAGTCTTGTATTGATCATCTTTTCGAATGTGAATTTGGTTATAGCTGGAGAAACCGTCCATGAAAGATAGTATCTCGTGTCCCACACATGCATCGATAAGCTGGTAGATAAATGGTGTTGGGAAGTTGTCTTTGGGACAAGCTAGGTTTAAATCGCGGAAGTCAGTACAGACGCGGATGGTGCCTTGTTTTTTGTTAATTGGTACTGGGTTAGAAACCCAGGTGGTCTAGTCTATGGGGTAAATGAACCCTGATGTGTGGAGTTTCTCAATTTTTCCCTTGATGGCAGGAAGCTTAGCTGGGTGAATGGGTCATTGTTTTTTGATGGATAGGTGGTATATTGGGCCAAGTGTCAATATGGTGTTCTACAATAGTGGGATCAAGACCCTGGATTTCGGTGTAGGACCATCCAAATACATCGCGGAACTCTTGAAAGAGTTCTTTGTAGGATTTTACCTCATCTTCTGTGCATGATGTGCCCAAGGAAATAAATTCTCGTATTCCAGGTTTGATAGAGATATCAATTTTAATAACTAGTGAAATATTGGACATATTTCCCTATTCAAATGCATCAGGGGCTGGGATTGGATCCTTCAACCAATCTACTTGGGTGGGGAGGAAATATTTGGTTTCAACAGAAAATTGATTTGTTGTGGAAGATGTAGACTCTTCAGGGATGAAGTATGATCTATGGTGCATATCATCCCAGGGGTAGTCTGGTGCGTTAAGTGCTTCAAGTATTTCCTCATCATTGCAAAAGCATTGTTTTTTCAAATCAGTTGACTGTTGTGTATTGGTGGATGAGATCATATAAATGGTATTAATCTCTTCCGAGGAGGATGATTTTGGTGGATATATTTCCTCAATGAGGGGAAGAGATACCTCTAGGTCGGCATTATTCAATTCATATAGAACTTCTCTATAATCTGGTAGGTCAGGGTAGTGATGTGAATAATGGCTATAAATGCCGCATATCGCACAGGGGTGATTGGTATGCAGCGATTTGTCGTGGGGCTGAGGGGCATTTCAAGTTTGAAAACCGGGATGTTGGTGTCGTCATCCATCATTTGCATGTGTTCTTGAAGTGCCGGTAATTATGGGAATTGGTGTGTAGCATGGCCTATATCATCACACAAAGAGCACTTGGGGGGAACACGAATTGTGGGGGGATTCTTTCCTGGTTTTGGAGTTGATGGGGCAGTGCGAGTTGTGGGTCCAGTGGTGTAACTTGGTGGGCCTCTGCCCCCAGTATAGCAGAGTGAAGGGGGAGTGTTACTAGATGTTGATGCAGTGGCCACTGTTGGAGGTGGTCGGTTTTACATGTTCGTTACACCGAGGGGTGGATGGTTAGAAGTGTTGATGGGTTGCATCGGTTGTAAAACAACATTCGGTGTCGTGGGAGGGGTTGGGGCAAGTAGGTACCACACAGGTAATCCTAACGTTAACCCTGGAATATTGAGTGTCGCCATTACTGGTGTGTTGATGACTCTTGAAGGAGGAAATAAGAATGGGATAGTGTGAATCGGTGTTGCTCCGATATGACTAGGAACTATGGGTAGTTGCGACAATAATGGTGGTTGTTGAGTAGGTGGCTGTGTGTTGTGCGAAAGGCTGCACAAATCAGATATTTTTGTTATCCGCAAAGGGGGTGGGATAGACTGGAATGTTGAAGTCATGGGAGTATCTAAGTATATCCCAGGTCCAATTGTGGAGACGAATGATGTGGTGTGCTCTGAGCGGGTTGTTCAATCACATGTAGAACATTTTCAAGTGCAGCCGGGGTGTTAGGATCGTAGTATGTTATCTGATCATTTTTTACTACATGTCCTTCATGGGGAAACATATGAGCTAGAAGACGGAAAGAAACAGCTTTCATTTTGTACATGTAACTTCGTCCTAATAGGAGGTTGTAATCAAGCTGGGCATTCATAACCTCTATGTCTATGAGAATCGTTTTTCCACCTAATTTCACAGGTACATTATCTAACAGGCCTTGCAGTTGAGCTGAACGGCCATCATAAGCTCATAATACGGTCGTATATGGTTGTAATGTGGGGGATCTGAGTTTCGACCAAACAAATGTCAACATTACGTAGGTGGAGGTACCTTCCTCGATGATGCATTAATGGACGACAAGGTTTTGAATGTTCACAGAAACTTGAAAAGCGAGTGTCGAAGGAAAATGTGGTTCGGCTTGGTCCAAGTCAAATGCCATCATATATGAGTCATTAGGGTCTATTGCACCGATAGCGGATAACAAAAGTTTCCTTTGAGTAGGACAGTTTTTTAGGACCTCCAAGGCAGACATAGCAGTGGGGGACTAAGCTAGGTCTTCCACGATATTGTAATTTGAGGTGGCATGAACGTTGGGATTATTGTTTATCCATCGCAGGGGGAAATGATGGGCTTTAGGGCCGCCATCCATTGGCATAATAGGTATGCATAATGGATGATCAGTTAGAAGGGTGTTTGTGGTTGGATCAGTAGGTGGGGTTTTGGGGGTTGATTCATATTGGTTTTGACGAGTTTGTAGGTTGATATCATTTGATGACATCATTAGTAGATGGTGAGTGCCTGAATCTATATGCTAGTAGTTAGTTGCAGCATAGGTGATTTGCTGCTGTGGTGCAGCGGATCCTTGTGGGGGATCCATTGGGTGGGTGTTTACTACTCCTTGGTTGGGTAAAGGATTCTGCAATATCATGGATTGCAATTGAGGAAGTGGTGTTGGCCGTGCAACATGCCCTTGACATTGGGCGTCATCGGCCCAAAGTTGACGTGCTTTCTCCAAATGGGGGAAATTATGTGTGTAGTGGTTGTATACCAAACAAAAGGAACATGGATGGTTTGTTATTAAGTTAGGATTTTTACCTTCTTTCGGTGGACGATCAGGGTTTTGGTTGGTGGGGGAAGCATTATTATTATTTGGAGGATTAGGTGGCTGAACGCCTTGGTTTTGAGGTTGATTGTTTCCGCGGTTGCGTCCTATTCCATAGTTCTATTGACCTCCCTAACTACGCTGGTTGTTCTGGTTTTGAGGTTGGTTTTGTCGTGTATATACTTGCCCTTGGGCAGTAGGAGGGTTTTGAGTTCGTGCAGGTGCCAGTGCAGGCTGCGGTGGATAGTAAGCAGGATGGTTCGGAGGTGGACCCGGTGCTTGTTGTGGTTGTTGGTAACCTTGAGCTATTGGAAGTGTTGGGGCAAAAGGTGCTGCCTGTTGAGGGTAATAAGCTGGTTGGGCTTGAGATTGAACAGGCGCATGAGTGGTCTGTTGGTGATAATATGTGGGAGGAGCATAAGCAGATGGTGCATGTCCATAACACTATGGTGGACATGAGGGTCCATGGGTGTGGTGGGTGTATGTCATTGGAGAATACGATATTGTAGCTCTAGAATGAAATGTATCCCTTGAAAGGTTTGGGGCGTTGTTTGTACTCATCATGGTAAAGGGTTTGTTTTGTGACACTCACCTAGCCAATAATGCCATCGGTGGCATGGGATGCCCCCAGCGCGTCGTTTCGGGATGGATTGTCGTGTGGGGCATCAAGTAAGATGGTGTATAAATAACCAGACTAGGCATAGATCAAGTCGAACTACTGAGCTTTGAGGATGGCTTCTTCTTCCGACTAGGGTCGGAAGAAGCTACATCTTTAGCAATGAGGGAAAAAAGGGACTTGAGAAACCAATCCAAGAAAATACAGTCATCTAGCTTAATCTTGCATAGAATCCAGTGTCTACGCCACTCATGAATGTGATCCGTGGTGTGGGTAGTCATATTCTGTCTACAAGACAAAAGGATTTCTACTCCCACATCGTAATGTATGGGTAGTTGGAAGAATTGTAGGAAGCTCGAGGTAAGGGACGTAAAGGTGGGGTGTGTCCCATGTGGTTGATCAATATACCATTTAGTGGTTGAGCCAGTAAAAGTCCGTTGCAACAAGCACAAGCGAATAGAGTCATCTACTATGGAGTTTGAGGAACACCATAGATGAAATGACATGACATGGTTTTGGGGATCTTCCCTAGCTTTCCCTTCAAACTTTGGGATGTCTGATGGGAGTTTTGTGGGCATGGGGGGCCAAGTAGGGTCATTCCTAATGGGGTCATTTGTTAATCTTTCCAAGTCTAGTAGGTTAAGACTATCCATAAATGGAAAAATGGCAGAGGGGTATGACATTGGGGCATAAGTGCTAGTGGTAGCATTATGTATCGGGCCATTGCCCCCATGGGGAACATTAGCTATAGACAGGATGTGCCCCCCACCCAAAGGTGTGTGGGAAGGGCCTGCGCCACCAAGTGGAACATGAGTTACAGACGGGTTCAGAATATGTCCAGTAGGTGTGAGGATCTGAGTAGGTATAGGTCCCATTGTGGGCATGCCTAGTTTAGGTGTGGTTCCTGTATTGGGAAGGGGTACCATATTAGGCATGCCCAAGGGATTTGTTGTAGTTGTGGCTACCGTGGTGGCCATTGTGGTGGCGGGGGTGGTTGATGTTCCACCAACAGTCCCTGTGAAGAAAGAGTCAAAAGCTGAACCAACCATGGGGCTAGTTGGTGTTGTGTATATAGGATGTTCGGATTCTGCCTCATAGTCAGATGTGAAATGAGGTGCATCAGAATCGAATGATGGGGATCTACGCCAATGATGTGTGGAGTCAAGGGGTAATGCTCTTCGTCTATGACGAGTGGTGTCAAGTGAACCGTACTACAGGGCTTCACCCCGGACGGGCCGAGAATGTCTTGGGGACTCAATGGTGATAGTCGGTTGGTAACTCTAATGGGTGGTGGTGGGTGGAAAGCTAAAAAACCCCAATGCAACTGTGTGTGTAAGAGGGGAGCGCAAAAACAATGGCACTCAGGTGAACAACTAAACTCAAAACTCTTACTATAATAGTTGTGTTATAGTAAGTGGAGTAATAAAAAAATGTGGTCAAAATACCAACTTGCAAATAGCTCCTAGAAAATAAAAGTGGTGTACTCACTAGACCAAGGGGGGGTAAAGGAGCATGCAAGCACCTAACTAAAATGGTTTTATGATTCAACAAGACGTATCCTCTGCAAGGTGATGAAATTCAATTCTGCTAATGCGAATCATGGAACCAAAGGCTAAAGATATCCCCCTACCGGGAGGGACACCGGGTAGACAATCCTAGACGAAAGGCCACTAAGATACCCCATTCATGACACGTCCACAAAGGTGAATCAGCAGCTTCTTTTCTATCACCGTTGTACTCCCACACGGGTGGTACAACGAGAACAACGAGTAGGTGTCCTTCGGTGACTGAATGGATAGCGGTATTCCACTCAGGCCTTCGGAACCAGTCTTGCTACTTCGACCCTCCCAAGGGAGAGGCCTTTTTGACAAGTTGGTGTAAAACCGTGCCAATAAGTACTAGGGAATTTTGGTACCCTATTTGTCAACCACTATGTCTCAAAATGAAAGTGAATGAGGGGTGTTATTTGGAGACCTATCCCCTCAATCTTACCTAGCTACAATATTCTTTTGATGTTCCCCAAGTGGGGTTAGAATGTTGGTTGAGTTAGATAGATTTTAAGGCTCACTTTGATTTATGGTGACAGAGTGTGTGATGGTGTGGTTGTCTACAAAAAGAAATTGCCTCACTTGGGCAACTATTCACAAATTAAAATAATGATTTCAACTTGCGAAAATGAAAAATGATTTAAATGTAAATGCTTTAATAATCTATTTCAAAAAATATGGATTCTTCAAAATGTGTAAGGTAAAGCAAATATCATAAAAAGCAAGTGAATCTCTAATGCCTCGCTTGGGAAAAATATCTAGCAATTTAAAATTCTGATTTTAATTTGCAAAATATGAAATTTCCAACTGAAAAATGCTTCACAATTTTTTCTTTCACTAAACTAAAATTTTTTAAAATGATGTAGCAAAGCAAATAACAGAAAAGAAATATAAATATTTAATGCTGTAAAACAAAATAGTAGGATGTCCCAAAAATGCAAGGGATATGGCTGGAAAAAATGGGGTGAAATGAGAAAAACTCAGAAAAAATGAATCGGACAGTACAAGGCATGATCGCGACTGTTTGTGGCGAAAGTCGCGATCTTGATCTAGGGTTTCGAGCTAAAATCCGCGATCTGAGTCGCGGCGTTCTGAGAAAAGGCGCGATGCGAATCGCGGTTATCAGGCTAAAACTCGCGATGCAGATCGCAGCAGATGGGAAGAAACCCGCAATGTGAATTGCGGAAAATAGGATGAAATTCTTGATGTGAATCGCGACTGTGGGTGCCGAGAGCCACGATCTGACGAACGGAAAAAGTCATCAAAAAACGAACCCAAAAATTGAAATTATGGGTTGTTTGGGCTACAGAAAAGGCCAATGGCTAGGGAAGCAAGCAAGGGGCTTAGTAGTAGGCCAGATCTACAACATTAGAGGTAAAAAAAAAACTAAAATATAGATCTAAATCAAAGATTCAAAGATTCGAAATGAAGTGGAGACACCAAAAACTGTTGCTTGGGTTTTCACCAAAGCATGTGCAGATGTGCACCTACTAACTTGTAGTAGCAGTCTCGATTAAAGCATGTAAAAAGCTAACTGAATGTAAAAAGTAAATCTAGCATATGCATGTAAAAAATTGAAAATAAATGGTAAAGAACTCAGATCTCTATGTAAAACAAATTCTTTATTAATGGAAAAAATGGCTTTACACATATCATATTACCTCAATGGTGAGGATGGTTGAGTTGGGGCAGCTACAAGGTTGAGATGCTCCAATGTTCCAATGGTCTCTTCTTATCCAATGCTCTAATGGGGATCTTCAAACTCAAAAGTGAGGCTAGGGCTCTCAAAAGTGAATTCGGCAGCGTAAGGATAGGATGAATATGGATGAATAGTGAGGAGCCTCTGTCACTTTTTTATAGTTTTCTGGTGATGGAGAATACCATTTATGGTTTAAGGAAATCAATGGTATTGGTAAAAACGGTTTAGGTTTCTTTTTCCTTTTTTTCCCTCTTTTTCTTTTTTTGAATATATTTTGAATATTATTCCCTTTTAATTGATTTTTGGGAATTTTGGACCATTTTTAAGGGTTTTTTGTATTTTTTGAGGAAAATTAAATAATTTGAGGAGAAAAGGATGGTTTTTGGTCTTTTTGGTGACCTTTTGAAGGTTTCAGAGGCTAAAATGGTAGGAAAAGTGGACAAATGGGTCATGTGAATAAGGAAATGAGCTAGTGAGCACTTTTTGGGTGTTAACACCCAACCAAGAACAGACCTAGATATTTACAAAGAATCCTTCATAATGCAATCATAGAGAATCTGTAATACCCCAATTTTGACCCTTATGAAATATTGTCTTTTAATGTAAATATTGTATACATGCGATGTATGTTTCCCTAGTGTGGAGCTCAAGGCCAAGGCCCTGCTAGTGTATGTTCGGATTTTATGGCTTTAATGGAGCATGGGAAGACCAGAAATTTGTATGGCAAGTATGGGATCTATTTTTCTTGCACCACAAGTCACTCTACCTCATGGGAATGGGTTCCTCCTCATTCCCATTCCATTGTGGAATATCCCAGCTTCAGTTTTCATCCCTTACGAATTCCTAGCAGTGAGAAAAAACAGAAATCGCAACTTTGCAATAACCCACGTTTTTAAGTGCCAAAAATGCCCAGAATTTGGTATTGACAGTAAAATCCAATGGGAGATCCATAGATATGAACCTTGAGGCGAATTTGAGAGTATTGGACACCCAGAAATCCATAGAAAAACCCAGTTTTTATAGCCCAGAAATCCAGTGGCGGGATTGAGTTAATTGATGACAGAATTGTGAGAAATCCAAGTGTGAATGACTGAGCAGAGGTTGGGTTTGCTTGATAAACCCAGTGAAGGCTAGAATCTCAAATAATTAGCAACTGGACCTTTATATTCCCACCCTGAAGAGCACTGGAGGGAAGGGACGCCTGAGGGACTGTGTAGCAGAGAAGGGGACCTTCCTTGTGTTGAGTGTGGTAGGTACTGTGGGTGCTATATCAACCATAAGAGACAAGAGACAAGAGACATAAAACATTTCACCGGGGAAAACCAAGAAGGTGAAAAAAACCCGCAACTTCGTCAAAAATAGAAAAAGCATCAATACAAGGATCACCATGATCAAACCCAAGAGATAGACATCTTCAGCAGCATGCTCCTCCTCCACTTGTGCACACTCCTCCTCTCTCTCACTAATATGAAGTGAGTGAACAAATAGAATGTGTAAAATGAGAGAGACACACTCTCTATTTATACACTAACTTGACTTGACCTTTACTCAACTAGGTCAGCCTCAACTTAACCACTTAACATAATGCTGACTGGGCCGACCCCTACTAAGGTGGTCTAATAACCCTTTGACCCACATGAATCATACAGGGCCAACCCGATCAAGGTGGTCTAATAACCCATCAAGTATGAGTTACAACACTTACAATATAACTTGCGACACATGCAAGTACACATGACGACACTTCCAATCGGAGGAATAATACATCTCCGTTGGGGATACAATAAAGTACAAATGTAATACATAGAAGAATATATTCTGAAGTTACAAATACATCAACACTCCATCTTAACTAGGAAGGTATTCTCTAGACACAAGTCATCAATACATATAGGCACAAGTTTTCAATTCTGGAGCTGGATCATCATCATTGGATCACAGAGCATCATCATCATCACTGCTGCTGCACTCGACATCTCAATCATTAGGCTATCTATGAATTCTTCTCGTCATAGGAAGTTCTACAAAGCCATCCCTTTTTCATGCTGGATGTAGGCCCACCACCTGTAGGTCTTCATCATCACTGGCCATACTGTGGAATCCTCAGGACTTATTACGTGCATCAACAAAACCTCACAAGAGCATCCTAGGACTGATTACAAGCACACAGCTCAATCTATAGGATCTCCCAGGACCTTTTACATGACACTGCACAACCTGTCCACGGCCATAGAGTATCATCCTAATACTCATGATCATACTGATCATAATATCGTTCATGAAGCACGACCCAGATGCACATCACACAGCACTTACATTCATCGGCATGGGAAGACACACTTCAACCATCCATGAAAGGCTCAGCACTTATATCTACACCATGGGAAGACACACTTCCACCATGTGAGAATGGCATCGCACTTACATCCATATCCATGGGAAGACACACTTCAACCATGCTAGGAATGGCACAACACTTATATCGCAGCCATGGGAAGACACACTTCAACCATGCTCAAATGGCTTCAGCTCTTACATCTGCACCATGGGAGAACACATCTACCACCATGTGAGAATGGCTCCATCCCTTACATATGCACCATGGGAGAACACATCTACCACCATGTGAGAATGGCTCTAGCGATTACATCATGACCATGGGAGAACACATCTGCCACCATGTCGAAAAAATCCCGGCAATTACATCGCGACCATGGGAGAACACATCTACAACCATGTTCTAAAATCCCATGTGCATCTGTGTCTTTAGAATTCATCACACATAATCCAACTGATTATGCAATGTATCCACCTGATACATATCATCGCATATGATCATCTTGATCATCATCATAGCATCATCCTGATGCATATATATATACATGGTCCAACTGATCATACCAAGCATCCAACCGATGCATATACATATACATGATCCAACTGATCATACCAAGCATCCAACCGATGCATATACATATACATGATCCAACTAATCATACCAAGCAGTAACTAGAGCATCGTCCTGATGCTCACCACATAGCACTTACATCCACAGCCATGGGAAGGATCCTCCTCCTACCATGCTTGGAATGGTTCCTGCAGATGTGTCCCGTCACTTCTTCCTCGAAGTATCTTCTATCTGAAAAACACCAAGCCTCTCTCTGAAGTACTCAAACTTCACTCTGGCTAGTGGTTTCGTCAACACATCTGCAACCTCCTCATCCGTCGCAACATATAGGAGCTTCATTGCTCCTCTTTGCACCATATCCCTGATATAGTGATATTTGATCTCAATGTGCTTCGACCTGTCATGGAACACCAGGTTCTCAAACAGATTCACACAACTCTGGTTGTCACAAAAGATACCAGTATCACCCAATGGGAGATCAAATAACTCAAACAATATCTAACTCAGCCATACTGCCTCACAACTAGCCGAACAAGCTACAACACACTCTACTTCGGTTGTACTCAGTGCTACACAGGATTGCTTCCTACTAAACCAAGAGATCACACCTGATCCCATACTGAAGCAGCACCCAAAAGTGCTCTTCCTATCTGCAGCACTGCCTGCCCAATCTGAATCAACATAACCCTCCAGGTTAAACTTTTGATTCACATCATACTTGTGCCCATAATCAACTATACCCTTCAGGTACCTCAAAATATGCTTTACAGTACTCAAGTGACCACCTCTGGGATCCGTCAGGAACTGGCTCAATGTGTTCACCGCAAAGCAAATATTTGGTCTCATGTTCATCAGGTACATCAAGGAATCAATCATCTGACAATACACAGTGACATCAACTGGCTCAGATGAAGCATCACACAGAAGCTTCAGGTTCGATTCCATAGGTGTGGCCATGGCCTTGCAGTCCATCATCCCAAACTGCTTCAGGATCTCTACTGCATACTTCCCTTGTCCAAGGAAGATCCCATCTGCACTCTGTCACACCTCCATGCCTAGAAAGTAGTGCATCATCCTAAGTCCTTCATCTCGAACTTGGCAGTAAGCTTGATCTTGTAGATCCACTTGGAAGTCACAACAGACTTCCCTTCTGGTCTCAGGACCACATCCCAGACATCATTCTTCATGATCAATTGGTACTCCTCGATCATGGCATTCTTCCATTAGTGCATCCCGAATCCTGGGAACTTCAGATTCTTCAATATATTCAATAGATAGTGAACTTCGTTGCTGGAACAAATGTCGTTGTCCTTCTTTTGTAGGTGATTCTACATGATCTTTCCTACAAGTCAAATTCAATTAGATGATTATAAACTTCTCATGGTTTTTCAAAACAAATTCTTACACATAAGAATGTATGTCATACAGTCATGCAATTATCTTAGCCAATGATTCAATACAACATTTATTCATATCCCGTAACTTTCTAGATGCCTTCCATCTCTACCAGAACACTGTTAAGAGTGTGCACAACTCCCAACATGTTAGCAAAGAGGTTTCATTCTAGATAAGTAGCAATGGAATGTTGTTCAGTACCATAGGCCACTTACCCATTACTTGCATATTAGTAGTATCTTGCTCATTGATGCAGCTTTTCTAAAATGCATAATATACATCCTAAATCATAAGTATGTACATGTATGAACAACATCATTTAAGTAATCATATATATAGGAAATAACAATTCAAATACTTATCTTTGTTTGGTTGTTGGGTGGACTCCCTCTTGATCTTTGCTTCCTGGATTGTCTGTCTTTGAACTTATATCCATCCTAGACCACTATGCATGCTTAAGTGTGCACTAGTGTCATCCTCAATATCTCACACATAATCATACATGCATTAGTATAATCTTAATACTATCAAAACATTATGATTCTAAATAATCTTAAACATGTATGTTCATGATCATTTCATACATAGGTAATAAGCGTTAGTATTCAAGGTTTCAGGGAAGACTTCTTTTACTCATGCATATTCTTATTTGACCATAGGACTCTTCTGGTTAGTCATATCATCAATCAAAGTAAGAAACATAATATGCATAAACCCTTGATTACTAAAACTTCTAACTTTCAAGAATAATCATTATCATTCATACAAAAGTATAAGATCTTAACACAAGGTAGGATTCTAACTTGATATAGGAAAAACATACCTGGTTATCATGTTTGCTAGTTATGGCTAACATACCCAAACAATGTCTTCTTGTTCTCTTCAATGACTTGTGCTCATAACCTGCATATCTCATAGGTTAAGCATTATAGAACCAAATTATACATACCTCTTAAGTAGAGCTTCTATGTGATCCATGGCTATGGATGAGTCTTTGTCTTCATGTCACCATGGTCATATGTTCTTGAACTAGAACTTTCTTGATGTACCTTTCATGTTAGCGAACAACATCAACCTCATACAACACCATAATGCATTAGTACAATCATAAGTGTCATAACCCTAATCAATGAATGTCTACAAGCATTCATACTTTTACTAAGGTGATAAGACAAGTCTAAGATTAATCAAGATTGTACTAATAATATGAAGACAAACATATCATAAACTTAATCATGAACATATTTCACAAACATACCTGTATTTCTTCAAGTCATACCTATCGAGATTGCTTGTAGTCTTCTTATGTAATGCCTTAGCCTCATCTCCCTCTGGAACTTCTTCACTTATGCAAGTGTCCAATTCATTCTCTTCTAGGATTAACCCAATCCACTTTGATTTGCTGAAACTGGATCTGGAGCTGGATTAGGGTTTGTCAGAGAAACCCTAAAAATTCAAATTTTGAATTTTAAACTTCTAAATGGATGGAAAGATGTGCCTTGCTGAGCTGAACAAGCTGGTATACTTCGATTTTGAAAACTGCAAAATTTGACCCCTCAAAATTGCCTTTGAAGCTTTCGGATCTTCTTGACAGATTCTCGAACTAGGGTTTGATAAAGCTGGTCTTTTTCCCATCCAAAAGGTTCGATCTTGTGTTCTAAACTTCTATTTTTTTGAGGAGCTTCCATTCATGGTCACATATTTCAAAAATTCCAACTTTTGCAAAAGCCCTAATTTTCCATCTTTCCGATCAAGATCCCGAACTAGGGTTTGATCAAGCCTGGCCTTCTACCCAACCAAAAAATTCGATCTTGGTCTCTAAATTTTGATTTTGATGAGGAGCATCTAGCCATGGTCTTCGATTCCAATAATTTCAACTTTCTCCGAAACCCTAATTTCCCACAGCAGTGACAATCCAAGAATAAAGGTGCTCAGAAAACAATTTTGTTTGGACAGAAATATGTACCTGATTGTTTCAAGTGCATCTCTTAAATTACGAATCCACAGGGTCTGAAACTTCGGCCTATGGTATCCTGACTTGTCATTGTTCCAACCCCACAGGTTTGACCTCAATTGGATTCTCTGCTGGAGAGTTATGCCAAGTGTCACAACGTGACCTTTTTATGGGATAAAACAAGAGAGCGAACTTGTACGGCATGCCACATGTCACTGGTTCAATTTTGGCCTCTAAAAAACTTACCTGTGAAAGTACAATCCATTTCCTACTTGTCACTTTTCAGGAAATTTCATTTGGATATTCCTAGCCCATGTTGTGACCTTTTTTCCTAAGTCACTTGTTTATGACTGAGATCTGGAAGAGGCAGAAACCCTAAATTGTATGAATCATAAATCACAAAGTACAGCGAATTAGATGTTGTGCTTCGGACACAAGGTACAAGGGGATGTTATCTACGACCTGTAGAAGTTTCCAAACCTTAATCTTCGCCAAAATGGATTTATAGTGAAAGTGACACGATGATCGGTTTTTGCTATATCAAGCCCTAGCTTTCGATTTATCGCAAGTGCAACAAGTCTCATAAATGCCATAGCATGCCTTCCTTCAGGCTAGCTCTAATACCATGTTAGTTTTTTCAGAATTTAATACATTCTTATCTAGGATCTTAACTGAAATAACAACATGTACAGCATATCAAGCATAAGAGACAAGAGACAAGAGACACAAAACATTTCACCGGGGAAAACCAAGAAGGTGAAAAACCCCGCAACTTCCTCAGCGATAGAATAAGCATCAATATAATGATCACCATGATCAAACCCAAGAGATAGATATATATAGCAAAATGCTCCTCCTCCACTTGTGTGCATCCTCCTCTTCTCTCACTAATGCAAAGTGAGTGAAGAATAGAATGTGTAAAATGAGAGAGACACACTCTCTATTTATACACTAACTTGACTTGACCTTTACTCAACTAGGTCGGCCTCATCTTAACCACTTAACATAATGCTGACTGGGCCGACCCCTACTAAGGTGGTCTAATAACCCTTTGACCCACATGACTCATACAGGGCCGAACCCATCAAGTATAAGTTATAACACTTACAATATAACTTGCGACATACACAAGTACACATGATGACACTTCCAATCGGAAGAATAATACATCTCTGTTGGGGATACAATAAAGTACAAATGTAATACATAGAAGAATATCTTTCGAAGTTACAAATACATGAACATGTTTGAATTATCTTGAGATGCCTGTAGCTATATGGTTGAGCTCACTAGATTAGCATTTCCCTCCTTGTCTTTTGTATGCTTGATAAACCCAACTATGTGTTGGCTTAGCATAGCTATTGAGTGAAACCATGCCTGTG
Source organism: Larix kaempferi (assembly GCA_027924585.1). NCBI lineage: Eukaryota > Viridiplantae > Streptophyta > Pinopsida > Pinales > Pinaceae > Larix > Larix kaempferi. Next base: position 8,647,205 of record BSBM01000963.1, on the reverse strand, counting down.
AGTGAGCTCATCTAGTTCCTCCTTAGTGGATGCACAACCCAGCTTGGGGGTGATCTCTCAACTGAAAGAATATAGGCTGGACAGAGATCTATGGTTGGGTGGAATGTTGCTCTTACATAGCCAATTGTTTGGACAACTTCATCTCAAAGATAAGTGTTCTCTGTGTTTAAATTATATGATTATTATGTGTTATGTTCTGAATGTTAATTGTCCATGGTAATGAAATGAAATGATTATCTTAATGAAATTGACATGAAGTCTGTGCATAGGATGAGAATGAGATTGAATTCTATGCATGTGGAACCATCTTATGCCTATGATAGAATCTATGCTGATGCATTACTGTTTGTGTCTGTGTAAATATGTTTTAATTCCGTTGTGTTTATATTGAGTATGAATTTGCACACAGGAGTTTTTATTTATTATGAATTCCTAGTAATGTATGGGGCTGAGTTATCAAATAAGCCCGGTATGTTTGGTCATGTTTCCTTCCTTGCATTGGATTGATGGAAGGGGATGTGATAGAGTGGTATCATAAACCATGTCACAGCAATGGGGCTGCTTGGGCCAAACTCTGAAGTTTGTAGGCAGTAATAGAATGTTTTAACACAGTATTGATGAAGTGTGGGCGGCATTTTTTATTGGAAAAATATCAGGATCAGAATTCTCAAGTATGGAAGAGGATCACACAGGTGCATAGATCTCTCCAAGATCTTTCCAGTGGTACTAGACTCGCTTGATTTGGTTAAGGGATGAAGGATATATGAACCCTACCAGTTGCAGGGACGGAGGTGTTCCATAGTTTCGGATTTCAGGTTTCGGAATTTGGGTTGTGGGAATGCAAATTTTTGAAAAATTATGTTATGGATTTCCGCAATTCCAAACCTGCAATTTCGGATTTCAGGTTTTGGGTTGCGAGAACGCAAATTTTTGAAAAATTGTGTTTAGTTTCTGCAATCCCGATTCCGCATTTCGGGTTTCGGGTTGTGGGTTGCAAGAATGCAAAGTTTTTGAAAAATTGCGTTTCGGTTTCCGCAATCCCGATTCTGCATTTCGGGTTGCGGGTTACCGGAACGCAAAGTTTTTGAAAAATTTCATTTCAATTTCCACAATCCCGATCCCGCATTTCGGGTTTCGGGTTGTAGGAACGCAAAAGTTTTGAAAATTTGCATTTCGATTTCTGCAATCCCGATTCCGCATTTCGGGTTAGAAAGAAAGAAAAAAAGAAAAAAAGAGTACTTGTACCTCATAAAATTTAATAGTGTAGCAGAAGTAGCATATAGGGAAGAGAGTCTCCAAAGAAAAAAAATGGTGACCATAAATGATGCTCAGGGTCCTTACGAGCATGAAGAAGATGATCTAGGAGAAAATGTGCAAGAAGGGAATGCTGAGACTGAATCAAATTGGAGAAGGGAGCAAGTAACTCCTCAGAATTTGGTTGAAACCATGGTGAGCTTCAATGAAAGGTTGATGAAGGCTCAAGAAGAACAAAACCAACTCAATGCTGCTATTTTGCAAAGCCTCACTGATATGTAGCAGAAGATAAACCTTGGGTCCAACCCAAGAAATGTAGGTGAAGAAGGAAGAGATGCAGAGAGTTGCTCTAGAGGTCGTTCAAAGAAGAGGACTCCAAGCCCAAGGAAGATTTCTATGATCAAAAAGCATAGAACACGTTCCTCTAGATCTTCTTCTAGCAAATCATCTGACTCCAAAGGTTCTTAAAGAGGTCCAAGGCATATGCCCAGGAGATTTGATGGAAGAAAGAAGTTCAAAGGCATCCCACAGGGAGAATTCAGTAAGGCAAGGCCTCCCACATTTGATGGAGAAGGAAAGACTAGCCAAGAGGCAGAGGCATGGCTTCTTGGAATGAAGAAATATTTCAGAATTCAGGACTACCTAGGGAACGAAAAATCCAGAATTGCCATTTACAATCTAAATGGTAGAGCTTCAATCTGGTGGGATAACCTCTTGCAAGTGAAAGGGATCAATGAAAGGAAGATCATTTGGCAGAGATTTAAGAAGTACTTCAAGAAAAATACCTTTCTGCTAGGTATTATGACAGTAAGAGAAAAGAGTTCGATGAACTTAAGTTGGGACAAAAATCTATGGAAGAGCATGTCCATAAGTTTTTGGAATTGTTGAGGTATGTGTTACACCTAAAATATTACCACCATTAGATTCAGTGTATACATCCTTGAAGTTCCATTGGCTAAGTCATTTACCTAGAAGGGACATCATTGTACTTATGCTGGATTTTGAGAGGTCATCGTAGGCTGCACTCATGCAACCTGTGATGTCACACCTTGCTCCATTGAAGGGTGCGACGAAGTCAGTTAATGGGAAAAAATAGCTTCTTCGAGCTCATTCTCGAAGCTTGCTAACTTGGATCCTTATCCCTGACGTATTGGGGGAGCTAGCCTTTGGTTCCCAACCTCTTGGGAAGATCCCCTATCTCTCTCCTACCATATCTCAACCTACCCTATCCATACCCTATCCACTTAGTCCTATATAAGTGAAGCTCTACCCTTCTCCAAAGGGAGGAAGTCTATAGTGTCTACATGCTGGTGAAATCATCCTTGAGAGATCTCTACTCATCTATTGGGAGACTCATACTTCCTTGGGAGGACATGGAAAATGGCTTGGATGGAGAAGGGTTACAGCGTTAAGCCTTGGTTGTAGTCTATTCTTTACTATGTATTTCTCGATTTACAGTAATACAAATGCTTTCCACCAATATTGTTCATGTGTGATGATATTGAGTAGTTCACATGCTTAACTGTTTACTTAGATCTCTTATTGTATGGATGCTCTTTACTTGTTTCGTATTGTTCTTTGTGTCTTGAAAGGTCTTGTAGCTGAGATTTGACAACCGCGGGATGTAGAGCAGCATTCAGGAGAAGGGATTGCGAAGTTAAAGGTAAGACATCTAGTACTTGATCCTTAAGTAGATCTAAGAAAGTAGCTGTAGTCTGTACTTATTTGTTCTAGACTCGCTTTGAGCTAGGGAGATCTGGCTCGTTTTCACTCGAGTGGATTGTCCATCAAACAGTATGTGGACTATATCAAGGATGAGAGAGTAAAAATCCAAGGCTTTCTTGGGAGTCTACCTCAAAGTTTCAGAGATAGGATTGAGTTTTTTAATCCACCGAGTCTTGATGAAGCCATTAAAATGGCAATACATTGCTATGAGTAGAATAAAGGAAAATCGGAGGTTAACCCAACATGGAAAGGAAAGCCAAGAGGGAGCCGTAGGGATAATTTTAAGGACCCATACTTATTTAAAAGTGTATAAACCTTGGCGAATCTTACCAATTCTTAAAATGTCAACTATAAAATATTTGGCGATATTTTTCTAAAATTATTTCAATTTCTAAGGATTTTCTATAGTTTATATAATAATTTGGCGATTTTTAGAGTGAAAACATTTTACCCCATCAAAATTACGCGAAATAGGGCTTCAAAAAATGCAAATTGGTGAATCTTTTTGTGGAAAAAAACATGGAAAAATAGCCCATGGGCTAAATTTCGCCCCTAAAATTATCCTTGGAGGGAGGTTTGATCAAAAGAAAAGTGGCTTCAAGCCACCATTCAAAAGTCAGTCTAGGACCTTTCCACAGGGGCAGCAAGCAAGGAGTGGATTCAAGCCAGCAATAGCGGTAGACAAAGCATCAAAAGGGCCACTTCAGTGTTGGGGATGTGGAGAAAACCACATGTTAAAGGATTGTCCACATCGAAAAGGGAATCCCTGGAGCTTGCACAACTTAACGGGAGCAGCAAAAGTGGAGGACATAGCAAGGGACACACCTTGAATTTATGCAGCATTGGATAATCATTAGGTAGACCATCAATCATCAGTGGTGGAAGTTGAAGGTAAGATTGCTAAGCAATCTATTTCTGTTTTGATTGATCCAGGGTCTACTCATAATTATGTTTCCCCAAAAGTGGTTGAAGGTTGTTCTCTTAGAAAAGTGAAGCACAATAAATCTTGGCTAGTTCAATTTTCGACAGGGACCAAGAGAAAAGTAAGTGATGTAGTGGTGGAGTGTCCCATAGAATTGAATGGACTCCACACACATGCAGATTTAAATGTACTACCATTAGGATCTTATGATGCCTTAATTGGCATGGATTGGTTGGAAAGACATAGAGCCAAGTTGGACTGTTATGAGAAAGCACTTGAGTGCATTGATAAAGAGGGAAGGACAATATTGGTAAGAGGAATACCCATGCAAGTTTCAGTAAGACAAATTTCAGCCTTATAGTTGAAATTTTTTTATAAGGTTGTAAGTTATATGCAGTTGATATATCAGATTCGTCAGAGGACAAAGGTCCAAGGATGGAAGAATTTCTGTTGTTGCAGGAGTTCCAAGATGTGTTCCCGGATGAAGTACCGGGACTACCACCAAAGAGAGATATTGATTTTACCATCGATCTTGTTCTAGGGGCAGTGCTGAATTCCAAAGCTCCTTATAGAATGAGCACACCAGAATTGGTAGAGTTAAAGATGCAGTGACAAGAATTAATGGACAAGAGGTATATCAGGCCTAGTGTGTCTCCTTGGGGAGCACTAGTGTTATTTGTTAAGAAGAAGGATGGGACTTTAAGGCTGTGTATTGATTACAGGAAGCTAAATAAAGTGGCAGTCAAGAATAAGTATCCATTGCCAAGAATTGATGACTTGTTTGATCAAATAAAGGAAGCTAAGGTGTTTTCAAAGATTGAGTTGAGGTCTGGGTACCATCAAGTGAGTATTAAAGAAGAAGACATTCACAAGACGGATTTCAAAACTAGATATTGTCATTATGAGTTAATTATGGTGCCATTTGGTCTCACCAATGCACCTGCTACATTCATGTGTCTCATGAATAGTGTCTTCAGCAAATATTTGGATAAGTTTGTGATTGTATTCTTTGATGACATTCTTGTCTATTCAAGGAATGAAGAAGAACATGAAGAGCATCTAAGGATGGTGTTACAAGTCCTTAGAGAACACCAGTTTTATGCCAAGTTAAGCAAGTGTGAATTTTACCAAAAGAGGGTGCAGTATTTGGGTCATGTTATTTCTGAAGAAGGAATTGCAGTGGATCTAGAGAAGATTAATGCCATCATGGATTGGTCTACTCCAAAGAATGTTTCTGATGTGAGATCTTTGATGGGTCTTGTCAGTTACTACAGAAGGTTCATTGAAGGATTCTCCAAGATAGCTCATCCAATCACTTTATTGCAAAGGAAGCATATCAAGTGTGTATGGTCTGAAAAATGTGAGAAAATTTTTTAGAAGTTAAAGGAGTTACTTACTAGTGCTCCTGTTTTGAAGATACCAAATCCAAAGAAATATTTTGTAGTGTGCACAGATGCTTGCATTGAATGGTTAGGTGGAGTGCTCATGCAAGAAGGATTTGTGATTTTCCATGAGTCAAGGAAATTAAAAGAGCATGAAAAGAATTATGCCACACATGATTTAGAATTAGCAGCCATAGTACATGCTCTCAAGATGTAGAAACATTATTTGTTGGAAAGAAGATTCGAGCTTAGGACAGACCACATGAGCTTGAAGTATTTGCTTGATCAGCCAAACTTGAATGCTAGGCAAGCTAGATGGATGGAGTTTCTTTGTGAATTTGATTTTGAAATTAATCATGTAAAAGGGAAGGAGAATAAGGTTGCAGATGCTCTTAGCAGAAAATTTCATGTTGCAGCATTAAGTGTGTGTAAATCAGATTTGAAGACAAGAGTTCTTGAAGCCCAAAACAGTGATGAAACTTGCCTTCAAATTAAAGAGAAGTTGCAACAGGGTAATGTAGATGAAAAGTGTGTGGGATATCATCTTGGTGAAGATTATATCCTCGTCTATAAAGATAGACTATACATTCCAAATATTGCAGATTTGAAGAAGCTAGTGATGGATCAAATGCTATATTCTGGACACCCATTATATCAAAAGACTATAACAACAGCAAGAAAGCAATACTTTTGGCATGGTCTGAAGAAGGACATAGCTGAGTACATTGCTAGGTGTCAAAAGTGCCAACAAGTCAAGGCAGAGAACCAACATCCAACAAGATTGTTGCAGCCCTTACCCTTTCCAGAATATAAGTGGGAAGTGATCTCTATGGATTTTATAACAGATCTTCCCATGACAGTGAAGAAGCATGACTCAATCATGGTTGTGGTGGAAAAGCTATCAAAGGTAGCTCACTTTATTCCAGTCAAGTCCACTCACAAGTGTTGAATATTGTAACTTCTAAGAATATTATATTTATACATTATTTATTCTGGAGATGTTCCATCCCTCCGAGGTGATTTTATTATGTATCCGGAGATGTTTATTCCTCCGAGAAGTTGTGGTAACTAGGGTTATTAGACCCGCCATGTGGGGGTCGACCCAGTCAGTTATAATAGGGTATTTAACCTAATGGTTAAATACGAGCCTACATGTACTTGTGTAAAATATATGTCAGAGTAGTGTATAAATAGAGGAGGTGTGTTCCTCATTTGATACACACACTCACTTGAGAGAGAGGTGCACTTGTGGAGGAGAGGTCTGCTATGGTGGAGGAGGAGATCATATATTTGGTTTGCATCTTTGTATATTGCTGGTCATCTATATTGAGGAAGCTTTACTGGGTTTTCTACCCCATGAGGGTTTCCCAGGATAAATCTGTGTCTCTTGTGTTTATGCTATGCTTGTTGTTTCTTCAGTGATCCTGTATATGCTATTATTGTGAAATGGAATGTAATGTTGCTATTTTTTGTCTTAGCATATTAAATTTTAACATGATATCAGAGCTAACCTGAAGGAAGGCAAGGTATGGCACTTACGACACTTGCTTTACTTACGATAATTTGAAGGTTAGGGTTTTACATAGCAAAAACCAGTCATAGTGGAACTTTCGCTATAAATCCAATTTGGAGAAGGTTCAGGATCTGAAACCTTTACAGGTCGTAGATAACATCTCCAGGTATCTTGTGTCCAAAGGGCACCCTCATATTCGTTGTACTTTGTAATTTATGATCAGTACAAGTTAGGGTTTCTGCCTCTTCTAGATCTCAGTCAAAATCAGGTGACCTAGGAAAAAAGGTCATAACTTGGGCTAGGAAGCTCCAAATGAAATTTCGTAAAAAGTTAAAGGTATTACACAGACTGTACTATCTCAAGAAACTTTTTTAGATGCCGAAGCTGAACCAGTGACACGTGGAACGCCGTACAAGTTCGCTCTCCTGTTTTATCCCATAAACAGGTCACGTTGTGACACTTGGCATAAATATCTCTCAGAGAGTCCAATTGAGGTAAGACCTATCAGGATGGAAAGATAACAGGGCGAGCTATCTCAGAAAAAAATTTTAGAGGCCGGAGTTCAAACAGTGACATGTGGCACTCCATACAAGTTCGCTCTCCTGTATTATCCCAAAACAGGTCACGTTGTGACATTTGGCATAACTCTCTCTCAGAAAATCCAATTGAGGTCAGACCTATCAGGATAGAAAGATGACAGGTCAGGATACTGCAGAAAATTTTTTCAGACCCTGTGGAGTGAAAATTTTAGAGTTATAGCAGAAACAATCAGGTACATATTTCTGTCAAAACAGAATTATTTTTGGAGCGCCTTTATTCATGGCTTCCGGAATTTAGGGTTTCGGAGAAAGTTAGAATTTTTGGAATCGGAATCCACGGCTGAATGATACTCGGGAAAATCGAAATTTAGAGACCAAGATCGAATTTTTTGGTTGGGTAGAAGACCGGGCTTGATTAAACCCTAGCTCAGGATTTTGATCGGAAAGATGGAAAATTAGGGCTTCAGCAAAAGTTGGAATTTTTGAAGTCTGTAACCACGGCTGGAAGCTCCTAAAAAAAATAAGAGTTTAGAGCCTTGGATCAAACCTTTTGATTGAGCAAAAGGGTGGGCTTCATCAAACCCTAGTTCGGGATCTTGTCCAGAAGATCCAGAAGTTTCAAAGGCAATTTTGAGGGGTCAAATTTTGGAGATTTCAAAATTGAAGTATGCTAGTTTGATCAGCTCAGCAAGACACATCCTTCCATTCATTCGGAAGTGTGAAAGTCAAAGATTGAATTTTTAGGGTTTCTCTAGCAAACCCTAATCAAGATCCAGATCAAGTTTCAGGGGGAGTTGAGGTAAGGCCTTACATAAGAAGACTACAAGAAGTCTCAATAGGTATGACTTAAGGAGGTTCATGTATGTCTTGAAATCTGATTCTTGATTAAGTTCATGATGTGTTTGTCTTCATATTATTTATTAGTACAATCTTGATTAATGTTAGAATTGTCTTATCACCTTAGTAACAGTATGAATGCATGTGAATGAGAGAAGACATTCATTGATTAGGGCTATATGATTGTACTAATGCATTATGGTGTTGTGTGAGGTTGATGTTGTCTGCTAACAAGATACAGGTACATCACAAAAGACAAATCAAGTTCCATGACCATGACATCATGAAGACAAAGACTCATCCATAATCTTTGTTCTACTTATGAGGTATGTATGACTTTGTTATATTATGCTTAACCTATGAGACATGCAGGTTCTAGCTCAGGATCTCTAAATCATTGAAGAGATTGTTTTGTACATAACTAAGCAGGTTTACTAATCCAGGTATGTTTTCCTATGTCATGTTAGGATCCATTATATAAGTATACTTGGTATGATTGGTTATGCTTATTCATAAAGTTAGTAATCAAGGGTTTATGCATATTATGTCTCTTATCTTGGTTGATTATTTAACTAACTAGATCAAACAAGAATATGCATGAGTAAAAGAAGACTTCCCTGAAACCTTGAATATTATCTATAATCATGACTATACATATTCATGATTATTTATAATTAGAATGTTTTGAGAATATACTAATGAATGTATGTTTGTGTATGAGATCATGAGGATGACACTAGTGCACACTTGAGCATGCACAGTGGTACAGAATGAATAGAAGTTCAAAAGACATATAGAAGATCAAGCGGGAGGCAACCACACAAACATAAAAGATAAGTATTTGAGTTGTTATTTGAAATAGTAAATGATATTGCTTGTATGCATATTTGTATTCCTAGAATATATCATGCTGAGTGTAAACATTCATAGAGCATTGAACAGTATACTACTAATATGCATATGATTGGTAAGTTGGAAAAACATTCCATTGTTGCTTGTCTAGAATGAAACCTCTTTGCTGACATGCTGAGAGCTGTGCACACTCTCAATAGTATGTTCTGGTAGAGATGGAAGGCATCTAGATAGCCACTATATGCATAAAGGATATGGGAAAGTGTTGTGCCAAAGTATTGGTCAAAATAGTTACATAACTATGTAAATGATATCTGTATGCATAATAGGTTATCATGTCAATATGATTTGATGATTATGAAGTATTACTAATCATGTACTTAATTTTGATTTGTAGGAAAGATCATGATGAATGCTGAACACTGAACAAGCGATGGATGTTCAAACAAAAGGATTTACAAATCAAACACACTATAGAAGGCTTGTGGCTAGAAAATTCTCTTAGAAAGAGGAAGAGAATCATGATAAGATGTTTGATCCAAGTGGCTAGATAAGACCATTCTCTTAATGGTGTAATTAAAGAAGAAGTGTGAATCAGGTTCTGTATGGGTACCTAGGATCGATAATCAATTGATGAGCTTAATGATCACCATGGGTGATGAGGATCTCAACCTTTGCTACAAGGTTGAATATTGTTTCTATACACAGATGATATGGATGCAAGAAGGAACTCACCACAGAGTTCAAATGATATTGAGCCTCATATCAATAGACCCATCTAATGAGAGATGGCATAGATAGATATGCAGAAGATCATTCAATCCAGAGTGTGAATGATGTTCAGTCACAAAGGGAGAATTGACAGTTTCTTGATAAGCTTGGGCTTTACCAAAAGTAAAGTTGTTCCTGACCTTTACCTTAAGGTTGTGGATGATGAACCTATCATACCATTATTGTATGATGATGATCTCTTTCTGACAAGGAATGAGAAACAGATCATGAAAAGAAAGAAGAAGATGGCTGAAGAAATGAAAATAAAAAATCTCAGATTGGAAGTATGACAAGGCTCAGAAGAAATCTTTCTCAACTAGGGAAAGTATGCTGAGAAATATTAAAAGGACTTGATGTGTTGGAATGGCCACTCTTGAAGTTGTTATCAGATGACTCATCAGAGTTAGTGGATAGAACTCTGTACAAACAAAATATTGAGTCATTGATGTGTCTAAAGAATACTAGGTCAGATATATGCTTTGCTGTGAACACCTTGAGTCAGTATCTAGTGGAAACTAGATGTGTTCACCTGATAAGTTGCAAATCATGTGATGCGGTACCTAAAGGATACAATAAGACTTTGATCTATGTTATCTTGGAGATCATGACTTAAGATGGCTACATAGATGTTGATTGGGAAGGAAGTGTATCAGACAGGAAGAGCACATCGAGAGGATGTTATTGTCTGGGATCAGCCATGATCTCGTGAGCACAAGCAGAATATATGGCTGCTTGCTCTGCTAAGTTATGAAGCAGTATGGCTTCAGGATTGTTTGACTTAGAGATAAACAAAACTATGATCCTATGTGACAAGCAGAGTTGTATCAAGATGGCAAAGAATCTAGTGTTCCAAGATATGGTGCAGAAAGGAACCAAAAGTTTGAATTTGTAACAATGTACTAACCAAACCTCTACCTCAAGTAAAGTTTTCTGAGACAAACTTAATATAGTTCAGAAGGACCCTCCTTGAAAGGGGGAGTGATGTGATAACTCATGATGAGATTGACTACATCGACAGTGAGGTCGATGATGAGGATACCTATATTAGTGATGCCGACAGAGAGGTTGGTGGATGGTCCTTAGATAGGGTCTAAGGTGACAAGAGGATTGCATCATCCTTGAACATATATTCTAAAAAAAGCCGTAGACATGATGTCTCCGAAAATGAAGTCCTTGGTGGACATATAGGATTGCATCATCCTAAAGAGAGCCGTAGACGTATGTCTTCAAGAATGAAGTCCTTGGTGGACTTGAGGGGATTGGATCATCCCTGGACTTCAGTCCTAAAGAGAGCCGTAGACGTATGTCTTCGAGAATGAAGTCCTTGGTGGACTTGAGGGGATTGGATCATCCCTGGACTTCAGTCCTAAAGAGAGCCGTAGACGTATGTCTTCAAGAATGAAGTCCTTGGTGGACTTGAGGGGATTGCATCATCCCTGGACTTCAGTCCTAAAGAGAGTCGTAGACGTATGTCTTCGAGAATGAAGTCCTTGGTGGACTTGAGGGGATTGGATCATCCCTGGACTTCAGTCCTAAAGAGATCTGTAGACGTATGTATTCGAGAACAAAATCCTGAATGAACAGGTGAGGGGATTGGATCATCCCTCGACTTCAGTCCTAAAGAAGATCCGTAGACGTATGTCTTCGAGAATGAAGTTCTTGGTGAACATGTGAGGGGATTGGATCATCCCTGGACTTCAGTCCTAAAGAAGAGCCGTAGATGTATGTCTTCGAGAATGAAGTTTTTGGTGAACATGTGAGGGGATTGGATCATCCCTGGACTTCAGTCCTAAAGAAGAGCCGTAGACGTATGTCTTCGAGAATGAAGTCCTTGGTGGACGGTTGAGGATTAAGTCATCCTTGGACATAGGTCCTAAATGTACAGTGGAGGATTAAGTCATCCTTGGACGTGGTCCTAAATGTACGGTGGAGGATTAAGTCATCCTTGGACGTGATCCTAAATGTACAGTGGAGGATTAAGTCATCCTTGGACGTGGTCCTAAATGTACGGTGGAGGATTAAGTCATCCTTGGACGTGGTCCTAAATGTACGGTGGAGGATTAAGTCATCCTTGGACGTGGTCCTAAATGTACGGTGGAGGATTAAGTCATCCTTGGACGTGGTCCTAAATGTACGGTGGAGGATTAAGTCATCCTTGGATGTGGTCCTAAATGTATGGTTGAGGATTAAGTCATCCTTGGACGTGGTCCTAAATGTACGGTTGAGGATTAAGTCATCCTTGGACGCGGTCTTAAATGTACGGTAAGGATTGGATCATCCTTGGACTTTGGTCCTGTGAACTGAGCCGTAGACATGAGGTCTCCGAGAATTGATAGGACTGGATCGTCCCTGGACTTCAGTTCAAAAGGTACATGTTAGGACTGGATCGTCCCTGGACTTCGGTTCAAAAGGTACATGATAGGACTGGATCGTCCCTGGACTTCGGTTCAAAAGGTACATGTTAGGACTGGATCGTCCCTGGACTTCGGTTCAAAAGGTACATGATAGGACTGGATCGTCCCTGGACTTCGGTTCAAAAGGTACATGATAGGACTGGATCGTCCCTGGACTTCGGTTCAAAAGGTACATGACTGGATTGCATCATCCTTGGACATAGGTCCTAAAGAGAACTGGATTGATCGTGTGATGACGATGCTGCTGATCGTGTGATAACGATGCTGCTGATCGTATGATGACGATGCTGATGATCGTGTGTTGATGATGTTGTTGATCATATGATGACGATGCTGATTATGATGCTGATGATTGTGTGATGACGATGCTGATGATGATGCTGATGATCGTATGATGACGATGCTGTTGATCGTGTGATGATGATGCTGATGATTGAGTACTATCAACTCTGATGATGTTGATGTTCCAGTAACTAGTCAAGTTACTGATGATGATGAGTTGAAGAAAGCTTTCGATGATATATAGATGATGTAATGAATGACTCCTTGCTCCTGCAGATGTTGTTATAATATCCTTCTCGTTAACGGGGAGTGTTGAATATTGTAACTTCTAAGAATATTATATTTATACATTATTTATTCCGGAGATGTTCCATCCCTCCGAGGTGATTTGATTATGTATCCAGAGATGTTTATTCCTCCGAGAAGTTGTGGTAACTAGGGTTATTAGACCCACCATGTGGGGGTCGGCCCAGTCAGTTATAATAGGGTATTTAACCTAATGATTAAATACGAGCCTACATGTACTTGTGTAAAATATATGTCAGAGTAGTGTATAAATAGAGGAGGTGTGTTCCTCATTTGATACACACACTCACTTGAGAGAGAGGCGCACTTGTGGAGGAGAGGTCTGCTATGGTGGAGGAGGAGATCATATCTTTGGTTTGCATCTTTGTATATTGCTAGTCATCTATATTGAGGAAGCTTTACTAGGTTTTCTACCCCATGAGGGTTTCGCAGGATAAATCTGTGCCTCTTGTGTTTATGCTATGCTTGTTGTTTCTTCAGTGATCCTGTATATGCTATTATTGTGAAATGGAATGTAATGCTGCTATTTTCTGTCTTAGCATATTAAATTTTAACAACAAGGCTAATGACATTGCAAATATTTTCATGAGAGAGATATTCAGGTTGCATGGATTTCCCAAGGCAATAATTTCTTATCGTGATACAAAGTTCACTTCCAATTTCTGGAAAGGATTATTTCAAGAATTGGGGACTAGATTGAATTTCAGTACAACATATCATCCTCAAACATATGGCCAAACTGAGAGGGTGAATCAGGTTCTTGAAGACATGTTGAGAATGTATGTGATGGATAAACCATCCAAGTGGGAAGAGTACCTACACTTGGTAGAATTTGCATACAACAATGGACATCATGCATCATTGGGGATGAGTCCATTTGAGACATTGTATGGCAAGGGATATAGGACTCTAGTGAATTGGGATAGTCCGGTGAACAGGGTAGTGCTTGGGCTAGAGATGATCAAGGAAATGGAACATGAAGTTGCTAAGATCAGGAAGAATTTAAAGGAATCTTAGGACAGGAAAAAGAGTTATGTAGATTTTAAAAGAGTGCGTAACGAATTTCAGATCGGGGATCATGTTTACTTGAGAGTGAAAGCAAGGAAGAGTTCTCTCAAGTTGGGGAGTTGTGCCAAGTTGGCACCAAGATATTGTGGGCCATTTGAAGCCCTAGATAGGATAGGGCCAGTTGCATATAGAGTTGCATTTCCTGCTAACATAAGAGCTCATAATGTTTTCCATGTATCATTGCTTAAGAAGTATGTAAATGATCCTAATCATATGATTGATTGGAATGTGATATAGGTGGAACTCGAGGGAGAGTTCCAAGTAGGGTCTATGCGCATCCTCGACAAGAAGGTCACTTTGCTCTGGAACAGAGCCATCGAGCAGGTAAAGGTCCAATGGGAGCACCTTAGTCTCGATGAGGCTACATGGGAGCTGGAGGATGCCATGAGAGAGGCATTCCCATTTTTGTTCAGTTTTGAGGACACCGAGGATGGTGTTGTTCTTAGGGGGAGGGGAATGTAATACCCCAATTTTGACCCTTATGAAATATTGGCTTTTAATGTAAATATTGTATACATGTGATGTATGTTTCCCTAGCGTGGAGCTCAAGGCCAAGGCCTCTCTAGTGTATGTTTGGATTTTATTTAAAATGGACAATTATTTGATATTTTATTACCCATGAGTTATTAAGCCATGGAATATTGTAATTGATGTAAATATTTAATATTGTAATAAAATACCAAAACTCGCTATGGGAGCAACGAATGAGAAGGAGCCATGTGTATTCCACTAGGGAGTGGTGAGGGGGTGTGGTATTGAACCATAGGCTGCCAAATGTCATTTTGAGAACCCATTTGACTTTTTTTGCTGGCATTTAATTCTGTGTAAGAAAGTTGTTGAGGAATTTAGTCCATGGCTTCAATGGAGCATGGGCAGCCCAGAAATTCGTATGGCAGGTATGGGCTCCATTTTTCTTGTATCACAAGTCACTCTACCTCATGGGAATGGGTTCCTCCTCATTCCCATTCCATTGTGGAAGATTCCAGCTTCAATTTCAATCCATTATGAATTCCCAGCAGTGAGAAAAACCAGAAATCGCAACTTTGCAATAACCCACGTTTTGAAGGCCAAAAATGCCTAAAATTTGGTATTGATAGTAAAATCCAATGGGGGATCCATAGATATGAACCTTGGGGTGAATTTGAGAGTATTGGACACCTCGAAATCCATAGAAAAACCCAGTTTTTATAGCCCAGAAATCCAGTGACGGGATTGAGTTAATTGATGACAGAATTGTGAGAAATCCAAGTGCGAATGACTGAGTAGAGGTTGGGTTTGCTTGATAAACCCAGTGAAAGCTATAATCTCAAAGAATTTGTAGCTGGACCTTTCTATGTCCCCTGAAGAGCACTGGAGGGAAGGGACGCCCGAGGGACTGTGCAGCAGAGAAGGGGACCTTCTTTGTGTTGGGTGTGGTAGGTACTGTGGGTGCCATGACTCTTTGAATTATCTTGAGATGTCTGTATCTCTGTGGTTGAGCTCACTGGATTAGCATTGTCCTCCTTGTGTTTTGTATGCTTGATAAACCCAACTATGTGTTGGCTTAGCATAGCTGTTGAGTGAAACCATGGCTGTGAGTGAACCCATCTAGTTCCTCCTTAGTGGATGCACAACCCAGCTCAGGGGTTATCTCTTAGCTGAAATAATATAGGCTAGACAGAGATCTATGGTTGGGTGGAATGTTGCTCTCACATAGCCAGTTGTTTGGACAACTTCATCTCAAAGATACGTGTTCTTTGTGTTTAAATTATATGATCACTATGTGTTCTGTTCTGAATGTTAATTGTCCATGTTAATGAAATGAAATAATTATCTTAATGAAACTGACATGAAGTCTGTGCGTAGCATGAGAACGAGATTGAATTCTCTGCATGTGGAACCATCTTATGCCTGTGATAGATATGTTGATGCATTATTATTTGTGTGTGTGTAAATATGTTTTAATTCCGTTGTGTTTATATTGAGTATGAATTTGCACACAGGAGATTTTATTTATTATGAATTCCTAGTAATGTATGGGTCTAAGTTATCAAATGAGCTCGGTATGTTTGGTCATGTTTCCTTCCTTGCATCGGATTAATGGAAGGGGACGTGACAGAATCCTCCTTGACCATATGGATACAACACTACCTCTAGAATATTCCCATACTTATCTAGCTACCATATTACTTGAATGTAGAGAAATGCTTGCCAAAGTGAAGTACTATCTCGAGGCTCCTCTCATATGTGTGATTAAATGTGAAGTAACTTGATTTCCTTATTTTGTGAAACATTGGTGGGTGGCATCCATGCACACTGAAATCGAACTAATCCTTGATCAAATTCTCATATGAATTAAAATAGTAGAGCCACCTATGGTGTTGATGGCCTCCATTGTTAAGTAATATGCCCCTTTAAAAAATGGTAGATAGAGTTGTGAGTCGATTAGCCTTATAATTGTTGTGTAAATGAATGTGCATGACCTTTGGTCTTATTATCCATCAGAGGAGCTTCATAATATGATATTACAATCTTTTGATGATCATGTCTTCTTTACATTCCATTTTCCTTGTTTTTGAAATTACAAGAAGGGATTCCCCCATGATTATAATGCTATGAATTCTAGGGTATACAATGTAGTTCAATCCCATAAAGAGAGCATATCGTTTTGCATGATTATTGGTAGCCCATCCCATACCCCATTCAGAATTTACCATTATGTTTCAATCAGGATAAAAAAATGACCCCCATCTGCACCTATTACCTCAAACATAAAAATCTATGCATATTTAATAGGAACCAATGCATTGTACATTATAATGTCCCAATGCATTTTGTCATGTTAGACACATCGGTGAGTGATTTTGTAAAATAAAAATATCCATATTCTTTCCTCTAGCAATGGGTTATTTTGGTGTTTGATGAGTGTTCTATTTTGGTGCACCAGTGCGTCCTATATGTTGATGCACCAATGTGTTATCAGAATTTAAGATCACAAAAATAAAACCACTTCTAAAATATCTAGTTCCCACCTCTTTTAGCAACAGATAAAGGAGACATTTTTGGGCAATGTTCTGCAATAAAATCCTCTAAAAGGTGTTTTCCTTGCAATGGATGAATTAATCATCATATCGAAGAAGTAATAACCATAACCAAGTGTTTCTAATTTGATACTGAAAACAATTTGAATTCTTTCTACTAGATTAAATAGAGGAGGTATTTAAAATTATATCTTAAGGTCCCACCAAATATGTTTTAGTCATAGAAAAGTAAATCCATATCTATCTAAAGTGTCATGACTATACAATATCATTACACTACATTTGACTCCCATCAATCTATATCAAGGATGATGCCCCCCACCCCTCCCTCCCCTGTCACTCCAAATATAAAAACCTATATTTATTTGATAGGATCTAGTGCATTGTACATTATAATGCTCCAGAGCATTTTTCCACGTTAGATGCATCTATGAGTGATTTTGTAAAATAAAAATATTCATATTCTTTCATTTAGCAATGGTGTATTTTAGTGTTTGATGAGTGTTATAATAATAATAATAATATATTTTTAATATCGTCGCCAAGCAAGACACCAATTTGGTGTATAAGACCCCCATGTTTGTGGGACAAGGGACCCCCTCTACACATCGATCTAACTACTAAAGTCTATAGAGGTGTACATACCCTACACTCCTCTGGATTTGAACCTGTGACCTCCTAGGAAGGAGCACATTTTCTTAACCACTAGGCCCACTCAAGCTATGCATCCTATATGTTAACATATAAAATGTGCTATTACACACCAATATTCTATTACAATTTAAGAACATGGAAAGAAAACCACTGCTAAAATATCTAGCTTCCCAGCTCTTCTAGCAGTGGATAAAGGAGACATTTTTGGGGGAGGTTCTGCAAAAAATCCTCTAAAGGGTGTTTCCTTTGTAGTGGATGAAATAATCACCATATTAAACTAGTATAAACATAACCAAATGTTTCTAAATTTATACTGAAAACAATTTCAATTATTTTTACTAGATTAATTAGTGGAGGTATTTAAAACTATATCCTAAGGTCCAACCAAATATGTTTTACCTGTATAAAACTCAATCCATAACTATCTAGAGTGTTATTGTTAAGATTCAATATGATAAGATAGATAACATTGGTATTCAAATCAATTTCACAACAATAGCATATACATGATCACTGAAAGAATAACAAGTACAACATAAACACAAGAGACACAATTTATCCTAGGAAACTCTCATGGGGTAGAAAACCCAGCAAAACTTTCTCAATATAGATGACCAAAAGTACAAAGATGAAATCCCCAAACAAGATCTCCTTCTCCTTCACAGATATCTCTCTCTCTCTCCTAATGTGCAATCCATAAGTGAGTGAATGTGTGAATGACTAAATAAATGAGAGAGCCTAGATATCTATTTATACATTCACTTCTACTTTAATTTTACAACTTGACATGTCGGCCTCAAGTAACTTTACCACTCAACTAATGCTGATTGGTCTGACTCCTTTAGGGGACTTAAAAACCCCATTACAGTTGACACTAGGGGATCTATTGCCCCAACTTACACGGGAGGATTTACCTCACTGAATTTACATAATCAAATACAATAATGACATCTTGGCGAAGGAATAAAAAATCTCCAAATAAATTACAATAATAAATACAAATAGAATATTCTTCGAAGTTACAATATGTCAACACTCCCCTTTAATGAGAAGAGTATTCTACTGACAACAACAACAACACTTGTAGGAACAAGGAGAGAGATCATCATCAACAACATCATAGTGATACATCTATAAATCATCAGAAGTTTTCTTCAACATCATCACCAACTGGAACAACTACTGGAACAACTACTGGAACATATTCAACATCTTAAATACTGGAGCATCATCTTCTATAGTACTGAGTTTGCGTCTTCTACAACACTCAATCACTCAATCATCTACAACAACAACAACATCAACACCTGGATCTTTCGATCAGCAACAACATCATCATTTTTATCTTTCTATCAATAGCATCATCATCTTGATCTTCTGATCAACAATATCATCATCTTGATATTTCGAACAACAACATCATCATCTTCATCTTTTGATCAACAACATCATCATAGCAACATAATCTGCAACACACATGATCCAATTACGGGATGATCAATCCATCTCACTTTAGGACATAATTCCAAGGATGATGCAATCCTAATCCAATTACGAGATGATCATCCTCTATCACTTTAGGACATAATGCCAAGGATGATGCAATCTTGATCCAATTACAGGATGATAAGCCCTTATCACTTTAGTACATAATTCCAAGGATGATGCAATCCTATCTACATTATCGGGGATAGAAGTCTCCGGATAACTTTAGGACTAAGGTCCAAGAAAGATACACTCCAACCACATTCTCGGGGACAAAAGTCTTCGGATCACTTTAGGACTAAGGTCCAAGGAAGATGCAATCCCAACCACAGTGCCAGTATTTTTTCATACTGGATGTGACCTAGATTAAAGATATGATTTACCACCACAAAGCCAGTCCTTTTTCATACTAGATGTGACCTAGATCAAATATAGGATTTACCACCACAGAGCCAGTACTTTTTCATACTGGATGTGACCTAGATCAAATCTAGGATTTACAACAACATCATCATCACATTCTTGGAGATAAGAGTCTACAGATACCTTTAGGCCATGCGTCCAGGGATGATACAATCCCACTACAACATCATCATCATAAGATTCTCAGAGACAAGAGTCTATGGATCCCTTTAGGCCATGTGTCCAAGGATGATACAATCCCACTGCAACATCATCATCATCACATTCTTGGAGACAAGAGTCTACGGATCCATTTAGGCCATGTGTCCAGGGATGATACAATCCCACTGCAACATCATCATCATCACATTCTCGGAGACAAGAGTCTATGGATCCCTTTAGGCCATGTGTCTAGTGATGATACAAACCCACTACAACATCATCATCATGGCTCCCCCTTTAGAGGACGGTCCTTTCAAACCACACCAAGATTGTCACGGAAGTACTCAAACTTCAATCAAGACAGAGGCTTATTCAACACATCAACAACTTGATCATCAGTGCTCACATATCAGAGCTTTATAGCTCCCTTCTGTACCATATCCTGTATGTAAAAATACCGGATTTCTAGGTGCTTTGACTTGTCATGGAACGTTGGGTTCTCTGTCATCTTTATACAAATCTGGTTGTCACATAGAATCAACGTGGTATCCAACTCCAGGTCAAATAGACCTGACATCAACTTTTGGAGCCATATGGCTTCACAACTTAGCAGAAAAAGATGCTATATACTTTGCTTCAGCTTGTGTTGAGAGAAACACTAGACTTCTTCATGGTAAACCATGAGATCATGGTGGATCCCAGATAATAATATCCATTTGAGGTGCTCCTTCTGTCTGAGACACTTCCAGCCCAGTCTGCATCTGTATAACCATACAATATGTAGTCATGATCTCCAACATAATATAGAACAAAGTCCGTCATACCTTTCAAGTAGCTTATCACATGCTTTGCAGCTACCAGGTGAACACGTCTAGTCTCAACTAGATACTGACTCAGGGTGTTCACAACAAAGCATACATTTGTCCTGGTATTCGTCAAATACATCAACGAACCAGTCGTATGTCTGTAAACTATAGAAACCACAGTCCATCATCCTAGATCTCTACTTCACATTTTCCTTGGCTAAGGAAAAATCTCATCTGATCTCAGCCACATATCTAATCACAAGAATTATGCCAATATTCTTTAACTCTAAGATTTACTCCCTCTGAAGTGGATTTTTCTACATCTGGGTATTGTTCTCCCTCTGTGACTGAACATCATTCACAGTCTGCATTGAGTGATCTTCTGCATATCTATCTATGCCATCTCCCATCAAATGGGTCTAATGATATGAGACTCAAGATCACTCAAACTCTATGGTGAGTTCCTTCTTGCATCCATTTAAGAGAAGCATGTCATCTGTATATAGAAACCATCTTCAACATTGTAACAAAGGTGGAAATCCTGATCACCCATGGTGATCATCAAGCTCATAAAATGACTATCAGTCTTGGGTACATGTTGAACCCATACAAAGCCTTATTCAATCAAGTGATTCTCTATCGAATCTTGGGAGTTTGATCGCTATGCACTTCTTCTTCAATTACACCGTTCAAGAGAACGGTCTTGTCATCCATGGGTGTAATCTATCTCTAGAAGTGTATCTAGCCACTGGAGAAAACACCTCGTCATGATTCTTTCTAAGAGAATTCTCTAGCCATGATCCTTCCTTTGTACTTCTTTAGTATGTTTGATTTGTAGGTCTTCTTGTTGAATAGTCATCACTTGTACTTTGGAACAAGTGTTCATCATCCTTCTTTGTAGATCATAGCGCACGATCTTTCCTACAAATCAAATTCAATTACATGATTAGTAACACTTCATAATCATCAAATCATGTTGACATTTCAATGATAACCTATTATGCATATGGATATGATTCACATAGTTATGCAACTATCTTGACTAATACTTTGCACAACACTTTTCCATATCCTGTATGCATACAGTAGCTATCTAGATTCCTTCCATCTCTACCAGAACATACTATCAAGAGCGTGCACAACTACCAGTAAGTTAGCAAAGATGTTTCATTCTAGACAAGCAACAATGGAATGTTTGTCCAACTTACCCATCATATGCATATTAGTAGTATACTGTTCAATGCTATATGAGTGCTTACACTATGCATGATATATTTTCTGATTCTAGGAGTACAAATATGCATACAACTGTTACGATCAATATCATTAACTATTCAAAGATTCAAGAAGTAATTCAAATAACAACTCAAATACTTATCTTTTATGTTTGTGTGGTTGCCTCCCTCTTTATCTCTATTTTCCCTTTATGATAGCATCATGATTATATGTCTTTGAACTTCTATCCATCATCATAAGTAGAGCTTCTATGTGATCAAAGACTGTGGATGAGTCTTTGTATTCATGTCATCATGGTCATATATTCTTGATCTAGAACTTGATTTGTATTTCTTGATGTACCTTTCATGTTGGCAGACAACATAATCCTCATACAACACCACACGTTCATTAGTACAATCATAAGTGCCATAACCCTAATCAATGAATGTCTTCTATCATTCACATGCATTCATACTTTTACTAAGGTGATCATACAAGTCTAAACTTAATCATGATTGTACTAACCTCAATAATATGAAGACAAGCATATCATGAACTTAATCATCAGATAAATGAAACAGATTCCAAAACATACATGCATCTCCTCAAGTCATACCTGTCGAGATTGCTTGCAGTCCTTTCTATAAGGGTAAAACCCTAATCATCCAAGGTCGATCACTTGTAAACATATTATATAGGTCCATGGTGCTAGGATGATATAATATCAGTGCCATTTAAACCTCCTTCATTGTTTCCCTATGAGTCTCCCAACTTTGCTAGGGTTTCTTCTTACTTGGAAACCCTAATTTTCAATCTCCTTCCTCCCACAAGATTTTGATGGAAGATTAATATCTATGATGAATGGATTCCAAATACATTTTCAAAGTTTCCAATGTTGCATCAGGTGTCTCCAACATTGTATCAGGTCATGCCATACCTAAAAAAACTGAAAAACCTAAGTGAGAGCTTCTTCCTCCTCTTCTTTGATTTCCTCCGTCGAGCTATTTTAGATGTGCCTTTTTGTTTCTGGTGTATCTCTGAAATTTCGGATCCTCAAGGTCTGAAACTTTGGCTTCTGGTATCCTGACCTGTCATCTTCCCAACCCCACATATTTGAGCTTCATTGGATTCTCCATGAGAGAGATATGCTAAGTTTCCCAACATGACCTATTTATGGGATGAAACAGAATAGAGAAAGTGTATGGAATGCCACGTGTCACTATTTCAACTTCGTCCTCTCATAATCAGACCTGTTAAACTAAATTCGGTTCCCTAACTGTCAGTTTTTACGAAATTCTATTTGGAGCTTCTTAGCTTGAGATATCAATTTTTTCCCTAGGTCACCTGTTTATGGGATGAAACAGAATAGTGAAATTGTATGCCGTTCCATGTGTCACTATTTCAACTTTGGCCTCTGATACTCAGACCTGTAAAATTACAGTCTGTTCCCTAACTATTACTTTTTACGGAATTCCATTTGGAGATTCTTATCCCGATATATGACATTTTTCCCTAGGTCACCTGTTGATGGGATGAAATAGAATAGTGAACTTTTACAGCATGCCACATGTCATTGTTTCAACTTCGGCCTCTGATACTCGGACTTGTGAAACTGCAGTTCGTTCCCTAACTATAAAGTTTTACAAAATTCCATTTAGAGCTTCCTATCCAAACCTATGACCTTTTTGACCAGGTCACTTGTTTAGGGATACATTCTGGAAGAGGTAGAAACCCTAACTTGTATGGATCACATATCACAAAGTACAACGAATATGGAGCTAAAACTTGGACACAAGGTACAGGAACATGTCATATTCGTCATGTCCAAGTTTCAGATCCTGAACCTTTGCCAAAAGTTATTTATAGCGAAAGTTCCACGATGACTAGGTTTTTCTATACAAATCCCTAGCTTTCAAATTGTCACAAGTGAAAGAAGTGTCGTAAATGCCATACATTTCCTTCCTTCAAGCTAGCTCTGATACCATGTTAAGATTCAATATGATAACATATATAACATCAGTATTCAAATCAATTTCACAACAATAGCATATACAGGATCACTGAAAGAATAACAAGTACAACATAAACGCAAGAGACACAATTTATCCTAGGAAACCCTCATGAGGTAGAAAACCCAACAAAACTTCCTCAATATAGATGATCAAAAGTACAAAGACAAAACCCCATACAAATGCTCATTCTCCTTGCAAATATCTATCTCCCTCTCTCCATTATGAATTACACAAGTGAGAGTGTGTGTGAATGAATGAATAAATGAGAGAGACTAGCTCTCTATGTATACATTCACTTCTACTTTAATTATACAACTTGACATGTTGACCTCAACTAACTTTACCACTCAACTAATGATGACTGGGCTGACTCCGCTAGGGGACTTAGAAACCCCATTACATTTGACTCCAGCGGATCTATTGCTCGGACTTACATGGGAGGATTTACCTCAATGACTTTACATAATCAAATACAATAATGGCATCCTGATGGAGGAATAAAACATCTCTGAATAAATTACAATAATAAAATACAAATAGAATATTCTTTGCAGTTACAATATTTGAACAGTTATGACTATACAATGTCATTACTCTACATTACACCCCCCTCCCCTCCCCTGCAAAAAATATGTATAGTGAATACTTAAAAGGATTAAAAAAACAGGTTTTGCAACATAAAGTTATAAATAATTGTTTGATATTCTATTGCAGCATAAAATTATGAAAATGTTTTTTAATGTTCTATTACAATGATAGATAAATAGAAAGTGTCATTAGAAAATCTCAAAGAGGACGTTGCTCAGGAGAAAATAATGACAAAAATATTAGGCAAACTATTTTGTCATAATCAAGGGAGAAACAATCAATATTGTGAGGATATTAAAAAAGAAAAATATTAAGGTCACTTTTTCCCTCCCAATACCATTAAAAATAGACTCGACGCTACAAAAGAACTAAGAGATCCTAAACAACAAAAAGAAGTGTATGTTATTCGTTGTTCTTGTGGTAAAACATACATTGGAGAAATAAAGTGTACAATTCAAACTAGATTAAACGAATATTGTATAGTTGTTATACTTAATCACACATAGCAATCTACCTTAGCAAAGCACTCTTCCAATGTTGGCCACCACATATGCATTGAAAACACCAATATCCTTGCAAAATGAGAGCACTACACAAAAATAAAAATTAGAGAAGCTACTGAAATAAAGAAAAATGAGAACATTCTAAATACAGATGGAGGATTTTAACTAAGCAACAATTCACAATTGGCTATCCACCTCATAAAAATAATTTCGATATGAACTTGTGAGAAAAATATGAAAAACAAATCTCTCCTAAAATATTATAGTATACAATTACTTGTACAAATATAGAAGCCAAAGGATGAGGCTTGGTGAAATTAGAAGTTAGAATAGGAGGATCGAGATTTCGAGAAGAAATTATTAAAAAAAAAGATGAAGAAATTTCTTACCTAAGGAACCTTAATCAAATGTTGCTTGTACAAATCAATGTTAAAAGATAAGAAATTATAATATCAAAGTCTTGAGAATAAATTTGACAAGTGAAGAATTAATGAAGAACTTTCATGCTTAAGAGATCATAATCAAAGATTACTTACACAAAATTAAGAGAATAGATATTGATAAAAGGTCACTACAAACAAATTAGAACCTCTTATCAACATAGAAACATTAATAAAAAGAGGAAACATGAATAAACTTTAACTAAACTCGAATAATCATTAGAGATAAATATCCAATACACAAAAAAAAACAACAATAAAATCCAATCAAGATCATTAATGGAAATGACACTTATGTTGGATGTTGTCAACTAATGAATCCTGAGAAGGGCACAAACAAATAATATTCTAGTATTGAAATCTCATCAGAAAATTGAAGTATGCCTTATCAGCATTTCAATTCATCATAATTAAGGAAAAAATCAGTATGAGAAGTAGAGTGACAATTCTATTATATGGAAGAAAAGTTCAAGTGTAGAATTTTTATCATTTGAATTAGGATAGTTTGACACTTTCACAATAAGATAGTTCTTCTCAGTACTTCATAACCCATATAATCTTATATTGTGAACCATCAACAACTCAAGAATCAAGAACAAGCAATACAAACCAAAACAAAGATATAAATATTTTTCATAGAATGCTTTAAGAATAAAAAGTTTCGAAGAAATAAACAAAATATATATATATAAAACTGTTATATATATATATATATATATATATATATATATAATCTCCAGTTTTAGTAACTTATGTCCACATAACAAAGAAAGTAAAGTAATGAAAGCATCAAATTATGTTAATACCTATCATTTTAGGAATGAAAAAATTAAAAATAAAATATCATAAATCATTAAAAATTTCTTATTTTATAATGTAGTATTAGTCAATGGGCCCTTCGTTACTTTTAGTCTTCAGATTGAAAAGGAAAAATAGGAAATGAAAAGTTTCCTTTTCCTATTGTATTCAGAAATCTCAGATCAGGGGACTTTGTACTTTAAATAACCAAAATAAGTCCTTACTATTATTGTATTCAGAAATCTCACATCAGGAGACTTTGTACTTTAAATAACCAAAATAAGTCCTTACTATTATCTATTATTGGGTTCTTAGTTACCTCCAATTTTATGAGTGAAGCGGAAAACATTGGTATGAAAAGTCACGGAGTGAATTTTATAATTTTGTTGGGAAAAAATTAATTACAAACATTTTGCGAGATCTCCTATTTGTTGACCTAAATAGATATCACATAATAAAAAGCCTATTTCAAATATAATTCAAATCAAATAATAACCAGAACATTATAAATTTACTTTTATGATGTTATCATATTATTGTTGATAAAATATCGAATCAATAAAACGATTCCATTTTATAAAGTCTTTTATAAATATTGAAATATATAAACATAGAGAGTTGGTTATAACCTTTATTGAACTATATAGAGCTAAAGGGTTCGTTATAAGCTTTATCTACTTGAGCATATTCTAACTTCATTTTTCTTAATCCCATTAAGACTATCGAAATATATAGATGTGACAAGTATTAGAATACTATGAGAATTGGTTATGAACTTTAACTAATTGCCACATTGGTTAGATAACTAGAGGTAAAGCGGTGTTGATCAAAAGTGTTTTAAGTGCTATTCTAGTATATTGGATGATTAATGCAAAGTTACCACGAGGGGTGATACATTCTCTTCGGAAACTTTTTTTCAGGTTCCTCTGGCTTGGCAAGGATGACAGAGGATTACATTAAACATTTTGGAAATTTATATCTAAACCTAATGAGTCGGGTGGGTGGGGTTTTAAGGAATTGACATCCTTTGGGTAGGCACTGACTTCTAAATCAGTTTGGTTGTTTATTTCAAAGATGGGTAAGTGGCAATCTCTTCTGTGGTTTACATACTTGGGAAATGGATCGGTGTTAGAGTGGATTCGAAAGCCTAGTAAGAGTGGCCGTGGTGGATCCTTATTATGGAAGGCTATTGTGGCAGCATTCCCTATTATAGGGGAGAGGTTGGTGTGGGAGGTGGGAGATGGACTAGAGGCTAGAATTGGATGCGAAAATTATAAGGGTGTTAAAAGTTCCCCTATTTTTCCTTTTTCTAAAAGAGAATGGTTTCATAGTATTAGCAGATGTGGTAGCAATTGGCAATGGACTTATACAACAGTGGATGACAATGGAGGAGATGCAACTTCCTGTGAGGTGGATCGAGATCTAGAAGTCATGGACAACGGAGATGAAGAGAGGATTTATTAGATTGGGGAATGGCCTGGATGTGCTTCAGTTGCAGGGCAGGGAGACTGGAGGATCTTTTTCGGTAAAAGATGCATACAAGTCTATCTAGGGTAACATAAATTTAGAAACTCCTTGGTGGGGAAACAAGCTTTGGAAAACTCGGGCTACTCGCAAAAGTAAAATTCTGATTTGGCTGATTCTGAAAGGTAGGGTTCTTACCTGGTATAAATTGAAAAGAAGAAATATGGAAGGACCGAGAAGATGTAGTTTGTGTAGGAAAGCAGACGAAGATGCATAACACCTCTTTCTACATTGTCCTTTTATTCAACAAATCTGGAAAGGAGTGGGTTCGAAGCTACAACTAAGTTTCGTGGGGGAAGGTGAAACCTACACTAGTTTTCGTAAGTCTTGGTATGACGAACCTAAACTAAAAGTTCTGAGATGCCTATCATTTTTTGTGGCATGGTTTGTATGGGTTGCTAGGAATCAGTAGGTTTTTGAAGATAAAAATATTCCTAGCTTTTTAGTTGTTACACAAATTATTTCCATCTATAAACTTTTTTTGGGACAGGATAAGAAGAAAAAGGGAACATTGCAGAAAGCCTGGACGCATGATGAGGGTGATACTGTGGGCTTTTTCGACGAAGCATGTGTTAACAATAGATGCGGGATGGGAGGTTTTTTTAAACAACTAGATTTGGAGATGAGTTTTCAAGCGAACAGAGGAGAAGGCACTAATAATCGTGCTGAAAGAATGAATAAAGAAATAACTTTCAACAATCATGTGTTGCAAAATCTTGGCAACACCGTGGATACTTTGATGTTATTATAGGTAGAAGGCAAATGCAAAACTACTAAAAAAGTCATGAAACTCAGGAAATTAGTTGGAGAAATCTGGATTTTATTTTGTAAATGATAATTTTATAATTTAAGACTAGATTATTATAAAATATAAAATATTATTACTTTTACCATATCACTTTATCATATTATAAAATATTATTTAATATATAGTTTAAATAAATGATGTATCTTTCTAAAAATCATATAATATAAATAACATCAATATAATTTTTAATAACATTAAGAAATTGAAAAGACAATTTCTTTGCTGGGCGGTTGAGGCACATACACGGGCTTTCATGTGATTTGAAGCCCATCCGCGCATAATTGAGGTTCGAATATTTCCATTGATTGGAAATAATGTTGGCCAGTCCACGGAAATAACAGGGTGGTACTATGATTTTGTTGTTTTTTCTACGGACCAGTGGGCTTGGTTGCAGAGAATTGATTCAACTACTATGTCGGGCGCCATTGATAATGTAAAATCGATTTGATGTCTTATACAGTCGCAGAGCATAAGATTTTGTAATTGTAATTGTGAAGTTCCATTCCAACAGTTCGCATAGATAAAGTTAAAAGCAATAAAGAGAATAGTGAGTTTATTATTGCAGTGGCTGGACGGGACGTAAAGGTTATGACTATAATCCGCAACTGCTGATAACATGGCACGCAGAAATCATGAAAACAAACAACAAAATCGAGAAGAAAAGACTTAGAATCATTATCATTACTTATCATATAGCTTGTACTCAGTTGAACGTGTCTTAATTTTTTTTATGGAACGGACAAAGACATAAATTATCGCTGTACTAAAAACAACACTGTTTTCAGTGATACAGAGTTTATTTTGTTTTAACTTATGAGATGTGTATACATGTATATAAGTTGATGTATATGAGTTGATATATAGAAGAAAATAAACATTTAGTTGTTATTAATGAAATATTTGGACGAACACTATTCATCTGTGTACATTGTTACCCCTCTATTCATCTGTGTACATTGTTACCCCGATAAGTGTTAGAATAATACCTATTAGTGTTATGACTGTTATTCTCTCATCTCCAACATGCCAAAAATTCAGGAATATCTTATATAACTAAATTAATTAATTGGGACTGGAAAGAAACAGGTCAGTTGATGCTTCAAGCAGCAGATATCATATCAGAGATAGGGCAGTAGGTAGTATCTTAAATTTTTGTAAATTAGTTTGTGTAATAATTTTGTATGGTCTGTATGATTGGTCTACTGATATTTCCATTGTAGATTTAGGTTGTAATAATTTTGTATTTGTTTTAATATGTATGGATTGATGAGATTTATTCATGTTTTTTTCTACTATGAATAATTTTGTATTTATTTAAATAAGCATAGATATTTATTTCCATAGGTGTTTGTATATTATAATTTGGTATGAATTATCTCCAACACTCTCCTATAATCTTGTTGTCACATAGAATCACCGTGGTATCCAACTCCAGGTCAAATAGACCTGACATCAACTTTTGGAGCCATATGGCTTCACAACTTAGCAGAACAAGCTGCTATATACTCTTCTTTAGCTTGTGTTGAGAGAAACATTGGACTGCTTCATTAGAAACTATGAGATCATGGCGGATCCCACACAATAATATCCACTTCCAGTCCAATCTGCATCTATATAACCATACAATCTGTAGTCATGATCTCCAACATAATATAGAACAAAGTCTGTCGTACCTTTCAGGTAGCTCATCACATGCTTTGCAACTACCAGGTGAACACGTCTAGGCTCAACTAGATACTGACTCAAGGTGTTCACAACAAAGCATATATCTGTCCTGGTATTCGTCAAATACATCAACGAACCAGTCATATGTCTGTAAACTGTAGAAACCACTGTCCATCATCCCAGATCTCTACTTCACATTTTCCTTGGCTAAGGAAAAATCTCATCTGATCTCAGCCACATATCTAATCACAAGAATTATGCCAATATTCTTTAACTCTAAGATTTACTCCCTCTGAAGTGGACTTTTCTACGTCTGGGTATTGTCCTCCCTCTATGACTGAACATCATTTACAGTCTACATTGAGTGATCTTCTGCATATCTATTTGTGCCATCTCCCATCAGATGGGTCTACTGATATGAGACTCAAGATCACTCAAACTCTATGGTGAGTTCCTTCTTGCATCCATCTAAGAGAAGCATGTCATCTGTATATAGAAACCATCTTCAACCTTGTAACAAAGGTTGAAATCCTGATCACCCATGGTGATCATCAAGCTCATAAAATGACTATCGATCCTGGGTACATGTTGAACCCATACAAAGCCTTATTCAATCAAGTGATTCTCTATCGAATCTTGGGATTTTGATCAATATGCACTTCTTCTTCAATTACACCATTCAAGAGAACGGTCTTGTCATCCATGGGTGTAATCTATCTCTGGAAGTGTGTCTAGCCACTGGAGAAAACACCTCGTCATGATTCTTTCTAAGAGAATTCTCTATCCACGATCCTTCCTTTGTACTTCTATAGTATGTTTGATTTGTAGGTCTTCTTGTTGAATAGTCATCACTTGTTCTTTGGAACAAATGTTCATCATCCTTCTTTTGTAGATCATAGCACATGATCTTTCCTACAAATCAGATTCATTTACATGATTAGTAATACTTCATAATCATCAAATCATGTTGACATTTGAGTGATAACCTATTATGCATACGGATATGATTCACATAGTTATGCAACTATCTTGACCAATACTTTGCACCACACTTTTCCATATCCTGTATGCATACAGTAGCTATCTAGATTCCTACCATCTCTACCAGAACATACTATCAAGAGCGTGCACAACTACTAGTATGTTAGCAAAGATGTTTCATTCTAGACAAGCAACAATGGAATGTTTGTCCAACTTACCCATCATATGCATATTAGTAGTATACTGTTCAATGCTATATGAATGCTTACACTATGCATGATATATTTTCTGATTCTAGGAATACAAATATGCATACAACTGTTACGATCAATATCATTAACTATTCAAAGATTCAAGCAGTGATTCAAATAACAACTCAAATACTTATCTTTTATGTTTGTGTGGTTGCCTCCCTCTTTATCTCTATTTTCCCTTTATGATAGCATCATGATTATATGTCTTTGATCTTCTATCCATCATCATAAGTAGAGCTTCTATGTGATCAAAGACTATGGATGAGTCTTTGTATTCATGTCATCATGGTCATATATTCTTGATCTAGACCTTGATTTGTATTTCTTAATGTACCTTTCATGTTGGCAGACAACATAATCCTCATACAACACCACAAGTGCATTAGTACAATCATAAGTGTCATAACCCTAATCAATGAATGTCTTATATCATTCACATGCATTCATACTTGTACTAAGGTGATCATACAAGTCTAAACTTAATCATGATTGTACTAACCTCAATAATATGAAGACAAACATATCATGAACTTAATCATCAGATAAATGAAACAGATTTCAAAACATACATGCATTTCCTCAAGCCATACCTATCGAGATTGATTGCAGTCCTTTCTATAAGGGTAAAACCCTAATCATCCAAGGTCGATCACTTGTAAACATATTATATAGGTTCATGGTGCTAGGATGATATAATATCAGTGTCATTTAAACCTCCTTCACTGTTTCCCTATGAGTCTCCCAACTTTGCTAGGGTTTCTTCTTACTTGGAAACCCTAATTTTCAATCTCCTTCCTCCCACAATATTTTGATGGAAGATTAATATCTATGATGAATGGATTCCAAATACATTTTCAAAGTTTCCAATGTTGCATCAGGTGTCTCCAACATTGTATCACGTCATGCCTTACCTAAAAAAATTGAAAACCCTAAGTGAGAGTTTCTTCCTCCTCTTCTTTGATTTCCTCCGTTGAGCTATTTCAGATGTGCCTTATTGTTTCTGGTGTATCTCTGAAATTTCGGATCCTAAAGGTCTGAAACTTTGGCTTCTGGTATCCTGACCTGTCATCTTTCCAACCCCACATATTTGAGATTCATTGGATGCTCCATGAGAGAGATATGCTAAGTTTCCCAACATGACCTATTTATGGGATGAAACAGAATAGAGAATGTGTACAGAATTCTGCGTGTCACTATTTCAACTTCGGCCTCTCATAATCAGACCTGTTAAACTAAATTCAGTTCCCTAACTGTAAGTTTTTACGAAATTCTATTTGGAGCTTCTTAGCCCGAGATATCAATTTTTTCCCTAGGTCACCTGTTTATGGGATGAAACAGAATAGTGAAATTGTATGCCGTTCCACATGTCACTATTTCAACTTTGGCCTCTGATACTCAGACCTGTAAAATTACAGGCTGTTCCCTAACTGTTACTTTTTACGGAATTCCATTTGGAGATTCTTATCCCGATATATGACATTTTTACCTACGTAACCTATTTATGGGATGAAACAAAATAGTGAACTTTTACAGCATGCCACATGTCACAGTTTCAACTTCGGCCTCTGATACTCGGACCTGTGAAACTACAGTCCGTGCCCTAACTATAAAGTTTTAGAAAATTCCATTTGGTGCTTCCTACCCAAAGCTATGACCTTTTTGACCAGGTCACTTGTTTAGGGATACATTCTGGAATAGGTAGAAACCCTAACTTGTACGGATCTCATATCACAAAGTACAACGAATATGAAGCTAAAACTCAGACACAAGTTACAAGAACATGTCATATTCGTCATGTCCAAGTTTCAGATCCTGAACTTTTGCCAAAAGTTATTTATAGCGAAAGTTCCATGATGACTAGGTTTTTCTATACAAATCCCTAGCTTTCAAATTGTCACAAGTGAAAGAAGTGTCGTAAATGCCATACATTTCCTTCCTTCAGGCTAGCTCTGATACCATGTTAAGATTCAATATGATAACATATGTAACATCAGTATTCAAATCAATTTCACAACAATAGCATATACAGGATCACTGAAAGAATAACAAGTACAGCATAAACACAAGAGACACAATTTATCCTGGGAAACCCTCATGAGGTAGAAAACCCAACAAAACTTCCTCAATATAGATGATCAAAAGTACAAAGACAAAACCCCAGACAAATGATCATTCTCCTTCCAGATATCTATCTCCCTCTCTCCATTGTGAATTACACAAGTGAGAGTGTGTGTGAATGAATGAATAAATTAGAGAGCCTAGCTCTCTATGTATACATTCACTTCTACTTTAATTATACAACTTGACATGTTGGCCTCAACTAACTTTACCACTCAACTAATGATGACTGGGCCGACTCCTCTAGGGGACTTAGAAACCCCATTACATTTGACTCCAGTGGATCTATTGCCCGGACTTACATGGGAGGATTTACCTCAATGACTTTACATAATCAAATACAATAATGGCATCTTGACAGAGGAATAAAACATCTCCGAATAAATTACAATAATAAAATACAAATAGAATATTCTTCGAAGTTACAATATTTCAACAGTTATGACTATACAATGTCATTACTCTACATTACACCCCCCTCCCCTCCCTTGCAAAAAAGATGTATAGTGAATACTTAAAAGGATTAAAAAAACAAGTATTGCAACATAAAGTTATAAATAATTGTTTGATATTCTATTGCAGCATAAAATTATGAAAATGTTTTTTAATGTTCTATTACAAAGATAGATAAATAGAAAGTGTCATTAGAAAATCTCAAAGAGGACCTTGCTCAAGAGAAAATAATGACAAAAATATTAGGCAAACTATTTTGTCATAATCAAGGGAGAAACAAACAATATTGTGAGGATATTAAAAAAGAAAAATATTAAGGTCACTTTTTCCCTCCCAATACCATTAAAAATAGACTCAACGCTACAAAAGAACTAAGAGATCCTAAACAACAAAAAGAAGTTTATGTTATTCGTTGTTCTTGTGGTAAAATATACATTGGAGAAATAAAGTGTACAATTCAAACTAGATTAAAAGAACATTGTATAGTTGTTATACTTAATCACACATAGCAATCTACCTTAGCAAAGCACTCTTCCAATGTTGGCCACCACATATGCATTGAAAACACCAATATCCTTGCAAAATGAGAGCACTACACAAAAATAAAAATTAGAGAAGCTACTGAAATAAAGAAAAATGAGAACATTCTAAATACAGATGGAGGATTTTAACTAAGCAACAATTCACAATTGGCTATCCACCTCATAAAAATAATTTCGATATGAACTTATGAGAAAAATATGAAAAACAAATCTCTTCTAAAATATTATAGTATACAATTACTTGTACAAATATAGAAGCCAAAGGATGAGGCTTGGTGAAATTAGAAGTTAGAATAGGAGGATCGAGATTTTGAGAAGAAATTATTAAAAAAAAAGATGAAGAAATTTCTTACCTAAGGAACCTTAATCAAATGTTGCTTGTACAAATCAATGTTAAAAGATAAGAAATTATAATATCAAAGTCTTGAGAATAAGTTTGACAAGTCAAAAATTAATGAAGAACTTTCATGCTTAAGAGATCATAATCAAAGATTACTTACACAAAATTAAGAGAATAGATATTGATAAAAGGTCACTACAAAAAAATCAGAACCGCTTATCAACATAGAAACATTAATAAAAAGAGGAAACATGAATAAACTTTAACTAAACTCAAATAATCATTAGAGATAAATATCCAATACACAAAGAAAAACAACAATAAAATCCAATCAAGATCATTAATGGAAATGACACTTATGTTGGATGTTCTCAACTGATGAATCATGAGAAGGGCACAAACAAAGAATATTCTAGTATTGAAATCTCATCATTTAAGTATGCCTTATCAGCATTTCAATTCATCATAATTAAGGAAAAAATCAGTTTGAGAAGTAGAGTGACAATTCTATTATATGGAAGAAAAGTTAAGTGTAGAATCTTTATCATTTGAATTAGGATAGTTTGACACTTTCACAATAAGATAGTTCTTCTCAATACTTCATAACCCATATAATCTTATATTGTGAACCATCAACAACTCAAGAATCAAGAACAAGCAATACAAGCCAAATCAAAGATATAAATATTTTTCATAAAATGCTTGGAGAATAAAAAGTTTCGAAGGAATAAACTATATATATATAACAGTTTAAATTTATATATATTTTGTATAAATTTAAACTGTTATATATATATATATATATATATATAAAATCTCCAGTTTTAGTAACTTATGTCCACATAACAAAGAAAGTAAAGTAATGAAAACATCAAATTATATTAATACCTATCATTTTAGGAATGAAAAAATTAAAAATAAAATATCATAAGTCATTAAAAATTTCTTATTTTATAATTTAGTATGAGTCAATGGGCCCTTCGTTACTTTTAGTCTTCAGATTGAAAAGGAAAAATAGAAAATGAAAAGTTTCCTATTGTATTCAGAAATCTCACATCAGGAGACTTTGTACTTTAAATAACCAAAATAAGTCCTTACTATTATCTATTATTGAGTTCTTAGTTACCTCCAATTTTATGAGTGAAGCGGAAAACATTGGTATGAAAAGTCACGGAGAGTGAATTTTATAATTTTGTTGGGAAAAAATTAATTACAAACATTTTGCGAGATCTCCTATTTGTTGACCTAAATAGATATCACATAATAAAAAGCCCATTTCAAATATAATTCAAATAATAACCGGAACATTATAAATTTACTTTTATGATGTTATCATAACGAAAAACAGTATTTATATATTATAATTTATTAATTACTGTTATCATATTATTGTTGATAAAATATCGAATCAATAAAACGATTCCATTTTATAAAGTCTTTTATAAATATTGAAATATATAAACATAGAGAGTTGGTTATAACCTTTATTGAACTATATAGAGCTAAAGGGTTGGTTATAAGCTTTATCTACTTGAGCATATTCTAACTTCATTTTTCTTAATCCCATTAAGACTATCGAAATATATAGATGTGACAAGTATTAGAATACTATGAGAATTGGTTATGAACTTTAACTAATTGCCACATTGGTTTGATAACTAGAGGTAAAGCGGTGTTGATCAAAAGTGTTTTAAGTGCTATTTTAGTATATTGGATGATTAATGCAAAGTTACCACAGGCGGTGATACATTCTCTTTGGAAACTGTTTTTCAAGTTTCTTTGGCTTGGCAAGGATGACAGAGGATTACATTGAACATTTTGGGAATCTATATCTAAACCTAAAGAGTCGGGTGGGTGGGGTTTTAAGGAATTGACATCCTTTGGGCGGGCACTAGCTTCTAAATCAGTTTGGTTGTTTATTTCAAAGATGGGTAAGTGGCAATCTCTTCTGTGGTTTACATACTTGGGAAATGGATCGGTGTTAGAGTGGATTCGAAAGCCTGGAAAGAGCAGCCGTGGTGGATCCTTATTATGGAAGGCTATTGTGGCAGCATTCCCTAATATAGGGGAGAGGTTGGTGTGGGAGGTGGGAGATGGACTAGAGGCTAGAATTGGATGCGAAAATTATAAGGGTGTTAAAAGTTCCCCTATTTTTCCTCCGGAACTCATACTTTTTCTGAAAGAGAATGGTTTCATAGTATTAGCAGATGTGGTAGCAATTGGCAATGGACTTATACAACAGTGGATGACAATGGAGGAGATGCAACTTCCTGTGAGGTGGACCGAGATCTAGAAGTCATGGACAATGGAGATGAAGAGAGGATTTATTAGATTGGGGAATGGCCCAGATGTGCTTCAGTGGCAGGGCAGCGAGACTGGAGGATATTTTTCGGTAAAAGATGCATACAAGTCTATCTGGAGTAACATAAATTTAGAAACTCCTTGGTGGGGAAACAAGCTGTGGAAAACTCAGGCTACTCGCAAAAGTAAAATTCTGATTTGGCTGATTCTGAAAGGTAGGGATCTTACCTGGTATAAATTGAAACGAAGAAATATGGAAGGATCGGGAAGATGTAGTTTGTGTAGGAAAGTAGACGAAGATGCATAACACCTCTTTCTACATCGTCCTTTTATTCAACAAGTCTGGAAAGGAGTGGGTTCGAAGCTACAACTAAGTGGGGGAAGGTGAAACCTACATTAGTTTTCTTAAGTCCTGGTATGACGAACCTAAACTAAAAGTTCTGAGATGCCTATCATTTTTTGTGGCATGGTTTGTATGGGTTGCTAGGAATCAGTAGGTTTTTGAAGATAAAAATATTCCTAGCTTTTTAGTTGTTACACAAATTATTTCCATCTATAAACTTTTTTGGGGACAAGATAAGAAAAAAAAGGGAACACTGCAGAAAGCCTGGACGCATGATGAGGGAGATACTGTGGGCTTTTTCGACGGAGCATGTGTTAACAATAGATGCGGGATGGGAGGTTTTTTGAAACAAGTAGATTTGGAGATGAGTTTTCAAGCGAACAGAGGAGAAGGCACTAATAATCGTGTTGAAGGGTTAGCATTGATTCTCCTTATGCAGTAGGCAAAAGAGAATTCTGTGGACAATATCAGAATATATGGAGATTCATAATTGTGGATTAAAAGAATGAATAAAGAAATAACTTTCAACAATCATGTGCTGCAAAATCTTGGCAATAGCATGGATACTTTGATGTTATTATAGGTAGAAGGCAAATGCAAAACTACTACAAAAAGTCATGAAACTCAGGAAATTAGTTGGAGAAATCTGGATTTTATTTTGTAAATGGTAATTTTGTAATTTAGGACTAGATTTAGATTATATTATAAAATATAAAATATTATTACTTTTATCATATTATAAAATATTATTTAACAAAATAAATATTATATCATGGTTTATTATATAGTATAAATAAATGATGTATCTTTCTAAAAATCATATAATATAAATAAGATCAATATATTATATAAAAAAAATTATATATATATAACATATATAACATTAAGAAATTGAAAAGACAATTTGGGCGGTTGAGGCACATAGTTCATGTTGAGCACGGGCTTGCATGTGATTTGAAGCCCATCCGCGCATAATTGAGGTTCGAATATTTCCATTGATTGGAAGTAATGTTGGCCAGTCCACGGAAATAACAGGGTGGTACTATGATTTTGTTGTTTTTTCTACGGACCAGTGTGCTTGGTTGCGGAGAATTGATTCAACTACTATGTCGGGCGCCATTGATAATGTAAAATCGATTTGATGTAAAAGCAATAAAGAGAATAGTGAGTATATTATTGCAGTGGTTGGACGGGACGTAAAGGTTATGACTATAATCCGCAACTGCTAATAACATGGCACGCAGAAATCATGAAAACAAACAACAAAATCGAGATGAAAAGACTTAGAATCATTATCATTACTTATCATATAGCTTGTACTCAGTTGAACGTGTCTTAATTTTTTTTATGGAACGGACAAAGACATAAATTATCGCTATATTAAAAACAACACTGTTTTCAGTGATACAGAGTTTATTTTGTTTCAACTTATGAGATGTGTATACATGTATATAAGTTGAGATATAGAAGAAAATAAACATTTAGTTGTTATTAATGAAATATTTGGACGAACACTATTCATCTGTGTACATTGTTAGCCCGATAAGTGTTAGAATAATACCTATTAGTGTTATGACTGTTATTCTCTCATCTCCAAAATGCCAAAAATAATTCAGGAATATCTTATATAACTAAATTAATTAATTCGGAATGGAAAGAAACAGGTCACTTGATGCTTCAAGCAGCAGATATCATATCAGATTTAGGGCAGTAGGTAGTATCTTAAATTTTTGTAAATTAGTTTGTGTGATAATTTTGTATGGTCTTTATGATTGGTCTACCGATATTTCCATTGTAGATTTAGGTTGTAATAATTTTGTATTTGCTTTAATATGTATGGATTGATGAGGTCTATTCATGTTTTTTTTTATTATGAATAATTTTGTATTTATTTAAATAAGTATAGATATTTATTTCCATAGGTGTTTATATATTATAATTTGGTATGAATTATCATTTGAGGATGTGACTGTGTATTGTCTAATTTTGTATTTATTTTAATAAGTATAGATATTTATATTGATAGGTGTTTATATCTTAGAATTTGGCATGAATTACCATCAATGTTTTTCCTAAATTGAAGGAGGACGTGAAAGTGTATTGTTTAGATTGATTTTATGGTCGTTCAAAATTCCAAATAAATAATTATAAAAAAAAGAAATATATTACAACTAATCATGGTTGACAAATTGTGAGAGGGAACAGGAGCTGCTTAAACAAAACAGGGGATGGAAAAATGTTACGGAGCTCTGCAGCTCTCCTGTATTCATCTAACAAACTGAAATGATGCCAAATACATTTTTACATATGGATGCCTCTTCATACGAGGCGTATTTACTTCTTCAACTAATGCATTAACTTCCCATACTGGTGGTTGGTGGATTCAAATTGATGGTGGGAGGAATTATCTCCAACACTCCCCCATAACTCCAACCATAAACCAACTACTAACATCTAAAGCATACATGCAATGCCTTTATGGGATTTCAACAAAAAACATAAAACATTAATGCCTGCTGGTCTAAGTCTCAGCTAGGCTTACATTCATAGACCCAAAAATTGATTTACTTTGCTGTAGAATATGGAACATGTTTACCTTTTTCTTCTTTATGCTCCACACTTTGAACTCAACATTCTTCTTCACCTTCATCTTCAGTCTCACCTTCGTCTTCATCTTTTCTTCAAGCTCTTTGGGCTTGATTCTTCCATCAAAATCTACAAATTCTTCAATGGACTGCTACCATGTATGTTCATCCACAAATTCTAATTTCAGCATGCTTAGTTCATCTGTTGTGGGAATTTCAAGATCCCACATGCTGTTCACATCCTTCAACCTGTTTTCATCCTCTTCATTGGCATGCTGCCATGACATCAGCTAATAATAGTGCCTAATCTCTTCAGGACTCCATTTCATAAGAATGTCTTCAACTGGTTCATCTTCATCCTCTGCATCTTCAATGCAGATTTCTTCATCCATGGTGCTGATAAGCACTCTTGGCATGTCATAATGCCTAACATTACTGAATTCAAATGCTTCATCTTTTGAAGCTACATGGCTACCTTCTTTTCCATTTATCTTTGCAGCTTCAATGTTGCCTTCTTCTTCATTCTTGGCATACTCCAAGATGCCTTCTTTTTCTTTTTCAATCTCTATGCCTTCTTTGCACTCTTCACCATTCTCTGCTTCAAACAGAGACATCACATTGTCCAAAAATTCTTGAATAATTTCATCATCAGCATATTCATTTACATTTTCTTCAATTTCAGGCTTATTTCTATATGCACCTGCACATGCACAAACATCTAAACTGTTAGGAAAAACTTATGCCCTCATGGGCATGCTCTTCATGAGCTCATCTTCTTTTTCACATTCAACCTCTATTGGTTGTCCTGCAACTGTTTGAGTTGCTGATTCATCATTTTCTGCCACTGCTATGGCAGCTTCATCTTCAAGAATTGCTGGGTTGGCAGCTTCTTCATCTTCAACATTATCTTTGTCATCTTCATCCACTTGTGGCTCTGCATAGTGGGTTGCACTGTTCTCAAACTTATCTGGCTCTACTTGGCTAACAGAGTCCTTGACCATTTCATGTGGACATTCAAACGCTTCTTCATCTGCAGCTATGGCTGCTTCATCGTGGCATTCCCTAACAGCTTGGTTGTCTTCTGCTTCAACTGCAGGCTTCTCTTCTACTACTTCTTCAACATGTTGTGACATTGTTGGTTGCTTGCACATGTCACTCCTCTTTGCTTCAAATTCATGTTTTAAAGTTTCCCAAGCTTCCTTGGTTGTTTTAGTTGTTGCTACCTTCAAAAACATATTTTCATCCAAGGCCTATTGAATGAAATACAAAGCCAATTCATGCTTCTGCAATTTTTGGTCTTGTGCCAAGGCCTCAAAAGCCTCTATATATAGGGGATGCACACATTCATTTTGAACTAAATACCATAAATCCTCTGCTCTAAGAAAACTTCTCATCTTAATAGCCCAAAACTCATAATTTTTACCTCAAAAATGTGGGGGTACTAGGAGAACTATGCTGCTCCAATTATCCTGGATCTCCTCTTGGACTTCAACTGTGTTAATAAGCTCCTCTGCAATGGAAACTTATCCATATCTATGTGCAAAATACTTGGCCTCTGCCCTTATGCTCCTTCTTCTAATCTCTTTCAGTCTTCGTTGGTGACCCATAACTCTTTTGCAATTTGATTCCTTGCAGTCTTCGAACCACAGATTGTCAATACACAGAGATTCTCCTCTGGTTTCAATTCCTATAAACACGAGCTACAACCCTTATCTTCTACACAGCTGCTCTCACTCTGCAGGCTTGGGTCCCTAACAACTGCTGCAATGGTCAACACAATTAAGCTTCTGCTCTACTGACCTCTACAGGAGGATATGCACCAATCTTCAATTATTTCTTTCCTTTATTGGACTCGACTTCTAGTTTCTTCCCATTGTCAAATGCACAATCTAGGGTTCTTTAATAAAGTTGGCTTCACCTCCCCTGTTTTGTTTAAGCCTCCTCTCAATACTCTGTTCCTGCTCCCTCTCCAAATTTGACATGGTATCAGAGCTGTAAGGCGTGTCCTCCTTCACCAGCCTCGTGAAGGACCATAGAGCCGCCGCAATTGCTCTGCTGGCTTTGGAGCATGGCCTGGTTCCAACACAGGCCAAGCAATTGCAAGCCATAGACTGATACATACCAGCCGCCAGTCTGGGTTGTGTTTGGTGAAGAAAGCACTGTAAAAGGAGCTGTCTCTCTCCATTGTTTGAAGCCATAGGTTTTGGCCATCTTTCTATGCATAAGGGGAGCACTGGCACATAGGAGAAGCCGTCTCCATTCATGTGAGAGAAATCCCAGCCACAGTCGCTAGAAGAGATTTTCAGAAAGCTTGCCTTGAGCCAAGGCAGACCAGAGACGAAAATTCTCTCCTTCATCAGTCTCGTGATCCAACTACTCATATTCTCTTTCATCTTAACGATTATATCAATCCATGGCTTAGTACTCAATTGGTCCATGATCTCTATTTAAAGAGTAGGTAGGGTCATTTGAGGATCAATTGTGAGAAACTCATGTCATTTTTTTTCCTTTTTCATTAATATATTTCCACAAGTAACAGTTTGTCTAGGGTTGTGAATTCTTTCTCTCTCTGAGGTTTTTAACCATGTATTACATTGGTGTGACAATATATGATCTATTTGTGTGAGCAACTTCTTATATTGCATGGGTTACCCAAAGCAATTGTATCTAACAAGGATATCAAGTCTACATCTAACTTTTGGAAAAGTCTTTTCTATACATGGTAACATGGTTGAATTTTAACAATTGCTTGACATTCACAGATAGGTGAGCATTGAAATTGAAAGAGTAAATGAATTGATTGAATATATGTTTCACATGTATGTGATGGATAAACCATCAAAATGGGGGGATTATCTTTGCTTCGTAGAGTTTGAATATAAGAATGGGCACCAAGCATCACTGAAAATGAGTCCAGTTAGAGCATTATATGGTAGGAGATGAATGACACAAATGAACTGGGATAATCTAGTAAACATAATTGTAATTGGGCCATAAAGGCTTAAGGAAATAGAGAAAGAAGTTGCAAAATTAGGCAAATTTTGAAGGAAACCTAGGAGATACATAAAAGCTATGAAAATACAAAGAAGATGCATAGATAATTTCAAGTCGGAGATAATGTTTACCTCTAAGTGAGGCCAAGGAATCCTTCAATCTTGTAATTTTTCCCTAGGTTTCATTAAGATATTGTGGGTCATTTAAAGTGCTTGGGAGGATAGTACTAATACAAAATGAGGAATTAATGACTGAAAAAATGACTAAAATTCGATTATAAATGACTATCTTTTAGTCGGTGACTAATAGTAGCCGATTTCCACTATCTTATAGCTAGTCATATTTCACTAGTAATTAATTGGTTGACTTATTAGTCATTGATTTAGTCATTGATAGTCACTCATTTAGTCATTGACTTAGTCATTAATAGTCACTGATTTAGTCATTGATAGTCACTGATTTAATCATTCATTTAGTCATTGATTGCCACAATTAATGACCAAATATACGACTAAATAAACTACTAGATGATAACATATTAATGACTAAGCTAAATACG
Source organism: Larix kaempferi (assembly GCA_027924585.1). Lineage (NCBI taxonomy): Eukaryota > Viridiplantae > Streptophyta > Pinopsida > Pinales > Pinaceae > Larix > Larix kaempferi. The sequence continues at coordinate 8,603,785 of BSBM01000963.1, read as the reverse complement.
ACTAAACGTTAATCGTGTTATAAGATACTGGAAATTAGCTACTAATAGTCGTATATATGCGAATTTAGTCATTTTCTTAGTCACTAATTTATGATAGGGTACAGAGGAATCGAACCACAAATCTCCTGCCTATAATTAGGCAGGTGCTCTACCATTGAGTTGGCACCCTTTAAGAAGTTTTTATTGCTTGACAATGATAATATTCAAACAAATTTTGCATCATTCAAGCATACAAAATAATGATTACCAAGTTACTATAGATCCATAATGGGTTACCTTGTACTAGTCCTTTAAGTCTTTCAACTGCATTTATTAAGTGCAAATATATTTATGCATTTAATAAAAGCAATTGAAGAACTTGAAGGACTAAGTACAAGGTAAGCCATTATGGATCTATAGTAACTTGGTAATCATTATTTTGTATGCTTGAATGATGCAAAATGCAAAAATCCCATAAATTTATAGGAATGACAAGCATGCATCCATTGTTAAACTATCTACCAAGTCATCTAGAGTCATGCCAAGATATTTGAATTTGACTGAAAATTCATAAGTAACTTGAAGATAATGGTGAATGATGCCATGGAAAGGAGAATTTCAATTTATATAGAAGAAAAGGATGAGAAAATGGTGTCCCAAACTCATCTTCCTCCAATGTGGGCCAAGCCACCATCCCCTGTAAAATGAACACAAGTGCATGTTTCTCTCAGGTTCCATGAACATATTACACAACCTTCAGATAATTTCAATCATATTTGGATGTCCATCTTAACTTCAAAGGACCAAAACTTGAACTAGTAAATTTGGAATATTTAAAATATATGTACAAAAAATATCCACATCTAATAAACCAATATATCATTTACTTGTTGCATGATATTAGAATGGATGACATATTGTTAGACAACATTTGGAGAGTTTTTATAAGATTTGGATGTTCATTCCTAGGATGTATATGCCCATCTTAGGAAAAAGTAACCTCTAAAATATTTTTAAAAAATCAGATAGAAATTTTGGAATCAACATGATAGGATCCCTTGTAATTTTATTTAGTCTCCAATGGAGCAACTCATTACCCAAAATATATATAGAATAGTGAAAAGAAATATACTACTAATTCCATTTCACATCAAGAAGAATGGGCATTAGCTCTAAGTACTCTTAGCCACTAGATAAATGGAAATGAAATGAGATGAAATATTAGCAACAATACCTTCGAGTTTGCTTGCTGACAAGAAGTATGAATACTATGTGATCATTTTATTCAGATGTGACTTAAACAACCACAAACCTACAATCAAGGCAAGAAACCATGTTCAGATTGATATATAAATAAAATAAAATAAAAGTTAAAGATAGACTATGCCAATCCCACTATCATATATACCTCGAAAGAGAACTAGCAAATCTCTCACAACTGTTCAACTTTGTCCAAAATGCCCACATGGAATGCCACTGGTTAAACAAAACAAAAAGAAATTGAAAACATGAAAGTAGTAATTTACTCTACCTATCAGTACATTCCTTACAATGCAGGTAACAACCCCACCAACTGAATCACCTTTTGTTTGAACATCATCTATAGAAGCTATCATCTTCTCTGCATATACAGGATCTGGGCACCTTACAATATTGCTTTCTATCTGCAAAAGGTTTAAGGTTAAAATTTGCAACAAAAATGAGGTCAAAATTAATCTAATTCCACAATTATTTCAATGATGAAATTCAAAGATAATTTTAATTTAAAAGCACAATCACATCCAATATTAAGCTAAAAGCTTCTCCTCAATATACAAATCTTTAAGAACAATAATAACAAATATTCCAGTCCCTATAATTTGGTGAAACACATCAGAATTCATTAATTAATTGGCACAAATTGAAATAAAATTCGATTATAATGGAAATAAAAGTCATCTACTGATTTTTATTATCAAATGTCATAAGGAAACTATATCGCCCATTCAATCCATCATTCCTAAAATTCACAAAGTCATAGCTAAGTTAGACATCCATCTAGACATGGCCCAAATAATTCAATACAAGCTTAATACAGATAACATAATCATAAATATTATTTACGTGACAATGTGCATTTCTAATATATTCTAGACAAATGAACCCGAAAATTGACAAAATTATGCAAGGGTCATATAATTTGGAACAACAAGCACATAAACAAGATTCTTCCGACTAGCCTGCATACAAACATCATGAGAGCATTTAGCCTACAAATTTAGAACAAGGTTTTTTATCAGATTAAAAAGCTTAGCTAAACTTTACTTCTATCATCCTGGACAACTGGTCTATAGCAACAGATCTGAATCTTGGTCCCATTTTGTCTTAACCTAACACAAGTCATAATGACCTCTCAAATTATGTGTTCCTTAAGTATAATAGTAAGAACCATCTAGTTCTAGTTCAGACCGGCTGGTTCAAAATGTTTTTAGCATTTTCCATACCAATTTAGCATGTAAACCACTTTTTGTCCCATTTGGCACCTGTCCCGACCCACAGTAGATTCCAAAAACAAACGCAAAAATATGTACACCGCCCCCTCCTAAACCCAATCCAAGCCTATTTAAAGACAAATACACCCTCTATTTGCTTCACTCTTCTCATTGAGTGTTTGTGAGCATTTGGAGAGTTTTGAGATGTAGCAAAGAGAGTGGATTCAAAGTAAGTTTGGAGATGTAGCAAAGAACTAAATTTATCCGTATTTAGTATAAATCACCTTAAAAGCACAATAATTTCTATAAACACATGAAAAACATATTGTCCAAAATACAAGAAAATGGTAAAAAATTGTTTCAAGTAACATATTTCCAAGATAATTTTTGTGCCTATGCATTACCTCGTAAAGATATAGAGGTCGGTTAGTGGCCAAGATTATTATTCCTTCGTATCGCTCCATCTCTGTCAAAAGTGTATTAAACAATTTATCCCCGCCACATTCTCTCTGGAATTTATGCATGCATAAGGTGGTTTAAAGTATGATGCATTAGAAACCATGGATTATCAGGAATAAAAAACTAAAAATAATACCAATTGACATATGTAATTCTACGTGTGAAAAAATATCCTCACATTCATAAAAACAAATAACAGCATCATTCATATCAACACCTAGAAAGAGTATGTGAAGGTCAGCAAAATGATTATTGCAACTACTTCCTCCAAAAACTGATTGAAGTGAATGAAACTCAACAAGAATAACGTGTTTTCCTGACAAAAGAAAAAGAGTGTTAAAATATTTCCATGAAATCCTTCTTGTTTAATAGTAAGTAGTACCTTGAATAAGTTGCACCTAGATTATCAACAACAACATTAACTGTCATTGTCTTTCCTGTTCCTAATGGCCCACAAAGAAGCACAACAAGTCCTGCTCCATAGTTATAATATTTTCAAGACCAAAACTCTTTCTATATTGCATAAAATTGGCAAAATTATTTACATCACTCAACAACATTTCTTTTTTCTCACCTTGAAGCACAACTTTCTTGATAGACACCTGCTCAATCGAGGGAAGGAAATAATTAGCTGCATAAATTTACTAAAAACACTTGAATGAGATCTAGATGGGCTCTCAATGTTATGGGCTCTATCTTTTTAGGGAAACGAAAGAAACCAAACCAAACCAAAGATACAGTTACTTCTAAAACTAACTACACAAAAAGCAAACTATACATGATTGGTTTATACTATACAAGTTGATGAATCTTGTCATGGCCATGTTTCTCCACTGTATAATCACAAATACCCAAAATATGAAGAGTCAAAATATTTAAAGTAAATCATAAAATTCTTTCATCCACGAGTAAGTTAAATGCAAGAACCATATATGTGATTACTACACAAGTTTAGATTGTAATATAACATACCTGAGGATTATCTATTCCATCTATCTCATGGCCATCTGGTCATAAGAAGCTAAAAAATGGTACTTCCATCCAAGATTATCACACTTTAGATCATCATCCAGCAGCGTGTCCCAAAAATACTTCATACCCCATCTCAAGGGATGGTGGAGGACCTTAACAAAGAAACTAGAGACCACCACTCAGATTCAATCATACAACCATCCTATTGCCCAAAGTTCCCACATCCTGGCGTCCACTAGTTGATAGCTAGTCCTACCTTGTCTCCAAAATTTAAAATAATCCTTGTCAACCCTCAATTGGAATAATTAGATGTGAAAGAAATGGCTTCTCATGGTTGCAGACTAATTGACTTCAAAAACAGATTCACACTATGTTTTCCTGAAGTATTTCCCTCATTAGCCCACAAAACTTGTCTAGTGCAAATAAGGTGAAAAACCTTTTTAACACTAAACTCCCCAAAATGTATATGAGGTGACAGCAAAGAAGTTGTTGCACTATCTGCTTTCTGATGGTTTATTGCATAGTCAATCAAAGGTCCATTGATAAATGAAATTAGAGCCTTGTCAGCACTGCTCCAACCAAATGACCATGCTCTAGCCAAAATTGCATTATTGGCCTTTTCATATTCATCCTCTAGGTTTAGATCATGTGATCATACCAATCCATTACACTTACAAACCAAGGTATATCCTTGACATTACAGGTAGGTCAAAAATTAGAAAGTATTGATACTATAGTGGGTGATATCCAATAGTATGTTCAGGAACCACATTCAAAATTACTCACCAAAGCAATTGAGGTCCTAGTTTCCTATTGTGACAATGAGTGGAATTTGGATATATATATATTAACCTTGTAAATTATGTGATTCCTTAAGGTTCAATTCTGCACTACATTTTTGAGCAAGAGTGCAAATCTAATATGTCCAAAATAATATAACTTAATTAAAGGCTTCCTTTTCTTTACAATCTCTACAGCAATTGACATTAATAGTGAAAATAACTGTATGGAAAATCATAACGGTAGTGTCATTTAAGAAGAGTCTAAAACAGAGAGCAAACCTGCAATAATCCTTTTGGGAGGAAGAAGGGGAGCCAGTGGATCATATAGCATATTAAGGAACTTATTCCAAGAAGCTTGAAAGGTCAAAAATGCATGTCCTTCCTCATCATAGACCTCCCATGGATCATAGAGTAAATCTGAATTGAATGATTTCACCAGTATGCCTCGAGAAGAGAGATCTTGCTTCAACTTGTGATCACAAACAAGTGACAAAGGATCTGATCCACCAAAAATGCATAATGTAAATTAGTTGTCAGTAGTTACAACCTGATCAAATATTGACACTTCAGGAAGCTGCCATGGTTTTAGAACTTGTAGAACCTGAATAATGATTTGTTGATCTAATATGCTCTAAAACTAAATTATTGAGATGACACAAAAACTGATGGTTGTATGATGAGGGTTGTATGATGAATCTAACTTTTGAAGAATACAAACATTATGAAACTGATATTTATGATTGTGATTGTTCCAACGATGAAATTGGGCAATTGCCAACACTCTAAATGTAAGAAATTTACCAGTGGCTATGTTCCCAAACTTGCACTAAGTGGACGGCATAGTTCTTGAATTAAATTAGCTGATTGGTGATGCTTTGAAAGATAATTTATTTTATGATAGGGTAATCTTTGTAAAACAAAATTATAGATGGTGTTCCAAAATTGAAATCTTATGATGGCTTGAAGTTGGTATTTTTCACTTGCATTAGTAAGAAAAATGAGTATAGGATCACAAAACTAGGACCCTGTTTCTATATTCATAATTTAAGTACACAATAGACTAACCTCATCTTCCTTTTTCTGTTTCGCTTCAAAAGCTTCATTTTCAGCCTGATGAAATACAATTTTCACATATAAAAAGTGTGATGACCTTCAAACCTAGAAAAATAAAGTAAAGAACTAAATAATATAGTTTCCAAGAAACAACTTACATCATTGTGTTTTCCTCATGTCTCCTTTTCCAACTTCTTTGCATATTCAGGATCATCACACACTAAAATGTTATCAAATAATGTTCCTGATTTAACCTGTAATTGCAATCAAAGAACATTTATTATATGAAAATAGTTTATGTAAATGACTGAACACATGGAAAATTGATCTATCACATACCTTCCATAACTCAATTCCTAAGTATTTTAGATAGGGGTAAACATAGAGTTATGGATCATCCTTGAAATATGCTTACAATGTATCCCAAATCATAGATAATGAATGAATATTAACAAATAAGCGAGCCTAAAATGTATATCAGAGACCCAGTATAGCAAACTCCTTCAAATTTGATTGAAACGTACATCCTGCATAGATCAAGAACAAAGAGATTCAGATACACATCATAAATCTTACATGATCATCCTTATCCTCCTCTTCTTCAGACTCCTTGAAAAATTAGAGCTCCATTGGAAATGCACATTAATTGTAAAGGAATAACTATATTTAATAGAAAAAATAAGTACAATTAGACATTGTAATCCATATGACATCTTAAATCTCCTTAAACCATAAACATGGATTTAAAATACAAGTAATCCTACGAAATCACTAATGAATTCAACTGCAACAAATCCATCTAGAAAGCATAAACATAAAGTCATAATTGATTATTATAGTTTCATGAATATGGTCTTTGTAGAGATGGTAGAGATATTGGGGTTAGCATGACGGAAGCACCCGTAGGCCCCAACCATATAGGTTGTTTTGGTTCCATAATGTTATGTAGTGATGGTCCCAATCAACGCAAATCATTTTTCACATTAGTGAAGGTAAATATGAGACTTTGTCCAATGTCATTTCCATGTATGCTTGCTATTTGTTGTTGGGGAGACTAATCCAATAAGCAAGTTACATCAATCAAAGTTGGAGAGATAAATTAGGTTTTTGGGAATCAACCAACATTGTAGAGGATTGTTGAGCTAGAGAGTTTGACTTCTGTAATCTCACATTCAAATTAGGTGGTGGAGGTACTGCTTCATTTCCACAATGTCCACAATGTACTGCTTCATAAATCACCATTGTATCACAATTGCTGCCAATGTGGGAATAAAAACACAGATTTGCAGTAAGAAAACTTACTATTGTCCCCGTGCAACTTTGACACTTGAGCTAAAGCTGAGAATGAACCTGAAGTTGATGTTCCCATGATGTATCTGTTTAGGGAAGCGGTGAATGCTTCCACTGCTTCACCTGAGTGCATTTGCTCATCCTGTATCAATAGACAAACATCTCCATTTCAGCAAACCAATTTGCAAATGAAAATGGAGCAACTAAAACTATAGTGTAGTATATACTTTAGACATTCACAAAAGTTTTCAAACAACAATATATGGGAAAAAACTAGTTTCATAAAACATAATGTTAAAGCTTTCCTTATTTGTGTGCCCATTGTAGCAGCTACCACAAATTTCTTCAAATAGAAATATATGGGATTGATTTCATAAAACATAATGTTAAATCTTTCCTTATTTGTGTTCCCATTGTAGCAAGCCACCATAAACAAATAGCTTATCTGCCTACCATACAATCAATCCATCATTTTGCAATATCATAATACATAATGGCTAAAAGCATTGGCAATACATGTTCCTGTTGGGAGGGATGCCATTGTTGATAGTATGAAGTATTTTGAGAATATTTTACGAAGTCAAACTATAAATATAAGCATAGCACTTGTCAATGGCTTAACGTTTATATACCACACAATCGTGGACTCATAAAAAAAATTGTAGACTGAGTGTTAGTGACTTTGATCTTTGTATTCCATGGGAAATGATGTGGGAGCTTCAATGTCTTCAACAAATAGGATACTTTCAATAACCCTTTTATCTTCAAAATCTACAATATCAATCTGAAGGATTTATTTTGGTATAATGATTCAACATTCTACACCCAAAATCTCACACCATAATCTAAGATCAATTCTTTATGTGGGGAGATCACCTCACCTCTTTCTGAAGCACCCATGTAAATACACATAGGAACTATCTCTTTTATTTATTTCATCTAAAATAAACTTTGAAGGGTCTCTTTTAAATCAAAACATCATGCTATGTTCCCTTACATGCAACTTACCACAAAGAAGATGCCAAAAATACTCATCTTGCAAGCTTGCAACATCTTTCTCATGACCACATTTGTAAAACCTTTTGATCAAGTAGGGAAATGATTTTATCTCCTTTGGCTTTAACCTGCAATATCATTCCCATGCACCACAACCAACCAATGAAAGTTCAAATGCCATCATCAAAACATCCTCATCAACAATGTTGAGGTTTACAACAAAATCTATGGACAATTGAATATCAAGTGAAACCATGGAAGGAGTCCCATGAAATTATGGAAGATAATTTGACCATATTTCACTTTAAAAATGATGTGGATAACCCAAAACATATGAAAAATCTAAAGGTATAAGCCAATCTTCAATAATTTTTCCTTCTTTGCACAAAGCCATACTTTGTTCTTTAAAACTTCAAACATACAAAGTGCTGATTTTGAAATCTAGAAATAGAATACCTCATACCAAATACATATGTGTGGAGTCACCAAGGTGAACCTTCAATGCCTTCACAATGTTACTTGCTTCACCATACAAACAACAAGTCTTCAAAAACCTGTAAAAACAAGGACTGTGTCCCTTCATGCATAATGCCCCAAACAAAGGGGCGTGCCTCCAACAAGCAAGGGATCAATGCTAGGTGACGACGCCATGTGGCCTCCAAAGGCCCCTTCAACTTAACAATGTCCATGTCAAACCTCCAAAGGCCCCTTCAAGAGGAAATTTCTTTAACAAGCAATGTCCACAAATAGTCAAAAATCCCCTAAGAAATGTCCACAAGAAAAATCCACCAACCAAATGTGTCCATATAGTAACCACATGTCCACAAGACAACCAACTTCAACTCCAAGGGCTTCTTCAAAGGGGATGTGTCCAAAAGGACGTCCACATTAAAACCCATTCAAACCTCCAAGGGCTTCATCCAGAGAGACACTCCTACAGCAATGTCCTCAAAGCAATCTACTCAAAAATTTAAATGATGTCCATGTAATAACAAACAACAACCTAGAAGCTTTCAAGCAGCAATACATCCTAATGTGGAAAAAATGTCCCTAGAGGAGGGACATCCTCTTCCAAGCTGATGATAATGGCCTCCAAGGTGGATCACCCTCTATATGTATACATAAAAGTATGGACAGACCTCTCTAAGGGTGACCTCCTACGCCAAGAAGGGTTTCAAGTCTGCAAAACACTGATTCAAGGGTGGATGTTGTCTTAATATGGTTTGAAACACTGAAATGTTGCACCATAGCCTAGACGATCTCATCAAACAAGCTATGACATTCCAAGGTACAAATTCCTTAAAAATTGGACATATCCCTTCCTCTTGTGCTAATTATGGGTGCATACTACTATTTTAAGGTATGAAATTACCCTAAAAGTGCCCAAAATTTATTCAAAACTGCCCAGATTTATTCTAGTGTTGAGTTTGATAGTTGCTCAGGGTAAAAAATGTCCAAAAATCTGAAGGGAACTGCCCAGATTCACTTCAAACCTGCCCATAATTCAAAATTGATGTGTTTATATGCTGATATGTGCTCAAAATCCATGGTTTAGGACTATTTTTCCACTTCTTATCACTTTCCATAGAGTTGTTCATGCCCATAATTTCCCTTATTATGCACAGAGCTCTTCAAGATGTGATCAAACCTAATTTTAGGGTTGTTTATACCCATAGGACTGCCCAGAATAGCTCCAAGTATGCCCAGAATTTTTTTTAAGCCTTAAGTTATGCCAAGAACTGAGAAAAAGGTTGCTACTTGACGGTTTTAGGTTGATTCAAGGTCATTTTACTGCTGACTTCCCACAAAAGGAGGAATTGGATCTTATACATAGTCACTGACACTCAGCCTATGGACAAGTCTATTAACCAGCATAGACCTTGATTAATTTTCCAAAAATTAAAATGTTTCTTTGTTCGCTATTTCAATGGCATAATTCTGATTAAGTAGAGTTTGCATACGGTAATTTAAAGGTGAAAAAAATACTGAATAAATCAATCACATACACAGTAATAACATCGAAATTACCCTAGAATCCTATTTGAGAAACCAACAAGAAATTCCCTTTGTTTTGGTTCTTTTTATGTTTAGGAATGATTACAAATAGGAGCTATACACTCTCAAACAGAGATTTTGTGTATCCTTACTCCTTGGTTTTGTATTATTACTCCTTGGCTGTGAATTCTTACTCCTTGATTTTGTATATTCTTACTCCTTGGTTGTGCATTTAAGTAATATCATAAAGGTGATGCTGATCTACATTTAAGTCCTTACCATTTCCAAGCTCGCCCAAATATATTTCATAATCTTGACAAAGATCATCTTCTCAAAGTTGAAAACCATACTGAAAAGTTCTTTTTGAGGACACAAAAGGTGTGCTACCAAAAACTCCAGGAGCAGATTTCCTTGGATTCCCCTGCCTGTTGCCATAGCTTGAAGGGATCGACACCTCAAGGGGGTGATGAATAATAAGGAAGATTTTTTTTTAATAAATAAAAACTGTGCCTAATTTTGCATGAAGGGTGGTGTGGTGTCTACCCTCAGTGAGTCTATAAATAGAAGAGAGAATCCATGGCTTTGGGGGGAGGGGGGAAACTAGAGAGTACTAAATTCTATAAAAAATATGCTAGCACATAAGTAGGAATAAGTTGATCCTTTGGTAGGATATATTTGAAATTAAGCTAAATTTTTATGAGTGAAACCCCTTGTTAGAGGTGCCATTGATTGGATTGAAAAATTTCAGCTGGTGGGAAACCCCCCATTGAAATATATTTTACATCAAAAATTTAGTATGAGACCACATAAGCTGGGGACAATGGTATTAACAACATGGATTGAATGTTTGCTGAACAATATCATAGAGTAAAATAGACAATTCTTATAAAATAATTAAGAAGAGAAAGCATACCTTTTATGGTCCTCTACACATTTGCAGTAGAACAAACGATAACCACAACACCAAGCATACCATTCCCCATATGTCAAGGATGGACCTCATCCACATAGATCACACAGTATACCAACATCCCATTGCCGAGGTTTTGAATTTGCTAGCTGAATTAAAGCTTCAACATGTGATCGATATAAATGCTTGTGATCTAGTGCGCTTGAAATCCCTTCACTACTACAAGCTACTTCAACATTTCCACTGTCATTTGCAGGGAAGGAAACTATCTTTTTACATAGTCTTACATCTCTTAGAGATGATTTATCAGCATTATCAACTGCTTGACTGTTATCATTGTCCTCGTGGCTGAAGAATTCCTCCTCAGATAAAGTTATATAGTCATGGCATCTTGAAGTAACACTATCATGTAATTTATTATCTCCACTTTCTTGTAATGTTCCATTCTTTAATGGAAAAGCTACATTGCATGCACTATTATTTGCAAATTCATCTTCATTGGACATAACCTTAGATATGTCCCACTTATCCTCTACCAATTGAACAGCACACTTGTCTATTTCTTCAAAGGATTGAGAACAAGAAGGTCCTCTCAAATTCGCATTCTTTACTACTTCGTATTTCTCTCCCATGTTTACCAAATATGCAGTCATATACTCTAAACCAAACTCTAGCTTGTCTGAACAATAAGTATATCTAAAAAACAATGTGTTTTGCACACAGCCACCCTCGGTTTCATGCAAAGTACAATCTCTACCATCATCATGAGATATCTCGTCTTGCATTGTGATATTACCACTGCTTCCAGATAAAGTATTTTTTCCATGCAAGCCATGAAGAGAACTCTCTTCAAAGCATTCATCTTCAGAGTCAGGAATTATGATGATTGATCCAGTTAATTCTTTTGTACTCTCACATTGCAGCACCTGAGGGGTATTGCAAGTAGTACCAATACCACAATCAGTAGGACCATAAGTACTAATAGCTTGTAACTGGGAATCTGCAGGAGAGAGAGACATCGTAAATATTTAAAATTGAACACTCTGATATGGTATCATAAGTGTCAACTATATAATATACAATTATTGACTGTGTATCCTTTGAAATCTACATTCATTACATTGTAGTTGGGAAAGAAATAAGATTCAAAATTTCTTATATATAAGCTTTATAGTAAAAGATTCCCCTCATGCTAGCATGCCTTCTGGACACATAACTCTACCTTTCTCATTGCAAGGAAATTTTGTGAGATGTGAAATCTTATTTTCGCCTTGATTTGGTGTAAGAGCATGCCCAGAAACCAAGGTATTGTCTTCATAGTAAACAAACAAGTAAGTAACATAATTATAATGTTTCCAGATTGACAACTTTCCGATATAATGTGCATTTGACTTCTATTATGTACCCAATATTTACTCACTTGAGATGCCTGATGTACCCAAATTACTTTGTTGCATTGTTGCACACTGTGGCTCTTTTGTAGGTGAATAATGGAAATTCTGGTCAAAATCTAAGGCCAACTTCCCCTGAAATATTGATGTGGTAGTACTAGAATCCGTGTTTATATATTTTTCTGGTAAATTCAAATTAGGTAGAACTGTCGATGCATGTGTTACATTTAAAAAATTAATCTTCTCCTTTGGTTGAGTACAGGAGGAAGTATCAACATGAGGACTACATATTGAAAAGTGAAAGTGGGAAGAATCAACCAAAAATACATCAATATCTGCTTGTTTTATTGTTTTCCCAGAAGAATGAAAACCCATTATATTTAATCGAGTCAGTTATTAGCCCTCTCTATTTATTTCTTCATTAAAATCAGGAAGGGAAAGTTTTAAATCATTGTTAAAAATACCTTCCACCTTATTCCCTGAACTTTGTGGAGTTTTTAAGCTAAGTTTCAACCACTGATCTTGATTCAGTTTCAGCTTATCCAGAAATTAAAAAAATAAAAAAAAAATAAAAAAATAAAAAAAAAAAATTGACCTTTTCCCCAACAAAACTTGACCATAATTCATTTTTCTCATTAATATTCGAAGAACCTTCCCTATGGTCAAGGTGCTTTTACAGGTCCAGTATCACAAAGATCTGGATTCTGGACAATGTGACCTGCACAAGGAGAACTTGATGCACCCTTCATGCATCCTCCGATGGGTGAAACTATCTTAGATTTGGTGCTAACTGTTCCGTACATACCAAACTAAGAATGATTACATGGAATTCCCTTACAAACACAACATGGACATGCAGGTACTCTTCTATGACACCCATGTGCACATTTTGGTTGAGAACAATAATTTATCCTCCTGAGCGAAGCAACTTCATCAGACTCACTTGAATAATGTATGTGCTTCCTCTTCCTGCTATTACAAGAATGCATATTATAGCAACAAGTTAAGTTTCGTAGACAACATTGGGAATAACTATGTTCAATCACATAAGTGCTTCTTCTTTCAAGACAAGCATGTGATTTGCAGGCCAAATTCCACTTTTTCCTTGGGTTTGCTACTTTCTTGATGCAATAATTATACTTTGAAGTTGAATTACATTTCCTGCAACACCTATCAAGGGATCTAGAGTGTGATTTTACACTGCTACCTCTTGATGTTGTCCTACTCCTGCTTCTTTGGCTACGCCTTCTTTTTGTGCTTCTATGTTTCCTAAAATTGACTACATCTGAGGTTTCTTCTCTGTACCTACTCCTTCCTCTGGGGTGAGAATCAGTCTTACTTGCCTTGTGATATTCACTCCTTTTTTCATCTCTATGACTCATGGATCCTAACCTGTTGCAACCAATTCTCCTCTTATCCTCACTACAATCCATATAACCCCCACCTTCATCTCTACGAACCCTATTACTCATACCTTGCCTGTGTTTTTCAGGTGTCTCACTGTCTCTTCTACACACATAGCTATCATAGTGATTGCATCCTCTAGATTCCCTAACTTCATCTGTAATTTTTCAATTTGTAACATTCTTATCATGCACAGTGTCTTCACATTTGCAATTCTCACATGGAAAATCTCCACTTAGTTCCATTTGTGTACTGTCCAATGGATTGAATCTATATTTCAAAACCGAAAGGACTTGAACCAAATGTTTAATCTTTGAAATGACCTCTTACATGTTTCAAAAGCAAATCTACCATTTTGAATTCAACTCTGGCCATGTTTTGGTTGTGCCAGAACTGCATAAACCAATACCAAAAGCAATCATGACCAACATTTTTTTCCTTCTAAAGCTCAAACTGAACATTATGAAACTCATTATCTGAAACAAAATTTGAGAGGAAAAATCATTGCTGAGCCCTTTCAATATAATGAAATTCATTTTAACAGGAAGAATCATCCGAAAGAAAAAAAATCATTGTTGAAGCGCTTTCATGTGATGCTAGATAAAAGAAAAACAAATTGTGTTATTTCACTGAAAACCCAGTTGAAGTACACTGCTTTGACATGTTAAATGTGGAAAATGAATCAATCACCCAAAGTTTCATAAAATACTATGTAGTTTTATAAACAAGTTCGTGGTACACGCTTTATACTAGAGATCTATAAATATTTTCAGCCAAAAATAGTTAATTTACTCATAATACATATCATAATCCTACCACACATAGAAAGATTCAAGAAATACTTTAGAATTCCATGATTTAAGAAGATGAAACAAATAAAGAGGAATAGTACACTGGTATTTTATAAGTGAAAAAATATATATACAAGCATTTAAACTCATATTGATATAACTGGTGCATAATCTGTATTGTTGGCTAGAACAAGAACAAGAAAAGTACCATCGTGTAAAAATGGAAAGCAGATACACAAAAAAATAAAATAATTCATCATGTAACTTTCATTTTCCCTGATGGTTGCATCAGTTGTTCTCCTTATCACCTCACCGAAAGAAGAAGTTGCTATCCAGATCTCTGAAACATTCTAGAACCCTCCCTATGTACTCGGTGCCCTCTCTAAGAATATTCCCATGATTTCCATTCTCATGTGCTTATTAAATACATGGTTATTATATGGTATGGTCATTCTCTATTCTTCATACACAATTGAAAAAAAATTGATGTGTTATTACTGTGGAACCTGCAATCCCAGAATAGGGGCATGATTGGACATCTACCCAACCTTTGATGCACTAAAAATCAACTTCAGACTCCAGAGTCCTACCAGGGTTATTGGAATATCCCCAGAGCTAGGCCTCTCACCCAATTTCCTATAAAAAAAATCTATTGGCACATGGAGCCACACATTGGGAAGGATCACAAGGCTTGCAAATCAAGTTCATAGAGTCCTTCAAGGATTATTGGAATCTCACCAAAGCTAGGCCTCTCACAAAATTTCTTGTGACATAAATTTATTAACACATGGAGTCACACCATGGTGGGGATCAAGCTTCCACGAGGAAACTTATCCAAGCATTCTTACTTCAAGCTATCAAGCCCTTCATTCCCCAATAAGACTAACGCACATGGAAGAAGGCTTAAAAAGAATGAGGGGATGAGCAATGCAAGAGTACCAATGAGAAGACATGAAAAAATATCTAGATCATTGTTTTCATGCTTGGTCAACACGGACTCGGACTCAATGGAGTTGACCAATGACCATTTTGACTCATCCCTTAAACTGGTTCAAGTGACTGGTTTGGTACGAACTGGTCGAATCAATTTTTGGCTTGGATGTTTCGGTACTAAACCAGTCAACTCGACCGACACTATATTGACTCAGTCGAATCAATGTGGGACTAGAAAGCATACACATGTGACACTTAAATTCATTTTTTTCTAAATTTGACCTAAAAAACTAAACCCTAAGACTCTAAACCTGCATCAAAGCAAATTCAACTTGTTTGATTGGATTCCTACATATTGTAGCACTATCTGGGGTAAAAAACAACTTGCTTGACAATGACACAAGCTAACCTGGAATGATAATATAAAATTCTTAAAGTAGAAGGGTACTTCAACTTAAATTTTTTATATGATAATTAATTGTTTCAGGATGTTTGAGAGGGGTTCCAAACTCATCGGACCTCATTGATGAAAATGGAATTTCACATCCCTTCCAAAATTTAGCAAAGTTGGCAGTTTCTAGAATTCCAGTTAATTGAATTGCATCGAACCGAATACAAGTCCACTAAACCATCAGAAGACACCAAATGTCACCCTACTCTTCAACTACATGCCACCTGTGAAATTTAGACTTACTAAAAAATAGAGTTGGAGGATGGTCCTATAGGTCATGCCGAAGATACCATTTCTAACAGTGCTCATAGGTTTGATGATTGATAATGTTGATCAATGATATGTAGTAAGCTAGCACCTTGTAGCACGTTGTGTTTTGGATTCTAGAGGCCATTTAAAGCTTTGTTGATTATGCATTTAGTTTAACATATGTATTGCACTATGTGGCATTTTGATATATTCACCCTTACATACATGAGCAAAATTTCCATATTGTTTCTAATGGTTTGGAATATTTAAATGACTTATTTCCATTTAAAAAAAATTATTTTATGTATTTTTTGGAAAACCGAATCATCTGATTCAAACCAATCCAAGTCATGGCCGATTTCAAGTCCAAGTTGACCCTCAATCGATTACTAGTTCATGTCTAAGTTTTAAAGCATTGCTTTAGATTAAGTATGAAAGGATATAAATGATAAGGAGTGAATAACAGGCTAGTAAAAAACAATGGAGTTGCCTTTGCATCACATGCTAGCAAGATGCATGTCAAAGAAGTTTTAAGTTCTGGTGGATTTAGGGTTACAAGGCCAGCAAATAGAGTGGAACTCGTGCAATTAGGAACATGAAATTCAACAATTAAACAATTTTATCATCAAATGCCTAATATTTTAATGCTACAAACATATTCATTCTTACCATTCATCATCTAATCCTTTCTGTGTGGTGTAGAGTAAACCAACGTTTCTCCAATTCACAATTAATTATTTATTTACAGGCTATTAGCAGGTCCTTCTCTAAAGAAGTAAAGGAGGTAACATGTTGCAATTCCAATGAATCCAACTGGGTAAGTGTTGGATGCTTTTTGGACAGACCCGGGTTTTAATGAAGCGCAACAACAAAACCCCTTGGTGCACTGGCCCTCTCGGCAACGAGCTGCGCAGTAGCTCGAGGTCTCACCCGAAGTGGCTATGGGGGGCTAAGGAATCAGGCTTCCTCAGCCTTGGCGATGCGGAGACTGTAGTCTTCTCCTCTCTCGCGGGAGTTCTCGGGGCGAAATGTCTTACTCTTCTGTAGCTCTCTGCGCGACAACGCTGCAACTCGTACCAGCTTAACCGCGAGGTCTCTCTGCTCCAGTGCACGAGGCGATTACCCTCAGTGTCGATACCCTATGTATCATTCCTGCTTGCGCGCCCATCGCAGTAACGCATTCCTCAATCGCCGCAGCGACAGCGTTCTACAGGTTTCTTCGACACTTAACAATTATAGCTATCAAGAAAGCTTGAGAACTTACTTAACATATTCATAAAGATAACGCAATGTTCATGTATACACAGATAGTGAACTAAAACATGCAATCACACAACACAGCGTCGCAACAAGGAGAATTATGAAGTTCACCTCCACGGGGAAACCACGTCCACGGGGAGTGTATCTTATATTAATCTCGGAATAGGAATTACAATCCTGCTGCGCACACAGCTGCAGCCTTAGATCTTTCCAGGAAACTCCACGCACACAGCTGGGAGCCCTTCTCTCAATCTAGTCTCTTCCTCTACAGAGATTACAATAGTTCAGACGTCGACTCAGACTATCTACAACTCAGGGATTAGCTTCACGGCTATCCCAGCTCTAACTCTTGTCTTCTAACAACACAATAGAAGACTGACTGGTTAGCTTATCTCAACAGCTACCTTACATCTCAACATCTAATGGCTAGCTAACTAACTAACTGACTAACCAACCAACCAACGTCTATCCTTTACAATTGCACATATATATAGGTGGCCATGACGGTCACACCTTTATAAAACTGTGGGCCTTTCCCAGTAGTATTCCCCAAAAACCCTAACCACGGACATGGCTAGGTGTACTATAGGCGCCGCTTGCAGTCATGTCGCCGTTTCCTGCAAGTTCCGTGACTTTTGGCGCAGATTGCGGGTATGGGCGCCGCTTCATCGTTTACCGCTCCTTGTCCTTCGTCTTTAATGCTTTGGTCCGTTGCTCTTCCTTGGTTAGAGCAACCATAACTTCTGTACTTAGCCTTAATGAGGGTAGCTGAGCCCTCTACTCCGTCGCTTCATTTATTGTGGTAGTTGAGCTTTCTACTCGGCCACATTCATTCTCCTTTGATGTGTGCACACGAGCTCCGTGATTTCCGGTCCGTAATCTGCGCTGAGCTTGTCCATCTGGCACCGTACTGCGCATCATTTGCTTCTACCCAAAAATTGGTGCTTATTCAAAATTAGCACTTTCCTTCAATACTTGTGCTTTTTCCTCAAAATTCGCAGCTTTACCATAGCTGCGGCCTAGGCTCCAACAGGCCCCTAACACTTACTTGTGGCTCGCCCTCGAGCCACTCGCACTAGTGTGTGGTTGCTTTACTTGCGCATCTGCTTTTTCTTGGGTCTCCACAAATGCTTTCTTCAACTGCGCAATAGCGGAGTCCATTTCATCGACGCACTCCACAGCTGTCTGCACCATTTCTGCAGTGGCGTCTTCTTCAGTTATATCATCAACCATCTGTCGAGAGTCTGCAATTTCTTTGATCTTTGCCTCAGCTTGGGAAGCAAGCTCAACATACTCATCCATAAATGGCTGAATGCTGTTAGTGAGTTTAGCATCTTCATTTATGAGCTTGTGTAGTTGTTGTTGTACTCTGCGCACTTCACTCATTTTCCTCATTTTTGCTAAGCCTTCTAATGCCTTAGCTTCTTCATTCAGAACAGTTAGGGACTGTTCTGCTGCTTGTACCTGTTCCAAAAGACCAACTTTGAAAGGGAGCTTCTCAAGCTCAGTCCAAGCCTCCATAGCTTGGGTCATCAGGTTCTCGGCTTCAACTGCTTGGCTCTTCATTTGTGTGTAAGTTCTGTGTAGCGCTTCAAATTGTTCCTGCCTATCATCTGTAGAATGTGCTGCAACACGAGCTTCCAATTCGGCGATCTGCGTTCTATGGTCTTCAGCCATAGCAACTATTTCTTGCTCTAGGGCTTTCACCCTTCCACCAATAATTTGAACTTTCTCAACCAGAGGAAGGTCTGGTTGAATCTCACAGGCCAGCAACTCCTGGGCGATTTCATCAACTACGTTTCATATCCCAGTGTCTTGTGCCTCATAGAGTGCAAGCTTCTCAGAGATGTTCTTATAGCCTGTCTTCAGCTCTATCTCCTGCGATTGGAGTCTTTGGTTTGCATGGAATGTGGAGAGCTCTCTAGCTCTCAACTCAACAGAAACTCTCTCTTGCACTAGATGCAAGGTTTCTATGGGAATCAAAGACAAATTTACTTCAATGGGCCCAATTGCGCTTACCTGTAATGCGGCCAAAGGATCTGGAAGTGTCATGCTTGTAGGCAGGATGTGCACGACAGTATGCATCTCTGCAAGTACTTCAACTCGTTCGGTACTTGTGGTTGCTTGTGGCGCCTGTGAAGTAGATGCTGGCGCATGGGTCTGCGCAACTCTTCCTGCGAGACCTTTTAATTCTACGAACTGTAGGTCCAGGGCACTTCTGATGTGAGCGTGCGCGGTCCGCAGCTCGTGAAATTGTTCTTTCAAGTACTGGTCGATCCCCGAGGGAATGGCCTCAGAGGGATGCGACACCTTTTGTTTCTTGGTTGCTGGTTCTGTCGAACCTTCATCACTTCTTTGCTCAGGGGCTTCCTTGCCCTTATCCTTATCTTGCGCAGCAGCGGGTGGCATCGCGGATGCGATTTTGGCGGCCTCCCTCCATTCATCCGACCAAGATTTGATAGTTTCTTCAACATCTTCAGTGGTCATCCTGTAAAGGCCTACGGCCCATTCTTCTTGAATTCCGCAAGGGCGGAGATAAATCTCATGCAAGTTGGAAGAAAAGACCAACTTCCCTTCATATATTTTTGCTGTCTCCTCACTCAGCCTCGGCATTTCTTGAATGGTATCTTTAAGTAGATGGTAGTATTCAAAAAATACAGTGCGGTTCATCTTGCGCTTCATGGGATTATTAGAATCCCAAATGTTAACATAGCGGATTCCAGCAGCTTCTCCTGCGCGGCACGGAAGGAACTGAGTGTTCGGGGGTTCCTTCCACCCGACGATTGCACATAAAATTAAAAGCCAAGAAAAATGGAACAACTGACTGGGGGTGTCTTGGACGTTCCGGCAGTCTTCCAAGAAAGAATTGAGGAGGAAGAGAGACCAGTTGTACTGCTCTCCCTTTGTAGCTGCGATAGCGAGCTCCACGACAGCTCCAATAACTTCTTTAGGTCTGCACTTTGTGAGAAGTCTGCCTGCAAGCAAACTACCTGTAAATCTAAGTGCTTCATCCTCCACTATAGTGAGGTCATAAGCCCGACCTCCTCTTGTCAATTTGTATTTCTGCACCAACTGTGCAGCTAACTTTCTGTCTTTGTCCTTTCCAACAAAATGAATATTGGGGTCCTTACCAACCTTAGATAGGCCGGTAATACGATGAATCAAGTCGACATTTAAATCGATTGGCCTCCCCAGCCAAAGGTAACCACCATGAACGCAGGATAGCAGTGCCTTAACAACTGCATTGACTTCATTGCTACGCCCGAAGTGCGGTAGCTTTAACAGGTTCAGGAGTCCAGGCCGTTCAAGATTTGCGGCAAATTCTTTCGGAACGAATTCATCAACCTTTCTGGTGGTATTGTGGACTACCGTCAAATAATGATATGGCACGAACTGAGGATACATTCTGTAGTCGCCCAAGTTGAAATCAGAAAACTTGACCAGTGGAAGGTGCCCAAGCAGGGACCCTTCTTTTCGCACACCAGCCGGAAGTGGAGGTAATGGAATGGGATACTTTGCATTCTTCGGGATATGCACCTCTGGTGCATCATCTGGACGCGGCAGAATGTAATTCACCATAGTGGCCAAGGGATCTGGAACGGGTTCGTCTGGCTGCTGCGACTGAGATGCCCTTGTGCCCGGAGATTGTCTAGGATCAGTCCAACCACGATGCGTGTAAGCCGAGGCCGCCACCGGGGTAGTCATGCCGAAATCTAAGCCTTGGTGCAGGAATTGACGAACAACTTCTTCAGTTGACAGGTTCTCCGTCGTGAACCGGTATAGACAATCAAGGACTTGAACATACAAATGGCGGAACAGCGTAGAATACGAACGCTGGAACAAAGGAAGCAGTCTGCACAACTCGGCTCTGAAAACAAGAACTTAGATTCTCAAACAAGACTATGCAACTCGAGAAAAGTAACCCGAAAATATACAAGTGCGGGGTATTTATAGCCAAAGGTGACAGTAAATGCGGGCAAGTGGGGCTACTAGCTGTAGGCGCCTATGCATGAGTTGACAACCCCTCTATCCCCCTCGCCTCTGCGGTGCATTAATTGTGATGGACGGGTTCTGATAGCCTTCCAGGAGAAGCTAAGGCTTTCGGCGCATGACATAAATGCGAATCTTAGGGAGATCAAGCTGAATCTGTCAGAGCGGCTACAATTAAATGGTGAACTTATCCTTCATTAATATTCAAAGTGGCTATAGGACTACCGTAATTCAAATTTTTCGGTGGGTCATTTCAGCTTAGGTAACTGTGCATATAGAGGGGTCCACAACGAGAACTCAAGCGGCAAATTGACACAGGGAACTCCGCAAGAGCGACAGTTCGACGACCTGGGGAAAAAGTTCGCCAGAGCGCAAATAGGGTCGCTCCATACAAACTTTATTGACATGCGCGGATGTTTCAAGGAACTGCGTGGGAAGCCGGAGACTGAAAGTGTCTCGCAACTTCCGTGTAGGCTGTGATAATGCGATGCCTCTTTCAACTACACTGGACATCTGCACCTCTCTAGCAATGTATTAAGTCGACAGGGCGGAGTGGCCGTCGCGATAAAGCTTGAGCCGACTCTCGTTGATCATTGTGGGCAGCGATTCTCCATTAAGCTTCGCAAGCTGAACTGCTCCTCCTTCTGTTATCTTTATGACCCGAAAAGGGCCTAACCAATGTGCACGAAACTTGCCTGGGAACTTGATGAATTTACTATCATAGAGGAGTACCAAGTCGCCTTCTTAAAAGACTTTATTCTTAATATGCCTGTCATGCCAAGCTTTCTGTCTTGCCTTCTGTACTTGTTGATGGAATCCGGCTAAAAGTCTGTCTTCTTCTAAGGCAAGCAATTGTGAAAGTCTTTCACTCATAGTATCAATATCTGCCATTTCTGTAATTTGCGCAATTCTGAGACTGGGAACAATGTATTCCATGGGTATAACTGCTTCTTGTCCATACACCAAACTGAAAGGTGTGTGACCTATTAATTTCTTGCATGTGGTTCTGTAAGCCCATAATACAGCTGTGACTCTAAGGTCCCAATCATCTCTTTGTTGATTATAGATCTTCGTCAGGGCATTCTCGAGAATCTTATTGAATGCCTCCACCATACCATTAGCTTGAGGGTGGTAGGGTGTACTTTTATGGTGGCTAATGTGGAATTCCTCGGTAAGGGCCTCTATAGTCTCATTCAGGAAATGTGTACCCTGATCACTCATTAGAATTAGTGGACATCCAAACCTAGTGATAATGTTCTAAAAAATGAACTGCGCGGCAGTGGCAGCGTCGCAGTTCTTAATTGGCTTCACCTCAGCCCATCTGGTGAGGTATTCAGTAGCTGTGATGATGTATCTTGTGCCGGTTCTCTTTCCTGGTGGGTTGATAGGTCCTACAAAATCAATGGCCCATTTATCAAAAGCACGCAATGTTATCTGGGGTCTTAGCGGCATTTCATCTCTCCTTGAATTTTTTCCTGTTCCCTGGCACACATCGCAACATTTGCAGAATTCCTTAGTATCCTTGTGCAATGTCGGCCACCAAAGACCTGCGGCTAAGATCTTCTGCGCAGTCGGCTTTCCTGCGAAATGGCCTCC
This sequence comes from Larix kaempferi, assembly GCA_027924585.1. Lineage (NCBI taxonomy): Eukaryota > Viridiplantae > Streptophyta > Pinopsida > Pinales > Pinaceae > Larix > Larix kaempferi. Next base: position 8,580,813 of record BSBM01000963.1, on the reverse strand, counting down.
TGCGGTACTTGAGTGCGCTTCTGCGATGATGGAGTTCTTCTCATGCGGTAGGATACATCTGCGCAAGACTTCGTCAGGGCCCAACTTGTAGAGCTGGCCTACTATCAAAGTGAAGTCTGCGGCTTTGACAACAAGTTGCTTCTTCTGCTGGATTGTAAACTCAACTGGCGCTTTCCCGGTAGTGAGAAACTCAAGAATATCAGAATAATATTCATCTGCTGCTTGAATAGAAAATAGCTGCGCATCAGGCAGATTGTCCTCCAGATTTGTAGGTTCCTCCCCTGACTCTATCCTAGATAAGTGGTCAGGTCCTGCATTCAATCTACCTGGCTTCACAATAACCTCAAAATCATACTCCTGGAAGAGTAGTAGCCATCTGCAAATTCTTCCCCTTAACACTGGTTTATTGACCAAGTATTTCAGAGCAGAATGGTCAGTATACATTTTGAAGTGAGCGCCCAATAGGTAGTGTCTGAACTTCTGTAAGGCATACACCATAGCTAGTCCTTCTCTTTCTGTAGTGGTGTAGTTCTTCTCAGCTGTGGACAGCTTTCTGCTAGAGTAAGCAATCGGGTGATCAATACCTCCTTCTCCCGGTTGTGTAAGCACAACCCCCAATGCTATGGAAGAAGCATCTACATGAACATGAAAGGGTTTTCTCCAGTCTGGAAAAACTAGAATAGGCGCAGTGATCATCTTTTCTTTAAGTGTATCCAAGCTCTGTTGGCATTCTTCTGTCCATTGGAATTTCGAATCCTTTTTCAGCAATCTTTCCATAGGGTAGTTATCTTTGCATAACCTTTGATAAATTTCCTGTAGTACCCTGTATGTCCCAATGTAGTGCGCAATTGTTTAACTGAGTTGGGCGCAGGTAAGTTAGCAATGATGGCAACCTTCGCAGGATCCATCGGGAGTCCTTGTCTGCATACAATATGGCCCAACAAAATACCAAAAGGAGAACAGAAGATACATTTTTTCAAGTTAAGGGAAATCTGATACTGTCTACATTTTTCTAACATCATGCGCAGGTTTCCTATATGGTTCTTTAGTAAATCAAACACAGTCCAGTCATCAAAATAGACTTCGAGAAACTTATGAATGAATTCTTTAAAAACAGCAACAACAACTCTAGAGAAGATAGCAGGTGCGTTTTTAAGACCAAAGGGCATTACCGTATACTGGAATGATCCCCATTCAGTTGCAAAAGTGGTCTTGTGGCGGTCTTCTGGATGGATTCTGATCTGATGGTATCCCGAAAAGCCATCAGTGAAGGAGTAAGCCTCTTGTCCTCCAACATTATCAAGCACTTCGTCTGTAGAGGGAGTAGGAAATGGATCATGCGCTGATGTGTCATTCAGCTTGCGTAAGTCCACGTAGATTCTTATTTCTCCTTTTGTCTTCTTCTCTTGTACCACCATAGGACTAATCCAATCACTTTCCTCTACTGGCTCAATAATACCTGCTGCGAGCATTTTATCGATTTCTTCTCTAACCTTTTCTTTATATCGCGGGTTCAATCTGTATGGGCACTGTTTTACTGGCTTGGCGTCTGCTTTCAGAGGTATGCGCATCACTCCTAAATCTCCTAGGATGCCTTTCATTTCTGTGAACTTAGTAGGAAAGATATCCTGGTAGTCACGTAATAAATTTGAAATATGGCCAACAGTTTCATCATCCGAATAATCTCCTATAGAAGCAAACTTGGGTTCGGCTTCTGTACCAATGTTAATCTTTTTGAGCTTGATGTGTTCTGTAATGGCAGGGATATCAAGCTGAGGACCTTCGACATTGCGCGTCCCTTCTGATTCTGGAATATTGATGTTGCGGGGATCATCCTCCTCTTCTCCAGCGGTGAAATTATAGCATTCTAGGGCATGTTCTATCTGGACATCCCAATCTGGTTGGGAATATTCTGGTAATGGACATTGTTCAAATACCTTCTTTTTAATACACTTTAAAGCGTGGTCGATGCTCGGATGTTCTGACTCAAAGATGAAGGTAAGCTGAAAACTTTCTATCATAAGAGGCCAAGCGACAGTGCCTCTGCGCAATTCTGTTTCAGTGTACTAGTTCCTTGGAACTGTATCCAACGTGTGGATGAATAGGTGAACCCACTCATCTTTTGGAATATCTGACCATTGCTGAATACATTCTTCAATGTGTTATCTGGGGTCACTCTGTCCCTCATATTTGTGCAACACTTCTGCTGTAGTTCCCTGAAATCTGCGCAGTATCAATCTGCGACAGTCTTTCCATGTGTGAATATTCTCTTTATGCGCACCCCACCATCTTGCGGGTGTAGCGCGCAGTGCTACATCCAATGCTTGTATGCGCTGCTCATCTGGGATCTGTTGTTCATATGTACATATAAATTCACTTATTTCAGTTAAACCATCAAAAATTGGAGTGTCATTCAATTCTGTACCAATCCATCGAATGGATTTAGTCATCATGGCGCAACGCCTTGCAGAAACCTCATGTAAGCGATTCTGCCAGTTTTCCAATCCTGCTTCTGAATCTGATGTGCACGAACTATCGCATCGCCAGCTGATATGGCCGTCTGCTGTGGGATTGACATAGTCACTATGACTAGCAGTCATATGATACAAACTTTCCATGTGGCGCACTTCTTCTTCTGCCCGAATGGGTTCAATATATCTTGGTCCTTGAATGGGATCAAGCGGTGCAATGACCTTAATCTGGTCATCCTCAAAGGTCATCTGTCTTTTCTTCAAATTAATGACAGCCAAATTATCAAATGCCCAGTCTATGCCTAAAAGTGCTGGGTATGGTCTACTATCATCCAGAATTTTGATGACTTCAAAATCTGTAGAACTTCTTACTCCTTCAATATCAATAGGTACATTGGGTAGTCTGCCCAATGGAGAGACTCATTGTTGATTCGCGAGTCGTAACTGGATAGGAGATCTTGTAAGTTGAGGGCTACCCATCTGTTCCCATGTCTGCATGGTGAGAACATTGACTTCTGAGCCCAAGTCTAAAATGACTTCGTCCCTGTCAAATGCTCCAATCTGCGCTGTGAGCCTCATCTCTTTTCCAGTTCTAGTATGACTCCCAATCTGGTGAACAGCACACTGCGATCTGTTCATCGAAGCAAATTGTTGACATTTATCCAATAGGTGTTGAAGTTCCATAGCTGCTTTTTCATTGCGCAACAACTTTAAGCAATTCCTCAGGAAAGCATGGACACTGCTTAGTGCATCCTCTTCATCATCAAGCCTTCCAGATGTAGTGGCTTGTTCTTGTACTAGGTTCTCTTGTCTTAGCACTTGCGGTCTGATATCATTATGCGGAATTGCGACAGAAGTTGAAGCTCTCGGATCTGAGAAATACTCTTGAGCTTGATTAAATGCTTCTTTCTGCTTCTGCAGGTCAAGCGGGGATGGTTTAATATTAGCGCGGCGCACCCATTGTGTCGCTTGCTTTCCAGTTCCCAACTCTGGCGCACCAGTGGTTGCTCCACTGCACGTCACTATATTAACTGTAGGCTCTGGTTCTATTTTTTCTGCTCCTATCAAGTGAATATTTTGATTGACCTGTGGCGTCTTTGCTTGCATCTTAGCCATCAACTGAGGGAATTCTTCAATGACATGATCGTAAGATTTACAATATCTGCAAATGGTTGTAGGATTTTGGCAATCCCTTGCAAAATGACCTTGAGCTCCACAATTGTAGCAAGTGATCTGTCATCTTCCTTGATCAAAACCTGCGGCACGTCCGCGGCCCCTATAATTTCCTCCTCAGCCTTCGCGAGTTTGGTCATACTGTGGACCTGCTGTGGTTCCTTGTGCCTCTGATTGTACTCTATAAACATCATGTTTTCTTTCCATCATAAGGTCATATGCTCTGTAGTTATTCTCATCATGGCCTACTGATTTATAGAAATTGCAATATAGATTCTTTGGAGTTTGGACGTATTTCTATAACAAGTGACATTCTTGTGGTCTATGACCTCTAGTTCTACAGATTTCACACCAAGGCCCCTGGGCCTATGGTAAAGGGTTAGGTGCTACAGTTGCAATATACTCTATGAAAACAGGACAATGGTCCTTTGAATGACCTTGCGCTTTACACTTTGTACACCAAATTTCTTCCTTAACCTCCTTTCCTTTCTTAATATCATGGATTTGCAAGGTTATGTTTGCTAATTGGTTCTGCAACTGCACAACATCGTTGCTTGTTCCAGCAATTGGTGAAGCTTCTAGTTTCATAGCCATCTCTAGAGCTTGTTCCTGAGTAGTGAGATTCTGTTGCATAAGAGGAAGTCTAATGTGTGGAAGCAGTGCAGCAATGAACCATTCCTTATGCTGTTGCGGTGCAAACTCAAAGCTTACTTGATCTATCAGGGCTTTAAACTTATGGTCAAATTCCCATACTGACTCTGTAGGTAACTGTTTTATGTCTTTGAGCTTTGTTATACACTGTGATTCTGATTTAGGTTTCTTGAATTCCTTAATCATAGCGCTTCTTACATCAGCAAGCGTCCTATTCTGTGCTGCTGAGTATTTCATGAACCAAGTTAAGGCTCTTTCTCTTAGTGTGGTTGCTAACTGAACGAGCTTTACAGCATCGTCATTAATTTGCTTAATTTTCCAAATGGCTTCACATAGGAACCAGTGCTGCTCAGGGTCTTCTAGCCCTGTTCCTCTAAATGTTGGTAGCTTCATGTCATCACCCATCCTTCTTGTGCTAGGTTGAGGTGGAGGTGCTGTAGCAGTGCTTCCGGGATGGTTAACTAAAGGTGGTGTTGAGGTACTAGAAGCACCATGCGGGCTACTAGAAGGTGTTACTGCGGGGTTATACTGAGCCTCGTCTGGTTTTTGCGGTGTAAAAGGGTGATAAGGGAAATGAGCACTCCCTTGTCTCTCTATATGACTTGCTCTAGGAACTTGGCTATCTTCTGGGCTAGACTCAAAAGAATGTTGGTCAGGGCCTAGTTTATACCTCTTTCCACTACGAGTGCAACCAATAACTTCAAGATCACTATCAGAATCTGTGGACATTACTTGTCTATGCTATTCATCAGAAGCTATGCATAGTTTTCCTTTTTCATACAGAAGCATTTTAATCCATAAGTTCAGAGAATTTAAGAACTTACCCCTGTGTGCTTTGAAGAAGCTCCTCTCAGCTTCACTAAAGCTCTTTCTCGTATCTACTGCAAACTCGGTGATGAATCCTTCCAGCAAACTGTTCAACCAAAAGTATACTGCGCGGGACACAGAATTGTCTACCCGCTTCAAAATACTGACTAGCTCAGGCATCCAAGCGACGGGTCGATTAACATGCACAGTGGGTCTAGTATCTGCTAACTTGGCTACCCATGCATGCAATTCTAGTGCAAACGTGACAAAGAAAATTTCATGAAGGTCAGTATAAATATACTTCTACAACCAGTATTCTGTCTAAAGCCTAGAGCTTCTATTTTCTCGTTCAACGAACTCTCTAGCTTTTAAATCAAACCAGTCTTGAATTTCTTTAGCTGTAGGATTCCAGTAGCACATTGCCTTCAAGGTAATAGGGTCAAAGTCAACAACAGAAGCATTTGTTGGCTCCAGAAGTCATAAGGCAACAGAACCATTTGTTGGCTCCTTCTTTCTCTGGGTTTCGCATCAATCTCGCATGTCGCCAAAATAACAAGTCTCACAGTAACAAGTCACAAGGCAACGGAACCATTTGTTGGCTCCAGCAGTATTTCACACATCGCCGGAATAACAAGTTTCAAGGCAACAGAACCATTTGTTGGCTGCTTTTTGGACAGACCCGGGTTTTAATGAAGCGCAGCAACAAAACCCCTTGGTGCACTGGCCCTCTCGGCAACGAGCTACGCAGCAGCTCGAGGTCTCACCCGAAGTGGCTATGGGGGGCTAAGGAATCAGGCTTCCTCAGCCTTGGTGATGCGGAGACTGCAGTCTTCTCCCCTCTCGCGGGAGTTCTCGGGGCGGAATGTCTTACTCTTCTGTAGCTCTCAGCACGACAGTGCTGCAACTCGTACCAGCTTAACCGCGAGGTCTCTTTGCTCCAGCGCACGAGGCGATTACCCTCAGTGTCGATACCCTATGTATCGTTCCTGCTTGCGCGCCCAGCGCAGTAATGCATTCCTCAATCGCTGCAGCGACAGCGTTCTACAGGTTTCTTCGACACTTAACAATTATAGCTATCAAGAAAGCTTGATAACTTACTTAACATATTCATAAAGATAACGCAATGTTCATGTATACACAGATAGTGAACTAAAACATGCAATCACACAACACAGTGTCGCAACAAGGAGAATTATGAAGTTCACCTCCACGGGGAGTGTATCGTATATTAATCTCAGAATAGGAATTACAATCCTGCTGCGCACACAGCTGCAGCCTTAGATCTTTCCAGGAAACTCCACGCACACAGTTGGGAGCCCTTCTCTCGATCTAGTCTCTTCCTCTACAGAGATTACAATAGTTCAGATGTCGACTCAGACTGTCTGCAACTCAGGGATTAGCTTCACGGCTATCCCATCTCTAACTCTTGTCTTCTAACAACACAATAGAAGACTGACTGGTTAGCTTATCTCAACAGCTACCTTACGTCTCAACATCTAATGGCTAGCTAACTAACTAATTGACTAACCAACCAACCAACGTCTATCCTTTACAATTGCACATATATATAGGTGGCCATGACGGTCACACCTTTACAAAACTGTGGGCCTTTCCCAGTAGTATTCCCCAAAAACCCTAACCACAGACATGGCTAGGTGTGCTGTAGGCACCACTTGCAGTCATGTCGCCATTTCCTGCAGGCTCTGTGACTTTCGGCGCAGATTGCGGGTATGGGCGCCACTTCATCGTTTACCGCTTCTTGTCCTTCGCCTTTAATGCTTTGGTCCGTTGCTCTTCCTTGGTTAGAGCAACCATAACTTCTGTACTTAGACTTAATGAGGGTAGCTGAGCCCTCTACTCCGTCGCTTCATTTATTGTGGTAGTGGAGCTTTCTACTCGGCCACATTCATTCTCCTTTGACGTGTGCGTGCGAGCTCCATGATTTCCGGTCCGTAATCTGCGCTGAGCTCGTCCATCTGGAACCATACTGCGCACCATTTGCTTCTACCCAAAAATTGGTGCTTATTCAAAATTAGCACTTTCCTTCAATACTTGTGCTTTTTCCTCAAAATTCGCATCTTTACCATAGCTGCAGCCTAGGCTCCAACAGTAAGGGAAGACAAAAGGCATGTTGTGACTGGAACTATATTTCAACCTTTACACATTTTTCACTGGCAATTGGGTAACCTGATATTGGAGTTGTAAAATATTCTACAGGAAATTACATTACCAATAAGAACCATGTAAACGACAATGTAATAAAGAAGCTGATAAAATGGAAAAGATATGGAAATTTTAACCCCAAGGTATTTGTAAATTAAATTCTAGAGAGATGCCACTAGGGAAGAGTTATTAGCTGAAGAGATTGCTTGAGAAGGGACAGTTAAGGGATGATGGTTAGCTCAAAGAGAGATCATAAATTGATACCCACAAGTATATAACACTCTTATGGTTGTAATTAGGTAACACGATATTTACATTATTGTTGACATTTGGATCTTATGCACTTTCATAATATCTCTTTTGATTATATAACTAATGTGAATTACATAGCATACATGAAAAATAATGGTTTATAAACATGACTGGTGAACCCTTACAATTAATAAGGAAGGACTTAATTTTTTTATGGTTGAAAACTAGCATCCTATCTCCTCCAACATCAACCCAAAGGTCTTTTTTCCAAATTGACTGTCCATTCTCTGTTGAATATTGGTTACATTTTTCTCCAAGCTCGTTTGTTTTACTTATGGGTGAAGTCATTAACCTCATACAATATTGTTTATATATTTATTTTATTTATCTATTTATGGAGTTATTTCATGACCAAAGAATGCCCTGTCACTTAGATTATAGATGCCACCTTCGGCTAGTGAAGCCATTGCAAGGGAAACATGAAAGCATTGTATGGAAAGAAAGCACTATTTTCCTTTACTGAAATGTTAAAATTATATTTGCTAGCTTGTTTAAGATGCTATAAATGCTATGAAACGTGGTCTAAAATTTAATATTCACTTATTTCATGCCTTCTTTTTTGCTCCTTTATTCCTAGGATGTACTTTAATGAGAAAAACGTACTACCAAAACAAGTACAGTGAAATTGCCAAGGAAGTTTGTATTGTAATGATGCAGTTTAAACAAGATCCACATAAGTCAAATTCAGGGAAAGACAAAGTATTAAGTATAGAAACTTCCATCAAACGTGATGGTCTCAAGAAGTGATTTTCAAAATGTAATAATATGTTAACTGGTACGTAATTTTGTTGCGTATGCCATTAATAATTGCCCTTTTTCTTGATTTTCTTTCCTGCAAGATGATTCTTATGATTTGGGAGAAGCTATATTCAGTTCTTATGGTGACCATATTTTTCATATAGGTTGATTATCTTATGCCATGCTTGGAAGTCTAAACATTTTAAAGTGTGCCATTGTAAGGGATTTCTTGTTTCAGGAGTCCTGAGCATACTTCATCTCAGCATTTATTTCATTTTGGATATCTACTATGATGGTAATGAGAAATAAAATTTATATTATTGTCCACCAAACTAGGTCAAAAGGACTATATATTACATACATCCTACAAACTAGCCTCCTTTGGATTGTTGACCCAAGTTAAATATGTTCTATAACTCTTGGTTGCATCACATTAATGGGGCAGCAACCTCAAGTTGTGGTTCACATAAACCAAGGTTTTATGCTTAATCTACATTCAAGTTGTTTCTTTTGACAAGCATTCTAAACTGATAGTTTTGCCAAGAAAACTCTAAATTTTGTCATGTTGGCTGGTTTGGGTCACTTAAGTTAAAATATATGTCACTTATGTACTTTATATTATAGCATAATAATAGTAGTAAAATGAGCAATAGTATAAATAGTAACAACAGTTAGATTTTTCGGAAATTTGGAATAGTTACCTTCATAAACAACAAATTGAAAACCACTAACAAATATAAATCTAGACTCTTGGCCAAAATGGAACCAACACTAAATCTCAAACAACACAAAGAATCTTTCTCAAGAATGTATGGACACCAACTTGGGCACATAATATCCAAGCGCAATATGGATGCTAAAAATGCTCATAGTTTAGTTTTACTTTTCATTTCTTTCTTTTACTTTTTTTAAGGCAAGGCCAATGAGATTTTGGCTCATCCTTGAATTCACATCCATTGTGCCAGAGAAATCCTTCATTGTTCGAATCCAACAAACCACAATCTGATTATTTTCAAATGGGTTGTTCATGGTTTCAATTACCCAACACATTTACCAACCCTAACGACAGAAACCATAGGTTTTAATGTTATCAAACCCTAGGTCTCAATCTAGAAGATTGTAATGTCCCCATTTTGACCCCATTATATTAAAATGTAAATGATGTAATATTGTTATAAAATCATGGTGAGGATCTCAAGGCCAAGGCCCCGCCATCGATTTATTGATGCATACGGTTTGCGTGCTACTCGGGCACATTGGAATTTCAACATCATGTAATATGCATTTAATAAAAATACCCACAACCAGCTATGCAATGCAACAAAGAGATGGGGGCATGATTTTATAAGGAATTGGGAGGGAAAACATTCAAACCCTTGAGCCAACCAAGTCAAGCCAAGTGTCAATGAGGGAACCCATCAAACCCTCAACTACCCATGTTGACTTTTGTACCCAATCATTGATTTTTCCCAAGAGTTGGTTGAGGTAGTTAATGCCTTGGGGAATGGAAGGTATGGTTTTCCAAATTCGAGTATGGGCAAGCCACCCTGCATGGAAAAAAGTGTTTGGCTTCTTGGGCAAGAAAAGGGCTATGAATTGCTCCCCGAGCCATTACCCATCAACCAGCTTTGCAATCCCACGAGTTTGGAGCTACCTAGGCATTTTCCAGCCATGTTTGTTGTGTTTTTCGTTCATTATCCCAGCTGAGAAGGGCGTTTTTGCATTGTATACTAGTGGGGAAGAAGGGGAATGGAATTGGGGTTCCATAGAGACCGTTTTTGCTGTTAAATGCTGAGAGAGATGGGGAGAAAAATGTTTTCCTCCCTGTGAGTGTTTTTCTCCATCCCACAATTCGTTTTTGGATGGAAACAACTTGGGGAAAGCCCAAACCCATGGCCATCCTGTTGGTAAACCCATTGCTTTGGATTGAGCTTGAGTGCAGGCACCCAGGGTTCCAATGTAGCTTGATAAACCCAGCTGTGGACTGGCTTGGCTTAGACGAAATGATTAATTGGCTGTGAATGAGCTGGAATGTCCCCTTTTCTTTGTAGAAATCATGCCCAGCTCGAGGGTGGCCTCTGAGTGCTAAAATAATACAGGTTGGGCAGAGACCTATGGTTAGGTGGAACGTTGCAGCCACATAGCTAGTTGTTTGGGACAAATTGCACAATGAAGATAAGTGTTTTTTGTCTATGTATTTACTTCTACAATGCATTAATTTGATGATTGTTTTGATATGATGTATGCATATGATATGTGTGTGGATGAGTTTCAATTCCACTATGCATATTGCTTAATTTGTATCTGCACACCAATGTTTTATTCATATGATTCTAATAAGTGGGATGACTTTTATGAAAATCCCAAAGAATGGCATCATGTTCCCTTCCCGGAATTGGGTCCAAGGGTGGGGACATTACATTTGGTATCAGAGCTGCTGGTTGCAACATTGGGCCTTCATGGGTTACCTATCACAACTTGAAGAGGTAAGTATGCTTCCTGCTCAGCAGTAATCTTTAAGAAAATTTCAGAAAAAAATTGGAAATTTAAAATTTTCTAAGTGTTTTTGAGTTTTTATGCTAAGTTGGTTTTGGCGCAAGATTTCGAGTTCCGCCGAAACGGTCGGCTCAAGTTAGCGAGTTAGGCCAAAGCAGTCGGCAGAAAATTAACAAAGTTCGCCAAAAATATGGACAAATTTCGGCGAAACTCGCCGAGTGGAGCCGAAACGGCGAAAGAACTTAGCGAGTTGCGTCGACGAAGTTGCAGAAGTGCCCGGGGAAAGGAAGAAAATTTTCAAAATTTTTCTAAGTGTTTTTAGCAGCCGAACTCGGCTAGTTGGCCCAAAACTGCGGAAGAACTCAGCAAGTTGGCCTGCAACGACGGAAGAACTCGGCGAGATGGTCCGAAACAGTGGAAGTTTTTTCTAAGTGTTTTTCGGCATCCAAGAGAAAATTTCCGAAGAACTCGGCAAGTTGGTCCGCAACGGCGGAAAGAACTAGTGAGTTTGCGCTGAAGTTGTTGGAAGGAAAAGCTGAGTTTTCGACCGGAACAACTCGGCGAGTTGGTCCAAAAAATCTCAAAATTTTTCTAAGTGTTTTCGGTGGAAGAACTCAGCGAGTTTCCCCGTAACAGGTCGGAAGAACTCAGGGAGTTGCTCAGCAACAGACCGGAAGAATTGAATGAGTTGCTCCGAAACAGGGGATTTCAGCCGTTTTCCATGGAAATTTTTCAGGTGCCGAAAGTTGAAAAATGGCTTTGAACTCATGAGCCAGATTGTGCGAAATTGAAGAATTTACAAAAAAAAAAAAACATGAGGGCGCTATCCTCGACCCGCCCTGCAGTGGCGTAGGGAAGCCACAAGGGGTCAAGCCCCCTTGACCCCCGTCGTTCCTTGGAGACATTCGTTGAAAGTGTGAAATGCATTCTCTATGCTTTGGATGAGAAGCAGGAATTGCATGAAAGGTTGTGGAATCCTTACTAAGAGTAATTTGCTGTAATAGGCATTGCAGAAAGAGCAATGGGAGCAGCAAGGCAATGTCAATAAGAGGGAGATTCCTCACCTTAAACTGTTTATGTTTATAACATAAGGACTGCATGTTTGCAAAATAGAAAGAATGAATGTTATACACATATGTATATGTTGAATTGCTAATTCATGAGAAGATCACAGCTAATGATTGCTTGTATGCATGGTAGGGAAGCCAAGAAAAGGATCAGCTATGATGTGGAGGAGGAATTCCATGTCATGATGAGGAATTGGAAAGAGAGAATTCCTTAACTTCGCCATTGCTATTATATTTATATTTCCTAAGTTGTCTATACTGAAAATTATGGCATAGGGATGCTGGAAATGCAAGAGGATAGATGGATGAAGTGAATATGTACTAGATGGCATATTGCACAATGCATGTGAAAATGTTTTTGCGTGTATATGATATTGCATATTGGTAAAATAGTGAGGTTTTACATATGCAATGAGCCACTTAAGATAATGATTGTGGTTGCTAATAATTAGTTGTATTCGTATGGGTTGTAGGACCAAAGACAACCGAAGCATGGCTAAGGATGTGGATGATGATTGTTGCATACAATCTTACGAAGAAAGGATGGTGCAACAAATCTGTGATCATGAGGTTGGCAAAAGGACTATGAAGCCTTGGTAAGAGGCCAACTGATCAGGTAATATCAAGCGATGTTAACAACAGCCATGCAGGTAATGATTATTTATGCGTAAATTGCATGAATGTTGAAAGAGGATTTGGTGAGATCCCTTCAACTATGTTCAAACTATGATTGACTGGTTTGCATGTGGTATTGAGTGCCTAAATGTGAATGTTGACCCACTGAGTATGGTGAGGTGTGGGTAAGTAAAGGCAAGGAGCCTTGCACCCTATAGTTTCTTAGAAACCTCAATGCATTCATATGAAAATTATATCATACCATTTGAGTATGTTGGTTGTGAGTTTAACAACCAAAGCAAGTGATGACTTATGGTCCTGTTGTAGTGAATGCCATATGGGATAGGCATGGTTAGGCCATAATATGTTGGAATGCATAGTATTCATGGATTAATGCAAGGTTGTATTGAAATATTATGTGAGTGATGTAAATGTTAGGAATATGCATTGTGTGAATGCATGGGTGTGACATATATATGTTTCAATGCAGTTAGATAATAGATGAAATGGTGGACTATCGTTAATCTTGAGACCATTTCATGAGCTGCTATGAATGCAGGAGGAAAACTGCATGAAGAAGGTAGACAAGTGATGGGCTACCAGAGCACTCTGCTGGAAGGACAGAATTGCATGGAATGTGAAGTAATGAGTATTTATAGTAATTTAAATTGCATGGATAGTGTGACTGTGTCTTGCAATTTCATTGTGATAATGATGCATATATAGAAATGTATATATTTCATTGCATTTCAAATGTTAACAACTGAAGGTGTTTGAATTATTGAGTGTTATAATTACAAGATCACTTCAGTGACTGTTGTGGCAATGAAAGGATTATATGCATAGATACTCACAACGTGTTGGCTGATTGAAGTTTAGATTACAGGTAGAAAAGTCCTGCGTATGGCAATGATGATAAGTCCATAGTAAAGAACGAGATCTACCATGTGCAGAAGCCAAAGGTTATGAGAAGGTTCTCATGGTTGTAATTTATGCATGAAACAAATCTAAAAATTGTCTGGTTTAAGTTTATGAGAATAGTCTCATGGTTGCAAATCTAATTTCCGTAGGAAAACCGATTTACAAATTTCAGATTTGAGAATTTGCTTATAATTGCTAATGACTGTTTGGATTATATAGAATTGTGTCAGGAGGACATGTTGTAGGTGGATGTTCATGTATGGTAACAAGGGTGAAACCATAATGGACAGAGTGATACCACTTACGAGAGCCAAACAATATGAGGATAGCCTCATTGCTAAGCAAATCAATTTCTGTAGGAGATAGAATTGTAAATTCATGTTGAATTTAATTATTAATGCCATTGATTGGTTATGAAGCAATCAGATTTGAATTTATTGTTAAATATTGATGACTGTTTGGCTATTTGATAAGTGTGCCAGGATGACACATTGTAGAAAGACCATGTGTGATGGCCTGCAGAAGCCAAACTAGATGGGAAGGATCCTATGCCTTGGAAATGGGTTTTGGGTGAAATGCCATTATAAATTTTGATAACACCTCAAATGCACTGCGTGTGAGTGAGAGGGTGAAATTATGCCAAGAAGGCATGTGTGAGTTATGAAACGTGGAAATAATGGGGTGGAAAATCGAAGTACTATTGACTCAGAGAAGGGATCCCCATTCTTCGCCAATCAAGGAAAGATACATATGTGAAACGAATGAGTATTCGGTAACCCTAACTGAGGATATACATGTATGGTTATTAGATTTAATATGCAGAGCATGTTTTATTATTTCATTATTATTTCAGACTGCTTGAGTGGGACTAAGGCCTACATGGTTCACATCGGAAAGGGATGCATACCTTTCGGATGATGGGTTATGTTAGGGTTTTCAATATTGACTACACCCTAAGGGAATGGGCGCATTCCTGGTGTTTCAATACTTGATAGTGAATGTTATGAAATATGGTTACAATTTTAGAGCAACAATACTGATGAGTCTGCCTATCCTTCTTGTGCTATCAGCTTACACAGATGCAATTGGGTGTTGCACGCAAGAGGCAAGTGAAGAAAGGGTACTCAAGAGGACTATATGGGCAGTGGTAACCTTTCTACGCTCACACTAAAGGACACTAGAAGAGATGGATAGGCCCGAGGAGCTGTTTTGCAGAAAAGGGGTATCATCCTTGTGTAGTGTGAGTGGGTATTGTGGGGCCATGCTAGCCTGCAGTCAAGTGAGTCACCTATGGAGTTCCTGGAGGGAACCACTGGTTGCATAAGAGAAGGAGCTATGTAATCATATTATGTTGTTCATATTACCTGATAAACCCAGCCGATGTACTGGCTTGGCAATGGTTGTTGTATGCCTGATAAACCTAGTCGGTGTACAGGCTTGGCATTGGTTATTTGGGTGTTGTGGTGAAGGGTTGCTAGATGCTTGATAAACCCAGTTGGTGTACTGGCTTGGCATGTTGTTAAATTGATGCCTAGCAAACCCAGTCGGTGTACTGGCTTGGCATTGGTTATTTGCATGTTGTGGAGGTATTGGTGAAGGGTGTTATTTCCTAACAAACCTAGTCGGAGAACTGGATTGGAAATGGTTATTGTATGCTTGATAAACCCAGTCGGTGTACTGGCTTAGCATACTGATTTTTGAAATGCTTGATAAACCCAGTCGGCGTACTGCCTTAGCATACTGATTTTAGGGATGCCTGATAAACCCAGTCAGCATATTGGCTTGGCATTGCATATTCAGATGATGCTATGGAGCAGCATGTGTGTTGGTCAAGCATCCACCCCACAGGTGATCCAAAGCTTGTAAAGCAGAGAAGGAAACTTGTGGAGTAGCGAGGAAACACACAATACATATAAGTATTCATTTCCATTTATTTCTTGTTTGGAATAATGAATATTTCAGATATAAGTCTTCTAACAGCTAAGCTAATACACTATTGTTTCCTTGTTGAAAACCTTGGTCATTGCAGGAAGCAGGGACCCTGAAAGAACAATAAATTCTTGGTAAACCCAGAGAGTAACTGGTTGGAGCTATAAATGCTTGGTAAAGCCAGAGAGTAACTGGTTGGGTGCTATAAAATTCTTGGTAAAGCCAGAGAGTAACTGGTTGGGCACTATAAAATTCTTGGTAAATTCATAGAATAGTTGGTGGGAACATTAACCACTTGATGTTGTGGAGCAGCCGGCGTGCTGGCCAAACATTCCTTAATTAATTGATAAAACCCAGTCAGCGTACTGGCCTGGCATTGCCTATTCGAATGGTTGTGGAGTAGCCTGCGTGCTGTCCCAACATTCATTATTGTATCCACGGGAAATCCAAGGCTTGTAAAGCAAAGAAGGATCCTGTGGGATCAAGTGAAGACATGCAATGCAGATAAGTATTTGGTTATCTTGCAGCTTCTTGCTTATTTAATATGAATATACGTGTGTATATGATTCGGTTATGATTTCTTAAATTCGCGTTTGGAGATAAACCCTATGAAAATAAACTAAGCATGTGAATTGATTCAATGTTTGGGTGTAGGTATTGTTGGAAGCAAGGACTATGAAGGCATCATAGGGATGCATGTGGACATGTGACCATCCTAAAGAGAGATCAGTATGAGCAGTAATGAAAGATGGTGCTAGTGGAACTTTGTGGGTCCTAGCAGCCAAAGGTTCTGTAAGCAACAATGGGGAAGGGTTCCCTAGTTGAAAGGCATTAGACAGACCTTAGACACTAAAGTGTCATAGCCAAGGAAGGGAAAGTCAAGCATTCACATTGAAGTGAAAGAGGCTAAGGAGCATAGAACCACAAGTGATGGTGTGGCTCCGAATTGGAACAAGACTAAGAGGGGGAAACTCTTACTCTTCCCTTTCCTTTGAGTGATGCATCTTAGAAACAAAAGATTGTTGAGTGCATGTCATAAATGAAAACCAATTGTGTTTAATTGCTTGAAATGAATTGTGAATGCTGAAATAGTTATTTTCCTGTGAAAGGATGAACATGAATGAGTTCATGTGTATGTGGGAAAGCATGAAATGTGTGGAAGTCTCACGAGTAAAGCATGGACATTCCAGGTCAATTGGGAAAATAATTGACTAATTTTAATATTGTGTTATGCTGTCCTAACAGGAATTGCCATAATGAGTCTCACTCATGAGACATTGAAAGCCATTGGTTGCAGTTGTTACCAGCCAAGTGTTGCTAGTGAGCAAAGTGAGAACCAGTTGTGCACATTGAACATGGCAGTAGACCAAAATCTATTTGTTTTGGCTAAAAATATTCCTCAGATAGTTTCCAGGGCAGCAAGAAAGATGGCATCCATGAAATTCCAGACTTGTAGACCAGCTGGAAGGTGAATAAAAGGAAGGGATTGTTGTGGAAGCAATGCCCACCTGCAGAGATGGAAGATCAAAGCCAGCAGGAGCATTTTGTGAAGACCAAAGGACTTGGGCCTGAAAACCCAAGTAAAAAGGTGAAATGTAGGACAGACCTGCCACCATTTGTGAATTTTGAAGCATGTGTAAAGTGGGTATATATTCTGAAGTGTTGGAACATCGAGGACGGTGTTATTCCAAGGGGAGGGGAATGTAATGTCCCCATTTTGACCCCATTATATTAAAATGTAAATGATGTAATATTGTTATAAAATCATGGTGACGAGCTCAAGGCCAAGGCCCCGCCATCGATTTATTGATGCATACAGTTTGCGTGCTACCCAGGCACATTGGAATTTCAACATCATGTAATATGCATTTAATAAAAATACCCAGAACTAGCTATGCAATGCAACAAAGAGATGGGGGCATGATTTTATAAGGAATTGGGAGGGAAAACATTCAAACCCTTGAGCCAACCAAGTCAAGCCAAGTGTCAATGAGGGAACCCATCAAACCCTCAACTACCCATGTTGACTTTTGTACCCAAGAGTTGGTTGAGGTAGTTAATGCCTTGGAGAATTGGAGGTATGGCTGTCCAAATTCGAGTATGGGAAAGCCACCCTGCATGGTGTTGAGATATTGTAACTTCAAAGAATATTATAATTGTACTTTATTATTCCGGAGACGTTTCATTCCTCCATGAAGATCTTATTGTATATCCGGAGATGTTTATTCCTCCGTCGGAATGTGGTAACTCGGGTTATTAGACTTCCCTAGTGGGATTCGGCCCTGTATGAGTTATGTGGGTCAAAGGGTTATTAGACCACCCTAGAGGGGTCAGCCCAGTCAGTTGTAGTGGGGTATTTAACCTATTGGTTAAATACGAGCCTACGTGTTCTTGTGTAAAAGACAAGTCGAAGTAGTGTATAAATAGAGGAAGTGTATTCCTCATTTAACACACACACTCACTTGAGAAAGGCGCACTTGTGGAGGAGAGGTCTGCTATGGTGGAGGAGGAGATCATGTCTTTGGTTTGCATCTTTATATATTGCTGGTCATCTATATTGAGGAAGCTTTGCTGGGTTTTCTACCCCATGAGGGTTTCCCAGGATAAATCTGTGTCTCTTGTGTTTATGCTATGCTTGTTGTTTCTTCAGTGATCCTATATATGCTATTATTGTGAAATGGAATGTAATGCTGCTATTTTCTCTCTTATCATATTAAATCTTAACATGGTATCAGAGCTAACTTGAAGGAAGACAAGGTATGGCACTTAAGACACTTGCTTTACTTACGACAATTTGAAGGTTGGGGTTTTATATAGCAAAAACCAGTCATCGTGGAACTTTCGCTATAAATCCATTTTGGAGAAGGTTCAAGATATGAAACCTTTACAGGTCGTATATAACATCTCCATGTATCTTGTGTCCAAAGGGAACCCTCAGATTCGTTGTACTTTGTAAGTTATGATCAGTACAAGTTAGGGTTTCTGCCTCTTCCAAATCTCAGTCAAAATCAGGTGACCTAGGAAAAAAGGTCATAACTTGGGCTAGGAAGCTCCAAATGAAATTCTGTAAAAAGTGAAATGTAGTACACAGACTGTACTATCTCAAGCAACGTTTTCAGAGGATGAAGATGAACCAGTGACACGTGGCACGCTGTACAAGTTCACTCTCCTGTTTTATCCCATAAACAGGTCACGTTACGACACTTGGCATAACTCTCTCTCAGAGAGTCCAATTGAGTTCAGACCTATCAGGATGGAAAGATAACAGGGCAATATATTTCAGGAAAAGTTTTCAGAAGCCGAAGTTCAAACAATGACACGTGGCACGCCGTACAAGTTCGCTCTCCTGTATTATCCCAAAACAAATCACATTGCGACATTTGGCATAACTCTCTCTCAGAAAATCCAATTGAGGTCAGACCTGTCAGGATGGAAATATGATAGGTCAGGCTACTGCAAAAAAAGTTTTCAGACCCTGTGGAGTTAAAATTTTGGAGTTATAGCAGAAACAATCAGGTACATATTTCTGTCAAAACAGAATTATTTTTGGAGCACCTTTATTCATGGCTTCCGGAATTTAGGGTTTGGGAGAAAGTTAGAATTTTTGGAATCGGAATACACGGCTGAATGCTACTCAAGAAAATAAAAATTTAGAGACCAAGATCAAATTTTTTGGTTGGGTAGAAGACCGGGCTTGGTTAAACCCTAGCTCGGGATTTTGATCGGAAAGATGGAAAATTAGGGCTTCAGCAAAAGTTGGAATTTTTGAAGTCTGTAACCACAGCTGGAAGCTCCTCAGAAAAATAAAAGTTTAGAGCCTTGGATCAAACCTTTTGATTGAGCAGAAGGGTGGGCTTCATCAAACCCTAGTTCGGGATCCTGTCCAGAAGATCCAGAAGTTTCAAAGGCAATTTTGAGGGGTTAAATTTTGGAGATTTCAAAATTGAAGTATGCTAGTTTGATCAACTCAGCAAGACACATCCTTCCATTCATTCGAAAGTGTGAAAGTCAAAGATTGAATTTTTAGGGTTTCTCTAGCAAACCCTAATCAAGCTCCAGATCAAGTTTCAGGGGGAGTTGAGGCTAAGGCCTTACATAAGAAGACTACAAGAAGTCTCGACAGGTATGACTTAAGGAGGTTCAGGTATGTCTTGGAATCTGATTCTTGATTAAGTTCATGATGTGTTTGTCTTCATATTATTTATTAGTACAATCTTGATTAATGTTAGAATTGTCTTATCACCCTAGTAACAGTATGAATGCATGTGAATGATCGAAGACATTCATTGATTAGGGCTATATGATTGTACTAATGCATTATGGTGTTGTGTGAGGTTGATGTTGTCTGCTAACAAGATACAGGTACATCACAAAAGACAAATCAAGTTCCATGACCATGACAACATGAAGACAAAGACTCATCCATAATATTTGTTCTACTTACGAGGTATGTATGACTTTGTTATATTATGCTTAACCTATGAGACATGCAGGTTCTAGCTCAGGATCTCTAAATCATTGAAGATATTGTTTAGGTATGTTGTACATAACTAAGCAGGTATATTAATCTAGGTATGTTTACCTATGTCAAGTTAGAATCTTACCTTGTGTTAGGATCCCTTATATAAGTGTACTTGGTATGATTGGTTATGCTTATTCATAAAGTTAGTAATCAAGGGTTTATGCATATTATGTCTCTTATCTTGGTTGATTATTTAACTAACTAGATCAGACAAGAATATGCATGAGTAAAAGAAGACTTCCCTGAAACCTTGAATATTATCTATAATCATGACTATACATATTCAAGATTATTTAGAATTAGAATGTTTTGAGAATATACTATTGAATGTATGTTTGTGTATGAGATCATGAGGATGACACTAGTGCACACTTGAGCATGCACAGTGGTACAGAATGAATAGAAGTTCAAAAGACATATAGAAGATCAAGCGGGAGGCAACCACACAAACATAAAAGATAAGTATTTGAGTTGTTATTTGAAATAGTAAATGATATTGCTTGTATGCATATTTGTATTCCTAGAATATATCATGTTGAGTGTAAACATTCATAGAGCAATGAACAGTATACTACTAATATGCATATGATTGGTAAGTTGGACAAACATTCCATTGTTGCTTGTCTAGAATGAAACCTCTTTGCTGACATGCTGATAGCTGTGCACACTCTCAATAGTATGTTCTGGTAGAGATGGAAGGCATCTAGATAGCCACTGTATGCATACAGGATATGGAAAGTGTTGTGCCAAAGTATTGCTCAAAATAGTTACATAACTATGTAAATGATATCTGTATGCATAATAGGTTATCATGTCAATATGATTTGATGATTATGAAGTATTACTAATCATGTACTTAATTCTGATTTGTAGGAAAGATCATGATGAATGATGAACACTGAACAAGCGATGGATATTCAACACAAGGATTTACAAATCAAACACACTATAGAAGGCTTGTGGCTAGAAAATTCTCTTAGAAAGAGGAAGAGAATCATGATAAGATGTTTGCTCCAAGTGGCTAGAAAAGACCATTCTCTTAATGGTGTAATTAAAGAAGAAGTGTGAATCAGGTTTTGTATGGGTACCCAGGATCGATAATCAATTGATGAGCTTAATGATCACCATGGGTGATGAGGATCTCAACCTTTGCTACAAGGTTGAATATTGTTTCTATACACAGACGACATGGATGCAAGAAGGAACTCACCACAGAGTTCAAATGATATTGAGGCTCATATCAGTAGACCCATCTAATGAGAGATGGCACAGATAGATATGCAGAAGACCATTCAATGCAGAGTGTGAATGATGTTCAGTCACAAAGGGAGAATTGACAGTTTCTTGATAAGCTTGGGCTTTACCAAAAGTAAAGTTGTTCCTAACCTTTACCTTAAGGTTGTGGATGATGAACCTATCATACCATTATTGTATGACGATGATCTCTTTCTGACAAGGAATGGGAAACAGATCATGAAAAGAAAGAAGAAGATGGCTGAAGAAATGAAAATGAAAAATCTCAGATTGATGCATTACTTCCTAGGTCTGGAAGTATGACAAGGCTCAGAAGGAATCTTTCTCAACCAGGGAAAGTATGCTGAGAAATATTAAAAGGACTTGATGTGTTGGAATGGCCACTCTTGAAGTTGTTATCAGATGACTCATCAGAGTTAGTGGATAGAACTCTGTACAGACAAAATATTAAGTCATTGATGTGTCTAACAAATACTAGGTCAGATATATGCTTTGCTGTGAACACCTTGTGTCAGTATCTAGTGGAAAACCAGATGTGTTCACCTGTTAGTTGCAAAGCGTGTGATGAAATACCTAAAAAATACGATAGATTTTGATCTATGTTATCTTAGAGATCATGACTTCAGATCGCCACACAGATGTTGATTGGGAAGAAATTGTATCAGACAGGAAGAGCACATCGAGAGGATGTTACTATCTGGGATCAGCCATGATCTCATGGTTTAGAAGGAAGCAATATAGTGTGGCTCTTAGCACAAGCAGAATATATGGCTTCTTGCTCTACTAAGTTATAAAACAGTATGGCTTCAGGATTGTTTGACTTAGAGATAGACCCAACTATGATCCTATGTGACAAACATAGTTGTTTCAAGATGGCAGAGAATCTAGTGTTCCAAGATATGGTGTAGAAAGGAACCAAAAGTTTGAATTTGTAACAAGTTACCAATGTACTAACCAAACTTCTACCGATCCGATGTACTAACCAAACCTCTACCTCAAATAAAGTTTTCCGAGACAAACTTAATATAGTTCAGAAGGACCCTCCTCGAAAGGGGGAGTGATGTGATAACTCATGATGAGATTGCCTGCATCGACAGTGAGGTCGATGATGAGGATACCTATATTAGTGATGCCGACAGAGAGGTTGGTGGATGGTCCTTAGACAGGGTCAAAGGTGACAAGGGGATTGCATCATCCTTGAACATATGTTCTAAAGAGAGCCGTAGACGTATGTCTTCGAGAATGAAGTCCTTGGTGGACATGATAGGATTGCATCATCCTCAAGAGAGCTGTAGATGTATGTCTTCGAGAATGAAGTTCTTGGTGAACATGTGAGGGGATTGGATCATCCCTGGACTTCAGTCCTAAAGAAGAGCCATAGACGTATGTCTTCGAGAATGAAGTTTTTGGTGAACATGTGAGGGGATTGGATCATCCCTGGACTTCAGTCCTAAAGAAGAGCCGTAGACGTATGTCTTCGAGAATGAAGTCCTTGGTGGACGGTTGAGGATTAAGTCATCCTTGGACGTAGGTCCTAAATGTACGGTTGAGGATTAAGTCATCCTTGGACGTGGTCCTAAATGTACGGTGAAGGATTAAGTCATCCTTGGACGTGGTCCTAAATGTACGGTGGAGGATTAAGTCATCCTTGGACGTGGTCCTAAATGTACGGTGGAGGATTAAGTCATCCTTGGACGTGGTCCTAAATGTACGGTGGAGGATTAAGTCATCCTTGGACGTGGTCCTAAATGTACGATGGAGGATTAAGTCATCATTGGACGTGGTCCTAAATGTACGGTGGAGGATTAAGTCATCCTTGGATGTGGTCCTAAATGTACGGTTAAGGATTAAGTCATCCCTGGACGCGGTCCTAAATGTACGGCAAGGATTGGATCATCCATGGACTTTGGTCCTGTGAACTGAGCCGTAGACATGAGGTCTCCGAGAATTGATAGGACTGGATTGTCCCTGGACTTCGGTTCAAAAGGTACATGATAGGACTGGATCGTCCCTGGACTTCGGTTCAAAAGGTACATGACTGGATTGTATCATCCATGGACCTATGTCCTAAAGAGAGTGGGATTGATCATCCTGTAATATGATCGTGTGTGTTGCAGGATATGCTGCTATGTATTAGTGAGAATACATGCTTTTGATGATGGATGTATTAGTGAGAATACATGCTTTTGATGATGGATGTATTGGTGAGAATACATGCTTTTGATGATGGATGTATTAGTGAGAATACATGCTTTTGATGATAGATGTATTAGTGAGAATACATGTTTTTGATGATATATGTATTAGTAAGAATACATGTTTTGATGATAGATGTATTGGTGTGGATACTAATACAGATGATCCAGATGATGTAGATCGTGATGATCCAAATGCTGTAGACCGAGATGATCCAGATGTTGTAGATCGAGATGATTCTGATGCTGATAATCATATGATGACGATGCTGATGATCGTGAGGATCTAGATGTTGATGGTGTTGTAGTTGTTCGAGTGATGCAGAAGATAAAGACTCACTACTGAAGATGTTGATGTTCCAGTATTGAAGATATTCCAGTAACTGCTTGAGTTACTGATGATGTTGAGAAAGCTTCCAATGATTTATAGAGGTATCATGTATGATGTTGATGACTCCTTGCTTGTGCAGATGCTGTTATAATATCCTTCTCGTTAAGGGGGAGTGTTGAGATATTGTAACTTCAAAGAATATTATAATTGTACTTTATTATTCCGGAGATGTTTCATTCCTCCGTGAAGATCTTATTGTATATCCGGAGATGTTTATTCCTCCGTCGGAATGTGGTAACTCGGGTTATTAAACTTCCCTAGTGGGATTCGGCCCTGTATGAGTTATGTGGGTCAAAGGGTTATTAGACCACCCTAGAGGGGTCGGCCCAGTCAGTTGTAGTGGGGTATTTAACCTATTGGTTAAATACGAGCCTACGTGTTCTTGTGTAAAAGACAAGTCAAAGTAGTGTATAAATAGAGGAAGTGTATTCCTCATTTGACACACACACTCACTTGAGAAAGGCGCACTTGTGGAGGAGAGGTCTGCTATGGTGGAGGAGGAGATAATGTCTTTGGTTTGCATCTTTGTATATTGCTGGTCATCTATATTGAGGAAGCTTTGCTGGGTTTTCTACCCCATGAGGGTTTCCCAGGATAAATCTGTGTCTCTTGTGTTTATGCTATGCTTGTTGTTTCTTCAGTGATCCTGTATATGCTATTATTGTGAAATGGAATGTAATGCTGCTATTTTCTGTCTTAGCATATTAAATCTTAACACATGGAAAAACGTGTTTGGCTTCTTGGGCAAGAAAAGGGCCATGAATTGCTCCCCAAGCCATTACCCATCAACCAGCTTTGTAATCCCATGAGTTTGGAGCTGCCTGGGCATTTTCTAGCCATGTTTGTTGTGTTTTTCCTTCATTCTCTCAGCTGAGAAGGGCATTTTTGTATTGTATACTAGTGGGGAAGAAGGGGAATGGAATTGGGGTTCCATAGAGACCGTTTTTGCTGTTAAATGCTGAGAGAGTTGGGGAGAAAAACGTTTTCCTCCCTGTGAGTGTTTTTCCCCATCCCACAATTCGTTTTTGGATGGAAACAACTTGGGGAAAGCCCGAACCCATGGCCATCCTGTTGGTAAACCCATTGCTTTGGCTTGAGCTTGAGTGCAGGCACCCAGGGTTCCAATGTAGCCTGATAAACCCAGTTGTGGACTGGCTTGGCTTAGACGAAATGATTAATTGGCTGTGAATGAGCTGGAATGTCCCCTTTTCCTTTGTAGAAATCATGCCCAGCTTGGGGGTGGTCTCTGAGTGCTAAAATAATACAAGTTGGGCAGTGACCTACGGTTGGGTGGAACGTTGCAGCCACATAGCTAGTTGTTTGGGACAAATTGCACAATGAAGATAAGTGTTTTCTGTCTATGTATTTACTTCTGCAATGCATTAATTTGATGACTGTTTTGATATGATGTATGCATATGATATGTGTGTGGATGAGTTTCAATTCTGCTGTGCATATTGCTTAATTTGTATCTGCACACCAATGTTTTATTCATATGATTCTAATGAGTGGGCTGAGTTTTATGAAAAGCCCAGAGAATGGCATCATGTTCCCTCCCCGGAATTGGGTCCAAGGGTGGGGACATTACAAAGATTTAGGTAGATTTACATTGTCTTCATATGCATCATTATTGCATCACAAGTATATGTTTTTTCTTAACCACGAAACAAAGAAAAAATGGCCATGAAATAAAGAAAAAATGGAAGATACAGGGGAAAGGGAAATATGGGAATTTAAAATCAAATGATAGGGAGATGCAAGGTTCAATCTTTCTTCCATATGGATTTGTATCAATTGAAAGAAAAATTTAATAATTTGTAAAAAGGGGTGCAAGGACAATAAGATCGATCCTCTTACCTCCATTGAGAAGAGCCGCAGAGGTGCATTTCCTTGAATATTTGTAGAGAGCTCACACTATTTCCACTTGTGTCTTTCAAATAATTCACTCATTCTCCTCCTTTCCTCTTTTGAAACTAATGAAATTATTTTTGAATATATGGATACACATCGATTTGACATATCCTCCCAAGAAATGTCTTGGACAGATTGGTGTTGATGCCCAACAATTGGACCTAGTTTATTTTCACCCTAGAATGCTTTACGAGATTGAGCTTGCTTATTTATGGTAGGTCATTATACCCACCATTTCCTTCAATTGACTAAACTAGTTTGTTTGAAATAAGTAGTGGAGAGTGCTAACACTAACCTCCTATTTCATACATAATAATTGGATCTGAGAGAGTAGATTTCCTGCCAAATTTGCCACTTAGACATAGTAGTGAAAGAAATAGAAGTGATTCCCCGAATCAGATATTGAGGGAAGAAAACCGACCAGAATTAAATCATAGATTTTGGTAAGGAAGATCCCTAAGAAGTGATCTGAGAAGGTGACTCCACTAATGGAACTCCACTGGGAGGGAAAAAAAATTGCAGTAAAACACTCTATAGTTCAACAATCAGAACCATTGCAAAGTTTTTTTGTTATCTCACCTGGGAATATGCTTGGGTATGAGCAGTTATGCCAGGCTCCGAGATCCCGTCGGATGAGCATCTGTTGAAGCATCTATTTCAGTAGTTGCATATCCATCATCTGTATTTTAATCTATTGATGTATTTCAATCTAGAAATAACTCTGATAACTCTGAACAAATATAAACTCCGAACTGTAAAATAAGATATTCCCAGTTGTAAAAAAATTGTTAAACAGAGCAATCAATCGATTGAATCCATGGATCTCACTAGGAACACCTAATATTTCTCCTTGGAAACGATTATCATGATCTCCATTTCTCTTATTTTGCGGGAAAATGGTGGGAAATAAAAATTAGGGGAAGTTCCCATAAGCTAAGAAAATACTCCCTCCAAAGGATCAATAACAATTTTTTTAACCTCTTTTATGTGATTCCCTCCAAAGGATCAATAACAATTTTAATCTCTTTTATGTGGTTTTTCTACTATTTATTTTATCTCAATCATTAGTTTAACAAAAAATTTAAAACATTTATTTTATCTCAATCATTTGACTTTAGTTTTTTCCTTAAAAGAAAATAATTTTATAAGTGATATCAATTAGAATATAACCTATTTTACAAAGGAAAATATTATAGGCGTTCTTTCGTGTAGGAGCATCTTAAATTTGAAAGCAGGAACATGTAGAGTGCAGGGATGGTTAATGTTACCCCCTCCCCTTGGGATCCATTAAAATTACCCAAGGAAAAAAACATTAATTTACTAAATTTTAACACTACAGATGGATTTTGAATCCATTTGAAGTGTTAAAATTTAGTAAATTGTACAAATTCATTGTCAAAATTGTAATTTTCCATTGTCGGGGTGACATAACTAAAAATGACTAACATAAACGACTAATTCATATTTTTAGTCGTTGTTACTTATTCATATTTGTATTCCTGTGACTAAATTAGTCATTTACGTTAGTTACTTTTATTTTAATTACTTTTTATCTAGTCGTATATTTTATCCCGTGACTAAATTAGTTATTTATCTTAGTCATTTTTAGTAGGCCCACTTAAAATTGCTCAATTTTGGTCATTTATCCCTTGAAGAAACTGTGGTGATTAACTTTTTTAGTCGCCTAGTCACTTATATCTCATTTTGTACTAGTGTAGGTTCAATTGCATATAAAATTGCATGTATTTCTAAGAGTAGAGCTCAAAGATTTTTTCATACATGTTTCCATAATTAAGAAATATGTACATGATCTGAACCATGTGATTAATTGGGTTGTGGTCCATGTGTAAACAAAGAAAGAGCTCCAAATAGATCCACTATGCATCATTTGTAGTAAAGTAACATTGCTCCAAAAGTGAGCCATCAAGTAGGGTAAAGGCGCAATGGAAGCACTTTGGTCCCAATGAGACTACGTAGGGGCTCGAGGATGCCATGAAAAGAGGCATATTGATTTTTTTAGGAAACACTAAGGACAATGTTATTTCAAGAGGGAGGGGAACGTAATACCCCGATTTTGACCCTTGGCATGTATCAAATCATATTATGTAAAACTTTGTGAATATGATAATAAGGAATCCTAGTGTGAAAGTTAAGGCTAAGGGCCGTCTAGCAAATGGATAAGCATAATTTATGATGCAAATATCCTTATAAGGGCAATGTGTTAGGCTTGCCACTATGACTAAAATGTATGGACATATATTCTATTGGAATATATTATAATGGCCCAATATGGTTGTGTATAGAGAACTACAGGGGTTATGGTTCCACTGGAAAGGAAGATGAAAGGGGGCATACGGGAAAACAAATTCTGTGTTTCCCTATGTCATCCTTAGAACTCATCTCCTTTCTACCATGTGCCTTAAATAAGCCATTTACTTCTTCTGAATTATTAAAACCAATCATTCAATGGATGTAAGAGCTTGTTGAGAAAGTATTCTCATGTAGTTATGGAGGAATGAGTTAGGTACACTTATGTGAATTGAAAATGTCTTACATTCAATGTTTAAATATAACACTAGTCATTTTTTCATGGGTTTTCTCCTTGGTATTGAATCTAACATTCAATCCATCCTAGGAGTGGGAATAAACCAAAATCAACATTATGGAGAGAAATTGTAAACCTGTGAGAAAAAATGATAGTTGTAGATAAACTTAAATGCTAGGAAAATTAGGAAACCTTCATCACCGATTGATCTTCGGATGCTTCAACATAGTCTTCATGCAAGGGAGAGACACTATTGATAGAACCCCACAAAATATATGCTTCTGTTACAGTTTCATAGGAACTTTTCGAATTTATCTCTCTTATTTTATTGTTCACATAAAATATATATATATATTATGTCCTATAAATTAAATAATTAAAAATTAGAACTTCATCACCAGCTTGCTTGAGGCTTGAATATATTCCATTGATTGGAAATAATGTTGGCCAGGCCACCGAAATAACCTAGCAGATTTTCTGGATTTTGGTGTTTCTTGTACGGGCCAATGGGATCGGTTGCAGAGATTGGATTGAAATGTCATGTCAGTTGCGTATATTAATGTAAATTTGATTTGATGACTTATAGCGTTGCATAGCACATAAATTCGCAGTTTCACCTTATGAAGATCCAGTGTAGAAATTTGTAGAGAAAAAGCGAAACACAATAATGAGAAAACTGAATATATTTCACGAATGTAAACGTTATGACTATCCGCAGCTGTTGATAACATGGATAAACTATAGTGAAGTCCCAGTACAATAGTATTTTCCATGGAAAGAAATACATATTTTGGTACACAGATGTTAAGGTTTAGTTTCTGAGGTGTTTATACATGTAGACAAAACTCTGGATACGGAAGAACATGAGCATGAATATAAGTTGAGCAGATTAGACTTGCTAAGCTTTGTGAAGTGTACTTTAAGAAATCGTGTACCATTGATTTTGCTCATGATTGTCTTTATACGGCCATTTAGTCATATTTTTTGTATTTACATTGATAGGTGGTTTTATTTGAGATTTGGGATGGACTAGATCTTATGATTTTCTTAAATTGTAAAAGGATGAGACAAGTGTATTATCTAGATTAATTTTATGGTAGTAGTTCCAAATTCAAAATAAACAACTATACAAAATAACTAGTAGCTATGCATGGATAACTAGTAGTTCATGCACACATAACCAGCAAATGGTGCAACTACCCATGGAAAACAAGTAACTTGTTTGTGGCACTTAACTTGTCATCTATCAGAGTTCACCAACCACAAGTTAAGTAATTGTGCTAGTTTAAATTTATGCGATAGATTTTGTATTTATAGTAATGTGACTTTATTTTTGTCATCCAACATACCCCTTCTCCCTCTTTTGATGAAGCTTCTTAACCCCTTCATTAGTTTAGGTTATTGCATTATTCATCCTTCGATGAACGATAACACATCTACCCTCCCCATCCTCTACCTGACACTTGTAGAGACTAACGTAGAAAAATGGAGCTTCTAATTGCAGGGTGGAAATGCGAAGGTGGGTAACACTTTGGTGAGAATCGGCGGGGTAAGAACTCTAGCATATGTTATTCGGCCGAATAACGTTAATTATTCGGCCGAATAATTATAATTATTCGGCCGAATAATTAACGTTATTCGGCCGAATAATATAGTATTTATTCGGCCGAATAATCTTTAACGGGCCACCGTCAAACATAACGGAGGCCTCGGAATATGTGCCATGGGCTAGCCGGACGGAGCAAACTCACAGCGGTGGAAATAAGTGTTCGGCCGAATAATTGTTCGGCCGAACACTTGTTCGGACCGAATAATTGTTCGGCCGAACACTTGTTCGGCCGAATAATTATTCGACCGAACAAGTGTTCGGCCGAACAATTATTCGGCATATAAGCTCTGTCCCGGCCCCTCTCCCGTCATTATCGTGGGATCTTGTGGACCCCTTTCGTGTTGGTAGGCGTCCGTCTGCTCCGTCACCCCCGCTGCCCTGTCGCCCGTCCGCTCCGTCACCCCGCTGCCCTGTCGCCTGTTAGCTACCCTATTGGTCGACGGCGTGTGTTGTCGACCTGTAAGCCTGCGTGTAATTAGAGCGTTCGTTGTTTGTTCGTTGTTTAGCCACCCTGCATGCAAGTTATACTGTCTGCTGCTTGCTGCTTGCTGCTGGTAAGAGGTGGTGTTCTGGTGCGCAGGGACGATTCGGCATAGACTGCAGGTATTCAACATATTGTTTGCAGCTTGTTTGCTGTTTGCTGCTTGCTGCTTGCTGTTTGCTGCTTGCCTTATACTTTTGCTGTTTCCTGCTTGCTTGTAGGGCTTCACAGTTACGGGTGGTTGAAGGTATCGTTTCGTTTTTCTGTTTTTCGGCTTTAAGTGGTGGTGTTCTGGCGCGCATGGAGGATTCGGCATAGACTGCAGGTATCGTTTCGTTTTTCTGTTTTGTTTGCTGCTTGCTTGATTTTGCTGCTTGCTGCTTGCTGTTTGCTGTTTGCTGTTTTTTGTTTGATGCATGTGTAATATGTTTGCTGTTTCCTGCTTGCTTGTAGGGCTTCACAGCGCGGGGTCGAACGTCGTTGCGGGTGGTGGCAGATCGACACGGCGTTTGCAGTGGGTGAAGGTATCGTTTCGTTTTTCTGTTTTTCGGCTTGTGTATTTTATTGAAGTTTGTTATCGCTATTTTTTGTTGCTAAAATGTTATTGATCTTATGCAGGTCTCCCAGTTCGTCTGCTACGGCTGCTCTGTTCCGGGTGGAAGAAATTTTATCTGCGCTGTCGTCCGAAAGATTTCAGGTCGCGCTCATTTGTTTTGGCTGCGTTTTAGAGGTAAGGTGGATAAATCCTTTTAATTCCCGTTTATATAAATTGTTTTTAATCGTTTTGTAATTCCCATATTCTCTGTATATTGCACTCTGCCCAACTAGGCAGAGGCCATGGACTCTGTCCAACTGGGCAGAGTCCATGGACTCTGCCCAGTTGGGCAGAGTCCATGGACTCTGCCCTGTTGGGCAGAGTCCATGGACTCTGCCCAGTTGGACAGAGTCTTTAAATTTAAATATAAAGAAATTTTTTGAGTACTTTTTTAAATTGTTGTATTTGGCTGTGTTTAGAAAAGAAATTAACATTAATTTAAATTTGAAAGAACATTTGTAAGTTGTATGTAGGCTTGTTTTACTCTTGAACTCTGTCAACTCGTCTAAGTTGACAGAGTTCATGAACTCTGTCGACTCGTCTAAGTTGACAGAGTTCATGAACTCTGTCGACTCGTCTAAGTTGACAGAGTTCAGATATTAATTATATTATCTACTTTGGCAATAGATAGTTCAGATACAAACAAATTTCAGATAGTTCAACTCTATTTTTGATAGAACAACAATGTAAATGGACTTGAGGTATAAGGAAACTAAAGACATGAATAGATTTTAATTTATAAGTATTATACTAAGTCTTATGTAATTTAACAATGATGACATGAACTCTGTCAACTAAAAGACATGTTGACAGAGTTCATGAACTCTGTCAACATGTCTTAGTTGACAGAGTTCATGAACTCTGTCAACCTGTCTTAGTTGACAGAGTTCATGAACTCTGTCAACATGTTTTAGTTTAGCTTAGATACACAGTCTATTTTTGAGAAAACAATAATTTAAATGGATTTTATGTAAAAGGGAACTATAGACATTAATAGGTTTTAATCTAAATGTACTATAGTAAGTTTTATAAAATACTAGGTGATGTTATGTCAGAATGGTTCGAGTTTTATTCTAGTAAAGGTGGTAAATTGGTATTGTGTTTTCTTTTGTTTGCAACATGGCTGGCTTGGAGAACATAATACCAAGAATTGTTACCATTATTAGATTGAAATTAAAGATCATTGTCAAACGAGGCCAATTTGAGAAACATGACATTTAACTCAATCATAATACTTGAACAGTAAGTTTTTTTTGTTCTATGGGACAATGAGATTATTTGTAGATATAATTTATGTCTAGAGTAATAAAATTTCTGGTTTAAATTTGTAGTTTAAGAAATTGAAAACGATTATCAAATGGAAAATTTTGAAAACATAAAACATGAATTGTCAATTTTTATTTTATTGTCAATAATGAAAATATTTTCAAGACTTAATTTATGTTTCAGATATTAAGTTGTATTAAGAAGGTGAGAGAGATTCATGATTTATGCTTTAGGTATTAAGTTATGTATTAAGAAGGTAAAAGAGATTCATGATTTATGTTTTAGGTATTAAGTTATGTAGTGAAGAGGTTAAATAGATTCATGATTTATGTTTTAGGTATTAAGTTATGTATGAAGAAGGTAAAAGAGATTCATGAACTAATACACATAAAAAAAAACCTATTATTTAGTACTTAACTATATTGGTTCCATTCATTTTAAACATCAAAAACACCTAAAAGATTGGTACATTAATTCATCATGATGATAAATTAGGTAAATCTAGGTACTTGTTAAATAACTTAGTCTATTAAGTAGTTGGTTTTTAGAGTTCATAGAATTAACTTGTAGGATTTGAATATGTAATTAGTTGATTTGTCTTTAGGTGTAGGCATTATATATCAAATGGAAAGAGAGGATTCTTTAAGGCGAAAGCGTAGGAGGTCTTCACAATCTTCTGGCGTAGGTGGTACGAGTGATAATCGGAGGTTGTCAACCTCTCCTCGGGACTCTAATTTATTGTATAGTTCACACCGACAAGGTGAAAGGGGTACAAATGATTCCCCTGTATCTTCTATGGGAGAACGTCGATCTCGACCCTCTATTGGTACATATGAATATCAATCTTTGAACATTTATATATATGCAAATTGTTTTTTTGAGAGTGCAAAATTTGTAGTTGTGTTTAAACTAGACTTTGTCATATGAAGCAGAGGATGGTTCGGAAGATGCTCCTAATTCTATAGGGAGGGAGACAGGGCAAACGAGGGAGACGGATGACGATGCAGAGCAAGGTTCTCAAGAGGCTCACCATTCGGCACGAGGTGATGAAGGTAGAGCTAGGACACAATATGTTGAATTAACTGAGGGTTGTACACCCATTACGACATATCCATCTGATCTACCTCGGGAGCTTCCATGGGAAGGTGGTAATCATCAAATGACTCTTGAAAGATGTAGATCTCACTATGAAAAGTTGCAAAATGATTTGTCTACTATGGATCTTCCTCCGGAGAGTAAACAAAGTTTGGAGATTGTCTTGGGATCATTGCAAAACTTCATTCAAGCATATGAGAATCTTGGGCCGACTACAGATGGTTTTGTAGATTTGATGCGAAGACGAAGGGATCAAGTGATGGGTCCAGACAAATGGGATGTTGTGAAAGAAAGAGTGACAAGAGAGCAGGCCAAATCAATGTTTAATTTCAAAGAAGGTTTGAAAAAAGATATGTTGAAAGTGCAATATTTCAAACATCCTCATCTGGCACACTTACTTTATGATCGGTTTCTTGCTTCCTATGGTCGTTTTCCATGGAACAATGAGGTTTCTCAGTATTTTGCTAGATTTTTTTATGCCGAGTTTTTTTTAAATATGAAGCCAGATTATACTGATGTTCATTCAAAATTTTATGGAGTTGGGAAGGGTCGAATATATGATCGAGAGGGTGCACATAGAGATCCTGCAACTCTTAGACCTCCGCCCCAGATATCTCGTCCACCTAGGTTGGTGGCATTAAAATCAGAGATGGAGCCCACATCTCAACTTGGGACGACAGCAAGGAATTTTGTTGGTGATGGGCTATCATCAGTATTAGTGGGAGTAGATGTGGGGTTGGTTAGAGAAAGGGCTCGTTCTGCTATTCGTCAAAAGTTTGTTTATAAAACTGATGATGAAATAGATGGAATGAGCATTGAAGATGTCAGGGCATATGCAAAGATTTGTCGTGACTTAGCAGCAAATGTTATATCCAACGACACATCGAGTTTGGGAGAGGTTCGTTGACTACATGATATGATTTGATTTGAATTAAATATTTTATTTATCTTGATTTTATTTTTTTTGTTACCTTATCATAGGTACATTATGTAAATGTTTAAATTGGTTGCAGTTTTCAAGAATGATGAACGAAAATTCTTTTCACATTTCAACTAGCGAAAATGTAGGGAGAGAGGTACATATTTATTATCAACATATTTGTACTTATGTTTGAATTTGATATATATATATATATAAATTATTATTTTTTGAATGATAATTTAACTGTGTATTTTATTGTTAATTTGACTCATCCATGCAGGTTTCTTTAGATACCAACTTTATAAATGATTTACCATCTATTGTGAGCTAATGTTTTTTAAATTTTTTGTTTGAGTTTTAAGTTTTAATTGGTATAGTAATTTTTTTGTTTTGTATTATATGTTTTATTTATTAATACAATTTAAATTTTAGGGTGGAGATATCGGTTCTTTGCTTAATGATGCAGATATTGGTAGAGAGGTAATTTCATTGATTGCTTTAATTTTGCTTTAATTTTGTTTACTGTTTTAATATTTTAATTTTTGTGGATTTAGATTTATGAGATTCATAAATTGATTTTATATATGGATTGCAGCTTGGGTCTCTCAAATCTTTTGGAGGCAAAGGAAAAAGTCCTTTGGAGGATGGTGGTGGACAAGCATTTGGAGAATTTGATGTAATATTGTTAATATTTGAATTGTATTTTGATATATTAGTTTAATATTTTAATTTTTTGATTATAGTTTAAGTAATTTAAATGATATGAACATAATTTTTTTTTACACATGTTGCAGGGAGGGTTGAGTCCAGGGGGAGGCTTGAGTGGAGGAGGGGGAGGCCCGAGTGGAGGATAGCACAGACATTTTAATTTTATAGTTCATGGTGTCCACTATTTTTTGTTGTTGATATGCATTTAGATTGGAAACATTTGTCTTGGACATGTTGAGGAGGTTTATTTTTGGACGAGATATATACATGTTCATGATTATTTTTTTGGAGATTATATACATATAAATTTTGAACTTACATATTTCGTGAATCATGGTTTTTAAATGATTTCTAAGTTTATTTTTGTTTATTTGACATATTTGGTGTTAAATTTAGTTTAAAATATGTATTTGCATGTTTGAATGAATGTTTGAATGAATGAATATATGTAAAACTGAATGTTAAGAAACATGACATTCTTGAATATTATTAAGTTTAAGAAATGTTATTTAGGAAGTTTAAAATGGATAAACATATAAGGTTTAAAGTTCATAAATGAGGAAGTTTTGATTGAAGTTTAAAAGGAAATTTTTAAAAGTGGATGTTCACATATAGGTTTAGAGTTTATAAATGAGGAAGTTATAATTGTTCGACATGAATGAATGATAGGTTTAGAGTTTATAAATCAGGAAGTTTAAAAGTGATTACATTCAAACTTTAGAGATGTTAGGAAGTTCAAGAATGTTTGAAGTTTTAAAGAAAATATGGATGAAATATAAAGTTTAAAAATGAAATTCAAGTAACCTGTTGAATGTTATTTTCAAGGATGTTATGAAGTTTTAGGAATGTTAGAAGTTTATAGAAATAGTTGTTCGACATTCAAATGAATGATAGGTTTAAAGTTTATAAATCAGGAAGTTTAAAAGTGATTACATTCAAACTTTAGAGATGTTAGGAAGTTCAAGAATGTTTGAAGTTTTAATGAAAATATGGATGAAATATAAAGTTTAAAAATGAAATTCAAGTAAGGTTGAATGTTATTTTCAAGGATGTTATGAAGTTTTAGGAATGATGTTAGAAGTTTTAGGAATGTTAGAAGTCTATAGAAATATGGAAGAAATAGAAAGTTTAAGAATGTTATATAAAGTTTTAGAGAATGATAGAAGTTTTGATAAAAATATTGTCTTTGAATGTTAGAATGTTTAGAAATGGTAGAGGTTTTAGTACATATCGACGAATCAGGAAGATTAAAAGTGATTACATTAAACTTTAGATATGTTAGGAAGTTCAAGAATGTTTGAAGTTTTGATGAAAATACATGGATGAAATATAAAGTTTAAAAATGAAATTTAAGTTTGAATCTTCAAGGATGTTATGAAGTTTTAGGAATGTTAGAAAGTCGATAGAAATATGGAAAAAATAGAAAGTTTAGGAATGTTAAATATAAGTTTTGATAGAAAATATATGTTAAGTTCAAATTTTGATATAATGGATTTTTAATTAATTTAATTTTTATTTACAATGTTCAGGTACATTTGATGCGGCTGAAATCATGGCAAATGGGGGTAACGGTTTTTTGTTTTTTAATCATAAGCGAAGATTCCAGGATTGTGAAGTTTGCGCTAAATTAGAGCAATGATTTTAAACAACAATTTGATGAATTTTCATTGATTTGTTGTAAATAATCATTTCTCTAATTTAGCATAAGCTTCACAATCCTGGAATCCTTGCTTGTGATTAAAAATCAACTGATCGTTATCTCCATTTGCCATGATTTCAGTTATGTGAATTTGCACAAGCGATATTTTAAATTAAAGATTTGGGACGGAGAACTTGGTGACAATTTTAAGACATCTATTTAAGATTATATTTATGGTGAAGTATGTATTAAAGAAACATGTTCGATGGATTAAAATAATACAAAATTTAATAGGTCTTTTTGTGATTTTTTGTTACTATCAATCAATCAAAAGTAAAAATTCGGGGCGGAGTGGGGATAGCCACATCCGTTATCTCATCCCTTAGTGGTCTAATAGACATATGGGGACCCGAATAAAGTACTTTTGAATTTACAAATTATATTTGAATTCATTTTTAAGCATGTTAAAGTACAACCATTTAAGTTTTCGTGTTAGTGGTCATTCAAGAAAATATTCATAAAATTTCAATGAAAAAATAAACCATTTAAGCTTTTGTGTTAGTTGTCATTCAAGAAAATATTCATAAAATCTCAGTGAAAAAATATACTGTGCACAACAATTTTGATAATTGGACAAAAAATATATTGCACACAACAATTGATATGGACAAAAATATAGATCAATTTATTTTTGATATGTAGTTAAAAACATCGCAATGGAATACCATCTTCAACTATCCGTTCATGGTCACATATGGATAGTTTCCATTTTTTGGTTTTTAACTGTTTTTTTGATGGAACTTGTATCAATTTTATTCGAGATGCACATACTAAATGACTATATTGACAACATATAACATCGGGTTCATAATCTTGAAAGTAGACATAACTTTTAGTCATATGCGTCTGCTGAAAAAAGTAGCCTTTTAAAATGATGGATCCTCTTTCGTATGTAAATCCGTTGTCGTTGTAGTCCTCCAATAATTTCATTTTTCCTTCTGTGCATCGCATCAAATAATATTTGACATTTTCGTTGTTGTCTACAGGTGCAATCACAGCGAAAACATCTCCTGTGCAAGTTATGATTGGTGTTAGCGTATTTAAATGAATTGAATCAAGACTACTTATGGCGAAGGATTAGAATGAACAATTGATTAAAAAGTCAAAAACAAGTTTATTACCTTCTCTTACGAGATCTGAAATTCTATCGCCATCAGACGATATTGCTATTTCTTCTGATTCTAATTCTTCAACACTTGCCAGTGGCATTTTTCCTTTTGGATTAATCTCTGTGTGTCTCCAAGCTTTTACGTAGTTGTTTGTTATGTTTTCACAAACTTCTGTAGACTCGACATTTTCAATGCAAATATGACAAAAGCATGATTGCTTTCTACTGTCAAATGCAAACACGTTGTGAAATGATTTTGTTTGAATAGAGTGAAGATCTCTAGTTCCATGTATGGTGCTAGCGTCATATGGTATTGATCTATTTATATCTTGGACCCCAACAAGCCAAAAAAATCTACACAATAAATAGTGTACATGTGTACTTAAATGTTAGTATATACATTTTTTTTAATTTTAAGAAATAATATAAATTAAAAAGATAGTGGACATACCTGCGCACGTCTTTTGATTGTTGATTATAATCATGGCTTAGATTTAATTGACACCATTGGACAACCTCTGCAGCTGAATGAAACCGTGCTGAAGAATAGTTCATTTGCCATCTTCGAAGTGCTCTTTTTACGCATGCTCCTGCACCATCATGCTCACCTTTTCCATGCCCAGTTTCAAAGAAATTCCAGCGATGTTTAATGTTCAGCGCTTTATGAAGTCGACATAACCAAAAAAATGATCGTGAAGATTTAAATTGACCCGCACATCCATCAGACCATATCCAATGCTCTTTGAATTTGACTTCGCGTTTTTTCAGTGAGTCATAGAAAATATTTTCTATACAATGTTGGACAAAATGTGTGTCGTGTGTACGATCATCGCTGATATAGAAGTGATATTCTTTAATCACATCTCGATTGTCACATGTGCTTTCAATGCCATCGATATCCTGTTGAGAATGTCTATATACAACATGGACAAATATCGAAACTTGGTCAGAGTGATAGTATTCACTCTGTATTTCGTTTTGTGCAGCAAATGTATAGTTTTCAGCAAAATCAACCACCGACAAAATTGTTCCGGGTGGAAAAATTTCACGAGACTGTTTGAATTGAAGATCTTGCCATCGTGCTCTATGTGAATGCTGGGTGTATTTATAAATTTCGTTTTCAAATTTTTTGAGAAAATCTGTGACGCATATCTTGTCTTCTAGCAAATCAATTCTTTTGGAATGTGAATCACTAGAACTTGTACTATAGTTGATGTATTCGTATCTCTTCCAATCAACATTTACATTTGACAACGATTGATCATTGTCGATAGGGTATTTATTGTGGAATAACACCAAATTTCCACAATGATGACAATGTTTTCCATTGACACATTTCTTTGAATAAAATACTTCATCGTGATTTCTCTCACATAAAATTTGAGATATGAATTCACGTATCGTTGGCAGAGGTGGTGAATTTGTCCAAAACATTTTACCAAATTCAAGAAACGTATCATAATATAACTGAAATTGCACATGATAACGGCAACAACATGTATCACGTATAGTTATAGGTCGAACATACCATGGTTTTTGTTGCACAAATGTAGTGATTGATATATTAATTCCACGATGATCTTCCTTGAATTTATTGAACAATTGTACTTGTGTCATGTCCATTATATGTTTTGGTTGGCTTTCATATACATTTCGTGATATTCTTTTGCGTATCACATCTCTTGCATTTGGTGAAACTCGAGCATGTTCCAACCAATATTCTCGTACAATATCTTTAACCCCTGCTCCTAATCTATCTTTGTAAGGTTGTCTACAAATAATTGCCCAACAAGCAAGTTCATTATTTTCATCTATTTGCATTCTGAATTTGCTATGTTTGTATAATGTTTTTCTTGATGTTCCAACTGCTTTTGCTAGTTCTGTTGTCAAACGCTTTTGTTTAGTACTAGCTGAAAGAATTGCTGTATGAATTGCTTTACGTGCAGCACTGATATCTTTCTTCCTGGATTTTCCAAATTTTTTTATTGCATCGCCTATATTTTCCATCACATTTTGTTTCAATTTCGACTCTTTTGTTACTTTGTGAATACCCAATAACGATGTAGCACCTTCTAATTTCTTGGACACTAATAAACATCTCAAAATTTGTGCTTGTCCTGCTATTGAGTAATCTTTGAGAACTTCATCATAAAATTTTGTAGCACGATATCGTGCAACATGTATTGGTAGTTTTTCTCCATATTTGTCGCAATCAATGTCTTCTAACATTTCATCATCAATAGTAAAAGTACCTATACATCAAATTAAATTTAATTTAACATATATCAAAAAATAAAATTCATTATAAAAAAATGAATTTGGAAAATATATGATATATACATACCAGGTTCAATTTCTGGATTTTGAACTTGATCTTCAATATTGATTTCATCGACATTAGCATGTAAATCACTATTTACATCTTCTACAATGTTCTTTTCAACTTCAATTTGTTCTTCTTGTACTCTATTTTCAATTTCCATTTCTTCAACATTGTCATGTAAATCTGTATTTATATCTTCAATAGTTCTCTCTTTCGTTTCAGCAACCCTTTGTTTTTTGGCAATATATCTGAGTTTTTGTTTCTCTCTATTATCATCATCATCACGTTTACGATCAGCTTTTCTTTTACGATTTCTCTTATTGCCCATGGTTGTTTAATCTATAGACGATAAATTAAAGAATCATGTTACTTTATAGTAAAAACAAATACTTTCAATAAAAACTTATTTATAAATATATCTGGGAAAAAATCATTGTAAAAAAACAACTCTTTGAAAAAAACCCAATTTCAAAGAAATAAGAAGTACAAAATTACCTTGTAAAAAATCCTTTGCAAAATAAGATAACTATTTGAAAAAACTCCTTTCAAATAAATAAGAAGTGCAAAACTACTTTGGAAAAAAATCATTTGCAAAATACCTTAGCAAAACAACTATTTGAAAAAACCTCTTTCAATTAAATAAAAAGTGCAAAGCTACTTTGAAAAAAAAACATCCTTGCAAAGAACCTCCTTGCAAACATGTCTAAGAAAAGAAATATTTTGAAAAAACTCCTTGCAAATATCCCTTAAAAAAAACACTTTCAATGTGTTTTGAAAAAAAGAAGAAGAAACATACTTTGTAAAAATCTCTTTTTCAAAAAAATGTTTTCTTTGCAAATATACAGCAAGAAAATAAATATTTGGAAAAAACTTCTTGCAAATATGCCTTAGAAAAAAAATTTCTTCAATGTGCCTTTGGAAAAAAGAAGAAACATACCTTGTAAAAACCTCCTTTTGCAAAAAATGTCTTCTTTGTAAAAATGCAATAAAAAAGAGATATGTTGGAAAAACTCCTTCAATGTGCCTTTTGTAAAAAAGAAGAAGACATAGTTTGTAAAAACCTCCTTTTGCAAAAAATGTCTTCTTTGTAAAAATGCAATAAGAAAATAGATAGGTTGGAAAAACTCCTTGCAAATATGCCTTGGAAAAAAAAACTCCTTCAATGTGCCTTTTGTAAAGAAGAAGAAGAAACATAGCTTGTAAAAACCTCATTTTGCAAAAAATGTCTTCTTTGTAAAAATGCAACAAGAAAAGAGATAGTTTGGAAAAACTCCTTGCAAATATGCCTTAGAAAAAAAAACTCCTTCAATGTGCCTTTTGTAAAGAAGAAGAAGAAACATACCTTGTAAAAACCTCCTTTTGCAAAAATTATATCCTCCTTCCGAAATTAGTTTGACAAAAAAATGCGAAGTTCAAACATGCGAAAATAATGAATTAACTTTACGTTTATTTATATGAGTATAAATTTTTTTTTTATTTTTTTTCCGGCCGACGAAATTTTTTTTCCGTTTGGTTATTCGGCCGAATAACCTTCGCTATAAGTTACGGCGCCGTTACGAAAAAAATTTATTCGGCCGAATAATTGTTCGGCCGAACAATTATTCGGCCGAATAATTTGTTCGGCCGAATAATATCTGAAACATGACCGATTCAGACCTCTGCAAAATTTTCAGGTTTCTCCATTTTCGGAAGGAGAAAACCACCTCTTACACAACAAAACGAATGTCGGACTTCATACCAGTAGATTCATCATTGAATCTACTTTACGAGGGTATAAATTTTGTTGTATATAGATAAGAACTGATATTTTTTAAGTTTTATATTTGTAACATGTGTCGAGTTATGAATCAGCTCTTTAAAAAAACAGCGAAAAGAAAAATCCATAACTTTGTAAATACAACACCAAAAAAATCGAAGAAAATGTGGGTCGATTCATTGACGTGTCTACTTCAAAAGGGTGGTCGTAGATTTTTTGATTTTATAGCGGGTTGAGAGAAAAGTGGTGCAACAAAAAGGTTGTTGAAAATCGACTGAGTTTCCCCATGGATCGACTTTAAAAAAATATAATAATTAGTATAGAGGTCCATTGGATGCAAACTTATAGTCACGCGTTAGTACATTGTGTGTAGATTGTCGTAGCATTTTCAGTTTTTGCAAAAGACAAGTCTAACAACGATTTTAGTGGTGCAACAAATCATAACTCTTTTGTAGTCTTTTCATTTTATAAGAACACACTGTCAAACATTTGCGAAATCGACATATCAAATCTTAGTAAAAAAAATTGAAAAAATTATGAGTAGAAAGCTAACATAATTCT
Organism: Larix kaempferi; assembly: GCA_027924585.1. NCBI lineage: Eukaryota > Viridiplantae > Streptophyta > Pinopsida > Pinales > Pinaceae > Larix > Larix kaempferi. The sequence continues at coordinate 8,538,529 of BSBM01000963.1, read as the reverse complement.
ACAAAAGTTTTCTTTTTACGGAAAAGTGAAATTTTAAATAAAAATATCACTTTTGTTCGCCCGAAGTTGGAAGACATGAAAAAAACAGAATTATTTTCTCACGAGACCCCCCAAAATAGACACCCATCTTCATTTTTTCACCCTGCATGGAGAAATATTGATTGGTGAGGGGCTATTCCTAAGCAAGATCTACACTACCATTAAGTTTGCATTACTTTACAAGTTGTCCACATGCTCTTGACATGTTTTCATTTCCTGAGCTACTATCTAGAGAATCCTCTACTAGCATCATTCTACTCCTCCTAAATTAGTGTATGAGATCATATGTCCTCCTTTGCATTGGTGGCATTGATATGATGTGTTTAAAAGAAAGGTGAACTTGTATACATCCATATTGCATTGCACCACAGTGAGAAAACAGTTGAGTAAATGTTTCTCCCTTGTAGCCTAAGCAATGCAAATGGTACTAAATGATTATGTATCCCACCCACTTGCTATAGATAAAAATCATGCTCCTCCAATCAAATCTATAGAAGCTCAAGCTTACATATATGACGTAAAGCAGTGAAAGTTCCAGGTCCAATTCTCAATTTCTTAACTTAAAAAGGAAAATTTCTAAGTTGTAGCAAATGTATTGGAAGAAATGGTAGTGTGTATATCAAATTTGCTAATTTCTCAATTAAACTTGTCAACTTCCTAGATCTCTCCACCTAATACATCATAACACTCATTTTCTACTATCCAATTAGACTCTATAGCTACTACCTAGGATGGACATTAAATTTTATTTGAACAATCATTAATTTTTTGTAAATATTTATAACTTCTAGAAGATTTCAACATGGAGTATAGTAGTAAATTTTGGTTGTAAAGATCATGGATAATATTTGTATGCCCCAACATTGAATTTCTAAAGTCTCATATAGACTATCAAAGTCTCTTTGAATTTTGTACAATTAGAGGAATGAGACTATCTAATGTATTTTGAGTAAATATAAATTATCATTTTCAATTAATTTTATTTTTTGATATTAAATATTAGTATTTTTATAAAAAGAAGCAACATTGAAATTTATGTTACGATATTTAGACACTTAGGAGTTAGTTAATATCATTTTGGTATAATGTATCTTCAAGTAAATTGTGTTTCTTTAGTATGTAATTGTACTTGTGTAATTCAATGGTCATGATCTAGACATAAAGTAATCCAATGATACACAATGAAATATGATACACAATGAAATGGAAGTGTCAAGTATGTTCACTAGAGGTTACAATGTATAACTACTTGATCACGGGCTTGGATGAGGTTTGAATATTTAATAATGTTGCGCATTCTGGCGGTACTAGGATTTTGTTGTCTCTTCTACGGATCAATGGGATCGGTTGCAGAGATTACATTGAAATTCCGTGAATTTGATTTGATGGCTTACAGAGTTGCATAGCACAAAATTTGCAGATGCATTTGTGAAGATCCATTTTAGAAGCAGAGAAAAAGAGAAATACAATAATAAAAGAGAAAGTGAATCGCCCGACGGTAAAGGTTTTGACTATCATTAGAAATTGTTAGTCGAGTCATTAAATCATTACTTGCCATATAGTTTGCAGTGAGTTTTATGTTTTGTTTTCTTATCTTACAATGACAGAAACATAAAGTATAGTAAAGTCCCACTTTCCAACAGTGTTTTCGTTGAAAGATATGCATCTATTTTATACACACAGGTTTAGGTTTATTTGTGGATATGTAAGACAAGTCTGGATGTGTAAGACCATATGCATTTAGTCTCCATGACCGAAATGTTTGTACATAACTTGATAAGATTAAACCTGAGGTTTGTTAAGTGTCTATTAAGCAATAAGTCTACAAGAAAATTGTATTTACCATGCATGGAGACGTAGAGCTATGTCTCGGAGATATTAGGTTGCGCTAATAACTTCGAAGTTCCTTGGATGGGGTGGTATGGCCCATCCCTGGATGGGGTGGTATGGCCCATGGAGTAGTGCATAGGATTCTTGACACATGCCATCCATGTGGAGGGGTGCCTATCTTACACTGCCACACAAATGGGGCTTAATGAGAAGACAAGGGAGGCGACATTTGTCCAGTTTCCCTCCCATCATCCTAGCATGCAGCGGAAGGTAGAATCATGGAAAAACATGAAGGGAAAAAGGTCATGGTAGTGAAGTTCAACCTAGACTTGTGGTACAATGATGAGAAGCATGAACGCAGATCTATGATGAATAGGGAGATAGCAAGGGGAGGTTAGCATAATGATCTAAATGAATAATGTATATTTTTAATGCTTTGTAGAAGGACAAACGATAGGTTTTGTTCCATTCTATGTGAGATTCATTATAGAACCTAGTCATGGTAGAGGAAGTGGTTTTCTTTGAACTATTCTCGAAGGCTTTTTCCATGGCCTCCACGAGAAGAGTGGACATCCTGTGTACTCAGACAAGGAAATTGCTATCTAGGGGTGTTGGTTTCTTGGATAGAAGAGACGTTTTGTTTGGTTTCCTTAGGATAGAGGGGATTATAGTGACCATATTCATGATGACAGTGTTGGAATATGTAATGGTGACTAAATGTTTTTGGAAGGTAATAATGTCCAAAGGCTTATGCAAAATAGGTATCCCACACATATTATGTAATAATTTACTCTTATTACGTTTTAATATATAAAGAGGTGAAATTACATTTATCCCACATGTGTTATGGGATGTAATTCCTCTATTACCTTTTGGCATAAAGTGAGGTGAGGAGTCATTGTAAATTCAATCAATTATCAAGAATTCACATATGAACAAAAGGATGTGTCATGTAATGTGATTATGGAGTGGGATGTGATGCTCATGCGTGTGAGCTCTATTGTAGGATTGGAGGTTATTGACGATTAAGAATATTTCAGCCTTCCCGCGGATGTTTCCCCATTTGGGGTTTTACCACGTATATCTGGTGTTCTCTTGTCTATTATCTTTTCTCTTTTTGTATTCATGTTCATATTATTTATTGTTTATTATGATAGAAGTCTAGACCATCTCATACTATGATTTTTTTGTAATCTTGTATGATTTTATCATATTCTCAATATTCTGACATGGTATCAGATTTGGTTGCTATGATCCAACACCTTCTATTGTTTTCTATCCAACATGAAGGTAGGGGATAATCTAGGAGGAACATGAGAGGGACCCACAACAAGGGATATGCATGAGTTAGGCAGGAAGCAGAGGAGGTTTGTGACATTTTTTACTAGGAAATTCTGTCAGATATTCAAGCTCAGTTAGCTCAAGTGGAGGTTGGGGTGAATGAGGAGTAGAAATGCTCCATACTCGAGGAAATTGTGGAAGAAATGAAAATATGGCTGAAAATACTTAGGCAATACTCGAACCCATGCCAGCAGATTCTGTAGGACTTTGTCTCTTCATTGGACTACTAAATCATTGATGGGAAAGGTGCTTTTGGATAACAATGAAGAAAGGAATGAGCTACTACTTCAAATGGATGAGATCAATTCTAAAGGAAATGATCTTATCAAGGCCATCTCATGAAAGGAATGCAAGGTTGTTCTCCAATATCTAGGTGCAGAGGAGCCCCATATTTTTTTTTAGATGATGACATGGATTCCTAGTTTAGTTCTATTTAAGGATATCTATTTAGTTTTGCTCTATCACATTGTTACTCAGGACTATTAAGTTGATATTAGTATACATTTTAGCACTTGTCAGAGTCTTTTTAAAGTTTTAGACAAGCTTATGTTTTATCTTTGGTCAGGCTTTTCTTGGGGAAGACCTAAATTACCAAAGTTGTAATTTTCTTTCAACTTAATATAAACTATAACTTACAAAAAAGGAAATGAAAGAGGGCCAATAAAATAATGCGCCATCCACACATTGGACACAAGATGTAACCTAGAAAAAACAAATATAGGAGAAACCTATGCATAAGGCAGGGTCTATTGATTTTTTTTCTTGTTAGTTATGAAATGAAAACACAAGGAAAGTGCACTCACTCTGGAGTTACTATGGACATTGTATCCTTTATGGATGTTATGAGATCTTCTACTTCTTGTATTTGATTCAATATCTCACTCCTAGATTCTGCACTCAACTATGGATCAACAAACATTACAATACAATGGAACCCCTTCCTATCCTACGAGCATTGTATTTAAGATGCAAGCTTATAACTGTGTATGGTTAGATCTAGGGTTTTCGCATGGCTTAACTTCCAATTATGGCTAGTGTATGCTCTATAATATTATTGAATGTCTACACATGACTAGCTCCAAATGTGTTACTAATGGAACTTGGCATGTCAACCATTGAGTATTATAATGGTCAACAAGATAGGCCAACTTGTAGGAAGCATAACTCCTCACATGACCTCCAGTTAAGGTGATCTTCATGTCATTAGAAATCTCTCAATGTATAAAATAGTTTTGAAAGGCTAAAAATTTTGTTCATTACATTGAGTGATGGTACCTTAATTTTAGTGATGGTGGTAGCATACAAATGTGATAAGTGGCTAATCCATATCCAATTATTCTTTCATAATATATAGAAAAGAAATCAATGAAAATCATTGTGTATCACTTCAAAACTCCAAGTCACCACTGCATCAAAAAAATTGTATCAATTCATGAAGATCAAAGCAACAATAGCTTAAAGTATATGCAAGCAATCAAAGCAAAATTAGCTTAAAGTATATGCAAGCAATCTTTTACATATTATGTGGTAAGTAAAACAAGGCCAAGTTTGACACAAAATAAAGAGTAACCCATATTACAAAACCACATTTTTAACTCCAATTTCATAAAGCCAAAACGTTGCAAAGTTTTACAATATATTTAACTTAATAACAAAGCCAAAGTTGACACTCAGAATAAAGAGTAACCCATATTACAAAACCATATTTTTAACTCCAATTTCATAAAGGCAAAACATTGCAAAGTTTTATAATATATTTAACTTAATAACAAGGCCAAAGTTGACACTCAGAATAAAGAGTAACCCATATTACAAAACCATATTTTTAACTCCAATTTTATAAAACCAAAACATTGCAAAGTTTTACAATATATTTAACTTAATAACAAGGCCAAGGTTGACACTCAGAATAAAGAGTAACCTATATTACAAAACCATATTTTTGACTCCAATTTCATAAGGCCAAAACATTGCAAAGTTTTACAATATATTTATCTTAATGTATCACATAAATTGTAAGGGCAATGAACACAATTTTTTTCCATAAAATTTGATACCAATTTTATTTTCTACATTATTTTTACATTTGATTTATACAAGTTTTATTATTTAAAAGTTTAATGTCAACTTAAAAATTTATTTAAAAGTTCAATGCACTCCCTATATCCATCAAAACAATTGCAAAATGCAAAAACATCATGTCCTTAAATACCGTGTGTTCCTTACGTCCACATAACAAGCAAAGTAACTAGAATATCTCATTTCTTCATAACTATCATCTTAGCAATGAACTTATTGAAATTCGCTGAAAAAAAAAATGAACTTATTGAAATAGTAGTTGAAGTAATTATGATTAAATATCATCCATCATTAAAAAATTGTATTTTTAATTATTATTAATTGTTGGGTCCGAAATGAAAGGTTGCCTATATTGGGTTTAGGAAATGAAAGGTTGTCTATATCGGGATTAGAAATTTTTATTTGGATACTTTGAAATTTAAATAAAATAAATCTTCTTACGATAACTCATCATTAATTTGTGGACTTCTATTGTAATTTTTAGTTACTTCCGATTTTAAGAAATAACTAATCATTCATCCGTAGACTTTTATTGGAGTTTTTTACTTACTTAAGTTTTTAGGAAGAGGAAAATAATTGACACGAAAAGGGCATGCAATACTTGGTATTTCACATGAAACCTGATGATTAAAGAGTTACTTACACTGTTCCATGGGACACTTCTCGCAGGGTTGGGGATGTGTTTCTACATTTCCCTGTATTTCAGGGACGGCGAAACTCCATGCGAAACGTTTCGAGACGTTTCGCTTTAGGAGAAAATTGGTGAAACTCCATGTGAAACGTTTCGGTCTATGGCGAAACTCGTTTCTCCATGATGAAACTTGGGGGGTGACTTCCTGGCGTCCCACACGAAACTCTGAAATTCCGACAAACCTTTTGGGCATCCCACACAAAACTTCGAACCTCCAACAAACCTTCTAGGTGTCTGGATAATCATATATAATCATGATGAAGCATGTAATGTGTTTGCATTATTAATTTATCAGATTCTAAATTACATTGCATGATTGCACAATGATGAATGTAGTATTTAGTAATTTACTAATTTGCATGGGATGAATTGTTATTGTTGGAATTTATATTTTTCATACTTTTATATTTTTATAATTTTTATGACCCCGATGTCTCCCCATCCCCTGAATTTTCTTAAAATTTTTGGGTGGTCTCCACGCATCTCGAATGTGCATCTCGCTGCCCCCACGTCCCGACATCCCGAAATCTTGGGGGAACATTGGTTATTTACTGGATTTGGTTGTACAATTGGAAAGTTTTCTAGTTTATTTCCTTTTTATGGTACGCATTCCTAAAAGCAGTTTAGATAGGTTAAATACGAAAGCTTTTAGCTCTCTTTAAAAGAAGCAAATGGTTGGTAACCAAGAAAATTGGCAATGACAACAAGCTCAAACTTGTTGAGGATACTTGGGTTAGGGCTCAAAAAAAAAATATCAAATATGAAAGGAATTAATAATAATTCTTCACACTAAAGGAAAAACTAGATTACTAGATGTAATACCTTAGGTTAGAAAACTAAGAAATCAACTAAAAATATTGAATTACAATGAGCCTTGGAAGACATCATTACCCTACAAAGTAATACATTATTTGAAGTGGATGATTTAAATTAAAATAGTATGTCTTAACAACAAAACTTGGATGGAGCCTGAGTACATCATGATATGCCAAGTGAAAGGTACTCGTGGTGGAGTAGCATTTGCAAATTGTCATGTCCTTTAAAGATCAAAATCTTTATCTAATTTGCATGGTAAACAAAATATTGACAATGGGAAAAAGTGGATGTTGGCATGGTCCAAATAAATATATTCTAACTAAAACGAAAGGAAGGAGAAACAAACAAAATATTGACAATAGGCAAAAGTTGATGTAAGCATGGTCCAAATAAATATAATCTAAGTAAAAGGAAGGAGAAACTATTTTTTTATATATATTATGTTATTATTCAGTTGTGATTTGGTAAGATGTGCTTTGGTCTCAAAAGTGTCGAGGTCTTTGAATATTCAAATCCCTGCATTAGTGTTTTGAAAAATGGTTTGAAGACTTAAAAGTGAACCGGTTATAGGACTTTTTTATGTTTTGTGGAGATTGTGGCTGTAGAGAAACATAATGATTTTCAAAGATAAATGTGGAGAACTTATTTTAATGGCTTATAAAATTAAGTTGGCCATCAAAGGAAGCATGGAAAAAACGTTTAGAATGGGAAGTCTCATAAAAAACTTATTATATATCAAAATATTTTGAATGTGGATATTATTTTATGTTACATGTTAAAGGAGGTTAGGTTTATGTGGTATTAGAGTTATTTTATTTGTAAATGATTTATAGAATTTGGGGTGGATTATTAGTTATATTTTTTCTAGATTGAAGAAGGATAATACAAGTGTACTGTGTAAATTGATTTTCTGAAAATAATTATTCAAAATTCAAAATAAATAATTATAACAAATATACAGATCTATATAAGATTTAAATGCATAAGATTTAAAGATTAATTTTTTGAAAATAATTCAAAATTCTAAATAAACAATTATAACAAATATACAGAATTGCATAGAATTTAAAGCAAATCTATTCTGAAGATTCATATATTTCCATTGATTTGAAATAATTGAAGCGAATCCATCTTGAAAGTTCCAATATTTCCATTGATTCCAAATAATGTTGGCGGTACATTCATTTTGCTGGGACCAGTGGGCTTGGTTGCGGAGAATGATTGAAGTACTATGTCGGGCGCCATTGATAATGTAAAATCGATTTGATGTCGGACGCAGAGCAGAAGATTTTGTAATCGTAATTGTGAAGATCCATTCCAGAAGAACAGAGATAAAGCTAAAAACAATAAAGGGAATAGTCATGAGTATATTATTGCACAATGCAGGGGCCTTCCTATTCCAGGGCAGGAAGGGACGTAAAAGTTATGACTACCATTCGAAACTGTTGATAACATGGCACGCAGAGATCATGAAAACAACGAACAAAATCGGGATGAGTTTCCTGTCTTAATTTCCTTATTTTGAACGCACAAAGCCACAACAACAGTGTTTTCAGCGCAAAGATTGGCCTCTTTGTTTTAATTTATCAGCGTATGTACTGTCGTTGGGCCTGAGCTTATCTAGATTGCTGATTCCTGGATTGCTGATTTTTTCTATGCTCGTTGGAACAAGGTCAAAGATTGACTTTTCTTCTTCCATTCATTGGATAGAAAAAATCAGCAATCGAGGGAATGATAATGGAGATAATGATAGCCGTTGAGTTGGCATAAAAAAACATGAGCATTTCGTCCTCTAGCTGCATGGGGAGCGAAATATTTGGACGATTACCTGCGGGAGAGCTGCATGGGGAACGAAATATTTGGACGAATACTATCTACCCTGCCACAGAGCTGCAAGGGGTGGTGTATATGCCCAATTCAGATCCAAAGCGTATATACAACCGTTACATAGGGCCGGGAATGAAACCACTTGGGAGCACCGTTGGATGAGAGATCAAACAGAGTTTCCCTCACTAGCCTAGGAAGCATGGCAAGGCTTTCTTCACTCGCTTAGGCGAGGCTTTCCTCACTCGCTTAGGCGAGCCTGTTTAGTGCATAATGACTTCAGTGAAAGGAGTATTGTTTGAGCTGTTAGATGAGAGATCTAATGGTGCTTGGTGTTTCGTTCATTCGTCTCCATCAGGTTTATAATATTTAGCTCCATCAGGTTTATCATATTTAGTTTTGTTAAGTAGATTTAATTGGACAATGGTAAAATTTGGTTATCAATCAACATTACATAGAAGTAAGATTTCTAATCAACATTACATAGAAGTAAGATTTCTAACATAGAAGTAAGATTTCTATTTTTTAGGCTACTACTTCATGAGGATGGGCTATGCTATTCAGCTCAAATCCTCAAATTTTAAATCTCCTACACAGGTTTCCAAATTACTTTTAGTATATTTTTAGTTATAATAGTTTTGTGCATATCTTTTGTAAAATTACAACTCATCCATTATACCAACCATGGTGGAAATGAGAAGAATGAGATAGGAATTGTTATGATGGATTTGTATCCTATTTTTCCTTTTTGTTTGAGGTTGTCATTTTAATTTTACTTGAGTAATAAATGTTCTGTATATGTTTAATGTTATAATATGATTAATTTAGAAATAGGTCATATGTAATAAAAGACATTAATGTATTTATGAAATTAGGTGAGTAGTTCCTAACATGAATAATGAAACTAGGAACCTTCACATGACCTCTATACTATTAGTACTCCAAGATCCATGCTCTATGCACTACAAGCACAATTACAACAACAATGGTAATTGTCTCCAATAACTCATATACATACTAGCATGCATCCAATGGACACAATTTTGATACACAATAGAATAGTAGTCATTGGTATTATATTATACCACCTTATTCAACAAGATCCTCCTCTTGTGGGACCACATATCCCCACCATGTCAATGTTCAAAAATATTTGTTTGAAATTATGGTTGGCCTACAACAAAGTTACTTTTCAGTAGGAATTTGTCAACCCTAGGATACCTACAGCCAAAAGAAGCCAATATCACACGTCACAAGAAATCCAATATCTTGCAACATAGATTTGGATTCCATATTTTAGATCCCAAACTCTATTTTCTTGTGTAGTATTCTCAAATAGGTAGATTTCACTAACAACTCCCTTGTACCCTTGTACCTTGAAATGGAAACACTCTTTTTTGAACTTCTTGTTAAAGAGCATTGGCATTATTTATATCAATTTATCCTCTTCTTCCCAAAACAGTGACTCTTTTCTAAAGTTTCGCTAAACAACATATTTTTCCTCATTTCTACTAGCTAGAGATTAGTGGGTTTCCACTTTTCGATTTTCCGTTGTTTCCATCTAATAATTTATTAATATGGAGCCAACAATTGTTTTCAAAGACCATTTTGGTCTCTTAGAAAATAGTTTTCTTACCATCTCCAACTTCATAAGTCCATGGCTAAAAACATGATTGGGATATTCTAATACCCATGTATGACAAATCTTTGGATCCACTTATGTTTGGATCCTTAAGCTTCAAATAAAATCATATAAATATGCCTTCACATTTTTTTTTATAGATTAGTGGTTTTTATTATACATTCTTGACTTTGTCTAAATGCTTCATCGTTTGTTAAACCCTCAATTAAACCTAGGTCCTAATATTTGGGGCCCTAAGTCTCATCAATCATGGTTTATTAATTCAAGATTTGGATGGAAATTGTTGTCTCCGTATGATTTCAAGCTCTTTGATTGGTTTCACTATCTAACCCTATTACTTGGAATGCATATGATTATCAATAATGCCTTATTGAGTGGTTGATTGATAGTTTTTTTATCCCTTCAATCTCTGTGCAATTTAATCAATCTTGTTATCCACCAATTCTAGTGAATAAGGGATGATTTAAATCCAAATTGGCATTGTTAGTCCATCATGGCTGCTTTGAACTCCACATTCAAATCATTGAAACTAATGGATGACTTTTCTACATTCACCTCGTGACCTCCATACACTTGCAAACTAGTCAATTGCATGGTTGCATGGATTTTGTCAATAGGGAAAGCGACCGAATTCATAAGTTCTCTACTAGGTTTTGGATCTATCCTAGTGTGTATAGTGGTGGCCAACCGGATTTAAACATGGGTCTCACCTAGGTAATTTTGACTAGTTACTGCTTGCTACACTTAATTCATATTACATTTCCATATTTGGAAGAAAAAAATGGGCATGATTCTATAGATCATGAGCCAAGGTTCACTTGAATAAATGTAATGTAAAAAAATGATTAAGCACACATGAATCAAGGGTTGGGGATGGTCATAATTGAAATGATTATGTTTGTAAGAAGCTTCCATGTTTTAACCTTTACACTTCCCTATACCATGACTGTAGCCTATATCCAAATGCTAGAATGGATGACTTGAGTTTAAGATAGATTCACAAACATCCCAAACAATAAGAAACCCTAAACTATAAGAGAGTATAGCCATGTCAAGTTCCAATGGCCTACTTAGAAAATGAATTATTGATTGCAAGGGACTAATAAATGGAAGTTTAGCTAGAAAAGAAAAATACCTATATTCCTACAATCATTGATCTAATTGAAATCCATTAGATCAAAGGTTTGATATGCATAGCCATTATAATTGGTTGCTAGGGATTTTCCATTCTTCATGGCTAGGGTTTTTCCCTAGCCATTGCAATCCCATATTAACCATGCAATTGCAAGTCATTCCATGTTAGTGATGGAGTCGAGATACCTCAGGCATGGTTCACCCAATTAAGGAGCATTTCCCTCGAAGTTGAATCGAGTTGACTCTCTCTCCTTCCCCTGTATTTCTTCCATTGCAAATGATGGAATGGAGTTAGAATTTTGAATATGGGATTTTTTTCCTACTTCTATTATGTTGTTTTACACTACTTATTTATTAATATCGATTTAAACCTAATTTTTAGACATCTCTTCTACCTTTCAATTCCTTGCATTGCTACCCCTTACCTAATCCATGATTTTCTCCTTCTAAAGTGGTAGTTTAGAAGTTGTTAAGTCAAATTTAGGTTGTTTCATAATATATAGCTTTAGCAATAGTGACCTCCTAGAGGAAGTTCAATCTAGTTTTCCTGCAATTTGTGGCTTGAAATCAGAGTGCATTAATGGAAGAATTCCAATGAGAGACTCTTGAAGTTATTCTCTACTGCTGTTGTTGACATAATATTCTTACAATTTTGTAGATTTACTTATCACAATGTTGTTTAATGGAATCAAAATTACAGTTTTTCTTTGTAGATCTAAAATTTGATCATAGGAATTGAAAAGTGATTTAGAAACATTGAGACGAGGGTGAGGAAAACTAAAAATGGAAGAAACCTTAAAAGTAGAAGAGAAACTAATTGACTATTTGGATGATCCAATAGAGGGTTTGGACATTTTATAATACTTCATCCCTTCACATGCCAATGTCTCCAAAGGGTTTTTAGACCTTGGTGATCCAATTTTGTTTTTGCTTATTTTTCTCCCCATTTTTGGTTATTTTCATCCAATGGTTTTCGGCCCATCATATTCTAATTCCGGTTTAGGAATTAGGGTTTTTGAAGTTGGTAAATACCTATATCTTGTACTTTAAATGGTTGTGTTAACACACTGAAAGAAACAAAGAGAGCGGGGAAGCTCAAGTTAAGCTAGTTTTCCCGATTAAGGGTTTCTAGGGTAAAATCTTTATGTAATGTGTGTGTGCGCTATTGTTTTACTTTACGTTTATGCTTAATAATAGTTGTATGCATTTTTGCACTTAATTAGGTTTATAACTAGTTCATGAATCCCATGTTGCTTAGCTGCATTCAACTATGTGGAATCTAATCCCCCAACCATAAAGTGACTCAAGATGGATACTTTAGTGAAAAAATTTATTTCTAGTAATATTTCCTTTACTTAGGGATATGGGTGAAAAATTACTAAATTTAAGTGAAGCCACAAAAAGGTTATTCCAATTAAATTGGAGGAATACCCACCCATACTGCACAAAGGTTACCACTGCTCATACAGTCCTCTTGAGTACCCTTTCTTCACTTTGTCGTTTAATGTACAAAACCAAATTGCATCTGTGTAAGCTGATACCACAAGAAGGATAAGCAAGCTCATCAGTATTGCTGCTCTAAAATTGTAACCATATTTCATAACATTCACTATCAACTATTGAAACACCAAGAATGCATCCATTCCATTAAGGTGTAGTCAATATTGACAACCCTATCATAACCCAGCACCAGAAAGGTGTGCACTCCCTTTCAGATGTGAGACATGTTTTATTATTCCATTATTACTCCAGAATGCTTGAGTATGATTAGGGCCTACATGTCTCACATCTGAAAGGGAGTGCACACCTTTCTGGTGCTGGGTTATGATAGGTTTGTCAATATTGACTACACCTTAATGTAATGGAATAATAAAACATGCTCTGCATATTAACTCTAGTAACCAGACATGCAAATTCTTAGTTAGGGTTATAGAATACTTATCCCTTTTCATATGTATCTTTCCTTCATTTGCGAAGAATGGGGGCTCCCTTCTCTGAGTCAACAGTACTTCAGTTTTCCAACCCAATATTTTCACGTTCCATAACCCACACATGGATTCTTGGAATACTTTAACCATCTCACTCGCATGGATTTCCAACATGCAGTGTAGCTGGGATATTAACAAAACTTACTATGACGTTTCACCCGAAACCTATTTCCAAAGGATGGGGTCCTTCCCATCTAGTTTGGCTTTTGCAGGCCATCAAACTTGGTCATTCTACAATGTGTCATCCTGGCACACTTATCAAATATCCAAACAATTAGCAACATTTAACAATAACTTCAAATCCGATTGTTTCATAAACAATCAATGGCATTAATAATTAAATTCAAACATGAATTTACAATTTTGTCCTCCTACAGAAATGGATTGGTTTAACTATGAGGCCATCCTCATATTGTTTGGCTCTCGTAAGTGGTATCACTCTGTCCATTATGGTTTTAAACTTGCTACCATACATGAACATCCACCTACAACATGTCCTCCTGACACAATTTTATATAAGCCAAACAGTCATTAGCAATTATTAGCAAAATCTCAAATCTGAAATTTGTAAATCTGTTTTTCTACAGAAATTAGATTTGCAACCATGAGATTATTCTCATAAACTTAAACCAGAAAATTTTCATATTTGTTTCATGCATAATTTACAACCATGAGAACCCTCTCATAACCTTTGGCTTCTACACATGGTAGATCCTAGTCTTTACTATGGACTTATCCTCATTTCCATACGCAAGACTTTTCTACCTGAAATCTAAACTTCAATCAGCCAAACACGTTGTGAGTATCTATGCATGTAATCCTTTCATTGCTACAACAGTCACTGAAGTGATCTCAGAATTATAACACTCAATAATTCAAACACCTTCAACTGTTAATATTTGAAATGCAATGAAATATATATCTCTATATATGCATCATTATCATGATAGAATTGCAAGACACGGATACACTATCCATGAAATTTAAATAAAACTCCAATAATCATTACTTCACAACCATATTCTTTTTATGCAACTCTGTCCTTCCAACAGAGCACTCTGGTATCCCATCAACATGTCTACCTTCTTCATGCAATCATTCTCCTGCATTCATAGCGTCTCATGAAATGGTCTCAGTATTAACAATGGTTCACCATTTCATCGACTACCTAATTGCATTGAAACATATATATCACAACCATGCATTCACACAATGCATCTCAACATGTGCACCTGTACATATGCATGCACATTCACAACATTTACATAATATTTTGATGTGCATTCACGTAATTCATAACCCCTCAATACAACCTTGCATTAATCCATGAATACTATGCATTTAGGCATATTATGGCCTAACCATGGCTGTCTCATATGGCATGTACTACCACAACATGACTATAAGTCTTTACTTTCTTTGGTTGTTAAACTCACAACCAATGTACACAAATGGCATGATGTGATTTTCATATGAATGCATTGAGGTTTCTAAGAAACTATAGGGTGCAAGGATCATTTCCTTTACTTACCCACACCTCACCATACTCGGTAGGTTGAAATTCACATTCAGGAACTCAATACCACATGCAAACCAAATCAACAAAGTTTAAACATAGTTGAAGGGATCTCACCAAATCCTCTTTCAACATTCATGCAATTTAAGCACAAATAACCATTACCTGCATGGCTGTCATTAACATTGCTTGATGTTACCTGATCAGTTGGCCTCTTACCAAGGCTACACAGTCCTTTTTCCAACCTCATGATCACAGATTTGTTGCACCATCCTTTCCTCATAAGGTTGTTGGTCATATACAACAACATCATCCACATCCTTAGTCATGCTTCGGTTTTCTTTGATCCTACAACCAATGCGAACACAACTAATTATTAGAAACCACCATAATTATCTTAAGTGGCTCATTGCATATGTAAAACCTCACTATTTTACCAATATGCAGTATCATATACATGTACAAACATTTTCACATGCACTATGCAATGTCTATTAGTATTCCAGCTAGTACATATTCACTTCATCTAGCTAATCTCTTGCATTTTTAATCACGCTTCTATGATCTGATTCGTACAACCATTATCAACAACATTATTAGTGATCAACCATAGGAAATACCATTAATGGGCTATTGCATGTGTAAATTTCACTACCTTTACCCATGTGCAACATCGTGCTCATGCATAAGCAATTCACATGCACTATGCAATGACTCTTTAATCATGCCCACTAATTCATATGCATTTCTCTCTTGCATTTTCAGCATCCCTATGCCATAATTTTTCAGTATATAAAATTCAGGAAATATAAATACAATAGCAAGAGAGGAGTGAAGGAATTCTCCCTTTCCAATTTCCCATCATGACATGGAGTTCCTCCTCCACATCATAGCTGATCCTTTTCTTGGATTCCCTACCAAGCACGCAAGGATTCATTAGCTGTGATTTCTCACCTAGTAGTAATTCAATACATATACATTTGCTATTTTCCAAGCATACACTTATTATGTTAAAGAGATAAATAGTTTACGGTGAGGAATTTTCCTATTATCAACATTGCCTTGCTGCTCCCATTGCTCTTCCACAATGCATATTATAGCCAATTACTCTTAATAAGGCCCCCACAACCTTCTATGAAATTCTTACTTCTCATCCCAAGCATAGAGAATGCATTTCACACTTTCAACAACTGTCTCTGAGGGACGACGGGGGTCAAGGGGGCTTGCCCCCTTGTGGCTTCCCTGAAATTCACCCTGTAAAACCGCTGAAATTCCTTGTTTCGGTGGACTTGTGAATTCTCATCCGACCTATTTCGGAGCAACTCACCGAGTTATGCCTATAGGTGAACTCGTCTATCTCCTCCGACCCATTTCGGACTAACTCACCGAGTTCTTCCGATCGGTGAACTTCTCTATCTCCTCCAATCTGTTGTGGAGCAACTCGCTGACTTATGCCGGTCGACAAACTCAAAGTTTTCGGCCGATCCATTGTGGAGCAACTCGCCCAGTTCTTCCGACCGTTTCGGCGCAACTCGCCATTTCTCGCCAACCACATCGACGCAAACTCACTAGTTCTCGCCAACCACTTCGGCGGAACTCGCCATTCGTCACCAATCCGTTTCGGCCCAAAACTGATAACTTTCCATCGACCTGTTTCGGTGAATTTTTTCTTTTTCACCGAAATTTTCCTTCTTTTTCGGCAAACTTATTGATTTTTTGCCGACTGTTTCAGTGCAATTCGCAAACTTGAGCCGACCATTTCGGAGCAACTCACCGAGTTCTGCCGAAATTTCCTCTTTACTGCCGAAAACACTTAGAAAAATTTTGAAATTTTTTTTCCTTTCCCCGGGAACTTCCGCAAACTTCGTCGACACAACTCAGCGAGATTCACCAGCCGTTTTGGTGCAACTTGGAGAGATTCTCCGAAACGCATTGCTGCCATATCATCGGTGCAACTCAGTGAGATTCGCTGACACATTCTTTGGCAAAAACTCATAAACACTTAGAATTTTTTTCAAATTTTCATTTTTTTTTTTGAAATTTTTCCTAATGATCACTGCTGAGTAGAAACCATACTTACCTTTGCAACTGTGATAGGTATCCCATGAAGGCCCAAATGTTGCAACCTTTGCTCTGATACCATTCTATCACGTCCCCTCCCGTGGACCCAATTTGAGGAAGGGAACATGATACCAATATCTAGGCTTTTACATAATCTTAGCCCATTCGTTAGACTCATGCAAATTAAAAACAAGAGTGTGCAGATGCAAATCAAGAAAGTATGCACAGTGGAATTAAAACAACATCCACACACAATTCATGCTCATCCAGCATATCAAAATAATCATCAAATTAAACATTGCAGAAGTAAATACACATAGAGATTAATTATCTTCATTGTGTAATGGTCCCAAGCAACTAGCTATGTCGTTGCAATGTTCCACCCAACCATAGGCCAGTTGTGTTCATCAATTCTCTCAACACAACTGCCACCCCCGAGCTAGGCATGATTCTTACAAGGAAAAGGGGACATTCAAGCTCATACATAGCCAATTAATCATTTCATCTGAGCCAAGTCAGTCCACAGCTGGGTTTATCAGGCTACATTTGAACCCTGGATGCTTGCACTCAAGCTCAAGCCGAAATAATGGATTGGGAGAGGGAAATTCGACCACAGAGAAGAAAATGATTTCTCCCACAAATATATGAGCATTCAGTAGCAAAAACGGTCTCAATGGAACCCCCAATTCGATTCCCCTTCTTCCCCACTGGTATATAACACAAAAATTCCTTTCTCCCAACTGAGAAACAAAGAAAAGCCAGAAAAACGTGACTGGAAAACACCCAGGTAGCTCCAAACTCATGAGGGAGAGTAACTGGTTAATGGATAATTGCTTGGGGAGCAATTCCTGGCTCTTTTCTTTCCCAAGAAGCAAAAAGAAATTTTCCATGAAGGGTGGCTTGCCCATACCCAAATTTGGACAGCCATACCTCCCATTCCCCAAGGCATTAACTACCTCAACCAACTCTTGGGAGAAATGAATGATTGGGTACAAAATTCAACATGGGTAGTTGAGGGTTCATGCGTTCTCTCATTGAGATTTGGCTTGACTTGATTGGCTCAAGGGTTTGAATGTTTTCCCTCCCAATTCCTTGTGAAATCATGCCCCCATCTCTTGTAGCATTTCATAGCTAGTTGTGGGTATTTTATTAAAATGCATATTTACATGATGATGTGCCTAGATAGCATGCAAACCATATGCATCAATAAATCGATGGAGGGGCCTTGGCCTTGAGCTCCTCACCATGATTTTATAACAATATTACATCATTTATAATTTTAATGCAATAGGGTCAAGATGGGGGCATGACACATGTGTGTGATTAAATGCGAAGTAACTTGATTTCCTTAGTTTGTGAAACATTGGTGGGTGGCATCCATGCACACTGAAATCGAATTAATCCTTGATCAAATTCCCATATGAATTAAAATAGTAGAGCCACCGATGGTGTTGATGGCCTCCATTGTTAACTAATATGCCCCTTGCCAAAATGGTAGATAGAGTTGTGAGTCAATTAGCCTTATAATTGTTGTGTAAATGAATATGCATGACCTTTGGTCTTCTTATCCATTAGAGGAGCTTCATAATATGATATTACAGTCTTTTGATGATCATGTCTTCTTTACATTCCATTTTCCTTGTTTCTTAAATTACAAGAAGGGATTCCCCCATGATTATAATGCTATGAATTCTAGGATATACAATTGAGTTCAATCCCATAAAGAGAGCATAGCATTTTACATGATTAACGGTATCCCATCCCATACCCCATTCATAAGTTACCATTATGTTTCAATCGGGATAAAAAATTACCCCCCTCTGCACCTATTGCCTCAAACATAAAAATCTATACATATTTAATGGGAACTAGTGCATTGCACATTATAATGTCCCAATGCATTTTGTCATGTTAGACACATCGGTGAGTGATTTTGCAAAATAAAAATATTCATATTCTTTCCTCTAGCAATGGGGTGTTTTGATGTTTGATGAGTGTTCTATTTTGGTGCACTAGTGCATCCTATATGTTGATGCACCAATGTGTTATCAAAATTTAAGATCACAAAATGAAAACCAATTCTAAAATATCTAGTTCCAACCTCTTTTAGCAACAGATAAAGGAGACATTTTTGGGCGATGTTCTGCAAGAAAATCCTCTAAAAGGGGTTTTCCATGCAATGGATGAATCAATCATCTTATCGAAGCAGTAATAACCATAACCAAGTGTTTCTAATTTGATACTGAAAACAATTTGAATTGTTTCTACTAGATTAAATAGAGGAGGTATTTAAAATTATATCCTAAGGTCCCACCAAATATGTTTTAGTCATAGAAAATTAAATCCATCTCTATCTAAAGTGTCATGACTATACAATATCATTACACTACATTTGAATCCCATCAATCTATATCAAGGATGATGGCCCCCACCCCTCCCTCCCCTGTCACCCCAAATATAAAAACCTATACTTATTTAATAGGATCTAGTGCATTGTACATTAGAATGCTCTAGTGCATTTTTCCATGTTAGATGCATCTATGAGTGATTATGTAAAATACAAATATTCATATTCTTTCATTTAGCAATGGTGTATTTTAGTGTTTGATGAGTGTTATAATAATAATAATAATATATTTTTAAGGTCGCCGCCAACCGAGACACCAATTTGGTGTATAAGACCCTCTTGTTTATGGGACAAGGGACCCCCTCTACACATCGATCTAACTATTAAAGTCTACGGAGGTGTACATACCCTACCCTCCTCTGGATTTGAACCTGTGACCTCCTAGGAAGGAACACATGTTCTTAATCATTAGGCCCACTCAAGTTGTGCATCCTATATGTTAACACATAAAATGTGTTATTACACACCAATATTCTATTACAATTTAAGAACACAGAAGACAACCACTTCTAAAATCGCTAGCTTCCTACCGCTTCTAGCAATGGATAAAGGAGACATTTTTGGGAGAGGTTCTACAAAAAATCCTCTAAAAAGTGTTTTCTTTACCGTGGTTGAAATAATCACCATATTGAACTAGCAATAAACCTAACCAAATGTTTCTAAATTTATATTGAAAACAATTTCAATTATTTTTACTAGATTAATTAGTGGAGGTATTTAAAATTATATCCTAAGATACAACCAAATATGTTTTAGTTGTAGAAAACTCAATCCATAACTATCTAGAGTGTTATGACTATACAATGTCATTACTCTACATTCCACCCGCTCCCCTCCCGTGCAAAGAAGATGTATAGTGAAGACTTTAAAGAATAAAAAAAACACATCTTGCAACATAAAGTTATAAATAATTGTTTAATATTCTATTGCAGCATAAAATTATGAAAAAGAAAATTAATGTTTTAGATTACGATGATAGATAAATAGAAAGTGTCATGAGAAAATCTCAAAGAGGACCTCGCTAAGGAGAAAATAATGAAAAAAATATTAGCCAAACTATTTTGTCATAATCAAGGGAGCAACAAACAATATTGTTAGGATATTAAAAAAATATATATTAAGGTCACCAATACCATTAAAAATAGATTCGACATTACAAAATAACTAAGAGATCTTAAACAACAAAAATAAGTTTATGTTATTCTTTTTGTGGTGAAATATACATTGGAGAAATAAAGTGTACAATTCAAACTAGATTAAAAGAACATTGTATAATTGTATAGTTGTTATTGTGTCGAGAGAGGTTCTATAGCCTAGTATGGGGGAGATCTTGTTAGTGGAGTGTTTGTTGAGTAACAAAATAATACAAAGTAAACAAAAAAATAATAATACCAAGTAAAAAATAAATATGAGACTTAAACTAGAGACTTTAGAGCTTAGGATTAGGTGGTAAATATTATGTCGGCCATAAACAAAAAAGAATAATACAAAGTAAAAAGTAAATATGAGACTTTAGAATGTTTGTCGAGTGTTTGTCCAGTAACAAAATAATACAAAGTAAGCAAAAAATAATAATACAAAGTAAAAAGTAATAAATATTATGTCTGCCATAAACAAAAAAGAATAATACAAAGTAACAAGTAAATATGAGACTTAAACTAGAGACTCTAGAGCTTAGGATTAGGTGGCTGAGGTATTGCACTCAAGGAGCTATTCAAGGAGAGGTTTGCACCTCGAGAGATTTGATGCCTCTCGGGGCTTGATAGAGCCTAGGATCTAGATCTAGGCTAGTACTTAATCACACATAGCAATCTACCTTAGCAAAGCACTCTCCCAATGTTGGCCACCACATCTGCACTGAAAACACCAATATCCTTGCAAAACTAGAGCACTACACAAAAATAAAAATTAGAGAAGCTACAGAAATAAAGAAAAATGAGAACATTCTAAATACAGATGGAGGATTTTAGCTAAGCGACAATTCACAATTAACTATCCACCTCATAAAAATAAATTCAATATGAACTTATGAGAAAAATAGGAAAAAAATATCAAAATATTATAGTATACAATTACTTGTACAAATATAGAACTCAAAGGATGAGGCTTGGTGAAATTAGAAGTTAGAATAGGAGGATTCAGATTTTGAGAAGAAGTTATTAAAAAAAGAAAGACATGAAGAAAAATTTTACATAAGGAACCTTAATCAAATGTTGCTTAAACAAATCAATGCTAAAAGATAAGAAATTACAATATCAAGGTCTTGAAAATAAATTTGACAAATCAAAAATTAATGAAAAACTTTCATGTTTAAGAAATCATAATAAAAAATTATTTACACAAAATTAAAAGAATAGATATGAATAAAAAATCACTAAAAAAATTAAAATAACTTATAAACATAAAAACATTAATAAAAGGAGAAAACCATGAATGATCTTTAACTAAAAGAATAAATATTGATAAAAAGTCACTAAAATAAATTAAAACAACTTATAAACATAGAAACATTAATAAAAGGAGAAAACAATGAATGATCTTTAACAAAACTAGAATAATCATTAAAGATAAAGATCCAATACACAAACAAAAACAACAATAAACATCCAATCAAGATCATTAATGAAAATGACACTTATTGGATGTTCTCAACTAATCAACTGATGAATCATGAGAAGTGACAAACAAAGAATATTATAGTATTTAAATCTCATCATAAAATTGAAGGATGCCTTATCATCATTTCATTTCATCATAACTAAGGAAAAAATCAATATGAGAAGTAGTGTGACAATTCTATTATCATCATCTCTAATTTTAGTAACTTATGTCCATATAATGGTGTTATTTATCTGAATGAAGCTCATTATTTTATGGTTAGGTTTAACTGTGGTTCTGGAAGCAACATGAAAGCTGAGTTCATGGCACTTTGGTGTGTTCCAAAAGTTGCAAACATTTTTGGTTTGGCTAATATCAAGGTTTATGGTGATTCACGAGTCACCATCAAGTGGGATTCGGGCGAATTCAAGCTGAATGTTATGAATCTGAGACATTGGGCTTCCCGTACTCTTTTTGAGATTGAAAAACAACAGAAGATCATTTTTGAACATATCTATAGAGAACACAATTCTCTTGCAGACAAATTATCCAAGCAGGCTCTGTCTGGTTTGGAGGGGCACTTGATCTGGGAAGAATGGTGTGACAACACTATTCTGGATAGTGGATCTACTTTCTTTTTTGACTAAGGTCTGTTTTGGTTATTTCTACAGGTGGTTATCAGTCTCATATGGCAATTGAGGTTTTTGCTGGTAGTTTTTGTCAATCTGATCTTATGAGGTACTCATGTAATTGGGATGAAGCTTGCAGTCAGCTTGGTACAATCTTTTGTATGTATTTTGTCTAATTTGTAAATGATTCGGTCAAAGAATCAAGATCATTGTACTATTTGATTCTATTTTGAATATCAATAGTAGTTTTTTTCTCTGGAATAAATATCATCTCCGGTTTTAGTAACTTATGTCCACATAATGAAGCAAGTAAAGTAATGAAACCATCAAATTAGGTTAATAACTATCCATTTACGAATGAATATATTGAAAATCAAATATCATCAATCATTAAAAATTTCTTATTTTGATAATTTAGTATTAGTCAATGGGCACTTCGTTACTTTTAGTCTTCACATTGAATACCAAAAATAGGAAATGAAAGGTTGTCTTATTGGATTCAGAAATCTGAAATCAAGAGACGTTGTATTTTAAACTAGCCTAGATCCAAATCCTAGGCTCTATCAAGCGTAGAGAGGGATCAAATCTCCCGAGGTGCAAACCTTTCTTTGAATAGCTCCTTGAGTGCAATACTTGAGCCACATAATCCTAAGCTCTAAAGTGTCTAGTTTAAGTCTCATATTTACTTTTTACTTTATATTATTTTGTTTTGTTTATAACTGACATAATATTTATTACTTTTTACTTTGTATTATTTTGTTAGTGGACAAACACTAGACAAACACTTTAAAGTCTCATATTTACTTTTTTAGTTTGTATTAAAAGTAAAAAGTAAACTCTCGAGTTTAAGTCTCATATTTAGTTTTTGCTTTGTATAATTCTTTTTTGTTTATGGCTGACATAATATTTACCACCTGATCCTAAACTCTAAAGTCTCTAGTTGAAGTCTCATATCTACTTTTTACTTTGTATTTTTCTTTTTTATTTATGGCCGACATAATATTTATTACTTTTTACTTTGTATTATTATTTTTTTGTTTACTTTGTATTATTTTGTTACTCGACAAACTGGGTTGTAGAGCCCCTCTCGACGCAACAATAACCAAAATAAGTCTTTACTATTATCTATTATTGGTTTCTTAGTTACCTCCAATTTTATGAGTAAAGTTTCGTTATTTTTAGTCTTCAAATTGAAAAAGAAAAAGGAAAAATAGGAAAGGAAAAGTTGTCGTATTGTATTTAGAAATCTTAGATCAAGAGACTGTGCACTTTAAATCATAGTAGCATAATTCGTAATGAAAAAATCTAGTACCAATAAAATATGGAAGTAGAATGCTTACATATAATACTTTTAATCAAATATTCACAAATACACCATAAATGTACATAGATATTTATATAATAAAATCAATAATTTATTTAAAAAACAAAAAAATAAAATCTCAAGAACCTAGAATACTATTAGTGTGAGACTAAGCCAAGTAGTTATTAATAATTATTTTAATAAGATAGTATTAAATTGAATTGTATTTTTGTTTTATAATGTTCAAATAGTTAAAGTTTGTTTTTTTTAAATTGTTTTTAAAAATTTAATTGTTTAGTAGTAAAAATTTATATCCCACAAATTTGAATTGTTCCAAATTTCTGTAAATAAACTACCAGTATATAAACTACCAATACGACCGAATTATACTACTATACTTTAAATAACCAAAATAAATCCTTACTATTATCTATTATTGGGTTCTTAGTTACCTCCAATTTTATGAGTGAAGCCTAAAACATTGGTATGAAAAGTCTCGAAGAGTGAATTTAGAATTTTGTTAGGAAAAAAATAATTACAAACATTTTGCCAGATCTCCTATTTGATGACATAAATGGATATCACGTCATAAAAAGCCCATTTCAAATATAATTGTCCCATACTCAAATAATAACCAGAACATTATAAAATTTACTGTTATGGTGTAATCATAACGAAAAACAGTATTTATATATTATAATTTATTAGTTAATGTTATCATATTCTTGTTGGTAAAATATCGAATCAATAAAACGATTCCATATCTATGCTTACCATTTCCAATCATTGTCTCACTCCATTTTTATAGTCTTTTTATAAATATTGAAATACATAAACATAGAGAGTTGGTTATAACCTTTATTGAACTATATAGACCTAAAGAGTTGGTTATAAGCTTTATCTACTTGAGCATATTCTGACTTCATTTTTCTTAATCCCATTATGAATATCGAAATATACCGATGTGACAAGTATGAACTTTAACTACTTGCCACATTGGTTTGATAACTAGTTATCACTTTTATCATGTTATAAAATATTATTTAACAAAATAAATATTATATCATGGTTTATTATATAGTTTAAGTGAATGATATATCTTCCTAAAAATCATATAATATAAATAAGATCCATATATTATATAAAAAAATTAAATATTGATAATAAAATTATATAATAATTATTCATTTATATATTTATATATATAACATTAAGAAATTGAAAAGACAATTTCTTTGCTGGGCGGTTGAGGCACATAGTTCATGTTGAGCACGGGCTTGCACGTGATTTGAAGCCCATCCACGCATAATTGAGGTTCGAATATTTCCATTGATTGGAAATAATGTTGGCCATTCCATAGAAATAAGAGGGTGGTACTATGATTTTGTTGCGGAGAAATGGGTTTGGTTGCGGAGAAACGGACCAGTGGGTTTGGTTGCGGAGAAATGATTCAACTACTATGTCGGGCGCCAATGATAATGTAAAATCGATTTGATGTAAAAGCAATAAAGAGAATAGTGAGTATATTATTGCAGTGGCTGGACGGGACGTAAAGGTTATGACTATAATCCGCAACTGTTAATAACATGGCACGCAGAAATCATGAAAACAAACAACAAAATCGGACTGAAAAGACTTAGAATCATTATCATATAGCTTGTACTCAGTTGAACGGGTCTTAATTTTTATCTATGGAACGGACAAAGACATAAATTATCGCTGTACTAAAAACAACAGTGTTTTCAGTGATGCAGAGTTTATGATGTTTTAACTTATGAGATGTTTATGTAACATGTATAGAAGTTGAAATATAAAAGAAAAATAAACATTATGCTATCAATGATATCTCCTCCACTAGTGTCACTCTCCTCCTCCTACACTGGTGTATGGGATGATATCTCCTCCTTTGCATTGATAGAATGGAAGGTCCAATTCTCAATTTTCCAACTTAAAGAAAAAGAGGAAAACTTGGAAGTTGTAGAAAATGTGTTGGAAGAGATGGTAGTGTGTTTATCGAATCTGCTAATTTCTCAATTAAACTCTTGGTTACCTTGCCTTTTCAAGATCCTAAACCTCTAGTTGATACAATATAACTCTCATTTTCTACTATACAATTGGAATGTATAGCCAGTGCCTAGGATGAGCATTAAACTTTGTTTAAACAACAATTAATATCTCATCGATATTTTTAACTTGTGGAAGAGTTCATCATGGATTATAATGGTAAATTTTGGTTGCGAACAACATGGATAAGATTTTTAAGCCGAAACATTTTATTTCTAAAGTCTCTTACAAACTACCAATGTCTCTCCAAATTTTGTACTAATAGAGGAATGGGACTATCCGATGCATTTTGAGTAAATGCAAATTATCAATTTCATTTTTTTCAATATTATATATTAATACGTCTATAAAAGAGGCCACATTAAAATGGATGTCATGATATTCACACACTTAGGAGTTAGTTAATATCATTTTATGTGTCTTTGGGTAAATTGCGTTTTTTTAGTGTGCATTTGTAATTATGTAATCTTATGGTCATGATATGTTCTATACGTAAAGTGATCCAACTACTCATATTCTAGTTGATATTAACGATTATATCAATCCATAGATTAGTAATCTATTGGTCCATGATCTCTATTTAAAGAGCATGGAGGGTCATTTGATGATCAATTGTGAGAAACTCATGTAATTTTTTTCCTTTTGCATTAATATATTTCCAGAAGTAATAATTTGTCTAGGGTTGTGAACTCTTTCTATCTATGAGGTTTTTAACCATGGAATACATTGTTGTGACAATATATGATCTATTTGTGTGAGCAACTTCTTATATATCATGGGTTACCCAAAGCAATTGTATCTAACAAGGATATCAAGTCTACATCTAACTTTTGGAAAAGTCTTTTCTATACTTGGTAACATGGTTGAATTTTAACAATTGCTTGTCATTCGCAAATAGATGAGCAAATTGAAAGAGTAAATGAATTAATCGAAGACATGTTTCACATGTATGTGATGGATACACCATCAAAATGGGGGGATTATCTTTGCTTCGTAGAGTTTGAATATAAGAATGGGAACCAAGCATCATTAAAAATGAGTCCAGTTAGAGAATTATATGGTAGGAGATGCATGAAACAAATGAACTAGGATAATCTGGTAAACATAATTGTAATTGGGTCATAAATGCTTAAGGAAATAGAGCAATAAGTTGCAAAATTAGGCAAATTTTGAAGGCAACCTCGGAGAGACATAAAATATATCCAAATACAAATAAGATACATAGATAATTTCAAGACGAAGATAATGTTTACCTCTAAGTGAGGCCAAGGAATCCTTGAATCTTGTAATTTTTCCCTAGTTGTCATTAAGATATTGTGGGTCATTTAAAGTGCTTGGGAGGATAGGGTCAATTGCATATAAAGTTGCATGTATTTCTAATAGTAAAGATCAAAGATTTTTTCATACACGTTTCCATAATACGAAATATGTACATGATCCGAACCATGTGATAAATTGGGTTGTGGTCTAGGTGTAAACAAAGAAACAGTTTCAAATAGATCCATTATGCATCATTTGTAGTAAAGTAACATTGCTTGAAAAGTGAGCCATCAGGTAGGTAAAAGTGCAATGGAAGCACTTTGGTCCTAATGAGACTACGTAGGGGCTCAAGGATGCCATGAAAAGAGGCATACCCATTTTTTTTCTATTTTTTTAGGAAACACTAAGGACAATGTTATTTCAAGAGGGAGAGGAATGTAATACCCCAATTTTGAACCTTGGCATGTATCAAATCATATTATGTAAAACTTTGTGAATATGATAGTAAGGAATCCTAGTGTGAAAGTTAAGGCCAAGGGCCGTCTAGTAAATGGATAAGCATAATCTATGATGTAAATATCCTTATATCTAGGCAATGTGTTAAGCTTGCCACTGTGACTAAAATGTATGGACATATATTCTATTGGAATATATTATAATGGCCCAAGATGGTTGTGTGTAGACAACTAAGGGGGTTATGATTCCACTAGAAAGGAAGATGAAAGGGGGCATATGGGAAAACAAATTCTTTTTTTCCAAATGTCATCCTTAGAACGCATCTCCTTTCTACCATATCCCTTAAATAAGCCATTTACTTTTTCTTATTAAAACCAATCATTCAATGGATGTAAGAGTTTGTTGGAAAAGTATTCTTATGTAGTTATGAAGGAATGAATTAAGTACATTTATGTGAATTGAAAATGTCCTGCATTCAATGTTTAAATATAACACTAGTCATTTTTTCATTGGTTTTTTCCTTGCCATTGAATCTAACATTCAATCCATCGTATCAGTGGGAATGAACCAAAATCAACATTATGGAGAGAAATTGTAAACCTGGAGAAAAAATGATAGTTATAGATAAACTCAAATGGTAGGAATATTAGGAAACCTTCATCCACTATACTTCGATTGATCTTCGGATGCTTCAACATAGTCTTCATGCAAGGGAGAGACACTATTGATAGACCCCCACACAATATATGCTTCCGTTACAGTTTTATAGGAACTTTTCGAATTTATCGATCTTATTTCATCGTTCACATAAATTAATTAGAACTTGATCACCAGCTTGCTTGAGGCTTGAATATATTCCATTGATTGGAAATAATGTTGGCCAGGCCACCGAAATAACCAATGGGATCGGTTGCAGAGATTGGATTGAAATGTCATGTCAGTTGCGTATATTAATGTAAATTTGATTTGATGACTTATAGCGTTGCATAGCACATAAATTCGCAGTTTCACCTATGAAGATCCAGTCTAGAAATTTGTAGAGAAAAAAGCGAAACACAATAATGAGAAAACTGAATATATTTCACGAATGTAAACGTTATGACTATCCGCAGCTGTTGATAACATGGATAAACTATAGTGAAGTCCCACTACAATTCTATTTTCCATGGAAAGCTATACATCTTTTCGGTACACAAATGTTCAGGTTTAGTTTCTGAGGTGTTTATACATATAGGCAAAACTCTGGATACGGAAGAACACAACATGAGCATGAATATAAGTTGAGCAGATTAGACTTGCTAAGCGTTGTGAAGTGTACTTTAAGAAATCTTGTACCATTGATTTTGCTCATGATTGTCTTTATATCGCCATTTAGTCATATTTTTTGTATTTATATTGATAGGTGGTTTTATTTGCGATTTGGGGTGGACTAGACCCTATGGTTTTCTTAGATTGTACAAGGATGAGACAAGTGTATTGTCTAGATTAATTTTATGGTAGTAGTTCCAAATTCAAAATAAACAACTATAAAAAATAACTAGTAGCTATGCATGGATAACTAGTAGTTCATGCATACATAACTAGCAACTGGTGCAACTACCCATGGAAAACAAGTAACTTGTTCGTGGCACTTAACTTGCCATCTATCAGAGTTCACCAACCACAAGTTAAGTAGTTGTGCTAGTTTAAATTTATGCGATAGATTTTGTATTTATAGTAATGTGACTTTATTTTTGTCATCCAACATACCCCTTCTCTCTCTTTTGATGAAGCTTCCTAACCCCTTTATTAGTTTAGGTTATTGCATTATTCATCCTTCAATGAACGATAACACATCTACCCTCCCCATCCTCTACCTGACACTTGTAGAGACTAACGTAGAAAAATGGAGCTTCTAATTGCATGGAGAAATATTGATTGGTGAGGGGCTATTCCTAAGCAAGATCTACACTACCATTAAGTTTGCATTACTTTACAAGTTGTCCACATGCTCTTGACATGTTTTCATTTCCAGAGCTACTATCTAGAGAATCCTCTACTAGCATCATTCTACTCCTCCTAAACTAGTGTATAAGATCATATGTCCTCCTTTGCATTCGGGGCATTGATATGATGTGTTTAAAAGAAAGGTGAACTTGTATACATCCATATTGCATTGCACCACAGTGAGAAGACAATTGAGTAAATGTTTCTCCCTTGTAGCCTAAGCAATGCAAATGGTACTAAATGATTGTGTATCCCACCCACTTGCTATAGATAAAAATCATGCTCCTTCAATCAAATCTATAGAAGCTCAAGCTTACATATATGATTTAAAACAGTGAAAGTTCTAGGTCCAATTCTCAATTTCTTAGCTTAAAGAAAAAAGGAAAATTTCTAAGTTGTAGCAAATGTATTGGAAGAAATGGTAGTGTGTACATCAAATTTGCTAATTTCTCAATTAAACTTGTCAACTTCGTAGATCTCCACTTAATACATCATAACACTCATTTTCTACTATCCAATTGGACTCTATAGCTACTACCTAGGATGGACATTAAATTTTATTTGAACAATCATTAATTTTTTTGTCAATATTTATCACTTCTAGAAGATTTCAGCATGGAGTATAGTAGTAAATTTTGGTTGTAAAGATCATGGATAATATTTGTATGCCCCAACATTGAATTTCTAAATTCTCATATAGACTATCAAAGTCTCTTTGAATTGTGTACAATTAGAGGAATGGGATTATCTAATGCATTTTGAGTAAATATAAATTATCATTTTCAATTAATTTTATTATTTGATATTAAATATTAGTATTTTTATAAAAAGAAGCGACATTGAAATTTATGTTGCGATATTTAGACACTTAGGAGTTAGTTAATATCATTTTGGTATAATGTATCTTCAAGTAAAATGTGTTTCTTTAGTATGTAATTGTACTTGTGTAATTCAATGGTCATGATCTATTCTAGACATAAAGTAATCCAATGATTCATCTTCTCCTTGATCTTAATTACTATAGTGATCCATGTCTTAGCACCCAATTAGTTCATTATATGTATTTAAATAACATGGACGACCATGTGTTGATGATTGATTGTGAGAAACTCATATCTCCAACTTTTTCATATTGTATTAATATATTGCCTCAAGTGGTAGTTTGGATATGGTTGTGGAATTTCCCCTCTTTAAGGGTTTTAACCACATAATGCATTGGCGTGTTAGTATGTGATATGTTTTTGTGAGTAGTTGCTTAAGGTGTTCAAGTCGCGTGAAAATACATTGTTTCAGTTGAACAATGGATAATGTTATTATACAAAATATATGGAGTTTGACCACTAATTGTAGGTTTAAAAAGTCCATAAATGACAAAATTTTCACCAATAATATAGTCTTTATTTCCCTAACATACCTTATTCCTATCATTTTAGAAAATATATTGTTGTATAAACTAACTTTACAACAAATATATTGTTGTATAAACTAACTTTACATCAAATCTACTTGATAAAACATATAAAAGACCAAAAATTACATCAAATTTATCCCTCAAAGGGGACTTCTATGATGCCAAGCTTAGTATTGCATGACACAATCACCTAGCTACATGTCCATGTTTGCAGTTGATCCTACAGTGTCTTCTCATGCCATAGCATTATTCGAAACCTTGATTGGATAGTGATGGCCATACATTTCCTTGGTTGCCGAAGATGTATCTTTTTGCATGGACAACACTAGAAGAGGTAGATGGTCTACAATCTTTGAGAGAATTGAATGGCACTCTAATGGCCTTCTCATTCGTCCTCTAGCGACTGAGCTTGAAATTAGAATAATTTTGATACTTTTCCATGAGCATTGGAAACTAAAGGTCTATTTCAATTGCTTGATAGTCCCTAACCTTAAAGTTCATTTTGTGTTCCCAAGTCTCTTGCCACTAAAGCTACCTTTGATCAATTCAATAAATTACATAGGAATTTTGAAAATTTCCGTTTGTACACCTACAAACATCTTCTAATTTCAATAAATTCACACAACATACTCTATACCAATATTATTTATAATGCATAAATTTATATTGCTTTCAACTTAGAGGGACTAAAAAATCAAAATAATCAACACCCATCACATATAAATGAGACAAAAATCCTACCATAACAAATACCAAAAAGAATACACTTCTACCTAGGAATATTTATCACACAAACAAATAATAAATGATGAGGCTATTAAATTCCCAAACCTAGTCGTCCAAACAAATTAAAATAAACAACATTTAAGAACCCTCCACACTAAATAAAACAACCCACATTTAAGAACCCTACTTGCGTCTATGTTAAGTTTTATTGCATGTGATGAGTTATAATAAAGCATGCATTATAAAAGTTTAACTCCCACTCAAAATCAATTCTTCTTTTCCTAATTCCATTTAATAACACCTTTGCTTAAAATGCTAAAGCTCAATTCCTTTGCATAACTAAGTCCTTGCATTCCTCTGGGATAAAGGATGAATATAAACTTTTAAATGCTAGGCATTGCCCAATTTATATGGGTAACTAAGTCTCCTTTAGCATGAAGAATAAATATAAACTTTTAAATGCGAGGCATTGCCCAATTCCTATGCATAATTAAGTCGTGCCATCCGATGAAGAATAAATAGAAATCATTAAATTATAAAAAAATATAAAGGTAAAATGACCTGAAAAAATAAAATGTGTAATTTTTAATTTAAACAAGTAAAAAGAACAGCAAAGCTGCTTATATCTCCTACTTTTTAAAAATAGTTTAAAAATAATTTAATTAATAATTGTATATAGTTTAATAATGATGGAGAAGACATATACAATAGTGTAAGTCTGCCCTTATCTCAATACTCACTATGACATCTCAGTTAATTTTTAAATCAAGGATTAAAACAAATTGGCTCTAATTTTGATTACGTTTTGTTATTATATGATATACAGTTCAATAGTTTATTGCTTTTATTTTTCTTCAAACTTTATAAGGAATAGCGTGCTCACATTTCTAAATTTCGACAAATTTATTTCTACAAAAATTACATAATATCTTTTTTAAATTTAAGAATAACCTAGCCATTATAAATGGATTTTTAAATCTTTAGTTTTATGAAATGCTTATGCATCGTAATTTCAATGACTAAATTCTGGGATACCAACAATCCGTAATAATATAAAAAATTGAAAAAAAATTGTGTGTTTCTTAAATAGCTTATTCACTAAAATTATTTAAGGAAAAAAGAGATGCTTAATTCACGAATCATGAAGAGGCACGTCGTGTTGATGCATAATCCCCAAAACCTTGTTGGACCATTAATGAAGGAAAAATAATAATTAATCGGAAAACTTGTCCATGGGACATCTTCCATTAGCTCTACATTTAGTACAAGTTGGGCAGTGCTTAATTAGCCAACATGATCCACTTGTAGTAGAGAATTAACAGTTGTAGTATTTGAGCCATATGGCAAAGATCTACTGAGTAAACTGGTTCTGGTTATCCAACTAGTTCTTAAGCTACCTCTGTCTTTGTTGCTAGATATGGAAATGGTGCTTACTAAAAAGAATCAGCTGCTTATACGGCTACTAAGCTCTGTCAAGGGCATGGAAACAAAGCTCTGTCAAGGGAATGGAAACGAAACATCAACCGCACTATCTTTTCTCATAGACAAGGAAACACACCAAGAAAGATAAAATGGTTTCCAATGTGTCATTTGATCATGTTGGTGTTGCGTGACGTGTACTGGGGAATGCAGACTGGGGGATGCATATTGAACAGACTGCAACCATGATTATGAGTTAAGATGATAGAAGCATGGATCGTATAAAGACATCGCTAGACATCCCTAACTTCAAAGAGAGCAAAAGCATCGCAATCTTATTTAATGATGCATCCTCGAAAGATGAAAGGTTGAATGGTGAAGTTAATAATGTAAAAAAACAAAAATATTTAAGAGTTAGTTTGGTTTATCTTTGGATTGATCTTTGACTTTACAGAGATGTGAAGTGCAGGCAAGTCCTTTGCCTCTCCATTAATGAGCACTATTTTCCATCTTAATGATTACTGTCCTCCAATGAAACATGGTAGCTTGTGATTTGTTTTTATTTTTAATTTGTTTTTCAGTATTAATGAGCATTGTCCTCTAGTTACACATGGTAGTTTGTGGATTTTTCTTTTTTTATTTGTTATTGTTATTTTTTTTAATCTGATAATTTCCCATCTCAGCAGGAGTAAATTGTCACATCCAACTTTTTAACCAATAAAAAATTAGAATGCTCAATTTAAAAAATTCAAATAGATATTTTATAATTTTAAAATATTAAATTAAATTTATAAATATTAGAGAACTTTAGAAAACATAAGAAAACATCGTAAAGTATTTTAAGTATTAATAGAAAGTCAAAAAAATATTGCTATATACCTATCTTGGCAAGTATAATAAAATAAAAAAATAAACTGTAATTTTTAATTTAAATAAAATATAATTTTTAATTTAAGAAAATAAAATATAACTTTTAATTTAAATGAAAAATAGAACATCATTATTATAATAAATATAATTATTGTATTTAAACATTTTAATATTACATATCTCTACACCTTAGTTGACTGCCTTTTTCTATATACCTCACATTTGTTTGATTCAAAATTAACTTTTTTATCTCTCTTAAAATTGTGTTATCTAAATTAAATTTGTTTTATTTAAATGATTTATTATTAATTTTTTTTATAGTTTTTGTTTAGAAGAGATACAACTCATTAAGAAGAGATGTGTAACTTCTTCAGGGCTCATTCTAGAATTCATGTTATCATTTTTAAAAAATAGTAAAATATTATAAAAATAACATGTCAGCTATTTAAAACATTTACATTGACATATATAAAAATTACACAAATTAGATAAATTAAAAAGCTTCTTCAACATTTGTACTCTAAAAAGGGGTTTTCATTTGAGAGATTTGATTCTTCTTGGTACTTAGTAGATCACTTTTAAGATGGATCTATACTGGTTTAATATCCAAAAGTAAACTAAAACAAGAAGAAGGAAAAATTTGATAAAAAAAACATTGTTAAAGCATTCTCATTATTGACACCTACGCATCGTGAGGCTAATTCATTTAAATTAACAAAAGAGAAATCAATTAAGGAAACCCATTTAATATTGGAAATGTGGAGAAGATCACTGGTACACAATGAAATGGAAGTGTCAAGTATGTTCACTAGAGGTTACAATGTATAACTACTTGATCACGGGCTTGGATGAGGTTTGAATATTTTCCTTTGATTGGTAATAATGTTGGGCATTCTGGCGGTACTAGGATTTTGTTGTCTCTTCTACGGATCAATGGGATCGGTTGCAGAGAATAGATTGAAATTCCGTGTCAGTTGCCCATGTTAATGTGAATTTGATTTGATGGCTTACAGAGTTGCATAGCACAAAATTTGCAGATGCATTTGTGAAGATCCATTTTAGAAGCTTGCAGAGAAAAAGAGAAATACAGTAATTAAAGAGAAAAGTGAATCGCCCGACGGTAAAGGTTTTGGCTATCATTAGAAATTGTTAGTCGAGTCATTAAATCATTACTTGCCATATAGTTTGTAGTGAGTTTTATGTTTTGTTTTCTTATCTTACAATGACAAAAACATAAAGTATAGTAAAGTCCCACTTTCCAACAGTGTTTTCGTTGAAAGATATGCATCTATTTTATACACACAGGTTTAGGTTTATTTCTGGATATGTAAGACAAGTCTGGATGTGTAAGACCATGAGCATTTAGTCGCCATGACCGAAATGTTTCTACATAACTTGATAAGATTAAACCTGAGGTTTGTTGAGTGTCTATTAAGCAATAATTCTACAAGAAATTGGTATATACCATGCATGGAGACGTGGAGCTATGTCTCGGAGCTATTAGGTTACGCGAATAACTTCGAAGTTCCTTGGATGGGGTGGTATGGCCCATGGAGTAGTGCATAGGATTCTTGACAAATGCCATCCATGTGGAGGGGTGCCTATCTTACACCTGCCACACAAATGGGGCTTAATAAGAAGACAAGGGAGGTGACATTTGTCCAGCTTCCCTCCCATCATCCTAGCATGCAGCGGAAGGTAGAACCATGGAAAAACATGAAGGGAAAAAGGTCATGGTAATGAAGTTCAACCTAGACTTGTGGTACAATGATGAGAAGCATGAATGCAGATCTATGATGAATAGGGAGATAGCAAGGGGAGGTTAGCATAATGATCTAAATGAATAATGTCTATTTTTAATGCTTTGTAGAAGGACAAATGATAGGTTTTGTTCCATTCTATGTGAGATTCATTACAGAACCTAGTCATGGTAGAGGAAGTGGTTTTCTTTGAGCTATTTCTCAAAGGATTTTTCCATGGCCTCCACGAGAAGAGTGGATATCCTGTGCACTCAGACAAGGAAATTGCTATCTAGGGGTGTTGGTTTCTTGGACAGAAGAGACGTTTTGTTTGGTTTCCTTAGGATAGAGGGGATTATAGTGACCATATTCATGACCACAGTGTTGGAATATGTAATGGTGACTAAATGTTTTTGGAAGGTAATAATGTCCAAAGGCTTATGCAAAATAGGTATCCCACACATATTATGTAATAATTTACTCTTATTACGTTTTAATATATAAAGAGGTAAAATTACATTTATCCCACATGTGTTATGGGATGTAATTCCTCTAGTACCGTTTGGCATAAAGTGAGGTGAGGAGTCATTGTAAATTCAATCAATTATCAAGAATTCACATATGAACAAAAAGATGTGTCATGTAATGTGATTATGGAGTGGGATGTGATGCTCATGTAATGTTATTATGGAGTGGTATGTGATGCTCATGTGTGTGAGCTCTATTGCAAGATTGGAGGTTATTGACGATTAAGAATATTTCAACCTTCCTGTGGATGTTTCCCTATTTGGGGTTTTACCAAGTATATCTGGTGTTCTCTTGTCTATTCTCTTTTCTCTTTTTGTATTCATGTTCATGTTATTTATTGTTTATTATGATAGAAGGCTAGATCATCTCATACTATGAATTTTTTGCAATCTTGTATGATTTTATCATATTCTCAATATTCTAACATGGTATCAGATTTGGTTGCTATGATCCAACACCTTCTATTGTTTTCTATCCAACATGAAGGTAGGGGATGATCTAGGAGGAACATAAGAGGGACCCACAACAAGGGATATGCATGAGTTAGGCAGGAAGCAGAGAAGGTTTGTGACATTTTTTTACTAGGAAATTCCGCAGATATTCAAGCTTAGTTAGCTCAAGTGGAGATTGGGGTGAATGAGGAGTTGAAATGCTCCATAATCAAGGAAATTGTGGAAGAAATGGAAATATGGGTGAAAATACTTAGGAAATACTCCAACCCATGCCACCAGATTCTGTAGGACTTTGTCTCTTCATTGGAGTACTAAATCGTTGATGGGAAAGGTGCTTTTGGATAACAATGAAGAAAGGAATGAGCTAATACTTCAAATGGATGAGATCAGTTCTAAAATAAATGATCTTATCAAGGCCATCGCATGAAAGGAATGCAAGGTTGTTCTCCAATATCCAGGTGCAGAGGAGCCCCATATTTTTTTTTTAGATGATGACATGGATTCCTAGTTTAGTTCTATTTAAGGATGTCTATTTAGTTTTTTTCTATCACAGGTTTACTCGGGACTATTTAGTTTATATTAGTATACATTTTAGCACTTGTCAGACTCTTTTTAAAGTTTCAGACAAGCTTATGTTTTATCTTTGGTCAGGCTTTTCTTGGGGAAGACCTAAATTACCAATGTTGTAATTTTGTTTCAACTTAATATAAACTATAACTTACAAAAAAGGAAATGAAAGAGGGCCAATAAAATAATGCACCATCCACACATTGAACACAAGATGTAACCTAGAAAAACCAAATATAGGAGAAACCTATGCATAAGGCGAGGTCTATGGATTTTCTTTCTTGCCAGTTATGAAATGAAAACACAAGGAAAGTGCACTCACTCTGGAGTTACCATGGACATTGTAGCCTTTATGGATGTTATGAGATCTTCTACTTCTTCTATTTGATTCAATATCTCACTCCTAGATTCTGCACTCAACTATGGATCAACAAACATTACAATACAATGGAACCCCTTCCTATCCTACGAGCCTTGTATTTAAGATGCAAGCTTATAACTGTGTATGGTTAGATCTAGGGTTTTCGCATGGCTTAACTTCCAATTATGGCTAGTGTATGCTCTATAATATTATTGAATGTCTACACATGACTAGCTCCAAATGTGTTACTAATGAAAGTTGGCATGTCAACCATTGAGTGTTATAATGGTCAACAAGATAGGCCAACTTGTAGGAAGCATAACTCCTCACATGACCTCCAGTTAAGGTGATCTTCATGTCATTAGAAATCTCTCAATGTATAAAATAGTTTTAAAAGGCTAAAAAATTTGTTCATTACATTGAGTGATGGTACCTTAATTTTAGTGATGGTGGTAGCATACAAATGTGATAAGTGGCTAATCCATATCCAATTATTCTTTCATAATATATAGAAAAGAAACCAATGAAAATCATTATGTATCACTTCAAAACTCCAAGTCACCGCTGCATCGAAAAAATTGTATCAATTCATGAAGATCAAAGCAACATTAGCTTAAATTACATGCAAACAATCAAAGCAACATTAGCTTAAAGTATATGCAAGCAATCTTTTACATATTATGTGGTAAGTAAAACAAGGCCAAGTTTGACACTCAGAATAAAGAGTAATCCATATTACAAAACCATATTTTTAACTCCAATTTCATAAGGCCAAAACATTGCAATGTTTTACAGTATATTTAACTTAATAACAAGGCCAAGGTTGACACTCAGAATAAAGAGTAACCCATATTATAAAACTATATTTTTAACTCCGATTTCATAAAGCCAAAACATTGCAAAGTTTTACAATATATTTAACTTAATAACAAGGCCAAGGTTGACACTTAGGATAAAGGGTAAACTATATTACAAAACCATATTTTTAACTCCAATTTCATAAGGTCAAAACATTGCAAAGTTTTACAATATATTTATGTTAATGTATCAGATAAATTGTAAGGACAATTAACACAATTTTTTTCTATAAAATTTGATACCAATTTTATTTTTTACATTGTTTTTACATTTGACTTATACAAGTTTTATTATTTAAAGGTTTAATGTCAAATTACAAATTTATTTAAAAATTCAATGCACTCCCTATATCCATCAAAACAATTCCAAAATGCAAAAACATCATGTCCTTAAATACCGTGTGTTCCTTACGTCCTCATAACAAGCAAAGTAACGAGAATATCTCATTTCTTCATAACTATCATCTTAGCAATGAACTTATTGAAATAGTAGTTGAAGTAATTATGATTAAATATCATCCATCATTAAAAAAAATTGTATTTTTAATTATTATTAATTGTTGGGTCCGAAATGAAAGGTTGCCTATATTGGGTTTAGGAAATGAAAGGTTGTCTATATCGGGATTAGAAATTTTTATTTGGATACTTTGTAATTTAAATAAAATAAATCCTCTTACTATAACTCATCATTAATTTGTGGACTTCTATTCTAATTTTTAGTTATTTTCGATTTTATGAAATAACTAATCATTCATCCGTAGACTTTTATTGGAGTTTTTTACTTACTCAAGTTTTTAGGAAGAGGAAAATAATTGACACGAAAAGGGCATGCAATACTTGGTATTTCACAAGAAATCCGATGATTAAAAAGTTTTTTACATTGTTCCACATGGTTGGGGACATGTTTCTATATTTCTTCGTGTCTCAGGGGCGGCGAAACTCCATGCGAAATGTTTCGAGATGTTTCGCTTTAAGAGAAAATCGGCGAAACTCCATGCAAAACGTTTCAGTCTATGGCGAAACTCATTTCTCCATGATGAAACTTGGGGGGTCACTTCCTGGCATCCCACACGAAACTTCGACAAACCTTCTGGGCGTCCCGCATGAAACCTTGAACCTCCAACAAACCTTCTAGGTGTCCGGATAATCATATATAATCATGATGAAGCATGTAATGTGTTTGCATTATTAATTTATCAGATTCTAAATTACATTGCATGATTGTACAATGATGAATGTAGTATTTAGTAATTTACTAATTTGCATGGGATGAATTGTTATTGTTGGAATTTATATTTTTCATATTTTTATATTTTTATAATTTTTATGACCTCGGTGTCTCCCCATCCCCTGAATTTTCCTAAAATTTTTGGGTGGTCTCCACGCATCTCGAATGTGCGTCTCGCCATCCCCACGTCCGGACATCTCGAAATCTTGGGGGAACATTGATTATTTACTGGATTTGGTTGTACAATTGGAAAGTTTTCTAGTTTATTTCCTTTTTATGGTACGCATTCCTAAAAGTGGTTTAGATAGGTTAA
Organism: Larix kaempferi; assembly: GCA_027924585.1. Lineage (NCBI taxonomy): Eukaryota > Viridiplantae > Streptophyta > Pinopsida > Pinales > Pinaceae > Larix > Larix kaempferi. The sequence continues at coordinate 8,498,394 of BSBM01000963.1, read as the reverse complement.
GTACGAAAGCTTTTAGCTCTCTTTGAAAGAAGCAAATGGTTGGTAGCCAAGAAAATTGGCAACGACAACAAGTTCAAACTTGTTGAGGATACTTGGGTTAGGTCTCCAAAAAAATTTCAAATATGAAAAAAATTAATAGTAATTCTTCACACTAAAGTAAAAACTAGATTACTAGATGTAATATCAAGGTATTAGATGGTTAGAAAACTAAGAAATCTGAATTACAATGAGCCTTGGAAGATGAGTGGACACAATATATTACATCATTACCCTACAAAGTAATACATCTAAGTGGATGATTTAAATTAAAATAGTATGTCTTAACAACAAAACTTGGTTGGAGCCTTAGTACATCATGATATGCCAAGTGAAAGGTACTCGTGGTGGAGTAGCATTTGCAAATTGTCATGTCCTTTAAAGATCAAAATCTTTATTTAATTTGCATGGTAAACAAAATATTGACAATGGGAAAAAGTGGATGTTGGCATGGTACAAATAAATATATTCTAACTAAAAGGAAAGGAAGGAGAAACAAACAAAATCAAAATGTTGACAATGGGCAAAAGTTGATGTTAGCATGGTCCAAATAAATATAATCTAAGTAAAAGGAAGGAGAAACTATTTTTTTATATATATTATGTTATTATTCAGTTTTGATTTGGTAAGATGTGCTTTGGTCTTAAAAGTGCCGAGGTCTTTGAATATTCAAATCCCTGCATTAGTGTTTTGAAAAATGGTTTAAAGACTTAAAAGTGAACCGGTTATAGGATTTACTTTTTTATGTTTTGTGGAGATTGTGGCTGTAGAGAAGCATAATGATTTTCAAAGATAAATGTGGAGAACTTATTTTAATGGCTCATAAAATTAAGTTGGCCATCAAAGGAAGCATGGAAAAAACGTTCAGAATGGGAAGTCTCATAAAAAACTTATTATATATTAAAATATTTTAAATGTGAATATTATTTTATGTTACATGTTAAAGGAGGTTAGGTTTATGTGGTATTGGAGTTATTTGATTTGTAAATGATTTATAGAATTTGGGGTAGACTATTATTTATATTTTTTCTAGATTGAAGAAGGAAAAAACAAGTGTACTATGTAAATTGATTTTCTGAAAGTAACCGTTCAAAATTCGAAATAAATAATTATAACAAATATACAAATCTGCATAGTATTTAAAGATTGATTTTCTGAAAGTAATTCAAAATTAAAAATAAACAATTATAACAAATATACGGACTTACATAGGATTTGCATAGGATTTAAAGCGAATCCATTTTGAAGATTCCCATATTTCCATTGATTTGAAATAATGCTGCATAGAATTTGAAGCGAATGTTGGCCATTCCAAATAATGTTGGCGGTACATTCATTGATTTCCATTGATTCCAACTAATGTTGGCCATTCCAAATAATGTTGGCGGTACATTCATTTTGCTGTTTTTTCTACGGACCAGTGGGCTTGGTTGCGGAGAATGATTGAAGTACTATGTCGGGCGCCAATGACAATGTAAAATCGATTTGATGTCTTATACAGTGGCAGAGCAGAAGATTTTGTAATCGTAATTGTGAAGATCCATTCCAGAAGAACAGAGATAAAGCTAAAAACAATAAAGGGAATAGTCATGAGTATATTATTGCACAATGCAGGGGCCTTCCTATAGTCATGAGTATAAAGGGACGTAAGAGTTATGACTACCATTCGAAACTGTTGATAACATGGCACGCAGAGATCATGAAAACAACGATCAAAATCGGGATGAAACGACACAAAGCCATAAATTATAGCTGTACAACAACAACAGTGTTTCCTGTCTTAATTTCCTTTTGTTGAACGCACAAAGCCATAAATTATAGCTCGTACTGAGTTTCCTGTCTTAATTTCCTTTTATTGAACGCACAAAGCCATAAATTATAGCTGTACAACAACAACAGTGTTTTCAGCGCAAAGATTGGCCTCTTTGTGATAAACAGTTACATTTTGTTTTGTTTTAATTTATCAGATTATGTATTGCCGTTGGGACTGAGGTTATTTATGCCCGTTGGAACAAAGTCAAAGGTTGACTTTTCTTCTTCCATCCATTGGATGAAAGAGATCAGCAATCCGGATAATGATAGCCGTTGAGTTTGGCTTAAAAAAACATGAGCATTTCGTCCTGTAGCTGCATGGGGAGCGAAATATTTGGACGATTACCTGCGGGAGAGCTGCATGGGGAACGAAATATTTGGACGAATACTATCTACCCTGCCACAGAGCTGCAAGGGGTGGTGTATATGCCCAATTCAGATCCAGAGCGTATATACCACCGTTACATAGGGCCGGGAATGAAACCGTTGGATGAGAGATCAAACAGAGTTTCCCTCACTAGCCTAGGAAGCATGGCGAGGCTTTCCTCACTCGCATAGGCGAGTCTCTTTAGTGCATAATGACTTCAGTGAAAGGAGTATTGTTTGAGCTGTTAGATGAGAGATCCAATGGTGCTTGGTTTTTTTGTTCATTTGTCTCCATCAGGTTTATCATATTTAGTTTTGTTAAGTAAATTTAATTGTAGAATGGTAAAATTTGGTTATCAATCAACATTACATAGAAGTAAGATTTTTATCTTTTAGGCTACTTCCTGAGGATGGGCTACGCTATTCAGCCCAAATCTTCAAATTTTAAATCTCCTACACAGTTTTCCAAATTACTTTTAGTATATAAATTACTTTTAGTATATTTTTAGTTATAATAGTTTTGTTCATATGTTTTGTAAAATTACAACTCATCCATTAAACCAATCATGGTGGAAATGAGAAGAATGAGATAGGAATTGTTATGATGGATTTGTATCTTATTTTTAGTTTTTGTTTGAGGTTGTCATTTTAATTTTACTTGAGTAATAAATGTTATGTATATGTTTAATGTTATAATATGATCAAGTTAGAAATAAGTCATATGTAATAAAAGACATTAATGTATTTATGAAATTAGGTGAGTAGTTCCTAACATGAATAATGAAATAGGAACCCTCACATGACCTCTATACTATTAGTACTTCAAGATCTATGCTCTATGCACTACAAGCACAATCACAACAACAATGGTAATTTGTCTCCAATAACTCATATACACACTAGCATGCATCCAATGGACACAATTTTGATACACAATATAATAGTAGTCATTGCTATTATATTATACCACCTTATTCAACAAGTTCCTCCTCTTGTGGGACCACATATCCCCACCATGTCAATGTTTAAAAATATTTATTTGAAGTTATGGTTGGCCTACAACAAAGTTATTTTTCAGTAGGAATTTGTCAACCCTAGGATACCTACAACCAAAAGAAGCCAATATCACACATTACAAGAAATCCAATATCTTGCAACATAGATTTGAATTCCATATTTTAGATTCCAAACTCTATTTTCTTGTGTAGTATTCTCAAATACGTAGATTTCACTAACAACTCCCTTGTACCCTTGTACCTTGAAATGGAAACACTCTTTTTTGAAGTTCTTGTTAAAGAGCATTGGCATTATTTATATCAATTTGTCCTCTTCTTCCCAAAATAGTGACTCTTTTCTAAAGTTTCGCTAAACAACATATTTTTCCTCATTTCCACTAGCTAGAGATTAGTGGGTTTCCACTTTTCGATTTTCCGTTGTTTCCATCTAATAATTTATTAATATGGAGCCAACAATTGTTTTCAAAGACCATTTTGGTCTCTTAGAAAATAGTTTTCTTACCATCTCCAACTTCATAAGTCCATGGCTAAAAACATGATGGGGATATTCTAATACCCATGTATGACAAATCTTTGGATCCACTTATGTTTGGATCCTTAAGCTTCAAATAAAATCATATAAATATGCCTTCACATTTTTCTTGTTTCTTGTATAATTTATTCCTTCGTTATGCTATTCTTTTCATGAGCTTGTTTCTCCTAATAGTGATCACTTGATGTGATCGAAATGTTGAGAGTTCAAAAACCTAAGTGCAATTTCATCTCTTTTTGTAAAAAAAAATCTATCAAATCTCATGGGCATGTTGTCGTAGGATCATGGCTTTGATACCACTTACGGTGTGCCTTAATTATTCCTATAACTTGATAATCACACAAAATATAGGAAGATTAGCATGCGATGAACTAGAAATAAGCAACACATAACTAGAAATATGAAACAATCATAACATACTATGGAAAGAAAAGATATTTGTTATTAAGGGAACACTATTCATGGACTTCTTATGGTATGGTGACCATTCACTTGAGCAGAGCTACATTACAATATTCTTCACAAAACACTTCATAGCCATAGATCTTCTTTAAGTAGGTTCCAAATTTTCAAAACCCTATCTACTTGACATTGTGAAAGACAAGTTCCTAATGAGTCCTAATTAACAAAGAAACCCTTTTTACATTTATTATTGAACACTATCTTATTTGGCCTTATTACAAAGTTATGGCCTTATACTATGTATGATTAATTCTTAGAGTAATGGAAGTTAGGGTAGGACCCTAACACATACCAACCCCTTAGAATTCACCAATGTCAAAATAATTGTCATGGAGACCAAGAATGAAACCAACCCATAGGATATGAAGAAAATACAAGGGAACCTCCCCTTTCTTCCTAGGGAGGTTTATCAAATTCCATAAGCTATTGATCCATCCAAATTTATTTCCATGGTTGGAATGTGCACCAATCCATGCAAACATGCATGCTTCTTGGATTAGGTAGTTGGTTTCTTTTATGGTCAATGAACACCAAGAAAATGGATTATTTGGTTATATTCAAATTTTTAACATCTTCCTTACCAATTCTAATTGAATAAAAGTCTCACATATTGACCCTATAGTTATATATATCATATAATTTTCCATAGATATTGATAATGGAAGGAAAAATGGTTGTAAGGGAAGTGGCCAGTGATAGGTACGATGGTTCACTTGTGTTTCTAAGTTTCCCAGTTAAGTTTCTTAGCCCATTTAAACACTCATTTACTTTTGTGTATGGACCCTATGGAGTGTTAGATTTTTAATTTTCACATAGATCAAGTTTTTCTACCATCTTCGTGGTTCAATAACTGCAATTCAAAAATATAAACAAATTTTTAAAGCATAAAAAAATATAAAATTGGTTAGAAATACCAACAAGAATGTGGTCTATTAGCAAGTAGCGAGGTGACCAGGCTTGTATTAATGTGTAGAACTAGGTACAAATCCTTGAGTGGGTATGATTGTAAATATGGCCTTGTAAATATAAGAAGTATGTCTAAAAAAAACGTAAGAAAAATAAGGGTAACATGCACTATGTGACAGTGAATCCCTATATCTTCTTCTAGATAGAGTGTGCTCATATTTGATTGAAACACTCTTGAAATAAAAAAATTATACCCTATATAAAAAAGGCATGCTCATATCCATATATCAAACACACTCTTGAAATAATATGAACTCCACTAGGTCGTGTACCTAGAAGCGAGCAACCCTCTCAATGGGTTATATATGGAAGTTACTCACTCTTGATCCAAGTGAGGACTAAACCTCTAGAATTCACCAATGCCAAAATAATTGACATGGATACCAACAATGAACTCAACCCGTAATTTATGAAGAATATACAAGGGAGCCTCCTATTTTTTCAAGGAGGTTTATCAAATACCATAAACCATCAATTCATCCAACTTTCTCTCCATGGTGGTAATGTGCACCAATCCATGCGAAGATGCATATTTCATGGATTAGGTGGTTGGTTCGTTCTACGGTTAACAAAGAACAAGAAAATGGATTCTTTGCTTATATTCAATTTTTTAACATGATACTTAATTCCATAAATAACTAAAAGTCTCTCATCTTGGCCCTATAGTTATATATATATATATATATATATATATATATATATATATATATATGATAATTGGCCATAAACATAGCCAATATATGCAATAATAATGTCAAGGGAAGTGGACGCTAATAAGCATGATCATTCTCTTATGTTTTTAAGTTCCACAATTAAGTTTCTTAGCTAATCTAAACATTCACTTATTTCAATGTGTGGGTCTTACGAGGGGTTAGGGTTTTGGTTTTCATTTGGATTATTTTTTTTCCATCTTTATGGATTAATAAAAAAACATTTCTAAAATAATGCAAATTTCTAAAACCTGAAAAAATCTAAAATTGTATGAAAATTATGGCTTGCATGCACTATATGACGGTGAACCCCTCCACCTTCTTATGGATAGAGCATGCTTGTATTTTCTTGATATTAGAACTCATTGTCCATCTTGGGAGTGGGAATAAACAATGGAAATAGTCAACCCTTTTTTATACTCAAACTTGAATTTGAGTTCTAAAATGGGCCTCCTAAATAAAATAATAAAATAATAGTTAAAATAATGAAATAATAGTTAAATTAATAAAATAATATTTATTAATTTTGGAGGAAGAAAGAAAAAACTACTTTTTTGTTTGTATTTTCAACATATCTCCATGTGCTTTTACTCAAATTTCGAGCTGGAGCAGTCATTGGATGTGGAATTAAATTCCGCATCCAACGAGCACCTGCACTGCATACTTTTGACAGCAGGGTCCATCAAAGGTTTGCGTGGGTACTCGTTGGATGCAAAATTTAATTATGCCTCCAACAAGTGCTCTCGCTCAAAATTTGAGTAAAAACACAAGGAGATATGTTGAAAATACGAACAAAAAAAGTAGCTTTTTTTATAACAAATATCTCAAGTCAACCATTATGGTTGACTCATTTTATTGAAAATCTATTGGTTCTTGAACTCCAACTCATCAAGCAATTATGGTTGTCTCGTTTTCTTATATGATGGTTCGTTTTCTTATAAGGCCCATTTTAAACCTCAAATTTTCTCTAATCGGGACTGTGTGTACATTCCTAGTGTGTGCATGCAATAGAACATACACCCATTCAAAAAAAATTGCACGCATTTATCATGTGTTCATACTCCTTTGTTTTTCCTTTCTATACATAGAGGAATGCTTGTGCATGCATAGTACATGTACACCTAGGAACATACACACATTTAAAAAACACACACTTGTTTATAATGTGTTCAGGGTCAGTGCAAGCTAATGAGGGTCACTTTTGGCACATTAGATGCAATAGAAAACTGAAAAAGCAGGCATCCCTCAACTTACTTGGATTTTTTGATTTACTTACGGAAAATATCTTGCATTGAGTAAAAAAGATGAAATGTAGGAAATTGAATCACGTTTCTGAATATATAACTTTTATGTATTGAAAATTTGCATAGCTATGTCAAGTTTCATTTTTCCTAACAGACACTTTTTATTTTTCAGGCAAATGATAAGGTATATGTTTTTGTGGGTAGAGCCTTTGAGGGCTTAAATGATGGAATCAAGCTACAAAAATCGGCATGCATGTAGAGAACACATAGCACTTGTGCGTCATTATTTTTCGAAAATTAAATTAGTAATTTTATAATTTTTTTATAATTGTCTAAGTGATCAAACCTCAAAAATAGTACCTCTTTTGTGGGTAGAGCCTTTGAAGGTCTTAATGCAAAAATCTTGAAATGGGTTTTTCATAGAACGTGGAGGTTAGTGTCCTCTTGTGCACCATACAATTTTTTTTTGAAATGATTGAGAATTGAAAAAGTTATGGAAGAAACACTAACAATGTGTTTCACGAGTTAAGGAGGTAGGACAGAAAAGAAATTGAAAGAAAATAGGAAAAAATAATATTTCAAAATAAAAGTTACATATTTGGAATCTGCAGAAAAAATACTATTTGTGTCTAAGATTTCGTCAAAAATGACTGTGTGTAGCATATTGTAACGAGTGGCTAAGCACAGGCTTCTCCAGAAACTGGAAGAAATACCCAATTAGCTTTGGTTTTTCATTAACATAGCACAGGTTTGGAATTACCGAAGCAAACTCCAAAGCATACACATAGGATTATTGTTGACATGTGAGCATGTGACTCGGCCTGTTTAAATTCAAAAATATTGCCGCGCTTTTAGATTTAAAGAACGCGTACGCGTTATATAACTAAATAACGCGTGCGCGTTATATCAATACTTAACGCGTACGCGTTATATAACTACATAGCACATACGCGTTATATAGTTACAAAACGCGCTCGCGTTATTCAAATCATAAAATACATGTTTAATACTTGAGAAAGAGGGGGTGTGGAAGTCAAGGGAATTTTTGTTTAATATTTGAGAAGGGGTGGGGAAGGGTCGAGGAAATCTATGGTTAATATTTAATAGGGGTGGGAAAGGGTCAAGGGCTTAGAAGGATGTTGGAAGCTTGAGTGGGGAGAGATGAAGGGAATGAGAACATGATGGGCTACAGGGGGTGAAGGGAAGTGGAGCTTGAGAGCACTATTAGGAGTAGAATAGGTTCTGAAGAGGTATAGGGTTAGAAGTTGAAAGTGAGACTTGAGTGACAAGGGGGAATGGATGGAGGCAAGGGGGATGTGAGAGAGAAATAAAGAATACAAGGGGGGGAGAGACATAGAGCGAGGGAGGGAGAGGGACAATGGGGAGGAATGGATTTGGAGGGAGTGAGAGATAGATGGGGATAGAACGAAATAAGAGATAGGAAGGGAGGGACAGAAAGTGTTGGTGGGAGACATGCAGAGAGTGGTGGCGATGGAGAGAGAGGGAGTGATGGAGAGATTGGGATAGGTTGAGGGAAAGATGAGGGAGGGATAGAAGGTGAGAGACAAGCGATGAGAGAGGGAGGGAGAGAAGGTAGGGTGAGGGATGGAGGGATAAAGTTGGAGATAGATATGGATGGAGGGGGGATGGGTTTGAGAATGGAAAGTGACATAATGTGTGTGTATGTGTGTGTGTTTGAGAGAGAGAGAGAGAGAGAGAGAGAGATTGATGGTTGGGGAGAGAGAGACTAGAGGGAGTTGTGAGCATCATATTCTCCATCAGCATCATATTCTTCATCATCATCATCTTCATGACCATCATCGTCATCATCAACATCTTCATCATCATCACCATCATCATCATCATCATCATATTCCTCATCAAATCAACATCTCCATCATCATTATCATCATCATGATCATCATCTAAACATCACCATCACCATCATCATCAACATCTTCATCATCATCACCATCACCATCATCATCAAAATCTTCATCGTCATCACCATCACCATCACCATCACCATATTCATCATCATTGTCATCTCTAGGTTCCCCATCAACATCAACATCTCCATCATCATCATCTTCTTCATCATCATCATCTTTATCACCATCATCATCATCATCAACATCTTCATCATCATCACCATCATCATCATCATCATCATCTTCCTTGAATCAGATCAACATATCCATCATGTCACCATCATCTTCTTCATCATCATCTAAACATCACCATCACCATCACCATCATCATCATCATCTTCATCATCATTACCATCACCATCATCATCAACATCTTCATTGTCATCACCATCATCATCATCATCATTGGCATTTGTAGGTTCCTCATCAACATCTCCATCATTATCATCTTCTCCATCATCATCATCTTCATCACCATCATCATCAGCATCAACATCTTCATCATCATCACCATAATCATCATCTTCATCGTCATCAGGTCAACATCTCCATCATCATAATCTTCTTCATCATCTTGACCATCATCATCATCATCATCATCTTAATCGCCATCTCCATCATCTCCATCATATCCATCATCACCATCATCATCACCATCACCATCATCGTCATCTTCATGACCATAAACATCTTCATCATCATTGTCATCTCCCCCTTCCTCATCAACATCTCCATCATCATCATCATCATCATCATCATCACCATCTGAACATCACCATCACCATCATCGTCAACATCTTCATCATCATCATCATCATCATCATCAGCAGCAGCAGCATCAGCATCATCATCAAAATCTTCATCGTCATCACCATCACCATCTTCATCATCATTGTCATCTCTAGGTTCCCCATCAACACATCTCCATCATCGTCATCTTCTTCATCATCATCATCTTCATCACCATCATCATCATCATCTTCTTCATCATCATCATCTTCATCACCATCATCATCGTCATCAACATCTTCATCATCATCACCATCATCATCATCATCATCTTCCTCATCAGATCAACATCTCCATCATGTCACCATCATCTTCATCTTCATCATCATCATCATCATCATCATCATCATCATTACCAACACCATCATCATCAACATCTTCATCGTCATCACCATCATCATTGGCATCTGTAGGTTCCTCATCAACATCTCCATCATCGTCATCATTGGCATCTACAGGTTCCTCATCAACATATCCATCATCGTCATTTTCTCCATCATCATCACCATCATCACCATCATGATCTTCTGAACATCATCATGATCATCATCTAAACATCACCATCACCATCATCGTCAACATCTTCATCATCATCGCCATCAGCATCATCATCAAAATCTTCATCGTCATCACCGTCACCATCTTCATCATCATTGTCATCTCTAGGTTCCCCATCAACACATCTCCATCATCATCATCTTCTTCATCATCATCATCTTCATCACCGTCATCATCGTCATCAACATCTTCATCATCATCACCATCATCATCATCATCATCTTCCTCATCAGATCAACATCTCCATCATATCACCATCATCTTCATCATCATCATCATCATCATCATTACCAGCACCATCATCATCAACATCTTCATCGTCATCACCATCATCATTGGCATCTGTAGGTTTCTCATCAACATCTCCATCATCATCATCATTGGCATCTGCAGGTTCCTCATCAACATATCCATCATTGTCATTTTCTCCATCATCATCACCATCATCACCATCATGATCTTCTGAACATCATCATGATCATCATCTAAACATCACCATCACCATCATCGTCAACATCTTCATCATCATCGCCATCAGCATCATCATCAAAATCTTCATCGTCATCACCATCACCATCACCATCTTCATCATCATTGTCATCTCTAGGTTCCCCATCAACACAACATCTCCATCATCATCATCTTCTTCATCATCATCATCTTCATCTCCATCATCGTCCTCATCAACATCTTCATCATCATCACCATCATCACCATCATCATCATCATCTTCCTCATCAGATCAACATCTCCATCATGTCACCATCATCATCATCAACATCTTCATCACCATCATCATCAACATCTTCATCATCATTACCATCATCTTCATCAACATTATCATCTTTATCATCTTCATCTGCATCATGATCATCTTCATTGTCATCACCCTCCTCCTCCTCATCATCTTTATCATCTTCATCTACATCATGATCATCTTCATTGTCATCACCCTCCTCCTCCTCATCATCTTGTGCACTTATGCACTTAGGGATTAATGTTTAGAAGAGGGTTTAAAGGCCTTTATGGGGGAGGGGCTATAGGAACAAGGTAAGACAGAGAGGGCAGGGGGGAGGGATAAAGGCGTAGAGGGTTAGTGATTAAGGGAGAAGAAGGGAGAGAGTGCTATAGGGAGGGATAATTACGAAGATAAAGAGAAGGTGGAGAGATGGAGAGTGGGGTGGTAGAGACATGGCTGAAGGGAGAGAAAGAAACATGAAAGAAACATGTAGGGAGAATGAGGGACAGATATTTAGAAAGAGATAGGGGGTATCTAGGGATTATTGGGAGAGAGCTAGGAGGTATTAAACCATACAAAACATTTGTTTTGTATGCAATCATATAAATTATTAGTTTTCTTTGATTTTGTTCGTTGCCCTAGCCGTGCACCTAACCTATTAATTGTGCTTGACTATATCGCGTTCGCGTTTTTTCACTACATATCGCGCACGCGTTTTGTATTTATATAACGCGTACGCATTTTTTAACTCCAGAAATAATGGCCTGTTGCTGTCCGAGAGCAACTTCACTCTGTCCGAACGAAAGCAATAATCCCGCGATTTTTCGAACAGCACGAGCCCGCGTCTGAAAATTTTCACATTCTACACCAACTCCATCATTTTTTTTTTATGCAGGTGCAGCATTGAGGACATCTTTCATGGTTGCTCACTGTGGTGTTGGATTATATGACCATATTTGAAGAAAATAATTAGCAAGCTTGAAGAATCTCCAATTGAAGAACACCAAAGATAAGGCCTTTGAAAGATTCATTTTGCTTATATTTGGGGAGCACACAAGATAAGATATCAAGCTTCAAGACCAACAAGGAAGAACTTCCATTTGCTTATTATTGAAGAGCTTGTAATTGAGGAGCAACAAAAACAAACTATATTGAATTGATCATTGTGGTGATGGGGAATGCACGTAACCGAGTAAACAAATCAACAAGGAAGAAGAGATCTCAAGAAGTCATTGAAGAAGAGAAAGAAAAGAAAAGAATATACATGATGAATCGGAGGCTTTCTTTGGAAACTAATCCAAATCCAATTGTAGAGGATACCATGGTTCATCCTATTAATCCACGACAAGAGGGACCTTCAATTTCCACAATAGTTGTTGAACAAGCACCCCATGGAAGTAATCAAGAAGCAAAACGTAGGTGCTCATTAGGGGATGTTTCAATTCCCACTTCAAGTCAAAGTGATAAGTTACCATCTCAAGATGAATCTCACGAAGAAACACCCAATTTGCTATCCGGATGTGGTTATACAAGCGATGAAGTCAGAGAGGCGTTGGACATTTTGCCTACTGTTGAAGAAGAGAATGTTATCCACACCATCGATGAGGATGTTGGACTTCCACAAGGGGATGCTGGACTTCCACAGACCATGGATGAGGATGTTGGACTTCCACCATCCAACTACCAGGAAGAGAATGAAGGACACCAAGCAACTACTGAAACGCCAAAGCGTCTTGGTGATGTGCTACATGGTACAATTCCAACCCCCTTACCTCCATTAGCAAGCACACGTCGAAGAACTCCGAAGTGTATACAAGTTGATGAAAGACTTATGAATTCCATTGAAGGTACGCTATCTAAACGTAGTATTGCTTATCAAACTCAACAGATACTTGATAAATATTTTGTTTCTAAATGTGATGGAGATAAATGTAGATTATTTTTATCATTGTTAAAATCTAGGAGCATGAATGTTGTTAGGAAAAAGTTAGGGATAAAGATGATAAAGAATTCTGAACCAAGTTCTCATATAGTTAAAAGCCTAGTAGATGCATTTGGTAAAATTGGTAAGAACACACGTTCAAAGGACCGCAATGCTGCTCGTCGTGTGTTGTCACAATCAATTGCAGATAAGAACACCAGGGCCCTTCGTATTCTCAGGCCTACATCCAAACTAGTTAATTTGAATGTAAAAACCCTCCGTAGGTATTCTATTAGAAGAGAACATCTTGACACAACCGATCAGACAGATTTTTGGGCCTTTGTTGGTCGGTTGCCACGTCGTGACATGAAGCTAGTTGATGCAGTAAAGGGACTAGTGCACAGTTTTTGGCATGATCACACAAGGCCTTCTTCAAACCGAAAGGATGTACTAAAACTAAGAAGGGGTTCAAAGGATCGTGAACCACATACTAAGCATCTTCTTGATATAACACAAACAGAGCTTTACGAGAAATTTAAGATTGAGCATAGACAATTGAACTTGGGGCAAAGATCTTTTGAGAAATGTAAGCCATGGTATGTTAGAATAAATACTCTTCGTAACACTTGTTGTTGTAGATACCATGTAGAATATGAATATTACTATGAAACATTTTTGTACATTCGTCGTGTGTTGCATACTAACATTGTGCAGGATTGCTCCATGACAATACCACTGACTTCATCAAGAGAATTCATTCATAGCATCATGTGCAATAGGCCCGAGGGGCAAACATACTATGCAAAATCTTGTTTGGATGGAACATGCTCCAACTGTGCTGGAATGGCATTATTGAGCCAATGTATGCACGAGAATGGAGACAGTGAATTTGGGAAAATGGTTACAGACATGAAAAGTTTCAAATATATCAACTATGAAATAGTCCCAGGGAAAGAAAGCAAAAAAATACAATTGGTGACATCTCAGGTATGCATTTATATCTATAAAATTATGTTGTAACGGTTACATTTCAATCCTTACTTACAACAAAAAACTGACATTGAGATCATTTTGTGTCACCAGGTACAAGTTAGTGACTTCATCAAGGAATTTATTGAAAAGACACATCAATATGTTTAGCATGTCCACGTGGCACAATGGCAGGATGAGAAGTTTAGAATATGCAGAGATACATTTCCCCTTGGTACTATACTTTCAGTTGTTGATTTTGCCGAGAACTACACTCTGCAACCTCAAAATGAGATCCAAAGTCAGTATTATCACTCTGAGCAGGTTTCCTTGATGGTCCATATCACATATAGGCATGGCCCAAATAGCACTGAAGAGCAAAGAGAAATTCTGAAGGAATATCACTTCTACATAAGTGATGATAGGTGCCACGACTTCCACTATGTACGTCATTGCTTCATCATGTTCTATGATCACTTGAAGGGAAGGAACATACAGATGGACCGACACTGGATTTGGTCTGATGGGTGTGCTGGTCAGTTCAAAAATGCACGCATATTTCAGTGGTTGTGTTCATTGCATAAAAACTACAAAGTGCCACATATGTGGAACTATTTTGAGACTGGGCATGGTAAAGGAGAGCATGATGGAGCCGGAGCATGTGTCAAAACAGCCCTACGAAGAGAGGAATTGAAAGTATCTACAGAATCTACTATTCTAAATGCTCAATCTATAGTCAGGTGGTGCACGCCAGTAATGGGAGAGGAATCAACTATGCGAGTAGAATCCACAAGAAAGAGACATGTGGAGAGATTTTTTTGGGAGGTGGTAGACATAGATCGTTCACATGCATGGGAATGCAAGACTGTGCCTGGGACTCGTGGCTTTCATTCGGTTCGAAGCTCTGATAACCCAGTATTTGAAATTTGGACCAGAAAACTTGCTTGTTTTTGCCCGCCTTGTTGTGATGGTGACTGGGATGGGTGTGAATCATTGGATTGGGTTGATGGATGGGATCGCATATCACTTCCACTTGATCAGCGTGCAATTGTTGAGTTAACTCCGTTGGAAGAAGACCAATCATCTATTTCTGCAGATTTTGATAATCTCTCAGACCTTGTACAACCCTGTATGATGCATTTCCTTAACATTTTTTGTTTGTTTACGTAGTCTTCAAATGCAAATTAATGGCCTTGTATCGCATGAAAAATATTTTGATCATATACCTACAATCATATAATGCAGGGCACATATACGCAGTGGTTGCCTCAAAAGATACTGAATGGGGTGATGAATACTGGTTGGCACGCTGTATAGATGGAAAGCAAACCCTCATTGTGTCCATGACTGACGATGAAAACAACCACTTTCCAACTGGGTCTATGGTTGTTAAAGGTGAATACTTGACACGGGACAGCAATGGAAGAAAGAAGGGTGGATATGTTTACAGGGATTACAAACCAGGTGCAAGTGTGTATCACTTTACCAACTTAATCATTGGCACAAACCTTCAGGTACGAACAATGCCTAGTCGAAATACATCGAAGGTACGCTACTTCTTACCGGATACAGAGCACGAGAGACTAATGGAGACCATCAGTATAAGAGATGATCCGGAGGGCTTGGCTGTATGATAATAGGTGGGATCTAGCATGATGAGTACGTTACATACTTTTAATACTATACTATTTATACTATTTGTAATTGAATATTGATATATGCTCAATTTTCACATGTATGTTTCATATGAATATGTCAATTTTGCGTTCTTGATATGCCAAATTTACGTTTACGTTGTTTATAAATATGCCAAAAGTTCTCTTGTATGTCAAGTTTATGAATATGCCATTTTTTACATATGATCAGTAAACCATAAAATTATATTATGTTCATCATGTTGGTTATTGGCTTCACCCAACAAAATTAATTCAATTCATGCTCACTATATTAAACAATACACTTATATTAAATTTAATTCATGTCTTGTTAAATATTTCATAATGAATTAGCTAGTTGAGAGCACCACCTTAGACCAAGCCATCATCATCAACATCTTCATCATCATCACCATCATCATCATCATGGACCTGCAAAACCCTAGTTTCCAAAGTGTCTAGGCAGGTTCGGGTTAGGAACACTAGCCATACCCGCCCGGTGGATGATTTTCCAAAGTTGACCCCCGTGTGCAAAAATTGCACACTCCCACACTAAGCAAAACCCTAGTTTCCAAGATGGACCTGCAAGGTGACACATGGGCCACCGGGTAGGAGGGGAGGGGCACCCCTGGCACTATCCCGGTGTGCTGAATCCAACGGAGTCAACGGTTCGTCGATCCGAGCCACGGTCTTCATTCTATGGCTCGTCCCGTCTCACTACCAGAAGACCTTCAGGGACACCTGCTGGATACCTACCGGGGGCATAGAACTCCAACCATGCAACAAAACCGGGTTCCGGGGAGACCTGCAGGTGTGTCTAGACAGGTTCGGGCTAGGAACACTAGCCATACTTGCCCGGTGGATGATTTTCCAAAGTTGAACCCCGTGTGCAAAAATTGCACACTCCCACACTGAGCAAAACCCTAGTTTCCAAGATGGACCTGCAAGGTGACACATGGGCCACCGAGTAGGAGGGGAGGGGCACCCCTAGCACTATCCCGGTGTGTTGAATCCAACGGAGTCGACGGTTTGTCGATCCGAGCCACGGTCTTCATTCTATGGCTCGTCCCGTCTCACTACCAAAAGGCCTTCAGGGACACCTGCTGGATACCTACCGGGGGCATAGAACTCCAACCATGCAACAAAACCGGGTTCCGGGGAGTCCTGCAGGTGTGTCTAGACAGGTTCGGGCTAGGAACACTAGCCATACTTTCCCGGTGGATGATTTTCCAAAGTTGACCCCTGTGTGCAAAAATTGCACACTCCCACACTGAGCAAAACCCTAGTTTACGAAATGAATGCACAATGAAGCCACTGGGCCATGGGGAGACGAGGGAGAGGCCCCCCTAGAGGTAATCGCACGCCAGGAGACCAACGGAGTCGACGGTTCGTCGGTCCGACGTCCAGTTTCCGAGTTATGTCGAGTTGCAAGTCGCATGAAAATGCCGTTCAGGGACACTTGGTGAATTTCCGTCCGGGAGCCAAAAAGCAAACGAAGCAGGAAGATTGTGTGCCGTTGGCTCCTGCAAGTGTGTGTGGGCAATGCCGACGTGGGAACACTGCCGGGAGCCATAAATCCATGATAGTAAATTAATTCATGACAAAAAAAACTGAATTATTCCTTTCAATGGATGTGGTTTTCAATTTCCTATGTTGTTAGGTCAATTTGGCACATTCATTGAAAGAAATTGTAGACTTTAATGATGATCACAACAAGTGTGTTTGTTAAAACCTTGTGAAATAGAGCATCAAAAGACCTACATTGTAGGCCATATAATTGTGTTTGTTTACCTTTTGTTTGATGGACCATGCACAATAAGTAATAAAATAATTTTTGAAGTAGGTCATTTCATTTTTCTGATTTTTTCTTTGGTGGTGTTGAAAAAGACCATTGTTCTTATTGATGGGATTTCATGTGCTTATGATTCTTTGGATAATCTGGACACATACAAGGACACCATTATTAGACTAATTCATTATGAACAATTTAATATGAGTAATCTACATAAATGAATTGAAAATTTAACAAAAATAACAAACAACCCATATACCTTGGAATATAACACAAGAGTGACCATGTTAGGCAATCTTACTTATCTACTTACCTATGGTCATTTAAGTAGACCATTTGGATCATGTCTATTACTAATGATCTCCATTAACTTTTCATGTTCACAATGAGGCTTGAAGTATCATACCTTTGATGGGTGCTTCCTTGGCATTGTTTGTAGTTTGAGGTTTGTATCGAAAACTAAGTTTGTAAAGTGGTATATAGATTCACCTAGTCTAATCTTGAAATACATAACCAACCTTCTTCCATGTTTGGTCATCCAGTGTTAGATATTATCCTTTAATAACCATCAAACTGATTACAAGTTGATCACCATTGTCATCTATTAGTGAGACATGAGGGTTTGGTTCGCCTTTAAGGAACATGCCAACAAATAGTGAGTGCCCCATTCATTATCTTTCAGGGAAACCATTGCATATATGTTCATTTTAAAAAACATCAGTTCTAACGTGTGAGTCCACTAAATAGACAAAATGTAATGTATTCATGCTAGTTGATAAGATTTAATCTCATATTCCCTAAACTTGGTTGTACAAGATTTGAGACATGATCATAATGTGGTGAAATGGTTGATTAGTCCTCATCCAACTAGGATAATTCAATATTTATACCTAGAATAATGGGGAGTGATAGAATTTTCTTGTCCATATTTCTACTATAACATTGTTTGAGTTTCAAACTAAATGAAATCCACAAATTCCATGCATTATTCTATGTGATTGATCTACATCAACCACCTCCCAAAAATATCTTTGCACATGTCCTTTCCTTATTGAGTCCTCTTCTCGTCTTCTTGTTCCATCTACAATTATTGAAGAACACCATTCAACAATAGATTTTGTGTAACTAATGAGAGAATTTCTCGTAAACTTCCATTTTTACCTGCAGAATGTAATTTTTATGCACACAACATCTCGATCATGATCCCCTTTCCCACACTCAGTTTCAAAAGTCCTGTAAAGGCAACCTTTACATTTACATTTGCATTAACATGACAACCAAGTCTCAAAAATGAGATTGATGGTGTTTATTCTCATGCAATGTATACAGTTAGGATTAAGACAACTGTATAAATCTATGGAATTATAAATGAAGATATTTATCCAAAAGGAAGCCAATGTTGGCCTTGCCAATCTTTTCTTCCCAATGCAAACGAAATATTAGATTCCATTTAGCTATGTTTCCATGTAAAATATATTTGAAAAAAAACATATATTTGGATTATATGGAAATCCTTCTTACCTTTGACATTGTTTGGGATCTGCAGGATGGGAATGAAGTATTTTTTAGGGATTAAGAGGAGTATGCAATTACGCAAACTTATGAATGCACAATTACACTGAGCAAAACCCTGAGCAAAACACTGAGCAAAACCCTAGTTTACGAAATGAATGCACAATGAAGCCACTGGGCAATGGGGAGACGAGGGAGAGGTCCCCCTAGAGGTAATCGCACGCCAGGAGACCAACGGAGTCGACGGTTCGTCGGTCCGACGTCCGGTTTCCGAGTTATGTCGAGTTGCAAGTCGCATGAAAATGCCGTTCAGGGACACTTGGTGAATTTCCGTCCGGGAGCCAAAAAGCAAACGGAGCAGGAAGATTGCGTGCCATTGACTCCCGCAAGTGTGTGCGGGCAATGCCGACGTGGGAACACTACCAACACCGGCTCGGGGGAGGTTTTTGCAGAGTTGACCCACCAATGCGAGATTGCATGCAATTACACTGAGCAAAACCCTAGTTTACAAAATGAATGCACAATGAAGCTGCTGGGCCATGGGGAGACGAGGGAGAGGGCCCCTAGAGGTAATCGCACGCCAGGAGACCAACGAAGTCGACGGTTCATCGGTCCGACGTCCGGTTTCCGAGTTATGTGGAGTTGCAAGTCGCATGAAAATGTCGTTCAGGGACACTTGGTGAATTTCCATCCGGGAGCCAAAAAGCAAACGGAGCAGGAAGATTGCGTGCCGTTGACTCCCGCAAGTGTGTGTGGGCAATGCCGACGTGGGAACACTACCAACACTGGCTCGGGGGAGGTTTTTGCAGAGTTGACCCACCAATGCGAGATTGCATGCAATTACACTGAGCAAAACCCTAGTTTACGAAATGAATGCACAATGAAGCCATTGGGCAATGGGGAGACGAGGGAGAGGGCCCCCTAGAGGTAATCGCACGCCAGGAGACCAACGGAGTCGAAGGTTCGTCGGTCCGACGTCCGGTTTCCGAGTTATGTCGAGTTGCAAGTTGCATGAAAATGCCGTTCAGGGACACTTGGTGAATTTCCGTCTGGGAGCCAAAAAGCAAACGGAGCAGGAAGATTGCATGCCGTTGACTCCCGCAAGTGTGTGTGGGCAATGCCGATGTGGGAACACTACCAACACTGGCTCGGGGGAGGTTTTTGCAGAGTTGACCCACCAATGCGAGATTGCATGCAATTACACTGAGCAAAACCCTAGTTTACGAAATGAATGCACAATGAAGCCGCTGGGCCATGGGGAGACGAGGGAGAGGGCCCCTAGAGGTAATCACACGCCAGGAGACCAACGGAGTCGACGGTTCGTCGGTCCGACGTCCGGTTTCCAAGTTATGTCGAGTTGCAAGTCGCATGAAAATGCCGTTCAGGGACACTTGGTGAATTTCCGCCCATTTTATAATTTAAGCCACTTTTAAATATTTGAACTTCCATATTATTTTGGAAAGAGTATAATATTTCAAAACTCCTAAAGAGGCAAAAACACATGATCAAAACTCCTAAGGCTGTAATTTAGAGTAGTAATAATGGGGGTGATGGAGTTGAATTTGATCCTATGGAAGATAATGATACTAATATTATTGAGAATAAAGGGATAATAGGTTGATCCATGACACCTTTGTTTGCATGGATGAGGATGCACCTATGTATGAGACCTATGATAATATTCATGATGTACATCTTATTGATAAGGCACACAAAGGCATATACAAGAGATCAAAGATGGGTCACTTTGTCTACTAATTTGATGTTGATAAAATTGAAGGTATTGAATGACATTTCAAACAATGGTATGACAAAGATCCTAATGTATACACAAGGTTAATATATAAGGTGCCCCATAAGGTTCTTTGTCATATCCCTATAATTCTAGGTTTTTGATGATTGTTTAGGTTAAAAAACATAGCACATTATATGGATTATCATGTACAAAGATAAGTGAAGATGGTATTATATGAGTGGCTACAAATGGTTCTCAATTTACGATCATCAAGGAAATATTACCCATTTTTTAAGAAGAACCTCATAATGTTAGACTTTCATTGGTAGTTGATGGCAATGGGTGTGCATGAGTGAGTTCGTTGAAACCTTGAAAACATTGTATTGCATTTAGTTTGATTAAATTACACGAGCAAGAACTTTGACATAACTTGTAATGATCATCCAAAATCACAAATTTTAATTAGATACCAATTAGTGCATGCATGTAGTGAATTCATTGAAACCTTTGAATATAATAGTTTGTTCTTTTGACATAGTGCATTCATGAGTAATAGATAATCCACACAAATCAACACATTAGAATGACACAAGTACATGTATCCAAAAGTACATATATATCCAAAAGTGCATGTCTCCAAAAGTACATGTATATCCAAAAGTCTCCAAAAGTGCATGTCTCCAAAAGTACATGTATATCCAAAAGTATCGAAAAGTACATGTATCCAATGAAGTCAATGTACATGTCTCCAAAAGTACATGCACAATAAAGTCAATGTACATGTCTCCAAAACTGAATGTATCGAAAAGTACATATATATACAAAAGTATCCAAAAGCACATGTGTCCAAAACTATCCAAAACTATCAAAACTCAAGCTTTCTCTTGTTCTTTCCCGACGTTGATCCTCTAGGCACATCCCTAGGATCAATGTGCATCCCTGGATCCTGCAAATTAAATATCAATTGTTAAATTCAACTAACTATGTACACTAATACATTATCTCAACAATTATCAACTGGTGCATGGAAAGTGCATGAAACACTTGGTCACTGAAGGACATCTCACCTCAACTGACAAAGGAGATTGCGTTGCTTGTGTAGCAGATGGAGCTGTCGGTTGAACATCTAGGATGGTTGAACTAGGGGGGCCAGGCACTGCTCCTGCTGGTGGTGGCTACAATGAAAAAATGTTGAAATAGTTAGAAATGCATGAATAAACAATAGGTCCAACAATAATAAACTATGTAAAGATAATGTTGAAATAGTTACATACCTGTGTGTGATCAGTCGCCACTGCAGATGCGGCACTAACTACTGCATCAACCATCGATGCAAGGTTCTCAGCAGACAACTCGGGTTCCTGTTGCAGTAAACATGCAATTCAAACATTAACAAAAACGATTTATGCACTGGATTTCAAGTTAAACAACAAATATCATCGAAGGATATACATTACCGTGGTGTGAGTAAGCCCATGGTCGTGGGCAGCTGGAGTCTTTCTCGGAGTAGAACGCCTCACATACACACGACCCTTGTTCACGAATGGCCTGGAGGGAGATGCAAATCCAGGCAATGGGCCAGATGTGTCGGATGGTGCCTACAGTCAGCAAGTGTTCATGTAGTTAGACATGCATGATTCAACAAACAAACATGTATTTAAAAAATGTCATTTTTAATTGTTTACCTGGATCCTAGACGTTTCAGGGGACGGTATGACCATGGGTACTACCTCCACATTACCTTGCCCCTATGAAGGATCTGCCATCTGCAAGTTTAATAATTGTAAATATTAGACCGTATATAGCATTAATGAACTAAAATGTAAAGTATGTGGAAATTAACAAATTAACAAGTATTAAAAAACTGAAATTTTAAAATGTTTACCTCGGTGTGAGATATGGCAATAGGTGGTATATAAGATGGGCCTACCGAATGGGTAGCATCATGCCCCCCTGTAGCTTCTGGAACATCTTGCTCTGGGGTGTCACTGCCGGCATAAAGCATCAACTGCAAGTTCACAAACATAATATATTAGCTCAAACTATATATATGTGTACAAAAACGAAAATAAATGAAGAATTTATTACAATTAACCATCAACATACCTCTCTCAAAAACCCACTGAAGGCAACATCTGAGGCAATACCATAGCAGGGACGACCACATGATGTGCACTCGTGAGGATCAGCACTAGGATGGGGAATAGTCGATGGTCCTGCACTAGTGGATGGTCTTGATGGTCCTGCACTAGTGGATGGTCCTGATGGTCCTGCACTAGCTGATGGTCCTGCATGGTGACGAGCTGGTGTATGTACCACACCAGGGACAGATGTCCCTTCCTCACCCATATGTTGAACCATCCTGCCATGGCGAAAAACCACCCGTGCCAAACTCAAAAATGCATCCCATGTCTGCGGAATAATGCGATGTGCTGGTGGGACATCTGGCCCAGGCAACTGCCTGCGAGGTGCAGGGATAGGGCGATCCTGGTCTCGAAGCCTGGCATTGGGTCGGTTTTGGGGCATCCCCCCACCGATCCCCTGAAACTGTAAGATGTCAAAATAGTTAACGTGTTTATGCAACACGAACTCTGCGTACATCTTTCGAAGGAAATATAAGGGAATTTCCCTGTTGTTGTGTGGTGGCATATCAAAAACCATGTACCATCTATCCATCCAGTTATCAACAAATGGTTGAAACGTGCACCACTCAATGGAGATATGCGGCCTGCTTGCATTTGGGATTTCCCCCGTCCGAGGGTCCCTAAACAATGCAAATATAAGCTCTTTGGATATTTTCAACTTTTTTACTGCATTTTAATCTAGTCCATCAGCATATTGTTGTCTTTTTCTTTCTCTGTAAGATGCAATATCATATAGGACATTTGTAGATTGTGAAATGGTGTCCACAATTGCATCCAAGGTTGATGCAAGTGAACGGCGAATCCTGTCGCCACCACTAAAAGCTGCACTTATGCCCCTCAATTGGGCAAGCTCAATCAATATTTCGGCATTGGTATCCATAGCCGCAACTGCAATAAAGACATTAATACGAAAATCATTAGAAACATATACATGGTATATAATGACGTCTCTTCAAAATTGAACATGTATTAAATCAAACTCACATAAGCAATTTAATGGCATTCACTTACATACATTTAAAACTTAAAATTAAACATTTGACAATTAAAAAGTAAGTTAGTCAGATTGGCAGAGAGGAGGAGGAGGAGGATCAAGGCAGTGATGAGTTTGTTGATTCAGGCATGGAGGAGGAGGATCAGGGCAGTGATTAGTTTGCATCTATGTGTCTCAATGTCTCATTGTGTTTTGTGATTGTGAATGACAAATGTGTTGTGATTTGTGAATGATCTAATTTCTATTGAATATTTCATATTTGTAATTGTAAATGTAATTTCTATTGAATATTTGTAATTGTAAATGTTAAATTTTATTGGATGATCTATATGTCTATATTTTTAAATTTTAATATATTTTAAAAATATATTAATTCCGGGGGTCACAGTGTCCTACGTGTCATAATTCCGGGGGTCACCGTGTCTAGTGGGGACCAGGGATCAAATTTGAAGGGTGGGGTCCCATTTCACTATGAAAGGCTATGAGATATTGAACACTATTGAAGGGCTATGAGAAATTTATTAATATTTATTCTATGTGTATATATGGATGTGTTCATGTTGCATGGATTGGATTCTAGGTTAACCGAGGCCTTTTTAGAGCAAAGAATGGGGTAATTACTATTTGGAAACAAGTTTTTTATCAAATGTAAATTGCGGTGATGGAAGATATTGAGGGTGCCACATGTTGTGGAGAAAGTAGTATTGATTCCTATGACGTAATAGGGAGTTCAAAAAGTCTGGTTTCAAGTATTGTCATGTGTAGCTCGATTGATTTTTCTCGCGCTAGGGTTGTAGCAACTGTTATGGCCATTACTATTAAAAGGATTGATGGGGTGGAATCCCGTGAAACGATGAGTTCTTTTGTTAAGACGTAGATTCAGTGAAATTTGGTGGGAGTCTCATGTTCATTTTATGCACAAAATTCGATTACTTGATTTTGTTGCATTGTTAACTCTCCTCCTAGTCATAGCTACAATCTCTTATATAATTGTGAAGGTTATCAATCCACTCAATATATTAAAGTTGTAGTAGGCCAAAATCATCCACATATTTATTGTACTCACAAATGTTGACATTCCAATTTCTATGTAGAGCGCCCATTAACATTAGATTGTATGGGACATGTTTTTGAGGCATGATGTCATTATCTCATAACAACAAGCTTTTTATCCATAAATATGTCATCTACAAGCCAACGGAATTGTTCCTAATCCTTTATAAAACTTTGTCATAATTATATCAATACCAACATCCCTACCTATTGACTTAGCTTAGAAGATATTACACCTTCGGATAACCAAACCTGATTCCAAGGTTGGTAATCATAAACGTAAAAGCATCATCATAAGGAAATAGCATGTTGTGTTGAGGAAATTCCTTTTTTTCCATTTCCTTCTCAGGATAATATTTGGTTGTGGATCATTTAAAATGTATAATTTATTTTAATATTGGGAAGCTAAATTCAAATTCATTAATATATTAATGTGATTTGATTTTTTTATGAATAATAAGTTATTCTTTTCATTTGAAAATGTAATAGTACATCAAAATTTCAATGTTTACTGACGTAGTAAAGTTGAGAGGCTTTATTTTTCAGTGGATATATAGCAGACCTGTAAATTCATAGGATGTCAAAAATCTAGTCAGCCTTGAAGTTGAGCTCCTCAAAGAAAACGAATTTCTTTAAATATGTTTATGGTAGGCTGGCATTGCCAGCTTCGCTTCGCAAACTATCCTGGAGGACTGGAGGAGATAGGGTAGGTGGAACTTGGAAGTAGCTCAACCACAGTGGAATAGGGGTATAAGAAAAAGCTTGTTTCTATTCATGCAATATTATATATTGATGGTCGGAGCCATGGAAGCATGGAATTCGAGCATTGACTTGATACAACAAAGAAAACAAAAGGTGGAACTCGGGAGCTGCAGGATTGACTTGATACAACAAAGAAAACACAGGGTGTGAGGTTGGGAGCCATAGACGGTAGGATTAACTCGATACAACAAAGAAAACACAGGGCTATAGGTAGGGGCCACGGGCAGGAGCAACAACCTGCAACATTACAAGAAGTTTATGGATTGTGGATTTTGTCTGAAATGCCAAATTCGCGGGGACACATTAACATAATATATTATACATTGAATACTCAATTAACTCACGGAGTCAGCATTCACGAATTGGTATGTGATAACTTGTAACTTGGTAAGCCCGCTAGCAACAACACGTATGAGCCACCTACCAGGTTTAATAATTTTGTTGATGCCATGAAATGTGTTAAAAACGTAAGCGCTCGCTACAAACACGAGAACTTCGAAGCGTTCAAGCCATGGGTTGCTCAGTGTAAGCCCGTCCACGTAAGTTGCACAATGATATTATTAGAGGCCCAATGGTCCATGATCCATGGATGATCGAACACGTGGATATTGGAGAGTAACCGAGTCCCACTCCCAAGTCACCTAGCTAGTAGCCGCATTCCCAATTTCCCACTAAAAACTGTTGATGGGTGAAATTTGAAGCTACCCTTCTGTTGCAATTTTAAACAGTAGTGGTTAATTTAATTATTGAAGGGCTTACCATGAAATTAAAATTTTTTTGCATGGTAAAATTTGAAGTGGCCTTCTATGACGTGTAAAATGACCTCTGAAGGGCCCTAAAGGCTTCAAATTTGAAGCCTGGTTACAAGGAAGCGGGCTCAGAGCGCGCTTCAGGCCCGCTTTTTACCTCCATGTGCGAAACCTATCCTGCTGCACAAAACCACTGGTAACTCAACACCTGCATCCACCCAATAGATCTCCAACTCAAAGTTGTGGACGTGCTTGCTCGACTTTATTGAGTTCAAAGATGCTGCCTGACATAATCCCTTTCGAGGAAGGGTCTGCGGCATGCTTCCCCTCTCCGATATTCCATAATTCCCGTCCTGGAGAACTCATTGGCACATTTTGCCGGCATTGGCCTCCTGATATCTATCGGTAGGAGAGTGTTACATGAGAAGCAGAGGCATCTGAGAAATCAGAAGTGAAGTAATTTGTTGTTGTTTCTTTTCTAACCTTTCTTTCGTCTCCATTTCTAGCAATTTCTCTTCTTTTGCTTTTTAAATTTTCCACTGTTCGTCAGGGGTTCGATTCTCGTTCGGATTGTTTTATTCCACAGCAAAAAGGGCTTCCAGGCTGGATGGTATTATGAAAACCAGCTACGGGATGGGGTGTACTGCGTTATCTGTATCAGTTGTTATAAATTTCCTTTCAATCGTTTCAGCATTATATGATAATTGTATGTATTTGGATTTGATGTAAACAGGTGTGGTGCAGATGTACCTATCTCTTGAGAATGACTGCAAGTGGGGGCCAAACTGCCAGCAGTCGCCACACCTGATTCCACAGTAGTAGTCGCAGTCTCTCCAATTGGTGCCTCATAAGTTCAGAGTATCATTATCTTTTCACATGATACAAAACATTTTCACATGATACGAAACCTTGCCAGCTAATGAAAAGACATGAGTGCACTCATTTTCATTATATTTAGTGAGTTGTGGCTGGCGGCGGGGACACTCGTGTCCCGTGTTCTCGTGTTGGGTGACTTAGATGGATACATTGTAGAAAGGGGGTCCGAGTTCTATTTTTTTCAATTTTAGGTTGGATTACGAATTTTTGAGTTTTTTAAAAACGATTCATTTTAATTATTCATTCATCTTGGTTGAGGGAGATTGAGGGAGACGTGAATTTAATGAAAGATTGGGTTATTCCCAATTTTATCAATATTAAAAAACTAGGTTTTTTTAAACAAAAAAAAAATAATAATTTAGGTTAAAAATGATAAAAAAAGAGTATGGGTGAAAGAATTACATGATTGGATGACAATCTACCGGTGAATTTGTCCCCTCCAGCTAAATCGAGCAACACCAATACTTGAGTGGGCCACAAACTGTCCTCGTCTGGGTTCAATTTCGCGTTTCTGATGCGTGGGTGCCGCGGGTGGTCGGCAATCGTCGCGACTGTGTATTTAAATTGTTTTTTAGATTTACATAACGCGTACGCGTTTTGTAGTTATATAACGCGTACGCATTTTATAGTTATATAACGCGTACGCGTTATTGTTACCTAGCCTACATGTCCAATGACATGTTAGGCTCGGGTCTTACCATGGCAGGTGCTAAACATCATAAACGCGTTATGTTTTACGTATCAGGAACGAGTTTTGAAAAAATAGCTTTGCATCTAAAGTGACCCTCATCTTCTTGCACACACCCTTCATGGTTCCTTGTTATTTTATATTTCCAAAATATTTGTCATGGTTCCATGGATGTTCAACTAGGAGTGAGGATATTTAACAAGGAATGTGTGCATGTTCTAAGGGCATGCATGACTTTCTATTTTAACAAGTCTGTGTTCATATTGCAGAGCAAAGGAGAAGAAAATCCTTTCTATCCTTGACGATCCATAAGGTCCTGTACAGATATCTATTATTTAGTTATGTATTTTTTGTATTAAAATAATAACATTGATAAAATGATTTTTTAAATGGTAAAATGTAGTTTTCCTTAAAAAAAAATAATAAAAAAAATAAATATACAACCATTATCAACTCTTTATGCTATATTCATATTTGTTTCATGCATATCAACATATAAATGATGTTACATATATGATAAATCCCAAGCATATATTTACTCGTGTCAACTTTTTAGTGATGTCATAGTCAGAATTAAGGTCAAAATTTACATCATTTTAACATAGTAACCGATACTATCATAATATTGATGTGAAACTGATGTCTGATTTCAATATCTATTCCATGAAATCCAGTTTTGAAATACTCCACTATAATTTAGTATGTAATGTACCCACCCATCCATCCAAGGTAAGGGAGAGAACATGATGCCATTCTAACGGGCTCTTCATAAAACTCAGCCAATTCATTAGATGCATACAGTTAAAAGCAAATGTGTGCAGATGTAAATTAAACAAACATGCACAACGAAAATGACCTCATCCACACACATTTTACACGACTGTTATTCAATTCAACACAACCAACAAATTAATACATTTGCAGAAGTAATTACATAAGAAAATACTCATCTTGAAGTAATGTTGTCCCAACAACTAGCTATGTCGCTGCAACATTCCTCCCAACTGTAGGTCTCTGCCTAGCCTGTATTCTTTCAGCACTCAGAGACCACCCCCGAGTTGGGCATGATATCTACAAGGAACTTAGGACTCTCAAACCCTGCACAGCCAAAGCAATGGATACCCAACTCAACCCTAGCATTCTATTGCACATCAAACTCAGATATGGCTCTGGAACACACTTTCAATAGTGGGACTTAGGAAATAGATGGACAGAGGTTTTCCCAAAACGTAGGCACACCAAAACGGATTGTGGGAAGAGGAATCCAACCGCAAGGAAGAAAACCGATTTCTCCCACAGATGTATGAGCATACAGTGGGCCAAACAGCCTCAATAAAACCCCAAATTGTTTCCTCTTCTTCCCCACTGTTAGACACAACAAAAACACCCTTCCTAGCTAGAAAAATGGATGTAAACACAGTAAAACCAGTGAGGAAAATGCCCAGGTAGCTCCAAACTCGTGAGAGGGCAAAGTGGGTTGATGGGTAATGGCTTGGGAAGAAATTCATGGCTCTTTTTTTTTTCCAAGAAGCCAAACACGAATTTCCATGCAGGGTGGCTTGCCCATACCCGAATTTGGACAACCATACCTCCCATTCCCCAAGGCATTAACTACCTCAACCAACTCTTTGGAGAAATCAATGATTGGGTACAAAAGTCAACATGGGTAGTTGAGGGTTTGATTGGTTCTCTCATTGACACTTGGCTTGACTCAATTGGCTGAAAGGGTTTGAATATTTCCCTCCCAATTCCTTGTAACATCATGCCCCCTATCTCTTATTGCATTGCATAGCTAGTTGTGGGCATTTATATTAAAATGTATATTTACAATTCCCATGGTTCACTAACACATGGGTAGCATAATTTCAAATACTTACCTCTTCTAGATCGAGCATTCACTAGAGGGACCTTGGCATTGAGCTCCACGCTAGGAATCATACATAATATGCATACAATATTTACATTATAGCCCAAATATTACAAGGGTCAAAATGGGGTACATGACAATCCCCTCCCCTTGGAATAACACCGTCCTCGGTGTTCCAATACCTAGGAATACATACACGCTATGTACATGTCCAAAATTCACAAAATATGGTAGGTCTGTCCTACATCTCACCCTTTATTTCGGTTTCTGGGACCAAGTCCTTTGGTCTTCACAAATTGTTCCCACGGCTGGGACCCTCTAGCTCTGCATGAGGGCATTATTCCAAAACAATCCCTTCCCGCTGATATACAAGTCTGGAAACTTTATGGCGGATATCCTCTTGATGTTTCGTTGTTTGGCAGTTGTGGAGGAAATGATTTCCGTCACATCCCCAACATTTCACTAGTTGCTTTACCTTTTCCTGCTCCGATTCCTTTGAGTCTTCCCACATTGAACATTTCTTAATCGGACGATTAGATGAATGCTTCTTCATTGGTCCACTTTCCTTTCCTTTACTGATTGCTCCCAGAATGCTTTTTACCTCTTTTTGCAGACGAATAGATGTTGATGTATATGTAACTTCAGAATGTATTTCACATATATGTATATTGTATTCCTATAGAGATGGTATTATTCCTCTATAAGGAAGTGTCGTCATTTATATTGTAAGTGTCGTAACTTATACTTGATGGGTTATTAGACCACCTTATTTGGGGTCGGCCCTGTATAAGTCATGTGGGTCAAAGGGTTATTAGACCACCCTATTGGGGGTCGGCCATGTGGGTCGAAGGGTTATTAGACCACCCTATTGGGGGTCGGCCCAGTCAGCATTATATTATGTGGTTAAGTTTGAGCCTACATGAGTTAGGTAAAAAGGCAAGTCAAGTCAAGTATAAATAGAGTGCGGGAGGCACTCTATTTACTCACTCACTTCTCACACATGCTCTCAAGGAGGAGAGGCGCACTTATGGAGGAGGAGGATCTGCTGCTAGGTTATGTCTATCTCTTGGTTGGTTGTATCATTGCTCTATCTATCTCTGAGGAAGTTATTGGGGTTTTTCACCTTTATGGTTTTCCCCAAGTAAATCTTTGTGTCTCTTGTGTGCTTGCATTATTGTCTCCATGATTGATATGATGTAGATATGCTGTACATGTTGTTCTCTCAGTTAAGATCCTAGATCATATTGAAGTAAATTCAAAAAATTTAACATGGTTTCAAAGCTAGCCTGAAAGAAGGCATGATATGGCATGTATTACACTTGTTGCACTTACGATGCTAGGGCTTGATATAGCAAAAACCAGTCATCGTAGTACTTTCGCTATAAATCCGTTTTGGCGAATTTTTCGGATCTGAAATTGTTACAGGACGAAGATTAAATCTCCAGGTACCTTGTGTCCAAAGGACAACCTCTAATTCGTTGTACTTTGTGATTTATGACCTGTGCAATATAGGGTTTCTGCCTCTTCCAGATCTGAGTCAAAATCAGGTGACCTTGGGAAAAAGGTCATAACTTGGGCTAGGAAGCTCCAAATGAAATTTCGTAAAAAGTGACAGGTAGTGCACAGTCTGTACTATCTCAGAAAACTTTTTCAGAGGCCGAAGTTGAACCAGTGACACGTGGAACGCCGTACAAGTTAGCTCTCATGTATTATCCCATAAACAGGTCACGTTGCGACACTTGGCATAACTCTCTGTCAGAGAGTCCAATTGAGGTCAAACCTGTCAGGATGGAAATATAACAGGCCTAGCTATCTCAGCAAACTTTTTCAGAGGCCTAAGTTGAAACAGTGACACGTGGCACGCCGTACAAGTTCGCTCTTCTGTTTTATCCCAAAACAGGTCACGTTGCGACATTTGGCATAACTCTCTCTCAGAAAATCCAATTGAGGTCAGACCTGTCAGGATGGAAAGATAACAGGTCAGGCTATCTCAGGAAACATTTTCAGACCCTGTGGATCAAAAAGTTCAGAGTTACACCAGAAACAATCAGGTACATATTTCTGTCAAAATAGAATTATTTTTGAGTACCTTCATTCATGGCTTCCGGAATTTAGGGCTTTGGAGAAAGTTGAAATTTTTGTAATCGCAGACCACGGCTGGATGCTACTCATCAAAATAGAAATTTAGATACCAAGATCATAATTTTTGGTTGGGCAGAAGGCCGGGCTTGATTAGACCCTAGTTCGGGACTTTGATCAAAAAAGTGGAAAATTAGGGCTTCTGTAAAAATGGGAATTTTTGAAATCTGTGACCACGGCTGGAAGCTCCTCATAAAAATAGAAGCTTAGAGCTTTGGATCAAACCTTTTGATTGGGCAAAAGAGTGAGCTTCATCAAACCCCAGTTCAGGGTCACATCCAGTGAATCCGGAAGTTTCAAAGGCGAAATTGAGGAGTGAAACTTTGCAGTTTTCAAATTATGAATATACCAATTTGATCAGCTCATCAAGGCGCATATTTCTATCCTTTCGGAAGTTTGCAATTCAAAGTTTGAATTTTTGGGGTTTCTCTGACAAACCCATATCCAGCTCCAGGTCCAGTTCTTGCACATCAAGTGGATTGGGTTAATCCTAGAAGAAGATGGATTGGTCACCTACATAGGTGAAGAAGTTCCTGTTTCAGAGGGAGATGAGGCTAAGGCCTTACATAAGAAGATTACAAGCGATCTCGACAGGTATGACTCATCGAGGTATGTTTTGATATTTGTCCATGATTAAGTTTATGGTATGTTTGTCTTCATGTTATTACAGTTAAGTACAATTTTGTTTTTAGATTTGTCGTATCACCTTAACAAAATTATGAATGCATGATAGAAGATATTCATTATTTAGGGTGTTGACACTTATGATTGTACTAATGCATTATGGTGTTGTATGAGGTTTATGTTGTCTACTAACATGAAAGGTACACCAAGAAAGACAAATCATGTTCCAGTTCAAGAACATATGATCATGGTGACATGAGGATAAAGACTCATCCATTGTCATGGATCTCATAAAAGATCCATTTACGAGGTATGTATAACTTGGTTTTATAATGGTTAACCTATGAGATATACAGGTTACTAGCACAAGTCATTGAAGAAGAACAAGAAGACATCATGTGAGTATGTTAGACATAATTAGCTAGCATGCTAATCCAGGTATGTTTTTCCTATATCAAGTTAGAATCTCACCTGGTGATAAGATCCTTTATTTAAGTATACTTGGCATGATTGATTATGATTATTCATTGAAGTTAGTACTCATGGGTTTAGGCATATTATGATTTTTACTTTGATTGATGATATGACTAACCAGAAAAGTCCTATGGTCAAATAGGAATATAAGTAAAAGAATTATGTCTCTTATATTGATTGATTTGACTAACCAGAAGAATCATGAAGGTATAGCTTTGAATGATCACAGGTTTTATGCATATTATATCTCTTATCTTGATTGATGATTCAACTAACCTGAAGAGTCATAGGTTTGAGTAATTATAGGTTTAGATATGTTATGTTTCTTATGATTCGACTAACCATAAGAATCTTGCATAAACCTTGAATAATAATGCTTACTATTTTTGTTTGAAATGATCATGACTATACATGCTTGAGATTATTGTGTTTTAATAGTATACTAATGAATGTATGTTTTTATATTAGACCTAGAGGATAACACAATGATGATACTAACAAGCATGCATAGGGATCGAGAATGTATATAAGTTCAAGGACAGGTAATCCAGGGAGCAAAGATCAAGAGGGAGTACACTTCAGTAGTTTCTGCAAGAATGCAGATATTCAGAGGGAGTTGACCATCTTTCTACATTCCACAACAGAAAGGTGTAGAAGAAGCTACTGCAGATTAGGACTCCAGCAGCTCCTGCAAGAAAGCAAAGACTCAGAGGGAGTCCACCCAACGAACAAACAAAGATAAGTATTTTAATTTCTTGCATATGTGTTTGTTTAAATAAAATTGTTCAATGATGTATATGCTCATGTTCCTAGACTTAGGATATGTATAGTTGCATTGATGAACAGTATACTACTAATATACATGGGTAAGTGGCCTATGGCACTGTACAACATTCCATTGCTACTTATCTAGAATGAAACCTCTTTGCTGACATGTTGGGAGTTGTGCACACTCTTAACAATGTTCTGGTAGAGATTGGAAGGCATCTAGAAAGTTATGGGATATGGATAAATGTTGTATTGAAGCATTGGCTAAGATAATTGCATGACTGTATGACATATTTCTTTATGTGTAAGAATTTGTTCTGAAAACTTGAGATGTTTTCTAATCATGCAATTTAACTTGTTGTGTAGGAAAGATCGTATGCCATCTCCTATAAAAGAAGAACTACAACATTTGTTCAGCAATAAAGATATCTATTGAAGATATTGAAGTTCCCAGGATCTGGGATGAAGAAATGGAATGCCATGATCTGTCGATCATGAAGAATGATGTTTGGGTTGCAGTCCCAAGACATGAAGGGAAGTTTGTTATGACTTCCAAATGGAACTATCAGATCAAGCATACTGCAGATGGCAGCATTGAGAAATATAAACGTGATGAAATAGAAGATGCACCAGATGGATTTCAAGACAGCATGGTGTAGTCAGATATGTGTGCAAAACTTGGTATGGTAGGATAGACAGCTTTCTATCCAGTTTGGGCGTTACCAAGAGTAAAGAGGATTCCAAACTTTACTACAAGGTTGAGGAAGGCAATCCAGTGATACTACTTTTGTATATGGATAACCTGTTTGTATCAGGAGAGGATAGATGGATTGTCAACACACAGCGGAAGCTTGCTGCTGAATTTGATATGAAGAACTTGGGGATGATGCATTATTTGTTTTTGGCATGGAGGTGTGGCAGAGTGATGGAATCTTTCTTGGACAAGGGAAGTATGCAGTAGAGATCCTGAAGAGGTTCGGGATGATGGAATGCAAGGCTATGGCCACACCTATGACATCGAATCTGAAGCTTCTATGTGATGCTTCATTTGAGCCGGTTGATATCACTATGTATCGTCAGATGATTGGGTCCTTGATGTACCTGACGAACACGAGACTAGACATTTGCTTTGCTGTGAACACATTGAGCCAGTTCCTGACGGATCCGAGGAGTGTTCACCTGGTTGTTGTAAAGCATGTTCTGAGGTACCTGAAGGGTACAGTGGATTATGGGCTCAAGTATGAAGCGAATCAAAAGTTTAACCTACAGGGCTATGTTGATTCAGATTGGGCTGGCAGTGTTGCAGATAAGAAGAGTACATCTGGGTGCTGCTTCAGTATGGGATCAGGTGTGATCTCTTGGTTTAGCAGGAAGCAGTCCTGCGTAGCACTGAGTACAGCTGAGGCAGAGTATGTTGCAGCCTGCTCAGCTAGTTGCGAGGCAGTATGGCTACGGAAGCTACTATCTGATTTATTTGATCTCCGTTGGAGGCTACTGGTATCTTCTATGATAACCAGAGTTGTGTGAAGCTGTCCGAGAACCCAGTGTTTCATGACAGGTCAAAACACATAGAGATCAAATATCACTATATCAGGGATATGGTGTAGAGAGGAGCTGTGAAGCTCCTGTATGTTGTGATGGACGAGCAGATTGCAGATGTGCTGACGAAGCCACTAGCCAGAGTGAAGTTCGAGTACTTCAGAGAGAGGCTTGGTGTTCTTCAGATCGAGGACACTTCGAGGAAGAAGTGATGGACACATTTGCTGAAGCCATTCCAAGCATGTTGGAAGGAGGATCCTTCACATGGCTGTGGATGTAAGCGCTGGATAATGGGCATCAGGATGATGTTCTGGTTTCTGCTGGATATGATCAGTTGGATCATTTTTATGTATGTATGTACGCATCATGTTGGATGCTGGATATGATCAGTTGGATCATGTGTATGTATTTTATATGCATCATGTTGGATGATTGGACCATGTATCTGTATATGTATCAGGTGGATACATTGTATGATCAGGTGGATCATGTATGGTGATATATATCATATGTTTTGTATTTGTATCAGGTGGATACATTGATGATCAGGAGGATCATGTATGATGATATGTATCAGGTAGATACTTGGCATGCAGCAGGATGTTGCATTGATGATCAGGAGGATCATGTATGATGATATGTATCAGGTAGATACTTGGTATGCAGCAGGATGTTGCAGTGATGATCAGGATGATCATAGATGACGAGCTTCAGGATGTTGCTCCAGATGACATGCAGCAGGATGTTGCAGTGATGATCAGGATGATCATAGATGACGAGCTTCAGGATGTTGCTCCAGATGACATGCAGCAGGACGTTGCAGTGATGATGATCAGGATGATCATAGATGACGAGCTTCAGGATGTTGCTCCAAATGACATGCAGCAGGACGTTGCAGTGATGATGATCAAGATGATCATGGATACATCAGGATGATGTATGGTGAGTATCAGGATGATACTCTATGGCCGTGGATCAGGTTGTGCAGATGAGCATGTAATTCATTGCCCTGGGAGATTTGCAGATGGTCTTGCGAGGTTTTGCCTATGGCATGTAATTCGTTGCCCTGGGACATCTGGCAAATGCTCTTTCGAGGTTTTGCTCTGGGAGGACATGTAATTCGTTGCCCTGGGAGATCTGCAGATAGTCTTGCGAGGTTTTGCCTATGGCATGTAATTCGTTGCCCTGGGATATCTGGCAGATGCTCTTGCAAGGTTTTGTCCTACGGCATGTAATTCGTTTCCCTGGGAGATCCGATAGGTTGGGCTGTGTGCCCGTAATCAGTCCTGGGATGCTCTTGCGAGGTTTTGCCATGACCACATGTAATTCGTTGCCCTGGGAGATCCTATAGGTAGAGCTGTGTGCTCGTAACAGCCTGGGATGCTCTTGCGAGGTTTTGTGGTGAGGTCACATCTAATTCGTTGCCCTGGGAGATCCTATAGGTAGAGCTGTGTGCTCGTAACAGCCTGGGATGCTCTTGCGAGGTTTTGTGACGCACGTAAAAGTCCTGAGGATTCTACAGTATGGCCAGTGATGACGAAGACCTGCAGGTGGTGGGCCTACATCCAGTATGAAAAAGGACTGGCTCTGTAGAACTTCCTATGACGAGTAGATTCAGAGATTGATTGAGATAGCAGCAGCAGTGACGATGATGATGACTCGATGACGATTATCCAGTGACGATGATCCAGAGAAGATGACTTGTGCTAGAAGAACTGTGCTGAGAAATACCTTCCTAGTTAAGAGGGAGTGTTGATGTATATGTAACTTCAGAATGTATTTCACATATATGTATATTGTATTCCTATAGAGATGGTATTATTCCTCTATAAGGAAGTGTCGTCATTTATATTGTAAGTGTCGTAAATTATACTTGATGGGTTATTAGACCACCTTATTTGGGGTCGGCCCTGTATAAGTCATGTGGGTCAAAGGGTTATTAGACCACCCTATTGGGGGTCGGCCATGTGGGTCGAAGGGTTATTAGACCACCCTATTGGGGGTCGGCCCAGTCATCATTATATTATGTGGTTAAGTTCGAGCCTACATGAGTTAGGTAAAAAGGCAAGTCAAGTCAAGTATAAATAGAGTGCGGGAGGCACTCTATTTACTCACTCACTTCTCACACATGCTCTCAAGGAGGAGAGGCGCACTTATGGAGGAGGAGGATCTGCTGCTAGGTTATGTCTATCTCTTGGTTGGTTGTATCATTGCTCTATCTATCTCTGAGGAAGTTATTGGGGTTTTTCACCTTTATGGTTTTCCCCAAGTAAATCTTTGTGTCTCTTGTGTGCTTGCATTATTGTCTCCATGATTGATATGCTGTAGATATGCTGTACATGTTGTTCTCTCAGTTAAGATCCTAGATCATATTGAAGTAAATTCAAAAAATTTAACAATAGAGTCCTGCAGAACCTCGTGGTTCATCTCATTCTGTTGCCTCTATAGCTTGAGCATCTCTCCAAGATTTTCTTGGGTTTTTGCAATTGTTTAAAGAAGACTTTCAGCCATTTCTAATAGCCCTTGGTCTGTCGCCATGGTCAATGTGCACAACTGACCACACACAGCTGACCACACTTTACTTACTAGCAACACTTGCTTGTGTCGGCTGCAACCAATTGTTTCAATCTCTCACCTGTGAAATTTATCATGGAAACTCTTTGTTAGGACAATCATAATATAAACATTAAAATTAGTCAATTAATTCCCAATTGACATGGAACGTCCATGCTTCACTCATGTGACTTCCAAATTTTTCATGCTTTCCCAACATACACATGATCTCTTTCATGTTCATCCTTTCACAATGAAATAACTAATTTAGCATTCACAATTTAATTCAAGCAAATAAACACATTCTTCTTCTAGTCATGACATGCATTCAACAATTCTTTGTTTTATAAATGCATCAATAAAAGGAAAGAGAAGAGTAAGAGTTTCTCCCTCTTAGTCTTATTTGATTACGGAGCCATGCCATCACTATGGTTTCATGCTCCTTAGTCTCTTTCACTTTAATGTGAATGCTTGAATTGCCCTTTATTGGCTATGACACTTAGTGTCTAAGGTCTGTTTAAAGCTTTTCAACTTGGGTACCCCTTCCCATTCTGCTTACAGAACCTCGGGTTGCTAGGAGCCACTCATGTTCACTAGCACCATCTTTTATTACTGCTCATATTGAGCTCTTTTAGGACAGTCATATGTTCATACGCATCCCTATGGTTCCTTCTTGGTCTTTGCTTCCAACAATATCTACACTCAAACATTGAATCAATTCACATGTTTAGCTTATTTCATAAGGTTTTCCTCTAAACAAGGGTTTGAGAAATCATAACCAAATCATATACAGATGTATATTCATAAGCAAGAGTTGCAAGATAACCAAATACTTATCTTTATTGGATGTTTTCACTTCATCCCACAGGATACTTCTTTGCTTTAAAAGCATTGGATTTCCCGTGGATACAATAATGAATGTTGGGCCAGCACGCAGGCTACTCCACAACCATTCGAATAGGCAATGCCAGGCCAGTACCCTGACTAGGTTTATCAATTATTTAAAGAATGTTTGGCCAGCATGCTGGCTGCTCCACAACATCATGTGGTTAATGTTCCCACCAACTATTCTCTGAATTTATCAATTATCAGTTACTCTCTGGATTTACCAAGAATTTTATAGCACC
Source organism: Larix kaempferi (assembly GCA_027924585.1). Lineage (NCBI taxonomy): Eukaryota > Viridiplantae > Streptophyta > Pinopsida > Pinales > Pinaceae > Larix > Larix kaempferi. The sequence goes on along the minus strand of BSBM01000963.1, from coordinate 8,459,292 downwards.
CAACCAGTTACTCTCTGGTTCTACCAAAAAATTTATAGCGCCCAACGAGTTACTCTCTGGTTTTACCAAGCGTTTGTGGCTCTTTCAGGGTCCTTACTTCCTGCAACAGCCAAGGTTTCCAATAAAGAAACAACAGTGTATTAGCTTGGTTGTCATAAGACTTGTACCTGAAATATTCCTTATTCCAAACAAGAAATAAATGAAAATGAATACTTATCTGTATTGTGCATTTTCCTCGCTACTCCACAGGTTTCCTTCTCTGCTTTACAAGCCTTGGATCACCTGTGGGGTGGATGCTTGGCCAGCACACATGCTGCTCCACAACATCATCCGAATAGGCAATGCAAGGCCAGTACGCCAACTAGTCTTATCAGGCATCCCTAAAATCAGTATGCTAAGCCAGTACGCTGACTGGGTTTATCAAGCATGTCAAAAATCAATATGCTAATCCAGTACGTCGACTGGGTTTATCAAGCATTTCAAAAATCAGTATGCTAAGCCAGTACGCTGACTGGGTTTATCAAGCATTTCAAAAATCAGTATGCTAAGCTAGTACGTTGACTAGGTTTATCAAGCATTTCAAAAATCAGTATGCTAAGCCAGTACGCCGACTGGGTTTATCAAGCATATTAAAAATCAGTATGCTAAGCTAGTACACCGACTGGGTTTATCAAGCATTTCAAAAGTCAGTATGCTAAGCTAGTACGCTGACTGGGTTCATCAAGCATACGACAACCATTTCCAAGCCAGTTCTCCGACTGGGTTTGTCAGGAAATAACACCCTTCACCAATACCTCCACAACATCCAAATAACCAATGCCAAGCCAATACACCGACTAGGTTTGTCAGGCATTCAATTTAACAACATGCCAAGCCAGTACACCGACTGGGTTTATCAGGCATACAACAACCCTTCTCCACAACATCTAAATAACCAATGCCAAGCTAGTACACCTACTAGGTTTATCAGGCAATGAGAACAACATAATATGATTATGTGTCTCCTTCTCTTATGCAAACCAGTGGTTCCCTCAAGGAACTCCATAGGTGACTCACTTGACTGCAGGCTAGCATGACCCCACAATACCCACTCACACTGCACAAGGATGATACCCATTTTCTGCAACACAGCTCCTCGGGCCTATCCATCTCTTATAGTATCCTTTAGTGTGAGCGTAGAAAGGTTACCACTGCCCATACAATCCTCTTGAGCACCCTTTCTTCACTTTGACTCTTAACGTGCAACACCAAATTGCATTTGTGTAAGCTGGTAGCACAAGAAGGATAAGTAAGCTCATCAGTATTACTGCTCTAAAATTGTAATCATATTTCATAACATTCACTATCAAGTATTGAAACACCAGGAATGCATCCATTCCCTTAGGGTGTAGTCAATATTAACAACCCTATCATAACCCAGCACTAGAAAGGTGTGCACTCCCTTTTGAATGTTAGACATGTAGGCCCTAATCATACTCAAGCAGTCTGAAATAATAAAACATGCTCTGCATATTAAACCTAATAACCAGACATGTATATTCTGAGTTAGGGTTACATAATACTTATCCCTTTTTAGATGTATCTTTCCTTCATTTGCGAAGAATGGGGGCTCCCTTCTCTGAGTCAACAATACTTCGGTTTGCCACCCCCAATATTTTCACATTTCATAACCCATACATGCCTTCTTGGCATAATTTATTGTCTCACTCACATGCTTTACCAACATGCAGTTTGGTTGAGACATTATCAACATTTACAATGGCATTTCACCCGAAACCCATTTCCAAATCATGGGATCCTTCCCATCTAGTTTGGCTTCTGCAGGCCATCACACATGATCTTCCTGCAATATGTCATCCTGGCACACTTATCAAATAGCCAAACAGTCAGCAATATTTAACAATAATTTCAAATTTGATTGCTTCATAACCAATCAATGGTATTAATAATTAAATTCAACGTGAATTTACAATTCTGCCTCCTACAGAAATTGATTTGCTTCACAATGAGGCTATCCTCATATTGTTTGGCTCTTGTAAGTGGTATCACTCTGTCCATTATGGTTTCACCCTTGCTACCATACATGAACATCCACCTACAACATGTCCTCCTGACACAATTCTATATAAGGCAAACAGTCATTAGCAATTATAAGCAAATTCTCAAATATGAAAATATACAAATCTGTTTTCCTACAGGAATTAGATTTGCAACCATGAGACTATTCTCATAAACTTAAACCAAACAATTTTTAGATTTGTTTCATGCATAAATTACAACCATGAGAACATTCTCATAACCTTTGGCTTCCGCACATGGTAGATCCTGGTCTTTACTATGGACTTATCCTCATTGCCATATGCAAGACTTTTCTACCTGAAAACTGAAATTTCAATCAGCCAAACACATTATGAGTATGTTTGCATATACTCTCTTCATTGCTACAACAGTCACTGAAGTGATCTCAGAATTATAACGCTCAATAATTCAAACACTTTCAGCTGTTAACATTTTAAATGCAATGAAATATATACATTTCTATATATGCATCATTATCATAATAAAATTGCAAGACACAGTCACACTATCCATGCAATTTAAATAAACTGTAAATACTCATTACTTCATATTCCATGCAACTCTGTCCTTCCAATAGAGTGCTCTGGTAGCCCATCAACATGTCTACCTTCTTCATGCAGCCTTTCTCCTGCATGGCTATCATTAACATCGCTTGATGTTACCTGATCAGTTGACCTCTTACCAAGGCTACTCCGTCCTTTTGCCAACATCATGATCACGGATTTGTTGCACCATCCTCTCTTCATAAGGTTATATGCAACAATCATCATCCACCTCCTTAGCCATGCTTTAGTTGTCTTTGGTCCTACAACCAATGTGAACATGACTAATTATTGGCAACCACAATAATTATCTTAAGTGGCTCATTGCATATGTAAAACCCCACTATTTTACCAATATGCAATATCATACTCATGTATAAGCAATTTACATGCACTATGCAATGACTCTTTAATTGTTCCCACTAATTCATATGCATTACGCTCTTGCATTTACAACAACCCTATGCCATAATTTGCAGTATATAAAACTCAAGAATTATAAATACAATAGCAAGAGAGGAGTGAAGGAATTCTCCCTTTCCAATTCCTCATTATGACATGGAATTCCTCCTCCACATCATAGCTGATCATTTTCTTGGCTTTCCTACCAAGCATACAAGCAATCATTAACTATGATCTTCTCACGAATTAGCAATTTAGTATATACATACGTATATAACATTCATTATGCAATTCTTATGCTATAAACAAAAATAGTTTAAGGTGAGGAATTTCCCTTTTATCATCTATAATGGGTATTACAACCCATTACTCTTACTAAGGATTCCACAACCTTCTATGCAATTCTTGCTCTTCATTCCAAGAATACATTTCACACTTACAGCAACTGTCTCCGAGGAACGACGGGGGTCAAGGGGGCTTGCCCCCTTGTGGCTACAGCGCCCTCGTTTTTTTTTGTTTTTTTTTTGTAAATCCTTCAATTTTGTGCAATCTGGTGCATAAGTTCCATGGCAATTTTTCCATTTTCGGCACCTGAAAATCTCCCTGAAAAATAGCTGAAATTTCCTGTTTCGAAGCAACTCATCCAGTTCTTCCAACCTATTGTGGAGCAACTCGCTGAGTTCTTCCAACCTGTTGCGGGGCAACTCGCTGAATTCTTCTACCGAAAACTCTTAGAAATTTTTTTTTGAGATTTTTCGGACCAACTCGCCGAGTCCTTCCGCCGTTGCAGACCAACTCACCGAGTTCTTCTGGTCGAAAACTTAGCTTTTCCTTCCGACAACTTCAGCGCAAACTCACTAGTTCTTTCTGCCGTTGCGGACCAACTTGCTGAGTTCTTCCAAAATTTTCTCTTAGACGCCGAAAAACACTTAGAAAAATCTTCCGCCATTTCGGACCATCTCATCGAGTTCTTCCATCGTTGCAGTCCAACTTGCTGAGTTCTTCCGCAATTTCGGGCCAACTCGCCGAGTTCTTCCGTTGTTGCGAGCCAACTCGCCGAGTTCTTCTGAAATTTTCTCTTGGACGCCAAAAAACACTTAGAAAAATTTTGAAATTTTTCTTCCTTTCCCCAGGCACTTCCACAACTTCGTCGGCGCAACTCGCCGAGTTCTTTCGTCGTTTCGGCTCCACTCGGCGAGTTTTGCCGAAATTTGTCCATCTTTTTCGACGAACTTTGTTAATTTTATGCCGACTACTTTGGCCCAACTCGCTAACTTGAGCCGACCGTTTCGGCGGAACTCAAAATCTTGCGCCAAAACCAACTTAGCATAAAAACTCAAAAACACTTAGAAAATTTCAAATTTCCAATTTTTTTCTGAAATTTTCTTAATGATTACTGCTGAGCAGGAAGCATACTTACCTCTGCAAGTTGTGACAGGTAGCCCATGAAGGCCCAATGCTGCAACCAGCAGCTCTGATACCATTTGTAACGTATCCACCCATCCATCCAAGGCAAGGGAGAGAACATGATGCCATTCTAAGGGGCTCTTCATAAAACTCAGCCAATTCATTAGATGCATACAGTTAAAAAAAAATGTGTGCAATGTAAATTAAACAAACATGCACAGCGGAAATGACCTCATCCACACACATTTTACACGACTGTTATTCAAATTAACACAGCCAACAAATTAATACATTTGCAGAATTAATTACATAAGAAAATACCCATCTTGATGTAATGTTGTCCCAACAACTAGCTATGTTGCTGCAATGTTCCTCCCAACCGTAGGTCTCTGCCCAGCCTGTATTCTTTCAGCACTCAGAGACCACCCCCGAGCTGGGCATGATATCTACAAGGAACTTGGGACTCTCAAACCTTGCACAGCCAAAGCAATGGATACCCAACTCAACCCTAGCATTCTCTTGCACATCAAACTCAGATATGGCTCTGGAACACACTTTCAACAGTGGGATTTAGGAAATAGATGGACAGAGGTTTTCCCAAAAAGTAGGCACACCAAAACGGATTGTGGGAAGAGGAATCCAACCGCAAGGAAGAAAACCGATTTCTCCCACATATGTATGAGCATACAGTGGGCCAAACAGCCTCAATAAAACCCCAAATTGTTTCCTCTTCTTCCCCACTGTTAGCCACAACAAAAACGCCCTTCCCAGCTAGAAAAATGAATGTAAACACAGTAAAACCAGTGAGAAAAACGCCCAAGTAGCTCCAAACTCGTGAGAGGGAAAAGTGGGTTGATGGGTAATGACTTGGGGAGAAATTCATGGCTCTTTTTTTTTTCCAAGAAGCCAAACACGAATTTCCATGCAAGGGACTTGCCTATACCCGAATTTGGACAGCCATACCTCCCATTCCCCAAGGCATTAACTACCTCAACCAACTCTTTGGAGAAATCAATGATTGGGTACAAAATTCAACATGGGTAGTTGAGGGTTTGATTGGTTCTTTCATTGACACTTGGCTTCACTCAATTGGCTCAAAGGGTTTGAATGTTTCCCTCCCAATTCCTTGTAACATCATGCCCCCTATCTCTTGTTGCATTGCATAGCTAGTTGTGGGCATTTATATTAAAATGTATATTTACAATTCCCATGGTTCACTAGCACATGGGTAGCATAATTTCAAATAATTGCCTCTTCTAGATCGAGCGTTCACTAGTGGGGCCTTGGCCTTGAGCTCCACGTTAGGAATCATACATAATATGCATACAATATTTACATTACAACCCAAATATTACAAAGGTCAAAATGGAGTACGTGACATAATAATTCATTAAAATATTTGTAAATATTTAAATATCTAACTCTCTATTTTCTATTAAAATAATAATTACAAAAATATTTTTTAAATAATAATTTTTCTATAAATCACATATTCACCATATTCAAGATAAATATCTACATTATCATAACTTATTAATATTAATCTGCAATAAAAATGTAATCAAATCAATCAATATCTATTATCAATTCCATTCTTGAACTTAACACACACACGTATAATACATTAAATTACAAGATAAAATGATTTTTGATTTGTTAATTTTTGAAGAAAAAAATAGAATTATATAACTATAAGATATCAATTCTTATAATAATATAAATGGTTTATCTATTTAATTTATAAAAACATATTTATATATTGATTATAAATAATAATATAAACAAATTTATACCTATGTAAAATCAACTTTATATTATATACATTGTGTTAACATGATATAATAAATATGATTGTACATCATGTACAGCAAATATAAATATAGAGTACAATAACTCTAAATAAGAAAAATAAATTATACAATAACTCTACATAAAAAACTTTGTCCAAATACATCCCACTTTATTACATATATATTTACATAAATTTGTACCCTTATACATATCCTTTTAAAATCATATCATACAATTGTATTTCTATAATTATTCTTTAAATCATATTATATTATAAATTTATATATTTCTATAAAATAAATTATACATATCCTTTTAAAATCATATCATACACCTTTATTCCTATAAATACTCTTTAAATCATATTATATTGTAAATTTATATATTTCTATAAAACAAATTATATACATCTTTTTAAAATCATATCATACACCTTTATTCCTATAAATACTCTTTAAATCATATTATATTATAAATTTATATATTTCTATACAAGAAAGCATAGAGACATACCATCTCCCAAAGTGACAAAGCATCACAACAATGTTAATGTAAACATGCATAAAAAGTATTTTAAATTGTCAACATGCATATGTATTTTATTTTAAGCACATCAAAACAATGTAATGTAAACATGCATATAAAAGTATTTTAAAATGTCAAAATGCATATGTATTTTATTTTAAGCACATTGTAACCGAATTGATTTTTTTTCAAATTCTACTTCCTCTTCCTTTTAATGTTTGAATTTTGGTACAGGTGTTTTGAAGCCCACTCTAACCCATTTGGAATTTTGAGTGCTTTTGATTAAATGACCGGTACTAGGGTGTTTCGCCAACTTTGTGAAACAATAACTTTAATTTAACAATAAAAACACATTTCAATAAATGCAAATTTCTAAAACATAAAAAATATATAAAAAGTAAGAAAAATAAGGCTTACATGTACACTATATGATGGTGAATCCCTCTAGCTTCTTATAGCTAGAGTATTCTCATATTTCCTCGACTATTAGGAGTCATTGTCCATCTTGGTAGGGCAAATAATCAATGGAAACATTCGACACTGTTTTTATATACGTAGAGGAATGTATGCACCTTCCTAGTGCATGCACGCCTAGGAACATATACACATTTAAAAAATATGCAGACATTTATAATGTGTTCATGCTCCTTTGTTATTTTTACATAGAGGAAAGTATATGCATTACTAACTATACATGCACACCTAGGAACATAAACCCATTCCAAAAATGCACACATGTTTATAATGTGTCCACGCTCCTTTGTTATGTGTATATTTGCTAAATACATGATATCGTTCTATGGAGGTTTGACGAGAGGGAACCTGTTTAAAAATGAACGTGTTCTTGTTTCTAAGAGCGTGCATGTCTTCATATTTAAAGAAAGAGTGTATGTTTCTCCTAAAATGGGAAGGAGAAGAAACCCCTTGCTAGTCCCCGATGGTTCATAAGGCCCTTTATAGATATCTGTTATTTAGTTAGGAGTTTTCCATATTACAATAATAACAATGATAAAATGTTTTTTTCTTGAAAGAAAAGAAGTGAATTGTACAACCTTAATCGGGTTGGGGTGGTTATTAACTCTTTATCCTATATTTATATTTGATTTCACGCATGTCACTATATAAATGATGTTACATATACTAGCATAGATCCATCTTAAACCCGTATCTATCAAACATCGAGAGGGATCCAATTTCTTGAGGTGTATTTCTTTTTTAAAATTTAAACTCGAGAAATTTGATCTCTCTTGATTGATAGATCCTGGTTTAAGTTTTAAGTTTTTATTTTACAAATGAACATCTATTTTTTAATTACTTCTCATAATATTTTATTTTATGAACCAACATGGATTTTTTTTAAATACTTTCCATAATTTTTTTTTTATGAGCCGACATGAATTTTTTTAATTATTTTGTTAGTAACAAATGTTACAACATCTCCCCCATATTGGGCTATAGAGCACCTCGTTTCTCTCGATACAATGATGAAATCCTAACCATATCTTCATTCATGTCAACCTTTTAGTGATGTCACAATCACAATGAAGAAAAAACAGTTACATTATTTGAACTTAATAGCTCATGTTATAATATTATTGTTGTAAAATTGATGTTGGATGTCAATATCTATTCCATCAAATCCACTCTTGAAACAACATGATATCCATTATCCACTGGGACATGCACATAGGAGCATACAATCGTGTCAATTGATTACATATGAAAGTTTCTTGATCTTGAGCCGAGCTAAGACTATGGTGTTCCTTAGTCATATAACTTGAGAATCACAGAGTATATAGCAATATTAGCATGCAATGAAGCATAAATAACACATAACAAGAAGCCTGAGATAATTATAGAAGAATATGGAAGAAAAAGAGCTTTTATATTAAGGAAACAATGTTCAGGAGCCTCTTATGGTAGGGACACCATTCACTTGAGCAGAGCTCCATTACAATATTCTTCATAAATAACTTCACATCCTTGGATCTTATTTAAATAGGCTCCAAATTTCCAAAATCCTAACTACATGACATGGTCAAAAGACAATTTCCTAATGAGACTTAATTGTGCCAAAGAGGCTCATTCTATATCCCATTAGGGGGATTTATAACTCCTTCCATGCTCATCCTGGAGTTGAAACGTGTCCTTTTAAAAAAATAATAAAATATTCTAAAAAATAACATGTCAGCTCAATTAGATGTACAAATACATATATAAAGCTACACAAATTAGATAAATTAAAAAGCTTCCTCAACATTTGCAGTCTAAAAAATGGTTTGCACCTTGAGAGATTTGATCCCTCTCGATGCTTGGTAGATCCCCTTTTAAGATTGTTCTATGTTGGTTAATAAACAAACCCTTTTAAAATTGAATGTTGAACACTAACTTGTTCATATTTATTACAAAGTTATGGCCTTATACTATGTATGATTAATTCTTAGATTAAGGCAAGTTAGAGTAGGATTGTCACATGCCCTACCCATTAAAAAACAACATTTCCCGTAATGCTAAAGTGGAATCTTCGGGCAGCATGCCCATCCATTGGATGAAAATTTTCTTAAAGGTGTACCCTCACAATTGTCTTTCCTTGGAAGCCAATGTTGTAGTTGGTTGAGGCCAAATGAAGACTTCCTCATCCAATTCAAGAAATTGGTATGTACTTTGCAATTTGATCCCAACACTTTTTTTAGGAAAGACACATACAACATAGGGTGAATCTTGAAGTGGTTTGGTAGAGCAAGCTCATAGGTGACTTGTCCAATGCACTGTATAATGGTGTAGTGTCCATAGAAATTCAGAGCGATATTTTGATGGATAAGGGTGTTGAGAGATGCTTGTTTATATGGTTGTGGTCAAAGAAACACTTGATCCCCAACTTCAAAGGAGCACTCGGAGTGATGTTGATTGGCTTGTTTATTCATTCTATTTTGGGAAATAATTAGATTGTCTTTAAGGATGCAGAGAAATTTATCCCTAGTGGGGAGTGCATCATCCAACGATTGAACTCGTGAAGTACCTATTATATAGCAAATCATTGATAAGCATTTTTTTCGATACACTACCTCATGTGGTGTCATCTTTATGGAACCATGATAAGTGATACTATACCACCATTCGGTCAGAGGGATCTAGTGTTCCCAATGGTATGGCTTATCGGATCCAAAGCGACACAAGTAGTCTTCTAGGAATATATTAATTGCTTTAGTTTGACCATCTATTTGCGGGTGGTCTATCGTGCTAAGATTCAATTGTGTGCCTTGAAGTTTGAATATCTCTAGCCAAAATTTGCTAGTAAAAGTGGGTTCATAATCATAGACAATAGAAGTAGGCATTCCATGGAGTCTGAAAATTGGATCTAGGAAAACTTTGGACACCAAAGAGGGTGTGAATGTGGGTGGAAAGGGAAATAAAGGGTATATTTGGTCACACGATCAACTGCCACCATAACGACCATTTCATTGACTACCTTAGGAATCCCCACAATGAAATCCATGGATATGTCCATCCATATATGATTTGGAAGGAGGAGTGGTTGCAAATCCCTTGGTGACTTCAATGTTTCTCCCATATGTCGTTGGCAAACTTTGCAGGTGTAAACAAAGTTATGGATAACTTTTTTCATACATTTTTAGGAGAAAGAACGCTTAATTTTTCCATAAGCTTTATGAAATTTGGAGTGGCTAGCTGTGGTGGATCCATGTAATTCATTTGAGATTATTGGTTTGAATGTTGAATCTATTATGAGAAAAATCCACTCCATATACCTCAAAATATTTTGGTTCCATGTATAACAAGGTAGAGGACCCGAGACTTTCTGAATTCATTTAATGGCATGGCTAACTATGTCCTGGGCCAAAATTTCCTATCGCACTTCATCTAGCCATCCTAAAATAGGAAAGGATAAGGCGAAGAATGACCCTTCCTCTTGAAATATCCTAGACAAGGCATCTGCCACCACATTGTCATGACACTTGTTATAGATGATTTCATAATCACAACCCAAAATCTTAGTGACCCATTTCTATTGCTCAGGTGAGAAAAGATGTTGTTCCAGGAAATACTTGAGACTATGATTGTCTATCTTGATTTGGAAATGTTCATCAATTAGATAGGGGTTCCATGTCTCAACTGCATGAAGGATAGCCATAATTTCTTTTTTCATAGGTGGATTTTTCCAAGTTTCTATCACAGAGCTACTTACTAGTAGGGAAATTTTTCTTGGGATAAGGTGGTTCCTAGTACATTGCCATAGGAATCAAATTATAAGATGAAAGTATTAGTGAAATTTGTCATGGCTAGCATAGGAATAGTACACATGGCCTCCTTGAGGGTCGATAAATATTGCTTTGTTGTATCATGCTAGGAAAATGCATTCTTTTTTATCAATGTTGTCAAAGGAGTTGCAATTTTCCCATAGTTTTCCACAAAATCACTGATAAACTGTAAGGACGAGGAATCTTCTCAAGCTCTTAAGAGTGGTGTAGCACATTCAATGATTCATAGCTTCTAGTTTCTTGGGATTCACTTGAACCCTGTCCTGACTCACAAAATGGCCCAAGTATTCAACCCCTGTTAGCCCAAGAGCACACTTGGAACATTTCAAAAATAATTGTTGGACTTATAATAAGTGCAAAGTATGAGATATTTATTGGAAGTGGCTTTCTTGGGTGGGATTGTATACCAAGATATTATCAAAGAAAACCAAGACAAAATGGATAAGGAAGGGGCACAAAATGTTATTGATGAGACTCTGAAAAGTGGATGGTGCATTGCATAGGCCGAAGGGCATGACCAAGAACTCATAATGACCTTCATGAGTTTGAAAAGTTGTTGTGGATATATCTTCTTCTTTCATCTTGATTTCATGGTATCCTAAACGAAGGTCAAGTTTGGTGAAGAAATTGGCACCATGTAACTCATCTAAGAGATTTTAAATGACTGGAATAGGAAATTAGTCTTTGATGGTGGTTTTTTTGAGAGCTTGGAAATTAGGACACATGCACAAATCACCTTTCTTTTTGAGGTCCATAACCATATGATAATAATAAGGACTAATGCTAGGACGAATAACACCGGTGGAGAACAATTCCTAAATGATATTTTAAATTTAATTCTTCTAGGAAAAAGGGTGGCAATAAGAATGAGCATTGGGGAGTTGACTCTCGGGAACTAAAGGAATGGAATTGTCATGTTCCCCATGAGATGGAGATAAACCCTTGGGTGCATGAAAAAAAGTTTGTACTTGGAGAGAACCTATTGAAAATTGAGGTGAATATCTGGGGGGTGTCCACAACTTATATGGAATTGAATTGAGAAATAATACATAAATATCCCTTATTCAATAGTCGCTTGATGTGGTGGGAAGAGATAATTTCAGGGGAACCTAGAGAAATTCCATGAAGGTGATGGGTGTGCCCTACTTGAGTAAAGTGGCCAAAAAGCTCATGGAAATATATGGTTACAAGAATTATGGTCCTAATCCATTCAACCACCAAAATGATATCACAACCCCCCATGTCAATAGAAAACATATGAGTTTTTAAATGTTAGTCTCCCATTTGTAGTTTGACATTCTGACATTAGCCATCAGATTTCATTTAAACCTCATTGGTTTTTAGGATTTGGAAATTGGAAATGTGTTGAATATAGCAATGGGTGTCTTCTTCCATGCACCTATGGCTGAAATTATGGGTGCTTCCACTAGCAATTAGGATGATGGTTTTCATGTGCTTTATGTAGCCAATCAATATCATCATTTGAGGAGTTGAAAATCAAGATAAAGAATGAAGGGTAATTTGTGGTTTCTCTTCAAGAACTGGTAGATTAAGATCATTTTCAAGGGGTAACATTTGGTCATCACCTTTTGGTTCGAGTAGATGTTCTACTTTGTTGGATTCTAGGACCCCTGTAGGTTTGGATTCAATCAAGAAGATTTTATCTTCTTCATATTTATGTCATCTAACATAATTTTCATCACAATTATATTAAAGGTCGAGGTGTTGATGCTCAAACATGGCCTCTAGGGTGAGCTTATGGTTGTAGAAAGGTTGGGTGGGGGGGGGGGGTTCTTGGGATGAGGCTTAGCCATCCAAGATATGGTGCGAGATGGAAACTAAGAGTTCTTGATTTGGGCATTGAGGACCAACTCAGCTTCAAAAATGTGATCACAGGGTTCCACCCAAATGGATGGTCATTAGATGAGGACATGTGCATGAATTTATTCCTTGAGGTCACCGATGAAACATTCTCGAAAAAAAGAATAAGAGAGAGATTCTCTGTGGATGGCCAACTGCTTAAATGTTTTCATGTAGTCCAGAACCATGCCTATTTGGTGCAATTTAGTCAATCTTCCTAAATAGTGAGTTTCATGATCAAATCTCTCATGAAGTATATTAAAAAATTGGATCCAAGGGACATTATTATACCCTTATTTTCCACCCTATGATCTCCATAGATACCACACATGTTTGATCAGCTAAAACCACTTTGCTATACCTTTCTTTGACATATTTTTGACCGACCATCACCCCTTTCATGACTATGGGGGAGTGATGGTCGCATTGCCATAACTCCTTCCATGCTTATTTGGGGTGACACCATCACTCCTTTATTTTACTTAGGGGGGCGATGGTCTTCCCTTGCATAGTTTTTGGATGAGTTTTGGAGGATCCTATTGTTGCTAGATTCCACCTCATTTTGGCATAGGATCTCACATGCCAGCTCAAGTCCAAGCGTCCTTTGGAGTCTACATTCATCCTCCATTCATTTACCATCCACCTATATATTGAGGCCATTTTATGAGAAAGAGAGAGAAGTATCCATAATAGAACTATCCACTCCACTGGGGAAAGTTTGTTTATACTTTCCCTAGTTTTTTATCCCTTAAATTCTTTCAATTACTAGTTTCTTGGCCTTCCTAAGTCTTTCATTGATCATCTGAGTCTTCTTGCATAATTTTTGGACTTATCCAATCTCTAGAACCATTCAGATATGAGTCTAATTGTCAAATTTTGGATTATTTTGAGGGCCATTGCCCCTTCCCTTACATACCATAGCTATACCATCACTCCCTACTACAATTTAGGGGGGGCTATTCTCATATTTATACCATCATTACCTACCAATTAGAGACAGAGTGAAGGTGCTCTAGGATTTCTTGTTTGATGATTTTTGAGCCATTTTTTTCTTAGATATGTTGAAAGTATGTTCTTATTATTGTGTATTGATATCCCAGACCTATGTATAACACTTAGATTATGTCTTTTTCCTTTGCTTGAGTGATTTGATTTTATTCATGTATCTCTTCTTTAGGGTCTCTTGTGAAAACTTGAATTAGTGATTAAATGTAATGCCCCCCTCACCCAATTCGACCATTGGGAGGAGATGCTAGGAAAACCTGGGCTCTCAAATTTCGCCCGAAGTCCATAATACGTTTTTTTTTACAAATGAAAAGTGTGCAGAACACAAATAAACATGCACAGTGGAATTCAAATCTATCCACACACATTTAATATGCAAATACAAGCATCAAATTACAAGCATCAAATAAAACATTTCAAATTCAAATACATGAGAGTACTTATCTTCAATAAATGCAAATCCAAGCAATTGGATGTGTAAGAGCGCTTTCCCACCCAAACATGGGCACTCTATCCAGCATACACTCTTTCTGTTGCTGAGAGGCCACCCCCAAGATGGGTTATGAGGCCACCAGGGTGAAGGAAACACCTACAGGATTCTATCTCTTAGCCCACAAACCATTCTTCTCTCCGTTCTTAGAAAAATGCTCAGATAGAGCTCTACAGGGGGCTCACTTATCCCTCACATCCTTGGATTCCACAATACCTACCCCACACAACACCCTTCTATCTCAGGCATCCCCTTCACTGATCCATGGTTCCCTTGGGCGATCCATATTGTTGGGTGCTTCTAGTGTGTGCATAGAAGAATTCCAACCTGGTCTTTCCTGCTATAGAACTCATGCAACCTCAATCTGTGGTTTCTAAAGCACCTACAAGTAGCAGAAATCAAGGGTAAGTAGAACTCAAGGGTAAGGGTTCCTAGATTTCCCAACCTTTGTACTCACCTATAACCAACAATACCCACTTCCCAATTTGCATCATGGTCTCCAAATTCAAATTTCTGGGTTCAAAATAGCATGGTAAGTTAATGGACAACAAGGGAGAGCTCTACATCCTCCAAACCTGCGTGAACGAATGAATGAGACAAATGAGGGTTGACTCTAGGGGATATGGAAAAATGGTGAAAAGAAACCTGACATAACTTCTGCCAATAGAGAAAGGACTCCTGGCAGCTGCAGACTGACTTTTGTCATGATAGAGCTGCCACAAAAGTGCAGCCAGTCCCATGCTTCAATAATTACATGAGGTGACTTTTCCCACCAACCCCACACATGCATTAATGATTGGAAAAATGGTCAAAAAAGGAGATATTTGGTTTATTCTCATCACATGACAGAATTTTGGGTGAGTTCTAAGGCTGACACTTGGCAGCAAGGATTCAGTCACCCTTGGACCCCCTTTCCTCTTCCCCTCTGGTGGAATCATAGTCCCTTTGGTGCTCTTTACACAACTAGTCTTGGACCATTTTATTAATTATGCATATAATATTTACATATATTATAAATCATCATAAAAGCCAAATAAATAGTCCAAATAAAATATAAACATCATACATGCCTAGACATTCACTAGTCGGGCCTTGGCCTTGAGCTCCGCACTAGGAATTCACACTAGCATGTTTAGATCATTTACATAATTTTGGATAAATACATTCGAAGTTAAAACTAGGGGTATTACAATCCCCTCCCCTTTGTAATAACACTGTCCTCAGTGTTTGCTCAAAATTTAGAACAAAAATGGATAGGCCTCTCTGATGGAATCCTCCAACTCCCACGTAGCCTCATCGGGACCAAAGTGATTCCATTGCACCTTTATCTGTCCGATGGCTCGGTTTTGAAGCAATGTCACTTTCCTGTCTAGGATGCATAGTGGCTCTATTTGGAACTCTCCCTCGGGTTCCACCTGAATCACATCCCAATCAATCACATGGTTATGATCATGTACATATTTCTTAAGCAAAGAAACATGAAAAACATTATGATCTATAGTGTTGGCAAGAAATGCAATTCTATATGCAACTGACCCTATTCTCTCAAGCACTTCAAATGGCCCACAATATCTAAGTGATATATTGGCACAACTTCAAAGCTTTAAGGAACTCTTCCTTGGAATCACTCTAAGGTAAACATGATCCCCAACATGAAACTCTCTATGCACTTGGTTCTTATCTTCATAACTTTTATGTCTATCTTGGGATGCATTTAAATTTTTCCTAATATTTGCAACCTCTTGTTCCTTTTCCTTAAGCAATCATCGCCCACGTACAATTCTGTTTATTGGATTATCTCAAGTAACTGGTGTTCTACAACTCTTGCCATACAAAGCTTCAAATGGACTCATGCCCAACGATGCTTGTTTCCCATTGTTATATGCAAACTCTACCAAGTGTAGATATCCTCCCACTTGGATGGTTTTTCCATCACATACATGTGTAGCATGTATTCAAGCACCTGATTTACCCTTTATGTTTTCCCATCTGTTTGTGGATGGTAGGCGGTACTAAAGTTCAGCTACGTACCCAAATCAACAAAAAGAGTTTTCTAGAAATTTGAAGTAAACTTTGTATCTCTGTCTGAAATTATTGCTTTAGGAAAACCATGCAACCTGAAAATTTCCTTCATAATTTTTTTTGCAATGGCATCCATTTTATACGTGAATTTAACTGGTATAAAGTGTGTTGCCTTAGATAATTTATCCACCACAACCATGATGGAATCATGCTACCTCACTGTCATTGGAAAACTTGTAATAAAATCCATGGAAATCACATCCAATTTCCATTCTGGAATTGGCAAAGGCTACAACAAACCTGCTGGGTGTTGATGTTCAACCTTTACTTGCTGAAATTTCATACACTTTGAAATATACTCAGCAATGTCCTTCTTCATTCCCAGAAAAAAATATTTCTTTCTCGCCGTAGTAACTATTTTCTGGTATCCTGGGTGACCGGAATATGGCATTTTATGGATTTCATCCATAACAATCCTTCTCGAATCTGCCACATCATGAATGTAAATTCTATTTTTATAAGCAAGAAGTTCGTCACCTTCCAAATGGTAACCTTCATACCTCTTTTCCAAATTCCATTGCTGTAATTTGTTGTTTATTTGCACATATAGTTCATATTCAACAATACAATTAGTAATCAGCTGCCTCAAATCTGATTGGCAGGTACTAATGGCTGCTACATGCATGTCATCTACTTTTCTGCTAAGTGCATCAACCACATTATTTTCCTTGCCT
Organism: Larix kaempferi; assembly: GCA_027924585.1. NCBI lineage: Eukaryota > Viridiplantae > Streptophyta > Pinopsida > Pinales > Pinaceae > Larix > Larix kaempferi. The sequence continues at coordinate 8,442,158 of BSBM01000963.1, read as the reverse complement.
TTTATGTGTTTCATTTCAAAATCAAACTCACATAAAAATTTCAGCCATCTAGCTTGCCTAGCATTTTATGTGGCCTGCTCAAACAAATATTTCAAACCACAATGGTCTATCCTTAGTTCAATTTTTTTGCCCATTAAATAGTGCCTCCACATTTTCAAGGAGTGCACTATGGATGCAAGCTCCACATCATGAGTAGCATAGTTCTTCTCATGCTCCTTCAAATTACTTGACTTGTAGCATACCACATGGTTATCTGTCATAAGAACTCCTCCAAGTCCATCTTTACATGCATCTGTGCATACCACAAAGTCTTTTTCCAGATTTGCAATCTTTAGAATTGGAACACTTCTGAGAAGCTTTTTCAACACTTGGAAGCTTTCTTCACATCTCGATGTCCACTCAAACTCTATCGCTTCTTTTGCAAAGAAGGGATTGGGTGTGCGACCTTGGAGAATCCTTCAATAAACCTCTTGTAGTAACCAACAAGACCCATAAAAGATCTCACATCTGTCACATTTCTTGGATTTGGCCAATTCATGATGGCTTCAATCTTCTCGAGATCCACCGATATTCCCTCCTCAGAAATAATTTGACACAAATAATGAATTTTATTTTTATAAAAGTCACATTTGCTTAGCTTTGCATACAACTTATGCTCCCTTAGAAATTGCAAAACCATTCTCAATTGTTCTTCATGCTCTTCTTCATTCTTTGAATAAATAAGAATTTCATCTAGAAATACAAGAACAAACTTGTCCAAATACTTGTTGAAAGCACTATTCATGAGACACATGAATGTAGTTGGTGCATTGGTGAGACCAAACGGCACCACCACAAACTCATAGTGCCCATACCTTGTTCTAAAGGTTGTCTTGTGAATATCTTCATCCTTGATTCTCACTTGATGATAACTAGACCTCAAGTCAATCTTTGAGAACACCTTTGCCCCTCTCATTTGATCAAAAAGATCATTAATTCAAGGAAAGGGGTACTTTTTCTTCACTGTAACCTTGTAAATTTTCCTATAATCAATACATACACTAAGTGTTCCATCCTTCTTTTTCACAAAAATCATAGGTGCTCCCCATGGAGACACACTTGGCCTTATGTACTTATTTTCCAACAACTCTTGCAGTTGCATTTTCAGCTCTAATGATTCTAGTGTACTCATCCTGTATGGTGTTTTGGAAACTGGAGCAGCTCCTAGAACAAGATCAATTGTAAAATCAATGTCCCTCTTTGGAGGAAGTCCTGGAACTTCATCGAGAAACACATCTTTGAATTCTTGCAAAACATAATGGTCTTCCAACTTGGAAATTTCATTTTCTGTTTTCTCCAAAATATGGGTTGCATGCAATTGGAAACCTTTCCTATAGAATTTCTTCAACTTCATAGCTGAAATATTCTTAACAGAAACTACCTTTGGAATTTCCTTTACAACCCTTGGGTTTTCTTCTTCATTAACACACTCAAAAGTCTTGATGTAGCAATCAAGTTTAACTCTATGGGCTTCCAACTAATCCATTCCAATGAGAATGTCATAGGAACCAAGTGGCAATACATTTATATTTGCAAAAGTCGACAGTCCACCCATTTCCAATGGACATTTATCCACGATATCACTAACCTTCCTCTTAGTTCCAATGGCTAGTTGAACTAACCATGGTTTACTGTGCTTTGTTTTCTTAAAAGAACAAATCTCAACAATTTTAGGACTGATATAATTATGAGTAGATCCATGGTCAATCAAAATAGAAATAAATTGCTTAGCAATCTTACCTTCAACTTCAACCACAATTGAATGATGGTCTACTTGGCTGTCCTCTAATGCTGCATAAATTCTAGGGATGGTCCTTGCCACTTGACCCACTGTTTCAACTCCTTGGATGTTGTGAACTTCCTTTTCACTCTCATTCCGATGTGGACAGTTCCTAAGCATGTGGTCCCCTCCACATCCCAAAAATTGAAGAGGATCTCTTGGATCTCTTGGCTTCTATCCCAACATCCTAGCCAACTTAGGCACACCCTGTGGTGGCTGCCTTGGCTGATTTCTGGATTGAGGAGGCTTGAACCCTTCTTTGTTTGGTCAAACTTTTCATTTTTCTTATCCTTCCATGCCTTATGGAATTTTGGTTAGGTTTTTGTTTTGATCAAAACAATACTTGGCCTTTCTTATGACCTCCTCTAGAGTTCGAGGTTCATCAAACTCAATTCTATCTTTGTATGACTGGAGCAGTCCACTTAGGAAATGTTGAATTTTCACCTTATCATCCCTGATATATTTGACATATCTCAACATATCCAAGAATTGGTTGGCATATTCTTCCATTGTCATTTGTCCCAATTTCATCTCATGGAACTTTTTTATTTTGTTAGCATGGTACCTGTCAGAAAGGTGCTTTTCCTTGAAGTGCTTCTTGAACTGCTTCCACACAATCTTCCTTTCATTGATCCTCTTTACTTGCCTAAGGTGTTCCCACCATATAGATGCTCTTCCATTCATATTGAAGATGGCGACTCTTTCCTTCATATTTCCTGAATAGTCTTGGACTTGGAAATACTTCCTCATCCCAAGAAACCAAGCTTCAGCTTCTTGACCAGATTTAACCTCACCATCAAAAGTAGGAGGTTTGGCCTTCTTAAATTCTCCATGAGAGTTGTTCTTGGAAGATCGTTTCCTCTTGTTTCTATGAGATGAAGAGATTGAAAATTCAATGGATTCTTTAGAGTCAGATGATTCACTAGAAGAGATTTCTGGAGTATATGTCCTATCTCTAGAAATTCCTTTTGAACTCTAGGATCTCTTGTGGGAATGCCTCCTTGAGCTATCCCCACTCTTTGCCTGATTTTCTGAATTCTTCCGATGGTTTATCTTCCTTTGAATGTCAGTCAAAATTTGAAGCATAGCTACATTCAACTGATTCTGCTCCTCTTGGGCTCTAATCAACCTGCCATTGTCTGCTTTGCAACTCTGCAGTTCCACCCTTAAGCTCCTCATGGTTTTTGCAATGTCTGGGGGAGTTGCTTGGTTTCTTTTACCATTAGATTTTGTCTTTACATTATCAGCCTGTACATTCTCTCCCATTGCATCTACCTCAACCTCATAAGGATCATGTGCATCCTCCATGATGATACTCTTCTTCTTGGTCCAACCAAGATCAAAAACTTCCCAACTGCACTAGACTGAAATGTTGATCCTTAACTGTCACTGATAGGATTCTGAATCTGCAAAGGTGTTTATAAACACATTTGTTAGATTTATTACAGTCTTAGAAAATTACAACATTAATCTTCATGCAACCTGGAAACAACCCATATTGACAATTTATGTCAAATTAAAGAACTTTCTCACAATCAACGGTGTATGAGGGAGACAACGGGGGTCAAGGGAGATTCCCCCCTTGTGGCTTCATGCAATATGGCGCATAAGATCAACTGCATTTTCGATTTCAAACACCCACAAATCGGTTGGGAAAAATGTTGCTTTTCCTCTGATCTGCGCCCTTCAAATGACACCAACATTGCGTTACCAGTGTCAGTGATAAGAGGTTTCATGCTCCTGGAAGAGTGGTTTCCTGAAATTGATTTTACATGCCTTTATGCACGAGAGAGAGGCATGTGGATGGGGCGGTTTTCTTTCAGGGATGCAAAAATAAATTAACCTGCGTGCACCTTCATGTGCCTAAGTTAATCTTTGCCATCGATTAGATCTACGCGATCCCCAATACTGACATGATTGACGGAGGTCCCATTCCTTCTGACATTTCTTCCTATCACATCTCCCTGCATAACGTCACTCCCTATCAGACCAAAAATTGGTTTCAGGCTTCGGGAAGAATTAGTTTCACAAGACCACTTTTTCTTGCCTAAACACACCAAAGGATGACACGTGGCTGGCACAATTTTCATTTAGGGCCACGAAAAAAAATTAACTTTCCTGCACCTTCGTGGTTCTGAATCATTCTCAGCCGTCAATCTGGCTTGCTACTCCATAGCCAGATATTCTCCGCCACTACAGTCCATCCCTTATGATCACCTATGCATGCGGATATGATGTGGTTGGTCCACATCACACCCTATGCCCATAAAACTTCTCCATGTCGAACCTCCTTCCCACGTGGATCCTCCACATTACCCTTCCACCTGGCACTGGTGGGGCTCAACTAAATTTTCCCAATTTTAAAAATTTCAGGTTTATGAAAGGTTTTCATTGGGAAATAAGGGGAAAGTTTCGAGATTGATTTCAAACTCACTCCACGAACCTTAATTGCCATTTAACTTCCATTTTACAGAAACATATTTTCCTACAGAACCAGTTCTGATGTTTGCCTGTAAATCATGATTTTTGGCCCATATAGCTCTAGCATTGCAACTAGAAGCTATGATACCACTCTGTAACATCCCCCTCACCCAATTCGACCATTAGGAGGGGACTCTAGGAAAACCTGGGCTCTCAAATTTCGCCCCAAGTCTATAATAAGTTATTTTTTTACAAATGAAATGTGTGCAAAACACAAGTAAACATGCATAATAGAATTCGAATCTATCCACACACATCTAATATGCAAATACAAGCATAAACATTACAGGAATCAAATAAAAAAAATAGATTCAAATACATGAGAGTAATTATCTTTAAGAAATGCAGATCCAAGCAACTGGCTGTGTAAGAGTGATTTTCCACCCAACCATAGGCACTTTGTCTAGCATATACTCTTTCTCCTGCTATGAGGCCACCCCCAAGCTGTGATATGAGGCCACTAGGGTGAAGGAAACACCTACAGGATTCTATCTCTCATCCCACAACCCATTCTTCTCTTTGTGTTTATCCAAATGCTCATACAAAGCTCTATAGGGGTCTTACTCAGCCCTCACATCCTTGGATTCCACAATACCTACCCCACACAACACCCTTCTAGCTCAGGCATCCCCTTCACCGATCCACGATTCCCTTGGGTGATCCATCTTTATGGGTGCTTCCAATGTGTGCATAGAAGAAGTACAACCTGGTATTGGCTGATATAGAACCTCCTACAGCTTCAATCTATGGCTTCTCAAGCACCTACGAGCAACAGAACTCAAGGGTAAGGGTTCCTAGCTTTCCCAACCTCTCTGCTCACCTACAACAACCAATACCCACTTCCCAATCTGCATCATGGTATCCAAATTCGAATTTCTGGGTTGAAAACAACATGTTAAGTTCATGGACAACAAGGGAGAGCTCTGCATCCTCCATACCCGCGTGAAAGAATGAATGAGTCAAATGAGGGTTTACTCCAAGGGATATGGAAAAACGGTGAAAATACATCTAACATAACTTCTGCCAGTAGAGAAAGGACTCCTAGCAGCAACAGACTGACTTCTGTCATGACAGAACTGTCACAAAAGTGCAGCCAATCCCATGCTTCAATAACTACATGAGGTGACATTTCCCACCAACCCCACACATGCATTAATGATTGGAAAAATGGTCAAAAAATGAGATATTTGGTTTATTCTCATCACATGATAGAATTTTGGGTGAGTTATAAGGTTAACACTTGGCAGCAAGTATTCATTCAGCCATGGACCCCCTTTCCTCTTCCCCTCTGGTGGAATCATAGCCCCTTTGGTGCTCTTTACACAACCAACCTTGGACCATTTTATTAATTATGCACATAATATTTACATATATTATAAATCATCATAAAATCCAAATAAACTATCCAAATAAAATATTAACATCATACATGCCTAGACATTCACTAGTCGGGCCTTGGCCTTGAGCTCTGCACTAGGAATTCACACTAGCATATTTACATCATTTACATAATTTTGGATAAATACATTCCAAGTAAAAACTAGGGGTATTACATTACATCTCTAATTCACTCCCTTTAGATTGGTGATGATCTTGAAGGATTGTTCTAATCTCTGCTGGTGTTCAATTTTCTTTGTTTGAGTCATTTTGTAGTAAGGAAACCTTTTGTATTTCAATGTAACATAAGTCATTGAAGTATTCAGATATTTGAAAGGAGTACATTGTGAGACTTCTATATCGATTGAATACCATGAAAGAATTCTAATAGCCAAGAATCTTGAAGCAAAGAAGTCATCACAAGAATTATTCAAAGATATGCAAGAATAAGAAGAACAAATATTGAGATAGAAAAATAAGAGAAGGAACTCAATTGATGGAAATAACATCTCATTTATTATTCCTCAATATGAATACAATATATAGTACATCTCGAGAGAGAAAATAGAATGCCTTAAAGGAAAGTTGTAAAGCATAAAAAAGTAAGGCTTACTAAAAGCATAAAAAACCCCTAGGTGTCAAAAGCACTTTCCAAAACACTCCAAAGGCTCATGAATTGGCTTAATATGGTATGGAGGCTCATGAGTGATGTAAATGGAATGTAATGATGAATTTATGAGAGAATAAAGTGGTGGAGGTTGAAATGGTCAAGTGGAGAGGGTTTCCAAGTCAACAAGCTTTACCTTATCCACTAGAAAGTAGCAAAACAAGATAAAGCTATCTAAATCACGAAAGTGTCTATATAAGTTAGGAATGGCATAAAATCAAACATAATCCAAGTAAATCTTATCCATAATCTATCCAAATTCGTTTTTGTGGCTTAGGATGGCATATGGAGGCATAAAAGGTAAAACTAGGCCAACTACATAGTCTACACCTAAGAAAATTAATCTAGATGACTAATAAAATATATCCTAAGTATGGAATAGGTTTTTAAATGTTCCAACATACATGTGGTTACTAGTTGGATTAGTGATAAATATTTTGTCTTGCTAGTATGATTTCCATCATTTGAATTTTTCCATTGCATGCATTATCTTGTTGTTTGTTTGTTTTATTTTGAAAACAAAAGAAAAAACAAAAATATATGTATATTGGTCATGCTAATAGCTTCTTGTTTTGGTGTGCTTACTTCGGTTTGATTGAATTACATGTGAATATTTCATATGATGAGATCTGCATTTGGGATGTTTTGATGTCTTACTAGGATTTTTGTGTACTGCATTTTTATTATTGGCAAAGGAAAAGAGCTCTCTTCCCTTTCATAGATAGGTATTCATTGAATGAAAAAGAGTGCATTCTCATTTTTACATCCTTTCTATTTGAAGAGTCATGAATCTCTAACATCACCAAGTCTCATTCCATTTACCTTGCTTGAGTAATCAATATCCTTAAAAAGAATCACTTAATTAAAATTGATTAGACATTCTTTTTTTGGTCTAGCAAACCAACATTATTTTAGATTGTAGGGCCTTGGATTAGGATTAGAGGGGACACTCTTTGAGGACATAAAACCTAGCTAGAGTCACTAAAGAGTGAAAATCTATTAGTAGGAAAAGGCACTTGCCAGAAAATCTCTTCTAACACAAGAGTCAAGCATGAGGTCAAGCTAGGTGCATTTGGGAAATATCCCCTCACAGTGTACTTATTGGGTTCTTGTGTGTATTGATTTTTCGTTCAGTTAAAAGTCCTTGGGGTGATAAATTTTGGACGCGATTCGGGATTTGAGACTTGTGTCTTACATTCCCTATGCACATGTTTGAACTTGACTTATGATTGTTCCTCCCAGTCGTCATTTTGTGAAGTGGTAACCTTAGTTGTTATTCCTAGGTTCCTATATGGGTGACTACAAGTGGAAAGTGCTTGTGGTACCTGAGACAAATGCATAATTATCTGATTCCTCTACCATGGGGGGTTCCCCGTAGGCACTTGGACCTTGGATTCTGGGGGTGGGGGGTGGCTATGATAGGTTACCATAATTGTCTCTAACCTATTCATTGGTGGCTTTAGACCCCACCTCCAGAAGAGTCCTTTATCCAATCAGTTTGATTATTGTGCCTAGATTTGGCTAGGGTTGTGTTTTTGGATTTATATTGTAGTTGCTAGTAGGATTTCTATTTTTATTTTATAATTTCATCTTTCACCATGGCCAATCTATCAATTCACCAATCTTGTTACTGAAAACATTATTTTTTAAAATGATTTAGTACATACCGATCAAGTTGAGGTTGAATTTGTGGATGAGGGTGTTGTCCCACACTTCAACCCCCCTTTGACAAATCCTTTTGATCCCATACTTGTGCAAATTCAACCTTTTAATGGTGATCCTTTTCACTTTCCAGTCACACTATGTCTTGGACTAGTATGTATTCATCTATGGAGCAACCCACTCCATCTTTGATTGGTGTCCAAGGAGGGACATTAGTGAAGTATCATTAACCATCTACAAGCAAAGCAAGTGGTCCATCTACTTCACTTAGTACATCTACAATCCATTGTTCCATAACCTATTGCATCTGTGCAACAACCCACCTCATCCTTTGCTTTTGGCCATGGGATGGGGGGGGGGGGCGATCCTACTATGAACAATAGTGGTATTTATCAATCCACCGATGGTATTTCTAATAGTATCCTAGTCATTCCTAATGTTGGATTTCCTTTTGGGTGGAATACATCTATAGGGAAAAGCTATACACCTCCTTCACAAGGGAGTTAAGACTTCAGAAGTAATCAACCTATTGGAGGATATACCATCCCTAGTAGTGTTCCTTTTACTGGAAGCAATTCCGCTTCTGGTGGTTTACCTTTCAATATTAGTGGGAATGTTTTTGGTGGTTTCCCATTCACTAAGGGCAATAATTCCCCTGGTGGATTCCCATTCCATGGGGAAAAAAAATTTCGGGGGATTTCCTTATCCTAGTGGTAGTCAGATGCCATGGGGTAGTTCTATGTATGGGAACAATCCTTTCGTTATAGGGAACCAATCCTATGGAGGGAGCCAATTTATTGGAAGCAATCCTCCCTATAGGGGTAATCAATCTCCTGGGGGTAGTCATGATTTCCCAATCTCTTATACTTTAGGAGGCTAATATATGGGAGGACCTTATGGTCCAATGGGCCTTAATGCCTAACTACCTTTGACACAAAAATATGTTTTCTAACACGCACTTTCCTTTATTGGCTACTCTTGGTTTACCATACTTGTCAAGGTTGACCAATGATACCATTTTGCATAACCCCTTATGGTCGAAAATTCCATAATAGATTTCATCTGATATCCAAAAATTTGACTGTAAAACAATGGATGATCCATCCACACATATAATGACTTATCATTTGTTGTGTGTCTCTTACTCTATGTTGGATGTCCATGTCAAATTGATTATTTTCCTTCATACCCTAACCGAGAGTGATTCTAAATGGTATGTTGAGTTTCTTAGCGCTTCCTACACAGATAGCTTCAATGGTTTAGCAACGGAATTTTTAATGCATTTACAATTTCCTATTCGTTATGAGAGAGGAGTTGATCTTTTAATGTCATTGCATCAAAACACCACCACATATATCTCTAATCACATTCATGAATGGATGGGACTACAGAGGCTTGCAAAATATACCATTCCTTACCAAATATTATCATATTGGTTTACATAATCACTAATATAGGTCAAATATGCACTTCTCCGTCCGTGATCACATTTAGCTGTCGATCACACAAAAGGAAAACTTGGATTGAAGATCTATATTGACCTAGGTGTTGCATGGACTTGGGTTACCCCTCAGCAGTTGACAAAACCTTGATTTACCTTACATTTTGACATGTGCGCTACTCCTCAGGCATGAAACTAGCACACATCAGGAAGTGTGCCCTACTCTATTGAAGGAAACTAGCACACACCAGCTAGTATGCCGTACTTTACCTCTTGCATAGTAGCTCACACCTCAATGAATATTTCAAACGCTGGTTTTAAAGCAGTGAAGTTGCATATTGTGCACTACTCTACTGTGGAAAACTCGCGCACATCTTAAGATGAAATAAAAAAATATATTAGTTTGACGAATTGGGATTCGTTGAAGTTGGTTTGCAACTTCCCCAACCTCCCAATCAAACTACCTCTCGATCCAAACTGCCTACCTTGTCCCATAAATACAAGGGGGATAGAGGAGAGAGGGGAAGAGAAACTATGCATTAAGGGTTGTTATGCTGGAGGAATTCCAAGTTAGTGTGAAGAGCAAGAGCCCAGAATCCGGTTGCACAAGCACTCTGAATGATCAGGTATAATTGTACTGGTTATTTGCTTTTGACAATAAAGGTTTAAATACTCTTCCTATCCCAATCAAATGTCTAATGGATTGCATATTTGTTTGGATTAAATGCTTGATTGTATTTGATGTCTAAATTTCATTTCAATTTCATCATTTTTATATCAGTCAAAATACGCTGAGGAAGGTATTTTTTGTATCACAGGTTCATCAAGCAGAAGATCAAGTGAAGGATTGATCGAAGGATCGAGCAAAAGATAGGATCGAACGTCGTTAATAAGGTATGCCTTCAAGAATCTTTTTCTCTTTCCTTTTGTAGAAGCCCATGTGATATGATCAATGTATTTACCTATCACCCCAGAAGTTGGTAGTGTCCTTTCAAATCCTATTCCGGTTGATAAAAAGCAAGGAACCATTAGAGTCTGTATTGACTTCCAGGATTTAAACAAAGCTTGTACGAAAGATAACTACCCCACACCATTTATTGATCAGATCATAGATGCATGTGCAGGACACGAGATGTTTTCTTTCATGGATGGATTTTCAGGATATAATCAAACCCAAAGATCAACACAAAACAACTTTTATTTGCTCATGGGGAACCTTTTCCTATTAGAAGATGTCGTTTGGATTAAAGAATGTTGGAGCCACTTTTCAGCGAGCAATGAATTTCGCTTTTAATGCCATCAAACATATAGTTGAACCTTACTTGGATGACCTCCCGGCGCGATATCGAAAGAGACGGGATCATCCAGCTCATTTAAGACTTGTGTTTGAACGATGCAGACAATACAAGATTTCATTGAATCCTAATAAGTGTGTATTCTGCGTCGAGTCTGGACGATTACTGGGTTTCATTGTATCCAGTCATGGCATAATGGCCGACCCGTTAAAAGTTGAGGCGATTGTAAATTTGCCTCCTCCTCACACCTTGAGACAACTCCAAAGTTTGCAAGGCATGTCTAACTTCCTACGATGTTTTATCATAAACTATGCCAAAATTACAAAGGGTTTCATGATATTGCTTAAACAAGATACCTACTTTTTGTGGGATGAGGATGCTCAAGCATCATTTGAGGCCTTGAAAAAGGCATTACTATCAGCCCCCTTGTTAAGCCCGCCTGATTATACAAAGGATTTCCTCTTATATCTGGCGGCATCAGTATACACAATTGGCATAGTACTAGTTCAGGAGGACAACATGCTCCAAGAGCATGTTGTTTATTATCTCTCACGTGCATTGATAGCTCCTGAGATTAAGTATTCACATGTCGAAAAGTTAGCACTAGATGCGGTCTATGCGATGCAGAGGCTTCGTCACTATATCCTTTTATGAACCACTACTATGATTGCGAGGGTCAATCCTTTCCAATATGTTCTCACTCATTGTATCATCGGTGGGGAATACAATAAATGGATTGTAATCCTGCAAGAGTTTGATTTGGTTTTTCAGTCTGCCAAGTCAAAGAAATCACTAGTGTTCGCTGAATTAATTTCAGAATTTCCCAGTGACTTAGTGCATATTGAGGAAGAGTCATCATTCTCGGATGAACATATCTTTCTTATTGCCTCCTATGACCCATGGTACGGAGATATTTTAATATATCTCTAGACTTTGAGGTGTCCTACCACCTTTTCTAGAGAGGAATGACACAAATTGAAAAGTCATGCGAAAAACTATCTCATTATTTCTGATACTTTGTATAGACGTGGGATAGACTCCATCTTACGACATTGTTTGACTTTAGAAGAAGTAGAATCAGTATTGAATGATGCTCACGGTGGAGCTTTTGGGGGTCATCTTTCTGGGTTGGCAACAACTCAGAAAATACTACGTGCCAGGTATTTTTGGCCCACAATATTTAAAGATTGTGTGGAAGCTGTGAAACGCTGTCATCCATGTCAATTTTTCACTAGAAAAATGAGAGCACATCTAGCTCCTCTTCATCCCATAATCACAGCAGGACCCTTCACCAAATGGGGGGTTGATTATATGACTTGCAATCCAATTTCATCTGGAGAGAATCATTATATCATCGTTTCCGTCGACTACTTCACCAAGTGGGCCGAAGCAATGCCTACTGTTAAAGCAGATGGAGAAACTGCCGCTTATTTTGTATTCAACTAGATTATCGCAAGGTTCGGCATACCTAAAGAGATTGTGACTGATCACAGTCACCATTTTCAGAATTGCATGATGACCAATCTTTACACTATGCTAGGTTTTAGGCAGGAACATTCGTCTTCTTTTTATCCACAGGCGAATAATCAAGTCGAAGCGGTTAATAAGACTTTAAAGACAATTCTGCAAAGAATTTTTAGTGTGAGTCGAAATAATTAGCACATCATGATGTACCCTGCTCTTTGGGCTTATCGAGCAAATGTGAAGACTGCTACCGAGTTCTCTCCTTTCCAACTTGTGCATGGGATAGAAGCAGTTATTCCGGTTGAATGCGAGATTCCTTCGTTGAAGTTAGCTGTCCAAATACTACCAGATACCTCAGCACTAGAAGAATGTTTGTTGCATTTAGAGCATCTATATGAGCAGTGCCGCGATGCGCTCACAGCAAACGAGATTCATAAGAATCGCGTCAAGGGACAGTACGACAAGTTTGCCAAACCTAGGGTGTTTCTCGAGGGAGACCTTGTTCTACTTTGGGATCAGGACAAGGAACCTTTAGGACCTGGCAAGTTCAAATCCATGTGACTCAGTCACTATATAATTTATAAGGTACTGAAGAAAGATGCGTATGAGCTAACAGACTACGAGGGTAATAAGCTGCCAAAGCCTAGAAATGGGCTCTACCTGAACAAGTACTACACTTAGGCATTCGTGCTTTTTCTTGTATTATAGCTGTATATTTTGTAGAGCTAGATTTTTCTTGTGATTGTTAGTTGGCCTTATGTGTTTTTTCTCTTTGTGTTTCAGATGTCGACTGAACATTTTTTAGGATTTGCTGATGGCGCCAGTCTCCACACCCGACAGTTGGCTTCAGCAGCTTGGGTTATTTACTCACTGATTGGCCAACTAGTTTCTTTGGAGGGGGGTTTGTTTGGGTCCCACAATGAATAACATAGTTGAGTATTGTGGGGTCATAGAACTTCTCCGAGATGCTCTTGTCTAGGGCATTTCACGATTGGAGGTGAGGCTTGATTCACAACTAGTTGTATTTCAGTTAACGGGTGTTTATCATATTAGAGATCCAATTTTGCTACGACATTTTTTGCGAGTTAAATTATTGGAAGACAATTTGATTATATCACATATCAACATATTCCAAGAAATTTGAATGCATTAGCTGATTCATATGCAAACTACGTTTTAGATTGGCATTTGTATCATACACTTTCATAATAAGCACATAAATTTTAAACACACACATGTAAATATAAAGCCCATACTATATATATATCCGATATTGTATCAAAACATAATATGAGTTTGGATCATAAGTCTATCATAGAGTCATGTCATAAGATACAAAATTGGCTCGATGGCCTCAAAAATATACATAAAATACCCTTCCCCTATGGAGAAGGTGGGGCATCATCAGCATCCACTACCTCTCGGTAGCATATGACCAGCCTAGCTGGGGGCACGCCAATGACATCCTTCTGCATGTCAACAGGCATCCTCTCAATGCGATATGTGGGAATGTCTTGAGTCAACTGACTCATTTTCCTCTCTACTACCCCCAGCGTAGCATCAGCTGCACCCACATCTACTAGTATCACGAAAGTAGTAGGGTGTCCCTCAGGACGAACTGGTCCAACATATGCATATGACACTTTGTTTCATTACTTCAACCTCATCATAAAAATAATATACTTTAAAAATTGAAAAAATTAAATAATTTTCAAAACATAAACATACCTATATCTCCCCAGGCACCACCTAGAGGAAGTACCAGCTTTGGATCATGATGGAAGTCTAAACCAGCATACAAAAACTGCTCAAATGTTGGCACCTGGCTCTCCCACCATCCCCAGAAATCATCGGTGTGATAGTAAAAGTGGCTTTCACCACCACCCCAGCGGAGAAAAATGTCACCCCAACGGCCCAATCTTGGCTCACGAGGAATGACTGGGGACAAAGGCATGCCCAAACTAAGAGCAGGTACCCTCTCGAAGAAGGTACAAAGAATGCTGCCATATCCAAAGTTCTTCATTTTCCTGGTCTTACACCCCAAGAGTTGAAGCTTCATGTTTGCTAACAAACTAGTGCACCAGTCATACACATGACCTTGCAAGCATTTGGTACCAATATGCATGTAGCGCCTTGAGGCTAAGTGTTGTGTGGCACTCCCTCCCATTTAGTTCAACATACTTACAATAACTTTCAGAGGGAAGCTTGCAATAGTAGAAATAAGTATCTAACTTCCTGATTTCTGAGTCTCCGCCACACAGTATGCATTCACATATTCTTGTACGGACATGGCACCCACATTGCGTGAGGACCCTTTCAAGTTTACAAGATCTCCCCTCCTAGAGAGTCCTGTAATAAAGTATATGTCATCAATAGTGAGGTCTAGGGTCTCTCCCCAGACATTAAACACATTGGCATCTGCATCCCAATACTGAATGAATCTTTGAAGCAAGCGGTTAAGTGCCCTCATGTTCACGCTTCTATAGAATTTCAACAAACCACACCTTCTAAGCGTATGAAGAGTGGTAGGATTTTGCATAGCTATCCTATCCATCTCCGCATGCTCCCTTTGTCTCCAAACAAGTGCCATCCTGCCAAGTAAAGTCAAATTTTTAGTTCTCGACATGTTTTTCTCCATGTTCAAGGGTGTGCGCTACTCTTTAAGGTAGACAGTGATGTTTGGGCACTACTCTCCTTAAGAGAAAGCAATGCACACCTCCAGAATGCTCTACTCTACCTCTTGGACAGTAGTGCAAATGAAATTCACGAGTTGAACATGGCTGAAAAATAATTTTTAAGCATGAAAATTGAGAAATAAACCATCAAAATGCAAGGTGGGAAGAAAATAACTTACTTGGTGGAGGAAAGAGGTCGAATGGTTGCCCGATTTGATAGATACGAATGGATGAAGATCAAGGGTTTGCTCCAAAAACTTGCCCTACAAATTTCCAAATGTGATATTTGAGTTTTCAAGTTGAAATTACATATATGAATTTGAATTTGATTTTTTACCCACTTTTTTGAAAACTCTATACTTTCAAATTGCATAAAAAAGATCTATTTAATCATTAATACCTACAAATGTTGGTAGGATGAAATCAACCTATGTTTCTCAAATTTTCACTAGATTTTCATGGCATCAATCTATTATCACTTAATTTCTTTACTGACGGACCATTTTTAGTACTTTATAGTTGAAATTTTATGTCATTGGAGATTTTTGTCATTACTACTAACTTGGTTGTTGAGATTCTAGTCTTCACCAGGTAATGAGTCTATGGTTCTAGAACTTGTCTTTTAAGTCGTTTTAAGCTCTTGTTTTGACTATTTAAAAACTAAACAAGATTGCTGAGCATAATTGTCCTCTTCATGATCGTTAAAGGAATTGAAGGCCCATCTACTTAAGTATAAGTTTAACCCTTTTCCGGACTTTTGCGGATTACTTACGAAAAAGGAATACTCTAGTCATCCATGGTTAGAAGAGTTCTTCTTCCATTGTTTTACACTTTTTCGGGGGAGGAGACTAACTTTACGAAAAAGGACCTTTTGAAGCCTTCTTTAGGGTTTTTAGGCTCTCGAAACATGAAAAAACCAGCAAGCACTCACCTACTCGGGCTCGATGTGAAATCCACGAGAGGGTGTATAGAGGATTGTTTAAGTTTTTCAGACTCTATAAAAAGGAAAACACCGGAGAGCATTAACCTACTTGGGCTCGATATTAAAATCCACGAGTAGGTGTATGGAGTTATTGTTTAAGTTTTTCAGACTCCTTAAAATTGAAAACACCGGTGAGCAAGAACAGATCTCGGCTTGATATTAAAATCCAGAGATTAGTATTATAGAGTATTCTTCTATCTCTTCTTCGAACTCTGTAAACAATGAAGAAGGTCCCGAGTCTTCCTCCCATGGGCTCACTAAACTCTTCACATGGTTGGATCTATTGAGTTTTCATTCTTTCTTGGACTCATTAAAACAACAAGAAAGGTATTCTTTTATCTAAAAAGAATAAGGGATAAGAAGGGTATATCACATCTTTCATTCAGTCATATCCTTGCACATAGCACCTACTTGAGTCTTTCATTTCATTTGGGTTTAGGTTTTGACCTTAGGGTGAACCTGATCTCCAAGTTGTTTACTCCCTCGGTTTTTTATTCTTCCAACCAGATGGAGGGTCTGCTAATGTCTCTTACATTACAGGATTATACCATTTCTCCATCATGTTGAAAACTGCCTAAGTCACTTTGTGTCATGCTTACTATTCAAGGATACAGCCTATGTCGGCCATTCTGCAGTTCACCTTGACCTCATGTGTCATCCATCCTAGTGTTAGTTTGTTTCATCTTGTTACATGTCCTACTCCACTTCAGCTCATACTATTTGAGTGTTCCTCGTGTTGGATGATGGAGGATGCCTTAAGGCCTCCCTTCCAATGGACCTCTTCCCATCAACATCAACTCTTTTTGCTCTGGGAATGAAGTTTAGAGTTTCGGTTAGTACCTTGGGGATTGTAGTCATTAGTGGCAGTTTCCCTCGTCGTCGAATAATGAGAATACATCAATATCTTTTATTCGACGAGTTCCTCAGGTGTTTGACTTCAAGTCATCTTATTCACACTTGTTGGATCGTACTAGGTACCTTGGGCCCCATTATCATTATCTATGGAATCCCTCGCGTTTGTTAACGGTATACATCAAGGACCGGTAATCAAACGATTCCCCTCATGTTCGACTTTCAGCTCATTTATTCACATGGTTAGGGTTTGTACCTTGGGTTGTTTGGATGAAGACCTTGGGATTTTGATAGCATTATCTCATTATGTTATCACCCAAGCTGCGCAAGACTGAGCCTCACTCATTTTGGCTCTCCATGAGACATAGATCCAGTTTGTTGTTATGGCTATGATCTCTCATTCCGACATGCATCCACACTTGTATTTCAGTGGCCATGCTGTATATACATCTCCTAGTTATGTATTGGAGATCATGTTGTATCATGCTACACATCTATATGATGTCAAGATTTTAATTGCTCGCTGACCTTGATCGTTATTTCAGGTACTTTTGTGACTTGGCTCTGTGGTTTCTTGCTCTTCCTCTGACTTGGAATTATAATGTATTTTGGCCATCATTTCCCTCTGACCTCACACGTTAGGGGGCATTTACTATAGGTCAGATATGCACTTCTCCGTCCGTGATCACATTTAGTTGTCGATCACACAAAAGGACAACTTGGATTGAAAATCTAGATTGACCTAGGTGATGCATGGACTTGGTTTATCCCTCAGCAGCTAACAAAACCTTGATTTACCTTACATTTTGACATGTGCGCTGCTCCTCAGGCATGAAACTAGCGCACATCGGGAAGTGTGCCCTACTCTATTGAAGGAAACTAGCACACACCAGCTAGTATGCCCTACTTTAACTCTTTCATAGTAGCACACACCTCAAGAAATCTTGCAAACGCTGGTTGTAAAGCAGTGAAGTTGCATATTGTGCGCTACTCTACTGTGGAAAACTCGCGCACATCTTAAGATGAAATCAAAAAATATATTAGTTTGACGAATTGGGATTAGTTGAAGTTGGTTTGCAACTTACCCAACCTCCCAATCAAACTACCTCTCGATCCAAACTGCCTACCTTGTCCCATAAATACAAGGGGGATAGAGGAGAGAGGGGAGGAGAAACTATGCATTAAGGGTTGTTATGCTGGAGGAATTCCAAAGTTAGTGTGAAGAGCAGGAACCAAGAATCCGGTTGCACAAGCGCTCTGAATGATCAAGTATAATTGTACTCGTTATTTTCTTTTGACAATAAAGGTTGAAATACCCTTCCTGTCCCAATCAAATGTCTAATGGATTGCATATTTGTTTGGATTAAATGCTTGATTGTATTTGATGTCTAAATTGCATTTCAATATCATCATTGTTATATCAGTCAAAATACACTGAGGAAGGTATTTTTTGTATCGCAGGTTCATCAAGCGGATCATCAAGTGAAGGATTGATCGAAGGATCGAGCAAAAGCTAGGATCGAACGTCGTTAATAAGGTATTCCTTCAAGAATCTTTATCTCTTTCCTTTTGTAGAAGCCCATGTGATATGATCAATGTATTTACCTGTCACCCCAGAAGTTGGTAGTGTCCCTCTCCTCGCTATAAGGTAGAAATCCTGAACAACAATCACTTTTACCTCCCATTGCTCATGATGTTGCTATGGATGGGGTCGTAACTGAGGAAGAAGAAATACATCAGGCCTAACATTTGGATTTGATATATTCATAATCAAGCACTTTATATGACATTATTTTTCATGCTCTTCTATTGTCAACTAATCCATCAAGACTTACACCTGGACCACATGCCTATGGCATAGTTTGTTCTATATCGACTACTACAGTGATCCAGTAGAGTGGAAAACTTAATAAACTCGTGATTTCCAATGCACCCACTTCTATTGCACCTAATTCCAACCCATCTATTGTTCCTTCTCAAACCTATGAGGTTAATATGGTCCAATATTCACAACCGAAAAATATATCAACAATCTGGGGGTAAAAAGAAAATAACCCTTCTACAGAGTCAACAACATAACAAGCCCTACCTGCAAGATTTATGGTGGTGACCATATGACCCATTTTTTTCCACACTTAAAAGATGTTAATGATTTTATCACTCTTAAAAACCTCTTCCCCACAACCTGTTGTTTTGACGAATCCTTTCCCACCCCAACAACAACATTAAAAAATGATCACTGCAAATCTTTACCCTCCACAAGGGGGAAATGGGGTCCATCATTTTCAAGGGGATGGGAATCCAAATGCTAATGTCTTTTTATGTGAGGAAATTTCCGCCTTAACCACTCACAATCGTGCTTATGAGAGACCCGAGACAAGTTC
Source organism: Larix kaempferi (assembly GCA_027924585.1). Taxonomy (NCBI): domain Eukaryota; kingdom Viridiplantae; phylum Streptophyta; class Pinopsida; order Pinales; family Pinaceae; genus Larix; species Larix kaempferi. The sequence goes on along the minus strand of BSBM01000963.1, from coordinate 8,423,059 downwards.
CCCTAAAAAGGACTCGGCCTCATCATCCCAACCTAATGGCCCTCTTCAAATAAATAAGAGTGTTCTTGACATAGTCATTCTCCCTAATATTGGGGTACTTCGACGAGTGACACATAATCCCAATTCCCACACTACACACAATTACAACATTGTGGAAGATTTAGCTCAGGGCCCTTATGCCATGTCTACCCTTGAAGTGTTGGAAAGTTATCCTACGCACTGCAAGTCACTATTGTTTGATGTTGGTGGGATTGATCCTACTGAGTTCATTTTGGTGATTTTTGACATGGAACATATCCAAACAAGCCTCTCTCACTAGATTGTTTTTCAAATTTAAGTAGTCTTATGTGGGAAGAACATATTTTTCATAGTTATTGATGAAGGAGCCTCTACTTGTGATATGTCTATGTCATGTTGGAATGTCATAGGATCCCCTAATATTGTTCAATCTTCCATGATGTTGAAATAATTTGTGATTGAATGTTTACAACTCAGGAAATCATTGTTTCCTTACCAATTGAACTAGGGGGGGGGGATGCCACAGTCGATGTTGAGGTAGTCGATGTTGCCTTAGATTATAATCTGTTGTTCGAGTATAGTTTGTTTTTTGCAATGAAGGAATTAGTTTTGTCAGTCTTTTGACTACTTTTCTCCCCCCACCAAGGGAATATAGTCACTATAGACCAACTTTCTTACAACACTCCAGATACGTGCCTCAATCCCATTAGTAATGGTATTTTTGTTGGAGATTTCGTGAAGGTGTATGAGAGTGTGGGTGTTGTTTCATTTGATAATTCATCATTGATGGGTTAATTCCCCTTCCCAGCACCTAATACCGCCAAAATAGAAGCTCCTATTTGCATTATCACTTCCATGATTAACAGTTCCCTTGGGTTGTTTTATCCTTAGATTGTACCTGAACCTATGGAAGTTGACTCTTATGGAGATACCATGCCGCTCACCATGGTAGATATTTACTCTCAAGCAATCCAGTTTGCTCTTTTTGAACCCAGTATCGATCCTCACCCAGTTGTTGATCATGATCCTGATATTGATCGTCTCCCAGTTGTCGATCTTGAACCCTTTCCCTCTTGGGACGATTCTTAACCTATTTAACATCAATTTTTTTATGATGTCTTACCTTTGAATGAGACCCTTATGGAATTCATAGCTTCTCATGACCAACCTTGGGAACATAAGTACCATAGTACATATCGTCTTCCCAATCAGGAAAGGTTGGGAACGTTATGCATGCCTTCTTTTTTATTGAAAAAACCTTATGGTATTGTCCCTACAAAGTTAAACATGTCATACATCATGGGGCATACGAGTTATTTTATTACGATGGTGACCTTGTGGCAGGGCCCCACAATAGGCCATACTAGATAAAGTAATATGCATAGACCACACTGCCTCATAGTTTTTTGTATTTTATGTAATGTAATGTGATCTGGAGAGTATTTTTTTGTGTCTTATATGTCTTGGTCCATTACAAAAAAATAAAAACCCAAAACCATTAAAAATTTTAAAAATATGAAAACATTACGTAGATGCATTTTTTCCTATTTTTATCATTTTAGGCTATTAATGTGTGTTTTGGATATAGTTTTGGCCATTTTTTAGGATTTGAAGAATGAGACATAGGATTTTTTGGTGACATCCACTTATGGTACGTCATTGAATCTACCCATGGCATATAAGGATAGGATTTTTTCCCTTTGCATATTTCATTTTATAAATCTTCCATTATTCCCATTATTGCACCATAGGTTCAATTATGTTGAGCTGTGACATTATCCATTCCATTTTCATATGCATTAGTGTCTTCCTCACATGGGTACCCTAGAGTAACACCTGGATTATTCTTTGAAGCCCATGGTATTGTTATGGTAGGACTGAGAACTCTTTTAGTCCATGAATCCAAGATGATTGGGCAACATATTCCTCTCTTGTCATTATTATTCTGGCCTTCCCTCATGGTTCCCAAGTTTTTATTGCCTATATGGTTGCATATGCTTGGTTGCTTATGTCATGTTTATTGCTTCTTGCTTATCTCATTATACTTAAGCTACTGTAGTCTCACTCACTAGCATGATGCCTTGCTTCGCTTCCTATTGCAATGTCCTACCTAGGGAGATAATTTCTATATGAGTGGTCCCCATTTTCTCATGTTTCCACTCTTGCACCACTTATCACCTCCTTGGTTATGTGCGCAAACCTATTGCACCCGCTAGTACCACTCATTCTCTTCTGCTGAGAATCCTTTTATCCTTTTTCAGGCTCGTTAAAACTGAATGAAAAAGACACCTTATGGAGCATTTTTCTCTCTCTTCTTTGAGGTCCTTAAAAAATAAATATGGAACCGAGTTGACTTGTCCAGAATTTTTTAAATTACATGGGAAAGGTACATTTACGAGCATTCTTTGCTCTCTCCTTCGATCTACTTAAAAACAAAAGGATGAATCTAGTTTACCTTTCTGGGTTTGTTAAACTTCTACGGAAATGGATCTATATCAAGAAATCTTCTCTCTCTTCTTTGAGATCGTTAAAAATGAATATGAACTTGAGTTTAGTTTTCCGGAATCATTAAAATTTAGTGGGAAAGACACTATATCAGGCATTCTTCTATTATTTCTTTGAGCTCATTAACAAATGAAGAAGACTTCAAATTTACTTTTTCGAGCTTGTTAAACTCTTACGAAGAAGATCTTATTGAGCATACTTTTATCTCTTTTCCAAGATCATTAAAAAATTCCAAAGGTACTTGAAAAGAAGAAAAAATGGGGGGATTTCGTTGTCTATCTTAAGAAGTTGTAGTAGTCTAGTACATCACCCTTGACCATGGCACCTATTTGCATCTTTGTCATATAGTTGGGTTATCTACAAGCCTTAGATCCTTGCCATTTTTCTGAGTCACAATACTTATCTAATTGGTTACTCTTCCAATCACTATGGAGGGTGCTTCGATGCCTGCAACATCATTGCACTGTGGTATATGTGGTGTTATTGAGTCTATGATTCCTAGTCACATAGTTATCATGCTATATGTTGAAGGAAATGTTAGACCGAGTTGGAAGTCTCATTAACCTTGTGTGTCGGCCATCCCTATGTCAGTCTATTATACTTGATGATATTCTATATCTTTATCACATCTCTCGATGTTTGTTTCGTGTCAAATGATGGGGGATACATTAAGACCCTACTTTGACAGGTTCCTTCCTATCGACACCAACTCATTATCTAGGAAGTGAACCTAGAGAACATTGTACCCTGGAGATTGTAGTCATTAATGGAAAGTGTTCCTTGCATTTGAAAAGGGGTAGACATAATTGAATCCCAATCAAGTGATTTTATGAGTGTTCGAAATTAGCTCATCTATTCATACTTGCTAGAATGTACTAGGTGTCTTGGGATCCATTATCATCATCGGTGGAATCCCTTGTGCATATTAATGGTAAACATCATTGACTAGTAATTAGACAGATTCTGGAATGTTTGATATCAAAACATCGATTCACATGTTGTAGAATAACATCATCGGGGTTTGAGATGAAAATCTTGGGTTTATGGGTTGTATAGATAAGCCTTATTTCCCATCCCAAGCTGTGTTGGAGTTCATATCACTAGTTATGACTATGGATGAGGACCATTTCAGGAGTACCACTGGTGCTATCTATCTTCATGATTTCATATTGTGACATAGATCCACATTGTATTTGCTCGTGGCTGTGATCCTTTTTATGACATGGATCCATTGTGTATGTACATGATATTTCACTTTATTCATGGATCCGTAATGTACTTTCTTGGAATCCATGATTTATACTTATGTTAATGAGCATGGGTATGCCTACCTTCGGGATTATATATTTGGTTGATGATTAATGATAAGTCCTCTCCAGTTTCATCCTTCGATTTCCTTACCTTGACATATTGTTATTGTAATGTGTTTTGGCCATAATTTTCTCTGTTGACCTCACACTATAGGGGGCATATGTTATACACTTCTTTGCCACCTTATGAGCTCCTTAGAGACCACACATGTATGATCAGATAAAACCATTTCATTATACCTATCTCTGGCCTATTTTTTATCACCATCTCCCCCTGCATGCCTATGGGGGAGTGATGGTCACATTTCCATCACTTCTTGCATGCATATTAGGGGGTGACACCATCACTTCTTGCTCTGCCTTACAGGGGAGATGGTCCTCACTTGCATAGTTCTTGGATGAGTTTTAGGAGGATCACTGTTGTGACTAGATTCCACCTCATTTTGGCATAGGAACTCATACACCAGCTCGATTCCATGTTTCCTTTGGATTCTACATTCTCCTCCCTTCATCAACCATCCACCTATATATTGAGGCCATTTTATGAGAAAGAGAGAGAAACATCCTTAATAGATACAAGAACAATAAGACTTCTAGTACCGTTTCCACCACTACCAACATTCATAATCTAAATATAATACTCCAAGTTTTATCTTTTCGAGACCATATTCAATGCCATGGAGTGAAAAATAATGTTCCATTTGTGTCAACCACCTTGATGGGTCGAATCCATCAAATTCCCACATTTCAATCCTCAGAAAACAGTTCCATGGAGTTTTTTATTCAAATTAGGATGGAGACTGGTGTTTCAGAAAGAGAGAGTAAGCACCCTAGTTGTGAGTTGCCACAACTTCATGATTGGAGGTGTCTAAGGGGGAAACATATCCAAAATGTTGGGAAATAGTAGTTAGCAGGGAATGGGTGTTGGAGTGTTGATTTTCTTGGTCTGTCATCTATTGGGTGAGATGCCACATATCTTGAGTGAGGTAATACACATCTTGGGGAATTTTCTCACCTTAGAGGTGAGGGTTGGAAGGTCAACAAGGTGAATGGGAGGTTTCAAATTGGGTTGGGATAGATTCTAGTTGTTATAATTTCTCCATGTTGTCCTATTTGTGGATGTGTACCATGGGAGCATAAAAGTAGGAAGTGGAAAAGGAGATAGGTATGGGCTACAAAAATAGGGTTGTGGTATATATACATCAAAATGATGAGGACTAGGCAATGCGACTATGGAGGTAGGTCACAAATAAGGTTAGGTCACAAATAAGGATTCTAATGAGGTAGGTAAAAAATAAGTGATTTTGGACCCTCAAAACCTTTTTTTTAATGTTGGGGATTGAATGTTAATGTAATGATAGAATTTCCAAAAACCTATTAGATTCAAAGATGTAGGAATTTCTCGCAACCTACCCTGGTGAATTTTCTTGTTGTTGAGACAGAATGAAGAAATCTCACAAACAAGTTACAGGAAGAAGGGTTTCTGGGTTTTCATTGGTTTTGAATTCAAAGGATTGAAATGCTCTATAGCTCTCTTGTATACTTGCAGTGTGCAATAGTAATATTCAATCCAAAATCTTAGTGCACTAACTAAGGAGCCTTAGTCGTTCCCTTAGTGATACTACCCAACTACCTAGGTATGCAAGAGTATCTTCCTGAGTGTTGTTCTCATTGCCACTCTAAAAACAAGAAGGTCACAGGCTAGTTTCATCCAACCTATGAAACTTCTAATATACCCAAGAGTACATGGAAGTGATTATGTGTGCAAGTGTTGTCTGATACAATTCTACTCAAAGGGGTGTTAACATGAGTTATAGTGGTGGCCCACAATTGCACCAAACAAGGGTATAACGTGACTAAGTACCAACTATATTTGTTTCATGTATTTCTCCCTAGCCATAGGTTTATCCATTTAAAGACATATATTTGCAGTTATTTTCAGATGTTGTAACACATCGCTAGCCTAAAAAAGAGATTCCCTTTAAACATGGATTCCATAAAGAAATGTTCACAATAAGAGATGGAATTGCATTTAGGGTTTTGAACTCTCGATGTTTTGATCATGTCATGTCATCATCATCAAGAGAATCAAGCTCATGTAAAGAATATCCAAGATAAGGAATAAATAGACAATAAATGAGAAAGTTATAGGAGGAAGGTCATCTATCCTTCCTTCTTTAATAATTAATGGATTAAAATTTTAGTTAGAGAAGAGTGGTTTGGATTATAACGAACCCAAAAAAAACCTATTAGGCTTTTAAACTCAGATATTTTTGTGGAGTAATTGAGTAAGTGCTTTCTAAGCATCACTGAGTTTAAATACATCATCTTTATTTACACTCTTTGGACATTTATCAATTTCTACAGATCCACTGATCTTCCTCTTTGTATAATGGTCTTCTTTGGTGGCAATTTTTGCATCCTCTAAACATAGTTGGTTCTTGGTATTCTTTAAATATTCAGTTATAAGAGATTTCTTAGTTCTATTGTGTCTAAGATCTGTGCTATGCTCTTTTATTCTAATCTGGAACTCTCTCCTCATCTCATTGATATATTTTTTTCCAAAGAGCGAGGGATAAAGCGTAAGAATTTAAAAGTCTTTGGGTATATTAGGTCTTTGGCTGAGTCCATCATACCTATGATTGTGATAGGGGGGAGACAGGTGACTTTTATATTTCCTTTATTCAATATACTTTCCAATTTTTTGTTAAAATTCAATATGCTAAGACAGAAAACAGCAGCATTACATTCCATTTCACAATAATAGCATATACAAGATCACTGAAGAAACAACAAGCATAGCATAAACACAAGAGACACAGATTTATCCTGGGAAACCCTCATGGGGTAGAAAACCCAGTAAAGCTTCCTCAATATAGATGACCAGCAATATACAAAGATGCAAACCAAAGACATGATCTTCTCCTCCACTATAGCAAACCTCTCCTCCACAAGTGTGCCTCTCTTAAGTGAGTGAGTGTGTCAAATGAGGAACACACCTCCTCTATTTATACACTACACTGACATATATTTTACACAAGTACATGTAGGCTCGTATTTAACCATTAGGTTAAATACCCTATTATAAATGACTGGGCCGACCCCCACATGGTGGGTCTAATAACCCTAGTTACCACAACTTCTCGGAGGAATAAACATCTCCGGATTCATAGTATAATCACATCGGAGGTATGCAACATCTTCGGAATAAATAAAGTACAATTATAATATTCTTTGAAGTTACAATATTTCAACACTCCCCCTTAACGAGAAGGATATTATAACAACATCTGCACGAGCAAGGAGTCATCAACATCATACATGATACATCTATAAATCATTGGAAGATTTCTCAACATCATCAGTAACTCAACCAGTTACTGGAACATCTTCAATACTGGAACATCAACATCTTCAATACTGAGTCTTTATCTTCTGCAACACTCAAACAGCTACAGCAACATCAATATCTGAATCCTCACGATCGTCAGCATCATCATCACACGATCATCAGCATCGTCATCACACGATCATCAGCATCATCATCACACGATCATCAGCATCGTCATCACACGATCATCAGCATCGTCACATCATCTTGATCTACAACATCTGGTTCATCACGATCTACCGCATCGTCATTATACGATCATCAGCATCATCATCATATGATCATCAGCATCGTCATCATACGAACATCAGCATCGTCATCATACGATCAACAGCATCATCATCATATGATCAACATTTTCCAGGGTGATCAATCCTGCTCTCTTTAGGACATATGTCCATGGATGATGCAATCCAGTCATGTACCTTTTGAACCGAAGTCCAGGGACGATCCAGTCCTATCATGTACCTTTTGAACCGAAGCTCAGGGACGATACAGTCCTATCATGTACCTTTTGAACCGAAGCTCAGGGACGATCCAGTCCTATCATGTACCTTTTGAACCTAAGCTCAAGGACGATCCAGTCCTATCATGTACCTTTTGAACCGAAGCTCAGGGACGATCCAGTCCTATCATGTACCTTTTGAACCAAAGCTCAGGGACGATCCAGTCCTATCATGTACCTTTTGAACCGAAGCTCAGGGACAATCCAGTCTTATCATGTACCTTTTGAACCAAAGCTCAGGGACGATCCAGTCCTATCATGTACCTTTTGAACCGAAGTCCAGGGACGATCCAGTCCTATCATGTTCTCAGAGACCACATGTCTACGGCTCAGTTTACAGGACCAAAGTCCAAGGATGATCCAATCCTTACCGTACATTTAGGACAACGTCCAAGGATGACTTAATCCTCAACCGTTCATTTAGGACCACATCCAAGGATGACTTAATCCTCCACCGTACATTTAGGACCACATCCAAGGATGACTTAATCCTCCACCGTACATTTAGGACCACGTCCAAGGATGACTTAATCCTCCACCGTACATTTTGGACCACGTCCAAGCATGACTTAATCCTCCACCATACATTTAGGACCTACGTCCAAGGATGACTTAATCCTCAACCGTGCATTTAGGACCTACGTCCAAGGATGACTTGATCCTCAACCGTGCATTTAGGACCTACGTCCAAGGATGACTTAATCCTCCACCGTACATTTAGGACCACATCCAAGGATGACTTAATCCTCAACCGTGCATTTAGGACCTACGTCCAAGGATAACTTAATCCTCAACCATGCATTTAGGACCTACGTCCAAGGATGACTTAATCCTCAACCGTGCATTTAGGACCTACGCCCAAGGATGACTTAATCCTCAACCGTGCATTTAGGACCTACGTCCAAGGATGACTTAATCCTCAACCGTACATTTAGGACCTACGTCCAAGGATGACTTAATCCTCAACCGTACATTTAGGACCTACGTCTAAGGATGACTTAATCCCTCACCATCCACCAAGGACTTCATTCTCGAAGACTTACGTCTACGGCTCTTCTTTAGGACTGAAGTCCAGGAATGATCCAATCCCTTCACATGTTCACCAAGAACTTCATTTTCGAAGACATACGTCTACGGCTCTTCTTTAGGACTGAAGTCCAGGAATGATCCAATCCCTTCACATGTTCACCAAGAACTTCATTTTCGAAGACATACATCTACGGCTCTTCTTTAGGACTGAAGTCCAGGAATGATCCAATCCCTTCACATGTTCACCAAGAACTTCATTTTCGAAGACATACGTCTACGGCTCTTCTTTAGGACTGAAGTCCAGGAATGATCCAATCCCTTCACAACATATATAACAAAACATGTATCCTCATCATCAAAACATGTATAACCACAACATGTGTCATCATCATCAAAACATGTATAACCACAACATGTATCATCATCATCAAAACATGTATAACCACAACATGTATCATCATCATCAAAACATGTATAACCACAACATGTATTATCATCATCAAAACATGTATATCAAAATCATGTATACATCTATCATCAAAAAACTAACATCAAAGGCATGTATACATCTATCATCAAAAGAAAGAATATAAGAGTCTTAAATCTAAATAATTATAGGTAACTAAGTGTAGTAAATAGGTAACCTCATCATTGATGAGATAGACTTGTTATCGGATACTGTGCTACTCCCCCTTTCGAGGAGGGTCCTTTTGAACTACACCAAGCTTGTCTCGGAAGTGTTCAAACTTTACTCAAGACAGAGGTTTGGTCAGGATATCAGCAATTTGATCCTCAGTGCTTATATACTCGAGCTTGATATCTCCTCTCTGCACCATATCTCGTATATAAAAGTATCGGATCTCTATGTGTTTTGACTTATTGTCGAATCACAAGATTTTTAGTCATCTTAATGCAGCTTTGATTGTCACACATAATCACAGTGGGATCCATTTCTAAGTCAAACACTCCATATAAAAGCTTCTGAAGCCATACTGCTTCACAGCTGGCAGAGCAGACAGCCATATATTCTGCTTCAGTAGTACTGAGAGCCACATTAGATTGTTTCTTGTTGAACCATGAGATCATGGCAGATTCAAGACTATAAAATCCACCTGATGTACTCTTTCTGTCTGAGACACTTCCTGCCCAATCAGAATCTGAGTAACCATGTAAACAGAGTTCATCACCTCCAAGATAATATACACCAAAAATCTAATGTACCTTTTAGGTACCTTACTACATGCTTTGTAGCTATTAAGTGAACCTTTCTAGGTTCTACTAGATATTGACTTAGGGTATTTATAGCAAAGCATATATCTGGCCTAGTATTTGTTAAATACATCAATGACCCAATGATTTGTCTATATAGGGTTAGGTCCACTAAATACGATGAGTCATTAACTAATAACTTCAAGTTGGAGTCCATGGGAGTGGCCATGGCTTTATACTCCAACATATCAAATCTTTTTAGAAACTTCACAGCATACTTACCTTGATTTAAAAGATTCCTTTTGGATCTTGCCATACTTCTAGACCTAAGAAGTAGTGCATTAATCCGAGATCTTTTATTTTCATTTCTGCAGCCATTTTCATGACCTGTTTCTCATTCCTTGTCAAAAAGAGATCATCGTCATACAATAATGGTATGATAGGTTCATCATCCACAACTTTAAGGTAAAGGTTAGGAACAACTTTACTTCTGGTAAAGCCCGAGCTTTGTCATGAAGCTATCAATTGTCCATTATTCACACTCTGCATTGAGTGATCTTCTGCATATCTATCTGTGCCATCTCTCGTCAGATGGGTCTACTAATATGAGCCTCAAAATCATTCGAACTCTATGGTGAGTTCCTTCTTGCATCCATGTCATATGTGTTTAGAACCCATATTCAACCTTGTAGCAAAGGTTGAGATCCACATCACCCATGATGATCATTAAGCTCATCAATTGACTACCGATCCTGGGAACCCATACAGAACCTGATTACATTATTAAGAGAATGGTCTTATCTAGTCCCTTTGAGCAAAACATCTCATCATGATTCTCTTCCTCTTTCTAAGAGAATCTCTTAACCACAAGCTTTCTATAGTGTGTTTGATTTGTAAATCTTTTGTTGAACATCCATCGCTTGTTCAGAGTTCATCATTCATCATGATCTTTCCTACAAATCAAAATTAAGTACATGATTAGTAATACTTCATAATCATCAAATCATATTTATATGATAACCTATTATGCATACATATATCATTTACATAGTTATGCAACTATTTTGACCAATACTTTGGCACAACACTTTCCCATATCCTATATGCATACAGTGGCTATCTAGATGCCTTCCATCTCTACCAGAACATACTATCGAGAGTGTGCACAACTCTCAGCATGTCAGCAAAGAGGTTTCATTCTAGAAAAGCAACAATGGAATGTTTGTCCAATTTACCAATCATATGCATATTAGTAGTATACTGTTCAATGCTTTATGAATGTTTACACTCAGCATGATATATTCTAGGAATACAAGTATGCATACAAGCAATATCATTTACTATTTCTAATAACAACCCAAATACTTATCTTTTATGTTTGTGTGGTTGCCTCCCGCTTGATCTTCTGTATGTCTTCTGAACTTCTATTCATTCTATACCACTGTGCATGCTCAAGTGTACACTAGTGTCATCCTCATGATCTCATACACAAACATACATTCATTAGTATATTCTCAATATTATCAAAACATTCTAATTCTAAATAATCTTGAATATGTACAGTCATGATCATTAGTATTCAGGGTTTCAAGGAAGTCTTCTTTTACTCATGCATATTCTTGTTTGATCTAGTTAGTTAAATTATCAACCAAGATAAGAGACATAATATGCATAAACCCTTGAATACTAACCAATCATACCAAGTATACTTACACAAGGTAAGATTCTAACATGACATAGGAAAACATACCTGGATTAGTATACCTGCTTAGTTATGTATAACATACCTAACCAATCTCTTCAATGATTTAGAGATCCTGAGCTAGAACCTGCATGTCTCGTAGGTTAAACATGATATAACAAAGTCATACATACCTAGTGAGTCTTTGTCTTCATGTTGTCATGGTCATGGAACTTGATTTGTCTTTTGTGATGTACCTGTGTCTTGTTAGCAGACAACATCAACCTCACACAACACCATAATGCATAAGTACAATCATATAGCCCTAATCAATGAATGTATTCGATCATTCACATGCATTCATATTGTTACTAGGGTGATAAGACAATTAATAACATTAATCAAGATTGCACTAATAAATAACATGAAGACAAACACATTATGAACTTAATCAAGAATCAGATTTCAAGGCATACCTGAACTTCCTTAAGTCATACCTGTCGAGACTTTTTGTAGTCTTCTTATGTATGGCCTTAGCCTCAACTCCCCCTGAAACTTGATCTGGAGCTTGATTAGGGTTTGCTAGAGAAACCCTAAAAATTCAATATTTGACTTTCACACTTCTGAATGGATAGAAGAATGTGTCTTGCTGAGCTGATCAACCTAGCATTCTTCAATTTTGAAATCTCCAAAATTTGACCCCTCAAAATTGCCTTCGAAACTTCTGGATCTTCTGGACAGGAACCCGTACTAGGGTTTGATGAAGCCCACCCTTATATCCAATCAAAAGGTTTGATCCAAGGCTCTAAACTCTTATTTTTCTGAGGAGCTTCCAGCCGTGGACTCCGATTCCAAAAATTCTAACTTTCTCCGAAACCCTAAATTCTGGAAGCCATGAATAAAGGTGCTCCAAAAATAATTCTGTTTTGACAGAAATATGCACCTGATTGTTTCTGCTATAACTCCAAAATTTCTGCTCCACATGGTCTGAAAACGTTTTTTGCAGTAGCCTGACCTGTCATCTTTCCATCCTGACAGGTCTGACCTCAATTGGATTTTCTGAGAGAGAGTTATGCCAAGTGTCGCAACATGACCTGTTTATGGGATAAAACAGGAGAGCGAACTTGTACGGCATGCCACGTGTCACTGTTTGAACTTCTGCCTCTGAAAACGTTTCTTGAGATATATCTCCCTGTTATCATTCCATCCTGACAGGTATGACCTCAATTGGACTCTCTGAGAGAGATTTATGCCAAGTGTCGCAATGTGACCTGTTTATGGGATAAAACAGGAGAGCGAACTTGTAATGCGTGCCACGTGTCACTGGTTCACCTTCGGCCTCTGAAAACGTTTTTTGAGATAGTACAGTCTGTGTACTACCTGTCACTTTTTACGAAATTTCATTTGGAGCTTCCTAGCCCAAGTTATGACCTTTTTTCCAACGTCACCTGATTTTGACTGAGATCTGGAAGAGGCAGAAACCCTAACTTGTACTGATCATAACTCATAAAGTACAACGAATCTGAGGCTGCCCTTTCGACACAAGGTACCTGGGGATGTTATCTACGACCTGTAAACTTTTAAGATCTTGAAACTTCACATAAATGGATTTATAGCGAAAGTTCCACGATGACTAGTTTTTGCTATATAAAACCCTAACCCTCAAATTGTCACAAGAGAAGCAAGTGTCGTAAGTGCCATACATTGCCTTCCTTCAGGTTAGCTCTGATCCCATGTTAAAATTAAATATGCTAAGACAGAAAATAGCAGCATTACATTCCATTTCACAATAATAGCATATACAGGATCACTGAAGAAACAACAAGCATAGCATAAACACAAGAGACACAGATTTATCCTGGGAAACCCTCATGGGGTAGAAAACCCAGTAAAGCTTCCTCAATATATATGACCAGCAATATACAAAGATGCAAACCAAAGACATGATCTCCTCCTCCACTATAGCAGACCTCTCCTCCACAAGTGCGCCTCTCTTAAGTGAGTGAGTGTGTCAAATGAGGAACACACCTCCTCTATTTATACACTACACTGACATATATTTTACACAAGTACATGTAGGCTCGTATTTAACCATTAGGTTAAATACCCTATTATAACTGACTGGGCCGACCCCCACATGGTGGGTCTAATAACCCTAGTTACCACAACTTCTCGGAGGAATAAACATCTCCGGAATAAATAAAGTACAATTATAATATTCTCTGAAGTTACAATATTTCAACATTTTTAAGTCGTCTTCTTTATATATGGGAGGGTGGGTTTTCCCTTCCTCGTCATCGTGTTGTCTTAGATGTGGTCTTCTCATTTTATTAACCATACAGTTGAAAGTTATTCCATCATACCCATCATTCCTAAATACCACGGTGAGATGGCCTAACTCTTGTTCCACAAGATTCACGTCAAATATTATGATTGTATGAGGCATAAAAGATAAGTTAATATCAAGACCTTATTGAATTGGTCCATGAGAATCTCTAACATGAATCTTGCAGAACAAGAGTTAGGCCATCATTCCACAGTATTCAAGAATAAAGGGTATGATGGAATAACTTTCAATTGTCTGGTTAATCAAGTGAAAAGACCACATTTGAGACAACACAATGATGAGGAAGGGACAAAAACTACCCTCCCATATATAAAAGGGATGACTGAAAAATTGACAAGGATATTGAAGAAAGGCGATATAAAATTCATCTTTTTCCCCCTGTCACAATCATAGATATGGTGGACTCAGCCGATGACCCAATAAACCCAAAGACTTATAAAGGTGTATACTCTATTTCTTTCTCTTATGATAAGAAATATATCAACGAGTTTGGAGAGAGTTCTATATTAGAATAAAATACAATAGAATAGATCTTAGACACAACATAACTTAGAAATTTGCTCTAGCTAAGCATTCCAAGAATACCAGGCAGCATGTTTTCTGGATGATGGGAAAATTATTGCGAAATAATATCATTATACAAAGAGGAAGATCAAAGAATCTTTGGAAATTGAGAAAACCCTAAATAATATAAATAGAGATGATGGCTTTAAAATCAAACAATTGATCCATGGATCCTTCCTACTCAACAAGAACAAATTGTGCCCCTATCTATCGCAGAAGTGGCTTACCAAGCATCACAAAATGTTGCGATAGATGATATCTTGACTCTATTAGTATCAACAAAGTCAGATATTGATTATGCACCTACATGGTAGGTTTACTCCACCAATTTTTTGACTATTTGGATATTGTTTTTCCTTCCGATGAAGCAATCCTGGAAGCTATGGTAGGCCTGGATCATCCATGGGAACACATGCATCACAGATCCTATTTTCTTCCAAATCTGAACAGGATTGAGAATGGAGAGTTTTCATTAAGATCTGGTGGGAATATTGATTTTACCATCACTCCTTCCATGAAACCAACGATTTATGATGAAGGTAATATGGAAAACATTTCGACGACTATACCGATCGATATTTCCACCAAACCTAATGTTGTGGAAAAAAAATTCATTGGAGCAAATTTTCCTCCACAAGAGATCACTTTGTACACCAATTTATTTAAGGAATTCTGCGACGTTTTTTCCAGGTCTTACGAGGAGATGCTAGGCATCAACCCCTCTATTGTTGAGCACGTTATCATGACTTATCCTAACACGAAAGTAGTATGACAGAAACTTCGTCCAGTCAACCCTAGGAAAGTTGCAAGTATCAAGGCTGAAGTCGAAAAGCTCCTTAAGGTCGACTTCATTTATCCTATCGACATGACAGAATGGATTTCCAACCTAGTCCCGGTCAACAAAAAGCAAGGGACCATTTGCGTATGTACGAAATTTAGGGACCTTAATAAATATTGTCCAAAATATAATTATCCCACACCATTCATAGATCAAATCATTGATGCGTGTGCATCCCATGAAATTTTCTCTTTCATGGATGGTTTTTCGGGATATAACCAGATACAAATTAAACCCGAAGACCAACACAAGACTAATTTTATTTGTCCTTGGGGTTCCTTTGCCTATAGGAAAATGCCATTCAGATTGAAGAATGCTGGAGCTAATTTCCAATGAGCCATGAACTTCGCTTTCCATGACATATAACACGTAGTCGAATGATATTTGGATGATCTGCCTGCGCGATCTCGTAAGAGACGAGATCACCCTGACCATTTATGAATCATATTTGAACAATGTGGATATTACAAGATCCAGTTAAATCCTAATAAGTGTGTATTCTACATCGAGTTTGGATGTCTACTAGGTTTCATTGTGTCCAGTCGTTGAATTATGGTCGACCCTTTGAAAGTCGAAGCTATTATCAAATTGCCTCCTCCTCACACCATTAGACAACTTCAAAGCCTGCAGGGCATGTCTAATTTTCTACAACGTTTTATCACGAATTATGCCAAGATCACTAAAGGATTCATGCGATTGATCAAGCAAGACACCCATTTTGTATGGGATGAGGCTGCACAAACTTCGTTTGATGCTTTGAAAAAAGAATTGTTATCATCCCCTTTGTTGAGCCCGCCAGATTATACTAAGGACTTCCTTCTATATCTAGCGGTGTCTGTTTCCACGATCGGTATAGTTCTGGTTTAGGAGGATGACAATCTCCAAGAGCATGTCATTTATTATCTCTCTCGCACATTGGTAACTCCGGAACTTAAGTATTATCACATCAAGAAGTTGTAATTAGCTATTGTCTATGCCATTCAGATATTACGTCAGTACATTTTGCTGTGGACCACCACATTTATAGAAGATTTCAATCCTTTTCAATATGTATTAACCCGACGTATCATCATAGGGAAGTTTAATAAGTGGATTTTCATCTTGCAAGAATTTGACCTAACATTTCAATTTGCTAGGTCAAAGAAATATTTGGTGTTCGCCGAGCTTATATCCAAGTTCCCTAATGATGTAATTAACAATGAGGAAGATTTGTCATTACTTGATGAACATATTTTTCTCATTGTGACCTCTGACCCATGGTATGGAGACATTTTAATATATCTCCAAACTTTCAAGTGTCCACCGAATTTATCCAGATATGAACGACAAAATCTTAGAGCTCATGCCAAGAACTACCTAATTATTTCTAACACTCTCTATATACGTCGGGTAGATTCCATATTACGTCGTTGTTTGACTCTAGAGGAAGATGAATCAATATTAATGAATGATACCCATAGTGGATCTTGTGGGGGTCATCTTTCTGGGTTGGAAACAACCCAGAAAATACTGTGTGCTGGGTATTTTTGGCCCACCATCTTTAAAGATTGCGTGAAAGCCATAAAATACTTCCAACCATGTTAGTTTTTCACAAAGAAAATGTGTTCACACCCATCTCCTCTTCACCCTGTTATCACAACAGGTCCCTTCACCATGTGGGGGATTGAATTCATGGCTTGTAATCCAGTTTCGGCTGGAGGACATCACCATATCATTGTTGTTGTAGACTACTTTACAAAGTGGACGGAGGAAATGCCTACTGTGAAAGAAGATGGAGAAACTGCAGCTTATTTCATTTTCAATCATATCATTTCCAGGTTTGGTATACCTAAGGAGATTGTCACTGAACACGGTAGACATTTCCAGAACAACATGATGACCTATTTATACACATGCTAGGTTTTCGACAAGAAAAATCATCTTCATTTTATCCGCAGGTGAATGGGAAAGTCGAAGCAGTCAATAAGACTTTGAAAACTATTCTTCAATGCACCGTTAATGCCAGTAGATCAAACTGGCACATCATGTTGTGTCTGACTCTTTGGGAATATCAATCCAATGTTAAAACTGCTATAGGTTTTTCACCTTTTCAACTTGCTCATGAGTTAGAGGCAGTCATACCGGTTGAATGCAAGATTCCATCTTTGAAGTTGGCTATCCAACTACTTCCTGAAACTTCTACTTTAGAAGAGCATTTGCTTCATTTAGATCATTTAGATGAGCAGCGCCGAGATGCGCTTACTGTGAATGAAGCTCATAAGAGTCGATTCAAGCATCAGTATGATATGTCTTTAAAACCAAGGGTTTTCTCGGAAGGAGACCTTGTTTTACTCTACGATCAAGACAAGTATCCCTTGGGGGCAGGCAAGTTTAAATCCATGTGGCTCGGACCTTATATTATTTCTAAAGTATTGAAGAAGGGAGCTTATCAGCTAACAGATTATGATGGTTATAAGTTTCCCGAGCCTAGAAATGGGCTCTACTTGAAAAGGTATTACACTTAGTCCTACATGCTTTTTCTTGTACTATAGTTGTAAATTGTTGTAGAGTTAGCATTTTTTGGATTTATCGTCTTATGTGTCTTCCGGATTGTGGTTTCAAATGAAAATCGAGTGCTTCATAGGATTCTCTAATGGCGCTAGTTGCCACACTCGTCAGTCTGCTTCAGCGGCTTGGGTTATTTACTCACCCTCCATCCAACTTGTTTCTTATAGAAGTGTTTGTTTGGGCCCCACGACGAGCAACGTAGCTGAGTATAGTGCAGTTATCGAATTAATCCGAGATGCTATCCATCACGGTATTTCATGTTTGGATATAAGACTTGATTTGAAGTTAGTAGTACTCCAGTTGACAAGTGAATATAGGGTTAGATATCCTTCTTTGTTGCGTCATTTTTTGCGAGTTAGATTGCTTGAAAGACATTTTGATTACATTACATATCAACATATTTCAAGGAATTTTAATACATTAGATTATGCATATGCAAACTATGTTCTTGACTGGCATTTGTATCATACACAATAACATTTAAAGAACATAAGATAACATGTATATAATCGGTACTATCTAAATATATATCTGGTCCAAAAAATAAATATGAATCTGAGTCAATCACTGTCAAAATATACAAAGTGGGCATAAACAACCTCAAAAAATAATATGTCGCTCTCCCTATGGAGAGGGAAGAGCCTCAGCTAGCTTTGCTACAGCCTCCCTATAACAGATGACTAGCCTAGCTACTTTCCTAAGAAGTTGGATCCAAGATGGGGGCATCTCCACTACATGCTCTTGCATATCGAGCGGCATTCGCTCTATCTTGTAGGTCGAGATATCATGAGTTAACTGGCTCATCTTCCCCTCAATGCTTCTCAGCATCGCATCCGCAACACCTGGCTCGGTTGGTTGGACAAACACTCTAGGATGCCCAGCAGGTCTCACAGGACCCACATCTGCATAAGTTATCTTTTGTCAGTACTCACACTCATTATAAAAATCATATATACAAAAACATAAAAAAATTAATAATTTTTCAAAAACAAAAACATTGGGTACCTATCTCTCCCCAGGATTCTCTTGGAGGCAGCATAAGCTCAGGATCTCCTCGAAAATCCATGCCTACATACAGAAACTTCTCTAGTGCCGGTACTTGGTGGCTCCACCACCCTAGATAATCCTCTTCGGCATATGACAAGATGGTTTCAACACCACCCTGATGCAAGAAGATATCACCCGACCGAGTCATCAGTGGCTCGTGGGGGTTCAAAATTGGTAGGGCCATCCCAGGACTGAGAGGGAGGACTCACTCGAAGAAAAAGGTGCATAAAATACTCCCATATCCAAAGTTCTTTTTCTTCCCCGTCTTACACTCTGTAAGATGATGTTTTATGTTCACTAGCAACCTTGAACACCAGTCAAAGATAACATTGTGTAGACATTCTACGCCTATCTGAATATATTTTCATGAGGCTAAGTGTTGCGCCACACTCCCCCAAATCTGGTTGATTGTACTCAGGATTACCTTTAGTGGGAAACTTGCAATCTTCCTAATTGGAACTTGGCTTCCGCTTTTCTCAGTGCCAGCTACGCAGTAGATGTTGATATAATCCTGAATGGACAATGCACCCACTCCTCTAAATGTGCCTTTGAGGTTCACCACCTCACCTTGTCGGGATAGACCAGTTATGAAGTATATTTCCTCAATAGTGATGTCTGACATCTCTCCCTGAAGGTTAAACATGCCATGATTGGCATCCCAGTATCCAACGAGCATTTGGAGTAAATGTGTTTGCACTCACATGTTTGTAGTTCAAAAAAAATTTAAGAGCCCGCACCTTCGTAATGCATTTAAAGTAAGTGGATTTCCCATGGAATCCCTGTCCATGGCCTCATGCTCCCCCTCTCTCCAAGTGAGAACCATCCTGCATCAACCATGCCCATTGCATACATTAGTTTTTGGTTTTTTAATTTGATTTGCGGTACTCGCAGCTTCACCTATACAACAGAGGCGGGTACCCGAGATTCTGCCTATGGTAAACCCGTGCACTTTCCATGTGACAGCGAATTTAACATAACGAGAGTCGTGGGTATGAATTCCTAGGTTTTAGAATTTCTTAAAAACCCAAAAACACCATTAAAAACTTAAAAGAATGGATTGAATTGATAGACAAGGCAGAGCTAGCTTACCTGCAAGTGGCAGAATTCGATTTCGTGTCCCAGCTTGATCGTCGGCGGCGGTTGAAGTAAGGGGTTTTTTTCTCCTTTGCTCCAATGAAAATGGTTTTTGTGAGTTATGTTTTCAATTTGACACTATTTATATAAATTATTTCAAAATTTTCACCCACTTCATATAGTTTCAAATTCCTTTTTTAGTTTTATCTAATCCTAATGACCCTTTTTGAGTTTTTTTTATTAGGTAAAGCTTTAAAAGACACACTCTCACTATCAGTTGCAAAAGGTGACTAATATAAAGGTTTGTCTTCTTTTTGGCATGTCAGTTTAGTTCAACACATTTGATCTTTTCTATCATCTTATGTCATTTTGAAACCTCCTTTGTTCATCTTTAACTATCATTTTCTACTAATCCGTTAATGTTGATACTATCTATAGTCTGTCAGTCATTTGACATATCAAGGAAATTATACATTGTACATTATTTTTACCTAATATTAAGTTCCCTGTTCCGATGGAGTCTTTTTCATGCTTTTGTTAGACTCTTGAAAATTAACAAGATTGTCGAGTATACTTATCTTGTTCAAACTAATTAAAGGAATTGAACAGATATCCACTTAGGTATAAGTTTACCCCTTTTCCGGACCTTTGTGGATTAGTTACGAAAAAGGTATACTCTAGTCATACTTGGCTAGAAGAGTCCTCTCTCGTACACTTTTACACTTTTTTGGGCGAGGAGGCTAACTTTACAAAAAAATTCAATTTGGAGTCTTCTTTAGGATTTTCAGACTCTCGAAATATGAAAACACCAATGAGCATCTACCAACTTAGGCTCGATGTGAAATCCACGAGAGGGTGTATAGATTTCTTGTTTAATTTTTTTCAGACTCTTTAAATATGAAAACACCAGTGAGCATATACCAAATCGGGCTCGATATTAAAATCCACGAGTAGGTGTATGGAGTTATTGTTTAATTTTTTTAGACTCCTTAAATATGAAAGCAATGGCGAGCACAAACATATTCAAGCTCGATATTAAAATCCACGGATCCATAAACTATCAAGTATTAATCTATCTCTTCTTCAGACTCGTTAAAACACGAAGAAGGTCTTGAGTTTCCCTACCATGGACTCATTAAATTATACATGGTTGGACTTATACCAAGCATTCTTCTCTCCCCTCTTCGAGCTTGTTTCAAAAATGAAGAAGGACTATTGATTTTTCTTTCTTGGACTCATTAAAATCAACAAGAAGGATACTATCGAGATTTATTGTTAATCCTTTCATGCTCATTAAAATTATGAAAAGACATTTTTTAACAAAAAGAGAAAAGGGAAGGGAAGAATGTTAATTATCTTGCAATATGATGGCAACAAGTCAACTATGTCCTTGAACAAAGCACCTTTTTGAGTCTATCAAACAAGTTGGGTTCTAGTTTTGGCCTTAGGATAAAATTGATCTCAGAGTTTTTACTCCTTCGATTGGTTACTCTTCCAATCATATGGAGAATCTATTAATGTATCCTACATTGCAGATTTATATCATGGCCCCTTTGTCTTCAAATTTTCCTAAGTCACTCTTGTGTCGTGCTCACTATTCAAGGATGCAACCTGTATCGGCCATTCTGCAATTTCCTTGACCTCATGTGTCGGCCATTCCTTGGTATCAATATGTTTCATCATATACTCAGTCCTACTCCATATCATATCAACCTTTTGATTGTATCTAGTGTTGGATGATGGAGGATTCCTTAAGGCCTCCCTTCCAACAGACTTCTTCCCATTGAATTCATCTCATCTTGCTCTGGGAGTGAAGTTTAGAGTGTTCGGTAGAACCTTTGAGATTGCAGTCATCAGTGGAAATTTTCCTCGCTATTGAGTAGTGGGAATACATCAATGTCTCCTACTCGATAGATTCTTCAGGTGTTCGACTTCAAGACCCCTTATTCACACTTGTTAGAATGTACTAGGTACCTTGGGCTCCATTTTCATTATTGGTGGGTTCCCTCGTGTTTGTTAACGGTCCACATCCATGGCCGGTAATCAAATGGTGTACTCCATTTTCTACCGCAGCTCATTTATTTGCATGGTTAGGAATCGTACCTTGAGACGGTTTGGATGAAGACCTTGGGCCTGTAATAGCATCATCATATTTTGTTATTTCCCAAGCTGTACAAGACTAATCCACACCCATTTTTGGCTCTTGACAAGACATAGATCTAGTTTTTTGTTATGGCTACAATCTCCTATTTTGGCATGGATCGATGCTTGCATTTCAGTCGCCACGCTATATACATATTTCTGTTATGTATTGGAGATCATGTTCTACCAATCTGAACATCTCCTGATATGAAGATTGTAATTGCTCATTGACCTTGTTTCTCTTGCAGGTATTATTTGTGATCTTATCCTGTGGTCTCTTTGCTCCTCCTCTTCTTGGATTGTAATGTATTTCGTCCATCGTTTCCCTATGACCTCATACATTAGAGGGCATCTGTTATCTGTCAAATTAGCACTTCTCCGTCCATGACCACATTTCCCTGTCGGTCACACAAAAGAACACTATGGATGGAAGAGATTACTTGACCTTAGATGACTTGAATCTGAGCCTTGCATTCCTTTCCTCAAAAATTATTTTTGATACCTATTTTTTAGCATAACCACGACTCTTATACTTGCCTACTCGCGGGTTAGCCACGGGTGTTTATATTGACAACCCGTGGGTATCATTTGAAAGTTGCACCCGCTAGCTGCAAGGCAAGATATCCACGAGTCACTCGCTGGTTGTCCTATGCTATAGTCGCGGTTATCTAGAGAAATCTCAAAAAAATATATAAAGAACATGAAATTGGATTAGTGGGGCAGTTATTCAAACTACCTTAACTTCCCAAGGCAACTGCCTTTCGAACCTGCCCTCCTAGCCTTGCCATAAATAAAAGGGGAGAGGCATGTGAAAGGAGAGACAACTTTGGTAATTAAATGTTGGAGGAATAATTACTCAAGAGAGAGGAGTAGGAGTCCAGGATCTGGTTGCGACGGTGCCATGCTTGAAGGACATGTATAATTTGATGTACTTGCTTCATTCAGTAATAAAGATCAGACATTCTTCCTTTTCCAAATATGATTTGTTCATTTATGTTGCATATATGATTACAATTTGATGTTTTATTACCATATAAATGTCAATATTTTATTGGTAGTCAAACTAGTTTGAGGAAGGTTTGTAGTTGTTGTGCAGGTTGTTGCATTGGAGAACGAGAGGAGAAGCTTGGATCAACCTTCTGAATAAGGTACACATTCTCATAACCTTAATCCCTTTCCTTAATGGTTGTACTTGTAGAACTATATATGTCTATGTCTTACCCCAGTATGTTGGTAGTCTTTCCCCATCAATAAGAACACTTTTCCTAACAACAACGCCTGATGTGCTTCTCTGGTGACTGCAAGTCAAAGATCATATTTCTTGATCATGTAATTGAACTACTACCGAATCACCAACAAACTTAAAAAATTTAAAATACGACTCAAATGCGTATAAAAAATAGTCTCTGAATCCATCCAAGGAATAGAGGCCTGTGGTATCCTCCTACTAGCCTAAAGCCTCTCTGCAATGGTGCTCTACGAATAAAATATCCTATGTCAATTAGCTCAACAATTATCAACATGTATGTGTGATAAAGTACTAACCAATTTTATAATTGATGAACATGTCTCAACGAAATTTTTTTGCTCTGGAATAGTAGACTAAGTGTCATCTGGAGCGAGAAGACCTGTAGGTTGAACATGAACCTGGGTCACATGCTCTACTGGACTAGACTAGGGCTACATTCGCCAAATAGTAAAATTGTTAAAGACATCATGCATGTGCATACACAATAAAAATGAACTATACATGTACGAATATTCAAGTAAATACCTTTGCATGGCTTGTTCCCATTGTACATGCAACCTGAATGGCAGCTTCAACAACCCTGCTAATGTCTGGCATGGAGGAATCTCCAGCCTAATGCTATAAACATGTGAAAAAAACATTAATAAAAACAAGTTGTGGAGTGAATTGAAATCTAACCAACAACTATCATCGAAGGCTATGTAAATTACCATGGAATCAGTAGGTCCACCTGTTCGTTTTTATGAAAGAGGGTCATCTAATGTAGACAAGACCCTTCTCTATGTTTGGACTACGGGGAGAGAAAACCGAAAGCGGTGGTGGATTGAGTTGCATTAATGCCTGCAGTCACAGAGTGTTGTCATAGTTAGACATGGACATGAAGAGATGAAATAATTTGTATTGAAAAAACAACATGTTGTAATACTCACCCCTGCTTGGGACATATCTCCCCCATGGGAAGGATTACTACTACCAAATTATCGCCCCTCTGCAAAGCCAGATAACAAGGTCTACAAGTTTAAAGATTATAAATGTTAGCAATCTATAAAGGAGTACACTAAGAAAAAACAATTTGAGCAAGATTAAGTCATGTACTTATATTCATGAAAAACTCATTGAAGCCCGTTGTGGGGAATTTGCTCAGATCAATGTCTCCCACATCCTGTTGAGAATGTGATGCCTGCAACTTCAAAAATTGTATATATTATACCATCTACGAAATTAATAAACTAACATGTGTTAATGAACTGACATGTATTAACAAAATGACATGTTGAAAATATGACCTCCATGTTGGTTGTTGATGCCTTAGATACGACAACACCAGGTATACTACCACCCGCTACAAAGGTATCAAGCTCCTGCAAGATTAAAAATGGGATGTATTAACAATATTTTAATGTGTACAATATGGAAAAAAATAATTTGAACAACAAAATAATGTTTTAATTATGTCCTTACCTGACTAGAAGTCATCGTAGAGGTTCCATGTGTCGGTCCATGACCATAGCAGGTTTGGACACATGCTGTGCACTTGTGTGGCTCAATCTATGGCTCATTTGATGTCAGTCTATCCCCACTAGTGGATGGTACTCTACCAATGGAGGCCGATGGTTGTACCCCACCAGAGGAAGAGGTCCTTTTCTGGTCAATAGTTGTACTATGGTGTACAATGACTTGAGCTAACATCAGAAATACCTCCTATGTCTGGGGTATCATCGTATGTGCAGGAGGGACGTCTAGCCTTGGTAGCTGGCTACGAGGTGGAGGTATCAGTTGATTGGAATCTCTATGCCTAGCATTGGGACGATTTTGGGGCATCCTCATACTAGCGCCCTGGAACCCCAACATATCGAAATAGTTGACATGTTTACCCATCACAAACTCACCATAATTTTTTTGAAGTAAGTATAGTGGTAGATCCCTATTGTTGTGTGGGGGAATTTCAAATACCATATACCATCGATCCATCTAGTTATCTCTGATTGGTGGAAAAACATACCATGCAATTGAAATATGTTCTCTAGTATTCTCTAGAATGGCATCTCTCCCATGCACTCTAAAAAGTGAATATATTTTCTCTTTAGTTATTTTTAATTTCTTCACTTAATTGTAACTCAATCCATTAGCATATTCTTTCCATTTTCTTTCTTTATACGATGTTATGTTGTACAATTCATCGTTTGAGCGACTAGTAGTATCCACAATAGCATCTAGCGATGATGCCAATGAGAAACAGAGTTCATCTTCACCCCTCCAAGTTGTACCGATCTCTCTCAATATCTATGCATTCTTATCCATAATAGACACTACAATCATAAATACAAAAAAAATATCATTAGAAAATACATATGGTACAATGACATCTCTAAGCAATGGAAAATGTAAAACTAGTGTACAACAAATAACAACATGAACTGTTTATAATTTGAAATTTAAAATTGAACAAATTATACATTAAAGAATAAACATCTAACATTTTCCATATTAACTTCATGTCGTATGTGTGTATTAATTTCAATTGCCAGACACATACATTAAATTTCCTAAGTGGATATATGTTGATTGGGAATCTTCTCTACCTTATTTTTAGGCTTGGATTATGAAGTTTCATCAAAACTGTAGCCTGTTGACTAATGCCCTTGGAGGACCAACTCCAATATTCTAGGTAGGGGCAAGGGCTAGATCCTAGAGTAGGGGGAACATGGTGCTATTGATGAATAAAATCCCAATATAAGAAAGGATTTTGGTATATGTAATTATTTGTTGTGCCGTGAAGTTTTTTGGACTCTATAGACCATTTATCATCTTTGTTTATATGTAATTTGGGGCATATATGGATTTCACCTGATGTTATTTTAGTTGTATGCACTCTTTGTATATTTGTTTATAGTGGTTTATAGTGTGAAACTTTGCATATTTGTTTATAGTGGTTTGGGATCTAGAATTGTACAGAATTAATAGTTTTCAATATTTTAGGATTGCAAGGTTTCCACTAGATTCTATCATGTGTGATATTATGGGATTGGCATGTAATCAAACACATCAACCTCCCTATGATTCTTGATGTTGGTAGAGCCTATTGTTGAACTCCTCTGTCTTAACCTTAACCAAAGTGCACCCTTCACTCAAGTGAAAAATTTTACTAAGCACGTGACGCTTCTCTACCCTATCTTAAAACTTGGATTAGTAAGTTTCATCAAAACTATAAGGTGTTGACTAATTTCCTTGGAGGACCAACTTCGATATTCCATGTAGAGGCAAGTTCTAGAGCCTAGAGGAGGGGTAAACAATGTTATTGATGAATAAAATCCCAGTATTGGAAAGGATTTTGATATGTTATTATTTGTTGCGGCATAAAGTTTCTTGGACTCTATAGGCCATTTAGCGTCTTTGTTTATGTATTTTGGGGAAGATATCAATTGTACTTGAATTTTTTTTAGTTGTAAGAACCCTTTCTATATACATGGGAATATTTGGATATTTGTGAATATTGGTTTGGATTCACAAGGATACTTGAATGTATATATATGTATCTATTGAAATTGATTTGATTTTTATGAGTTAATTGGGGCTTTAATTGGTTTTGGGCATACAAATGTTTGGAGTTATGGTCTAAATTTCTTTTAGGGCATACAAATTTGAAAATTTATGGATTCAATTGATTTTATGGCATAAAATATATATATATATATATATATATATACAAATTAGAAGGGTGGAATTTGGTTTAAAAACATAAGGTTGAAGAAATTGGTGCCCAAGGTGGAATATTTGGGCTCTATACTTCAAAACACATTCACCACTGCATGTTTTGTCGTCATCACTGCTCGGTCGATGTCGTGGAGGAAATGACGGGCTCGACCCGTTTCCAGCATAAAACATATTTTAAAAAATGTGTACGCGTTTATTTGATCATAATGTGTACATGTTTATTAGCTCGAAATGCGTACGCGTTTTGTAACTAAATAACGCATATGCATCCTCTTTAATTATCCTGCTTGGCCTTCAACGTGGCAGGCTCAGGGTTGCTTGGGATCAATTATCTTTTATGGAACTTGAATGAGTTTCTTGAATCTACCATTGCATCTAAAAAGTCCCTCAACTTTTTGCACTCACCCTAATATTTAATTATATATTTTACTATTATATTATTTACTTATGTATTTTTCCTATAAAAATAATAACATTGATAAAATGATTTTGGGGAGAAAATGTCTATGTCTCTTTATTCCTGTCATTTTTTTTGTTAATTAGGCATTCACAAGGAAAGATAAAATTTACATTATTTTAACATAGTAACCAATATCATAATAATATTGATGTAAAATCGATGTTGGATTTCAATATCTATTTTATCCAATCCACTTTTCACACAATATGAATTCTATTATAATTGATAAAAAAGTTGATAAATATATAAATATCTATCTTTCTATTTCTTTTTAAACTAATAATAATTATAAAAATATTTGTTTAAATAATAACTTTTATATAAAAAAAATTACATTGTTACTAGTATCAAACATTGAGGTCACATATTGACCACATTCAAGATGAAGTTCTACATTACTATAACTTACTGCGTCGAAGAAGAGTGGCATTATACCTTTTTTTTCACAAGAAAAATATCGTACCATTTATATTAAAAACAGTAGATAGTTGTTATAGAGTTGAATACTCAAGTAGTACAATGAAGTCCATCCAAAAACAAAGACCAAAAGCCTTCCCAACAAACGCCCACATAGCAAGCTGGCCCAATGGAAAACCAAAAGAACCATAACGGATGAGTCTAAACCATACCAACAATAAAAGTCTGATCCATGCAAAATGAGATAGCCGCCGAAAATAGAAAAGAAAGCTCCCCACAAAGAATAGAGGTAGACACCTCTACCTAGAATACCAAAACCGGTCCATCCATACCAACAAGTTTGGATACTGGAGGGAAAGCGAAAAGGAACATCCACCGACTGAAAGAGCTAAGTACCTGCAGGAAAGAGAGAGTAAATCATAGATAGAGAAAGATAAATAAAATCCCAAATCAGAAAAAAGACAGAGACGATTGTTCACATAAATGATTGTCACACCATTCCTCCAAAACAATAGTTCCTTCCGGAGCAGATAATGCGCGCTTAGAGAGCGTGTTGGCTAGAGAATTGTGTTCTCTAAACACATGGACAAAGGAAATTTGACCAAAACAATTGATGAGGTGTCTCGTATCCCTCAACCAATATTCAAGTTGAAGGACCTTTAGAGAGCACTCCTTGTGTGCCTAATTGATGATCACTTTGGATTCCCCCCTAATATGTTGCAGTGGGATGTCACACTTCAAAGATACATAAAGTAGTAACCATAAGGAAATGAATTCACTTTTTGTATTTGAACCCACCCCACAATTCATCTAGATATTGAGCATGTGGTCATCCGACAGAAACAGTATAGCCCCAACCCCATAGATTCGTGAACCCGATTGTGAGGCACCATCAAAAGAACCCCAAGAAATAACATCCATGCATGGCAACGGCCGAGGAGCACGACATTGTCGATCACCACCAGATGGAAAAAACCCAGTAGCCTCATGGAAATGGGCCAAAAAATGACAACTAATCTAGAACCGAAAGGGTTGTTTTCCATAAAAAACAAGAAGGTTATGTGATTTCCAAACCTCCCATGCCGCAAATACAGGAAGAGTTAACCACTGTGAGTTGGCCTTGGACCAATCCCATAGATTTTCCACAAAGGATTCTTGATTCCAGCAAAAAGTAATCTCGAACCGTGAACAAACCTCCTAGTCTCCCACCAGACAGCACGCGATAGAGAGCATGGAAAAAATAAGTGATTAATTGAATCATCCTCTGATCCACACAAAGCATATCTACTTGGACCATGAAAACCTCTCTTGATTAAATTATCCCACGTAAGGATACAACTGTCAAGAACTAGCCACAGGAAACACCTTAGTTTGAGTGGGAGGTTGAGTGTCCAAACCAATTTATGCCAGGATCTGGAGAGATGAACATGGAATTGTAAGACAATCTAGCAGAGACCACACCTAAAACAGTATTCCATGACCATTACAAAGAGTCCGGGGACTCCTGCAGCTGGATATTTAATCTTGTTAGGCAGGAAATATACACAGTCCATTCCTCACCCAGCAGACCATATAACCCCAGCTGACCTGCACTGATCCGTGAATGTTGGTTCCTTCTCTGCACATTAGTAGTCATGATATGATTGAGTGTGTAGTAACCTTTAATCCTCAAAACATGTCTAAGTTCTGAGGAGATTTTGAAGCCAATAGGGAAGCCCAATATTGGACCTCACCCAGGTGGATCCGTTGACCATTTCCCGAGACCTAGGATAGCTAGTTAGTTATCATCTTAAAAGAACCAAGTAGGACCTTCCATATATTAGAAACATATCTTGTTGGAAGTATACCATTCCGGAACCATTGTATCACATAACACTTTTTGAGATATTTGTCTTTAATTATCAAACCCCAGAGTGAATCCACAAATAAATCCCACCAGAGGATTTTTTCCTTAAGAGATTCCCCAAATAATTCCATATTCTTAATGGACCATCCACCACACAGAAAAGGCTGGGCCATTTTCTGCCAACCCACCAGATGGAACCTCCGCTTATCAGCACCACCTTCCCAGATGAAATTGAAAATTATTTTATGAATGCCAGTCACAATGGACTTAGGGACATTGCATAAAGAGAGTCAATAAACAGCTAAATTCTGCAACACTAATTTTGCAAGTGTAAGACGACCACCCAAAGAAAGCCATCTCCAGCACCAGTGGGAAATTATTTTGTCAAATCCCTGTAATAGCCACCTCCAATCCTGCACTAGGTAATTGTTAGGATTGATGTAAAAACCCAGATAGTTAGTGCCTTCTGCCAACCACTTGCAATTGAATGGTAAAATATGTCTAATCTGCACAAGAATGTCCTCCTCCACCTCTGAAAACAACAGAACAAATTTCTTCTTACTAATGAGCATGCCCGTAGCTTTACAATAAAAATACAGAATCGCTTTTGTCTCATCCCATTCCTAAATAGTTCCACCCCCATATAATAATACATCATCCACAAATAACGTATGGGTCAACACAGTATGTGGAGCATCCAAAATACCATGTAGTTTCTGATCATTCCATGCTTTAAGGATATGCTTGCTGAGGCCCTCAATGACCAGAAAGAATAACAAAGGGGAGACTGGACACCCCATCCTTAAACCTTGAGAGCTTTTAAATAAATCTGATTTAGTACCATTAATAATAACTGCAAAGTTTACCGAGGACACACAAGCCATAATCCACTTACTGGCAGCCAATGGGAGACCGATATGGATCAAAATTAATCTTAAAAATGAGCAGTCCACACGATCATAAGCCTTCACAACATCCAGTTTTAAAAGTATTGCATTTAAGTGCTTTGTTTTATGGAGTGAAAAGCCTCCTGAGCCACCCCCACAACATCCAGGATTTTTCGGTCATGAAGAAACCCAAACTGTTCCATTGAGATATATTTCGATAATCCCGGTTTCAATCTTACAACAATAATTTTAGTAATGACTTTGTAGATTAAATTACAAAGAGAGATCAGACAGAAATCATTAAATCCATTAGGATGAGAGCATTTAGGAATAAGAGTCAGAAAAGTAGAGTTGATCGCACCTGTGACCGATCCCAAAACACTGGATTCCTCAACCACCCTAAGGATATCCTAACCCATGATGTCAAAAAAAGAAATAAACAGTTCCGCAGACAAACCGTCAGGTCCTGCGATTTTATCCTTTGCGAAACCTTTGAAAACATTCTCCACTTCAGTCAATGTTACTGGAGAAAATATCCCATCACCCTCTTCCTCAGTGAAGATCCGAGGATACTCTTTGATAACTTTAAACTGTTCAAGTAATGTGGTAGTTTTCGGATCCTGGAAAATGTTATGGAAATGTAGGACCCCTTCAGAGTGTAAATATTTTTTAGAGGAGATATTTTTTCCATCACTATCATTTAGTTCCCAAATAACATTATGTATTTTCCTAGATTCCACACATTTGTGGAAAAATTTGGTATTGTTCTCCCCGGCCTTAATCCAAAGAGCCCGACTTTTTAAGCGCCATGATTCTTCCTAAAAACTTAGGATGTGTAACTTTCTACCCTCCAGCTCAGATAATCTAATCGAGTTGGGACCCCGAATAGGAGAAAAGAAATTTGCCGATATAATAGCTTCAATCTATTCTTCCACTTGTGCAAGTTCCAGCCACAACAGCTTCTTACACCTCTTTTCCCAACTAATAATGAAAGATATAAGGCATTCTAATTTTCTAACCAAACTATCCATTGCAGAAACCCTAGCCTCCACAACCAAATTTGTCCAATAAGTTTCCACCGTCGCATGAAACTCCATATTAGTTAACCAAGATGAGTTAAATTTGAAAGGATAAATAACTTTGTTTGCAGAAATGTCAAACTGGAAGAAAATAGGAAGATGATCACTAATGCGGATTTGCTGAGAACGGGATCTATATTTTGTGAATTTGGATAACAGATTTTCGAATTTGGATAACAAATTTTCCGCAATAAGGAAACGATCCAATCTCTTAGATACAAAATCTACCCCCTGATGACCATTCCTCCAGGTAGGTGACAAGGGAACCAAATCAATATCAATCAGGTCCCTGGAGGAAAACATGTTCTGAAAAAAAGGGCCCAGGGGATCCATTTTTGCATGTCTTCCCCACACTTCACACATCGACCAGGTGAAATTTAAATCCCCTATGAGGATTAGATTTTCCAAGTTTAGCAAATTTTCAACACAAACCGATTCAAAGAAAGACTGTCTATCAAAATATGGCCCATAACAATTAATGAAATTTAACTTGACATCGAAACCCACTAATCTTCCAGTAAGAAGGATCCCTTCCTGGGTCATAAAAGGCCTCAAATTTAATACCTGGGGGTCCCAAGCAGCTAATAGACCCCCCGAAAGGCCATCCACACTAATAGCATACACTTTCCAGTTAGGTTTTATTTTAGTGAAAAAAACCCAAGCCTTCACATCTGAGACCATTGTTTCTTGCAGCATAACAATATCAAGATTATTCAACAGTAGAACACGTTGGAGGGAAAGTTGTTTTGGGAGGCCCCCCACTCCCCGCATGATCAGATAAAGGAATATCATTTCTTCACCCTATCAAGGTATTTTATATCTCTAAGCGCCCCAGAATCAATAGAAGGAGTGTTAGGTTTAAGACTCGAAGAGCCCACAATCTGGCTCGAAAGGTCCCCTTTTGAAATGCCCTTTCGGGAACTTTTGGTTTTGAGTGGCGATAGATCTATAGCTAAACCCCCATCCCTAGCACCATGTACCAACTTATTCTTAGAACGAGAACTTGAAGACAGCTCGATCATGAAAACCTCCTCCTGAGCCACATTTCGGTTCTTTTGAAACAAAGGGATTGGTTTTTTCTTAACAATATCCAAGAAAGAGGGCACATGGATACATCTCAATTGTTCCAATGGAGTAAAATCCGCATCAAGGGAGGTATTGTCTACTATTTTTTGAGCTTCTGTCATAGGAGCCAGAGACATAACTCCATCCGACAGAACCGTATCCTAAATTACTAGTGTGGTAGTATTAACATTTGATGAGATTTGTGTAATATCGTTTTGGGACAGATTTTCCGAGCCAAGTTCTTCACTTACATGTCAAGAAACAAAAGCCGGTGAGGGACCAATAGGGATGACCATAGTACTAGGAGAGGACCCCTATGAACTAGAAGGATTATCCATAATGGGCCTCGAGGAAGGAGGGATCAACTCATTTGAAGGTGGAGACATATCATTTACTAAATGGCCCGAATCATCCTTTTTTAATTCTAGTGAAATTATAAAATCTTTCTCAAGTTCGTTCAAAGAGTGGAAAAATGGTGGGTCATTTAAGTAGAGCTTACCCAAGATATCCGATGGAGAAGAACCAGATGGGAAGATG
The DNA here is from genome assembly GCA_027924585.1 of Larix kaempferi. Classification (NCBI taxonomy): domain Eukaryota; kingdom Viridiplantae; phylum Streptophyta; class Pinopsida; order Pinales; family Pinaceae; genus Larix; species Larix kaempferi. The sequence continues at coordinate 8,389,598 of BSBM01000963.1, read as the reverse complement.
TAGTTTGAGAAGTCATCCAGTGAACCAGTCACGTCCAAATCCTGGTCAATGTTCTCCTCCGACGACCAAAACGATTCCCCCTCATCAACAAAGGACTCATCCAAACTGACCGTAGGCCCGTTTCAATTCCTCCCGAGGTGACCAACCGCCTTACAGTTTGAGCATATGAAAGGGATACCCCAGTAATCAATAATCTGGGTGAACTGGCGCTCCCTCCAGTCAATATGTAATTCATCAATCAGCCCAAGAGAAATGTCCACCTCCACCATAATGCGCCCAATGTGCTTATCCACACCATTTAACACATCCACACCCAAATGAAGAAACCGACCTAATCTGTTTCCAACCACTTCAAAAACATCCTGGTTCCACATTTCCAGAGGAAATCAGGGTAGTAAAACCCACATGTATCGCATCCTAATGGTGGCCTATCAGGGTAAAAATCCTTATTCCATCGCTGGAGCAAGAGACTTCCCGACCCTTTGAACCAAAGTCACTCCAAAATTAAGGTAGCATGAGCTTCTTCCCGAAATTTAAAACTCAACCAACTTTTGGATAGAATGGATACCTTGGGCAGGTAATCCAGAATAGGGGACCAAGTTCTCATCACCCATTTTACAATGTCTTTCCGATGCATGGAATTGTAGCTAAATTTACCAACTAGGGAAGTCAAGTTGAGATCCACAAGTTCTTCTAACCCCAAGTCTCTACCCACATTCAGCTAATGCTCCCCAAGACAACAATTCAGCTGCGTTTGCCTCTTGTTTGGTCTGATAACATGTTGCATGACTGGTAGGATAGAAACCCCCAAAGGCCTCCCATCGTCACCACTACCATGAGAAAGTGAGGCAACCACCAAAAAGGTCTTACCTATAACCAAAACACCACCCCCATTCCCTGCACCAAGACCCTTATCTGCCTTTGTCAATGGGCATTTCTCGACACCTGGAAGTGGTTTTGTCTTATGCATATTCGCATGATCACCACTTGTAGGAATTTCTTTTTTACCTTTTAGTAGCTCCTTGTAATACACATCCGGTCTCATGATGCCATTTTATTCAATCCATAAGTCCTTTTTTGAAGGGGGCAACATAATTGGACCACCTGAATTCAGAGCTTCCCCCATAGCCAATGGAGTGCCGAAAAATGGACTAATTTCTTGAGAAAACGACAAGTGGTCCCAAAAAATGGACAGTTACCTGATGGAATGCCCATCGAAAGCACCTCGGGGAGCCCTGACAAAAAATGGTAACCCTTCCAGAAAAAGAAAGTCACTGGAGAAATCCAACAAACCCCAAAACCAAATGGGCCGCAGATATATCAAACTACTTAACAAAATGAATTTCCTTCATGACAACTCATCCTCCTACTAGTAACAACATGTGAAGACCTAATCACATTGCTGACTCAGCATTGATGCTCCTGCATCAGACTCCCAAGGTTAAAAATTCTGAACCCCTGTTCAGTAGATCAGTTACAAAGAAACCATTTGTCTCCAATTCTTTAGCATCCATCCATGTAGAATATTTTATAGGATGTCCTTTCCATTTGATCAAGTTATCTAGGTAGTCTCCTTTGGTACTCTTTTCCACTCTAGTATCCAAAATAGACTCATCTTTTGATGGTTGGGTCATAGGCATCTGCTTCAGCCACTGAAGATCTCCCACTTCTGGTGCTTGTCCTCTATCATTTGTCACATAAGTATACAGGTATGCAACATTGAAAATAGGTGATATACCAATCCCTAAGGGCATTTCCAGTTCATAGGAATTTGCTGAAAACATTCTGAGTATCATGTAGGGTCCAATCTTTTTCATCTTCAGCTTGTTATACTCTCCTTTTGGAAATCTCTCTTTCCTCAGATGTGCTAAAACCAAATCTCCCACCTCATAGTTTTTCTCTCTTCTCTTGGAATCTACCCTGGTTTTGTAACCATTGTTACTTTGCTGCAACCTTGATTTAACTTGCTCTTGTAGCTCACTAATCCTTGTTGCAAACTCCTCTCCATCTGCACTTCTCTTCTCCATTTGACCCAAATCACGAAGTTCACACACTCCTCTTGGATGAATTCTATATAGAATTTGGAATGGGCTCATTCCGGTACTTCGGTTTGGTGAGTCATTATATGCAAACTCTGCTTGAGCTAGCACTTTGTCCCATTGCTTTGTATTTTCTCCACTCAAGCTTCTCAACATGTTACCCAGACTCCTAATTACCACCTTAGTATGGCCATCATACTATGGATGATATGTTGAACTGAAGTTCAACTTGGTTCCCAACTTTTTCTCCAAGGCCCTCCAAAAATTACCTGTGAACTTTACATCCCTGTCAGATACAATGCTCTTAGGTAAACCATGTAGCTTCACAAATTCATTGAAAAACAAGTTAGCGATGTGTGTGGCATCACTAGTCTTATAACATGGAATGAAAAGTTCCATATTGGTAAATCTATCCACCACTACAAAAATAGAATCATTTCCCTTCTAAGTTTTTGGAAAACCCAAAATGAAATCCATACTCATAGAATCCCAAGGCCTAGTTGGAACAGGAAAGGGTGTGTATAAGCTTGTGTTATGGCTTCTCCCTTTGGCATGCTAACATACACTACATCTACTCACAAACTTTTCAACTTCAGGTCTCATCTTTGGATAAAAATAAAAATGGCTCAGCTATCCAAAGGTTTTATCACTTCCAAAGTGACCTGTCGTTCCTCCATTGTGTTTCTCCTGTATCAGGTTCTCTCTCATGGAATATTTGGGAATACACAGCTTACAGTTTTTAAAGAGTAAACCATCTTGCAACATACACTTTATCCATGGCTCTCTGTCCACTTCCACAGTATTTCCACAAACTCTGTATGTATCCTGAAAATCAATGTCAGATTCATACAAACCTCTTAAGTGCTCAAATACTAAGACTTGGATTTGATTTTCTTGCACAACCAATTGTCTCCTACTTAAGGCATCAGCTATTCAATTTGATTGTCCATTGATGTGCTTTATCATGAAGGTAAAGTTTGGCATGAACTCCACCCACTTGACATGATTTTGATTCAACTTGGTTGCTACATGATGTACTGCAATGCATGATTATCAGAAAACAAAACAAACTCTCTAGGCATCAGATAATGTCTCCAATGCTTCAGTGATTTCACAATAGCATAAAATTCCTTGTCATAAGATGAATACTTATGTTTGGAATCATTCAACTTTTCGTTGAAATTCTATAGGTATGTCTTCCTGACTAAGTACAGCTCCAATTGATACTCCACTGGCATCACACTTCACTTAGAAAGGATGTTTGAAATCTGGTAATTCCAATACTGATTGCGTAGTAATCTTCTTCTTCAAAAACTGAAAGCCTCTTTCAGTGTCTGCTGCCCATTTAAATGGTTGTTTGTCATTTCTAATTGTTTCAATGATTGGTGCACAAATATCACTGAAATTATTTATGAACTTTCTATAAAAAAATTTCAATCCATGGAAACTTCTTACCTCAAATATGCTTTGAGGTAAAGGCCAATCAATGATTGCTTGCATCTTTTCTGGATCCATATTCAATCCATCTCTTGAGATAACAAAACGCAAATACACTAGTTTTGATTTCATAAATGTACACTTCTTCTAATCCACCAACAAATTTTCCTTTTGTAACTTCTCCAAGACACATCTCAGATGCTCTAAGTGTTTGTTTTCTATTTTGCTTAAAATCATAATATCATCAAGGTAAACTATTATAAACTTACGTATGAAATCTCTCAAGACTTCATTCATTAATCTCATGAAAGTACTTGGTGCATTGGACAGTCCGAATGGCATAACCATCCACTCATACAACCCATCATTGGTCTTAAAGGATGTCTTTCATTCATCTCCTTCTTGAATCCTGATCTGATGGTATCCACTCTTCATATCTAATTTTGAAAAACATGTTTCCCCACTCAGGCAATCCATCATGTCATCCATCCTGGGTAATGGAAATCTGTATCTGATGGTAATCTTGTTAATTGCTCTAGAATCAATGCACATCCTCCATTCACCACCCTTCTTTAGGGTAAGTATTGTTGGTACTGCACATGGACTCAGACTTTTCTAAACCAACCCCTTTTCTAACAATCCTTGTACTTTCCTTCTAACTTATTCATTCTCTTGAGGTGTTAACCTGTATGCTGCCTTGTTTGGTAAGCTTACTCTAGGAATAAAATCAATATGGTGACTTATATCCCTCTTCGGTGGTAACTCATTGGGAAAATCATCTACGACAATGTCACTAAACTCTCCTAGCATCTCTTGAATCTCCTCAGGTAGATCTGCAATATCAATCTTCATCACTACCAGTCTAGGCTTACATACCACAGCATAGTTCAGTTCCTTCTCATCAATTTGCTGAAAATACTCTTTCCCTGTCAACATCAGGACCTTAGATGCTTGATGCTTTGTCGAAATATCTCCTTGCAAAGGGTGAAGAATATGTTTTATCCCATCTTGCACGAAACTATGACAATTCCTCCTACCATCATGCACTACCTTTTTGTCAAATTTCCATGGACTCCCTAGAAGAATATGGAAAACATCCATGGGCATAACATCACATATAATATTGTCCTTATATGTACCTACTTGAAAATCAACTTCACATTGTTCACTTACAGGTATTTGATGTCCTTTATGCAACCAGGATAATTTGTATGAAACAAGATGCTTGGTCCTCTTCAGTCTCAGTTTCTCCACCATCTCTGTGGAAACAAGATTTTCAGTGCTCCCACTATCAATCACCATCTTACAACACTTCCCTCTGACTTTACACATGGTCCTGAATAAAGTCTTCGTTTGAGCTGGTTCCACTTCCTCCTTTTCAGGTTTCAATAAGACTTTGTTCATCATCAAAGACTCTCCCTTCTCTAGCATATTCTTGGCCATTGTCATCTACTCTAGCTACTACTCATTCTAAGCTACATACGCTCCTCTCTATCCTATGTCTTCCTTCTCTGGACATTCAAAGGATCTGTGTCCCAATTTGTTACACAGATCTGTAGACAGCTTCTCTACCTCTACCCCTTTGGTAAGGTCTTCTCCCTCTTAAGTCACCTCCTCTACCTTGGTGCTCCTGTTGGTTTGAATTACTGGGTCCTCCTCTTTGGGCTGCAAACCTTCCTCTTCTCGTTGGGTTGAACCTCTTCCCCTATTGAAACTCTGCTTCCTTAATAAATTTTCTTCTGCTCTCAAGGCACATTGGTATGCCTCTTCCATGGTTCTTGGTGATATCATGTTGATCTCATTCTTAATCTCCATCCTGATAGCATTGACATATCTAGCAACCTTCTCTGTTGATTCTTCTACATAACCTACCCTTAGGTTTAATTTGTAGAATTCTTCAGTGTACTCTCTTACAGTCAGTAGTCTTTGCCTATGGTTCTGCATTTGTCTATACAAATTCACCTGGTAATCCTTGGGTAAGAATTTGGCTATCATCTTATCTACCATCCTATCCCATCTTTTTAGAAACGTTTTGTTCTTTTGTCTCCTTTCAACTTGCACACTATCCCACCATAGCGATGCATGTCCTTTCAACCTCGTCACTACCAATCTGACCTTCTTGTTCTCCTCAATTTCATCATACTCAAAGTACCTGTCTAGCTCACTGATCTAGTCAATGAGGTGTTCAGCAATGAGACTTCCCTCATAGGTAGGAAACTCAGGTTTTGGTCTTCACGTTGCTCCAAGAATTGACCAAAAGTATCTTAGCTCAGGTGTCTCTTGCATGGGTGATGCTTCTTCTTCTTGTTCTTCTTCATCAGGTTCACTCACGTTGCCTTCTTTTGGGTCTCTTCGTCTATCCATCTCCACAGCTTCTATACGTGCTCACATTTCTCTCATTTCCTCCAAGACTTCTGCGTTCATTGTTGATATTCTTCTGTCACGACCTCTTTCTTAGCCTACACGTTCTACCATGTATTTATTCTACTGCACTGAGCAAAGCCTGCTCTAATACCAAAATTGGTGCCGGCCAGAATGACCACAACCCGTCCAACCCGAACATTCCCAGGAAATAGGATGATCCTTTGAAGTCGAATCACCAACCTTAGCTAACAACTAGCTAGGTTCTCCTGCACTACATCTCTCCCCTTCAAAATGGTCTCTCCGCAAGGTTCTGACAGTCAGAGCTGACCTTCCACAACGCACTTGCGGAAACAACTCCTTTCCGCAATTGCAGCTTTCTTCCACAACAATCCTCCTACAAGCGTCTTCCTGCAACAGTCTTTCCGCACACTCCTTTCCGTAGCTTGCGGATTGTGGATTGCGGGCGCATGCTTCATGATTTATCGAAAATGCTTCCACAATAACTCTTCTGCAACGCGGATTCCGTAGCCTCTCACCATTAACTTCCGCGCTCCTTTCTCCTACGGGACAGTATGCAACCATCAATCTCTTGTGGATGGAATCTCGTCCATTGATCTTTGATCAATGCAAAGCACTTTGACTTGGCTTACAGAAATGCTAATTCCTGCGCATGTCCACTTGATCGGTTTTTTCCCCACTGTCGATCTTCCTTTCGGCTTTGATTTGAGCCGTCCAACCTCCGTTTAGTCGCTTCGACTACGCTCTACGATTTCTTCACTGATTGATCAAAGAATCAATCAATCCAACTCAATTCTTCATTCGGATCTAATGGAAATTAAATACAACACGAGATTATCTCATATATGTATTAATGGTTAGTTTACAAAGGCTGGGGTATTCTTACTATTCATACAAACACAAAGACACAAATTCATTCACCCAGATATCAGGTGATCATTGGCACACATCCCTACCTGACGGAATCTAAGATTATCATTCAAATGCACAATAACACCATTAACACACAGAACTTGCTAATTTCATTAAGTGAAAGCAAAAAAAAATCTATACAGTCATATTTTCCTCTAGTGTACAGGAAAATATCCCGCCGACTCTTCCTCATGCATAACTCTCACTTCTACTTACCGACTTCTTAACCCAAAATGACCAACCCCTTTCTTATTCAGCTCTACCCTTTTTATCTCTTCGGCTCCCCCAAAACAGAATGGTCGAACCGCAAACAAACTCCCAACAGACCCTCCTCCATCACTGAAGGGGTCACTATCATTAATCAATTAACTAGCTAACTGACTTGATCTCCACACAAGGGGCATCAACTCGCCACTATGTTCTACCCCCTCAAAAACTGACAACGCACTATTTGGTTACCCCCTTGCACATATTTCAAACTGCTAAACCAAACGAATTTCCTTCATGACAGCTCCTCCTCCTGCTAGTAACAACATGTGAACACGTAATCACATTGCTGACTCAGCATTGATGCTCCTGCATCAAATATCCTATGTCAAATAGCTCAACAATTATCAACATGTATGTGTGATAAATTACTAACCAATTTTATAATTTATGAACATGTCTCACCAAAAAAAATATGCTTTGGGATAGGAGACTGAGTGTCACATGTAGCGAGCAGATCCGTAGGTTGAACATGAACCTAGGTCACATGCTCTACTGGACTAGATTAGGGTTACATTTACCAAATAGTAAAAGTGTTAAAGACATCATGCATGTGCATACACAATACAAATGAAATGTACATGTACAAATATTCAACTATATACCTCTACATGGCTTGTTCCCATTGTACATGCAACCTAAACAACAACATCAACAACCCCACTAATGTCTAGCATTGAGGACTCTCGAGCCTGATGCTGTAAACATGCAAAAAAAAACATTAATAAAATAAAATTGTGGAGTGAATTGAAATCTAACCAACAACTATCATCCAAGGCTATGTAAATTACTGTGGAATCAATAGTTCCACCTACACTTTTTACGGAAGAGGGTCGTCTAGTGTAGACAAGAGACTTCTCTACGTTTGGACTATGGGGAGAGCCAAACAAAAGTGGTGGTGGATTGAGTTGCATTAATTCCTGTAGTCACAGAGCGTTTTCATAGTTAGACATGGACATGAATAGATCAAATAAGATGTATTGAAAAAATAACATGTTGTAATACCTACCTCTGCTTGGGACACATCTCCTCCATGGGAGGGATCACTACTACCAAATTCTTGCCTCTCTGTAGAGCCATATAACAAGTCTACAAGTTTAAAGATTATAAATGTTAGAAATCTATAAAGGAGTACACTAAGAAAAAATAATTTGAACAATATTAAGTCATGAACCATGTACTTACATTCCTGAAAAACTCATAGAAGCCCGTTGTGGGGAATTCACTCAGATCAATGTCTCCTGCATCCTGTTGAGAATGCGGTGCTTGCAACTTCAAAAATTGTAGATATTATACCATCTAAGAAATTAATCAACTAACATGTATTAACGAACTGACATGCATTAACAAAATGACATGTTGAAAATATGACCTCGGTGTTGGTTGTTGCCTCCTTAGATACGACAACACCAGGTATACTACCACCCACTCTAGAGGCATCAAGCTCCTGCAATATTAAATTTTTTATGTATTAACAATATTTTAATGTGTACAATATGGAAAAAATGATTTGAACAACAAAATAATGTTTTAACTATGCCCTTACCTGACTAGAAGTCACCGTAGAGGTGCCATGTGTTGGTCCACGACCATAGTAGGTTTGGCCACATGTCGTGCACATGTGTGGCTCAATCTATTGCTCATGTTATTTCAGTCTATCCCCACTAGTGGTAAGTCCTCTGCCGCCAGAGGCTGATGGAAGTACCCCACCAGAGTAAGAGGTCCCTGCCTGGTCAATAGTTGTATTGTAGTGTACAATGCACTGAGGTAGCATCATAAATGCCTCTTGTGTCTGGGGTATCATAGTATTTGCAGGAGGGACATCTGGCCTCGGTAGATGGCTACGAAGACGAGGTATCGGGTGATTGGCATATCTATTCCTAGCATTGGGATGGTTTTGGAGCATCCCCATACCACCGACCTGGAACCCCAACATATCAAAATAGTTGACATGTTTACCCATAAAAAACTTAGCATAAAGTTTTCGAAGGAGGTATACCGGTACTTCCCTGTTTTTGTGTGGGGGAATGTCAAATACCATATAACATCGATCCATCTAGTTATCTATGATTGGTGGAAAAACACACCACTCAATTGAAACATGTGCTCTAACAGTCTTTGGAATGGCATCTGTCCCAAGCACTCTAAAAAGTGAATATATTTTCTCTTTATTTATTTTTAACTTGATTATAACTCAATTCATTGGCATATTCTTGCCATTTTCTTTCTCTGTATGATGCTATGTTGTACAATGCATCATTTGAGCAACTGATAGTATCCATAATAAAATCTAGTGATGTTGCCAATGAGCGATGAAGTTCATCTTCACCCCTCCAAGCTGTACCGATCTCTCTCAAATGAGCAATCTCTCTCAATATCTCTGCATTCTGATCCATAATAGCCACTGCAATTATAAATACAAAAAAATATCATTAGAAAAATACATATGGTATAATGACATCTCTAAGCAAATGAAAATGTAAAACTAGTGTACAACAAATAACAACATGAACTGTTTATAATTTGAAATTTAAAATTGAACAAATTATACACTAAAGACTAAACATTTAACATTTTTCCATCTTAAATTCATGTAGTATGTGTGTATTGATTTCAATTGACATATACATACATTAAATGTCCTAAGTGTATATATGTTGATTGTGAATCTTCTCTACCTTATTTTTAGTCTTGGATTATAAAGTTTCATAAAAAATGTAGGGTGTTGACTAATGCCCTTAGAGGACCAGCTCCAAGATTCCAGGTAGAGGTAATGGCTAGAGCCTAGAGCAGGGCGCACATGGTGCTATTGATGAATACAATCCCAATATAGGCAAGGATTTTGATATATGTAATTATTTGTTGCATCGTGAAGTTTTTTGGACTATATAGACCATTTAACATCTCTGTTTATATGTAATTTGGGGCATATATGGATTTCAACTGATGTTATTTTAGTTGTATGCACTCTTTCTATATACACATGATAAAATTTGCATATTTGTTTATAGTGGTTTGGGATCTAGAATTCAACATAATTAAGAGTTTTCAATATTTTAGGACTACAAGGTTTCCACTGGATTCTATCATGTATGATATTATGGGAATGACATGTAATCAAACAGATCAACCTCCCTATGATTCTTGATGTTGGTAGAGCCTATTGTTGAACTCCTCTGTCTCGACCCTAACCAAAATGCACCCTTCACTCAAGTGAAAAAATTTATTAAGCACGGGAAGCTTCTCTACCCTATCTTAAAACTTGGATTAGGAAGTTTCATCAAAACTATAAGGTGTTGACTGATGTCCTTGGAGGACTAACTTCGATATTCTGGGTAGAGGCAAGGGCTATAGCCTAGAGGAGGGCTAAACATTGCTATTGATGAATAAAATCCCAATATTGGAAAGGATTTGTTACGGCATGGAGTTTTTTTTACTCTATAGGCCATTTAGCATCTTTGTTTATGTATTTTGTGGAATATATCAATTGTACTTGATTTTTTTTTAGTTGTAAGCAACCTTGCTCTATCCATGAGAATCTTTGGATATTTGTGAATATTGGTTTGGATTCGCAACGATGCTTGAATGCATATATTGAAATTGATTTGATTTTTACAAGTTAATTGGGGTTTTAATTTGTTTTGGGCATACAAATGTTTGGAGTTATGGTCTAAATTTCTTTTAGGGCATAAAATTTTAAAAATTTATGGATTCAATTGATTTTAGGGTATAAAAAACAAAAAATATAGAAATTAGAAGGGTGGAATTTGGTTTAAAAACCCGAGGTTGAAGAAATTGGTGCCCAAGGTGGAAGATTTGGGCCCTATATTTCAAAATGTGTTCACCACTACTCGTTTCGTCGTCGTCGTTGCTCGGTCGCTGTCATGGAGGAAATGATGGACTCGACCCGTTTCAGGCATAAAAGATGTTTTAAAAAATGCTTACGCATTTATCAGATCATAACGCATACGTGTTTATTAGCTTAAGACTTGGGACTAGGTTTGGCAGGGTCGGGATTGCTTGGGATCAATTATCTTTTATGGAATTTGAATAGGTTTCTTGACTCTACCATTACATGTAAAAGGTCTCTCAACTTTGTGCACTCACCCTAATATTTAATCATATATTTTCCTATAATATTATTTACTTATATATTTTCCCTATAAAAATAATAACATTGATAAAATGAATTTTTAAAGGATAAAATATCTATGTCTCTTTATTCATGTCATTTTTTTTTTTAATTTGGCAATCACAAGGAAAGTTAAAATTTATATTATTTTAATGTAGTAAGCAATGTCATAATTATCTTGATGTAAAATCGATGTTAGATTTCAATATCTATTTTATCCTATCCACTTTTCACATAATATAAATTCTATTATAATTGATAAAAATATTTATAAATATATAAATATCTATATTTTTATTTCTTTTTAAACTAATAATAATTATAAAAAAAAAAATAAGTAATAACTTTTACATAAAAAAATTACATTGTTACTAGTATCAAACATTATGGTCACATATTGACCACATTCATGATCAAGTTTTACATTACTATAACTTATTGCTTGGAAGAAGAGGGGCATTTTACAACCAAGCAAGGGGTGGATGTGAAACTCTTTTGTCCTACATGTGTTTTGTTTTAAATAAAAAAAATATTCTAAAAAAATATTTAAAAAAAAAAGAAATAAGTTCAAATTAGATTTAAAACATTTACAACTATTGCAATTAAAAAAATTGGAATATTATATAATTAATCATTTATCTATTTAATTTATATATTGATTATAACAATAATCTAAATAAATTTATATCTATGTAAAATTAAGTTTATGACATACATATTATATTATTAAGATAGTATAATGAATAAAACTATACCTGATATACAATAAATATAATTATAAAATACAATTTCAATATAAATAAATAAAATGTTATATAATAACGAAACTATGAATAGAAGAACCTAATCCAAATACTTTTTTCACACAATGAAAATAGCATACTATTAATAAACAAATAGTATCAACGGATACATCAACAAGGAGAAAAATATAGTCTCCCAATAAGTTCCAAAGATCCTGAGGATTGTCCAATAGGGACCACCAACCAGTCAACCAACAGATCATAACCAGCACATAAATAGTACATATGACCAAGCATAAACCAACCCATCTACCAGAGGCGAAACAATGTGCAAAAACGAAGAACCACCAATACAGATCGAAGACATAGTTAACCATAGTTATCCCACAGCTACAGAGTCCAGAGTAACAAAAAAGGAACGATCAAAGAAGGTGAAAACCAATCACCCAAAACGTCCCAAAGATGGATCATCCCAAGGAGAGAAACCTTGGGGATAGAGAACCAAAAAAGATACGATAACCAACCAGCAATTGATCAACCGTATGATACTAACAACCTGCAGAAGATACAACAAATACCCATCAAAAACCAAATGCTAAAGAGAAAGAAGATCCAAATTGCCCATATCAACCAGCGAGTCCATAGACCAGTCCTCCCAAAAGATGTGACCCGGAGCCGAAAAGAGAGCGTGCTCCTCAATCCTGCCAATAAGGTTTCTTGTCGCTTCCAACTAGTGAGTGAGCATGAGAACATTAATCTTGTTCAATCGTTTGGCCCAAGATATGATTACCTTCGAATCACCCCAAATCCGGAGACGGGAACAGTCCTTAAGAATCGCAAATCTGAGGAGCATCCATAAAGCCAAAAGCTCAGTGCAAATATTAGTACCGGATGCCAAATACATCCACACCTTGAAATACCTGTTCTCAAAGATATGTAAAACCACCCCAACCCCACATATAGTTCCACCCCAAAGCACCATACTTGTCATTCTATCACATATATATTTATATAAATTTATACCTTATACATATCCTTTTAACATCATATCATAATCGTATTATATTGTGAATTTCTATATTTCTATAAAACAAAGCACACTGACATACTATCTCTTAAACTTTCAACGCATCAAAACAATGTAATGTAAAGCATTTTTAAATGTAAACATGCATGTGTATTGTGTATTTGATTTTAAGTACAATGTAGCCGAATTAGAGTCCCTTTACTGTGTGAATTTGTTGTAACCCATTTGGATATTTTGAGTGCCATTTCCTTACGTGGAGTTTGCAGTACTCTGATAAAACGACGGGTACAAGGGTTTTGCTATATTTTCCACCGACCAGTGGGTTCAGTTACGGAGATTGATTTAATGTACTGTGTCAGGCGATGTTAAATATGTAAATTCGATTTGATGTGTTATGCCATCTGTAAATTTGATTTGATGTGTTATGCTATCGCAGACAGAGAAGATTTTGGCACTTGCAATGGTGAAGCGTAATCACACAGTTTTGCAGAGAAAAAGCGACACAAAATAAAATGGAAGATCACCATTGTCATTGCGCCGGCCTTCCTTTTTCGAGGCAGGACATGACATAAAGGTTCTCAGTATAATCTGCAATTCTTGACAACATGGCACCAGAGGTGAAAACAATGAATGAATTCGACATGAAATCATTGCTTATCATATAGTTGGTACTCCATTTTTATTCTTCACTTTCTGATCCTTGCCAAATAAAAAAAGCAGAGAAATGATATTTGAGTCACAGCAGTACTGTTTTCTGTGGAATGATACCATCTTTTTCATACACAGTTCTTTTATTTCTAATGTGTTTATACTTGCTCACAAGTCAAGTCTGGAGAGAAGAACATGAGCATTAAATACTCCCTATGAACGAATCTTGCTATCTAAGCAACTCAATAGTGTAAGCCTTACCAAGTTTCCATAAGCAACTCAATAGTGTAGGCTTACCAAGTTTCCATGTAATATTAATGATTTTATTATATCAGTAAGTGTTTATATCTTAGAATTTGAGGTGGACTAGTATCTATATGTTTTTCCTAAACAAGTATATTCTCGAGATTAATTTTATAGCAGTCTTTCAAAATTAGAAATAAACAATTATAAAAGAAAAAAAAATATAAAAAATAACTAGTAGTTGTTGTATGGATGACTGGTAGCTAATGTATGGATAAATCTTAGCTGATGCAAGGATAAGTTACTTATTTATGACACTTAATTTGTGGCCTATCCGTATTCACCAACTACTTCAAACTACTTCAAGTTAAGTAAATATGCTAATAAGAAATATGTAAAACTATGATTTCTAACAAAATACTATGTTATACTTCATTTCTATATTATAACTTTGAATTTATTTATAATGAAGTAATTTTAGTATTTATCTATTTTCTTTTTTAATTATTTTTCTTATATATAAATAATTAATATTTTGAATTATGGAATAATTTGTTTAAGTGTGAATTCATATTCTTAAATACAATATGAATTCTTTATCTAATTCTTTATTTTTATGAATTCATTTTCTTGAATACAATATGAATTCTTTATCTAATTCTTTATTTTTATGAATTCATTTTCTTGAATACAATATGAATTCTTTATCTAATTTTTTTTTTTTATATTTTGTATTTATAAATTGGAATATTTTATATAGCACATATGTATACATATAGAATATTTAAAATTAATATTTATTTATGTAAAAATATTAATAATAGTTATTAATTGATAATTATTTTACATACTTTATTAAAAATAAATTTTATGTTTATTTTATTTATCTAAATTTTTAAATATAAAAATATTATTTTAAGGATTTTATATTTTTACTAAATCATCTAATTACTCCCTAATCATATTTAACCATTTCTTAAAATTAATTAATATATATTAAAAACCTTGAATGGAAGTATTCATATTAAGAAGCAAATGTAACAAGAATTAAGTGATATATGAGTATACTCATAGAGGAAGTTATTAAATTTTATGCTTTGTTGTCTTTGTAATATTTATAAAAAAAATGTATCATCCTTCATTGTTACATTTTTTTCGATTTTGCAAATAAGTGAGACATATTGATAGAGGAAGTTACTAAATGTCATGTTTTATTATATTTGTAATTTTTTATAAAAGAAGCATCCTCCCTTATTGTTGCTTTCTTTAGATTTTGAAAACAACTCATACATACTTATAGAGGAAGTTATTATTTTTATAATTATTTATAAAAGAAGGTGTCCTTCCTCATGGTTACTTTCTCTAGATTTTGCAAAGTTATATTGTGGTATTATTGATTCATTATCATGTGAATATTATTACTTTGTATTTTTAGTCTTTTTCAACTTTATATATTGATTTTAAAAAAATAAAAAAATTGTAATTTTTTATATTGATTTTAGAAGAATAAAAAAATTATAACTTTATTGATGCTTATGTTGTTCTTTATTTCATTTATTTAAAGTTTCTCAATATTATTGATTCTCAAGAACATGTATAATGGTAATAATATTTCAAGAACTCATATTAGAATAGCCCCTTTCTTCTTTGATTCATTTCTCTTAGATAAAGATTTATTTATTAAATTGGATTATGTTTGAATTGTTTTGAAAATATTTGCATATTATTTATGGGTACTAACCAATTGTGAAAAATTTAGTTTATAATTTATTTTATGTATTCTTTTTATAGTTAAATTTTTATGTGATAGTTATAACTTTTATATTTTATACTCATAAGTTACGAAGATAAAGTCATTTAATAAATTATCAAGATAAATTCATGTAAAAAAATTTATTCTAACTATTTTGGTTATTTAATATAACAAAATATTTTTAACAAAAATGTGGTAACAAGAAGAAGAATATGAAAAAAATTATTATTTTGTTTTATCATATATAAAACTTTTAATTACAAAATTTTGAAGAAAAAACTAAAAAATATATATGTAATTTGTGCAATGAATATAGTGTTCTTTATCTTAATTTTGAATTTATTAAACATTGAGAGATTTTATAAATAAATTGAGATGTAAATCCTTTACTATTTTAAACATTCTAAATAAGATGGATCCACCTCTATATATGTGAAGGATTAATGGTTATGAACATGTATTATGGAGTCCCTTGTCTCGCAATGAATCATTGAATAGAGTCTCATATACCAATTTCGTATTATTTTGAAACTCATCATTATCGTATTTTTGGAAGATTTATCTCATACCTTACAATCTGATTTTCAATAATTATGTATTTAAGTTTACATAAAATATTAAAAATTGTTTATATTTTTGTCTAATTATATATATATATATAAACTTCTCTCTATATAAGCTTCTCTATATAAATTTCTCTATATATAGACATTGTTATTGTAAAATTAATTTTTATATTTATAAAAATTATAGAACAAAAGAAATGAAATATTCATTAATAAAAACTTCACATCATTTAGTAAATTTTATATTTATTCATTTTTTCACTATTTAATAAATTTATTATTATCAACTTTTTTCTTTCCAAAGAAAAAAACGTATTTATTAACCTTGAGAGTCAAAATACATACCACAGATAAGCACGATAATTTTAGAAAAAAAACTACCTGATCTCCAAAATTGTTAACTAGCATACTTCAGTAATTCTATAACTATTCATTATCTCCACTTCAAGACTAAGCTAAGATTATTACATATTTAAAGAAAACTGACTTAATTGCTGAGAATCCTGTTTGAAGAAGATGATATTTCCGTTTCCTTCCTTCAAAAGTAATCCCGCTTTCGAGTATGTATCAGCCTGCTCATTCTGTTCTCTATAAACGTGAACAAAAGTAACCTTCTGGAATTCCATAACCAGCTGCTTCACATTCATGCCCAAATTTTGAAGAAAGTGATTTTTGAAAGAATTCACTTCATTCATATAATTAATCCAGATCTCGGAATCCCCATAAACCATAAGTTTTTCCACTTTCTTCTCTCTAGCCAGTAAAAGCAGTAAATGCAGAGCTAAACCTTCAGCATGATTGTTTGTCCTGCAGCGTCCATTGGCTTGGAAGCCAAATTATTATGTCTTTGAAAGCTTCAGAACCCCTCCCAAGCCACATACTCTATTAACGCAGGCTCCATCAAAAAAACCTTCGATGCCACCCTCTTCACTTGTCAATGTTTTCAGCGCTCTATGCTTGACCAAATTTTCTTTCCTCAGAAATAAACATTTGATGAGTCGAGAGTATCAGGCCTGAAACATAAAAAAAGGGTTGATGAATATCTTCAAACACAAAAAGGTTCCTTGTTGTCCATACATACTAGGGCACTAAAAATGCCAAGCATCTAAATCGTTTCAAACTAGGATCAGTAAACCAAACCTTCGTAGAATCCTCGAAAGTGTCGTTATCCTCCTTCTGGCCTAGTTGTAAATGCTTCGAGATGCAGCTCCAAACTTGTTGAATAAAGGGGCAACCATGGAACAAATGTTTAGCATCCTCATCCGCCACTCTACACAAACTACACCTTCCAGGTCCCTCTATAAATCTTCTCTTTAAACTATCCCAAGTTAGAACTTTTCCTTTCAAGATCAACCAAATTAAAAATTTTCTCTTTTTTGTTGCCCTTGCCTTCCATAATTTCTTCCACCACCAAGGATTGTCTCTGAACTAGTTACTGTTAATTTTTTAGCATTAATTCAATATACTCTAGGATCTTTACTGAGAGAATAACATGTACAGCATATCAATCATATTAAGCATGTCAATCATGTCAATCACAACAAGAGGCAAACATAAGAGACAATAGACACACAGAATTTCCGTGGGGAAAACCCTAAGGTGAAAAACCCCACAACTTCCTCAGAGATAGATAGAGCAATAATACAACCAAGGTACAACCAAAGTACAAGAGATGGTCTTCTACTAGCAGCTCCTCCTCCTCCTCAACTAGTGCGCCACTTTTCGAGTGATGTACAAGTGAATAATGAGATGTCCAAATAGAGATCTCCTGATCTCTATTTATACTTGTCCTGTCCTGCCCAATAAAATAATGGGGCCGACTTGTCTAGCTTAGCTTAATAACCCATAGTTAACTTAATCAGATCCGACCCCACACATGGTGGTCTAATAACCCATCGGCAAGTTACGACACTTGTCAATACAAATGACGACACTTCTGTATAGAGGAATAACACATCTCTATAGGAGTACAATATACATAGATGAAATACATTCCGAAGTTACATATACATCAACACTCCCTCTTAACTTGGAAAGTATTTCTCGACACAAATCTGATAGCACAAGTCTTCTTCTCTGGATCATCATCAGTGAATCATCATCCTCGAATCATTGTCATCATCATGGCTGCTACTATCACAATCAATCTCTAAATCTACTCATCATAGGAAGTTCTACAGATCCAATCCTTTTTCATACTGGATGTAGGCCTACCACCTGCAGGTCTCATCATCACTAGCCATACTGTGGAATCCTTGGGACTTATTACGTGCTTCACAAAACCTCGAAAGAGCATCCCAGGTTGTTACAAGCACAAAACTCTACCTGTCGGATCTCCCAGGGTTGTATTATATGTGACCCCACAACAAAACCTCGAAAGAGCATCCCAGGCTGTTACGGGCACACAGCTCCGACCTATAGTATCTCCCAGGGCTGTATTATATGTGGTCACCACAAAACCTCGAAAGATCATCCCAGGCTGTTACGGACACACAGCTCTGACCTATAGGATCTCCCAGGGCTGTATTATATGTGGTCATGGAAAAATCTCGAAAGAGAATCCCAGGCTGTTACGGGTACACAACTCTGACCTATAGGATCTCCCAGGGCTGGATTATATGCCATAGGACAAAACCTCGAAAGAGCATCCTAGGATTGATTACGAGCACACGGCTCAACCTATCAGATCCCCCAGGGCTAGATTATATGTCCTCCCAAAGCAAAACCTCGAAAGAGCGTTTGCCAGATATCCCAGGGCCACATTACATGCCATAGGAAAAACCTTGAAAGACTATCTACAAACCTCCCATGGCTGGATTATATGCTTATCTGCACAACCTATTCCACGGCCACAAAGTATCAACCTGATACTCACCATACATCATCCTGATCATCATCATTGCATCGTCCTGATGCATGTCATCTGGAGCAACATACACAGTATCTTCCTGATACATATCATCATACATGATCTACCTAATCATACAATGTATCCACCTGATCATACGATGTATCCACCTAATACATACACAGATACATATACATGATCCAACTGATCATATCCAACATCCAACATGATGCATATACATACAAATGATCCAACTGATCATATCCAACATCCAACATGATGCATATACATACAAATGATCCAACTGATCATAACAAACATCCAACATGATGCATACATACATATAAACGATCCAACTGATCATACAGAGCAGAAAATCGAACATCGTCCTAATGCTCATCATCCAGCGCTTACATCCATAGCTATGGGAAGGATCCTCCTCTCATCATGCTTGGAATGGCTCCAGAAAATGTGTCCATCACTTCTTCCTTGAAGTGTCGTAAATCTGAAGAACAACAATCCTCTCTCTAAAGTATTCGAACTTCACTATGGCTAGTGGTTTCATCAGCACATCTACAATATGCTCGTCCGTCACAACATACAGGAGCTTCACTGCTCCTCTCTGCACCATATCCCTGATATAGTGATATTTGATCTCAATGTGCTTCGACCTATTGTGGAACACCGGGTTCTCAGACAACTTCACACAACTCTAGTTGTCATAAAAGATACCAGTAGCCTCCAGCGGGAGATCAAATAGCTCAGACAATAGCTTCCTGAGCCATACTGCCTCACAACTAGCCGAACAAGCTGCAACATACTCTGCTTTGGCTGTACTCAGTGCTACGCAGGACTGCTTCCTGCTAAACCAAGAGATCACACCTGATCCCATATTGAAGCAGCACCCAGATGTGCTCTTCCTATCTGCAGCACTTCCTGCCCCGTCCGAATCAACATAACCCTGCAGGTTAAACTTTTGATTCGCATCATACTTGAGCCCATAGTAAATTATACCCTTCAGGTACCTCAGAATATGCTTTACAGCAACCAGGCGAAAAGCTATGGGATCCGTCAGGAACTGGTTCAATGTGTTCACCGCAAAGCAGATATCTAGTCTCGTGTTTGTCAGGTACATCAAGGACCCAATCATCTGACGATACATAGTGACATCAACCAGATCAGATGAAGCATCACACAGAAGCTTCAAGTTCAATGCCATAGGCATGGCCATGGCCTTGCAGTCCATCATCCTGAACCTCTTCAGGATCTCTACTGCATACTTCCCTTGTCCAAGGAAGATTCCCTCTACACTCTACCACACCTCCATGCCTAGAAAATAGTGCATCATCCCCAAGTCCTTCATGTCGAACTCGACTGCAAGCTTCCTCTTGGTATCGACAATCAATCTATCATCACCTGTAACAAAGAAGTCATCCACATACAATAGTAGTATCACAGGATTTCCCTCCTCAACCTTGTAGTAAAGTTTGGAATCCGCTTTACTCTTGGTAAAGCCCAAACTGGATAGAAAGCTGTCTATCCTCCCATACCAAGTCCTAGGAGCTTGCTTCAAGCCATACAAGGCTTTCTTCAACCTGGACACACATGAATTCTTGTCATGTGTCTCAAAACCAAGTGGCTTCTCCACATACACTTCCTCCTCGACTACACCATTCAAGAAGGATGTTTTGACATCCATCTGGTGTATCTTCCATTTCATCACTGCAGCCAGAGCAAGTACTAATCTGATGGAAGTGTATCTGGCTATAAGAGCAAAAGTTTCTTCATAGTCAATTTCTTCTTTCTAGGAGAAGCCACAAGCTACAATTCTCGCTTTGTATTTCTCTATGCTGCCATCTGTAGCATGCTTGATCTTGTCGATCCATTTGGAAGTTACAACAGACTTCCTTTCAAGTCTTGGGACAACATCCCAAACATCATTCTTCATTATTGATTGGTATTCCTCGACCATGGCATCCTTCCATTCTTTCTTTTCCACTACCTCTTCATAACTGGAAGGTTCTTTGTTCATGATATCACAGAGTAAAGCAACATAGTTGGTATGTGATCTGGTCCTCTTCTTTGCTATGTGTTATTCTTCTGGAATGCCATACCTTTATGCATCTTGAATGAGCTCTCTAGCCCATGTAGGTTTCCTCTTGTGAGAGTCCTTCTCACGAGGTGGATCTACAGGTTCTTGCAGATCTTCAATTTCACGATCAACATCTGGAATTGCTTCAATCATGGTAGTATCTTGAACTCTGGTTTCATTTGGTTCTTCATGATCTTGAATAGGTGTCTTCCTTGATTTGATGAATGTTCATTTTTCATCAAATGTTGCATCCCTGCTGACATCAATCTTCTTGAACCCTGGAAAGTATATTCTGTAAGCCTTCGAGCTTTCACTGTAACCCACAAAGATACCCTTCTTTCTTGAAGGATCTAGCTTAGTCCTCTTTTCCTTTGGGACATGAGTATATACTAGACAACCAAATATTCTGAGAATGCTGACTTCAGGTTTCTTACCAGAGAAGACCTCTTATGGTGTCTTGTTGTCCAATATCTTGTGTGGTGTTCTGTTATGCACATATACAACTGTCCTAGCTGCTCCTGCCCACAGATGCATAGGCAGATCCTGGTCATGCAACATTTCCCGTGTTGCTTCCTCTCTACAACTCCATTTTGTTGTGGATTGTAGGGAGCAGTCAACTCCCTCTTAATCCCTGAATCACTGCATAGCTTCTTGAATTCTCCTGAAGTGAATTCTCCACCATTGTCGGATCTGAATTTTTTGATCTTCTTATCAGTTTGGTTTTCCATCAAGGCTTTGAATTCCTTGAACTTATCAAACACTTCATCCTTGTTCTTCAAGAAGTAAACCCAAGTCTTCTTGGAGAATTCATCAATGAAAGAGACATAGTAAACATACCCACTCAGAGAACTAGAATACATCAGTCCGCATACATCAGAGTGGATAATTTCCAAGATTCCTTTTGCCTTGCTTTCACTGCTTGGAAATGCCTTCTTTATGTTCTTTCCTTTTGCAAATCCTTTGTAAACACCTTCATGCTTGGTCTTGATTTCAGGAAGACCCTCTACAACTTTGCTTGCAATTGGTAGTGCTCTATAGTGCACATGAGCATGTTCAGGTTGTCCCTTCAATTTATACAATCCTCCCTCTTGCTCTCCAATCACCACTGCATCCTCTATAGTTTTACCTTTTGGCCACATTAGGACTTGGCCATCTACAAATGCAACCCTCATGCCTTTTGCATCCAATGCAGATATGGAGAGTAAGTTCTTCTTGAGCCTAGGTACATATAGAACCTCTTTCATCTTCAAAGACTTCCTAGAGTCTAGGTTGTAGGAGGCTTCACCACTTCCTTTGATAGGATATTGATAGTCATCCCCAAGTTTCACCTTATGGGGTGACTCATGTTCAGATAGATTTACAAAAGATTCTTTAAACCCAGTCATGTGTTTGGAAGCCCCACTGCCAATAAGCCAATCATTACAACCATGAGAGATAGTACCTGTGAGAGCAGAGATTAGAACATATTCTTCTTCGCTTGATGAGTCATTATCATCACTTTCTGTTCTAGCCTTCTTCTTGGGAGGTTCATCATCCTCAGCAACATGAGCATGATATCTCTTCTTGTTGCCTTTCTTCTTCTGTTGAAGTTGCTGTCCTTTTTGTTCTTGTGAAAATCTATAGCAAAGTGTCCTTTCTCATTATATGGGAAGCATCTCATATCTTTCCTATTCTTTAGATGGGCGTGAGAGGATTTCTTGTAATGAGAGTGCTCCTTCTTAGGCTTGCTTCTTTTGGTGTGAGCTATGAGAGCTTGATCTTCATTTCCCATCTTTTCTTCTCAGGCTACAAGCCTAGCCTCTTCTTGTGAACATTCATCCCATAGTCTACTGAAGGAGATTAACTTCCTTCTTGCACATATTCCTTGGATAAAGGAATCCCATGACCTAGGTAGGCCATTCAGAGTGGTCATCACAATTTCTCCATTCTCCACCACTTCATCTACAGCTTCAAGTTGTTCCTTGATTTGAGAGACTTTGGAGAAATAAGATTGAATGGTCTCTCCATTCAATAGCTTGACCCCTTTCAATTGATTCCGCAGAGTCATCTTCCGATTTATGTTCTTCCCTTCAAATAGCTTGGTCAAAGAGTTAAACATCTCCTTGGGTGTCTTCAAAGATGACACATGTGGTATGAGATGGTCTTTGATAGAATCAGAAATGATTCTCTTTGCCTTGACCAAGTTCTTCTTATTCAATGCCTTAGCCTCTTCATGCTCTGGGATAGGGACCTCAGAGTTGATGTAGGTGTCTAATTCATTTTCTTCTAGGATTAACCCAATCCTATACTTCTAGGCTCGGAAGTTATCAGCTCCTTCAAGCTTATCCTTAAGCTTGGTGTGGTGAGACATCTTAAAGAGTACTTCAAATGGAAATAGAAAAGATTTAGGTCTTACCACTTGATTTGCTGAAAACTGGATCTGGTCTCGGATTAGGGTTTGTCAGAGAAACCCTAAAAATTCAAAATGTGAATTTTAAAATTCTGAAATGATGGAAAGATGCGCCTTGATGAGCTGATCATCCTGGTATATTCATAATTTGAGATTTGCAAAGTTTCACCCTTCGAAAATGCCTTTTAATCTTTCCGGATTCACTAGGGAGGACCCTAAATTAGGATTTGAGTTTCCTGGAGCTTCACCCAACCACAAATCTCGATCCAAAACTCTAAACTTTGATTTTTCCAAGGAGCTTCCAGCTATGTCTTCAGATTTCAGAAATTCCTATTTTTGTGGAAACCATAATTTTTAGTGCCAAAACTGAAAGTGCTTAGAATTGAATTCTGATTGGATAGATAGATTCTCATTGATGAGTAGAGTCAATCTACCTTATTGCTTTTCCAAAATCTGTGGAGAGAAACCCAATAAACAAGAAACCCTAGTTTCCGCCATTGCACAATGTCTTCTTCTCAGGGAAGCTCTGATACCATGTTAATTTGTTAGCATTAATTCAATATACTATAGGATCTTTACTGAGAGAATAACATGTATAGCATATCAATCATATCAAGCATGTCAATCATGTCAATCACAACAAGAGGCAAACATAAGAGACAATAGACACACAGAGTTTCCGTGGGGAAAACCCTAAGGTGAAAAACCCCACAACTTCCTCAGAGATAGATAGAGCAATAATACAACCAAGGTACAAACAAAGTACAAGAGATAGTCTTCTACTAGCAGCTCCTCCTCCTCCTCAACTAGTGCACCACTTTCCGAGTGATGTACAAGTGAATAATGAGATGTCCAAATAGAGATCTCCCGATCTCTATTTATACTTGTCCTGTCCTGCTCAATAAACTAATGGGGCCGACTTGTCTAGCTTAGCCTAATAACCCATAGTTAACTTAATCAGGGCCGACCCCACACATGGTGTTCTAATAACCCATCAGCAAGTTACGACATTTGCGACACTTGTCAATACAAATGACAACACTTCCGTATAGAGGAATAACACATCTCTATAGGAGTACAATATACATAGATGAAATACATTCTGAAGTTACATATACATCAACAGTTACTCCATAACAGTTTATAAGCTCCTTTCACAAAGAATGTGCTTCCTCCTCAAACCCACGCCACTGTATTGTATCAGGTTTGTCCTTCAGTAGAATAAAACCCTTCCTCAGATCGGTAATCCAATTATTCTAGCAATCTGTCCATCTCTCTGGTAGTTGTAAGCAAGTTGCCGATATCCATTGCTGATTATAATGAGAAATGGCAATCGCAATATCAGCCAGAACCACATAGCCCCTTCCAGCTAAAAGATTGATTGGCTCCCATAGAAGTAGATTCTGATGGGTTACACATTTGTAGAAGTCAAGACCAATACGGGCCACCATACCGTTCCCCACTTGCCAAACCAGCCTATCCCCTATCACCTTAAAATCACAAATAATGTTTCTCCAAAAAAGAGAACCCCCTCATCCACTTTTATTGCCCTGGCATATCCAAATTACCACTGGAATGTTAGCCATATACTTATAGCGTATAATAGCCTGCCACTTCCCATCTTTGGTTATCAATTGCCATACAGACTTATTATTATTAACTTAAAATATACACATATTAATAGAATACACCCAATTAACATTATTTTCCATTTCTTTCTTATTTATTAGTATTTTATATTTCCATGTATAAATAGCTTACTGTGTTTTGATTATAAGTTTCCTCAATTTAAAATATATTGAGATAAAGGAATATAAAGTTTGCTCAAGAATCTCCAAAGTATAGTATTGATGGTACTTCAAAATTCTAATCACAACCCCAAAAAATAAAATATTAAAAAAATATCATGTAATATGTGGTTTTCATAAAAAAAATAAATATAAATGATATTAATTTAAATAAAAATATTAAATTATATTGATTTGATTTTAAATTTAGATATATCAAAAACTAAAAGGATAAAAGATATCTTGAGCTATAAAAAAAATTTAATGTATAAAAAATTTAGAATACAAATAAAATTAGATCTCACTTATATAACTATAATGAAATTAAAATTGTTTATCGATTTTTGAAATATATTTAGCAATCTTATTTATAAACTTTATATTATAAGTTTAAATTTTGATGATGTGTAAATTAAAAAAAAAATTATATACATCAATCAACTTTAGCTTATTTTAACATAAATAAATTTAATAGATGTTAATTTATAAATGTATTAATAGTTTGTTAAATTAAAAACAAAATGTTATGATTTTATAATAAAATAAGTTATCGGAAATTTTTTAAGTATTATAAAAATAAAATATATATTTGTTAATATTATTTATAATTATTTAAATTTATTTAAATGAAGATAAAAAAATTATGAGATCCGTAGTGAAATAGGTTATTAGACAATTCTTGAAATATTGGGAGATAAAAGAATTTGTCATATTTTTGTGAAACTAAAAGTAATGAAAATAAAAATCATTTTCTTATGATATTTTTGATACACCTGTATTAAATTGTAATTTCAAAATATTTGTTACAATATTGAGCTTAACTTTTTTAACCAAAATATTCCTTGTTTTTCTTAAGATTAATTTGATTAATAATATAATGTGTGAACAACTAAAAACATATGAATCCACTTAAGAGGTTAAATATTCAAATATGAAGTAGGATATGGGATGTACACCTCCTTTAGCAATCAAATGTAGACACAGAGAGTGAGTAAGATAAGACTTTAAATTATTACTAGTATAGATCCATCTTAAACCCGGATCTATTCGAGAAGGATCCAATTTTTTGAGGTGTAATTTTTATATTATTATTTAAACTCAGGAAATTTGATCTCTCTCTTGAATAATAGATCCAGGTTTATGTTTTAATTTTTTATTTTATACACTAACATAGACTTTTTTAATTTTTTTTTTTGTAAGTTGCAAAGTTCTATTAGAAAGTAAAAATAAAAAATACAAAGAGATGAGTTGTCTTTGGTGGTCTAAGAATGGCGAACCACCAACCCAGAACATAAAAAATATCACAGTGGTTGAAGCTATGGTTGCCTAGCCTCTTCTCGGTTCAGGGAGAATCAAAATGTTCAAGGGAGGAGCAGAGTTTATACAAGCCCATATAAAAACAATTAAATTGAACAAAATCAATGAGCAGACGATAACAAAAAACCTGAAAGACTCAAATTGTCGTTGGAACCTTCTTAGCTTGATGTAGTTTCATTGGGAGGGTTCTCTTCCAAAATTAAACAACTGAAATTTTCCTCCTTTGTCACATTATGCTCTGACCGCTTGACCGGTTGGGGATCTACCTTGCACCAGGGAAAAATCCTCTCACTTTCACCACACACTCTTTTGATGGACAACTGTTCAATTGTGGAGGGGATGGAAAAGGGGTTGGTGGCAGACTCCTTGCCACGCAACTCCGAGCGAACAGGATTAGTGGCACCGGCCCCTGCAGCTACTGAGTGATCCCCTGGGCCACCCATATCACCCGTACTGCTGCCACCAGCGTGGCTGCCCCTGGTATGGCTTCCACCCACGTGGCTACCTCCCACATGGCTTGCTCCCACATAAGTCTGGCCTCGAAGGTGGTTTCTAGATTACCTACCAGACCTTCAGTTTGAGCCAGGTGGGCCTTCATGGTCTGAGTCGTATTTTTGGCCTTATCCCAGTTGGCCTTAGTGTCCTCCATGAGAGCTCCCAGTATATCTTTGACAAGCCAATAATGGTTGATACGTCCCTCATTCTCTCTAGAAGAGCGATGGTCGGCTAATAGACAGGCCTCCCAGTTGTCAATGAGCAGTCGAACTGGGATGGAGACGCCCTCCCCGTATCCATCTGTGGCTACCCATTCCTGGTTGTTGACGGTGTGGGTGGCTTTTCCTCTGCGTGACTTCCCTCTCTGTCTTAACATGGTAGCTATGTGCTGAGACCCTTACCAAAGGCATAATTCGCGGAAGGAGAAGTGGTTCCAAGGAGCGCAGAAGATTTGGTTGGAGTTAGAAGCCCAAAAGATTTGATCATGCCAAAGCGATCCCCTGCAAACTTCTTAAACCTGTTCCCGTAGGCAACCATTATAGCCACACGCATGAGCAACATGGTGATGGTACACAGAGGCATGAACCAGGGTGGCCGACACGACAAGAAGGTCATTGAATTGAATGTGTCGGGGTGTAATACCCTCGACACATTAAACTCTCGCCATCTCTCTTGCCACAGGTCGGTCTCGTGGGTTGGCTGGTCAAGTGCTTGCCACGTGTCCTGGTGACCATGACACCCGCATCCGGGTTGGGAATATCTATCTGTGCAATGTCCTGACAATTATGTCTTAGTTCTTCCGAGTTGATGTGGTAGAAATCCCCCTCCCAGAGTGTGCAATTACTTTCAACTCTAGTGTCGGCAAGACTATCCACAAGGGAATTTGCCTTTCTCCTGAGATGTTGAAAAGTGATGGATCTGGCTTGAGAGAGGAGGTTTGCTAGGTTGTGCAAGCCTAGATCAAATCTCCATCTTGGGGAGAGCTTGGATGCCTGGGAGCCGTTGAGGAGCCGAGTGGCCATGGTGATAATGATTTGAGAGTCTCCTTCAACAATGAGAGGTAGGAGATACCCGAGATGGCCAGAGAAATGCCTTCTGAGAGCCTAGCTAGACCAGCTGCATTGTTGATGTTGTATCCAAGGGACCCATAGAATACGTCTTCAGAATGGAACCCGAGGAATTTCTAAAAACACCCCCAAAGCCTGCTTCACCAGGATTCCCTTTGGAATCCCCATAAAAGTTGAGTTTAAGGAAACCATTAGGGGGGGGATCCAAGAGTCCGGGCTAGAGGGAATCAAGGAGAGAGGCTTGGGCATAGAAGAGGCCACATGTTTCCCAGAATTCCAACTTTTCAGAATATCGATTTTTGACTAAGTGGTAGGGGAGTCTAAGTCATACCAGGCTTTTAAAAGGAGAGTCTCCTGAATGTGCCCAGTAATTGAATCCCATATCACCCTGACTTGCCTTTTTTGTCTTAAAAAATTATTCTATTTCTTTCAAACCATATGTTCCAAACCACAAAACTTGGTATAAGGGCCCAAAGCCTATTCAAGAGGCCACTATTGAAAGTATTTTCTTCCCACTGTTGTAGCATTAGGTCCATATTTCCCTTGGTTCTATTTGATCTTCTGCACCGGGAAGTCACCATGTCCAAGAGTTCATTATCTACGTCATAGGAGTCAAGAAGATGGTCGATGGTTTCAGATTGGGATCCATGCATAACACAAATAGATGGCCCCTGAAAGCCTCTTTTCAAAAGATTATCCCAAGTGAGGATTCTTCGATGAGTGAGAAGCCATAGAAATGTTGAAATTTTAGGACAGATGTCAGATCCCCATATTCTTCTCTAGAGAGGTTCATGGTCCACATCTTGTCCTTGAGTCTTTAGGTGGTATGCTTCTTTGATAGTGAAGGTTCCTTTTGGTTTGTTCCCCCATCTGATAATGTCAGGTCCCTGAGTGGTACGAATTTTTCTCTTCTGAAGATCCTGCAAGAGATCATCAGCCTGTCCTGTGAAGCCCTAGAGCACGAGATTCGTCCAACATATGAAGGGTGAATTAGAGGGTATCCAAAATTCTTGTACTTTTAGATTCTCTTTATTCTGCATAAAGGTTTGTAGTTCTGGTGAATCATTTTGATTACATAGATTGGGAATTTGTTGCCACGAGTCATGCCAAAAATTCGCGTGGGCCCCCTCTCTGAGTTCCCAAAAACTGTGATGTTTAATTAAGGCTCTTTGGCTGTTGGATGCTTTCCACATAAGTGATCCCTAAGGATCCATATCATAGTGAATTAACTGAGATGTGGACCATCTAGGAGCATATTTTAAATTCTAGAGCTTGGCCCACGGGGGGTCATTCTTGGAGACCCAGCTCCACCAAATTTTTTTCTGAAAGGATCTCATTGTTTGTCTCCAAATCCTGGATTCCTAGACCCCCTTCCCGCTTTGGAAGGAAGACTGTCCATTAGTTGACTAGGGCCCACTTGTGGTGGTTTTGGTCCCATCCCCAGAGAAAGGAGCGTTGCATATTTTTGATACACTTAAGGACCAATTTGGGGGAAGCAAGGATGGAAAAAAGATAAAGAGGCATAGATTGGAGAACAAATTTGAGAAGAGTTAAGCGAATGGCTAAGTTCAAGGTTCAGAAGCTCTAAGAAGAAATATTGCCTTCGAGCTTGTCCAGGAGTTCTTTCCAAGAGGAATGTTTGATGGCTGACTCCATAAGAGGCGTACCCAAGTACTTGGAGGGGAGGGAGGAAGCATAGTAGCCGAGGATGCGGGTCACATTGCGTTGAGAGATAACATCCGTATTAAAGGAGAAGATTTGGGATTTGTCCAGATTAATGGTGGTTGTGGATGCTTCCGAGAAAGAGTGAAGTACTTTCTTGAACTTGCGGGCCTCTTGAACAGAAGGATGGCCAAAGAGTAAGTTGTCATCAACACATTATTGGTAGGATATGGGGGTGTTGCCGTGAATGGAGAGACCTCTTATGGCTCCAGCATTTACCTCTGCATGTAAAATTCATCCCAAACCTTCCACCATTAGGATGAAGAGAAAAGGTGAAAGCAGATCTCCTTTACGGATACCTCTGAAGGGGGATAAACTAGTAGATGGGGAGCCATTCACTAAGATTGAGAAAAAGGCCGAGGAGGTGAGGGCTAGGATCCAACGAGTCCAGTCTCAGCTGAATCCAAAATCTAAAAGCATTCTTTTAATGAACTCCCATCTTAGTTTGTCAAATTCCTTAGAGAGATCCAACTTGATGAGCATGCCAGCGGTTTTAGTTACTCTTAGGGAATGAGTGACTTCATGGGAAAGGATGATGCCATCAAGGATCTGATGCCCTTCA
The DNA here is from genome assembly GCA_027924585.1 of Larix kaempferi. Lineage (NCBI taxonomy): Eukaryota > Viridiplantae > Streptophyta > Pinopsida > Pinales > Pinaceae > Larix > Larix kaempferi. Next base: position 8,359,170 of record BSBM01000963.1, on the reverse strand, counting down.
ACGTATTTGGTTTGCTTAGGGGAAATAAGCAAAGGTAGGAGAGGCTTGAGCCTATTAGCAATCACTTTTGTGATGATTTTGTAAATGACATTGCAAAGTGATATAGGTCTGAACTTACCAGGTTGAGCAGCTCCATTTTCCATAGGAATGAGAGTGAGAAAAGTTGCATTGAGAGCTAGAAGGGCCCATTTTGTTTCCCTAGATTCCTCCACCAGCTCCAACACTTCTTGCTTTAGCAAACCCCAACAGTGATGGAAGAAATTAATGGTAAATACATCAGGGTCCCGAGCCTTTCCTTCTGCCATCCAGTTTACAGTTGATTCTACCTCTTGAAGAGAGATGGGATTCATTAGGGCAGTGTTGTGCTCTTGATTAAGATTTTTTGGAATCTTGGTTGCGACCTTATCAATGGCCCGAGTCCTTGAGAGGATGGTTTAAGTTAGAAGATATTTATAGAAGCGAACCAGCTCCTGTTCAATGTCCGCATGGTCTTTAAGATTGGTTCCATCCTCATCCCCGAGAACAGAGATGCAGTTGTTCATGCGGTGATGAATGGTAGTGCGATGAAAGAAGGTTGTGTTGTGTTCCCCTTCCTTTAACCATTGACCTCTCGATTTTTGTCTCCACAGGATTTCCTTTTGCTCACAACCCTTGTCCAGCTGGTTCATAATCTCTTTTTCCTTGATTTTGTGGGTTTCAAAGAGGCCCTGAGTCATGATTATTAGTTGAACCTCCTCCAGCTCTTTTTCCAGGACGCTTTTAGTTTTAAAGATGTTGTTGAAGGTATGATAATTCCAACTTATGAGTTTGGATTTTAGAATTTTTAGCTTTTGTTGCATTATGGCCATCTTTGAGCAGCCTTCCACTTGTATTCCCGTCCACCAGGAGCGAATATTGTCATGGAAATTCAGATGCGAAAGCCATAACTTTTCAAAACTAAAGGGCCAGAGGAGCTTTGCACCCACACGTTGCCAGGATAGTGAGATGGGACGGTGATCCGATCGAGCTGCTGGAAGGACAAAGGTGGTCAAGAGGCCTCCTAAGTCAATAACACTTTTAGAGACCAGGAAGCGATCCAGTCACTTAGCAATCCTCTTTTCTCCTCCTTGACGGTTGTTCCAAGTAAAGAAGCCTTGAGAGGTGTTGAGATCCACCATGTTGCAGCGATTGATGTAGGTTTTGAAACACAAGTCCTCATTGGAAAGAGAGTTCCTGCCTCCTTTCTTCTCCTCTAGGGAGGTGATTAGGTTGAAGTCACCACCAAAGATGAGAGGGGATTCATGGTGTTGGGAAGTGAACCAACCAAGTAATCAATCAGATGGAGTTTTAGGGTAGGGGATTGGGGCCCATAGACATTTAACAGAAACTCTCGAATACTTGTTCCAATAAGGTGGAAGGAGGTGGAGAGGGAGTGGGCATTGGAGGAGAAGTCCCTTAGTGAAATGAGGGTGGGATTCCAGGTGATGGCTAGGCCGCCTGAGGCTCCTGCGGCGTCAATGGCCATACTGTGGCTTCCATTCCAAAGTTTGGCCATTAGGGTTTGGAGAGCGTGGCTAGAGAATTTTGTCTCTTGCAGAAAGAGGACAGTAGGCAAATCTTGAAGGATTTTTCGTTTCATCATTCTATGCTTTGAGGTTCCATTTAGGCCTCTTACATTCCAGGAGATAAGCTTCATTGGGAAACGGGGGAAAGGGTGGGGAAGAATTCTGTCAACTGTGCATATTACCTGGACTCAACAAGCTTGGTTCCAAGTATGTTTACCCTTTGAAGATCTGTCTTGCTATCACGCTTCTTGTTATCTTTTAGAGCTTTGTGTTTTTCTTTCGGGGCGTGCTAATGATTCCCAATTTGTTCTGTCCTTTAGCCTGAGCCAGAGCTTCCTTTAAGAGTTGGATCTGTCTCGGAATGATGGAGTTGTATGCTTTCTTGGTGCATGCATCTTCAAGGCCTAAGAGATCAAGGTCTCCTATCTGTATCTCATCCATTTCTTCATCCATCAAGATCTCGAGGTCTGTGGTGTTTTTTGTTCAAGAGTTTTCGTCTCATGCCTTTCAGCTACCACATGTGTATCAAGGGGGTCCGTCCTTGGGATGTTTGAGAGGTCAGCGGCATGATCTGAACATTGACCTGTTTGGGGTTCCGATGGAGAAGGGATGGGAACCAGAACCTCTGTCTTTTCTCCTTCAGAAGGATTTTAAAGTGTTTCTTCAAGAGCCGCAAAGCTGTTGCTGGTAGCAGGCCTATCCAGTGCTTTATCCCCTAGGGGGCTGGGGGGTTTCTAGCCATGGCACCTTTTCTTACCAGTTTTTTGAAACCCCTCTTCATCTTTTTCTTTGGTGGAAGGATCAGTGGGTACATACTTATTCCGGGGGCAGTCCCGGTATAGATGTCTGTGTTCGTGACACTTACGACATTTGAAGGGGACATGCTCGTAGTCAAGAGATTGAATCCACTCCGCATCCTCATGCATTAGACTGACAGAGACTGGGAGGGCCTCAACAATGTGCATATAAACACAGATACGAGCATAAGATGTGTACTTACTTATCCTTGTTTGTTCAGCAGATCTGACATAGTTTCCAAGGGTATTTCCTATGTTGCTGAGTGTCTCTTCATCATAGTATTCATACGGCAGGGAGTACATACGGATCCACACCGGTGCCCAGGTGAAATATTCCTTATATGAGTCGAACCTTTCCATCCAATTGCAAAGGTACAACACGGATGAGTTAAAAAAGTATGCTTCTCCATCCTCGACTCTGGTTTTATCATCCAGTCGGTAGAAGATAATGGTGAAAAAACCTTTTGATCCCAGTTGAAGATCAAAGTGGGCTTTGGGTTTCCATTTGGCGAGGATCCATCCTTTGAGGGCCTGCTGAGTAGGCCAGATGCCAATGAATTTACCAATGAGAGCGTGATCTCTCATTTTTTGGGCTCTTGCATTGATACGCTCTACTGGAATGGTGATGCATGGCCGGTCGGTTACCTTGGCTATGCATGTTTGAGTACCAGGAGAGTAAGTCTTGGATTCGGCTGCTGTGGCTTCTTTGGATGGACCAGAAGGAGCATCGAGCCCTAAGATGGGGATCTCCTCCATTCCAATCTTTAGCGCGACGGCAGGAGTCACTCGAGAGGGGCCGCCTGCGTCTCCTAGTGGGGTGGCCATGAAACCAACCCAACCCTGGGTAGGAGGCCAAGGGTTTCAACCAGTTTGACCTAACGCGTGCATAGCAATTTATTTCTTAAACATTATTTTTGATAATCACATAGATTTTTTTAATTAATTTTCATAATTTTTTATTTTATAAAATGACATGAATTTTATAATTAATGTTATCAAATTATACTATTAAGTTTTCAATATCTTATGCTGGATTATTATTATTACCCGGAATTACGTAAACAAATAGCGAGAAAGATGAATCTAAAGTCAAGTATATCCATCTATTTCAATGCCACAAGTTACAACAGTGCATGTTTTTGATGGCCTCGAACCCATTACGACCCATTCAGCTATTTTTGTTGTGAGGTGCCACTTTCTTTCTTGAAATCTTCGCCCTTTAATCACGGAGTTGCATTCGATTTGAAGCCCAACCAAACCTAACGCAGATGTTCGAATATTTCCATTGATTGGAAACAATTCGAGCTGTACTAGGGTTTTGCTGTTTTTTCTACGGACCAGTGGGCTCGGTTGCGGAGATTGGATTGAAGTACTGTGTCAGTCGCCGATGATATTGTAAATTTGATTTGATGTCTTCTACAGGCGCTGATCAGAATATTTTGCAGTTGCAATGGTAAAGATCCATTCCAGAAGTTTGCAGAGAAAAAGTGAAACACAATAAAGAGAAAAGTCAATATATTATTGCAGGAGCCTTCCTATTCCCGGGCAGGACGGGACAGTTGATAGCATGGCACGCAGAGATAAACAAACAATAAAATCGGCATGAAAAGACGTAGAATCATTGAATCATTACTGATCATATAGCTTGTACTGAGTTTTCATGTGTATTAATTTGACAAAAACAGAAATTACAGTTCAATATGTTTTACTTACCATGGATTGAACAAAAACAGATATTACAGTTGTGTCATTAAGAACAGTGTAGATGAACATGATCATTTACTCGCTCTGAACACAATCTTTCTATTTAAGCTTTCCGGTGTGAAAATTTGCAAAAAGTTCGGATTGGATCGTTCTGATATATATGTATTACAGAATGTAGTTTTTGAAGGTTGTTGCTAATTATGTATCTAATAATGTAAATTTTCATGGTTTTATAATTATGAAAGATATAGTGGAGTTCAGATGTAATTTTTCCAACTTTCTAGAATTTTTACATAGTTTTAGTTTTTCATTAGGAAAAAAATAATTTTTCATTTTGTAATATTAAGAAGATGGAAGAAGAAAATGGTTTTATACCGGAATTTTAGAATATTTGTTACAATAATGGTTTTTATAATTTTTTAAATCATTATAACTATATAAGTATGGTTCTCTTAAAGTATGAATCACTACTATATAATTCCGATTTAGAAATGCTTTTCTTAAAGTTTTTTTGAATATAAAAATAATTAAATTCTAAATAAAACTAAGTAATCTTGTGGACTTAATCAAAATTGGTCTTCATGAAAAGTAATGACCATCATTATCCTATCATATATATTTCACTTTGATAAACTAATTCAAATAGTTACTTACTTTAAATATCAATATCTGCAAGTTAGACTTGTGGGATATTGTGTTGAAGGGGCTTGAACAACTCGCCTATGAGATCATGTCTCAAGATGAGAAGAATAATGATGTGGTAGCATTGTCTCTCATTTGACAAGGCTTGGATAAAAGCATTTTACCCATAACTGAATAAGCAACAACTACTAAGAAATCTTGGAGTATTCTAATATCAGAGTACATTGAAAGGTGAAACAACTGTTGAAATATTGTAACTTCTAAGAATATTATATTTGTACTTTATTATTCTGGAGATGTTTCATTCCTCCGTGAAGACCTTATTGTATATCCGAAGATGTTTATTCCTCCGTCGGAATGTGGTAACTTGGGTTATTAGACTTCCCTAGTGGGGGTCGGCTCTGTATGTGTTATGTGGGTCAAAGGGTTATTAGACCACGCTAGAGGGGTCGGCCTAGTCAGTTGTAATGGGGTGTTTGACCCAATGGTTAAGTTGGGGCCGACCTAGTTAATGTAAAAGACAAGTCGGAGTAGTGTATAAATAGAGGAGGTGTGTTCCTCATTTATCACACACACAATTCGTTCTCTCACTTGTGAATGGCGCATAGGTGAGAGAGAGATCTTCTATGGAGGAGAAGGAGCTCATGTCTAGGGTTTACATCTTTGTATTTTGCTGATCATCTATATTGAGGAAGCTTTGCTAGGTTTTCTTCCCCATGAGGGTTTCCCAGGATAAATTTGTGTCTCTTGTGTTTATGCTGTGCTTGTTGTTCTTTCAGTGATCCTGTATATGCTATTATTGTGAAATAGAATGTAATGCTGATATTTTCTATCTTAGCATATTGAATCTTAACATGGTATCAGAGCTAACCTGAAGGAAGGCAATGTATGGCACTTATGATACTTGCTTCACTTGCGACAATTTTAAGGTTAGGGTTTTGTATAGCAAAAACCAGTCATCGTGGAACTTTCGCTATAAATCCATTTTGGAGAAGGTTCAGGATCGGAAACCTTTATAGGTCATAGATAACATCCCCATGTACCTTGTGTCCAAAGGACACCCTCATATTCATTGTACTTTGTGAGTTATGATCAGTACAAGTTAGGGTTTTCACCTCTTCTAGATCTCAGTCATAATCAGGTGGCCTAGGAAAAAAGGTCATAACTTGGGCTAGGAAGCTCAAAATGAAATTTCGTAAACATTGAAAGGTAGAGCACAGACTGTAGTTTCACAGGTAACGTTTTCAGAGGCCGAAGTTGAACCAGTGACACGTGGAACACCGTACAAGTTTGCTCTCCTGTTTTATCCCATAAACGGGTCACGTTGTGACACTTGGCATAACTCTCTCTCAGAGAATCCAATTGAGGTCAGACCTGTGGGGTTGGAAAGAGGACAGGTCGGGCTACCATAGGCAGAAGGTTCATACCCTGTGGAATTGTAATTTTGGAGTTACACCAGAAACAATCAGGTGCATATTTATGTCAAAACAGATTTGGATTTTGAGCACCTTCATTCTTGAATCGTCACTGCTGTGGGAAATTAGGGATTCGGAGAAAGTTGAAATTTTTAGAGTGAGAGTCCACGGCTTAATGGTACTAATAAAAATCAAAATTTAGAGATCAAGATCGAAATTTTTGGTTGGTCAGAAGGGTGGGCTTGATCAAACCCTAGTTCGGGATTTTGATCGGAAAGGTGGAAAATTAGGGCTTCTGCAAAAGTTGGAATTTTTTAAATCTGTGACCACGGTTGGAAGCTCCTCAGAAAAATAGAAGTCTAGAGATTTGGATCAAACCTTTTGATTGGGAAGAAGGGTGGGCTTCATCAAACCCTAGTTCGGGATCCTATCTAGAAGATCCAAAAGTTTCAAAGGAAATTTTGAGGGGTCAAATTTTGGAGATTTCAAAATTGAAGTATGCTAGCTTTATCAGCTCAACAAGGCACATCTTTCCATCCATTCAGAAGTTTGAAATTCAAAGGTTGAATTTTTAGGGTTTCTCTGACAAAACCTTATCCAGCTCCAGATCCAATTTCAGCAAATCAAAGTGGATTGGGTTAAAAGCAATCTTGACAGGTATGACTTGAGGATATACAGGTATGTGTTGAAATCTGTTCATGATTAAGTTTATAATATGCTTGTCTTCATATTATTGAGGTTAGTGCAATCTTGATTAATCTTAGAATTGTCTTATCACCCTAGTAAAAGTATGAATGCATGTGAATGATAGAAGACATTCTTTGATCAAGGTTATATGATTGTACTAATGCACCTGTGGTGTTGTATGAGGATGATGTTGTCTGCTAACAAGATACAGGTACATCAAGAAATAAAAATCAAGTTCTATGACCATGATGACATGATGACAAAGACTCATCCATAATGTTTGACCATATAGAATCTCTACTGACGAGGTATGTATGACTTTGTTCTACTATGCTTAGCCTATGAGATATGCAGGTTCTAGCACAAGATCTCTAAATCATTGAAGAGAACAAAAGAAGATATTGTTCGGGTATGTTAAGACATAACCAAGCTTGATAATCCAGGTATGTTTTCCTATATCAAGTTAGAATCCTACTTTGATAGGATCTTAGGTAAGTATACCTATGTATGAAATGATCATGACCATACATACTTAAGATTATTTAGAATTATAATGTTTTGATAGTATTGAGATTATACTAATGAATGTATGTTTGTGTATGAGATCATGAGGATGACACTAGTGCACTCTTAAGCATGTATAGTGGTACAGAATGAATAGAAGTTCAAAAGATATATAAAGATCAAGCGGGAGGCAACCACACAAACATAAAAGATAAGTATTTGAGTTGTTATTTGAATCTCTGAAATAGTAAATGATATTGCTTGTAATAGTTGTGTGCATATTTGTATTCCTAGAATATATCATGCTGAGTGTAAGCATTCATATAGTATTGAACAGTATACTACTAATATGCATATGATTGGTAAGTTGGACAAACATTCCATTGTTGCTTGTCTAGAATGAAACCTCTTTGCTGACATGCCGAGAGCTGTGCACGCTCTCGATAGTATGTTCTGGTAGAGATGGAAGGCATCTAGATAGCTACTGTATGCATACAGGATATGGAAAAGTGTTGTGCCAAAGTATTGGTCAAGATAGTTGCATAACTATGTAAATCATATCTATATGCATAATAGGTTATCATGCCAACATGATTTGATGATTATGAAGTATTACTAATCATGTACTTAATTTTGATTTGTAGGAAATATCATGAAGAATGATGAACACTGAACAAGTGATAGATGTTCATCAAGAAGATTTACAAAACAAACATACTATAAAAGGCTCATGGCTAGAAAATTCTCTTAGAAAGAGGAAGAGGATCATGACGATATGTTTGCTCCAAGTGACTGTTCTCTTAATAGTGTAATTGAAGAAGAAATGTGAATCGAGAAAACTCCCAGGATTCAATTGAAGAAATCTCTGTACGGGTACCCAGGATCGATAGTCATTTGATGAGCTTAATGATCACCATGGGTGATTCCGATTTCAACCCTTGCTACAAGGTTGAAGATGGTTTCTTTATACAGATGACATGAATGCAAGAAGGAACTCACCACAGAGTTCGAATGATCTCGAGGCTCATATCAGTAGACCCATCTGACGAGAGATGGCACAGATAGATATGCAGTAGATCATTCAATGCAGAGTATGAATGATGTTCAGTCACAGAGGAAGAATTGATAGCTTCTTGACAAGCTTGGGCTTTACCAAGAGTAAATTTGATCCTAATCTTTACCTTAAGGTTATGGATGATACTATGAATGTATGTGGATGATCTCCTTCTGACAGGGAATGAGAAACAGATCATGGAAAGCAAGAAGAAGCTAGCTACAAAGTTTGAGATGAATGATCTCAGATTGATGCATTACTTCCTAGGACTGGAAGCATGAAAAGGCTCAGAAGGAATCTTTCTCAACCAGGGAAAGTATGCTGATAAATCTTGATAAGATTTGATATGTTGGAATGTACAACCATGGCCACTCTCATGGATTCCAACTTGAAGCTGTTAGCGGACGACTCATTAGAGTTAGTGGATGTGACTCTGTACAAATAGATTATTGGGTCATTGATGTATTTGACGAATACCAGGCCAGATATATGCTTTGTTGTGAACACCTTGAGTCAGTATCTAGTGGAACCTAGATGTGTTCACCTGATAGCTACAAAGCATGTGATGAGGTACCTAACGGGTACGATAGACTTTGGTCTATGTTATCTTGGAGATCATGACTTCAGATTTTGTGGCTACACAGATGCTGATTGGGAAGGAAGTGTACATCGGGCGGATGTTATTGTCTGGGATCTGCCATGATCTCGTGGATTAGCAGGAAGCAATATAGTGTGTCTCTCAGTATAGCTGAAGTGGAATATATAGCTGCTTGCTCTACTAGTTGTGAAGTGCTATGGCTTCGGAAGTTGTTATCAGGATTGTTTGACTTGGAGATGGAATCCACTGTGATCTTGTGTGACAACCAGAGTTGTATCAAGATGACAGAGAATCCAGTGTTCCATGATAAGTCAAAGCACATAGAGATCCGATATTTCTATATATGGGATATGGTGCAGAAAGGAGCTATAAAGCTTGAGTATGTAGGCACTGATGAACAAGTTGCTGATGTGTTGACCAAACCTCTGTCTCAAGTAAAGGTTTGAGTATTTTTGAGGCAAGCTTGGTGTAGTTCAAAAGGACCCTCCTCGAAAGGGGGAGTGATATGGTCGATAAAGATATCTTTGGATATTGGTATCGATGTGGATACCTGTATCGATGATGAGATTGCCTATATTGATGGCAAGGTCAATGATAAGGATACCTGTGGATACTGTATTGATGAGGATACTGTATCGTTGATGTGGATACTGTATTGATGAGGATATTGTATCATTGATGTGGATACTGTATTGATGAGGATGTTGTATTGATGATGTGGATACCTGTATTGATATGGATACTTGTATCGATGATGAGGCTACTTGTTTTGACGATGAGGTCAGTATATGGTACCTAGTTGATATGATAGGACTGTATCATCCCTGAACGCCTAGTTCAAAATGTACGTGATGGGGATTGCATCATCTCGGAACCACTAGTTCAAAATGTACATGATGGGGATTGCATCATCCCGGAACCACTAGTTTAAAATGTACGTGATGGGGATTGCATCATCCTAGAACCACTAGTTCAAAATGTATGTGATGGGGATTGCATCGTCCCAGAACCACTAGTTCAAAATGTACGTGATGGGGATTGCATCATCTCGGAACCACTAGTTCAAAATGTACGTGATGGAGATTGCATCATCCCGGAACCATTAGTTCAAAATGTACGTGATGGGGATTGTATCATCCCCAGACTTCGGTCCTTGAATTGATCCACAGACTTATGTCTCTGTGGTCCCTAGTGGATGAGAGGGGATTGTATCATCCCTGGACTTAGGTCCCTGAATTGATCTGCAGACTTATGTCTCCGTGGTCCCTAGTGGATGAGAGGGGATTGTATCGTCCCCAGACTTCGGTCCCTGAATTGATCCACAGACTTATGTCTCCGTGGTCCCTAGTGGACGAGAGGGATTGTATCGTCCCCAGACTTCGGTCCCTGAATTGATCCACAGACTTATGTCTCCGTGGTCCCTAGTGGACGAGAGGGATTGTATCATCCCCAGACTTCGGTCCCTGAATTGATCCGTAGACATATGTCTTTGAAAAACGGTCCTTAGACTTTATCTAAGTTGACGAGTGGACTGCATCGTCCCTAGACATGATATGGTGTCTTAAATGTATAGGGATTAATCATCCCGTAAATAGATCATGTGTGTTGCAGGGTATGCTGCTATTTGTTGTTGATCGAGAGGATCCAATTGATACTATTGTACTATTGATCGAGAGGATCCAGTTGAGATGATGATGCTGTTGATCGTGATGATCTAGATGACGATGCTGTTGATCATGATGATCTAGATGACGATGATGTTGATCGTGATGGTCTAGATGACGATGTTGTTGATCGTGATGATCTAGATGATGATGTTGCTGATCGTGTGATGACGATGCTGATGATCGTGTGATGACGATGTTGATGATCGTGTGATGACGATGCTGATGATCATGTGATGACGATGTTTATGATTGTGTGATGACAATGCTGATGATCGTGTGATGACGATGCTGATGATCATGAGGATCTAGATGATGATGTTGATGTTGATGTAGCTGTTTGAGTGCTGCAGAAGATGAAGACTCAGTACTGAAGATGTTGATGTTCTAGTATTGAATATGTTCCAGTAATTGCTTGAGTTACTGATGATGTTGAGAAAGCTTCCAATGATTTATAGATGTATCATGTATGATGTTTATGACTCATTGCTCCTGCAGATGTTGTTATAATATCCTTCTCGTTAAGGGGGATTGTTGAAATATTGTAACTTCTAAGAATATTATATTTGTACTTTATTATTCTGGAGATGTTTCATTCCTCCGTGAAGACCTTATTGTATATCCAGAGATGTTTATTCCTCCGTCGAAATGTGGTAACTTGGGTTATTAGACTTTTCTAGTGGGGGTCGGCCTTGTATGTGTTATGTGGGTTAAGGGTTATTAGACCACGGTAGAGGGGTCGGCCCAGACAGTTGTAATGGGGTGTTTAACCCAATGGTTATGTTGGGGCCGACCTATTTAATGTAAAAGACAAGTCGGAGTAGTGTATAAATAGAGGAGGTGTGTTCCTCATTTATCACACACAATTCATTCTCTCAATTATGAATGGCGCATAGGTGAGAGAGAGATCTGCTATGGAGGAGAAGGAGCTCATGCCTAGCGTTTACATCTTTGTATTTTGCTGGTCATCTATATTGAGGAAGCTTTGCTGGGTTTTCTTCCCCATGAGGATTTCCCAGGATAAATCTGTGTCTCTTGTGTTTCTGCTGTGCTTGTTGTTCTTTCAGTGATCCTGTATATGCTATTATTGTGAAATGGAATGTAATGCTGATATTTTCTGTCTTAGCATATTGAATCTTAACAACAACATCTTGCATAATGTTTCCCACAATGGAGGAAGACACTATGTATGCAGTAGAGCAAGAGAATATAGTTGTTGGTTAATCCCACTATGCTGGGTCACAAGTGGATGGTAGTCATAATGATGAAGACAAAGTTGCCAATGAAGCAACCAATGAAGCTCATTGTGTAAATGCATAAGTTGATGATGAAGATGAAGAAGTTATAGTTGAAGCTTCCAATGTTGCAGCCTGTGATGGTGAAGCTACCAATGAAGTAACCAAGGCTTTGGTGAATCCAGTAATGTCTATTGTTGATGAAGAAATTTCTAATGAATAAATATGCCTTGATGAAGTGAATCTAAAAGATGATAAAGTAATGCCAACTATGCAAGTGGATAATAAAGATGACTTGATCAAAATGGAGTGAATGCTAAAGTAGAGATAAAAGTAACCATAGTAGTTGCATGTGAAGCTGATATCGCTGAAGTTGCATATGAAATATTTAAAGTTGTAGAAGAAAGAAATGAAAAAGGCAGAGAAGATGAGACATAAGAAGTAATGGCCAACAAAATGGCCAAGGAAGATGTGTCACATGGGGCATAGTTGATTTTACTATTGATTTACTTGATTTTGCAAGCATAAAAGATTAAGAATGCAACTTAGTTGAAGATGCTACAAGAAGAATTGTTGAAGAAGAGATGGAGGCATCCATGAATGTTGGTGAAAATGGAATAGAGGAACATGCACATGAAGATGACTTAGCAGTAGCTGAGGAAGATGAACAATTTGAAGATAGAAATGAAGAAACAAATTTTGATGAAGGTTTGGTGCATTTATTAAGGATTGGCTTGCAAAGCCGAAAGACGTTGAAAATGACAACCTATTTTCTAAAGTAGAAGCTAAACCGGATTTGAGTAATCTTGAGAATTCTTTTGAGTGTGCAGGACTGCGGGACAACATATTTATACCAGTAGTAGTTGAAGAACAAGAAGAAATATTTCACTCAGTTTAAGTGTTAAATGAAGAAATATGCAATAAAATTTTGCAAGTGTTGAAAGGAGAATTGAAGTTGTTTAAGATCTTTATTTTTACAACCATAGTTAAGAAGTTTTGCCTTGTAGATTCAAGAAGAAGAACTGGCTAAAGCCAAGTAGCAACAAGAAGAAGATATATTTAGAGTTCAAGGTCTGGAGCAAGAAGAAGGAGAAATGCATTGAAAGCATCAAAGTTTGGAGTAGAAAGTAAAGGAAGAAGTTGTGTCCGCATATAAGAGCAAAGAAGGTGAAGATGAAGATGTTTGAATTGATTTGTAAGCTTTGCCGAGACTATGTAGAATCCCCAAGTTATTCTACATCCAAGGCTACTTCCGACTTTCACACATATCACTCAACTTATTCAAGTTTATAATTATGTGCATTCTATTTTATAAATTTGTATATTTTGTTGTATTACTTAAGGTGAATTTATGAGTTATATCTTCTTTTTTTTAATACCATAAGATTATGAATTTTTTGTATTACTCAAATTTATCAAATATTAATAAATTATCCCATAAAGCTAATCAAAACAACAAAACACATACCCAGTTTAAGATGGATATATGATGGTTTTAATTTTTTATTTTATAGGTCAACATAGATATTTTTAATTAATTTTTGTTTGGTTTTAATTTTTTATTTTGTCAAAAAAATTTAATTACTTTTTATTTTTAGTAATGTCATATTCCACAACTTTAACATTACATGACAAGATATCCCTCATAGTGGGCTATAAAGCACCTTACTCCTCTTAGTGCAAAAGCTATATAATAAATAAAACATTTTTTATTGTTTAAATCCTTTTACTTTCTTATTATATTTCTTATTATATGTATTTTAAAATATTATGAATATTTATCATCTAAATCCTAAAATAAAAAAAATAAAAAATATTACTTACCAACACATTATCATGCAATACAACTAACTTCTCAAGACATATGCATGTGCACATCTTCAATAATGTTACTATCCACTTAAATATAAATAATTTGTGTAAAAAAAAGTTGTCCTAAGTTTTCATTAAAAAGTAAAATTATCATATTTGATCAACTAATTATATGAGTAAAGCCTCTTTATCGCACAGGGGCTTCACTAGAAGGCAATATAATATCACGTTCATTCATATTCCTGTATTAAATATTCATGAAAACCTAAAAATAATATTGCTTATATATTAAGGGGCAAAGGGTTTTTTTTTAATTTAATGTAGTAATACAAAAATACTTTGGGGTCTTTTTTATATGGGTGGGTGTTGGCACGGGATAGATCTGCTAGAAGTGCGGAAGCCGACAGATGCGAAAGGGTGATCCTGCAGAAAAATGACCTTTCGCCATGTTTTGAGGAAATATAAGAAGTATTAAATTAGTTGAGTCGGTCATGTGGACTAGATTGTAATAAGAGATAAACATATAAATAGAACAAGATTGTAAGCCTAAGGGCAGCTAAGTTTGGGAGATTAATGCGATCTTTTGGATTCTGTTGTATCCGCGATAGGAATGACTTGACTATTCTCTGTGAGGTTTGATCCGCAGATGTTAATGAATGAAAATGTTTGGTTATGAATTCTGTTGTTATGCAATGATGGGTTATTTAAATACTTTCTATTGATTTGTGTTAATACACGTTGTTGGTTAATGTGAATGTGCTGTTAAATATGCTTCGAGATATATATGCAAATGATGGGTAAATAGACTGTGGTAAACATTGTAATATCTGGGTAAATGTGCACATATCTTCTCCACAACTGCGGAAGCTTGGTTCCTGCAGCACCCTTATTCACTTCGGGTGAGACCTCGTCTGCATCGCAGACGTATCTAGAAGGGTAACCCCTTTCCGGGATAGTGCGTAAGGGTTGTTGGTATTTGTTGACGACAGTGTGAACCCCTGTCGAGAAGAGTTGTGTCAAAAAATGGTTCGGTTGCCGGGACCCTAAGTGAAAGGAAGGGGATATACTGTGGCACCCGAAAAAACCAGAGATCCAAGAGTGGTTTGAAAAAAAAGTAGAAGAATTCGCAGGAAGTGAGAAGAGGAACCCCTAAACAGACAGCAATCGAGTGGTTACAAAAATACATGTACTCAAATATCCATGAAATTTTCTTCTGTGAATTCCCAGTTGTATTACACGAGTGGCTGGCGCAGTTGACACATCGCAAAAACCATTGCCAAAAGACTGCACCAAAGTGCTGGACCCCAGGATTGGTGTGATAGCTGAAGCAAGTTAACAACAAGGTATCGCGAGCTGTTGACTTTTGGGTAGACAACATCCTTGAAGGATATATAACTGAGTTCGCAGTAGATACGATTAAATCATACAGCGACGCTGAAAGAAACTTCTTCAGGGGACCAAGGGGAAGATTCTTGTCATCATTGAAATTGTGGATTAAAATGCTGGTGTGCGAAAAAGGAATATTAAGGATGTCCGCTGATGAGTAGAAAACCCGGTGTGCGAGGGTGAAGGTACTGCGTATAGGCGAGCCTGAAAAAAAGATGTGGTAGATGGACATAAGCGACGACGAATTGGAAAGGAAAGCTAACGAAGAGTGTGGTCTCCTCACGAGGACTTCACTAGAAGGCAATATAATACCACGTTCATTCATATTGCGGTATTAAATATTCATGAAAACCAAAAAATTATATTGCTTATATATTAATGGGAAAAGGTTTTTTTTATTTAATGTAAAATTAAAAAAATACTTTGGGGTGTTTTTTATATGGGCG
The DNA here is from genome assembly GCA_027924585.1 of Larix kaempferi. Classification (NCBI taxonomy): domain Eukaryota; kingdom Viridiplantae; phylum Streptophyta; class Pinopsida; order Pinales; family Pinaceae; genus Larix; species Larix kaempferi. The sequence continues at coordinate 8,343,682 of BSBM01000963.1, read as the reverse complement.
AGTTGACAAATATCCACCAAATGGAGATGGCGGGATCAGGACAAGATGAGAAATTGGGTTGAAGTAAGGCTCGAGCTTACTAGTACATAGGGAAATCGCATCTTGAGGCATGGTTGAGGCCAGGGGGTTTCATGGTGAAGTGGGTTTCTAGTCGATCATAGTCGAGAGACAGTGGTCATTGATAGCCAATTCTTACCAATAGCACTCAACCAGTTGTTACCAATAGCCTTGGGAGGCTCTAAGCCTCTAGGACCTGTTATAGGCCCTCGATAGGCCTTGGGGGCTTGAATACCCAACCACTCATGCCTATTACAGGCCTTGGGAGGTTTAGTCAGCCTCCTAGAGCTTGTTACAAGCCCTGGGGGCTTGGATACCTAGCCAACAATAGGCTTAGTCAGCAATTGGGGAATAATAAAATGCAATCTAAATGTTGTACTATGTGCATTGGCTCTAGTGACATACAAGAAGTGATCTCCTATCTCTTCATTAGACCATTAGATGTTGCAAATCATAATGATATGTGGTTGAGTAATTGCATTGTGGGTGAAGTAATGTGCATCCACAATATACATTGAAAGAAGCAAGGTGCATTGTAGAATGCATGTGGGGTCATAAGAGGGGTATCATATCAATATACTAGGTAGAAATATAAAGGGGTATAAAAAATGTTAATGAAAAAATTGATACATACAATATCTAGTGAAAATAGGGGTTTTTTTAAATTGGGAAGGCATATTGGGAGGGGGTAAAAAAAAAATATTTTGGAAGGTATTTTCCAATATTTAGTGAAATTAGGGGTATTGTTTCATATGCCACGAACGAACGTGATATGATAGTGGTTTATTGAGTGAAGCCCCCATGGGTCTCTTGAGGATTGGAGTAATATTCTGGCGTCCTGAGAAGAAGAGGAGGACTGAGAGAGAGTCTCCTGAGAGGACCAGAACAGGAAGTCATGAGGCAGTACCACAAGGAAGGAAGCACCCTTATTACAAGGAAGATGTCGACCAGGATACCCCAGAGGTAGAACAAGGTCAAGTCATAAGTTACCATGTACCTCTAACCCCGCACACTACTCCAAATTTTATAGGACGAAACCAAAATTATTCGCGAAGTTTCCCTACTTGCAGTGCTAAGAGTAGTGCTTCGATAAACAATAATACTATCAGTGTTAAGATGGTATATGAGGCAAAGATGCCTACATTTGAAGGAAATGGGATGGAGGATCCCGATCAGTATTGGTTTGTATTGGAGGCAGTATGGACCGTGAAGCAGGTTCAGGATGAAGTGATAAAATTGGGACAGCTAGCGACGACCCTGAGGGGCCGTGCGTTAGACTAGTACATGAAATTTGTGAAAGTTCTGACGGGAACAACAGCAAGAACGTTGGATGAGATTACAGCTGCGATGATTGACGAGTTTAAAAAACCAAAATCAGAGTCATAATATGTCACTGAACTTAAGGAAATTAAGCAATTTTCAAATGAATCAGTATGGGAGTTCGATCAACGTTATAAGACGTTGATAGCGATGGTGAGTTTTTTGGTAAATGAATTGCAACATAAAGAGTGGTTTATCGCGGGACTGGTACCACACATACGAGGACCACTGATGCAGCAAAAGGTTGACACACAAGTGGAGGCGCTGGAAATTGCAATGAAATTGGAGGCTTCACCGATTGGTGACGCAGGGATCGGCATGGATAGAGTACAGGCGCATCTGGCTAATATAACACTCCAATTAGAGGATATCAAGAAGGACAAGGATAATCATGGAGACATATGGTGTACTAGATGTGGGACTGAGGGACACCACAAAGACAATTGCCCAGAGTTTGAAGAATATTTGCAGTTAGGGGCCCCAAACCCCCTTCGGCAAGAAGGAATGCCATGGTGTACTGTATGTCTGACCATATGGCACTGGCCTGAAGAGTGCGTATACCTGCAAAAGACAGTGTCAAAACCAGTGAACTTATACTGTAAGTTTTGCCAATCGATGGGACATGATGAGAAGAACTGCAGGGCCTATGACCTGCTGCAAAAATGAATGGTTGACGCATACTTTATGAAAGGGGAGGAACCGCCGGTGATGAAGTAGCACCCACAATATAACCAGTAGTATGACCAGGAGAAATATAGGCACCCACAGTATCCCCCACCACCATATGGACAGCCGCGGTATGAACTGCAGCAGTATCAACAAATGCAGTACGAGCAACAGCCGTATCAACAATATGGACCACCACGTGGAGGCTATAGTGGAGGCTTCCGTGGAGGAAGAGGTCGAGGAGGAGCTGCTGACAGGGGACGAGGCCCAATCACCTATTATAATTGTGGTCAGCAGGGGCATTGCCAGAGGGACTGTCCAAACCCCACACCGCAATGTACATATTGCAGTGCTGCGGAACATAGTATTGAGGATTGTCCTCAACTTATAGCGAAATGGAAATTGAAGAAGAACCATAATTTGAATACTCCAAAACCACCACCTATAGTACAGATGATTTCGACAAAAGCCTAAGGTAATCATGCAACAGTAGGGATCGTAACACAGGGAGGAGCGGTAATAGGAGCCAATAAACCCAACACCCACATCAAACCAACAAAAACACGACAATGATAGGGTAAGGATGGTGTGAATATGGAACACGGTGTCTTCTTGGAAGCGGAGAGTGCAACAAAGAATCGACGACGGTCGGCTATGGAAGAAGAAGTCTACGACATGCCACCAACATTTGACCCAACAAGGCCTCAAAAGAAGGAGACTACCCTCAAAGCCTTCTTAGGAAGTTGCCTCGAGTTGGAAAAAGACCTAGAAGTATTGGAGGACATAGCAGGCCTACTATAGCGAAGGGGAGGTGCACGACTGGAACAAAAAGTCAACCATATACATAAGAGGAAGATGGGCAGAGAGATGTGGATGTCTGTGCAAATTGGAGAATTCGATGTCGACTCCATCATCCTAGATTTAGGATCAGATGTAAATATCTTGACAAAACAGACATGGGAGATGATGGGGAATCCACGGATGACCTGGTCACCAGTATAGATGTGATTGGCGAACCAAAGCAAAGTCATTCCGCTTGGACGGGTATGTCAACTACCGGTTGAAATTAAAGGGCTCCGAATGTATGTGGATTTCGACGTCATTGAAATTGTGGATGACACCAGTCCCTACCCAGTACTGTCGGGTATAGACTGGGCTCTGGAGAATCAAGCTATCATTGACTTCAAGAAGAGAATAACGTCTTTCGAAAACCATGAGCTAAGAGTCATCGCACCATTGGATCCAGCGGAAGGCCAACGCTACACAGAGTCAACCAGAGATGAATTTACAGAAGGATGGGACAATCTGTTCAACATTTCGGAAGATCATGTGAACCCCACCACGAAGGGAGAATTAGAATGGTGCAACACCAGTTCTGCATCCTCCGACTCAGATGAGGCCTTGGAGAATTGGCAGAACTGATTACACGAAGTCATACAAATGGTAGCCCAGGAAGAGTATGTGTTACCAACCTATGAGGTCTTACCCAACTTGGGTACGTTTCTCGCTGAATTTGAAAACAAAGCAGTAGAGCCACAGTGTCTTCTGGCCCTGGAAGCGGCCCTAAATGCCACTCTCATGTGATGGTGGGCAGCACATAAACCAAACATAACATCTTGTCCATTATGTCGATGCCTCCTGGAGGTTTGGTTCGGTGAAACTATGGAATACGACTAGGTGCGATATGATGGATGTGGAGACCCTAAAGCACATCTAAATGCCTGTCAACATCGATGGGATTTGAAAGCACGACAAGAATGGGTACATGCATTTGTACACACACTAGATGAGACACCACGGAGTTGGTATGTCGTTGCGGAACTGTGACATGGAACAACATCCTGGGAGTAGCTTACCATTGGGTTCAGTCAGACATTTTCATTCGCTAATAGCAATCCCCAGATTCACGCTACACTACAAGCAATCCGAGGAAAAATATTTGAAGAAGGACCGGTCGGGCAACCGATGACAAGGCCATGGACTACCACACCATAAATGTTAATGGAATGCTATAATATCATGGGGGAACCAGACGATGATGATGACCCCAGGGCAACGGATATACTAGAATCAGAAGGCATCCGCGGAGTTAGGGCACCAGAAATATCATTGGCCAAATTCTAGCAACCACTAAAGCTCAAAAAGGTGAACATTGGATCAGAAGAAAACCCAAAATTCGCAAACATTGGGGACTACTAGGATGAAATGACTGCTGCGACAGCGGCCCGATTTCTATTCGACAATGTGGTTACTCAATTTGGTTGCCCAAAGATTTTACTCAGTGATCAAGGAACACATTTCATTAACCAAACGATTGCAGCAATGACGGAGGAATTTCATATCCAGCACAAAAAGAGCACACCTTACCATCCTCAGGAGAATGGCACCATTGAGGCGTTTAATAAAATCCTAGAGAATGCACTCACTAAAGTGTGCAACATGAATCGAGACGACTGGGACCTAAAAATCCCAACAGTCCTTTGGGCGTATCGCACCACCTGCAAGCGACTAACAGGCCAAATGCCATTTAAACTCGTATACGGCCAGGAAGCTGTCATGCCAATGGAGTAAATAGTACCCAGTTTAAGGATCACCGCAACAACAGACATGAACGACGATAGCGCGCTCAACGAATGATTGACACAGTTATCACAATTAGACAAAGATCGGTTCATTGCAGGATTTCACCAAAAAGTAGAAAAGGACCGCCAAAAGGCATGGCATGACCGCTATGTCAAGACGAAACACTTATAGAAGGGGGATATAGTGCTGTTGTATGATATCAAATTCGCCAAACACCCTGGCAAATTACAAATGCACTAGTTGGGACCATACATTATCACTTTTATTACGGATAGAGGCGCAACACAGTTGCAAAGCTTGGATGGGGTACTGTTACCCAAATTAGTAAATGGGAGTAGGATGACGCCCTATCACCATGATCCGACACAGATCGGATGAAAAAAAAAAAAGATTGTTTTGCCGGATAAGCAAGGATTGTTTCGCCACTTCAGATATGGCATCGCAGCCAAACCATGACACTATCAAATCAGCACGAATGCGGCCTTTTTTGGTGATAGGTCTGACAGACACATACGATGATGATTAACAGTAGCATGGTTGGTGGTAACAGTGTGGACAGTTCACACAAATGACATTAGAAGCAGATGAGGGGGACAGTATGGTCACCCATCTCGCATGCAGGAACCCAGTCGCCCACACAGACGAAATGATGATCGAATCAGCGTACCAAACCAAACAGATCCACTGCAGAGGTCTTAATGAACATCCCTGATGACGAAAATGCATAAATACAGGAACCATACATCGTGTAGAGCCTCAAAGTAGTTGCTAGAGATAGAAGACCCATGCTAACAGGAAGAGAGGTTTTTGCATAACTTAGGAATTTCAAGGAGGATGTGGAAATGCTCCACTGCATTTCGTGCGGTGGCACACTTGGAGTACACCGGGCCCAAACAATGAGTATACATTAGCGCCTAGAGCAATAGGAAGTCAGGACACCCAGATATCACGACCCTAAGGTTTCATCCAAGACACTTAGGCACGAGGTAGTAGTTCAAAGCTCCCTGGTCCCAGTGAACACCAGAAGAACCAGGGTAGCAGGTCTCTAACCTTGGGAGGATATCATCCAAGGATCGAAATAGATGTGACGGAGTACGTGGCCTATTTCCTACCTTGGCGTCGTCGACAACTCCTTTCTCAGGAGAAGAAAAATGGAGGATAACCCAGTAGATTCCGACGAGGTAGATGATCAAGGTTCCAAGAGACTGGAGGATGAGTGCAGAAATTCCAGAACAGTGAACCAACAACCGACAAATGGGCAGACAAAGTACCCAACAACAAGTTCCAGACAGCAAGAATAGTTTCGAGTCGACCAGCTCATATGTGTACTAGCAGTGGCCCGCTAAAGTGGCTCAGGACGAACCACAATATTGTGTTGGGGGCCTGTTGGCATGGGACAGATCCGTTGGAAGTGTGGAAGCGGACAGATGCGAAAGGTTCATCCCGCAGAAAAAGGACCTTGCGCCATGTTTTGAGGAAATATAAGAAGTATTAAATTAGTTGAGTTGGTCATGTGGACCAGATTGTAATAAGAGATAAACATATAAATAGAACAAGATTGTAAGCCTAAGGGAAGCTAAGTTTGGGAGATTAATGCAATCTTTTGGATTTTGTTGTATCTGCGATAGGAATGACTTGACTATTCTTTGCGAGGTTTGTTCCACATATTTTAATGAATGAAGATGTTTGGTTATGAATTTTGTTGTTATGCAATGATGGGTTATTTAAATACTTTCTGTTTATTTGTGTTGATACACGTTGTTGGTTAATGTGAATGTGCTGTTAAATATGCTTTGAGATATATATGCGAATGATGGGTAAATAAACTGTGGTAAATATTGTAATCTCTGGGTAAATGTGCACATATCTTCTTCACAACTGCGGAAGCTTGGTTCCTGCAGCACCCTTATTCACTTCGGGTGAGACCTCCTCTACATTGCAGATGTTGTTGGAAGGGTAACCCCTTTCCGGGCTAGTGCGTAAGGGTTGTTGGTATTTTTTGATGATAGTGTGAACCCCTGTTGAGAAGAGTTGTGTCAGTAGTGGGCTGACAAATATCCGCCAAATAGAGATGGCAGGATCACAGATGGATGAGAAATTGGGTTGAGGCAAGGCTCGGGCTTACCTGTACGCAGGGAAATCACGTCATGAGGCATGCTTGAGGTGAGGGGTTTCGTGGTGAAGTGGGTTTCCAGTTGATCATAGTCGAGAGACAGTGGTCATTGACAGCCAATTGTTACCAATAGCACTCCCCCAGTTGTTACCAATAGCCTTGGGAGTCTCTAAGCCTCTAGGGCCTGTTATAGGACAGTGGTCATATTTTGCTTGAATACCCAACCACTCGTGCCTATTACAGGCCTTGGGAGGTTTATTCATCCTCCTAGAGATTGTTACAGGCTCTGGGGGATTGTATACCTAGCCCACAACAGGCTTAGTAAGCGATTGGGGAACTACAACATGTAATCTAAATGTTGTACAATGTGCATTGGCTCTAGTGACATACAAGAAGTGATCTCCTATCTCTTCATTATACCATTAGATGCTGCAAATCATAATGATATGTGGTTGAGTAATAACATTGTGGGTGAAGTAATGTGAATCCACAATATACATAGAAAGAAGCAAGGTGCATTGTATAATGCATGTGGGGTCATAAGAGCGGTATCATATCAATATACCACGTAGAAATATAAAGGGGTATAAAAAATGTTAATGAAAAAATTGATACATACAATATCTAGTGAAAATAAGGGTTTTTTTAAATTGGGAAGGGATATTGGGAGGGGGTTAAAAAAAATGATTTTGGAAGGTATTTTCCAATATTTAGTGAAATTAGGGGTATTGTTTCATATGCCACGAACAAACGTGCTATGATAGCGGTTTATTGAGTGAAGCCCCCTTGCTTTATCCATCTATAAAAGTATTTTACCACTTATTTAGCCTCATCCCAAGGAAAAAGCAAAATATGACATTGTTTCCCTATGTTTGGGCAATGCTAGTTCCTAGTAAATTAATGCTAGCATTAATTTTTTAGCATTAATTGTTTGGTTTTCTAGTACCTTGTTTGAATTTCGAATACCTTCATGCAACCACTGCCATTGTCATACCATTGTCTTGATATTCCACCACCCTATGCAAGTAGTCACCACCCTGATCATGGTCACTACCCTCTTCATGGATATGTTTTGGATATGTGGCTATGTTTTGATAGCACCTTGGCCACATCAACATTAACTTGTCATTGCATTAACAATTGTGCCACCACCTTTGCCTCCTTGTCAGATATTTAAATCCCATGCTCTTCATAGTAGCATGAAGGATTATGGTGATGGATCATCCTATAAGGCTTGGAGATTAATGTTGTTGTAGAGGTTATGCAAACGTAAGTTGTTTCTTATGCTTTAATTTTCCCTCTATGCATTGCAATTTCACTCTCTTATATATCAAATGTATTGGAATCCAATGACATATAGTACATGCTTAGAATTCAAAACAAAACAATAAACATGTTGTAACACAGACAATTAGTTGGATAAGGATTTTGGATATTCTTTCCATGGGAACAATGCTATAGTAATATTGGGGCTTTGAATACAACCTCATCTTAAACCTGCACCTTGAATAGGTCTCATTTTAAACTTTGGAGTATTAAACATTTTAATCTATGGAGTATTAAACTAGAAAAATTACAATTTCCTTTGGCAATAACCATCATCCATTTCATGTCTTGCATCTTCAATGAAAAACTATTTTAACTCTTGCACCGCAACATCTATACGAATTTTACACCAAACTAAACCAACAATTGTTGATTATGCTTCAAGAACAAAACCTATAGCCTTTGCAGTGACCTTTTGAAATGGATAAAAGTCTATTTTATACGTCTTAAAAACCTTAGAAAATAGAAAATGACTATCAATTGAAAAAACTATTAAAATGTCTAACAAATGCAATAAGCTTACCTTTAGGAGAAAGAAGTCCTCTTGGCTTGCTAGAAAAATAAAACTATTCTAATTCACAGTACATGACATAAATATTGCTCAGTAACTAGTTTTTCTTAGTGTCGTGCTTTATAAACAAATACTAACCAATCACCTTTCTAGCAAATGCTTGTGCTCATGCTTGTCACCCCACCATGATTTGTAGAGAACAATGGACAGGGTTAAATGATATTTCCTAGTCTCAAGTGTCGATCCAAGCTTGTTGGTGTAGTTTTTGGGACATAGAACCAAATGATAACGCCCCTCACCTTGGTTTTTGCAATGCATATTGCACATTTCTTCCCACCCAGGCATTGTAAAAACTTTCTTGGGTTATGAAAATAGAAAACTTCTCCAAATATGTTCTATTCTTTGCCCAAGTAAACACGAATTTTGAATCAAAAGTGTTCTTGCTTCATTTTGTATGCATTTATCTCATATTACCACTCATTATGTTATTGAAACAAAGGCTATTTTGATCGACTAGAGGTTGGAAAAACTAGCTAAAAGAATGACATCCAGTCTCACAGTAGTGGGACACAACAATCCTTTCATAGAACATTCTACATTGATACAACTCATACTTGAAAGACCCTTTCTTCCCTTGGAACTACCTTGAAAGATTTTATGTGGTCTGATTGGTTGTGTAGGTAGTTTGAATCATAGTAGCATAATACAACCATATTGGTAGTTCGTATACGAAAATTCTGAACAAATTCAAATTCATCGAATATTCAATGTAGGTATAATACATATACATATATTTAGTAGTAGATAAATTTTAATTATTTAAACATTATAAAACATAAATACCATGAAATTTCATAGGTTCTTATTAAAATACTTATTAATAAACAATTGCAGTCTCTCACACTTTCCATATCCGAGGTTGTTGAGATTTTATATTATTGTTTTTTAATTATATGTTTCATTTTATTATATAAATGTCTACGTACATTTATGGTATATTTGTGAATGTTGTGAATATTTATTTAAAAGTATTATATATAAGCAATCTACTTCCATATTTTATTCGTACTAGATTTTTTCATTACATATTTTTTCCGTATTGAATCTTATTTGTATATGTATTCATACTTGAATTATGCAACTATGGTTTTGGTGCAGGGCCCCTCAGAGACCTACCTTATTTATGAGAAATAACCTCTATTTTAGTCCGTAGCTATTACCAAAATGGTACAATGACTAAATGGCATTCATCTTCTTTCTTTAGAACTCGATTCCTTTTCTCACTTGATCAACCCAAAATGTCATTCATGCACTTCTGCAAGACGTAGTTCAAAGAACCTCACGAATCTCTTCAACCGTGGCATTTCTCGAAAAAAACTTGCGTGTCACACAATAGACCCCACTTTACACAAAACCCAGATCGCGGAATCTCTAAATTCGTCTTCGTTTGTCCAGAAACTGGGCTGCAAGTTCAATGACGGTTTTCTTCTTCTCCGGGCATTTGTTTCTTGAAATTCATAGGAACTTCAGTTCCTCAATCGCGTCCCCCCTCTCTAAGTAATCTCATACAACAGCATAACCATTAACAAGATTTCAATCTCGTTCTACGGCAGTACATTCATACACATAAATGAAACTTATCAAAATCACAGTGCTTTTAATAAGAAATCTATTGTAGGTTAAAATCATCAATTCCATACATTCAAATACACAGAGTTACACACAGGTTAAACATAAGACTCTGTTTCTTTTTCATTGATTCAAAATTTTGTGAAATGCACCAAATCTTGCTACTCTACTGCTGTACATGGTCCATCCCCCAGCTCTTCTCTTCAATCGATCTCTTGAACCCTAACCTCCTCTTCTACGACCTAGCTCTTCCTCTTCCTGACCCTCTCTCTCCCGAGAGTTACAAAATTATGTCTTTTTTTTTTCTCGAATTTCCATTAGCTAGATTCTATCTAACAGGCACTTGCCCAAATTTAAGAATTTCTTTCTAAGTTTAGCCAACTAACTCCTAAAATTTGTAACAGTTTAACTCAATGGCTTAGTCTCCTCGTAGGGAGCTATAATTAGCCATTTTATTCCTATTCAAACTCTTTAATTGACAACAAATAAGATTATACTCCTAATTACAAACAATAAAGCATTTAATAAATTTCTCCTTCAGATTTAGGACTGTCAGCCCTCTTTGCTTAAGCCACAACATGTGACCAGCTTGTCACATTGCTGGCTTTGCCTGGACGCTCCTGCATCAAACTCCCACGGTAGAACAATTATGACCTCCAGGTCATATGCATATAATTCCCAATCACCTGGTTCCCAAACCTTGTACTGCAACTCCTCACTATAATCACTTTCAGCACATTCTTGTTCTGACCTCAAATTGCCAGGCTTCCACATCTTATATTGTAAGCTATTATTGTCTTCTCCTAGAATTTCCTTTTTAGTTAATGTATTGAAACAATTCATCTCTTCCTTATTCATATTGCACATTCTCTTGGAATGCCTTGGAATAACTATCCACAACTCATCAAGTTCTCCATCCAACTTCAAACTTTCACTTTTAAGCTGTCGATTGCTTTCTACCACCCTTACATCCTTAATTTCCTTGGGGAAATCTCCCTCTATAACATCTATTGGTTGTTCCTGAACTTCAAGTTTACTTCCAAGAAGTAACTTCAACTCTTTGACTAGGATATCATATTCATTCTTCCCTTCCTTTGTACCAGCAAACATTCTATAAGTTTGAAAACTAGTATTTATCCTCATCTCAACAAGCTCCTTCAGCCAATATTTCGGCAACTTAACTTCCCTGAGATATCTCCCACATTCTGTATCATGTTGATCATAGCATTCTATTTCTATACTACCTTCACTTTCTATCTCAACAATACTGTATTGCTTGAGATCAACCACCTTTCCCATTGCACTCAACATTTCAGATTTCAAATTACATTCCACAATTTCACTTCTATTGTTGCTTCTCAAGACAATTTCCTATTTATCTTCACCATACTATAAAGACAGCAATAGTTTCTCTCTATGAGACATCAAAGTCACATTTCTTTCTACTTCAGCTTTATCTTCGAAATCAATTTTCTGTTTTGCATTCACTTTATATTTCCCTATTTCTAACATAGATTTGTATCAGATTTACACAAATCTTCAGACACAAAGTATTCACTGTATTTGCTCAAGAATTCATATTTCTTGACTGCCTCTTTTCCAGATTTTTCATTGATCACAATCTCTTCATCTTCACTCAGTTCCAATTTCACAATCTGAATGTTCATTTTTTGTTTTGCTAGTCTATCCTCCAAGAGACTCAGCTCATACCACAAATCTGCCAACTCATTTGAAACTTCTTCCAAAATCTCTACACTTTCTTTATCATTCTCTTCCTCTACATTAATTATCAACCAGCCTTCTTTGTATTGGTTTTCTTCAAGGTTAACATCCTTCAGAAATTGATGATCACCCACAATGTATTCAGTAGCAACATTCAGTAGTTGCTCTTCTTTAACTTTAGCCTTCAATGTCTGTCCCATATTTACAAATTCTTCCACAACAGTATTCATTAACTGTTCATTTTCCTTTCTCACAAGATTATAAAAATATTCTTCCTGATCTTGAAAAGCTTGAGCTTTTCTTTTCTCATCTTCTATGACAACATGAGATAGTTGTCCTGCTTCAGTATTCCCTACATTCACCTTCAAAACATTAGTTTTAAAATCACGAGATTCTAAGATCTCTCTAGACGATATCATCATCAATTTTTTCAGCTGACTTCCATTGTCAAGACACTTCATCAAGTTCTTCTTGAATTGTATATCCACTTCATCAATTTTCCAAGGGAAAATTTCTGATTCATGTTCACATGAATAGACTTCTTTCTGCATTATCTTTCCTTGCTCCAGATCAACCTTCTTGAGCTCTCTATCCTTTCTCAAGACTAATGACTGTAATATTTGCCTTTGCTGCAATGTAAACCACTGCACTCTCTTTCTCTTCATCACCCATCCATAATGTTCATCTCCATTGCTTTCCTGAATCAGTCTCTCTAGTTTACTGAGTCTTCCTCTAATATCAACAAGCTCTTTGTCATTTCCCTTCTGACTTGTAATCTACATGTCCTTCAGCCGAACATTCTTCTTCACTTGATTGTAATCTTTCTCTATATTCCTCGTATGAACATTAGTAGTCATCTGTCTTCCTATATTCATGACAACATCAAGAAACTGTCTTTTATTACCCATCCTTGAGCAATCTTCATGGACACAACTAGCCATCTTCTTCTTTACTTGTGTGACAATTCCAAGTGATTGTTCAACATATTTTGAATTTGTAAAACCTGCATACATACAACAATTATTAGTTTCAAAATTATAAGGCTTCAATGCCTCTTTTGTGGTCTCATACATCAGTTCTTCTAACTGGTTTTCGTCCTTCCAAGGATCTATGAAACCATCATCTAATCTCATGTCTTCATCTTCATCACTACTCTCATCAAGAGCAGATCCCTGTTCAGGTTCACACAGATAAACCTCTTCCTCAACACACATTCTTTGTTGCAACTCAGCTCCTCTGAGTTCTTCTTCCAACTGAACTCTTGTACCATACTCCAGTCTTCTTTGTAACTGCATCCACCTAACTCTTTTCCTCTGAAGAATCCAGCCATACCATTGGTCCTCCATATTCCTCTGTACAAACTCTTCTATTACTTCTAGCTGCACTTTTATTTCAGCCAACTCCCTATCAAGCTTTTCCTGACTTGATCTTCTATGACCCTTTTCTAAGCCTTCACTATGATTATCAGCAACCACAGTCTTTTTTCCCTCATGAACTCCCCTTTGTTCATCATGGACTACAACCAATCCATCACTACAAACTGACTCCATCAACTTGTCTGTAGATACCACACCAAGTCTTCCCATGCTTGGCCTTCTACTGGCATCTCTACTGGTTTCTCTTTTTTGATTGTGACTCCTCCTTGAACCTCTAAGAAAACCATCAATGGTCATCTCTTCTTTCCTCTGTGGACTCATCTTGTTCCACCTTGTGAACTGCAAACAACCTCTTCTACTTTTGAAACAAGTATAACACTTGTTCCCAGTCCCAAGTCATCTCTTGGTGACTTTGCTTCTTCTTGGCTCTTCACACAGAACCTTCCCTTGAGCACTCCTGCTCTTCATCTTTCAAAGTTGATAGGTTGTTGCTTTACACCTACTCACCTTCCTTGGAGAACTATAGTTAGTCTCCGCTCTCCAACAATACACTTTGCTGCCTTAGTTCATTCACAATTTCTTCTTTTTTCTTTCACTTGCAAGCAAGTTATTTCTTCATATGAAAGCCAATGAATATTGAAATCATTGACTCTCACTTCCTACCAGTATCCGCTTTAGCCAAAACAATGCTGCAACTTCACCAATCTCGCTAGCTAAAATTCCTGAGTCTTTTCCCCTTCTTTAAGAGCTTTGCTTGCTCTTCTCCTTCACATCCTCCAGGCTATGATTCACTATCACACTTTTCCCTTCAACTATTTCCTGCCAAGAACACATGCATATCATCTTATACAATCAAATGACAAGACATCATCACTTACCAAACTTCCTCAACCTTGCCTGGCGAAAACCCTTCTTACTGTCTGCAATTTCTTCTTTGTTGTGAATTCTTCACAAGCCACTGTCCACAAATATTTCTTGCAGATTCCTCATTTGTTCTTCCCAAAGAACCTTTTCTCGCTCTGATACCAAAATTGGTGTAGAGCCCCTCAGAGACCTGCCTTATTTATGAGAAATAACCTCTATGTCAATCCGTAGCTATTACACCAAAATGGTACAGTGACTAAATGGCATTCATATTCTTTCTTTAGAAGTTGATTCCCTTTCTCACTTGATCAACCCAAAATGTCATTCACGCACTTTTGCAAAATGCAGTTAAAAGAACCTCACGAATCTCTTCAACCATGGCATTTCTTGAAAAAAAACTCCCATTTCACACAAGAGACCCCACTCTGCACAAAACCCAGATTGCAGAATCTCTAAATTCGTCATCGTTTGTCCAGAAACTGGGTTGCAAGTTCAGTGACGGTTTTCTTCTTCTCCATGCATTTTTTTCCTGAAATTCATAGGAACTTCAGTTCCTCAATCACGTCCCCCCTCTCTAAGTAATCTCATACAACAGCATAACCATTAACGAGATTTCAATCTCGTTCTATGGCAGTACATTTACACACAGAAATGAAACTTATCAAAATCACAGTGCTTTTAATAAGAAATCTATTGCAGGTTAAAATCATCAATTCCATACATTCAAATACACAGAGTTACAAACATGTTAAACATAAGACTGTTTCTTTTTCATTGATTCAAAATTTTGTGAAATGCACCAGATCTTACTACTCTACTGCTGTACATGGTCCATCCCCCAACTCTTCTTTTCAATTGATCACTTGAATCCTAACCTCCTCTTCTACGGCCTGGCTCTTCCTCTTCCTGACCCTCTCTCTCTTGAGAGTTACAAAATTATGTCTTCTTTTTTCTTCTCGAATTGCCATTAGCCAGATTCTATCTAATAGGCACTTGCCCAAATTTAAGAATTTCTTTCTAAGTTTAGCCAACTAACTCCTAAAATTTGTAACAGTTTAACTAGATGGCTTAGTCTCCTCGCAGGGAGCTACAATTAGCCATTTTATTCCTATTCAAACTTTTTAATTGACAACAAATCAGCTTATACTCCTAATTACAAACAATAAAGCATTTAATAAATTTCTCCTTCAGATTTAGGATTGTCAGCCCTCTTTGCTTAAGCCACAACATGTGACCAGCTTGTCACATTGTTGGCTCTACCTGGACGCTCCTGCATCAGGTTTGGATGGTATAAGGGGAATGGTATTCATCCCTAAAGAGGAATTTTGTAAAGAACATGCATAGGTCAGAGGTGGCTCAACCCTTTAAGTGCGATAGCTACAATTGTTGAGGGATGGGTTAACATGACATGCATCATGGGCACAAATGCAATGATGTGTTCCAAATCACAAATAAATGAGCTTCTCTTAGGTCCCTCTCTTAGCTCCACCAAGCTGAGTGATTATTTTTGACGTAAATGCAACCTCTAGTTAAGTCAATCTATATAGTGACATACTATGTATAACATATTGAATGGAATGTAAGAAAGATGAAGTGGCATATCTTTGACATATTGGTTAATGTCTACGATCTAGTTTTTCCCTTGCTTGGGTTATACAAAAGTCGGATTTCATTTTAATAACTACAAGGTTCCACTCAATTCAATAGTTGGATCCATGGTTTATATAAGTGTATGTGTTTTTGTATTTCAATTTGTAATGTCCCCATTCAAATAAATTAATAATAAGGAAATTCCATCAATCCTATGTCTAGTTCGCTAGGTTGGATGGAGACATGACGATTTGCAATAAGGGAGCTAATAAATGGTGTTTGGACATTAGAATAGAATAATTATTTAATAAACGATCTAAATAAATAAATTCAAGAGAAAATCAAAGTGGAAATTGGTCATGAAGATACATGGAGTTTGTGGGACCCACACAAGCTAGAATTTTTGTGCCACATGGCATCCTCCTCTTGCAATTTCGAATCCATGGGAAGCCTAATGTTCTTGGGATGAGTTAGAAGGATAATACACTTGCCCATATGCATCATAGGTCGAATTTGTCTGGAAGTGTAACTTACATGAGAAAGGAAGAGTCAAATTAGAGGTTCTTGGACACTTGGGCTAGAGTCCTTAACATCTATGACACCAATGATGAAGATGCTATGACATCTATGACAAATTGTAGACCTTAAGGCTGACATCTCTCCATCATGACATGGCAGACCTAAAAATAGCATCTAGGTGAGTGCACAAGGGAGTTGGAGAAGGCCAAGAAACGCCTCCTCGAATTTGTGGAAGGTGGAAGGCTAGGAAGTGGGAGACATGTGGCAATACTTCAATCACTCCCTAATTCGAATTGGATTGGAAACTATGGGTGGAATTGGAACCTTAGAAGGCTAAGGATGTTCATAAAATACAAGAATGAAGTAAGAGAAGGTCTTTTGGTCATTTTGAGAATTTGCATTTGTGAAGAGAGCTAGTGGAATACTAGTCTACTTTCCTTAGCCAATTTCGAGGGTGAAAGATTCCCATCCTAGTTGGTTTATGGAAAGGCCACTCATAAATTTTATGGGAGCTTTAATGGAGTCTTTATTTTCAGGTGTAAGCTACAGGGAAGCTCGTCGTTTCTTCTAGTGCACCTCACTCCTTCAACCATTTCCAGTTTTCATTGCATATTATTGATCATTGAGGATAGGCGCTTTTGGTGAGCTATTGTACTCTTTGGGGGAGCTTCTAACGCCCCATTTATTTTGTAATAAGATGAATATAATCTGTTCTTCATGCTCAGAAATGTACCAGGTCAAAAATCCACTTGAAATGATGTAAATCTGATTTTTAATGAACAAATGATGCCATTTCCCCACTATCTTGATGTATAGCAATGAAATATTGATGGATTCAAATGGAAGAGAATTTATCTGATGTATTTATGATTAACGGACTATCATTAATGAGATTCACAAGTTTCGTGTTCAGTACTTGTTGTGGCCACAACAGATCCCATGCTTATTTAAGCACGAGAGCCCCGATCTTAATAAACACTAAGGTGTTTGCGTGAGTTACTTTGTAAATATTAGATTTTTGTCGCCTATGCCTTTGATTTGCTTGTTTGCAACTGTTGTTCATTTTTTCCCAAGGTATTTCGGTTTGAAAGGAAGGGAAAGCTAAACTTTTGGTTATTTTGTTGATTGTTATCATCACTCCGAAAATCAGCATTTGGAGTCTCCGAAACCCGCAACCCGACATTTGCGGGTTGCAGCATTGTTATTTTAAATTTTGGAATTTGGTGATCCCGCAATCCGCAACCCGACATTGCGGGTTGCAAAATTGATCGGTAATAAGATCAAGGAATAAGTATCCCAAATCTCGAACTCTGCAATGGCGGCATTCGGCTTTCGGGATGGTCGTTTTCGTTTATTTGCTATGTGCTCCCGAAACTCGCAATTTGTGAATTTCAGAATGCGGCTTTCAGGATGGTTATATGACTTCAGAGTGTGACGTTCCCGAGAACCGTTACCCGCATGGTTGGTTTTCAGCTTTTGGGAATCCTTTTCGATTTTTATTTTTTCTACCCGCAAACCCACACTTTCGGATTTTGGCTTGCAGAATCCTTGAATAAAACTTCATGAACGTGATTGAATTCAATTTCGTATCTCGCTCCAGCTAATCTCAGCTGCCCATTGCTATGAACTTGCGGTTATGTTGATTTTGGGTAATCAGTTATGTTAGGATGCGTTATTTTGTCTGTTGAAAACTGGTTCTCCCAAATCATCATTTTTCTGTAACAGTGGATACTACTACAAGATTGTCAATTGCTTCATGTTGGATGGACACCATTGCTCTTCCTTAAGTTCGTCGTGTCTGATCTCGAGTCTTCACAATTTGTCATTATTCTTCCGCTTCTTAATGATCATGCCTTTTCACTTAAATTTCGACTTCAAAGATTCTTTTCCTTCTTATGGGAGTTGGGTCAGATTAATCCAATTTGATACATGTGAAGAACTGATCACTAGTGTACCGGGACTTCTAATCGAGACTCTTCATTGGTCATTTCTGTCACCGCAGCCTCCGTTTCCATTGTTAATTACCAGTTGTAATTATTGATCGGGGATTGCTTATAACAATGTGATCGTAAAGGCAATTAAAAATCATGTAAGCAGTAATCGAGCCTGTACTTCGCATAAGCTTAAACTCAAATCTTCGTCTTTTTCATAACAGTTGAAGTAATTATAATGGGTTCGCTGCCTAAGTTTAATCATTGCAAATTGCCCCGCTCAATCGATATCACCCTGCCTATTGGTCTTAAAGTAGCAATTAACGTGAAGATTCTACACTATTCATTGCTTTCTGTAATAGGAAACATTTTGTATAGTGTTCTGGGAATCTTGTTATCTAAGGTTTTCCCAGGATGAGTGATTTTCATGCAGGAGGTGAACCTTCTAATGTTCTTGTTAATGATGAAGAACTTTTCCCTTTGTTATATCAAGAAACGTTGTCACCACTATTTGATGCAGGTGTTCCTGATTTTAGCAGCGGCAGCAGTGAAGAGGACTTTGAAGTGTTATCTTCCTATGTGAAAAATTCCATGGAGCAGAGCGAGGAAGTTCTGGAAGAATTAGATGACTTTGATGATGATCTCATATGAGACTTTATAATCAATGGAGAACCCGACGTACCGGCCATTGTTTTTGAGGTAAATCCTTTAATGGATTTCTCTGTTTCTGGCCATGAATTATCTGACCCCGAATTTCTTACACCAGATGTTCCACAAACCATGCCATTCGTCGAAGATAATGAGCAATCGGTTATTGAATCTCTATGGTGCCACGAGACCTTACCTGACTAAAGAATAATTCTTTGTAAGATCTTTAAGAGATAAGGTGGCGGAAAATCCTTCAAGCTGGAAAATAGAAAGTTTTATTGGATCGACGGTTGGAGCCGATTTTGTAATTTCTATTTTGTATAATTTCTCCTTTTGGGATTTTGGGAAAATTTGAGTATTTAAGGAGGAATGTTACCCTTAGCAAGGGGTTGGGAATTTTGATTCAGCAGGAGTATGGACTGAAGATGCTCTGTCTATTCGATCCATTGTAATTTTTGTACAAGACTTTTATATGCAGTAAAGTTATCTTTTCTCCACCTTCTTGAGTTCTTCAAATTTCTTTGAGAATCGTTGAGTTAAATGTTTCAAATTGTCATCAGTTATGCGTTTAATTTATTGTAGGTCACCTATTGATGTACATGGTCTTTCATATTGATTTTTCTGTTTGTTTTGACCCATGTTCTGAATTGTCCTATCAAATTTCTTTAATTGAACAATTCTCATATTTATATTTTTGCAAATGATTCGATGCAATTGAATATGTATAATCAATTACTAATTTTTCAATTAACAATGATTACAGATCAGTTGTTTGAATAAGCTCAAAGCACGTAGAAGAGTTGTCTCTTAATTTTTATTGATTGATGATCGTTCAAGCTACAAGTGGAAGAACCCGAAGACATTTCTGTTTAAGGTATCTAGTACTTATTAATCACATTTTAAACCTGATCTGCACAATATCAGCTTTCCCTCTTTAGTTCAGATCTGACTTAGCATATATTCTTTTCTTAGGTAGGTTAGGTTAGGTTTGTTTACCAGTTATCACACTCTGTTTTCCTTAAACAGGAAAACTGATCTTTGGAAGATCAAACCTTTTACTCTTAGAGTGCCAGCGGAGGCCAAATATCCATGGGTGATTACCATACCAAACAACTCGAGGATAGGGTAACTCTTACGTAGGGTTAACTGAAGCCTTTGGGTGGGTTTTCATCCCCTGTTGTGTGCCTTGGAACCCATTCCAGCACTTTGCACTTACATTGCACATCCGAGGCATCAACAAATGGCGCTAGAAGGAGGGCAGCTAGTAAAGCATGCCTAAACAAGCTATTAATAAACCTCCTCCAGCAAGTACTTCAATGGTTCAAACCCGAAGCCAGACTAGGGCTTCAACTTATGAACAACCAACCGACTCGCAACCTACAGTTCTCTCGGTTACATCCACGCAACCTACAACTATAATTGTCACACCTGTGGTACAACAGGAGAACAGAAGAGAGGTTATTTTCACATCACCCACAAGGGGACCCATCTCATTAGAGCAGTTATTGAAAACATCTGCCGATAGGGTTTTAATATTTGAACAACGTCTTGTCAATCAAAGAAGATGTGGCTTGGAAGCTTTAAACTTAGAAGGTGTTTTGCAGGCTAGCGATCGAGAAGAACACCAAGTTCCCACTTCACACCCCTCTGATCCATCTGTTCAAAATACTGATAGTTTTAATGCACAGGATCAACATACAACTGATCAACAATTTGAAAACCAGGACCAAATTAATCGACTAGATTCTCCTGAATATAATCCTGAGACCACTCACACAACAACACCAGGTCAGCCAAATCTTGGAGCAAGCGGTCCACCACCATCCCCTCCTTCATCTTCATCATCTTCCTCAGACGAAGAAAATTCCTCTAGTTCGTCATCTGAAGAAGAAGAACAAGAACCTCCAATGGATGGAGAAGGTCAAAACAGACCTTGGCTTGACCAAGGGGCAGTTTTCATACTAGGTGATCAACACAGATTACCAAAGAATCCTGAGAAATGGCTGCCTAAATACAACCTTGATGACAAGATACCTACGTTGGACCACACAAAAAATTTCATGCAAGCAATTAGGCTTAGAAGTGTGTTACATGAGGATGTAGTATGCAGACTTTTCCCATATACCTTTGAGGGTAGAGCCGCCACTTGGTATTTCACTTTGCCTTGCTCAATCTATAACTTCCTGGGATGAATTCGAGAAACAATTTACCTAGAAGTTTGGGGATGACAAAACACCGCAAGATCTTGTCTTAGAGTTGTCCTCCATGAAATCCAAAGGAAAAGAAAGAGTAAAAGACTTTAACCAAAGGTTTTCATATCTCAAAAACATGATTCCTGCCAATCTCCTTCCTGCTGAAGAGTTATTGGTGGCTTATTATGAAAAGGGTCTGCCTCCCCCTATTGCAATATGGGTCAAAAGGGCACAAAAGGGTACTTTAATGGAAGCTTTTGATGAAGCAATCCAAGTTGAGAAAGACATATTTTGTCTAGAAGACAACCCTGAAACTTCAGAAGGACAACCTTCTACTTCTAGGAAGAAAACTGATAATGTCCCTAAACCCATAGTTCAGAATAAGGATACTTTTGATATGACTGAGATGAAAAAATTCCTTCAGAGGATGTCAAATGAGATGGTAGATTTGAAGAAGAACACTAATGATAATCAGAATCAGGACAGAGGTTTTGTAAGGCCACCATTCAGGAGACCTTACCAGCCTCCACAAAATCCACCAGCACCAAATCTAGCGGATGCACTCACAAATGAGGAACTCTTTTCCATTTTTAGAGCATTGACAACAGAATCTCAAGTTAATCCCGACACTTCCAACGATCAGACTACTCTTGATTCTCCACTACTTGAAGAAGAAACGGAAGGTGACCCACTTGTTGATGTTGTGGGATGCTTTTCAAAACTGTCTATGTGTGAAGAAGAAGAAGAACCTGAGGCGGTGTTTAACACACAACATCCTTATAATACAAGGTCAAAATCACAGCCACCTCAACAACCTTCATCCTCTTCCCCGATTCCCACGAGAAACAACCCTGTCCCACAGAAGGATATAGTCCTCCCTCAAATGGAATACAACCTGGTTGAAGATTTAAAAAGGGTCAAAGCAAACATCTCTCTGTTTGAGCTGCTTAAAATTCCTGCTATGAGGGATTCATTACCTAAAAACATGGTAGTCAAATAGCTTAGAGAATTATAGAATAATAATCTAGACTCTGCCGCTAAAACTGATGATCAAAAAACAACAAGTAAGAGAACTCCTCCTTTTTCACTCACTTTTGAGATTTTCAACCGGAATGTGCACAACTGCATGATAGATTCAGGAGCGTCATCGAATGTGATGCCCCTCTCTGTTTGCAGAAAATTGAATGCAACGTGGGAACCCTGTCCAACCCAGATTGTGCAACTTGACAGATCCAAAGTCAGAGTGGTTGGCAAATTGAGGAATGTTCTACTTGCATTGTCAGCTGATCCCAGGATCCATTAGACAGTTGACATTGTGATAGCTGACATCCCAGAAGCTTATGGGATGTGGTTGAGCAGGGACTGGTCAGAGAAGCTTAAAGGTTATTTTGCAACTAACTGGTCCCACTTATGGTTGCCATACAATGGTCAACCGAATAAAATTAAGATCAACAGAGAACCTTTTATGAAACAAACTGTTACTGATCTTAATGCAAGTGAGCCTGCTGGTTATCCCACCTCTCGTATGAAGCAATTTACATTTGATACCTTTTTTGGTGAATTCCCAGCTGATGTTTCACCAGAAAAAAGCATTCATAACGAATCACATATCACTCAGGTTACTTCTGTACCTTTTTCTGGTGAAATTGTGCATAATGTATCTCCTGGACTTTATTTTTCGATGGTTCTAAATCCAAGGAGGGAGCTGGAGCAGGTTGTGTTCTTATTGATCCTACAGGAATGAAAATCATGATTGCTTGTAGATTAGAATTTGACTACACTAATAATGTAGCCGAATATGAAGCTCTTGTGCAGGGGCTCAGGAAAGCGATTGATTTGGGTGTTCAAGCAATAGAATGCTATGGGGATTCCGAAATTATAGTCAAACAAGTCAGAAATAAGATACACTATTTATCTCTGCGTTTGTCTAATTATCAAAAGCTGGTAAGGGAACTAACCAACTCACTTTCAGCATTCAATATTAAATCAAGTCCTAGATCACAAAATTTTGATGTAGATCTGTTAGCAAATACAGATTCTAGACTGATTCCGCCGGAAGGTATGTCTCCTCAAACGTTTTCAATTGAATTGATCTACAGACCGTCTATTCCAGATAATGTGACTAATTGGAAAGTGTTTGATGATGATCGACAGATAATTGACTTCCTCACTGCTCAGGACACATTCCAGGACATGGCCATCGATGAAGCATAACATGAAAAGTTTCTCAATGATTCCTCAAACGTCATCCCGAAGTCAATGATCAATCTAGAAAATTTTTACGATTTACAGGACAAATTCAAATCTCAGACTAATTGTAAAACTCAAAGTTCGTCTCTAAATTATGAGCGAGTCAACCTAGGCACCGAACAAGAACCTCGTTTCATCAATTTGGGAATTGATTGCTCCCCTGAAGAACGCAGAGCCATTATTGTGTTGTGTAAACAATATAAACATGTCTTTGCCTAGACTTATGAATAATTGATAACATTTGACACTAGTGTCATGTTCCACAACGTACCCATGAAACCAGAGGTCAAGCCATTTCAACAAAAGCTACAAAAAATGCACCCCAGTTTAGAGTCTTCTGTTAAAAGGGAACTGGAGAAGGTACTCAATGCTCGGATTATCTTTCCGGTCAGGCACACTCAGTGGATCGCCAACTTAGTACCTGTCCGTAAGAAAAATGGAGAAATTCGACTCTGTGTTGATTTCAGGAACCTAAATCGGGCTTTTGAGAAAGATAACTACCTCGTTCCACCTATGGAGCAGATTCTTCAGAAGGTAGCCAGGTCAGAGATGTTTTCTCTCTTAGATGGTTTTTTGGGGTATAACCAGGTGATGGTTTCCCTGGACGATCAATTGAAAACAACCTTCAGAACCCCATGGGGTACTTTTGCTTACAGATGGATGCCTTTTGGGTTGATTAATGCTAGAGCTACTTTTCAGAGAGCTATGGATATAGCTTTCCGAGGGTTAATGCATAATTCTGTTGTAGTTTATCTTGATGATATCACTATTTATTCTAAGAAACGACATGAACATGTGTTTTCTTTGAAACAAGTTTTTGATCGCTGTAGAAAATTCGGCATTTCTCTCAACCTGAAGAAATCTATTTTCGCAGTAACTGAAGGAAAGCTTCTGGGCTTCATTGTTTCGAAAGAAGGTATGATTATTGACCCTGAACACACAGAGGTCATTTCAAAAATTGGTTTAAATAGTTTGCGCAAAGCAATGCAATCCTTCCTAGGTAAGATCAATTTTGTACGGAGATTTGTACAAAATTTTGCCCAAATAGTCAAACCATTACAACTTTTGGTCAAGAAAGACATGCAGTTTACTTGGTCACAGGAACAGAGAGATGCGTTTATCATAATTCAAAAGGCCATTGCAGAAGATCCTTCCCTCATGTCCCCAGATTTTGATAAGGATTTCATTCTTTATACTTTCGCCACTGATTTTTCTTATGCAGCTGTGCTAACGCAAAAACATGATAATGATGCAGAAATCCCCATCTCTTTCATGAGCTCAACATTCAAAGGAACTGAGCTTAAATATTCACAGATCGATAAGAAAGCCTATGCAATGTATAAATCTGTCAAACATTACAGACCCTACTTGCTGAAGTCTCGAACCAAAGTCATTGTTCCATATTATGCTATCAGGAATGTCCTCATTCAAAAAGAGTTAGGGGAAAAGAGGGCCCATTGGATGACTGCCCTACAAGAATATGATCTTGAGATCAGACCGGAAAAAATTGTAAAAGGGAAGGGCCTTTGTCTTCTTACTGCACAATCCAATGACCCGGCACAGCAACTGTCTGAATGGTACCGCGAGGAAGAAATTCCCTCAGGTGTTGTTAACATTATCGATGCCTCGACATCAGAATGGTATGACGATATCAAATTTTTTCTGAACCATGGGTTTGCTCCTGAAACTCTTGACTTTAAGAAAAGAAGAGCTTTAAGATTAAAGTCTGCTCCTTATCAATTAATTGATCAAGTTATTTTTAGAAAAAATTATGGAGTATTTCTCAGATGCTTGGAAAAACATGAAACTGATGATATTTTGTTTCAATTTCATGCAGGTCCATCTGGGGGCCATTTTTCAGGAGAAACAACAGCACACAAGATTCTCAGGGCTGGTTATTATTGGCCCACACTATTTAAAGATGCTTATGCTTATGTGAGAAAATGTGAGCCATGCCAGAAATGCATAGGGAAGTTTAGGAAACCTGCATTTCCTTTACAACCAGTTATGATTCAGTTTCCATTTCAACAATGGGGACTGGATTTTGTTGGGCCTATAAATCCTCCTTCATCTTTCCAACATAAGTATATTCTCACAGCTACGGACTATTTCACTAGATGGGTTGAAGCAGCTCCTCTTGAACAATGCAACGCCACTCAAGTGATCTCTTTCCTTTATAGCCAGATTGTCACACGCTTTGGTGCTCCAGAGTATTTAGTTTTCGATAATGCATCTTACTTCTCTTCAATTGATATAACTAAATATGCCTTTGAAATGGGAACTGAGCTTAAATTTTCTGCTAATTATTACCCTCATCACATAGATTGGCATACACAGTTGTATAATGCATTATGGGCAGATCGATTCACCCCAAAAGCAGCAATTGCAAACTCCCCATACTGTTTGGTTTATGGCAAAGAATCTATTCTCCCCACCAACCTTACCATTCCTTCGTTACAATTGGCCCAGTCTGTTCAAGAAGATGATTCTTCTCCCCTCCAACAGAGGATTGATACCCTTTTGATGCTAGAAGAGGACATGGAAATCACCAAGAACAAGTTGTATCATCATCAACAGATGGTGAAGAGATGGTTTGATGAAAAATCTTCTTCTGATAGGGAGTTTTCCATTGGTGACCTAGTTTTGAGATGGGACAAGCAACGCAAAGATAAAAATCTGTACACCAAGTTCCAACGTCTTTGGCTAGGGCCTTTCATTATTACAGAAAAGATTGGTCCTAGCATAGTTCGATTGTAGACATTGGAGGGAGTTGTAGACACCTACCCAGTGAATATATCTCTTCTTAAGAAGTATTTCGTCTGAAGCAATCTGATGCTTTTGTATATAGGTGTGGTCTGTTTTTAGTCATTTCTTTCTAGTCTCGACATTCTGATCGATTTTGTTCTTTTGATTTGATTTTAGTATTAAGGCTTCACATTTTTTGGTAATGGCCCGGGATCATTTTTTTTGGGGCAACAATTGTTTCTGAAGTTTCAGATTTGTTATTAATCCTACTTCCTGGCTTATGATTAGAATTTTCTCTGAGGAATAGACAAACAATAAGTGCAGTATTTATGGATTATTTTCACCTGAATCATTATCTTTTACAATGCTTTATTTGTGTAATTGAGGTATAGAGGATGGTTATCATGTTTCTATCTGATGTTTCATGGTCGAATGACATATCATAATAGCTTGACCAGCTTCGATTGCTCATGGATCCTTTTACAATCACTTTGAATATAAATTTTGTTTAAAATTATAAGTTACAAGGTGGGTGGTCTTGTTATCAAGCTAGCCCATTAGGTTCATAGGTGCTTAAAGTGGAATGACATCTTCACATCAAGCCACCACACTTGGAAGGTGACTTTTAGTTATCCTGAAAGATGGAGGATCCTATCACAGTGCTTTTAATAAGAAATCTACTGTAGGCTAAAATCATCAATTCCATACATTCAAATACACAGAGTTACATACAGGTTAAACATAAGACTCTGTTTCTTTTTCATTGATTCAAAATTTTGTGAAATGCACCAGATCTTGCTACTCTATTGCTGTACATGGTCCATACCCCAACTCTTCTCTTCAATCGATCTCTTGACCCCTAACCTCCTCTTCTACGGCCTGGCTCTTCCTCTTCTTGACCCTCTCTCTCCCGAGAGTTACAAAATTATGTCTTTTTTTTTTTTTTCTCGAATTGCCATTAGCCAGATTCTCTCTAACAGGCACTTGCCCAAATTTAAGAATTTCTTTCTAAGTTTAGCCAACTAACTCCTAAAATTTGTAACAGTTTAACTAGATGGCTTAGTCTCCTCACAGGGAGCTATAATTAGCCATTTTATTCCTATTCAAACTCTTTAATTGACAACAAATCAGCTTATACTCCTAATTACAAACAATAAAGCATTTAATAAATTTCTCCTTCAGATTTAGGACTGTCAGCCCTCTTTGCTTAAGCCACAACATGTGACCAGCTTGTCACATTGTTGGCTCTACCTGGACGCTCTTGCATCAGATTTGGATGGTATAAGGGGAATGGCATTCATCCCTAAAGAGGAATTTTGTAAAGAACATGCATAGTTCAGAGGTGTCTCAACCCTTTAAGTGTGATAGCTACAATTGTTAAGGGATGGCTTAAAGTGACATGCATCATGGGCACAAATGTAATGATGTGTTCCAAATCACAAATAAATGAGCTTCTCTTAGGTCCCTTTCTTAGCTCCACCAAGCTCAGTGATTATTTTTGACATAAATGCAACCTATAATTAAGTCAATCTATATAGTGACATACTATATATAACATATCGAATGGAATGTAAGAAAGATGAATTGGCATATCTTTGACATACTGGTCAATGTCTACGATCTAGTTTTTCCCTTGCTTGGGTTATACAAAAGTCGGATTTCATTTGAATAGCTACAAGGTTCCACTCAATTCAATAGTTGGATCCATGGTTTATATAAGTGTATGTGTTTTTGTATTTCAATTTGTAATGTCCCCATTCAAATAAATTAATAACAAGGAAATTCGATCAATCCTACATCTAGTTCGCTAGGTTGGATGGAGACATGACGATTTGCAGTAAGGGAGCTAATAAATGGTGTTTGGACATTAGAATAGAATAATTATTTAATAATCGATCTAAATAAATAAATTCAAGAGAAAATCAAAGTGGAAATTGGTCATGAAGATACATGGAGGTTGTGGGACCCACACAAGCTAGAATGTTTGTGCCACATGGCATCCTCCTCTTGCAATTTCGAATCCATGGGAAGCCTAATGTTATTGGGATGAGTTAGAAGGATAATACACTTGGCCATATGCATCAAAGGTCCAATTTTTCTGGAAGTGTAACTTACATGAGAAAGGAAGAGTCAAATCAGAGGTTCTTGGACACTTGGGCTAGATTCCTCAACATCTATGACACCAATGATGAAGATGCTATGAAATCTATGACAAATTATAGACCTTAAGGCTGACATCTGTCCATAATAACATGTCAGACCTAAAAATAGCATCTAGGTGAGCGCACAAGGGAGTTGGAGAAGGCCAAGAAACACCTACTCGAATTTGTGGAAGGTGGAAGGCTAGGAAGTGGGAGACATGTGGCAATACTTCAATCACTCCCTAATTCGAATTGGATTGGAGACTATGGGTGGAATTGGAACCTTAGAAGGCTAAGGATGTTTATAAAATACAAGAATGAAGTAAGAGAAGGGATTTTGATCATTTTGAGAATTTGCATTTGTGAAGAGAGCTAGTGGAATACTAGTCTACTTTCCTTAGACAATTTCGAGGGTGAAAGATTCCCATCCTAGTTGGTTTATGGAAAGGCCACTCATAAATTTTATGGGAGCTTTAATGGAGTCTTTATTTTCAGGTGTAAGCTACAGGGCAGCTCATCATTTCTTCTAGTGCACCTCACTCCTTTAACCATTTCCAGTTTTCATTGCATATTCTTGATCATTGAGGAGAGGCGCTTTTGGTGAGCTGTTGTACTCTTTGCGGGAGCTTCTAATGCCCCATTTATTTTGTAATAAGATGAATATAATATTTTCTTCATACTCAGAAATGTACCAGGTCGAAAATCCACTTGGAATGATGTAATTCTGATTTTTAATGAACAAACAATGCCATTTCCCCACTATCTTGATGTATAGCAATGCAATATTGATGGATTCAAATGGAAGAGAATTTATCTGATGTATTTATGATTAATGGACTATCATTAATGAGATTCACAAGTTTCGTGTTCAGTACTTGTTGTGGCCACAACAGATCCCATGCTTATTTAAGCACGGGAGCCCCGATCTTAATAAACACTAAGGTGTTTGGGTGAGTTACTTTGTAAATATTAGAGTTTTGTCGCCTATGCCTTTGATTTGATTGTTTGCAACTGTTGTTAATTTTTTCCCAAGGTATTTCTGTCTAAAAGGAAAGGAAAGCTAAACTTTTGGTTATTTGGTTGATTGTTATCATCACTCCGAAAATCAACATTTGGAGTCTTCGAAACTCACAACCTGACATTTGCGGGTTGCGGCATTGTTATTTTAAATTTTGGAATTTTGTGATCCCGCAATCCACAACCCGACATTGCAGGTTGCAAAATTGATCTGTAATAAGATCAAGGAATAAGTATCCCGAAACTCGAACTCCGCAATGGCGGCATTCGGCTTTCGGGATGGTCGTTTTCGTTTATTTGCTATGCGCTCCCGAAACCCACAATTCGTGAATTTTGAAACGTGGCTTTTGGGATGGTTATACCACTTCACAGTGTGATGTTCCCGAGACCCATTATCCACATGGTCGGTTTTCGGCTTTCGGGAATCCTTTTCTATTTTCATTTTTGCTACCAGCAAACCTGCACTTTCGGATTTCGGCTTGCGGAATCCTTGAATAAAACTTCATGAACGTGATTGAATTCGATTTCGCATCCCGCTCCTGCTAATCTCAGCTGTCCATTGCTATGAACTTGCGGTTATGTTGATTTTGGGTAGTTAGTTATGTCAGGATGCGTTATTTTGTCTGTTGAAAATTGGTTCTCCCAAATCATCATTTTTCTGTAACAGTGTATACTACTACACGATTGTCAATTGCTTCATGTTGGATGGACACCATTGCTCTTCCTTAAGTTCGTCGTGTCTGATCTCGAGTCTTGACAATTTGTCGTTATTCTTTTGCTTCTTAATGATCATGTCTTTTCACTTAAATTCCGACTTCAAAGCTTCTTTTCATTCTCATGGGGGTTGGGTCAGATTAATCCGATTTGATACATGTGAAGAACTAATCAGTAGTGTACCGGGACTTCTAATCGAGACTCTTCACAGGTCATTTCTATCATCGCAGCCTCCGTTTCCATTGCTAATTACCAGTTATAATTATTGATCGGGGATTACTTATAACGATGTGATCGTAAAGGAAATTAAAAATCATGCAAGCAGTAATTGAGCCTGTACTTCGCATAAGCTTAAACTCAAATCTTCACCTTTTTCATAACAGTTGAAGTAATTATAATGGGTTCGCTATGTAAGTTTAATCATTGCAAATCGCCCTGCTCAATCGATATCACCCTGCCTGTTGGTCTTAAAGTAGCAATTAACGTGAAGATTCTACACTGTTCATTGCTTCTGTAATAGGAAACATTCTGTATAGCGTTCTGGGCATCTTGTTATCTAAGGTTTTCCCAGGATGAGTGATTTTCATGCAGGAGGTGAACCTTCTAATGTTCTTGTTGATGATGCAGAACTTTGCCCTTTGTTATATCAAGAAATGTTGTCACCACTATTTGATGCAGGTGTTCCTGATTTTATTAGCAGCAGCAGTGAAGAGGACTTTGAAGCATTATCTTCCTATGTGCAAAATTCCATGGAGCAGAGTGAGGAAGTTCTGGAAGAATCAGTTGACTTTGACGACGATCTCATACGAGACTTTATAATCAATGGAGAACCTGACGTACCGGCCACTGTTTCTGAGGTAAATCCTTGAATGGATTTCTCTGTTTCTGGCCATGAATTATCTGACCCCGAATTTCTTACACCAGATGTTCCACAAACCATGCCATTCGTCGAAGATAATGAGTAATCGGTTATTGAATCTCTATGGTGCCACGAGACCTTACCTGACTAAAGAATAATTCTTTGTAAGATCTTTAGGAGATAAGGTGGCGGAAAATCCTTCAAGTTGGAAAATAGAAGTTTTATTGGATCGATGGTTGGAGCCGATTTTGAAATTTCTATTTTGTATAATTTTTCCTTTTGGGATTTTGGGAAAATTTGAGTATTTAAGGAGGAATGTTACCCTTAGCAAGGGGTTGGGAATTTTGGAATTTTGATTCAGTAGGAGTATGGACTGAAGACGCGCTGTCTATTCGAGCCATTGTAATTTTTGTACAAGACTTTTATATGTAGTAAAGTTATCTTTTCTCCACCTTCTTGAGTTCTTCAAATTTCATTGAGAATCGCTGAGTTAAATGTTTCAAATTGTCATCAGTTATGCGTTTAATCTATTGCAAGTCACCTATTGAGGTACATGGTCTTTCATATTGATTTTTCTGTATGTTTTGACCCATGTTCTGAATTGTCCTATCAAATTTATTTAATTGAACATTTCTCATATTTATATTTCTGCAAATGATTCGATGCAATTGAATATGTATAATCAATTATTAATTTTTCAATTAACACAATGATTACAGATCAGTTGTTTGAATAAGCTCAAAACACATAGAAGAGTTGTCTCTTAATTTTTATTGATTGATGATCCTTCAAGCTACAAGTGGAAGAACCCGAAGACATTTCTGTTTAAGGTATCTAATACTTATTAATCACATTTTAAACCTGATCTGCACAATATCAACTTTCCCTCTTTAGGTCAGATCTGACTTAGGATAGATTCTTTCCTTAGGTAGGTTAGGTTAGGTTTGTTTACCAGTTATCACATTCAGTTTTTCTTAAATAGGAAAATTTATATTTGGAAGATCAAACCTTTTACTCTTAGAGTGCCAGCGGAGGCCAAATATTCATGGGTGATTACCATACGAAATAGCTCGAGGATAGGGTAACTCTTGCGTAGGGTTAATTGAAGCCTTTGGATGGGTTTTCATCCCCTGTTGTGTGCCTTGGAACCCATTCCATCACTTTGCACTTACCCTGCACACCCGAGGCATCAATAGTTCTTAAGCTTTTGGAGTTATCTTGCTTAGTTTTATACCATTTGAAGAAGATTTAATGTTATTGCCCCCAAGGTCGAAACTAGTGATTTTGTAGCTATTGGGAGAGGGTTAAAACAGACTTCACAAACTGAATAATTATGCACATGATACCTTAATATTGTCCCTCAGACATCCTCTACCTCTGTTCAGAAATTCGAGTGGGTTTGGAAGCTTTTGGAGATTCATATTCAACATTTACCCTGGGGGGATTTGAACCCCAAATTGCAAGTAAAAACTCCTACTTTGGCCAGAATCTTAAAGGGGTTTGCAGAATTCTTTTGATGGCCCTAAATCATCCTTGAAAATCATAATAAAGTATTAATATCATTCATACTCCTTGTCTAAATATTTGGGAGCATTTGGAGCAATTTGGAGAACTAGACATCAAAACTAGTCAAAGGTCTAACTAGGGAAAAAGTTGAAAATTTCACTATTTTAATAAAAATAAAAATAAAGGGACATTACAAGTGGTATCAGAGCATGGTGTTGGAACCTGATGTGGTTAAACATTCACGAGGACAAGGAGTCAAACAAATAGGCCACCACCCTTAGAACCTGAAACTGAAGGTGTTGTTCTTGAAGAGGAAGAAGTAGAAGAAGAATAAGATCTTGTTGAAACTATGACTAAGGGACTCTCTGATGATAAGGAGGAATATCTTAAACTCATGAAACCGCTCTTTGATGAAATAACCAAGAACCTAACCCAACAACTTATGAAAGGTTTCGAATCGATGGCTAGCCAATTTGGAAACAAAGGGGTAATAGGAGGAAGCAATAGTTCACATTCAGAAGAAAAGAAGGTAATGGGTGAGCATATATTCTCAAGCATAGGACCACATAATAGAACAAATGAATTTCATAGAACACCAAGGACTACTACACCTAAATTTCTTGTTCCCAAAGAAGAACCTAATACCCAAATGGATATGAATACATTGGTGACAGAATGGGAGAAATTGAGTGAAGATTGTAGAAGGACTCTACCATTTTATCAATACTTTACTGTTTCAAACAAACTAAAAAAGAAGGAAGATAATAGGGCTCTATTATAGAACAAAGAATTAAATTGTGCTATTTGTAAAATGCCACTTCCCACTTTTGATGGTTCCTCTCAAATTTATGCTAACACTTGGGTGCAAAAACTAGATGTGTATTTTCAGCTGAATCCAATGGTTGAAGGGGATGCCTTAAAAATGGCTATTTTGCATCTAGAAGGGGACGCCGATGAATTGTGGTTTCATGGTCTGAAAACTTTGGGACATGATCAGGTTACTACCTATGAAGAATTTGTTGACATGGTATTAGATAGATTTGAGCAAAAGGACCCAGAATTACCTTTCAAAGAACTAGCCCAATTGAAGCAAGTGGGAACCCCTGCTGAGTATATGATGGAATTTAAAAAATTATCAATCAAGGTGGCTGATATATCTATGGTAAGATTAGTATTGTTGTTCACTGAAGGTTTGGATAAACCCTTAAAAGTTTTAGTTAAGGCCCACAAACCCAATTCATTGAAGGATGATATGAGTTTGACAAGGGATTTACAAAATGTACTACCTAGGACAAGGTTTCCTTTCAAGCCCAATTTACCTCCCCAATTCAGATTTGAAAAGAAGCCATGACATGAAGATGAATGTGGAAAGGATAAGAAAGAGCAACTAAGCAGGGAAGAATTCATAAGGAAGAAATGGTGTTACTCATGCTTCCAACCATGGGCACCAGGACATAAGTGTGCTAAGGGAAATGCCCAATTCATTGAAGTATTTTGTGATGATGAGTATGAAGGGGGCATGGAGGAAGAATGACATATTTCAGCCCAAGAAGAGGGATATAATACAACAGAAGAAGGGAAACAAGAGGAAAATCACCCCTTACCTGATAAAGTAAGAATGGCAGTACTTTCAGCAGTGCCTCGTTATCACATTATTCGATGCAAGGGTGTGGTACTAGGACAAAGGACCTCATTTTTGGTAGATGGAGGAGCCACTCATAAATTCATTGATGTATACATGGTGGAGATAAGGAAGAAACCTACTAAGCCATTTGATGGCTTCACAGTTTTCATTCCAGGTCACAACACAATGGAGTGCAAAACATGGGTTCCAAACCTGCAGATCACCATAGGTAACTGAACTTTTTTCTGATAGCTTTTATGTGGTTGATGTTACTGATACTAATGTGGTTTTGGGAGTGCAATGGTTGAACTTATAGGGGATAATACAATGAACTATCAAATTCCTGTTGATGTATATGTAACTTCAGAATGTATTTCATTTATAAATTTATTGTACTCCTATAGAGATGTATTATTCCTCTATACGGAAGTGTCGTCATTTGTATTGACAAGTGTCGCAAGTGTGTTAACTTGTCGATGGGTTATTAGACCACCTTATAATGGGTCAACCCGATATAATGTAATATGAAGTTATTGTACCTAGCTAGACAAGTCGGCCCCATAAGGTTATTGGGAAAACAGGACAAGTATAAATAGAGATCGGGAGATCTCTATTTGGATCACTCAGAACTCATTCTTCCTTTACTCAGATAGTGGCGCACATGTGAGGAGGAGGATCATCTGCTAGTAGAAGACTATCTCTGTGTATTTGGTTGTACTAGTAGAAGACTATCTCTATGAGGAGGAGGATCACATGTAAGGTTATTGGGAAAACAGGACAAGTATAAATAGAGATCGGGAGATCTCTATTTGGATCACTCAGAACTCATTCTTCCTTTACTCGAAAAGTGGCACACATGTGAGGAGGAGGATCATCTGCTAGTAGAAGACTATCTCTGTGTATTTGGTTGTACTTTGGTCGAGCTATTGCTTTATCTATCTCTAAGGAAGTTGTGGGGTTTTTCACCTTAGGGTTTTCCCCACGGAAACTCTGTGTGTCTATTGTCTCTCATGTTTTTGCTTCTTGTGATGATTGACATGCTTGTTGTGATTGATATGCATTGATATACTGTACATGTTATTCTCTTAGTAAAGATCCTAGAGTATTGTGAATTAATGCTCAAATTTTAACATGGTATCAGAGCTAACCTGAGAAGAAGACATTATGCAGTGATGGAAACTAGGGTTTTTTGTTTATTGGGTTTCTCTCCACAGATTTTGGAAAAGTAGTATAGTAGATTGACTTTACTCATCAAGGAGAATCTATCTATCCAATCAGATTTCAATTTTGAGCATTTTTAGATTTGGCCCTAAAAATTAGGGTTTCCACAAAAATAGGAATTTCTGAAATCTGAAGACATAGCTGGAAGCTCCTTGGAAAAATCGAAGTTTAGAGCTTTGGATTGAGATTTTTGGCTAGGTAAATATCTGGGAAACTCAAACCCTAATTCAGGGTCCTCCCCAATGAATCCAGGAAGACTAAAAGGCATTTCTGAAGGGTGAAGCTTTGCAGATCTCAAATTCTGAATACACCAAGCTGATCAGATCATCAAGGTGCATCTTTCTATCCTTTCAGAAAGTTGAAATTCACTTTTTGAATTTTTAGGGTTTTTTCGACAAACCCTAATCCGGGACCAGATCCAGTTTTTAGCAAAGCAAGTGGTAAGACCTAAATCTCTTCTATTTCCATTTGAAGTACTCTTTAAGATGTCTCACCACACCAAGCTTGAGGATAAGCTTGAAGGGGCTGATAACTTCCGAGCTTGGAAGTATAGGATTGGGTTAATCCTGGAAGAAAATGAATTGGACTCCTACATCAACTCTGAGGTCCCTATCCCAGAGGATGAAGAGGCTAAGGTATTTCACTAGAAGAACTTGGTCAAGGAGAAGAGAATCATTGTTGATTCTATCAAAGACCATCTCATACCACATGTGTCATCTCTAAAGACACCCAAGGATATGTTTGACTCCCTGACCAAGTTATTTGAAAGGAAGAACATAAATCGGAAGATGACTCTGCGGAATCAATTGAAAGGGGTCAAGATGTGAATGGAGAGACCATTCAATCTTACTTCTCCAAGTTCTCTCAGATCAAGGAACAACTTGAAGTTGTGGATGAAGTAGTGGACAGTGGTGAAGTTGTTATGACCACACTAATGGCCTACCCAGGTCATGGGATTCCTTTATCCAAGGAATATGTGCAAGAAAGAAGTTGGTCTCTTTCAGTAGACTGTGGGAGGAATTCTCTCAAGAAGAAGCAAGTCTTGTGGCCTGAGAATAAAAGATGGGGATTGAAGATCAAGCTCTCATAGCTCACACCAAGGGAAGCAAGTTTAAGAGGGAGAGATCTCATAACAAGAAACATTCTCACCCTCATCACAAGAAGAAAGACATATCTCATGTTCAATGTTTTGAATGCAATGAGAAGGGACACTTTGCTTCAGACTGTCCCAAGAAGAAGAAAGACAACAACAACAACTTCAATAAGAAGAAGAACAACAACAAAAGAAGATATCATGCTCATGCTACTGAGGATGATGAACCTCCCAGGAAGAAAGCTAGAGCAGAAAGTGATGATGATGACTCATCAAGTGAAGAAAAGTATGTTCTAATCTCTGCTCTCACAGGTACTATCTCTCATGGTTGTAATGATTGGTTAATTGATAGTGGGGCTTACAAACACATGATTGGGTTTAAAGAATCATTTGTAAATCTATCTGAACATGAATCGCCCCATAAAGTGAAACTTGGGGATGACTATCAATACCCCATCAAAGGAAGTGGTGAAGCCTCCGACAACCTAGATTCTGGAAAGTCCTTGAAGATGAAGGAAGTTCTCTATGTACCTGGGCTCAAGAAGAAGCTACTCTCCATCTCTGCATTAGATGCAAAAGGTATGAGGGTTACATTTGTAGATGGCCAAGTCCTAATGTCGCCAAAGGGTAAAACTATTGATGATGCAGTGGTGATTGGAGAGCAAGAGGGAGGATTGTATAAATTGAAGGGACAACTTGAACATGCCATGGTGCATGATTCCATGGAACCAAGTGAACTTTGGGATAGAAGACTTGCACATATGCACTACAGAGCATTACCAATTGCAAGTAAGGTTGTAGAAGGTCTTCCTGAAATTAAGACCAAGCATGAAGGTGTTTGCAAAGGATGTGCAAAAAAAGAACATAAAGAAGGCATTTCCAAGCAGTGAAAGCAAGGCAAAAAGTATCTTGGAAATTATCCACTCCGATGTATGCGGCTCGATGTCATCCAACTCTCTGAGTGGGTATGCTTACTATGTCTCTTTCATTGATGACTTCTCTAGGAAGACTTGGGTTTACTTCTTGAAGAACAAAGATGAAGTGTTGGATAAGTTCAAGGAATTCAAAACCTTGACGGAGAACCAAACTGATAAGAAGATCAAAACATTCAGATCCGACAATGGTGGAGAATTCACCTCAAGTGACTTCAAGAAGCTATGCAGTGATTTAGGGGTTAAGAGGGAGTTGACTGCTCCTTACAATCCACGACAGAATGGAGTTGTCGAAAAGAAAGAACAGAACAATCATGGAAGCAACAAGGGCAATGCTGCATGACCAGGATCTACCTATGCATCTATGGGCAGAAGCAGCTAGGACAGCTGTATATGTGCAGAACAGAACACCCCACAAGATATTGGACAACAGGACACCAGAAGAGGTCTTCTCTGGTAAGAAACCTGAAGTCAACCATCTCAGAATATTTGGTTGTCCAGTATATACTCATGTGCCAAAGGAAAAGAGGACTAAGCTAGATCCTTCAGGAAAGAAGGGTATCTTTGTGGGTTATAGTGAAAGCTCGAAAGCTTATAGAATATACTTTCTAGGGTTCAAGAAGATTAATGTCAGCAGGGATGTGACATTTGATGAAAACTCAGCATTCATCAAATCAAGGAAGACACCTGTTGAAGATTATGAAGAACCTAAAGAAACTAGATTTCAAGACACTACCATGACTGAAGCAATTCCAAATGCAATTCATGAAATTGAAGATCCACAAGAACCTATAGATCCACCCCGTGAGAATAACTCTCACAAGAGGAAACCTACATGGGCTAGAGAGCTCATTCAAGATGCAGAAAGATATGGCATTCTAGAAGAAGAACACAGAGCAAAGAAGAGAACTAGATCTCATACTAGCTATGTTACTTTACTCTGTGACATCATAAACAAAGAACCTTCCAGTTATGAAGAAGCAGTGGAAAAGAAAGAATGGAAGGATGCCATGGTCGAAGAATACCAATCAATGATGAAGAATGATGTTTGGGATGTTGTCCCAAGACCTGAAGGGAAGTCTGTTGTGACTTCCAAATGGATCCACAAGATCAAGCATGCTGCAGATGGCAGCATAGAGAAATACAAGGAAAGATTTGTAGCTCGTGGCTTCTCTCAGAGAGAGGGAATAGATTATGAAGAAAATTTTTCTCCTGTAGCCAGGTACACTTCCATCAGATCAATACTTGCTCTGGCTGCAGCAATGAAATGGAAGATACACCAGATGGATGTCAAGACTGCTTTCTTGAATGGTGTAGTTGAAGAGGAAGTATATGTGGAGCAACCACTCGGTTTTGAAACACATGACAGGGAGTCATATGTATGCAGATTGAAGAAAGCCTTGTATGGTTTAAAACAAGCTCCGAGGACTTGGTATGGTAGGATGGATAGTTTCCTATCTAGTTTGGGATTTACCAAGAGTAAAGCGGATTCCAACCTTTACTACAAGGTTGAGGAAGGGAATCCTATGATTCTACTGCTGTATGTGGATGACCTGTTTGTAACAGGAGATGACAGATTGATTGCTGATACAAAGAGGAAGCTTGCTGCCGAGTTCGATATGAAGGACTTG
This sequence comes from Larix kaempferi, assembly GCA_027924585.1. Classification (NCBI taxonomy): domain Eukaryota; kingdom Viridiplantae; phylum Streptophyta; class Pinopsida; order Pinales; family Pinaceae; genus Larix; species Larix kaempferi. Next base: position 8,304,902 of record BSBM01000963.1, on the reverse strand, counting down.
ACGACAATGCACTATTTTCTAGGTATGGAGGTGTGGCAGAGTGCAGATGGGATCTTCCTTGGACAAGGGAAGTACACAGTAGATATCTTGAAGAGGTTTGGGATGATGGATTGCAAGGCCATGGCCACACCTATGGCATCGAACCTAAAGCTTCTGTGTGATTCTTCATCTAAGCCGATTGATGTCTCTATGTATCGTCAGATGATTGGGTCCTTGATGTACCTGACGAACACGAGACCAGATATTTGCTTTGCGGTGAACACATTGAGCCAGTTCCTGACGGATCCGAGGAGTGTTCACCTGATTGCTGTAAAGCATATTCTGAGGTACCTGAAGGGTACGGTTGATTATGGGCTCAAGTATGAAGCGGATCAAAAGTTTAACCTGCAGGGTTATGTTGATTCAGATTGGGTAGGAAATGCTACAGATAGGAAGAGCACATCTGGGTGCTGCTTCAGTATGGGATCAGATGTGATCTCTTGGTTTAGCAGGAAGCAGTCCTGCGTAGCACTGAGTACAGTCGAGGCAGAGTATGTTGCAGCATGTTCAGCTAGTTGTGAGACAGTATGGATTTGAAAGCTACTGTCTAAGTTATTTGATCTCTGGATGGAGGCTACTGGTATCTTTTGTGCCAACCAGAGTTGTGTTAAGCTGTCTGAGAACTCGGTGTTCCATGACAGGTTGAAACACATAGAGATCAAATATCACTATATCAGGGATATGGTGCAGAGAGGAGCAGTGAAGCTTCTATATGTTGCGACGGATGAGCAGATTGCAGATGTACTGACAAAGCCTTTAGCCAGAGTGAAGTTCGAATACTTTAGGGAGAGGCTTGGTGTTCTTCAGATCGACGACACTTCGAGGAAGAAGTGATGGAGACATTTGCTGAAGCTATTCCAATCATGTTGGAAGGAGGATCCTTCACATGGCTGTGGATGTAAGTGCTAGATGATGAGCATCAGGATGATGCTCAAGTTACTGCTCTGTATGCATCATGTTGGATGCTGGATATGGTCAGTTGGATCATTTATATGTATGTATGTATGCATCATGTTGGATGCTGGATATGATCAGTTGGATCATTTATATGTATGTATGTACACATCATGTTGATGCTGGATATGTTCAGTTGGATCATTTATATGTATGTATGTACGCATCATGTTGATGCTGGATATGATCAGGTAGATCATGTATTTGTATATGTATCAGGTGGATACTTGTATGATCAATGTGATCATGTACTTATGTATGTATTAGGTGGATACTTGTATGATTAGTGTGATCATGTACTTATGTATGTATTAGGTGGATGCATTATGTATATTAGATGGATGCATTGTATGATCAGGTAGATCAGGTATGATATGTATCAGGTAGATACTGTGTATGCATCAGATGGGTATATTGTTTGATTAGGGTGATCACAGATGACGAGCTTCAGGATGTCGCTCTAGATGATACGCATCAGGTTGATGCTATGACGATGAACAGGTTGATCATGTGATGATGTACATCAGGATGATGTATGGTGAGTATTGGTTTGATACCGTGAAAATAAGATCACATCCAATAACTCTCCAAGAAATTACACTCTCTCATATGAAAAATCTCACACAACTAGTCAAAGGCACAAAAATAATGCAGAAGAATGGATTTCTGTATTACTTCTCATGAGCAATAATTACATCAGCCAACATATGAATGTTGTAGAATGTTATTAAATAACATTACAGAAATAATTTGAATGGCTAAAGATGCCAAAAGAATCTCCTATTCATCAGACTTTCTAAAACTGCCCATCCCCCCTAGGTGGCAAGTTGGCTTTCCAAAACTGCTCAAAAGCTCATGAATTCTCTAATTAGTGAGATGAAGGTGAAATATAGACAAAATAGATGCCAAATACAATATTTGAGTGGAAATGGTGTTAAGGAATGTTTTGGGTGTAAAAAACACTTTCCTAGGTTGACTAGCTCTTTCCTTTGGGGGAAAAAGCAGTAAAAGCAGCATCTTTCTTCACAAATGCGGCCTCCTTCCTAAATCTTATCTAGAAATTTTTAGGAATGCACCAAAGTGGCCTACGTGACTTGTAGAACACACCTTGCATGGAATCTTATCCTCCCATATTGCCTTGTGGACCACACAATGGCAATTTCCTCAATTATTACATAGAATTAACCAACAAGTGATTAATTAATGCATCTTATGTAATTAAATAAATGGTAGGAAGGATTAAATATTCCAAAACCCCCTCTTAAGTCTAACTCAAATGATCTAAATATCAGAATATATAAAAAATGCTAAGGGCCGAGCAACAAGACTTGGTCACCCCATACAAAATACTGCCGGTCCACAAAACAAGGATAGAAGGAAAACCTCATGGGAAAAACCTTCCCTCAAAACATGGACATATCAAAATTGAAATTTTGTTGATCAACCCTTCACTCCACCACATGTCCAACCATCCCAAGCAGTGATCTAAGATAGCTGAATGTCTTCTCTGTGAAAGCCTTGGTGAAGATATCTGCAGTTTGCTCACCTGAGGGGCAATACTGCAAATCTATGATCTGGTCATGCACTAGGCCTATGATGTAGTGCATATGAATCTCTATGTGCTTGGTCCTCTACCTCTGTATTGGATCACATGAAACTCTAATGGAACTCTGGTTGTCACAATAAATGACAGTAGGAGTACTGAAAGAAATCTCAAACTCAGACAAAATCCCCTGCAACCAGACACACTGTGTAGCAGCATTCACTGCTCCTCTGTACTCTGCCTCCACTGAAGATAGTGCTATGGAATTCTGTTTCTTGCTAGACCAGCAAACATGGCCACCTCCAAGCATTAAAACAAATCCTGATGTGGATTTCCTTTCAAGGCTATCACCAGCCTAATCCGAATTTGTGAAACCCAAGAGATCTAAGCTCGAATCTGCCACATAGTGAATCCCATCACTCTTTGTGCCCTGCACATAATGAAGGATTCTTTTTGCATCCCTCCAATGTATCTCATGTGGTTTCTCCATGTATCTAGATGCTACACTCACAACATATGCAAGATCTGGTTGAGTGTGTTTCAAATAGAGCAAGTTGCCAATCAACTGTCTGTATAGAGTGCTATCAAAAAGCAGTGTAGATTCTGCTTCTTCCATTCTAACTCCAGAAAGGAATGGAGTCTTAGAAGGCTTTCAATCAGCCATCTTAAGCTTCTTTAACAGATTAGAAACATACTTTGATTGACATACCTTGGTTCCTTCTTTTTTTTGAGAGATTTCAAGCCCCAAAAATTGCTTGATAATTCCCAAGTCACTCATGGAGAATGCTTGGTGCATTGCGGTCTTAAGTGATGGTATTTGTTCAGTGCTATCACACGTGATAAAAAAATCATCAACATACAACACTATTAACATAATAAAACCATCAGCAAACTTCATATAGACATTTGGGTCAGATTTACACCGAACATAGGATTGTGACAGCAAAAAACTGTCCATCTTCGCATACCAATCCCTGAGAGCTTGCTTGAGTCCATACAAATATTTTTTCAACCTGCAAACAAGGTTTGGATCTGATGTGTACCCATGTGGCTACTGCATATATATCTCTTCTTCAAGTTCCCCATGGAGGAAAGAACTTTTCACATCCATGTGATGTACTTCCCACTGCTTGGAAGCTGCCACTGCCAAAACTAGCCTAATGGAGTCTTTCTGAGTTACCGGTGAAAATGTTTCATTATAATCAAGTCCTTGAACCTGAGAATACCCCTTTGATACCAGCCTTGCTTTGTACTTAATGGTTGTACCATCCGCTGCACATTTAGTCTTATAAATCCATTTGCATCTTAAAAACTTTCTGCCTGCGGGGAGCTTGACTAGCTTCCAAGTTTCATTCTTCTGCAATGACTGAAACTCCTCATCCATAGAAATATTCCATCTAGGATCATGTGAGGAATCCTCATATGTTTTTGGATCAGAATCTATCATCATATAGCACTTCTCAGAAAGATAAGGATCATTCACATTGAGAGCACTCTCAAACTGTGATCTAGTCCTCCTTTGGTCCTGAGGATTGCCTGCTAGTTCACCTGCTGCTTGCAAATTTTTTGCAGCCCACTTAGGCCTTGTAGGTGAGTTTGCATCTACAATAAATTGATCCTCATCATAAGAAATATCAGAATAAAAAATATCAAGAGCATCACTTACTTGTTCTTCAGTCGGTGGTGAAGATGAATCTCCAATTTCTGTGCTTTGAGAGGGCTCTTCCTCAAACTGCACACTTCTTTCGATGAATGCTTTATGAGTTTTCATGTTCAGAAATTTATAAGATTTGGATTCCTCTAAATATCCCACAAAAAAACATGGTTTGCTTTGGGGCTACATATCCCTCCTCTTCTCAATTGGAATCCTATCCCAAGCCTTTGAGCCAAAAATCCCGAAATGAGAGATATCTGGTTTGTTACCTGTTCAAGCCTTGAAAGGAGTGATACCTTTGAGAGCTTTGTGTGGCACTCTATTCTGAATATAGGTGGCACAATTTATTGCTTCAGACCATATCTTAGGAGACAAACCTTTTTCCTCAAGCATGCATGTGACCATCTCCTTAAGAGATTTGTTCTTTCTCTCAGCAACCCCATTTTGCTGAGGTGTATATGGAACTGTATGACGCATCTGTATGCCCGATGAAGCACAAAATTGCTGAAACTCTGATTTCACATACTCCCCACCATTATCAGATATTAACACTTTAATATGTCTACCAGACTGATTCTCAACTGAGGCTTTGAATAACTTGAATAACCCAAAAACTTATGATTTAAGCTTGATGAAATAAACCCAACAATACCTGCTGAAATCATATATGAATGTGAGAATATATTTTGATGAATTCAATGACTCATGAGGAAATGACCTGATATATCAGTGTGTATAAGTTTCAATGGTGCAGTGGTTCTCTCAGTGGTAGATCTCCCATACTTGTGCTTAGGGTGTTTTCCTAGGATGCAAGATTGACATACACCTTTGGAAAATTTGATATTGGGCAGCCCTATAACCATCTCTTTCTCATTAAGTTGGGAAAGGTATTTGTAGTTTAGGTGGCCAAATCTTTCATGCCATAGCTTGTTGGACTCATTGGCATGGGTCAATAGAACAAAAGGTGAGGAGTTTGGCACAAAATGAGAAAACTTGTAGATTCTAGAACAGTGGTCAGCAGTACCAAATGCAATAATTTTTCCTGTTGAAATTTCTGGTATCTCAACATCATTGGGGGTAAAGGTTACTCTCTTGGGCAGTCCTGTATGGGTCATCTGATAGACTAATAGTAGGTTGGCAACAAGTCTAGGGACATATAAGACATTATTAAATGACCCTAACTCGAGATCTATGCTACCTTTTCCTTTTCTAGAAGTTTCAGAATTGTCTCCCAATACAATATTCAGACCACTGGAAGAGTCAAGTGAAGTAAAATACTTACTTGCAGACACCATGTGTCTTGAAGCACTAGAATCAATGATGAATGATGAATATTGGGAAGTGCCGACCATCAGTGCATAAAATCTCTCTTTGTCATCGGAATTTGATCCTCCATCCTTCCTTCTTGCACTCTTTGGGAGAGGGATGTTGTCGTTCTCCAATTCCTGAGTTAATTGGTCGATGGTCTTCTTCATACAAGAGATTTCGGGATGAAAGAACTTGCTGCAATAAGTGCACTTTTTCCTCTCATTCTTCTTGTTTGGATTCTTCTTGAAGTTTGATGGCTCTCCATTAAAATTCTGCTTGTCTTTCTGCTCACCAGTGGGCTTCTTGAAGTTGCCTTTCTTCTTGCCTTTCGAATTCTTTGAGTCTCCAACATTTAGACAATGGTCTTTGGATGGATTTTTAATGGCTCCCATTAAGACCAGCTTGTCTTTTTCTTGAATTAATGACTCCATGAATTCTGAAAGTGACGGGCTCATCCAATTTTTAATTGCTTTTCGGGTGGAATGGAAGGTGGAAACAAAAATTGAATAGTCCGGGCCAAGCCTGGAGAGATTGGACAAAACTAATTGCTCATATTTCTTGTCTATTCCACATTGCTTCATCTACAATAAAAGAGACTTGAATTTGGAGAAGTAGTCTTGTAGATTATCGAAATTTTGTGGACTCAAAGAGACTAGCTCGTTATCCAATTGGTGGCCTCTCAATTCATCTATTTTACCGAACAATTCTTGAAGTTTCAGCCATACTTCATTGGGTGAAGTGAGGCCATCAATAAGAAATAAGAGTTCTTTGGATCTAGTGAGACATAACATCCCATAGGCTTCATCCCTTCGATTATGCCATTTAGATTTCTCCACTGCTGAGGTTGGCTCAGCTTCTATTGCCATGGTCACCCTGTAGAGCCCTTTGCTCCTCAGTAGAATCTCCATCTAGGCTTTCCAATCAAAGTAATTGAAAGGAGTGAGGATGATATGATGTGTATGATCCATTGCTGCAACTGATATAACTTTTGGACTGAAATTTGAACACTTCTGGATTCCAAAATGCGCCCTGCAGAGAATAGAAATCACCCGGTGGTTTGATCAATGCGGCCTTCCTGAGACTGTTGGATCCTGCAAGACAATCAATAGATGAAAGAAATAGCTTGATGGCTCTGATACCATGTGAAAATCAGATCACATCCAAGAACTCTCCAAGAAATTACACTGTCTCATATGAAAAATCTCACACAACTGGTCAAAGGCACAAAAATAATGCACAAGAATGGATTTATGTATTACTTATCATGAACAATAATTACATCATCCAACATATGAATGTTGTAGGATGTTATTAAATAACATTACAACAATAATTCGAATGGCTAAAGACGCCAAAAGAATCTCCTATTCATCAGACTTTCTAAAACTGCCCATCCCCCCTAGGTGGCAAGTTGGCTTTCCAAAACTACTCAAAAGCTCATGAATTCTCTAATTAGTGAGCTGAAGGTGAAATATAGACAAAATAGATTCCAAATACAAGATTTGAGTGGAAATGGTGTTAAGGAAAGTTTTGGGTGTAAAAAACACTTTCCTAGGTTGACTAGCTCTTTCCTTTGGGGGAAAAAGCAGTAAAAGCAACCGCTTTCTTCACAAATGCGCCCTCCTTCCTAAATATTATCCATAAATGTTTAGGAATGCACCCAAGTGGCCTAGGTGACTTTTAGAGCACACCTTGCATGGAATCTTATCCTCCCATATTGCCTTGTGGACCACACAATGACAATTTCCTCAATTATTACATAGAATTAACCAACAAGTGATTAATTGATGCATCTTATGTAATTAAATAAATGGTAGGAAGGCTTAAATATTCCAACAGATACTTTGTGGCTGTGGACAGGTTGTGCAGGTAGCATAGAAAAGATCCTGGGAGATCCTATAGTCTGCGTTAGGATGCTCTTTCAAGGTTTTGCTATAGGTAGCATAGAAAAGATCCTTTTAAAAACTGGACAGGTAGAGCAGTGTGCTCGTAACATCCTGGGTTGCTCTATTGAGATCCTATAGTCTACGCTAGGATGCTCTGAGTAGGTTTTGCTATAGTTTCACATAGAAAAGATCCTTTAAAAACTGGACAGGTAGAGCGGCGTGCTCGTAACATCTTGGGTTGCTCTATCGAGATTCGGACAGGTAGAGCGGTGTGCTCGTAACATCCTGGGATGCTCTGAGTAGGTTTTGCGAAAGTTCACATAGAAAAGATCCTTTAAAATATGGACAGGTAGAGCGGTGTGCTCGTAACATCCTGGGATGCTCTATCGAGATCTAGACAGGTAGAGCTATGTGCTCGTAACATCCTGGGATGCTCTGAGTAGGTTTTGTGAAAGTCAACATGTAGAAGAACCTATAGTCTGCGCTAGGTTTTGTTGATGCACGTAATCAGTCCTACGATCCACAGTATGGCCATTGATGATGAAGACCTGCAGGTGGTGGGCCTACATCCAGTATGAAAAAGGACTGGCTCTGTAGAACTTCCTATGATGAGTAGATTCAGATATTGGTTGAGATAGCAGCAGCAGTGACGATGACGATGATTCATGCATCGATGATGATGATCCACAGAAGAAGACTTTTGCTAGCAGATCTGTGTCAAGAAATACCTTCCTAGTTAAGAGGCAACGTTGATGTATATGTAACTTCAGAATGTATTTCATTTATATATTTATTGTACTCCTATAGAGATGTATTATTCCTCTCTACAGAAGTGTCATCATTTGTATTGACAAGTGTCGCAAGTGTGTTAACTTGCCGATGGGTTATTAGACGACCTTGTAATGGGTCATCCTGATATAATGTAATATGAAGTTATTGTACCTAGCTAGACAAGTCGTCCCCATAATGTTATTGGGCAAACAGGACAAGTATAAATAGAGATCGGGAGATCTCTATTTGGATCACTCAGAACTCATTCTTCCTTTACTCGGAAAGTGGCGCACATGTGAGGAGGAGGATCATTTGCTAGTAGAAGACTCTCTCTGTGTATTTGGTTGTACTTTGGTTGAGCTATTGCTCTATCTATCTCTGAGGAAGTTGTGGGGTTTTTCACCTTAGGGTTTTCCCCACGGAAACTTTATGTGTCTATTGTCTCTCATGCTTTTGCTTCTTGTGATGATTGACATGCTTGTTATGATTGATATGCATTGATATACTGTACATGTTATTCTCTTAGTAAAGATCCTAGAGTATTGTGAATTAATGCTCAAATTTTAACAATTCCTAAAATGAAATTCCAAGATTTGGAAGGAATACTAAGGGTTGTAAGAGGGCAGCAAACCTATCTGAATCAGCTAGTTTCCTCCCACAACATGAAACACAAGAATGGAAAGGTTTTGGGAGACATTCCTCATGGAAGGACACCTGATAGAGGATGAACAAGTTTGCAACATGATAAATTGAGATTGCTTAAGGGAAAGCAATCTTGGGTGGGGAGGACTGTAATGTTCCCATTCAAATAAATTCATAAGAGGGAAATTCCATTAATCCTACTAGTTCCCTAGGTTGGATGGAGACATGAAGATTTGCAATAAGGGAGCTAGTAAATGCTGTTTGGACATTAGAATAGAATAAATATTTAATAAAAGATCTAAATAAATAAATGCAAGAGAAAATCAAAGTGGCAATTGATCATGAAGACACATGGAGGTTGTGGGACCCACACAAGCTAAAATTTCTGTGCCACATGGCATCCTCCTCTTGCAATTTTGAATCCATGGGAAGCCTAATGTTCTTGGGATTAGTTAGAAGGCTCATACACTTGGCCATATGCATCATAGGTCGAAATTGGATGGAATTGTAACTTAAATGGGAAAGGAAGAGTCAAATGGGAGGTTCTTGGACACTTGGGCTAGATTCCCTAACATCTATGACATCAATGATGAAGATGTTATGAAATCTATGACAAATTGCAGACCTGAGGGATGAAATCTGAACATTATGACATGTCAGACCTAAAAATAGCATCTAGGTGAGCGCTCAAGGGAGTTGGAGAAGGCCAAGAGATGCCTACTCGAATATGTGGAAGGTGGAAGGCTAGGAAGTGAGAGACATGTGGAAATGCTTCAATCACTACCTAATTCAAATTGGATTGGAGAATATGGGTGGAATTGGAACCTTATAAGGCCAAGGATTTTTATAAAATACAAGAATGAAGTAAGAGAAGTGATTTTTATATTTTCAAGAATTTACATTTGTGAAGAGAGATAGTGGAATACTAGTCTACTTGCCTTAGCCAACTTCGAGGGTGAAAGATTCCCATCCTAGTTGGTGTATGGAAATGACACTCAGAAATTTCATGGTAGCTTTAATGGAGTATTTATTTGTAGGTGTAAGCTACAAGGCAGCCCGTGGTTTCTTCTAGTGCAGCTCACTCCTTCAACCATTTCTAGTTTTCATTGCATATTCTTGATCCTTGAGAAGAGGCACTTTTGGTGAGCTATTGTACTCATTGGGGGAACTTGTAATGCCCCATTTATTTTGTATTAATATGAATATACTTTTTTCCGCACACTCATAAATGTACCAGGTCGAAAATCCACTTGGAATGATGTAAATCTGATTTTTAATGAACAAATGATGTCATTTCCCCATTATCTTGAAGTATAGCAATGAAATATTGATGAATTCGAATGGAAGAGCATTTATATGATGTATTTATGATTAATAGACTGTAATTAATGAGATGCAAAAGTTTCATGTTTAGTACTTAAGCATTTGGAGTCATCTTGCTCAATTTTATACCATTTGAAGAAGATTTAATGTCATTTCCCCCAAGGCCGAAACTAGTGATTTTGTAGCTGTTGGGAGAGGAATATAACAGACTTCACAAACTGAATAATGATGCACATGAGACATTAATATTGTCCCTTAGAAATCCTTTACCTCTTTTCAGAAATTCGAGTGGGTTTGGATGCTTTTGGAGAGCCATATTCAACATTTACCCTGGGGGGATTTTAACCCCAAATTGCTAGTAAAAACTCCTACTTTGGACAGAATCTTAAATGGGTTTTCAGAATTCTTTTGATGGTCCTAAATCATCCTTGAACATCATAATCAAGTATTAATATCATTCATACACCTTCTCTGAATATTTGGGAGCATTTGGAGCAATTTGGAGCAATTTGGAGAACTAGACATCAAAACTAGGCAAAGGTCGAACTAGGGGAAAAAGTTGAAAATTTCACTATTTTAATAAAAAAAAAGGGACATTACACAATTCCTTGGTTGTAAAAATACCATCCCTTTCTAGGGTAAATAAAGTCTATGTGCCATATCAAGTACATAACATAGCATCAGTTCAATTGTCTAGATACTAGTGAACTAGCAACAATTGAAATATCTTAGTGTTGGTTTACTTCAACTCTTGAATGATAGTTTAATTGGATAAAAAAATTAGAGAAAACTGTAGCTAGGGTTTTCACCCTATCTTTTGCTAAAGAGCACCTACTAAGGATTATGGAATCCTTAGTAGCAGTTTAGTAAACAGTAAAAACTTGATGTAAATGACAGAAATCAAACGTAAAACCTAAGCATGTGCATAACAAATATTAAAATCTAAATCTAAAATAAAACAGTAAACAGTAAACTCCTATATGATGTAATACCCCAATTTTGACCCTTGTGAAATATTGGCTTTTAATGTAAATATTGTATACATGCAATGTATGTTTCCCTAGCGTGTATCTCAAGGCCAAGGCCCCGCTAGTGTATGCTCGGATTTTATTTAAATGGACAAGTAGTTGATATTTTGATAGCCATGCGCTATTAAGCCATGGAATATTGTAATTGATGTAAATATTTGATATTGCAATAAAATACCAAAACTGGCTATGGAAGCAACGAATGAGAAGGGGCCATGTGTATCCACTAGGGAGTGGTGAGGGGGTTGTGGGGATGAACCATATGCTACCAAATGTCATTGTGAGAACCCATTTGACTTCCCTTGCTGACATTTAATTCTGTTGTAAGGAAGTTGTTGAAGAATTCAATCCATGGCTTCAATGGAGCATGGGCAACTTAGAAATTTGTATGGTAGGTATGGGCTCTGTTTTTCTTGTACCACAAGTCACTCTACCTCATGGTAATGGGTTCTTTTTCATTCCCATTCCATTGTTGAAGACTAAAGCATCAATTTTCATCCATTACTAATTCCCAGCAGTGAGCAAAACCAGAAATCGTAACTTTGCAAGAACCCATGTTTTAAAGTGCCATAAACACCCAGAATTGGTATGGGATAGTAAAATCCAATGGAGGATCCATAGATATGAAAATTGGGGCAAATTTGAGAGTATTAGATACCTTGAAATCCATAGAAAAAACCAAGTTATATAGCCCAGAAATCAAGTGACGGGATTGAGTTATTTGATGATAGAAGTTTGAGAAATCCAAGTGTGAATGACTAAACAGAGGTTGGGTTTGCTTGATAAACCCAGTGAAGGTTGAAATCTCAAGGAATTAGTAGCTGGACCTTTCTATGCCCACCCTGAATAGCACTGGAGGGAAGGGATGCCTAAGGGACTGTGTAGCAAAGAAAGGGACCTTCTTTGTGTTGGGTGATGTAGATATTGTGGGTGCCATACTGTTGAATTCATTTGAGATGCCTGTAGCTTTGTGGCTGAGCTCACTGGATTAGCATTTCCCTCCCTTGTCTTTTGTATGCTTGATAAACCCAACTGTGTGTTGACTTAGCATAGCTGTTGAGTGAAACCATGGCTATGAGTGAGCCTATTTAGTTCCTCAATGGATACACAACCCAGCTCGGGGGTGATCTCTCAGCTGAAAGAATACAGGTTGGACATAGATCTATGGTTGGGTGGAACGTTGCTCTCACATAGCCAGTTGTTGGACAGCTTCATCTCAAATATAAGTGTTCTCTGTGTTTTAAATTATATGCATTTGGTGTTCTGTAATGTGTTAATTCGGAATGGTAATTATTCATGTTAATTGAATTGATATGAAGCCTGTGCATAGCATTGGAATCAAATTGAATCCCTGAATGTTGAATCATCCTCTGTTGGTGATAGATATGTTGATGCATTATTGTTTGTGTGTGTGCAATTGTGTTTTAATTCCGCTATGTTTATATTGACTATGAGTTTGCACATAATTTTTTTTATTTATTCAAGCATTTCTTAGTATTGTATGGGATGAGATATCCAAATAAGCTCGGTAAGATTGGTCATGTTTCCTTCCATGGTTTGGAATGATGGAAGGGGACATGATAGAGTGGTATCAGAGCCCATGTTGCAGCATTGGGGCTGCTTGGACCAAATTCTGAGTTTGCAGACGGATATCAGAAGGTTTTTAACACAGTATTGATGAAGTTTTGGCAGCATTTTGATTGGGGAAAATGGTAGAATCAGAGCTCTCAGGTGTGGCAAAGAATCACACCATTGCATAGATCTCGCCAAGAGATTTCCAATAGTACCATATTTTCCTTATCTGGTTAAGGGACGAGGGAGATATGAGCCTCATGAGTTTGCAGGAGCGGAAGAGGTGTTTCCCCAATTCCACAGTTCCGAGATGCGCAGGTGGCGCACAGGTTGTGCATAGGTTGCGCACATGTTGTGCAGGTGGCACACAGGTTGTGTATAGGTTGCGCAGGTGGCACACAGGTGGTGCACAGGTTGCACAGGTGGCGCACAGGTTGCGCAAAGGTTGCGCACAGGTTGTGCAAGTGGTGTACAGGTTGTGCAGGTGGCGCACACGTTGCGCAGGTGGCGCACAGGTGGTGCACAGGTTGCGCAGGTGGTGCACAGGTTGCCCATAGGTTGTGCAGGTGGCGCACAGGTTGTGCACATCTTGTACAGATGGCGCACAGGTTATGCACAGGTTGCACACATGTTGCGCAGGTGGTGCACATGTTGTGTACAGGTTGCACATGTTGCAAAGGGAGTTAAAAAGGAAAAGTAGTCAAACCTAGAAATTCATAAAAGATGAATGGAGCATCGGAATAGATATCCGTGAGCTGCTGAGTCTTCCTTGCTATTTGGACTAACTTTTCCCGGTAGAAAAGTTTTCATGATTCTCCATAGATTTTCTTCCACAGGTGGCTGAAGTTGGCATTCCATACAAAAATACCATTGTGTAAAAGTGCATAATTTTGGTAAAAGTTGTCATTTTTGAAGTAATGCAATTTCCAGACCCGATATCGCAATGAAGCACAGGGATATGCATTGGAAAGATTATCAAACAGGGAGTAAGGGCACATAACCAGAATTTGAATGAGGTTATCATACCCCATAGATATTTAGAGCAGAAAAGTGTCAGTGACTGTTTTGTCAAATTGTTGACAATATGGGCAATTTCCAGAATTGCATGAATGGGCAAAAAAAATGAATGCATAATAGCTATGTGAATTATTCCATGAGTTAATTCTGTTAAAATATTGATTCTTTATGTTTCTATAAGCATTCCTAAGATGTCTAACAAATATTTTTATAATGCACAGTGCTTGCAGCTCATAAAATTTAATAGTTGTAGTAGAAGCAACATATAGAAAAAATGGTGACCATAAATGATGCTCAGGATCCTTATGAGCATGAAGAAGACGTTCTAGGAGAAGATGTACATGAAGAGAATGCTGAGACTGAATCTAATGGGAGAAGGGAGCAGATAACTCCTCAGAATATGGTTGAAACCATGGTGAGCTTCAATGAAAGATTGATGAAGGCTCAGGAAGAACAAAACCAACTCAATGCTGCTATTTTGCAAAGCCTCACTGATATGCAGTAGAAGATAAACCTTGGGTCCAACCCAAGTCATGTAGGTGAAGAAGGAAGAGATGCAGAGAGTCGCTCTAGAGGTCATTCAAAGAAGAGAACTCCAAGCCCAAGGAAGAGTTCTGTGAGTAAGAAGCATGGAACACCTTCCTCTAGATCTTCTTCTAGCAAATTGTGTGACTCCAGAGGTTTTCAAAGAAGTCCAAGGCATATGCCTAGGAGAGTTGATGCAAGAAAGAAGTTCAAAGGAATTCCACAGGGAGAATTCAAGAAGGCAAGACCTCCCACATTCGATGGAGAAGGCAAGACTGGCCAAGAAGCAGAGGCATGGCTTCTTAGAATGAAGAAATATTTTAGAATTCAGGACTACTCAAGAAATGAAAAAGCCAGAATTGCCATTTACAATCTAAATGGCAGAGGTTCAATTTGGTGGGACAATCTCTTGTAAGTGAAAGGGATCAGTTAAAGGAAGATCAGTTGGGAAATATTTAAGAAGTACTTCAAGGAAAAATACCTTTCTGTTAGGTATTATGACAGTAAGAGAAAAGAGTTCAATGAACTTAGGTTGGGACAAAAATCTATGGAAGAGAATGTCCATAAGTTTTTGGAATTGTTGAGGTATGTGGACTATATTAAGGATGAGAGGATAAAAATCCAATGATTCCTTGGGAGTCTACCTCAAAGTTTCAAGGATAAAATTGAGTTTGTTAATCCACCAAGTCTTGATGAAGCCATTAGGATGGAAATGCATTGCTATGAGCATAATAAAAGAAAATTAGAGGTTAATCCAGCATGGAAAGGAAGGCTAAGAGGGAGGTTTGATCAAAAGAAAAGTGGCTTCAAGCCACCATTCAAGAGTCAACCCAGGACCTTCCCACAGGGGCAGCAAGAAAGGAGTGGATTGAAGCCAGCAGTAGCAGCAGACAAAGCATCCAAAGGACCACTTCATTGTTGGGGATGCGGAGAGAACCACATGCTAAAGGATTGTCCACATCGGAAGGATAATCCTCGAAGATTGCACAACTTAAAGGGAGCAGCTACAGTGGAGGACATGGCAAGGGAAACGCCTCGAATTTATGCAGCATTGGATAATCATCAGGCAGATCATCAATCATCAGTGGTGGAAGTTGAAGGTAAGATTGCTAAGCAATCTATTTCTGTTTTTATTGATCCAGGATCTACTCATAGTTATGTTTCTCCAAAAGTGATTGAAGGTTGTTCTCTTAGAAAAGTGAAGCACAGTAAGTCTTGGTTAGTTCAATTAGCCACAGGGACCAAGAGGAAAGTTAGTGAAGTAATGGTGGAGTGCGCCATAGAATTGAATGGAGTCCACACACATGCATATTTAAATATACTACCATTAGGCTCTTATGATGCCTTAATTGGAATGGATTGGTTGGAAAAGCATAGAGCTAAGTTGGACTATTATGAGAAATCACTTGAATGCATTGATGAAGAGCGAAGACCAAGATTGGTAAGAGGAATACCCAAGCAAGTTTTAGTAAGACAAATTTCGGCCTTACAGTTGAAGAAGTTCTATAAGAAAGGTTTTCAATGATATGCAGTCCATATATTAGATCTGTCAGAGGGGAAAAGTCCAATGATAGAAGACTTTCCATTGTTGCAAGAATTCCAAGATGTATTTCTGGATGAAGTGCCAGGACTACCACCAAAGAAAGATATCGATTTTACGATCGATCTTGTTCTAGGGGTAGTGCCAAATTCCAAAGCTCTTTATAGAATGAGCACATCGGAATTGGTAGAGTTATAGATGCAGCTACAAGAGTTAATGGACAAAAGGTATATCAAGCCAAGTGTGTCTCCTTAGGGAGCACCAGTGTTATTTGTCAAAAAGATGGATGGGACTTTAAGGCTATGTATTGATTACAGGAAGCTCAATAAAGTGACAGTCAAGAACAAGTATCCATTTCCAAGAATTGATGACTTGTTTGATCAAATGAAAGAAGCTAAGGTGTTCTCAAAGATTGACTTGAGGTTTGGATACCATCAAGTGAGGATTAAAGAAGAAGACATTCATAAGATAGCTTTCCAAACTAGATATGGTCATTATGAGTTCATTGTGGTGCCATTTGGTCTTACCAATGCACCTGCTACATTCATGTGTCTCATGAATAGTGTGTTCAACAAATATTTGGATAAGTTTGTGATTGTATTCTTGGATGACATTCTTGTCTATTCAAGGAATGAAGAAGAACATGAAGAACATCTAAAAATGGTGTTGCATGTTCTTAGAGAACACCAGTTGTATGCCAAGTTAAGCAAATGTGAATTCTATCAAAAGAGAGTTCAATATTTGGGTCATGTTATTTCTGAAGAAGGAATTGCAGTGGATCCAGAAAAGATTAATGCCATCATGGATTGGTCTACTCCAAATAATGTTTCGGATGTTAGATCTTTCATGGGTCTTGCTAGTTACTACAGAAGGTTTATTGAAGGCTTCTCTAAGATAGCTAATCCAATCACTTCATTGCAAAGGAAGAATATCAAGTTTGTATGGTCTGAAAAGTGTGAGAAAAGCTTTCAGCAGTTAAAAGGAGTTACTTACCAGCGCTCCTATTTTGAAGATAACAAATCCAAAGAAGGATTTTGTAGTATGCACAGATGCTTGCATTGAAGGGCTAGGTGGAGTGCTCATGCAAGAGGGATTTGTGATTTTCTATGAGTCAAGAAAATTAAAAGAACATGAAAAGAATTATGCCACACATGATTTAGAATTAGCAGCCATAGTGCATGTTCTCAAGATGTGGAAACATTATTTGATGGGAAGGAGATTTAAGCTAAGAACAGACCACATAAGCTTAAAGTATTTGTTTGATCAGCCAAACTTGAATGCTAGGAAAGCTAGATGGATGGAGTTTCTTTGTGAATTTGATTTTGAAATTAAGCATGTAAAAGGGAAGGAAAATAAGGTTGCAGATAATTTTAGCAGAAAATTTCATGTTGCAACATTAAGTATGTGCAAATCAGATTTGAAGACAAGAGTTCTTGAAGCCCAAAACAGTGATGAAACTTGCCTTCAAATTAAAGAGAAATTGCAAAAGGGTAATGTGGATGAAAAGTGCACGGGATATCAGCTTGGTGAAGACAATATCCTCATCTACAAAGATAGGCTGTACATTCCAAATAGTGCAGATTTGAAGAAGCTAGTGATGGATGAAATACATCAAATGCCATACTCTTGACATCTAGGATATTAGAATACTATAACAGTAGTAAGAAAACAATACTTTTGGCATGGTATGAAGAAATATATAGCTGAGTACATTGATAGGTGTCAGAAGTGCCAACAATTCAAGGCAGAGCACCAACATCCAGCAGGATTGTTGCAGCCCTTACCCATTCCAGAGTGGAAGTGGGAAGTGATCTCTATGGATTTTATAACAAGTTTGTCCATGACAATGAAAAAAAATGATTCAATCATGGTTGTGGTGGACAAGATCAAAGGTAGCTCATTTTATTCCAGTCAAGTCCACTCACAAGGCTAATGACATTTCAAATATTTTCATGAGAGAAATATTCAAGTTGCATGGATTGCCTAAGGAAATAATTTCTGATCGTGATACAAATTTCACTTCCAATTTCTGGAAAGGATTGTTTTAGGAATTGGGAACTAGATTGAATTTCAGTACAGCATATCATCCTCAAATAGATGGCCAAATGGAG
Organism: Larix kaempferi; assembly: GCA_027924585.1. Lineage (NCBI taxonomy): Eukaryota > Viridiplantae > Streptophyta > Pinopsida > Pinales > Pinaceae > Larix > Larix kaempferi. The sequence goes on along the minus strand of BSBM01000963.1, from coordinate 8,286,989 downwards.
AGGGTGAATAAGGTTCTTGAAGACATGCTGAGAATGTATGTGATGGATAAACCATCCAAGTGGGAGGATTACCTACACTTGGTAGAATTTGCATACAATAATGGACATCATGCATCATTGGGGATGAGTCCATTCGAAGCATTGTATGGCAAAGAATGCAGGACTCCAGTGAATTGGGACAACCCGGTGAATAGGGTAGTACTTGGACCAGAGATGATCAGGGAAATGGAACAGGAAGTTGTTAAGATCAGGCAGAATTTAAAGGCAGCTCAGGACAAGCAAAAGAGCTATGCAGATTTGAAAAGAGTGCATAAGGAATTTCAGATTGGGGATCATGTTTATTTGAGAGTGAAACCAAGGAAAAGTTCTCCCAAGTTGGGGAGTTGTGCTAAGTTGTCACCAAGATATTGTGGGCCATTTGAAGTCCTAGATAGGATAGGGCTAGTTGAATATAGAGTTGCATTGCCTGCTAACATAAGAGCTCATAATGTTTTCCATGTATCTTTGCTTAAGAAGTATGTACATGATCCTAATCATATGATTGATTGGAATGTGATACAGGTGGAACCCGAGGGAGAGTTCCAAGTAGAGCTTATGCGCATCCTCGACAAGAAGGTCACTTTGCTCTGGAACAGAGCCATCGGGTAGGTAAAGTTCTAATGGGAGCACCTTAGTCCCGATGAGGCTACATGGGAGCTGGAGGATGCCATGAGAGAGGCATTCCCATTTTTGTTCAGTTTTGAGAACACCGAGGACGGTGTTGTTCTAAGGGGGAGGGGAATGTAATACCCCAATTTTGACCCTTGTGAAATATTGGCTTTTAATGTAAATATTGTATACATGCAATGTATGTTTCCTAGCACGGAGCTCAAGGCCAAGGCCTCGCTAGTGTATGCTCGGATTTTATTTAAATGGAAAAGTACTTGATATTTTGATACCCATGTGCTATTAAGCTATGGAATATTGTTGTTGATGTAAATATTTGATATTGCAATAAAATACCAAAACTGGCTATGGAAGCAATGAATGAGAAGGGGCCCGGTGTATCCACTAGGGAGTGGTGAGGGGGTTGTGGGGATGAACCATATGCTTCCAAATGTCATTGTGAGAACCAATTTGACTTCTCTTGCTGACATTTAATTCTGTTGTAAGGAAGTTGTTGAAGAATTCAGTCCATGGCTTCAATGGAGCATGGGCAGCCCAGAAATTCATATGGCAGGTATGGGCTCTGTTTTTCTTATACCACAAGTCACTCTACCTCATGGGAATGGGTTCTTCCTCATTCCCAATCCATTGTTGAAGACTAGAGCATCAATTTTCATCCATTACGAATTCCCAGCAGTGAGCAAAACCAGAAATCACAACTTTGCAAGAACCCACGTTTTAAAGTGCCATAAACACCCAGAATTGGTATGGGATAGTAAAATCCAATGGAAGATCCATAGATATGAACCTTGGGGTGAATTTGAGAGTATTAGATACCTTGAAATCCATAGAAAAACCCAGTTTTTATAGCCCATAAATCAAGTGATGGGATTGAGTTATTTGATGACAGAAGTTTGAGAAATCTAATTGTGAATGACTGAACAGAGGTTGGGTTTGCTTGATAAACCCAGTGAAGTCTGAAATCTCAAGGAATTAGTAGTTGGACCTTTCTATGCCCACCATGAATAGCACTGGAGGGAAGGGACGCCTGAGGGACTGTGTAGCAAAGAAGGGGACCTTCCTTGTGTTGGGTGAGGTAGGTATTGTGGGTGCAATATTGCTAAATTCATTCGAGATGCCTATAGTTATGTGGCTGAGCTCATTGGCTTAGCATTGCCCTCCCTTGTCTTTTGTATTCTTGATAAACCCAACTGTGTGTTGGCTTAGCATAGTTGTTGAGTGAAACCATGGCTGTGATTGAGCCTGTTTAGTTCCTCCTTAGTGGATACACAACCCAACTCGGGGGTGATCTCTCAGCTGAAAGAATATAGGCTGGACAGAGATCTATGGTAGGGTGGAACGTTGCTCTCACATAACTAGTTGTTTGACAGCTTCATCTCAAAGATAAGTGTTCTCTATGTTTTAAATTATATGCATTTGGTGTTCTGTAATGTGTTAATTCGGAATGGTAATTATTCATGTTAATAGAATTGATATGAACCCTGTGCATAGCATTGGAATGAAATTGAATCCTTGAATGTTGACTGGTGATAGATATGTTGATGCATTATTGTTTGTGTGTGTGCAATTGTGTTTTAATTCAGTTGTGTTTATATTGAGTATGAGTTTGCACACAGAAGTTTTTATTTATTCAAGCATTTCCTAGTATTGTATGGGCTGAGATATCCAAATAAGCCCGGTAAGATTGGTCATGTTTCCTTCCATGGTTTGGAATGATGGAAGGGGACGTGACATAGGAGAACACGGTAAAATATGGGCTTACGATTATTTTCATTAAATAGAAAACAAAGGGTTTACATGGGTTTTTTATCTCAAGGGTGAGGTTGGTGAAGTCTTTGCAGCCGTACGAGAGAGGTGCGCCAATACTCCAATGTCTCCTTCTCTTCTCCAAAATGCTTCAAGGGGGGCCAAAGGGTTCACTAAAAAATGTAAACAAAAGCACAAATGGTGGGCTAGGGTTTCGAGTGAGTTTCGGCAGCATAAGGTGAGAGTGGATAATGGATCTCAAATGGGGGGCCTCCATCACCTTCTTATATATATTTTTGGGTGGTGGAGTATTGACCCATGGTTTTGGGTACCAAGTGGTTTAGGTCAATGGTTTTAGGGTTTTTTCCTCTTTTTCCTCTCCTTTTCCTTTTTTGAAATTATTTTGAAATTTTCCCTTTTTATTTTTATTTTGGGGAATTTTAAACCCCTTTTGAGGGTTTTTTGACATTTTTGAGAAAACTTTATTTATTTGAGGAGGGAAATGTTGATTTTAAGCCTTTTGGGTAACCATTTGAGGGGTTTTAAGGGTTTGGAGGCCAAAATGGTAGGAAACGTGGTCAACAAAGTTATGTGACTAGGGAGATGAGCTAGTGGCCAACTTTTGGGTCTTAACAGATTGCCCCCTGATGTGTGAGGGTAGGAGCTCATCGTATGGCCAATAGACATCATAGGTTCTATCATTTTTCAGGGGTATGAGCATTGTGACAGAGAAGATTGGAAACTGGTTGGAGACCGGAACATGTGCTCCATATGAACTTCAAAGACTAAAACTTAACATGCATTATCTCAATAATGAATGAGGAATGATCTCAATATATGGACAAGGAGCCACTTCTTGTTATTGTGGGAGCCACTTATGTTTCCGGGACAATCTCTGGAGTAGTGTCCCATCTCATTGCATGCATAACATTCAACAATAGATAGATCTCTCTTGAACTTTCTAGGTTGGTTCATATGGTGGTGGCTCTCCTTCTTGTTGTTGTGGTGCTCCCTCTTGTTGTTATTCCTCTTGTAGTATCATGTGAGAGCTTGATCGTCGTTTTCTCCCATCTTTTCTTCTCGAGATACAATTTGAGCTTCTTCTTGTGAGCATTGCTCCCACAACCTACTAGATGTGATTAACTTCCTTCTAGCACAAATCCCTTGAATGAAAGAGTCCCATGATCTAGGGAGACCATTCAAGGTGGTCATCACAATTTCTCAATTTTCTACATTTTCTCCCACAGCTCCAAGTTGCTCCTTGATTTAAGATACCCTTTTAAAATAGGACTGCATGGTCTGTGTATTTTGTATCTTCACATTCTTCACCTGGTTTCACAAGGTCATCTTCTGATTTATATTCTTTCCTTCAAATATCTTGGTTAAGGAATCAAACATCTCTTTAGGTGTCTTTAAGGACGACACATGTGGGATGAGGTGATCCTTAAGAGAATCAGCAATAATCCTCTTGGTCTTAACTAAGTTCTTCTTGTGTAAGTATTTAGCCTCATCTCCATCTGGAACTGGAACTTCTTCATCTACATATGTGTCCAATTCATTCTCTTCAAGGATTAGTGTGATCCTATACTTCCATGCTCAGAAGTTATCAGCCCCTTCAAGCTTATCCTCAAGCTTGGTGTGGTGATACATCTTTAATGAGAATTTCAAATGGAAATAGAAAATATTTTAGGTCTTACCACTTTGATTTGTTGAAACTGGTTCTAGAGCTGGCTGGTCCAAGGGTTTGTTAGAGAAACCCTAAATTTTCAGACTTGGAATTTGAAACTTCTGAATGGACAGGTAGATGCGATTGAATGAGGCGAGTATGCTAGTACACTTTTTTTTTGAACCTTCCAAAAATTCACCCTTGAAAATTGACTTGCAAAATTCTAATCTGTAGTTTCCGGTCTTTTCTGGTTTTCTAGTTTTACTGGTCTAGAGTCAATCTAGGGTTTGAATTTCTAGGATTTTTACCCACTCAAAAACTTTGATCTTGATCTCAAAATTTCTATTTTTGGGAGGCACACTTCCCTGTGCCACTTGCACTCCAAAATTCCAATTCTGTGAAAAACCCTAATTTTCCTCAATAGTGACGGGCCAAACATGAAAATGCTCAGAATCAACTTCTGCTTCGATAGAAAGATGCTCCCTTCTTAGGCGAGTTATCCTAGACTCTTTTTGTTTACGATCTATGGAGAGAAGTCCAAAAATTAGAATCCCTAGCTTCTACAGCTGCACAATGTCTTCTTCTCAGGTTAGCTCTGATACCATGTTAGTGTTTCAACTTTTAATCAATACTTATCTAGGATCTTACTGAGAGAATAACAAGCATAGCATAAAAAAAAGAGACAAATATTTTCCTCGGGGAAACCATAAACGAGAAAACCCTGCAACTTCCTCAAAGATAGAATGATCACCAATATAATGTCACAAAAGTAAAACCCAAAAATAGAGACGGTCTTCAACAACTTATCTCTTCTCCACTTGTGCAAACTTGTCCTTCTTCTCACTAATGAGAACTTGAGTGAGTGAGTGAGTGAATGAATAAATGAGAGATCCTAGCTCTCTATTCATACATTCACTTCCACTTTAACCCTTTCACTTGACAGGTCGGCCCCTAACTAAATCTGACTAGGATGACTCCTCTAGGGGATTTGAAAACCCCATTACATTTGAATCTAGGGGGAACTGTTGCCCTGACTTATAAGGGAGGATTTACCTCAATGACTTCACATGATCAAATGTAATAATGAGATCCCCGATCGGAGGAATAAACATCTCTGCCAGAGGTACAAATAAAATACAAGTGAATATCTTCTGAAGTTACAAATACATTAACATTGTGTTCACCATTCTGGATACAGGTGAATTGTTGAATATAGGTGTTCACACTTCTCTACTAAACGAAGGGGTGGTCGATCCTTCTTGTCGCAAGTGGGGATATATATTGTTTACATGTTATAACTTAGCCAATGTATCAATCCCTACTATTTACTACGGAAGTTGGAAGTTGGGAATTGTCGTCCCATCCTTCGTAGATTAAATATTTTTACATTTCCCTCTTAAATGAAGTGTCAGACGACCCTTCTTGTGCTCAGTATTTTTCCAGTGTTCACCATTCTGGATATACATGAATTGACAACCTAGCCTTCGTAGGTTGAATATTGTTACAATTCCCTCATAAATGAAGGGGCAGTCAACCCTTCTTCTGCCCAGTATTATTTTCATAATATTTCTAGATTGCAAGAAGGGTTAGACGATCCTTCTTATGTTCACCATTCTGGATACATGTGAATTGTTGGATATAGGTGTTCACAATTATCTACTAAACAAAGGGGTGGCCGATCCTTCTTGTCGGAATTCGGAATTCGGGAAAGCTCACTTGGGAATAGTGGCCATTCGGGAGACAATTATGTTTCACATGTAACAAATAATTATCATGATCATTGAATTTTATGGACGAGAATATGTGTAGTTTCTTTGATTTATAATATGAATAGAAAGAGGCTCTTTTTCTTCTGGGAAAAAAAGGAGAGCATCTAACTAGGATGAATTTTGCATTAATTTGGAAGAAAGAAAATTGACAATATTTAAATGTGTGAATCAGAGCATATAAAATGAATTATAACTCACATAGTACAGTCAAATATGAGGCAAATCAATAAGATGGTGTAACACGAAATACATTCACAAAAGAGAAATTAAAAGACTGAAGAAAGTGACAACATATGAATCTTTGTTTCTGATAGACTTGTACTTCTTCTCTTCATTAAAGTCTTCAAAAAATATTACATCACTGTATTTTTTGCTCTTGGATCTAACCCCGATTACTTTGTACAATCAAAATTTATAGAAAATTTTCTTTGAATAAACCCTGCCCGATTCTCTGCTAAAATAAGAAATTTCAAAGAAATCTCTACTAAAATTCAAGAACATTTGTTTTGTTGTCGACCAAGATGGTATAGTGTTGCTTTGACTTGGGCTAATGTAACACTTGGGCAGTTAACAAAGGAACCGCAACTTCATTTCAAATTAAGACACCTGAATATTCATTCTTTATATAACCTATATTTTGTTTTCCCAAAATTTTCAACAATTTTCCATTTCTCTTGAGTTGGGATTTCATAATCCATCATTTCTTTCACCATCACCACCAATTCTATGCACGTTGTGTAACATACAGTTGGCGGATCCTTCTTAATCATTAGAAATTGTTCAAGTATTTCAAAATCATCGATCAATTTATCAATTATTGTCTTTCCAGTTAATCCTTTGACCAAACCTTCAAATTTTGAGTGATCCATATGATCCTGTACTATCAAAATGTGATAATTTTCTTGAGTCATTAATTTTCCATCATCACTCCAAAAAGAAGGTAGACTAATTTGAAAAGGCCCTAGAAATAATTCCTTAAAATGTTGAACTTCAAGGAACATCTGTTGCGCTTTGTCTTGTACTTATTTAACACGATCATGCTTGCCAATAATTATTCTTTCCCAAATGATGATTGATGGTCTGTCTTTGATTCCAAAACTCTACATATCTAATTGGGTTAGAGTGTTTAAAATTTGACTGTGTTTTGAGTTGTTTCTAAAGGCCATTTGCATAATGTCCCATTTTCAACTTTACACCCATGGAGAGCTATGTTTGCTATAGCATTTTTATCTTCTATAGAATTCAAATTGTTAGGATATTTAGACACTTAGGAGTTAGTTAAGATCAACTTGTGTAATAGATCCGTTAGGTAAAGTGTGTTTCTTTAGTATGCATTTGTAAATAATTAATCCGACGGTCATGATATATTCCCGACATAGAGTGATCCGACGGCTCAAATTCTCTTAGATAATACCTACCCTTGATCCATGGCTTAGCACCCGATTGGTCCATGATCTCTATTTAAAGAGCATGGAGGGTCATTGGAAAGTTGATTGATTATGAGAAGCTCATTTGTAACTTTCTTTCTTTGCATAATAAATTGTCCCGTAGAAGCTATTTGGCCAGGGCCATGGAGTGTTTCCCTCACAAGGGTTTAAACCACGCCAAAAAATTGGTGTATCGATCTGTGATTTGTTTGTGTGGAGTGGTTGCTCTAGGTGTTCGGTCTTTTGGGAGTAGCCTATGTACCCGAACATGGTATCCGAGCTTTTATGAAGAGCCGCTTCCGGTTATGATCTAGATCTTGAACTGTTGTTGCCGAAACTTGAAAGGGTTTCTGGTTTTGGTATTTCTATGCATTTATGGGCTATGGGAGGTGTTCCATTGCGTTCGGAGTGCCATTTCCATTGGGAAATAGTTTTCGTTTGATCGAAAAAAATTCCCGGTTGCTTCAGAAATGCTATTTCATCAGATCTGAAGGTATAATGTTATAGTAACGCATTTTTTTTAATTTTTTTTATCAGTTTTTACTATTAGATTTTTTTAGTTTTGGATTGTTGCTTTCCCTGTCTGCATATGCTCTTTTCCGTGCACCTTGAGCGATCTCAGTAAAATCAGAAACAGAAAGTGAAAGGGTTTTTCTCGGCTGCGTATGCTCTTTGCTGTGCACCTTGTGCGATCTTGGCAAATCAGAAACAGAGAGAAAACGTAGACTTTCCGGGCAAGCTAACGAGATCTAACTCCAAAAGTGTGGAAAAGTTTTTTTTGTTTCGGTTTGTGGTGTGATTTGCAGAAAAAAAGACAAGCATGGAAACCGAGCAAGAAGAGTAAAAAAAAAAAAAGCCCTTCCTCATTCCCATATTTTACATACCTTTTAATCTAGCTCACTTGGTTTAAAGTTGCTTTAGTCCTTAATAAGTCTTGAGTTCAAGTCTTAGGAAGTTACTTTTAAAAGAAAATGTGCATGCAATTTTTATTTTCAAGTTACTTTATTGTAAAAGTGCATCTCACTTAAATAATAAAAATAAATAAAAAGTGAGTCACTTAAGTTCTTTTTTATTGTTGCACTATTTAAAAGTAACATCATGGTAAAAGTGAAATCACTTATTTTATAAAAGTGATTCACTTAAAGCAACTTTCTTGTAAAGTGATTATCAAAGGTTCATCTTGGGAAGAAGGGGGTCATTTTTTTTAGCTGGTTATTCTCTATGTACCACGTCACTATTTTGGACATCTTCAACATTTTCTTTGTTCAAGCATAACTTCATCATCCGAAGTCAGTTTTCAGTGCTGTTTTTTTGAAATCGCCTTTTTTTTCGAGCTCTTCGCATCCAGACTATTGGGTTCTACTTTTACAGCCATCAATTTACAAATATGGCCGCCCCTTGTGATAATCTACTTACTAGTTCCAACTATTTCTCATGGAAATCTCGTATGGAGGATGTTCTGCAAAGTAGGGGACTTTTCAAAATTACTTCAGGGAAAGAAACATAACCCACTGATGATGATAAGAAAATAAAATGGGCGAATAGATGTGACGAAGCTCGTGGATTGATTGGGATGTCAATTTCTACTGATTTGTGATTCCACATATCTGGAATTGATGAACCTGATGCTGCTTGGGACAAGTTGGAAACTGTGTTTGGTTAACACAATGAAATTCAAGGTCACTAACTCGAAAAAGAGTTGATTTCTTTAAATCCAAGTGATTTTTCATGCATTCAAGATTATTTATCTAAGTACAAAACTCTTAAACTCTTATGTGCAGAATGTAAGATTAAGAGGGAAGACAAACAATGCATTTATCATATTCTTTCCAAACTTGGACCTGCATATTCTATTTTTGTATCTACATTTTACTCCATGAAAGAATCCTTGAATGCAACTAGCTATCAAGAGCTTGGTCTTGAATCCTTTTGTGATTCATTGATTAGAGATCAAGATAAGCTCATCCATCTTGGAATAATTAACAATGCAGATACATCTAGGAAAGCCTTATTGTCCCAATAGAAAGAAAAGTCTAGGCCTCCCAAGAAACAAAATTTTCGCAATAATAAGTCAAACAAGGGTCCCAAACCCTCTCAGTCAGCTCCTTCTTTAAAAAATGACAAAGGATCCAAGCCAAAAGGCAAGAATACTGAGCGTCATTGCAACTATTGCAGGAAAGATAATCATGATGAATATAATTGTTTCAAGAAGATGGCAACCTTGGAAGCAGCAATGAAGAAGCACCACATCAGCCTAGATTCACCTTCAGAATCTACCTCTCATGGAAATGCACTTTGTGCTTCTGGTTATTCTTATAATGCATCTTCTTCTTTTACTTCAAATGAATGGCTCATTGATTCTGGAGCATCTTATCATATGGCTAAGGATCAAGCCATCTTTTCTACTATGCATAAATGTAACACCAAACAAATATTTGTTGGTGATGATAGATCTTTAAGTGTTGTAGGAACTGGAACAGTTCCAGTAGATAATGGTCATTTCAGTGATGTACTATGTGTTCCAAGAATTTCCTGCAATTTGCTATCAGTCTATCAAATCACTCATTTTGGTGAAGGTAAAACTGTGATGTTTACACCTCACCAAGTTGTAATCAAGGATTTTAAAGATCCTTAACAGGTCATAGCTGCCGGAATTGTTTATGATATTACCAGGTTGTACAAGTTTAACAACTTTGGGTCATCACCTTTTTCCTTCATTTTTTGTTGCTCATAGTGATAACTTAAGCAAACTTTGGCATGAGCAATTTGGTCACTTAAATTATCGCTCATTGCAACAACTATGTAAAGAAAATATGGTGACAGGTCTTCCGATGGTATCTTGCAGGGATGGTGTTTGTTCCGGTTGTGTACTCGAAAAACATCATCGAGACAGTTTTGACAAACGTGCATCTTAGCATGCCTCGGTTCCCTTGGAGCTTATGCATAGTGACTTGTGTGGTCCTATTCTATCTGCTTCCTTTTCTGGTTTCGAATATTTCTTAACTTTCATTGATGATTACACCAAACGCACTTGGGTTTATTTCCTAAAACTTAAGAGCGAAGTATTGAACATGTTCTTGGCCTACAAGGCCCTTGTTGGAAAACAATTTGGACATCAAATTATTAAGTTAAGATCTGACAATGGAGGAGAATATGTTAACAAAAAGTTCACTACTTTCTGCATTGAACAAGGAATCCAACAACAACACACTGTTTCATATACACCACAACAAAATGGTGTAGCTGGACGGAAGAACCGCACTTTAAAAGAAATGGCTAATTGTATGATCCAATCTAAGGGACTAAGTCTTCAATTTTGGGATGAAGCCATTAATTATGCAAATTACATAGTTAATCGCACCCCCACTAAAGCATTACAAGGTATCACACTGGAAGAAGCATGGAGTAAAATTAAACCAGATGTAAGTCACTTCCGTGTGTTTGGTAGTGAAGCATGGGCTCACATTCCGGATGAAAAACGGAAAGCATTGCAGCCTAAAAGTGAAAAGTGCATATTTGTTGGATATTCTGAAGATGTAAAAGGTTATAGACTTCTTCAACCACATTCTCATGATGTAATCATTAGAAGAGATGTTAAATTTGATGAAAATCTCTTGGCCTATGAGCCTCACTTGGCGATTGTGCCATCTTTGGCCTGCGAGTCTGATTTGATGATTGCGCCTTCTTTTTCTTGTTCTTCCAACTTCCTTAACAGGTTTCCAACTCCAGTTTTTTATGATGATAGTGAGGATGAAAATCGACCTCCACCTGTTCATGTTCCTCCAGTTGCACAAACACAAGTGCTTCCTTAATGGGTCCGTTCAACATGTGAAGCAGCTGGTGATCTTGTCGGTGATCGTAGAGATCAACATCGAACACGTTCTTAGTTTCAATGAGCCTCTTCTCTTTTGGATCAAGTTTTCGAGAATCATGATTTAGAAACCTTTACAGAAGCTTCAGGAAATCCAGTTTGGGATGCAACTATGGATGAAGAATATCGTTCCTTAATGGCGAACGTTACTTGGGATCTTGTACCTCTTCCAAATAGAAGAAAACTTGTTAAATGTAAATGGGTCTATAGAACTAAGTATGCATCAGATGGAAGTGTTAAAAGACTTAAGGAAATGTTAGTTTCCAAAAGTTTTTCTCAAGTTGAAGGGATTGACTACAATGAAACCTTTGCTCCTGTCGCAAAAATGAACTCCATCCGCCTTGTTCTTTCCCTTGCAGCCTTACATACCTGGGAAGTCCATCAAATGGGTGTCAAGTCTGCCTTCTTACATGGTGATTTACAGGAGGAAATTTGCATGGAACAACCTCCTGGATATGTTCAGAATAACTCTATCCTTTTCTGTCGCCTTAAGAAATCCTTATATGGCCTTAAGCAAACTCCTAGAGCTTGGTATGCCAAAATGGATAGCTTTCTCCTTAACACTGGTTTTTCTAGATGCCATTCTGACCCCAATGTCTATACCAAGAAAGTAGGAAACCATCTCATCATACTTGTTCTATATGTTGATGACCTTATTCTTACTGGTAGTGACCCTAAGCTTATAACCCATGTGAAATCCAATCTTAAGCAAAATTTTGAAATGTCAGACTTAGAACATTTGCATTATTTTCTTGGTCTCCAAGTCCTGCAAACCAAAGAAGGAATCTTTCTTTCTTAGTCTAATTATGCTTGTGACCTTCTTAGTTTCTTTCACATGGAAGATTGTACACCAACCCCTTCTCCTTTCCAGTCTAGAGTCAAACTTTCTGCCACTTGTCCTTCACCTGAAGTAGATGCCACATTGTATCGTCAGCTTGTTAGTAGTCTCTTATACTCCCGTCCTGACCTTTCCTTTGCTGTTGGTTGTATTTCCCGTTATATGCAAACACCTCATGAAAGTCACTGGAAAGAAGCTAAAAGAATACTTCGATATATTCGAGGTACAATTTAGTTCGGGATTCATTATAGTACAGGGGGGGAACCTTTGTTGGTTGGTTTCACTGATTCAAATTGAGCCGACGATCTTGATGATCGAAAGTCTACTGCAGGTTATGTTTTCAATCTGGGATATGGATCGATTACTTGGGCTTGTAAGAAACAAAAAGCTCTTGCTCTTTCTTCATGTAATGTCCCCAGTTCGACCCCATGGCATTAAATTGTAAATGATGTAATATTGTTATAAAATCGTGGTGAGGAGCTCAAGGCCAAGGCCCCGCCATCAATTTAGTGATGCATATGGTTTACGTGCTAGCCAGGCACATTGAATTTGTAAATATGCATTTTAATAAATACCCACAACTAGCTATGCAATGCAACAAGAGATGGGGGCATGATTTTACAAGGAATTGGGAGGAAAAACATTCAAACCCTTGAGCCGCTCAATTCAAGCCAAGTGTCAATGAGAGAACCCATCAAACCCTCAACTACCCATGTTGAATTTTGTACCCAATCATTGAGTTCTCCCAAGATTTGGTTGAGGTAGTTAATGCCGTGGGGAATGGGAGGTATGGCTGTCCAAATTCGGGTATGGGCAAGCCACCCTGCATGGGAAATTGCGTTTTGCTTCTTGGGCAAGAAAAGAGCCATGAATTACTGCCCAAGCCATTATCCATCAACCAGTTTGACTCCCTCATGAGTTGGGAGCTACCTGGGTGTTTTTCTCCATGGATTTCCTGTGTTTCCCTTCATCTTTCCAGCTAGGAAGGGAATTTTTGTTTTGGTTTCCCATGGGGAAGAGAAAAGAGGTATTTGGGGTTTCAATGGGGATGTTTTGGCCAATTGAAACACTCATAACATGTGGGAGAAATCGGGTTTCTCTTTGAGGACGAATTTCCCTTCCCACAGTCCGTTTTAGTAAGCCACGATTTGTGAAAAGCCCATGGAGCCTGTTTTGTAAAATACCCTTGTTGTAAATGTGTATCCCTACCCAATGGTCGTTTTTGCTGTGTGTAGAAAGAGTATGTTGGGGTATGGGTAATGGGTATCTGTTGCTTTGGCTTGAGCTTGAGTGCAAGCATCCAGGGTTCAAATGTAGCCTGATAAACTCAGCTGTGGACTGGCTTGGCTCAGATGAAATGATTAATTGGCTGTGAGAGAGTGAATGTCTCCTTTTCCTTGTAGGAATCATGCATAGCTCGGGGGTGGCAGTTTTGTTGAGAGATTGATGAACACAACTGGCCTATGATTGGGTGGAACGTTGTAGCGACATAGCTAGTTATTTGGGACAATTGCAAAATGGAGATAAGTATTTTTCTGTCTATGTATTTACTTTTGCAATGTATTAATTTGATGACTGTTGATATGCTGTATGCATGAGTAATGTGTGTGGATAAGTTTAATTCTGTTGTGCATACTTGATTAGTTTTACATCTGCACACAAATGATTTACTCATATCATTCTAATGAATGGGCTGATAGAATGTGAAAGCCCTAGATATTGGCATCATGTTCCCTCCCTTGCCTTAGATGGATGGGTGGGTACGTTACACTTCAGCAGAGGTAGAATATCGAGCTGTAGTTAATGTCAGTCAGGAAGCTTAATGGCTTCGACAGATCCTTTTAGAGTTTGGTGTTAGATTTTCAGAATTTACTTCAATCTGATCTAGGATCTTAACTGAGAGAACAACATGTACAGCATATCTACAGCATATCAATCATGGAGACAATAATGCAAGCACACAAGAGACACAAAGATTTACTTGGGGAAAACCATAAAGGTGAAAAACCCCAATAACTTCCTCAGAGATAGATAGAGCAATGATACAACCAACCAAGAGAGATAGACATAACCTAGCAGCAGATCCTCCTCCTCCATAAGTGCGCCACTCCTCCTTGAGTGCATGTGTGAGAAGTGAGTGAGTAAATAGAGTGCCTCCCGCACTCTATTTATACTTGACTTGACTTGCCTTTTTACCTAACTCATGTCGGCTCTAACTTAACCACATAACATAATGCTGAGTGGGCCGACCCCCAATAGGGTGGTCTAATAACCCTTTGACCCACATGACTTATACAGGGCCGACCCCAAACAAGGTGGTCTAATAACCCATCAAGTATAAGTTACGACACTTACAATATAAATGACGACACTTCCTTATAGAGGAATAATACCATCTCTATAGGAATACAATATACATATATGTGAAATACATTTCGAAGATACATATACATCAACACTCCCTCTTAACTAGGAAGGTATTTCTCAGCACAGTTCTTCTAGCACAAGTCATCTTCTCTAGATCATCGTCACTGGATAATCGTCATCGAGTCATCATCATCGTCACTGCTGCTGCTATCTCAATCAATCTCTGAATCTACTCGTCATAGGAAGTTCTATAGAGCCAGTCCTTTTTCATACTGGATGTAGGCCCACCACCTGCAGGTCTTCATCATCACTGGCCATACTGTGGAATCCTCAGGACTTATTACGTGCGTCACAAAACCTCGAAAGAGCATCCCAGGCTGTTACGAGCACACAGCTCTACCTATAGGATCTCCCAGGGCACCAAATTACATGTGACCTCACCACAAAACCTCGCAAGAGCATCCCAGGCTGTTACGAGCACACAGCTCTACCTATAGGATCTCCCAGGGCAACGAATTACATGTGGTCATGGCAAAACCTCGCAAGAGCATCTGCCAGATATCCCAGGGAACCGAATTACATGCCATAGGCAAAACCTCGAAAGACTATCTGCAGATCTCCCAGGGCACCGAATTACATGCCATAGGACAAAACCTCGAAAGAGCATCTGCCAGATATCCCAGGGAACCGAATTACATGCCATAGGAAAAACCTCGAAAGACTATCTGCAGATCTCCCAGGGCACCGAATTACATGTCCTCCCAGAGCAAAACCTCGAAAGAGCATTTGCCAGATGTCCCAGGGCACCGAATTACATGCCATAGGCAAAACCTCGAAAGACCATCTGCAAATCTCCCAGGACACCGGATTACATGCTCATCTGCACAACCTGATCCACGGCCACATAGTATCAACCTGATACTCACCATACATCATCCTGATGTATCCATGATCATCCTGATCATTATCACTGCAACGTCCTGCTGCATATCATCTGGAGCAACATCCTGAAGCTCGTCATCTATGATCGTCCTGATCATCACTGCAACATCCTGCTGCATGTCATCCGGAGCAACATCCTGAAGCTCGTCATATATGATCATCCTGATCATCACTGCAACATCCTGCTGCATGTCATCCGGAGCAACATCCTGAAGCTCGTCATCCATGATCATCCTGATCATCAATGCATCTACCTGATGCATACCAAGTATCTACCTGATACATATCATCATACATGATCCTCCTGATCATACAATGTATCCACCTGATACAAATACATGATACATATCATCATACATGATCCTCCTGATCATCAATGCATCTACCTGATGCATACCAAGTATCTACCTGATACATATCATCATACATGATCCTCCTGATCATCAATGTATCCACCTGATACAAATACAAATACATGATACATATCACCATACATGATCCACCTGATCATACAATGTATCCACCTGATACATATACAGATACATGGTCCAAGCATCCAACATGATGCATGTACACATGATCCAACTGATCATATCCAGCATCAACATGATGCGTACATACATACAAAATGATCCAACTGATCATATCCAGCATCCAACATGATGCGTACATACATACATAAAAATGATCCAACTGATCATATCCAAGTAGAAACCAGAACATCATCCTGATGCTCATCATCCAGCGCTTACATCCACAGCCATGTGAAGGATCCCCCTTCCAACATGCTTGGAATGGCTTCAGCAAATGTGACCATCACTTCTTCCTCGAAGTGTCCTCGATCTGAAGAACGCCAAGCCTCTCTCTGAAGTACTCGAACTTCACCCTAGCTAGTGGCTTCGTCAGCACATTTGCAATCTGCTCGTCTGTCGCAACATACAGGAGCTTCACAGCTCCTCTCTGCACCATATCCCTGATATAGTGATATTTGATCTCTATGTGTTTCGACCTGTCATGAAACACTGGGTTCTCGGACAGCTTCACACAACTCTGGTTGTCACAGAAGATACCAGTAGCTTCCAACGGGAGATCAAATAGCTCAGACAGTAGCTTCCGTAGCCATACTGCCTCACAACTACCTGAACAAGCTGCAACATACTCTGCCTCAGCTGTACTCAGTGCTACACAGGACTGCTTCCTGCTAAACCAAGAGATCACACCTGATCCCATACTGAAGCAACACCCAGATGTGCTCTTCCTGTCTGCAACACTGCCAGCCCAATCTGAATCAACATAACCCTGCAGGTTAAACTTTTGATTCTCCTCATACCTGAGCCCATAATCCACTGTACCCTTCAGGTACCTCAGAACATGCTTTACAGCAACCAGGTGAACACTCGGATCCGTCAAGAACTGGCTCAATGTGTTCACAGCAAAGCAAATGTCTGGTCTCGTGTTCGTCAGGTACATCAAGGACCCAATCATCTGACAATACAAAGAGACATCAACCGGCTCAGATGAAGCATCACATAGAAGCTTCAGATTCGATGCCATAGGTGTGGCCATATCCTTGCAGTCCATCATCCCGAACATCTTCAGGATCTCTAATGCATACTTCCCTTGTCCAAGGAATATTCCTTCTGCACTCTGCCACACCTCCATGCCAAAAACAAATAGTGCATCATCCCCAAGTTCTTCATCTCGAACTCGGTAGTAAGCTTCCGCTGCGTGTTGGCAATCAATATATTTTCACCATACCAAGTTCTGCACATATATGATTTCCTATCATGTGTCTCAGAACCAAGTGGCTGCTCCTCATACACTTCTTCTTCAACTACACCATTCAAGAAAGCTGTCTTGAATCCATCTGGTGTATCTTCTGTTTCGTCACTTTTATATTTCTCTATGCTGCCATCTGCAACATGCTTGATCTAATAGTTCCATATGGAAGTCATAACAAACTTCCCTTCACATCTTGGGACCGCATCCCAAACATCGTCCTTCATGATCGACGGATCATGGCATTCTTCCTGTATCCTGGGAACTTCAATATCTTCAATAGATAATTTGTTGCTGAACAAATGTTGTAGTTCTTCTTTTGTAGGAGATGGCATACGATCTTTCCTACACAACAAGTTAAATTGCATGATTAGAAAACATCTCATAGTTTTCAGAAGAAATTCTTACACATAAAGAAATATGCCATACAGTCATGTAATTATCTTAGCCAATGCTTCAATACAACATTTATCCATATCCCGTAACTTTCTAGATGCCTTCCAATCTCTACCAGAACATTGTTAAGAGTGTGCACAACTCCCAACATGTCAGCAAAGAGGTTTCATTCTAGATAAGTAGCAATGGAATGTTGTACAGTGCCATAGGCCACTTACCCATGTATATTAGTAGTATACTGTTCATCAATGCAACTATTCTAATATGCACAATACATATCCTAAGTCTAGGAACATGAGCATATACATCATTGAACAATTTTATTTAAACAAACAAATATGCAAGAAATTAAAATACTTATCTTTGTTTGTTCGTTGGGTAGACTCCCTTTGAGTCTTCACTTCCTTGCAGGAGCTGCTGGAGTCCTAATTTGAAGTATCGTCTTCTACACCTTTCTGTTGTGGAATGTAGAGAGATGGTCAACTCCCTCTGAATATGTGCATCCTTGCGGAAACTACTGAAGTGTGCTCCTTTTCTTTATTGCAGGAACAACTGGAGTGTGCTCCTTTGCTTTCTGGCAGGAGCAATTGGAGTGTGCTCCCTCTTGATCTTTGCTTCCTGAATTACCTGTTCTTGAACTCATATTCATCCTTGGTCCCTATGCATGCTTATTAGTATCATGATTCATATAAAATCATACATTCATTAGTATACTATTAAAACACAATAATCTCAAGCATGCATAGTCATGATCATTTCAAACAGAAATAATAAGCTTTAGCATTCAAGAATTCTTATGGTTAGTCAAATCATAAGAAACATAACATGTCTAAACCTGTAATTACTCAAGCCTATGACTCTTCATGTTAGTTGAATCATCAATCAAGATAAGAGATATAAAATGCATAAAACCTGTGATTATTCAAACCTATACCATCATGATTCTTCTGGTTAGTCATATCATCAATTATGGTAAGAAACATAATATGCATACAATCATGATTATTCAAACTTATGACTTCATGAATAATCATTATCAACAACATTATAAGATCCTAACACAAGGTAAGATTCTATCTTGATATAGGAAAAACATACCTGGATTAGCATGCTAGCTATTTATGTCTAACATACTCACATGATGTCTTCTTGTTCTTCTTCAATGACTTGTGCTAGTAACCTGTATATCTCATAGGTTAACTATTACAAAACCAAGTTATACATACCTCGTAAATGGATCTTCTATGAGATCCATGACAATGGATGAATCTTTGTTCTTGAACAAAAACATGATATGTCTTCTTGGTGTACCTTTCATGTTAGTAGACAACATAAAACTCATACAACATCACAATGTGTTAGTACAAACATAAGTTTCATACTCCTAATAAATGAATGACTTCTATCATGCATTCATAATTTTATTAAGGTGATATGATAAGTCTAAAATCAAGATTGTACTAACCGTGATAACATGAAGACAAACATACCATAAACTTAATTATGAACAAATCTCAAAGCATACCTCGATGAGTCATACCTGTCGAGATCACTTGTAATCTTCTTATGTAAGGCCTTAGCCTCATCTCCCTCTGAAACAGGAACTTCTTCGCTTATGCAAGTGACCAATCCATATTCTTCTAGGATCAACCCAATCCACTTGATTTGCAAGAACTGGACCTGGAGCTGGATATGGGTTTGTCAGAGAGACCCCAAAAATTCAAACTTTGAATTTCAAACTTCCGAAAGGATAGGAATATGCGCCTTGATGAACTGATCAAACTGGTATATTCAGAATTTGAAGACTGCAAAGTTTCACTCCTCAATTTTGCCTTTGAAACTTCCAGATTCGCTGGACGTGACTCTGAACTGGGGTTTGATGAAGCCCACTCTTCTACCCAATCAAAATGTTTGATCCAAAGCTCTAAGCTTCTATTTTTCTGAGGAGCTTCCAGCCGTGGTCACAGATTTCAAAAATTCCCATTTTTACAGAAGCCCTAATTTTCCATTTTTCTGATCAAAGTCCCGAACTAGGGTCTAATCAAACCCGGCCTTCTACCCAGCCAAAAATTCTGATCTTGGTCTCTAAATTTCTATTTTGATGAGTAGCATCCAGCCGTGGTCTCCGATTACAAAAATTCCAACTTTCTTCAAAGCCCTAAATTCCGGAAGCCATGAATGAAGGTACCAAAAAATAATTCTGTTTTGACAGAAATATGTACCTGATTGTTTCTGGTGTAACTCTGAAATTTTTGATCCACAGGGTCTGAAAAAGTTTCTTGAGATAGCCTGACCTGTTATCTTTCCATCCTGACAGGTCTGACCTCAATTGGATTCTCTGAGAGAGAGTTATGCCAAATGTCGCAACGTGACCTGTTTTGGGATAAAACAGGAGAGTGAACTTGTACGGCGTGCCACGTGTCACTGTTTTAACTTCGGCCTCTGAAAAAGTTTTTTGAGATAGCTCGGCCTGTTGCCTTTCCATCCTGACAGGTCTGACCTCAATTGGACTCTCTGAGAGAGAGTTATGCCAAATGTCGCAACGTGACCTGTTTATGGGATAATACAGGAGAGCGAACTTGTACGGCGTGCCACGTGTCACTGGTTCAACTTCGGCCTCTGAAAAAGTTTTCTGAGATAGTGCAGACTATGTACTACCTGTCACTTTTTACGAAATTTCATTTGGAGCTTCCTAGCCCAAGATATGACCTTTTTCCCAAGGTCACCTGATTTTGACTCAGATCTGGAAGAGGCAGAAACCCTATATTGTACAGATCATAAATCACAAAGTACAACGAATTAGAGGTTGTCCTTTGGACACAAGATACCTGGAGATATTAGCTTCGGCCTGTAACAATTTCAGATCCGAAAACTTCTCCAAAACGGATTTATAGCGAAAGTGCTACGATGACTGGTTTTTGCTATATCAAGCCCTAGCATTGTAATCGCAACAAGTGTCATACATGCCATATCATGCCTTCTTTCAGGCTAGCTCTGATACCATGTTAGATTTTCAGAATTTACTTCAATCTGATCTAGGATCTTAACTGAGAGAACAACATGTAAAGCATATCTACAGCATATCAATCATGGAGACAATAATGCAAGCACACAAGAGACACAAAGATTTACTTGGGGAAAACCATAAAGGTGAAAAACCCCAATAACTTCCTCAGAGATAGATAGAGCAATGATACAACCAACCAAGAGAGATAGACATAACCTAGCAGCAGATCCTCCTCCTCCATAAGTGCGCCACTCCTCCTTGAGTGCATGTGTGAGAAGTGAGTGAGTAAATAGAGTGCCTCCCGCACTCTATTTATACTTGACTTGACTTGCCTTTTTACCTAACTCATGTCGGCTCTAACTTAACCACATAACATAATGCTGAGTGGGCCGACCCCCAATAGGGTGGTCTAATAACCCTTTGACCCACATGACTTATACAGGGCCGACCCCAAACAAGGTGGTCTAATAACCCATCAAGTATAAGTTACGACACTTACAATATAAATGACGACACTTCCTTATAGAGGAATAATACCATCTCTATAGGAATACAATATACATATATGTGAAATACATTTCGAAGTTACATATACATCAACATTTGGATTCAAACAACAACAGCCTACTCCACTTTGGTGCGACAATCAAAGTGCCATCAAGCATTCCAAAGATCCAGTCCTACATCAATGCAGCAAACACATTGAGCTTCATATGCACTTCATCAGAAATCTTGTTTATGATTGTGTTCTTGAAGTACTCTTTTTTCCTACAGACGATCAAGTTGCATACATATTCACCCAAGTCTCTTACAGAAGCGAAGTTTTGTAAACTTCGATCAATCTTAGGAGTTCAGGAACTTGTCATTAAGGGGGGATAGGCTCTAAAGCCTCCTTCCTTCTCCTAATAGTGTCACTTTTGTAAATCCTTCAATCCTATCCCAAGTTGTTCTTAAGGGGGGATGTTAGGATATTTAGACACTTAGGAGTTAGTTAAAATCAACTTGTGTAATAGATCCGTTAGGTAAAGTGTGTTTCTTTAGTATGCATTAGTATGCATTTGTAAATAATTAATCCGATGGTCACGATATGTTCCCAACATAGAGTGATCTGACGGCTCAACTTCTCTTAGATCATACCTATCCTTGATCCGTGGCTTAACACCCGATTGGTCCATGATCTATATTTAAAGAGCATGGAGGGTCATTGGAAAGTTGATCGATTATGAGAAGCTCATTTGTAACTTTCTTTCTTTGCATAATAAATTGTCCCGTAGAATCTATTTGGCTGGGGCCATGGAGTGTTTCCCTCATGAGGGTTTAAACCACGTCAAAACATCGATGTATTGAGCTGTGATTTGTTTGTGTGGAGTGGTTGCTCTAGGTGTTCGGTCTTTTGGGAGTACCCTGTGTACCCGAACAAAAATATGACCAGAATTTGGTGACTTCCACTGATATCACATCCCATATAAGGTGTTTAGCTCCTTGTAATGGAATCCTACCTCTCAATTTATCTTTTAATTCATCAACTTTCTTTTGCAATTGTTTTCTATCACTTAAAGCTTTTTTCTTTTCTTCAGAATTTTGAATTACGTCTTGTTTCAACTTCTGGTTTTCCACTATCAACTCTTCTACATCTACATCTTTTAGACTGATTTGTTACATAGCACTAGTCAGTTCCTCTATGGAGGAATTTTCTATTTTTCCTTCATCCGTACATAGAGATTGATTCCTCGGCTTCTCTGGCACTTGCACAGTTTCAATCTGATTGGTATTTAACACTGAAATTTGCGACAACAATTCAATCCTTTATTTTTCTCAAGCATGCTTTTCATCTTGTAACATTAACATTTTACCTTTGTGATCCATCATTTCTTGATATATGGATTCCTTTTCTTGTTGTAATCCTGTCAACTCTAGAGATTGCACATGTTGATTATTTGGCACCTTCAATTTTTTCTTGAGCATTTGAATGGTATTTTCTTTTTCATCGAGCCTTTTGGTACACTGATTTTTCCCTGGTTCAACTCCCATAGTCACAAGGTCCTTTGTAGTATTTTAACCTGGATCAAATTTGCTTTGTTTTATGCCTTCTCTTTCCTCAATTGACTCTCCATCTTTGCTATCACAGACTGCAATTTAGAAAATTTTAAAGTGGATTGTAATAAATCATAATACATGACATCTCATGTTTGTTTATGAAATTGAATCTTTTCAGGTATATTAATCGCATCAAGATTAACTTCCATTTCAGAAACTTTCTCATCATTCACCACTGCAAACCTTATAGTGTTTCTTTCTGGATTCGTAACTGTAAGAAGGAAAACTTTTTGTTCTTCCAACTTTCTTACTTGAGGGTATAACTTTTGAGTTTCCTCCAAACACTGCTGCTTCTTTTTTGAATATTGTGAAAGGACATCAAATCTGGACTTATACTGAGAGTTACTTCCAGATTCCTTTATTTTTGAAAAAATAATATTGCTGCATATTTGCAGTTGGTTGTAAAATCAAAGTAGTTTTTTTTGGAACGGTTAAATCTTGTTCCTGCATACTAATAATTTCCTTCTGTTGTTCCACTTTTGATTTCTTGCTTGAAACTTCTTCATCGACTTCCATGCTATCAACTTCTGAAATACTTCTCTTATTGGTGATATCATGTTCAGCTGGTGTCTGAATCGGCATTGCAAATTCCTTGTTTGTTCCATATTCACTTCTTTCTTATCTTGTTTAAATTTGAATAAATTTTCCATTTCTTTTAATTCGTCAATTGTTTGATGATCAAAAGCCTTGTTTCTATTTTTTTGTCTCCTTGCCGATATAATTTGATGAGGATCATAATTAATCCTTTTACCCTCTTGGAAATCCATGATCTTCAATCATTTTTCTACTATAGATAGGGATGCCTTAGTATTAATGATGAATGGACAAACTTTAAGTGGGAATTTCACATTTGATGATTTTTTTAAAACACTGAAATGTTCTTCTTCTCAAAGTAACCTTTGTCTAATAAATTCTAGGAAAAAACCCTTGCTGTTAAAAAGGTTGGAAACATATATGGTGCTCCAGTAAAACCATACACTCTAATTATAATATGTTCTGTATACAAGAACCAATCACATGTCTTCTGGTGTAGGCTGCAAAGTTTCTTTCATTTCTTCTAACACTCGGGGCAATTCAACATTAAAAAAATTATATAAACTTCTGCCGTGATTGTATTGGTGAACTCAAACATATTGATTTGTTTAGGAAGGTCACGATAAAAGATGGTACCAAGAAACTTCAATTCTGAAATATTTGAACACAAGAATAGGTTCAGGAGATATGATTGATATCTGAAATGCTTCAACTTGAGGAAATTCACCAAATGGACATGAATCGCTTCAAATAGGAATTCATCAAAGTTAAAACAATGCACCAGACTCGACTGTGACTCGGCTGAAATTACCTACAGAAGGAAACCTAACATAACTTACGTGATTGACTTATCACTAGATATAGACCTAAAATTTGACTCAACAAGGACAGAACTAACTGGGTATCTCACTGAAAGACATCAATACTCAAAGGGAACGATAGGTTTTCACGCAATTGACCATCTTTCAAGACTTGTGTTAAAAACTTGTCTTTTTCTGCCAGACTGCAATTTCTATAAAACTTTACCAAATTTTCTTTGTTAAATGACTCAGGGCTTTTGGGAAATGTTTCAGGTAAACATAGAACCTCATGGATAGTCTACGCATTTACTTGACATAGAAATTTGGTCATACTTACATTAATGATTACCCTTTTGGCCTGTGAATAATTCGCCGTACACCAACCAACAAATTTAGGGAAGTGTGGGGTTTGTTCAACACAAAAATAATACAGAAAATAACCAAAAGCATTAAATACATCCTTTCATTGCGGCTTAAACTCCATTAATTTCTCTTTAGACTGCGAAATACTACACACAGACCAAACATGGTTGAAAATATCCCTTTCCCTATCAAGTACAAGCTCATCGTTTTGATCTGAACTTTCATTAAAGCGAAGAAGGTCTTGGGTTTTCTCCATTTGGGAAACAAAATCTGAACACTAAGGGTTTCTAGCTACCTGTGAAGTGAGCTTGTTGACTTCTGTTCTTGTTGACGAAAACAAGGATGTGTTTCCCGCGACTTCTTTTCCTCTAGGGAATAATCGACAAAAGAAAATTTTTAAACTTCGATCAAACCTTTTATATAACATATGCTTAGGTGGTTTCAGAACTTGTGATGAGTTGTTTAACTTTAACTGCTTTTCATAGTGGAGTCCACCAACACTTTCCACGTGGTAAGAGGTGTAATTTTTGCTCCACCTTTCCAAGTTTAATGACCATGCACTTTCTAGCACCGAAACCCATTTCCACCGTCGATTTTCTTCTAGGTGGGTCTACATCATTATCCGGCCACGTGTTTACATGTTTGCAACTTTTGGTGTGAGTTTTTCAATTGTTTAGCGCCTTTTCCATCTCTGCCCTTGGTCATTTGAATCCCCTACATGCAATCATGAAGGCCATTAAGTTGACTTGCAAAGAACATCGTCGATCTTGGAGGAATCAAATCCAACGGATCACTCTCATTTCGCTGGTTTAACATGCATGAAGTTCACATGTAGGATAAAAGACAACCAAAACGCCCCGCTTTTATGACATTACGAGTCATAGACATTTTATAGAGACCTTAATATAGTGACAATATTTGCATTGTTCCTCTCTATAAAATTTAATAAGCAATGTTATATTATTATGGGCTAGTTAAATAAACCAAGAATCCATATAGAATAAATTTAAAAAACATAAAGACAAAGAAGCTAACAATATGAAGAAATCACTTGTTTGATCAATTATACCAATTCTAGACATTGTTTGTAGATGGGTTTGTAGAAGATCTAGTGTAACATGGGAAATATTCGATGAAGAAGAGGGAGAGATGACCATTAGACATAAGAGAAGTCTAAACAACAAGATCAATCTTCCAAGATGGCATTGAGATGAAACGTTAAATTAGGAAAAGATGGAGAGATAACATGCCATAGGAATAACATCTAAGGTTGGTGTTAAATTTTTTACACAGCCCATTTCATATTATCTGCATAATTATACCATTCAAGGTTTGGAAATTGTGAAAAATGGAAGTGAGATTGTACACTCTAGGAAGTGTGATTTTTTGTTGGTTCATTAGTGTGGGTCATTAGAGATTTTGCCTCTATAGACTAGTCGCATAATGCATTACAAATTTCAAACAATTTGGTTGTGGAAAGTTAAAACCCTACATCTAACTCTATTCTCCACATACAAAATGCTACACATATTTGAAACCCCAATCCATTGTGCAAAATTCTGCAAATACCTGTAAATTCATAGCATCCTAGTCATATAAGGAGCTCACTGGAAGAATCACGAATGCAAATGTTGTACAAGATGTTTGTAAGGAGCCCATTGGACGAATCACGAATGCATAGTGAATAAAATGAGGTGGAAACGACAATGGGGACGAATTACCCAAGATAAACTCTGTTTTAAGTTTCACCCCTACGTAGTTGGATTATTGGGCATGGCTGGATCCAATTTCTCAAAAAAACGACAAAATTTGCATTGTTCCTCTCTACAACTTTTAATAAGCAATTCCTAACCCAAATAAACCAAGAAACCATATAGAGGAAATTTTAGAAACATAAAAAATACCTTACAATATGAAAAAATCATTTGAAAAATATTTATTACCGTGGAGATTGAATTGACAAGTAATCAAACTTCTAATAGAAAAATCAAGGTTGGATGGAAATGAAATACAATCTGTGCAATGCCCAATGAATATAGAGATTGATAAATACAAAAGAGGGAGTGAATCTAAAAAATAAGTTCATGAATACAAAAACTATTGTCTTGAATCAGTTCAATAACAAACTTCACTCCTATGAATACCTTTTCCAACTTGAAAGTGGACGACAAAGTGAAAATGTAACATTAACCAAAGCTAAAGGTATAGCCAATTCATTAGCCTTTAGACAATTTTGGAAAGTGTTTTTGAAACCTAGGGGTTTTTATACTTTTAGTAAGCCTTACTTCTTTGTGCTTTTCAACTTGCCTTTAAGGCATTCTATTTTCTCTCTTGAGATGTATAATATATTGTATTCATATTGAGGAATAATACATGAGATGATATTTCCATCAATTGAGTTACTTCTTTGCTTCAAGATTCTTGGCTATTAGAATTATTTCATGGTATTGATCCTATATAGAATTATCACAAGATGAAGTGAAGAAGGCCGAAATTCTAGTGGAAGATGAAATCTTGCGATGATTTCTACTTGGTCTTATTTGTTTTAGGTCATCTTGGAATTTTTAGTATATCTCTGTTTCTGGGATTTTCAGACCGTGAAATGTTTATGGGATGGAGACATGTCAAGACTTGTGAGTGCCTATGGTAAATATTTCAGATGTTGATTTGCTATAGTTCTGAAGATATGACCATAAAAAGTTAGGGCTTTTGAATAACCTTCAAACGTGTCAATTTGGAATTTTCCTTATAAGTTTTGAAGAAGAATATTTCAGATAGTGCACTTTGGAGGAGATGCAAAATAGATCTTTAAGAACACATGGTTAAAATTTCAGATCTTGGTTCGCTATATTTTTCGAAGATATGAACTTGGGAAGATTGGAGTTTTAAATGACTCAAAAATCATCTTTAAACAAGTTAGTTTGGCATTTTCACTATAACTTTTGATCCATGACGTTCTAGAGAATGACCCTTAGACAAAATTCCATAGAGATATTGAAGAATATGTGGTACATCTGAAGTATATCTTGGAAGAATTTGTTGGCATTCTTGGAGGACATATTTGAGGCATGTACAGGTTGACATTGTGACAGAGATAGTTTTTGTGGCATTGCGACATAGACAATGATTGTGTCATTATGAGGAACATGGATTATGATAGTGACAACAATATAATGCTTGTGGAAATGATAGATATAGGTACAAGGAAAATGATATAGGTACAAGGACATAGATACAGGTATAGGTTGATGGAGACAGTGATACAATGGAAGTGGAATATTCTTCTTCTTATTCATATCAGGGTGGTAGGATCGGGAAAGGATAGGAGATTAGAAGTGTTCTTTAGGTTGGTGCTTGTGATATCAGGAAGTTGGGGCTTCCTTCCAGTTGGTTCTAGTAAAATTATTGAGTTGGAGTTTACTGAGGACTAGAGTCCTATCTATAGGTTGGAAATTATGAAAACCAAGGGGTTGTAGCTTCCTTCTAGATGGAGCTAGTAAACTGAGGAGTTGGAGATTCCTTAAGGTTGGAGCCTATAAATTAGGGGTTTGTAGCCTCCTTCTAGATGGAGCTATTAAACCGAGGATTTGGAGCTTCTTTTAGTTTGGACCCTATAAATTAGGGTGTTAGAGCCTCTTTCTAGTTGGTTTAGGTAAATCAAGGATTCAATTCCCTCAGGAGAGTCTGATAGTTGGATCGAAGATCTCTAGAGCACATGGATGAACATGAAAGT
This sequence comes from Larix kaempferi, assembly GCA_027924585.1. Lineage (NCBI taxonomy): Eukaryota > Viridiplantae > Streptophyta > Pinopsida > Pinales > Pinaceae > Larix > Larix kaempferi. Next base: position 8,258,988 of record BSBM01000963.1, on the reverse strand, counting down.
ATCTACTCTGTTGATGGGGCTTGACTATTCTATGGATCAAATTTTGATCTGATTGGATTATAAGAATGAGAATCCATTTGCATGCACAAGGTTTTGATATCTGGAAATCTATTGTAAATGGTTACATTGCTCTAAAAAGACCACAAAAAACTGCAGACATGAAGGAGCTAATAAATAATAATGCAATGGAAATGGATATCATCTTTCATGGAATATATGATCACGCGAAATATAAAGTTGGAAGGTGTTCATTAGCTAAAGTGCTCTGGGACAAGGTACAAAATCTATGCACAAAGAGACCCCATTCTTAGCATTATTTTTGTCTCGAGTACCTAAAAAGATCGGGTAAATAGTTCATGAGGTTTGGAGTCCAAAGAAGGCTTAAAAAGTATAAGGGACGTAAGCTTATTTTAAGGGGCCTACAAACTTATTCCAATAGGACCAAGCGCTTAAAATATTAATATGAGGCGCTAGATAATCAACAACACAGGACCCTATCCGATGGCCAGGGCGCTATGCGACAGGTGTTGGTTTATCCAACAATACTAAGAAGTGGGGGGCGAATCAATATTGCCTTTTTCAAACCTTTTATATACAATTAGTATTAAGCACAAGTTAAATAATCATAAGTAACGTGAATAAGACAATTAACAATTTGAACACACCAATTTATCGTGGAAACCTGAAAGGTAAAACCAACAAAGATTTCTTATTAATAAGCTAATCTTATACAAAAAATTGTTTTACAATCACCAACTTGATGGAGAATTTAATCTCCTAGATTATTTTGCAACTACAGAAAGGATGCACCTACACCCCTGGTTTTCTACTTGATCAACAGACAAGGATGTACCAACACCCTAATTCTCCAGCTACGATTGGAAGGAGGAAACAACCCCCTTAGAACGCCTCAACTTGCCCAACCACCACCCAACCACCCTCTAATTTATAGTAGTTTTAAATTCAGTTTTTCAGATCTTTAGTGGAAGATCGAACTTTTGTAATGCTTCATATATCTCACTAGCCTCTTTCTTGCTTCTGATATGCAATTACCAAAACTTCAGATACACCTCTGGTCCTCTTCATACATTTGACTTGTATGGTTATATATATTTTCAAAGAACTTTATTATTTGAAACATTGTGTTTTTTAGGAAAATCATGCCTCTTCATAAAAAGTATTGTATCCTTATAATGGCATCGATTCATCATTGATATTCATAGTATTTCAATCTTTTTTTAATTAGTAAGAAATTACTATTTTGCAGAGTTAACCAATTTTGACAATTCTCCAAAGTTGGCAATTTGGCCAAATTGTTCTCCAAATATACCATTTCCAAATGTCTATTCAACAGAGTGGATGTCAAACCGATGGTCAACTAAGATTTACAAATATTTCACGTTCGATTCTTTAACTAACCCTCGAGCATATTTCAACAACGAAATGATTCAAAACCGCCGGATCTTCGTCAATCCACATTGACAGTGGAATTCAACATGCGCTTAGCTAGATTTCATAAATATTTCGCATCACATCCTGAGCTTTAAAAGATTGGCGATGTGCTTGAAAAGTTTATGAGCCCAATTATGAACCCTAGCCGTCAATCTATCCCATTAGTTAAATCAAAGGTCAGTCAGGGTAAGGTCTTTGACTCTTAATGTCATATAAAACTCTTTCAAGTACTTTGATCTTTAATTCCGATGGTTGTGGAGATTTCTTCCGATCCTTGTTCTAGTTTTTTTGTTCATTTTCGCTCATTTAAATCATATCTTCCCTCATTCCCTCGTGTTTGATGAAAATGTTGTCTAACTTAGCTCTGTATTCGACTGTTTCTCCCTCCACTGGCCCTCCTCAACATTTGGTTGTTAAAGTCAGAGAAGGGAAGTCTCCGGATTTCGACCAGTTCTCTTCTTAGTGGTCGCGAGATCCTATACGGGAAGCTTTGTTACAACAGTTATTCAGGCCTATATATGTGTTTTATAATGGCGGAAGGACTAGCGTGACTGATGCAAACAATCGCAGAGTCAAGAAGTTAGAAAAGGAGATAGCAGAGCTTTGGCAGAAGCTGAACTTGAAATGCGACAAAGAGGACTTGGAGTCCTTGAAGAAGAGAATCGAGGATACCGTCAACCGCAAGCTCGAAAATAACAAAAATAAACTGATTAAATAAATGCGAGGGATCCTTGTTCAATGTGACAAAGCCATTCGAGTTCAATACACCGGAGTTCAAGGTGACATCGATAGGATCCTAGTGACTTCGGTAGGTTTTGGACATTCCCCTCCAGCTGCCAAAACTCCCTCATGGGAAAGATCATCAGGGAAAATATTGATGGAGATTGACTACTGAGGGAACCACGCAGCCCACCCACCACGGTCTTTAAATTAGGTTTTCATATTTTTCGTTTTCTATTAGGTTTACTTGTCTATTTTTAGATTTTCGTTTTCCGTTAGTTTAGGGGAGGGATTTTTTCCCCGCGCTTCGAAGAAATTTAAACTCTATATTTGAAGAGTTTAAGCTCTGTAATTTAAATGTTTATACTTTGTAAATTGAAGTAATTTAATCTCTGTGTTGAAGAGGTTTAAATCTTGTATCTAGAAAGAATCTAAACATTACATTTTGAAGCAAATTAAACCTCGTATTCGAATATTGTTTAGACTTACATGACTTACACCATCTCTTGGGTCTGAGGTAAGGTTGGAATTTGATGGAAAAAATTCCAATCACGAGGCATTTTCCCCCTCTTTTACAACCAAAATAATTTAGTGACTGTTATGCTTGACTGGCAAGTTAGATGTTAAAACATATTTTTGGCCAGTTATTAATTTTTGAAAACGTTATAATAGGGATATTAACCTGTATAAAATAGTTTTAGTCTTTTTAATATTAATTTTAATTAATTTTCTTAATTCTTTGTTCTTCTCTAAATTCTTAACCTCTCTTACTTATCGATTATTATTGATTGATTATGTTTGTATTTATGGATTCTATTTCAATTTAGATAATGTTTTGAATTTATTTTGGATGAGAGTTTAAATAACGGAAAACAAAAAATCAAGGCCATCAATTAAACATAGTGATTATGTACTGGAGAAAAACTCTTTGAATGTAGAAAAACTCCAGGAGATACATTAATGAAGAGAAACTAATTTAAAGATACTGGCAAGAAGAATTACATGTCTTGTTGGGTTTGTGTTGTTCTTTCCAACTGCTTTTGGTGAAATTACTGCTAACAAAGCATGAATTCCCACATAGATTTCATTTCACACGATTTAATAATTATTTTATTTCATTTTTCAGATTGAGTGAGGAACCATATTTTTCTTGGAAGTGCATTTTAGCTATTTGTATAGATTTGAAAATGGAGTTGTGTTGATTTTCCAAGTAATGTTTGTAAATTACCTTACTTTACTTTGCGTAATATACATGGTTATCTAAATATGCCTTAATTTTTAAGTTTGAAAACAATAATTTTTAATAAATCATTATCAAGAGGATTAGTATAAAAATAGTGTTATTGAAGGTCATGTATTTCTTGGTTTTTCCCTTGATGTTTCTGCTCTTGCATTGGATTTACTATAACTTAAATCCATAGGTTTATATTGAAATGGTATCTTTAATATCCTTAATATTCATTTAAACAATCACTAAACTAATTGTAAAAATCAAATATGTCACGTGTCACAATCTGAGCATTCCATGTGTCACCCTAGAAACTAGATATTGACATTTTAACAACAAAATTTATAGAAAGTTTGCTTGAAAGAGTTTGTTGGCAAGTTCAAATTTTGTCAGAGAAAGAGAGGTTGCTCTTTCCTCAGGGTTTTCTATTTTAGGTTGTTGTAAGTAGATGATGAGGAGAAAGAGCATCTGCTCCTTCCTCTAGGGATGTTTTTTAGGAGTGGCAAAAGTAGATATCGACACTCTAAACACAAATTTCATAGGAACATTGCTTCGCACAATTTTCTTGCAAGTGGAAATATTCTTAGAGAAAGAGCGATCACTCTTTCTCCAAGTTTTTCTATTTTTACAATTCCCTCATAAAGGAAGAGGCGACCGACCCTTCTTCTGCCCAGTACTCTATTCATAATAGTTCTAGAATGCAAGGGTCGGTCGATCCTTCTTGTGTTAGCCATTCTGGATATAGGTGAATTTCTAGATAAGGTGTTCACAAGTATCTAATAAACGAAGGGGCGGCCGATCCTTTTTTAAATGTTATAACTTAGTTGTTGTGTGGACACCTACTATTTACAGTGGAATTCAGAAGTCGTGAATTCCCAGCCTAGCCTTCATATATTAAATAGTTTTACACTTCTATCGTAAATGAAGGGTCAGCTGACCCTTGTTGTGGTTAGTGTTCACCATTTTGGATATAAATGAATTGGCGTTCTAGCCTTCGTAGGTTGAATAATTTTACAATTCCCTCATAAATGAAGGGGTGGCCGACCCTTCTTCTGCCCCGTATTCTTTTCATAATAGTTCTCGACTGAAAGAAGGTTCGGTTGATCCTTCTTGCATTCTCCATTCTAGATATAGGGAATTGTTGGATAAACGTGTTCACAATTATCCACTGAATGAAGTTGCGACCGATCCTTCTTGTCGGGAAACGGAAGTTAGGACAAAATTTTTTTATATGTTAAAACTTAGTTTATTCCCATAACCCTACTATTTACGACAAAAGTGGGAAATTGTCTCCCTAGCCATTGTAGATTAAATATCTCTACATTTCTCTTGTAAATGAAGGTTCGGCCATCCCTTCTTTTTCTCAGTATTCTTCTAGTGTTCACCATTTTCGATATACATGAATTGAATTCCTAGCCTTTGTAGGTTGAATATTTTTACAATTCCCTTATAAATGAAAGGACGACCGACCCTTCATCTACCGAGTATTCTTTTCATAATAGTTCTAGACTGCTAGAAGGGTCGGTCAATCCTTCTTGTGCTCAGTGTTCACTCATAAACTAGAGATTCGTAATTGCATCAAAACATCATACTATCAAACCAAATCCACTTAACTCGAAAATCAACATAACCCTCATTCACATCAAACATAACTATCTCACAATCGATAAGTTAACCAGATCGACAAAATGACAGTTTATCAAAGCATAATCAAGAGATCTAAGATACATCATATAGCCATGATTTCATTCATACAACACATTAAGTCACTGAATACTGCACTAATTCATATTCAATGGAACTACGACATAAAAGAGAGAGATAGAGATATAACACAATCGATCATTTTCAATCATCAACTTGTCTCATACATTGCGGAATACATATGGAAGAACCAGTCCGCGACTCAACTCAATTCCACATACACATATCAAAAATTTCTGGATACAAACAAAGATCAAAGATATAGAAAAGATAAATGCTAGATCATCGATATCCACTAAAGGATTGATCTCTAGCTCCAAATATTCCCTTAGGCTTACACATACACTTTTATTTATAGGAACACAGGGCCATTACAAAATGGCTCGATTGACCAATAACTATCTAATTTAACCAAAAACATTGTGGCTCTCCCTCGAGCCACCTCAGCTGGAAACTGATGGTGTGTTTACCTTCATTTTGAAGTCATCATATGCATTTTTCACCTAGTCGACAGCTTCTCTGGCCGACGCTTTTCATGTTGCATAGTCTTCCACATCTTGCTCTATCGGGTGTTTGCCACCCATTTGTTTCCCTTTCTCCAGCTCATTCTTGATTTGTGTCATCCCTTCCATCGCTTTGGCCGCTAATGTTTCTGCCTTTGTCTTCCTGAAAGAATTAAAGCTATAACTCAGATTCCTATGCCCCATAATAAGAAAACTATGCAATCATTTATGGGCATGATAAACTTTGTGCGAAGGTTTGTACCATTATTTGCACAGATTGTAAAACCTTTGCAGCAAATGGTGAATAAAAGTGTGCAGTTCAAATTGACTGATGTTGAGAAGGATGCATTTAAAGATATAAAAAATGCCATTGCTCACGCACCTTCATTAAGAAGTCCAGGTTTTGAAAAGGATTTTATTATATACATGTTTGCTTCAGATAATTCTCTTGCAGCAGTTCTCACACAAAAGGGAGAACAAAGAGATGAATATATAATATCTTTTATGAGCACTTGGTTACAAGGGGCTAAACTGAATTACCCAGCTGTGGATAAACAAGCATATGCAGTTTTCAAGGCAGTGAAGCAGTTCAGACCTTATGTTTTAAAAAATAGAACAAAAGTTGTAATACCTCATCCAGCTATTAGGTCTTTATTTATTCAAAAGGAGTTAGGATAAAGACGAGGAAATTGGGTGACTGCACTCCAAGAATATGACTTAGAATTTAAGCTTCCCAATATCATTAAAGGTCAGGGACTATGCAAGTTGCTGATTGAGAATCCAATTGATAAATATCAGGGCTGGGGAAACGAATCAGAAATGAATTTGGCTGAAGTTTGTTCCATTTTCACCACTCCAACATCTTGGTACAGAGACCTAATTCATTATCTTCAGAATGAGTATTTTCCGGAACATTGGATTTCAAAGAAGAGAAGGGCACTCCATTTGAAATCGGAACCGTATCAAATAATAAATGGAGTACTATTCACAAATAATTTCGATGGATTTTTTCTCAGATGTCTTGAAAAGGATGATGCAGAGAAAGTGGTCAAGGAGTTACATGATGGCCTTGCAGGGGGACATTATTCCAGGGAAACCACTGCTCATAAAATATTATGAGCTGGATATTACTGGCCAACTGTTCTCAAAGATGCTCATGCTTATGCAAGGAGATGTGATGTGTGTCATAAAAGTGATGTAGACTACCAAAATCAGCATTGCCACTAAAACCAGTTATCATCTGAGAACCATTCGAGAAGTGGGGTTTGGATATCACAGGGGAAATCAATCCCAATTATTCATTACAAGATCGATATATTCTCACAGCTACTGATTATTTCACGAGATGGACTCAAGCAACTCCTTTACGCAAAGTGAACAAAGATGCGGTCATCTGATTCTCGCAAGAAACCATAATAACCAGGTTTGGGGTTCCAATTTCGTTATTTTTTTATAATGCATCATATTTTTCTTAGGCTAAGTTAAGCTCATTTTCTATGGAAGAAGGAATCAAATTGAATTATTCATATAACTATTATCCCCAAGGTAATGGATTGGAAGAATCTACAAACAAGAATCTTATACGAATTCTAAAGAAAACAGTTATTGAAAACCAAAGGACTTGGCATGTAGCCCTTCCCAATGCTTTATGGGAAGATAGGGTCACTCCAAATAACTCTTTAGGGGTTTATCCTTATACTTTAGTCTATGGGAAAGAGGCTATCCTTCCTCCAAACATACTACTTCCTTCCCTGACGTTAGCTCAGGCATCCCCGGGATCAAATAGCTAAATCATGCAATCAAGGATAAACACTTCGGTAAAGCTTGAGGAGACATGGTGGAAGGTCAAAGATAGATTCAACCATCACCAAGACATTGTTAAAAGGTGGTTTGATAAACGAAAATCTGGCAAGAAAAAAATTGAGGTAGGAGACTTAGTTCTAAAGTGGGACCACCCTAACGAAGAAAAGGGTAAGCATACAAAATTTCAACAATTATGGCTTGGTCCTTATCAGATTGTAGAGAAGCTTGGCCCTGCGACATATAAATTGAAAGATTCCCAAGGGGAGGAGGAAAACCTCCTTGTCAATGGCCTGACCCTCAAACAATACTTCTCTTAGGTTTAGGGAAACCTATTGTACATAATTTCCTTTTGTTGATTTAGCTTTCCTTTGATTTTGGTTGTTTTTCTTCTAGGATAGTTAGTTTCAGTTGTATCTAGATTTGTTTTGATTTTACTTTGTTTGTTTGATTTTTGTTCAAATAAATCCCAACTCAACTTTTAGAGCGTTGTGTAGAGTCGCAAAGATATGAGCAGTCTCATATGAATCGATCATACTCACCAAAGGATTAAAATATGATTTATAAAAAAAGGAATTCTTCTTGTAACAACAATTTCATTAGTGATTTTAATTGCTTCTTTGTATTAAAATGGGAAACTTGCTTCGTATGTTAGTTTGTGTCGACATAAACCTTGTAAAATAATCAGAATTCATGAATTCTAAATTACTATCTTGGGGATCCACTCACTCACACATAAATGCCTATATTAGGAAGCCTACTATAACTAACCCATGGAAAGGAAGTGAGTCTTGTTGATCCCATGCTACAAAAATTACATCCAAAAGGCTTAAAATGAAGAGTCAAAAGTACTAAAGGGATTCCAACTCCATCAAAGAAATGGTATGGAAAATTCAAAGTATAAAATCAAAAGGGTAAACCGGAAGATACTCCAGAAGGTTCTTCTCCGTCCGTGAGTATGACAAATAAAGAAAATTCATAACTCGCAAAAAAGGACATGATGGATGGAAGAACCTACGTCAAATGTTTGAAGACCGAAGAAAGTTATTTTGAAGGACTTAGCCGATAAAATTGTAAAAAAAAAGAATCAAAAGAAATGCAGATAGCATGGGAATGAGGAAGAAACGAATACATATGCCTGATTTTGTTACAAGCCCGTGGAGTCATATGTAGAGGTAGCCAAAGGACATGATCAATAATGAACCCCATATCATGGCCTCAGGAGAGTAGTCAAGAAATATGGTCTAGGTTGTCCACTCCCTAATACAAATGACCAATATGATTCAAGAAGCTTTTTTCCCTACTTAAAACTTTGGATTTTTAAAATATTGGAAGTAAATATTAGAGGCATGGTTTTACATTGAGAATTGATAACAAATAAGCAATTATAATCCTCAAAAGAGCTATTCAGAGATCTATGCTCACCAGCTAGTCACCAATTGTTGTTGCTGCAACCCGATCCCCAAAAAAATTTCAAAATTGTAGAGCCCCTCCTATTTTTTGATTAACTTAGCATTTTGTTCATCTTTTGATAAGCTCACTTTTTGTCTCTGAAAAAACATTAGTGAAAACGACAAGTTTCTGAATCGGAGCAACTCACCAAGTTCCACCGAAATGGTTAGAGCAACTCACCGAGTTGCACCGAAACGGTCAGAGAAACTCATCAAGTTACGTCAAAACGATTAGATCGATTTCTGAAAGGTTTTTGTTTTGAAGAAACTCGATATTTTCTGTCGAAATGGTTGGAGCGACTCATCGAGTCATGCCGACACGGTCGGGGCCATTTCGGTAAAATCTCTGAATCAAATCAATTCTTCAAGTTTCACCGACATGGTCAGAATGACTAGAGAATTTATGCCGAAACACTTTAAGTTTTATTTTGTGATTGATAATCGGAGAAAAAGCGTAAGTCATGCCGATATGGTCGGAGGTCGAGAAGAAGAATCCAGTTGACAGAGTTGTTTGTTTTACGCCAAAACGCATCTGTGGAGTTTCCTGTTTTATGCTAAAACACAGTGGCAATGAATGGTGAGTTATGCTGAAACGCATATAAGGGCCCCGATTTGTCGATCGCTTTTAAAATGAAAATTCCTCCGAAAAAGGGTGATTTGACCCATTAACCGTGTGCATTTATTACTAGGGTTACATGTGTTATATAAAAGGGTGAAAACGTTTAACACTTGTAACACTGTTTTCATTTGAATCCTCCACTATACACGAGACACACCCAACGCCGTTAAACATAATTTTTCGACGAGTCTTCAACCACCAGGTAGGTTTTCTTTCACCATATTTGTTTGTATGCTTGGAACGGTGTTTTTCTTTTTCAGCATTGGTAAAAGGGGAACAACTATTAGGTTATGATTGCACATTAGTTGTACTGGCTTGAAACCCCTTAACCAAACCATTGTTTTCTTTCTGGTTGGGAATAGGCCAAATGTGATAGGGTTTCCCGTTCGATAACCATTTTGGTCCACATATCAATCCTCAACTTCTTATATCACATAATCCAGTTGATTAAACTGTGTGTGATGGAATCCTGTTGGCCGGATTTTCTGACTATGGCCAACATGGAGATAAATCCCACATAAGGCACTTAACACAACCCCTGGTGTGTTTGAAATAGCTAACTCTCGTGGGAACAAAGGCCCCGCTACCTATATGGGTTTGCTCTCAACGAGAGAGTCTCATAATTGAATTAACTGATGTAAAGAAACTAATAAAAAATATTCATGTCTAACTAATCTATAATGCAAATTTCAATAGCCATAAATACACAAATTTAACAATTACTAAAACATATCGATTTAGCAGTTGCTAAACTGTAGCTTTCCAGTATGGAATAAAACTAAAAAAAAATCTAATTTGAAAACTAACTCTACCTAATATATTTCTACCCTATCCTCGGCAGGAGCATGAAAAATAAAATTTTGATGCATAAACGAATAATGGTATTACTAGTCTACTGAAACAAAGATAGAAACACACTAATATGTTGAACCACCAATACTTCCAGAATCAAGAAACAATATGTTTATGATTCTAAAAATATGTTTACCCATCAAGTTTCTGCAACCATTTAAGCAGCCAGACAAGGAATAGCATAAAAAAAAATTCATTCGTCATACATATAATTAAGTAAAATAAAAACAATCTTACAAAACAAAATTAGATTCTTGAAATGATCATACATATAATTAAGTAAAATAAAAACAATCTTAGAAAACAAAATTAGATTCTTGAAATGATCGTAGAAAAAAGGGACAATTGCATTGCAGAGCTCAATCGATTTTCAATAAATTTGATGGTGAAGATTTTTGATCTCCTCTTCTGGAATACAAAGGCTACAAAAGAATAAAAACATGCTACAATGGTTTGGAAAAATGCTTGAGTCACTATAGAGACCTCTTCCCCCATTGTTTTGCATCAATCTACAATTACAGAGAAATGTTATCGCAGCTTGGGAAAATCATTTTCTGTTGCTTTACAGAGCATCCCTCCCTCCTCATAGTCGAATTGTGTTCTCTTTATATAGATTTATGAATATTATTCACTTCTCTCTCATGAAGTGGCAGCGATTTCATAACCTTCCTCCTGTTCTGTGCAATGAGCTTCTTTCTTTATTCGTTGAATCATCCAATTTGATTATGGTGATGCGGTGTCAAAAGTTTTATGTTGAATGACTCCCCATTTGTTGGCACCGGAAATGTATTGTTACATTCTGTTATTGCGTCAAGAGGCGCTCTACAGCCCAGTATGAGGGAGATCTTGTAACATGTGAGTGTTTGTCGAGTGTTTGTCTAATAACAAAATAATACAAAGTAAACAAAAAAGAATAATACAAAGTAAAAAGTAATAAATATTATGTTGGCCATAAACAAAAAAGAATAATACAAAGTAAAAAGTAAATATGAGACTTAAACTAGAGACTTTAGAGCTTAGCATTAGGTGATAAATATTATGTCGGTCATAAACAAAAAAGAATAATTCAAAGTAAAAAGTAAATATGAGACTTAAACTAGAGACTTTACATTTTACTTTTAATATAAAGTAAAAAGTAAATATGAGATTTTAGATTGTTTGTTGAGTAACAAAATAATACAAAGTAAACAAAAAGAATAATACAAAATAAAAAGTAATAAATATTATGTTGGACATAAACAAAAAAGAATAATACAAAGTAAGAAGTAAATATGAGACTTAAACTAGAGACTTTAGAGCTTAGGATTAGGTGGCTCAGGTATTGCACTCAAGGAGCTATTCAAGGAGAGGTTTGCACCTTGGGAGATTTGATCTCTCTCGGCGCTTGATAAAACCTAGGATTTGGATCTATGTTGGTGTAACAACACAACGCTATTGAGGTAAGTTAGTTGATCTCCGGCTAACAAAAGAAATTAACCTGTGCGCCATTACTTTTAATGTGGAAGCAACTTGTATTTGGTGAAGGAACCTTTAGAAATTTCCATAAAAATGTAAGCAAGGCAACGAGACTCTTCAATCCATGCTTTCATACTTAAATCCTCCTTGAGATTTGTAGCATCTAACGTTGACAGAAATTCTGTAGTATTTTTTATTGGCCTTTTAATGAGGATATGCATTATCTCCAATGATCACTATAATATTCACTAAAATCTGTTAAGAGAAAAAAAATGCAATCATGAAAAATGCTTTATTTTTATATGCTATTGTAGTGTCACTTTTGTTGCCAATTTATTTCAAACTGGGCAAATGCATAAAGACAAACACTACCTCACCATTTAAGAGGATCGAGATCCCAACAAATTTTAATTCTTATTGAATCACGTGTTCAAAATGTTGCAGTTTATAAAAATCCGTTTAAGTTAAACCAAAAGATAACCAATTTCAATTCATATGATCGAAATAACCAAAATTAAAATTTGTAAAGTTTAAAAAGTAAACCATTTTTGTATTTCACTTGAAGATATGTATGAAGTCAAAAACAAAATGAAAAAGATGATGCATCTAATTTTATGAAAACGTTTGAAATTTGTGGCAATTTCAAAAACATGCTTTAATATATGCATTATTTTTATAAAAAAATTGACTTTTTAATTTATAATCATATTTTAAATATGATTCACCTTTTACTAGTTCCATTTTAAAATGGTATGAATTGGAATATAGCTTTTTTAATGTCAATTAAGTCTCAATATAATAATTCCTCCACTAAATTAAGACAAAGCTCAATAAGAATCAAGAATTAAATTTCTTTTAAATATATATATGTGTGTGCAAAATTATGTTAGGATAAAAGATTAAAATTTGAGAGAAAACAATGCTTTGCTCACTCATAAGAATTATTGATTCATTTTGATACTTGTATATTTGGTTTTTTAAAGATGTAAGTGATACAAAGAGTAAAGAATCAAGTGAAATAAGCCATGTAATTGCATTTTCAACCATGCAACGACCTTATATACAAAATTTACATGGGGGGCCTTTATTTATAAAATAAAGGGAAAGTTGTTGGGGTGCCAACACATCCTACGGTTAAAAAGCGCATTCCATCCACAGCCTACTATAGATGTTGTTCTTTCTCAACATGGGGATCGCCCTCATGAAGCCCTAGTTACTTAGGTCCCAACTATTTCCATTATTACTTTCACCGATCACTGCCCAAAGTTAATCCAATTATTCTTGCATACCGCGTTACTAGGATTTAGGAAGTTGTCCTCGGATTTTTCCTTCAAGATGGGCGACTTTAAAATGAGTTTAACTACTAGGATAATTTCTCTCTAGGGATTTCCTTTTGGAACTGTTTTCTCGATGTTTAAACACCCACAGCATTGTTTCTTTATGCTTCCCATTGCGTCACGAATTGTTTCCAATTCATCGTCGTATTTTTGAGAAGGCATTGACCAAAGAAACAGTTCTGGAGACCCAAAACTTACTTCAAGAAGCACATAACAACACTTTGCTTCATTTGGTTTGGGAAAGCCTAAAGGAAACTAAATGAGATTCCATTCTTTGTGTTTTCCGAGTCATCCAATTCTTTTAAAGAAAAATCCAGTTTTTGTGCTTATTTGACTATTCGTGTTTCTATAAAGCAATCGGTCTACAATAAAACCTTGGATGAATGTTTCCAAAATAGAAATTTGATTGAAATAATAAGGTTGTGCATGCTATTGCTGAAAGTTTTGAAGACATTTCGGTGATTTTTGTCTTTCTAAGGGCGCATTAGAAGATCTAAATAATTATGCACAAACATACATAGACAACATCAAAGACCCTTGACACCATGGAAGTAATGAATCTTCTAAAATTTGCTTTCTTGTAATTCATATTGATAAGAGATGTATTTGCATCTTGTTTAACCTAATTTCTTTAACATTAAGTTTGCTTATACATTAACTTGATGTTACTTCAGGACTCATAAATGCAAAAGAAGGTTTCCAATCGAAAGCTCATAATAGCTGAATCGGACTCCGAAATTGAAATTGTTACAGACACCCCGATAGAGACAATGTTCGAAGATACTAAAGCAGCGACGAGGATCATCCTAGAATACAAGTGGGAAGAGCTATATTTTCTCATCAGAGATAAGAATGTACCAGATGCATCCATCGAAGAGATGATGGTGTATCAAAATATCAAAATATCTAGTCTCCATAAGGCTACTACGCGACCATAATTTTTTCCATGCTCCGAAGTTATTGGGTGGATTCTACCTTATGTAGACATCAGTACAAGAATCATATGCGGGGTGAACAAAGAAGGATTTGCTTCATTCCAGCCAGGACACATTGCTCCAGGATATAAGTTACTATCTCCAATAGTCATGATGACGGATGACTGGATTAGTGGAGTGAATATAGATCATTTTGAATATGCAAAAAGATGATGATTCCAGGAAAACAATTGAGACAAAAAGCAAGTGGAGAATATGGTATCCAGAATCTACGGACACCATACAGGATCATAGCCCTAATGTTGAGTAGAATCTTTGGCAGGAAAAATGGAAATGTATACAAGCTCAGTTGGGTGCCACTTATGTATCACATAGCCTCCCATGGCACCATTTTCAACTGGGAAAATATTATATCAGAAAGCATGGCATCAACAATAGCTGCATCCCAAGGAGGAATGACCCAAAGAAGGAAGAATTTTTTATGTCCTTGTATCTGATGGACTGTATACTAATCAGACATCCATTCCCTAAATTGGGATGTTTTTGGAATCAGGCTGAGTCACCCCTTTATGTTGCTTATCAAATCACATGGGCTCACAAGTATGCGAGCTACTACAAGCTCATATGTGAAGAACTGATCATCCCATTATATTGGTTGATCTTTAACGAGGAACCAAACTACTTGTCGGATAATGCTATGTCGATTATAAATGAATATGGAGACTACTATTTTTATCTAGAAGAGACTTATATTAGGATGTATGGGGGCACCAAGTCCCCATCTCTGATGCCGAAGTATGTGACCGATTTTGTATTGCACGAGGACGCAGTAAGGCAGGTGTGCATTAATGGGGTAGGTATCTTTTTGAATGAACATAAGAAGTAGTCTTTCCCACCATTTCCATTTGTCATTGGGTCATAAAAATTCCCTAAGGTGAGAGCTGCAGAAGCTTTCATAAAAGACTTAGGGGATTTCCATTTTGGAGAAATAAATTTCGTGAGGCATGACAGTTTGCAAAAGGTATCCCAGCACTGTACGTCATGCAAAGTTCATTTTGAATACTCAGACCATTTCCTGAAGGAAGAAGAGGTGTATCAGAGAGAAATCAATATGAATGAGCTAAACAAATGTTTTATTCGAAAAAGTGGCGCGGTCCCTAGTCATGTTGTTGATACTGCTAAGGAGGCCAAATTGCAGAAGCAACAAGAAGAAGACAAAATACTACATGCAGCAAAAGCATAAAGAAATCAAAGGGAAGAAGCAGAAAGGCTATAGTACGAAGAGGCATAAAAACAAAGGATAGAAGAATAAAACAAAAGAAAAAAAGATCAGGCAATAAAAGAGAAAGAAGAGAAAGAAGCAGTAGAGAAAGTTGTAGAATTGGAAAGGCAAAGAGAAGAGGAAGACATGCTCAAGAAAGTTGTGGAAGAAGAAGAGTCTCAAGATAGAAGTCTAGATCTCCAAAACATGGATATAGACCCACTAGGAGTTTCCAGAATCACACTCATAGGAGGAAACCTCCCATTTATAGAGCTTTAACTTACTCCTTTTACCCCATCAAAACCACATTCGGTGGCCAAGCTGGATACAATAGTCTTCGACTCCAAGAGGAAGACAATAACTAGAAGATCAAAGAAAAGACTGAAGATGGGCGCACAACCTGATGTGTTGACTATTCAAGAGAGTACCATAATGGAAGGCACCCATAAGGATCCCAAATTCATAGCATAATTAAATGTAGCATTTGTGTAAGCATGTGCGGACAACGTTGATAAGATAATGAACGATTTGGAGTGTAACAAGGAGAAAATGTTGAAGATGAAAGACAATCTGGTAAAAGCCAAAGATGAAGGAATAGAGTTGAAAATAAATCATGATGCTCTGATAAGTGAGAAAGTGTGAAATTTAGTTCACACCAAGATCTGATCAAGAAATTTTATCCTCTCACACATTATCTCACAAAACTAGTCAAGAACACTGAAAAATTGTCAAGTATGATGCAAACATAATATCTCTATTGAATAAATTTACATCATCCAACCTTGGGCAATAAAATGGCTGCAAATATATAGCATTAGATCATAGATTCTAAAGCAAAAAGATTCCATTTGAATCCTCACAAAAGCAGGCTTACTAATTCTATGTAAAACCCCCCTAGGTGGAAAGAGTGCTTTTGAAGTCATCTCTAAAGCTCACGAATTTGTGAAGTAGTGATCATATGGTGATGTATGATGGAAAATCATCCTGAATCCAGAATTTGGAAGGAGGAAACATCATGGAGGATGATTTGGCAAAAAAATAGTTAAGACTAGTCAACTAGCTTTCACCTTTCACCAAAAAGTGGTAAACATTAGTAAAGATAAGGAAGGCGCCTTTCTATTACAGGATTAGAAAAAATATACCAGAATCAAATCAAATCTTATCCAGAATCTTCATAAATGCACCCAGGTGAGTCTAGGATTCTTTTTGTCCACACCAAGATGACTTGTGGTCCACACAATGGGTATTTTAGCCAACTACCTAGTTTAACACCTAGGAATTAATAAAAAATGTTCAATAATGCTATTTGTGCTAGAAATTGTCCCTAGACTACAAAGGGAACAAGCTAGTACAATCTCAGAATAATTAAAAGAAAATGGAATTTGTTTTTTGTATTTTTTGGTTTGAAGGTTTCATTCACAAGAAGATAATCAATCATCAAACTAATACAAAAACTGAATCATGTAACAATCAAAGAAATGAGATATAAATGCGCAAAGAATAAACATAAACCATAAACATTCATAAATAAAGTACTGGTCTTGTCCACACCACATGAGCATTTGCATGAATAAAAACTTTAATCAAGAAATGAAATCATAGGATGAGTAGCCAAACTGGCCATAAACAAAATCAATAAACAGGATAAAGTGGCTTATATTTGTATATAGATCAGTCTCAGTCTTCAAAAAACTTACATAAGAGTCAGATGCATCAGTCTGAATATGCATCCAATGTCCTTAGCTCTATATTGCTTCTTGAAACAAAAATCCAACCCTACTAAACTAAACTTTTCTCCTTTTTATCCTTTACAAAATAGAGCAGTTTCATAACTGCCTTCTAGGCCAAGCTTTGATGCAGTTACATCAAGTAGTTATAAACTAACTTCGAATCTTTAAAGACAAATTAATGGAAAATAGCAAATCGTATTCTGGGGAAATTTGGTGAATTTCTAAAAAATGGGTCTTAAAGATGCCTCCATGTCTCTCGATCCAGGACACCTGTGCAAAAACTGATAGAGTTTGTTTTTACTGAGTCCATGATGAACAAAAACCTCTCTTTGTTTTTAAAAATTCTTCTCCAAATGATCGGAAGACGTGTCGAAAATGTGTGACGAAAACTGTAAATTATTAAATATTTTAAACCCTGAAAAATAGGCCACAAAGATCAATTCCAATCTTTCAAAAAATGACACTTGTTTCAAAAATGAGGGATTTTTTTTTTGAATGAGACTATTTTGGACAAAAACCTCTTTTGGTTTTCTAAAATTCATCTTCATCACCTCATAATCCACGCTCAATTGCAATGACTAAAACAGGGAAAAATAGGACTATGCATCTCTTTTTCTTCTCAGGGCTTCTTTTGCTACTGGCTTCTTCAAGATTTGAATCAGTTTCCTTTTCCACTACTTCATATTTCAATATGTTCTCATGCTCATCTTCAAATGCTTTCCCCTGTTCATCATCATCAGGGTTTTTTGGATTCTTCTTGTGGATCAACATTATGAGAGCTACCTTGTCCTGAATCTTCAGCGAAATCTCTTGGATTTTTCAGTGCAGGAATACTTCCACATGAAAACTTTGGCAACACTCTCAACATGAAGATTAAACCTTGGATATAGGAATTAGAGCAAACTTAAAATAAGTATTTCGAAGACCTTATAAATAAATGTAATACATAATAAGCCACTAGGTGAAAACCTAAGAAAGGATAAAATAAATTCAAACATTAACTATAACATATAAATTAAAAGACAATCAAAGTCATTAAAATTTAAAATCAAGTAAAATGAAAAGCAAATAAGGAACAAAGAATTTAAGAAAAATCACATAAGGACTAGGAACAATTTCAGTCCTAACAAATGCTACCCTAAGGTATTAAATGACATGGATGGGTTTTAAATATTCCAACATCCCCCATTAAGCCTAACTTTATGTGCTAAAAATCAGAAATAAATAGGGCCCAACAACTTGGCATGGTCACCCTTTAACATACTGCCTTGTCCACAAAACAAGGAAAGAAGGAAAACCTCATGGGAAAAACCTCCCCTAAAAAATGGACATAATCAAAATTGAAAGATTGCTGATCAATCCTTCACTCCACCACATTTTCATCCATCGCAAGCAGTGATCTCAGATGGCTAAACGTCTTCTCAGTAAAATATTTGGTGAAGATGTCTACAATTTGCTCAGTGGATGGGCAATATTGTAGATCAATGATGTGATCATGTACTAAAATCCTGATGTAGTGCATATGGATCTCTATATGCTTGGTTCTTTGCCTCTGTATTGGATCAATTGAGACCCTTATAGCACTCTAGTTGTCACAAAAGATGTTTGTGGGAGTGCTAAAGGAAACCCCAAACTCTGAAAGAATACCCTACAACCACACACACTGAGGTGCAACATTCACTGCTCCTATGTACTCGGCCTTTGCTGAAGATAGTGCAATTGAACTCTATTTCTTACTAGACCAGCAAACAGGACCTCCTCCAAGCATGAAAACAAATCTGGAAGTGGACTTCCGATCAAGGCTATCACCAGCCTAATCCGAGTTAGTAAAACCAAGAAGATCTAGGCTAGAATCAACAACATAGTGAATCCCATCAGACTTGGTGCCTTGCACATAATGCAAGATTCTTTTTTTATCCCTCCAATGAAGCTCACGTGGCTACTCCATGTATCTTGAGGCCACACTCACTGCATAAGCAATATCAGGTCGAGTATGAGTCAAGTACAATAAGCTTCCAACTAGCTTCCTATACAAGGTGTTGTCCAATGGTGTAGAATCTGCTTCTTCAAGTCTGACTCCTGAAAGGAAGGGAGTCTTTGAAGGCTTGAAATCAACCATATTGAACTTCTTTAGCAGGTCATATGCATATTTGGACTGAGATACCTTAGTTCCATTCTCATATTGTGAAATCTCAAGCCCCAAAAATTTCTTAAGAATTCCCAAGTCAGTCATGGAAAAAGCTTGATGCAAGGAGGTCTTTAATGAAGTTATTTGATCAGTAGAGATACCTGTGATTAGTAAGTCATAAACATATAACACAATAATAATTATAGAGTCATCAATCAGCTTCATGTACACATTTGGATAAGACTTGCATCTAGAAAAAAATTGTGACAAGAGGAAGTTGTCCATTTTGGCATACCAAGCCCTGAGGGCTTGCTTAAGCCCATATAAGGACTTATTCAACCTGCAAACATAGTTAGGATCTGATGTATAGCCTTCTAGATGCTGCATATATATCTCTTCCTCAAGATATCCATGGAGGAAGGCACTTTTGACATCCATGTGATGCACTTCCTAGTGCTTGGATGCATAAATTGCTAAAATTAGTCTTATCGAATCCTTTTGTGTAACTGGTGCAAAAGTATCATTGTAGTCAAGTCCATGAACTTGGGAGAAGCCATTTTCCACCATCCTAGCCTTATATTTCATCATTGCACCATCAGCTGCAAATTTAGTCTTGAAGATCCACTTACACCTTACCAATTTTCTTCCTGGGGGGAGCTTGACTAGTTCCCATGTCTCATTCTTTTGCAGTGAATGAAACTCCTCATCCATGGAATATGGTCATGTGAGGATTCCTCATATGTCTAAGGATCATAATCAACCATTAGAAAATATTTCTCAAATAGATAATGATCATTCACATTGAGAGCACTGTCAAATTGTGATCTAGTCCTCCTAGGATTTTGAGGATTTCCCACAAGTTCACAAACTACTTGAAGAGTATTAGCAGCCCAATTAGGACTTGTAGTTGAACTTGGATCTTCAATAATATGGTATTAATCATCAAAAATATCATAATCATAAAATTCAAAAGGAGCATCACTTACACTCTTAGGTGGTGGTGTGTAGAGTTCTCCAATTTCAACACATTGTGAGGGCTCTTCTTCAAATTGAACACTCCTCTCAATGAAGGATTTTTGAGAGGGCATGCTTAGAAAATTGTAGCCCTTGGAGTCTTCTGAATATCCAACCAAAATACATGGTTGGATTTGGGGATGCATGGCCCTCCTCTTCTCAAGTGGTATTCTAGCACAAGCCTTTGAGCCAAAAATATTGAAATGAGAAACATCAGGTTTGTGCCCAGTCCAAGCTTCAAAAGGAGTGGTTCCTTTTAATGCTTTGTGAGGAACTCTATTTTGTATGTATCCTGCACAATTTATTTCTTCAACCCAAAGTATTGGATACAACGACTTGGCCTCAAGCATGCATGTGGCCATCTCTTTGAGAGATATGTTCTTCCTCTCAGCAACACCATTCTGCTAATGTGTGTAGGGAACAGTGTGTTGCATCTGTATGCCAGAAGAGGCACAAAATTGTTGGAAATCAGATCTGATGTATTCCCCACCATTATCAGATCTACGAATATTGATATGTCTACCAGAGTGGTTCTCAACTGAGGATTTGAATAGATTGAACAAATTGAACACTTTTGACTTTAACTTGAGGAAGAAGATCCAACAATATCTGGAAAAGTCATCTATGAAGGTTAGGATGTATTTGGCATGGTTCAAAGACTCATGGGGGAATGTACCTTATATTTCACTATGGATAAGCTCAATGGGTGTTGAGGTTCGCTCAGTTTTGGCTCTTTCAAACTTATGCTCAGGGTGCTTTCCTAGTATGCATCTTTGACAGACTCTTTTAGAAAACTTGATATTGGGAATCCCTATGACCATATCATTCTCATGGAGTTGATAGAGGTATTTGTAGTTTAGGTGACCAAATATCTCATGCCACAACTTTCTTGATTCATTGACATGGGTAAGTAGAGAAGAAGGTGATGGGAAAGGCACAAAATGAGAGAATCTATAGATTTTTGACCTATGGTCACTAGTACCTAAGGCAACAATTTGGCCTGTTGAAATTTCACAGATTTCAATATCATTAGGTGTGAAGATCACCCTTTTGGGAGACCTAGTGTGAGTCATCTGGTAAACTGACAAGAGGTTTGCAATAAGGCCTTGGAACATACAACACATTAGTGAATGAACCAAAATCTAGATCAATATTGCCTTTATCTTTGCAAGAGGTTTCAGAATCATCACCCAACACAATGGTTGGACCACTAGAAGAATCAAGAGAGGAAAATATCTCTCTTGTAGACACCATATTTCTTGAATCTCCATAATCTATGATGAAAGAGGTAGGATTGGATGTTCTTTCCATCCAATCATGCACTCACTTCTTGTCTTCAGAATTATGTCCTCCTTCCTTCCTTCTTACGATCTCAGGAAGAGGAATATTTTCTTTCTCAAGGAGTTGATCCATTTAATCAATGGTATTTTTCATGCATGAGCTCTTAGGATGAAATACCCTATTGCAATAGGTGCACTTAGCCTTCTCTTGCTTCTTATTTGGATTCCTTTTGAAATTTGAAGATTCTTCATGAACTTTATGTTTGTCTTTCTTCTGATCAGTGGGATTCTTGAAATTGCCCTTCTTCTTGCCTTTCGAACTCTTTGAATATCTAGCAGCCAAAAAATGATCTTTTGATGGATTTTTGATTGCTCCCATCAAGACCAACTTGTCTTGTTCTTGTGTAAGAGATTCCATAAATTCTAACACAGTATGACTCTTCCAGTTTTGAACTGCCTTCCTTGTATCATGAAAGGTCGAAACAAAGACTGAGTAATCTAGGCCAAGCTTGGAGAGGATGGCCAAGATCAATTGCTCATATTTTTTATCAATTCCACACAGCTTCAATTGAAGAATAGGTGACTTGAACTTTGAGAATAAGTCTTGAAGGTTCTCGAAATTATTTGGACTCAGTGAAACTAGTTCATTATCCAGTTGGTGGCCTCTCAGTTCATTTATATTTCCAAACAAGTCTTTGAGCTTCTCCCAAACTTCACTTGGAGTGGTAAGACCCTATATATTGGATAGAAGATCCCTGGATAAGCTGAGACACAAGAGACCATAGTATTTATCTCTTTTTTTGTGCCACTTTTCCTTCTCAACTGTTGAGGTAGGCTCAGTTTCAGTTACCATAGTCACTCTATAGAGGCCTTTGCTCCTCAACAGGATCTCCATTTGTTCCTTCCAGTAAAAGTAAATGAAGGGAGTGAGGATTATCTGATGTGAATGATCCATGGAAGCTATCAAATATATTTTGGAGTGGTTTGGGTGTGCCCCTAGATGCTCAGTTGCACCCCCTCAGTGAATGATTGCACCTTGTGGATGACTGAAGGCGCCCTTCTTGAGACTGGTTGGATCCTACAAAACAATAGAAGGAGAAATGGATAGCTTGATAGACCTGATACCATGTGAAATTTACTTCACACCAAGATCTGATCAATAAATTTCATCCTCTCACACATTATCTCACAAAACTTGTCAAGAACACTAAAAAACAGTCAAGTATGATGCAAACATAATCTCTATTGAATAAATTTACGTCAGCCAAACTTGGGAAATAAAATGGCTACAAATATATAACATTACGTCAGAGATTCGAAAGTAAAAATATGCCATTCGAATCCTCACAAAAGCAGGCTTACTAATTCTATGTAAAACCCCCCTAGGTGGAAAGAGTGCTTTCCAAGTCACCTCTAAAGCTCATGAATTTGTGAAGTAGTGATAAGATGGTGATGTCTGAAAGAAAAAATACTAAATCCATAATTTGGAAGGAGGAAACATCATGGAGGATGAGTTGGCCAAAAAACAGTTAAGACTACTCAACTAGCTTTCACCTTTCACCAAAAAGTTGTAAAAATCAGTAAAAAGTAGGAAGGCGCCTTTCTATTCAAAGATTAGACAAAATATACCAGAATCAAATAAAATCTTATCCAAAATATTCAGAAATGCACCCACCTGAGTCTAGGATGCTTGTGGTCCAAACCAATATGACTTGTGGTCCACACAATGGGTATTTTATCCAACTACCTAGTCTAACACCTAGGAATTAATAAAAAATGATCAATAATGCTATCCTAAGGTATTAAATGACATGGATGGGTTTTAAATATTCCAAAAGAAATACATGGATGGGTATTGAATGTACAGTTGCTGATCACAGAGGGTGAAAGAGAGGATGTTCATGCCCGCATAAATAAATTGGAGGGCAGGGAAATAACAACAAATCAGCAAGTGAAAGCCATGAGATATCAAATTCATGAGCTGGTGAGACAGAAGGAATATCTGGTGGAACAAGTTGAGTTGGCACAGAATCAAAAGAAAGATATGACTCCTTTCCATGAAATGGCATGCAATATACATAAACAGATCTGACGCACACAGGAACTTTTAACTGAAGAAATTTACAAGATGAAGCAGATGATAGTCAGGATGGAGGATATCTCTATAGATTCCATGTCGATCAGACAAAATTTGCTCAACACTTTTAATTAGATGAAAACGCAGATAGCTTGGAAGGAAAATAATTCGAACTTCCCTGACCACTTACCAAACAAGATAGCAACGTACCTTAAATTAGATATGTCACTCCTTGAATTTGTTAGAAAAGCTTCCAGGAGGATATGTGTAGAAGCACCCAAGCCTATTGAAAAATGTAAAGAGTTCTACAAACGAATTAATCAATACATGAAAAATGTCACATCACATTGACTCCAGATATGGCTGAGTTGCCCAAAAAAGATCAGCGCTTGGTGGAGATGAAGGACAGACTGGAAGAAGAACTGGAGTATATTAGGAAAATAGATGTGTTCAATGAAGAGGATCTCCATCCGCACATCGGTCAAGCGTCCATCAATGCTTACTTCTTAGAATAAAGTTACAAAGTTGCTACAAAAGGAGTGGCTAGCATAGAAAAGGAGTTATCTATCCATGAAGTGTCTTTATAGTTATTCAAACCTCTCCAATGTAATATTATATTTGAAGAGACAAAATTATGGGAGAGTTACATTTCCAGTTTGGTGGGCCCATTCGGAAATTAATTTTAATTGTAATTAAATCTATTTTTTGTGCAAACACAAAAGGACGAATTCTGGGTAGTCCAAAGGTTGGGGTAGTCAAAGTGATAGGTCATGTAGAGACAAAACCCATTGTACTATAAATATAGGAGGAGGGAACATTGTAAGGGAATTTTGCTAGCATAATAGAAGCTGGAAACATTTTGTAAGAGAACTAATTTTCTGCTAATGAGAAGGACCTATTTGTTGGGAAAAGCTTGCACATAATTGTTCTGCGTGGAATGTGTGGAATGACAAATTTGGAACTATTTACTCTTTCATCATAACTCATACTATGAGATTGTTCTAAATTTATTGAAACAATTCAAATGGTAATGAATGATTTCCTTATCTACGCAAATGTTTATGTGTTAACAGAGTAATGAATTGTTTAAATTTAAACTAAGGCTATATTTGGTATTTTCTCTGCTGTGAATGTGATTACTTTATCTTAACAACTATCCATTAGATTTGTATAAGCACTTTCAAATCATTACTCTTATTTCAAATTTTCTCCTTGCAAGGATAGGTTAGATTAATATAGAATAGGATTAGATAATTGGTAGGTAGAAGTGATAAGACGGGAGATAAGGACCTACACATCACTTGTTGAGGATTCTTCCTGTCAATTTTAGGCTCAATGCATTAGTTAGAATATCATCACTTGCATATTCATACCTTTAAAAAAAAAACATAAAATATATACGATGGGTCGGAGTGCAACCGGTAAACAAATCAAACAAACACACCTACGGTAGTCAGACCGTTAACCAGATGGATTCCCCATACCAAACAATGAGTAGCGTAGTTGGTATTCTTCGATAGGGAGAATCCCTACTGTCGATGCTAAGGTTTTATGGGCATCAACATGCAGGAAGTGAAGAATTTGAAACTAGCTGCAATTCCTAGCTTTTGCAAGCCAAAAACTGTTTGTTTCCAAATGGATTCAAATGGCACTTGGAGATTACTAATTTTGGATATCAAAGTTATGTAGGATTATATTGCTGTTCAGAAGACTCTTTTAACCCCCTATCAGAATCCCACTTCGACTTAGGCACATTTTCTAGGTGCATCACACTTGGGAAGTCTCCTTTGGTAAACCAAAGTCTACAAGGTACAAACCCCAGGACTTCTGTGGAAACCCAATGAATTCTGGTGCACTCAGGATGTATCTAGTCTTAAAAAAAACATAAAATATATATGGTGGGTTAGGCCACAACTGGTAAACAAATCAAACAAGCACACCTACGGTATTAGGACCGTTAACTGGACGGATTCCTCATACCAAACAATGAGTAGTGTAGTTGGGATTATTCATTAGAGAGAATCCCTACTGTCGATGCTAAGATTTTATGGGCATCAAATGCAAAAAGTCAAAAATTTGAAACTAGCTGCAATTCCTAGCTTTTGCAAGACAAAAACTGTTTGTTTCCAAATGGATTCAAAAGGCACTTGGAGCTTACTAATTTTGGATATCAAAGTTATGGAGGATTATATTACTGTTCAGAAGACTCCTTTAACCCCCTATCAGACTCCCACTTCGACTTAGGCACATTTTCTGGGTGCATCACACTTGGGAAGTCTCCTTTGGTAAACCAAAGTCTACAATGTACAAACCCCAGGACTTTTGTGGAAACCCAATGAATTTTGGTGCACTCAAGATGTATCTTGTATGCAAATAAGTCCCAACTTGCATCTGTGTTCACTTGGTACAGAGTTAAAGAGTTTTTATTTCACTTAGGAATGATTTGGAGGTGATTGGATAATCGAGACATCACATCTAGTCTATTTACAAATAGTTCCAAACTACCCTATATGGTCACTATTTTCTATAAAAACACTTGGAATGGATACGCATGGGTATTAAATACCTGTATAAACATACAGAATCTGATTTGTATTTACATAAGTGAAGTTATTGCATTTTTAGTGAAGACTAGTAAAACTTTCCATTACATTGAAGCATAATGGAAGTAGAACTTAGTAGAAGGAGAATAATTGCAAAGATAGGAACATAAATTTTGTATTATTTATTTATGTAGGTATGCATATTTCATTTTTAGAAATCATGTACAGGTTCCATGGTAGTTAAATTTCAATACATCACCCACCACTCAATTACATTAACACACAGCTGAAAACACGAACACTGGGAAACTGGAAATTATATGGAACATGAATAGTATGATCTGAAGTAGAAAGGAAATGAGAATGGAATGGAATGCCTGAAAAATGAACCTCAATTAGATTAAAAGGGTTTCCAAATCCATTTCACCAATCAAATAGGATAGCCACTCCAACTGGCTACTCTAGATTGAGTGGCCCATCACCCTCTTGGTTTGTTAGGGGAGCATCACCCAAGCACGAGTAGCCTAAGGACCTCAATAATAATTTGAAACATAAAAAATCTAAACCCATCTACTATGCCTTTCATTCCCTTTTAAGATTTATTATTTCCTCCCAAAACCATGGACCAAAATGATGGACTGAAGAAAACCAAAGACTTGACTAGCTTGCCCCCACTTAGCCAAAACTAGGGACAAATACTATGGATCATCCAAAAAACATGCATTGAGTTCTTAATGGCACATAATTGTTCCACTACCTCCATAAGTGCACCCTCTAACCTCCTTCACCATTTCCCTCCTTTTTCCAACCACTTTGACCCCTTCTTTCCCCTAATTACGCTCAGTTTCCATGTTTTAAGGAAATGTCCAAATGCATTGAATAAGCATCCCATTTGGTCAAAAAAACTTCCTAGGTGCCTCTTTGACTTAGTAAACTCAATCAATGCATGTGATATCCTCCTTAGTGCCACCATGTGCCTATTCATAATTATTTTTGTGGCCCATTTCCACTTACTTTACTGATAATGAACCTGCAACAAGAATATCCATTTTCACATTGCAAAGGAGTTGTATTCCTTGGACTTTTCTCCTTCAATAATTATCTCCAACCTTTGGATTGCTATCTTAGGATATCTCCATCATTTTTGACCTCATGGGGACTTGGCTTATTTTATTAGTAAATTAAGGTCCATCATCTCCTTATGCATTTGTCCCAAGTCCAATATATTTTAATGTCACATTATTCCTAACTTTGTACCTTAGGATTATCAATTAACCAATCCAAATCACCACCTAGGTGAATAAACATGATCATGACTAGGTGACTTAAGCTATTGTGGTCCATGGCCAATTTTTGGGGACATTACATCAGACATCATAAGAGGAGACATGTTGAGGATGAGTTACAAGGGGATCTGAGGAATATCAAGCCTCCCACATTTTATGGTGAAACCAAGAATGCAGAAGAGGCTAGAGCATGGTTGTTGGGTATGAGAAGATACCTCTAGTTACATAATTATTCATCCAACATGGAGGCTAGGATTGTGATTTATAATTTCCAGGAAAGGATTCTATTTAGTGGGACCAACCAGTACAAGTAAGCATATTAATGAAAAGAAGATATCATGGAAGTAGTTTAAGAATGACTTTAAATGAAAGTACTTTCCTAGGCATTATTATAACGAAAAATGGAGCAGTTATTTGAATTCAAGATGGGAAGGACGAGCATGGAGGGATATGAAAAGAAGTTCATGGAACTACTGAGATATGTGGGGCTCATCAAGAAATAAAAGGAAAAAATAAAAAGTTTTTTATGTGGCTTACCTTCCTTCTATAATGATTAAGTCTAGTATCATGAACCCAAGGCTTTGGATGAAGCTATTAAGAAGGCTAAGAACTTTTATGCCTGGAATTGGGGAAGAGAAGATTTGTAAGGATCCTAGAGAGATAAGAAGAAGGTGCATCAAGATCATAGAAAGAAATGATTCAATCCACTTTTATTCAGGAACCATAAGTCATATCGGCAAATAAATACATCTCAGGATGGACCTAAGAGGACAAATTTCCAAGGACAAGGTATGGAGACAAGTTAAATGATGGGGATGTGCAGGAGACCATTTTTTCTGAGAGTGTCCTCAGAGGAAAGAAGGGATGAGGCTTGGACCTAAATTACAAAAAGTAGACACCATGGACAATGTAGCTAGGAGCATTCCTAGGATTTATGCAACCTTGGACAATAGGCATGAAACACATGCATGTAGCATGGTAGAGGTTGAACGTAAAAGTAAAAATCAACCTATTTCAATTTTGTTTGACTTAGGAGTAAGTCAAAACTATATTGTTCACAATTTAGTTGAAATATTTGATCTAAAAAGAAGTAATCCTTGGTAAAGCATGGATGTCCAATTAACTACTAGAACTGGGAGAAAAATTAATGAGTTAGTTAAAGGTTGTCCATTGGATATGAATGGAATGAATACTCTTGTTAGTCTGAGCATAATACCACTGGGTTATTATGATGTGTTGATTGGGATGGATTGGTTAGATGCACATCATGTGGTATTAGATTTCCATAATAAGACATTTACTTTTCTTGATGAATAAGGGAATCAAATAACATCAAAGGGAATTCCAAGGTTAATTTCTATAAAAAAATATCAACATTTTAGTTGAAAAGATTATTCAAGAAGGGTTGTCAATTGTACATAGCTCATGTAGAGGATACAAATAAGTGTAGAATCCATAGCTTGGAATACTTTCTATTGTTATAGGATATCTCTGATGTATTTGAATAAATACCAAGATTTTCACCAAAGAGAGATATCAATTTCTCTATTGATTACATGCATGGAGTCGCCCCAATTTCCAAAGTTCCATATAGAATGAGCATGCCTGAATTGAAGGAGCTACATATGTAGTTGATATAGTTTTTGAATAATGGGTACATATTACCAAGTGTGTCTCCTTGGGCAGTAGTTTTGTTTTTTGTAAAGAAAAAGGATGGAATGCTTAGTTTGTGCAT
Source organism: Larix kaempferi (assembly GCA_027924585.1). Classification (NCBI taxonomy): domain Eukaryota; kingdom Viridiplantae; phylum Streptophyta; class Pinopsida; order Pinales; family Pinaceae; genus Larix; species Larix kaempferi. The sequence goes on along the minus strand of BSBM01000963.1, from coordinate 8,229,878 downwards.
CGATTTCAGATAGGTGAACAAGGTCATGATGTGGATTAGATATCCTGTACCTAGTATTGATGACTTGTTCAACCAATTGAGAGGATAAGAGGCCTTATCTAAGATCGATCTGAGATATGGTTACCATTGGATAAGGATCAAATAAGAATACATCAACAAGACCTCTTTTAGGACTCAATATGGTCACTACAAGTTTGTGGTGGTGCCATTTGGGTCAACCAATGCACTAGATACATTCATGTGCTTGATGATTGGGTGAATATTTAGATACGTTTTTTCGTCATATTTCTAGATGAACTTCTTATTTATTCAATGTCAAATGAAGAGCATGCATAGCACTTAAAATTGTTTTTGCAAGTGCTAAGAGAACATCAACAATGCTAAGCTTCGTGAGTGCTCTTTTTATTAGAAGCAAATACATTGCTTGGGACATATAATTTATGAGGAAGGAATAACAGTAGAGTCCAAGAAAATCAAAGCTATTATGAGTTGGCATACACCCATGAATGTATCAAAACTCGGATCCTATATGGTATTGGATGGATACTATAGAAGATTCAACGAGAGTTTCTCTAAAGCGGTGGATCCAATTACCTCATTATAGAAGAAAATAATTAAATTTCAATGGATGTCGTAGTGTGAAAAACATTTCTAGAGATTGAAGATATTGCTTACCAGCACACCAATTATAAAGATTGCAGATCCAAATAAAGGCTTCATGGTATTCACAGATGTGTTTCATGAGGGAATTAGTGGAGTCCTTGTGCACAAAGGACACATGGTCTGCTATGAATCTAGGAATCTTAAAGAAAATAAGAAAAAATGTGCCACGCATGACTTGCATCTTCTTTCCATTGTGCATGTGTCAAAGAGGTGGATGTATTATCTCATGGGAAGGATATTTGAGATGGATACAAGTCACAGTTGATTGAAATATCTATTTGATAAATTGGATCTAAATGCTAGGGAGGAAATATGATTGGATTTCCTATGTGAGTTTGATTTTGAAATCAAATATATTAAAGTAAAGGAGAACAAGGTTGATGATGCACTCAGATGGAGGATACATGAAATGCATGTTTCATCCATTAGTATGTGTAAAATAGAATTAAGAGCCCAAATTATTAAAGCTATAAGTTCATATGGATATTATCGGTCGGTAACAAAAGGATTACAATAGGAAAATGTTTCTCAAAGATAGGCAGGTTATGACATTGAAGATAATGCGATTCTCAGGTATCAAGATATAGGTTATGCTCCTAACTTAAATGAGTTAAGGAAATTGATAATGGATGGAATGCATAAAGTTGCTTATGCAGCACATCTCGGATACCAAAAGACACTTGCACCAATGAGAGTTCAATATTTGTTTCCATGAATGAAGAAGGATATTGTTGAATATGTATCCAAGTGTGTAGAGTGTCAGAAGGTAAAGGTTGAACATGGGAATCCAAAAAGATTGCTTCAACCTTTTCCCATAATTGAATGGAAATCAAATGTGGTGACTATATATTTCATCACAAAGTTTCTAAGGACATATAAGCAACATGATTGCATCATGGTAGTGGTGGAAAATCTAACTAGAGAAGTCATTTTTATTTTGGTGAATTCAACCAATAAAGTTGATAACATAGTGGACATTTTTATGAAAAAAAATTCCAGGTTACATGGTATTCCTACGGAAACTGTCTCTGACAAAGATCCAAATTTCACTACAAATTTTTGGAAGGGATTATTCAAAGGATTAGAAACAAATATGATTTAATTAGTACAACATATCACCCAGATACATATGGGAAGACTGAAAGAGTTAATTAGGTTATTGAGGATATGTCAAGGATGTACATGATGGCTCAACCATTTAGATTGGAGGACTACATTTGCTTGGTAGAGTTTGCATAAAATAATGGTTTCATGCTTCACTGAAGATGATCCATAAAATGCTTTGTATGGAAAGAAGTGTAATACTCCCATTAGTTGGGATAATCCAATAGACATTGTAGTTATTGGGCTAGAGTTTCTCATAGAAATGGAAGAACAAATGGCCATGTTAAAACACAATTTAAAGACAACACAAAATAGGTAGAAAATGCATGTATATAGAGGAAGGAAAACAAGAGAGTTCCATGTGGGGAACCATGTATATCTAGAATCCAAGTTGGAGAAGAGTTCCTTGAAATTGGGAATTTGTCCTAATATCGCAGCCAAGTATTGTGGATAATTTAAGATATTAGCTAGGATATGGCCTATTTCATTTGAACTTGCATTGCTTTCTTCTCTGAGAGTCCATAATATATTTCATGTATATTTATTGAATAAGTATGTTCGTAATCCTAACCAAATAGTTGACTAGGCTGCGATCCAAGTGGAATTGTATGGAGATATTTCGGTGTGGCCTTTATGCATTCTTGACAAGAAGATTACGTTACTGAGGAATAGGTTCATCGGGTAGGTAAAGTTCCAATGGATCCATTACATCCCTAAAGAAGCAACGTGAGAGTTGGAGGATGTGATTCGGGAAGCACAGTCATAGCTATTTTGATGAATTTTTTAATTATCTATAGTTCAAATGTACATAGTGTTTTGATGCACCAAGGACGGTGCATAAATTAAGGGGGGGGGGGGGATGTAACACCCTTGTTTTTCTTGTGTGCATAATGTGTATATATTATGAACATGATGGAATCCTAATACATTGGTGTATATGAATAGGATGTTTAATCTATATATTTTTTAGTTATTTACTAGTAACTCATGAATGGTTGTAGAAAGGATCAGACGAAAAGAGATGGGAGGCTATGAATCTACAAGTGTTGAGGGTGAGAGAAGGACTAAAGGATATTGACCCTCGTTTATATATCCTTAGCCTCACCTAAACCTTAGTAAGTTATTTAACCTAAGGTCTATTAAATATTTGTAAGGGATTGATCATGTTTAATTAAGCTAAGTGAGGAGTAAGAGAGAGAGACATCATGAGTGGACAATTGTTGAGTTTCCACCATGCATACAAAATGATGGGAAATCAATTCTATTGGAGAAGGAGGTTGACCATTCTATTCTTTTTTGTGGAGAGTTGGATGGTATGAAATCAATCCTCAATATATGGATCCTTATTGTGTTGTGGAGATGTCCTGGAATTCTCTAAGACATGTTGATAAGCCTTTATACTAGTGTAATGGGACAATGAGACTTTGGGGAGACCTAGTGTTAACATTGAAAAAGTGCTCACTAGCTCATTCCCTTATTCACATGACCCATTTGTCCACTTTTTCCACCAATTGAGCCTCTAAAATCATCCAAAAGGTCACCAAAAAGACCATAATACACCTTTTCCCCCTCAAAATATGTATTTTTCCTCAAAAACACAAAAAACCCTAAAAAAGGGTCCAAAATTCCCAAAAAATATTAAAAAGGAATAAAAATATAAAAAATATTCAAAAAATGAAAAAGAGGGAAAAAGAGACCTAAACCATGTTGGTCCATACCATTGGTTTCCTTAAAACCATAATGGTATTACCCATCACCCAAAAACTATAAAAAGGTGATAGGGGCTCCTCACTATTCATCCACATTTCATCCTATTCTTATGATGCCAAATTCCCTTTGAGAGCCAATGCCTCCCATTTCGAGTTTGAAGATTCCCATTGAAGCATTGGAAAAGAAGAGACCATTGGACATTGGAGCACCTTAACCTTGGAGTTGCTCAAAACTCACCATCCTCACCATTTGAGGTAATACAAAAAGATTAATTTTTTTAATTTCTTGTTTTGTCTCATAGATCTTATTGCTTACATTCTTAAATCTAGTTTTTTATTTCTTTACATATGTCAATATTAGATCATATTATATTAGTTTTTACACATTTTTATTGAGACTACTGCTACTAGTTAGCAGGTGCATCCTTGCACATGCTTGGGAGAAATCCCAAGCAACAGTTTTTGGTGACTCTGCTGGATTTAGAATTCTTAATATTTGCTTTAGATCTTTATTTTTGTAGCTTTTCCCATTTAAAACTGTAAATCTTCCATCCTAGTCAGCTTCTTGATAGCTGCCCTAGCCATTGGCCCTTTCTACAGCCCAACACAGTCCAAAATTCAATTTTTGGGTTCGTTTTGCACCGGCCGATTTCCATCTGTACATCGCGACTTTCGGCACCCACAATCATGCGGTCCATCGCGGCTTTGCACCTTTTTCTATGCGTTCCATCACGACTTGGAGCCTTTTTTCCACGCGGTCCATCAAGGCTGGGAGACCTTTTCCCGCGCGGTCCATCACGACTGTTTGGCATTTTTCCGCGCGGCTCATCACGACTTTTGATCATCGTGCCATGATTCACATAGTGGCTTTCTCCCACATTGCCGCATGGCTCATCGCGGCTTTTGACTGCATAGCCACGATATTTCATGTTTCGGTTCAGCCATTTTTTTTCTCCAGAAATTTTTGCCTAATCAACCCATTTTTTCCAGCATTAATTCCTACAATTTTTTACAGCCTATTGTGTTATTATTGCATCATTATTAAATTGATATTCGGTTATATGCTTCACTTATCTTTTTGAAAATTTTCAGTTAATTGAAAGAAAGATTTGTTAAGTATTTCTGAAGTTGTAAGTTTCATTCATTTCAAGGTTAGAACCATTTCTCTAGATTGCTCAATATTTTTCCCAAAAAATACTTTAGAAATCCATTTATTTCTACATATGTTATTTTCTTTACCTTACAAAACTTTTTAAAGAATCCATATTTTCTGAAAATATTATTAAAGCATTTATATTTGGAAACGTCTTTCATTTTTTCGCAAATTAGAATCATTATTTTAGTTTGTGATTAACTCACCCAAGCGAGGCAAATTGTTTTACACCCACACAAGCACACAATCTGTCACAATAATTATAAGTGAGCCTTAAAATCTTGTGAACTAAACAAATATTCTAACCCCACTTAGGGAACACAAAAAGAATTTTGTAGCTAGGTAGGACCGAGCGGATAAGCATCCACATAACACCCCTCACTCATTTTTCATGTTGAGACATAGTGGTTGACTTTTAGGGTACCAAAATCCCTTATTATTTGTTGACACGGTTTTACACCAATTCATCAGGAAAGCATCTCCCTTAGGAGGGTTGAAGTAGCCAAAGTGGTTCCGGAATCCTGATTGGAATACCGCAATCCATTCAGTAACTGAAGGATACCACTCGTAGTTCTCTTTGTACCACCCTTATGGGAGTACAACGGTTATAGAACCAAACTGCAGATTCACCCAACCGAACGTGTCATGAACGGGGTATCTTAGTGGCCAACTTATAGGATTGTCTACCAGGTGTCCCTCTCGGTAGGGGGATATCTAGCCTTTGATTCAATAATATATATTGTCTAACTTGGATTTCATCACCTTGCAGAGGATATACCTTGTTGAGTCATAATACTTTTTAGATTAGGTGTTTGCATGCTCTATTACTTCCCTTTGGTTAGTGAGTACACCTTTTTTCTATTTTTAGGAGCCGTTTGCATGTTGGTTTTCTGACCACCTTTTTTTATTGCTCCACTTACTATAGCACAGCTATTATAGTAAGTGTTTTTGAGTTTGTTGTTGGCCTGAGTGCCATTATTTTTTACAATCCCCTCTTGCGCACTCGGTTGCATTAGGGCCTTCGAGCTTTCCACTCATCACCACATACTATATTAATTCACAATTGCCACCATTGAGTCCTCGAGACGTTCTCGACATTTCTTGGGTGAACCCCCCCAATACGGTTCCCTTGACTCCACACGTCATTGGCATGGGACCCCGTCATCCGATTCTGATGCGCCTCATTTCACATCTGACTCTGAGGTAGAATCCAAAAATCCTGCATACACCGCATCCACTAGCCCCATGGCTGGTTCACATTACGACAATTTTTTCACAGGCACTATTAGTGGAGCATCATCCACCCCCGCCACCACAACGGACACCATGGTCCCAAAAACTAACACACCCCCATTAGGTATGCCTAATATGGGACCCCTTCCCAAAATAGGACCCCCACCTACCCTAGGCATGCCCACTATGGCAAATATACCTACTATCCCCGCTACCACTCAAATTCCAACACCTCTTGGACATCTTCCCAACCCATCTGTGACTCCTGTTGCACTTGGTGGAACGGGCCCCTCCCACATTTCTATGGGTGGAGGGAACATACCTCCCATGACAAATATCCCCCTAGGGGGCAGTGGCCTAATACATAACGCCACCACCATCACTTCTGCCCCCATGACAACATCAAACCCCTCCGCTAGTTTTCCATTCATGGCTAGCCTTAACCTACCAGACTTGGCTAGGCTAACAAATGATCCCATCTGGCATGACCCTACTTGGCTCCCCATGCCCACAAATCTCCCCTTAGACATCCCAAAATTTGAAGGGAAGGCTGGGGAAGACCCCCAAAACCATATCATGTCGTTTCACCTATGGTGTTCCTCCAACTCCATAGTAGATGATTCTACTCGACTCCGTTTTTTATAAAGAACTTTCACTGGCTCTGCAGCCAAATGGTACATCGAGCAACCCCATGGGACACACCCTGTGTTTACATCACTTTCCTCGAACTTCCTACAAATCTTCCAATTACCTGTCCGCTATGACGCAGTAGTGGAAATACTACTATCTTGTAGACAGAACACCGCTACACACATCACCGATCATATCCATGAGTGGCGTAAGCATCGTAGTCTCTGCAAGATAAAGCTTAACGACCGTATCTTCCTGGATTGGTTCCTGAAATCACTCTTCCTTCTCATAGCCAAGGATGTCACTTCTGAATGACCCCAGTTGGAAGAAGAAGCCATTTTAAAAGCTCAGTAGTTCGACCTGATATATGCACAGTCTGGATATTTATACACCATCTTACCGGACGCTCCTCGCGGCAATCCATCCCGGAGCGACGCGCCAAGGGAATCGCATGCCGTAGATGGTATCATTGGCCAGGTTATGGCACAAAACAAACCTTTCACTATGAGGAGTACAAAAAATGCCCCAGACCTTTCTAGGGCTACATCTCATTCTGGAGCTACAACTTCGTATGCTCCAGTGATGCACACCCACCACACCCATGGATCCTCATGTTCACCGCAGTGTTATGGGAAAGCACCATCAGCTTATGCACCACCCCCATATAATAACCAGCCGACCCATCAGACTCTGGTTCACCCACAAGCCCAATTGGCTTATTATCCTCAACAGGAAGCACCTCTTGCTCCAACACTTCCAATAGCTCATGGTTACCCACAACCGCAACAAACATCAAGTCTTCCTAAGAACCCTCCCGCTTATTATCCACTGCAGCCTGCTCCAGCACCTGCATGACCTCAAAACCCACCTACTGCCCAAGGGCATGTATACGCACAGCAAAACCAACCTCAAAACAAGAACAACCAGCATAATCAAGGAGGTCAACAGAATCACGGAAGAGGACACAACCGCGGAAATAACCAACAACAAAACCAAGGAGGACAGCCACCTAATCCTCCCAATAACAATAATGCTGCTCCTCCAAATCAAAATCCTGATCGTCCACCAAAACAGGGAAAAAATCCTAACCTTAGAACAAACCACCCATGTTCCATATGCGGCATATATGGCCATTACATGCATAATTTCCCCCATTTGGACCGAGCACGTCAACTTTGGACCGATGATGCCCAACGACAAGGGCATGCTACACAACCAGTACCACCTCCTTAGCCGCAACCCATGATATTGCAAAATCGTCTACCCAACCAAGGAGTAGTAAACACTCGTCCAATGGATCCCCCACAAGGATCCGCTACGACACAACAGCAAATTACCTATGCGGCAGCCGATTACCAGCATATAGAGTCCAAAATACACCATTTGCTAATGATGCCATCAAATGATGTCAACCTGAAAAACTCATCGAAACCAATATGACTCTGCCCCTGAGGCCACACCCACTGATCCATCATCGAGTACCCTCCCTATTGATCAGCCACTTTGCATACCTAATGTACCCATAGACGGGGGTCCAAAAGCACCTCGTTTCCCTTTGAGATGAATTAACAACAAACCCAATGCTCATGCAGCTTCGAAATATAACATCGTAGAAGACTTAGCCCAGTCCCCCGCTGCTAGGTCTGCTCTAGAAATCCTAAAAAATTGTCCTACACAGAGAAAATTTTTGTTATCCGCCATTGGTGCCATAGATCCTAACGACTCAAATATGATGGCTTTCGACTTAGACCAAGCTGAACCTCATTTTCCTTCATCTCTAGCCTTTCAGGTATTTGTGTCCAGTCGAAACCTCGTCGTTCATCGATGCATAATTGATGAAGGTGCCTCCACCTGCGTTATGTCGACTTTCATCTAGCAAAAACTTGGATCCCCAACGCTACAACCATCAACTACTGCACTGCGAGCTTACGATGGTCGTGCAACTCAACCTCAGGGTCTGTTAGTAAACATGCCCATACAGCTTGGGGGAAAACTAGTTCTCATAGATATAGAGGTCATCAACGACCAGCTTGATTACAGTCTCCTTTTGGGATGAAGCTACATGTATAAAATGAAAGCTATCGCTTCTTCAGTTTTCTGCCTCATGATGTTCCCCCACGAAGGACACGTAGTCAAAATCGACCAGATAACATACTATGATCCCAATGCCCCTGCAGCTCCTGAAAATGTTCTTCCCATGATCGAACAACCAATTCAAAGTGCACCCACATCGTTCGTCTCCTCAATCGGACCAGGGATATATTCGGATACTCCCATGACCACCACTTTCCCATCTATCCCACCCCCTCTCAAGATAACCGCACTATCTGATTTGTGCACCCTTTCGCACAACAAACAACAACATACTCAACCACCTCAACCCCTACCACAACCTCCAACAGTGCCAAGTCATATAGGAAACACACCAATCCATACTACCCCCCTTTTATTTCCCCCTTCAGGTGCCATTAGTACACTAGTCATGGCTACACTTAATCTCCCAGGATTAACATTAGGACTACCTGTCTGGTACCTACCTGCCCCATCCCCCCCCCGACACCAAATTTCATTTTACAACCGGTACAACCCATAAATACTTCCAACCATCCACTGCCTAGCGTACCAAACCCCCAAAATTGACCACCTCCAACAGGGGCCACTACATCAACTACTAGTTATGTTCCCCCTCAATCTCGATACAATGGGGGTAGAGGTCCAGCAACCTACACCACCAGACCCAAAACTCGCACCCCCCTAGCGACCCCCAAATTAGCGAAGAAAACCCCAACAATTCGTATACCCCCCAAGTGCTCCTTGTGCGACGATATAGTCCATGCTACCCATCTATTTCCACAACTACCGACACTTCAAGAACACATGAATATGTTGGACGACGACACCAACATTCCGGTTGTTAAACTTCAGCTACCCCCTCAGCCTCACGAAAAAATGCTTCGTACGAACCACCCTTGTGCGATTTGTGGCATCTACGGCCATTATTCACATCATTTCCCTGATCTCCCAAATTATAGAGCAGCACTTTATGAATTGAATAATGCTGACCTAGAGATATCCCCCCCCCCCCCCTCGCTCATTGAGGAGATATACCCCTCGGAATCTTTCCATTCAGAAGAAATCAATACCATTTATAAGATTTCAACTACTTACAAGATTGAACCAATTGATTTAATGACACACTGCTTTGCACTGATGAGCAAATTCTAGAAACACTTACTACACCGGACTACGCCTGGGATGATATGCACCACTGATCATATTTCATCCCTGAAACATCATCCTCCACCTCGGCGAACCAACTGTCCATTGAATCCAAAGACTTCTTACCAACCAAGGTCGATTGGTTCAAAGATCCTATCCCATCCCCAGAATCCTTTGAGGAGGGTAACATGGCCAACATTTCACCAATCATAAAAATCGACATCTCCACCACCCTCGGCAAACCCGATCTTATCTCTTTAGGCGCATCTTGCACTGAGAAGGAAACCCAAGCCTATAAGAAACTCTTCCAATAATTTTGAGATGTCTTTTCCTGGTCTTAAACCGAGATGCCTCGTTTGGATCCTACCATCGTAGAACATCACATAGACACTTGGCCCAACATATCCCTGGTCCGCCAGAAGCAATGCCCCATTCTCGCATCCAAGATTCTAGCCGTCAAATCCAAAATTGAAAAGCTTCGAGCAGCAGGTTTCATATATCCTATTGCTTATACCACATGGGTTTCCAACCCAGTTCCAATCAATAAGAAGGTGGGCACCATTCATGTCTGTACTGATTTTCGTGACCTCAATCTAGCTTGTCCCAAAGACAACTTCCCACCACCATTTATCGACCAACTAATCGATGCATGTGCGGGGCACGAGGTACTATCTTTCATGGACGGTTTCTCTGGTTATAACCAAATCCAAATCCGCAGGGAAGATCAATACAAGACCGCTTTCACAACCCCATGGGACACCTTCTCCTATCGCGTAATGCCTTTTGGTCTCAAGAATGCTGGAGCCACATTTCAGCAAGATATGACTTATTGCTTTCATGACTTGATTAACATCATATTGGTTTATCTAGACGACCTCAGAGCTCGATCTAAGAAATGATCTGACCATTTGGATGACCTCCGACAAGTTTTCTTATGTTGTCGCAAATACAAAATCCGCTTGAACCCACTCAAATGTGTCTTTTGCATTCCAGCAGGCTGTCTGTTGGGTTTCATCATTTTAGAAAAAGGGATCACCGTTGACCCTCTAAAGTTCCAAGCCATCATAGACCTACCATCACCTTGTACACTAAGACAATTACAAAGCCTTTAGGGGAGGTCCAACTTCCTCCACTGCTTTGTCCTAGATTACGCCACGACAGTGCATGGTTTCCTCCATTTTCTATGCCTTCATACCCATTTTGTATGGGACGAGAAGGAGCTTTCACAGACCTAAAGAAAGCACTCACAAGTGCCCCCTTGATTTCTCCTCCGGACTTCACAAGAGATTTTATCCTTTACGTTTCGGCATTTGATTACGCTGTATCTGGAGTACTCATCCAAGAAGACTCCACTAGTCAAGAGCATGTCATTTACTATGTGAGCCAAACTTTATCAGGCCCACCACTGCGCTACCCACATGAAGAGAAAATGGCCCTCGCCGTCGTTTTTTCAGTACAGAAGCTATGCCATTATATTCTCCTCAGCCATACCAATGTTGTAGCAAATTCCAACCCATTGGTCTATCTCTTGAATCGCCGCCTTTTGCAAGGCTGTGTTGCCAAATGGGTGATTATCGTATAAGAATATGACCTGAATTTTAAAACTCCGAAGAGTACCAAGGCCCTAGCACTCGCTCAACTCATTACGGACCTACCATCCTCATCGTCACCACCAGCCATCCATACTGATCTAATTGACGAACATCTATTCATCATCTCGTCTAACGACCCTTGGTACGGAGACATTTTGGTATATCTCCGCACGCAGAAGTTTCGACCCAACATCGACCGTGATGGGCACCGTCGTATTCATCACCATGCCCCCCGTTATCTACTCTTAGGTGATGTCCTATATCGATGTGGCGACGACACAGTCCTACGATGATGCCTTTCCCAAGAAGAAGCATAACAAGTCCTTAATGACTGTCATAGCGGTGCCTGCGGCAGCCATTTCTATGGAATGACCACCGCCCAAAAGGTTATCTGTGTAGGTTATTTTTGGCTATCATTATTCACTGATTATATCACAGCAATCAAACACTACCAAAACTACCAGCTCTTTGCCCCCAAGGCAAGAACTCCCCCGTTTCCCCTTCATCCAGTCGTCACCGCTGGACCTTTTGCAAATGGGCCATTGACTTCATGGATTGCAATCCCGCATCATCTAGAGGCCATAAACACATTATTGTGGCTGTCGATTACTTTACCAAATGGGCAGAAGCCATGCCTACTTAAAATTGCAAAGCCGACACTGCAGCCCTTTTTTTCCTCAACCATGTTATTGCTCACTTTGGAGAATCACAACAACTCGTCTCAGACCACGGCTCTCACTTTGAGGACTTCATTTGGCGAGAATTGTCAACACTCCTTAAGTTTGAACATCATTTCTCCTCCACCTACTACCCCCAAGGGAATGGCCAAGTTGAAGTTGTTAACAAAATTTTGAAGACCATCGTCCAGTGCACTGTCGACAAACATAAATCCAATTGGCATCATATGCTTTTTCCTGCCTTATGGGCTTACCGCAGATCCACCAAAACCGCCACCGGCTTTACCCCTTTCCATTTGGTTCACGGCGTGGAATCTATCCTCCCCATTAAGTGCCAGATACCGACATTACAAATTTCCATCGAACTCCTGTCGGATACTTCACCAATTGAAGAACGTTTACTTCTTTTAGAGCAAACCGACGAAGATTGCCACGCAGCTCTCCAAACAATCGAAGATGCAAAAAACAAATTAAAACTCCATTATGAAAAACATGTTCACCCACGAGCATTTAGTGAAGGAGACCTGGTACTTGTTTACGACCAAGCCCAAAAGGAAAATTTGAATCCATGTGGCAAGGCCCATACATCATACATACTTGTCTTGGACATGGGGCATACATTTTGAAGATTCCGAAGGAAACCCCATGCGCAACCACCGTAATGGGTTGTACCTCAAATGATTCTATCCATAAAATCTCTTGGACACCACAGTCCATGTTGTACAGTTTTTTAATTCATTTTTTCACTGGTAAACTTTCAAAACCTTACATTTTTATTCTTTCCTACATGAAAACAGATGGATCCCGTTCCACTCTACCATATCGGCTTTGCCGACAGTGTAAGTCGCCGGTCTCCAAACCTCACGTCTACAGCTTGGGTACTTTATTCCCCTTCACACGAGTTGATCCATATCGACAGAGTGTGCATAGGTTCTGCCACAAATAATCAAGCTGAGTACGACGCCATAACCGGTCTACTGGTTGCTGCTCTCTAGATGGGCATCAATCATCTTAGTGTTTTCCTGGACTCCCATCTCCTTATGTCACAGCTCAACAACTGTTACTAGGTATGCGATCCCTGTCTATTTAGAAAATTCCTATGCACTAAACAAATGATTTGACACTTTGAATCCATTTCATTCACTCATGTCCCAAGAAATCTAAACACTGTGGCAAACCAAATGGCTAACAACATTCTAGATTGGCACGTCAACCAAAACATGTAGGACATCACAACATGCATCACATAGGCATAAAAAAATCAAATAAACAAACTACATAAATCATTATAACATTGCATCCACGTGCATAAACATGTGCCTCCACGGGCATATAAAAACAATATCATTGCATCCACATGCATTGAATATGCCTCCACGGGCAAACAAACAACATACAATTGCATCCATGTGCAACAAGACATAAAAGAAATGACAAGATGTGAATCCACATGCATACACGAGTGTATAAAAAAATGCATCGATATGCATAAATATATATATATATATATCGTCATATAGTCACAATGTAATGAGTGTCCTCAGCACCCCCATATACAAAAAGTACACCAGCCATATAAGATATATATCAACAAAATACATCACCATATGCTCATCAGCATTTGGGGGCATGTACAAGATAATCTAATCATCATGGTCACCCGGCTCCTGTGGCTCCTCCTCCTGTGGCTCCTCCTCCTGTGTCTCCTCTGGATCATACAGCTCTCGACCCCTCCTCTCAGCTATCACCACAGCTACTCTCCACAGGATCGATCTCCACTCACGGGGAGCATCGTAAAACCGATGAAGAACATGTTGATCTAGATCCCTCCAACCCTCATCTGGTACATCCACTAGCATTGCCTCCAAAGTCTCATGTACGTCCTCTATGCCATCATCTCGATGACGCACAACTCCTCGTGCACGAGGCGGGGGCACTGCTACCGGTGGAGGAACCACCACCATAACCCGTCCCCTACGACCCATATGATCCGCTAGAGGCCTCAGACCAACATTTGCTACGACCCACACTAAAACAAGTCAGTAACATAAAAACATCTCTAGCTATACTCATAACAAAACATCTAAACATGATATAATAGATAAATAAAAACAAATATGTACCATCCAGCCCCCAAGCCTGTCCTTGAGCTCGAGGCATCTGGGGATCACCCCGGAAGTCCATACCCTGATATGGATAGTCATCAATCACAACGGGCATCTGCTCCCACTGATCATACATCTCTGACAAGAAGAATCGCCGGATGCCACCACCACCCCAGAGCATCATCTCCCCCCACCGCACCATCCGCGACTCACTCATCAATCCATCTTGAACCAGCACGTGTGGCCGCAAGGTAGGTACTCGCTCAAAGAAAAAACAATAGAGGAAAGAAGCATAACTAAACTCTCCTCCCTCCCTCCTAACCTTGTTCAACTCTCGCTGAACACAGGCTAGAAACATCTACCCCCAAGCAAAATAGGTCCCTGTCAAGACACGGTGAACCATCATCGTTTGTCCCCCTGACAAACGATGAGGTGCCTATGCACCAAGCACTCGCAAAACACAAGCTGCCACTGCCTGCATCTCCGGCTCTCGCAGATCCGAGATACTCAGTGCGTTGTTCTGCGCATGAGCCCCTGGAATACAAAATCTCTCAAGGACATCCTCAATGTCCATACCATCCGGAATCCTAGGCTGGGTGTTCCCTATCTCTCCCAAATGAGGCAAACCCGTAAGGAAGTATACATTAGTCAAGGTGAGCTCCAGTCGCTCACCTTGCACCACAAAAACTGCCTCCTCTGGATCCCAGAAGTCAACCGACTTTTTCAACAGCTCCCTCACTGAACGCATGATAGGAATCTGAGCGAACTTCAGTAGTCCACCCAAAGCCAAGGCTGCCCGCACATCCGGGCTCTCCCGAATACTGCCCATCAGTACCTCATCAATCTCCCTCTCTCACCATGATACCAGTGGCCTCCTCAACATCGTGCTAAAACAACACATAAATTTTTTAGAAAAAATAAAAACAATTTTTTTTTCCCATCACGACTTTTGGCCCCCTAGCCGCGATGAACATTGCAGCTTTTAGCCTCACAGCTGCGATGCTCATTGCGGCTGTTATCCCTCACAGCCGCGATGTGCATCGTGGCTGTAAGCATACACAGTCGCGATGAACATCACAGTTGCAAGCATACACAGCCGCGATGCACATCGCGGCAATCTAGCCCATACCCGCGATATGCATGGCGGAAAAAGGGCCAAAACCCGCGATATTCCGCGTTGGAAAGCCAACGTGGAATATTCGCATCTTCCGAGACCCCGACGCTCACCAAAAAGTAAATAAATTGAAAGGCTAAGGCACATAGGCTTACCTGAAACTCGTGGAATGAAAAACCAACAGTCGAATTTCCCACAAATCAAGAAAATGCTCTGACCCAACTAAATTACTCTATGAAACTCAACGGTGAAAATGACACTTGTCACATTGGGTCCACTTGCTATTTATAGAAATTTGACCAATTTTCAATCAACCATTCCGGCATCATACGACGTCCATTTTTCAAACCATTGTTACCATTGGAATCAGCGCAGTGAGAACTTCACAATATTCCACTCCTTTTTGTGATTCCACCATTTCCCATTTTAGGCATTTTTTACATGCCCCTTGTTGCCTTGGTTTGAGTGCCACATCGGCTGTTGTCCATTTTTTATGAGTCTTATATTGCTGGATTCAGTTTTCTGCGCCTGTGACGATGCTTGAGATCATTTCTCTCTCTCACTCCTATATTTTTTAGGCATTTTTCATATGCCCCTCGTCGCCTCGATTTGCGTGCCACATCAGCCGTGGTCCATTTTTTACGAGTCTTATATCGCTGGATTCAGTTTTCCACACTCATGATGATGTTTGAGATCATTTCTCGCTCTCACCAACAAATTTTTTGGGCATTTCTCATATGCCCCTCATCGCCTCAGTTTGCATGCCACAATAGCCGTTGTCCGTTTTTCACGTTCTTTAAATCGCCGAATTCAGTTTTCCATGCTCGTGATGATGCTCGAGATCATTCCTCGCTCTCACCAATATCTCTTTGTTCGGTATAATTTTATCCCTTTTTCAGGCCGAGCAATTCCTTTACGAAAAAGGCACTTAGGGAGTTTCTGTTAAGCTCTTTTCTGACTCCTAAAACAATGAAAAGATCTCCGAGCAATCTTGCTTTCTTTCATGCTCACTAAAAGTATCTGAAAGGGCGTCTACCTGGTATAAGTTTACCCGTTTTCCAGACCTTGTAGACTAATTACGAAAAGGGAATACTCTAGTCACATTAGCTAGAAGAGTTCTCCATTTGCATCATTTTATTCTTTTTCGGGCCTTGGAGACTAACATACAAAAAAGAACACCAATATAGTCTCGTTACCGCTTTCAGACTCTCTAAAAATGAAAGCAACCATGAGCAATCACTGTCTTGGGCTCATATAAATCCACAGGATGGTACTCCTCCACCAATTCAGAGTCTTCTTATCGTTTTTAGACACCTTAAAAATGAAAGCACTCACGAGCATGAATAGTCCTGGGCTCGCATAAACCCACAGGACAGTACCATTTCAGAGCAAACTTTTATCCCTTCTTGGATCTCATTAAAACTACGAAGAAGGACCCAACAGTGCTTTTCGACGCCACAACAGATCATGTCTATTCATATGGTATCTCCCCCATTATGGTCGCCTTTGTTCAGAATATTCTGTAGTATGTCACCCTAAGAGTCTCCCAATAGCATCCATCATCTTGTCCCCCCAGAGTCACTCCAGTTTGCAATACATACCCATGATCCCTAAAGCTATTATCCTCACACCTAAAAGTCAGTTTCCTATGCTACCAGGTCAGCCATGTCATCATGCTCTGAACAAAGGAAGTTTGAGTCCACCCACTCTATGGCCCCAGTTATTCCCCAACCCCATAGTGTGCCAGTCCTACCATCAGTACTATCACACTTCAGTTATACACCTCGTGCTCTTATCAAGGAAGCGTCATTGCCTTGGTAGTTTCCGATCTCCCTCTATCGATGCCAACCAAATCTATTCCAGAGGATAGACCTAGATGTCCCTGTGCCTTGGACTCATCACTATTAGTGATGAGTGCCTATAGATCATTTTGAAAGGCATCCTCAGTGCCTCTCTAAATGATTGTTTCTCACATGCTTGACATCAACACCTTGATGGCATTGTTGAGACTCGCACAGGGTATCGGTCCTTTCAGTTATTTGTTGAAGACCCCTGATATCACCTGACTCTACCACATTTGAGAGTCTAATTGAGGAAACAACCAATTACATTTTCCTATGGATATCTAGGTTGCGCTTGGCGACAGTTTTCAGATGTACCCCAGTTTTATACTCCCTCGAGTATATAGTTACATATAATTTTTAGAAGTTGACTCACAGTCATTGAATCCCTACAGATGTTGGACACCTTCAGCTCCAACAGTTCATCAACCCTTCTGAAACCTTATTCAAAATGGTTGTTGCTCTTTTCTAGTGTATCAGTTCTTGAGATCAGTCATGGTATGACCATGAGTATTTCCCAGCATTGTGTCCCCTCTAGACCATTATGATGTACCAACATATTTTTATGTATTATTCAGGTCCCCCTTCTTGGGCCTAATTGTTATGTATATGTCTTGATACAAGCATGGGTATGCCTGCCTCGTCCATTATCACAGATTATTCCTCATTCATTTTGAGGCCACGTATTTTTTCATTTTTTGCAGCTTCCAAGGGGCCGTTGTTCCAGTCTCCAATCGGTCTCTTCTCTTCTCCAAACCCCAAGAAAAAGACAAAAGAACTATGATGTCTATCGGCCATACGATGAGCTCCTGCCCTCACACATTAGGGGGCAATCTGTTAACACCGAAAAAGTGCTCACTAGCTCATTCCCTTATTCACATGACGCATTTGTCCACTTTTTTCACCATTTGAGCCTCTAAAATCATCGAAAGGTCACCAAAAAGACCATAATACACCTTTTTCCCCTCAAAATATGTATTTTTCCTCAAAAACACAAAAAACCCTAAAAAGGGGTCCAAAATTCCCCAAAAATATTAAAAGGGAATAAAAATATAAAAAATATTCAAAAAAGGAAAAAGAGGGAAAAAGAGACCTAAACCATGTTGTTCCATACCATTGTTTTCCTTAAAACCATAATGGTATTACCCATCACCCAAAAACTATAAAAAGGTGATAGGGGCTCCTCACTATTCATCCACATTTCATCCTATCCTTATGCTGCCAAATTCCCTTTGAGAGCCATTGCCTCCCATTTCGAGTTTGAAGATTCCCATTGAAGCATTGGAGAAGAAGAGACTATTGGACATTGGAGCACCTCAACCTTGGAGCTGGTCAAAACTCACCATCCTCACCATTTGAGGTAATACAAAAAGATTAATTTTTTAAATTTCTTTTTTTGTCTCATAGATCTTATTGCTTACATTCTTAAATCTAGTTTTTTATTTCTTTACATATGTTAATGTTAGATCAGATTATATTAGTTTTTACACATTCTTATTGAGACTGGTTCTACTAGTTAGCAGGTGCATCCTTGCACCTAGCCTGCATGTTTTATTATGTGGAGTGCCAGGACAGATACTCCTTGGTTAGTCTGTGCTAGAGAAATGAAAGGGAATTGGAGGACACCCAAGGAATTGTTAACTCGGAGAAGCTAGGTGTTCCTTATCTTCTGGAAGCTGATGGGGGATGATTACTATGGATTGGGATAGATGTGGAGGGTGTTTACACACTAGAAGGTTGCATCATATATTGGGAATATTGGGACTCTTGCATAGCCTATGAATAGTTGGGCGAAGCAAATATTTGCATAGCACATCACCCTTGTGGATTGATAGCCCCAACTTGGGGGTGGCCTCTATTGTAGAGATATTAAGTACAATAGAGAGCCTACGGCTGGGAGGAATGTCTGAATCTTGTATCTAGTTTGGGGCATCTATTAAGATACATGTTTATCTTATTGCGAATGCTATGTTTTTCATTATGAATTCCATGGCTATTTTTATTAGGGAATGTGTTTAATTCTTGTCTATGAGTGTGCTTGTGTGCATGGTCTTCATGGCATATGTGTGGTTACATTCATGTAGATATTGCATTCTTAATTAGATGGTAAATTGATCATTATTGGGTGACCATGCCTGTAAGGTAATTCTATTGTTTAATTATCAATGTAATTCCATTGTATTAGCTTGTTCATCTCGGCATGGATGGGTATGTTATTTCAAGTTAAATTCCATTGTAAATATGTATTTGAACTCATATGTGGATTGTTATAGTTAAAACTAGGTGTTCAGAAGGAATTTAAATTCAACAGATAAGTAACAAAGTTCATATTCAATTGATAGAGTAGTATTAGAGCTTTGTGTTCAATTAGCTTCCTACTAAAATATATCAGTGTCAGTTATGAGACCTTCAAATTCAATTATCAGAGCTAAATTTTGAAGTTAAGGGTGTTGATGGAGTTCCATGTCTTCTCAAAGTACTTCTAAGGTGGCCGGGGATGTGACATCACACTTAGAACCATGTTTTTTCACTTTTGAGATCCCAAATTTTCACTTTGGAAACACCTATTTTGACCTATCTTCAAAGTGGCTTACACTAATACTTGTCCAAATCTAATGAAAGGACCACTATCAAAATATGTTTTAATATTTTTCCATTCAAAAATAGGAATTTTCACCTATGTTCTATCTAGCTTAATATGGCAGCATAATTTATCCTCCCATGATCTTGATAAAACCATGCCATAATTAGGAGGGGCATTGCCAACT
This sequence comes from Larix kaempferi, assembly GCA_027924585.1. Classification (NCBI taxonomy): domain Eukaryota; kingdom Viridiplantae; phylum Streptophyta; class Pinopsida; order Pinales; family Pinaceae; genus Larix; species Larix kaempferi. The sequence goes on along the minus strand of BSBM01000963.1, from coordinate 8,210,070 downwards.
ACAACATCCATCATGCATTTTATAAGAATGAAGTATATCAATGCCATTATTTTAAATTATTAATCATAATATAGAAACGATTAAGCCCACATGGGTGTGGCTGATTGGCAATTCGCTTGATATGAAGTCACATGTTGTAAATATAGGTCACAAGTTCAAATCACACCTGGGCTTACTCGTGTCCCATGCTTGCGGGAGGTTGTGAGCCACCTAGGGGTATATTGGTAGTGGGATTGGATCCCTGGACCTCGTGTCACATGAGTACTAGCCCAGTCTCCAGTTGCTGATTACCTTAGTTACAATATATATATATATATATATATATATATAGAAATGAGTAATACTTCAATGCTAACCAATACCCAACCAAATTCTTAAGGCTATCTTTACTTATAAATAAGGGCAAACCATTAAGAGTTAAATGTAGTTGTTGTGGCTATTGCAATACCAATTGTAATAGACCAAGAATGAATCTATTAGTATACATGGAATCAAATAGACATCGACGTGGATATCTAAGCATGGTTGAGATTATGATGAAGATTTCCATGGACGTAATCATTTCTACAATAATAAAGATAATTTATCTACCTAGTATGGCATGGGCTTTCACCTCAATTAGGTAATTTTTTCCATCTGTGTTATTTGATGATTGTGTGGATATTGCAAATGTAACTTATTATTCAATAACAAATTGAATAGAGTATATCTACATATGGTTATAATGAATTAATCAATATTCGATCATTCAATGTGATGATTGTGTGGATATTGCAAATGTAACTTGTTATGGTTCATTGACAAATTGAATAGAGTAGATTTACATATGGTTCAATATTCGATCATTCAATGGTAAGTGTGCATCACTTGAGGAGTTATGTGTTTAATTTATTAGTGATTACAAGTCTTTTTGGATTAGTGAATATTTCTTGGTAATTCCTATTAAACTCAATGATCTCAGGAACCAACAAGGCCATACTTTATGATGATAAATTCATATAATAGATGTAATTTAACACACAGGGGTTATAATTTCTTTTTGGAATCAATGAGAAATGTGATTTTGTTAACCCACTATTTATAATTACTTTAATTTTCATTGATTTTGTAGATCCGAGTGTAGTAATGTGGATGTGTTGTGTAGTAATGTAATTTGAAAAAGAATGTGAATGACAATCACATCACTATAATATGTTACTTGATTTTCTACATTCCAAGTGTTTAAGTCATAAATTTGAGAGGATACTTATGTTGGAGCATTTTCCAACCACACATCATTTATTTGAGCCTTACAGCTTAATTATCCAATTATCCTAAGTATTATTGACTCCATCATGTGCTTACATCATCAGCAGATCATAGTTTTAGTCATTGGATCCTCTTCCTACATTCTAGAAGCCAACTGGGCATCAACCGAGCCTCCTCCTACATTCTAGGAGCCAACTGGGCCACCTACTAAGCCTCCTCCACCTTTTAAAGGATGATTTGCATGCCTCTAGTGCAATATTCAACCAACTGGTGAACCTAGGGAACCTTACTACACTATTTGACTTTGTTTGGGGTGATTCTCACCTAACACTTAGTTAAACTACAGACATATGGCACCATCCCCTATTTTTGGGCATTTAGTTGAGTTCTACATTGAGTTAGACTTAGTTAGTCAGTTTCAAAGTCGGTTAGAGTCAATTATTGATTAGTTAAGTGGTTAACTGATGTGTCGAGTGGTGTCAACTGTCTAGTAAGCTACTTTCATGCACCAATTCGAATTTCTTGGCTTATTGTAGCCATTGTTACACATTGTAATCTATATTCTGAGTATATGAGATTATTTTATTGTTGCAAACCTTCTGCACAACATTTCCATACATTTTGTTGCATGCATCTCTAGTAATTGTTGGGTTTGTTCCATATATCTATTGTGCTTGAGATTTCACATGGTATTAAAGCCTCATGGCAGGGACAAGACAACTTTTCTATAGTGATTTTGCACTAGTGATTCTGCATTGGTGATTCTGCACTACTGATTCTGCACTTTTGATCTTCTGCACTTCTGCACTTCTGCACCAGAAACACATATGGATATTGAGAAAGTTTGCTAAAAAATATTCCAACTCTGCACCAGAAGCCAAACATTTTCCACATAAGCACTTCTTCACCATAAACACATATGGATATTGAGCAAGTTTGCTAAAAAATATTCCAACTCTGCACCAGAAGCCAAACATTTTCCACATAATTCCTAGATATTGTGCATCCGACTCTTCAAGCTTGTTTGATAGTCTATTTCGGGTGCGATACAACTTGAAAAGTGCAGTTTGTCAACCTAAAGATTGTTTGTTGTTTGTGACTGCAAGTTTCTCTCAAAAATATTACAACATATTCGATGGATCTGAAAGCAATTACTCCTCTCTCTCCATTCAACTATGATGAGTGGAAACCAAAGATAATAGCATATTTGAAGAGATAATGTCTTTTTGATATGTTTATTGGTATTACGAGAGATTTTGATTGCTACGAAGGGGAGAATGATTGGCTAAATGATTGTGACAGATCCTTTGGAGCAATGTGTATTACTATGTCTCCTAGTATGTGCTACCTCATTAATAATGTTGAACATCCAAGAGATCTCTGGACAATTTGGATAGAGAATTTGGAAAGCAGAAAGAAGAGGATCATGCTATCCATTTGGAGAACAAGACCAGTGATACCTTCTCAAGTGTTCTCTCTAAATAAGTCTCAGCCTCAACCATATCTCACTATAAATTTGTTCAATATCAAGAAGAAACTGTAGATTCAACACTCATGTTCTTGATGTCTTCTATTTCGAATTTTGAGCAAGATAAGCTAGCTCATACTCTAGAATCTGAAGAGGTCCTTAAATCCTCTCTTTCACATGAGTTTGTTGGTGTGTAGAATGATGATATATTGAATATTTTGGAGGTTAAATCAGTTTTTGGAGTTGATGCATTCGCCCTCCTTGATCACATGCTTCATATGTTATTCTGTTCGATCATTAGCACATGTTCTAAGAGTTTCATTGAAGATGGAGGACACTACCATTCGCTTGGGTTCAAGTCTCAAGAACATTTTGGTGATTTTGGTTTTGATATCACCCATTTTGGTTCAAAGGAGATCACAAGAAACTATCTACCAATTCTTGGAGCTGATTTAGCTTCCACTGATCAAAAGTTCAAGCTCAAAAAGCCTCCATGGGCTAGAATTTCGACTGAGAAGAGAATATCTTTAGATACACAAAGTACTGAGTGCATCCTCATTGGATATACTGAAGAATAAAAATGATACAAACTCATGGATATCATATCCAAAAATATATCCATCGAGCGAAGTGTCAAATTTGAAGAACCTCTTCAAGATCTAAAACTAGTCGAGGAAGAAACTGTTTAATTGCCTACTCCATAAGAAGAAAATTCAGAAGAAGATGATGAAAATTTGTGTTATGATATTTTTGATATTTTATTAGACATTAATGAACATGAAATATCAGGTTCAAAATTAGATCCAAATGATCCTCCTTAGTTACCAAAATGGGTAGAAAAGACTCTCAATTCTGTTGGTTCTAACATTAGAAATCCTGACGATCCCAGAAGAACTCGAGCAAACTTTCAAAGAGCAGGTATGTCTCTTTCATATTCTGATCCTTTACTATCTAAAAAATGGTTTTGATGATAGGTTCAGATCCTAAATCATACTAGGATTCCCACCGAGATCGGAGAGGGCAAACCACCATGGATGAAGAGTACAATTCTCTTCAGAAAATGCTACATGTGAGCTAGTTTCTCTTCCACCTCGGAGGAAATTAGTTCAATGCAAATGGGTCTACCAAACAAAGGTTGATACAGATGGCTCAACCTGCAAATACAAATCTAGTTTGGTGGCAAAAGGATTCTCCCAAGTTCATGGTGTGGACTACACATAAACCTTTGCACCGGTTGCTAAAATGGATTCTATCCGCCTAGTTTTGACAGTTTCTGCATCTAAGCACTGAGAAGTGCACCACATGGATGTGAAGAGTGCATTTATTCATGGATATCTTCATGAATATATTTACATGAATCATACTGAAGGATACATATCAAATTCGACATTAGTGTGCAGACTGAAGAAATCATTGTATGGTTTAAAACAAGCCCTAAGAGCTTGGTATGCAAAGATGGATTCCTTCCTTCTGTCACAAAATTTTGCAAGATGCAAATCAAATCCAAATGTGTACCTACAGAAGCATGAAAGTAATTCGTTGATAATTTTCCTTTATGTCGATGACCTTTTGATTACAGGAAGCACTCTTACTTCTATTGGCACTATAAAAACCACACTACATCTAGCATTCGACATGAGTGATTTAGGCCTGCTAATGCAGTTTCTTGGCTCAGAGATCACTCAAAATTTTGATGGGATCCCCATATCTCAATCAAAATATGCTTCAGAATTGATAAACAAATTTAATATGGAATATTGTAAAGCGACACCATTTCCATTCTTCTCAGGAATCAGTCTCGAGGATGGTGATTCTACACTGTTGGTGGATTCTACACTTTATCGATAGTTGATTGGTAGTCTTATATACTTGACACACTCTAGGATTGATATTTCCTATGTCGTGAGTGTTGTTTCAAGGTATATGCAACATCCCCATGAGCTTCATTGGAAGGCATCCAAAAGAATCTTGCACTATGTGCAGGGTACTAGACATTTTGGCATTCACTATGCTGCAGATTCCAATCTAGATTTGGTTGGATTCAGTGATTCAGATTGGGCAGTTGATAGAATTGATCAGAAGTCCACTTACGAATATGTTTTCATGATTGGAATAGGGCATATTTTTTGTTCAAGAAAAAAGTAGGTAGCCATTGCCTTATCTTCAGCAGAGGCAGAGTATCGAGGAGCAGTCAATGCTTGCATTCAAGTAGTTTGGTTGCAGGGTATTCTAGCAGAGTTTGATATTGGTAGCACCACTTCTATTGTTATATTTTGTGACAATCAGAGTGCTATAAAGATCTCGATAGATCCAGTTAAGAGACAGAGGACCAAGCATATCGAGATCCACATGCACTAGATCTGAGAGCTTGTGCATGACAGAACCATTGTACTACAATATTGCCCTACAAAAGAGCAAATTGCAGACATCTTCACCAAGAGCTTCACTGAGAAGAAGTTCTCTTACCTTCGTTCATAGTTGGGGGTGAGTTCTACTATGGTGAGGACATATTAGATCCTTTAGTGTTCAGTTTGAGGGGGGGTTTTCTTTCCCACTGGATTTTTCCCTGTTTTCCTCACTTAGAGCTTTTTCTAGCATTGTTTGGATTATTTCTGTACTGGGTGACATATGGCTATTGTTGCTGGGTGACATATGGCCATTGTTTCTAGGGACCTTTTATTATTTTTGTATACCTCCATGAGATTAGATAAAGGGGGAGTGTTGGAGAATTTTCCAACCACACATCATTTTTTTGAGCCTTACAGCTTAATTATCCACTTATCCTAAGTATTATTGACTCCATCATGTGCTTACATCATCAGCAGATCACAGTTTCAGTCATCGGATCCTCCTCCTACATTCTAGGAGCCAACTGGGCATCAAATGATCCTCCTCCTACATTCCAGGAGTCAACTAGGCCACCTACTAAGCCTCCTCCACCTTTCAGGGGGTGATTTGCATGCCTCTAGCACATTATTCATCCAAGTGGTGAACCTAGGGCGCCTTACTACACTGTTTGACTTTGTTTGGTGTGATTATCACCTAACACTGAGTTAAACTGTAGACATATGGCGCCCTCCCCTATTTTTGGGCATTCAGTTGAGTTCTACATTGAGTTAGACTCAGTTAGTCAGTTTCAGAGTCTGTTAGAGTCAATTATTGATTAGATAAGTGGTTAACTGATGTTCCAAGTGGTGTCAACTGCCTAGTAAGCCACTCTCATGCACCAATTCGAATGAACACCATTGGAATTCGAATTTTTTGGCTTATTGTAGCCATTGTTACACATTGTAATATATATTTTGAGTATATGAGATTATTTTACTGTTGCAAACCTTCTGCATAGTGTTTCCATACATTTTGTTGCATGCATCTCTAGTAATTGTTGTGTTTGTTCCATAGATCTGTTGTGCTTGAGATTTCACAACCTAGTAAACAATAAAAGAAATGGAAAATGAATCATATTTATCTAGGAAACCATCTAGATAACCATAAGACTAAGCATTCAATATGTCTCTACAAGACATTGACATGTAAAGGCGAGGACATGGAATAATGTCAGTTTGTAAGAAAACCTAAAAACAATTAATTATATCAATGTTATACAAGTAATGTTATTGTGTTACAAGATCAATAATTATTCAAGATTTAAGCAAGTTTGAGTGTGAAAATAATGTTATTGCATCGAGAGTAACAAGATGCTTTACAACTTAGTATGGAGGAGATGTTTTCACATTACTAATGTTATGTTACCAAAATAAAAATAAATAAAAAAATTCATGTCGACTCATAAAAATAAAAAATTTAAAACCAAATAAAACGTAGGCTCATGGAATAAAAATTTAAAACCAAATAAAAAGTTATTAAAAATATTCATATTGACTCATAAAATAAAATACTAAAAAGCATAGATCAATCTTAAACATTGATCTATCAAATAAAGAGATCAAATTTCTTGAGTTATAAATTTCTTTAAACGTGTAAAAATATTTAGATTAAAAAAATTACAACTCGAAAAATAGTGATTTTTCATTCTCATAATTCTTTCAATTGATACCAAATCGTTCATGGGCTTTGCTTTTTTCTTTGACTACATAACAAGCTACATTTTATAGTTGTGCCAATTGATAGTTGGAACCACTTAATTTTCCTTTTTCGATATCATCAAGTCATTCAAAAGGAATATTAACAATGGTTTCAACTTCAATATGCCTATGTTGGAAAATATATCATTTCACCTCGATGGTGTAAATATACGAGTAATTTTGTGAGTATAATGAAAACTTAAAGGAATCTCCTTTGATTCCGTAAAATATATATGAAAAATGCCTATTTGTAAGGTAATATTTTTTTAAATTTTGAATTGATTTTGTAAATAGAATATGTAAACTTTTCATGAAAAATAGTTAAAATAGGGAAAATAAACGTTTTTCAAAATATCATTAAATTTTATAAAATAAATAATATATATATATATATATATATATAAATTCAGGTTTTAAACATTTTAAATTTTTTAATATTAAATAAGATAGATTTATAATATAAAACTTATTCATTTTAATTAAATAAGAATTCATATATATTATCTATCATTTTGAATATATGAATAAATCATATATTCATATTTACTCATCATAGATTTATCTTAAACCCGAATCTATTAAGTACTTGGAGAGATTCAATTTCTTGAGGTGTAATTTTTTTTTATCTTAAATTTTTTACATATTAAGAAACCAAATTTATCTTAATTTTTGTACACATTAAGAAAATGTTTACACCTCAAGAAAGTGGATCTGGATCCCTCTAGCTGCTTAATAGATGCAGGTTTAAGATGGATCTACACTAGTTTTACTTTCTTTTTTTATGAGTTGACACGAATTTTTTAATTACTTTTTATTTTTATTTTTGATAAGTTATGAGTCGACATGGGGACGTTATGTTGCATAATGTGACAAATGTGACAAAATATCCCCTATACTGGGTTGTAAGCACCTCACTACTCTCGGTGCAATAAGTATCTTGTTTTATTGATCCTCCTTCATTTAATACTATAAATAAATTTATTGATTCTCCAACTTCATTTTTATTATTTTTCCTACCGAATATTTTTCTCTATTTTTTGAGTAGTTTACAAAGTCAACCCTTATCCCCCTCTTCTCACCTAATAAAACCCAAAGTAAATAATAAAATGGAAAATTTAAATGTAATTTAGAAAATGAATTAAGAGAAAAAATGGAATTAAAAAAACCCAAATAAAAATGTACAATTTTTAAAAATATTCAAAAACCGAAAAGAAACAAAATAATGAAAATAACTATTAAGAAATCCAAAAAAATAAAATGACAAAATAAAATATATCCTCTCCCCTCCTCCCCCCAATTCCTCCCCCCAATTCCTCCCCCCCACCTTTATCTCCTCTACATTCTCCTTCCCCCCCCGTCTCCCTCTCTCCCCCTCTTGTGGACCATCTAGCCATAGAAAGCAAGGGAACTTTGCAATGTGAGGTGACTAGCAAGCCCCCTTTCTATTAATGAATCGATAAATACATCAACTAACAAACAAAAAGGATTCCCAATGCCATGACACCACTCTAATGTGGTCAATTTCAATTACCTTTAATGGTACCCTCACATTTTTCAGTGGCCACATGTTTTGGGGCGTGAGAAGTGGAGAAGGGATGGGAAAGAAGGGTGAAAGGGAAGGGAGATGAGGGGAGGGGAGAAGATTGATTGAGTCGTGGTATATGGGGAAAGTGATTTTGAATTCATTAAATGCAAGGAGAAGGGGAGGGGGGTAAGGGTCCACAATGTAATACCACTAATTTTGACTTAGAATGTATTAAACCAGTATAGATCCATCTTAAATCTGGTTCTACCAAGCACCAAGAGGGATCCAATTTCTTGCCGTGAATTTTTTATTTTAAAATTTGGACATGACCAGGAAAAAATTTACACCTCAATAAATTTGATCCCTATTGGTGCTTGATAGATCTAGGTTTAACATGGATCTATGCTAGTTTTATTTTTTATTTTATGAGCCAACATGGATTTTTTTTTATTATTATTATTTTATAAACCGGCGTGATTTTTTTTATTACTTTTTATATTTTGTAGCATTACATAACTTTATGTTACATTATGTGACAACATCTCCCCCATACTGAGTTGTAGAGAACCTCGCAACTCTTAGTGCAATAAAATTATGTAAATTATGTAAATATAATAGTATGGATTCTAAATGATGTAAATATAGTAGTATGGATTCCTAGTGTTGAGCTCAATGCCAAAGCCCGACTAGTGAATGGATAGGCATTAGAATCTAAATATATCTATATGGACCATGTGATTAGCTTGCCATGCTAAATAAAAAAGGTACGCAAATATTATGTTGGCAAAATAATAAAATGGTCCAAGATGGTTGTGCAATGAGCACTAGAGGGGCTATGATTCCACTAGAGAGGAAGAGAAAGGAGGGCCCGTGGGAGATTAATCCTCTATTTCCAAGTGTCAACCTTAGAAATCATCCATTTTCTACCTAGTGTGCCTTAAATGAGCCAATTACTTCCTTTTGACTACTAAATCCAATGATTGAATGCATGTGTGAGGTTGGTGGGGGGAGTCTTCTCATGTATTTATGTAATCATGTGATGAATATACTTCTATGACTATTGTAAGAGTCCTCTATTCTATGGTTAGAAGTTTTGTCAGTTTCCTTTTCCCCATCCTCTCATCTCCTTTGGAGTCTATAATCCATTTTTCAAAAGGAATATTTTATAGCATATTTTTACACTACAAAGAATTTTCCTCTTCTTATTCATTCCATTTTTATTTTCATTACCAAACTAAAAAATAACCAGAAATTCAAACAAGGAAAGAGAATTGTAGAAATTAGATCAAAGAGAATGGTTGTAGGTGAGAAAAGATAGTGGAAAAGATAGGAACCTTTACCCATTATGTTTTGCTGCTTATGCATGCTTGAGAATCCATGAATTAAGTATAATGTAACCAAACCAATTATTTGCACACTAACTAAATGATTTAAAAGTTTAAACACATCGTGGGTGGACTAGATACACAAGAACTAACTAGTTTGGCTAGAATTAAAAAATAAAACCCCAAACACCTCTAGACTCTCCCAAGTTTTCCCAAGATGGAGTTTAGGACTTTCTAAAGCTCAAAGAAAACCTACAATAGCCTAAACATACTCCCAAATTCAACAACTTCACATTCTCTGGGTGCATCATCCATGGGATGACCCTTTGGAAAAGCCAAAGACTCTGAGGCAATATCCCCATGACTTATGTGGAACCAAATGGCTTCTGGTGAATATATGGAAGTCTCTAGCCTTAAAATACCCACAAACAGCTAAAACCCCCTAATATTATCAATTAGGAACAATTGGACTCATTTTGGAAGATAGGAAAATAAAACTAGTTTTTGGACTACTCAACTGAGGAATTTCCAACTTAATTTGAATGGCCTCTAATGGTTTCGAATTTATGTTTTGAAGGATGATATAGGTCCACTAACATTTCTACTAAATGAAGCAACTTACAATTATGAAATTGGTTCAATGGAATTCATCCTGATGCAACATTCCATAAAATTAGTTAAATTTGGCACGTCAACAAACATAGGATCAAATATTAATTAATATATGAAAAGATAATTTGCAAAACATAATATCACAAAATTACATTGTATATTAAAGTAAAATAATTCACTTTAAAAAGCTTCAAATGTATCATCAAGTACCCATGGGGTCTCCATCATCCATCAAGAACATAATCAAGATAAGACACTAAAGAAAACGCTCCAATTGATTGAATATTCAGCACTAAGCAAGGTAGCAAGTATCTGGCAGTAAAATGGACCTACAAGTAACCTAAATGAGTAGGGATTAATTCATTACTCCTCATTATATGACTGAATCCAGAACTTGAATGAAGAACAAAAGGGGCACATCTCCCCACTCCGACTAGGGGCACATCTCCCAATTCTTGAGAAGCTCAATGCTCTCAATGAAAAAATTAAACTACCAAAATATGTGAGTGGGTGAAATCATCCTTATTTTATAACATGGTTTGGATTCAATATACAATTAATGTGGTCCATCAACCTCATCTAATGCACCCTCAATGACTGATTTTGAACCTATAGCTTTTACCTTTATTTTCCCCTGGTTTGTTGCCTTTCTACTTTTGTCTAGTTTTCCTCCTTTTGGAAACATCTTTCTTTTCCTGGATTTTCTTTGCTTTCCTTATTTTCCAGTGAACTTCTTCCTTTCTGTCTACTTCTTCTTTTATTGTCTTTCCTTCTTTTTTGTTTCTTTCTGCTTTTTTGTGCTTTCCGGCTTTTATGCTGCCTTCCATCTTTTTAGAGGATGTATTCATTTTATCTGCTTTTCTTCTAGTTTCCATTGTGGATGATAGTTCATAGGGTCCAAAAGATATCATATGCACCCTTCTAGGGAACCTAAGAATTTTCACTCATCACAAATTAAATAATATTAAAATATTTACAATTTATGCATTACACACTTTACTAAGTCTTGAATTTAATTAAACTAGACAATTAATACATCAAAATTAACCCCTACACTTTATTGAATTTTTTGCTAGAACCTATATGGATTGATAAGGTATAAGTATGACCATGGAGCCCTTAGGGATAGGACATTGCAGTCCTCCCCACCCAAAATTGCTTGTCCTTAAGCAGTTGTAGTCTTGGATGTTGCAGCACTTGATCACCCTCCGATGTTGCATCTTCACTGGGCAAGTCTTTCCACAAAACAAGATATTCTTTCATGGTTTTGTTTCTCAACCTTATTTATGTTGTTTGTAGAATCCTTTCTGGTACCAATATTAGATGTTCATCATCCCCTGGTGCAAGATCTACTGATACTGTCACTTGTTTCGCAACTTCCTTCTTAAGACAAGAAACATGAAATACATTGTGTACTTTTCTTCCTCTTGGAAGATACAACTCATAAGCAACTTCTCCTATCTACCACCCAACTCTGTAAGAATCACAGAACCTTGGTTTTAACTTTTCATCCCCATTTCCATTCAATTAATATTGTTTGTATGGCTGCAACCTCGAGTACACCAAGTCACTAACTTGAAAACTGCGCTCTTTCTTATTCTTATTTGCATACATTTTCTGTTGATTTTGAGTTGTCAGCAAGTTGTCCTCGAGTACTCTCAAAAAGTATTGAATCTCTTGGATCCAACCCTTTTCCTTTTTAAATCTCCAAAAATCATATCTCCAAATGTGGGAGCATCATACCCATACAAATCCTTGAAATGTGTCATGCCAATGGATATGTGGGAAGTTGTGTTGTAGCAAAATTCTCCCATGTGCAACCATGTAATCCAATCTTTTTGCTACCATGTGACATAGTTTATGAGGTATCCTTCTAGCCATTGATTCACCCTTTCAATTTTTCCATTAGTTTGAGGGTTATAGATGGTGCTCAGGTCCAAACTTGTCCCAACCAGCTTGAAAAATTCTTACCAAAATACACTTTTGAATTTGTTGTCCCTATCACTTATTATGGTTTTGTGCAAACCATGCAAATTGGATACTTCTATAAAGAAGATGCCAAAAACTTGGATTGCTGCAATAGTAGATGTAACATCAAAAAAATGTGTAAATTTTTTTAGCATATCAACCACTACAAAAATACAATCTTTACCTTGGACCTTTGGCAAGCTGGTGATGAAATCCACGGAGATACTCTCCCATTTATACTCTGGAATGGGAAGAGGTTGTAATAGTCTAGTAGGATGTATATGCTCCACCTTGTTATGATGGCATGCAATGCACTCCCTCACATGCTTCATCAAATCATTTTTGAGTCCCTTCCATGATAACCTCTCCCTCACCCTTCTATATGTATTCAAGAACCTGGGGTGGCCAGCTAAGGGTGCATCATGAGCAGCTTCTAAAATTTTCTTTTCGATTTTGATTCTAGAACCAAGAAGATGCAGTCCTTTTAGTATATGAAATCATGGAGAACCTTATATGCATCATCATGTACCAAACCATCTAGAATCTCACATGCAAAACTATTTATAGAGTACTCTATTGCTAGCTGAACCTTCCAATCAGTAGGAAATTCCATTAAAGAAAGAGTTGGATTCCTGAAAGTGCATTTTCCACTACATTCATTTTCCCCTTCTTGTAATCTATGTCAAAATCATGGGCTTGAATTTTACTCGCCCATTTTTGTTTCTTATCATTGAGCTGCTTTTGTGTCAAAAAATGCCTTAGACTGTTGTGATCAGTCTTGACAACAAACTTGCTCCCCACCAAGTACTCTTGTAACTTGGCCAACACATGCATAATGGATAGAATTTCCTTATCATATATTGAGTAGTTCCTTTCATGTGGCTACAAATTTCTACTCTCAAAATAAATGGGGTTCTTATTTTGCATTAAAACTACTCCAATTCCTTCACTGGAGGCATCACAATCAAGCACAAATGCCTAAGTGAAATTAGGTAAGACAAGGACCGGGAAGATACTCATCACTTCCTTCATTCTATTGAAAACCTTCTCATCTTCCCTAGAACAACAAAAATATTCCTTCTTTGTAAGGTCAGTCAAGGGTGATTTCCATTGTGAGAATCCCTTGACAAATTTTCTATAGTAAGTGAAGATTTCAATGAATCCTCTCAGCTCAGTCACATTCTTGGTGCTTGGTCAATCAAAAATAGTTTGGATCTTCTCCGTCTGGAATTTTACCCCATCTGGTATAGTCACATGACAAAGATAAAACAACTCCTTCATTCCAAACTCACATTTGGATAGCTTTGCATACAATGATTGTTCTGCCAAAACTGTTAGTACAGCTTCCAAATGTTGCAAGTGTTCATCCCAAGTCTTGCTATAAATCAGAATGTGATAAAAAACTGCTAACACATACTTATAGAGCTTCTTACTGAATAATATGTCCATGCAATAATGGAATGTAGCTGGAGCATTAGTCAAGCGAAAAGGGATGAATAAAACCTAAAAGTGTCCATAGTGATAGCGGAAAGCTATCTTCTGTATGTATTCCTCTCTCATTTTGATTTGATGATAACCAAAACAAAGGTCTATCTTGGAAAATAATTTGGCCCCATCCAGCTCATCCATTAGCTCATCAATTCTGGGGATTGGGTATCGGTTCTTAATGGTCTTCTTGTTTAGAGCTCGGTAATCTATGCACATCCTCAATGTTCCATATGTCTTCTTCACCAAAACTACTGAAGAAGCAAAAGGACTCAAACTTGGTCTAATGAGTCCTAATTCAATAAGTTCCTTAATATCGCTCTTAATTTCATCCTTGAACTTCTTGGGGTGCTTATAGGGTTGTTTCATGATGGGTTGTGTTCCCACCTCCAATTCAATCACATGCTCTACTCCTCTATCTAGTGCCCTTCCATGAGGAAGGTCTCCAAAAAACTTCTCATGCTTTTGAATTAATCTCTTGATGTCTTGAGGTTGTTGTGACACATATATGGTGGTTCCTAGACTTGTGATGAGGCATTCAATAGCCCACTCAATGTCTCCATGCCTCAAAATTGACCTCATACTATGTGAGGACACCACTTGATTTAGATAAGTGTTGATGCCTTGCAAAGCAATCTGCTTCCCATCAGAATCTTGGAAGTGTATTTGAGGCACCTTATAATTCATGGAATTATCCCCAATGGAGTACAACCATTGCACTCCCAACCCCAAGTTAGTATCAGCCACATTCACAACATAAAAATTGTCTGTCAAGGTATAATATCCTATGGTTACTTGCAGCTTTCGAATCCATATAGTACAGTCCATGGAGTCATTACCTAGTATGATGAATATGAAACCTTCAAAGGTCTAAGTAGGTATATTTTTTCTTTCCACCAAGGTTGTATCAATAAAATTATGGGTAGAACCTCCATTGACCAAAATTGAAACATTGTGTCCTTGAACTGCTCCCTTGAATCTAAGAGTGTTGAAGCGAGGCATTCCTACCAAGACTACAATCTTGCCACTTGGTGGTGGTAGTTGTTCTTCATCTCCAGTCTCATATTCACCATCAACTTTTCTCCTCATCATCCTCCTTAGATTCACTCTCTAAGAAAAACTCAATGTAATGTGCCTTTCCTTTGGCACATTTGTGGCATGCAACCCATGGTTCCTGGTAAGTGAAACATAACTTCCCCCTCCTCAATTCATCTCAATATTTGAAATTATAATCGTTCTTCAAAGTGCCAGTTAAATTCCTCAAGGGAGGTCTTTGAATCTTGAACTTGGTAGGTACAATAGCCTTGGGAGGAAATATTGTTCTTGGGATGACATCCTGTAGATCCCTAGTTTTGTTCATTGCATCCTGTAGAGTAGATGGTCTATAGGATTTAACCAACCCTTTCAATGGATCTACTAATACTTCTATGAATAAATGGATCAAGCGAGCTTCTAATATATCAGTGACCATCAGTGCTAGATTCTAGAACTAAAAAATACAGGCCTTGGGATTTCATGTCTGTCTTAGATGTGCTAGCTCCCTGAAGAATTTCTCAGGATCCTTCCGATAAAATCTCTCAGCCAACCTTCTAGTGAACTCTTCATAGGTTAACACTTGGTCATGACCCAAGTTCTTCATGCCATGGAAACCTAGGTAATTGGCCTCTCCATCAAGATGTAGGGTGGCCATTTTGATGGAATCCCTTTCGACCATGGGGTTCAATTGAAAATATTTATGCAATTTTTGGATCCATGCACTTGCAATACACTTGGGTGAACCATAAAAATATGGGAGAGAGATCTTACTAATGACATTATTCAAATTGAAATTTTGTGCAGGAATCATATTTCTCCCTCTTGGATGGACTTTCTATTGGGATTCATAGAAATCCTTGAAGGGCAATGCTCTCCCGGAATCTTCACTCAAAGTATGATACTCTGTATAACGATCCTCCCATGTAGCAATGGATTTGCTCTACACTTTTGGATCCTCTTTATTCTCTTCAGTGAATTTAGGCATCGTAGGCCCTAGCTGACTCTTAATCTCACTCTTAAATTCATGAGGTTGATTGTGAGGCCCTGCTTTTGAAAATAGATTCTCGCCTAATAGCTTTTTTCCTTAATGTTGAGATCCACTGCTGCTCCCTTCTCCATCTTTATTTACCAATTTCTTGGCAAGGAATTCTCAATTCTCTTGACCCAAATTGATGATGTTCTGGGATATGTATTTCATGCCCTTCAACGTGATATGAAAAAAATATATGAACTCTTCTCTTTCATCCATGTTAGACATGCCTTTTTCTCCTTGAAGCTTGACTTCAGTGGAGTTAGCCTCCTCTTCTACAAGAGGTTCTTCTGGATCTTTCCCTTTAGTAGATGGTTTTCTCTTCAAACTCATCAAGGATAATCATGAGCAGGTTCATAGGACCATGCTATGATACCACTGTGATGTACCAAAACCAATTATAGGACACTAAATCAATGATTTAAAAAATTAAACACATGGTGGGATGGATACAATATAAGTAACTATTTTGGATAGAATTCAAAAATAAAACCCCAAACATGTATAGACTATTGCGATTTTTCCCAATATAAAGTTTAGGACCTGCTAAAGTTCAAGGAAAACCTACATCATCCTAAACAGACTCCCAACTTGGATAGGTGCACACTCTTTGTGTGCATCATTCCTGGGACGACCCTTTGGAAAAGCCAAAGACTCTTAAGCAATATCCCCAGGACTTATGTGGAACCAAATGGATTATAATGCAGATCTAGAAGTGGTTGGATTGAAAATACCCCCAACTAGCTAAAACAACCCTAAGATGATCAATTAGGAACAACTGGACTTAGTTTGGAAGATAGGAATACAAAACTAGTTTTTGGACTGCTCAACTAGGGAATTTCCAACTTAATTCAAATGGCCTCTAAGGGTTTCAAATTTATGTTATGAATGATGATATGGGTCCAGTAACATGTATACTAACTACAACAACTTACAGATAGAGAATTGGCTCCATGGAAGTTAGTCTAATGCAAAATTCTAGAAAAGTAGTTAAATTTGGCACTACAACGAGCATAGGATCAAATATTATTTAATTTATGAAAATATAATTTGCAGAATAGAATATCACAACATTACATTCAATATCATAGGAAAACCATTCACATTATAGATCTTCAAATGTAGCAGCAAGTACCCATGGGGTTGTTATCATCCATCAAGAACATAATCAAGACAAGACACTGAAGAAAACACTCCAATTGATTGAATCTTCATCATTGAGAAATGTATCACATATTTGAAAATGGAATGGACCTGCAAGTAACCTAAATGAGTAGGGATGAATTCCTTACTCCTCATGATCTAACTGAATCCATAATTGGAATGAAGAACAAAACGAGTACATCTTGCAACTATGACTAGGGAACGTTTCCCAAGTCTTGAGAAGCTTAGAGCTCTCAGTGCAAAAATCAAACTAGAAAAATATGTGAGTGGGTGTGATCCTACTTATTTTATAGGATGGTTTGGCTTCAAGATACAAAGAATTTGGACCATCAACCTCATCCAATGCACTCTCATTGACTAATTTTGAACCTGCAGCTTTCACCTTTCTTTTTCCTTGCTTTGTTGCCTTTTTGCTTTGGTATGCTTTTCCTTCTTTTGGAAACATCTTTCTTTTCCTGGATTTTCTGTGCTTTCCTTCTTTTCTAGTTCCTTTCTTTCTTTTCTACTACTTTATGCTTTTATTAGCTTTTCTTCTTTTCTACTTCTTTTTGCTTTTCTATGCTTTCCTGCTTTTATGCTGCCTTCCATCTTTTTAGTGGATTTACTGATTTTCTCTACTTTTATTCCAATTTAGATTGTGGATGATAGCTTATAGGATCCACAAGATCTCTTATGCACCCTCCTGGGCCACCTAAGAATTTCCACTCATCACACAATTAGAGAATAATAAAATATGTACAATTTATTCATTGCACACTTTCCACAGTTTTGAATTTAATTAAACTAGACAATTAATACATCAAAATTAACCCCTAGACTTTATAAAAAAATTTGCGAGAACCTATAGATATTGAAAAGGTAGAAGGATGACCATGGAGCCTGTCACCTACCCAAATTTTTGAAAATTATTATTTTATTTGCAAAATACTTTATGTTAAATTTAATTACAAAGTTTTGTAATTATGATCAATTATGATCAAGGATGAATGTAATTACTAATTATTGTTATTTAAATAAATTAATTAGGACACAAACACCCAAGGGGACTATTAAATGAGTGTTCACTGACCCACTAGGAGGAATGGAAGTTGTTGGAAGGTATGGGACAGATGGAAGCAATTGCACTTCACCACTAGCTATTGGTTATGGGACAACTACCCCTAAAAATGTGGCATTTTCCCCCAGGTGGAGGGAGTGAGCAAGCATCTCATTAAATGACCTAGTAACATCTGAAAAGGCCTAGGCAGCCTACATAAGGCAAATTCGAATTGACATGCAGCTCTTACACAATATTTTGCAGAAATATTTTCCTCATGTACATCAGGTGATGACTGAGAGATTCAAATAGGGAAGTTAGTTGTGAGTGCAATCTTAAGTCTACATATTGCTGAGAAGAACAAGAGGTGCTACAGGTCTATTGGACTGCTAGTTCTCTAAGATTCAACAGTTGGTACTACTGCAAGTGGAGATCCTAATTCCAAAATTTTCTTCCTCCTGGTGGTTCAGTGAATAGGCTCGGGGGTCCTAAGGCAAGTACTTAACTGCTTTCAGGAATTGGTTGGGTGGAACAGTCTTCTTGGGTTGTTTGTTGCCCTATAGATTTATCAAGGTTTTACAAATTTTCTACTTTATCTCAGCTAGTAGTTCTGTTTAGTAAGTTAGTAATTTTTTTTCTGTTTTGAAATAAGAATCTATTTCTAAATTTATTTAAAGTCTGATTGTTAAATTTTAATGATGAATTTGAATTGATAAAATAGTATCTATATTTTTCCACATGCTGTTTTATGCATCGTACTCTAGTATAAATACGCAAATTAAGAATAGATGACAAGATAGGCAATTTTCCATTGAATTCGACAGATAAAGATAGTAATTATATCTTTATCAGTTTCTATCCTATAGTTAGTAATAGTAGAAATTTCTGTATAATATCTAATATATATATATATAATGTTTCCTTAGTTTTATGAAAAACAAACATTGTATAATTCATGTACAGTTACATTGTATTTCTTTTATCATTACTATGTTCATAAGAAATAAATAGAATCCAAATTTCCATATATCATATTTAATTTGCATTATAAACAGTGTTGCTGTAAGTAAATAAAGAATTAAAAATTGGACAGAGCTGCATTTCACAGTCTTCATTTTTCACATACACGCATTGTTTTTATTCTTGCTATAACCCTTGTCTTTAATTAATTATTACAATCAGATCATGAAAACATTTCTTTCCATCATTCACTCTATTTATTTAGATTTTCTAATCTGTAAGTGTCGACTTTAAAACTGAGTTTCATTCAAACCCTAGTTAGAATTCAATTCCTTTATCATTGCTAGTTGCAAACAGAAACCATTACAATCTACACAGGCTTTGGATCAAACCAAAGTTCTTTTGGAAATTCATTTAAAAAATTTAGTATCTATTCAAGCAAAACATGAATTAGGGTATGGCATGTTCATTTCCATTACCAATGAATTAAATACCTTTCAAACATCATACATTACAGAGTTATCGTTTCACAAACCCTAATACCGATCGAAATTTACGATGTCAACCTACAACATTAAGTCAAATAACACAGACGATTTTACATAGAAATAAATAACATACATTTTTCATTGCCGAGAAGAGAGCTTCTTTTTCACAGTAAATGAGCCTCGGCTCCTTTATCGTTTCTTATAACTTAAACAAAATAGGTCATGGCTCAATGGTTTTAACCAGTACAAGTTCCATTCTCAAGAAAACGAAATCGATGTTCTCAGAAAATAAAATTTCAACATATATTCCAAAACAGATTCATACAGGGTTTATTCCCAAGTTCGACATATGAAATGAGTCCTTAAACCCTCGGCATTGACGAATTTTACATTTCCCAGTTCGGCGAAGATAAGTATCAAGGTATAAAACCAAGTTCTACATAAACAAACTAGAGTCACATCACTGAACAGACATCATTTGAATAACAAAGTGTGCATCAAAGTTCTCCAACCAACAACAACGATGAGTCATGGCAAGGACTTGTTACTCATCCTTTGAAAACACATCAACCTCAGATGGAGAGCACCTACGAGGGTTTTGGAAGACCTGGAGCTTACCCGAAATGGAGCTTGGCCATCCTCTTTCCAAAACCTAGTGCGTGTTCCCCTCTCGAAACCGGTGCCTACCAAAACAAACACACAAACATTAATCATTATATCTTTTAAAACAAATGATACTAGAAAACTACGAGTTTGGGAAATCATTACCTTTACAGTTGAAGGCCAAGCTCTGAACATATGCCTATACTTGACGAATTTCTTGTCTCGTACATTAATAGATTTCCATTTGAATTTGGTTGTAGCAAGATATCCTTTTATTAAAAGGAAAACAAACCCAGAGATTGAAACAGCTAAACCTATCGACTTGACACGGTTACAAACTCAAGGCTCATAATTTGTTCACGACATTGCAGAAGACAAAACCTGCACTATTTTTCTAACCTAACTTACAGGTCGCAGGCTTGAAACCCTTATCTTCTAGCCCTACAAAGAAGCAGCCTGTCGGCCACACTGCTAAGACCAATGTAACAATGAACTACAAACACTCCTTGTCAAACCAAAACATCGACCCAATTCTAGGGTTACATCCAACGGCCAGGATCAAGCTGATCAATGATCACTATTTCCATCGAATTGCATTGGCTATCGCATAGCTTTGCATTTATGGAATCACTCATTGCCTTAGCATGACCTTACCACATCAAGTTTACAATGGATGCATCGACATCCAACTCGAAGGACCTCCAACGAAGATATATTACATGGCAACCATCACAGTCATCGCATGCATTAGCTTGCACTTACGTGGAGTTTTGTTTAAGCCTCGTCACCATGAGATAATGGATGGCCATTAATGCAGGCCTGGATCACAATCACTAAAGCCGATTTCATATCGCTTGTAAAACCATCAACCTATCAATCAATTAAATGCATGTCAGCATTCGTTTTCCAACGATATGAATGCAAACATTGTTACACAATGATATAACATTATATGTTATGGTCTTTTGAATCCAAATTTCATTTGGTTCCACGTTACGATTCATAAAACACTTTATGATGTTATAATGGCCAACGACTACATATATATTCATATAGTTCCAGCCTATAACGTATTAAATTCATTTGTTATGTAAATTAACAATTCGAAGTTTATATAGTTCCTAGTTATGATTTGTGGTTTTTAAATAATAAAACTTGACTTAGATATTAGTTGATAGGACAACTATAGTCACTTTTGGACATAGTTTCATTTATATGCCATTCATACAAAATAGATACAAGCCTTTGAAAGGGTTATAAGTAGCACTAGTTAAACATTGTAAGGATACGAATGGGATAACCCATACATAGGAGATTTCAATATTTCCTTCGGAACTTTGGTTGTGATCATATGAACTCTATTATCGAAGATATAAAAATAAATAGTTTGTATAGTAGACATTCGATGGATCTAAAGATATATATTTAGCATGAAGATTGACTAAAATGCTATGAGTTCTTACTATACTTTCTCATACAAGCATTTAATGATTTTGCGGTACATCTATTACATCAGTATTATAAAGATAATTAATTATCTTAAGACAACAATAAAGCCAACTACAACCACGACAGAGATTACAGTGACAAAACTATTAGCTTGATAACGATCATCGACCATTCTGTATTATGCATAGCTGAATTGTAAGACAGCATTTGAAAACAATATTTGTAGCTATGAAATTCATACCTACAAACTTATGGCGAGTCTCAACAGAATTTCTAAACTTCTATTTGTTTGCGACGTTGAATTTGAACTTTACTCGTACTTTGAAGTTACACAGTTATGAAACTTCTTACCTGTCGTCTGCACAATATAACATTCAATTTGCTTTAGCATTGCAGCTAAGTAAGCTCTAGGGTACCTTGTAGGACACCCTTATGCATCTAAAGTCAAACTGTCAGTATCATTGCAAAAGAAAAGTGTCGCATCATATTTCCAATCTGTTAATTCATTTGTCATCATAATCATGTTCATTAATTATTTTATTAAAATCTGTCACTATCATTTTGCTGCTAAACAGAAATTAAAGTATGTTTAGTACTGACAACTTTTCATTTACTGCTATCATAATCAACAATTATTACTTCCGCAATTATAAATATCATAATTAATGCTATTAAAAATTTTAAATTTTTATGAAATTATGGGATGTTACATGTGGTATCAGAGCTCAGATTCGAACTGTAGGCCTGAAAGAGGTCCAAACACACGCAGCAGAAAATTTTATACAGCAGAAAATTGTACTAATTTGAAATTTTAATTATTATGTTATAAAGAAATTATTTTCAGTTACAGGTATGGAGAACTCAGCTGAACAATTTGACGACAGATTTCAGCCAAACAGTCACAGCTCAGGATAGCACTATGTAGCAGAAGGTCACGGTGAACTAAATAATAGTTCGACAGAACTGTTACATGCTTTTCATGAATTAAAAGCAGAAATCAGATTTGTGAAACAAGACAATGAAAGAATTCTGCAAGCACAAGAACAATTAAACCAAGTGCTGTTTGAACAGTGCCCAACTGAGGAACAAGAGAAGGATAATGAAGAAATTTCCAAAGTTGAGGATCTGCCTCATGCTGATAAAAACAAGAGAATGAAAACCAATAAGGTGAACAACAGTTCAACCTCATCAGGAGATGCTATTGAAACACGCAGAAAGAAACGTAACTACACTAGTGATAGCAGTGAAGGAGATTTCAAACCTAGAAGGAAAAATCATAAGGAATATGAGCAGATTTCTGGGGAGTTAAAAAAAATTAGACCTCCAACTTTCAATGGAGAAACTGAGAAGGGCGAGACAGTTGAAGCTTGGCTATCCAGTATGAAGAAATACTTCCAGATTTATAACTATTCAGAGTCTTTGAAGGCAAAAATGGCTATATATAACTTGATCGGAAAAGCAGACATTTGGTGGCAGGACATCAAAAGAGTAAAGGGCTTCAAAGATAAAGATGTAAGATGGAGTACCTTTAAACGATACTTTAAAAAGAAGTACTTGTCTGAACAATACTATGAAGAAAAATCCAAAGAGTTCTACGATTTGAAGCTAGGAGGTATGAACATGAAGGAAATGAACAGTAAGTTTCTAAACTTACTAAGATATGTACCATATCTCATAGAAGAAAAACCAAAAATTCAAAGGTACTTGAGTTGTTTGCCTTTCAATATTAAGGACAGAATCGAGTATGACAGTCCTAAGACCTTGGAAGAGGCAATGAGAAAGGCAATTTTCTGTTATGACACAAATCGGAAAAGAGAAGGAATGTCAAACTAGAAGAGTCATAAGCCCAACAACTTTGAGCAGAAACGGAAAAATTTCAGGTTCAGCGGAAATTCTGGATTTCAAAAGAAAAAATTTCAGAATCAAAATTATCAAGGGAACAACTCCAGAAACAATTCACAGCAGAATTCTACAGCACCCAGAAATGCACCTAATAATACTAGAACTAGTGACCCAAAGGCACCTATCAAATGCTTTGAATGTCAAGGCCCCCATTACGCATCAGAATGTACCTTGAGGAAGCGGAAAGCAAACAACATCAACTCTATACAGACTGAACCTACGGTTGGAGATGTGGTGAGGGAAATGCCTAGAATCAATGTAGCACTTGATAACAGGCAAGCATATCATCAAATCTCCATGGTAGATATTGAAGGTATGCTACATTATCATCCTGTTACTATTTTAATTGATCCAGGTGCTAGCTTAAGTTATATATCACCAGACATTGTGGAAAGTCTTAAATTGAAAATTGAAAAGTTTAGTAAATCTTGGCTAGTTAGACTAGCAACTGGAACAAAAAGAAAAGTATCATATTTTATAGAAAACTGTGTTTTGTCCATGAATCATTTACAACCACAAATCAAGTTGAATATTCTACCTTTAGGTTCTTATGATATTATAGTTGGGATGGACTGGTTAGAAGCCCATCATGTCATTCTGGACTGTTACGGAAAAAGTTTTACATGTTTAAATGACAAAGGGAAAACTGTAGAAATAAAAGGCATCCCAAGGAAGGTAACCCTTAGACAGATTTCAGCCATGCAAGTTAAGAGGGAAGTTAGGAAAGGGTGCCAAATGTTTGCAGTAAACGTAGTGAATGATGAGTTTATGGGTAAAGAGGAAAAACTGAAATTAGAGGACATACCTGTCCTAAAGGATTTTAAGGATGTATTTCCTGAGGAGATTCCAGTATTACCACCTAAAAGAGACTTGGATCTTACCATAGAGTTAATACCAGGAGCAGTACCAAATTCTAAAGCTCCATACATAATGAATATACTAGAACTAAACGAATTAAAATCACAGTTGAAGGAATTGATTGATAAGAATTATATTAGACCCAGTGTGTCTCCATGGGGAGCACCTGTCATATTTGTTAAGAAGAAAGATGGAACCCTAACGCTCTGTATAGATTATCGTCAGCTTAATAAGATGACGATCAAGAATCGGTATCTGTTGCCCCGCGTAGACGATCTATTTGATTAGCTGCGTGGAGAAATGATATTTTCAAAGACTGATCTAGATCAGGATATCATCAAGTATGGGTTAAGGATGAAGATATTTTCAAGATAGCTTTCAGAACTCGGTATGGACATTACGAGTTCGTAGTCATGCCATTTGGCTTGACTAATGCCCCAGTTGTATTTATGTGTCTAATGAATAATATTCTACATAAATACTTAGACAAGTTTGTTGTTGTGTTTATAGACGACATTTTACTGTACTCAAAAAGTAAAGAAGAGCATGATGAACATTTACGGATTATCTTACAAGTTCGAAGAGATCATCAACTATACACCAAGTTTAGTAAGTGTGACTTCCACAAAGACAAAATTCAGTACCTAGGACACACAATTTCGGCAAAAGGAATCTCGGTTGACCCCGACAAGATAAGGGCCATTAATGACTGGACGGTTCCTAAGGATGTGTTGGATGTAAGATCATTTATGGGCATTACTGGTATTATAGAAAGTTTATAGAAAATTTTTCAAAGATTTCCAACCCCATAACTTCCTTGCAGAAGAAAGGGAAGAAATTTGTGTGGGATCAGAAATGTTCTAACAGTTTTAAGAAATTAAAGGAATTATTGATGACAGCACCTATCTTGAGGATAGTAGACCCCAATAAGGATTTTGTAGTTTGTACAGACGCATGCAATGATGGACTCGGGGGAGTCCTAACACAGGAAGGGCATGCGGTGGCATATGAATATAGAAAGCTGAAAGTACATGAAAAGAATTACTCTACCTATGATTTAGAGTTATTGGCAGTTATTCATGCCTTAAAAATGTGGCGTCACCACCTTATTGGCAGAAAATTTACATTATTGACAAATAACATGAGTCTGAAATATTTATTAGATCATACAAACCTGAACGCTAGACAAGCTAGATGGTTGACGTTCTTAAGTGAGTATGATTTTGAAATTCAATATATTAAAGGAAAGGAGAACAAGGTTGCAGATGCCTTGAGTCGTAGGGCAAAACTAAATTTTATTTCAGCAATCAGTACTTATTCAATTGATTTGGAAAATTAGATCCTTGAAAAGAGTGAAACAGATGAAGAATACTGAAAATTGAAGGAAAAGACAGCAAACAACAGTTCTGAAAGTTGTATGGCAGATTACAGCATGAAGGAAAATGGTTTATTACTGTATAAAAAAAGATTGTATGTACCAGACATACCAGAAATAAAATTTTTGATATTAAATGAGATGCATAAAAGTCACTATTCTGGTCATCCAAGTTATCAAAAGACCATTACTATGTTGAGAAAAGAATACTATTGGCCCAGAATGAAGGATGAAGTAGTAGAGTACATGGCTAAATGTTTCGATTGTCAAAAAGTGAAGGTTGAACACCAACATCCTGCTGGATTGTTGCAACCATTACCGATACCAAGTTGGAAATGGGAAGTGATCAGCATAGACTTTATTTTTGGATTACCTAAAAATCAGAAACAACATGATTCTATCATGGTGGTAGTGGACAAACTCAGCAAGGAAGCACATTTCATATCTGTAAAGACTACTCATAAAGCTCCAGATATTGCAAAGATCTTTATGAAACACATTTTTAGATTACATGGAATACCGAAAGTAATAATTTCAGATCGTGACTCGAAGTTTACATGAAACTTCTGGAGGTCACTGTTTAAGGGGTTGAATACAACTTTAAATTTCAGTACAACATTTCATCCACAAATGGATGGACAGACAGAAAGGGTAAATCAAGTTTTAGAATATTTATTAAGAATGTATGTTAAGGATCAGCCTACTAAGTGGGAAGACTACTTGCACTTAGCAGAATTTGCTTATAATAATCATTATCATGCATCGGCCAGACTTGGTCCTTTTGAAATTCTTTATGGTAGGAAATGTAATACACCTTTTTCGTGGAATGATCCAATAAATAGAGTTGTTTTAGGACCTGAATTATTGCAGGAGTTAGAACTAATTGTGAAACAGGTACAAGGACATTTAAAAGCTACCCAAGATAGGCAAAACAGTCAAGCTGATTTAAAAAGGACTCATAAAGAGTTCCAAGTTGGTGAGCATGTATTTCTCAAGGTAAGACCGAAAAAGAGTTCACTGAAATTGGGGAGCTATTCCAAGTTGGCACCGAGGTATTGTGGTCCTTTTGAAATATTGTCTAAGGTTGGAGCAGTGGCATACCAACTGGCCTTTCCACCAAACTTAAAAATACATAATGTTTTTCATATATCGTTTTTAAATAAATATGTGCACGTTACTACTCATGTTGTAAATTGGAATGATGTACAGATGGGACAAGACGGAGATTTTTCGATGGAATCGGACTATATCCTCGGAAGGAGGGGAACTATTCTCTGGAATCGCACCATTGGGCAAGTGAAGGTGCAATGGAAGCACCTTAGCCCAAAAGAGGAAACCTGGGAGTTGGAGAGTAGTATGCAGGAAGCACACCCAACTCTGTTTCAGGAACACTCAATGAGTGATTATCCAACATCGAGGATGATGTTGAGACTTAAGGGGGGGTGTATGTCACTTACCCAAATTTCTGAAAAATTATTATTTTATTTGCAAAATACTTTATGTTAAATTTAATTACAAAGTTTTGTAATTATGATCAATTTTGATCAAGGATGAATGTAATTACTGATTATCATTATTTAAATAAATTAATTAGGAGACAAACACCCAAGGGGACTGTTAAATGAGTGTTCATTAACCCACTAGGATGAATAGAAACTGTTGGAAGGTATGGGACAGATGGAAGCAATTGCACTTCACCACTAGGTGTTGGTTATGGGAAAACTACCCCTAAAAATGTGGCATTATCCCCTAGGTGGAGGGAGTGAGCAAGACGTTCATTAAATGACCCAGTAACATCTGAAAAGGCCTAGGCAGCCTACATAAGGAAAATTCGAATTGAGCAGGAAGCTCTTACACAATATTCTACAGAAATATTTTCCTCATGTACATCAGGTGATGACTGAGAGATTCGAATAGGGAGGCTAGTTGTGAGTGCAATATTAATTCTGCATATTGCTAAGAAGAACAAGAGGTGCTGGTGTAGGTCTATTGGACTGCTAGTTCTCAAAGATTCAACAGTTGGTACTATTGCAAGTGGAGATCCTAATTCCTAAAGTTTCTTCCTCCTGGTGGTTCAGTGAATAGGCTCAGGGGTCTTAAGTCAAGTACTTAACCGCTTTCAGGAATTGGTTAGGTGGAATAGTCTTCTTGGGTTGTTTGTTGCCCTATAGATTTATCTAGGTTTTACAAATTTTCTACTTTATCTCAGCTAGTAGTTCTGTTCAGTAAGTTAGTAATATTTGTTTTATGTTTTGAAATAAGAATCTATTTCTAAATTTATTTAAAGTCTGAATGTTAAAGTTTAATGATGACTTCGAATTGATAAACCAGTATCTATATTTTTCCACATGCTATTTTATGCATCGTACTCTAGTATAGATACGCAAATTAAGAATAGATGACAAGATAGGCAATTTTCCATTGAATTTGACAGATAAAGATAGTAATTATATGTTTATCAGTTTTTGTCCTATAGTTAGTAATAGTAGAAAGTTTTGTATAATATCTAATATATATATATATAGAATGTTTCCTTAGTTTTATGAAAAACAAACATTGTATAATTCATGTACAGTTACATTGTATTTCTTTATCATTACTATGTTCATAAGAAACAAATAGAATCCAAATGTCCATATATCATATTTCATTTGCATTATAAACAGTGTTGCTATAAGTAAATAAAGAAATAAAAATTGGACAGAGCTGCATTTCACAGTCTTCACTTTTCACATACACACATTGTTTTCATTCCCGCTATAACCCTTGTCTTTAATTAATTTTTACAATCATATCATGAAAAAATTTATTTCCATCATTCATTCTATTTATTTATATTTTCTAATCTGTAAATGTCAACTTTAGAACTGAGTTTCATTCAAACCCTAGTTAGAATTCAATTCCTTTATCATTGCTACTTGCAAACAGAAACCATTACAATCTACACAGGCTTCGGATCAAACCAAAGTTCTTTTGGAAATTCATTTCAAAAATTTAGTATCTATTCAAGCAAAACACGAATTAGGGTAAGGCCTGTTCGTTTCCATTACCAACGAATTAAATACCTTTCAAACATCATACATTACAGAGTTATCGTTTCACAAACCCTAGTACCGATCGAAATTTACGATGTCAACCTATAGCATTAAGTCAAATAACACAGACTATTTTACATAGAAATAAATAGCATACATTTTTCATTATCGAGAAGAGAGCTTCGTTTTCACTACAAATGAGCCTCGGCTCCTTTTATCGTTTCTTATAACTTAAACAAAACAGGTCATGGCTCAATGGTTTTAACTAGTACAAGTTCCATTCTCAAGAAAACGAAATCGATGTTCTCAGAAAATAAAATTTCAACATATATTCCAAAACAAATTCATACAGGATTTATTCCCAAGTTTGACATATGAAATGAGTCCTTAAACCCTCGGGATTGACGAGTTTTACATTTCCCAGTTCGATGAAGATAAGTATCAAGGTATAAAACCAAGTTCTACATAAATAAACTAGAGTCACAGCACTGAACAGACATCATTTGAATAAGAAAGTGTGCTTCAAAATTCTCCAACCAACAACAACGACGAGTCATGGCAAGGACCTATTACTCATCCTTTGAAAACACATCAACCTCATATGGAGAGCACCTACGAGGGTTTTGGAAGACCTGGAGCTTACCCGAAATGGAGCTTGGCCATCCTCTTTCCAAAACCCGGTGCGTGTTCCGCTCTCGAAATCGGTGCGTGCCAAAACAAACACAAAAACGTTAATCATCATATCTTTTAAAACAAATGATACTAGAAAAATCCGAGTTTGGGAAATAGTTACCTTTACAGTTGAAGGGCAAGCTCTGAACATATGCCTATACTTGACGAATTTCTTGTCTTGTACATTAGTAGATTTCCATTTGAATTTGGTTGCAGCAAGATATCCTTCTATTAAAAGGAAAACAAACCTAGAGATTGAAACAGCTAAACCTATCGACTTGACACGGTTACAAACTCAAGGCTCATAATTTGTTCACGACATGACAGAAGACAAAACTTGCACTATTTTTCTAACCTAACTTACAGGTCACAGGCTTGAAACCCTTGTCTTCTAACCCTACAAAGCAGTAGCCTATCGGCCACATTGCCAAGACCAACGTAACAATGAACTACAAACACTCCTTGTTAAACCAAAACATCGACCCAATTCTAGGGTTACATCCAATTGCCAGGATCAAGCCGATCAACGATCACTATTGCCATCGAATTGCATCGGGTATCGCATGGCTTTGCATTTATGGAATCACTCATTGCCTTAGCATGGTCTTACCACGTCAAGTTTACAATGGATGCATTGACAGCCAGCTCAGAGGACCTCCAACGAACAATCATCGCATGCATTAGCTTGCACTTACGTGGAGTTTTGTTTAAGCCTCGTCACGATGAGATAATGGACGATCATTAATGCAGGCCTAGATCACAATCACTAACACTGATTTCGTATCGCTTGTAAAACCATCAACCTGTCAATCAATTAAATGCATGTCAACACTCGTTTCCCAATGATATGAATGCAAACATTGTTAAACAATGATATAACATTATATGTTATGGTTTTTCGAATCCAAAGTTCATTTGGTTCCAAGTTACGATTCATAAAACACTTTATGATGTTATAATGGCCAACGACTACATATATATTCATATAGTTCCAGCCCTATAACGTATTAAATTCATTTGTTATGTAAATTAACAATTCGAAGTTTATATAGTTCCTAGTTATGATTTGTGGTTTTTAAATAATAAAACTTGACTTAGAGATTAGTTGATAGGACAACTATAGTCACTTTTGGACATAGTTTCATTTATATGCCATTCATACAAAATAGATACAAGCCTTTGAAAGGGTTACAAATAGCACTAATTAAACATTGTAAGGATACGAATGGGATAACCCATACATAGGAGATTTTAATATTACCTTTGTAACTTTGGTTGTGATCAGACGAACTCTATTATCGAAGATATAAAAATAAATAGTTTGTATAGTAGACATTCCATGGATCTAAAGATATATATTTAGAATGAAGACTGACTAAAATGCTATGAGTTCTTACTATACTTTCTCATACAAGCATTTAATGATTTTGCGGTACATCTATTACATCAGTATTATAAAGATAATTAATTATCTTAAGACAACAATAAAGCCAGCTACAACCACGACAGAGATTACAGTGACAAAACTATCAGCTTGATAACGATCATCGACCATTCTGTATTATGCATAGTTGAATTGTAAGACAGCATTTGAAAACAGTATTTGTAGCTATGAAATTCATACCTACAAACTTATGGCGAGTCTCAACAGAATTTCTAAAGTTCTATTTATTTACGATGTTGAATTCAAACTTTACTCGTACTTTGAAGTTACGCAGTTATGAAACTTCTTACCTGTCGTCTGTGATGAGTCCAATTTTCAGGTATTTGATAAACCTTTTTCCCGCAGTGAAGCTCAAGCAATGACGAAGAAACACACTCATTTGTGGGAAAAATGTTTTACTTTAATTATTTAATGAAATTGTTTTTGATGATTATTCTTGTATGCTAAAATGCATATTCAATAAACTAATTTTGTGGAAACCAAGCGTGATTGAGTAGGTTCAGGGGCACTAAAGGACAAACACGTAGAAGACTGAAGATTCATGCAACTTAGCATTAAGAGGAATCGACATTTAGAAATTTAGTTAAGTTCAGCCCTATGAATTATATAAATATGGACCTCTCGGATAGAGAGAGGTCTCTGTTGACAATTTGGAGAAACATTGCTTTAAGTTTTCTGCACTATTGAGATACTACGAAGTTACAGACCTTTGTGAAGACATGGATTTTATATTTTAATAAGAGATTGATGTTGAATTCCAGCCAGCGTTTATAAGTTTCTTTCTCTCCTGAGTACGGGTTGGAGAGGGTCCCTCAAACACGTAAGTCAGGGGATTTCCACTTTTAGGTATTTTTCGGTTATGTGTTTTACAATGATTAAAATTTATATCGCACATGGAAGCGTTTGAATGATGTATTGATTCTGTAGTAATTTATAATAGGCTCTGTAGTTTAGCAATATGGTTTCAGTAGTCCTGTAGCTGCTTTCTTCCAATGCACATTTTTACCAACGATTACATATGTATTAGCTTTGCTTTCGAAAGTCATGGTTTAGATCTGAGATTTATGAATGTTTCTCATCGTGATTAATTACTCTGACTGCTTAGTAAATAGATGTGTAGCATGAAATGATCGCACTTCAATCTTAGTTTAGTATTCAAACAATTTAGATCAGAACTCTAGTTTTATGCACAAAATAATTACAGACCTTGTTTTCTCCAATATTAGAATAGATTTGTTATGGAATTTTCTAGATTTACCATTCTGCATTAAGTAAATTCATAAGATTGTCTCTTCTACTTTCAGCATTTTAATTATTTAAAATAGATTTACTGCTTTTAGTATCTTCATTCCTTAAAAAGAGATTCACTGCTTTCAATACTTTAATTCTTTAAAATAGATTTATTGCTTTCCAGCATTTAATTCCCTAGTATAACCAGTTTTACATTTTGAGTAGGAAACCCTTAGAACATCGATACCAACACCCAACTACGACAAAGATTATCCTATAAGATCACAAATAGTGCCTACACCTCTAAAGTTTGTACACCCCTGGGTTGACATTTAAAGTAGGCTCTTAGTATAGCTTCCCTCATTAGGCATCCATATTGGCAAAACCAACACAAAAACAAGAAATGCCACTCCATCCACAAATCTCCTTCGAGGCATTTGAAAAGTGGGAATTTGATTTTGTTGGCCCATTCAACCCATAGTTCAATAAGAAAAGCTACATCCTCGTATGCATTGATTACCTTACAAAATGGATAGAGGTAGCAGCTCTGGCTGTTGCAAATGAAACCAGAGTGGCCAAATTCTTTACTGAGGAGATCTTTCACAGGTTTGGGGTGCCAAGAGAAGTAGTTTCTGATTAGGGCCCACAATTCACATCAAATTTAATTGAAGACTTGATGAAAAGAAACAATGTAAAGCACAGACAGTCATCCTCCTATCACCCTCAAGCAAATGGTCAAGCTGAGGTAACCAACAGGGAGTTAGAGAGAATCTTGACAAAAACTGTCCAACTTCACAAAAGGGATTGGGCTGATAGACTTAGTGAGGCAGTCTGGGCTTACAATACTACATGGAAAACAACTACAAGATTCATACCTTATGAACTAGTCTATGGAAAAAAGGTCATGCTGCCAATCGAATTTGAAATAAGGACATTAAGAATTGCAGCAGATTTACATATGGACCTATCAGAAATTCAAAAAGAACACATGCTATAGCTGAATCAACTGGATGAGCACCGCCAACAAACACTTACACATACTGAAATCATCCAACAACAAAAAAGGAAATGGCATGACCAACATCTGAAGGATAAAAATTTCAACGAAGGTGATTGGGCACTACTTTACAACTCTAGGTTTCACTCATTCAAAAGGAAGCCAACTCACACCTCCCCCGTTTTTCAGCCGAGAAGACTCAAATCCTGAAAATGCATCATGCAAAAGGGCTGCGGCTGGCTGAGCAGAAGAATTCAGTGCTGCAAGAAAAATTGGCCGAGGCACAAAACGAATTAGCAAAGAAAGACCAGGAGATTACCAAATTAAAAGATGTTTTGGCCACTACTACCGGTATATATGATAGACTACGGGACCTCAGACCGTCGTCGGTAGTATATGCAGTTTATATACAAGAGAAATGGAGCAAATTCCAGCTCCAGAGATTGAAGCAAGGGCTCCCTATAGAGATAAGCACTCCCAAAGAGTTTATGGATGCATAATTGAACTCCATAGAGCTAGAGAAGGACCGATTGAGTGAATTCTTCTTGCATAATTTCGTAGTTTCTGGCTCGCCCAACTGGTCGCCATATGTGGGCGATTTCCAGTTGAGGGAATTATGTTCATGGATGAACCACGAAATTGAGCGATCACAGGGCTACCATCTCTATGTCGCATCCAAATGAGAAACCCCATTAATGATCAGACCAGAGCCAACTCACCCTGAAGGGATAATCTATAACCACAGGATCCTCACCTAGGACGAGGAACTGATACCCATTCTCCTTGCAAAACAACAGGAGGCTGTGACTCATTTTGACATTACACTTCGAAGCACACAGAAGGAAGTTAATGAGTCCATTAAGGAAAGGTGGAGCAGGGTGGCAAACGATTTGAAGAAAAAAGAACTCCACTCTCCCCTCAGGCTTGATGATGCTCTTTTCAAAACCACACTCTACAAAGAATCCCTGGCAAGAAATCAACTCAGATGGATCGGGATGAGGTTGAATCCCCCATTCTTTCTTTCCCCAGTCATCAAGGAACATATTAATGAAGAGGAAGAGAGGAGGGCATGGGCCAGGGAGGATCAGAATTTTGGATATCACAAGAAGGCAGGGATACCTAGGGTGGTAGCATGGGATATCAGGGAGGTCATCGACGAATTGAATAAGTCACCCAAGGATGGGTGAATCCTTTAAGTATGGGAGAGAATGATGAGTCCAATTTTCAGGTATTTGATAAACCTTTTTCCTGTAGTCAAGCTCAAGCAATGACGAAGAAACACACTCATTTGTGGGAAAAATGTTTTACTTCAATTATTTAATGAAATTGTTTTTGATGATTATTCTTGTATGTTGAAATGCATATTCAATAAACTAATTCTGTGGAAACCAAGCGTGATTGAGTAGGTTCAGGGGCACTAAAGGACAAACACGTAGAAGACTGAAGATTCATGCAGCTTGGAACCCTGTTTCCTGATTTATAGAGAACGCACTCCTGTTTAAGATGAATCGGCATTTAGACATTTAGTTAAGTTCAGCTCTACGAATTATATAAATATGGACCTCTCGGATAGCGAGAGGTATCTATTGACATTTTGGAGAAACATTGTTTTAAGTTTTCTGCACTATTGAGATACTGCGAAGTTACAGACCTTTGTGAAGACATGGATTTTATATTTTAATAAGAGATTGATATTAAATTCCATCCAGCGTTTATAAGTTTCTTTCTCTCCTGAGTACGGGTTGGAGAGGGCCCCTCCAAGACGTAAGTCAGGGGATTTCCACTTTCAGGTATTTTCCGGTTATGTGTTTTACAATGATGAAAATTTATATTACACATGGAAGCGTTTGAATGATGTATTGATTCTGTAGTAATTTATAATATGTTCTGTAGTTCAGCAATATGGTTTCAGTAGTCCTGTAGCTTCTTTCTTCCAACGCACATTTTTACCAACGATTACATATGTATTAGCTTTGCTTTCGAAAGTCATGGTTTAGATCTGATATTTATGAATGTTTCTCATTGTGATTAATTACTCTGACTGCGTAGTAAATAGATGTGTAGCATGAAATGATCGCACTTCAATCTTAGTTTAGTATTCAAATGATTTAGATCAGAACTCTAGTTTTATGCACAAAATAATTATAGACCTTGTTTTATCCAATATTATAATAGATTTGTTATGGCATTTTCTAGATTTACCATTATGCATTAAGTAAATTCATAAGATTATCTCTTCTACTTTCAGCATTTTAATTATTTAAAATAGATTTACTGCTTTTAGTATCTTAATT
This sequence comes from Larix kaempferi, assembly GCA_027924585.1. Taxonomy (NCBI): domain Eukaryota; kingdom Viridiplantae; phylum Streptophyta; class Pinopsida; order Pinales; family Pinaceae; genus Larix; species Larix kaempferi. Next base: position 8,174,782 of record BSBM01000963.1, on the reverse strand, counting down.
CCTGAAAAATAGATTCACTGCTTTCAGTACTTTAATTCTTTAAAATAGATTTATTGCTTTTCAGCATTTAATTCCCTAGTATAACCAGTTTTACATATTGAGTAGGCAACCCTTAGAACATCGATACTGACACCCAATTGCGACAAAGATTATCCTATAAGAGCACAGATAGTGCCTGTACCTCTAAAGTTTGTACGTCCCCTAGGTTGACATTTAAAGTAGGCTCTTAGTATAGCTTCCCTCATTAGGCATCCATATTGGGAGCTCACCAGTCTGCACAATAGAACATTCATTTTGCTTTAGCATTGCAGCTAAGTAAGATCCAGGGTACCTCGTAGGACACCCTTATGCATCAAAAGTCAAACTGTCAGTATCATTGCAAAAGAAAAGTGTCGCATCATATTTCCAATCTGTTAATTCATTTATCATCATAATCATGTTCATTAACTATTTTATTAAAATATGTCACTGTCATTTTGCTTCTAAACAGAAATTAAAGTATGTTTAGTACTAACAACTTTTCATTTACTGCTGTCATAATCAACAATTATTACTTCCGCAATTATAAATATCATAATTAATGTTGTTATCAAAAATTTTAAATTTTTATGAAATTATGGGATGTTACAGAGCCCTCAAGGAGGGGACATTACATTAAGGTTACAGGAGGTTTTGCAACAACATACCACAAATTAGACTCTTTCTGTAGACACTAGTAAGCACTGTAAGGGTTGGATATCATGAGGGAACTATGGAGAATTCATGGAAAATTCCTTCTTTATGTTCTGTGGGGCAGTAGAAAAGAGTTCCATGGCCAAGATGGTTGAGTGGGATCCTTGTAAATTCTCAAAGGTGGGTAGATTCGCTAAGCATGAGAGTAAATGGGTTGTGGGATGAGAAAGAAAATTCTATTAGAGTTTCCTTCATCCGGGTGGCCTCATAGGCCATCTTGGGGGTGGTATTTGCAACTAATACCTACATTTCAGTGGAAAATTGTTCTTACACAACTAGTTGTTTGGATCTTCTTGTTTAAAGATAAGAATTCTCTCAACTTATGAATGTATAATGATTTTATTTTCTCCGTATTATAAATATGTTTTCTTATGCATGTTGTATGTGTAGATAGAGTTTTAAATTGTCTTCTATTTTACATTCATGAATTTACTAATGCATTTATTATTTAAGAATTAATCTTATGGTCCATGAGGAAAATTTTAGAAACCTATAATTCGTAAATACTTCCTTTTTTAGTCAAATTGATGGGATAGGGATGTCAAAGAAAATCATTTTCTAGTAAGACAACTCTTGATAATGTTGGAATATTTTATATTCCTTGGAAGGTAATAATGTCTTTGTATTATTTTGGAAGATATACACATTCTTATGTAAAAGAGTAATACATTATATCCCATATTCATTATGGTAAAATATACTCTTGATATTCATTATTATATAAAGAGATGTTTATATGGAGAATTATATTATCCGCATGTAATATGTGAGAGTAATTCCTCCTCATCTCTTAGTATATAATAGAGTCAAGGGAGTCACATCACTAATCATGATCTATACTTTCACAAGTATTGCTATATTGTATTGGGCTTATTGGCATTGCTCTCTTGTAATATTGAGGGAGATATTCTGGCGATAATAGAAGACTACCTTCCCGTGGACATAGCCCAATTGGGTGAACCATGTGTATCTGGTGTACTATTTTCCCTTGTTCTCTTTTCTTTACTTATTTTTGATATATTGTTGTTTTGCATAGATAGGTAAGCTAGTTTAGTTAGATCCATACTATGACATGGTATCAGAGCTTGTTTCTATGATCTAACACCTTCTATTGCTTTCAAAACAATATTTTTATCATTTGGGCATTGTTTATTTCTTGTATATTTTCTTTCTATCTGGTAGCCATTAGGCTTCTCTTCAAATTTGGGCATATTTTTGCAGTTTTTTTTTCTAACCCTAAGCTTGTTGTGTAGATTTTTGCATAAATTTTTCAAGGGTTTCTTGATGTTATTTTTGTAGATCTATATGATTTTCTGATTCTCCTTAAGGAGATCTATCTTTTGGCTATCAAAACGGTAGTTTTCTTCCAAGTTTGGTAGACTTTGTGCAAGTTTCCATGCCCGGCATATTCGACACTGTTTTTGGCCTTAAACTAGACACTCGCAACTTTTCTTCATAGGAACCCGTGGTTAACCACAACTGTTCATATTGCGAACCCGTGAATACTCTGCAGACTCATGGCATCCCAGTGCGTAGACCCACGTATGCTATGACATACTCGCGATTGTTCCACTGTTGAACCTGCGTTTACTGCAGCTTATTCGCAACCCTCCCTATGTTGAGCTCACGAATGCTTCGACATATTCGCAACCTTACAGTGCAGAGACCCGTGAGTAGCCGCGACTCCATTACATCACAACCCATGAGTAACCGCGACCTTTACTGAGCAGAACCCGCGAGTACCTGTGTTTATTCGCTAGTTTCCTATTGGCAGACCCACGAGTGGATTTTCTTCGCACTTTTTTCAAAATGGCTGAAAGTAAAAGTTCTTTTCCTTTACTGTTTTTTCTAACTGTGCTTTCTGCAGATTTAGATCAGTACGATAAATTATTTTAGTTTTCTGTTATTCACCTTCTTTCTATTGTCATTTCTATCATTTTGTTTCTTGTCAATATTTCTATCATTATGACTTCAGAAGTAGCTTCTGTTCCTGAACTTGTTGGTCCTAACTATATTGCATGGAAGAGAAAAATGATTGATGTTCTCAGAAGTAAGAATTTCTAGAGGATTGTTAATGGTGAACACACGAAACCTATTGATGCTCAAGCTTTGGCTATATGGGAAGATAAATGTGATCAAGTGAGAGGGCTCATTGGTCAAACGGTTGCAGATAGTCTTCATGTAATTATAGAAGTAGAAGACAGCCCCATTGAGGTATGGAAAACTCTTGCTTCTTTATTTGATAAATCTGATGATGTTTCTGCTTATTACCTTGAAAAGAAAATTTATGAGTTAGATCCTACTAACTTTGATAGAGTAGAATTATATCTTGCTGAAGTGAAAAATTTAAATGAAAAATTACATAGTTGTGGTACAGATTACAAGAAAACAAACATTGCTCTTATAATTCTTGTAGAACAAAAAATGCCATCTTGTTTTGATATGTTCATTCAAACTCTAGGAATAGAGCACTTGAATTGTTTTCAAATACCACGAAACCTACTTTTGATGATTTTTGTAAAGGGTTGATAAATGAGCAAGAAAGGTTAATTGTTTCAGGACAACTCACAGCTAATAAGGCTCTTATGGAACATAATAAGAATCCTAAGAAAAGTTTTAATAATGTTAAAGGTTCTAATTCACACACTTCAAATCCTACTAATAACTCTGGTAATGATTCTAATGCACATCATGACAATAGTAAGATGAAGAAAGTGTATCCTCCTTGTAAACATTGTAGTAAAACTAATCATTCTGAAAAGAATTGTTTTAAATTGAAACGTTTAAAAGCTAAGGCTAAAAAGAATGGTTTTGATGAATCACAAGTAGCTTTGTGTGCTTTTGTTGTTTCTTCTAGTAATTCTTCTTCTAATGTGGAATGGATAATGGATTTTGGTGCTTCTAAACATATGAATGGTAAGGCTTGTTTATTTACATCTTATGACAATAATAAAAACACATCTCATAAAGTATCTATAGGTGATGGTAAACAACTTTCCGTAATTGGTTTTGGTGATGTTAATGTTGCTAATGGTCAATTGGAAGATGTTTTTCATGTTGAAAATATGCCCATCAACTTGCTTTCTATTTATCGTGCATGTCAAAAAGAATATAAATTTGAAGCTTGGCCTGATAAATATGTTCTTAAAGATATCAATCAAAATTTCAAAGTACTTTCTTTTGGTCCTATTGATCATACTGTTGGTTTATATAAATTTGTTGGTTTTAATTCAACTAAAAGGCAACATTTTTATTCCTATGTTGCTCATGCTGATGAACTAAGTAAATTATGGCATGGAATATTAGGTCATTTGAATTATGGTAAAATGCAAATGTTAACTAAAATGGTACTTGGCTTACCTAATATTTCATCTACTAATGGTGTTTGTGAAGGTTGTGTTCTTGGTAAAAATCATAGAAAAATATTTGATAAAGGTAAAGCTTGGTGTGCTAAAGAACCTTTGCAATTAATTCATAGTGACATTTGTGGTCCTCTTGAAGTTCCTGTTATATCACATGCAGTCTATTTTCTTACCTTTATTGATGACTTTAGTAGAAAATCATGGGTTTATTTTTTGAAACATAAAGTGAAACTTTTTATAAATTTCAAGTATTTAAATCCTTGGTTGAAAACAAATATGGTAAAAAGATTAAGACTTTAAGAACTAATAATGGGGGGGAATTCATTAAGAAAGTATTTGAAGTATTTTTATCTAAACATAGAATTCAACATCAAAAGACTATTCCTTACACACCTCAACAAAATGGTGTTGCTGAAAGGAAAAACATAACTTTAGTTGAAATGGCTTGATGTATGCTTTATTCTAAATGATTACATACGAAATTTTGGGTCCAAGCTATAAGTTGTACTAACTTTATTTTAAACAGAGTTCCTACAAAAGTTGTTAGGCATGTTACCCCTGAGGAAAATTGGAATTGTAGACAGATGGATATTAGTAACTTTAAAGTGTTTGGTTGTGAATGTTGGGCTCATATTTCTGATGAAAAATGGAAAAAGTTAAAACCCAAGTCTCACAAGTGAATATTCATTGATTATTCTGAGGATTCTAAGGCTTATAGGTTGTTTAATCCTTCTAATCAAAGTGTCATCATTAGAAGAGATGTTCAATTTATTGAATTCTCTCCACCACCTGATTTTGAAGAAACTCATGTTACTATGAATATTCCCTTATCACCTGTTACTCCTATGTTGATTGCTCCTACCAGTTTTGTGACTAAACTTAGTTCATCTTCTTCCTCTTCTTCAAGTATTCCACCTGAATGTCTTGAAGCTCTTGAAGTGAATTATGTTCCTTCTAACCTTCCTGTTTGGGCACATAAAACTCTTGAATATGCAAGAAGTGATATCAGAATCCCTTCTGATAGTTGTAGAACTAGATCTAACTTTGCTCTTATGACCAATTTTTTCACCACAAATGATCCTACCTCTTATGCTCAAGCTAAGGGTAAACCTCATTGGGAACAAGCTATGTCTGTTGAGTATGATTCTCTTATGAAGAACAAGACTTGGTCTCTTGTTCCTCTTCCTTAGGAAAATAATTTAGTTGGTTGTAAATGGGTTTATAAAACTAAATTTACTGCATAAGGACAAATTCAAAAGTATAAATCTAGATTAGTTGCAAAAGGTTTTAATCAACTTGAAGGTATACATTATAACGAAACTTTTTCTCCTGTTGCTAAAATGAATACAATAAGAACCATTGTATCTATTGCTTCACCTTATAAATGGAAAAACACCAAATGGATGTTAAAAGTGCTTTTTAAAGTGGTGATGTTAATGAAGACATTTATATGTAATAGACTCCTAGTTTTATTAATGCTAAATCATCAAGTTTAGTATGTAAATTACACAAGTCTTTATACGGTCTTAAACAAGCACATAGGGCTTGGTATGATAAAATTGATGCATATTTCTTGAATAATTGTTTTAAGCATTGTATATCTGATCCTAACCTGTATGTTAAGGGTGTTGATGATAATATCATTATTATTGTTTTATATGTGGATAATCTTTTTATTACTAGTAGCCAACCTATTTTCATTCAAAGTATGAAAAGTGACCTTCACAAACAGTTTGAAATGACTGATCTCGGTATATTGCACTATTTCTTGGGTCTTGAAATTTGGCATCTGGTAGATGGTATCTTTCTCTCTCAACCGAAGTATGCTACATATTTATTGGCTCATTTCCACATGAGTGATTGTAAACCTGATCCTACACCTTTTCAGTCTGGTGTAAAGTTAATTGTTGAGTGTACTACTCCTCTTGTTGATGCTACTCTTTATTGTCAGTTAGTTAGCAGTTTGATATATTTACCTCACAGTAGACTAGATCTCTCTTTCGCCATAAGTATGGTTTCATGGTTCATGCAGCAACCTCATGAAAATCATTGGCAAGCAACAAAGAGAATTCTGAGATATTTACAAAGGACATTGTACTATGGTGTTTTTTATTCGAGCAATACTACAGTTTCTCTTTCTGGTTATACAGATTCTGACTGGGCAGGTGACCGTTCTAATCGACGATCAACTGTTGGTTATATATTTCAACTTGGTTCAAGTATGATTTCTTGGTCCAGCAAAAAGGTGAAGAATCTTTCTTTATATTCATGTGAAGCAAAGTATAGAGCAGCCAAAGAAGCAGTTTGGTTACAGTATGTTCTCACATCACTCATAATTCCTCCTATCTCTTAGTATATAATAGAGTCAAGGGAGTCACATCACTCATCATGATCTATACTTTCACAAGTATTGCTATATTGTATTGGGGTTATTGGCATTGCTCTCTTGTAAGGTTGAGGGAGAAATTCTAGAGATAATAGAAGACTACCTTCCCGTGGAAGTAACCCAATTGGGTGAACCACGTATATCTGATGTACTCTTTTCTCTCGTTCTCTTTTCTTTACTTATTGTTGATATATTATTGTTTTGCATAGATAGGTAAGCTAGTTTAGTTAGATCCATATCCCTAACAAATGAGAACTCATATCCTAACTCGAATGAGGTGTAGTGGTTGATAACATTTTCTCTTATATTTCAATGTAATATATAATTTGATAGTTTTCAATAATGTATTTTTATTAAATTAAATTTTATTAAATGTTGTAATTGTAAATTTATACAGTTAATTTTTATATAGTACTCTTTAATAAATGTATTTTATTTGAAGCCAACACATTAAATTAAGAAACCCTAGCAAACATCACATTTTAACTTTTATATAAATAATGATTGGTTTGTATTTTCCATACTAAATCGGGTGGTTATTGCTATCGTTTCCTCTAACATGGTACTCTAAAAACAAACCATTCCTCTAATCAACCGATGAGTATTTTGAGTGTAGTTTTTCCTTAGAGAGTCAGAGACAAGGACGCATATTGATCCATAAAACCATATCCATCAACTATAACATTTAGTAGATTCACATGAAGACCTAAGGGGAAGCCTACCCATGAAAACTCTTCCTCTACTAGAATCACATGAAAACCTAAGGTGAAGCCTACCAATGAAAACTCTCCCTCTACTAGAATCACAAGAAAACCTAAGTTGAAGGGTACGAATGAAACTCTCCCTCTACTAGAATAACATGACGACCTAAGGTGGAGCCTAGTAATTACCTTTGTAAGACCACTCCAAAGGGTACTATTTTACTATTGTGGACTAACAATTGGTTCGACTCGAGTGACAAAATCCCTTATGTATCTCTCTTTAAATTTCGTGAATTCCAGGTATGGTTCGTCGTTGGCATGGCATATTCCTTTAACTACCAAAAACAACGGCAAATTACAACGTCATTATCGTTGTCATGTGAATGTTGCGATAGCGAGATAATTACAAAATGTTCTATACTTCGCCATAAATTGAAAATTTAGTAAATAAAAGATGCAAGTCTAATGGAACGTAACCATTATATTGGATGGTTGTCATTTCACTTACATCCGTTCAAAGCTTCAGAATTTATGTCTTTTCAAATGTCACTTTAACCTTCTATATATGAACTTTTATATTTATGTATCCCATGAAAGTGGGAGTACCAATAAATTATCTATAGTTAGATTTTAATAAATATACCCATGAAAGTGGGAGTACAAAAACATTATTTATGACTAGATTTTAATAAATGTACATGCCTAGTTATGTTTTCCGAAATAAGATAGGGATGATATGGTTTATTATGACACTTAGGCAAAGACAAAACAACATGGGTGTAACATTTTTATATCGTAGTTCTATATAATAAACTTTTATATTTATGTATCCCATAAATGCGGGAGTACAAATAATTCTTTCCAGCTAGATTTTAATAAATGTACATGCCTGGTTAGGTTTTCGGAAATAAGATAGGGATGATCTAGTTTATTATGACACTGAGGCAAAGACAAAAAAACATGGTTGTAATATTTTTATATCGCCGGTTTCCTAAAGTTGTACAGGAAAAACAATTGGATTTTGTGTATAGTGCAGAAGGTCAAGATTTCTCGAACATTCGTGCTTGAACATTGGGATCGATGTAGATTTGTCTAGACAAATTTGAATTCACTCCTAAAGTTCTAAAAAAAGCCTTTGCAAAAAGCCAAGAAATTTGAATTCACTCGTGTAGTTCTAAAAGAAAAGCCATTTGCAAAAAGTCAAGATTTCTCGTACAATGGGATTGATGTAGATTTCAAAGGTAGACAATTTAAATTCATTCGAGAAAACTACCTTAATGGTGTATGCATTGGGAATGTAACTCAGAGAGCAAAAGTGAGGCACAAAAACCAAGAGGGAAGTTGGGGGCCAAAAAACCTGAATTCACAATGTAACCAAGAGTGAGGAAGTTGAGACGATATAAGAGGGGTGCATATTAGAATTGTTTGGGTGATCCTTTTATTTGATATTTAAACACCAAATATACATTTTCTCAATGAAGTTGAATAATCTTCAATACCCATGAGTAAGGGAAAATGCTTTGGATGGTTAATAAATGATTAACATGCATTTGTGTAATGGCTAATGTTAATAAATGTTTAATATACATTTCTTTATTTGGTATACATTTTCTTTATATTTAGTATTTGGAGTTGTCTAAAAAATTGACGATTTGGTTTAGATGGGAGGAATCAAGTTTTTTAATTTTGCAAAATCTAAGTTTTGATTGCATTTTAATAGTGATTTTGATGGTAGAAATAGATTCAACACCATCAAAAACCACGTGGCACCCAAAATTTCAGAGTTTGAGAGTTGTAACCAAGATTTTTATAAATTTATCTTCGATTTTTTCAAAATCATATTGGAAATGTAATATCCCCATTTTGACCCTTGGGATATATTGGCTTTTATGTAATTGTATGTATGTGATGTATAATTCCTAGCATGGAGCTCAAGGCCAAGGCCCCGTTGGTGAATGCTCAACTTTAAGAGGCAAGTATTTGACATTGTGTGATCCATGTGCTATTAAGCCATGGAAATTGTAAAATGATGTAAATATCATGTAATAAAATACCAAGGGGTTGGCTATGGATGCAACTAAATGAGGGGGACCATGTATCCACTAGGGAGAGGTGAGGGGTTGTGGGATTAAACCCTAGGCTACCATATGTCAATTTTAGAACCCCTTTGACTTGTCATGGCTGTCATTTATTTCTGTTGTAAAGAAGTGCTTCAGAAATCTTATTCATGAGGTTGATGGAGTATGGGCAGCCATGAATTTCATAAGGTAGGGTATGGGCTTTGTCTAACTTGTCCCATAAGTGACTCCACCTCATGGGAGGATGTTTTCACTCATCCCCATGCCATGGTGATTCATTCTAGCTTCATTTAGGAGAAATACGCAGGGGAGCAGGGGGAGAAGGAAAAATGACGATTTGGGAGAGAGCCATGATTTGAAGAGCCTAGATTGCTCAGAAATTTGCGTGAGAAAGAAAAACTGTTAAAAAATCCATAGACTTGAACCAGGGGGGAATTCATGAGTGTGAGACGCCCAACAATCCATAAAGAAACCCGGATCTGATAGCCCGAAACACCAGCTGCAGGAAAGAGACTTCTAGATGTAACCCTGAGGAGATCCAAGCGTGGATGATAGTGTGGAAGAGAGAGCAGAGGTTGGAACCGCTTGATAAACCCGATGAAGGATGTTTGATTGAGTTGGGGAGGTATGTAGCTCTGTGGTTGAGCTTACTAACTTATTTCCCTCCTCCTTTGCCTCTTGGCATGCTTGATAAACCCAACTGTGTGTTGGATTAGCATCACTATGGGTAAACTTGGGTAGTTCCTCCTTAGTGGATATATAGCCCTAGCTCGGGGGTGGTCCTTGAGTGCTGAAATAATACAGGTTGGGAAGAGACCTATGGTTGGGTTGGAATGTTGCAGTCCATATCCAGTTGCTTGGTGGTTTCAATTAAAGATAAGTGTTTCATGTTTCCTCTAATTATGCCATTCTATATACATGAATGCTTGTTTGTTATGTCAGAATGCATGGACTGATCCAACTAATTGATGGAACTTAATACTTGTATTTATGTTGTTATTATGCCTATGATGAAAGCTGGTAGATGTATTCTGTGTGTGTGTCAATGTGGTTTAATTCAACTATGTTTATTTGAATAAACAAATGCATCTATGTGTTTTACTTATATGTAGATTTGTTCATTGATGAATAGGGATAAGTTTGGTTGAGGCCTTGGAGGTGCAGAAGGTTTAGTTAAGGATTGGGGAGGAAATAGACACCCCCCTGTGGTGTTCATGCTTCGCCCTATGGATCAGATGAAGGGAAGGGCCATGTCTGAGTGGAGCAGAGTTCTTTACAGAGTGGTGAAGGGGCATGGATGAAGTTTGGGACCACAATATGGGTTGGAATAAGGATAGTATCAGAGTCATTATGTGTGACAGAGGGTCATGCAGTTGCATAGGGCTCGCCAAGAGCTTTCTAATGGTACCGGATTGTCCCAGAATGGACTTAGGATATATATCTACCTAAGAAGTTAGCTGTATCAGGGGTATTTAGCCTACTTGCAACCTTCCAAACCCGCAGTGCAGAGTGCAGAAGTCAGAAGCATAAATCTTTGAGGATGGATTTTTGGTGTTCTGACTTTCCGACACCCACATCGCGGACTACGGAGTGTGGAAGTTGGAAGTGGAAATATTGGAATATGGAGAATTAGTGTTTTGACTTTCCAACTCCTGCATCACGGACTATGGAGTGCAGAAGTCGGAAGGGAAAATCTTCAAGGATTGGATATTCGGCATTTCGACTTTCCGACTCCTGCAAGATGGATTGCGGAGTGTAGAATTCAGAAACATGTTTCTTCGATGCCATGAAATTGGTTCTCCTACTTTCCAAGTCCCATATCGTGGATTGCGGAACTGATAAAGTCAAAGAGGAGTTTCGTCGACGCCGTGAAATCGGTGTTCCAACTTTTCGAGTCCCGCATCGCGAATTACGGACTGTGGAAGTCGGAGAGGTGTTCCATCGACGCTATGTATTTTTGAGATCTGACTTTCTACTTCTGACTTGCGTCTTGTAGATTGGTGCTTGCGAAATTGCGGATTGCGGACTGAGACCATTGCAGTTATGTAAAAATGCATAGTTTGGATTGTTTGAAAAAAAATAATTATTAGCAGTTTGTTCAAAGTTGTTCCCCCATCACTCTGAAGGGAACTGAGGGGATAAGGGATGTGACAGATGGTATCACAGCCCAACGTTGCAGCACTGGGGCTACTTGGGCCAAAGCATGAGTTACAGGCAGAGCTGCCATCGATTGGACCAATGATGATATGGAATAGGAATTCCATGCTATGATCAGGAATTGGAGAGGGAGAATTCCTCAACTCTTCTCTTATTGTTATATTTACATCTTCTAAGTTTTATATATATGATATTATGGCATAGGAAGGTTGAAAATGCAAGAGATTAGATAGATGAAATGTGTATGCATAGTAGGCATATTAATAGATAATGCATACTACATGTAAACGTATGTGTGCTTGCATATGGTATTGCATATTGATAAAAGTTTTTAATGCACACATTACATTTCAATTTGAATGCACACCTAACAAGGATGCACACCCACTAAAGGGATTGCGAGAAAAGTGTTAATTTTTTAGCATTAATTCAACATACTCTAGGATCTTTACTGAGATAATAACATGTACATCATATCAAGCATATCAATGACAACAAGTAATCACATGAGACAATAGACACACAAAGTTTCCTCGGGGAAATCCAAGAAGGTGAAAAACCCCAATAACTTCCTCAGAGATAGATAGAGAAATGATACAAAACCGAAGCATAAGAGATAGTCTCCTAGCAGCAACTTCTCCTCCTCCACTCGTGCACCACTCTCCAATGAGTGTATAAGTGTGAAAGTGAATGATCAAATAGAGTGCCTCCCGCACTCTATTTATACTTGACTTGACTTGCCTAATAACCTTTTATAGGTTGGCCTCAACTTAACCAATTAACATAATGCTGACAGGGCTAACCCCCAATAGGGTGGTCTAATAACTGTTTAAACCACATGACTTATACAGGGCCGACCCCATCAAGTTGGTCTAATAACCCATCAAGTATAAGTTACGACACTTACAATATAAATGACGACACTTCCGTATAGAGGAATAATAACATCTCTATAGGAATACAATATACATATATGAAATACATTCCGAAGTTACAAATACATCAATGCTCCCTCTTAACTAGGAAGGTATTTCTTGACATAGATCTGTTAGCACAAGTCTTCTTATCTGGATCATTGTCACAAGATCATCGACATCGAATCATTGTCATCGTCACTGCTGCTGCTATCTCAATCAATCTCTGAACTACTCATCATAGGAAGTTCTACAGAGCCAGTCCTTTTTCATACTGGATGTAGGCCCACTACCTGCAAGTCTTCATCATCACTGGCCATACTGTGGAATCCTCAAGACATATTACGTGCGTCAACAAAACCTCAAAAGAGCATCTCGGGACTAATTACGAGCACACAGCTCAACCTATCGGATCTCCCAGGACCTTTTACATGTTACTGCACAACTTGTCCACGACCACAGAGTATCATCTTGATACTCATGATCATATTGATCATAACATCATTCACGAAGCACAACCCAGATGCACATCACACAGCACTTACATTCACCGGCATGGGAAGACACACTTCAACCATCCGTGAAAGGCTCAGCACTTATATCTATGCCATGGGAAGACACACTTCAACCATGCGAGAATGGCACAACACTTATATCATAGCCATGGGAAGAGACACTTCAACCATGCGAGAATGGCCCCAACACTTATATCGCAACCATGGGAAGACACACTTCAACCATGCTCGAATGGCCCCAACACTTATATTGCAGCCATGGGAAGACACACTTTGACCATGCTTGAATGGCTTCAGCCCTTACATCTACACCATGGGAGAACACATCTACCACGATGTGTGAATGGCTGCAGCAATTATATCACGACCATGGGAGAACACAACTTCCACCATGTTGGAAAAGCCCGACAATTACATCGCGACCATGGGAGAACACATCTACAACCATGTCCGAAAAGCCCATGTGCATCTATGTCTTCGGAACTTATCACGCATAGTCCAACTGATTATGCAATGTATCCACCCGATACATATCATCACAAATGATCATCCTAATCATCATCATAGCATCATCCTGATGCATATCATCCAGAGTATCATCTTGATACTCATCTCACATAATCCTACTGATCATCATCACTGCATCGTCCTTATGCATATACACATACATGATGCAACTGATCATACCAAGCATCCAACTGATGCATATACATATACATGATCCAACTGATCATACCAAGCAGTAACTTGAGCATCGTCCTGATGCTCACCACACAACGCTTACATCCACAGCCATGGGAAGGATCCTCCTCTCACCGTGCTTGGAATGGCTCCTGCAGATGTGTCCCATCACTTCTTCCTCGAAGTATCTTCAATCTAAAGAGCACCAAGCCTCTCTTTGAAGTACTCAAACTTCACTCTGGCTAGTGGTTTCGTCTACACATCTGCAACCTGCTCATCTGTCACAACATATAGGAGCTTCACTGCTCCTCTTTACACCATATCCCTGATATAGTGATATTTGATCTCAATGTGATTTGATCTGTCATGTAACAATGGGTTCTTAGACAGCTTCACACAACTCTGGTTGTCACAAAAAATACTAGTAGCATCCAATGGGAGATCAAATAGCTCAGAAAGTAGCTTCCTCAGGCATACTGCCTCACAACTAGCCGAACAAGCTGCAACATACTCGAATTCGGTTGTACTCAGTGCTACGAAGGACTCCTTCCTGCTAAACCAAGAGATCAGACCTGATCCCATCTTGAAGCAACACCCAGAAGTGCTCTTCCTATCTGCAGCACTGCCTGCCCAATCTAAATCAACATAACCCTGCAGGTTAAACTTTTGATTCTCATCATACTTGATCCCATAATCAATTGTACCCTTCAGGTACCTCAAAATATGCTTTAAAACAACCATGTGAACACTTCTCGAATCCGTCAGGAACTGGCTCAATGTGTTCACCGCAAAGCAGATATATGGTCTCATGTTCATCAGGTACATCAAGGACCCAATCATTTGATGATACATAGTGACATCAACCGGATCAGATGAAGCATCACACAAAAGATTTAGGTTCGATGCCATAGGTGTGGCCATGGCCTTGCAATCCATCATTCCGAACTACTTCAGGATCTCTACTACATACTTCCCTTGTCCAAGGAAGATCCCATCTGCACTCTGCCACACCTCCATGCCTAGAAAATAGTGCATCATCCCCAAGTCCTTCATCTTGAACTCGACATCAAGCTTCCTCTTCATGTCGGCAATCAATCTATCCTATCCTGTTACAAACAGGTCATCCACATACAATAAGAGTATCACAGGATTGCCTTCCTCAACCTTGTAGTAAAGGTTGGAATCCGCTTTACTCTTGGTAAATCCCAAACTGGATAGAAGGTTGTCTATCCTACCATACCAAGTCCTAGGAGCTTGCTTCAAGCCATACAAGACTTTCTTCAACCTGCACACATATGACTCTCTGTCATGTGTCTCAAAACCAAGTGGATGCTCCACATACACTTCCTCCTCGACTACACCATTCAAGAAAGTTGTCTTGACATCCATCTGGTCTCTACCTTCCATTTCATCACTGGAGCCATAGCAAGTACTGTTCTGATGGAAGTGTATCTGGATACAAGAGAAAAAGTCTCTTCATAGTCTATTCTCACTTTCTGGGAGAAGCTATGAGCTACAAATCTTGCTTTGTATTTCTCTATGCTACCAACTGCAACATGCTTGATCTTGTAGATCCATTTGGAAGTCACAACAGACTTCCCTTCAGGTCTTGGGACCATATCCCAAACATCATTCTTCATGATCGACTGGCACTCTTCAATCATTACTTCATCGCAGATCCCGTGAACTTCAGATTCTTCAATATCTTCAATAGATAGCTTTGTTGCTGGAACAAATGTCGTAGTCCTTCTTTTGTAGGTGACGATATACGATCTTTCCTACAAGACAAGTTAAATTGCATGATTAGAAACATCTCATAGTTTTCAGAACAAATTCTTACACATAAAGACATATGTCATATAGTTATGCAATTATTTTAGCCAATGCTTCAATACAACATTTATCCATATCCCATAAGTTTCTAGATGCCTTCCAATATCCACCAGAACATTGTTAAGAGTGTGCACAACTCCCAACATGTCAGCAAAGAGGTTTCATTCTAGATAAGTAGCAATGGAATTTTGTATAGTGCCATAGGCCACTTACTCATTATATGCATATTAGTAGTATACTGTTCATTAATGCAATTATTCTAATATGCATAATACACAACCTAAGTTTAGGAACATAAGTATATACATCATTGAACAATACAAGAATGACAATTCAAATACTTATCTTTGTTTGTTTGTTGGATGGACTCCCTCTCAATCTTTACTTGTAGGAACTACTGGAGTGTGCTCCCTCTTGATCTTTGCTTCCTAGATTACCTGTCCTTGAACTTATATCCATCCTCGATTACTATGCATGCTTACTAGTATTATCATTGCGTTATCCTCGAGATCTCATACATAATCATACATTCATTAGTATAATCTTAATACTATCAAAACACAATAATCTTAAACATGTATAGTCATGATCATTTCAAACATAGATAATAAGCATTAGCATTCAAAGTTTCAAGGAAGACTTCTCTTACTCATGCATATTCATATTTGACCATAGAACTCTTCTAGTTAGTCATATCATCAATCAAGGTAAGAGACATAATATGCATAAACCCTAGATTACTCAAACTTGTAACTTCTCAAGTAATCATTATCAATCATACAAAAATATGAGATCCTTACATAGGGTAGTATTCTAACTTGATATAGGAAAAGACATACCTGGTCATCATATTTGCTAGTTATGTCTAGCAATGTTTTCTTGTTCTCTTCAATTACCTACATAACTCATAAGTTAGCCATTGTAGAACCAAATTATACATACCTCTATGTGATCCATGACTATGGATGAGTCTTTGTCTTCATGTCATCATGGTCTTTATCTAGAACTTGATTTGTACCTTTCATGCTAGTGGATAACATTATCCTCATAAAACACCACAATGCATTAGTACAATCATAAGTGTCAAAACCCTAATCAATGAATATCTACATTGATAATTTTATTAAGGTAATACAACAAGTCTAAAGTTAATCAAGATTGTACTAACCTTAATGAAGACAAACATACCATAAACTTAATCATGAACAGATCTCGAAACATACCTGGATAAGTCATACCTGTCGAGATTGCTTGTAATCTTCTTATGTAAGGCCTTAGCCTCATCTCCCTTTGAAATAGGAACTTCTTCACTTATGCAGGTGACCAATCCATTCTCTTCTAGGATTAACCCAATCCACTTTGATTTGCTGAAATCGGATCTAGAGATGGATTAGGGCTTGTTAGAGAAACCCTAAAAATTCAAACTTATGAAAGGATAGAAATATGCACCTTTCTCAGTTGGTCAAGCTGGTATACTTAGAATTTGAAAACTACAAAGTTTCACCCCTCAAAATTGCCATTTAGATTTCCAGATTCACTAGGGAGGACCCTGAATTAGGGTTTGATTTTATCGGAGCTTCATCCATCCAAAAAGTTCAATCTAGGTCTCTAAACTTTGATTTTTCAGAGGAGCTTCCAACCATGGTCTCAAATTTCAGAAATTCCAACCTTTGCAAAAGCCCTAATTTCCGGCTTCACTAGAGAGGACCCCAAACTAGGGTTTGATTTTCCTAGAGCTTCACCAAACCAAAAAGTTTGATCCAAAGCTCTAAACTTTGATTTTTCTGAGGCGCATCCATCCATGGTCTTAGATTTCAGAATTTTCAACTTTTGCAGAAGCCCTAATTTTCGGCTTCACTAGAGAGGACCCCAAACTAGGGTTTGATTTTCTCAGAGCTTCACCCAACCAAAAAGTTCGATCCAAATCTCTAAACTTCGATTTTGCCAAGTAGCTTCCATCCATGGTCTCAGATTTCATAAATTCCTATGTTTTTGGAAAGCCTAATATTTTAGGGAAAAAAATGAAAGTGCCCAAAATTGAATTCTGATTGGATAAAAACATGCACCTTGCTGAGGAGAGTCAATCTACCCTAATGCCTTTCCAAAATATTTGGAGAGAAACCCAAAAACAAGAATCCCTAGCTTCCGCAGCTGCATAGTGTCTTCTTCTCAGGTTAGCTTTGATACCATGTTAGTTTTTGAGCATTAATTCAACATACTATAGGATCTTTACTGAGAGAATAACATGTACAACATATAGAGCATATCAATCACAACAAGCAATCAAATGAGACGATAGACACACAGAGTTTCCTTGGGGAAAACCAGGAAGGTGAAAAACCCCAATAACTTCCTCAGAGATAGATAGAGCAATGATACAAAACCCAAGCATAAGAGATAGTCTCCTAGCAGCAGCTTCTCCTCCTCCACTACTGCACCACTCTCCAATGAGTGCATAAGTGTGAAAGTGAATGATCAAATAGAGTGCCTCCCGCACTCTATTTATACTTGACTTGACTTGCTTAATAACATTTTCTAGGTCGGCCTCAACTTAACAACTTAACATAATGCTGATAGGGCCGACCCCCAATAGGGTGGTCTAATAACCCTTTAACCCACATGACTTATATAGGGCCGACCCCATCAAGGTGGTACAATAACCCATCAAGTATAAGTTACGACACTTACAATATAAATGACGACACTTCCGTATAGAGGAATAATAACATCTCTATGGGAATACACTATACATATATGAAATACATTCCGAAGTTACTAATACATCAACAAAAAGCCTATGCTACACACATGTGATTATTGCAATGTTGCACAAGGATATGGAAGAAAATATTTTTGAGATGCCTTGCTTACACCTTGCTTTGAGAAATGACGAAGTCTTGTTTCTGGTGGTTCTTCATTTTACCAAGGTAATAGAAGCATGGATGAAGATGTTGATGATGATCTTGCATATGACTAGAAGCCTTGTGAGAAAAGGTTGGAGCACAAATCCATGATCAATAATTTGGTGGAAGGACTATGTAGTCCTTGGTAAGAGGCCAATTGATCAGGTAACATCATATGGTATGTCGATGGCAACCATGCAGGTAATGTTTATTTCTGTTGATTATACAAGTGTTGAGAAAGGATGGGTAAGAATACTTTAACCATGTTGCAATCATCATAAAATGGTATGCATGTAAGGTTGAATGCATCTATGTGAATTCAATACCGCCATGGTATGGTGAGGTATGGGGTACTAAAGAAATGAGCATTATACCATGCGATTGTTTAAAATTTTGAATGCATCCATATGAAATAAGGGCATGCCATGTGTGAAACCATGAGGATATTGGGTTGTGAAGCCTGCAGTGCTCAACAAGTATCCCATGAACTCCCTATTGATGTTAATTTGGGATGAAATTTATTTTCCAACAACCAACGAGTGAGAGAACTCTTGATGCGTTGTGTTTGGATGAAGAAGAATGAACCAAGATAGTTAACCAAGTAATTGGGGGGTGGTTGGGTATTGTGTTGAAGCATTGACTAAGATGCCCAACTTACCCTGACATGACACATGTATAGGCACAAAAATGTTTTAGATCAATGCTATAGTGCATTGGGTGCATTAAGTAAATGTACACTAAAAGATATTATGTAAACCTTGTTTATTATGCATGCATATGTGTGGTTACATATATGTTAATATGCATTGTTGTTATAGAACTTTCTTCCTATGGATAAGAAGAGGCTCTCTTAGGTTAGAATAGGATAGTGCTAGATCTAATCTAAGAAAATTAGGTAACAAATGCAACCTTGAATCCTGAACTAAGCTCATACAACAATATTAAATGTATTTGGTAGAGATAGAAGGATGTAACTCACCTTCAAACCGGATGTTTGTCCCACTTCCAACTTTGATCCCGAAGCTTCCAATTTGAACCTATCAAGATAAAAAAAGAAACAAACACGCAATCTACCAAATATCTTGAAGTAAAACTTAGATTAAAATCTTACTAGATACACTTCATGCCAATGATTCAAACATAATGCACACGAAATGGGAAACAAGATTGAAGTTATCATTAATAAGACACTCGAAGACATTTACATAGATTTGTTTGATGTCCAAATTAGCTCCATCTCCAAGGATTCCTCCCTCTATCTATCTTTGCAAATCTCTTAAGTTCATAGGTTGGATATCCCAAGTAGTTCCCCCCATGGCTCATGGATGGCCTCTCTTTTATAGCACTTGAGAAGTTAACCATAAGGAGAGGAAGGTGGATCTAGTGAGGGTTTAGTGGATCATCCAAGCTAAATAGAGAGAGGAGATTGAGATCGAATCAAGGGTGTCAATCCCAAGGGAATCTCTTGGAAGGTACAGATCCAAGTTCCAAGGCCAAAGGCTAAATTGAGATTTTTGCGCCCCACAGATTGAGCATAGTGTGAAACTTTGATCATTTTCGTGGTTCAGGGGTTATACAGATCCCATAAATATAGGATTTTCGCATCCTGGGAGATGTGAAGGGTGCAAAAGTCAAGGAAAACAAGGTTAATTTTGGGTTTAGAAGATGACACTTGGCCTATTAGGTTGTTTCTCGGTTAGCAAGAAGTGGATTTGTCTCCAAGGTGTCTAGATGAGACCAAGGAGGGTATCAACAACATGTAACATACACTAGGGAGAAATGTCGCTAAGTCACATGGTTCAAAGATGCGACACTAGAGCTCAAAGTGTAACTTTGAGGTATAAAAGATGCCACCAAAAGTGTGAGGTCAGAATAAACTGATGGCTGAAAGAATTTACCAATAATTTGCGTGGTGATAGCATCGAGGGAGTCAGAGAGGAGATGCAAGAAAACAAAATGTCAAATGCCACCGAGGTGGGCATACCCATGCTCAGAACAACTAACTCAAAGCATGGCTACCGACCAATACACTACAGATCCATGAGAACTGAGATGATATAGATTGCAGACAAATCATGGCTACTATGAACAATCGTAGATCCATGAGACAACAATAACACCATCACAACCAATACAATAGTGGATTTGTGTGACAATACAATACTGAGGTCATAAACGTGATGTGTATGTGGAGACCAAATCAATAATCGCCATCACAAACTGGACGTGGAAACAGTATCAGGAATGTCCAGGGTCTTCTTCCCGAGCCCAAAATGATGCGAATCTGACCATGTGATTACAATGTCTTGAAGTCGAACATGTCATAAACTACTTTATTATCAGCCAATGATGTAAGCTGTTAACAAGCACAAGGGAAATCACCAATGATGACGATGATCCCTAAGGTATCCGTAGTACATCTTGACGAAATGTGAATAGAAGAGTTGACGTCGAACATCCGTGAGATCATTCGATCATAGGTCAATAATGAAAACCTAGTGTCAAACGCGAGGAAACCTTCCATTAAGGCATGTAGGTACGAAGGTACTAATTGTTGATTCCTAAGCCTAATTCCTGGATAGTGAGTTGGTGTCGACAGGAATAGACTCGTCGAAGGCGGGCCATAATGAATCCCACATAATCGACAGGAAATCGACATGAGAGAGAGATGTGAGGCAATGGATTGAAAGGATACTGTACTGACACAATGGATGAATCGAAGCAATGCTGATCCTTTGAAAATATAACAACATGAAGCAGAGCTTGGAACCAAGTATTTAATTAGCAAAGAACAACCACAAGGTGAGTGGACTCAAGACCAAGGAGACGACTCATGACTTTGATTATAACTTATCAGAAAGGACTGAATACCCAAAAGAAGACAAGGCATGGATGCATGCTATGTTCAAAGGTGACAACCTTCAAGCTGCCAAAAAATTAAACTTGACTCATTTCCCATTTTCCCCCATCATAACTGACAAGTACCTCTTTGTTGTTTTACGAGCTTGAAGAGGATAACAGATGCTCGGTATAGCTCATCTGACAGATGAGTCCAATATCACATGTTTTACGAACCTGAGAAAGGAGGGGTTCGTCCCAATGTGGGCCCTTCTGTGTTCAAATTTAACGAGACCAAAGAAGGAAAACTCGACAGTTTTTCATGTTTAGAGAGTCTGAAATAACTTAAAGAAGACTCCAAAATGTACTTTTTCGTAAAGTTAGTCCCCTAAACCCGAAAAAAGTGTAGAACGATTTTTGAGAGAACTCTCCCAGTCAAAATTTGACTGAGGTATACCTTTCTCGTAAATAGTTTAGATGGGTTGAAAAAGGGGTAACCTATCACCGAATAGACGTCCTTTCAAATACTTTTACAAGTGTGAAAGAGACAAGTGTACTTGGTGATCTTTTCATAACGAGGGAGTCCGAAATGAACTTAAAGGGAACTCCAAAGGTCCGTTTTCGTAATGTTAATCATATTGGCCCGAAAAAAGGAATAAAATAATACCAAAATGATACTTTCCTCATCGTTTTACGAGCATGAGTAAAGTTGACTTAGCTCAACACCAATTTTCTTAAGTTTGACAATGACGGCACAGGTATGAAAAAGCGCTTGGAATCATTTTCATGTTTAGGTCCAGAGCACGAAAAAGATAAAGTAAGCTTGAGTGAAATTCAAAACAACTTCATACCGCCAATGTGAACAACATATGGGATCCTGTCAAAATCGGTTAAAAAACCTTGGAAATAGGACATTTAAGATATATGAAGAATTTGAGCTAAAAAGGTTTCCAAAATAAAATAATAAGAAAAAATAGACATTTAACCTGTATAAAGAGAGGATAAAAAAAAGAAGTTACCCATTTTAACTTGGCTATTTTTACCCAAAAAGGAATTTTCACCTTATGGAGGGAAAACCTTCAAGCGACGATACCTGAAGATCCAGGGCACCATTTCAACCGTCGTCTAAACCAGGTAGATGCTCTTGAGCTCATCTTTCATTTTATGTTTTTATTTCTCGATTTCATGCCATTTTTTCTGAGTTAGGAGGGTCTGTAGGGAAAAAAATTCACCCTCAGATATTTTCGTTCCCTCTCTATGTCGAGAGGCACGAAAATATCTACATTTTCATGTGAGGGCCTCAAGGGAGGGTGCGAAAATGTCCAATTTTCACGTTCAAGGAGACCACCCAGGCGCAAAAATGCGTAGTCATGTTGAGCATGAAATCAGGTCTTCACCTTTTGATAGATGTTTTCTTTGACATTTTGCAAAAGTTTGAAACTTGTTCGAATGAAGATGGTTGACTGGAAAGAGAGAGAGCACGAAGATGATGATAGAGTGGCCCTAAATGACAATGCCATGCTCACAGCACTAAGAGAATGTGGCTTACTAAATTTTTTCAGAACAAGGGGCATTTGAAAGCAAGGAAAGCTATTAAACTACATCATTCAAATGTGGGACAGTGACATCCAAGCTTTCCATATTGGAGAGCATGTTCTTGACATAGAGCTCGAGGAAATTTATTTTTTGACTGGTCTCTCCAAGAGAAGGGAATGGGTTAGCTTGGCTGGGCATCAGACCGTAGAAGAGACCATGGAGGCCTACGTTGCCCGCTATTGCAGACAAGGGTCCTGCAAGAAAAGCAGGAAAGTACCCATTGTGGATGTGACCAACCTTCCTTTGAGAACTGTCTTATACACCATAGTGTGTGTGGCGGGAAGTGTGGGTGCTCACCATGCTACCAAATCACAGATGATCTATGTCGTCGAGTGTATGGAACCAGGGCCGTTCAAATGGTGTGAGGGGGTCCTAGTAAACATCAAGGACCAAGTCACCAAGTGCAGGAATGGGGATGTCATCCAGTTTGGATATGGGAGCATCCTTGTGGCGTTCTTCCTAGAGAGGGTACCTTTGTTGCTTCCTCAAGTGAGTATGCCGATCTGTCCTGCATCCGAGCCTCAGATGGTGAGGTGGAGTGATTATTTTGGGCAGCTTGGTGGGCCCCAAGTATTATCTTTCGGAGAGGACTTCTTCTCGTGGCTTGAGTAGTAGATTGTTATGATTGAGGACTACCCCTATGATGGGGTGGACTTCCGGGAAGACATCGACCTAGCACTATCATAGGATGGTGATTGGGATGACTCAGGTATATGACCTTCACAGACATGTTTTTTGATATTTTTGTAATATATATTTTTTTGTTGTTTTTTATGTGCGGAAAAGACCTGACATATGTATATGTAATGATGCAGATCGCAGGCTAAGGAGGCCAGCGAGATATTCGCCACTGTGTCGAGGCGGGGTCTAGCGTCAGGATGAGGATGAGGATGAGGAGGAGGTAGGGGGGTTCCGTGATGTGGAGCGGAACCTCCAGGGATTGACTATGGGTGTCCCTCCCATGGACTTCCTGACGTACCATATCATATTCAGAGGCATATCGTTGGTGTGCCATAGCAGATTGGTAGATTGCTTCTCCGCGTGGCAAGAGCAATCATGTGCTATCATGAGCACCGCGAGCCCCATGACTAGGATATAGGCAGTAGCATTTTCAGCGATATGTACGCGATATGTAGGCTTGAGAGCCATTTTTGTATGGGACATGAGCCCAATTTTTTCTTTTTGACACACTATATTATATGTATTCAGAAAAAAAATTGTATGCGATATTTATACATATGGACCTATTTCTGTGATTTGCTTATTTACAACGACTTTTGTAGTTGTTATGACATGTTTTATGTATGAGCTAGATGCCAATCCAATATATAATTAGCCAATGAATTAAATACCATATTGAATTCTCTTGGTATATGTTGATACTAAATGAAATAAAATGATCGCTCCAAGAGGCGTACTCTTCTAAATAATCAAAGTAATGTAGGTTCGCGAATAGTGTAGACACAATTCAAATGGGATACCATGAATTGGGAATCTAGGTAGAATGAAAAGGTGCTGATCCCAAGGGAAGTGACTTCAGTTAGGAGTCCAGTGACTTCATGGTACTCTGCAACGTTGTTGGTTGTGGGGCCCAAGTAGATGCCACCCGAGGATATCAACTCATCGTCAAGGGAATAGAGTACCCATGCTACGGAAGCAAGGTTCCAAGTATGTTGGCTAGTGCCATCTGCAAACCCGTAGTAAGATGACATCTGCACATAGAAGCACAAGTCGGGGTCAAATAAAGGTATATGAAATCGAATCCATATGCACACAAACAAATGAACTTAAAAAGAAGCTAAGTACATTACGTACAAGGTGTCTCACACAGGATAATCCTATGCGTAGAACCTCTTGCGGTACTTCCCGTTAAGGGGTAGTCCCAAGGGTGTGCCATTATAGTCGATAATCTCGTAAGATCCTTTCTCCAATACTCGTTTCATGATATAGGGACCATACCACATAGATTCCAATTTGCCTTTCCCTAACTTATCATATTGCATCTGATCGTATGTAAGGACTAAGTCCCCTTCATTGAAGATCCGAGGTTGGGCGCATTTATCGTATTGGGATTTGAAGCGCTTTTTATGAGCTTCATTAGCTAATGCGACATCACAGTGGATTTCATATAGCTTGGCTAGATACAAAAACCATTCCTCCTCGGAGGTCATATTGGGTAGTAGTTCGACCGCTATCTTTAGTGATGGATTTTCACATTCAATTGGTAAGATAGTCTCCAGGCCATACACCAGTTGAAATGGTGTAAACCTGGTTTCATTTTTGACTGAGGTTTGATAGTCCCAAAGAGAAGAAAAAAGAGCTAAGTGCCAATTTGATTTCTTAGTACCTATAGTGCGTTGGATCATGCACTTCAAGACCTTATTTATGGCCTCTACTTGACCATTTTCCTATGGGTAATACGGGGTTGATTTTTCATGACAAAAACCCAATTTGGTGCTTAGTTCATCAATCATGTGGTTCCCAAAATGGGAACCATGATCAGTCATGATAGCTTGTGGAACTCCAAACCTAGCGATGATATGGTTGAATATGAAAAGTGTTGAGATATTGTAACTTCAAAGAATATTATATTTGTACTTTATTATTCTGAAGATGTTTCATTCCTCCGTGAAGATCTTATTGTATATCCGGAGATGTTTATTCCTCCGTCGGAATGTGGTAACTTGGGTTATTGGACTTCCTTAGTGGGGGTCGGCCCTGTATGTGTTAGGTGGGTCAAAGGGTTATTAGACCACCCTAGAGGGGTCGGCCCAATCAGTTGTAATGGGGTATTTAACCCAATGGTTAAATACGAGCCTACATGACTTGTGTAAAAGAAAAGTCGAAGTAGTGTATAAATAGCGGAGGTGTATTCCTCATTTAACACACTCACTCACTTGAGAGTGGCGCACTTGTGAAGGAGAGGTCTTCTATGGAGAAGGAGGAGCCTATGCTTAGGGTTACATCTTTGTATATTGCTGGTCATCTATATTGAGGAAGCTTTGCTGGGTTTTCTACCCCATGAGGGTTTCCCAGGACAAATCTGTGTCTCTTGTGTTTATGCTGTGCTTGTTGTTTCTTCAGTGATCCTGTATATGCTATTATTGTGAAATGGAATGTAATGCTGCTATTTTATGTCTTAGAATATTGAATTTTAACATGGTATCAGAGCTAACCTGAAGGAAGGCAATGTATGGCACTTATGACACTTGCTTTACTTACGACAATTTGAAGGTTAGGGTTTTATATAGCAAAAACCAGTCATCGTGGAACTTTCACCATAAATCCATTTTGGCGAAGGTTCAAGATCTGAACCCTTTACAGGTCGTATATAACATCTCCAGGTATCTTGTGTCCAAAGGGAACCCTCTGGTTCGTTGTACTTTGTAAGTTATGATCAATACAAGTTAGGGTTTCTGCCTCTTCTAGATCTCAGTTAAACTTAGGTGACCTAGGAAAAAAGGTCATAACTTGGGCTAGGAAGATCTAAATGAAATTTCGTAAAAAGTGACAAGTAGTACATAGACTGTACTATCTCAGAAAATGTTTTTCAGAGGCCAAAGCTGAACCAGTGACACGTGGCACTCTGTACAAGTTCGCTCTCCTGTTTTATCCCATAAACAGGTCACGTTGTGACACTTGGCATACCTCTCTCTCAGAGAGTCCAATTGAGGTCATACCTATCAAGATGGAAATATAACAGGGTTAGCTATCTCAGGAAAAGTTTTCAGAGGCCTAAGTTCAAACAATGACACGTGGCATGCCATACAAGTTCGCTCTCCTGTATTATCCCAAAACAGGTCACGTTGCAACACTTGGCATAACTCCCTCTCAAAGAATCCAATTGAGGTCAGACCTGTCAGGATGGAAAGATAACAGGTCAGGATATCTCAGAAAACTTTTTCAGACCCTGTGGATCAAAAATTTCAGAGTTACACTAGAAACAATCAGGTACATATTTCTGTCAAAACAAAATTATTTTTGAGTACCTTCATTCATGGCTTCCAGAATTTAGGGCTTCGGAGAAAGTTGGAATTTTTGTAATCAGAGACCACGGATGGATGCTACTCATCAAAATATAAATTTAGAGACCAAGATCAGAATATTTGGTTGGGTAGAAGGCCAGGTTTGATCAGACCCTAGTTCAGGACTTTGACCAGAAAAATGGAAAATTAGGGCTTCTGTAAAAATGGGAATTTTTGAAATCTGTGACCATGGCTGGAAGCTCCTCAGAAAAATAAGAGTTTAGAGCCTTGGATCGAACCTTTTGATTGAGCAGAAGGGTGGGTTTCATCAAACCCTAGTTCGGGATCCTGTCCAGAAGATCCAGAAGTTTCAAAGGAAATTTTGAGGGGTCAAATTTTGGAGATTTCAAAATTGAAGTATGCTAGTTTGATCAGCTCAGCAAGACACATCCTTCCATCCATTCAGAAGTGTGAAAGTCAAAGATTGAATTTTTAGGGTTTCTCTAGCAAACCCTAATCAAGCTCCAGATCAAGTTTCAGGGGGAGTTGAGGCTAAGGCCTTACATAAGAAGACTACAAGAAGTCTTGACAGGTATGACTTAAGGAGGTTCAGGTATGTCTTGAAATCTGATTCTTGATTAAGTTCATAATGTGTTTGTCTTCATAATTATTTATTAGTACAATCTTGATTAATGTTAGAATTGTCTTATCACCCTAGTAATAGTATGAATGCATGTGAATGATCAAATACATTCATTGATTAGGGCTATATGATTGTACTAATGCATTATGGTGTTGTGTGAGGTTGATGTTGTCTGCTAACAAGATACAGGTACATCACAAAAGACAAATCAAGTTCCATGACCATGACAACATGAAGACAAAGACTCATCCATAATATTTGTTCTAATTATGAGGTATGTATGACTTTGTTATATTATGCTTAACCTATGAGACATGCAGGTTCTAGATCAGGATCTCTAAATCATTGAAGAGATTGTTTAGGTATGTTGTACATAACTAAGAAGGTATACTAATCTAGGTATGTTTTCCTATGTCAAGTTAGAATCTTACCTTGTGTTAGGATCCCTTATATAAGTATACTTGGTATGATTGGTTATGCTTATTCATAAAGTTAGTAATCAAGGGTTTATGCATATTATGTCTTTTATCTTGATGATTTAATTAACCAAAAGAGTACTATGATCAAACAAGAATATGCATGAGTAAAAGAAGACTTCCTTGAAACCATGAATACTAACGATCATGACTATACATATTCAAGACTATTTAGACTTATAATGTTTTTTATAATATTGAGAATATACTAATGAATGTATGTTTGTGTATGAGATCATGAGGATGACACTAGTGCACACTTGAGCATGCACAGTGGTACAGAATGAATAGAAGTTCAAAAGACATATAGAAGATCAAACGAGAGGCAATCACACAAACATAAAAGATAAGTATTTGAGTTGTTATTTCAAATAGTAAATGATATTGCCTGTATGCATATTTGTATTCCTGGAATATATCATGCTGAGTGTAAACATTCATAGAGCATTAAGCAATATACTACTAATATGCATATGATTGGTAAGTTGGACAAACATTCCATTTTTGCTTGTATAGAATGAAACCTCTTTGTTGACATGCTGAGAGCTGTGCACACTCTCGATAGTATGTTCTAGTAGAGATGGAAGGCATCTAGATAGCCACTGTATGCATACAAGATATGCAAAAGTGTTGTGCCAAAGTATTGGTCAAGATAGTTGCATAACTATGTAAATGATATCTGTATGCATAATAGGTTATCATGTCAACATGATTTCATGATTATGAAGTATTACTAATCATGTACTTAATTTTGATATCTAGGAAAGATCATGAAGAATGATGAACACTGAACAAGTGATGGATGTTCAACAAGAAGATTTACAAATCAAACAAAATATAGAAGGCTCATGGCTAGAAGATTCTCTTAGAAAGAAGAAGAGAATCATGACGGGATGTTTGTTCCAAGTGGCTAGATAAGACCATTCTCTTAATGGTGTAATTAAAGAAGAAGTGTGAATTAGGTTCTGTATGGGTACCCAGGATCGATAGTCAATTGATGAGCTTAATGATCATCATGGGTGATGTGGATCACAATCTTTGCTACAACGTTGAATATGGTTTCCACACACAGATGAACTGGATGCAAGAAGGAACTCACCTCAAAGTTCGAATGATGTTGATGCTTATATCAGTAGACCCATCTAATGAGAGATGGCATAGATAGATGGCTGCAGAAATGAAAAATGAAAGATCTCATATTGATGCATTACTTTCTAGGTCTGGAAGTATGGCAAGGATCAGAAGGAATATTTCTCAACTAGGGAAAGTATGCCGAGAAATATTAAAAGGACTTGAGGTGTTGGAATGGCCACTCTTATGGATTCCAACTTGAAGCTATTAGGGGATGAATCATCAGAGTTAGTGGATATAACTCTATACAGTCAAATTATTGGGTCATTAATGTATCTAACATATACTAGGTTAGATATATGCTTTGCTGTGAACACCTTGAGTCAGTATCTAGTGGAAACTAGATGTGTTCACCTGATAGTTGCTAAGCATGTGATGAGGCACCTAAAGGATACGATATACTTTGATCTATGCTATCTTGGAGATCATGACTTTAGATGGCTACTCAGATGTTGATTGAGCAGAAAGTGTATCAGACAGGAAGAACACATCGAGAGGATGTTATTGTCTGGGACCAGCCATGATCTTGTGGTTTAGCTGGAAGCAGTCTAGTGTGGTTCTTAGCACAAGCGGAATATATGGCTGCTTGCTCTGCTAGTTGTGAAGAAGCTTGGTTTTAGGATTGTTTCACTTAGAGATAGAACCAACTGTGATCCTATGTGACAAATAGAGTTGTATGAAGATGACAAAGAATCCAGTGTTCCATGATAAGTCAAAGAACATAGGGATCTAATAAGATATGATGCAGAAGGAACTATAAAGTTTGAATCTATAACAGGTTACCGAAGTACTAACCAAACCTCTACCTCAAGTGAACAAGTTACCAACATACTAACCAAACCTCTACCTCAAGAAAAGTTTGAATATCTCCAAGACAAGCTTGGAAAGACCCTCCTCGAAAGGGGGAGTGATGTGGTCACTGATGATGAGATTGCCTCATCGACAGCAAGGTCGATGATGTGGATACGTGTTTACTACACTTGGATACTTAGATCATTTAGACTTAGGACTCTTATACTTAGAATATTTTTTTACTTGGTTTTACTTTGATGATATATGTATTGATGAGGATACATGTTTTGTTGATGTATAGATGAGGATACATGTTTTGTTGATGTATCGATGAGGATACATGTGTTGTTGATGTATCGATGAGGATACATGTTTTGTTGATGTATCGATGAGGATACATGTGTTGTCAATGTATCGATGAGGATACATGTTTTGTTGATGTATCGATGAGGATACATGTTTTGTTGATGTATCGATGAGGATACATGTGTTTTCAATGTATCGATGAGGATACATGTTTTGATGATATCTGTATTGATAAGGACAGATAGGGATTGTATCATCCCTGGACTTTGGTTCCTTGAATTGATCCGTAGACGTATGGTCTTCGAAAATGAAGTCCTTAGTGGATAGATAGGGATTGTATCATCCCTGGACTTTGGTTCCTTGAATTGATCCGTAGACGTATGGTATCCGAAAATGAAGTCCTTAGTGGACAGATAGGGATTGTATCATCCCTGGACTTTGGTTCCTTGAAACTGATCCATAGACGTATGGCCTCTGAAAATGAAGTCCTTAATGGACAGATGGGGATTGTATCATCCCTGGACTTTGGTCCCTTGAATTGATCCGTAGACGTATGGTCTCCGAAAATGAAGTCCTTAATGGACAGGTGGGGATTGTATCATCCCTGGACCTTGGTCCCTAAATTGATCCATAGACGTATGGTCTTCAAGAATAAATTCCTTAGTGGACAGATGGGGATTGTATCATCCCTAGAATTTGGTCCTTGAATTGATCTGTAGACGTATGGTCTCCGAGAAGTGGGGATTGTATCATCCCAGGACTTTGGTCCCTGAATTGATCCGTAAACGTATGGTCTCCGAGAAGTGGGGATTGTATCATCCCCGGACTTTGGTCCCTAAATTGATCCGTAGACGTATGGTCTCCGAGAAGTGGGGATTGTATCATCCCTGGACTTTGGTCCCTGAATTGATCCGTAGACGAATGGTCTCCGAGAAGTGGGGATTGTATCATCCCCGGACTTCAGTCCCTGAATTGATCCATAGACATATGTCTCCGAGAAAGTGATTCTTTGATGATGTGGTTACTTGTATCGGTAGGATACTTGTATTGATGATGTGGTTACTTGTATCGGTAGGATACTTGTATTGATTATGTGACTACTTGTATCGGTAAGGATACTTGTATTAATGATGTGGTTACTTGTATCGGTAGGATACTTGTATTGATGATGTGGTTACTTGTATCGGTATGGATACTTGTATTGATGATGTGGTTACTTGTATCGGTATAGATACTTGTATTGATGATGTGGTTACTTGTATCGGTAGGATACTTGTATTGATGATGTGGTTACTTGTATCGGTAGGATACTTGTATTCATGATGTGGTTACTTGTAACGGTAGGATACTTGTATTGATGATGTGACTACTTGTATTGGTAAGGATACTTGTATTAATGATGTGGTTACTTGTATCAGTAGGATACTTGTATTGATGATGTGGTTACTTGTATCGGTATGGATACTTGTATTGATGATGTGGTTACTTGTATCGGTATGGATACTTGTATTGATGATGTGGTTGCTTGTATCGGTATGGATACTTGTATTGATGATGTGGTTCCTTGTATCGGTATGGATACTTGTATTGATGATGTGGTTACTTGTATCGGTATGGATACTTGTATTCATGATGTGATTACTTGTATCGGTATGGATACTTGTATTGATGATGTGGTTACTTGTATCGGTATGGATACTTGTATTGATGATGTGTATACTTGTATTGGTATGGATACTTGTATTGATGATATGTATACTTATATTGGTATGGATACTTGTATTGATGACGATGTTGATGATTGTGCGATGACTATGCTGATGATCGTGGGATGACGATGCTGATGATCGTGTGATGATGATGCTGATGATTGTGAGATGACGATGTTGATGGTCTAGATGACGATGCTGTTGATCGTGACAGTCTAGATGACGATGCTGCTGATCATGATGGTCTAGATGACGCTGCTGCTGATTGTGATGGTCTAGATGACGATGTTGTTGATCGTGATGGTCTAGATGACGATGCTGCTAATCGTGATGGTCTAGATGACGATGCTGATGATCGTGTGATGACGATGCTGATGATCGTGTGATGACGATGTTGATGATCGTAAGGATCCAGATGTTGATATTGTTGTAGCTGTTCAAGTGTTGCAGAAGATAAAGACTCAGTACTGAAGATGTTGATGTTCCAGTATTGAAGATGTTCCAGTAACTGCTTGAGTTACTGATGATGTTGAGAAAGCTTCCAATGATTTATAGATGTATCATGTATGATGTTGATGACTCCTTGCTTGTGTAGATGCTGTTATAATATCCTTCTCATTAAGGGGGAGTGTTGAGATATTGTAACTTCAAAGAATATTATATTTGTACTTTATTATTCTGGAGATGTTTCATTCCTCCGTGAAGATCTTATTGTATATCCGGAGATGTTTATTCCTCCGTCGGAATGTGGTAACTTGGGTTATTAGACTTCCCTAGTGGGGGTCGGCCCTGTATGTGTTAGGTGGGTCAAAGGGTTATTAGACCACCCTAGAGGGGTCGGCCCAGTCAGTTGTAATGGGGTATTTAACCCAATGGTTAAATACGAGCCTACGTGACTTGTGTAAAAGAAAAGTCGAAGTAGTGTATAAATAGAGGAGGTGTATTCCTCATTTAACACACTCACTCACTTGAGAGTGGCGCACTTGTGAAGGAGAGGTCTTCTATGGAGAAGGAGGAGATTATGCTCAGGGTTACATCTTTGTATATTGCTGGTCATCTATATTGAGGAAGCTTTGCTGGTTTTTATACCCCATGAGGGTTTCCCAGGATAAATATGTGTCTCTTGTGTTTATGCTATGCTTGTTGTTTCTTCAGTGATCCTGTATATGCTATTATTGTGAAATGGAATGTAATGCTGCTATTTTCTGTCTTAGCATATTGAATTTTAACAAAAAGTGCGGTTGTTTTTCCATACTCTGTGTAAGTTGGCATTTCTTCAACCCATTTAGTGAAATAATCCATAGCTACTATGACATAGCCATGCCCCCCGGCTTAAGTAGGATTACAGTGCATAAAATCGATACCCAATTTTGCAAAGGGGCCAACGACAATAACAGGATGGAGTGGAGCAGGGTGCAAGCGCTTCTTACTATGGAAGAATTGACATGGAGGAAATTTCTTGACTGTCTCGATACAGTCCTTGAATATTGAGGTCCAAAAGTATCCTGCAAGTAAAGGTATTCTGGGCTGTAGCCATCCTAGAAAGGTGACCACCACATGCTCTAGAGTGGCAGTCATTAAGAACATGTTCAGCCTCATCTAGAGTTAGACAAAGTCGGATAATGGAGTCAACACCATGATGATAAAGAGTATCGCTAACTATCAGTTAGTACAAAGCGTGATGTCGGATACAACGACATTCATCTCGGTTGAGGTTCGATCGAAAGCATGTGTTTGGAGATACAAAACGATATCTCCATACCAAATATCAGATGTGCCAATGAGAAACAACGTTTCATTTGGAAGATAATCGATGGGCTTAGCTTGGTCAGTGGAATGGGGCAATGCGCACATGAGCTCAGTGAAAACTAAGGATTTTTTGGCTTTTGCCTTTGAAAATCCCAAGTCAAATTCTTGGAGAACCACAATCCAGCAAGAGTATTTCCCCCCTAGCACTTAACGTGTTAGGATATAATACATGGGGTTGAAGTTCACAATTACAATAGTTTTCCTAAGCAGTATGTAATGATGGAATCTATGGACAAAGAATACTCTAGCCAGATCCAGCTTCACCACATGTGAATAGCGAGTTTTGAAGTCTAAAAGACTCTTACTGAGGTAATACATCACATGTTCATTACCGTTGTCGTCTTCTTGCACCATCACTATGCCAATGGTGGTGAGGGAAGCAACGAGATATAGAATAAATTCCCATGTATAGTTGAGGGGTTGAATGACGGGAGTGTTGGTCAGGGCCTTCTTTAAATTGTCAAATGACCGTTGGGCTTTGTCATCCCAAAAGAATGGAACATCTTTCTTTAGAAGCCTCATGTAGCCCTTCATTATCTTGGAAAAATTGCAGACAAAGCGGCATAAAAAGTTTGCATGCCCTTATAAACTCTGGAGTTCTCGAATGTTAGTGGGCGGAGGAAGGGCTAAAATATGTTCTACCTCTGCGGGGTCGGGGTGTATGCCATCCTTGGAAATGATGAATCCCAACAATCTGCCAGCTTCTACACAAAACACACATTTATGTGTATTCAAACGTATGTTGTAGTGGTGACATCGTGAGAAAATGTCACTGAGATGATCTGGGTGATTCTCTCTTGTATCGGAATGAGCAGGTAAGTTGTCTAGATATGGCTCTACAACATGTTTGATATCATGAAACGCGTATGACATTGCTTGTTGAAAGGTAGCCTCGGCGTTCTTGAGACCAAAGGGTAACTTGTGGTACATGAATGTCCCCCATGGGAAAATAAAGTTGGTCTTGTGCTGGTCAGAAGGGAGTATCTCTATCTGATTGTAGCCAGAGAAGCCATCCAGAAATGAGAAGATGAAACTCTCGACACAGTTATCGATAATCTGGTCGATAAAAGGAATTGGATAATTGTCTTTTGGACAAGCCTTGTTTAGGTCTCTGTAATCGTTCCATGTTTTTTTGTGATGGGGATGATATTGGACACCTAGTCTATCAACGGGACAAGATAGATGAACCCAACACGAAGAAGTTTTTCAACTTCTGCTTTTATGGAAGCTGTTTTATGGGGATGCACAAGCCATAGTTTCTTCTGGACTGGTCGGGCACCAATATAGACTTGAATTTCATATACCACAATGGATGGGTCTATCCCTGACATTTATTCATATTTCCAAGCGAAAACGTCGCATAACTCTTTAAATAAGGTAGTATAAAATTCTATCTCTCTAGGAGTGCATGTTTTTCCGATATGGATGTGTTCCATGACACTAGGTTTCACGTATATGTCAATGGGGATGGTCTCCATGATGTTCGCTAAGTTCCCTTCAGAGAATACGTCAAATGTATGTATGGGATTCTTAGTGTTGACATTATACAATGAAACAATGGATTTAGAATAGGGATTTATCGCTCGAATCGTGGGGAAAGATGACCTATGGTGGTGATCCTCCCAAGGGGGTTCGTCCAGACTCATGATCTCCATAATAGATTCATCTGTAGGAAAAATCTGTGTAAGGGAGTCATTGTAGGGTAAGGATGAAAGGATTCGAGACAATGAAACTGCCACATGATGGTGGTCAATTACGTCGATCCAGTCGGGAGCCGACTGAATTGCCTAATAGGTTGCTAAATTTTGGTTCAAAGGCATAGCGGTGCCAAGGGTTTCAAACTTGGAAGGACTCAGTATCACCCATGAGTCAGTAGATTTGTAGGGTAGAGAAGTACTTGTAGAAATCATGTTAATCCAGAAAACCAGGGGTGGAACTTCCAAAAATACCCTTATGATGGAGGATTCCTTCAAAATACCAACTCCAATGTCTTGAAAGTGAGGCTGAGCATTTGCCAGCAATGGGACATTGTTGGTGGAATTCTTATGTATATCCGCAGTGCAAAAATTTAATTGGTTTATCCTGACGATTTTCCCTTGATGGGGGAATTGCACTAAGTGAAAAACGGAGGATGCTATGGCGATCATGGCATAAAACCAATTGCGACCGAGTAAGAGATTGTAGTCTAACAGAGCATCTACGATTTCCCTATGTATAGACACAGTTTCCCCCCCTAGCTCTATGGAAAGCGATGGGATGAGTCTGTACAGTTGAAAACCACATCCATCAAATGCTTTTAAAGTAGTAGGAGATTGGGCCACTTCCACAGAACTAATGGCTCTCCAACAGGTCAAAGACATAATCGAGGTGGAAGCAGCTTTATCCAAAATGGTATGATGGATGTTGTTTCCATGGATCCGAGTATGGATCTGGAAGGATAATTGGTGGGAAAGCTTAGGTTTGAAGGATTCTAGGTTAAATAAAATAGTGTTGGAAGAATCCGGATCAACAACTCCCAATGCTGATAACAAAGTTCTATGTTGTACAGGACAGTGTTGTAGAAATTCGAGGTTCGACATGGCACAAGGTGCTTGAGCCAAGTCTTCAACAATGTTGTAGTTTTGGGATGCTCGCGCATTGGGAATAAATGTCGCCTTCCGAATGGTGGCCTTGGGAGGG
This sequence comes from Larix kaempferi, assembly GCA_027924585.1. Classification (NCBI taxonomy): domain Eukaryota; kingdom Viridiplantae; phylum Streptophyta; class Pinopsida; order Pinales; family Pinaceae; genus Larix; species Larix kaempferi. The sequence goes on along the minus strand of BSBM01000963.1, from coordinate 8,138,576 downwards.
TGCAACACGGTTTCAGTAGTAGGTTTCTCAATGTGGAGATGGCTATTGGGTGGAGGTGTCGAGGGAGATTCTTCTAAGGGAGACTTTCCCTGGGAAGTCTCAGTTTTGTTCAAGCTTGGGGGAGGATCATATGTCTTTGTACATGTAGATATGTGAACCATCTCATTGGTCATCATAAGGTGTTCGTGATTTGAGGACGTTTCTGCTCGGGAAGAGTTGTTTTGGTTGCCCCCTTGCGGGGTTTCCTGTGTGACCATTTGTTGTTGTTGATGAGGAAAAGGGTTGGTTAACACTGTCAGGCGGGAAGGACCTTTTATAAATTTGTTGACTTCTTCTTTGTAAGGACAGTCTCTCGTGTAATGATCTTCCTGACAGATGAAGCAAGGAAAATTTTCTTTTCATCTAGGTTTGTTGTCATTGCTGGTTTGTTGTGGTCTTGTATTTTCCTGTTGAGTAGAGGTTTTGTTAGGTTTTCCTCTGTTGTTCTTCTTTTTTCCTCTGGATTTTTTTGACGAGGATTGAATGATGTTCACCTCAAAGGATGGAGCAGGAGAAGTAGATGTCTTAGGTGTAGCTTGAGTTTGAGATGGAGAAACAGTAGTTTGTTGCCCACTCGATTTGGCTGTAGGTTGGGCCTTTACTGAACCGATGATACCATCAATGGGGGGTTTAGTGGCAGGCTTTTTTGGATCAGTGGTAGTGTGGGAGGCTTGAGGAATGACATCATATAATGTTCCGGATTGGGTATATACCAAATCCATATACTATGCACGAGAAACTGCTTGTTCCTCCGTAACAGGTCCGCCCATAGCAATATCCCTGGAAATGGGGGGCATAAATGACTTGGTGAACCAATCAGCCAATAATTGGTCCAGAATCAGTACTTTGATTAATATTTGGCGTCGCCGCCACTCATGAATGTGATCAGATACATGTGTGGCATTGGATTGGTGCAAGGAAGTTAACAAGTCTGTTCCAGTCAAGTATCGAATGGGGAGCTGGAAGTGCATCAAGAACTACATGGACATGGTATTGAAATCTCGAAAGGAGTGTTGGGGTAGCTAAATATACCATTTTGCTGCCATGCCGGTAAGTGTACGTTGGAAGAGCCATAACTGAATGGAATCATCCATCAATGAGTTTGATGAACACCAGAGATGGAATGTCATGACATGGTTTTTAGGGTCTTCCCCGGGCTTGGCATCGAACTTTGGGATGTCCGATGGTAGTTTGGCTGGGATGGGGGCTAGTGTGGTTCATGCCAGATAGGATTGTTGATGAGTCTAGAGAAATCGGGAAAATCTAATGTTTCCAAGAATGGAAGTTGTCGATTAGGCTACAGGAATGAGTAATATTGGTAGGGTGCAAGGATACCTATGGGACCCTACACAACATATTGCTGCATATTGTACCCAAACATGTTTCCCGCAGGATACTGTTGAAATTTTTGTTGGTTGGAGACCATCTAGTTAACCAGTGGTGGATTCATAATCGAAGTAGAGACCGTTTGTTGAGTGTATTGCTTAGTGGGGATAAGGGGTGTAGGCCCCTGGGATTGTTGTGTCCAAGGGAGGTTTCCAAATCCTTGATTGGGTGGATTACCCATATGTGGGGTAGGGAGTTCCTGAAAAAATGGAGCCCATGGAATGTTTGTTCCACCCTGATTAAAAGGAAGAGTTTGAAGAGGTGGGTTCCATGGAGTATTCGAGGCGGTGGGATAAGGAATTCCAGAATTCAAGTTAGGGGGGCCGAAGGCTTTATGTTGATTAGGTTCCCCCCAGCTTGATTTAGGTTTTCAAATAAGGAATACCCCCCACTCAATGGGATTTGAGGTCCCCAAGAAGGAATTGGACCTAACGAGGGAATTTGGAAGTTAGTTCTGGTTGGGACACTAGCATGAGTTTTTCCACTGATAGGTGGATTATATGTTCCCTGCATAGCAGATGATATTGATGGAGGGGGTTGTTGAATGGTGCCTGTTGGGATGCTGACAAATGGTAATCCTAAAAAATATGTGGTATGTGGGCCCCACTAAGACTTTGAAGCGGATGGAGGCGGTTGTTGAGTAGCCCCGCTTGGGGAAGAAACAAGTAGTTGTCCTCCAAAAGATGGGATCGGTGGTACCTAGGATGTAGATGGTCCGACCGAAGGAGGTTGGTTATTGGTACCAATGGTTCCAACAAATGGTTGTCCTCTGGGAATGGTATATATTGTGGCTAAAGAATGAACTCCAATCACGTCAGGCATTCGAGTAATAGAGGTGGGCGTTCTTCCAATAATGACACTAGAAGAGTGAGGTGGTGTAGATTAGCCAACTACACTAAAGGTGCTGAATTGTGAAGAGGATCTTGCACCGGTTCCGGATAGCGGTGGTGACAGTGAAAATATTGGGTTATTCCTCATAAGAGGTTCATCCCCTGATGGTAAGCTGAACATGTTGTGTGAAAATAAGTGTGGGGACAATACTTGAGGTCTTTCAAGCGTCACGTTCATAGGAATTGAAACGGTGCGAAGATTGTCGAGGGCTTGGCCCAGAATTGTATCCCATAAAGTGGAGGATGGATAAAAAATGGGAGCTATCCCATTGGCATCTGGAAGGAGTGATGGTATAGTCCAGTCTGAGGGTCTATATTGACCTATGAATGATTCATGATAAGTCATGTCATGAGATGGAGGTCAGGAAGCTTGGAAATCAGGAGGATCTATCATTTGAGAAGTGGGTGCAAGGGGATATTGTGAATCCGAAGTGAGCATTCTAGCTGTGTCACATCTAAAGCGTTATGATGTTAGGGGTGAGTTAGCTCGACTAACCATACTGGCTTGACTTGATTCCATAATATCAGGTCTTGAAGGGAGATTGGGAAAAGATAAGTTGAACGGTACATTACTAGAAGAGCCAGTTTCATAACTATGGGTAAATAATGATGTAGAGATGACAGGTGGAGTTTCTAGTTGTCCAGTAGGATATAAAAAATCAGAAGATAGATGAAATGGTCTAGGAGGTGTGGGTTAAGGTTCTTCAATGACTTGAATGTACCCTTCAGGGAAATCAAATAATGTTTCTGATTTTGGTGTAGTGCTAGTCTCCGGGAGGATAATGCCTTCTGGCATGACATAAGGTGAAGTATTGAATTCAGAAGCCAACATAGTATCCACTGTGGTGCGAGTTTCTGGTACACTAGTGGATTGTGGTATTGCATGGATCTCAAGTACACTACGAGTTTCAGTTATTGTAATAGGTTCTGAGGCGATGCTATGGTTCAGGGGTAGAGAAGCAACTGAAGGTGTTGTACTGGTATATGGTGGAACAATCCCCCGACCAACTCCTCGACCGGAACGGGTAGGGATACGTGAAGCAGGAAGACGGGAAGTCCATGGTGGTGGTTCAGGGCTTCTCCCATGTTGTTTCCATGATTTCATTTGATCAGCCATGTGATAGGATTAAAAGTTCTGGGGACAGTCTCGTGAAAAAAAAAACTCAAAAACCCTAGAGCAACCGAGTGTGCAAAAGGGGAGCTAGGAAAAGACAAGGCTCGTAGGCCAAAAAAGCAAGCTCAAAAAAAGTGTACTGGGACCGGTGTCATAGTAAGCGAGTTGAAACAAAAGTGGCCAAAATGCCAACAAGCAACACTAAAAAGAAAAAGAACCTCTAGAAAGATGAAATAACAAGCAAACTTCCTAACTAAGAGCTAGACACCTCGACAAATAGTATCCTTCGCAAGGTGATGAAATCCAAGTCGAACAATATGAAATGAGAGACCAAAGTGTAAGTATATCCCTCTACTGAAACGGATCCTGGGTAAAGTAGCCCTAGAAGAAGATTCACTAGGCTACCTCATTCATGACAATGTTGGAACATTTAAAAAACCCACTATGTCATTCTAGACTTAGGATAAAATTAATTAATCATTTATGATTAATTTCCTAAGTTTTGACTAGGTAGAATAGGTCAGTTTTGTCTTTTAGTGGACCACATGCTATCCTCATTCACAAAAGTGAATTTGGATAGATTCTGGATAAGATTTCCTTGGATTCTATCTGATTTTATTCCATTCTTGAATTAGAAAGACACTATCCAATTTTAGTTAGCTTTGTCCTGTTTTTTCTACTTTCTAGTGGAAAAGATAAAGCTAGTTTACTTGGAATATTTTGCCACTTGAACAATTCGACCTCCACATCATATCTAAACTTCTAAAGCCATCATTACATTCCATTTACCTCACTCATGAGCTGCCATACCATACTTGCCAAATTTGTGAGCCTCTAGCAAAGTTTTGGAAACCGTGTTTGCCACCTAGGGATTTTTTTGTCTTTTCTAAGCCTTTCTTTTTGCTCTTTCCATATTGCTTCAAGGCAATTCGATTTTCTCCATGGAGGATGTATTATATATTTTTATCATATCAATGAATAAGATACAGAGTGTTTTCTATAACTTATTCTCTCTATTCTTCTTATCTCATTGTCTAAAATATTCCATGGTGAAATTGTCTTATGAATCTAGTTCCTAGTAATTGAAAATTTCACATGGTATCAGAGCTAGCTTGATTCAAAGAAATTTACAAGAGTGTTTTTTGCAGGTATTTCCATCACCAGGAGTGCATCAGTATGGAGAAAAATCAAGCCAAATCTATGACTCTCACTCCCTTCAATTTCTTTGACTGGAAGGCACATATGATCATCCAGCTTCAGAGCAAATGATTGTATAGAGTCACTATGGGGCTTGAAACTGAGCCAGGAGCTGTTGCATTAAAATCCAAATGGTTCAATAGGCTTAATGAAGCTTATGGGTTACTTTGTATCTCTGTATCTCTAGATCTTCTATTCCATATCGATTCTCTATCAACTCCAAATGAAGTGTGGACAAAGATAGAGTCTCTCTTTGGAAAACAGGACGAGCTCAGAGGTCATTTGTTGGAGATTGAGCTGATCTCTCTTAGTCCAAGTAATTTCGATTCTATGGAGGAGTTCATCTCAAAATTCAAGAACCTATTGCTTCAACTCAAGCAATGTGGCATATAGAATAAGGATGAGTATTTAATCCTTACCATTCTGTCAAAACTGAGTTATGAATACTCAGTATTTGTGTCTACTTTTCATTCTACAAGACTTGCAGTTCCAAAGTGGAAGATGCCAACCTTGGATGCATTCATTGCTTCAATCACTCAAGAAAAGGACAAGCTGTTCCAAATGAGGGATCAATCACCCTCCAAAGATTTTGCACTTGTTGCTCATGGAGCAAAGAAGAATGACAAATCCAAACAAAAGACATTGTCAGATGAAGAGGATTCTAATGGAGATTCCAAATCCAAGAAGATGAAGAAGGAGAAGCCTAAGTGTTCTTATTGCTGCAAAGGCACTCATCTTGATAAATCTTGCTTCAAGAATAAATTGGACATCATGGCCAAGATGCTTGAAGAGCATAACATAGATGTTCCTGACTTTGCAAAGAAAGAACAAGGCAAGCTTGCTGTAGAACAAGAACACTGTTTCCAAGCCTCTCTCAAAGGTAATCATGCTTATTCTTTGAGTGCTAGAGTGAAATATAATTCTGATGTCTTGGATATTGATTTACATTCTGATATATCAGAATCATAAACCTGCACTTCTTCCTCAATACATTCTTCAGTCAGTTCACCCAAGTCTACTCTCAAAACTAGTCATTTTTTACTAGCTTCTGACTTGTCTTCTGAAAGCTCTTTTCACCAACATTCAAATCTTTTAGATTCTGATTTAGAAGATGATTCACAGTCTGATATGCAGGTTATTACATATCCCACACCATTTACCCAAACTTTGGATGCACAAAATACTCTACAAACCCCAAGTTCTCCAGTTAAGAAACTACACAATTCTATGTTTTCCTACACTGTGTCAGTTGCCTCTGTTGCACTTTTGTCTTGCATATCTTTCATTGATTGGACAGCCATTGTTTTGGCATTATTTGGACTGATACTCCACACATATGGACCTGACCCCATCACTCATGGTTCAAAATTCATGTCCTCACACTCTTTAGGCTCGCTCAGTTGTCCGGGTGATCTAGTTTCTCAAACGTTTTCTACTGAAATTGTGTTCGATCATGGAGACTCCACATCTTTATTGGTTGCTGCTCCATATGAATTACATTCTGATATTTCAGAGCTACATGATATCACTTTAAATATCAGAAAGGTTCTACATCATTTTAAGAAGAAAGTACAAGAACTAGTACACCATATTGCAGCTACAGAAGAAATTGATCTTGTTGAGATCATTGTTTCTTCTTGGGAAGGAGTATGCATAGATCTTCTTTCCATCATTGATTGTGTTTTTAAATTTGATTATGTATGTTACAGCAGCAAGAAAAATTCATTTGATGCTCCTCCATCATCAGAAGATGAACTTCATAGAGCTTCAACACATGGTTCTTGCCTACACAACATCAATGCATTGATGCATGATCATGACATCCACAATCTCTTCATCAAGTCAGTTACTCGAAAGCAGCCCATTCAGCTCATTCAGCTCATTCAAATGAGCAACATGACAGTATGAAGATATCAAGCATGTCCATTTTTTAGGGAGGGTTTTGTTCCCATGAGGTTTTCCCTATTTCCTCGGTTTACATGTACTAGTTATTTTTGTATTGGGGTGACCATAAGCCTTGTTGCTTGGGCCCTATATTTCTGATATTTTTCTGATTCCCATCACATAAAGTCAGGCTTAAGGGGGGGTGTTGGAACATTTAAAAAACGCACTATGTCATTCTAGACTTAGGATAAAATTAATTAATCATTTATGATTAATTTCTTGAGTTTTGACTAGGTAGAATAGGCCAGTTTTGTCTTTTAGTGGACCACATGCTATCCTCATTCACAAAAACGAATTTGGATAGGTTCTGGATAAGATTTCCTTGGATTCTGTCTGATTTTATTCCATTCCTGAATTAGAAAGACACTATCCAATTTTAGTTAGCTTTATCTTGTTTTTTCTGCTTTCTAGTGGAAAAGATAAAGCTAGTTTACTTGGAATCTTTTTCCACTTGACCAATTCGACCTCCACATCATATCTAACCTTCTAAAGCCATCATTACATTCCATTTACCTCACTCATGATCTTCCATACCATACTTTCCAAATTCGTGAGCCTCTAGCACAGTTTTGGAAATTGCTTTTGCCACCTAGGGGGTTTTTTGTCTTTTCTAAGCCTTTCTTTTTTCTCTTTCCATATTGCTTCAAAGCAATTCGATATTCTCCATGGAGGATGTATTATATACTATTATCATATCAATGAATAAGATACAGAGTGTTTTCCATAATTGATTCTCTCTATTCTTCTTCTCTCAATGTTTAAAATATTCCATGGTGAAATTGTCTTATGAATCTAGTTCCTAGTAATTGAAAATTTCACAGACCCATCGGAGAAGGTTAACTAGCACTTCTATCTTTGAGCCCTCGTATCACCTATATGGTAAAATACAAGGAAGACAATGGATAGATATCCTTAGGTGCTAAGTGTTGATGTATATGTAACTTCGGAATGTATTTCACATATATGTATATTGTATTCATATAGAGATGTTATTATTCCTCTATACGGAAGTGTCGTCATTTATATTGTAAGTGTCGTAACTTATAGTTGATGGGTTATTAGACCACCTTGTTGGGTTCGTCCCTGTATAAGTCATGTGGGTCAAAGGGTTATTAGATCACCCTAGCGGGGGTCGGCCCAGTCAGCATTATGTTAAGTGGTTAAGTTGAGGCCGACCTAGTTGAGTAAAGGTCAAGTCAAGTTAGTATATAAATAGAGAGTGTGTGTCTCTCATTTTACACATTCTATTCTCTCACTCACACTTGGGAGAGTGGTGCACTTGTGGAGGAGGAGTCTCTGCTACTAGGAGAAGACTATCTCTTGTATTCCGGTTGTATCATTACTCTATCTATCTCTGAGGAAGTTATTGGGGTTTTTCACCTTTATGGTTTTCCCCAAGTAAACTCTGTGTCTTCTGTGTGCTTGCATTATTGTGTCCATGATTGATATGCAGTAGATTTGTTGTGCATGTTGTTCTCTCAGTTAAGATCCTAGATCAGATTGAAGTAAATTCTGAAAATTTAACACTAAGTAGAGTGTGGCATTCCACAAATCCCATCCGAAACCTGTCCTCGTGGCTTACCCTCGTGAAACATGAGGCCCTCCCCACATACTGGTTGATGACCATGTCAATAAGTACAAGAGGATTTTAGTACCCTAGAGGAAACAAACTATGTATCAGATGAAAATGACAACGAGGAATTATTTAGATTCCTATCCCCAGTGTTCTACCTAACTACCAAGTTCTTTTTATCCTCAAGCAAGGTTAAAGTGTGTTGAGTTAGGGAGATAAATTTTAATGCTTGTTGTATTACTCAATCGGGTAGTGGAAGTGAAACTTGGTGGTGTGATGACTGACTCAAACCATGAAAATGAGTGTGAATCAAATAATCCTTTCCTTTCAATGAATACTAGCTAAGGTAAGGAGAGAGTTCTTCGATCAGTGCAAGTAGGAACTTTTTCAACAAGATGAAAAAACCACTCAAAATTTTTCTTTAAATATGCCAAACTAATGTTACTTCTTTCAATATGGATCTGATCTATTACTGATTCTACTTCTAATGAGTATAGATATGTGACAAATAACAATGAAGATATGCTTCCCAAATACAAAATATGACTTTGATATTTTCAAGAAGAAGGGAAAGGTTGTTTCAAAAGGGTTTTTCAATATCAATTTTTATGAAATAGATAGAAAGATGTTATTTCAAAACAATATACTCTCTCAATAATGTAATCAAGGATTTCAAGTACATAATCTTATAGGACATTGACTATTCAGAAATGACCAATCTTTTTGCAAACTATGGTAAGGAGGCAAACAAACTAGTTATGATGTCACAAGACTCATAAAATCTGATCTCAAATAGTGAATGAAACAAACCAAAAACACTTGCAAGTTTGCTAAGGGATATCAAGATGAATGTGCAGACAAGATACAAAAAATGATGAGTATGTAGGTTCTACTGAAACAGTGAACTAGGTCTTAAATTGTTCAAGGTGTCTACCAAAGGATCTTGAATATCAAGTAAAGATTCAAAAGAAACTAAAATGCAAGCAAGATACTGCAACCACAAGTCATAGAGGTCTGATAAATGTTAGTAAAGTAGTATGGAGCAGATCACTAAAAATGAAGTGAAATCAATGAAAAAAAACAAAAAATGACTTTCTTAGGGAATTTTCGCGGCTCAGAATGCATCCAAGGCGCGAAAATACTAGATTTTTGCATTCTACAGAGTGTATAGGGAGCGGAAATTTGATGATTTTCACTTTGGTAAGAGTGTGCAGGGCACGAAAATACACAAAGGGAAAGTAAGGGCGAGTTTTTAATAAAAAAATTGGACTTTTCTAGGGTTTTCCAACCCAGGGGACTAGATGCTGAGGTTAAACTGAATGATAGAAATCTAATGTAGAGAAGAGGGATGTGAATGAGGGTAAAAAGACCCAATTTCACAATCAATTTGAGTGAAAGTAAAAGAAAACTTCGCAATCAAAGAAAATGGATTCAAACCAGTGGAGTCGCCAGTTTTTGTTATAGAAGTTTCTTCCTATGGATAAGAAGAGGTTCTCTTAGGTTAGACTAGGATAGTGCTAGATCTAATCTAAGAAAATTAGGTAACAAATGCAACCTTGGATCCTGAACTAAGCTCATACAACAAGATTAAATGTATTTGGTAGTGATAGAAGGATGTAACTAACCTTCAAAACGGACGTTTGTCCTGCTTCCAACTTTGATCCCAAAGCTCCCAAGTTGAACCTGTCAAGATCAAACAAGAAACAAACACACAATCTCCAAAATACCTTGAAATAAAATTTAGATTCAAATCTTATTAGATATACTTCATGCCAATGATTCAAACATAATGCACACGAAATGGGAACCAAGACACGTTATCATTAATAAGACACTTGGAGACACTTACATAGAGTTGTTTGATGTCCAAATTAGCTCCAGCTCCAATGCTTCCTCCCTCTAGCTATCTCTGCAAATCTCTTAATATCATAGGTTGGATACCCCAAGTAGTTTCCCATATGGATCATGGATGTCCTCTCTTTTACAGCACTTGAGAAGTTAACCATAAGGAGAGGAAGGTGGATCTAGTGAGGGTTTAGTGGATCAACCAAGATAAATAGAGAGAGAAGGTTGAGATCGAATCAAGGGTGTCAATCCCAAGGGAATGTCTCGGAAGGTACAGATCCAAGATCCAAGGCCAAAGGATAAATTGATATTTTGCATGCCCCAGATATTGAGCATATCATGAAAATTTGATCATTTTCGCAAGTCATGGGTTATGCAGAGTGCAAAAATATAGGATTTTTGCATCCTGGGAGATGTGCAAGGCACAGAAATCAAGGCAAACAAGGTCAATCTGGGGTCTAGAAGATGATACTTAGCCTATTAGTTTGTTTCTCGGTCAACAAGAAGTGGATTTGTCTCCAAGGTGTCCATATGAGACCAAGGAGGGTACCAACAACATGTAACATACATTAGGGAGAAATTTTGCTAGGTCACATGGTACAAAGATGCGACACTAGAGCTCGAAGTGTAACTTTGAGGTATAACAATTGTGTGGATGCATGGTTATGGTATACATTTAATTGAAATTAGATAATAGATGAAATGGTAGAATTATTGAAAATTCTAAGATTGTTTCATGAGATTCTATGGGGATAGAGTTACAGGAGTGGATAAGGTTGTGTAATCATGAATGATGAAAGTTTTATTTGACTTCATGTATATGTGATGTCACTGTATCTTGGAATCCAATTGTGAATAAAATGCATATAAAGAAAATGTATATCATTGCATTTGAAATAATAACAGCTGATAGCGTTTGATCTATTGAGTATTATAATTCTGAGATCGCTTCAATGGTTGTTGTAAATGTTGCACTAAAAATAGTATATGTGTGGGTATTCACAACTTGTTTCACTAATTGAAGAATTCGCATTGAAGGTAGAATTGTCATGGACATGACAATGCATGTAAGTCCATAATAAAGGATGGGATCTACTGTGTGAAAGAAAAATATTGTGATGATGATCTCATTGTGGTGAAATCTTATTTTTGCATGAAACAGATTTGAAAATTTCTAATTTAAGTTTATGGGAATGATCTCATGTTTACAAATCTAATTCTGTAGGAAAACAGATTTGTGAATTCGAGAATTTGTTAATAATTACTAATGGTTGTTTGGCTCTCTAGAATTGTGTCAAGAGGACATGTTGCAGGTGGATGTCTATGCTATGGGAGCAAGCCTAAACCATAATGGACAGAGTGATATCACTTACAAGAGCCAAACAATATGAGGATGGCCTCAAGATTGAATAAACCAAAATTATGTAGTAAACATAATTGTAAATTCAGATTTGAGATTGATTATTAATATTGCTAATTGTTTGACTATTTGAGAAGTGTGTCAGGACACATTGAAGGAAGAGAAATTACATTTGCAAAAAAAATAATTATTTTGTGACCCTTGTTAAAAATATGCATGTCTGATTATTAGAATTAATGTCCAGGGCATGTTTTATTTTAGACTGCTTGAGTGTGATTGTGTGCTTTTATTTAAGACTACTTGAGTGTGCATGTTTTATTTCAGACTGCTTAAGTGTGATTAGGGCCTACATGACTCACATCGGAAAAGGGTGCACACCTTTCAGGTGTTGTGTTGTGTTATGGTTTTCAACATTGAATACACCCTAAAGGAATGGACGCATTCCTGGTGTTTCAATATTAGAGAGTGAACTTGTATGAAGTATGTTACAATTTTATATCAGCAATACTGATGAGCTTACCTACCCATCTTGTGTTGTCAAGTATTACACATGAAATTGGGGATGCATGCTAAGAATAAAATTGATATGGATGCCGAGGTAGGTGGGAGTGCATGGAGATTCGTATGGATCCATAGTAGATCCTTAGCTTGGGAATAGTTATGGTGCAGTTTCCTTCCATTGGCATGTTAACCTAGACGGAAGTGCTAGCTTGGAAATGGAGATGGAAAACTAGGTATGGGACTGGTTTGGCACCATAAATTCTTGGTAAATCCATTCAGTGCACTGGTTGAGCATTGAATGTTATGGTGCAATGTCATTCCATTGGCCTATTAACCCAAACGAAAGTGTTGGCCTGTAAATGGAGAGGGAAAACCAGGTATGGGACTGGTTTAGCACCATAAATGCTTGGTAAATCCATTTGGTGCACCGGTTGGGCATTGAATGTTCTGGAGCAGCCTTCGTGTTGGACAAACATTCATTATTGTATCCATGGGCGATCCAAGGCTTGTAAAGCAAAGAAGGAACCCGTGGAATAAAGTGAAGACGTTCAATACATATAAGTATTTTGTTTCCCTTGCATCTTCTTTCTTATTTAATGTGAATATACATGTGTATATGATTCCTTTATGATTTTTAAACGCTTGTTAGAGATAAACCCTATGAAAATGAACTTGACATGTGAATTGACTCAATGTTTGAGTGTAGGTATTGCTGTAAGCAAGAACCTTCAAGGAATCCTAAGGATGCATGCGGACATGTGACTATACTGGAGAGCTCAGTATGAGTATCAATGGAAATGGTGCTAGTGGACTTGTGTGAGTCATAGCAGCCAAAGGTTCTGTAGGAAACAATGGGGAAGGGTTCCCTAGATGAGAAGCCTTAGACAGAACTTAGACACCAAATGTCATCGCCCAAATAGGAAAAGGGTGAGTCACGCATTCACATTTGAAGTGAAAGAGACCAAGGGTCATGGAACCACACTTGTGGTGGTGCTCCAGATTGGAACAAGATTAAGAGGGGGGGAACTCTTACTCTTCTCTTTCCTTTTGATTGATGCATTTTAAAAACAAATAATTGTTGAATGCATGTCATGGATGAAAGTTGATTGTGTTTATTTTGCTTGAAATAAATGGTGAATGGTGAATTGGTTAATTCCCTGTGGAAGTATGAACAGGAATGAGTTCATTTGTATGTTGGAAAAGCATGAAATGTGTGGAAGTCTCATGGATAAAGCATGAACTTTCCATGTCAATTGGGAAAGTAAATGACTGATCTTAATGATTATGTTATGCTTGGCCTAACAAGAATTGCAATAATGAATTTCACAAGTGAAAAGTTAATCAATTGGTTGCAGTTGTTACAAGACAAGTGCTGCTTGTAAGCAAAGTGTGGACAGCTATGAACATTGATCATGGAAGCAGACCAAAAGCTATTAGAATTGGCTGAAAATATTCTTCAAAAAATTTCCAAGACCCAAGAAAATCTTGGGGAAATTCTCAAGCTACAAAAGCAATAGAATGAGTTGAACCACTAGGCTTTGCAGGACTCTATTTGTCTACAAAAAGAGGCAAAAGGAATTTTGGAAACTATTAGCAGTGGAAAGGACAATGTGTCAATGAAGAAGTAGTCACCCAATTATCCCATTAAGAAATGCATAAGGCTGGAAGAATAAAGGGAAATTGAGCAGGTAAGGAAAAAGAAGCCACTAAAATGTTGGGAATGTGGAGGAAATCATTGCCTCTGCAACTTCCCAACAAAGGACAACAAGAAGAATTGTAGCCATGAAGTTTCCAGAATTGTGCATCAACTGAAAGGTAAAGAAAAAGAAGGGATTTTTGTAGAGCTGGAAGGTCAAAGCCAGCAGGAGCAGCCTGTAGAAACCAAAGGGCTTGGTCTTGGAAGCTCAAAGTAAAAGATGATATGCAAGACAGACTTGTCACATTTTGTGAATTTTTGACATGTGTAAATTGTGTATGTATTCCTAAGTATTGGAACACCGAGGACAGTGTTATTATAAGGGGGATGGAAATGTAATATCCCCATTTTGACCCCTGGGATATATTGGATTTTATGTGAACATTGTATGTATGTGATGTATAATTCATAGCGTGGAGCTCAAGGCCAAGTCCCCGCTAGTGAATGATCAGCTTTAAGAGGCAAGTATTTGAAATTGTGTGATCCATGTGCTATTAATCCATGGAAATTGTAAAATGATGTAAATATCATGTAATAAAATACCAAGGGGTTTCCTATGGATGCAACTAAATGAGGGGGACCATGTATCCACTAGGGAGAGGTGAGGGGGTGTGGGATTGAACCCTAAGTTGCCATATGCCATATTTAGAACCCCTTTGACCTGTCCTAGATGCCATTTATTTTTTTTGTAAGGAAGTACTTCAGAACTCTGATTCATGAGGTTGATGGAGTATGGGAAGCCTTGAATTTCGTAAGGTAGGGTATGGGCTCTTTTTGAATTTTCCCATAAGTCACTCCACTTGATGGGAGGATGTTCACTCATCCCAATGCCATGGTGATTCATTTTAGCTTCAGTTAGGAGAAAGACGCAGGGGGAGAGGGGGGAGAAGGAGAAATATCGATTTGGGAGAGAGCCACGATTTGCAAATCCTAGATCGCTCATAAATTTGTGTGACAAAGAAAAACCATTGGGGAATCCATAGAGTCGAGCTGGAGGGGAGGGATTCGTGAGTGTGAGACGTCCAACAATCCATAGAGAATCTCGGATCTGATAGCTCAAAACTCTAGTGGAGGGAAATATCCTTTCTACCATAACCCTAAGGATATCCAAGTGTGGATGACAGTGTGGAAGAGAGAGAAAAGGGTGGAACTGCTTGATAAAAAGGTGAAGGTTGTTTGATTGAGTTGGGGAAGTATGTAGCTCTGTGGTTGAGCTCAGTGGCTTATTTCCCTCCTCCTTTGCCTCTTCGCATGCTTGATAAACCCAACTGTGTGTTGGCTTAGCATGACTATGGGTAAACCTGGTTAGTTCCTCCTTAGTGGATACATAGCCCCATCTCGGGGGTGCTCTTTGAGTGTTGAAATACTACAGGTTGGGAAGAGACCAATGGTTGGGTTGGAACATTGCAGTCCATAGCAAGTTGCTTGGTGGTTTCAATTAAAGATAAGTGTTTCTTGTTTCCTCTGATTATGCCATTCTATATACATGAATGCTTGTTTTTTATGTCAGAATGCATGGATTGATCCAACTGATTGATGGAACTGTATACTTGTATTTATGTTGTTATTATGCATATGATGAAATCTGGTAGATGTATTATGAGTGTGTCAATGTGGTTTAATTCAACTATGTTTATTTGAATAGACAAATACATCTATGTATTTTACTTCTATGTATATTTGTTCATTGATGAATAGGTATAAGCTTGGTTGAGGCCCTGACGGTGCAAAAGGTTCAGTTAAGGCTTTGGGGAGGAAATAGACACCCCACTGTGGTGTTCATGCTTGCCCTTATGGATCAAATGAAGGGAAGGGCCATTCTTGAGTGGATCAGAGTTCTTTACAGAGTAGGTAAGGGGCATGGATGAAGTTTGGGACCAAATTTTGGGTTGGAAGAAGGATAGGATCAGAGTCATTGGATGTGGAATAGGATCATGCAGTTGCATAGGGCTCGCCGAGATATTTCCAATGGTACCATATTTTCCCAAAATGGACCTAGGATGAAGAAGATATCAGCCTAAGAAGATAGCTGTATCAGGGGTATTTTGCTTACTTCTGACCTTCAGAACCCTCAGTGCAGAGTGCAGAAGACGAAAGCATAAATATTCAAGTATGGATTTTTAGTGTTCCGTCCCTCTGACACCCGCATCGCAGACTACAGAGTGTAGAACTCAGCAGTGGAAATATTTGAAATTGGAGAATTGGTGTTCCAACTCCCACATCACAGACTGCGGAGTGCAGAAGTTAGAAGGGAAAATATTCAAGGATTGGATATTCAACGTTCCAACTTTTCGACTCCCGGGCAAAGCCAGATTGCAGAGTGAGGAAGTTGGAGACGTGTTTCTTCAAAGCCATAAAATTGGTGGCTTAAATTTTTTAATCCCACATTGTGGATTGCAGAACTGCGGAAGTCGGAGAGGAGTTTCATCGACGCCGTGAAATCGGTCTTCCGAATTTCCAAGTCCCGCATCATGGATTGTGGACTGCAGAAGTCGGAGAGGTGTTCTATTGACGATGTGTATTTTGGAGATCCGAATTCCGAGTTCTGACTTGCGGCTTGCAGATTGTTTCCTGCGGATTGCGGACTCAAACCATTGTGGCTGCATAAAAATGCATTGTTTGGATTCTTTGGAAAAAAAAATTGTTAGCAAGTTCTTCAAGGTTTTTCCCCATAAATCTAAATGGCATTGAGGGAATGGGGGATGTGACAAGAAAAAGAAAAAAAAATTGTTTGAAATCGTAGAACTTTTATACTACCCATTAGTATTTAAATTTATTAAAATAAAATTTATATTTTTTATATTTTGTGAGAATTTTAAAAGTTTATAATTTTTAAGATATATAAATTTGGCTAATTTTAATAACTTTTAAAATGCTAATTATAAAATGTTTATTAATAATTTTGTAAAAATCTATAATTTTCTAAAAATTTGATATAATTTTTGGAAAATTTAGATTGTTTTTAAATTAAAAGGTTTTTTTCTCATAGAATTTGAATGAATCATTTTTAAAAAAAAGAACCTTTTTATCATGACATTCTTTTTGATATACAAAATCTAGATTTCCCGAACTCAATTATGTTGAATTATAAATTAAAAATGTTATTTAAAATTATTAATTAGAAATATTCAATATCTCAATAATTCTAAATATACAAAATATTTATAAACAAAGATTATATAAAAGTTGAACGACATCAAAAACTATATAATTCATTAACTCATTTTTTACTAAAGGGGCATTTTCACTTAGGTTCATAAAGTATTTTCAAGATTGGGTTTTTTATGGCATACCCAAACCTTAATCTGTGAAGTTGATTTAATCACGTGCATATGTTCCTTTCTTGGTTATAATTTATTTCCTCTTTATTCATTTATCATTTTATGTATTTCAAAGTTGTTTTCATTGACTTTTTCATAGAACATTCTCACAAAGTCGTTTTTATTGGACATTTTCACGAAATCAATTTCATTGAAGTACTTTCACAAGGCATTTTCATTAATTCATTTTCATAGGGCATTTTCACGAGACATTTTCATTGAGGAATTTTTACATACCATTTTCACGAGACATTTTCATTGAGGCATTTTCATAGGGAATTTTCACCAAAAAATTTCATTAAGGCATTTTCAAAGGGATTTTCACAAAGGAACATTCATTGAGCATTTTCAAAGAATTTTTCACGAGGAATTTTTACCATGCAATCTCAATATTTGGGCATTTTCATGGCACACCTTTAAAACCCTAATCCATAAGCTTGACCTAATCAGGTGCACAAGTTGTAATTTTTTCTTTATTTTCTTTATCATTTTCTTTATTTATTTATTGCAAAGTTGTTTTCATTGGGCATTTTCACCAAGGCATTGTTACAGGGCATTTTCATTGAGAATGTTTCAAAAGGTATTATCATTGGGCATTTCCATGACATACCTTCTAAACCCTAATCGATGATCTTTACCTAATGAGGGGCACAAGATTTCTCTCCCCATTGAGCTCTTTTTCCCAGTCTTTGTAACAACTTACTACCTTTTTATTTAATTAGTCCAATATATTAAAATCACTGCATTTAAAAAAATGTCCCAAAAGGGGAGACATAGCAAGGTAAACCTACATAGTCTTTCGAAATATATAGAATCTTGATAAACATAGTAAAGAAAGAGAATCTAAACTTCAAAAGAGTTAGGGGAAAGGATTTATAATAAGTTTGCATTATTTGAAGACAAGATTCAGAAACATATACACACTAAGATAATTAAGTTGGAGAATAATTTGGAGAAACTAGAGATGAGATTACAAGAAATAGAAAAGTAATGAAAAGAACAGAAACAACAAACCCTACAGAGGTTGGTAAACTAGGAAATAATAATATAAGAACAATATTAAAGATAAGCAACAACCCTAAATAATTTGGAGGTAGATTGCATATCAAACCCTTCAAAAAGGAAATGAATAAGCTTATATATTTAGACCACGATTGTAGAAAAATATCCTTGAATGTCATAATTTTTGGTTTGAAAGAGTAGAATGAAAAGGCCATTCTATCGTCAAGGAAAAAATACAAGAAAATAACAACTTGAAACATTGTCTCAAAAAACTGAAGAGGCTATCAAAAATAATTGAGCACAAAGATAGGTTAATTTATGTTAAGATAAGATCTAACAACCATAAGTATGATATACTTAGTAAAAATACAAGTCTAAAAAAGCTTCAAATATTTCTAAAGAAATATCTTATTTTAGAAGATCAAACTGAATTGAGAAAGGAAGTTGAAAAGGTAAAAGAATATAGAAAGGAAGGGAAATGGGAAAGAATAAAGAATATAAAAGATATTATTTAATGGATAGAGACCAAAAAGATAACAAAAATTAGGAATTTGGGACACTCGAGGTCCTCTCTTAGAGTTTTCTTTCCTTTCCATGGAGAGAAGGTCCCATGTTAAGTTGGATCCCAAGTTAAATTCATATTATATTTCTTATTGAAACTTGAGAGCATGAATAATCTAAGGTCCCTAACATAGAAGGATTTGTTTTGTGGTTGGTATAGAATAAGAATTCCTATGGTAAAGGAAATTGAGACATAGCTTGTTATATAAATAAGAACATTTTCCCTCATATTAGGAATTCACAAGAAATATCCTTTCAATCAATACCTTTGGATGGATATTTAATATATTAATGCTAAGAATATTTATATAGAAATATATTATTTTGAACCTATTAATTATACATATTATAAGAAGCATAATCTATATAAACAAATGTCCTTATAATGTCTTGGAACATTTTATCTGGAATCTAGGAAATGAAGAAAATATATTCTTGCTAAGAGACTTTAATGATAGAACATCAAATAACCAAGCTATTATTTTAAGTAAAGAATTAAACCCTAACCCTCTATGGATATATGAGGAGCTTGTGTTATCTAGAATATACACAATAAACTCTAAAGACTTGGTTAAGAATGTGTTCAGTACAAGCCCAATTAAGCTTTGTAGTTATGTGGATCTAATAATTTGCAATGGTCTTATGAAGTGGTCAAAATTAAACCAAATGAATTGTGTCCATGGGATTGGTAGTAGTGCCATAGATGATGTGATATATGATATCCCATATACAACCAAACAATATCTTTTGACATCTTAAATGTTGATGATCCAAACTCTAATCATAACCATTGACCCCAACTATAAAATTTGAAAAACGCCCATAAGAGAGAATTATAATAATTAAAATCACTTGATATTTGGAAAAAATAAAGCTAATATATTTTATGGGATTTAAATAATGGATTAAATATACTATAAAATAAGAACAATATTGAATACCTCTATCATAATTTGACCACAATCCATATCTAATTCCATTAACAAGTTCTCTTTCTTGGTGTCATGTAGAAATGAAAATAGAATGTCCAACCCTTGGTATGATAAAGAGTACAATCATGCTGGAAAATCCATTAGGGATGCTTCTAACAAGTCCTTGAAATATGACAAGATATATGGGTACACAACCCTAATTTTTGGGTGGTGGTTTGTTAGAAATTGGGTTCAAATTGCATCAACAACAAAAGCACCCTATAGGCATCGAAAATTTCAATACCTTACAAACAGGATAAGGTCTCGCCAGATATGCATGCATGAATTACACAAAGGAATGAATCAAGGATGTGCAGGTTAGGATGGGCTCTTTTTCCTTAGCATTGTAACTAATACTTGACTTAACTATGCAACTGAACCATTAACAAGTTAACATTCATCTTTCAAACTACTCAACATTCATCATACATATAAGCATCAGGAAACTACACAAGGAAAATATGAGATAACATAGTATATTATATTCAGATTCATAACCAAGATACATTTCATAGCTACATATCTTTCTCAAGAACTTAATAGTTATTTCCTATACAATGATATAAGTATCATTCCATATACAACGCTAAAATACATCATAAAAATAAACATCTAGAGAAATACCACAACATCCATACATTCCAACCCAACATTCTAACAAAATTCTGAAGACCAACAACAATGCACCCCTTTACCAAAAGGCCTTTTTATAGGCTTGGGTTCTAAAAATGCAGAACTGTTGATGATGTGCAGTCTCTAATTGAAATATTCATGCACCTCTACCTATATTCACTTGGCACATAGTTTCTTCTAATTTCCTAGCTCAGTTCCCAGTTACTAATCCAAAACATAGGAACCAACGGGCCCCCAACACTAATATGTGGCTCATCCTGGACCATGCTACTCAGGGCTCTAAGGATTCCATCGAGGGAAGGTGCATAGCGTGTGGCTTACAAACTCCTGAAAGCTGGTTAGTATCAGATCCAACTCACTAGTGATGTTAGTGAGCTAAGTGGTAAATGAGTCTGCACCTTCCTTCTTACTCTTCCCTGTTAAATTTTCAGAATTTACTTCAATCTGATCTAGGATCTTAACTGAGAGAACAACATGTGCAACATATCTACAGCATATCAATCATGGAGACAATAATGCAAGCACACAAGAGACACAAAGATTTACTTGGGGAAAACCATAAAGGTGAAAAACCCCAATAACTTCCTCAGAGATAGATAGAGCAATGATACAACCAACCATAAGAGATAGACACAACCTAGCAGCAGATCCTCCTCCTCCATAAGTGCGCCACTCCTCCTTGAGTGCATGTGTGAGAAGTGAGTGAGTAAATAGAGTGCCTCCCGCACTCTATTTATACTTGACTTGACTTGCCTTTTTACCTAACTCATGTAGGCTCGAACTTAACCACATAACATAATGCTGACTGGGCCGACTCCCAATAGGGTGGTCTAATAACCCTTTGACCCACATGGCCGACCCCCAATAAGGTGGTCTAATAACCCTTCGACCCACATGACTTATACAGGGCCGACCCCAAATAAGGTGGTCTAATAACCCATCAAGTATAAGTTACCACACTTACAATATAAATGACGACACTTCCTTATAGAGGAATAATACCATCTCTATAGGAATACAATATACATATATGTGAAATACAATACGAAGTTACATATACATCAACACTCCCTCTTAACTAGGAAGGTATTTCTCAGCACAGTTCTTCTAGCACAAGTCATCTTCTCTGGATCATCGTCACTGGATAATCGTCATCGAGTCATCATCATCGTCATTGCTGCTGCTATCTCAATCAATCTCTGAATCTACTCGTCATAGGAAGTTCTACAGAGCCAGTCCTTTTTCATACTGGATGTAGGCCCACCACTTGCAGGTCTTCGTCATCACTAGCCATACTGTGGAATCCTCAGGACTTATTACGTGCGTCACAAAACCTCGAAAGAGAATCCTAGGCTGTTATGAGCACACAGCTCTACCTATAGGATCTCCCAGGGCAACGAATTACATGTGACCTCACCACAAAACCTCGCAAGAGCATCCCAGGCTGTTACGAGCACACAGCTCTACCTATAGGATCTCCCAGGGCAACGAATTACATGTGGTCATGGCAAAACCTCGCAAGAGCATCCCAGGACTGATTACGGGCACGCAGCCCAACCTATCGGATCTCCCAAGGAAACGAATTACATGCCATAGGACAAAACCTCGCAAGAGCATTTGCCAGATATCCCAGGGCGCTATTATATGCCATAGGCAAAACCTCGAAAGACTATCTGCAGAGCTCCCAGGGCAATGAATTACATGTCCTCCCAGAGCAAAACCTCGAAAGAGCATTTGTCAAATGTCCCAGGGCACCGAATTACATGCCATAGGCAAAACCTCGAAAGACCATCTGCAAATCTCCCAGGGCAACGAATTACATGCTCATCTGCACAACCTGATCCACGGCCATAGAGTATCAACCTGATACTCACCATACATCATCCTGATGTATCCATGATCATCCTGATCATCATCACTGCAACGTCCCGCTGCATGTCATCTGGAGCAACATCCTGAAGCTCGTCATCTATGATCATCCTGATCATCACTGCAACATCCTGCTGCATGTCATCTGGAGCAACATCCTAAAGCTCGTCATCTATGATCATCCTGATCATCACTGCAACCTCCTACTGCATGTCATCTGGAGCAACATCCTGAATCTCGTCATCTATGATCATCCTGATCATCACTGCAACATCCTGCTGCATGATCCACCTGATCATCAATGCATCTACCTGATGCATACCAAGTATCATACATGATACTCCTGATCATCAATGTATCCACCTGATACAAATACATGATACATATTATCATACATGATCCTCCTGATCATCAATGCATCTACCTGATGCATACCAAGTATCTACCTGATACATATCATCATACATGATCCTCCTGATCATCAATGTATCCACCTGATACAAATACAAATACATGATACATATCACCATACATGATCTACCTGATCATACAATGTATCCACCTGATACATATACAGATACATGGTCCAAGCATCCAACATGATGCATATACAAAATACGTACACATGATCCAACTGATCATATCCAGCATCCAACATGATGCATACACACATAAATGATCCAACTGATCATATCCAGCATCCAACATGATGCGTTCATACATACATAAAAATGATCCAACTGATCATATCCAGCATCCAACATGATGCGTACATACATACATAAAAATGATCCAACTGATCATATCAAGCAGAAACCAGAACATCATCCTGATGCTCATCATCCAGCGCTTACATCCACAGCCATGTGAAGGATCCTCCTTCCAACATGCTTGGAATGGCTTCAGCAAATGTGTCCATCACTTCTTCCTCGAAGTGTCCTCGATCTGAAGAACGCCAAGCCTCTCTCTGAAGTACTCGAACTTCACTCTGGCTAGTGGCTTCGTCAGCACATCTGCAATCTGCTCGTCCGTCGCAACATACAGGAGCTTCACAGCTCCTCTCTGCACCATATCCCTGATATAGTGATATTTGATCTCTATGTGTTTCGACCTGTCATGAAACACTGGGTTCTCGGAAAGCTTCACACAACTCTGGTTATCACAGAAGATACCAGTAGCCTCCAACGGGAGATCAAATAACTCAAACAGTAGCTTCCATAGCCATACTGCCTCACAACTAGCTGAACAGGCTGCAACATACTCTGCCTCAGCTGTACTCAGTGCTACGCAGGACTGCTTCCTGCTAAACCAAGAGATCACACCTGATCCCATACTGAAGCAACACCCAGATGTGCTCTTCCTATCTGCAGCACTACCAGCCCAATCTGAATCAACATAACCCTACAGGTTAAACTTTTGATTCACCTCATACTTGAGCCCATAATCCACTGTACCCTTCAGGTACCTCAGAACATGCTTTACAGCAACCAGGTGAACACTCCTCGGATCCGTCAGGAACTGGCTCAATGTGTTCACAGCAAAGCAAATATCTGGTCTCGTGTTCATCAGGTACATCAAGGACCCAATCATCTGACGATACATGGAGACATCAACCAGCTCAGATGAAGCATCACATAAAAGCTTCAGATTCGATGCCATAGGTGTGGCCATAGCCTTGCAGTCCATCATCCCGAACCTCTTCAGGATCTCTACTGCATACCTCCCTTGTCCAAGGAAGATTCCATCACTCTGCCACACCTCCATGCCAAAAACAAATAGTGCATCATTCCCAAGTATCTCGAACTCGGCAGCAAGCTTCCGCTGCGTGTCAGCAATCAATCTATCATCTCTTGTTACAAACAAGTCATCCATATACAAGAGTAGAATCACAGGATTCCCTTCCTCAACCTTGTAGAAAAGGTTGGAATCCGCTTTATTCTTGGTAAAGCCCAAACTGGATAGAAAGCTGTCTATCCTACCATACCAAGTTTTGCACACATATCTGACTACACCATGCTGTCTTAAAATCCATCTGGTGCATCTTCTATTTCATCACTTTTATATTTCTCAATGCTGCCATCTGCAATATGCTTGATCAGATAGTTCCATTTGGAAGTCATAACAAACTTCCCTTCATGTCTTGGGACTGCATCCCAAACATCATTCTTCATGATCGACGGATCATGGCATTCCATTTCTTCATCCCAGATCTTGGGATCTTCAATGTCTTCAATAGATATCTTTGTTGCTGGAACAAATGTTGTAGTTCTTCTTTTGAAGGAGATGGCATATGATCTTTCCTACACAACAAGTTAAATTGCATGATTAGAAAAACATCCCATAGTTTTCAGAACAAATTCTTACACATAAAGAAATATGTCATACAGTCATGCAATTATCTTTAGCCAATGCTTCAATACAACATTTATCCATATTCCGTAACTTTCTAGATGCCTTCCAATCTCTACCAGAACATTGTTAAGAGTGTGCACAACTCCCAACATGTCAGCAAAGAGGCTTCATTCTAGATAAGTAGCAATGGAATGTTGTATAGTGCCATAGGCCACTTACCCATGTATATTAGTAGCATACTGTTCAGCAATGCAACTATTCTAATATGCACAATACATATCCTAAGTCTAGGAACATGAGCATATACATCATTGAACAATTTTATTTAAACAGACAAATATGCAAGAAATTAAAATACTTATCTTTGTTTGTTCGTTGGGTGGACTCCCTCTGAGTCTTTGCTTCCTTACAGGAGCTGCTGGAGTCCTAATCTGAAGTAGCTTCTTCTACACCTTTCTGTTGTGGAAAGATGGTCAACTCCCTCTGAATATCTGCATCCTTGCAGAAACTACTGAAGTGTGTTCCTTTGCTTTCTTGTAGGAACAACGGGAGTGTGCTCCCTCTTGATCTTTGCTTCCTAGATTACCTGTTCTTGAACTCATATTCATCGTTGGTCCCTATGCATGCTTATTAGTATCATGAGTGTGTTATCCTTGTGATCTCATATAAAATAATCCATTCATTAGTATACTATTAAAACACAATAATCTCAAGCATGTATAATCATGATCATTTCAAACAGAAAATAATAAGCATTAGCATTCAAGGTTTATGTAGGATTCTTATGGTTAGTCAAATCATAAGAAACATAACATGTCTAAACCTGTAATTACTCAAACCTATGACTCTTCGGGTTAGTTGAATCATCAATCACGATAAGAGATATAATATGCATAAAACCTGTGATTATTCAAACCTATACCTTCATGATTCTTCTGGTCAGTCATATCATCAATTATGGTGAGAAACATAATATGCATACAACCATGATTATTCAAACCTATGACTTCATGAATAATCATTATCAACAACACAACAGTATAAGATCCTAACCCAAGGTAGGATTCTATCTTGATATAGGAAAAACATACCTGGATTAGCATGCTAGCTATTTATGTCTAACATACTCACATGATGTCTTCTTGTTCTTCTTCAATGACTTGTGCTAGTAACCTGTATATCTCATAGGTTAACTATTACAAAACCAAGTTATACATACCTCGTAAATGGATCTTCTATGAGATCCATGACAATGGATGAGTCTTTATCCTCATGTCACCATGATCATATGTTCTTGAACTGGAACATGATTTGTCTTTCTTGGTGTACCTTTCATGTTAGTAGACAACATAAACCTCATACAACACCATAATGCATTAGTACAATCATAAGTGTCAACACCCTAAATAATGAATATCTTCTATCATGCATTCATAATTTTGTTAAGGTGATACGACAAATCTAAAAACAAAATTGTACTTAACTGTAATAACATGAAGACAAACATACCATAAACTTAATCATGGACAAATATCAAAACATACCTTGATGAGTCATACCTGTCGAGATCGCTTGTAATCTTCTTATGTAAGGCCTTAGCCTCATCTCCCTCTGAAACAGGAACTTCTTCACCTATATAGGTGACCAATCCATCTTCTTCTAGGATTAACCCAATCCACTTGATTTGCAAGAACTGGACCTGGAGCTGGATATGGGTTTGTCAGAGAAACCCAAAAATTCAAACTTTGAATTTCAAACTTCCGAAAGGATAGAAATATGCGCCTTGATGAGCTGATCAAATTGGTATATTCATAATTTGAAAACTTCAAAGTTTCACTCCTCAATTTTGCCTTTGAAACTTCCGGATTCACTGGACGTGACCCTGAACTGGGGTTTGATGAATCCCACTCTTTTTTCCCAATCAAAAGGTTTGATCCAAAGCTCTAAGCTTCTATTTTTCTGAGGAGCTTCCAGCCGTGGTCTCAGATTTCAAAAATTCCCATTTTTACAGAAGCCCTAATTTTCCACTTTTCTGATCAAAGTCCCGAACTAGGGTCTAATCAAGCTCGGACTTCTGCCCAACCAAAAATTCTGATCTTGGTCTCTAAATTTCTATTTTGATGAGTAGCATCCAGCCGTGGTCTCCGATTACAAAAATTCCAACTTTCTCCGAAGCCCTAAATTCCGGAAGCCATGAATGAAGGTACCAAAAAATAATTCTGTTTTGACAGAAATATGTACCTGATTGTTTCTAGTGTAACTCCAAAATATTCGATCCACAGGGTCTGAAAAATTTTCTTGAGATAGCCTGACCTGTTACCTTTCCATCCTGACAGGTTTGACCTCAATTGGATTCTCTGAGAGAGAGTTATGCCAAGTGTCGCAACGTGACCTGTTTTGGGATAAAACAGGAGAGCAAACTTGTACGGCGTGCCACGTGTCACTGTTTGAACTTCGGCCTTTGGAAACGTTTTCTGAGATATCTCGGCCTGTTATATTTCCATCCTGATAGTTCTGACCTCAATTGGACTCTCTGAGAGAGAGTTATGCCAAATTTCGCAACATGACCTGTTTATGGGATAATACAGGAGAGCGCACTTGTATGGAGTTCCACGTGTCACTGGTTCAACTTCTACCTCTGAAAAAGTTTTCTGAGATAGTACAGTCTGTGTACTACCTGTCACTTTTCACGAAATTTCATTTGGAGCTTCCTATCCCAGGTTATGACCTTTTTCCCAAGGTCACCTGATTTTAACTCAGATCTGGAAGAGGCAGAAACCCTATATTGCACAGATCATAAATCACAAAGTACAACGAATTAGAGGTTGTCCTTTGGACACAAGGTACCTGGAGATTTAATATTCGTCCTGTAACAATTTCAGATCCGAAAACTTCGCCAAAACGGATTTATAGTGAAAGTTATACGATGACTTCTTTTTGCTATATCAAGCCCTAGCATCGAAAGTGCAACAAGTGTCATACATGCCATATCATGCCTTCTTTCAGGCTAGCTCTGATACCATGTTAAATTTTCAGAATTTACTTCAATCTGATCTAGGATCTTAACTGAGAGAACAACATGTACAGCATATCTACAGCATATCAATCATGGAGACAATAATGCAAGCACACAAGAGACACAAAGATTTACTTGGGGAAAACCATAAAGGTGAAAAACCCCAATAACTTCCTTAGAGATAGATAGAGCAATGATACAACCAACCATAAGAGATAGACACAACCTAGCAGCAGATCCTCCTCCTCCATAAGTGCGCCACTCCTCCTTGAGTGCATGTGTGAGAAGTGAGTGAGTAAATAGAGTGCCTCCCGCACTCTATTTATACTTGACTTGACTTGCCTTTTTACCTAACTCATGTAGGCTCGAACTTAACCACATAACATAATGCTGACTGGGCCGACCCCCAATAGGGTGGTCTAATAACCCTTCGACCCACATGACTTATACAGGGCCGACCCCAAATAAGGTGGTCTAATAACCCATCAAGTATAAGTTACGACACTTACAATATAAATGACGACACTTCCTTATAGAGGAATAATACCATCTCTATAGGAATACAATATACATATATGTGAAATACATTCCGAAGTTACATATACATCAACATTCCCTGCTTTGGTTTAAATTTCCCTACAAGGGGAAGAAACTCACTTTCCTTGGTGTGAAGTTCTGATAGGCTATCAAAATGTTTATGCACATATTCTTGTACCTTGGAAACAATATTTTTTAACATCTACTTCGTGGTTCTACTTGTTGTGATCTGCTTGGTTAGGGTAGAAATCTCTGTCATTGCTTCTCTATTCGTAGAAATAGGTAGTTGTAGCAGTCTCTGCTTCTTTGCACTAAATTGTTCCTCATAGTACCTTCTTTGCTTGTCCACCTGTTATAACTTTGGCACATCCTATAGGTGGTGTTGATGTATATGTAACTTCGGAATGTATTTTACCCATGTATATTGTATTCCTATAGAGATGTTATTATTCCTCTATACGGAAGTGTTTGTATTCCTATAAAGATGTTATTATTCCTCTATACATAAGTGTCGTCATTTATATTGTAAGGGTCGTAACTTATACTTGATGGGTTATTAGACCACCTTGATGGGGTCGGCCCTATATGAATCGTGTGGGTAAATGGGCTATTAGACCACCAAGTGTGGGGTTG
Source organism: Larix kaempferi (assembly GCA_027924585.1). Classification (NCBI taxonomy): domain Eukaryota; kingdom Viridiplantae; phylum Streptophyta; class Pinopsida; order Pinales; family Pinaceae; genus Larix; species Larix kaempferi. Next base: position 8,110,137 of record BSBM01000963.1, on the reverse strand, counting down.
GCCCGGATTAATGTAACCATGGGTTATTAGGCTATGTTATACAAGTCGGCTCCACTGGTTTATTGGGAAGGATAGGACATGTATAAATAAATATCAGGCGATCTCTATTTGATCATCTCATTACTTACTCTTCCATCACTTGGAAAGTGGCGCACATGTGAGGAGGAGGATCAGCTGATAGAAGAAGACTATCTCTTGTAATCTGGTTGTATCATTACTCTTTCTATCTCTGAGGAAGTTGTGGGGTTTTTCACCTTCTTGGTTTTCCCCAGTGAAACTCTGTGTCTCTTGTGTGATTGCATTATTGTGTCCATGATTGATATGTTGTAGATATGCTGTACATATTATTCTCTCAGTTAAGATCTTAGATCAGATTGAAGACTTATAAAAAACTAACATGGTATCAAAGCTAGCTTGAAAGGAGGCATGGTATGGCATTTATAACACTTGTTGCACTTGCGAAGCTAGGGATTGATATAGAAAACACTAGTCATTGTAGAAATTTCACTATAAATCCATTTTAGCAAGGTTTCAGGATATGAAACGCTTATAGGTTGAATATAAGATCCCCATGTACCTTTTTTCCGAAGCACAACTTCTAATTCGTTGTACTTTGTGTTTTATGATCTGTACAATCTAAGGTTTCTGCCTCTTCCAGAACTCAGTCATAAACAGGTGACCTAGGAAAAAAGGTCACAACTTGGGATAGGAAGCTCCGAATGAAATTTCATCAAAAGTGACAGGTAGGGCACTAACTTTAGTTTCTCAGGTAAGGTTTTCAGAGGCAGAAGTTGAACCAGTGACATGTGGCACATTGTACAAGTTCGCTCTCCTGTTTTATCCCATAAACAGGTCACGTTGCGACACTTGGAATAAATCTATATTAGAGAATCCAATTGAGGTCAGACCTATGGGGTTGGAAAGATGACAGGTCAAGCTACCACAGGTCAAAATTTCAGACCCTGTGGATTTGTAATTTCAGAGTTACACCAGAAATAATCAGGTGCATATTTCTATCAAAACAAAATTGGATTTTGAGCACCTTCATTCATGGCTCTGGGAATTAGGGTTTCGGAGAAAGTTGGTATTTTTGTAATCGGAGACCACAGGTGAATGCTACTCATCAAAATCAAAATTTAGAGGCCAAGATCAATTTTTTTTGGTTGGGTAGAAGGCCGGGCTTGATCAAACCCTAGTTCGTGACTTTGATCGGAAAAGTGAAAATTTAGGGCTTCTACAAATATGGGAATTTTTGAAATCTGTGACCATAGCTGCAAGCTCCTTGGAAAAATCAAATTTTAGAGCTTTGGATCAAACTATTTGGTTGGGTGAAGCTCCGGGAAACTCAAACCCTAATTCAGGGTCCTCCCTAGTGAATTTGAAAATCTAAAAGGCAATTTTGAGGGGTGAAACTTTGCATTTTTCAAATTCTGAGTATGCCAGCTTGACCAAATTAGAAAGGCACATCTTTCTATCCTTTTAGAAGTTTGAAATTCAAAGTTTTAATTTTTAGGGTTTCTCTAACACACCCTTATACAACTCCAAATCTAGTTTCTGCAAATCAAAGTGGATTGGGTTAATCCTAGAAGAGAATGGATTAGTCACCTGCATAAGTGAAGAAGTTCCTGTTTCAGAGGGAGTTGAGGCTAAGGCCTTACATAAGAAGATTACAAGAAATCTCGACAGGTATGACTTATCCAGGTATGTTTTGAAATCTGTTCATGATTAAGTTTATGGTATGTTTGTATTCATTAAGGTTAGTACAATCTTGATTAACTTTAGACTTGTTGTATCACCTTAGTAAAATATGAATGCATGATAGAAGATATTCATTGATTAGGGTTTTGACACTTATGATTGGACTAATGCATTGTGGTGTTGTATGAGGTTGATGTTGTCCACTAACATGAAAGGTACATCAAGAAAGACAAATCATGTTCTAGTTCAAGAACATATGACCATGGTGACATGAAGACAAAGATTCATCCATTGTCATGGATCACATAGAAGATCTACTTATGAGGTATGTATAACTTGGTTCTATAATGGTTAACCTATGAGATATGTAGGTTACTAGCATAAGTCATTGAAGAGAACAAGAAGACATTATGCGAGTATGTTAGACATAAATAGCTAGCATGCTAATCCAGGTATGTTTTTCCCATATCAAGTTAGAATCCTACCTTGTGTTAGGATCTCGTATATAAGTATATATGGCATGATTGATAATGATTATTCATTGAATTTAGTAATCATGGGTTGAGGCATATTATGCTTCTTACTTTGATTGATGATATGACTAACCAGAAAAGTCCTTTGGTCAAATAAGAATATGCATGAGTAAAAGAAGTATTCCCTGAAACCTTGAATACTAAGGTTTATTATCTGTGTTTGAAATGATCACGACTATACATGTTAAAGATTATTGTGTTTTGATTATACTAATGAATGTATGCGATCTCGAGGGTAACACAATGATGATACTAGTAAGCATGCATAGTGATCAAGGATGGATATAAGTTCAAGGATAGGTAATCTAGGAAGCAAAGATCAAGAGGGAGCACACTCCAGCAGTTTCTGCAAGGTTGCAGACATTCAAAGGGATTTGACCACTTCTCACAATCCACATCAGAATGGAGTTGCAGAAAGGAAGCAAAGACTGAGAGGGAGTCCACCCTGCAACCAAACAAAGATAAGTATTTGAATTGTCATTTCTTGTATATCTGATTGTTTAAATAAATACTGTTCAATAATGTATATACGTATGTTCCTAGACTTGGGTTGTGTCTTATGCATATTAGAATAACTACATTAATGAACAGTGTAATACTAATATGCATGTAATGGGTAAGTGGCATATGGCACTGTACAACATTCCATTGCTACTTATCTAGAATGAAACCTCTTTGCTAACATGTTGGGAGTTGTGCACACTCTTAACAATGTTCTGGTATAGATTGGAAGGTATCTACAAAGTTATGGGATATGGATAAATGTTGTATTGAAGCATTAGCTAAGATAATTGCATGGCTGTATGACATATTTATTTATGTGTAAGATTTTGTTCTGAAAACTATGAGATGTTTCCTAATCATGCAAGTTAACTTGTTTTGTAGGAATGATCGTATACCATCACCTACAAAAGAAGGACTACAACATTTGTTCAACAACAAAGTTATCTATTGAATATATTCAAGTACCCAGGATTTGGGAAGAACGCCATGATCGAGGAGTACCAGTCGATCATGAAGAATGATGTTTGGGATGCAGTCCCAAGACTTGAAGGGAAGTCTGTTGTGACTTACAAATGGATCTACAAGATCAAGCATGCTGTAGATGGTAGCATAGAGAAATACAAAGTGAGATTTGTAGCTTGTGGCTTCTCCCATAAAGAGGGGATAGACTATGAAGAGACTTTTGCTCCTATAGCCAGATACACTTCCATCATATCAGTACTTGCTCTGACTGCAGTGATGAAGTGGAAGATACACCAGATGAATGTCAAGACTACTTTCTTGAATGGTGTAGTTGAGGAGGAAGTGTATGTGGAGCAGCCACTTGGTTTTGAGGCACATGACAGGGAGACGTATGTGTACAGGTTGAAGAAAGAATTGCAGCAAGCTCTTAGGACTTGGTATGGTAGGATAGACAGCTTTCTATCCAGTTTGGGCTTTACTAAGAGTAAAGTAGATTCCAACCTTTACTACAAGGTTGAGGAAGGCAATCCTATGATACTACTCTTGTATGTGGATGACCTGTTTGAATAGGTGAGGATGGATTGATTGCCGATACCAAGAGGAAGCTTGTTGGCGATTTTGAAGATGAAGGACTTGGGGATGATGCATTATTTTCTAGGCATGGGGGTGTGGCAGAGTGCAGATGGAATCTTCCTTGGACAAGGGAAGTATGCAATAGAAATCCTAAAGAGTTTCGGGATGATGGACTGCAAGGCCATGGCCACACCTATGGCATCGAACCTGAAGCTTCTGTGTGATGCTTCATCTGATCCTGTTGATGTCACTATGTATCGTCAGATGATTTGTTCCTTGAGGTACTTGACGAACACTAGACTAGATATTTGCTTTGTAGTGAACACATTGAGCCTATTCCTGATGGATCCCAGAGGTGTTCACCTGGTTGCTGTAAAGAATATTCTGAGGTACCTGAAGAGTACAATTGATTATGGGCCCAAGTATGATGCAAATCAAAAGTTTAACCTATAGGGCTATGTTGATTCGGACTAGGTCGGCAGTGCTGCAGATAGGAAGAGCACTTCTGGGTGCTGCTTCATTATGGGATCAGGTGTGATCTCTTGGTTTAGCAGGAAGCAGTCCTGCGTAGCACTGAGTACAGCCGAAGTAGAGTATGTTGCAACTTGTTCAGCTAGTTGTGAGGCAATATGGCTCTGGAAGCTACTGTATGAGTTATTTGATCTCCCACTAGTATCTTTTGTGATAACCAGAGTTGTGTGAAGCTATCTGAGAACTCGATGTTCCATGACAGGTCGAAACACATTGAGATCAAATATCACTATATTGGGGATATGGTGCAGAGAGGAGCAGTGAAGCTCCGGTATATTACGACAGATGAGCATCAGGATGATGCTCCAGTTATTGCTTTGTATATGCATCATGTTGGATGCTTGATGTATCTGTATATGCATGATGTTGGATGCTTGATGTATTTGTATATGCATCATGTTGGATGCTTGCTATGATCAATTGGATCATGTATATGTATATGCATCATGTTGGATGCTTGATATATTTGTATATGCATCATGTTGGATGCTTGTTATGATCAGTTGGATCATGTATATGTATATGCATCATGTTGGATGCTTGGACCATGTATCTGTATATGTATCAGCTGTATACGTTGTATGATCAAGTAGATCATGTATGTTGATATACGTCAAATGGATACACTATATGATCAGGTAGATACTTGGTATGCATTAGGTGGATGCATTGTATGATTAGGATGATCATGAGTGATAAGCTCCAGGATGTTGCTCCAGATGACATGCATCAAGACGATGCAGTGATGATGATCAGGTTGATCATGTGATGATGTACATCAGAATGATGTATGGTGAGTATTAGGTTGATACTCTGTGGCTGTGGACAGGTTGTGCAGATGAGCATATAAGTAGACCTGGGAGATCCGACAGGTAGAGCTATGTGCTCGTAACAGCCTAGGATTCTCTTTCGAGGCATTGCTCTGGGAGGACATATAAGTAGACCTGGGAGATCCGACAGGTAGAATTGTGTGCTCGTAATAGCCTGGGATTCTCTTTCAAGGCATTGTCCTATGGCATGTAAGTAGACCTAGGAGATCCGATAGGTTGGGTTGTGTGCCCGTAATAAGTCCTGGGTTTCTCTTTCGAGGCATTGCCATGACCACATGTAAGTAGACCTGGGAGATCCGATAGGTTGGGCTGTGTGCCCATAATAAGTCTTGGGATGCTCTTTCGAGGCATTGTGGTAGGGGTCACATGTAATAAGTCCTGTAGATCTGGACAGGATGAAAAAGGCCTCAGATGCTCTTTAGAGATCTTGCTTGGAAAGACACTCTTTTAAGGCTTTGTGATAGTCACGTGTAAGTGGACCTAAGACATCTTGCCGATCGTGCTTCGACACATAAATGGTCCTAGGATATTATTTTGAGGCATTGTGATGCACATAATAAGTCTTGAGGATTCCACAGTATGGCCAGTGATGATGAAGACCTGCAGGTGGTGGGCCTACATCTAGTATGAAAAAGGACTGGCTCTATAGAAATTCCTATGATGATTAGATCAGAGATTGATTGAGATAGTAGTAGCAGTGACGATGTCGATGATTCGAGGACGATGATTCGCTGATGATGATCCAAAGAAGAAGACTTGTCCTAGCAAATCTGTGTTGAGAAATACCTTCCTAGTTAAGAGGGAGTGTTGATGTATATGTAACTTCGGAATGTATTTTACCCATGTATATTGTATTCCTATAGATATGTTATTATTCCTCTATATGTAAGTGTTTGTATTCCTACAGAGATGTTATTATTCCTCTATACGGAAGTGTCGTCATTTATATTGTAAGTGTCGTAACTTATACTTGATGGGTTATTAGACCACCTTGATGGGGTCGGCCCTGTATGAGTCATGCGGGTAAATGGTTTATTAGAACACCAAGTGTGGGGTCGGCCCGGATTAATGTAACCATGGGTTATTAGGCTAAGTTAGACAAGTCGGCCCCATTGGTTTATTGGGAAGGACAGGACATGTATAAATAGAGATCGAGAGATCTCTATTTGATCATATCATTACTTACTCTTCCATCAATCGGAAAGTGGCGCACATGTGAGGAGGAGGATCAGCTGCTAGGAGAAGACTATATCTTGTAATTTGGTTGTATCATTGCTCTTTCTATCTCTGAGGAAGTTGCGGGGTTTTTCACCTTCTTGGTTTTCCCCGGTGAAACTCTGTGTCTCTTGTGTGCTTGCATTATTGTGTCCATGATTGATATGCTGTAGATATGCTGTATATGTTATTCTCTTAGTTAAGATCTTAGATCACATTGAAAATTTATGAAAAACTAACAGGTGGTTCCAGATATTGAAACTATACTCGACGACCCCTCCCAAGGTTGCTACTCCTCGTTTGGTTTGGTCCAGAACTTGTGTTGCATCTTCAATATTCCTTTCCAGTTCTATCTTGTTCGAGGATGGATCCAACTTGATCTATTCTTGGAATTCAGTCACTTCCTAATGGTTCACAACAATAATTCCTTTGACTTGGGTGACGTTCTAGAGAGACAACAGTTGGTTTTTAGTTGAATAACTTACAACAGGAAGCACATCATATGCCATGTCTACTTCCGCTACTAATTGGTCTTTTTTCGTTATGATATCTCTATGCCACTGATTGATCCTAAAATAGGAATGGTTTATTTGTGCATGCCAATCTCCTGTATTAGCAAAGACCTATATAAAAAAATACTGCAAGTACTCTGTCAAGACCAAATTCAAGCTAAGCTCATTATAAACCAGAAGCTAGGTGTCTAATGCCATCGATGGCTGAATGAAAGTAATAGTTAGTGGGTTTATCTTTTATATCTTCCAATGGAAGGCCTCCAGTTCCTATTTATGTAGCTCCTATCCTTAGTTGGTGCTTGTTGTTTCTAAGGTCTGATCCACCACTATGCCCGAGGTGATGTGCAAGACCATTCTTATCTCCTGGAGATGCTCCTTACTATCCTTTTGGAGTACCTACATGACCTCCATATTTGATTGTATCCGCTCGACAATTGCAGGGATTGTTACAGTGTTAGCCTTCGCTTTCTTCCTAGGTAGGGTACTATGTTCTCCTACCTCTTGGTCTATCACCTCTTTCTAGTTTGGTGGCTTCTCCTCTTCTTGTTCAACCTCAGTTCTGAACTCCACAAAAATGGTGCACCTGAATGAAGTAGGAAGCTTCATTCCAAGAGTTCTTGCTAGCAGTATTTTTTCCTAGATTTCTTCTTCCTCATATGAGTCTTAGTTTCGGTAGTGGGGAAGGAAACTTATTGTGCTTATTCATTGGGTATTAGACTTGTTATGAGGAGAGACACTTGTGCTTGTTATTTTCTGTCAAGTGGGTTGACTGAATGTGTGGGGCAGAGCTACTGCCTACACCTTAAGTATTATTCCTTTGGATTCCTGGCTCCTTTAGAATCTCCAATTCTAAGTCTGAAAATAACTATAGGTGTTGCGGCCACTGCATGATTGCTACTTTAACATCTTCGACTGTGATGAAAAACATAAATATATCTACATCAGAGTTTGGTTCTGCATACAGTGTTATGAGGACATTGTGGTAGTCCACCTCAAACATCACTGTGTCATTATACTTGTCCACAATCCATTATGGAATCCTGAATGAATCTACTCTAGCCATCAACATGTTCATATACCATAACTGGAATGTGATATCAATATCGATCTGCAACTCCCAGGTTGGATGGCGGTGCAAAACCAAAAAAAATCCGCCATGAAGTCTTTTGGTGTGGGATGGTAATATGTGTAATTTGGAAGAGGCTGCCACAACACCATGGCCACCAAGAATAATACCCAACTGTAATGGTACTCACTTGCTCAATTTTAGGCATCCAAAAAATCCTAGATGAACCCCTACCTCAAATATTGTGTCGATTTCATGAGCTGGCACGTTGCACACTTCTCAATTGCAATGAATACCCCGATTGAGAACTCATCCCTGCAACACTTCCACAAGAGTTTGCATGCCAGGATATGGGTTTCAAATTGTACCCATTGATCTAATGTTGCATAGATGATGACCCCATGCATCCCTCTACATGTGTGGAGAATTATGTATACCTTCTTTGCAGATGCATTTTCTATGACCTTCGCAAGATCCATGCCCTTTTATAGAAGGTCAGAGATCTAGTGGATTACCTTATTTGTGATGTTGTATTTCTAGTCCAACCAAAGACACCATCCCTATAGGCCTCCGAGGAGGAATTGCATGCAATCCTTAATGGACGAACCCCTCCCAAAATGGGGCCATGATTCCTGACTTATGGAGCTACCATGCATAGGGTTGCTATTCCGCCTTTTCCTTCCCTGTGTCTATCAACTTCCCTTGCATGTATTTATCCACTGCAATATCTAGGAATATTGCTTCATTAAGAATTTTGAAGTCTGAATACCTAATAAAGGGGACCTTTCCTAGGAATGGCCCCTTAATATCGACCTCTACTGGAATTGGAATCTCTGACATGGGGTTTTCCTTCACCACTATGTTACTAGTTTGGCCCTTTTTATCCACTGAATTATTTTCCATGTATTTTCACTTTATTTGGCATGTAATGAACTCAAACTCAAGGCTAACTAACCCTCATCACCACCCAACACAATCAGCTCAAATGCACTCTGCAACTCTTGCATCAACTCCTCACTCTCTTGGAAAACCGATGCTTCCTTCATATTTATTTTCCCCTCTTATAGACATGTGTGATAGAAAGGCTCTCCTACCTCCATTAATACTCTCCCCCCCTCACGCCTTTCACCTTAATTGTTGAACGGGACGACCAACTATTTGTAGACTCTCTCTTTTTCTACGCACCTATCACCTCGAATGTTAAACTGGACAACCAACTAGGTGCAATATCTCTCTCCTTTTGTGTGCCATAAGCTTCACTCATACAGGTTTTCTCTCTTTCTATGCACCCCTAACTTCATCTCATGTGATTTCTCTGACCGGAGATGACAATAATTATGTCTTGTCCTTCTGTTGTTACCTTTTTTTAGCGCTATTTAATGTATTAATTTCTCTTTATAACTATTATCTTTCATTAATATTTCTAAATGTAGAAGAGATGGCTATTATTGACACAAAATCTCACTGACATGAGTGATATAATTGGTGGAATGATGACTAGTGGATGGGTGCATGGTGACTTGATGATTGGAGGAATGATGACTAGTGGATGGATGAGTGGCACATTGATGACTAGAAGATGGATGAGTGGGGGATGGATTAATGGCACATTGATGAATTAGGTGACTTTTCTTATGACTTGACAAATAACTTTTATGCAATTTCGTTCTGTGCATTAATGAAACAGAATCCTATATGCTACTAACACTTGACACTTTCCTTTGATTCTTTTGTAAAAGTATTGAAACTAACTATATTCTCTCATAACTAAAATGAAACTGACTGTAGGTAAGAATGACAAAGAATTAATTTTTTTTTCATACTGACGTTGATTTACAGGTGTTCTTGACCTTGTGGGCCATGGTAGGGATTAAGGTGACTTCCATTGATGAGTCCCTACATTTGCTTCCCTACCAAGATGGAAAGATTTGTTGCGCTTGCATCAGTGATGAATATGATCTAGAATGGACCCAACCATCTCATTCTGAGATTTCCTAGGTTCTTCAAAAACTTACTATCATACATCAACACCAACGTGTCAGGCTCTAGGGTCTTGCTCTTAATGTTCCTGTCATGCCAATATTTTTTTGTTTGCTTATAAATGACCTGATTGGACCCTGCCATGACCCAATCATATTCTACTTCCAATAGTTCCTCTAGTTAGTGCGCAAGTGATTCATCATCTGTCATATTTGTGTCTATATCTAGGAATAGGCTAGGGACAACAACTTCCAGTGGAATCACTGCTTCTTTTCCATAAACTAGCCAGATTGGAGTCTGCTTTGTGACCCTCTTACACATTGTCCTATATGCCCATATTACTACTGTAATTCTCTTATCCCATTCATTGTGTAGCACATTGCATACCTTTGTGAGCACATGATCCAAAATATTATTGAATGCTTCCACTGTACCATTGACCTGAGAATGGTATGGGGTACTCTTTTGGTGGTGTATCATGCATTTTTCTATTAACAAATAGATGGTGGACTTCAGGAAATGGGTTCCTTGACCACTGATCAACACCTTCAAGCATCCAAACCTAGTGATGATATGCTGGAATATGAACCACACAACAGTCTCTAAGGTACAATCCTTCACTGGCACATACTATGACCATGTTGTCAGGTACTTTGTTGTCGTAATGATGTACCAAGCACCAGTCTTGTTCAGTGATGGGTTGATAGGAGACAAAAATCAATCTGATATTTCTCAAAAGGATCTATTGCAGTAACAGGGAAGAGAGTCATATCATCCCTAGACAACAACTTTCCCACTCTCTAGTAAACATCACATTTTTTGAAATACATCTTATCCTCCTGAAAAATTGAATGCCACCACAGTCCTACACGTATCACTTTGTGCGTATTATCCTCCCCTGCATAATTCCTTCATGTGCTTCCCTCAAGAGAAGCGGTCATTCATGTTCTAGCACACACCTATGTAGTATGCCATCAGCTGCTAGCTTGTAGAGTTGTCATGCGATTAACTGAAAATATGCACGGTGTGTTTCCAGTTTTCTACAATGCCTTTGACACACAACCAATAGTAAAAAATGTTGCAATTTCCTTGAAACTAATCTGGTACGGCATCAATGTGAAACAAATATGCAATAGGGAGATCGTCTTCCAAGATTCCTCCTTCTTCAATAGATTCAATCCTAGACAAATGATTTGGACCAACATTATGTTGCTCTGGCTTAACAATGAACTCAAACTCAAATTCTTGAAATAGGATCAACCATTGGCATATGCACCCCCCCAACACTGGCTTATTTACCAAGTACTTCAAGGAAGAATGATCTATAAAGCACTTTAAGTCACTCCCCAACAAGTATTGTTGAAATTTATGCAAATCAATCACCATCTCCAAACCTTCATGCTTAGTCATGGTATAATTCTTCTCAACTGTGGATAAATTTCTGTTGGTGAAGGAAATGAGGTGATCAATGCCTCCTTCCCCGGGATGGGCTAACATTTCTCCCAATGCTATTAATGGAACATACACATGCACATGAAACATGCACATCCAATCTGGAAAAATTAAGACCGAAGCAGTAACCAATTTCTACTTCAGGATGTTCAGCGCTTGCTGGAACTCTTGTGTCCATACATACTTAATTTCATTCCTCAACAACTCTTGTAAGGGAACTATAATACTGACATAGTTCTTGATAAATTTTATGTAATAGCTAATGTGTCCAAATGTTGTGTGCAACTGTTTGACTGATGTTGGGGCCGACAAATTGACTATGACTACGATCTTTGTCGTATCAACCAGTAGAACTTCGTTACACACAACATGCCCCAAGAGGATTCCAAATGGGGTGCAAAAAATACACTTATTCAATTTCATAGAGATTTGCATTTTCCTACAATGATTTAACATGAGTCTTAGTACCTGCAAATGATCTTTCACTAGACTGAAAAATGTCCCATTGTCTAGATATACCTCCAAGAAATTATGCATGAATTCTTTTAACATAGACACCACTACTTTGGAAAATATGGTTAGCGCATTCTTCGTCCCAAAAGGCATTACATTATAGGAAAAGGAGCCCTACTCCATTGCAAGAATAGTCTTTGTGTGATCCTCCTCTACTATATAGACCTGACGGTATCCCCAAAATCCATCAGTGAACAAATATGCTTCCTATCCTCCTACATTCTCCAGGCCCTCATCTATAAATGGTGTAGAGAACATGCCATGGATGCATTCTGAATTGAGGTTGTGCATATCCACATAGATCCGGATCTGTCATGTATTATTGTCCCGATCCACCATCGAGATGACCCATTTTCATTCTTCAACTGGTGTTATATCCTTATTTTCCATCCTTAGATCTTAGATGAGACATATATTATTTATCATGGCCAAACACTACCTTTTCAACCCTTGAAATTGATTTTCCTAGTAAAAATGAGCCATATCTCTCCTTACACCACTATAGAGAGGGATAAGGTCACTTATTATTCCATTATGGGGAATGATAACCTCTAGAAGCCTAATTTTTTCCTTATTTGTTGAGGAAATTTGAGAAATGATTTGGATCCACATGTGTTAATCTAGGAACTCTTAATCCTATCTAAATGTGGGAAGACCTAGGAGTCTAGATTCATTTTGTTCTATTCCTCCATTCATCTATATAACAGATGCATTTCAATGGATAAATGGATGAAAAATAAAGAGTGTCCTTACTCTTCCAAAATTGTAGAGAAATTGTTTGCATAATATTTCCGTGCTATTGGGATTCTTATGCATCCTATAGCCATTGTGAACATCTTGGTTGAGTCAAGGATGGCTTGGATCAAGTAGCTTGGAGGAGATTTGCATCAACTCACTCAATGTTTGTTATTTGATGTACTCCTCTTATTTTCATAATATATACATGTCTCTTTCTTCCCCTATCTACATCATGTTTTATAAATGGTATCTTGTTTAGATATGCATTTAATTGATGTTCTATAGTATATCTGATCTTGCTTGAGTAGATCGGATTAGATCTAATTGTTATTGCTTAGATCTATGATTTTATGCTCATTCACATGTCATATTCTATATGTTAGAAGGTTTTGAGGAAAGGTATTTGATTTCTTCTTTGTATGTAGGAGATAGCCGGTGGATTTATAGAAAAGTATATCATATCAACAACAATTAGATTGGATATGCACCAAAGGACTCTTCATAAGCCAACGTATGTAACCCTATTCCTCTTCTTCTCATAGTGTGCATGTGAATGAATGATTAGATATAGGAGATAGCATATTGGATCTAGGGATCGAAAGAACATCAGTCTACACTCATGTCTGTCATGGATCAAGGGAAAGGATCCAAGGGAGGTCTCTGTTCGGATATCCACATCATCTATTTCAGGGTACATATCTATTTCAGGATCATCTATTTCAGGATACATATCTACTTCAGGATCTTGCATGATCTATTTCAGGATATGCAGCTGCATGCACTTGCATGCATCCCAGTCACCAGTTTGATGCCTCCAGCACCTTATCCACCTTCTTCTAGCACCCGGGAGCCACTTACCACAGAGTTTTAGCCCTCCTAAGCTGAAAGGCGCCCTCTTCTCACCTACTGCCAGAGAAGGGCACACTTGTTCACCTACCACTGCAGATTCACTCCAGTTACATTCAGTTAGCTCCGATTCTCCCTGATTTGAGGCTAGTTTCTCTCCTGACTGACTGTTTCACCTCCGATTGACCTCCAGTTCGATTAGGTGACTTGTTCTGACTCCAGTTAGCCTCCCATGCGCCCCCACTGAGCCTCCAGATCCTATATCAGTGCTACACACTTCAGTTACACTTATTACACTCAGTTAGACTCAGATTGACACCTGGATGACTGGTTGTTGTGATTGATGAGCAACACCGATGATTGATGAGGACTCCTATATAGAGTCAAGCTACTCCATTTCTGTGATTGGAATGACCTCCTTAGGCAATTCGAATTGCTCAGTCATTGTGACAGTTTGTATTGTAATTCATTCACCCTTTCTGGGATAGAGAGCACTGCTGCATGTTTTGCACAGTTTTGCACCATATTTTCTATGTTCATCTGTTGTGATTGATTTACTTGTTCATTAGATATGCTGTGACTAATTTTACATGGTATCAGAGCCATTGCAGGGACAAGATCTCTTTTCTACAGGTGTTTATACAAGAAGATTTGACTGAATTGCTAAAAATTGCAAAAAGTTTGGCATGAGATATCTCAAGGGCATTCGCTCTTGTGCATGCAAAGCTTGAAAAATATTCCAATACCACTCCAGAAGCTTGAGTTACCACATAATTCCTGGATCTGATACATTGGACCCATTCAACATTGCTTGAAATCCAATCCCAGGTGTGATGCAACTCTCAAAGGGTGGATTGTTCGACCTTATTGTGGTTGTTTTGATGTGATTTGCAGGTTTATTGTCTCCTTCAAGTGCACTCGCTATTTTCTGCATGCAAGGTTTCCTCCTTCAATTGCATTCGCTATAGTCTGCATGCAAGCTTCCTCTTCATCAGTTGACTCAATCCTTGCAATGGAATACTCTTCTTCAAAGCCTATCCTCACCCCATTCAATTATTTTGATTGGAAAGATGATATGGAGATCATATTACGTTCAAAAGGTTACTACCGAGTCACTCTTGGTCTTGAATTGGAGCCAAACAATGTAGCAGAAAGAACCAAACACTACAACAAGCTTGATGAAGCTTACGGTCTTCTTTGTCTCTCCATCTCCAAGGATCTTCACTTCCATCTCAGCGGATTGAAGACTCCAAAAGCCATATGGGAGCAACTTGAAACACTATTCGGGAAGCAGGATGAGCTTAGGGCTTTTCAATTAGAGAATGAATTGATTGGCCTTAATCCTGAGAATTTCGAGACCATCAATGAATTCTTCACAAAATTCAAGAACTTGAACTTGCAATTGAAGAACAGTGGTGTTATCAAAGAGGATAAACAGTTGATCCTCTCCATTCTAAGCAAGCTTGGGAAAGATTATTCGGTATTTGTCTCCACTTTCAATTCCGGTCGGCTAACTACCCCGAATTGGAAGATGCCTACCTTGAATGCCTTCATTGAGTCCGTTACGAAAGAGCATGACAAGTTGATTCAAATGGGGTCCATAAGCTCCAAAGATTCAGCCCTATTTGTTCAAGGACCCAAGATCTCGAATGGTAAAGGAAAGCTAAAGAAGGAGAAGCCCAAATTCGAGCCTCACAAGCAAAAAGACAAAGGCAAGCAAACGGATGCACCATCCAGTTCGAAATCCAAGCAAAAGGGCAAAGAAGGTAACCAAAAATCTAAATGTACTTATTGTAACCGTGGCTTTCATCCCGAAAGTTCATGTATGAAGAAGACTATAGATCAAATGGCCCTCCTTTTGGAAAAGAACAACATAACCCTTCCTGACGGTGCAAGGAAGAAGGATTGGAATGACGATCATGAAAGAGGACAAGCACTCATGGCAACGGTTTCGAAGCCCACTCTCTTGATAGATTCGGGTGCATCAAATCATATGGCTGAAAATATTGATTCTTTTTCCTCATTCGATCCAAACAGCTCCATCCCCATCCATTTGGGAGATGACTCAAAAATTTCTTCAAAGGGCAAAGGTACGATTCATGTAGAACATGGATGCTTTCAGAATGTTCTCTATGTGCCTTCCTTAGCTTCGAATCTCCTTTCTGTGTATCAAATGACACATACTGGTGATCCAAAGAAAGTCACATTCAGCCCTAATACAGTTGAAATTTCTGATATCAAAAGTGGAAGACTAGTTGCGGTTGGGAAGGCAAACCACACTGCAAAATGTTATGAGTTTTCGCACTTTATACCGCTTGCAAAGCCCACCGCTCTTCGCACACATGGTAATGAGGTTAGTAGGATTTGGCATGAAAGATTTGGACATCTAAATTATAAGTATTTGCTGCTGCTATCAAATAAATCCATGGTAGATGGGCTTCCACAACTCCGTTCCTCGAAGGGAATATGCACTGGTTGCATCATTGGGAAGCACCCCGAGCACAGATTCGACCGCGGCAAGGCTAGCAGAGCCTCTACTATTTTGGGATTGATCCATTATGATATCAGTGGTCCGCTGCCCCATATGTCATTAAATGGTTCAAGGTATGTTTTGACATTTATTGACGATTTTTCCCGCTTTACATGGGTATTCTTTCTCAAAAACAAGTCAGAAGTGCTTGGAAAATTCAAGGATTTTAAGGCTTCTGTTGAGACCACCACTGAGAGAAAGATCAAAGCTCTTAGATCTGATAATGGTGGGGAATATATCAAGTCCTAGTTGCTGCAACTTTGTGCCCAAAGCGGAATCAAGATCCAACATACAGTTCCCTACACACCCCAGCAGAACGGTGTAGCGGAAAGGAAAAACCGGTCACTGAAAGAGATGGCTACATGCATGATTGAATCGAAAGGTTTGGCTGCAAATCTTTGGGCTGAAGCAATCAATGTTTATGCATATATACAGAACCGTGTTCCACATTCATCCGTGAAAGGTATGACTCCTTTCGAAGCATTCTTTGGTCACAAACCGGATGTGTCAAATTTGAGAGTTTTTGGCTCTACTGCATGGGCTAGAATTCCTTCTGAGAAGAGACGAGCTTTGGATCCACAAAGTATCGAGTGCATATTGATAGGATATGGGGAAGAATCAAAAGCATATAAACTCATGGATATCAGATCTAAAAATATATTCATAGAGCGCAGTGTGCAGTTTGAAGAACCGCTTCAAGAATTGCAACTAGTTGAGGAGAAAACTGCCGATTCACCGCCTTCACCAGAAGAAGATTCGAGCAGCGATAATGAAGGTATGAGTTCTGATATTTCTGATATTGTAGCAGCATATGATGATCATGACATATCAGGTTCGGAATCCGACCATTCATATCCCCCTCAGTTACCAAAGTGGGCCCAAAACACTCTACAATCTGCTGGTTCTAGTCTTGGAAATCCTGCTGATCCGAGACGAACAAGAGGAGACTTTCAAAGGGCAGGTATGGCTCTTTCTATTGCTGATACATTTCTTCCTGAGATTTGTTATTTGATGGCTGGTTCAGATCCCCAATCATACTATTCAGCCCATCGAGATCCGAGATGGAAAAGTGCCATGGATGAAGAGTACAGTTCTCTTCAAAAGAACAATACATGGGAGCTAGTTTCTCTTCCACCTGGAAGAAAATTAGTGAAGTGTAAATGGGTCTACCGTACTAAAGTTGCTGCTGATGGCACTATCAGAAAATATAAAGCAAGGTTGGTGGAAAAAGTTTTTTCCCAAGTCCAAGGAGTGGACTACACAGAGACCTTTGCCCCGGTTGCAAAGATGGATTCCATCCGCCTTGTTTTAGCTATTGCCGCATCCAAGCACTGGGAAGTGCATCATATGGATGTGAAGAGTGCATTTTTACATGGAGACCTTGCTGAAGAGGTCTATATGCAGCAGCCAGAGGGTTATACATCAGATCCATCATTGGTTTGTAGATTGAAGAAATCTTTGTACGGGTTAAAACAGGCCCCAAGAGCTTGGTACGCAAAGATGGACTCCTTCCTTCTTTCTCAGAATTTCCAAAGATGCAAATCTGATCCGAATGTCTATCTTCAGCGAGTTAAAGGTAATTTGTTGGTTATTGTACTTTATGTTGATGATCTGCTTATTACTGGTAGCACACTTACTTCAATAAACAAGCTAAAATCTGCCTTAAATCTAGCTTTTGACATGAGCGATTTGGGCTTGCTGAGTCACTTTTTGGGCTTGGAGATAGCTCAAAATTTTGATGGGATCACTATATCTCAGCAAAAATATGCTTCCGACCTGTTATTGAAGTTTAATATGGCTGAATGTAAGGCAGCCCCGTTCCCATTCCTCTCAGGAATCAGTCTTGAGGAGGGAGATTCCACACCGCTTGCAGATTGCAGTATGTATCGACAGTTGATTGGTTCACTACTTTATTTGACACATTCACGGCCTGATATCTCATATGCCGTGAGTGCCGTGTCAAGATATATGCAGCAGCCACATGAGCTTCATTGGCGAGCAGCCAAGCGGATCTTGCAGTATGTGCAAGGTACGAGACAGTTTGGCATACATTATGCTGCAGATTCTGAGCTAGATTTCATTGGTTTTACTGATTCAGATTGGGCAGGTGATAGCATTGATCGGAAGTCCACTTCCGGTTATGTTTTCATGATTGGTCATGGTGCTATTTTCTGGTCCAGCAAAAAGCAAGCAGCCATTGCACTTTCTTCAGCAGAGGCAGAGTATCGAGGGGCAGTCAATGCCTGCATTCAGGCAGTTTGGTTGCAGGGTATTCTTTCCGAGTTTGGTTTTGGTGGCACTACTTCGACTGTCCTATTTTGTGACAATCAAAGTGCTATCAAGATCTCCACAGATCCAGTTCAGCGGCAGAGGACCAAACACATTGAGATTCATATGCATTACATTCGACAGTTGGTGCATGACCGCACCATCATTCTGCAATATTGCCCTACTGATGAGCAAATTGCAGACATCTTCACCAAGAGTTTCACTGAGAAGAAGTTCTCTTACCTCCGTTCACTGTTGGGGGTGAGTTCCATCATGGTGGAGACAGATTGATTCATTATTATGCTTTAGCTTGAGGGGGGGCTTTCTTCCCACTGGGTTTTCCCTCTTTCCTCACTTAGTTTATTTTCAGCATTTTTTGGATTATTGTATTGGGGTGACCTTTGGTCTTAGTTACCAGGGCCCCACATTATTTTAGTTGGCACATCATAGTCTAGCTTGAGGGGGGGTGTTCGGATATCCACATCATCTATTTCAGGGTACATATCTATTTCAGGATCATCTATTTCAGGATACATATCTACTTCAGGATCTTGCATGATCTATTTCAGGATATGCAGCTGCATGCACTTGCATGCATCCCAGTCACCAGTTTGATGCCTCCAGCACCTTATCCACCTTCTTCTAGCACCCGGGATCCACTTACCACAGAGTTTTAGCCCTCCTAAGCTGAAAGGCGCCCTCTTCTCACCTACTGCCAGAGAAGGGCGCACTTGTTCACCTACCACTGCAGATTCACTCCAGTTACATTCAGTTAGCTCCGATTCTCCCTGATTTGAGGCTAGTTTCTCTCCTGACTGACTGTTTCACCTCTGATTGACCTCCAGTTCGATTAGGTGACTTGTTCTGACTCCAGTTAGCCTCCCATGCGCCCCCACTGAGCCTCCAGATCCTATATCAGTGCTACACACTTCAGTTACACTTATTACACTCAGTTAGACTCAGATTGACACCTGGATGACTGGTTGTTGTGATTGATGAGCAACACCGATGATTGATGAGGACTCCTAGATAGAGTCAAGCTACTCCATTTATGTGATTGGAATGACCTCCTTAGGCAATTCGAATTGCTCAGTCATTGTGACAGTTTGTATTGTAATTCATTCACCCTTTCTGGGATAGAGAGCACTGCTGCATGTTTTGCACAGTTTTGCACCATATTTTCTATGTTCATCTGTTGTGATTGATTTACTTGTTCATTAGATCTGCTGTGACTAATTTTACAGTCTCACTTGACCACAAGAGAGAATTATCCACAACATAACTAGCGGCTCAACTAGAGAAGAGTTCTTATTCTTTCCTAGTTTTGTTTCCATAAACCATTTCTTGTTTTTGTCCCTTATTGAGCACTGGATTTTCAGTTGAAGTATATAATATAATATACCATTGGAAATCTTGGAAAATTATCTTTCCAATGAGTTTGACCTTTCCTCAATCTGATCTCTAAGTTAAAAATATATGGCATTCGAAAAGTTGTCATAACCATGACCCAAAATTCTGAAAGATACCCATATTTGAAATGCACATCTCCCTCTCCTGGACTCCATTTGTGATGATTTCTTTTTTAAAATTGGGTGGTGTTATAATCCAAAGTTCCACTTTGAGTGTCATTTCACCTTGTCATGGTTTATCCCCATGTGAAACCTAACGACGTTTCCTCCTAATGCATGTCAAAACTTACTCTCACCTAGTTGGTCCCCTATTTGGCCTTCCTTGGAAACCTTAGAGCCAACTCCAACTTTCTTAAGAAAAAAGAAACCTCATCAAAGTCACTTGGCACATCATTTTTCCCACTTTGAAAGAATTTTCGCACCCTGCTAGTGGTGCAAGGCACGAAAATTCCCCTTTTTTGTGACTTGCATACCTACTAGGGTGCAAAAATCACAACTTCGTCGCATTTCTCTCAGTGTTGGGGGCGCAAAAATCCCTTCAACCACCTTACCCTTTGAATTTGGTATCTTCGATTCTATGGAGAAACTTTAGGGATGATGATTCATATCGAATCCCATCTCTTCCTTCTTCCTTGTTGTGAGTCAGCTCCTTGATCCACCTTCTACTCCTTGAGATCCATTATTATCTCCTAGTGGTTGGCCTCCCAAACCCTATAAGAAAGTGTCATGGCTAAGCTAGGGGGAGATCATTTGAGGCATCAAACCTATGGTCTTACGATTTTTGCAGAGGTAGCAAGGAAGGAGTCTTTGGAGCTTGAGGTTTGCTTGGACATCAAGGGATCACTTTGTAAGTTTCTCCTAGTTTCCATTAATATAACTTGTCTTACTTTCCCATTTCATGTGTTATGTTTCAATCATTAGCATGGAGTGTTTCTAATCTGATTTAGATCTCAACTAGTATACAAGGTATTTGGATATTTTCTTTTCTTTTTGTTTGCTTGATTCAAACAAGTTTTGCTCATGAGATTCGAGATGGGAGCTAGAAACAAGATAAACATCTGGTTCAAGGTGAGTTACATCGGTTCTTTCTCTTTGAATACATTTAATATTTGTATGCATTGTTAGATCTAGGATCTTAAGGTAGCATTTGTTTTTTTGTTGTCTTAGATTAGGATTAGTTAATCTCAGTTTGATCTAAGGGTAAATCTAACTATCCGTTGTTGATGTATTTGTAACTTCGGAAGATATTCACTTGTATATTGTATTTGTACTTTATTGTATCCCCAACGGAGATGTATTATTCCTCTGATTGGAAGTGTCATCAATTGTACTTGCAAGTGTAACAAGTTATATTGTAAGTGTCGTAACTTATACTTGATGGGTTATTATACCACCTTGATGGGGTCGGCCTTGTATGATTCATGTGGGTTAAAAGGTTATTAGACCACTCTAGTGGGTTTGGCCCATTCAGTATTATGTTAGGTGGTTAAGTTAGGGCCGACCTAGTTGAGTAAAGGTCAAGTGAAAGTAAAAGTATAAATAGAGAGTGTGACTCTCTCATTTGACACATTCTCTCATTCACTCATTTCACATTAGTGAGAGAGAGGAGGAGTGCGCACTAGTGGAGGAGAAGTAGCTGCTGCAGTCATCTATATCTTGTGTTTGTTCTTTGTGATCTTTGTATTGGTGCTTATTCTATCTCTAAGGAAGTTGCGGGGTTTTTCACCTTCTTGGTTTTCCCCGGTGAAATGTTTTGTGTCTCTTGTCTCTTGTCTCTTATGCTTGATATGTTGTACATGTTGTCCTTTCAGATAAGATCATATATATATTGAATTAAATGATGAAAAAATAACATGGTATTAGATCTAGCCTGAAGGAAGGCATGGTATGGCATTTATGACACTTGTTGCACTTGCGAAAAATTGGAAGCTAGGGCTTGATATAGAAAAAACCAGTCATCGTGACACTTTCTCTATAAATACATTTTGGCGAAGGTTCAGGTTTTGAAGCTTCTACAGGTCAAATATAACATCCCCATGTACCTTCTATCTGAAGAAAAGCATCTAATTCTCTGTACTTTCTGTTTTATGATTCATACAATATAGGGTTTCTTCCTCTTCTAGATATCAATCATAAATAGGTGACATAGGAAAAAAGGTCACAACTTGGGCTAGGAAGCTCCAAATGAAATTCTGTAAAAATTGACAGTAAGGGAATGGATTGTAGTTTCATAGGTCCACTTTTAAGAGGCCAAAGTTGAACCAGTGACATGTGGAACTCCGTAGAACTTCGCTATCCTATTTTATCCCATAAACAAGTCACGTTGCGACATTTGGCATATATTTCTCTCAGAGAATCCATTTGAGGTCAGACCTATGGGGTTGGAAAGATGACAGGTTAGGATACTATGGGGAAAAGGTTCAGACCCTGTGGATCCAAAATTTCAGAGATGCACTAGAATCAATAAGCCACATATTTCTATGAAATAGAATTGGATTATGAGCATTCTCATTTTTGGCTTATTACTGCTGCGGGAAATTAAGGATTTTGACAGAAGTGGAATTTTGGAATGGTCTCAGCATAGGATTACTCTCCTAAAAAAAATCAAAATTTAGAGACCAAGATCAATGTTTTTGATTGGGAAGAACCCCAAGCATTATCAAACCCTAGTTCGAGATTTTGATCAGAAAGGTGGAAAATTAGGGTTTCTGCAAAAGTTGAAATTTTTTGAATATGAGACCACAGATGGAAGCTCCTCAGAAAAATCGAAGCTTAGGGTACATGATCGAATTTTTTAGTTAGGAAGAAGATCGGACTTTATTAAACCCTAGTTCGGGATCCTATCTAGAAGATCCAGAAGTTTCAAAGGCAATTTTGAAGGGTCAAATTTTGCAGTTTTCAAAATTGAAGTATACCAGCTTGATCAACTCAACAAGGCACATCTTTCCATCCATTCAGAAGTTTGAAATTCAAAATTTGAATTTTTAGGGTTTCTCTGACAAACCTTAATCCAGCTCCAGATCCAGTTTCAACAAATCAAAGTGGATTTGGTTAATCCTAGAAGAGAATGAATTGGTCACCTACTTAAGTGAAGAAGTTCCAGTTCTAGAGGGAGATGAGGCTAAGGCCTTACATAAGAATGCTACAAGAAATTTCAACAGGTATGACTTGAGGAGATACAAGTATGTTTTTGAGATCTGTTCGTGATTAAGGTTATGATATGTTTGTCTTCATATTATTGAGGTTAGTACAATATTGATTAATTTTAGACTTGTCTTATCACCCTAGTAAAAGTATGAATGCATGTGAATGGTAGGAGACATTCATTGATTAGGGTTATGAAACTTATGATTGTACTAATGCACTGTGGTATTGTATGAGGATGATGTTGTCTGCTAACATGAAAGGTACAAATCAAGAACATATGACCACGGTGACACGAAGACAAAGACTCATGGATCACATAGTAGCTCTACTTACGAGGTATGTATAATTTGGTTCTACAATGGTTAACTTATGAGCTATGCAGGTTACTAGCACAAGTCATTGAAGAGAACAAGAAGACATTATATGGGTATGTTAGACATAACTAGCAAGCATGATAATCCAGGTATGTTTTTCCTATATCAAGTTAGAATCCTACCTTGTGTTAGGATATTATACTTTTGTATTAATGATCATGATTATTCTTGAAGTTAGAAGTTTAAGTAATCAAGGGTTTATGCATATTATGTTTCTTACTTTGACTGGTGATATGACTAACAAAAAGAGTCTTATGGTCGAATAAGAATATGCATGAGTAAAAGAAGTCTTCCTAAAACCTTGAATACTAACGTCTATTACCTATGTATGAAATTATCATGACCATACATATTTAAGATTATTTAGAATCATAATGTTTTGATAGTACTGAGATTGTACTAATGAATGTATCATTATGTATGAGATCTTGAGGATGACACAATGATGACACTAGTGCACATTTAAGCATGCATAATGGTCCAAGATGGATATAAGTTCAAGTACAGATAATCAAGGAAGCAAAGATCAAGAGGGAGCACACTCCAGTAGTTCCTGCATGGAAGCAAAGATTGAGAGGGAGTCCACCCTACAACTAAACAAAGGTAAGTATTTGAATTGTCATATATATGATTACTTAAATGATGCTTTCCAGTCATACTTATGTTCCTATATTTAGGATGTATATTATGCATATTAGAAAAGTTAAATTAACGAACAAGATACTACTAATATGCAAGCAATGGGTAAGTGGCCTATGGTATTGTACAACATTCCATTGCTACTTATCTAGAATGAAACCTCTTTGCTGACATGTTGGGAGTTGTGCACACTCTTAACAATGTTCTGGTAGAGATGGAAGGCATCTAGAAAGTTATGAGATATGGATAAATGTTGTATTGAAGCATTGGCTAAAATAATTGCATGAATTTATGACATATGTCTTTATGAGTAAGAATTTGTTCTAAAATATATAAGATGTTTCTAATCATGCAATTGAACTTGCCTTGTAGGAAAGACTGTGTACCATCACCTACAAAAGAAGGACTACAACATTTGTTCCAGCAACGAAGTTCAAAGAAAACTATCTACTGAAGATATTAAAGAATATGAAGTTCCCAAGATCTGGGATGTAGTAATGGAAGAATGCCATGATCAAGGAATACCAGTCGATCATGAAGAATGATGTTTGGGATGTGGTCCCAAGACCTGAAGGGAATTCTGTTCTAAATTCCAAGTGGATCTATAAGATCAAGCATGTTGCAGATGGTAGCATAGAGAAATACAAGGTGAGGTTTGTAGCTCGTGGCTTCTCCCAGAAAGAGGGAATAGATTATGAAGAGACTTTTTCTCCTGTAGCCAGATACAATTCCATCAAAATAGTACTTGCTATGGCTGCAGTGATGAAATGCAAGATACACTAGATGGATGACAAGATAGATTTCTTGAATAGTGTAGTCGAAGAGGAAGTGTATGTGGAGCAGCCACTTGGTTTTGAGACACATGACAGGGAGTCATATGTGTGTAGGTTGAAGAAAGCCTTATATGGCTTGAAGCAAGCTCCTAGGACTTGGTATGGTAGGATAGATAGTTTCCTATCCAGTTTAGGCTTTACTAAGAGTAAAGCGGATTCCAACCTTTATTACAACGTTGAGGAAGGAAATCCAATGATACTACTACTGTATGTGGATGACCTGTTGTTACAGGTGAGGATGGGTTGATTGCCGGCACAAAGAGGAAGCTTGCTGCCGAGTTCGAGATGAAGGAATTGGGGATGATGCATTACTTTCTAGGCATGTCGGTGTGGCAGAGTGCAGATGGAATCTTCCTTGGACAAGGGAATTATGTAGTAGAGATCCTGAAGCAGTTCAGGATGATGGATTGCAAGGCCATGGCCACACCTATGGCTGTTGATGTATGTGTAACTTCAAAATGTATTTCATCTATATTTATTGTACTCCTATAGAGATGTATTATTCCTCTATACGGAAGTGTTGTCATTTGTATTGACAAGTGTCACAAGTGGTGTAACTTGCTGATGGGTTATTAGACCACCTAGTAGAAGGGTCGGCCCAGAATAATGTAACCTGGGGTTATTAGGCTGAGTTAGACAAGTCGGCCCCATAGGTTTATTAGGCAGCATAGGACAAGTATAAATAGAGATCGGAGATCTCTATTTCATTCACTTCATTACTCACTTATCCATCACTCGAAAAGTGGTGCACATGTGAGAAGGAGGATCAGCTTCTAAGAGGAAACTATCTCTATGTACTTGGGTTGTATTATTTCTCTATCTATCTCTGAGGAAGTTGTGGGGTTTTTCACCTTAGTTTTTTCCCCACAGAAAGTCTGTGTGTCTATTTTCTCTTATGTTTGCATCTTGTGATGATTGATAAGCTTGCTATGATTGATATGCATTGATATACTGTACATGTTATTCTCTCAGTAAAGATCCTAGAGTATTTTGAATTAATGCTAAAAAATTAACATGGTATCAGAGCTAACCTGAGAAGAAGACCTTATGCAGTGGCAGAAACTAGGGTTTCTTATTTATTGGGTTTCTCTCCATAGATTTTGGAAAAGCAATATGATAGATTGACTCTCGTCAGCAAGGTGAATCTTTTTGTCCAATCAGAATTCCATTCTGAGCACTTTCAATTTTGGCCCTAAAAATTATGGTTTCCACAAAAATAGGAATTTTTGAAATCTGAAGACATAGCTGGAAGCTCCTTTGAAAAATCAAAGTTTAGAGATTTGGATCGAGATTTTTGGCTAGGTAAATCTCCGGGAAACTCAAAACCTAATTCAGGGTCCTCCCTAATGAACCCATGAAGACTAAAAGGAATTTATGAAGGGTGAAGCTTTGTAAATCTCAAATTCTGAATACACCAAGTTGATCAGCTCATCAAGGCGCATCTTTCTATCCTTTCAGAAAGTTGAAATTCACATTTTGAATTTTTATTGTTTCTCTGACAAACCCTAATCCGGGACCAGATCCAGTTTTTAGCAAATCAAGTGGTAAGACCTAAATATTTTCTATTTCCATTTGAAGTACTCCTTAAGATGTCTCACCACACCAAGCATGAGGATAATCTTGAAGGGGCTGATAAATTCCGAGCATGGAATTATAGGATTGGGTTAATCCCGGAAGAAAATGAGTTGGACACTTACACAAGGGAAGAGGTCCCTGTCCTAGAGGAAGAAGAGGCTAAAACCCTCCACAAGAAGCACTTGGTCAAGGCAAAGAGGATCATTGCTGATTCTATCAAGGACCATCTCATCCCACATGTGTCATCTCTAAAGACACCCAAAGAGATGTTTGATTCCTTGACCAAGCTATTTGAAGGGAAGAACATAAATCGAAAGATGACCCTACGGAACCAATTGAAAGGGGTAAAGTTTTAGAATGGAGAAACCATTCAATCTTATTTTTCTACGGTCTCTCAGATCAAGGAACAACTAGAAGCAGTGCATGAAATGGTGGAGAATGGTGAAGTTTTCATGACCACTCTGAATGGCCTACCTAGGTCATGGGATTCCTTTATTCAAGGAATTTGTGCAAGAATGAAGTTGATCTCCTTCAACAGACTGCGGAAAGAATGTTCTCAAGAAGAAGCTAAGCTCATGGACCGAGAAGAAAAGATGGGAAATGAAGATCAATCTCTCACAGCACATACCAAGAAAGGTAAGTTCAAGAAGGAGCCATCTCATAATAGAAGACCTTCTTACCACCATCACCAAAAGGGTAAGAAGGATCTGAGATGCTTCACCTATAATGAGAAGAGACACTTTTCTATAGATTGTCCCAAGAACAAAAAGGGTTCCAACAACAACCAAAATAAGGGAAACAAGAAGAGATATCATGCTTATGTTGCTGAGGATGATTAACCTCCCAAGAAGAAGGCTAGAGCAGAAAGTGATGATGACTCATCAAGCGAAGAAGAGTATGTTCTATACTCTTCTCTCACAGGTACTATTTCTCATGGTTGTAATGATTGGTTAACTGAGTGTGGCTTCTAAACACATGACTAGGTTTAAAGAATATTTTGTAAATTTATCTGAACATGAATCACCCCATAAGGTGAAAATTGGGGGTGATTATCAATACCCTATCAAAGGAAGTGGGGAAGCCTCCTACAACCTAGACTCTGGAAAGTCTTTGAAGATGAAAGATGTTTTATTTGTACCTGGGATCAAGAAGAACCTACTCTCCATCTCTGCATTAGATGCAAAGGGCACGAGGGTTGCATTTGTAGATGGCCAAGTCCTAACATGGCCAAAAGGTAAAACTATTGATGAAGCAGTGGTGATTGGAGAGCAAGAGGGAGGATTGTATAAATTGAAGGGACAACCTGAACATGCCATGGTACATGAATCCATGGAGCCAAGTGAAATTTGGCGTAGAAGGCTTGCTCATGTGCACTATAGAGCACTCCCAATTGCAAGCAAAGCTGTAGAGGGTCTTCCTGAAATCAAGACCAAACATGAAGGTATTTGCAAAGGATGTGCAAAAGGAAAGAACATAAAAAAGGCATTTCCAAGCAATGAAAGCAAGGTAAAAGGAATCTTGGAAATCATCCACTCTGATGTATGCAGTCCAATGTCATCCAGTTCTCTGAGTGGGTATGTTTACTATGTCTCTTTCATTGATGATTTCTCCAAGAAGACTTGGGTTTACTTCTTAAAAGGAAAGTATGAAGTGTTTGATCAATTCAAGGAATTCAAAACCTTGATGGAGAATCAAACCAATAAGAAGATCAATACATTCAGATCCAACAATGGAGGTGAATTCACTTTAGGTGATTTCAAGAAACTATGTAGTGATTCAGGAATTAAGAGGGAGTTGACTGCTCCCTACAATCCACAACAGAATGGAGTTGCAGAAAAAAAAAATAGAACAATCATGGAAGCAGCACGGGAAATGCTGCATGACCAGGATCTACCTATGCATCTATGGGAAGATGCAGCTAGGATAGTTGTGTATGTGTAGAACATAACACCCCACAAGATATTGGACAATAAGACACCAGAAGAGGTCTTCTCTGGTAAGAGACTTGAAGTTAGCCATCTCAGGATATTTGGTTGTCCAGTATATATACATGTTGCAAAGGAAAAGAGGACAAAGCTAGATCCTTCAGGAAAGAAGGGTATCTTTGTGGGTTACAGTGAAAGCTCGAAGGCTTACAGAATATACTTTCCAGGGTTTAAGAAGATTGATGTCAGTAGGGATGTAACATTTGATGAAAACTTAGCATTCATCAAATCAAGGAAGACACCTATTGAAGATCATGAAGAACCAAAGGAAACCAGATTTCAAGACACTACTATGACTAAAGCAATTCCAAATGTTGATCGTGAAATTGAAGATCAGCAAGAACCTGTAGATCCACCTCGTGAGAAGGACTCTTCAAGATGCAGAAAGATATGGCATTCCAGAAGAAGAACATAGAGCAAAGAAGAGAACTAGATCACATACCAGCTATGTTGCTCTACTCTATGATATTATGAACAAAGAACCTTCCAGTTATGAAAAGGAAGCAGAAAAGAAAGAATGGAAGGATGCCATGGTTGTGGAATATCAGTCGATCATGAAAAATGATGTTTGGGATGTAGTCCCAAGACCTGAAGGGAAGCCTGTTGTGACTTCCAAATGGATCTACAAGATCAAGCATCCTGCAGATGGCAACATAGAAAAATACAAAGCAAGATTTGTAGCTCGTGGCTTCTCCCAGAAAGAAGGAATTGACTATGAAGAGACCTTTGCGCTTGTGGCCAGATACACTTCCATTAGATCAGTACTTGCTCTGGATGCAGTGATGAAATGGAAGATACACCAGATGGATGTCAAGACATCTTTCTCGAATGGTGTAGTTGAGGAGGAAGTGTATGTGGAGGAGGCACTTGGTTTTGAGACACATGACAAGAAGTCATATGTGTGCAGATTGAAGAAAGTCTTGTGTGGCTTGAAGCAAGCTCCTAGGACTTGGTATGGTAGGATGGACAGTTTTATATCTAGCTTGGGCTTTACCAAGAGTAAAGCGGATTCCAACCTTTACTACAAGGTTGAGGAAGGAAATCCTGTGATACTACTCCTGTACGTAGATGACCTGTTTGTTACAGGTAATGATAGTTTGATTGTTGATACCAAGAGGAAGCTTGCTGTCGAGTTTGAGATGAAGGACTTGGGGATGATGCACTATTTTCTAGGCATGGAGGTGTCGCAGAGTGCAGATGGTATCTTCCTTGGACAAGGGAAGTATGTAGTGGAGATCCTAAAGAGGTTTGGGATGATGGACTACAAGGCCATGGTCACACCTATGGCATCAAACCTAAAGCTTCTGTGTGATGCTTCATCTGATTCGGTTGATGTCACTGTGTATTGTTAGATGATTGGGTCCTTGATGTACCTGACGAAAACAAAGCCATATATTTGGTTTGTGGTGAACACATTGAGCCAATTCCTAATGGATCCCAGAGGTGTTCACCTGGTTGCTGCAAAGCATATTCTGAGGTACCTGAAGGGTATGGTTGAGTATGGGCTCAAGTATGATGCGAATCAAAAGTTTAACTTGCAGGGTTATGTTGATTCAGATTGGGCAAGCAATGCTGCAGATAGGAAGAGAACTTCTAGGTGCTGCTTCAGTATGGGATCAAGTGTCATATCTTGGTTTAGCAGGAAGTAGTCTTGCGTAGCACTGAGTACAGCCGAGGCAGAGTGTGTTGCAGCATGTTCGGCTAGCTGTGAGGCAGTATGGCTCTGGAAAATTTTGTCTGAGTTATTTGATCTCCTGCTAGAGGCTACTGGTATCTTTTGTGACAACTAGAGTTGTGTGAAGCTGTCTAAGAACCCGATGTTCCATGATAGGTCGAAACACATTGAGATCAAATATCACTATATCAAGGATATGGTGCAGAGAGGAGCAGTGAAGCTGTTGTATGTTGCGACGGATGAGCAGGTTGTAGATGTGATGACGAAACCACTAGCCAGAGTGAAGTTCGAGTACTTCAAAGAGAGGCTTGGTGTTATTCAGATTGATGACACTTCGAGGAAGAAGTGATGGAGACATTTGCTGGAGCCATTCAAAGCATGGTGAGAGGAGGATCCTTCCCATGGCTGTGGATATAAGTGCTGGATGATGAGCATCAAGATGATGCTCCAGTTACTACTCTATATATGCATCATGTTGGATGTTTGGATATGATTAGTTGGATCATTTATATGTATATGCATCATGTTGGATGCCTTGATATGATCAATTGGATCATTTATATGTATATTCATCATGTTGGATGATTGGATATGATCAGTTGGATCATTTATATGTATATGCATCATGTTGGATGCTTGGATATGATCAGTTGGATCATTTATATGTATATGCATCATGTTGGATGTTGGATATGATCAGTTGGATCATTTGTATGTATGTTTGCATCATGTTGGATGCTTGGACCATGTATCTGTATATGTATCAGGTGGATACGTTGTATGATCAGGTAGATCATGTATGTTGACATATATCAGGTGGATACTTTGTATGATCAGGTAGATCATGTATCTGTGTATGTATCAGGTGGATACATTGTATGATTAGGTGGATCATGTGTAATGATATGTATCAGGTAGATATTTGGTGTGCATCAGTTGGATGCATTATATGATCAGGATGATCATGGATGATGAGCTTCAGGATGTTTCTCCAGATGAAATGCATCAGGACGATGTAGTGATGATGATCAGGTTGATCATGTGATGATGTACATTAGGGTGATGTATGGTGAGTATCATGTTGATACTCTATGGTCATGGACAGGTTGTGCAGATGAGCATATAAGTAGACCTGGGAGATCTGGACAGGATGAAAAAGGCCTCAGATGCTCTTTCGAGGCATTGCTCTAGGAGGACATATAAGTAGACCTAGGAGATCTGTTCAGGATGAAAAAGGCCTCAGATGCTCTTTCGCGGCATTGTCCTATGGCATGTAAGTAGACCTGGGAGATCTGGACTAGATGAAAAAGGCCTCAGATTCTCTTTCGAGGCATTGCCATGACCACATGTAATAAGTCCTGGAGATCTGGACAGGATGAAAAAGGCCTCAGATGCTCTTTAGCGATCCTGCTTGGCAAGACACTCTTTCAAGGTTTTGTGGTGGGGGTCACAAGTAATAAGTCCTAGAGATATGGATAGGATGAAAAAGGCCTCAAATGCTCTTTAGAGATCTTGCTTGGCAAGCCACTCTTTTAAGGTTTTGTGACAGTCACATGTAAAAGATCCTGGGAGATCCTACAGGTAGAACTGTGTTCTCATAACAACCTAGGATGCTCTTGCGAGGTTTTGTGATGCACGTAATAAGTCCTGAAGATTCCACAGTATGGCCAGTGATGATGAAGACCTGCAGGTGATGGGCCTACATCCAGTATGAAAAAGGACTGGCTCTATAGAACTTCCTATGACAAGTAGATAAGAGATTGATTGAGATAGTAGTAGCAGTGACGATGACTATGATTTAAGGACAATGATTCATTGATGATGATCCAGAGAAGAAGACTTGTGCCTGCAGATCTGCGTCAAGAAATACCTTCCTAGTTAAGAGGGAGTGTTGATGTATATGTAACTTCAGAATGTATTTCATCTATATTTATTGTACTCGTATAGAGATGTATTATTCCTCTATACGGAAGTGTCGTCATTTGTATTGACAAGTGTCGCAAGTGGTGTAACTTGCTGATGGGTTATTAGACCACCTAGTAGAGGGGTCGGCCCGGAATAATGTAACCTGGGGTTATTAGGCTGAGTTAGACAAGTCATTCCCATAGGTTTATTAGGAAGAAAAGGACAAGTATAAATAGAGATCAGAGATCTCTATTTTATTCACTTCATTACTCACTTATCCATCACTCGAAAAGTGGCACACATGTGAGAAGGAGGATCAGTTGCTAGGAGGAAACTATCTCTGTGTACTTGGGTTGTACTTTGGTTGTATTATTGCTCTATCCATCTCTGAGAAAGTTGTGGGGTTTTTCACCTTAGGGTTTTCACCACGGAAACTCTGTGTGTCTATTGTCTCTTATGTTTACATCTTGTGATGATTGATATGCTTGCTATGATTGATATGCATTGATATATTGTACATGTTATTCTCTTAGTAAAGATCCTAGAGTATTTTGAATTAATGTTAAAAAATTAACAATGGCATCGAACTTGAAGCTATTATGTGATGCTTCATCTAAGTTGGTTGATGTCATGATGTATTGTCAGATGATTGGGTTCTTGATGTACTTGATGAACACTAGACCAAATAATTGCTTTGTGGTGAACACCTTGAGCTAGTTTCGGACAGATCCTAGACATATTCACCTGATTGCTGTAAAGCATATTCTGAGGTACCTGAAGGGTACGGTTGACTATGGGCCCAAGTATGATGTGAATCAAAAGTTTAACCTAGAGGGTTATGTTTATTCAAATTAGGCAGGTAGTGCTGCAGATAAGAAGAGCACTTCAGGGTGCTACTTCAGTATGGGATCAGGTGTGATCTCTTGGTTTAGTGGGAAGCAATCCCACGTAGCACTGAGTATAGCCAAAGCAGAGTATGTCGCAACTTGTTCAACTAGTTTTGAGGTAGTATGGCTTAGGAAGATACTATCTGAGTTATTTGATCTCCCATTGGATGCTACCTGTATCTATTGTGACAACCAGAGTTGTGTGAATTTGTCAGAGAAACCGATGTTCCATGACAGGTCGAAGCATATTGAGATCAAATATCACTATATCAGGGATATGGTGTAGAGAGGAGCAGTGAAGCTCCTATATGTTGCGACAGATGAGCAGATTGCAGATGCGTTGACCAAACCACTAGCCAGAGTGAAGTTTGAGTACTTCAGAGAGAGGCTTGTTGTTCTTCAGATAGAAGATACTTCAAGGAAGAAGTGATGGGACACATTTGCAGGAGCCATTCCAAACATGGTGGTAGGAGGATCCTCCCATGGCTGTGGATGTAAGTGTTGTGTGATGAGCATTAGGACGATGCTTCAGATGACATACATCAGGATGATGATATGACGATGATCAGGATGATCATGTGTGATGAGCATCAGGATGATACTCTGGATGATATGCATCAGGACGATGCTATGACGATGATCAGGATGATCATGTGTGATGAGTATCAGGATGATACTCTAGATGATATGCATTAGTACGATGCTATGATGATGATCAGGATGATCATGTGATGATGGTGTGCATCAAGTTGATGCATCATGTGATTATGATTAGTTGGATCATGAGTATCGGGATGTTACTTTGACGTCATGGATAATATGTGGTAGGTTGTGCAGTAGCATGTAAAAGATCCTCAGGGATCCGATAGGTTGAGCTATGTGCTCGTAATCAGTCCTGGGATGCTCTTTCAAGGTTTTTCTAGAGAGGTATGTGATCAGTCCTGGAGATCAAATAGGTTGAGCTGTGTGCTCGTAATAAGTCTTGGGATGCTCTTTAGAGATCTTGTCGGTCGTTCTTAGGCACGTAAAATGTTCCTGGGATAATCTTTTAAGGTATTTCCTATTCACATGTAATCAGTCCTGGACATCCGATAGGTTGAGCTGTGTATTCATAGTAAGTCCTGGGATGATCTTTAGAGATATTTCTGGTTGTGCCACGGCACGTAAACTGTTCCTAGGATGCTCTTTAAAGGAATTGTGAAGGGATGCATGTAATCAGTCTTGGGAGATCTTTCCGATCATGTTTAGGCACATAAAATGTTCCTGGTATGCTCTTATTAGGTATTGCGTCAGCACATAATTAGTCCTAAGAGTCCACCTCTATCAGATCATTCACATAGATGATGAAGACCTATAGGAGGCTAGCCCTACACCCAGCATGAAAAAGGGTTGGCTCTGTAGAAATTCCTATGATGAGAAGAATTCAGAGATAGCCCAATGATTGAGATGATGAGTACAACAGTAGTGACAATGATGCTTCGTGATCTAGTGATGATGATCCAGCTCCAGAATTGAAGGCTTGTGCCGATATGTATTGATGACTCGTGTCAAGAGAATACCTTCCGAGTTAAGAGGGACTGTTGATGTATTTGTAACTTCAGAAGATATTCACTTGTATACTGTATTTGTACTTTATTGTATCCCCAACGGATATGTATTATTCCTCCGATTGGAAGTGTCGTCAGTTTTACTTGCAAGTGTCGCAAGTTATATTGTAAGTGTCGTAACTTATACTTGATGGGTTATTAGACCACCTTGATGGGGTTGGCCCTGTATGAGTCATGTGGGTTAAAAGGTTATTAGACCACCCTAGTGGGGTCAGCCCAGTCAGTATTATGTTATGTGGCTAAGTTGGGGATGACCTAGTTGAGTAAAGGTCAAGTGAAAGTAAAAGTATAAATAGAGAGTGTGACTCTCTCATTTGATACATTCTCTCATTCACTCACTTCGCATTAGAGAGAGAGAGGAGGAGTTTGCACTAGTGGAGGAGGAGTAGATGCTATAGTCATCTATATCTTGGGTTTGATCTTTGTATTGGTGGTAATTCTATCTCTGAGGAAGTTGCGGGGTTTTTCACCTTCTTGGTTTTTCCCGGTGAAATGTTTTGTGTCTCTTGTCTCTTGTCTCTTATGCTTGATATGCTGTACATGTTGTTCTTTCAGTTAAGATGCTATATATATTGAATTAAATGATGAAAAACTAACATCCGTAAGATGGATTTACTACTATAGAAATTAGCGACTCCATTGGCTTAGATCTAGTTTTCATTTGGTTTTGAAATCTTGTTTTTCTTTCCATTTGATTCCTTTCCTCTGCATATTTTCAACTTTTTTTACCTCTGACATCATTTTGGTAGTCTACTTTTTGTTCTATGGGTTTGCAAACCCAAGAAAAGATAAACTGTTTTTCAAAACTTGCATCCCTACCTTATCACAATGAATATTCGCGCCCGCTGCATACTTACCAGTGCGAAAATTCCCAAATTTCTGCAACCCAGTAGTGTTCTAGACTGCGATAATCCTTAGATTTCACGCCCGGGTTACCTTTCACATTGCAAAAATTCCCCATGTGTCCATACAAGTTGTTTTTTGCTTGTTTGATTTTTTATTTATGATCGTTTGGATTGATTTCATCTCTCTGGCATCGATCAGGCTTGTGTGACCCCAAGTTAACCCCTGCATCATCTTGCATTTGCTTTTTGAACCTCTTTTAAGCATTTGCTTGGATTCTTGAGTGAATTGGTAGAATTTTAAGTGCATTGGAAGTTAGGGCATTGTTTCAATCACCCACTACACCCTTACAACCTTCTTACACTTCTGCATTCAGTTTGCATACTCACTTTGATCTTTATAAGTGATTTTGAATCACAATTTGGTTTGTTTGATTGATTTTTCATTGGTTTGGTTTTCATGAGTTAAGGTGACAAGAAACTTAGTTTGTTTTCCTTCTTGAAATTTTATTGCAAAAGTGATTTTTATTGAAAATTCAAGGCAAGATTTGTTATATTCATTTTGATCCTTGGAAGAAGTATTGGAAATTTTTATTACTTGAAAATTTTTCTTTTCATTTCAATTCATATAATTGGCTTAGAAAATTTTTCAAACTCTATCTTTATCTCCTTCACTTAAAGATCATAATATTTGTTGCAATTAGAAAACACATTTCATTCACTTTTCATACATTCCACTCATTGGAAGTAGAAAAAGAAAACATTGTTGGACTCATTTGTTTTTGAAAGAGTAGTTGTAGTTTGGCATAAAGGAAAAATACAAATATGAATGGTTTTTCTCTTTGAGAAGGTTTGTGCTTGTGTTTATTTCATTTTTGGGATTGAAGAACTCTCTCTTCTTTCTAGCTAGTGATTCATTGACAATAAAAGTGCATTGATTCATTCACATTGCATGGTTTGAGTCAAGCCACAACACCATTGAGTTGCACTTCCGCTACCCGCTTGAGTAAGACAATCAACCATTAAAATTTATACCCTAAGTCAACAAATTTTAACCTCACTTGAGGATACAAAATAAATTTTTAGTTAGGTAGGACATCGAGGATAGGAATTTGAATAATTCTCCCCTATCACTTCACGTATGAAACATAGCTTTTGTCCTTTAGGGTACTAAAATCCTCTTGTATTTGTTGACATAGTTATCAACCAATTTTTTGAGAGGGACTCTCATTCCACGAAGGTAAGCAGCGAGGAACGGTTCTGGATGGACTTTATGGAATGTCGCACTCCACTTAGTACCTAAGGACATCAATTTGTTTTCTTCCTTGTAGTTTTCGGCCTCCATACCAATTCTATGAGGGCTCAAAGGAAGAAGCTCCAGTTAACCTTCTCGGACGTGTCATGAATGAGGTAGCTTAGTGGTTTTTCTTCTAAGGATATTTTACCCAGGATCCCTTTCAGTAGAGGGATATCCTTCCACTTTGGTCTCTCACTTCATATTCGTCAAGTTGGATTTCATCACCTTGCTAAGGATACGATCTGTTGAGGTCTGCAGATACTAGATAGGAAGTTTTCCTGGTATTTCATCTTTTAGAGGTTCTTTTTATTTTCTTAGGGCTCCTTGTTAGCATTTTGGCCATTTTTTTATAGCTCACTTACTGTGACATCAATCCCAATCAATTTATTTGAGCTTGCTCTTTTGGCCTGCGCGGCTTTTCTTTTCCTAACTCCCCTTGTGCACCCTCGGTTGCTCCAGGGTTTTTGAGTTCTTTTTCACAAGACTTTCCCCATAACACTTAATCTAGTTCCATGGAATACCAAAGGAAATCATGTAGACAATAAGGGAAGAGTCTCGAGTCAGTACCTCTAGTTAGCCGACCTTCATCTTCATGCATACCCACACACCCTACTAGCAGACTAGCTAGTTGAGGCCATTGTTCCACCATCACTGAGTACAACACCACTAGTACTATCCCATAAAATAGTACCGTACCTGAGACTATTGCAGTACCACAATCCGTTGCTGCACCAGAAGTCAGCACCGCAGTGGAAACTACTTTAGCTCCCAAGGTTAGTGTCTCACTTGAAACCACTGTTCTACCATAAGTTAGCATCCTTCCAGAGACTAGCACCACTCCAGTGATGCCATCTGTTGAATATTGTAACTTCTAAGAATATTATATTTGTACTTTATTATTTCGGAGATGTTTCATTCCTTCGAGATGATTCTATTGTATATCCAGAGATGTTTATTCCTCCGATGGATTGTGGTAACTAGGGTTATTAGATCTCCCATATGGGGGTCAACCCTACGTTATTTTATTAGGGGTTATTAGACCCTCTTGGGAGAGGTCGGCCCCATAGGGGCAAAAGTCAGTCAGGAAACAAGTATAAATAGAGGAGGATGTTCCTCACTTGTTACATACTTCCATCACTCGAAAAGTAGCACACTTGTGAGAGAGAGGTCTACATAGGAGGTAGAGAAGGAGCTCTAGTGTTGGAGTACATCTTGTATTTTGGTTGATCATCTTATTGAGGAAAATATTTGCTGGGTTTTCTACCCCATGAGGGTTTCCCAGGGTAAAATCTCTATATATCTTGTGATTGTGTTTCTTTCAGTGATCTTGCTAGTCAAATTAGTATAAACTTAACATGGTATCAGAGATAGCCTGAATAGGAAATCTTTCACAAGGTGAAAATATATCTCTCTCTCTTCCGGTGAAGAATTAGGGTTTCTACAAAGTTGGTATTTTTGGATTCTGATTACATGATTGGATAGCCCTGCTCAAAATCAATCTTTTGAGCCCTAGATCAAACTTTTTAGTTGGGTAGAACTTCGGAAAAGTCAAACCCTAGTTTGACAAAAAGTGCAATAAACCAGAAAACCAGAACCAGATTTCTATAGCAGGTTTGAAGTTTGCTGGTCAAGTTTGGAGGCTGAAAAATTGAAGTTTCCATAAAGTAAGTACATCAGTCACCTCACCTTAGTCAAGCCAATCTCCTGGTAAGGTCAATTTTTTCATTTTTTGAAACTTTCAATTTTTGGTAATCTCCCTGATGGCCCCAAGCACTAAACTTGAGGACAAGCTAGAAGGTATAGAGAATTTCCGGGCATGGAAATATAGAATTGTTCTCATTCTTGAAGAGAATGATCTTTCCCAATATATCAAAGATGAAGTTGCAGAACCTGAGGAAGATGAATCCAAAGAGAAGTATAGGAAAGATTTGATCAGGGCAAAGAGAATCATTGCTGATTCTATCAAGGACCACTTGATTCCCCATGTGGCATCCAAGAAGACCCCAAAGGAAATGTATGATGCCCTAGGAAGGATGTATGAAGGAAGGAACATCAACAGGAAGATGAACCTAAGATCTATGTTGAAGAGTACCAAGATGAGCAAAGGAGAATCTATTCAAGACTACTTTTCAAGGGTTTCTCAAATCAAAGAACAACTAGATGCCATTGGAGATACCCTTGATGAAGATAAACTTGTAATGACTTCTCTAAATGGTCTCACTAGACCTTGGGAGTCATTTATACAAACTATGTGTGCCAGAAAAGAAAGTATGAAGTTTGATATAGTATGTGAGGACTACATTCAAGAAGAAGCTAGGGTAGCCAATAGAGAAGCCCTTCTCAAGGAGGATGACCAAGCCTTGGCTACTCACACCAAAAGAAGAAGAAAGGGTCACTTCAAGAAAGTGTACCACAAGGAGTCTCAACCCTCCCATAGATTTAAAAGGAGAGGAGGAACAAACTTAGAAAGAGACATCTCCACAGTCCAATGTTTCAATTGTCTTAAACTAGGACACATTGCTAGAAATTGCACTTCACAAACAAAGAAGAAGAAGTTTGTTCACAAAAGACATCATGCACATATGGCAAGAAAATGATAGTGGATAAGAAGAAGAAGAAGAAGAAGAAGAAGAAGAGGAAAGGCCTCAAAAGAAAAGATCTAAAGTAAAGAAAGAAGATGTGGAAGAATATGTTCTATTTTCGGCACTATTTGGGCCTGTAACACCTAGAGAAGATACATGGCTCATCGATAGTGGTGCTTCAAAGCACATGACAGGTCAAAATAAAACTCTCTCAAGACTTGAAGAAAATACTTCTCCACAAAAGGTATCTCTAGGAGATGATTATCAATATCCCATCAAGGGAATTTGTGAAGCAAGTTATAAGCTTGATTCTGGAACACCATTGAAGATGAAAGAAATTTTGAATGTACGAGGTTTAAAGAAGAACCTACTTTCTATCTTAGCACTATATAAGAAAGGCTTTAGAGTTGCATTCATAGATGGACAAGTACTTATGTGGCCCAAAGGAAAATCAATTGAGGATGCAATTGTTATTGGTGAAGAGGAAGGAGGTCTTTACAAACTCAAGGGTCATCCAAAAGTTGCCCTTGTCCATGAAACCACTAGCCCCAGTGAGCTATGGCATAGAAGGCTTGCTCACATTAACTACAAAGCCCTACCCTATGTAAGAAAGGTAGTTATAGGACTACCAGACTTAAAGGTTTATCATGATGGAACATGCAAAGAATGTGAAAAAGGGAAGAATATCAAGAACCCATTTCCAAAGAGTGAAACAAAGACTAAGAACATCCTAGAGTTAATACATTCAGATGTATGTGGACCAATTCCCACTACATCCCTAAGTGGGTTTGAATACTATGTCTCATTCATTGATGACTATTCAAGGAAGACTTGGATATACTTTCTAAAAGGAAAGAATGAAGTCTTTGGAAAATTCAAAGAGTTCAACGCTTTGATAGAAAATCACTCAGAAAAGAAAATCAAGATTCTCACAACAGATAATGGCGGAGAATATATTTCAAAGTATTTTGAAGACTTTTGTAAGGAAGCTAGAATCAAGAGGGAACTAACCACTCCCTACAATCCCCAACAAAATGGGGTTGTAGAAAGAAAGAATAGAACCATCATGGAAGATGTAAAGACTATGATACATGATCAAGATCTACCCATGTATCTATGGGCTAAAGCAGCTAGGACAACAATCTATGTACAAAATAGACTATCCCATAGTGCTCTTGAATTCAAGACTCTAGAAGAAGTGTTCACAAGAAAGAAGCCTGAGGTAAGTCATCTCAAAATATTTGGATGTCCAGTGTACATTCACATTCCAAAAGAAAAGAGAACCAAGTTGGATCCTTTTGGTAAGAAGGGAATATTTGTTTGATATTGTGAATCATCCAAAGCTTTTAGAATTTACATCCCAGGTTTTCATCATATGGAAATAAGTAGAGGTGTGACATTTGATGAAGAAGCAACTCTCAAAAAATCTAGGAAGTGCCAACTTGAAGAAGTCTATGAAGAAGATACACCTGCTAGAATCATAGAGGCTGTGCCCATACCTGAAGATGCTACACCAGAAGACCATGACATGATAGAACCACAAGAACCCCCCATTACAAACTTATCTAGAAAAAGAAGGCCAGCATGGTTTAGAGACATTATTCAAGGAGCTGAAAAATATGGATCTCCTGAAGGCTCCACTAGAGAAAGGAAGAAACCAAAGCTAGTATCCAATTATGTGGCTTTGATGTGTGATCTTGTGGATCAAGAACCTACTAGCTATGAAGAGGCATTTCAGAAGAATGGGTGGGTAGAAGCAATGACAGAAGAATACCAATCAATAATGAAAAATGATGTTTGGGATATAGTTCCCAAACCAAAAGATAAAAGTGTGGTATCTTCCAAATGGATATTCAAGATAAAATATGTTGTAGATGGTAGCATTGAAAAATATAAGGCAAGATTTGTAGCCAGAGGATTCTCTCAGAAAGAGGGAATTGACTATGAAGAAAAATTTGCACCAGTTGCTAGGTACACTTCCATTAGAACTATTATGGAACTTGCATCTATGATGAAATGGAAATTACACCAGATGGACGTTAAGACAGCATTCCTGAATGGTGTGATTGAAGAAGAAGTGTACATAGAACAACCACAAGGATTTGAGGTTAAAGATGGGAGAACACATGTATGCAAGCTGAAAAAGGCTTTGTATGGATTGAAGCAAGCTCCCAGAGCTTGGTACGGAAGGATCGATAGTTTCT
The DNA here is from genome assembly GCA_027924585.1 of Larix kaempferi. Lineage (NCBI taxonomy): Eukaryota > Viridiplantae > Streptophyta > Pinopsida > Pinales > Pinaceae > Larix > Larix kaempferi. Next base: position 8,068,925 of record BSBM01000963.1, on the reverse strand, counting down.
TGACAAGCATGGGCTTTACCAAGAGTAAAGTTGACCCTAATCTTTATCTCAAAGTTATGGATGATGAACCTGTTATATTATTGTTGTATGTAGATGATCTATTTCTAACTGGAAATGAGAAACAAATTATCGAGTGCAAGAAAAAACTCTCTTCAGAATTTTAGATGAAAGATCTCGGATTAATGCACTACTTCTTAGGTCTAGAAGTATGGCAAGAACCAAAAGGAATCTTTCTAAATCAGGGGAAGTATGCTCTGGGGATTTTAAAAAGATTCAATATGTTAGAGTGTAAAGCCATGGAGACCCCCATGGACTCTAACTTGAAGTTATTAGTTGATGACTCATCAGAGTTAGTAGATGTGACTCTATACAGATAGATTATTGGGTCATTAATGTATTTGAAAAATAACAGACCATACATATGATTTGCTGTAAATACCTTGAGTCAGTATCTAGTGGAACCTAGAAGAGTTCACTTAATAGCTTCAAAGCATGTGATGAGGTATCTAAAGGGTACATTAGATTTTGGTCTATATTATCTTGGAAATCATGAATTCAGATTGCATGGTTACTTAGATGCTGATTGGGCAGGAAGGGTTTCAGATGGGAAGAGTACATCAGGTGGATGTTATTGTCTTGGATCTACCATGATCTCATGGTTCAACAAGAAACAGTCTAGTGTGGCTCTCAGTAAAGCCGAAGCAGAATATATAGTTGCTGGCTCTGCTAGTTGTGAAGCAGTATGGCTTCAGAAACTATTATCAGGATTGTTTGACTTAGAGATGGATCCCACTGTGATTATGTGTGAAAACTAGAGTTGTATTAAGATGACAAAAAATCCAGTGTTCCATGATAAGTCAAAACACATAGAGATCCGATATTTCTATATACAGGATATGGTGCAGAAAGGAGCTATCAAGCTCGAGTATGTGAGCACTGATGAACAAATTGCTGATATATTGACCAAACCTCTGTCTCGAGTAAAGTTTGACTATTTCCGAGACAAGCTTGGTGTAGTTCAAAAGGACCCTCCTCGAAAGGGGGAGTGATGTAGACACTAATGATGAGATTGCCTGCAACGACAGTGAGGTCAATGATGAGGATACCTGTATCGATGATATGCATACTTGTATTGATGATGATATGTATACTTAGGATACTTGTATTACTTGTATTGATGATATGTATACTGAGGATACTTGTATTACTTGTATTGATGATATGTATACTTAGGATACTTGTATTACTTGTATTGATGACATGTATACATGTATTGATGAGGATACTTGTATTGATGATATGTATACATGTATTGATGAGGACACTTGTATTGATGATATATGTACTTGTATTGATAATGTACTAATGAAACCTGTACTGATGAGAATACTATGGGGATTGTATCGTCCCTAGACTTCAGTCCCTTTAATTGATCCGTAGATAGATGTCTTCGAGAATGAAGTCCTTAGTGGACAGGTGGGGATTGTCCCCAGAATTCGGTCCCTTGAATTGATCCATAGACAGATGTCTTTGAGAATGAAGTCCTTAGTGGACAGGTGGGGATTGTATCGTCCCTAGACTTCGGTCCCATGAATTGATCCGTAGGCAGATGTCTTCGAGAATGAAGGTGGGGATTACATTGTCCCCGGACTTAGGTCCCTTGAATTGATCCGTAGACAGATGTCTCCAAGAATAAAGGTGGAGATTGCATCGTCCCCAGACTTAGGTCCCTTGAATTGATCCATAGACAGATGTCTCCGAGAATAAAGGTGGGGATTGCATCATCCCCAGACTTAGGTCCCTTGAATTGATCCGTAGACAGATGTCTTCGATAATGAAGGTGGGGATTGCATTGTCCCCGGACTTAGGTCCCTTGAATTGATCCGTAGACAGATGTCTCTGAGAATTGAATTATAAGACTGCATCATCCCTGGACCTTTGGTTCAAAATGTACATGATTTGGATTGCATCATCCATAAACATGAGATCTGTCTTAAAGTGATAAGGATTGATCATCTTGGAACTTGATCTGGATTGTATCATCCATGGACCTATGTCCTAAAAGAGAGCGGGATTGATCATCCTGTAATATGATCGTGTGTATTGCAAAGTATGCCGAGATGATGATCTAGATGTTGTAGATCGAGATGATGATTCAGATGCTGTAGATCGAGATGATGATCCAAATGCTGTAGATTGAGATGATGATCCAGATGTTGTAGATCGAGACGATGTTCTAGTAACTACTTGAGTTACTGATGATGATGTATTGAAGAAAGCTTCCAATGATTTATAGATGTATCATGTATGATGCAGTCAATGACTCCTTGCTCTTGCAGATGTTGTTATAATATCCTTCTCGTTAAGGGGGAGTGTTGAATATTGTAACTTATAAGAATATTATATTTGTACTTTATTATTCCAGAGATGTTTCATTCCTCTGAGATGACTCTATTGTATATCCGGAGATGTTTATTCCTTCGATGGATTTTGGTAACTAGGGTTATTAGATCTCCCATGTGGGGGTTGACCCTAAGTTATTTTATTAGGGGTTATTAGACCCTCTTGGGAAAGGTTGGCCCCATAGGGTAAAAAGTCAGTTGGGAAACAAGTATAAGTAGAGAAGAATTTTACTCACTTATTACATACTTCCATCACTCGAAAAGTAGTGCACTTGTGAGAGAGAGCTCTGCATAGGAGGTAGACAAGGAGCTCTAGTCTTGGAGTACATCTTGTATTTTGGTTTATCATCTTATTGAGGAAAAGCTTTGCTGGGTTTTCTACCCCATGAGGGTTTCCCAGGGTAAAATCTCTGTCTATCTTGTGATTGTGTTTCTTTCAGTGATCTTGCTAGTCAAATTAGTATAAACTTAACACCATCATCATTTGATCTCCCTCAAGGACATGTCGAAGTTACTGAGGAATACAACCCTGTACCCCCTTCGATGATTCAATTTACAACAAATTTTAAGAAACCCGTTGTATACTGGGAAATCCCACCTTTTATAAATTCACCCTTGGTTGTACATAGCTACGAAGTTGGATCTTCGAGAAATAGATCATTCGAAATTCCTTCTCCCGACCTCCCTTCAACCCAAGACATTATGGAATCTATACAAGCATAAATGGTCAGTCTAGCCAATGAACAAGTGGCATCAGAATGATTAGACGTGAAGCTACTCAAATATTGGATTCAACCTCACAATACCCACCTATGACCACTTATAAAGCGATAAACTCTCATGATTCCCACATGCCTCGGTCTTCATCGAGTAATCCTACCTACCGCGAGTCATTCGTAGGTCGGTCAAGACCCACAGACTGGACCAATCCAAGACATTTCCCTGATGGTTGAGAGATTAACATTTTTGATCCAAACTCCTCATTATGGAAAACAACTCTGGGCCAAGCCCTCGACGATTTCTATACTCTTTCCATACCCATGCAGCTGATACCTGAAAGTCCTCTCCAACCTTCCCCACATCTATTTCCAGATAACATTTTTTGCACTTCTTCAAGGAACATTCCTACTATGAGGAAAAAACCTACATTCTCATCATCGCCTTTACCATCTCGAGCTATAGCACCACTACCTTCACAAGTAGTCCCTACTCGTGTAGTCAACCAATGGGGACATCCAAACTCTTCTAATGTTTCCATTGGAAGAACATCTATCCCTACTGTTCGAACACCCACTATGACCAGAGGTCAATGTTTGGCCATAATTTACACCAATTCCAGAGGACAACTGTTTATTAGAACCACAAGTGGAACCCATAACCAACCCCCTCTGTCTGTACCATCTACCATGTGGGGACAACACACCTCACTTTTTGGAGGACAACCATTTGTTGGCGCCCCGAGTGGGACCAATCACTAACCTTCTCCATCAGCATCATCTTCTCTGTGGGGACCACACATCTCACTTTTTGGAGGAAAACCATTTGCAGGTTCCCTGAGCGGGCCCAATCACCAACCTCCTCCATTAGCATCATCTGCTCCGTGGGGATCACGGAACCAACCTGGTGGTGGACAAACACTTGTTACTACCCCAAGTGGGACCAACATCCAATTTCCTTCATCAGGCCCATTTCCTTCTTGGGGGCCACAAGTCTCACCTCTTGGGGGGCATTCCATATTTGGAAACCAGAACCAAGCCAGGGGAAACCTAATCAACATCAGACCTACTTTCTCCCTAACTTGAACTCTAGAGTACCCTATTCTAGTGCCTCGAGTACTCAATGGAACCCACCCCCTTAAACCCCATCTCTTAATCAGAGTGAAAAAAATAATCCATGGGATCCATTCTGTCTAACACCTCCCCCTACTCGAGGTATGGGAAAGCCACCCAACCAAGGATTTGGGAACATTCCTTGTACTCAACAGCCCTAGGTTTCTACACCGTTCATTCCCACTTTGTAGTATGTTCAACAACCAGCATCCAACTCAATTCCGAATCAATTGATCAATCCTATGATTCCTAATCAACAACCGGTTAACCAGATGAATCCTAATGTGCAAAACTTACAACAGTACACCATGGGTAATATGTATGGGTATAACATGCACCAATATGCAGTGCAGGGTCCAATAGGCATCCCAACACCCCATCAGTACTATTCTTTCCTGCAACCCAATAGACAACTCCCATTTCTGGCAACACTAGATCTTCCCGACTTGTCCAGACTTATTAATGATCCTATTTGGAATGAACCACATTGGTCATCCATACCTGCCAAAATTCCATCAGACATTCCGAAGTTCAATGCTAAACCCGAGGAAGACCCCAAAAATCATGTTAGGACATTCCATCTCTGGTGTTCTTCCAACTCATTGATGGTTGATGATTCTATACGATTGAGGCTCTTCCAGTGCACATTGACCGGTACAATAGCAAAATGCTATATCGAGCTGCCTCAACACTCTTTTCGAGACTTCAATACCCTTTCTATGCATTTTTTGAAACACTTCCAGCTTCCCATTTGATATGATACTAGAATAGACCTTTTAACTTTGTTGCGCCAATCTACTGCCACACACATTTCCAATGACTTCCATGAGTGGCGTTGATACCAAAGATTAATCAAGGCACCAATTCTAGACCAATTATTGGATGATTGGTTCACCAAGTCCTTACTTCCACCCATTGCTAGGGATGTTGCAATGGGCTGAACCATCATGGAGGAACAAGCAATATCTCATGCACAATATATGGATTTGGTTTATTCCCAATTTGGACACTATACAAAATTATTCCTCACGCTCCCTACCCCACTAATGATACATCAAGGCCCTCTACCTAACCTCCTATCGATGGTATAGTTGGTTCTGTTAAGGCCCAACTGTGAACAAATCCGGTGGACAACAAACCATTGTTGCTCCACCTGCAGCCTAGGATACACCTAAAAACACTACTTCTACTCCTCAGACCTCCGAGGTGAACACTGTCCAATCCTCACCACAACAATCCAAAGGGAAAAAGAAGAATAATAAAGGAAAATCCAAAAAATCTTCTACTCAACAGGAAAAACCCAAACCTCAACAAACCAATGCTGACAAAACTAAGCGGAAAGCAAAGTTCCCCTACCTCATATGTCAGGAATATCATTAGACAAAAGAATTCCCTTATCATGAGGAAGTCAATAAATTTGTTAAAGGATATTCCCGCACAAAATTTTTAACGGACCCTTTCCCACATGAGTTAACAACAACAAATGTTTTCACACAACCCCCCGCAAGGGGGCAAACAAAATGAAAACACCTAACCAGAGACATCTTCACACCATGATATGCTCATGATGAGTAATGAGACTATTCACATAACCACTCATTCAAAGACATATGAATATGTCTCCATTCCAAATAAGAATGCGAATTACAAAGACAAAACTACCTTGGAATATGTTCCATCACCACCTCCACCATCAGGTTTTCTTCATATTGAGAGACCACCTGTTGACACTGTGTTGCACCCACCCAAGGTCACCATTCAGAAGGAAACATTTAATCCCAATGCATGAGCTACCCAAAATTACAATATTGTTGAGGACTTAGCTCAAGCACCCTGTGCGATGTCAACTCTTGAAATTTTACAACACTCTCCTACTCAACGTAAAACCCTATTGTCAACACTTGGAGATGTTGATCCTGATTCTTCCAATACAATCATGTTCAATTTGGAATACTTTCAGCCATGACTGTCTCATTAGTTGGCCTTTCAAATTCACACTAAAATCTGTGGAAACAATATCCATCGTACCATTCTGGATGAAGGTGCCTCCACATCGATCATGTCTTTGTCCTGTTGGAGAGCTATTGGCTCTCCCGAAGTAACTCAATCTCCCACTACTATAAAATACTTTTACGGCTGCGGTTTTCAGCCGTACAGACACATTCCCTCGCTCATTGAAGAACTAGGGGGAAAAACCATCTCTATCCATGTCAAAATTGTGAATGCTCCATTATATTACAACATCTTACTCAGTCGGAATTGGTTTTATGCCATGATTGCAGTAGCATGCTTGGTTATCTGTATGGTCCAATTCCCCCATCAGGGGAATATTGTTACCATCGATAAGTTATACTTTTGCACTCCGGACGTCCACTCCAGCACCACTAATAATGTCCCATTATTGACACAAGCTCAACATCATTATGAGGACATTGGTGTCGATTTGCTGAAAGACTCCATACTCTCCAGAGTTCCCACCCCCTGTATTTCCAATCCATATGATCTCTTCAAGCATCGTCCAACCTCATGAACCTCGTGATTCCTGGGTTGTTACAAGTCCTGCTGATTGCAAAATCATTGGTGATTGTATTCCTCTGAACCATAATCAAGCAACCTACCATTTGATCCAATCAACATCCGATTGGATCTACACAATTGACCACTATCGCATGGAAACTCTCCCTCTTTGAGTCAATTCATCCTTTCCCTTTATAGACCCTCTTTCACAGACTTTTCCATATGATGAATAAATCATGGAGATCTTGAGCATCAATGAACCACCATGGCAATACCCCATCATTGGTATTCTTTCCCAACGATTCAGGCAGTTGATCCTGATACAAAATCCAACGCTTCACTGGTCATTGTCAACACTAAATTTCCCTCTTATTCACACGATGTGTATTTCGAAGGAAACTTAGCCAATATCATGGAAACCATTCCTATTGACATCTCCTTGAAGCCTGGTATCGTGGAACACATTCATTTGGGAAAAAATTGTACACCCACTAAGGTGCAATTCTATACTGCCCTATTCAAAGAGTTAAGTGATGTGCTCTCTTGGAGCTATGAAGAAATGCCAGGGATAGAACCCTCTATAGTGGTCCATGAAATTCAAGTCTATCCTAGTGCCCAACCCATCCGGAAGAAACTTCAACCCGTCCATCCCCGCAAAACTATAGTTATTAAAGTAGCGGTTGAAAAAATTCTTTGTGATGGTTTCATATATCTTGTCCCATTGACAGATTGGTTTTCTAATATTGTCCATGTAGCTAACTAACAGGGCACGATTAGAGTCTGTGTTGATTACAAAGACTTGAGCAAATATTATCCCAAGGAAAACTATCCAACTCCCTTCATCGACCATATTATCAACAATTGTTCCGAGAGCGTCATCTTTCCATACAATCAGATTGAGATACTCCCATCTGACCAGCATAAGACTGCTTTCATATTCCCATGGAGGACCTTTGCATATCGCAAATAACCCTTTGGTCTCAAAAACTCCAGGGCCACATTTCAACGATCCATGTCATATGCATTTCACGATATCAATCATGGTGTGGAACCCTATCTGGATGACCTACCCATGCATTCCAATTCACGAGAGGACCATCCGGATCATATAAGTGCAATATTCTCACGATGTCATCACTACAACATTCTCCTGAATCCACATAAATGTGTATTCTATGTCAAATCTGGTAGATTGTTAGGTTCTATTATCTCCAAGGATGGAATATGCCTTGATCCCTTGAAGGTGGAGGCTATTTTAGCCTTACCTCCCCCCTCCAATATTCAAGAACTCCATAGTTTGCAAGGGAATGCAAAATTTTTACACCACTTTGTCTGTAACTTCCTCAAGATGACTAAGGGCTACATGAGGCTTCTCAAAAAACACATTCCTTTCATCTGGGATGATGAAGCCCAATGGTATTTTGAAAACTTGGCCCTTATGAATGCTCGCATGGTACAATCCCCCAACTATACATGGGACTATAGTTTATATCTTGCTGCCTCTACTACCACCGTTGGCATGCTGCTGGTTGAGGAATACAATAACGGTCAAGAACATGTCGTGTACTATCTCAACAAGAGTGTCATTGACTCCGAGACACGTTACTCACATGTGGAGAAGATGTCTCTGGCCACAGGTTTTGCAGTCCAGATATTTAGACATAACATTTTGCTTTGCAAACCACCATCATCACGAACTTCAATCCGATGTACTACATCCTAACACGTCAAGTGCTAGGGGGAAAATATTCCCGTTATATTGTTGTTCTTTAGGAGTTCTATTTGGTTTTTTCCAAAGCAAAATCCAAAAAGTCCTTGGTTTTTGCCGAGTTGATTTGTGCATTGCCCCATGTCAATGATCAATCCGATCCCATTGATTCGTTCTCGCATCAATATTTTTTCCTCATTGGCATGATTGATCCTTGGTATGGAGACATCATTTTGTATCTCCAGACTCAACATTTTTAGCCCAATATTAACCGTGATGAACGTCATCATATTCGACACCACGCTAAGTATTATCTTATCATTAGCGATACATTGTATCGTCATGGTATTGAATCCGTGCTACGTCATTGCTTAACCCTCGATGAAGACGAACATGTTTTGAAAGAATGCCACTCTGGAGCATGTGGTGGTCATATTTCAGGGATGGCTATTGCCCAGAATATCTTACGAGCAGGTTACTTCTAGCCTTCAATATTCAAAGAATGTGTTGAAGCGGTTAATAAGTGCCCTACATGTAAATTCTTTCACTCTAAGAAACACTCACACCCCGCTCCTCTCCATCCTGTCATTGCCATTGGCCCCTTTTCAAAATGGGGTATTGATTTCATGCATTGTAAGCTCACTTCAGCCGCGGGGCATAGTTACCTCATCGTCGCTATTGACTACTTTAAAAAATGGGATGAAGCCATGCCTACATATGTCGAGGATGGAAAAACAACAATGTTATTCATAGTCAATCACATTATAGCTAGGTTCGGAGTCCCGCAGGACATCGTAACTGATCATGGTTCCCACTTAAGGAATCATATGATGGAAGAACTGAGTTCCAAACTGGGTTTTCGCCATGAAAAATCAACCCCATACTATCCACAAGCAAATAGTCAAGTAGAGTAAATTAACAAAGTATTGAAACACATGATTCAATGCACTGTGGGTATGAAAAAATCTCAATGGCACATAGCTCTCTTTTCATCTCTTTGGGCCTACAGGACTTCGGTAAAAAATGCAACTGGGTTCACACCATTTGAACTAGTATATGGCTTGGAAGCGATCATACCGATTGAGTGTGAGATTCCATCTCTGAAGCTAGCAATAGAACTCTTACCTAATACCACTACCAAAGAAGAACGGTTCCTATATCTAGCCAAGCTAGATGAAACTCGCTGAGATGACGCACTCGCCAATGAAGCTCACAAAAAGCACATCAAAGCTTAGTATGAAAAATCTATTCAACCTCGAGTGTTCAACAAGGGTGACCTAGTCCTTACCTATGATCAAATGCACGATAATATAGGTAAGGGAAAATTGGAATCCATGTGCTATGGTCCCTACGTGGTCAAACGTGTGTTAGAGAAGGGAGCTTATGCGCTTGTCGATTGTGATGGTATACCTTTGGGAGAGCCCCACAATGAGCTCTACCTAAATAGATTTCATGCACAGGTATATCCTGCGTATAAAACCTTGTATATAGTGTGATTGTGGTTTGGTTTTTCCATGCTAGGACTCTGTCTCTCACATCATCATTTATCTCAACTTGTGCTTTTACACACAGATGTCAGCATACTTTGGATTCGCGGATGGTGCTAGTCGACATACCCAGAACCTTCCTTCTGCAGCATGGGTACTATATTCCCCTGCTGGAGACTTGATATCTTCAGGTGGTATTTTATTGGGCCCTGCAACAAAAAACATTGCAGAGTATCATGCAGTCATCGAACTTCTGACCAAAGTTTCCTCTCTTGGAATCTGTTCCTTTATAACCTACTTGGACTTGCAACTTGTGGTGTCTCAGCTAAACCGCATCTACACCATCCGTGATCCTAGACTACTTCATTGATATAGAAGGGTACTCCTCCTTGAGTGATCATTTGATTAAATTTTATATCAACATGTACCAAGGGAACTCAACACAGTGGTTGATTCATTAGCTAACTATATGTTGGATTGGCATCTAGCCCATACATGATTCATACATCATAAAAAAAGAAAACATGTACATACAAAAGTCATCATAGATAAAACTGTAGAGATAGGTCCATATATAGATCATGTAAAAAGTGTTTCCTACCACATACAGCAGTATAATGTGTCTAAAGTCAAAATTGGGTTCATAACCCATACAAAAATTGGCTCTCAAGCCTACATATCCTATACATGCCACTTGTAATAGTAATGTCTAAACACTAGTCGTGAGGTGCAAGGTGCTCATGGTAGCACACCACCGCCCTGAAAACTCGATGGAGCAGCTTCCCGAACCACTATGGAACGCCCACAATGTGCCTCTGAAGATGATATGGAACCTCAAGCATCTTCATAGGAGGGACACCCATGGTCAATCCCTCTAAGTTATGCTCCACATCGCAGAGCCCCCCTTCCTCATCTTCTTTGACCTGATACTCTGCCCCACGTCATCGCAGTGGAGATGATCCTGCTGGCCTCGCTGGTCCTCGATCTGCAACATTATACATATGCATTAGAATTTATACACATTCTCAAAACAAAAAAAAAAATGACATATATCTAAAAAACTAAAAACAAGTCTAAAGGTTACATACCTGTCTCGTCCCAGTCATCATCCTTGCGAAGGAGTAGATTAATGTCACCATGGAAGTCCACCCCATCATAGGGGTATTCTTCGATCATCATGATCTGCTCCTCAAGCCATGAGAAGAAGTCTTCACTGAAGGCTAGAACCTGTGGCCCACTAAGCCATCCATCATAGTTGCTCCATCGCCCCATCCATGGCTTGGATGTGGGTCAACGAGGCCTCTTTATCTGAGGATTTAGAAGAGGCACCCTCTCCAAGAAGAAGGTGACCAAGATGCTACCATACCCGAACTACCTTATGCTTCCATTGCTACACTTCATGACTTGATCCTTGATGTTGACTAGGACCCCTTAACACCAATTGAACAGTTTCGGCTCCATGCTCTCCAATGCATAATTCATTTGTGCTTTGGTTGCATGGTGAGCTCCCACACTTCCTGACACACGTGCAATGGTGTACAAGATCATCCTAAAATGAAGATCTAGCACATCCGCAATGAGTACTTTCCCTCTTTTCTTGCGGGACCCTTGTCTTCAATACTGTGCTATATAAGTATTCGTGGTATCATCAGTGGTCTGGTGCCCTGCTAGGTTGACTTGAGCCCCCCTGTTGGAGAGGTTGGTCAAGAAGTAGATATCCTCAAGTTCAATCTTGAGTATGCGCTCTCCAATATGGAAAGCTTGAATGTCGGCATCCCACATCTGGATTATATGGTTCAATAGTTTTCCCTGCTTGCGGATACCCATGGTCTTGAAAAAATTCAATAGACCGCATTCTCGTAGAGTGGCTAGTGTGTTGTCATCATTAAGAGATTCCATTTCATCCCCTTCATGATCTCTTTCAATCCAGTCCACCATTTTTGCTTGAGTTACTTGAAATCTACTGAAAATCATCAAAGGAGACTTTGGTCAGAAGATGGGAACCAAGCTTCATGCCAAGAGGGAGAGGCAAACATTTTTTTTCCCATGACTACGGATTTTTGAGCCCTGTGAAGTATTGCGGATGTGAAAACTGAGAATGTTTCGCGCCCCTGCTACTATCCCTAGCGCGATAATTCGGGAATTTTCGCACCTCTTGACATAGGGAGTGAAAATTCCTGGGTGCAAAATTTGTGCCCTAGAGCCTTTCCAAACCCAGAAAAATCAAAATTAAAGTAAACAAAAAATGGATGGAAAGCAAGACGAAGGTGAGAAGGTTTACGTAGTTCAAATGGTAGTCGAAATGGTGCCCTAGATCTCCCGATATCCTTAACTGAATATTTTCTCTCCACAAGGTAAAAATCTCCTTTGGGTAAAAATAACCAAGTCACAATGGGTAATTTCTCTCTTTTACCCTCTTTTATACACATCATATGGTTATTTTTACCTATTTCTACATTTGAAAACCTTTTTGAGTTAATTCTTTACTTTTTTTTTACCTAATGTCTATTTCTAGGGTATTTTGACTATATTTGGTAGGTTCATTTATGTTGTACACATTGGTGATCTCATGTATTTGACCTTCTTTCGAGCTTACTTTCTCTTTTTAGTGCTCTTGACCAAAACATGAAAAATATTCCAAGCTCTTTTCACACCTTAGTCGTTCTTGTCAAACCTAAGTAAAACGGTGTCGAGGTTAGTTTACTTTATTCATGCTCAAAAAATGATGAGTAAAGTATCATCTTAGTATTATTTTCTTCCATTTTTGGAATAAGATGATTAATTTACGAAAACAAAATAATAGGAGTTCTCTTTAAGTTCTTTTAAGACTCCCTCACTTAGAAAAGATCACCAAGTGAGCTTGTCTCTTTCACACTTGTAAAAGTATTTGAAAGAACGTCTATCCGGTGGTAGGTTATCCCTTTTTAGGACCATTTAGACTATTTACGAGAAAGGCATACCTTAGGCAATCATGACTAGGAGAGTTCTTTTGGGCATTATTTTACACTTTTTTGGGGTCCAGGGCTAATTATTACGAAAAATTCAAAACTTGGAGTCTCCTTTAAGTTATTTAAGACTCTCTAGACATGAAAAACTGCCAAGTTACCCTTCTTTGGAATCGTAAATTAAAACATCGAAGGATCCTTATGGAGTTGAACCTCTCCTTCCATGGGTTCGTAAAACGTACAAGGATGGACTCACTTAAACGTGAGCTATACCAAGCATCTATTATCCTCTTCAAGCTTGTTAAACCACAAAGAGGTACTTGTCACTCATGATGGGGGAAAATTAGGAAGTAAGACGAGTTTACCTTTTTGGAAGCTTGTGAGTCATCACCTTTGAAGATGGCATGTATTTACATCTTATCTTCCTTGGGTATTCAGTCTCTTTGTTGAGTCATAAATACAGTCATGTGTCGTCTTCTTCATTTTGAACCTTCTCACCTTTTGGTTATTCAGGTCTCTAACATATGTGTTAATTTTCAAGCATTAATTCAATATACTCTAGGATATTTACGGAGAGAATAACATGTAAAGCATATCAAGCATATCAATCACACCAAGTGATCACATGAGACAATAGAAACACAGAGTTTCACTGGGAAAAACCATAAAGGTGAAAAACCCCACACCTTCCTCAGAGATAGAAAGAGCAATGATACAACCCAAGTACAAGAGATAGTCTTCCTAGCAGCTACTCCTCCTTACTCACTTGTGCGCCACTTTCAGATGAGTGTAGAAGTGAATAATGAGATGAGCAAATAGAGTGCCTCCTGCACTCTATTTATACATGACCTGACCTGCCTAATAAACTAGCAGTGCCGACTTGTCTAACTCAATCTAATAACCCATGGTAATATTATCAGGGCCGACCCCACACTTGGTCGTCTAATAACCCATCACATGCAAGTTACGACACTTGTCAATACAAATGATGACACTTTCGTATAGAGGAATAATAACATCTCTATAGGAGTACAATATACATAGGTGAAATACATTCCGAAGTTACAATTACATCAGCACTCCCTCTTAAATATGAAGGTATTTCTTGAGACAGATATGCTAGCACAAGTCTTCTTCTCTGGATCATCGTCATCAAATCATCATCATCATCACGACTACTGCTATATCAATCAATATTTGAACTACTCGTCATAGGAAGTTCTACAGAGCCAACCATTTTTCATGATGGATGTAGGTCCACCACCTATAGGTATTCATCATCACTGGTCATACTGTGGATCCTCAGAACTCATTACATGCATCAACAAAACCTAGCAAGAGCATCTTAGGACTGATTATGTGCCCAGCACAACCTACAAGATCTCCCAGGGAGCTATTACATGTGACCAAGCAAAACCTAGCAAGAGCATTTACCAGATCTCCTAGGGAGCTATTATATGCCATAGGAAAAACCTAGCAAGAGTATCTGCAAATCTCCCAGGGAGAAATTATATGCAACCGGAAAAACCTAGCAAGAGCATCCCAGGACTGATTACGTGCCTAGCACAACCTACAGGATATCCCAGGGAGTTATTATATGCCACGAACAAAACCTAGCAAGAGCATTTACCAGATCTCCAAGGGAGCTATTATATGCCATCGGCAAAACCTAGCAAGAGTATCTGTAAATCTCCCAAGGTGCTATTATATGTCCCTCTCAGCAAAACCCAGCAACAACATTTTCCAGACCTCCCAGGGAGCTATTATATGCCATCAGCAAAACCTAGCAAGAGTGTCTGCAAATCTACCAGGGTGATATTATATGCTTATCTGCATAACCTGTCCATGACCACAGAGTATCAACCTGATACTCACCATACATCATCCTGATGTACACCACATGATCATCTTGATCATCATCATATCATCGTCCCGATGCATATCATCCAGATTATCATCCTGATACTCACACATGATCATTCTGATCATACACTGCATCCACCTGATGCATACAATGTATCTACCTGATACATATTATCATACATGATCCACCTGATCATACAAGGTATCCACCTGATACATATCATCATACATGATCCACCTAATCATACAATGTATCCACCTGCAAATACATGATCCACTTGATCATACAATGTATCCACCTTATGCATATCAAATACATGATCCAACTGATCATACAATGTATCCACCTGATACATATCAAATACATGATTCAACTGATCATATAATGTATCCACCTGATACATATCAAATACATGATCCAACTGATCATATCAAGCATCCAACATGATGCATACATAACTGCATGATCCAACTGATCATATCAAGCATCCAACATGATGCATACATAAAGTAGTAACTGGAGCATCATCCTGACGTTCATCACACAACACTTACATCCACAGCTATGGGAAGCATCCTCCTCTCACCATTCTTGGAATGGCCCTTGCAAATGTGTCCATCACTTCTTCCTCGAAGTGTCGTCAATCTGAAGAACACCAAGCCTCTCTCTGAAGTACTCAAACTTCACTCTAGCTAGTGGTTTTGTCAACACATCCACAACCTGCTCATTTGTCGGAACATACAAGAGCTTTACTGCTCCTCTCTGCACCATATCCCTGATATAGTGATATTTGATCTCAATGTGCTTCGACCTGTCGTGGAAAATTTGATTCTTAGACAGCTTCAAACAGCTCTGGTTATCACAAAAGATACCAGTAGCCTCCAGTGGGAGATCAAATAACTCGAACAGTAGCTTCTGGAGCCATACTGCCTCACAACTAGCCAAACAAGCTGCAACATACTTTGCTTCGGTTGTACTCAGTTCTATGCAGGACTGCTTCCTACTAAACTAAGAGATCACACCTGATCCCATATTGAAGCAACACCCTGAAGTGCTCCTCCTATCTGCAGCACTTCCTGTCCAGTCTGAATCAACATAACCCTATAGGTTAAACTTTTGATTCGCATCATACTTGATCCCATAATCTGTTAAAATTCAATATGCTAAGACAGAAAATAGCAGCATTACATTCCATTTCACAATAATAGCATATACAGGATCACTGAAGAAACAACAAGCATAGCATAAACACAAGAGACAGAGATTTATCCTGGGAAACCCTCATGGGGTAGAAAACCCAGCAAAGCTTCCTCAATATAGATGACCAGCAATATACAAAGATGCAAACCCTGAGCATAAGCTCCTTCTCCTCCATAGTAGACCTCTCCTCCACAAATGCGCCTTTCTCAAGTGAGTGAGTGTGTATAATGAGGAACACACCTCCTCTATTTATACACTACTCTGATATGTATTTTACACAAGTACACGTAGGCTCGTATTTAACCAATGGGTTAAATACCCCACTACAACTAACTGGGCCGACCCCTCTAGGGTGGTCTAATAACCCTTTGACCCACATAACACATACAGGGCCAACCCCTACTAGGGAAGTCTAATAACCCGAGTTACCACATTCCGACGGAGGTATAAACATCTCCGGATATACAATAAGATCTTCACGGAGGAATGAAACATCTCCGGAATAATAAAGTACAAATATAATATTCTTTGAAGTTACAATATCTCAACACTCCCCCTTAACGAGAAGGATATTATAACAACATATGCACGAGCAAGGAGTCATCAACATCATACATGATACATCTATAAATCATTGGAAGCTTTCTTCAATTCATCATCATCAGTAACTTGACTAGTTACTGGAACATCAACATCGTCATCCGCATCGTCATACGATCATCAGCATCGTCATCACACGATCATCATCATCATCGTCACACGATCATCAACATCGTCATCACACGATCCTAAGCATCGTCATCACACGATCATCAGCATCGTCATTATACGATCATCAGCATCGTCATCACACGATCATCATCATCATCGTCACACGATCATCAACATCGTCATCACACGATCATAAGCATCATCATCACACGATCATACGATCATCAGCATCGTCATCACACGATCAGCAGCATCGTCATCACACGATCAGCAGCATCGTCATCACACGATCAGCAGCATCGTCATCACACGATCAGCAGCATCATCATCACACGATCAGCAGCATCGTCATCACACGATCAGCAGCATCGTCATCACAGGATCAGCAGCATCATCATCACACGATCAGCAGCATCGTCATCACACAATCATATTTACAGGATGATCAATCCTGCTCTCTTTAGGACATGAGTCCATGGATGATACAATCCAGATCAAGTTCCAGGATGATCAATCCTTATCACAACTACAAAGCCAGCCCTGTTTCATGCTGGATGTAACACAATTACAGAGCCAGCCCTGTTTCATGCTGGATGTATCACAACTACAGAGCCAGCCCTGTTTCATGCTGGATGTACCACAACTACAGAGCCAGCCCTGTTTCATGCTGGATGTATCACAACTACAGAGCCAGCCCTGTTTCATGCTGGATGTATCACAACTACAGAGCCAGCCCTGTTTCATGCTGGATGTACCACAACTACAGAGCCAGCCCTGTTTCATGCTGGATGTATCACAACTACAGAGCCAGCCCTGTTTCATGCTGGATGTACCACAACTACAGAGCCAACCCTGTTTCATGCTGGATGTATCACAACTACAGAGCCAGCCCTGTTTCATGCTGGATGTACCACAACTACAGAGCCAGCCCTGTTTCATGCTGGATGTATCACAACTACAGAGCCAGCCCTGTTTCATGCTGGATGTATCACAACTACAGAGCCAGCCCTGTTTCATGCTGGATGTAACCTAGAGTAATTCTAGGATTTGTCACGTACATTTTGAATCGAGGTCCAGGGACGATTCAGTCCTGTCGTTCAGTTATCGGAGACCTCATGTCTACGGCTCTTCTTTAGGACTGAAGTCCGGGAATGATCCAATCCCCTCACATGTTCATCAAGAACTTCATTATCGAAGACATACGTCTACGGTTCTTCTTTCGGACTGAAGTCCAGGAATGATCCAATCCCTTCACATGTTCACCAAGAACTTCATTATCGAAGACATACTTCTACGGCTCTTCTTTCGGACTGAAGTCCAGGAATGATCCAATCCCTTCACATGTTCACCAAGAACTTCATTATCGAAGACATACGTCTACGGCTCTTCTTTCGGACTGAAGTCCAGGAATGATCCAATCCCTTCACATGTTCACCAAGAACTTCATTATCGAAGACATACGTCTACGGCTCTTCTTTCGGACTGAAGTCCAGGAATGATCCAATCCCTTCACATGTTCACCAAGAACTTCATTATCGAAGACATACGTCTACGGCTCTTCTTTCGGACTGAAGTCCAGGAATGATCCAATCCCTTCACATGTTTACCAAAACAGAACATGTATCCTCATCATCAAAACATGTATAACCACAACATGTATCATCATCATCACAACATGTATAACCACAACATGTATCATCATCATCAAAACATGTATAACCACAACATGTATCATCATCATCACAACATGTATAACCACAACATGTATCATCATCATCAAAACATGTATAATCACAACATGCATCATCATCATCAAAACATGTATAACCACAACATGTATCATCATCATCACAACATGTATAATCACAACATGTATCATCATCATCAAAACATGTATAATCACAACATGTATCATCATCATCAAAACATGTATAATCACAACATGTATCATCACAACATGTATAACCACAACATGTATCACCATCATCAAAACATGTATAACCACAACATGTATCATCATCATCACAACATGTATAACCACAACATGTATCATCATCATCACAACATGTATAACCACAACATGTATCATCATCATCAAAACATGTATAACCACAACATGTATCATCTAGCATGTATTCTCACCAATACATCTATCATCAAAAGCATGTATAAGTAAAGCTAAGTATTCTAAGTATAAGAGTCCTAAATCTAAATATTTCTAAGTAACTGGGTGTAGAGAACAGGTTACCTCATCAATGACCTTGTTGTTTGATGAGACAATCTCATAAGTAGTGACTATAATACTCCCCCTTTCGAGGAGGGTCCTTTTGAACTACACCAAGCTTGTCTCGGAAGTATTCAAACTTCACTCGAGACAGAGGTTTGGTTGGTAACTTCTTCACTTGACATAGAGGCTTGGTTAGTACAATGGTAACCTGTTACAAATTCAAACTTTTAGAGTTCCTTTCTGTGTCATATCTTGTTAGTTCCCTATGTTCTTTGACTTATCATGGAACACTAGATTCTATGTCATCTTGATACAACTCTAATTATCACATAGGATCTCAGTTGGTTCTATCTCTAAGTCAAACAATCCTAAAGCCAAACTTCTTCACAACTAGCAGAGCAAGCAGCCATATATTCCGCTTGTGCTGAGAGTCACACTAGACTGCTTCCAGCTAAACCACGAGATCATGGCTAATCCCAGACAATAACATCCTCTCGATGTGTTCTTCTTGTCTGATACACTTCCTGCCCAAACAGAATCTGAATAGCCATCTGAAGTCATGATCTTCAAGATAGCATAGATCAAATTCTATCATGTCCTTTATGTGCCTCATCACATACTTTGCAACTATCAGGTAAACACATCTAGTTTCCACTAGATACTAACTCAAGGTGTTCATAACAAAGCATATATCTAACCTAGTATATGTTAGATATATCAAAGACCCAATAAATGACTGTACAGAGTTATATCCACTAACTCTGATGAGTTATCCCCTAACAGCTTCAAGTTGGAATCCATAAGAGTGGCCATTCCAACACCTCAAGTCATATTTCTCATCATACTTTCCCTGGTTGAGAAATATTCCTTCTGAGCCTTGCCATACTTCCAGACCTAGGAAGTAAAGCATCAATTGAGATCTTTCATTTTTCATTTCTACATTGAATGATCTTCTGCATATCTATCTGTGCCATCTCTCGTTAGATGGGTCTACTGATATGAGCCTCAATATCATTCGAACTCTGTGGTGAGTTCCTTCTTGCATCCATGTCATATGTGTATCATATTCAACCTTGTAGCAAAGGGTTGAGATCCACATCACCCATGGTGATCATTAAGCTTATCAAATTATTATCGATCCTAGGTACCTATACAGAACCTGATTCATACTTCTTCTTTAATTACACCATACTTGGAGCAAACATCTTGTCGTGATTCTCTTCCCCTTTCTAAGAGAATCTTCTAGCCATGAGCCTTCTATATTTTGTTTGATTTGTAAATCTTCTTGTTTGAACATCCACCACTTGTACGATGTCCATCATTCTTCATGACCTTTCCTACAAATCAAAATTAAGTACATGATTAGTAATACTTCATAATCATCAAAAGATAACCCATTATGCATACAGATATCATTTACATAGTGATGCAACTATTTTGACCAATACTTTGGCACAACACTTTCCCATATCCTGTATGCATACAGTGGCTATCTAGATGCCTTCCATCTCTACCAGAACATACTATCGAGAGTGTGCACAACTCTCAGCATGTCAGCAAGGAGGTTTCATTCTAGACAAGCAACAATGGAATGTTTGTCCAAACATATGCACATTAGTTGTATACTGTTCAATGCTCTATGAATGTTTACACTCAGCATTATATATTCTAGGAATACAAATATGCATGCAAGCAATATCATTACTATTTCAAATAGCAACTCAAATACTTATCTTTTATGTTTGTGTGGCTGCCTCCCGCTTGATCTTCTGTATGTCTTTTGAACTTCTATTCATTCTGTACCACTGTGCATGCTCAAGAGTCATCCTCATGATCTCATACACAAACATACACTCATTAGTATATTCTAAATGCTATCAAAACTAAATAATCTTGAAAACGTATAGTCATGATTATAGTTAATAAACATTAGTATTCAAGATTTCAGGGAAGTCTTGTTTTACTCATGCATATCATTGATAAAAGATATAATATGCATAATCCATTGATTACTAACTTTATGAATAAGCATAACCAATCATTCCAAGTATACTTATATAAGGGATCCTAACACAAGGTAAGATTCATGGGAAACATACCTGGATTAGTATACCTACTTGGTTATGTACAACATACCTAAACAATCTCTTCAATGATTTAGAGATCCTGAGCTAGAACCTGCATGTCTCATAGGTTAAGCATAATATAACAAAGTCATACATACCTCGTAAGTAGAACAAAGATTATGGATGAGTCTTTGTCTTCATGTTTTCATGGTCATGGAGCCTGATTTGTCTTTTGTGATGTACCTGTATCTTGTTAGCAGACAACCTCAACCTCACACAACACCATAATGCATTAGTACAATCATAAGTGTCAACACCCTAACCAATGAATATCTTCTATCATGCATTCATAATTTTGTTAAGGTGATACAACAAATCTAAAATCAAGATTGTACTAACTGTAATACCATGAAGACAAACATACCATAAACTTAATCATGAACAAATCTCAAAACATACCTCGATGAGTCATACCTATCGAGATCGCTTGTAATCTCCTTATGTAAAGCCTTAGCCTCATCTCCCTCTGAAACATGAACTCCTTCACTTATGTAGGTAACCAATCCATCTTCTTCTAGGATTAACCCTATCCACCTGATTTGCAAGAACTGGACCTGGAGCTGGATATGGGTTTGTCAGAGAAACCCCAAAAATTCAAACTTTGAATTTCAAACTTCCGAAAGGATAGAGATATGCGCCTTGATGAGCTGATCAAACTGATATATTCAGAATTTGAAAACTGCAAGGTTTTACTCCTCAATTTTGCCTTTGAAACTTTCGGATTCACTGGACGTGACCCTGAACTGGGGTTTGATGAAGCCCACTCTTTTGCCCCATCAAAAGGTTTGATCCAAAGCTCTAAGCTTCTATTTTTCTGAGGAGCTTCCAGCCGTGGTCATAGATTTCAAAAATTCCCATTTTTACAGAAGCCCTAATTTTCCGTTTTTCTGATCAAAGTCCCGAACTAGGGTCTAATCAAGCCCGGCCTTATACCCAACCAAAAATTCTGATCTTGGTCTCTAAATTTCTATTTTGATGAGTAGCATCCAGCCGTGGTCTCCGATTACAAAAATTCCAACTTTCTCCAAAGCCCTAAATTCCGGAAGTCATGAATGAAGGTACCAAAAAATAATTTTGTTTTGACAGAAATATGTACCTGATTGTTTCTGGTGTAACTCTGAAATTTTTGATTGACAGGGTCTGAAAAAGTTTCCTGAGATAGCCTGACCTGTTATCTTTCCATCCTGATAGGTCTGACCTCAATTGGATTCTCTGAGAGAGAGTTATGCCAAATGTCGCAACGTGACTTGTTTTGGGAAAATACAGGAGAGCGAACTTGTACGGCGTGCCACGTGTCACTGTTTGACCTTCGGCCTTTGAAAAAGTTTTCTGAGATATCTCGGCCTATTATCTTTCCACCCTAACAGGTCTGACCTCAATTGGATTTTCTGAGAGAGAGTTATTCCAAGTGTCGCAACGTGACCTGTTTATGGGATAATACAGGAGAGCGCACTTGTACGGAGTACCACGTGTCACTGGTTCAACTTCGGCCTCTAAAAAACGTTTTCTAAGATAGTACAGACTGTGTACTACCTGTCACTTTTTACGAAATTTCATTTGGAGCTTCCTAGCCCAAGATATGACCTTTTTCCCAAGGTCACCTGATTTTGACTTAGATCTGGAAGAGGCAGAAACCCTATATTGTACAGATCATAAATCACAAAGTACAACGAATTAGAGGTTGTCCTTTGGACACAAGGTACCTGGAGATTTTAGCTTCGTCCTGTAACAATTTCAGATCCGAAAACTTTGCCAAAACGTATTTATAGCGAAAGTTCTACGATGACTGGTTTTTGCTATGTAAAACCCTAACCTTCAAATTGTCGTAAGTAAAGCAAGTGTCTTTAGTGCCATACCTTGTCTTCCTTCAGGTTAGCTCTGATACCATGTTAAAATTCAATATGCTAAGACAGAAAATAGCAGCATTACATTCCATTTCACAATAATAGCATATACAGGATCACTGAAGAAACAACAAGCATAGCATAAACACAAGAGACAGAGATTTATCCTGGGAAACCCTCATGGGGTAGAAAACCCAGCAAAGCTTCCTCAATATAGATGACCAACAATATACAAAGATGCAAACCCTGAGCATAAGCTCCTTCTCCTCCATAGCAGACCTCTCCTCCACAAATGCGCCTTTCTGAAGTGAGTGAGTGTGTATAATGAGGAACACACCTCCTCTATTTATACACTACTCTGATATGTATTTTACACAAGTACACGTAGGCTCGTATTTAACCAATGGGTTAAATACCCCACTACAACTAACTGGGCCGACCCCTCTAGGGTGGTCTAATAACCCTTTAACCCACATAACACATACAGGGCCGACCCCTACTAGGGAAGTCTAATAACCCGAGTTACCACATTCCGACGGAGGTATAAACATCTCCGGATATACAATAAGATCTTCACGGAGGAATGAAACATCTCCGGAATAATAAAGTACAAATATAATATTCTTTGAAGTTACAATATCTCAACATAATCAATTGTACCCTTCAGGTACCTCAGAATATGCTTTACATCAACCAGGTGAACACATTTGGGATCTGTCAGGAACTGGCTCAATGTGTTCACTGTAAAGAAAATATCTGGTCTCGTGTTTGTCAGGTACATCAACGGCCTAATCATCTGACGATACATCGTGACATCAACTGGCTCAGATGAAGCATCACACAGAAGCTTCAGGTTCAATGCCACAGGTGTGGCCATGGCCTTGCAGTCCATCATCCTGAACCTCTTCAAGATATCTACTGCATATGTCCCTTGTCCAAGGAAGATTCCATCTACACTTTGCCACACCTCCATGCCTAGAAAATAGTGCATCATCCCCAAGTCCTTCATCTTGAACTCGGCAACAAGCTTCCTTTTGGTATCGGCAATCAATCTATCCTCACCTATAACAAACAAGTCATCCACATATAGTAGTATCACAGGATTTCCTTCCTCAACCTTGTAGTAAAGGTTGGAATCTGCTTTACTCTTGGTAAATCCCAAACTGGATAGAAAGCTGTCTATCCTACCATACCAAGTC
Organism: Larix kaempferi; assembly: GCA_027924585.1. NCBI lineage: Eukaryota > Viridiplantae > Streptophyta > Pinopsida > Pinales > Pinaceae > Larix > Larix kaempferi. Next base: position 8,044,866 of record BSBM01000963.1, on the reverse strand, counting down.
CTAGGAGCTTGCTTCAAGCCGTACAAGGATTTCTTCAACCTGCACACATATGACTCTCTGTCATGTGTCTCAAAACTAAGTGGCTACTCCACATAAAATTCCTCCTCGACTACACCATTCAAGAAAGCTATCTTGACATTCATCTGGTGTATCTTCCATTTCATCACTGTAGCCAGGGCAACTACTGATCTGATGGAAGTGTACCTGCCTACAAGAGAAAAATTTTCTTCATAGTCTATTTCCTCTTTCTGGGAGAAACCACGAGCTACAAATCTCGCTTTGTACTTTTCTATGCTGCCATCTGCAGCATGCTTGATCTTGTAGATCCACTTGGAAGTCACAACAGACTTCCCATCAGGTCTTGGGACTACATCCCAAACATCATTCTTCATGATCGATTGGTATTCCTCGACCATGGCATCCTTCCATTCTTTCTTTTCTGCTGCTTCTTCGTAATTGGAAGGTTTTTTGTTCATAATATCACAGAGTAGGGCAACATAACTAGTATGTGATTTAGTCCTCTTCCTTTCTCTATGTTCTTCTTCTGGAATGCCATATCATTTTGCATCTTGAATGAGCTCTCTAGCCCATGCAGGTTTCCTCTTGTGAGAGTTCTTCTCACGAGGTGGATATACAAGTTCTTGCGGATCTTCAACTTCACAATCTGCTTCTGGAATTGATTCAGTCATGATGGTGTCTTGGAATCTGTTTTCCTTTCGTTCTTCATGATCTTCAACAGGTGCCTTCTTTGATTTGATGTATGTTGAGTCTTCATCAAATGTTACATCCCTGCTGACATCAATCTTCTTGAACCCTGGAAATTATATTTTGTAATCCTTCGAGATTTCACTGTACCCGACAAAGATGCCCTTCTTTCTTGAAGGATCTAGCTTTGTCCTCTTTTCCTTTGGAACATGAGTGTATACTGGACAACAAAATATTCTGAGATGGCTGAATTCAGGTTTCTTACAAGAAAATACCTCTTCTGGTGTCTTGTTGTCCAATATCTTGTGAGGTGTTCTATTCTACACATATACAGTTGTCTTAGCTGCTTTTGCCCATAGATGCATAGGTAGATCCTGGTCATGCAACATTGCTCGTGCTGCTTCCATGATTGTTCTATTCTTTCTTTCTGCAACCCCAATCTATTGTGGATTGTAGGGAGCAGTCAACTCCCTCTTAATCCTTGAATCATTGCATAACTTCTTGAAGTCACCTAAAGTGAATTCTCCTCCATTGTCGGATCTGAATTTCTTGATCTTCTTATCAGTTTGATTTTCCATCAAGGCTTTGAATTCCTTGAACTTATCAAACAATTCAGCTTTGTTCTTTAAGAAATAAACCCAAGTCTTCCTAGAGAAATCATCAATGAAAGAGACATAGTATACATACTCACTCAGAGAACTGGATGACATCGGACTGCATACATCGGAGTGGATAATTTCCAAGATCCCTTTTGCTTTTCTTTCACTACTTGGAAATGCCTTATTAATGTTCTTTCCCTTTGCACATCCTTTGCAAACACCTTCATGCTTTGTCTTGATTTCAGGAAGACCCTCTAGAGCTTTACTTGCAATCGGTAGTGCCCTATAGTGCAGATGTGCAAGCCTTCTATGCCAAAGTTCACTTGGCTCCATGGATTCATGTACCATGGCATGTTCAGGTTGACCCTTCAATTTGTATAATCCTCCCTCTTACTCTCCAATCACTACTGCATTATCTATAGTTTTACCCTTTGGCCACATTAGGACTTGGCCATCTACAAATGAAACCCTCATGCCTTTTGCATCCAATGCATATGGAGATTAGGTTCTTCTTGAGCCTAGGTACATATAGAACATCTTTCATCTTCAAAGACTTCCCAGAGTCTAGGTTGTATGAGGCTTCATCACTTCCCTTAATAGGATATTGATAGTCATCCCCAAGTTTCACTTTATGGGGTGACTCATGTTCAGATAAATTTAAAAGGGATTCTTTAAACCTAGTCATGTGTTTGGAAGCCCCACTATCAATAAGCCAATCATTACATCCATGAGAGATAGTACCTGTGAGACAGAGATTAGAACATATTCATCCTCACTTGATGAGTCATCACTTTCTGCTCTAGCCTTCTTCTTGGGAGGTTCATCATCCTCAGCAGCATGAGCATGATATCTTTTCTTGTTTCCCTTCTTCTTATTGATGTTGGAATCTCTTTTGTTCTTTGGACAATCTCGGGCAAAGTGTCCCCTCTCATGACATGTGAAGCATCTACCATGGGAGGTATTCTTAGAGTTCTCCCTATGTGTATGGTGAGAAGATTTCCTATGAGATTTCTCCTTCTTGAATTTTCATTTCTTGCCATGTGCTGTGAGAGCTTGATCTTCATTCCCCATCTTTTCTTGTTGGACCACAAGCCTAGCTTCTTCTTGAGAGCATTCTTCCCACAACCTACTGAAGGAGATCAGTTTTCTTCTTGCACAGATTCCTTGGATGAAGGAGTCCCATGGCCTAGGTAGGCCATTCAATGTGGTCATGACAACTTCACCATTGTCCACTACTTCATCCACAACTTCAAGTTGTTCCTTGATGTAAGAGACCTTATAAAAATAAGATTGAATGGTCTCTCCATTCTGAAGCTTTACCCCTTTCAATTGGTTCCACAGAGTCATCTTTTGATTTATGTTCTTCCCTTCAAATAGCTTGGTCAGTGAATCAAACATCTCCTTAGGTGTCTTTAGAGATGACACATGTGGTATGAGATGATATTTTATGGAATCAACAATGATTCTCTTTGCCTTGACCAATTTCTTCTTATGTAAGGCCTTAGCCTCTTCTCCCTCTAGGACAGGGACCTCTTCACTTATATAAGTGTCCAATTCATTTTCTTCCAGGATTAACCCAATCCTATACTTCCATGCTCGGAAGTTATCATCCCCTTCAAGCTTATCCTCAAGCTTGGTGTGGTGAGACATCTTAATATTACTTCAAATGTAAATAGAAAAGATTTTGATCTTACCACTTGATTTGCAGAAATCTGGATCTTGTGCTGGATTAGGGTTTGTTAGAGAAACCCTAAAAATTCAAAGTGTGAATTTCAAACTTCTGAAAGGATAGAAAGATGTGCCTTGATGAGTTGAGCATCCTGGTATATTCAAAATTTGAAATCTGTAAAGTTTCACCCTTCAAAAAATGCCTTTTAGTCTCCCGGATTCACTCGGGAGGACCTTGAATTAGGGTTTGAGTTTCCCAGAGCTTCACCTAACCAAAAAGTTCGATCCAAAGCTCTAAACTTCAATTTTACCAAGTATCTTCCATCTATGGTCTCAGAATTCAAAAATTCCTATTTTTGTGGAAACCCTAATTTTTAGGGCCAAAATGAAAGTGCCCAGAGTTGAATTTTGATCGGACAGAAAGATGTGCCTTGCTAAGGAGAGTCAAAATACCCTACTGCCTTTCAATATCTGTGGAGGGAAACCCAATAAACAAGAATACCTAGCTTCCGCAACTGCATAGTTTCTTCTTCTCAGGTTAGCTCTAATACCATGTTAATTTTTTAGCATTAATTCAATATACTCTAGGATATTTACTGAAAGAATAACATGTACAACATATCAAGCATATCAATCACACCAAGCAATCACATGAGACAATAGACACATAGAGTTTCACTGGGGAAAACCATAAAGGTGAAAAACCCCACAACTTCCTTAGAGATAGAAAGAGCAATGATACAACCCAAGTAAAAGAGATAGTCCTCCTAGCAACTACTCCTCCTTCCTCACTTGTGCGCCACTTTCCTATGAGTGTAGAAGTGAATAATGAGATGAGCAAATAGAGTACCTCCCACACTCTATTTATACATGACCTTACCTTCCTAATAAACTAGCAAGGCCGACTTGTCTAACTCAGTCTAAAAACCCATGGTAATACTAATCAGGGTGAACCCCAAACTTGGTGGTCTAATAACCCATCACATGCAATTTGCGACACTTGCGACACTTGTCAATAAAAATGACGACACTTCCATATAGAGGAATAATAACATATCTATAGAAGTACAATATACATAGGTGAAATACATTATGAAGTTACAATTACATCAACAATATGTCATACGTTCCCTACCTACACATTTGAATTTGACTTGTGACTGTTCTATCTGGTCATCCTTTTGTGAAGTGGTATCCTTAGTTTCTTTTCCTAGGTATCTACATAGGTGGTGCAAGTGGGAAGTGCTTTTTCTACCTAAGACACACGATATATGATCTGTTTTCTGTACCTTGGGGGGTTCCCCACAAGAAATTGGACCTTGGATTTGAGGGAGTACGAGGGGTTATCATAATTGTTTCTCTACTCTTCGTTGGTGGGTTAAGACACACCTCCAAAAGATACTTTTGAGCCAATTGGTTTTCTTGCTGATAGACTATATTTTTTCTAGGGTTGTGATGTGATTTTCTCTTGTAGTTGGCCTTAGGATTGTTCTTTTTATTTTACATTTCAATTATCTGATGTGGCCAATATATTGATTCGTCAATCTCGACATATTAGGGGCCTCTCTCCTATCGAGGAGGAATGTCCACCTATTTGAAGGTGAATCACCTCTCCAAAAGAGGTAATATAAAACATAACCTATGAAAGTGATTCGGTTCATATGACTCATTTTGACATTGAAGTTGTGGAAGAGGGGTTTTTCCCACACTTTAAGCCCCCATTGAACGATCATTTTGGCCCCGTACTTGATAAAGTACAACCTTTACCTGGTGAAAATTTTTCACTATTAATCCATATGATATCTGGAACTACTATGTATTTGTATATGGAACAATTAATTCCATATTCCCTTGGTGGTGAAGGAGGAACTTCGATTAATTCCCCACAACCATCTATAAGTGGGGAAAATGCTCCATCTACTGTGCCCAGTAAACCTACCTTTTCCCTTTGGGGAACATCGATCATGCCTACTATTTCACCTCTCTCTCAGTCTATCCAACGACCATCTGGTGGACCATTACCACAATTCTCCTCAAATTTTATTTTGGTGGGGTCTAATCCTACATTTAATACTGGCGGTATTTCCCAAGCCACTACTAGCATGTCTACAGGAAACCCTATAATTCCAAATGTTGGATTTCCCTTTCGATGGAACCCATTTAAAGGGGAAATCAACCCAAATCCCTCACAAGGGGGAAAGTATTCTAAAGAACCCAAACCATTGGATGGTCAAATGTTCCTAGTAATATTCCCTTTACTCGAAGCATACCTATGTCTAGTAGTTTAACCTTCCAAACTAGTGGGAGTGTTCCTAGTAGTTTCCCATCTACTACATGAAGTAATGCCCCTTGTGGATTCCCCTATTCAGAGGAAAACACTCATGTCATAGGATTTCCCTATCCTAGTTGTAGTCACGCACCTTGGGGTAGTTGTATGTATGGGAACAATCACTTCATTGGGGGAAACGAACCTTATGGGGGCAATCATTTTACTCGAGGAATCCTTATTATGGGGCTAATAAATTTACTAATGGAATACATGCTTTCCCAAATCCTTATACTTATAGAAGCCAATATATGGGGATATATTACAGTCCAATGAGCATTAATGCCCAATTATCTTTGACACAAAATACATTCTCTAACACACAATTACCTTTCTTACCTATTCTAGATGTACGGTATTTATCAAGGTTAACAAACGACCCCATTTTTCACAAACACTTATGGCCATCTATTCCACATAGTATCCCTGCATATATACCAAAGTTTGATGGTGAAACAAGGGAAGATGCATCCACACATGTTACCATGTATCACTTGTGGTGTGTCTCCAAATCTATGCTTGATGATAGTGTTAAATTATGTTTTTTCCCTCGTACCCTAACTGGGAGTGCATCCAAGTGCTACCTTGAATTGCCAACCAGCTCTTATATAGCTTCAATGTGCTAGTAATGGATTTCTTCATCCACTTCCAATTACCTATCCACTATGAAATACGAATGGACCTTTTGACATATCTACATAAAAACACCACCACCCATATTTATAACCATATTCATGAATGGAGACGAAGGAAGAGGCTTGTAAAAGCCAACATTCCTGATCAATTATTAGCTTATTGGTTTGCAAAGTCACTTTTTTCTCCCATTGCTTGTTATGTTGCTATGGCTGGGGTAGTAACTAAAGATAAATATATACGTCATGCCCAACATTTGGATTTGATATATTTATAGTGGGGCACTTTATATGACATAATCCCCCATGCTCCTTGAGATTCAACTGATCCATCGAGACCTATGCCTAGACCACATGTCGATGGTCTTTTTGGTTCTCTCTCTACTGTTTTAGTAAACTAGTTAAGTGGGTAACTTAACTAGCTTACCATCGCCAATCCACCCACTTCAACTACATCTACTACCAAACCATCTACTATTCCAACTCAAACCTCTGAGGTAAACATGGTCCAATCTCAACTAAACAAATCTCAACAATATGGAGGTAAAAAGAAGAAAAATAAGGCTATAAACCCTTATAATGAGTCTGGAACCCAACAAGCACCACCCCCTAATTCTAGGGGAAAATAGAAGGAAAGGACACCAAAATTCCCATGCAAAATTTTTGGGGGCGATCATATGACTCATCTATGTCCATGCTTAAAAGAATCCAATGAGTTCATCGCTCATAAAGACTCCACCCCACCTCCTACGGTGTTAACTCATCCTTTCCCTCATCAACAACACTAAGAAATGGTTATTATAAATAATCCACATCCGTAAGGGGGAATTGGAGGTCATCCATCCCAAGGGGATGGACCATCAAACATGTTTTTATTAGAGGAAACAATCGTCCTTACCACTTGGAATCACAGTTACAAAAAACTTGATAGCAGCTCTACTGAGAAGGACTCAACTTCTACATCCTAACCAAATGGTTTTCCTAAAATGGAGAATCTTTCTCTTCACATAGCTATTCACCATCCTAATGGGCTACTTCCTTGTGAAACACATAATCCCAATGCTTAAGCTCCTCAACATTATAGTATTTTTGAATATTTAGCTTAGGTCCCTTGTGCCATGTCTTCTCTCGAAGTGTTGCAAAGTTGTCCTGCACAACGTAACTCATTGTTGTCGGTTATTGGTGGGATAGATCCCACATAATCCAATTTGGTTTTTTATGACATGGAACACAACCAACCTAGGATGTCCCACCAGATTGCATTTCAGATACAAGTAGTCATACATGGGAAAAAATATTTCACACAATCATTGATGAAGGAGCCTCTACCTATGTTATATCCATCTCATGTTGGCAAGTGATAGGCTGTCTAGATCTTGTCCAATCCTCTACCCCTTTGAAATCATTTGATGGTCGAACTTTTACACCTGATGGAATCCTTACTGATTTACCTATTGAGCTTGGGGGAAAAACTGCTACGATAAATTTTGAAGTTGTTGATGTGCCCCTCGATTCTAATATATTGTTAGGGAGTAGTTGGTTTTATGCGATGAAGGTGGTAGTCTCATTAGTATTTAGAATAATTTGCTTCCCCCATCAAGGGAGGATAGTCACTATAGACCAAATTTCCTACTACATGCCTGATTTGCACCTCAACACAGTAGTAATGTTCCTTTTGTAGGTGATTCCATGAAGTCATATGAGATTGTCGGTGCTACATTATTTAAGGATTCATATTTGATGGGATCTTTCCCCTTTCCAACACCTAGTACCTTTGAGGTGGAAGCTCTTATTTTCATGATCACTTTCATGATTAACGGCTCCCTTGGTTCTTCTGATCCTTGGGTTATACCTCGTGTTATGGAAGCATATTCGATGGGAGATTCTATGACTTTGTCAGCAATCGAAATTGCTTACCAAGTTATTCAGTCAAATCCCATTGACCCACATAGTGATCATCACCCATTTGTTGATCTTGATCCTTATGTTATGACTTGTTCGACCACTTTCCCATCTCCTTCACATGACTTTCTAATGTATGTTTTACCATATAATGAAGAAATCATGGAATTCATCACTTTTTTGTTACACATAAATTTCGTCATCACCATGATAATGAAGTCCCTTTGATAAAAAATCCCAAGAAGATGAGAATTGTGAGTTTTCTTCTCTCCAAATAGCCTATTTGGCAGCATTGTTGTAGGTTACTTTAGGACAACTTGCAACACCCTCCATTGTCACAGGTTTCTTTCTAGCAACTAGAGACAGTTTCACACCTTGCTTTCATGCAGACCACGAAACCCCTAAATGTCACAAGTCACTCTCTAGAAGGGTGTGACGTTGTCTATTTGAATGAAAAAGAGAAGGTTCGAGGAGCTTCTAGAGAGAAACCCTCATGTATTGATATCCTCAATGGATATATCATATATGATTTGTGGGATGATAGAATAAGTGTCAAAAGATCAATTGGCAGTTCTCCTTTTCAGCTGGTGTATGGAAGAGAAGCAGTCATGCCTATTCAGTTGGAATTACCAATACTCAAGCTGATCCAAAATTAAACAGAAGAACCAAATAACATGGTAAGGAGGATATATGATTTGATAGAGCTTCAACTAAAAAGAGAGAAGGTGCATTTATAGCTGCAAGAACACCATAGAAGGATTAAAAAGACATTTGATAGTCCAAGGATTTAGAAAGGGATATCCACCTAGGAGATCTAGTCCTGAAGTGGGATGCAAGACGGGAAGATAGAGGAAAGCATGGAAAATTTGAAAATATCTGGATGGGCCTCTAGATCATTGTTGAAGTGCTAGAAAACAACACCTACAAGATCTAGGAACTCGAAGGAGAATTCATAGAGGTTGTTGTTAATGGAAGGATTCTAAAGAGATTTTTCTTGTACTAAGGCCAAGTTCCAAAATATTTTGTACATAGTAGAGTAGTAGTATTTTTATATTATTTTCCTGTAATTTACAGTATTTTAATTCTTGTCATTTCCAGCTCAATGTAAATAAATAAATTGTAGGGCTAACAGTTTTGATGCAATGTGACCAAAACCACATCGAAGGAGAAGAATCCATATCCCAATGGAAAAGGACACTAGCCTACTATTCTCAGAGTCCTATAGAGCATACCTCTGTCCCAATGGAGCCGATGTTAGTACGTGGATTTTTCAACATGGAAAATTCCCTAGGGAGCTATCGTGTGTGGCATAAGGATTTTTTTTTTCATCTCTTGGGAGCTAAATAGCTTGAAGAGAAACAACAGAGCTTAAAAGAATCAATGGATAATGGACCGTGGTCTTGAATATAGGCACTATGGTATAAAGGGCATCCAGTCATTAGAACTTGAGAAAGATCAATATCCCATAGATGATGTGTGCCCATAAAATGCAAGGAGGATAAAGGGAAAGAGCGCGAATGCAATTTCATCCAAGCTCGATCTAAATCGATGGATCAGATTAAAAGCACATCGATAAGATGCGCCCACCAAAAAATGGCCTCGTGTGCACGTTGTCCTCAAAACCGCTGCGGGCACGTGCCCCTCGATCACTGGCCATGCCTCCTTAAAGGCAGTATTATTAAACCACCAAACATCATCGTGTCACCACTCTGGGAAACTAGAAGTGGTATCCACTCGATATTATCAAGAGCACTTTACAGTTCATATTTTCTGACATGTCACACCACATCCCCACCTGCCATCTGTCTTATGGGTCCCACTATTTCACTTTCCATATTAGTTCACCATTCCATTTTCCACATGTATCATGGCCCCACTACTGTTGGTTTGTTCTCCACCTCATATTCTAACATGTAAAGTGCACATTTACCCAAAATAAAAAAGGGTTTTTGACCTGGTTTAAAATATTATTATCTTTTACCTAGAGGAAGAGTGCACCCGACAACTAGCGTACCAGGTCAACCTTGCACGAATCAAACCCATCCGAGTCAACACCTACCAGTCCAACTCAGCTTCCAGGTGTCATCTGAGTATTATTATGCCACTGTTATCCAATTTTGTTACTGAAATCCTTGTTTCTTCCATTGATTTATTGGAGCACCATTTTCGTAAGTTTTCCCTAATTTAGCATAATTTACCACCATTTTAACCGTAAGATACAGAACCTATGAGTTAAAATGGCACCTAAATCTACTGTGACCCTTCTGAATCCCCATTTCTCAGGGGAATAACATGTCTATGATCACCAGGCTGACGTGTTTGACACTGTTATCACTCGGAATTTCTCCTTTAGTTTGGAAGGATAATTACAAGGTAACCTTTTCAAACCAATCTTTAGGAGGGAAGCTATCTTCTTTGTGATATTATATGATGTGGATCATAATTTATACCTGGAGCCTTCTTGAAATTCATTACCTATAAAAGCTCCGCTACAACTGAAAGTGCATCCTTGTTTTTTATGATGAATGGGCCAGTTTTCAAAGGAAATTTGATATCATAAGCCTTTTTAAAACTTAGAAAATGCTCATTCTCAATAATAAGTTTTGTTTGATAAAATCCAAAGCAAAGATCCTTGGATTTAAAAAGGCATGTAAAATATATGGTTCATGGATGAAACCCTAGAGTCTAATGACAGTGTGCTCCTTCAAAATGAAACAATCACCAACCTTCTTCTATGAGATAAACTGTAACTTATCTTTCATTTCTGAAAGAAATCTAGGTAATGTTTCTTGAATAATTATTCTATATACATTTGACATTATGAGACTCATGTAATTGAATACACTGTTTTCAATTTCATATGTAAAAACTGCTTCTCGGAATTGTAAAATTTCTTCATTTGAAAATACATGCATCTTCATTAAATAGGATTGGAACCTAAAATGTCTCATTGTGTGGAAATTCATTAGCTGAGTATGGATATTATCAGCTAAGAATTAATCAAATTTAAGGCAATAAAACTGACCAGACTCGACTTCACGTGAATGTGAACTCAAGCTAAACAATAAACTTAACATGAATTTAGAGACAACTTTGTCATCATCTAACCCTAGAAACTGGTTGATTAATGAAAGGACAATTTGTGATTTTTCATTGAACAAGGTAATATCGAAGGGAAAAATAGTATTATCAATTGAAATATCGGGTTTGAGGATTTTTGACAGGAAAGTCCGTTTAACCTCAACTGCGAAATGTCTATATAGGTCAATCAGTTTTTCTTCAGCAAATTCTTCAAGACTCCGAGAAAAGGATGACAGAAATGCTAATGACTTCTTAACAACCGAGGAACTAATTGGACAGGATTTTTGTTATTTTTTAATCCATTATGACTCTTTCGGCTTGGGAATAGTTCATGGCACACCATGAAAAAAGTATTGGAAAGTTAGGGTTTGTTCTGGACAAAAGTGAATAAAGTGGGACCTGTGAACATTATGCATGTCTACCCCCTGCTTCTGTAAATATTTCAACTTATTCTTAATTTCATTAACTGAACCCCTGGTCATAATCATGTCAAATACATCCCCATCCCTTTCTTCGAAAATTTCTTCTAAATTATTAAATTCCCTATTTTGAAGTTCCATTTCACCTTGCTCTTCCATTTTATAAAAATTTTGAGTCTTTTCGAAGAAATTGGGGGCCTACTTGGAAATATGTGACTTGGAAAGGCTGCTCTGTTGTTTTCCAACTGTGCATAACAATTCCAAGTTGTCAAGCTTGAAATGAAAAGTGTCATGTCTTACACATGCTTATCCTTTTATAACCCCAACAAGTTGGTTTCACAACCATGGGAATTGGTTTCCCCCTACCACCTTTCAATCAGCAAAATCCTCTTTCACTAACACGTGGTAAGCAGTTTTGGATTTCACTATTGCTTAACCTTCCAACATCCGTGCTTGTTCATGGTGTGAAATCAATGTTGTCCTTCGATCTTACAACTGTTGATCAACGAACATTGATCTTAACCTCTCTTTACCATGGTCAAATGATCATTTCACTAACTTTAAATGGGTTATATACTTTGCACCTTTCTCCAGCGGAGTTTTCATCAATCGTAGATTTCAACTATGTTTTAAAATGGAATGTTGATCTCTTGAAAAATTCCATGAAACCCGCCTCTTCTCCATTTTGAAACTGATTTCAATTTTAACACCATAATCGTATGAGATGTTTTGCTTTGGGATTTTGGAACCTATCTTTTCATGCATTCTCTCATTACCTTACGGTCATATCAGAGCAAGCCATAGAAACAAAGCCCTAACATCTTACTCACATTTCTCAAAATATTTTATTAACATAAAAAATAATTGTGTCAACAAACACCATTATCACTAGTTCAGACCCAAATGAGACCATTAGGGAAGTAAAGGCCCTATATTTTTCCTTCCAAGACAAGTTTAACCTATGGGACTTGAAATTTACTAGGATAGCATGCCCTAGGTTTGTAGTATTCCCTGATTTTGTCACCTGCTTCTCCAAGCACTACTCCCCCACCAAATGAGTTATTTTTTCTTTGGACATGTCAAAGAATTTGTGTTTTGTTACCCCTGATGCCCTCAAAAATATGCTCTTTTAGCAAGAGTCCTTATCCCACTATCCTTTCAATGAAAAATCCCTAGCTAATTCTAGTAATGGCCTCAATCCTTATCATCATCATCATTTTTTGTCCAAGCATTTAGATCCTGAGATGGCCATACCAACCACTCCTCCTCCCTATTATACTACGATGTTCTCTGAAGCTTCTAGGAAATCCATCTCTATTATTTGTACAATTGTAGGTATTGAAGATGATAAATCTGTAGATGAAGTAACCCTAGAATTTCTCCTCAAATTAACCACTGAAACTATTAGAAATCCTCCCCACTTCGACCTCTGCAATTACCTATCCAAGAAGATTCATGAGCAATTAGAGGCGTTTCCTACAATTGAATATTCTAGGTTCCCTTCTTATTTTTTATTCCTGTTTTTTTATCAACATTATGAAAACTTCAAACACTTTGGATTGAGAACCATAGATGAATAAGGAGCACAACTCCCTGTGCATGAATGGAATGACTTGGTTCTACGAAGAGTAGACAGCTCCAATTTTTCATAGTTTACAGATAGAGTAATGAGTGTTGCATATAGTTTGATGCATTGTAGTTCCCTTCCTAGAATGCTACTGGACAATAATAATCATCTCCAATTTGCCACATATATTTGTAATGTCCCCATTTTGACCCCCTTTGTATTAAATCGTAAATGATGTAAATATTGTAATTTGATCATGGTGAGGAGCTCAAGGCCAAGGCCCCACCATTGATTTAGCATTTTATGTATCGACAATTAAAGAAATAGACGCCTATGGTTCTTGTGCTAGATAGGCACAATGTAAATAAGACATAATGTAAATACGAATTTTAATGAAAAACCCACAACTAGCTATGCAATGCAACAAAGAGATGGGGGCATGATTCTACAAGGAATAGGGAGGGAAATTATTCAAACCTTTGAGCCAATGGTGTTAATCCATGTGTCAATGAGAAAACCCATAAACCACCAACTACCCATTTTGGGTTATGGACCCAATCATTTAATTCTTCCAGAAATTGGTTGAGGTAGTTAATGCCTTGGGAATGAAGAGGTATGGCAGCCAATTTCGTGTGTGGGCAAGCCATCAACCTGGGAAATCGTATTTGGTCTCCTTGGGCAAGAAAACACCCACGAAATGGTGCCCAAAGCCACTCTGAACACATAGTTTTTTCCTCTCTCACGCAGTCTGAACTACTGGGTCTCTCCTCATCACGTTTTTATCATTTTCCTGCATTCTTCCATGGCTGGGAGTTCGTTTTTGTGTTACACAGTGGCTGGGGAAGGAGGACCACGATTTGGGACTGTTATGGAGGTCGTTTTTGCCCTAGAATGTCTATGGATGTTTTTTCTGAAAACAGATTTGGCTTCCCAAGGTTATTCCCCATCTTCTAGTTTCATTTTTGGGTTTCCCACATTTTTCTGAAGCTAATGAAAACCCCATCTTTGGGCATCTCACCATAAAAATGTTTCTTCATGCCCAGCACTTATACTTTTGCTGTTATGTGCATCCCTGTTTTGATTTGAATCTTTGAGCAAGAAACTTGGAGTGGTAGTGGACACAATTGGCTTGATAAACCTAGTGGGGGGGGGAGATAACCTCTCAAGAAGATCAAGAGGGCTTTGGATACTCTTCTATGCACACCTTGAGAGCACTAGATGGGGAAGGTATGGCTTGAGGGACTGTACAGCAGTGAAAAGAATACTTCCTTGTGCTGGGTGTGTAGGTATTGTGGGTTCCAAGCTAGATAGATCTTGTATGTTTACCCCTAGCTCTGTGCTTGAGCTCACTAGCTTAGCCACTCTTCCTTTCCATTTCCTAACAGCCTGAGAAACCCAACTGCTGATTGGCTTGGTTGAATTTGGTGTATGCTTGGCTATGTGTGAGTCTGTTGTTCCCTGGCGCCTTGTAGAAATCATGCCCAGCTCGGGGGTGGCAGTTGTATCAAGAGGTTGATAAGCACAACTGGCCTATGGTTGGGTGGAATGTTGCAGATGCATAGCTGGTTTCTTGGGACTACTTTGTTATAAGATAAGCATTCTCTTTTATCAATTCTGCAATGTCTTTATTTAATGGTTGTCACAGAAATGTTGGATGTATGTTAGATATTAAACATGATTTTTATTCCGTTGTGTTTCTATAACATGCACATGTATATGTCTTTTTATCAATAAGTTTTAATTAATGGATATGGGGCTAGATGCCCGGTTTTAGCATCATGATCCTCTCTATCATGCTGGTATGATAGGAGGGGACATTACAATATCAAAGTTGGGTATTGGTTTCTATATGAAGACTACACAGTCATTAGGGTTTAGGGATTTGAGGAAGAACCCTACAAGTTACCTACCTTTCTTACTCCCAGAATTATTTCTATGGATTTTGTAAGACAAAATATGAATTCAGATGAATTACACTTCAGAAATTTCAGATAACATGTTTCTTTCTTATTACCCCAGGAGGTAGGAACCTTTATCATAAGAGGATTAAATGCTCCTCGGTATGTGGAAAAATATTTGAGCCAGCTCAACCTCAAGAAAGTTGAGAGAGATTCCTATGATCCGCATCAAGTGGTATCCAAGAAGATGTTAAAAAACAAGAATTCAGCATATGTATTCCCACCTAGACCCCACTGGGAGAGTATTTCAAACAAACAAAATTTGGAGGAAGTTCAAGAAGCCATAATTAATTTTGAATAGCAGGAGAGAATCATCCTGCAATTCAAACAGGGAGTCAATCCATAGTATCAACCCCTGTAGTCCTAATGGAGAATCATCCTACAACAGGTGCAATAGAAGTAGCAGGTACAACAGAGACAACAAAAGGTCAGTTGGGAAAGACATACCTTGCATAAGCTACAAATAAATATCAAACCATTCCTCCATAAGCCATTGATGTGGATTCCATGGAAGAAGATCATGCTAATTTGCGTTCAATCCCTTAACCCATTGATGAATACAATGACCTAGGTTCTAAACTGTATGAGGTCCAAAAATAAATAGAGAAAAAGTATAATAGAATCCTTGAATGGGAAACTGAAGTTAGCAAAAAGGGGGATGACATTACAGAGCTAGAAAGAGAAGTAAGGAATATAAAGAGTCATATAACCTCCTTACAGATAAATACTCTAGGGGAACAATTGCTAAGAAGAATAACACAAGAGGTTTGGGAAAGGATTGAAGAGTGGTTCATGCAAACATGGGACTACTATGAATTTATACAAGATGATTTCGATGGCTACTCAAGCCACTGTAGAGATAAAGTCATTTGAAAAGTAATTAGGGAATATTCCAAAGCAGGACTCTAAGGTAATTGACTATCTGAACAGTAGAACAAAAAATAAACTAGATGAGAAAGGTATCGACAATAGAACTCAGATTATCAAAATTTTTAGGTCAATGATCATGAAGCATACCTATGTTTACATAATGAAAGATAATGTCAAACAACTAATCGATGAAATAAGTTCTTTTAAATCCTTATTCAAAGATGTGTTGAGCTTAGCAGTTCCCTCTCTATGGGATGGAAATGGATATTCTTACCCCAAGGATACATATAAAGAGCATATTGATCAGAAGAGGGAATATTTCTCTTAAGAATCATTGGAAGGAGAAATAGAAGGACAACAAGTAGTAGAAATAATGCAAAGCTACTTTGAAGTATGGATGGGATTGAAAAGTACTACAAAGAAATTGAGACCAATTTCATATGAGAAGTATACTAATATTTAGATCTCACTAGAATACTTGAAATCCCACAATAATACTTTGGGGAAGGAATGGAAAATGGTCATTCAATATGATAAGCATGTGCTTCCACCAAGAACCTCAGTTGCACAAGCTTCAAGTCAGTGACCAGAAAAATATTCAGGTTCATTGTCTGGTCAACAATAATCTCATCCATCAGCTCAAATTCCAACTTCATTTCCAAATCAGCCACCACCCATACCATTTATGCCACCTACAAGTCTAGTTAATATCCATATGATGCAATAGATTGTTGGAATATTATCACCATCATTTTTTATATTTTGCATGCATGCATGCAGTCATCATGCATGCATCTGCATGCATCCAGTCATCATTTTGGTGGTCTCCCCAGCACCTAGAGCCTATTTTCAGCTCCCTAGAGCCTGTCTTCAACCCCCAGTAGCTCTCCTACCTACCTAATGCACCTTGTTTTCCTCACCTGGATGACATGTGTGCCTTATCTCACCTACTAGGAGTTCAACAGTCAATTATAGCATTGATTGACCAATTATTCCATTTATTGCTCATCCTAACTGCCTGTAGCTCCCAGTTAGCTAGTTCTCAAGTGCCACTTGACCTTCTGATAGCCTCATTCACCCTCCTTGGAGTCTCCATCCCCTGATTTATGCTCGCATGGCTCAGTTAGACTCATTTGACCGACTATTGACCATTTATGACTACTACTACTGATTGGATGATGTCTCCAATGTGATCCAAGCTACACACCGAGGATGATTCGAATGAACTTTGGCTAATTCGAATTCTCTTGAAAGTTATTGTATTGTATTCAGTTTTCACAATGCCATCTCATAGCTAATGTATGATTATACTGTTATTCTCCATTTTCAATGTTCATTAGTGATTATTGAATAAAAAAATATTCTTCTTCTTTATGCACTTCTTGAGTGAATTAATAGTGATTTATTATACTGTTGAGTGATCCTAATCCTAAAATATCACATGGTATCAGAGGTGACAGCAACTATTCAAATTGTAGCAATAGCAGTTGCAGCCATTGCAGCAATTCCTTGAGTAGCTGTCTTTCATTGAGCACCAGAAGCCTCTGAGTTTCCACAGCAAATCCTGGTCCCATTACCTTGAATTCACTGGAGCAATCCAATGAGTTCTATCCAGGTGTGAAGGACTTATTCATATGTGCTCAGCGTCATAAGGCAGTGTTCAATTCAAATTGTAGTAGATATTCTTTTCATAATTCTCATTTGTTTTGCTCGAATCTCCCTCTTTCAGCTTCGAATTCTGCAATATCATGGATCTCAAGTTGAATTCATTCAACTACTTCGAATGGAAGGAAAAAATGGACATATTATTGAAGTCAAAGAGTCTTTCCAGAGTAGTGAATGGCTCTGCAGTTGAGCCCACTGGTGCAGTAGAGAAATCCAAGTACTTAGACAATCCTTATGAAGCAGTAGAATTGTTGCTACTTATCATTTATGAATATTTGCACTTTCATGTTATCGATTTGAAGACTCCAAAGAAGGTTTGGGACAAGCTTGAATCCCTCCTTGGCCAGAAAGATGATTTGAAGGGGCATAAAATAGAAAATGAGCTCATCTCATTGAGCCATAGCAATTTTGAAACTATCACTGAGTTTCTCAATAAGTTCAAGAACTTGATTTCATAGTTGAAGAGGTATGGGATTGAGAAGGAATAAAACCAACTCATCCATGCCATCCTGTCACAGTTATGCCCTGATTATTCAGTGTTTGTTTCCACCTTCCAGTTAGCAAATTTGTCCATTCCAAAATGGAAATTCCCTTCACTTGAAGACTTCATCCAATCTCTCACACTTGAGGAGGAGATGATTGTGCACATAGGTGTGATAAAAGCCAAGTTGGATTCATCTCTTGCAGCTACTGAGTCAAGGAGAGCGAATGGAAAAGGAAAACAAAAAAATTGTGATAGAAAGTCGAATGACCAAAAGTAGAAGGAGGCTCCCATACAGTCAGATGGAGCCTCAAATCCTAGGAAGGACAAGCAAGATCAGAAGGGAAAATCCAAGTGCACATACTGTAATCGAGGATACCACCCCAAGAGCTCATGTATGAAGAATACCATAGATCTCATGGATTCACTTCTTGAGAAGAATAATCTTCCAATACCTGCATGTGCTAGGAAGAAAGAGAGTGAACCATCTGGATCTGAGAACAAAGAGAGATGCCATGCCCTCATGGCAAGTGCATCAACTCAATCCTCCTTCATCATAGATTCTAGAGCTTCAAGACACATGTCTCCCTCCAAGGATCTCTTCACTATATTCGAAGCTACTATTGGACCATCCATCATGTTGGGAAATGATTATGAGGTCTCTTCTGAAGGCATTGGAAGAATCAAACTAGATCATGGATACTTCTCAGATGTACTCTATGTCCCCACTCTCACTGCTAATCTACTTTCTATATATCAGATGTGTTGAGGTGTATTTACTATCTTAAAGAATCATCAAAATATTTAATTATTGACCAGGGTTGGTAATCTTAGATTTGTGGCACCGTATATGCTGAGGTAGACTGGGGCCTAAGTTTTCATCTCAACAGACCTTAGAAATGTTTTAATAAAGAAAAGATCGAAAGATATTTCAAAATGAAAAACCGAGTCAAACTTCAGAAAGACAACGAAGGAACTAATTAAACCTAGCTAAACCAACAGATCAGAATGGTATCAAGCTATACTACTGTACTCTATGATTAAATAATGGGAAAAGAACAAATACTAATAAAAAAGAAAACTAATTCTTATGAAAATGGAAACTACTTTACTTAAAACAAAAACTACAAACTACCTAGTAAATTCAACAATTATTCATGCATTCAACTAATACTTCAAAACTACACTAAAGTATATAATTACATTCTCCTTGATGTTGTACGTCAAATGTGATAGGAACTAGGGTGAATGTATCGTAATGACTTTCAAATGTAACAGCAAAACAAAATGGAAGTAAATCTAACCTAATTTCTACAAAGAGATGTAAACTACAAAGAGACCAATTACAGTTAACTTTAAACATTATGATCTATCTTCTATCCATAAGCAAAATGATATGAAACTAATGAAATCTAGAAGCAAGTAGAAAACTTAATAAAGATATTTACTTAGACTGAATTTGATTTGGAAGCAAGTAGAAAACTTGATAAAGATATTTATTTATGAACCAAACTCTATATTATGAACATCTTCATTATTTGTGTGCATGGGAAACTGATCCTATGCTTAATGAAGAAACTTTCAAAACTCAGATAACTTGGAGAATGAAATTATTAACTCTAATTTGAAATAAAAATTAAGAACATATAATAAACTACACAAAGAATGAAACTGATAAATTCTAGAACAGTAACCTATTGGCAAATAAAACATGAAAGACATAACTTGAAAAAATGTTAAAGCAAAGTGAAGAAAGAAGAAATGGAAACTAAGAATGATGAAAAAACTTAATTAAAACTCTATGTAGTGTGAAACAAGATCTTAATTACATCTAAGACTGCTAATTAAAAGCAAGAAATATTACAGTTAAAAAGCCTAAGAAACTGGATTCTAAATAAGCATGAAAACAATGCAAAAAGTATTGAGGTCTGAATGACGATCCGGATGACAGTCTGAAAGACAGTCCAGATGGAAGAAAATGATTTAAACTAAGGAAAGAAGCTATTTGGATGATCTTAACTACCGACTGGCTGATGCATATGATCCTACAGTGCAAAGAAGACAGTGAGAAGACTATTGAGAAGCTAAGATATCAAGAAGTAACCTACTCTAATCATTGTTTAAAGAAATAAACTATTTCTATGGCCTAATAAAACAAAACGGAGATATGAATAAAACTAACCTACAACTACAGAAAGAAACTAACATAACTGATTCTAATGATAAACTAAACCTGAAACAACAACTAACTAAACTCTATCTGATTGAAAAAGACTGAAAGAAAACTATAAACACTATATTTGGTTGACCATTATCAATTCTAGAAAAGTAAATTAAGTTAGCAACAAGATACAGATTACAGAAAAATAAGGAAATGACATATATAGGAAAACAGAATTAATTACATACATGGGAAAATGAACTATTTACTTGCAGAAAGGAAAATACAAAAATATACATAAAAACCTTCGGTTGATGAGGTTCCCTTACCAACATTCAGATATTGAAACTAAGTCAACTTAGTCACCAACAACAGAATATCAACAGTAAAATTCAGGAGCTTCCATTAACTAAGAAAGTTATACAACATTTCTATGAATTAATGATAGCGTAAATGCCTATATATACTGTGCTATATGTCATCTGCGTTTCTCCAAAGGAGGTGTCTATATATAAGTTTACAATGGGAGAGAAGGTCGACATAGTCTACCTCTCTAAAAATAGAAGTCTTTAATGTCTATACAACGACTGCATGGTGGTTTATGACAACGCACAGGACGTCCTCCTACTTCCACGGTGCCGATTCTCCTTGATGCGAACAACTGCGTGTTTGTTTCCTTTAACCATGGTTAGAAGCATGTTCTAGGAGGCTGAGCGTGAGAGAATGGAGCTACTGGAATGTTGACATGGGCATGATCATGTGCTGACAAGCTGAGCGAGTAGGGAAGTGAATCTTCTAGAACAGGGACTCACCAACCATAAGCACCACATTGCTAACAGAACCCATATTTATGTTTTTTGTCTTTAATGGGTAGGAATATGCCAATCGACGATTTTGTGGGCTGAACGAAGGGCTGAATGGTGGGATGGATGCAGCTGAACATTTGCAACGTGAACACGAGTCTTAATGGAGGTCCGTTTGAAACCCATAACTTGCAAGCCGAAATCTATTTTCCAAGCGAGTCGAAAAACATTAAATTAATATTAATAAACTATGAAAATAATGATATTTAGACAAGATTCACATGATATGTAAATACGATCATACCTGGGTCTGATTGATGGTCTGAATGGCAAGAAGAGTGATTTATTTTATCAAAATAGTGAAAATAACTCCACTCAGAGTATATTTGATGATAAAAAATGGCGACAAAATGGACACGAACATTCCCCCAAACCGGAGATATGCTAGGTCCCACTGAGAAAAAATGAGAGGAATTCAGGAAGAAGGCTGAGCTACGGTAACAACTGCCTTTGACTTGGAAGAGGAAGTGGACTTATCCCTAAGCTTCTGGAACTGATCCTTCACGGCGTCATACCTCATCCGAAGAGAAGTATGGGACGTTGTTTTGGGGTGGACCAAGCATTCAATACTTCTTACTTGTGTACGCAGTACCTTGTTTTCCTTATGAAGCTCATAGATTGTTTCCACATAGTTGTGATTTTAGTCTGTTAACCGTGCTATCCCTTGGGTCAACCTATCCAATTCTTGCTGATTTAGAATGGGCTATTCTATGCGATGTTCCAGGTCCTTTTGAGGACTCAACTCTGTTGAAAATGTTTCAAGCTCAACAGTATGTTCTTCAAGAACTCTGTCTTCATTGTGTGCAGGAGAACATCCAGCAGCAGGGGCTTCACACAATCGAGCAGATACATTGGCTAATGTGAGGAGGGGTGTTTCGAGGGTATGGTCGTCTGAACATGATGGTTGAACGACAGTCTTGGTGACATACTGGTCGATGGACTGGTCATGATTTGTTTTCCTGGATTTAGTGGGTACTGATGAAAAAAGTGGGGGTTCCGAAGTAGGGTCACCAAGGGGAAGCTCAGGAGAAGGCGATGGATGGAAAATATGCACATTACCTGAGGGATCCTCATCAAACCGCACACACTTAGTGTCTCATTCTACTTGCGTAGAGGCTTGGGTAGGATCACTAATAATGGTTTGGAAACGATGGTGTTTTCGAGAAGCAGAGGATTTAACAATAGGCTTCTCGATCAAATGAGGGTTTAGTATTTCAAAAAAAAAATGATCCCGGGTTTTCCCTCTCTCTTCAAACTGGTGAATGATCATGATTTAAATGAGACAGTGATGGTACAACCTACCAAAGGGATTAACAGTATTCTTCCTAACTCGGCTTGACATTTTCTCTAAACTTTTCAAGAAATAGAATGGGAAATTGAGGGTCTGATTGTTAACAAAATGTGTTGGCAATCTAAAATGGCAGACTTTAAAAATAGTAAACTTACCCTCGCAAGTGATCAGATGGATGATGACAATCAAGTGATCTAGGTATTCCAGCTTGACCCACTCCCGGTGGAATCCTTTTGTTCCAGCAACATGTTGATATTTGGCCTTTGAAGAAAATTCATGAGCCTTCTGTGGAAGGAAGAGATGTTCATGCCGATGAGCACCCTCCCTAGGAAGCTTTGTGGCTAATGCGATAGATTTTCCATCACAGAAAAAGTGAGATGGCTAACTTTGGTCATCTTTCCATTGAATCCCTTAGAGAAAAGTAGTGAGATTTCTTGGTCATGACCTTGGAGAAGGTGGATAAACAGACCCCATCCGGATTGAAGGAATACCTCATGGCACTCTTTGAACTCGTGGATGCAAAGTAAATCTTGGTAACTTCCAGGTTCATGACGGATCAACATAATTGGACAGAGGTCGAGGGATATAAATAGGTATAGGGGATGCAAGAGATGCAGGAGACGTGGCTTAATAGAAAAGATGGAAAGCGAACAGAATGGAACGAAATTCACGCAGTCATCAGTTTAAATTGAAGTCCGTTTGAATGGTTGAATGATCATAGGTGAGGACTTAGCATGGTTAAGAGATCACACTTATCATTCCAAGATCTTGAATCAAGTGCCAACATAGAAATGTGTGTGTTAGTGAATACATGTGATTATAATATATTCAACCGTGTCCAAATTCGAACCATGGACAAGTTGAATGTAATTCTCGAAATGAAATTATAGACATGGATTATATGTGAGAGATCATGATGACTTGATTAATATGATGGCGGATCGTACGATAGGATAATTAAGATCATATGGCAGTGTTGGGCCTGGCCCAATAGGGCCATTTTTTATAACATTTTTGAGGCTAGATGGAGCTGAGCTGAGCATAGCTCAGAAAATAAGTAAATTTTGGCTAAGTATTGGGAGTACTGCGAAGCTGTGCCAGTACCGAGTTTTGAAGGATGCTGCAAAGATCAGTGCAGTGAGGTTCAGTGCTGCGAAGGTAGTAGGCCATGTGGAGCCAGTAAAGTTGTGTACTAGATGGAGGATGGCCAGATATAGTGGATAGACTAGCGGTGGTATACTTTTGGTAAGACTGCTGGAAAGATGTCAAGTTGAGGGCATGAGCAGATTAGGAAGGCGGCCAACTATACGAGTCCGTTAAGCAGAGGACAGGTCGGGAAAGTGACAGTTTGGCATGCAGTAGGGTACGTGACTGTTAAGAGGAAAACGATGGATGGACAATGACTAGAGTTGAGCCAGTTGTACGCGGCCATTAGAGGACAGACAGCCTACAGGGAAAGTGACTGGGAGCTGAGCTAGTCGCATGAGTCCGTTAGTGGAAGGGTGGCTCGAAGTGGATGACCTGTTGGTGTGCGCACAACAGGAAGGTTGAAAGCGATGGATCTAAGGCATGGAGGACTGCCACGACAGCAGAATTGCTACCAGAAGCCTGCATGATGGTTCAGAGGGACCATAGTGGTTTGGAAACCCTAAGGGTTTCGGTTTTCAATCTTATAAAGACATGACCTTCGGGCGTGATCTATATTAAGAGGACAATTTTGTATATGGAAGGTTGGTTAGTTGCTCAAGACGAGAGAGGTTGGTCATTGTGACCATATTGTATTGTAATATATTTAGAGCCAAGAAAACATTGTAAAGGCTCTGCAGCTGAGTGCGCAGAGACCTATCTGAGCAAGAAGAGAGCCGTAGTTGAGTGCGCGGCTAAGAACTGTGAACCCTTCCTTAAAATAAATATCAAACACAGTTCTTGTGGACGTAGCTTCCCATCCGAGGGAGTGAACCACGTTAAATAGTGTGTTGAGTGACTGAATGTTTACATGTGTGTTTATATTTATCGGTTTCTGTAGTTGGATGTCTGAATATTGGCTTGCAGTCTATTATGAGAAGGCTTTTATATGCATTCACCATCAAGAGAGTATGGAATGATATGTTAGGTTTGCATGAATGGATGTATGGTTAATATTAGCTTTTCTTCTAGGAACAGTGAATCTATCGTCTGCTTGAGCATGGGGAAAGTTGTTTACATGTTTGAATGGATGCAGTCGATGAATGTATAGCAATTATTTCACACCTGAGGGTTATGCTTAAACTAGTAACATTCTAAGTGTGTGTTATGAGCATTAAGTAGTAAGTTAGTTAAGTGTATGACTGAGTGGATAAGTGGTATTCAGCTCACTGCCTTAAGCATTTTGCACTTAGTCCCAGTATAGGAAGTCAAGTGGTAGTGTTCGCAGTGTAGTATTAAGTCTCGCAGTAAGGAAGAAGTTAGTGGTGCGGACCGCGGTGTTGACCATCGCCGTGCAGTCCGACCTTTGCATCACATAGCCGGTGTGCTGCCATGAACTTCGTCACAGTCATCAAATCATCACTCACTGTGGACATCTGAGTCCACAGTGCCCCATTAGAAACACCTCGGGTGAGACCTTAGCCTGCTCGTAGGCTGTTGCCAAAAGGGCCAGTGCGAAGGGGTTTTGTTGGTTTAAGGTAACCACACAGAACCTGGGTCTTCATAAAACCTCTGGTCAACATTGCATAGCCAACAGGCGATCATGTAATGATTTTGGAGATCGCAATGATGCATAATACATTCTTTTAATGGAGGCAAGATGGATATGGGAATGAGACCACATGTGTCATGTCCCCATATTTTTCCATGGTCGATGGGGTAATTTTGGCCTAAGTCACCTAGGCAATAATTATGTAATTAATGAGCAAGTATGGAAACTACCTTATGGAAGATGCCTGAGGTTGTATTTGGGAATTAAATGGACAAGGAGGGCCCCCCATGCAGTTATTAACCCCATGACTAAGTCCAAGTGATTGACTAATTAAGAAATTAATTAATTGGGAAAATTTTGAGGCATTACACCATAACAATTAATTAATTATTGGATAATTAATTAATTGCTAAGTTAAATTATTTATGAGTTGTATTATTTTCATTTAAATGTTTATTGCTAATAAATGTGCCAAGTGGTTGATGACTTGGCTAGGAAATTTGAATTGGTAAGTGAGCCAAACTTGCCTAAGTGGTAAAGTCTCAGAAAAGCTAAGGAATCTAGTGGAGACAAGTTGGCAAGATGAACCCAGAAAGGAAACTGACAAAAGCTGGCAAAATCAGATAAAAGCTGCCAAATCAGACAAAAGCTGGCAAAATCAGACAAAAGTAGGAGAGAGGAAAGTAAAGAAAGTGGAAAGATTCAGAAAATCTTTCTGAAAGAAAATAGCAAAAACCAGAAAATCTACCTAAAGTGCACTTGCCCAAATTCAGTGAAGGAGGTGAAGGAAGGAAAGTTTTGAAAGCTCAGAAGTTGATATTCTCCTCAAGAAAGGCGCCCTCATGGCTTTGGAGTAGAATGGGAAAGTGGGTAACTTACTCTCACAGGTCACCAAGCCAAAAACTTGCTCAGCAGGTTATCATGAAGTTTATAACAGAATCCAACCAACTCCATTTGAGAATTTTTTATCATTTAGAATTTGTGAATGAGAGCTCTGAGCTTCTCAGTTGTTGAGTGTTGTGCCTCAACCTTTTCTCTTGGGTGATGTGCCCTAAGAATTTGTGAGTTATCTAAGAGTATTATGCAGGTCCAGCAAGTTATATTACCGCCAGTAATCTTTAGTACAGTTCAGCCATGAAGTCTTAATATCATATTGAGGAGGAGGCTACCTTTGGAGAAGAATTGCAGCTAGTTTTAGTGGAGGTTCTTTAGCAGAAGAAGATATTCATGGAGGAGTATGCCCAAGACCTTTAGTGAGCTCCAAGATTTTTTATCAGCAGATATTAGTGGCTTCCATTTCCATAGGTCAAGTTCAGATCTAATCTCCTATTCATCTCCCACTTCTCTATCTCGTACAACCAAATCTAGAGGTGCTTTCACTGGTGGAGTTAACCAATTGAAGAAGGGTGCATCAATATAGTTTTGCAGCAGTGGCTACAGCCAAATCATACCACCGATATGCAAAGAACATGATCAGTACTTCAGAATAGATCCCCTGTAACAAATCTCTTCTTTTTTCATATTCTCTATCAAATGTACTGCAATTTCTAGCCTGTAAGGCATTTTGTTTGAAGAGAAAGACACTGGAATAAAAATGAGTGTTCTGTTATGATAAATGTTCTATATTACTATTCATAAGAGTATATCAGAGCTGAAAAATATTTATGAATAGATATTTTAATTAAGGAAATCCATTTATTCAATCAAAATCCAAGGCTAGCTCATTGCAAGGGTTTTCTAGACTAGTTTCATTGATTTCTTTGTAAAATGCAATCTGTGCATCCATTTGACCTCCCATATTTTGAAGTAGGTTAATAAAATGATATATCAACCACATCAGTCCACAAAACCATATTTTAAATGATTTTAGCCTTGTTTTGTAAAGATAAGAAAATTACTAGCTCAGCAATCCCGGGAGAGCCCAGAAACCCCAGTTCTTCCCAAACTTTCACAAGTCTGCAAAAATGTATTTCCGAATATAACCAGCCATCATTTGACTAATATAAACTCTGTCATCAACTTCCAGTATCCCCCCCCTTGTCCAGTATCCATATGCCAGCTACCCAAGGAGCCTCGAAGTAGACATAGACTTGTTCTATGTTGAAAAGTGAATGGTACCGGTACCTTGTGCATAAGACAAATCTGATCTGACCTCCTTTACCTGATGCTGCACCTAAACTCATACATTTTCCAGAATTAAATATTCATCCCACCATCCTCAATCCTTACCTCAGTACCCCTCACTTACCTCCTGCCCGATTCGAAGGATTTGACAGAAAATTTTACTAGTAAAAGTTATAAAAGTTTTTGAAGTGGAGTTAATATTTGCGTCAGATATTTCCCAGGATATTACATTAGTATCATAGCACTTTCCTTGGCTCATCCTATGGAAAGTCAATCTCAGTGTAAACGTAGCTCAGCACTATTTTCAAATTGTAGTTGTGAAATTAGTTTGATGTCATAGAAGATTCAGAATTTGAGTTGTATGAGGAGGAAGATTATTTTTATGAAGAGTATGATAATTATGATGACAAGTATGAAGAATACTACAGACAGTATGAGGAAGAGAATCCCCTAGAAGTACCTTCCACAAGCATCTCCTGTGAGATCATGATGGAAAAAAGAGACTATGGTTATTTTGATAGCCCTATTCAGGAAAAATTTGCATGTTCCATAGTCAAAGGTCAACCTCCTATGGAAGAGTTAATGAAAGATATGAAAACTTTATTGGATGCATGTGACTTCACAAGAATTTTTGGATCCTCTTCAAGAAGATCCTCCAAGAATCTTCATCCTAAGACAACCAACGAGAAACAGGACCCAAAACCCAATCATGAGATCGTTGACAAAATGGAAGAAGAATCTATTGCAAGATTCTATGATGAGGATCTCAAGATCATCTCGGATGAGATTGGTACTATTAGGAGTGTTGAACCATATTTCGGATCAGATCTAAAAGTAGAACATAAATCAGATCCAAAGACACCACATGAGCTTCACAAGGAAGTAGAAATTGACCACACATCAGTTAGATGTGAACTAGTAGAATCAGTGGTAGTACAAGGCACCATAACCCCCCCCATTGAAGAGAGAAGCAAGATGCAAAGGTATGGACCACTTTCAGATTTTTGTACTAAATTATGTCATGATGATGTTGTAGCCACATCAGAAGACAATTACTACATAAGGGATTCCATGGATGTTGAGTTTCATATCCTTGGTGATAAGGGTGAATGTAGTGACCAATCTAAATCAATAGAAGGGTGTTTGTAGGATGCCTACATGGATGGAAGAGAATCTACTAAGGAATCTTTTAAGTGTGAGGAAGCATCTAAATATGTGTACTCTCACATATATGTGGGGGACATGGAGATTCCCATTGATGAAGGTGTTGAGGGTACAATATCCCTGGGGAAAGAAGAAGTTCTAGCAACAAAAAAAACTAAAAATGAGGAATTGATGGAAGGCCAAAACACCAACCCTCCACCTCATAGGGAGGATAACATGACACCTGGTGAGTTATTAAATTCTGATTTTTATGTGTCATTATTTCAATCTGATATGGCAGTCACTTCTAGTGAAAAGTTCAAAGTGGTTGAGCTCCCTAGTGATGAGGTTCGAAATTCTGATGTCAAAAAGAAATGCAATGTGAAGGCTGGAAATTTGAGAGAAGACCTTCCTGGTATACCCAGGAGGAATGAGCAGTTAATTTGTAGCCCAAATTATGGTGTTGAGGACCTAAGAGATGAATATATTGCAGCAGCAATATATGGATTAGATTTCCAAACTTCGAGTGCATTGCATAAAATCAATCCGTGGATGGAAAATGAAGAGGAGGAACATCTGCAAGGACCTCAGCTTCTTATAGGGTCATTGAAGATGGATGAACAGAAGATCCAAGAGGCCTTCAAAATTCTCCATGACACTCATTCTTTAGTGTTGAGGTTGTGTTGGGAAGCTGCTTTAAGGGAAGATCAATATTTCTTTGCAGCAATGGAAAATATCCAGAAAGCAATGTCCACAATCAAAGGTAGTTTCTCACAGTTGCATTCAGATAAAAATTACATGTTTGAGCTTGTTGAATTGTTGCGGGATGCATCATGGCATGATGAAGAAAGTATTTGCAGATATGGAAAAGAGAACTATAAGCTCAATGATAAATTGATGGCCACCCAAGATTCTTTGAGAATTACTCAAAGTGCCCTCCAAGAATCCAAGATGGAGATGTTGTTGCTTCATGAAAAGTTGCAAAGATCCCCCCTACCCTCCTACACACCATTCAGTGAATTTCATTGGGGTGAAAGCATTCATGATCATATGGAGGAACCTCATGAGATGGTGGATCATGAGGATCATTTACCTTTACATGTGCTAGACTAGTGTGCGGAATAGTTTGATGAAAACCAAGCACCTGATCATTTCCTAAGGGAACTTGAGATGTTCCTTGGAAACAATCACTCTCCCATGGAAAAGTGGGATGAGAGCACCCAATTTGGGCCAGCCAATAATGATGAAGTTGTAGCCATAATATTGATTACTGAAGGTTGTAGACATACAAGGAAGGTTCACAGTCCTTCCCCACATGTCATGGATTCAACAATAAAAATGGGGAATGAATAGTGGGTGAAGAAATTTTTCTTGTTGATGCCACATGTACCACAAGTGGATCAAGATTTGCT
Source organism: Larix kaempferi (assembly GCA_027924585.1). Taxonomy (NCBI): domain Eukaryota; kingdom Viridiplantae; phylum Streptophyta; class Pinopsida; order Pinales; family Pinaceae; genus Larix; species Larix kaempferi. The sequence goes on along the minus strand of BSBM01000963.1, from coordinate 8,015,322 downwards.
CCTATGGGAGATAGATCTTATTGTAGCAGAGATGGTTGATTTCAGCTCATGTGAATCAGCAAGAAAGATGTCTGATTCATCCATTGGATGGACGGATATAGGAACACAGAAAAAGGAAATCTCGAAGGTAAAAGGTTTTCTTGTTTTTGAAATAAATTTCTTATTATAACTGACATTATCTTGAATTGTGAGCAGCAACAAAAGTATATTTTGTATCCATTCGATGTCACTCATCCACATATGGATTGGGTGAAAGGTTACCTGACAAGCATGGAACCTCCTTGCAAAAAATTTTATGCTCATGGTCAAGGGAAGGCAGCTAAGCGGGCAAGTTATCAAGAGAAATTAATGGAACATTTTACTTGTAGAAGTTGGCCTATGTGGAGGGAATCCACATGCTGGTAGGGATGCTTGAAATTTTTCTCAAATGGAAGAGAGTTGAGCCATTGGATGTTTTCACTAGAAGAAACATTTTTCTATCCACTTGGTTTAGTTGGTAGTAATGTCCTTTTAGTTATTCCTCGGATGAAAAGGCACATGTTTGATGACAAATTCACTAAATTGACTTTGATGATTGGGAAAATGCAGTTGATACTTTGGGATTCAGGAATTCATTGGAGTGACAGATTTCCAAAGGTGATAGAATAGTTTTGGTCCTTGCAGGAGAAACAATGGGACCCAGGAATTCTACTCAAGTTATCCTAACTGGGTTGAAAATTTTGTTCATTGCTGGTTCATTTGCAGATATAAATTACAGTGCAGTTTTTCTTCTTTTTTTGAAGGCCCAAGTTTAATTTATAGACTATACAGTGGATGGGGACAATTACAATCAGAGTGGTGCAACAAAATCCTAGTGGAATCCTAACATTGCTGGAGGACAAGCAATCATAGGAAGGGAGGACTGTCATGTCCCCATATTTTTCCATGGTCCATGGGGCAATTTTGGCCTAAGTCTCCTAGGCAATACTTATGTAATTAATGAGCAAGTATGGAAACTACCTTATGGAAGATGCCTAAGGTTGTATCTGGGAATTAAATGGACAAGGAGGGCCCCCCATGAATTTATTAACCCCATGACTAAGTCCAAGTGATTGACTAATTGAGAAATTAATTAATTGGGGAAATTTTGAGGTATTACACCATAACAATTAATTAATTACTGGACAATTAATTAATTGCTAAGTTAAATTATTTCTGAGTTGTATTATTTTCATTTAAATGTTTATTGCTAATAAATGTGCCAAGTGGTTGATGACTTGGAAAGGAAATTCGAATTGGTAAGTGAGCCAAACTTGCCTAAGTGGTAAAGTCTCATAAAAGCTAAGGAATCTAGTGGAGACAAGTTGGAAAGATGAACCCAGAAAGGAAACTGACAAAAGCTGGCAAAATCATACAAAAGTAGGAAAGAGGAAAGTAAAGAAAGTGGAAAGATTCAGAAAATCTTTCTGAAATAAAAGCTACCTAAAGTGCACTTGCCCAAATTCAATGAAGGAGGTGAAGGAAAGAAAGTTTTGAAAGCTCAGAAGTTGTTATTCTCCTCAAGAAAGGCACCCTCATGGCTTTGGAGTAGATTGGGCAAGCGGTAAACCTACTCTCACAGGTCACCAAGCCAAGAACTTGCTCAGTAGGTCATCATGAAGTTTATAAAAGAATCCAACCAACTCCATTTGAGAATTTTTTATCATTTAGAATTTGTGAATGAGAGCTCTGAGCTTCTCAGTTGTTGAATGTTGTGCCTCAACCTTTTCTCTTGGGTGATGTGCCCAAAGACTCTGTGAGTTATCTAAGAGTGTTATGCAGGTCCAGCAAGTTATCTTACAGCTAGTAATCTTTAGTACAGTTCAGCCATGAAGTCTTAATATCATATTGAGGAGGAGGCTACCTTTGGAGAAGAATTGCAGCTAGTTTTAGTGGAGGTTTTTTAGCAGAAGAAGATATTCATGGAGGAGTATGCCCAAGACCTTCAGTGAGCTCCAGGAGTTTCTATAAGCAGAAATTAGTGGCTGCAATGTCTAGAAGTTGAGTTCAGATCTAATCTCGTATTCATCTCTCACTTCTCGAGCTCGTACAACCAAATCTAGAGGGGTTTTCACTGGTGGAGTTAACCAGTTGAAGGAGGGTGAATCAATAGAGTTTTTCAGCAGTAGATACAACCAAATCAGACCACTGATATGCAGAGAGCATGATCAGTACTTCAGAATAGATCCCCTGTAACAAATCTCTTCTCTTTTCATATTCTCTATCAAATGTACTGCAATTTCTAGCCTGTAAGGCAATTTGTTTGAAGAGAAAGACACTGGAATAAAAATGAGGGTTCTGTTATGATAAATTTTCTATATTACTATTCATAGGAGTATATCATATCTGAAAAATATTTATGAACATATATTTTAATTAAGGAAATCCATTTATTCAATCAAAATCCAAGATTAGCTCATTGCAAGGTTTTTCTAGACTAGTTTAACTGATTTCTTTGTAAAATGAAATCTGTGCATCCATTTGAACTCCCGTATTTTGTAGTAGGTTAATAACATGATATTTTAACCACGCCAGTCCACAAAAACAGAATTTAAATGCGTTTAGCCTTGTTTTGTAAAGATAAGAAAATTACTAGCTCAGCAATCCCGGGAGAGCCCAGAAACCCCACTTCTTCCCAAAATTTCACAAGTCTGCAAACATATATTTCTAAACATAACCAGCCATCATTTGAAGGATATAAAATCTGTCATCAACTTTTAGTATCCCCCCCCTTGTCCAGTATGCATATGCCAGCTACCTAGGGAGCCTCAAAGTAGACATAGACTTGTTCTATTTTGAAAAGTGAATGGTACTGGTACCTTGTGCATAGTAAAAATATGATCTGTCCTCCTTGAACTGCTGCTGTAACTAACCTCATACAATTTCTAGAATTAACTATTCATCCCACCATCCTCAATCCTTACCTCAGTACCCCTCACTTACCTCCTGCTCGGTTCGAAGGATTTGACAGAAAATTTTACTAGTAAAAGTTATAAATTTTTTTGAAGTGGATTTAATATCTGGGTCAGATCTTGCCCAGGATATTACAATGTGCAAAATTGACATTTGATTGATTCCTGACATAATTAGACAGTTAGATTTATCAATAATATTCAAATTTGGATACCTTGGCATATTCAATAAAGCCATTATAAGCTATGGTTTCATTCGGCACTCCATTCAGATCGTTTTTCGTTTTCCTCATTCATATCGGCATTTGACCCGTCATTCAACCCTTCGTATAGACTTTTGTCTGTACAAGATCTGCTTGCTGATGCTGACTGAAGTTGATTTTGTAGAAAATTTCTGAGGCTATTAGTGCACAAAAGATGCTGTCACTTTGCTTTTCTAGATCTTTCAGTTGCATTCCTCTTTATTTATCATTTATTAGGATAATCCTCCTTCTTCTATTTCACATTATTCCTGAAAACACCTATCATTTTGTCAGAGATAAATGAACTTTTTCATAAATATTCAGAAAGTAAAAACAATTCTGATCCTCCACCAAACCAAAAATATGGCGTTTCCTCAAGCCATCAAAGAAAAATTGATTAATATTCAAATATTTTCAATTAATGGTTTAGGCAATAACTTCTAAAATGTTGTGATAATTTTCGTAAGAAAATGAAATATTAACTAATAAATGTAGATGATTTAGATATATACATTCATAAAAAACAATACAATAGTTTTTAAGATGACCATATGAAGAATGATAGTATAATTGATGTGAAAAATTCCATAGGAAAACTAGTAATCCGTGACTCATTGCAAAGATATGTTGTCATCCAAAGAATATAGATAAGGTTCACCATAGAGTTTGTGAGATTTCTATAGTATGTTAATTTTTTCAGAATTTACTTCAATTTGATCTAGGATCTTAACTGAGAGAACAACATGTATAGCATATCAATCATGGACACAATAATGCAAGCACACAAGAGACACAGAGTTTACTTGGGGAAAACCATAAAGGTGAAAAACCCCAATAACTTCCTCAGAGATAGATAGAGCAATGATACAACCCAAGCATAAGAGATAGACATCTCCTAGCAGCAGCTTCTCCTCCTCCACAAGTGCACCACTCTCCTGAGAGTGTGAGAGAGAATAGAATGATGAAATCGAGTGCCTCCCGTACTCTATTTATATTTGACTTGACTTGCCTAATAACCTTTACTAGGTCGGCCTTAACTTAACCACATAACATAATGCTGACTGGGTCGACACCCAATAGGGTGGTCTAATAACCCTTTGACCCACATGGCCGACCCCCAATAGGGCGGTCTAATAACCCTTCGACCCACATGACTTATACAGGGCCGACCCCAACAAGGTGGTCTAATAACCCATCAAGTTTAAGTTACGACACTTACAATATAAATGACGACACTTTCATAAAGAGGAATAATAACATCTCTATAGGAATACAAACACTTCCATATAGAGGAATAATACCATCTCTATAGGAGTATACAATATACATATAGGAAATACATTCCAAAGTTACATATACATCAACACTCCCTCTTAACTAGGAAGGTATTTATCGACATAGGTCTTCTAACACAAGTCTTTTTCTTTGGATCATCATCACTAGATAATCGTCATCGAGTCATCGTCATCATCACTGCTGCTGCTATCTCAATCAATCTCTGAATCTACTCATCATAGGAAGTTCTACAGAGCCAGTCCTTTTTCATACTGGATGTAGGCCCACCACCTGTAGGTCTTCATCATCACTGGCCATACTGTAGAATTCTCAGGACTTATTACGTGCATCACAAAACCTGGCAATAGCATCCCAAGCTGTTACGAGCACATAGATCTACCCGTCGGATCTCCCAGGAGCACATTACATGTGACCCATCACAAAGGTTGAAGCATCCCAGGCTGTTACGAGCACACAGCTCTACCTGTCGGATTCCCTAGGAGCACATTACATGTGATCTCACCACAAAACCTGGCTGAAGCATCCCAAGCTGTTACGGGCACACAACTCTACCTGTCAGATCTCCCAGGAGCACATTACATGTGGTCCACCACAAAACCTGGCTGAAGCATCCTAGGATGTTATGAGCACACAGCTCTACCTATCGGATCTCCTAGGAGCATATTACATGTGGTCATGGCAATTCCTCGAAAGAGAATTTGAGGCCTTTTTCATCCTATCTAGATCTCCCAGGTCCACTTACATGCCATAGGAAAATGCCTCGAAAGAGCATCTGAGGCCTTTTTCATCCTGTCCAGATCTCCCAGGTCTACTTATATGTCCTCCTAGAGCAATGCCTCGACAAGGCATCTGAGGCCTTTTTCATCCTGTCTAGATCTCCCAGGTCTACTTACATGCTCATCTTCACAACCTGTCCATGGCCACAGAGTATCAACTTGATACTCTTCATACAGCATCCTGATGTATACATGATCATCTTGATCATCATCACTGCATTGTCCTGATGCATGTCATCTGGAGAAGCTCATCATCCACGATCATCCTAATCATACAATGCATATACTTGATGCATACCAAGTATCTACCTAATACATATCACCATACATAGTGTATCCACCTGATACATACATAGATACATGATCCACACAATGTATCTACCTGATACATATCAACATACATGATCTACTTCATCATACAACATATCCACCTGATACATATACAGATACATGGTTCAAGCATCCAACATGATGCATACATACATAAATGATCCAACTGATCATATCTAGCATCCAACATGATGCATACATACATAGATGATCCAACTGATCATATCCAGCATCCAACATGATGCATACATACATAAATGATCCAACTGATCATATCCAACATCCAACATGATGCGTACATACATAAATGATCCAACTGATCATATCCAGCATCCAACATGATGCATACACATACATACAAGTGTAAATGATCCAACTGATCATACAGAGCAGAAACTAGAACATCATCCTGATGCTCATCATCCAATGCTTACATCCACATCCATGTGAAGGATCCCCCTTCCACCATGCTAGGAATGGCTACAACAAATGTCTTCATCACTTCTTCCTCAAAGTGTCATCGATCTGAAGAACACCAAGCCTCTCTCTAAAGTACTCGAACTTCACTCTGGCTAGTGGCTTCGTCAATACATCTGCAATCTGCTCATCCGTCGCAACATACAGGAGCTTCACTGCTCCTCTCTGCACCATATCCCTAATATAGTGATATTTGATCTCTATGTGTTTCGACCTATTGTGGAAAACCAGGTTCTCAGACAGCTTCACACAACTCTGGTTGTCACAAAATATACCAGTCGCCTCCAACGGTAGATCAAATAACTCAGACAGTAGCTTCCGAATCCATACTGCCTCACAACTAGCTGAACAGGCTGCAAGATACTCTACCTTGGCTGTACTCATTGCCATGCAGGACTGCTTCCTGCTAAACCAGGAGATCACACCTGATCCTATACTGAAGCAACACCCAGATGTGCTCTTCCTATCTGCAGCATTGCCTGCCCAATATGAATCAACATAACCCTATAGGTTAAACTTTTGATTTGCATCATACTTGAGCCCATAATCAATTGTACCCTTTAGGTACCTTAGAATATGCTTTACAACAACCAGGTGAACACTCCTCGGATCCGTCAGGAACTGGCTCAATGTGTTCACCGCAAAGCAAAAATTTGGTCTCGTGTTCGCTAGGTACATCAAGGACCCAATCATCTGACGATACATAGAGACATCAACTGGCTCAGATGAAGCATCACACATAAGCTTCAGGTTTGATGCCATAGGTGTGGCCATGGCCTTGCAGTCCATCATCCTGAACCTCTTCAGGATCTCTACTGCATACTTCCCTTGTCCAAGGAACATTCCATCTACACTTTGCCACACCTCCATACCTAGAAAATAGTGCATCATCCACAAGTTCTTCATCTCGAACTTAGCAGCAAGCTTCCGCTGCATGTCGGCAATCAATCTATATTCACCTGTAATAAACAAGTCATCTATATACAAAAGTAGTATCACTGGATTGCCTTCCTCAACCTTGTAGTAAAGGTTGGAATCCGCTTTACTCTTGGTAAAGCCCAAACTAGATAGAAAACTGTCTATCCTAACATACCAAGTTCTACACATATATGACTCCCTGTCATGTGTCTCAGAACCAAGTGGCTGCTCCACATACACTTCTTCTTCAACTACACCATTCAAGAAAGCTGTCTTGAAATCCATTTGGTGTATCTTCCATTTCATCACTGCAGCCAAAGCAAGTGCGGATCTAATGGAAGTGTATCTGGCTACAGGAGAAAAAGTCTCTATGCTACCACCTGCAGCATGCTTGATCTTGTAGATCCTCTTGGAAGTCACTAAAGACTCCCCTTCAGGTCTTGGGACTGCATCCCAAACATCTTCATGATCGACTGGTACTCCTCGATCATGGCATTCTTCCCAGATCCTGGGAACTTCAATATCTTCAATATTTTCAATAGATAACTTTGTTGCTGAATAAATGTTGTAGTCCTTCTTTTGTAGGTGATGGTATACGATCTTTCCTACACAACAAGTAAAATTGCATGATTAGAAAACATCTCATAGTTTTCAGAACAAATTCTTACACATAAAGAAATATGTCATACAGTCATGCAATTATCTTAGCCAATGCTTCAATACAACATTTATCCATATCCTGTAACTTTCTAGATGCCTTCCAATCTCTACTAGAATATTGTTAAGAGTGTGCACAACTCCCAACATGTCAGCAAAGAGGTTTCATTCTAGATAAATAGCAATGGAATGTTGTACAGTGCCATAGGCCACTTACCCATGTATATTAGTAGTATATTGTTCATCAATGCAATTATTCTAATATGCATAATACACAACCTAATTCTAGGAACATGAGTATATACATTATTGAACAGTATTATTTAAACAATAAAATATGCAAGGAATGATAATTCAAATACTTATCTTTGTTTGTTTGTTGGGTTGACTCCCTCTCAGTCTTTGCTTCTTTTCTGCAACTCCATTCTGATGTGGATTGTGAGAAGTGGTCAACTCCCTCTAAATATCTGCATCCTTGCAGAAACTACTGAAGCGTGCACCTTCTTGATCTTTGCTTCCTTGCAGAAACAACTGGAGTGCGCTCCCTCTTGATCTTTGCTTCCTTGCACGAACAACTGGAGTGTGCTCCCTCTTGATCTTTGCTTCCTGGATTACTTTTCCTTGAACTTATTTCCATCACTATGCATGCTTATTAGTATCATCATTGTGTTATCCTCGAAGTCTCATACATAATCACACATTCATTAGTATAATCTTAATACTATCAAAACACAATAAACTTAAACATGTATAGTCATGATCATTTCAAACACAGATAATAAACATAAGTATTCAAGGTTTCAGGGAAGTCTTCTTTTACTCAGGCATATTCTTATTTGATCATAGGACTCTTTTGGTTAGTTAAATCATCAATCAAGATAAGAGACATAAAATGCATAAACCCTTGATTACTTACATTTCTAACTTTATGAATAAATATAACCAATCATACCAAGTATACTTATATAAGGGATCCTAACACAAGGTAGGATTCTAACTTGATATAGGAAAAACATACCTAGATTGGTATGTTAGCGAGTTATGTCTAACATACCCACATGATGTCTTCTTGTTCTCTTCAATGACTTGTGCTAGTAACCTGCATATCTCATAGGTTAACCATTATAGAACAAAGTTATACATACCACGCAAATAGATCTTATAAGTGATTCATGACAATGGATGAATCTTTGTCCTCATGATCATATGTTCTTGAACTAGAACATGATGTTTCTTTCTTGGTGTACCTTTCATATTAGCGGACAACATAAACCTCATACAACACCATAATGCATTAGTACAATCATAAGTGTCAACACCCTAATCAATGAATATCTTCTATCATGCATTCATAATTTTATTAAGGTGATACAGCAAGTCTAAATTTAATCAATATTGTACTAACCATAATAACATGAAGAGAAACATACCATAAACTTAATCATGAACAAACCTCGAGACATACCTAGATGAGTCATACATGTCGAGATTGCTTGTAATCTTCTTATGTAAGGCCTTAGCCTCGTCTCCCTCTGAAACAGGAACTTCTTCACTTATGTAGGTGACCAATCCATTCTCTTCTAGGATTAACCCAATCCACTTGATTTGCAGGAACTGGATCTGGAGCTAGATTAGGGTTTGTCAGAGAAACCCTAAAAATTCAAATTTTGAATTTCAAACTTTCGAAAGGATAGAAATATGTGCCTTGATGAGTTGATCAAGCTGGTATACTCATAATTTGAAAACTGCAAAGTTTCACCCTTCAAATTTTCCTTTGAAACTTCTGGATTCACTTGACAAGACCCCGAACTAGGGTTTGATAAATCCCACCCTTCTTCCAAATCAAAAGGTTCGATCCAAAGCTATAAGCTTCTATTTTTCTAAGGAGCTTCCAGCCGTGGTCACAGATTTCAAAAATTTCCATTTTTGTAGAAGCCCTAATTTTCCACTTTTCCGATCAAAGTCCCGAACTAGGCTCTGATCAAGCTCAGCCTTCTTCCCAACCAAAAATTCTGATCTTGGTCTCTAAATTTTTATTTTGATGAGTAGCATTCAGCTGTAGTCTCCGATTACAAAAATTCTGACTTTCTCCGAAACCTTAAATTCCGGAAGCCATGAATGAAGGTGCTAAAAAATAATTTTGTTTTGACAGAAATATGTACCTGATTGTTTCTGGTGTAACTCCGAACTTTTCGATCCACAAGGTTTGAAAATTTTTCCTGTGATATCCCGACCTATCATCTTTCCATCCCCATAGGTCTGACCTAAAATGGATTCTCTGAGAGAGATTTATGCCAAGTGTCGCAATGTGACCTGTTTATGGGATAAAACAAGAGAGCAAACTTGTACAGCGTACCACGTGTCACTGGTTCAGTTTCGTCCTCTGAAAAAGTTACTTGAGACAGTACAGCCGTGCACTACCTGCCACATTTTACAAAATTTCATTTGGATCCTCCTAGCCCATTTTATGACCTTTTCTCCAAGGTCACTTGTTTATGACTGAGATCTGGAAGAGGCAGAAACCCTGTATTGTACAGATCATAAATCACAAAGTACAACGAATTAGAGGTTTTCCTTTGGACACTAGGTACATGGGGATCTTAGCTTCTCCATGTACTATTTTCAAACCTTGAAACCTCACTAAAATTTATTTTTAGTGAAAGTGCTACAATGACTAGTTTTTTTCTATATCAAGCCCTAGCTTTGCATATGCAACAAGTGTCATACATGACATACCATGCCTTCTTTCAGGCTAGCTCTGATGCCATGTTAATTTTTCAGAATTTACTTCAATATGATCTAGGATCTTAACTGAGATAACAAAATGTACAACATATCAATCATGGACACAATAATGCAAGCACACAAGAGACACAGAGTTTACTTGGGGAAAACCATAAAGGTGAAAAACCCCAATAACTTCCTCAGAGATAGATAGAGCAATGATACAACTCAAGCATAAGAGATAGACATCTCCTAGCAGAAGCTTCTCCTCCTCCACAAGTGAGCCACTCTTCCGAGAGTGTGAGAGAGAATAAAATGATGAAATAGAGTGCCTCTCGCACTCTATTTATACTTGACTTGACTTGCCTAATAACCTTTACTAGGTCGGCCTTAACTTAACCACATAACATAATGCTGACTGGGCCGACACCCAATAGGGTGGTCTAATAACCCTTTGACCCACATGGCTGACCCCCAATAGGGTGGTCTAATAACCCTTCGACCCACTTGACTTATACAGGGCCGACCCCAACAAGATGGTCTAATAACCCATCAAGTATAAGTTACAACACTTACAATATAAATGACAACACTTCCGTATAGAGGAATACAAACACTTATGTATAGAGGAATAATACCATCTCTATAGGAGTACAATATACATATATGAAATACATTCCGAAGTTACATATACATCAACATAGTTATGGGTCCCATTTCTAGGATAATCATACCCTAGGTATTGTTTGAATTAGATGACAGGGTCCAAGTCCAACTTACATCCATTCTCTAATAACAGTATAAATAATTGGCCTGAACATGTATTTGTATACTTAGGTTTTTTTATGATCCATGTGCATAGCAATGCGTTAACCAAACCTCTTTTACCCAATATTTCCCCACTTCTAGCAGGCCTGTTTAGTACCCCGACGGGTTTATCTTGGTACCATGCAAGAATAGCCCCACTACCAACGAGTCTATTCAGTACCTCGACGGGTTTACTTGCATTTACCGAGCTTCCTTGATTAAGATTTTACTTAGCATGGACCCACTTCCAGGGAGCCTGTTCAGTACCCCGGCAGGTTTGCTTCGTATAATGATATTTTTAGTAAGGAAGTCGGTTGGCACTAGAGTGTGCTAAGCCTATTAAGCACATAATTCAAATTTTTAGAGAAAACTTTATGAGTAACTTTATTTATAATGGCCTAGATTATAGATCATGTCAAAAGATAATAACCTAAAGTTGTTCTTTGACTTATCAGTACATCCTCTTCATAAAAGATTAGTAATGTTCCCCATAAAATAGAAATATCACTCACTTTTGGGCTACCTTTTAAAAGTGCTTAAGAGAGAAGTTTTGATAATGGGTCTAGGATGAACTAGTAGTCCATAGGTGTAAGATAGAACTTTTGAAAATCATGATAACAGATCTTAAGCAACTGTTCTAATGATAAATAAAAAATGTACATGTTTGAATCAAATACCATACACAGAATCATAAAAGAAAGTAGTTAAAAATGATATAAAGAACCTTTTAACCTTTCACTATAAATTTTCAATTTTTACAAATAATTGAAAGAGAAGGAGAACTATAATTATTTATTTTTAGAGCACTTCCCTTTTCAGATAATATTGCATGAGCTGATTATAAGGTTCTTATAATCAAACTGCAAAACCACTTGTTAGACGATTCAAATTTATTCAAAACAAAAACATATGTACAAAGAAAAGTCATATGAAGTTTAGGAAAAGGGGAAAAAAGTCTTTCTGTTTCAATTGACAAAATTTCATAACCTGATCATAAAAATGAATTTCCTGTAAAGATGCAATCAATGGTTAGAAATGAATCTTTATTATATATATATATTTACATATATACAAAGGAAGATAACCCAAAATAATTTCAAGAACCAGGGGAAGGAGGAATGACTTCCTCTTCTAGCAGTTGCATCTCCTTCTGTTGTAAGGCATTCTGCACAAAATCTTGTTTAGATATTGGTTGATAATAAAGTCTAAGTCTATGTCCATTTACAACAAAGGAAATTTGAGAATAATCAATTGTCTTAATTTTAACAGATCCATTATCAAAAGCTGTAACAATTTCATATGGACCCATCCATCGGGTAGTTTTTGTACCTTGAATAAAAAAGTAATGCCCAGTCTCCAGTTTTGAACTGTTTTTGTTTAATGTATCTATCATGCCACTTTTTACATTGGTTTTGAATTAGAATTGTGCGTTGGATAGTATCTTGCATAATCTTGTCTAATTCATTTATCTGCAGGATTTGTTGTCTCTGTGCTTCTTCTAGATCCATCCCTAATTGTGTAACCATACAAAAGGTTTTTACATGAAATTCAATAGGTAGAAGAACTTATTTACCATAAACAATTTCATAAGGTGTGTGGTGAGTGGTGTTCCTCCAAGTTATTCTATAAGCCTACAAGGCTTCTGGAAGCCTATCTGCCCAATCTTTGTGGTGTAACTAGATAGTCTTAGTTAGGATGTCTTCTAATACTTTGCTGGTGGACTCTACCTGACCACTGGCTTGTGGATGATATGGTGAAGATTTACAATGTCTAATACCATATTTGTTAGTAATCTCTTTCATTAATTTGGAGGTAAACTCAGATCCTTGATCGGTTACAATTTCCCTAGGTACACCGAATCGGGTGAATATCTCTTCATATATGAACTCCACCATAGATTTATCTGTGGCTCGGAATAAGGCTTTGGATTCTACCCACTTGGTGACATAATCTCTACAGACTAGGATGTACTTCTTCTTACAGGACATAGGGGAAATTGACCCAATGAAATCTAGAGCCCATTTTTCAAAAGGCTCAATCATAACTTGGGGTTGTAAAGTCATCTCATCGGATGGCGTAGGTCTACCCATTCTTTGGAAACTGTCACACCCTTTGACATACTTGGCAACATATTTGAAAATGCTTGGCCAATAATACCCAGAGTGTAACACTTTGTATGTTGTTTTCTTGTCAGAAAATGCCTGCCACAAGGTCCACCATGACATGCATGCAGGATCTCTGCCATCTCATCCTCTCGTACACATCGTCTAATAATAAGATCAGGACTAGTACTAAAGAGATCATTGTCCACCCAAGAGTAATTAGAACTCTGAACTATGAGCCTACGTTTCTGAGGTAGGGAGAGATGGTTTGGTAGCTTTCTAGTTGCTAAATAATTGGCTATGTCTGCAAACCATGGGGTTCGAACAGACATAGTGAACAAATGTTCATCTGGGAAGCTATCATCGACAGGACTAGCATTATCGTCAGTTTGAATTTGAGAGAGAAAATATGCTACCACACTCTCTCAACCAGGACGATCAACAATGGTGATGTTAAATTCTTGTAACAAAAAAAGCCACCGATCACTCTACCATTGGTGATTGGTTTATTCATTAAAAATCTAATGGCAGAGTGGTCAGTGTGTTTAAAAATTTCATATCTTGTGATATAATGATGAAAATTGTTGATGGCATAGACTACTGTTGGAAACTCTTTTTCAGTAATAGTGTATTTCGATTCTGCAGGAGTCAAATTTTTACTAGCAAAATAGATGGCATGTGATGTTTGTCCCTCTTTTTCACCTAAGACTACCCCTATAGCTATGTCGGAAGCATCAATGGATATATGGATGGGAAGGGACCAATTGGGGCCCCTGAGTATTGGTTCCACTGATAGCTTTGCCTTCAAATTTTCAAAGGCATGTTGACATGGTTCAGTCCATTGGAATTATGTGTCCTTCATGCGTAGATTGAGCATAGGTGCGGCTATCTTAGTGAAATTTTCAATAAAACATCTATAATAGCCTGCATGGCCAATAAAACATCTTACTTCCTTCAAATTTTTTGGAGGAATATCAACAATTATTTCTATCTTGGCAGGATCCACCTTGATACCTTGAAGAGAGACATGATGTCCCAGAACTATGCCCTCAGTTAGTAGCATTTTAAATTTTTCATGACTAAGAGCTAAGTTCATTTCTTGGCACTGAATAAGAACTATTTCGAGGTTATCAAGGGATTCTTGGAAGGTATTTCCATAAAATGTAAAGTCATCCATATAAACTTCTACACAATCATGTATAAGATCAACAAAGATTCCTAGAACTGCAAGCTGGAAGGTAGTAGGTGCATTCCATAGGCCAAATGGTAACACTCGATAGGCATATGTCCCCCAAGAACAAGTAAAGGATGTCTTGTGTTGATTCTCAGGTGCTATTAATATTTGATTGTATACACTATACCCATCAAGGAAAGAAAAGTATTGTTTCCATGATAAGGTATCTAACACCTTATCGATGAAAGGAAAAGGGAAGTATTCCCTAAGAGTGGCCTTGTTTAATTCTTGAAAGTCAACACAAATACGCCATTTACCTATGAATTTATTTGTAACTACCACCAGAGGAGACACCCATTTACTGTTATAAATTGGGTAGATGAAACTAGCATTAAGGAGTTTTTGTAATTCATCTTTTACTATATCTTTTAGGGCTAGATTCATTCTTCTCTAGGGCTTCCTAACAGGAGGTATGTTTGAGTCTGTGTAAATGTGGTGAATACAGGTATCTGGGTGTATATCTTACATATCAGTATAGTCCCATGAAAATTCTCCAATTTGACTCTTGAGAACTTTTAGTAATTGTTTTTGCTGACTCTCATCTAAACCTGCATTTATATGTAGAAATTTGTCGGAACTAACCTCACAAGGTATGGTATAGGATCCTATATGTTCTTCGATTGTGAAGACACAGGGTGTACTTGTAAATGTTTAGAGGCTCATGTTTTCTTGAAATTCATCTCCAAAGATCTAGTCAAGCTGGCAAAAAGACTGAGGAAAGTCTATACATGTTGTGGAAGAGATAAATTGATTCAACACATTCTCGGTATTCTGTTCTTGAAGTGCCTAGGAGAAATCACTAACAAGGGAAAGTTCTTCCAAGTTCTCATCCCCAAAAGGACAATCTAAATAAAATAGGTTTTCAGTTACTGGCTGTGCTGGTGGGTATAAAGCTAATTTTCTTGTAGATAACCCATCAGAGATAATCTTATCTCCATCCCTACATCCTATAAATGCATTGGCAGTATCCAACCAAGGTATTCCAAAAATAATGGGATGACCTTTGGAAGGATCTTTTGATTCTATGACCATGAAGTCCACAGGATATTCCCATGAAACTACTGATACAGCGATGTCATCTAAGATGCCAGCAAGTTGAACCATAGTGCAATCTGCTAATTCTATCATTATTGGGGTTTGGCATAGAAACTGTCCTAAATGGAGAGTTTCTAAAACTATGGTAGTCATTAGGTTAATAGAAGCTCCTAGATCAATAAGTGTGTTCCCTATGACGGTGTTATTGATGATAACAGTCACCACAGGGTTTCCTGGATTTGAATACTTTGCGATTCTAGGTTGGTTTTCTATGCAATCTACCATTTCTCCTATCACATGAATCGTCGAAGGGTCTTTTTGTTTTCTACCTGGTCTCTTAATACAGAGTTCCTTTATTAATTTACTATATATTGGGATATCCTTGATGGCTTGTAACAAAGGGATCTTACTACAAATATTTTTTCGATTCGTTAATGATATCATACTCTGGATAAGTTACAGGTTTTTCTATTACTAGACGCTCCGGATATGGGGGTGATTTTTCTCCTGTAATTACTTCTTGATGTGAATAGTTTTGTGTTGAATATTTAGGGATAACCACATATTCAAGAATGGCATCATTCAAAACTTCATTAGTTATATTTTCTTCTTCATTCTCTTCTCGGATAACAACTGATGACTTGGGCTGATCTTGCAAAACTCTTCCAGACCGCAATTGGATCTCATGTATTGGTGCGGTCGAAATGGCATATGATGGAAGAGGTAACAACCCAATGTTATTAAGAGCTTGGGTTGGTTTGTTGTTAGGATTTGGTATCGGTTGTGCAGGTAATATTGTGGGTCTTGGAGGATTCATATTCTGGAAATGGTGAGGTTGGCTTGAAATAGGGGGTAGTGAAGGAGGTACAAATCTAGGAAAAAGTTGCTAAATATTAGGTGGGTAAGGATAGTTAGGCATAGGAGGAGATGGTTGAGAATAAGCTTGTCCTCTCCATCTGTATGGCCATTGTTGTTGTTGAGCATTCTGAGGAGGGTACTGAGGTGGCCAATTCTTCCAACCTGAAGTGTTCCATTGTTGAGGAGGTTGATAAGGATAGTAATAGGGTGGAATTTGTGATGGATCTTGATATGATGATTGATATCTAGGTTTCCAAGGCATCCTAGATGTTTCACCAAGGTTTCCACTCTTATATACAGCTTGCAACCTGGGAAACAATGGACAATTATTAGTTGGATGTTCTTCTGTACAAAGGTGACAAACCAAAACATCATTCAATGGACATTCTTGTTAGGGATGTTTAGTTCTACACCTAGGACAGAAAACACTCATTGCTGCCCGTTCTTCATCCTGTCTCTTTTTGGTTTGTAGTGCATCTAGTTGAGAACCCATGGCTCTTAAGATATCTGTTTTGAAATTTTCCAATAGGTTTCCCAACTCTACCCTTGTAGCTCCACTAGGTCCGGATGTGTTTCCTTTTAGATTCCTAGCATAAGATTCTCGAAAATGTCTTCCACTTTTCCCTTTGCTCCTAGACTAATTCCTACATGGCTCACAAATCTGTGAAAAAGGATTATGAGAGATGTCTCCTGCTGCCATGATATTAAGGTTTTCTAAGAATTATTCTGAGATTCCCTTGAGGAAGAGTGTTCTTATTGCATCCTCCCAAAGATCACTATATTTAGATTTATGTAACACATAGTTAAATCTTTCGAGATAGTCTTCTAGGCTCTCATCTTCAAGCTATTGTATTTTGAAAATATCATTCCAAGAGTCCTTAGGTTTACAGTAATCGTGATACTTCTGTAGAAATTCATTCTTCATGTTTTCCCAAGTTCTAATACTAGATTCTCCTAACCCCATGAACCATCAGAGAGAGGAATCTTTTAATGTGGCAGGAAAGATTTTTAGTTTTTGGCTATCTTATAGGTAATTATAACTCCTGCACAAAATGTCAAATTCGAATAAGAATGTATCCAGATCCTCACTACTCTTCCCATAAAAGGTTGGTAGTGAGGAAGGAGGGATGATTTTCATAGTTACATCTTGTACAATGTCTAAGATAGGGAACCTGAAGGTACCTTCAGTTCTAACTTCTCCTTCTTCTTCATCTTGTTGGACACATTCTTCATTTTCATCCTCCATGAAGATTCAATTTCCAAAGAGAGTGTACTTAGGTGGATCCTTTCTTGGTTAATATGGGATGTCTCAACGTTCTGTTTCAGGGAAAATATTTCCCTTTTTAAGAGAAGAATTATCAGCTTTGTGGGAGTTCAGTTTTGTAGGTTCTACAGTTGTCTGAATCTGTGAGATGACTATGTTCGCAGAATTCTCAAAAAGAGTGTCTCTTGTGCAGGATCAACAAAATATACTTAGTTTGTACCACCTACTATTGAAAAAGTAGTGTCTTTGGATTTTTGGACTAACGGAGGGTTGGGGGGTTCTGAAGTTTTATCCTTTTGAGTTTCCTCTTGTCTAAGTTCAGTCTCAATATGAGCTTGAGGTTCCTCTAGTGAAATTTCTTTATGAATATACTTTTCTGATGTCCCTATGGTTTCCCCTAATTGATTTCCAGAAAGGGTTTCCTTTGCTTTCCAAGTAGGACTATCCCCTTTAGGTGTCTTCCGATACCTTTCTGTTGAGTTAGTAGTTGGGGTGGCACGCCCCCCATATAGGTTAGTAGGAATTTTAGTAGGGATTTTAGTAGGAGGGCTAGTTTTAATAAATCTACCTTTTGAGTCTCTAGACCTATTCATGAAAACAAACTATAACTGAAATAAGTTCTAATTTCATTACTACTATGCTAGGTTTTGGGGATTCCTATTATAACAGATGTGCAGGTTCTTACCTCTCATCTTACCGCTCACCCGCCACCAGTCTATTTCTAAGTTTCAAAGGGAAGAATTCAAATCTATCACTAAGTTTTTAAAAGAAAATCCTAATTATCTGTAACTGAATTTGACCTATCTACAATTGAATTCTACTATCTACAACTGAATTCTACCTATCTACAACTCCTCGGCACCGGTGCCAAAATGTTGAGGTGTATTTACTGTCTTAAAGAATCGCCAAAATATTTAATTATTGACCAGGGTTGGTAATCTTAGAGTTGTGACACAGTAAATGCCGAGGTAGAATGGGGCCTAAGTTTCGGCTCGGAAGACGTTAGAAATGTTTTAATAAAGAAAAGATTGAAAGATCTTTCAAAATGAAAAACCGAGTCAAACTTTAGAAAGGCAATGAAGGAACTAATTAAACCTAGATAAACTAATAGATCAGAATAGTATCAAGCTATACTGCTCTACTCTATGATTAAATAATGGGAAAAGAATAAATACTGATAAAAAAGCAAACTACTTCTTATGAAAATGGAAACTACTTTACTTAAAACAAAAACAAAAACTACCTAGTAAATTCAACAATTATTCATGCATTCAACTAATACTTCAAAACTACACTAAAGTCTCTAATTCCATTCTCCTTGATGTTGTACGTCAAATGTAATAGGAACTGGGGTGAATGTATCGTAATGACTTTCAAATGTAACAACAATACAAAATGGAAGTAAATCTAACCTAATTTCTACAAAGAGATGTAAACTACAAAGAGACCAATTACAATTAACTTTAAACATTACGATCTATCTTCTATCCATAAGCAAAATGATATGAAACTAATAAAATCTAGAAGCAAGTATAAAACTTAATAAAGATATTTACTTAGACTGAATTTGATTTGGAAGCAAGTAGAAAACTTGATAAAGATATTTTATATAGAAGCAAGTATAAAACTTGATAAAGATATTTTATATAGAAGCAAGTAGAAAACTTGATAAAGATACTTATTTCTAAACCAAACTCTATTTTATGAACATTTTCATTATCTGTGTGAATGGGAAACTGATTCTATGTTTAACGAAGAAACTATCAAAACTGAGATAACTTGGAGAATGAAATTATTAACTCTAATTCGAAATAAACCTTAAGAACATATAATAAACTACACTAAGAATGAAACTGATAAATTCTAGAACAATAACCTATTGGCAAATCAAACATGAAAGACATAACTTGAAAAATCATTAAAGCAAAGTGAAGGAAGATGAAATGGAAATTAAGAATGATGAAAAAAATTAATTAAAACTCTATGCAGTGGGAAACAAGATCTTAATTACATCTAAGACTAGTAATTAAAAGCAAGAAATATTACAGTTAAAATTCCTAAGAAACTGGATTCTAAATAAGCATGAAAACAATGCAGAAAGTATTGAGGTCCAAATGACAATTTGGATGACAATCTGAAAGACAGTCCGAATGACAATCTGGATGGAAGAAAATTATTTAAAATAAGGAAATAAGTAGTTTGGATGATTTTAATTACCAGCTGGTGATGCATATGATCCTACAGTGCAAAGAAGTCAGTGAGAAGACTGTTGAGAAGCTAAGATAGCAAGAATTAATCTATTTTAATCATTGTTTAAAGAAATAAACTATTTCTATCACCTAATCAAACAAAACTGAGATATGAATAAAACTAACCTACAACTACAGGAAGAAACTGATAGAACTGATTCTAATTATAAACTAAACCTGAAACAACAACTAACTAAACTCTATCTAATTGCAAAATACTAAAACCAAACTATAAACACTATGCTTTGCTCGCCATTATCAATTATGGAAAAGTAAATTAAGTTAGCAACAAGATACAGACTACAGAAAAATAAGGCAATGACATATACAGGAAAACATAATTAATTACATATATGGGAAAATGAACTATTTACTTGCAAGAAGGAAAATGTAAAAATATACATAAAAACCTCCGGTTAATGAGGGGCCCTTCCCAGCAATCAGAGATTGAAACTAAATCAACTTAGTCAGCAACAACAGAATATCAACAGTAAAATTCAGGAGCTTCCATCAACTGAGAAAGTTATACAGTGTTTCTATGAATTATTGATAGCGTAAATGCCTATATCTACTGTGATATATTTCGTCTGTGTTTCTCTAAAGGAGGCATCTATATATAAGTTTACAATGGGAGAGAAGTTCGACATAGTCGAACTCTCTAAAAATAGAAGTATTTAATGTCTATAAAACGACTGCATGGTGGTTTATGACAACGCACAGGCCATCCTCTTGCTTCCATGGTGTTGATTCTCCTTCATGCAAACAACTGCGTGTTAGTTTCCTTTAACCATGGGAAGAATCATGTGCTGGCAGGCTGAGCTTGGGAGGATGGAGCTGGTGGAATGTTGGTGTGGGAATGAGGATGTGCTGGCGAGCTGAATGAATGGGAAAGCGAATCTTCTAGAGCGTTGACGTGGGGAGAGTCATGTGCTATCGAGATGAGCGAGCAGGGAAGCGAATATTCTAGAACAGGGACTCACCAACCATAACCACCACATTGCTAACAGAACCCATATTTCTGTGTTTTGTCTTTAATGGGTAGGAATATGCCAACCGAAAATTTCGTGGGGTGAACGAAGGGCTGGATGCGGCTGAACATTTGCAACATGAACACGAGTATGAATGGAGGTCTGTTTGAAATCGATAACTTGCAAGCCGAAATCTATTTTCCAAGCGAGTCGAAAAACATTAAATTAATATTAATAAACCATGAAAATAATGATATTTAGCCAAGATTCACGTGATATGTAAATACGATCATACCTGGGTTTGATTGACGGTCTGAATGGAAATAAGAGTGATTTATTATATCAGAATAGTGAAAATAACGCCACTCAGAGTATATTTGATGATAAAAAATGGTGACAAAATGGACACCAACAAGATGACCCACAATGGAGAGCCCAAGAGGGTGATCTTCTCTCCTAATGAGGTCAAAATTCAAGACATGGTATCAAGATCTACCATTGCAAAAGGAGTTTCAAATCATAAGTCGAAACTGTATGAGTTCTCCCACTTCTTACCTCTCTCAATGCCATCTTCTCTTCACACTCATTCCAATGAAGAAAGAAGATTATGGCATGAAAAATTTGGGCATCTTAAATATCAATACTTGCAAGACATGCATACAAAGGAGATGGTTGAAGGGCTTCCCAAGATCAAGTTTTCCCAAAGAACCTGCAAAGGTTCCTTGAATGGCATAAATATTTAATAAAGGATATAAATAAATAAATACAAGGGAAAATCAAAGTGGCAATTGATCGTGAAGGCACATGGAGGATGTGGGACCCACACAAGCTAGATTCTCTATGTCACATGGCATCCTCCTCTTGTCATTTCAAATCCATAAGAAGCCCAACATTCTTGGGATGAGTTGGAAGGTCAATACACTTGGAATGAATCGATTAAGGTCGAATTGGAGTGGAAGAGTAACTCCCATGGAAGAGGAAAAGGCATTTTGGAGCTCATGAGACACTTGGATTGGATTCCCTAGCTCTATGACAACAATGATGAAGATTCTATGAAACCTATGACACAAATCAGACCTGAAGGATGACATCTAACATATATGACATGTCTGGGCTAAAAATAGCCACCAAGAGGGCGATCAAGTGAGTTAGGGAAGCCAAAGAGACACCAATTCGAATTTGGAGAAGGAGAGGCTTAGAATTGGAAGGACAAGTGGCATACTTGGGAATCTCTTCCCAACTTGAGTTTGCATGAAACTCTTGGGAGGAATTCGACCCATGGAAGACCTTAGAATTTTATAAAATAAAATAAGAAATAATCATGGTAGCTTTTGATCATTTTAGAATTTTTGTTTTGCATTTGGAGAGAAGAGCTAGTGGAGTGCTACTCTAATTGCCCTAGCACCAATTTCGAGGGTAAAAGATTCCCATCCTAGTTGATAATTGGAAAGGCCATTCAGACCTTTCATTTGGATATTTAATGGATTCTTTTGTTACAGTTTTAAGCTACAAGGAATATCATGGTCACATCTATCTCAGCTTGCTTTTACAACCATTCTTCTATTGCTTGGCATATTCATGATCCTTGAGGGAGGGCGCACTTGGTGAGATATTGTACTCTTTGGGGGAGCTTATAATGCCCCATTTATTTTTTAATATGATTTAAATTCTATTTTATTCACCTTCAGAAATTTTTAGGTCAATATTCCAAGTGGAAATGTATAAATCTGATCATTAATGAGAAAATGGTGCCTTTTCCCCACTATGTTGATGTTTGCCAATGTTGTGATGATAATTTCGAATTAATAAGTGAAACCCTGATGCAATAATGACATATGGACTTATAATAATGTGTATTTCAAGTTTCAGGTTCAGTGGATAAGCTTTTGGAGTCATTTGGTTCAGTTTCATAGCATTTGGAGAAGTTTGCCTATCATTTCCCCCAAGGTCGAAAATAGGATTTTATACCTGATTTGAAGAGAGTTGTAACAGACTTAATAACCTGAATAGTGATGAATATGAGACCTTAATAATGTCCCTGAAACATCCCCTTCTCCTATCCTAAAATTCTAGAGGATCCAACAGCACTTGGAGTGCCATTTTTAGCATCTACCAGGGGGGGATTTGAACCCCAAATTGCTAGTCAAGTTCCCTACATTGGACATAATTAAAAAAGGATTTTCAGAAGTATTTTAAAGGCACCAAATCATCCCTTAACCTAATATTTATGTTATAATGTCATCCATACACATTTTGTAACAATTTGGGATCATTTGGAGTCATTTGGAGACCAAGAAACCAATACTAGTCAAAGAGAAATTGCTAGTCAAACTCCCTACTATGGCCAGAACTTAAAGGAGAGTTGCAGAAGCCTCTAGAAGACTCTAAAGAATCCCTGAACCTCATAAT
Source organism: Larix kaempferi (assembly GCA_027924585.1). Classification (NCBI taxonomy): domain Eukaryota; kingdom Viridiplantae; phylum Streptophyta; class Pinopsida; order Pinales; family Pinaceae; genus Larix; species Larix kaempferi. The sequence goes on along the minus strand of BSBM01000963.1, from coordinate 7,992,046 downwards.
TATGTCCAAATATCATCCATACACATTCTATAACAATTCGGGAGCATTTGGAGTCATTTGGAGACCAAGAGACCAAAACTAGTAAAGGGTCGAACTAGTGGAAAAGTTGAAAATTTCACCATTTTATTAAATTTAAAAAAAATGACATTACAGTGGTATCAAAGCATGATCCTTGCACTTGTGTATTAGGTTCATACACTGAAGAATAATTTGCATCCATGTCTTACTATTATGATAAAGATGAGTGTTTCACACTACCAAAGGATAATTCTATGAATGAGTTACAAAGATTGAGAGCAACATATAAAACCTTGCCCCAACAATACCAAGCATATATTGCTTTGAAGGAAGATACAAAAAAGGCCATTCCTTTAAAAGAATTTGTTGATTGGGTATTTTCAAATAGGCCCAAAAATGAATATGTGGAGTTATTGAAGAAAGGTTTATGTCATTCTTGTAAAAGACCTTGGAGAGAGTATCATATGTGTGTGAGTGAAAAGATCAATGAAATATCTAAAGCTTCAGGGAAGACATGTATGTCCTACTTGAGGAGAGTTTTTGTGATTTCTTCAAAAAGATATTCCAAATGTATTGATATTAAGGAAACTAAGGGGAAAAATGCATCATCTTTCTTGAAGGAGCAAAAGGAGGAGACCCATGAACCACCTAGTTCTGAAATGGGTGAAGTAGAAGAAGCAGTACATGAAGAGGATCGAAAGTCACTTCCAAGTGACTCTGAAAAAGATGAAGAGACATCACATGAACATGAAGAATATTCTATTGAAAATATTGAAGATCATTTTGAGACACATTCTACCTTGGACATCAATCAAGGAGCATCTGTTGATGGATGCTTAAACTATGAAGGAGTACCTACTGATGGGTGCTCACACCTCTATGTTGGTGACATAGAGATAACTTTCGAAAGTGTTGCTACAATCCAAACTCCCATTACGCATGAAAATGAAGACCTTGTAGTAGTTGAAAAAGAAACAAGATCAACTTCCCCATCACCACTTGAGCTTCATGAAGTTAGTTCAAGTAAGAAGGAAGAATAAGAGGAGGTCCCTCTATAAGAGCCCCTTTTTATTGAAGGATCATTAAAGATGAATGGAAATAAGATCCAAGAGACCATTAGCATACTCCATGACACTCAAGCATTAGTGTCAAATTCTTGTTGGAGATTTTCTTCATTGAAGGATCCATCCTTCCTTGGAGACATGGAGAAGATTCAAAGAGCAATGTGCAACATCAAAGGTAATTTCATGTCTTTGATTTTTGATAGGAACAATTTGATTGATTTTAATGAATTGTTACATGATGCATACTTGAAGAATGATGAGGATATTCATAAACTTAAAATTCAAAATGAGCAACTTCTTGAAAGGTTGCAATATACTTGTTCTCCCTACTATGTTTCAAATTGTCATATGGTAGATTGCATGGAGGATTCTCATGACATGGTAGATCATGAGAAACATGGAAATTTGCATGTGCCTAATGTGTTTGAAGATGACATTGATGAGATCTAAGCACTTGAAGTGGTGGAAGAGGAACTTGAGTTTCCTCTTGGAAAAGGTGACACAATTTTTGAAGAAGTGTATGATTCAACTACCTTGGAACCAACCTATGAGGAAAATTTTGCACTTTTGAGGGAGGTTCATGATCCTACCAGTATGGATCATTCACATGAGGACACTTCTACACTTTCTAATCATTTGGGTGAGTTGGTTCATTCTCCTACATCCTACACTTCCATATTCTGCTGCATTCATCGAAATGAAGTATGGGTGAAAGGTTTATTTTTTATGCTGCCACATGAGGAGCATGAAATTCCTATCTCTCCTTTATATGATGACATTATTGGAGCCACTTCTTATTTACATTTTCAGCAACATTCCTTTTTACCTTATGATTAAAAACATGTACATGGATGCACTTATGATGTTCACTTGAGTAACTTGAAGACTCATGATTTTCCTTGCTCCTTGCTTAGTTCAATTGATATTGAAAGAAATTCATCCACTGCTTGGGTGAAGATATATATGATTGGAGAAAATTCTTATTGCAGCAACATCCTTTTTTATTTCTTGATGATACACATGTTCATGGATGCACAAATTCTACTTATCATTATAGTGTTAAATTTTAAGCATTAATTCAACATACTCTGGGAGCTTTACTGAGAGAATAACATGTACAACATATCAAGTATAACAATGCATATCAATCACACCAAGCAATCACATGAGACAATCAACACACAGAGTTTCACTGGGGAAAACCATAAAGGTGAAAAACCCCACAACTTCCTCAAATATAGAAAGAGCAATGATACAACCAAAGTACAAGAGATAGTCTTCTACTAGCAGCTACTCCTCCTCCTCAACTAGTGCACCACTTTTTGAGTGATGTAGGAGTGAATAATGAGATGAACAAATAGAGATCTCCGACTCTCTATTTATACTTGTTCTGACTTTCCTAATACATTAGCAGGGCCAACTTCTCTAGAAGAGTCTAATAACACATGGTTACATTAATCCGGGCCAACCCCACACTTGGTGGTCTAATAACCCATCACAGCAAGTTATGACACTTGCAACACTTGTCAATACAAATGACGACACTTCCGTATAGAGGAATAATAACATCTCTATAGGAGTACAATATACATGGGTGAAATACATTCCGAAGTTACATATACATCAACACTCCCTCTTAACTAGGAAGGTATTTCTTGACACATATTTGCTAGCACAAGTCTTTTTCTTTGGGATCATCATCAGCGAATCATCGCCCTCGGATCATCGTCATCGTCACTACTGCTGCTATCTCAATCAATCTCCAATATACTCATCATAGGAAGTTCTATAGAGCCAGTCATTTTTCATACTGGATGTAGGCCCACCACCTGTAGGTCTCCATCATCACTGGCCATACTGTGGAATCCTCAGAACTGATTACGTGCATCAACAAAACCTCGAAAGAGCATCCTAGGACTAATTACGAGCTTACTGCTCAACCTATCAGATCTCCCAGGATCTTTTACATGATGACCTTCACAGAACCTACTTAGAGCATCCCAGGATGTTACGAGCACACCGCTCTACCTATCTGGATCTCGATAGAGAATCCCAGGATATTACAAGCACATCGCTCTACCTCTCCGGATTTTAACAGATCTTTTCTATGTGAACTTCTGCAAAAACTAGTCAGAGCATCCCAGCATGTTACGAGCACACCGCTCTACTTGTCCATATTTTAAAGGGTCTTTTCTATGCTACCTATAGCAAAACCTACTCAGAGCATCTCAGGATGTTACGATAACACCGCTCTACTTGTCTGTATCTCGATAGAGCATCCTAGGATGTTACGAGCACACCGCTCTACTTGTCCGAATTTTAAAGGACCTTTTCTATGCTACTTGCACAACCTATCCATGACCACAGAGTATCAACCCGATACTCACCATACATCATCTTGATGTACATCATCACATGATCAACCTGATCATCATCATAGCATCAACCTGATGCATATCATTTGGAGCAACATCCTGAAGCTCGTCATCTGTGATCATCCTGATCATCATCATAGCATCAACCTGATGCATATCATCTAGAGAAACATCCTTAAGCTCGTCATCTATTATCATCCTGATCAAACAATATATCTATGTGATGCATACAAAGTATCTACCTGATACATATCATCATACATGATCTACCTGATCATACAATGCATCCACCTGATATATATAATGCATCCACTTGATACATACATAAGTACATGATCTACCTGATCATACAATGCATCCACTTGATATACATAATGCATCCACCTGATACATACATAAGTACATGATCTACCTGATCATACAATGCATCCACCTGATACATACATAAGTACGTGATCTACCTGATCATACAATGCATCCACCTGATACATACATAATTACATGATCTATTTGATCATACAATGCATCCACCTGATACATATACAAAAATACATGATCCACATGTTCATACAATGTATCCACCTAGTACATAAATACATGATCCACCTGATCATACAATGTATCCACCTGGTAACTAGATACATGATCCACCTGATCATATCAAGCATCCAACCTGATGCGTATACAAATATATCAAGCATCCAACCTGATGCGTATATAAATATATCAAGCATCCAACATGATGCATATACAAATATATCAAGCATCCAACGTGGTGTGTCACGTCCCCATTTTGACCCCCTTCCAATTAAATCATAAATGATGTAAATATTGTTATTTAATCATGGTGAGGAGCTCAAGGCCAAGGCCCCATCATTGATTTAGAGATTTATTTATCGGAAATTAAAAATAGATGCCTATGGGTCTTGTGCTGGACATGCACAATGTAAATTAAGACATCATGTAAATACGAATTTTAATGAAATACCCACTACTAGCTATGCAATGCAACAAAGAGATGGGGGCATGATTTCTACAAGGAATAGGGAGGGAAATTATTCAAACCCTTGAGCCAATGGTGATAAGCCAAATATGAATGAATGAACCCCAACTACCCATTCTAACTTATGCACCCAATCATTTAATTCTTCTAAGAGTTGGTTGGGGCAGTTAATGCCTTGAATGAAGAGGTATGGTAGCCAATTTCGTGCATAGGCAAGCCATCAACCTAGGAAAACATACTTTTGCTTCTGGGGCAAGAAAACACTCATGAAATTGTGCCCAAAGCCATTCTTCACCCATGGTCTTTCCTCTCTCACGTAGTCTAAGCTAGCTGGGTCTTTCTCCTTCATGTTTTCTACCATTTTCCTGCATTTTTCATAGCTGGGAGCTCGTTTTTGTATTGTACAATGGATGGGAGAAAAGGAGTCATGTTTTCGGAGTTTATAGAGGTCGTTTTTTCCCCTGAAATGCAGATAAACATTTTCTGAAAACAAATTTTCTCTCCTAGGGTTGAATCCCCATCTACCAGTTCGTTTTTGGGTTGCCTATGTTTTTCAGCACTTGTGTTTTGTTGTTGGTTGCATCCTTGTGTTGGTTTGAAAGTGTGAGAAAGAATTAGGAGTGGAAGTGGACCAGAATTGGCTTGATAAACCTAGTGAGGAGGTAACCTCTCAAGAAGATAAAAAATGCTGGTTTCTCTTCTATGCACACCTTGAAGAACACTAGAATGGAAGGTATGGCCTGAGGGACTGTGTAGTAGTGAAGGGAATACCTCTTTGTGCCAGGTGTGTAGGTATTGTGGGGACCAAGCTAGATAGATCTTGCAGAGGGTACCCATATCTCTATGGATGATCCCACTAGCTTAGCAATTCTTCCTTCCATTGCCTAGCAACCTGATAAACCCAGCTACAGATTGGTCTGGCTAATTTTGGTGTATCTTTGGGCTATGGGTGAGTCTATTGTTCCATTTTCCCTTGTAGAGATCATGCCCAGCTCGGGGGTGGCAGTGTGTTGAGATATTGATGATCACAACTGGCCTATGGTTGGGTGGAACATTGCAGTTGTATAGTCATTTGCTCGGGACTACTTTGTTATAAGATAAGTACTCTCTGTGTTAACTTTGCAATTTATTTATTTGATGAATATCTTGAATGTATGATGGATGTGTAATTGAATCTATTTCTGCTATGTTTCTTATATTTATACATTTGCATATGTATTTTTATATTATGTGAATGTTTATTTAATGAGTATGGGGCTAGATGCCCAGTTTTAGCATCACGATCCTCTCCATTGCACTGGTATGATGGGAGAGGACGTGACAGATGGTATTAGAGCGATGGTTGCAGCATTGGGCCTAATGGGCTAAATCAGGAAACATGCATAGTTGAGCCGATGTGTTTCAGCGAATCTCACTGAGTTGCACCAAAGTTGCCCGCAAAACTTGGCCAATTGCTCCGCAAAACGAAACGGAGGAAAGTTAAAAGTTTTGCTCCGCAACGTCAAAAGAGATGGGCGAGTTGCTCCGTAATGGATCGCCCATAAATTTTAAGTTCGACGAAAAAGATGGAAAAATTTCGGAAGGAAATCTGAGTTTTGATTGGAAGAACTCGGCGAGTTGGTCCGCAATGGCAGAAGAACTCAGCGAGTTGGTCTGAAATTTTTTTCTAAGTGTCTTTCGGCAGAAGAACTTGGCAAGTTGGTCCGCAACGGCAGAAGAACTCAGCAAGTTGGTCCACAATAGCGGAAGGACTTGGTGAGTTGGCCCAAAAAAATTTCTAAGTGTCTTACGGTGGAAAGAATTGGCGAGTTTTTGCCGAAATGGTCGACTGAAGGAACTCAGCGAGTTTCTCCACAACGGACCAGAAGAGATGGATGAGTTCATCCGCAACACTGGCAGAAACTCGGTAAGTTCATCCACAATGACGGTGAAACTCGGTAAGTTCATCCGTAACGGTGGTGAAACTCGGTAAGTTCGTCTGCAATGGCGGCGAAAATCAGCGAGTTCATCCGCAACGGGTCGAAAGAGAATGACAAAGTCCGTCGAAATAGAGGATTTCTACAGTTTTTTCAATGAGATTTTCAAGTGCCGAAAATGGAAAAATTGCCATGGAACTTATGCGCTAGATTGTGCGAAATTGATGTTTTTACAAACAAAAAAAAATGAGGGCACTGCCCTCGACCCGCCCTGCAATGGGGCACGGAAGCCACAAGGGGGCAAGCCGCCTTGACCCCCGTCTTCCCCCTCATATGTCATTGATTGTGAGAAAATCCTATGATTTGGAAAATTGTCAATATAATATTTTCCCACGTGCATGAAAGTAATTTATGAATTTCTGAGAATATAATGCAACTAACAATTGTGTTGATGAACACATTTTGCAGAATCATAGTTACATCAGGGCAGCATTCTAGATAGTGCAGTTGGAAAGTTTTGGGTCTTGGTTGGACCAATAAAATCAACATCATGGATGATGCACATGATCCCTATGAGCCCGAGACAGATGCCATGGGGGAGAACATACATGTTGAAAATGTTGAAACAGAATCTAATGGGAGAAGAAATCAAGAGACTCCTTTAGGTATTACAGCCACCATGAGGAGCCTGAGGGTGGAGTTGCAAAGTTGCAGAGAAGATAATGAAAGGATGATTAAAGCTCGGGAAGAAGAAAATCAGTTGAATGCATCCATGCTGTAGAGTTTGACAGACATCCAAAGGAAAATAAACTCTGGGCATCAGACATCAAATCCAGAAAGGGGTGGGAGTAGTTCTAGGAGGAAATCCTGCAAGAGGGCCAGTAGCTCAAGAAGATTTTCTACAAACAGAACATATACTCCAGAAATCTCTTCTAATGAATCACTTGACTCTGAAGAATCCATTGAGGGTTCAAGCTCTTCATCTCACAGAAGTAAGAAGAAGAGGCGCTAGAAGAACAATTCACATGGGGAATTTAAGAAGGCAAAACCTCCTACATTTGATGGAGAGGTAAAGTCTGGTCAAGAAGCTGAAGCTTGGCTTCTTGGGATGAGAAAGTATTTCCAAGTCCAAGACTACTATGTAAATATGAAGGCAAGGGTTTTCATGTTCAACTTGAATGGAAGAGCATCTCTATGGTGGGAACACATTAGGAAAGTGAGGAAGATCAATGAAAGGAAGATTGTGTGGAAGCAGTTCAAGAAATACTTCAAGCAGAAGTACCTCTCTGATAGGTACTATGATGATAAGATCAAAGAGTTCAATGAGCTAAAATTGGGACAATTGACCATGGAAGAATATGCAAACAAGTTCTTGGATTTGCTGAGGTATGTTAGGTATATTCGAGATGATAAGGTGAAAATTCAGCGTTTCCTAAGTGGACTGCCCAGTCATATAAAGATAGAATTGAGTTTGATGAGCCTCGAACTCTAGAGGAGGCCATAAGAGAGACCAAGTATTGCTTTGATCAAAACAAAAGAAAACCAAAATTCCATAAGGCATGGAAGGATAAGAAAAATGAAAAGTTTGATCAAAGGAAGAAGGGGTTCAAGCCTCCTCAATTCAGAAATCAGCAAAGGAAACCATCATAGGTTGTGACTAAGCCAACTAGGATGATGGGAGATAAGCCAAGAGATCCAAAGGAGCCAAGAGAACCACTTCGATGTTGGGGTTGTGGAGGAGACCACATGCTTAAGAACTATCCACATTAGAATGGGAATGCAAATCAACTTCACAACATCCAAGGAGCTGAAACTGTGGTCAAGTGGTGAGGACAATCCCTAGAATCTATGCTGCACTAGATGACTGCCAGGCAGATCATTAATCAACTATGGTTGAAGTTGAAGGTAAGATTGCTAAGCAATCTGTTTCTATTTTGATTGACCCTGGATCTACTCACAGTTATGTCACTCCTAAAATTGTTGAGATTTGTGCTTTTAATAAATTAAAGCATAGTAAATCATGGTTAGTTCAACTAGCCTGTAGAGAACCTGCAACAATTAATTAGTAATAATATGCGAAATAATAGAAATGACAGAACTCGGAATCACTTTTATATTGATCGCATGCCACTTTAAGGGGGCAAACTCCTTTGAGAAAGATCAATACAAATAACTTCACGGTGCCTTCATAGGCCTCAACACACACTTATATACTAAGTCTAGGTGCCAATACTATGGGTCAAAACCATGGGCCAATACAAACTATGGATCAACAATACTATGGGTGACTTACAAAGCATATGCGCCAAACAACAATAACACAACTATGGATCAACAAATACTATGGGACGATTTACAAAGCATATGCATCCAACAACAATATACTAACAAAGTAAATAGAAGGGTTGACATGGGTTCCTAACATCCCCTCTCCCTTAGAAAAAGCTTTGTCCTCAAAGCTTTAGATGTGGAAATTGATGCAGAATTGGATAGAGTGGTTCCCCTGTAGCATCTTCGAGTTGCATTCCGAGACATTGACGCATTTTGAGTTTCAGGAGGATTGCTTGGAATGCTAAAGAAGAACCATATCAGCTACGTGAAAAGTGCACTCTGAACGGTGCTAAGCGGCTTGTTGTTTCAGTCGAATTCTTGCCATGTGAAGATTGTCCTGCAGAATGAGAAGAATCTGATCGCGGTTTCGAAGAACTAAGTCAATTTCATGAACTAGGGAGCTGCTGAGGGTGTATCGAAGAAGAATTGGCGGTGCCTATGCATAGACTGCTTCATATAATGTCCTTGTAGATGTGGTATTGTACCACTAGAGCGCTTATAGGAAATCCATAGAAATAGTTGTCCAAATCTGTGTAGGGATGGGAAAGGGTTCAAGCAGTCCCAAAAGGAGTGTTGTTTCACCCTTGTTGACCTAGCAAGTATCACAGTCAACCACCATCTGTTGAATTGGCAGTTTCAGTCCCTACCAGAAGAAGTTACATTCTTCCCGGTCATACTTTTGGAGGAACCCAGAGTGCCCTGTCAATGAAGAAGCATGGATTTCATAGAAGAGATAGCCCTATTGAACATATTGCAACCAGTTTGTAACAAGCAGAGAAATAGTTGTAAGAGAAACTAGGTCATCAAATGTGCGAGAAGGAGCATCTGCCACCATATTGTCTTGACCCTTCTTGTAAGTGATCGCATAATCATAACCCATGAGGTGGATAACCCATTTCAGGTGTGCTGGGGAGGAGACCCATTGTTCCAGGAAATTTTTCAGACTCTGGAGATCAGTCTTGATGCAGAAATAATTCCCTAATAGGGATGGTTGCCACGTCGGTACTGCATGCAAAATAGCCATCATTTCCTGCTAAGATGTAGACATGGATAAATTCTTATCGGAAAGGTCTCTTGAAGGCAGAAATCCCACTGGTGCATCAAATACACCTGCATATCTATCCAAGGAAGTAGTGGAGACCATTGATGGGTGCATCTGAATGGAATGGAGTTGAGTGATGACACCATGTGAATTCTTCTTAAGGATCTTTTCCAGGCAATGTGAACTGATGATGTAGACAGACCCTGGTTGTAAGCCTGTAAATTTGTGTTGTGTCCCATTGACTGAAAACTGCATCCAAAGTTCAGCAAAATCCCATAAGATGAGGCCAAGTGTGCGTAACCATTGAACGCCCAAAACCACATCACATCCGCCTAAGGACAAGGAAAACATGTCAGAGCGCAGGTTATAATCTTCTAGAGAGATACACAAATTGTGACACTTTCCCATGCAAGGTAAGGTGCCTCCATTAGCAACCATGACTTCAAAGTTGGAGCAAGGATGGACAAAACAATCAACCTATTTGGCGATTCGGGGGTCAATGAAGTTATGAGTGCTACCATAATCAATGAGTATTGTAATGTTGATGTATATGTAACTTCGGAATGTATTTCACATATATGTATATTGTATTCCTATAGAGATGTTATTATTCCTCTATACGGACGTGTCGTCATTTATATTGTAAGTGTCGTAACTTATACTAGATGGGTTATTAGACCACCTTGTTGGGGTCGACCCTGTATAAGTCATGTGGGTCAAAGGGTTATTAGACCACCCTATTGGGGGTCGGCCATGTGGGTCAAAGGGTTATTAGACCACCCTATTGGGGGTCGGCCCACTCAGCATTATATTATGTGGTTAAGTTCGAGCCTACATGAGTTAGGTAAAAAGGCAAGTCAAGTCAAGTATAAATAGAGTGCGGGAGGCACTCTATTTGCTCACTCACTTCTCACACATGCACTCAAGGAGGAGTGGTGCACTTATGGAGGAGGAGGATCTGCTGCTAGGTTGTGTCTATCTCTTATGGTTGGTTGTATCATTGCTCTATCTATCTCTGAGGAAGTTATTGGGGTTTTTCACCTTTATGGTTTTCCCCAAGTAAATCTTTGTGTCTCTTGTGTGTTTGCATTATTGTCTCCATGATTTATATGCTATAGATATGCCGTATATGTTGTTCTCTCAGTTAAGATCCTAGATCAGAAGTAAATTCTGAAAATCTAACATGGTATCAAAGCTAGCCTGAAAGAAGGCATGATATGGCATGTATGACACTTGTTGCACTTACAATGCTAGGGCTTGATATAGCAAAAACCAGTCATCGTAGCACTTTCGCTATAAATCCGTTTTGGCGAAGTTTTCAGATCTGAAATTGTTAAAGGCCGAAGCTAAGATCTCCAGGTACCTTGTGTCCAAAGGACAACCTCTACTTCGTTGTAATTTGTGATTTATGATCTGTACAATATAGGGTTGCTGCCTCTTCCAGATCTGAGTCAAAATTAGGTGACCTTGGGAAAAAGGTCATATCTTGGGATAGGAAGCTCCAAATGAAATTTCATAAAAATTGACAGGTAGTGCACAGTCTGTAATATCTCAGAAAACGTTTTCATAGGCCGAAGTTGAACCAGTGACACGTGGCACTCTGTACAAGTTCGCTCTCCTATATTATCCCATAAACAGGTCACGTTGCGACACTTGGCATAACTCTCTCTCAGAGAGTCCAATTGAGGTCAGACCTGTCAGGATGGAAAGATAACAGGCCGAGCTATCTCAGGAAACGTTTCCAAAGGCCGAAGTTCAAACAGTGACACGTGGCATGCCGTACAAGTTCGCTCTCCTGTTTTATCCCAAAACAGGTCACGTTGCGACACTTGGCATAACTCTCTCTCAGAGAATCCAATTGAGGTCAGACCTGTCAGGATGGAAAGCTAACAGGTCAGGCTATGTCAGGAAACTTTTTTCAGACCCTGTGGATCAAAATGTTCGGAGTTACACCAGAAACAATTAGGTACATATTTCTGTCAAAACAGAATTATTTTTGAGTACCTTCATTCATGGCTTCCGTAATTTAGGGCTTTGAAGAAAGTTGAAATTTTTGTAATCGGAGACTACGGATGGATGCTACTCATAAAAATAGAAATTTAGAGACCAAGATCAGAATTTTTGGTTGGGAAGAAGGCCGGGCTTGATCAAACCCTAGTTCGGGACTTTGATCAGAAAAGTGGAAAATTAGGGCTTCTGTAAAAATGGGAATTCTTGAAATCTGTGACCATGGCTGGAAGCTCCTCATAAAAATAGAAGCTTAGAGCTTTGGATAAAACCTTTTGATTGGGCAGAAGAGTGGGCTTCATAAAACCCTAGTTCAGGGTCACATCCAGTGAATCCGAAAGTTTCAAAGGCAAAATTGAGGAGTGAAACTTTACAGTTTTCAAATTCTGAATATACCAGTTTGATCAGCGCTTCAAGGCACAAATTTCTATCCCTTCGGAAGTTTGAAATTCAAAGTTTAAATTTTTGGGGTTTCTCTGACAAACCCATATCCAGCTCCATGGCCAGTTCTTGCAAATCAAGTGGATTGGGTTAATCCTAGAAGAAGATGGATTGGTCACCTACATAAGTGAAGAAGTTCCTGTTTCAGAGGGAGATGAGGCTAAGGCCTTACATAAGAAGATTACAAGCGATCTCGACAGGCATGACTCATCGAGGTATGTTTTGATATTTGTCCATGATTAAGTTTATGGTATGTTTGTCTTCATGTTATTACGGTTAGTACAATTTTGATTTTAGATTTGTCGTATTACCTTAATGAAACTATGAATGCACGATAGAAAATATTCATTGATTAGGGTATTGACACTTATGATTGTACTAATGAATTATGGTGTTGTATGAGGTTTATGTTGTCTACTAACATGAAAGGTACACCAAGTAAGACAAATCATGTTCTGGTCCAAGAACATATGATCATGATAACATGAGGACAAAGATTCATCCATTGTCATGGATCTCATAGAAGATCCATTTACGAGGTATGTATAACTTGGTTTTGTAATGGTTAACCTATGAGATATACAGGTTACTAGCACAAGTCATTGAAGAAGAACAAGAAGACATCATGTGAGTATGTTAGACATAAATAGCTAGCATGCTAATCCAGGTATGTTTTTCCTATATCAAGCTAGAATCCTACCTTGGTTTAGGATCTTATACTGTTGTGTTGTTGATAATGATTATTCATGAAGTCATAAGTTTGAATAATCATGGTTGTATGCATATTATGTTTCTTACCATAATTGATGATATGACTAACCAGAAGAATCATGAAGGTATAGGTTTGAACAATCACAGGTTTTATGCATATTATATCTCTTATCTTGATTGATGATTCAACTAACCTGAAGAGTCATAGGTTTGAGTAATTACAGGTTTAGACATGTTATGCTTCTTATGATTTGACTAACCATAAGAATCCCACATAAACCTTGAATGGTAATGCTTATTATTTTCTGTTTGAAATGATCATGACTATACATGCTTGAGATTATTGTGTTTTAATAGTATACTAATGAATGTATGATTTTATATATCATGATACTAATAAGCATGCATAGGAACCAAGGATGAATATGAGTTCAAGAACAGGTAATCCAGGAAGCAAAGATCAAGAGGGAGCACACTCCAGTTGTTCCTGCAAGAAAGCAAAGGAACACACTTCAGTAGTTTCTGCAAGGATGCAGATATTCAGAGGGAGTTGACCATCTTTCCACAACAGAAAGGTGTAGAAGAAGCTACTTCAGATTAGGACTCCAGCAGCTCCTGCAAGGAAGCAAAGACTCAGAGGGAGTCCACCCAACGAACAAACAAAGATAAGTATTTTAATTATCTTTTCATGCATATTTGTTTGTTTAAATAAAATTGTTCAATGATGTATATGCTCATGTTCCTAGACTTAGGATATGTGTTGTGCATATTAGAATAGTTGCATTGATGAACAATATACTACTATACATGGGTAAGTGGCCTATGGCACTGTACAACATTCCATTGCTACTTATCTAGAATGAAACCTCTTTGCTGACATGTTGGGATTTGTGCACACTCTTAACAATGTTCTGGTAGAGATTGGAAGGCATCTAGAAAGTTACGGGATATGGATAAATGTTGTATTGAAGCATTGGCTAAGATAATTGCATGACTGTATGACATATTTATTTATGTGTAAAGAATTTGTTCTGAAAACTATGAGATGTTTTCTAATCATGCAATTTAACTTGCTGTGTAGGAAAGATCGTATGCCATCTCCTACAAAAGGACTACAACATTTGTTCCAGCAACAAAGATATTTATTGAAGATATTGAAGTTCCCAGGATCTGGGATGAAGAAATAGAATGCCATGATCCGTCGATCATGAAGAATGATGTTTGGGATGTAATCCCAAGACGTGAAGGGAAGTTTGTTATGACTTCCAAATGGAACTATCAAATCAAGCATATTGCAGATGACATCATTGAGAAATATAAAAGTGATGAAATAGAAGATACACCAGATGGATTTCAAGACAGCATGGTGTAGTCAGATATGTGTGCAGAACTTGGTATGGTAGGATAGACAGCTTTCTATCCAGTTTGGGCTTTACCAAGAGTAAAGCGGATTCCAACCTTTACTACAAGGTTGAGGAAGGAAATCCAGTGATACTACTTTTGTATGCAGATAACCTGTTTGTTACAGGTGAAAATAGTTTGATTGCCGACATGCAGCGGAAGCTTACTACCGAGTTCGAGATGAAGAAATTGGAGAAGATGCACTATTTGTTTTTGGCATGGAGGTGTGGCAGAGTGCAGAAGGAATCTTCCTTGGACAAGGGAAGTATGCAGTAGATATCCTGAAGAGATTCGGGATGATGGATTGCAAGGCCATGGCCACACCTATGGCATCGAATATGAAGCTTCTATGTGATGCTTCATCTGAGACGGTTGATATCACTATGTATCGTCAGATGATTGGGTCCTTGATGTACCTGACGAACACGAGACAAGACATTTGCTTTGTTGTGAACACATTGAGCCAGTTCCTGACGGATCCGAGAAGTGTTCACCTGGTTGCTGTAAAGCATGTTCTGAGGTACCTGAAGGGTACAGTGGATTATGGGCTCAGGTATGAGGCGAATCAAAAGTTTAACCTGCAGGGTTTTGTTGATTCAGATTGGGCTGGCAGTGCTGCAGATAGGAAGAGCACATCTGGGTGTTGCTTCAGTATGGGATCAGGTGTGATCTCTTGGTTTAGCAGGAAGCAGTCCTGCGTAGCACTGAGTACAGCTGAGGCAGAGTATGTTGCAGCCTGTTCAGCTAGTTGTGAGGCAGTATGGCTACGGAAGCTACTGTCTGAGTTATTTGATCTCCTGTTGGAGGCTACTGGTATCTTCTGTGATAACCAGAGTTGTGTGAAGCTTTCCGAGAACCCAGTGTTTCATGACAGGTCGAAACACATAGAGATCAAATATCACTATATCAGGGATATGGTGAAGAGAGGAGCTGTGAAGCTCCTGGATGTTGCGATGGACGAGCAGATTGCAGATGTGCTAACGAAGCCACTAGCCAGGGTGAAGTTCGAGTACTTCAGAGAGAGGCTTGGCGTTCTCTAGATTGAGGACACTTCGAGGAAGAAGTGATGGACACATTTGCTGAAGCCATTCCAAGCATGTTGGAAGGAGGATCCTTCACATGGCTGTGGATGTAAGCGCTGGATGATGAGCATCAGGATGATGTTCTGGTTTCTGCTTGGATATGATCATTTGGATCATTTTTATGTATGTATGTACGCATCATGTGGATGCGGGATATGATCAGTTGGATCATTTTATGTATGTATGTACGCATCATGTGGATGCTGGATATGATCAGTTGGATCATTTTATGTAGGTATGTATGCATCATGTTGGATGCTTGGACCATGTATCTGTATATGTATCAGGTGGATACATTGTGTGATCAGGTGGATCATGTATGGTGATATATATCATGTATTTGTATTTGTATCAGGTGGATACATTGATGATCAGGAGGATCATGTATGATGATATGTATCGGGTAGATACTTGGTATGCATCAGGTAGATGCATTAATGATCAGGATGATCATAGATGACGAGCTTCAGGATGATCATAGATGACGAGCTTCAGGATGTTGCTCCAAATGACATGCAGCAGGATGTTGCAGTGATGATCAGGATGATCATATAGGATGAGCTTCAGGATGTTGCTCCAGATGACATGCAGCAGGATGTTGCAGTGATGATCAGGATGATCATAGATGACGAGCTTCAGGATGTTGCTCCAGATGACATGCAGCAGGACGTTGCAGTGATGATGATCAGGATGATCATGGATGGATCAGGATGATGTATGGTGAGTATCAGGATGATACTCTATGGCCGTGGATCAGGTTGTGCAGATGAGCATGTAATCCGGTGCCCTGGGAGATTTGCAGATGGTCTTTCGAGGTTTTGCCTATGGCATGTAATATCGGTGCCCTGGGACATCTGGCAAATGCTCTTTCGAGGTTTTGCTCTAGGAGGACATGTAATTCGGTGCCCTAGGAGATCTGCAGATAGTCTTTCGAGGTTTTGCCTATGGCATGTAATAGCACCCTGGGATATCTGGCAGATGCTCTTGCGAGGTTTTGTCCTATGGCATGTAATAGCGCCCTGGGAGATACGATAGGTTTGGCTGTGTGCCCGTAATCAGTCTTGGGATTCTCTTGCGAGGTTTTGCCATGACCACATGTAATAGCGCCCTGGGAGATTTCGGGTCGGAGTTGTGTACCCGTAACATCCTGAGATGCTCTTGCGAGGTTTTGTGGTGGACCACATGTAATAGCGCCCTGGGAGATTTCAGGTCAGAGTTGTGTACCCGTAACATCCTGAGATGCTCTTGCAAGGTTTTGTGGTGAGGTCACATGCAATAGCGCCCTGGGAGATCCTATAGGTAGAGCTGTGTGCTCGTAACAGCCTGGGATGCTCTTTCGAGGTTTTGTGACGCACGTAATAAGTCCTGAGGATTCCACAGTATGGCCAATGATGATGAAGACCTGCAGGTGGTGGGCCTACATCCAGTGTGAAAAAGGACTGGCTCTGTAGAACTTCCTATGACGAGTAGATTCAGAGATTGATTGAGATAGCAGCAGCAGTGACGATGATGATGACTCGATGACGATTATCCAGTGACGATGATCCAGAGAAGATGACTTGTGCTAGAAGAACTGTGCTGAGAAATACCTTCCTAGTTAAGAGGGAGTGTTGATGTATATGTAACTTCGGAATGTATTTCACATATATGTATATTGTATTCCTATAGAGATGTTATTATTCCTCTATACGGACGTGTCGTCATTTATATTGTAAGTGTCGTAACTTATACTTGATGGGTTATTAGACCACCTTGTTGGCGTAGGCCCTGTATAAGTCATGTGGGTCAAAGGGTTATTAGACCACCCTATTGGGGGTCGGCCATGTGGGTCAAAGGGTTATTAGACCACCCTATTGGGGGTCGGCCCACTCAGCATTATATTATGTGGTTAAGTTCGAGCCTACATGAGTTAGATAAAAAGGCAAGTCAAGTCAAGTATAAATAGAGTGCGGGAGGCACTCTATTTGCTCACTCACTTCTCACACATGCACTCAAGGAGGAGTGATGCACTTATGGAGGAGGAGGATCTACTGCTAGGTTGTGTCTATCTCTTATGGTTGGTTGTATCATTGCTCTATCTATCTCTGAGGAAGTTATTGGGGTTTTTCACCTTTATGGTTTTCCCCAAGTAAATCTTTGTGTCTCTTGTGTGTTTGCATTATTGTCTCCATTATTTATATGCTATAGATATGCTGTATATGGTGTTCTCTCAGTTAAGATCCTAGATCAGAAGTAAATTCTGAAAATCTAACATGGAAGAGGAAGCTTCTTGAAATAACCCCTGACCCGCATTGTTTGGGGGGTGGTGACACTGGATAAAGCATGGAGAGATATCTCTGGTTGTTCATCATGAGATGGGGGCTCAATAGGAGGCTCCTGAATGTCGACCTGAGCATCCATTGGATCTGGAGCTTCTTCACCAGTTTTAGAGGTAGGCAGAGAACCCATATCTAAGAGATAGATCTTTTGTTGAACAGATCTATGTCCGCGAGTGAATTTCTCATCACAATTATAACAAAGCCCTTTTTCTCTGTGTGCCTGCATCTCTATTTCAAAAAAATGCTTGATAGGAGTTGGTCGAGTTGCTTGCGGAATGGGAGGTCGTTGAGAACCCATATTTTGGAAGGGAACAAAAGTGGGTTTGGAGCGTTGTTGGGCTGAAATCTTATCTTCTTCCAACTTAGCTAACCCTAGGACTTCCATCATTGTGTTGGGACAGAACATTTTAACCTCTGACCGGATTTCATCCTTAAGACCATTGATAAAACAACTCCTGTAGAATTCATCATACAAGCCTTTTGTGTGATTGGCTAGTTTCTCAAATTTGGTTTGATACTCTCTCATAGTGACACTTTGACAAAGTTTAGTGAGTGCTCCAGTGAAATCATCAAAAGCACTAGGACCAAATCGTTGCAAAAGGGGGCAAAAATCTGTCCATTTTGGCTCGTCATGAGCCTTGATGTACCAACGGTACCATTGAAGGGCTTCCTGTTCCAAATGAAAGGATGCAAGTGGAAGTTTTTGGACATCAAAAGTATTATGTAGACTGAAATACTATTCTGCATGATAGACCCATCCAGTCGGATCAGTACCATTGAAGCGAGGAAATTCAAGCTTCGGACCACGAAAATGGATGGAAGAAGAGAAACCAGTGGCTGTAGAAGATTCTTGCTGTCGGTTATTGTTCATGGCTGAATGCTGAAGATGGAGGCTAAGAAATTTTTCATCCAGATCTTGGATTTTGGTTTGGATGGTTGCAAGTGCTTCCTCCATTTTTTTTGCTCCGGTGCGGGTGACAACCATAACCAGGATTTTTTTCTTTTTCTTTTGGGAATGGATAGAAAAACACAAACAAAAACTTATTTAGTAAAGGGAAATTTTGATTTGGGAAAAACTCGGACGGGTAACTGGGGTTTGACTAGGTTTTGGACAATTTCTCATGGATAGGGAAGCAAACAATGGGGATTTTAGAAGAGGGGTGAAAGAATGAGAAAATTTGGTAGAGAGAGATAAAGAAGCAAAATTAAGAAAGGAACTCGGTGGAAAAATTTGAAGGCAATTGGGTAAAATCTGAAGAAGTTATGGCAAACCCTAAAAATAGAAAAATGTGGGATTTCAGGCTTTGGGAAGTGGAATTTGGGATAGGGTCCTCAGGAATGAAATATGCACAATGGGATTACAGGGGTGTCAATGAAGTTTCAGGGAAAACAGAGTGAAAACAAGGGAGATATGGCAAAAAAACAGAATTTTTTTTATTTTTTTTATTTTTTTCAAGAATGGATCTGTAACAACGCGGAAGGGATCTCAAATAGATAGATCTGCAATGGTGCAGAAGTGATTGGAAATAGAGGGATCTGAAACGGCACCGACTGGATCGAAAATGGCTGGATCTAGAATGACTTTCAGAATGGATCTGAAACGATGCGGCAAGAGTTCAACTGAAAATAGATATGGACCTAGGTATGTGCAGCTTCCTAATAGTTCATGGGTTTCACTCGGCCACCAATGTTGTCTGATGACTTGTGTATTGGGGTAGTACCCCTCACTCCACAACTCAGGTAAAATCGATAACTTCTTTGCCACAAATGACACCTTTTGGTTTACCTCACGAGTGGAAACTAGTCAATCAGGTAGGGGTCATTGCCCTTTTTGCTGGCAAGTCCTCTCAATGGGCCATCTACTTTGGAGTTATTGTGGTACTCCTCATAATGAGTTTTAGGGATTATGCCTAAGTACTTTCCACAGTTAAGTGGATAGGGATTATTCCCAGATCCGAAGCTGCAACAGATGCGAAAAAAAAAATCGCCAAAAATTTCACCTAGCGAACCCAAGAAAGTGCTCTAATACTGGATGTGGAGAACCTACTACAATTAATTAATAAGAATATGCGAAATAACATAAATGACAGAACTCAGAATCACTTTTATATTGATTGCAGGCCACTTCGAGGGGGCAACCTCCTTTGAGCAAGCTCAATACAAATAACTTTACGGTGCCTTCATAGGCCTCAACACACACTTATATACTAAGTCTAGGCACCAATACTATGGGTCAAAACCATGGGCCAATACAAATTATGGATCAACAATACTATGGGTGACTTACAAAGCATATGCACCAAACAACAATAACAAAACTATGGATCAAGAAATACTACGGGACGACTTACAAAGCATATGCATCCAACAACAATATACTAACAAAGTAAATAGAAGGGTTGACATGGGTTCCTAACATAGCCACTAGAACCAAGATAAAAAGTTAGTGAATTTGTAGAGAAGTGTCCATTAGAGATGGATGGGCTATTCACTTACGCAAATCTGAACATTTTACCACTGGGTTTCTATGATATTCTCATTGGAATGGATTGGTTAGAAGCACACAAGGTTAAAATTGACTGCTACAATAAGACATTTGAATGCATGGATGGAGAAGGAAACCCAAGGGTTGTAAAAGGCATCCCAAAGGTGACTTCTGTTAGGCAGGTTTCAGCCATGCAGTTGAAGAAGTTCTGTAAGAAGGGTTGTCAATTGTATGCAGCCCATGTTTTAGAGGCAGCAGAGAATGAAACTCTTAAATTGGAGGACTATCATGTATTGCATGAATTTAGGGATGTTTTTCCTGATTAGATTCTAGGACTCCCTCCAAAGAGAGACATTGATTTTACAATTGAACTTGTGCCAGGAGCGGCACCATTGTCTAAGACACCTTACAGGATGAGTACAGCGGAATTTCTAGAATTGAAAATGCAATTACAAGAGTTGTTAGAAAAGAAATATATCAGGCCAAGTGTGTCCCCATGGGGAGCACCTGTTTTATTTGTGAAAAAGAAAGATGGAACACTTAGGTTATGTATTGACTATAGGCAGTTGAACAAAGTCACTGTGAAGAACAAATACCCATTGCCCCGAATTGATGACCTTTTTGATCAAATGAAAGGAGCAAAGATATTTTCAAAGATTGACTTAAGGTTAGGTTACCATCAGGTAAGAATCAAAGAGGAGGATATTCATAAGATGACCTTTAGAACAAGGTATGGGCACTATGAAGAACATCTAAGAATGACACTGCAATTGCTAAGAGAGCATAAGTTGTATGCAAAGTTGAGTAAATGTAACTTTTATAAAGATAGAATTCATTATTTGGGTCACATCATCTCAGATGAAGGAATATCTGTGGACCCTGAGAAGATTGAAGCCATTATGAATTGGCCAACTCCAAGGAATGTGACAGATGTGAGATCTTTTATGGGCCTTGTTGGTTACTATAGAAGGTTTATCGAAGGATTCTCCAAGGTCACAAACCCGATCACTTCTTTGCAAAAGAAGGGGATAAAATTTGAATGGTCACCAAGATGTGAGAAAAGTTTCCAACAGTTGAAGAATCTTCTTACGAGTGCACCAATTTTGAAAATTGCAGACCTAGAAAAAGACTTTGTGGTGTGTACTGATGCATGCAATCAAGGACTTGGAGGAGTTCTTATGCAAGACAACCACGTGATAAGCTATGAGTCAAGAAAGTTGAAGGAGCATGAGAATAACTACACTACTCATAATATAGAACTTGCAGCCATAGTGCATGCTTTAAAGATGTGGAGGCATTACTTAATGAGAAGGAAATTTGAGTTAAGGACAGACCATTATGGTCTGAAATACTTGTTTGATCAGCCAACTCTAAATGCTAGGCAAGCTAGATGGTTGGAATTTTTGTGTGAATTTGATTTTGAAATCAAACACATAAAAGGGAAAGAAAATAAGGTGGCTGATGCACTCAACAGAAAGGTACATGAAATGCATGTGGCAGTGCTTAGTACTTGCCAACCAGATTTGAGGCAGCAGATTGTTAACCATATTGTTGAGGATGAAGTGTACGTGCAGATAAAGGACAAATTGCAGCAGCAAGACCTTGGCAAGAAGTATGATGGCTATCATTTGGAGGAAGACGAACTTCTTACCTATAAAAATAGAGTCTATATTCCCAATGTGGCAAATTTGAGGAGGATTGTTATGGATGAAATCCATAAAGCTCCATACTCTGGTCACCCAGGATATCAAAAAACAATTGCTACAACAAGAAAATACTATTTCTGGCCAGGGATGAAGAAGGATGTCGCTGAATACATTTCTAAGTGCATGAAATGTCAACAGGTGAAGGCTGAACACCAACACCCTATAGGTTTATTGCACCCAGTGCCAATTCCAAAATGGAAATGGGAAATAATTTCCATGGATTTTATTATAGGATTGCCAATGACTGTGAGACAACATGATTCCATCATGGTTGTGGTGGACAAGTTAAGAAAGGTAGCACATTTTATACCGGTTAAGTCCACACATAAAGCCGATGCCATTGCAAATATTTTCATGAAGGAAATTTTCATATTACATGGGTTGCCTAAGGCAATAATTTCTGAAAGGGATACCAAGTTCACTTCCAATTTTTGGAAAGGTCTCTTTTTAGATTTGGGTACACAGTTGAACTTTAGTACTACATACTGTCCTCAAACAAACGGGCAAACAGAAAGAGTAAATCAGGTGCTTGAAGACATGCTTCACATGTATGTAATGGACAAGCCATCCAAGTGGGAGGATTATCTACACCTGGTAGAGTTTGCATATAATAATGGGCAGCAAGAATCATTGGGAATGAGTCCATATGAAGCTTTGTATGGCAGGAGGTGTAGGACACCAGTGACTTGGGACAATCTAGTGAACAAAATTGTACTTGGGCCAGAATTGCTTAAGGAAATGGAACAAGAGGTAGAGGGCTCAGCTACCCTCATTTAAGGCTAAGTACAGAATTTATGGTTGCTCGGATCAAGGAGGAGCAACGGACCAAAGCATTGAAGGCGAAGGACGAGGCACCCATACCCGTAAGATGCGCCGGAATTCATGGAGCCTGCAGGAAGCGGCGACATGACTGCAAGCGGCGCCTACAGTACACCTAGCCATGTGCGTGGTTAGGGTTTTTGGGGATTACTGCTGGGAAAGGCCCACAGCTTTGTAAAGGTGCGACCGCCATGGCCACCTATATATATGTATAATTATGAAGGGTAGATGTTAGTTGGTTAGTCAGTTGAGTAGCGAGTCAGTTAGCTAAGCCTGTGAGTGAGCTAGCTAAGATAGTAGACGCTAGAGGTAAGAAGGATCGATCGAGTTGATCATCCTCTGTTACGATCTTGTTGACTGTTTTCTACCGTGTTGCTAGGAAACAGGAGTTAGAACTGGTTAGCAGTGAAGCTAATCCTTGAGTTGCAGACAGTCAAAGTCGACGTCTGAACTATTGTAATCTCTGAAGAGGAAGAGACTAGATCGAGAGAAGGGCTCCCAGCTGTGTGCGTGGAGTTTCCTGGAAAGATCTAAGGCTGCAGCTGTGTGCGCAGCATATTGTATAAGTCTATCAATTTCTGGTTAATGTAAGATACTCCCGTGGACGTGAATTTCCCCGTGGAGGTGGACTTCATAATTCTTCGTTGTTGTGATGTGAATAAAGTGATTGCCTGCTTAGTATCTTAACGGTATATCCAGGAATGTTGCATTATCTTTGTGAGTGTGTTGAGTAAGTTCTTGAAGAGTCTTCGAGGATTATAATCGTTAAGGGTTGAAGGAATCGGTAAGGCATCGTCGCCACGGCGATAGGAGAACGTGCTATTGTGACGGGTGCGCAAGTGAGCGACGTATAGAATATCGGCGCAGAGGATAATTGGTCCTAGCGCAGGTGTGGAAGTACCGCGCAGCTAGGATGCTGAGCAGGAGCTTGAGCGCTGCTGCGCTCATAACTCTGAAGAGGGGTTAGACCTTTACCTTAGAGGAATCATCGAGGGAAGAGAGCAGTCTCCGCGTCGCCTGGGTTAAGGAAACCTGATTCCTTAGCCCCCCCATAGCCACTTCGGGTGAGACCTCGAGCTGTTGCGCAGCTCGTTGCCGAGAGGGCCAGTGCGCCAAGGGGTTTTGTTGCTGCGCATCATTAAAACCGGAGTCTGTCCAAAGAGCAGCCAACAAATGGTTCCATTGCCACGTGAATGAGACTTGTTATTTCAGCGACACGCGAGATTGAGGCGAAACCCAGAAAGAAGGAGCCAACAAATGGTTCCGTTGCCTCGTCACTTGTTACTGTGAGACTTGCTATTTTTGCGACGTAGAAAATTGTTGCTGAAGCCAACAAATGGTTCTGTTGCCTTGAGACTTGCTCAGCTCACAAATGTGTTACTGGAATCCTACGGCTACAGAAATTCAGGAGTGGTTCAATTTAAAGGCTAAAGAGTTCGCTGAACAAGAAAATAGAAGCTCTAGACTCCAGCCAGAAGAATGGTTGCAGAAGTATATCTATACTGACCTTCACGAAATTTTCTTTGTCACATTTTCACTTGAGTTACATGCTTGGATAGCCAAGTTAGCCGATACTAGACCCACTGTGCATATTGATCGACCAGTCGCTTGGACGCCTGAGCTAGTCAGTATTTTGAAGCGGGTAGAAAATTCTGTGTCCCGCGCAGTAGACTTTTGGTTGAATAGTTTGCTGGAAGGTTTCATCACTGAGTTTGCAGTGGATACAAGAAAGAGTTTCAGTGAAGCTGAGAGGAGTTTCTTTCAAGCACCTAGAGGTAAGTTCTTAAATTCTTTGAACTTATGGATTAAAATGCTTCTGTATGAAAAAGCAAAACTATGTATAGCTTCAGATGAATAGCATAGACAAGTAATGTCCGTAGACTCTGATAGTGACCATGAAGTTATTGGTTGCACTCGTAGTGGAAAACGGTATAAAGTAGGCCTTGACCAACATTCTTTTGAGTCGAGCCCAGAAGACAGTCAAGTTCCTAGAGCAAGTCACATAGAAAGACAAGGGAGTGTTCATATCCCTTATCACCCTTTTACACCGCAGAAGCCAAACAAAGCTCAGTATAATCCCGCAGTAACACCTTCTAGTAGCCCACACGGTACTTCTAGTACCTCTGTACCACCTTTGTTCAAACAGCCCAGAAAAACTGCCACAGCACCTACACCTCAACCTAGCACAAGAAAGATGGGTGATGACATGAAACTACCAACTTTTAGAGGAACAGGGATAGAAGACCCTGAGCAACACTGGTTCCTATGTGAAGCCATTTGGACAATTAAGCAAATTAATGATGATGCTGTTAAACTGGTTCAGTTAGCAACCACACTAAGAGAAAGAGCCTTAACTTGGTTCATGAAATACTCAGCAGCACAGAATAGGACGCTTGCTGATGTAAGAAATGCAATGATTAGAGAATTTAAGAAACCTAAATCAGAATCACAGTGTATAACAGAGCTCAAAGACATCAAGCAGTTACCTACAAAGTCAGTATGGGACTTTGACCAAAAGTTCAAAGCCTTGATAGATCAAGTAAGCTTTGAGTTTGCACCACAGCAGCATAAGGAATGGTTCATTGCTGCGCTGCTTCCACACATTAGACTTCCTCTTATGCAACAGAATCTCACTACTCAGGAACAAGCTCTAGAGATGGCTATGAAACTAGAAGCTTCACCAATTGCTGGAACAAGCAACGATGTTGCGCAGTTGCAGAACCAATTAGCAAACTTAACCCTGCAAGTGCATGATATTAAGAAAGGCAAGGATGCTAAGGAGGAGATATGGTGTACAAAATGTAAAGCACAAGGTCATTCAAAGGACCACTGTCCCGTTTTCATAGAGTATATTGCAACTGGAGCACCTAATCCTTTACCACAGCCACAGGGGCCTTGGTGTGAAATCTGTAGAACTAGAGGTCATAGACCTCAAGAATGTCACTTACTTCAGAAATATGTACAAACTCCAAAGAATCTATATTGTAATTTCTGTAAATCAGTAGGCCATGATGAAAACAATTGCAGAGCATATGACCTTATGATGGAAAGGAAACATGATGTTTATAGAGTACAATCAGAAGCACAAGGACCCGTAGCAGTTCCATAGTATGACCAAACTCGCGATGGTCGAACAGGAAATTACAGAGGCCACGGACGTACAACAAATTTTTGCCGTGGAAGAGGCCAGATCACTTGTTATAATTGTGGAGCGCAAGGTCATTTTGCAAGAGATTGCCAAAACCCTACAACCCTTTGCAGATATTGTAAATCTTATGATCATCTCATTGAAGAATGCCCTCAGTTGACGGCTAAGATGCAAGCAAAGACGCCACAGGTCAACCAAAATATTCAATTGATTGGAGCAGAAAAAAGGAAACCAGACCGTACAGTTAATATTGTGACGCGCAGTGGAACAACCACTGGTGCGCCAGAGTCGGGAACTGGAAAGCAAGCGACGCAATGGGTGCGCCGCGCTAATATTAAACCAACCCCACTTAACCTACAGAAGCAAAAAGAAGCATTCAAGCAAGCCCAAGAGTATTTCTCAGACACCAGAGCTTCAAGTTCTGTTACAACTCCGCATAATGATATTAGATCGAAAGTGCTAAGACAAGACAACCTGGTACAAGAACAGGCCACTACATCCGGAAGGCCCAATGAAGAAAATGCACTAGGTACTGTCCATAATTTTCTAAGGAACTGCTTAAAGTTGTTGCGCAATAAAAAAGCAACTATGGAACTTCAACACCTATTGGACAAATGTCAACAATCTGCTTCGACGAACACGCCGCAGCGTGCTGTTCACCAGATTGGGAGTCACATTAGAACTGGAAAAGAGATGAGGCTCACAGCGCAGATTGGAGCATTTGAGATGGACGAAGTCATTCTAGATTTGGGCTCAGAAGTTAATGTTCTCACCATGCAGACATGGGAACAGATGGGAAGTCCTCAACTTACAAGATCCCCCATCCAGCTAAGACTTGCAAACCAGCAACGAGTCTCTCCATTGGGCAGATTACCTAATGTACCTATTGATATTGAGGGAGTAAGAAGTTCTGCAGACTTTGAAGTAATCAAAATCCTGGATGATAGTAGACCTTACCCAACACTTTTAGGAATAGACTGGGCATTTGATAATTTGGCTGTCATCAATTTGAAGAAAAGACAGATGACCTTCGAGGACGACCATATTAGGGTCATTGCACCGCTTGATCCTATTCAAGGACCAAGGTATATAGAACCCATTCGTGCAGAAGAAGAAGCGCGCCAAATGGAAAGTTTGTATCAGATGACTGCTAGTCAGAGTGACTATGTTAATCCTACAGCAAATGGCCATATCAGCTGGCGATGCGATAGCTCGTGCACATCAGACTCAGATGCAGGATTGGAAAACTGGCAGAATCGCTTACATGAGGTTTCTACAAGACGTTGCGCCATGATGACTAAATCCATTCGATGGATTGGTATAGAATTGATCGACACTCCAATTTTTGATGGTTTAACTAGCGTAAGTGAATTCATACAGGCATATGAACAACAGCTTCCAGAGCAGCAGCGCATACAGGCATTAGATGTATCACTGTGTGCTACACCCGCAAGATGGTGGGGTGCGCATAAAGAGAATATTCACACATGGCAAGACTGTCGCAGATTGATACTGCGCAGATTCCAGGACAATACAGCAGAAGTGTCGCGCAAATACAAGGGACAGAGTGACCCCAGGTCACACATTGAAGCATGCATTCAGCAATGGTCGGATATTCCGGACGATGAGTGGGTTCACCTATTCATCCACACATTGGACACAGTTCCAAGGAACTGGTACACTGAAACAAAATTGCGCAGAGGCACTCTTACTTGGCCTCTTATGATGGAAAGTTTTCAACTCACCTTCAGCTTTGAGTCAGAGCATCCAAGTATTGATCAGGCTCTGAAGAGTATTAGAGAGAAGGTATTTGAACCATGTCTATTACCAGAATATTCCCAACCGGATTGGGCTGTTCAGATAGAGCATGCCCTCGAATGCTATAACTTCACCGCTGAAGAAGAGGAGGATGATCCTCGCAACATCAATATCCCAGAATCAGAAGGGACGCGCAATGTTGAAGGTCCTCAGCTTGATATCCCTGCCATTACAGAGCACATCAAGCTCAAAAAGGTTAACATTGGTACAGAAGCTAAACCCAAGTTTGCTTCTATTGGAGACTATTGGGATGATGAAACTGTTGGGCATATTTCAGATTTATTACGTGACTACCAGGATATCTTTCCTACCAAGTTTACAGAAATGAAAGGCATCCTAGGAGACTTAGGAGTGATGCGCATACCTCTGAAACCAGATGCCAAGCCAGTAAAGCAGCGCCCATACAGGTTGAACCCGCGCTATAAAGAAAAAGTCAAAGAAGAAATTGACAAGATGCTCGCAGCAGGTATTATTGAGCCAGTAGAAGAAAGCGATTGGATTATCCCTATGGTTGTACAAGAGAAGAAGACAAAAGGTGAAATAAGAATTTGCGTGGACTTGCGCAAACTCAATGACGCATCAGCGCATGATCCATTTCCTACGCCCTTTACAGATGAAGTGCTTGATAATGTTGGAGGACAAGAGGCTTACTCCTTCACTGATGGATTTTCGGGATACCATCAGATCAGAATCCATCCAGACGACCGCCATAAGACTACTTTTGCGACTGAATGGGGCTCATTCCAGTACACGGTAATGCCCTTTGGTCTTAAGAACGCACCTGCTATCTTCTCTAGAGTCGTTGTTGCTGTTTTTAAAGAATTCATCCATAAGTTTTTAGAAGTCTATTTTGATGACTGGACTGTGTTTGGTTTACTAAAGAACCATATAGCGAACCTGCGAATGATGTTAGAAAAATGTAGACAGCATCAGATTTCCCTTAACTTGAAAAAATGTATCTTCTGTACTCCTTTTGGTATTTTGTTGGGTCATATTGTATGCAGACAAGGACTCCTGATGGATCTTGCGAAGGTTGCCATCATTGCTAATCTACCTGCGCCCAACTCAGTCAAGCAATTGCGCACTACATTGGGACATACTGGATACTACAGAAAATTTATCAAAGGTTATGCAAAGATCACAGCACCTATGGAACGATTGCTGAAAAAGGATTCGAAATTCCAATGGACAGAAGAATGCCAACAGAGCTTGGACACACTTAAAGACAAGATGATCACTGCGCCAATTCTAGTTTTCCCAGACTGGAATAAACCCTTTCATGTTCATGTCGATGCTTCTTCCATCGCATTGGGGGTCGTACTTACACAATCGGGAGAAGGAGGTATTGATCACCCCATTGCTTACTCTAGCCGGAAACTATCCACAGCTGAGAAGAACTACACTACTACAAAGAGAGAAGGACTAGCTATGGTGTATGCCCTACAGAAGTTTAGGCACTACTTACTGGGCGCACATTTTAAAATGTATACTGACCATTCTGCTTTGAAATACTTGGTCAATAAGCCAGTGTTAGGGGGAAGAATTTGCAGATGGCTACTGCTCTTTCAAGAATATGATTTTGAGGTTATTGTAAAGCCAGGAAGATTGAATGTAGGACCTGACCACTTATCTAGGATCGAATCAGGAGAGGAACCTACAAGTCTGGAGGACAATCTTCCTGACGCGCAGTTGTTCTCTATTCAGGTAGCAGATGAATATTATTCTGATATCCTGGAGTTTCTTACCACCGGACAAGCGCCAGTTGAGTTTACAATCCAGCAGAAGAAACAGCTTGTCGTCAAAGCCACAGAATTCACTTTGATAGCAGGCCAGCTTTATAAGCTGGGCCCCGATGAAGTCTTGCGCAGATGTATCTTACCACATGAAAAGAACTCTATCATCGCAGAAGCGCACTCAGGCACCGCAGGAGGCCATTTCGCAGGAAAGCCGACTGCTCAGAAGATCTTAGCCGCAGGTCTTTGGTGGCCGACATTGCATAAGGATACTAAGGAATTCTGCAAATGTTGCGATGTGTGCCAGCGAACAGGAAAACCTTCAAGAAGAGATGAAATGCCGCTAAGACCTCAGATAACACTGCGTGCTTTTGATAAGTGGGCCATTGATTTTGCAGGTCCTATCAACCCACCAGGAAAGAGAACCGGCGCAAGATACATCATCACAGCTACTGAATACCTCACCAGGTGGGCTGAGGCTAAGCCAGTGAAGAACTGCGACGCTGCCACGGTCGCGCAGTTCATTTTTGAGAATATTATCACTAGATTTGGATGTCCACTGATTCTAATGAGTGATCAGGGTACACATTTCCTCAATGAGACTATAGAAGCTCTTACTGAAGAATTCCAAATTAGTCACCATAAGAGTACACCCTACCACCCTCAAGCTAATGGCACGGTGGAGGCATTCAATAAAATTCTTGAGAATGCCCTGACGAAGATCTGTAATCAACAAAGAGATGATTGGGACCTTAGAGTCACAGCTGTATTATGGGCTTACAGAACCACCTGCAAGAAATTAACAAGCCACACACCTTTCAGTTTGGTGTATGGACAAGAAGCAGTTATGCCTATGGAATACATTATTCCCAGTCTCAGAATTGCGCAAATTACAGAAATGACAGATCCTGATACTATGAGCGCAAGACTTTCACAACTGCTTGCCTTAGAAGAAGACAGACTCTTAGCCGGATTCCATCAACAAGTATAGAAGGCAAGACAGAAATCTTGGCATGACAGGCATATTAAGAATAAAGTCTTTCAAGAACGAGACTTGGTACTCCTCTATGATAGTAAATTCACCAAGTTTCCAGGCAAGTTTCGTGTACATTGGTTAGGCCGTTTTCAGGTAATAAAAATAACAGAAGGAGGAGCAGTTCAGCTTGCGAAGCTGAATGGAGAAGTACTGCCTACAAAGATCAATGGGAGTTAGCTCAAGCTTTACCGCGATGGCCACTCCGCCCTGCCGACTTAAATAGCTGCTCAAAGGAATGCAGATGTCCAGTGTAGTTGAAAGAGGCATCGCACTATCAGTCTACACGGAAGTCGCGAGACCCTCAGTCTCTGGCTTCCCGCGCAGTTCTTTGAAATATCCGCGCATGTCAATAAAGTTTGGTTGGAGCGAACCTAATTGCGCTCTTGCGAAGCTATCCGGATGGTCTAACCATCGCTCTTGCGAAGTTCACTGTGTCAATTTGCCGCTGAAAGAGTTCTTGTTGTGGACCCCTACAGGCACAGTTACCTAAGTTGAAATGACCCACCGAAAAATTTGAATTACAGCAGTTATGTAGCCGCGTCCGAGAAATAAATGAAGGATAAGCCCGCTCTTTAAGTATAGCCGCTCTGATAGATTCGGCTTGATCTCCGTAAGATTTGCATTTAACCCATGGGCCGAAAGCGTTAGCCTCTCCCGGAAGCCTGTCAGAGCCCGTCCATCACAATAAATGCACCGCAACCGTGAAGCAGATCGTAGGGTTGTCAACTCATGCATAGCCGCCTATAGCTAGTAACCCCACTTGCCCACATTTACTATCACCTTTGGCTATAAATACTCCACAGTTGTATAATTTCGGGTTACTTTCCTCGAGCTGCATAGTCTTGTTTGAAAATCCAAGCCATTGTTTTCAGAGCCGAGTTGTGCAGAGTGCTTCCCTTGTTGTCAGTGTTCATATCCCATGCCAGTCCGCTGTTTCCGTCCAATTTCTTGTTACCTATACCCGTTCACGACGGAGAACCTGTCGACTGAAGAAGTTGTTCATCAATTCCTGCGCCGAGGCCTGGATTTCGGTATGACTACCCCCGTGACCGCTTCGACTTATGTACACCCTGGTTATCATGATCCCAGACAATCTCCGGCCACAAGAGCGTCTCAGCCACAGCCAGAAGAGCCCGTTCCAGAGCCGTTGGCCACTATGGTGAATTATATTCCGCCGCGTCCAGAAGATGCACCAGAGGTGCATATTCCGAAGAATGCAAAGTATCCACTTCCGTTACCTCCACTACCGGTTAGCGTGCGAATAGAAGGGTCCTTGCTCGGACACCTTCCACTGGTCAATTTCTCTGATTTCAACCTGGGAGACTATAAAACATATCCTCAGTTCCAGCTAGACCGATATCTGACGGTAGTGCATAATCCCACCAGACAGGTTGACGAATTCATCCCGAAGGGATTTGCAGCAAATCTTGAGCGCCCTGGACTCCTGAACCTGTTAAAGCTACCGCATTTTGGGCGTAGCAACGAAGTGAACGCAGTCGTTAAGACACTGCTATCCTGCGTTCATGGAGGTTACCTTTGGCTGGGGAGGCCAATCGATTTAAATGTCGATTTGATTCACCGTATTACCGACCTATCTAAGGTTGGTAAGGATCCTAATATCCATTTTATGGGAAAGGAGAAGGATAGAAAATTGGCTGCAAAGTTGGTGCAGAAATACAACCTTACAAGAGGAGGTCGGGCTTATGACCTCACAATAGTAGAAGACGAAGCACTCAGATTTACAGGAAGTCTGCTCACAGGCAGACTTCTCATGAAGTGCAGACCGAAGGAAGTTACTGGAGCTGTCGTGGAACTTGCCATCGCAGCTGCGGAGGGGGAGCAGTACAACTAGTGCCTCTTCCTCCTTAATTCTTTTTTGGAAGACTGCCGAAACGTTCAGGATAACCCCGGTCAGTCATTCCATTTTTCTTGGCTTTTAATTTTATGTGCTCTCGTCGGGTGGAAGGAGCCCCCGAACACTCAGTTCCTTCCGCGCCGCACAGGAGAACCTGCCGGAATTCTCTATGTAAACCTTTGGGAGTCTCCTAACCCCGCAAAGCGCAAGATGAACCGCGCTGTATTTTGTGAATACTACTATCTCCTCAGAGATACCATTCAGGAAATGCCAAGGCTGAGTGAGGAGACAGCGAAGATGTATGACGGAAAGTTGGCCTTCACTGTCGACTTACATCAACTTTACCTCCGTCCCTGCAGCATTCAAGAGGAATGGGCCGTAGGCCTTTACAGGATGACCACCGAAGATGTCGAAGAAACTATCAAGTCCTGGTCGGACGAATGGAGAGAAGCCGCCGACATCGCATCCGCGATGCCACCTGCCGCTGTGCACGAGAAGGATAAGGGCAAGGAAGCCCCTGAGCAAAGAAGTGATAAAGGCTCGATAGAGCCAGCCACCAAGAAACAAAAGGTGTCGCATCCCTCTGAGGCCATTCCCTCGGGGATCGACCAGTATTTGAAAGAGCAATTTCGCGAGCTGCGGAACACGCACGCTCACATCAGAAGTGCTCTAGACCTGCAGTTCGTGGAAATAAAAGGTCTCGCAGGAAGGATTGCGCTGACCCATGCGCCAGCATCTACTTCGCAGACGCCACAAGCAATTCCAAGTACTGAGCGAGTTGAAGAACTCATATAAAGGCATACTGTCGTGCACATTCCGCCTACAAGCATGACACTTCCAGATCCGCTAGCTGCACTACAGGTAAGCGCAGTTGGGCCCGTTGAAATAAATTTGTCTTCAATTCCTATAGAGACTCTACAGCTAGTGCATGAGAAAGTTTCCCTTGAGTTGAGAGCTAGAGAGCTCTCTACATTCCAGGAAAATCAGCGACTGCAATCGCAGGAGATAGAGCTGAAGGAAAGCCATCAAAATATCTCCGAGAAGCTCGCACTTTATGAGGCGCAAGACATTAGCATTAGAAACGCAGTGGATGAAATTGCCCATGAATTGCCGGCTTACGAGATTCAACCAGACCTCCCTCTGGTTGAGAAAGTTCAAATCATTGGAGGAAGGGTAAAAACCCTGGAGCATGAAATAGTTGTTATGGCTGAGGGCCATAGAACCCAAATCGCTGAGCTAGAAGCTCGTGTTGCCGCGCAGTTTACAGATGATGTGCAGGAACAATTCGAAGCGTTGAGCAAAGCTTCCACACAAATGAAAGACAGAATACAGGAAGCCGAGAACCTGATGAGCCAAGCTATGGAAGCTTGGACGGAGCTTGAGAAGCTCCCTTTTAAAGTTGGTCTTTTGGAACAGGTGCAAGCCGCAGAACAGTCCCTAACTGTTCTGACTGAAGAAGCTAAGGCCTTAACAGGCTTACCAAAAATGAAGAAAATGAGTGAAGTGCGCAGAATGCAACAGCAACTGCACAAGCTCAGAACTGAAGATGAGAAGCTCACCAACAGCATTCAGCCATTTATGGATGAGTATGCTGACATCGTTGGCCAAGTCGAGGTAAAAATCAAAGAAATTGCTGAATCTCAAGAGGTGATCGATGCCGTAACTAAAGAAAAAGCCACTGCAGAAATGGTCCAGACAGCTATGGAATGTGTTGATGAATTGGACTCCGCTATTGCGCAGTGGAAGAAAGCATTCGCGCAGACCCAAGCAAAAGCAGATGCGCAAATAAAGCGACCACACGCTAGTGCGAGTGGATCGAGGGAAAGCCACAAGTAAGTGTTAGGGGCCTGTTGGAGCCAAGGTTGCAGCTATGGTAAAAGCTGTGAATTTTGAGGAAAAAGCACGAGTATGGAAGAGAAAGTGCTAAGTTTTGAATAAGCGCCAATTTTGGGACAGAAGAAGACGGTGCGCAGTACGGTGCCAGATGGAGGAGCTCAGCATAGATTACGGACCGGAAATCACAGAGCTCGCGCACACGTCAGAAGGGAATGAAGGTAGCAGAGTGGAAAGCCCAGCTACCCTAATTAATGAAGCAATGGAGTAGAAGGCTCAGCTACCCTCATTTAAGGCTAAGTACAGAAGTTATGGTTGCTCGGATCAAGGAGGAGCAACGGACCAAAGCATTGAAGGCGAAGGACGAGGCACCCATACCCGTAAGCTGTGCCGGAATTCATGGAGCCTGCAGGAAGCGGCGACATGACTGCAAGCGGCACCTACAGTACACCTAGCCATGTGTGTGGTTAGGGTTTTTGGGGATTACTGCTGGGAAAGGCCCACAGTTTTGTAAAGGTGCGACCGCCATGGCCACCTATATATATGTATAATTGTGAAGGGTAGATGTTAGTTGGTTAGTCAGTTGAGTAGCGAGTCAGTTAGCTAAGCCTGTGAGTGAGCTAGCTAAGATAGTAGACGCTAGAGGTAAGAAGGATCGATCGAGTTGATCATCCTCTGTTACGATCTTGTTGACTGTTTTCTACCGTGTTGCTAGGAAACAGGAGTTAGAACTGGCTAGCAGTGAAGCTAATCCTTGAGTTGCAGACAGTCAGAGTCGACGTCTGAACTATTGTAATCTCTGAAGAGGAAGAGACTAGATCGAGAGAAGGGCTCCCAGCTGTGTGTGTGGAGTTTCCTGGAAAGATCTAAGGTTGCAGCTGTGTGCGCAGCATATTGTATAAGTCTATCAATTTTTGGTTAATGTAAGATACTCCCGTGGACGTGAATTTCCCCGTGGAGGTGGACTTCATAATTCTTCGTTGTTGTGATGTGAATAAAGTGATTGCCTGCTTAGTATCTTAACGGTATATCCAGGAATGTTGCATTATCTTTGTGAGTGTGTTGAGTAAGTTCTTGAAGAGTCTTCGAGGATTATAATCGTTAAGGGTTGAAGGAATCGGTAAGGCGCCGTCGCCACGGCGATAGGAGAACGTGCTGTTGTGATGGGCGCGCAAGTGAGCGACGTATAGAATATCGGCGCAGAGGATAATTGGTCCTAGCGCAGGAGTGGAAGTACCGCGCAGCTAGGCTGCTGAGCAGGAGCTTGAGCGTTGCTGCGCTCATAACTCTGAAGAGGGGTTAGACCTTTACCTTAGAGGAATCGTCGAGGGAAGAGAGGAGTCTCTGCGTCGCCTGGGTTAAGGAAACCTGATTCCTTAGCCCCCCCATAGCCACTTCGGGTGAGACCTTGAGCTGCTGCGCAGCTCGTTGCCGAGAGGGCCAGTGCGCCAAGGGGTTTTGTTGCTACGCATCATTAAAACCCGGGTCTGTCCAAAGAGCAGCCAACAGAGGCCAAGGAAGGGTTCCTTGAAACTTGGGAGTTGTGCCAAGCTATCACCTAGATATTGTGGGCCATTTGAAGTGCTTGAAAGAATAGGGCCAGTTGCATATAGACTTGCATTGCTTGCTAGCACTAGAGATCATAATGTTTTTCATGTCTCTTTGCTTAAGAAATATGTACATGATCCTAACCATGTAATTAATTGGGATGTGATCCAGGTGGAACCCGAGGGAGAGTTCCAAACCGATCCATTGCACATCCTAGACAAGAAGGTAACATTGCTCCGGAACCGAGCCATCGGACAGCTAAAGGTGCAATGGAAGCACTACGGTCCTGATGAGGCTACATGGGAGCTGGAGGATTCCATGAGGGTGACATATCCATTTTTTTTCAGTTTTGATGAGCATTGAGGACAGTGCTAATGTAAGGGGAGGGGAATTTCACGTCCCCATTTTGAACCCCTTTGCATTAAATCGTAAACGATGTAAATATTGTTATTTAATCATGGTGATGAGCTCAAGGCCAAGGCCACACCATTGATTTAGCATTTTATGTATCGGCAATTAAAAATAGATACCTATGGTTCTTTTGCTGGACATCATAATGTAAATTAAGACATCATGTAAATACGAATTTTAATGAAATGCCCACAACTAGCTAAGTAATGCAACAAAGAGATGGGGGCATGATTTCTACAAGGAATAGGGAGAGAAATTCAAACCCTTGAGCCAATAGCGATAAGCCAAATGTCAATGGATGAACCCTAACTACCCATTCTGACTTATGCACCCAATCATTTAATTCTTCTAAGAGTTGGTTGGGGTAGTTAATGCCATGGGAATGAAGAGGTATGGCAACCAATTTCATCCATGGGAAAGCTATCAACCTAGGAAAACGTACTTTTGCTTTTGGGGAAAGAAAACACCCATGAAATTGTGCCCAAAGCCATTCTTCACCCATGTTCTTTCCTCTCTCACGTAGTCTAAGCTAACTGGGTCTTTCTCCTTCATGTTTTCTACCATTTTCCTACATTTTTCATAGGTAGGAGCTCGTTTTTGTATTGTATAGTGGCTGGGAGAAAAGGAGGCATGTTTTGGGAGTTTATAGAGGTCGTTTTTGCCCCTGAAATGCAGATAAACGTTTTCTGAAAATGAATTTGCTCTCCTAAGATTGAATCCCCATCTACCAGTTCGTTTTTGCATTTCCTACATTTTTCAACACTTGTGTTTTGTTGTTGGTTGCATCCCTGTGTTGGTTTGAAAGTGTGAGCAAGAATTAAGAGTGGAAGTGGACAAGAATTGGCTTGATAAACCTAGTGAGGAGGTAACCTCTCAAGAAGATAAAAAATGTTGGTTTCTCTTCTATGAACACCTTGAAGAACACTAGAATGGAAGGTATGGCCTGAGGGACTGTGTAGTAGTGAAGGGAATACCTCCTTGTGCCAGGTGTGTAGGTATTGTGGGGACCAAGCT
Organism: Larix kaempferi; assembly: GCA_027924585.1. Lineage (NCBI taxonomy): Eukaryota > Viridiplantae > Streptophyta > Pinopsida > Pinales > Pinaceae > Larix > Larix kaempferi. Next base: position 7,954,931 of record BSBM01000963.1, on the reverse strand, counting down.
AGATAGATCTTGCATAGGGTACCCATATCTCTATGGATGATCCCAATAGCTTAGCAATTCTTCCTTCCATTGCCTAGTAGCCTGATAAACCCAACTGCAGATTGGCTTGGTTGATTTTGGTGTATCTTTGGGCTATGGGTGAGTCTATTGTTCCCTTTTCCCTTGTAGAGATCATGCCCAACTCGGGGGTGGCATTTTGTTGAGATATTGATGATCACAACTGGCCTATGGTTGGGTGGAACGTTGCAGTTGCATAGCCAGTTGCTCAGGACTACTTTGTTATAAGATAAGTACTCTCTTGTGTTAACTTTGCAATTTATTTATTTGATGAATATCTTGAATGTATGATGGATGTGTAATTGAATCTATTTCTGCTATGTTTCTTATATTTATACATTTGCATATGTCTTTTTATATTATTTGAATGTTTATTTAATGAGTATGGGGCTAGATGCCCGGTTTTAGCATCACGATCCTCTCCATTGCACTCGTATGATGGGAGGGGACGTGACATGATGCATACACAAATACATGATCAAACTAATCAAAGCATCCAACTGATGCATATACATAGCAGTAACTAGAGCATCATCTTGATGCTCATCATTCAGCGCTTACATCCACAGCCATGGGAAGGATCCTCCTCTCACGATGCTTGGAATGGATCCTGCAAATGTGTCCATCACTTCTTCCTCGAATTGTCTTCAATCTGAAGAACATGGAGCCTCTCTCTGAAGTACTCAAACTTCACTCTAGCTATTGGTTTCATCAACACATCTGTAACTTGCTCATCTGTCGCAACATACAGGAGCTTCACTACTCCTCTCTGCACCATATCCCTAATATAGTGATATTTGATCTCAATGTGCTTCGACCTGTCATGGAACATTGGGTTCTTAGATAGCTTCACACAACTCTAGTTGTCACAAAAGATACCAGTAGCCTCCAACAGGAGATCAAATAACTCAAACAGTAGGTTCCTCAGCCATACTGCCTCATAACTAGCCAAACAAGATGCAACATGCTCTGCCTCGGCTGTACTCAGTGCTACGCAGGACTGCTTCCTACTAAACCAAGAGATCACACCCGATCCCATACTGAAGTAGCACCCATATGTGTTTTTCCTATCTACAGCACTACCTTCCCAGTCTGAATCAACATAACCTTGTAGGTTAAACTTTTCATTTGCTTAATACTTGAGCCCATAATCAATTGTACCCTTTAGGTACCTCAGAATATGCTTTACAGCAACAAGGTGAACACCTCTGGAATCTGTCAGGAATTGGCTCAATGTGTTCACCACAAAGAAAATATCTGGTCTAGTATTTGTCAGGTACATCAAGGACCCAATCATCTGACGATACACAGTGACATCAACTAGATCAGATGAAGCATCACACAGAAGCTTCAGGTTTGATGCCAAAGGTGTGGTCATGGCCCTATAGTCCATAATCCCAAACCTCTTTAGGATCTCTACTGCATACTTCCCTTGTCCAAGGAAGATCCCATCTGCACTCTGCCACACCTCCATGCCTAGAAAACAGTGCATCGTCCCCAAGTCCTTCATCTCAAACTTGGCAGCAAGCTTCCTCTTGGTATCGATAATCAAACCATCCTCACCTATTACAAACAGGTCATCCACATACAGAAGTAGTATCACAGTATTGCCTTCCTCAATCTTGTAGTAAAAGTTGGAATCTGCTTTACTCTTAGTAAATCCCAAACTAGATAGAAATTTGTCTATCCTGCCATACCAAGTCCTAGGAGCCTATCCCCTCTTTCTGAGAGAAGCCACGAGCTACAAATCTCGCTTTGTATTTTTCTATGCTGCCATCTGCAACATGCTTTATCTTGTAGATCCATTTGGAAGTCACAACTGACTTCCCTTCAAGTCTTGGGACAACATCCAAAACATCATTCTTCATGATCGACTGGTATTCCTCGACCATGGCATACTTCCATTCTTTCTTTTCCACTGCTTCTTCATAACTGGAAGGTTCTTTGTTCATAATATCACAAAGTAGGGAAACATAACTGGTATGTGATCTAGTCCTCTTCCTTTCTCTGTCTTCTTCTTTTGGAATGCCATATCTTTCTGCATCTTGAACGAGCTCTCTAGCCCATGCAGGCTTCCTCTTGTGAGATTTTTTCTCACGGGGTGGATCTACAGGTATTTGCAGATCTTCAACTTCACGATCTACTTCTAGAATTGCTTCATTCATGGTGGTGTCTTGAAACCTGGTTTCCTTTGGTTCTTCATGATCTTCAATAGGTGCCTTCTTTGATTTGATGTAAGTTGAGTCCTCATCAAATGTTACATCCTTGCTGACATCAATCTTCTTGAACCTTGGAAAGTATATTCTATAAGCCTTCGAGCTTTCACTGTACCCCACAAATATACCCTTATTTCCTGAAGGATCTAGCTTTCTCCTCTTTTCCTTTGGAACATGTGTATATACTAGACAACCAAATATTCTGAGATGGCTGACTTCAGGTTTCTTACCAGAGAAGACCTCTTCTGGTGTCTTGTTGTCCAATATCTTGTGTGGTGTTCTATTCTGCACATATATAGCTGTCCTAGCTGCTTATGCCCAAAGATGCATAGGCAGATCCTGGTCATGCAGCATTGCCCATGCTACTTCCATGATTGTTATGTTTGTCCTTTCTACAACTCCATTCTGTTGTGGATTGTAGGGAGTAGTCAACTCCCTCTTAATCCTTGAATCACTGCATAACTTCTTGAAATCACCTGAAGTGAATTCTCCGCCATTGTCGGATCTAAATGTCTTGATATTCTTATTAGTTTGATTTTCCATCAAGGCTTTGAATTCCTTGAACTTATCAAATACTTCATCTTTGTTCTTCAAGAAATAAACCCAAGTCTTCCTAGAGAAATCATTAATGAAAGAGACATAGTATACATACCCACTCAGAGAACTGGATGACATTGGACCACATACATCAGAGTGGATAATCTCCAAGATTCCTTTTGCTTTGCTTTCACTGCTTGGGAATGCCTTCTTAATGTTCTTTCCTTTTGCGCATCCTTTGAAAACACCTTCATGCTTTGTCTTGATTTTAGGAAGACCTTCTATAGCTTTGCTTGCAATTGGTAGTGCTCTATAGTGCACATGTGCAAGCCTTCTATGCCAAAGTTCACTTGGCTCCATGGATTCATGCACCATGGCATGTTCAGGTTGTCGATTCAATTTGTACAATCCTCCCTCTGGCTCTCCAATAACTACTGCATCATCTATGGTTTTACCCTTTGGCCACATTAGGACTTGGCCATCCACAAATGCAACCCTCATTCCTTTTGCATCCAATGCAGATATGGAGAGTAGGTTCTTTTTGAGCCCAGGTACATATAGAACATATTTCATCTTCAAAAACTTCCCAGAATCTAGGTTGTAGGAGGTTTCATCACTTCCTTTGATAGGACATTGATAGTCATCCCCAAGTTTCACCTTATGGGGTGAATCATGTTCATTTAAGCCCAGTCATGTGTTTGGAAGCCCCACTATCAATAAGCCAATCATTACATCCATGAGAGATAGTACCTGTGAGAGCAGAGATTAGAACATATTCATCTTTACTTGATGAAGTATCACTTTCTGCCCTAGCCTTCTTCTCAGGAGGTTCATCATCCTCAACAGCATGAGCATCAAACCTCTTCTTGTTGTACCTCTTCTTCTTATTGAATTTGTTGGTGTTATATTTCTTCTTCTTGGGACAATTTGAAGCAAAGTGTCCTACTTCATTTCAATCAAAACATTGAACATGAGATAGATCTTTCTTCTTGTGATGAGAGTGAGAATGATTCTTGTTATGAGATCTCTCCCTCTTGAACTTGCTTCCCTTGGTGTGTGCTGTGAGAGCTTGATTTTCATTCCCCATCTTTTCTTCTTGAGCCACAATCCTTGCTTCTTATTGTGAGCATTCCTCCCATATTCTACTGAATGAGATCAACTTCTTTCTTGCACAGATTCCTTGGATGAAGGATTCCCATGACCTAGGTAGGCCATTCAATGTGATCATGACAACTTCACCCTTGTCCACTACTTCATCCACAGCTTCAAGTTGTTCCTTGATCTGAGAGACCTTAGAGAAACAAGATTGAATGGTCTCTCCATTCTGAAGCTTTACCCCTTTCAATTGGTTCCGCAGAGTCGTCTTCTAATTTATGTTCTTCCCTTCAAATAGCTTGGTCAGGGAATCAAAAATATCCTTGGGTGTCTTTAGAGATGACACATGTGGTATGAGATGGTCTTTGATAGAATCAACAATGATCCTTTTTTCCTTGACCAAGTTCTTCTTATGCAAGGCCTTAGCCTCTTCTTCCTCTGGGACAGGGATCTCAGAACTTATGTAGGTGTCCAATTCATTTTCTTCTAGGATTAACCCAATCCTATACTTCCATGCTTGGAAGTTATCAGCCCCTTCAAGATTATCCTCAAGCTTGGTGTGGTGAGACATCTTAAATAGTACTTCAAATGGAAATAGAAAAAGATTTAGGTCTTACCACTTGATTTGCAGAAATCTGGATCTGGTGCTAGATTAGGGTTTGTCAGAGAAACCCTAAAAATTCAAAATGTGAATTTCAACTTTCTAAAAGGATAGAAAGATGCGCCTTGATGAGCTGATCATCCTGGTATATTCAGAATTTGAAATCCACAAAGTTTCACCCTTCATAAATTCCTTTTAGTCTTCCGGGATTCACTAGGGAGGACCCTAAATTAGGTTTTACATTTCCCAGAGCTTCACCCAACCAAAAATCTCAATCCAAAGCTCTAAACTTTGATTTTTCCAAGGAGCTTCCATCTATGTCCTTAGATTTCAGAAATTCCTAGTTTTGTGGAAACCTTAATTTTTAGGGCCAAAAATGAAAGTGCCCAGAATTGAATTCTGATTGGACAAAAAGATTCTCCTTGATGAGTAGAGTCATTCTACCTTGCTGCTTTTCCAAACTCTATGGAGAGAAACCCAATAAACATGAAACCCTAGTTTTCACCACTGCACAATGTCTTCTTCTCAGGTTAGCTCTGATACCATGTTAAATTTTGATCATTAATTCAACATACTCTAGGATCTTTACTGAGAAAATAACATGTACAACATATCAAGTATAACAATGCATATCAATCACACCAAGCAATCACATGAGACAATAGACACACATAGTTTCACTGGGGAAAACCATAAAGGTGAAAAACCCCACAACTTCCTCAGAGATAGAAAGAGCAATGATATAACCAAAGTACAAGAGATAGTCTTCTACTAGTAGCTACTCCTCCTCCTCAACTAGTGCACCACTTTTTGAGTGATGTAGGAGTGAATAATGGGATGAACAAATAGAGATCTCCCGCTCTCTATTTATACTTGTTCCAACTTGCCTAATACACTAGCAGGGCCGACTTCTCTAGAAGAGTATAATAACCCATGGTTACATTAATCCGGGCTGACCCCACTCTTGGTGGTCTAATAACCCATCACAGCAAGTTACGACACTTGTCAATACAAATGACGACAGTTCCGTATAGAGGAATAATAACATCTCTATAGGAGTACAATATACATGGGTGAAATACATTCCGAAGTTACATATACATCAACATATAGGACATGGGATCCTCACCTATGTCATTGGAGCAGATTTGATTGGTCACTTGAAGCTTGTATGCACTTGGAAAATGGTGGTCTACTTACTTGGAGAATGCATACAAGAAAATGGGATCCAGGAATTCTCTTACCTGATGGTATGAGTTGGAGAGCACTCTTAATTGTTGGAGTGCAATACAAGAAATGGGACCCTGGGATAATTTTTAGTCCCATTGATTTCAGTTTTTTCATGAAACAAGCAGTATGGGAGATGGATTCCCCACTTAATAAAGTGATTTTAATCAAAGTAGTGCAACAACAAGCATGGCAGTTCCTCTCTAAAATCTTCATGGAATCTTGAAGACTCAAAGTTGGGAAACTCAGTGGAAACTTCAAAGAATTATGCAGTGGTATCAAAAAGGGTTTCTAAAATATGAAAGTGGTAAAGATTAATTGTGAAAACATGGTTTTGATGGATTTAATTGACATTTTGGTGTTTAGTGGTGATGTTACAGGGGATATCAAAATGGAAAAGAAAATCCACATCTCCTTTCTTTTGGAAACACACAATTGTAGTGCATGGGTGGCTGTACTCAAGGTTCCAGAAGAGAAGTTTTTGGAAGAAATTTCTTGGAAAGAAAGCAGGTTATTCCACATACATGTGTTGAAATTGCTTGAGGACAAGTGATATTTGGGAAGGGAGGATTTGTCATGCCCCAAAATTTTGCATTGGGTCACAATGGCATAAGCCCCTTGGCCATACTCATGATAGTTTGTAAAATGGATGCTAAGGGTCAAATAAATGCCAAGAATGAAGTCCAAGTTAGTAATAATGTGAAATTAGATCCAAATGGACAAGGTGGATCACATTAAGATAAATTCCCAATTCAAAGTTGTAATATACCCATCCAAATGAACTACCATGGAGGAAAATTACTAGTTCCCTAGGTTGGGGGCTGGAAGCTTTGGGATTTGAAATAAGGGGGATAATAAATGATGCTTGAACATTAGAATGGAATAAAAATTTAATAAAGGGGCTAAATAAATAAATACAAGGAAAAATCAAAGTGGCAATTGATCATGAAGACAGATGGAGGATGTGGGACCCACACAAGCTAGATTCTCTATGCCACATGGCATCCTCCTATTGTCATTTCGAATCCATAAGAATCCCAATGTTCTTGGAATGAGTTGGAAGGTAAATATACTTGGAATGACTCAATTAAGGTCGAATTTGAGTGGAAGAGTAACTCCCATGGAAGAGGAAGGGGCATTTTGGAGCTAGTGAGACACTTGGACTAGATTCCCTAGCTTTATGACAACAATGATGAAGATGCTATGGCACCTATGAAACAAATCATACTTGAAGAATGGCATCTGACATATATGACATGTCAGGGCTAAAATAGCCTCCAAAATGGTCCTCAATTGAGTTAGGGAATCCAAAGAGACACCAATTCAAATTTGGAGAAGGAAAGGGATAGAATTGGAAGGACAAGTGGCATACTTGGGAATCTCTTCCCAACTTGAGTTGGCATGAATATCTTGGGAGGAATTAAACCCACAGAGGACCTTAGAAGTTTATAAAATACAATAACAAATAGATATGGTAGCTTTTGATCATTTTAGAATTTTCATTTTGCATTTGTAGAGGAGAGCTAGTGGAGTGCTACTCTACTTGCCTTAGCACCAATTCTGAGGGTGAAAGATTCCCATCCTAGTTGATAATTGGAAAGGCCATTCATACATTTCTATTGGATATTTAATGGATTCTTTTGTTACAGGTTGAAGCTACAGGGAATCTCATGGTCACATCTCTTTCATCTTGTGTCTACAACAATTCTTCTATTGCTTGGCATATTCATGATCTTTGAGGGAAGGCGCACTTGGTGAGATATTGTAATATTTGGGGGAGCTTATAATGACCCATTTATTTTGTAATATGATTTAAATTCTCTTTTATTCACCTTAATAAAGTTTCAGGTCGAGATTCCAAGTGGAAATGTATAAATCTGATCATTAATGAGAAAATGGTGCCTTTTCCCCACTACGTTGATGTTTGCCAATGTTGTGATGATAATTTCAAATGAATAAGTGAACCCCTGATGGAATAATAATATATGGACTTTTAATAATGTTTATTACAAGTTTCATGTTCATTTCATAATATTTTGGAGTCATTTGGCTTAGTTTCATAGCATTTAGAGAAGTTTATCTATCATTTCCCCCAAGGTCGAAACTAGGAATTTATACCTGATTTGAAGAGAGTTTTAAAAGACTTAATAACCTGAATGGTGATACATATGAGAAATTAATAATTTCCCCCCAAAATTAACTTCTCCTTTCCTGAAATTCGAGAGGATACAACAGCACTTGGAGAGCCATTTTCAGCATCTACCCAGGGGGGATTTGAACCCCAAATTGCTAGTCAAGTTCCCTACATTGGAAAGAATTAAAAGAGGATTTTCAGAAGTATTTTAAATGTCCAGAAGAATCCTTGAACCTCATATTTATGTTATAACATCATCCATACACCTTCTTTAACAATTTGGGAGCATTTGGAGTCATTTGGAGACCAAGAAACCAATACTAGTCAAAGAGAAATTGCTAGTCAAACTCCCTACTTTGGATAGAACATAAAGGAGAGTTGAAGAATCCTCTAGAAGAATCTAAAGAATCCATGAACCTCATAATTATGTCCCAATATCATCCATACACCTTCTATAACAATTTGGGAGCATTTGGAGTCATTTGGATACCAAGAGACCAAAACTAGTCAAGTGTCAAACTAGTGGAAAAGTTGAAATTTTCACCATTTTATTAAATTTCAAAAAAGGGACATTATAGAGTCTGTTCAAAGAAATGAAACTTGGGACCTTGTTTCTCTCCCACCTGGGAGGAATCTTGTTCAATGCAAGTGAGTTTACAGAACTAAGATGGACTCTGATGGAGTCACTAGCAAATACAAGGCTCGACTGGTTGCAAAGGGTTACTCCCAAGTCCATGGGATTGAATACTCATAGACATTCACTCCTTTTTCTAATATGGATTCCATTTGTCTTTTTCTTTCTCTTGCTGCCTCCAAGCACTAAGAAGTGCATCACATGGATGTCAAGAGTGCTTTCCTTCATGGATATCTAGAGGAGGAGATCTACATGAAGAAACCTGAGGGCTATGTTGAAGACTCTTCATTGGTATGCAGATTGAGGAAGTCCTTGTATGGACTCAAGCAAGATCCCCAAACTTTGTATGCAAAGATGGACTTCTTCCTTCTGTCACAAAATTTCTTGAGATGCAAATCTGATTTGAATGTCTACATGATACATGAAGGTGACTCTCTACTTCTGATGGTTATATATGTTGATGATCTATTGATTACTGGGAGCAACACTTCATGAATTAGATCTATAAAAACAGCTTTGCATAACTCCTTATCCATGTTAGATATTGGATTGTTGAGATAGTTTCTTAGTCTTGAAGTCACTCAGAGTGATTCAGGAATCAAGGTTGAACAATCCAAGTATGTTTCAAATCTGCTTGACAGGTTCCACATGAGTGAATGCAAACCAACACCATTTCCTTTTCTTTCAGGGATCAGCCTTAAGGATGGTTCTTCCACACCTTTGTTGGATAGTACTATTGGCAGTTGATTGGGAGGCTATTGTTTCTTACACACACTCAACCTGATATTTCCTATGCAGTCAGTGTTGTCTCCAGATTCATGTAGGAGCCTCATGAGATTCACTGGAAGGAAACAAAGAGGATCTTGCATCACTTGCAAGGGACAAAGACCTACGGTCTTCACTATGCAGTTGGGTCTCTTATGAACCTTGTTGGCTATACTGACTCAGATTGGGATGGATACAGCTCAGATCGAAAGTCAACATCTATTTTTTTTTTCATGATTGGATCTGGACCTATGTGTTGGTCGAGCAAAAAGCAGACTTATTTAGCTCTTTCTTCAGCAGAGATCGAGTATAGAGGTGCAGTCAATGCAGCCACACAATGTATCTGGTTGCGGGGCATCTTATCAGAGTTTGGGATTCGATTCAGTACTCCACTAGTCATCCTTTGCGACAATCAGAGTGCTATCAGGATCTCCAAAGATCTAGTTTTGAGATAGAAAACCAAACACATTGACATACACATGCATTACATCCAAGGATTGGTGCATGATCATACCATCTGACTGCTCTACCTTATGACGGAAGAGAAGATTGTAGACATCTTCACCAAGACCTTCATGGTGAAGAGGTTCACTTACCTTAGATCTCTTCTTGGGGTAAGTGATGACATGCTACATTTGCATCCTTCAGTCTATTTTGAGGGAGGGATTTCTTCCCACTAGGTTTTCCCTCTTTCCTCTTTTATTATTTAGATTGATGTATGGGGTGACCTTTGGTCTCAGTCACCAGGGCCCTACTTTTTCTAGTTTTAAGTTATTACCTCATAGTATAGCTTGAGGGAGGGTGGTGGAATATTATCACCATCATTTTTTATATTTTGCATGCATGCATGCATTCTACATGCATCCAGTCATCATGCATGCATCTATATGCATCCAGTTGTCATTTTGGTGGTCTCCCCAGCACCTAGAGCCTATTTTAAGCTCCCTAGAGCCTGTATTCATCCACCAGTAGCCCTCCTACCTACCTGATGCACCTTGTTTTCCTCATCTGGCTGACATGTCTGACTTATCTCACCTACCAGAAGTTCAACAGTTAGTTAGAGCATTGATTGACCAGTTCTTCCATTTATTGCTCATCCTAACTACCTGTAGCTCCCAATTAGCTAGTTCTGGAGTGCCACTTGACCTTTTGATAGCCTCATGCACCCCCCTTGGAGTCTACATCCCCTGATTTATGCTCACATGGCTCAATTAGACTCATTTGACTGACTATTGACCATTTATGACTGCTACTACTGATTGGATGATGTCTCCAACATGATCGAAGCTACACACTAAGGATGATTCGAATTACCTTTGGCTAATTTGAATTCTCTTGATAGTTATTGTATTGTATTCAGTTTTCATAGTGCCATCTCACAGCTAATGTATGATTATACTGTTATTCTCCATTTTCAATGTTCATGAGTGATGATTGAATCAAACATTCTTCTTCTTCTTTATTCACTTCTTGAGTGAATTATTAGTGAGGTCTTCTACTGTTGAGTGATCCTAATCCTAAAATATCACACAGATGAATCAAGTTGTAATCCCTCCAGTGGGACCCATAGGACATCAGTCAGTACCACCAAATGTCTATGTGAGGGGTAAAAAGAAAGCTTCCAACAAAAGAAGTTAAAATGTTAATTTCAACATTAAATACTGGAAAAGAGAAAAGTAAAAAATATGTTGTAAAAAGACAAACTGAGTTCTATTTTAATTTTCTATTAGAGTGTACGAAACTGAATTTGGTTACTTACAAACTCTATATAAAGTGGATTGTAATAAGTGTTAAAGGATGGTATTTTTAGTAGAGAGTTTCTCTATCTAAAGTTTTAGAGACTAGTGACAATTTTATCCATGTAATTTTGATTTTGTAAGAGATTAAAGGAACGAGCATGTTTCAGAGAGATGTTTTTCCTCTCTTCAGTGATGTCCATTGTTATTCCACTATGTTTTATGTGTAAAGTTCCATGAGATTAATATAAATCTGATGCAGTGTTCTATTCCATTATGATATCATTGATTTTCATGATGTTTAGAGATAAAATATCTGTCAAAGATTCATAAATGTATGCCTCTGTTATGTCTTTTAAATATTTTATGCCTGATTCAAAATTTGGAAATATTTTCCTACTTGTATTGTGCATGTAAAATATGATGGCATTACTTTCATTCCCTTTGTTTTTTCTTTACAATTTGTCAGAATTGTTGAAATTCTTCATCATGAAGCTTCAATACATTTGAAAGTCACCTATAATCAATAAATTTGTCATTCATAGTTACTTCTTAAATACATATCCACTCACATTCGTTAAATTCAGCTTCACTCGTTCATATGTTCTGAAGCATGATGTGAATTTCTCTGAAAAATACCTCTACATCTGTAAATGTTGTGCATGACCTAATCCAATTAAGAAATTTCAAAAGAACACTCCAAAACACTTTGTATAAAGATATAGCTCTAGTATATTTAAATAAATGAGCATCTATCATTCATGGGCATGCATCATTTCAACCTGATTTTCCTTTGGGGACTAACACCTGGAATAGAAGGGCACCTTCCTACTTTATCCTATTTTTTTCTGCTTTAAATGGAAAAGGTAAAGCTAGTTTCCTTAGAAACAACATCGTTTTTGCCAAATCACCCTCCTTGCTTTTCTTCTCTACAAAATCCATGATTATTTTATTTTCCATCACTCATCACCTCACAAATCATCTTTTTCGATTTCGTTATCCTTAGGAGTGATTTGGAAATTGATTTAGTCACCGAGGGGGAGTTTCACCAATTTAGTAAACCTACTTTTGTGAGGACTTCTAATTCCTTCTTTGAATTTCAAATATGTGATGTAATTATATATTTGGACATCCATTACAAAGCCCAATTTTGGCTGACATATACTTATTCAATAGACTTTTACTATTTGCATCAAATTCATGCCTGTTTTATGTGATCTTTGACTAGTTTTTGCAAGACAATTTGTGAGAGTAATTATTTTCTTTGCAAGACCAGCTTGTGAATTAAATTTCACACTATACATGTATGGCTTCTGCTAAATGAATGCAAAGATAAAACTTAGGAGTACCTCGCTCTAGTTCTGTGGTTAGACTGAGCAGTGCTCCTAGAGTAACATCATCCATAGTGTTATCATCTTCTAATCCTATAATGGTGCAGATAAGTGAAAAATGGTTCTTATGGAGTTCTTGGAAAACAATTTTGTCCTGTAAGGAGGTGGGACAGTGGGTATGGCTATGCCTGGATCTAGATTTTTATATAGGAATTGGTGATGCTAATAAGGTCCAAGATTTTGAAAAGTTGTTGAAAGGTATTTTTCATTAGAAGGTTGGAGTTCTAGGGATTATGGTATTTAGAACATCTATTTTAAGGTGTCTAGTATAATGTAGCATAATGTTTTTGACATATGTCACGACAAAATGGCCCTCTTACAAGGTGAATAGTGTTGTGAGCACTATCTTACAAACTTAGGAAAGGACACATCCCTAGGGTTGATTGTTCAAGCAAAATTAGAGCTCCATACGTTGCAACTATTTTGGTCCACCATGGCTAGGGATTTAGATTCCCTAATAGTGGAATTTAGATCTAATTGTTTTATGATTGTGTCAAATATATCATCCTAAGTGTGTTATACATGTTCATTTCGTAAAAATATAGGTTTGGAAAATTTTTCTTTAGACTTGGGAGCCATTTATTTTGAAATTGCTTCACTCGTAGGTTCACTAGTGAATTAGGGAAAAAATTAGGGTCTTTAAATTTTGTGTTATACGACAGTATAAATAGAACTAATTGAGACTGGTAATAGTAAAATACTAGGATAATGTCTAGAGGATGACTTGAGCAGGATGACTGCTGAGGTGGAATGGTTGGTTGTTTGAGGTTATCTAGTCTTGTACTATAGATATCAAGGGTAGCATCCTTTAGAATAATAATCAAATGGTTTTCAGAAAATGGGAAAATAATGTTTTTTATCCTTTCGAAAATACAAACTGTAGTATTTGATTTCACAAATTAAATACTAGGATGTGGCATTGGGTCATCCTTGGATAAATGGAGAGTAGGGACACGATTGACGTGGAAAACAACCTTTTACTTTATTACAAAGTTGAGTGGGTGGAAACCACTCTGTTTTCCTAGAGCGGTAACGCTCAGTAGCAAGGTGGTTTTGAAAACAATGTTTCTGGAGGAGCAATCAAGCAATAATGAGCAGATATCCTCAGTGGTTTTTAGGACAATTCTCCCTCATTCCCCTTTTAAAAGGGGAGCAACTTATTGGTGCACTTTGAAATCATTGATCTGATAGGTCACCTTTTTTATTATCTCAATTCCCTTTAACACTAATTAGCTTGCATTTTATTAGTTCCCACTATCTCTCAATCGTTAGATATTATTAGATACAACGAATCTGGACTCCCAACTCTTAGAGACCTTCATTTAGGCCTCTGGTCACCCACCACTGGTCGCATGCAACTCTCACTCACTTGATAATTATTTCCCCTTAGCTCCTGATAGCTAAATTTCTTGAACTTAACCGACCTTTGAGACTTGAAATTCTTGCTTTGGAGGATTATGAAAATATTAGTACTAATAATCCCTATAATTGATATAATGTCTTAGGCAATGTATGCCCATAAATTTCCAATGTATGAGGAAAATATGTGACTAAGAGCTGATGATGTCAGAGTTGTGAGTTAGATTAGATGAACAGATCTTTGCATCAAGCTAGTGCATTCAATAAGAGGGTCTTTGTGCCCCACCGTCTCACAGAGGCATCCAGGAAAACCACGTATGTATGGTTAGGGAGTGGAGTCATGCTTATTTTCTTCCATTGACATTGAACCACTCATACCTTCCATCAATTTACAAAGAAACCTCTCATCAATTATGGATTCACATGCTTGCAAAATTTACATTCTAATGCCCAACTTCTACTAAACACACAACAAACCATTTAACTATGCAAATGACGATCATGGAAGTATCAATGAAATCTAGATGAGTTATAGAAACACAATAATATTTACATGTGTTATGTATTTTTTATACACCATAATTGTATCAATTTCATGCACAACTAATGTGTGCTTGGCCTTCTTATGTTGGTTGATTGATATGATTTTACATTAGCAAATGACCAACTGCTTATGGTATTTGATTTTTAATATATGCAATCAGGTGAAGGATCATAGCATGCATGAAAATTTTTGCTTGATGTGATGTGCCATACTTGTTGTCATATTGATAGGAATATCAAGTGTCTTAAGCCACCAATAGAAATGACAAAAAAAATGATGCTAGGAAACTCAAAAGATCTTGATTTGACTCACTCAAAGTAAATCTTGTCACAGTTCATGTCTAGTGTGATTACATCAATAGGTGTAATTCTATCCCCTCTTTATCTAGGATTGAGGTTGATCTTCATGGATCTTAAATTACATGAGGATGAAATGTCATATCCCCATATTTTTGCTATGGTCCATGGGGTAATTTTGGCCTAAGTCACCTAGGCAATAATTATTTAATTGATGAGCAAGTATGGAAAATATCTTATGGAAGATGCCTAAGGTTGTATTTGGGTATTAAATGGATGAGGTGGGCTCCCAGAAGATATTAATGCCCAAACTAAGGATCTAAGAATGTAATGGAGTTATCATTAAACTAATGGAGATATTTTTGGAGGCATTGCACCATAATAATTAATTAATTACTCGATAATTAATTAATTGCTAAGTTAAATTATTTCTGAGTTGTACTATTTTAGTTAAATGATTATTGCTAATAATGGGCCAAGAGGGCACCCTCATGGAGATAAGGTTTCCAAATTGGATCTAGAGACAAGAAAATAGAAATATAGCTAAATCAATTTGTGGATTTAGGAAAAGAAGAAAAGAAGGAAAGGTGTAAGAGTTTCTAAAAGCAAGAAAATGGAAACAACTAGAAAAAGAAAAAGGAGGGCGCAGTTTCCAAAAAGGAGTCCAGTTTACAAATCAAGCAACTTTTACAAAGTAGGAAACATATGGAGACAAAGGGGGGCACAGTTTCTAACGGAGAAAAGCTTGTAAGGAAAAATAAAGGAAAGTATGTCCACTCATGGGTGACCTATTCTCACAAGTCACCAAGCTCTTCAACTTGCTTAGCAGGTCATCATGAAGGTTATAAAAGAATCCAACCAACTCCATTTCACAACTTTTGTCATTATGAGTTTATGAGTGAAGCATTTTAGCTTCTCAAGGTTTGGTGATGTGACCAAGCTAATCAATGGGTGATGTGCCCCATTCTTCTATTCTACTTCTCTTCTCTAATATTCTATCAGGATTTATAGCCATGGAGATATGATATGTAGGTCCATATACTCCAATACTAAGATGAACCCAAGATTACAAGGATTTATCATCATACAGGGTACATTCGGAGGAGACAACATTGAGGGGCCGAAATGGAGGTTTCAGGTTCAGAACTTTTGATCATTTCTGGGTTGTGATACCTATTCCATTGCGTCCGGAGGGCTGTTTCCAGTAGGAAACACTTTTTTTTTCATCGAAAAGGGTGTCCGGATGACTGAGATACAACCATTTTCACCGGAGCCAAGATCTCATGTGTTAAGGAGCGCACCTGTGTAGTTCAAGTTAAGTGAATCCACCCATTGCAGATTAGGAAGCCCAGTAACCACTACAAACCATCTTTCCAACCTGTTGAAGACATCAGTACACTTTTAGATCAGAGATGTAATCATTCTATCTCTCTTACAGCTCTTCTATGGCTCCTTGTAAAGATTTTCTAGTCTATATGACATTGTACTATTGAGAAGTAATAAAATGAGTACCAGCTTGATCCAATGCATTATATTTTGACTTGATACTATTGAATATAGTATATTAGAGTCATATAACATTTCATAACAGAGTATTACATTTAATGAAGCCATTTATTAATTCCGATTGGAAGACTAGCTAGTTAGGTGCTTATTCTAGACTAGTTTCACCACGTTTACTGCCAAATCCATTCTAAGTAATATTTTTACATTTTGTAAGTTTGAGTTGGTACTTAACTCAATATAGTACCCATATCAGTCCAAAAAATCAGAGTTTGAATCCTTTAGACCATTCTTGGAAATTTAAGAAAAATACTAGCTCAGCAATCCCGGGAGAGCCCAAAAATCCCAATTCTTCCCAAACTCTCTCAAGTCTGCTAAATTACCTTTCTGAGCATAACCAGAAACCCATTGATTTTTATAAACCTTGTTAGCCTTCCCGATCTAGTTTGTACATGCGGATGTACCCAGGAAGCATTGCGGTAGGCTTCATCAGTAGCTGATGTCCGAAACATAAATGGTCTCTGTGCTTTGTACAAAGGCTCCAATTTCCCACTGTCTAAGTTGCTGATGCACATTGTGCCATATAAATTCCATAACTAAAAGTTCATCTTACCAAACTCAGTTTCAAGTCTCCTTACCCGTCACTGACTTCCTGCTCTGTTCGGTGAATTGATTAAAAAATGGACAAGTAAATTTAATTTAAAATTCTGAACTTGAGTTAATATCTTGGATGAATCTTCCCAAGGATATTAAAATGGCATCAGAGCACTTTCTTTGGCTCAGCCTGTGGAAAGTAATTCTCATTGGAAAATTATCTCAACACTATCTTCAAGATTGCAGATGTGGAATTAGTTCCAGTTATGGAAGATTTAGACTTTGAGTTGTATGAGCAAGAAGATTATTCTTATGAGGAGTATCATGAATATTATGATGAGCAGTATGAAGAATATTGTAGACAGTATGAGGAAGAGAATTCCCAAGAAGTACATTCCATGATCATCTCCCATGAAATCATGATTGACAGAACAGACTATGGTTATTCTGATAGCCATATTCAGGAAAAAGTTGCATGTTCTATAGTCAAAATTCAACCCTCTATGGAAGAGTTAATAAAAGACATGGAATATTTATTGGATTCATGCGACTTCAAAAGAATTTTTGGGTCCTCTCCAAGAAGACCCTCCAAGAATCTTCATCCTAAGACAATCAGGAAGAAGCAAGACCCAAAAACCAATCATGAGATTGTTGACAAAATGGAAGAAGGATCCATAGTGGGAGATCAAACTTCAGAAGAGCATGAAGGATGAATAAGTCAGCATGATTGTGGCAGCCATGAAGTTGAAGAAGCAATGAACCAATTAGAAGAGGATGACAAAGAAGAAGAAGAGGCACCCAAATACCAAGCAAAAAGTGACAAAGCTATGGACAATTTGGAAAGAGATTCCACTTCAAGACACTCAGATTTCTTTGTTGGTGATTTCAAGATCACTGCAAAGGAGGGTGATTTGGTTAAGGGTGGTGCGATAGCTTTTGGATCAGATCCAAAAGAAGAACATCAATCAGATCTGAAATCATCATTGGAACTTCAGGTTGAGGTGGAAGACAAGCCCAAATCAGCTGGGTGTGAACCAAGGAATTTGGGGAAGAAGCATGCTGCCATAAAAACACCACATGATGAGGAAATTTGGGAACAAAGGCATGGCTGCAATTCTTATTTTTGCATGCCTTTGTTGCAGCCCAAGATGGCATCCACTTCCAATGAGAATGATGGATTAGAATATCCTTCTAGTGTCAGAATTTAGAATTGGGAGAAGGATGAATTACAAGAAATAGAAGAGGAGGTTCACCAGCTAGAACTTCTTGCCTTGATTGGACCATTGAAAATGAGTGAGGAAAAAATCAAGGAGGCACTGAAAAACCTCCATGAACTTAATGCTTTGATCTCTCACTGCTGTTGGAGAACTGCATCAATGGAGGAGCAACCCTCTGTTGAAAATTTTGTGCACATGTGGGAAGCAGTAGGAAGCCTAAAAGAAAATTTCTCTCAGTTGCTTTCTGATAGAGATCACTTGCTGGATCTTGTAAATATGTACTATAATGTTGCAATAAGGAATGATGAGGAGATCAGCAAGCTCACTCATATGTTGGAAACTACCCAGGATTCTCTGATTGGTACTCATGGTGCTTATCAAGAATCTAAGAATCAGATTGAGCAGCTTAATGAGAAGTTGCTAGAATCACTTTTTACCTCCCATCTTTCACAAAGTCACAATAACATGGCTGAATTATTTCATGTTCCAAGGGAGGAACCTCATGAGTTAGTGGATCATGAGGAACAATCTGTTTGGTATGTGCTTGAGTAATGTGCAGACAGAGTTGAAGAAAAACAAGCACATGACCTTTTCCAGAATGAACTTGAGAGGTTCATTGAAGAAAGTCACTCTTCTAAGGAAGAGCCAGATGAGTACACCATAGATGGATTAGCCATCAATGGAGAGGATACATCCACAAATTCAGTGGATGAAATGTTCAAAATCATGGCTCACCATTCTTCATTCCCCACTTCAAATTTAACCACAAACCTTGGGAATGAAAATTGGGTAAAAGGATTCTATTTTTTTGTGTCACATGCTGAGCAGAAAGATCCTAAATTTGAGTCAGATGACATGTTCCTTAACCTGCAGCACTGGAGGCAGCCCATGCATGTGCGTGCAGCCACTTTTGACAAGGAGGCATTAGCTCCTCACTTACTTTCAACATGTGGGTCATGTGATGGAGTTTGGCACCCTTGGATCAATGGCAGAGAGTTGAGCCATTGGATGAAGAGGGGAACACCTGTGGAGTTTCATATTAATCATGAGTTCTCTTTATCTGAAGAGGACAAACATATGGCTGATCACATTCCATATGATTCAACAAATAAAGGTGTTTTTCCATCCATTGGTTGGATGGATAGAGGCATCACTGAAAGGGAAAACCTAGAAGGTAAGAATCTTATGTTTTGTTGCAAGAAAATTGTTTTCATCATTGCTTATTTTTATATGATTTGCAAGCAGCAGAAAAGGCATAATTTGCAGCCATCTGATGCCACTCATCCACATATGGATTGGGTGAAAGATTACCTGATAGACATGAAATCTCCTTGCAAAAATGTTTTTTCTTATGGTCAAGGGAAGGCAGCTAAGCAGGAAAGTTGCCAAGATAAATTAATGATTACTTGTAGAAGTTGGCCTATGTGGAGGGAATCCACATGCTTGGAGATTGGAAAAATGCAGTTGATACTTTGGGATCCGAGAATTCCTTGGAGTGATAACTTTCTAGAGGTGACAGAAAATTATGGGTCCTTGCGAAGGAAGCAGTGGGATCCGGGAATTCTACTCAATTATATTACCTAGGTTAAGATTTTTGTTCATGATTTAGTGCAGTTAGAGTTTATAGTGCAGTTTATCCTTCATAGTCATCTTACATTTTATTTAGATATTTTTGAAGGCCCCAAGTCTAATTTTTAGATTCTTCAGTGGACGGGGACAAATAAAATCAGAGTGGTGCAACAGAAGCTTGGTGGAATCCTAACATTGCTTGAGGACAAGCAATATTGGGAAGGGAGGATTGTCATATCCCCATATTTTTGCTATGGTCCATGGGGTAATTTTGGCCTAAGTCACCTAGGCAATAATTATTTAATTGATGAGCAAGTATGGAAAATATCTTATGGAAGATGCATAATGTTGTATTTGGATATTAAATGGATGAGGTGGGCTCCCGGAAGATATTAATGCCCAAACTAAGGATCTAAGAAAGTAATGGAGTTATCATTAAATTAATGGAAATATTTTTGGAGGCATTGCACCATAATAATTAATTAATTACTCGATAATTAATTAATTTCTAAGTTAAATTATTTCTAAGTTGTACTATTTTAGTTAAATGATTATTGCTAATAATGGACCAAGTGGGCCAAGAGGGCGCCCTCACAGAGATAAGGTTTCCAAATTGGATCTAGAGACAAGAAAATAGAAATATGGCTAAATCAATTTGTGGATTTAGGAAAAGAACAAAAGAAGGAAAGGTGTAAGAGTTTCGAAAAGAAAGAAAATGGAAACAACTAGAAAAAGAAAAAGGAGGATGTAGTTTCCAAAAAGGAGTCCAGTTTACAAATCAAGCAACTTTTACAAAGTAGGAAACATATGGAGACAAAGGGGGGCATAGTTTCTAAAGGAGACCTATTATCATGGGTGACCTATTCTCACAGGTCACCAAGCTCTTCAAATTGCTTAGTATGTTATCATGAAGTTTATAAAAGAATCCAACCAACTCCATTTCACAACTTTTGTCATTATGAGTTTATGAGTGAAGCATTTTAGCTTCTCAAGGTTTGGTGATGTGCCCAAGCTAATCAATGGGTGATGTGCCCCATTCTTCTATTCTACTTCTCTTCTCTAATATTCTATTAGGATTTGCAGCCATGGAGATCTGATATGTAGGTCTATATACTCCAATACTAAGAAGAACCTAAGCTTACAAGGATTTATCATCATACATGGTACATTTGGAGGAGACAACATTGAGGGGCCGAAATGGAGGTTTTGGGTTCAGAACTTCTGATCATTTTTGGGTTGTGAGACCTATTCCATTGCGTCCGGAGGGCCGTTTTCAGTAGGAAACACTTTTTGTTTCATCGAAAAAGGTGTCTGGATGACCGAGATACAACCATTTTCACTGGAGCCAAGATCTCATGTGTTAAGGAGCGCACCTGTGTAGTTCAAGTTAAGTGAATCCGCCCATTGCAGCATAGGAATCTAATTGACCACTACAAACCATGTTTCAGACCTGTTGAAGACATTAGTACACTTTCATATCAGAGATTTAATCATTCTATCTCTCTTACAACTCTTCTATGGCTCCTTGTAATGATTTTCTAGTCTATATGACATTGTACTGTTGAGAAGCAATAAAATGAGTACCAGATTGATCCAATGAATTATATTTCGACTTGATACTATTGAATATAGTATATCAGAGTCATTAAACATTTCATAAAAGAGTATTACATTTAATGAAGCCATTTATTAATTATGATTGGAAGACTAGCTAGTTAGGTGCTTATTCTAGACTAGTTTCACCACTTTTACTGCCAAATCCATTCTAAGTAATATTTTTACATCTGTCAGTTGGAGAAGGTACTTAACTCAGTATAGTACCCATATCAGTCCAAAAAATCAGATTTTGAAAGCCTTTAGACCATTCTTGGAAAGTTAAGAAAAATACTAGCTCAACAATCTCGGGAGATCCCAAAAACCCCAATTCTTCCCAAACTCCCCCAAGTCTGCTAAATTACCTTTCTGAGCATAACCAGCAACCCATTGATTTTTATAAGCCCTATTAGCTTTCCCGATCTAGATTATGTATGCGGATGTACCCAGGAAGCATTGCGGTAGGCTTCAGCAGTAGCCGATGTCCGAAACATAAATGGTCTCCGTACTTTGTACAAAGAATCCAATTTCCCACTGTCTAAGTTGTTGCTGCACATTGTCCCATATAAATTGCAGAACTTAAAGTTCATCTTACCAAACTCAGTTTCAAGTCTCCTTACCCGTCACTGACTTCCTGCTTTGTTCGGTGAATTGATTAAAAAATGGACAAGTAAATTTAATTTAAAATTCTGAACTTGAGTTAATATCTTGGATGAATCTTCCCAAGGATATTACATGAAACAAGTGTACTATCCAAATTCCACTGAATGAAGAGAGTTGCGGGCCAACCCAGAAATATTGAAACTCCATCTACCAATCCCTACAACTAAATATAAATGGGCAAGAATATGTTTTCTAGCAATTACAGACCTAACAAACCAATCAAATGAGGCATGATGTGTATTATAGGGCAGTAAAGGATTATGCTAGCTTACCCTAGTAGAGCGAGCATAACAGATCAAAAGAAAGAAGGGGTCCTTGGAACTAAAAATAAAAGAGAAGTTTAGTATCAAGACCAACCTGATAATGGAGATCATTAATTGATTGGAGGGAACAACAAGACAAAAGTATCATCTTTATTATGCATTGTTTACTAGAGATAATGGATTCAATCCATCCCATCTTATGGCTATCTTCATAAATTGAATCGAAATTCATGGACTTAATATAAATATTGGGCCGATCCGAGCCGAGTGAAGAGGAAAATGATGACTAGAGTCTTCCATATGCACGAATATAACACCCAAACATACCTTTAACAACTTATTGAAAACAGGAAATCAACAAATTTAATACCAAATATATCAAACCACCAGAAACCCTAAATCCTGCAATGACAAAATCAATCGGTAAATACAACTTTTTTTTCAAAAATAACAATACATAGCAAAAGGATTACCAAAAATGCCATAGCTAAACCTTCTTGTAAGTAACATTTCTTTTTGTTTGTGGTTCGTTTTTAATATTGTATTCAGCAAGAGTATGACCATATTCCATCTATTTTTCGGTGAAAATCAACCTCTGTTAGTCAGATGGGATCCCTGCAAAACATCAACTATAATTAAAAAACAACAATATAAAACAATTTCAATGCTCCGAGGAGATATGCAAGCATGCACAGAGATTTAAGTAAGTGCAAATAATCTAAAAATAATAATAAATAAAATAATACTTAAAACCTGCTTACCTTTTTTGTCCTAGAACTTGGCCTTCACATTGTCTATTGTATCACTGCTCTTGACCTCGAGGGTTATGGTTTTTGCTATGAGGGTTTTCACAAATATCTACATCTTGTCTCCAAGTCGATCTAACTCTGATAGAAACTCTCCTCGATGACACATAAATAAATTAACTAGGTATTAAAGATAAATGGGGTTTAATGAGGGTTTAAAAACAAGGTTTCAGAAATAGTGTTAAAAATAGTGGATCAATTGACATTGATATAATATAAGAGAAATATAATAGTTAATTTCCCTAGCTCATCATATTGAGAATAACTATTATCCTTTCTACTTGGGTTTAAATTTTATTTGTGACATACTCAATCCTTGTGATTTTGTGATTTTGTTGTGATTCTACAAGTTCATATGGGGTGTGAGTTTGTGATTTAGTTGTGATTCTACATGTTCATATGGGGTAATGGGTAGAAAGAGACCTCATGAGAGGAGGATGGGATTGTCAAGGATGGAGAATAATGAGAATAAATATATTATTTTCTATAGAATGATATTAAAGTGAGGGAGAATGCTATCACATTAATCATGGAATTAAATTTTATAGTCAAAATTGAACTAGAAAGGATTTTGAAGGTGATATTTTGTAAGTTGCTTATATCTTATATCTAATGGTGAAGATACCACTAATAATACCCTTCAAGACCACTAAGCATTTTTGATAGATTTTCCTTAAAAAATTCTTTGACTAGAGTTTAATCCCATCCCTTGGGTATTTTCTCTTTCTCATATTTTCTCCTAAAAATAATTCCATAGTCCGTCTTTTTATGCTTTAGTTCTTAGCTCCTAAAATTTTATTTTATATTTTTTAGGTTTATTTTTATATGCTATGGTTCTTAGGTTATTTTATGACCCTTTTCTTAGGCTATTTTAGAACCCCTTTTGTATTTTAAGTCCTTTTCAGAATAATTGATTTTCAAACTAACGTCCCTAGCCTCGTTTTAGATTTTAGCTCTTAGTTTCTATATTTTTTGTTTTATATTTATTTTTAGGTTTATTTATAATAATATAATAGAGCCCTTAGCTTATAATAGGAACTTTTCGATTTTATTTTATTTTTCTCTAGTTTATTAAATAATGAACCTTAAAAAATTTAGGAGTATCCAAAGACCTCATTTCAGATCTCCCTATCCCTAGATTCTTAAAAAACTTCTCATTAATTTTCAAACAATTAATTGACCTTTTATCCAATTTAAATTCGACTTGTAACAAAAAAAATTAGGGTTTCAACACATTTAAAGGTTGTTATTCTCTTACCTAAAAATCTTGAGACATTTCCTTATCCTGATGAAGCAATTGACATAGAGGCCCAAAATGTTAATATTTCACCATTGACAATGCATCCATCTATAATGTCCCGATCCTGACCCCATTGCATTAAAAATGTAAAGGATGTAATATTGTTATAAAATCATGGTGAGGAGCTCAAGGCCAAGGACCCGCCATTGATTTGTTGATGCATATGATTTATGTGCTAGCCAGACACAATGGAATTGCAAATATCATGTAAATGTGCATTTTAATAAAATATCCACAACTAGCTATGCAATGCAACAAGAGATGGGGGCATGATTTTACAAGGATTTGGGAGGGAAACATTCAAACCCTTGAGACAATCAAGTCAAGTCAAGTGTCAATGAGAGAACCCATAAAACCCTCAACTACCCATGTTGACTTTCGTACCCAATCATTCATTTCTCCCTAGAGTTGGTTGAGGTAGTTAATGCCTGGGGGAATGGGAGGTATGGCTGTCCAAATTCAGGTATGGGCAAGCCACCCTTCATGGAAAATCGTGTTGGGATTCTTGGGCAATAAAAGAGCCATGAATTTCTCCCCAAACCATTACCCATGAACCAATTTCTCTCCCTCACAAGCTACCTGGGCATTTTCTAGCCACGTTTTTCTGATTTTTCTTTGTTTCCTAGCTGGGAGAAGGGAATATTCATGCTGCTGAACCATGGGAAGGAAGGAGAAATCGATTTGGGGTCTATAGAGGCTGTTTTGGCCCACTTAATGCTTATATATCTGTGGGAGAAATCGTTTTCTTCCATGTGGTCAAATTTTCCTCTCCCAATATGTTTTTGGGGTGCCCATGATTTGGGGAAAACCCATGGCCATCTTGTTTATAAATCCCATTGTTAAACATGTGTATCCATGCCCAATGATTGTGTTTTTTTGTGTGTGTAAAGAGTATGTTGGGGTATGGGTTGTGGGTATCCATTTCTTTGGCTGAGTATGAGCTTGAGTGTCCCCTTTTCCTTGTAGAAATCATGCCCAGCTCGGGTGTGGTCTCTCAGAGCTGAAATAATACAGTCTGGGAAAAGACCTATGGTTGGGTGGAACGATGCAATGACATAGCTAGTTTCTTGGGACCATTTCACCATAAAGATAAGTGTTTTTCCGTCTATGTGTTTGCCTCTGCAATGTTATAATTTGATGGTTGTTTTTAATATGCTGAATGCATATGGAATGTGTGTGGATGATGCTTTTATTTTGTTGTGCATGTTTAAATGATTTGCATCTGCACAGATTTGTTATATTGCTGTGAATCTAATGAACGGGATGAGTTTAAGTAAAATCCCTAGAATTTGGTATCATGTTCCCTTCCTCATATTGGGTCCATGGGAGGGGACGTTACACCATCCTCTCTTTCTTTGTGAAGATCACTGCATAGACTCCATGAACAACCAAATATCTTATAACTATTATGTGCATAGGATTATTCACTACACACACACCTATAACAATGTTAACTCACAGAATTATTTAAAAGAGGAGTATTACTTTGGAATGGAATCCCAACACAAAGATATGTCATGGAGCAATCTAAACATGGAGCATTATTCCCTTTCCAACAAGTCACTTGATGCAATCCAACGATGAAAAATTACAATTTTGACAACAAAGCTGTGCAATTTCATAAATTATAACAATAAAAATGGATTGAGAGATCCCCATTTTCATTGGACCACCTGCTTACTGTAATTTGAGTGATTAAAACTTACAATTCCAATAAATCTGTCAAAGCATTTACCCAAATTATAAATAAAACTTGTCGGAAACAAAGGGAAGAATGCTCCATGATTAGACTTCCCCATATGTCATTGCAGGAAGATCGTTTGTAACATAATATAGATAACAATCACATGCAAATGATCACAATCCACATGGCAACATCAAACTTAGTGATAATCAATATCTAAATGAGGAAATTGTTATCACATCAACTTAATGATTGCACCCCAAATCCTACTTCTATGTTGATGAAGATTTTGGTGTGGGCGATTCCTTGTAAACCATCTCCATCTCACAAATGTTATGTGTGTGGAATACAATTCACAACACACACATCCAACAATATTAAAAGCATACACACAATTCAATGGAGTCTTGGTGTGGAATGAAATCCTAACATAGATATTATCTCAAGGGTAGGGGTTAACAATTTTATGATCCCTAATTGAGGGATACACATTTTTTTCTCATTAAGCGATAAATAATAATTTGGGTGGTTACCACACATGACTTTGTAGCATAGACAAGTTTCACGAGATCGATTCAAGTAACTGAGGTAAACAGTTTCATGACTTTCAACCCAAACATTCCTTCCCAAATGATTTCATGATCAACCAAGAAACTTAATGTATAGTTTTGTCAATAACTTATATTTGATGTTTGAGGAATAGACAAATATTTGATATTTAGGACATTGACTTATATTATTATACTTATTAACTTAGACTATCTTGTCATGTTTTTTATCCCATGACTAGATTAGACTTATTTTTTTTATTTCATGACTAAATTAGTCATTTTTAGTTGTGGTCACTTAAAATTGCTCAAATTTGGTCATATTTAACTTTAAAACACCGTGGCGGCATACCGTTTTGGTGGTTTAGTCATTTATTTCACATGGTGACCAAATTTTTTTGTTGTATGGTCATTTATCACCCATTTTTATACTAGTGGATATTCCCCATGAGATAATGTCTCCACATTCGACGGGCATGAACTATGGAAGTTATCTCCAGATCATGAGTAGCATAGTTCTTTTCATGTTCCTTTAGCTTTCATGATTCATAAAAATTTACATTCCCATATTGCATCAGAACTCCACTGAGTCCATCTAGAGATGCATCTATACATACCACATATCATGAACTTAGATCATAGGATGATTATGAAGATTGAATAAACACACTCACAAAAATTCATAAGCTAGAATTGCATAGAACACTGAAAGCAGACATTGAATGTATGAAAAATATTAAAATGTATTGCATAATTGTACATCAGCCAACCTTGGACAATAAAGTGGCTGCCAATATATAATAATACATCAGAAAATTGAATCCTAGAAAAGGCATTCAAAAAGCTCACAAAGCAGGCTTACTAAAACTAGCTAAAACCCACCAAGGTGGAAACATCTATGTCCAAATCAGTCAAGTGGCTCACGAATTTTCCAAAATGGTTTTGGAATGTGATATATGATGAAAATATAAAAATATTATGGCTTTTGGAGAGAAAAAGAGGAAGGATAAGTTGGCCATAAAATCTAGCAGTTGCTAAAACCTCTAGGAGGGCCTAACTTTTGCCTTATCCACATAAAAGCAGAAAAAGCAATATAAAGCAGTACGAAAGAAGAAAGTGCACCTTTGCCACTCAAGCTAGTTATAAAAGTGGACAGTTTCATCATGAGTGTGCTCAAGCAGACGAGTATGACAAAATGTGGGCCTAGGAAGGCAGTATGTGGCCAACTACCTAGTAAGACAGTTAGGAAAGTAATAAAATTAAACAAATTTTATATCCTAAGTATGAAAGTGGGTTTTAATGTTCTAAAATAGCCCCTTAAGCCTAATTGTTTGTGACAAAAAAATAGGAAACTTAGGGCCGAACAACAAAGTCTTGGTCACCCTTTACATATCGTTGTCCAAAAACCGAGGAAAATAGGGAAAACCTCATGGGACAAAACCCTCCCTCAAAATGGACAAGAACAAATAACTGAAACTAGATATTCAAGAATCCTTCACCTCATGTTTATAAACTCCAAGCAGCAACTTAATATGGCTGAAATTCTTCTCTCTGAAGGCTTTAGTGAATATGTCAGCAGTTTGCTCAACATAAAGGCAATACTACAAAACAATCAATCTCTCATGCACTAGACTTTAGATGTAGTGCATGTGTACTTCAATATGCTTGGTTATTTGTCTCTGTAATGTATCAGTGTATATCCTTATAGAAATCTGATTATCAACCCAAAGAATAGTGGGAGTTCTAAAATCAATCCCGAACTCACCAAGAATTCCATCCAACCAGATGCACTACACAGCTACATTCACTGCTCCCCGATACTCTACCTATGGTGAAGAGAGTGCAATTTCACTTTGATTTTTACTTGTACACCATATAGAACATCATTCAAGAATGATACAAACCCATAAGTGGACTTCCAGTCTTTTCTATCTCTAGCCCAATCTGAGTCAGAAAATCCAACTAGATTCAAATAGGAATTGGCAGCATAGTAGATCACATGTGTCCTGGTTCCTTGCACAAAGTGCAAGATTAGTTTTGCAGCCATACAATGGATTTCATGTGTCTACTCCATATACCTTGCAACATGACTTACTGCATATGCCAAATCTTTTCAGGAGTGAGTCAAGTATAACCGACTTCCAACTAGTAGTCTGTAGAGGGTGTTGTCCACCAAGGGTGTAGAATATGCTTCTTCTAGTCTAATTACTGAAAGGAAATGATTCTTTACAACATTGCATTATACCATATTGAACCTCTTTAGCATATAAGAATCATATTTATACTAAGATACTATGATACCTGAGGGTGGATGAGAGATCTCAAGTCCAAAAAACTACCTGAGTATCCCCAAGTTTGTCGTGGAGAAAGCTTGTTGCAAAGCTATCTTCAGTGATGAAATTTCATCAATGGAACTACTTGTGATTAGTAATTCATAAAAATATAACACAATAATCATAATATTACCATTGATGTTCTTTAGATACACATTCAGATCAGATTTATATCGATTGAAATCTTGTGTCACGAGGAAATGATCCATCTTGGGATACCAAGCTCTAGGAGCTTGATTGAGTCCATACAATGATTCCCTTGGCTTGCACACAAGTGATGGATATTCAATATAGCCTTTAGTTTTCTACATATAAATATCTTCCTCGAGATCACCATGGAGGAAAGTAGACTTCACATTCATGTGATGAACTTCCCAACACTTTGCTGCTGCAACTGCCAAGACTAGTTGAATTGAGTCCATCTTTTCCACAAGTGCAAAGGTCTCATTATAGTATAGAACTTGGAATTTGGAAAATCTTTTGGACCATCCTTTCTTTATGAGTGACTTCACCAAAATCAACATCCATCTTGGTCTTGTAGATCCACTTACATCTTACTAGCATTCTTCCAGGTGGAAGCTTTACAAGCTCCCAGCTTCCATTCTTTTGCAAGGAGTGGAAGTATTCGTCCATAGAATACCTTCATATTGGATCTTCTAAGGCTTCTTCATGTTTCTAAGGATCTGATTGAACCATGAGAAAACAATTGTCAACAATATTTGGATCCTTGACTGAATGAGCACTCTCATATTGGGACCTTGTTCTTCTAGGATCCCGTGGATTCCCAGCAAGTTCAATAGTAGATTCTATGGTTTTGGCTTACCACTTTGACCTTGTTTGTGAGCTTGGGTATGAAATAATATCATCATCATCATCAAAATCCTCATGCAACTCTTCATTTTATTCTTTTGGTGGTGGTTGAGAATATTCTCCAATCTCAATAGCTTGTAGGGTCTCTTCCTCAAACCGAACACTTCTTTCTATAGAATCCTTTTGGGTGGTTGTATCAACGATAATGTACACTTTGAGTTTTCTGAGTAGCTAGAAAAAAAGCATGGCCTATTATGTGGCTCTAAGCCCCTTCTCTTCTTATATGGCACTCTATCCTAAGCTTTGGAACCAAAAATACTGAAATGAGATATATCAAGTTTATGACCACATCAAGATTCATGAGGGGTGATTCCTTTCAGTGCTTTATGTGGGACTCTATTATGTATGTAGGATACACAATTGATTTCCTTATCCCACAAATTTGGTGACAAATATTTTTCCTCAAGCATACAAGTTGCCATCTCCTTAAGAGACCGATTCTTTCTCTTAGCAACTCCATTTTGATGAGGAGTGTATGGTATAGTGTGCTGCATGTTTATGCCAACAAAATGCAAAGAGCTGCTGAAAATATGATTTAATGTATTCTCCCCCATTATCATATATTATAGATTTTATCTTCCTACCAAACTAGTTCTCAGCAAAGGCTTTAAAAACTCTGAAATAACCAAAAACATTAGTCTTAAAATGCAGGAAATAGACCCAACAATACCTAGAATGGTCATCAATGATAGGTATCTGGCTTTGTTTAGTGATAAATGAGGGAAAGGAATAGCAATATCACTATGGATCAGATCCAAGGGTTCAAAGGTTCTCTCGGGTCTTGATCTCTGAAACTTGCGCTCTAGGTGTTTTCCTATAATACAACCCTGGAAGAATCCCTTAGTAAAAGTGATGTTTGGAAACCCAACAACCATGTTTTTCTCATGCGAATATTGTAATTTAGGTGACCAAATATCTCATGCCAAATATTTCTTGCTTCATTAGCATGAGTGACGAGTGTAGTAGGTGGAGAGACAAGCAAAAACTGAGAAAACTTGTAGACTCTAGTGGAATGATCTATAGTGCCTAATGCAACAACTATACCTATTGAAATATCATAGATATCCACATCATCAGGGATGAGAATGAATCTTTTGGGTGAACCTGTATGGTTCATTTGGTCGGAAGACATTATATTTGTTGTTAGACTTGGAACACAAAGGACATTAAATAAGGAGCCATTGTCTAGATCTACTCTACCTTTACCCTTTGAAGTTGTTTCCGAGTCATCTCCCAAAAAAATGTTAGGACCTAGGCCATTAGAGGAATCAAGAGAGGAAAGAGACTCTCTGGTGGAAACAATGTTCCTTGAATATCCTGAACCAATGATGTAATAAGTGGATTTAGATGTGCTGACCATCAGAG
Source organism: Larix kaempferi (assembly GCA_027924585.1). Classification (NCBI taxonomy): domain Eukaryota; kingdom Viridiplantae; phylum Streptophyta; class Pinopsida; order Pinales; family Pinaceae; genus Larix; species Larix kaempferi. Next base: position 7,924,031 of record BSBM01000963.1, on the reverse strand, counting down.
CATGGATTCGCTCCTTGTCTTCAAAGTTAGAACCACCTTCCTTCTTCTTTGCTCCTTCAAAAATAGGGATGTGGTTCTTCTCAAGGAGTTGATCCATCTGATCAATGGTATTCCTCATATAGGATATTTCTAGATGAAATCCCCTTTGGCATTATGCGCACTTGCTTCTCTCATGCTAATTTTGTTTATTATTCTTGAAGCTAGAGAGCTCCTCTTGTGGCTTAGGTTTATCTTTCTTCTTCTCAGAAGGATTTTTGGGATTAGCCTTCTTCTTACCCTTCGAATTCTTTGAATCACTAGTAGCCAAAGATTGATCTTTTGAAGGTTTTATGGAAACCATCAACATAAGCTTATTGTGCTCCTGATTCAATGATTCCATGAATTCAGACAGAGTCGGCATCTTCCAATTTCTGACATTGAGTTTTGTAGTATGGAAGGTTGAGACAAAGATTGAGTGGTGTTGCTGCTGCAACAATTTCCCCAATTTTTTATAAAAATTGTAGGGCCCCTCCTTTAATTTTTTATTTACTCATGTCCTTTTGTTCCATCTTTCTTTGCTTGTAAATTTTCTTAACACTTAGGAATTTTTTAAAGTCAGAATGGTTTTTTGATTTTTCTTGTATCAGAGCAACATTATTTTTTGTGCCGAAGTAGTTGAGAGAGATTTCAGTTTCAGATCGAAATGGTCGGAGCCAATTAGGATTTTGAGCCGACACGATCAAATGAAAACTATTTTTTCTCCGTTCGAAGCAAAAATTGATTTTGTGTTGACAACGTCGAAAATAAATATGTTCTCCATCGAAGAGATCAAAAGAGAAGTTTCATGTATCGGCGCAAAATTGGCTTTTGCACTGATACAATTAGAACAAAACTAATTTTGACGCTGAAATGTTTCATTGTAAAACGTAATTATGTGTTGATGTTTTCCCTGTCAATCTTGCGATAGAACGCTTCACCCGAAAGAAGGTAAAAGGGTTGGATTCTTTTAAAATGGCCCAAAACAACCCAATTACTTCATTCTTCGAGAATTGATTGAATTGATAGTTCGGTGCCAAACTAGTTTCGATCTAAAGTGAATCAATGTTAAAAGGATTTTTTAATAGAAACAGTTTCGGTGGTAAAAGGAGTTTTGATCCAAAGCAGTCTTTGATAAAAGAGTTTAAACTTAGTTTTTGAACCCTGTTGGTACGATTACCTAATCACATTTATTACTAGGTCTTCGTTGTTTATAAGAAAAGGATTTCAATGTTTTGTATCAAATTTTGTAATGTCGTTTGGTTTGGAGCAAACCCCTGGATGGCAGATTGCCTAACTCTGTTGGTGCGCATCATGTACACTTTTCGCAACCTTCCAGGTAGGCCTCTTATGACCATCAAACCTGTTGTACATACTATAAAAATGGCATTCGTTTAATTATATAAATGTGGTTCAACTTTTTCCTTTAATCCCTTGTTTTATTTTCCCTAATTTTTGGAACGGTATCAAGACAAAGTTTGCATATATGGTTTTGAAACCCTAGAAACGTCTTCTCGGATGTGGGCATGAATAAAAGACTTGTATAAGTACCCCTAGATTCTTAGAACAACCAGTGGATTTTTTATTATGTTTACTCTATACATTATGCTAATAACATTTTCAGTAATGGCCATTGGTGTTTGTGGTTTGAAGCATTGGTCTATCTCTAAAGTTTTTCTTGAAGATAAAATCCATAGGCAAGTAAGGTTTGATGCATCCTTTTCCGTTGATAGTTGTGATTTTCTTTAGTCAACCCGATTCCAAAGTGGTTGAAGCTTCGAGATTCCTCATTAAAATAAATATTTAGAACCTGTAGCTTTGCGACCATGAATGGACAATGAGTGGAGTTGTTTCACATAGGGTTTGTTTCCATTACCTTGCGATGCATCCCTACTCTATTTTAATCTTAAGATCCTCATTGTCTTCTCACCAGTCAAAGTAACATTGAATTTGTTTTTCAACAAAATATCGCTCACTAAAAGAGTAAACCATTTGTTCTCGCTTGAAACCCTAAATGGTGTGATTTCTACGCTTTCATTGCATTATTGGTTAAAATGAGTCTAGAAAAGTAGTATGATACCAAGGGAGAAATGTTGAGTGCTACGCACGTAACCCATTTATATATTATATCTTGTATGTGGACTTTCATTTTTTTCGCTAAGATCTCGTCTATTAATAGTCATATCAACTATGAGGGGTAGAACAGAGGAACCCACCTAGCATTGCATTTTTGGTTCATCAAGACAAACACTTGGACCCTAAAATTTGTTATTATGGGAGTATGGATCCAGCTCGCCTATTTTTCTTTTTTTTGCAAATAATGAATATTGACAAGTTACACATTTGCAATTTATTTTTTGAATTAGTTTGATATATTCATTATCATTTTGCTTGAAATTTTTTGCCTAAATATTGGATTATTTGATATGATGTTTTTACGTTAACGTTGTTTTCACCACACGATCCTGAAATGAAAAGGAGAGCTTCTAAGTGCAAAGACATGGTCACTGAATTCAACTCTGATATTGAAATTGTCCTAGAAACCATAATGGATACACCATATGAAGACAACAGGGCTGCAACTGGAGTAGTTCCTGAATATAAATGGGGTGAATTATATCACCTTATTGGAGACCAGAATGTTTTAGATGCCTCTATTGAAGAGATGATGGTATACCATAACATTAAGAAATCGGGTCTTCATAAGGCCACCACTCGTCCAGAGCTACTCCCATGTTCTAAGGTAATATGATGGATATTATCCCACGTAGATGTCAACTCAAGAATCATAGCTAGGGAAAATGGAGGAGGATTCGCTCCATTTCAACCAACACATATTAGCACATCCTATAAGTTACCGCCTCCCAAAATCATGATGACAGAAGATTGGATTAAAGGGGTCAACATAGACCATTCAGAATATTCCAAGAGGATGTTGGTACCTAGAAAATAGCTAAGGAAAAGACCGATTGGAGAGCATGATGCATAAAATTTAAAAAAAACATTTTAGAGTTATAGCAATGATGTTAAGTAGGATATTTGGAAGGGAAAACGCAAATATTTACAAACTCAGTTGGGTTCCTATTATGTATCATGTCGCTTCCCATGGCTCTATATTCAATTGGGAGGACATTATTTCAGAGAGTGTGGCATCAACAATAGTAGCCGCCTAAGGAGGCATGATTGCATATTGATAAGAAAACCCCCATTCCACAAGTTGATTATATATTGATAAGAAAACCATTCCACAAGTTGGGGTGTTATTGGATCCTAGCTGAGATCCCTCTCTATGTCGCATATCAAATAATGTGGGCTCACAAATACGCAAGCTTCTATAATATTTTGTGTGAGGAATTCATAATTCCTATGTATAGGTTGATATTCAACGAGGAACCAAATTGTTTGTCGGATAATGCTATGACAGTAATCAACAAATATGGGGTGTAATGTCCCCCATTTTGACCCTTGTAATATTTTGGGCTATAATGTAAATAATGTATGCATATTATGTTTGATTCCTATTGTGGAGCTCAAGGCCAAAGCCTTGCTAGTGAAAGGTCGATCTAGAAGAGGCAAGTATTTGAAATTATGCTACCCATGTGCTAGTGAACCATGGGAATTGTAAATATGCATCTTAATATAAAATCCCACAACTGGCTATGCAATGCAACAAGAGATGGGGGCATGATGTTACAAGGAAATTGGGAGGGAAATATTCAAACCCTTAGGCCAATCAAGTCAAGCCAAGTGTCAATGAGAGAACCCATCAAACCCTCAACTACCCATGTTGAATTTTGTACCCAACCATTCATTTCTCCCAAGAGTTGGTTGAGGTAGTTAATGCCTTGGGGAATGGGAAGTATGGCTTCCCAAATTCGAGTATGGGCAAGCCACCCTTCCTAGAATTCCGTGTCTGGATTCTTGGGCAAGAAAGGAGCCACAAAATTGCCTGTAAGCCATTATTCACCAACCAGCTTGGCTCTCCCACGAGTTTAGACCTACCTGGGCATTTGTCTAGATGGTTTTGGCTATGTTTCCTTCATTACCCTAGATAGGAAGGGTGTTTTTGTGTTGTATAACAGTGGCGTAGAAAGGGGAATCGATTTGGGGACCATAGAGGTTGTTTTGGCTCACAGATTGTTGTATATCTGTGGGAGAAATCGTTTTCTTCCCTATGGTCAATTTTTCCTCTCACAAATTCGTTTTTGGTGTGCCTACGTTTTGGGGAAAACCCTTGTCCATCTAGTTTCTAAGTCCCATTGTTGAAAGTGTGTTCTAGAGCCCATATCTGAGTTTGATGTGCAAGAGAATGTTGGGGTTGAGTTGGGTATCCATTGCTTTGGGTTGTGCTATGCTTGAGGGTTCCCTTTTCCTTGTAGATATCATGCCTAGCTTGGGGGTGGTCTCTGAGTGCTGAAAGAATACAGGCTGGGTAGAGACCTATGGCTGGGAGGAACGTTGCAGTAACATAGCTAGTTGTTTGGGACAACATTGCATCAAGATGAGTATTTTGTTGTGTATTTATTTCTGCAAATGTGTTAATGTGTTGATTGTGTTAAATTGAATAACAGTCATGTAATATGTGTGTGGATGTGTTCATTTCTGTTGTGCATGTTTGTTTGATTTCCATCTACACACATCTCTTTTATGCCTGTGAATCTTATGAATATGGTTGAGTTTATGAAAAGCCCCATAGAATGGCATCAGGTTCCCTTCCTTGCACTAGGTCCAAGGGTGGGTACGTTACATTTGGTATCAGAGCTGTTGGTTGCAGCATTGGGCCTTCATGGGATACCTATCACAGCTTGCAGGGGTAAGTACGCTTCCTGCTCATTATAGACCATTAAGAAAAACATTTCAAACTTTCAAATTTTCGAAAATTTTTCTAAGTGTTTTTGAAAAATTTTCTAAGTCTATATCGGAAAGAACTTATGAATTTTCATCCGTAACGGTGGCGAAACTTAGCGAGTTCTTCCGCAACGACGGAAGGAACTGATGAGTTTTTTCCGAAATGGTCGACCAAAAAATTTTAAGTTCACCAAACCTGAAGAACTCGACGAATTCGTCCGTAACGGCGGAGAAACTCAGTGAGTTCGTCCGCAACGGTGAAAGGACTCAATGAGTTGGTCCAAAAAATTTCAAAATTTTTCTAAGTGTTTTTTTGCGGAAGAACTCGGCAAGTTGGTCCGCAACAGCGGAAAAAGTTTGTGAGTTTGCGCCGCAGTGTCGAAAGGAATTGGTGAGTTTGCACCGCAATGATGGAAGGAAAAGCTGAGTTTTCGACCAGAAGAACTTGGCAAGTTGGTCCGCAACGGTGGAAGAAGTCGGCGAGCTGGCCCGAAACAAGTCGGAAGAACTCGGTGAGTTGCTCAGAAACAGGGAATTTCAGCCATTTTCCAGGGAAATTTATCAGGTGCCGAAAGTTTAAAAATGGCTTTGAACTAATGCTCCAGATTGCGCAAATTGAAGAATTTACCAAAAAAAAAAAAAAACGAGGGTGCTGCCCTCGACCCGCCCTGCAGTGGCGGAAGCCACAAGGGGGCAAGCCCCCTTGACCCCCGTCGTTCCTCATAGATAGTCGTTGAAAGTGTGAAGTGCATTCTCTATGCTTGGGATGAGAAGCAGGAATTGCATAGAAGGTTGTGGAGAGTAATTGGCTGCAATATGAATTCCAGAAGAGCAATGGGAGCAGGAAGGCAACATTGATAAGAGGGAAACTTCTCACCTTAACTATTCCTGTTATAGCATAGTAATTGCATGCTTGAAAAGTAGTAACTAAGAATGTTTTACATTGTATTAAATTGCTACTTGGTGAGAAATGACAGCTAATGATACCTTGTGTGCATGGTAGAGAGCCCATGAAACTGGATCAACTATGATGCGGAAGAGGAAATTCCATGCTACTATGAGGAATTGGAAAGGGGGAATTCCTTAACTCCTCTCTTGCTATTGTATTTATATTTCCTAAGTTTCATAAGTTAAAAATTATGGCATAGGGATGTTGGAAATGCAAGAGAGTAATGCATATGAATTAATGGGCATGATTAAGGAGTCATTGCATAGTGCATGTGAATCGCTTATGCATAAAGCATGATGTTGCATATGGGTAAAGGTAGTGAAAGTTACACATGCAATTGCCCATTAATAGTATTGCTTATGGTTGATCACCAGTAATGTTGTTGATAATGGTTGTATGAATCAGACCATAGAAGCATGATTGAAAATGTAAGAGATTAGATAGCTGAAATGAATATGCACTAGATGGCATATTGATAAACATTGCACAGTGCATGTAAAAATACTTGTGTATATATATGATATTGCATATTGGTAGAATAGTGAGGTTTTGCATATGCAACGAGCCACTTAAAGATGATTATGGTGGTTTTTAAATAACTAGTAGTGTTGGCAATGGTTAGAGGACCAAAGACAACCGAAGCATGACTAAAGATGTGGATGATGACTGTTGCATATGACCAACAACCTTATGAAGAAATGATGGGGTGACAAGTCTACGATCATGAGGTTGGCAAAAGGATTGTGAATCCTTGGTAAGAGGCCAACTGATTAGGTAACATCAAGCGATGTTAATGATAGCTATGCAGGTAATGGTTATTTATGCTTAATGGCATGAATATTGAAAGAGGATCTAGTAAGATCCCTTCAACTATGTTGATTTGGTTTGCTTATGGTATTGAGTGCCTGAATGTGAATGTAATCTACCGAGTATGATGAGGTGCGGGTAAGTGAGGGAAAGGATCCTTACACCCTATAATTGCTTAAAAACCTCAATGCATTCATATGAAATTATAACATGCCATTGTGTATGCTGGATTATAAGTTTAAATAACCAAAGAAAGTAAAGACCTATAGTCATGATTGTCGTAGTACATGCCATATGAATGGTTAGGCCATAATAAGTTGGAATGCATAGTATCCGCGGATTGATGCAGATTTGTATTGGGGGATTATGCATTGAGTGAATGCACATTAAAATATTATGTGAATGTTGTGAATGTGCATGCATATGTGTAAGTGCACATGTTGAGATGCATTGCGAGAATGCACGGTTGTGATATGTGTAGGTTTCAATGCATTTAGATAATAGACAAAATGGTGAACCATTGTTAATACTGAGAGAATTTTATGAGCTGCTATGAATGCAGGAGAAAGATTGCATGAAGAAGGTAGACATGGTGATGGGATACTAGAGTGCTTTATGGAAGGATAGAGATTGCATGGAATGTGAAGTAATGAGTACTTACAATTTATTTAAATTGCACGGATAGTGTACCCATGTCTTGCAATTTTATTGATGATAACAATGCATATATACATATATACATATATTTCATTGCACCTCAAATGCTAACAACTGAAGGTATTTGAATTATTGAGTGTTATAATTCTGAGATCACTTCAGTGACTATTGTAACAATGAAAGGATTATATGCATAGATACTCACAACATGTTTGGCTGATTGAAGTTTCAAATTTTAGGTAGATTTTTTTGGGAATGGCAAATGTGGGTAAGTCCATGACGAAGATTGGAATCTACCATGAGCAAGAGCCAAATGATATGAGAACAGACTCATGGCTAAGCAAATCAATTTATGTAGAGAACAGAATTGCAAATTCATACTTGAATTTAATTATTAATGCCATTGAATTATTATTGTTAAATGTTGCTGACTATTTGTCTATTTGATAAATGTGCCAAGAAGACACATTGCAGGAAGACCATGTGTGATGACCTACAGAAGCCAAACTCCATGGGAAGGACTCCATGCTTTGGAAATGGGTTCTAGGTGAAACACCATTTCATATTTTAAGAATGACATCTCAACTGAGCTGTATGTTAGAAAACCATGAGAGTGAGATGGTAAAGCTATGCTAAGAAGGCATGTATGGATTATGGAACATGGAAAGATTGTGGTGGCAAACCGAAGAACTGTTGACTCAGAGAAGGGAGCCCCATTCTTCGCAAATGAAGAAAATATACACCTGTGAAAATGAATGAGTATTCTATGACCCTAGATAAGAACATGCATGTCTAAATTATTAGGGTTAATATGCAACGAATGCTCTATTTTATTTATATCATTTTAGACTGATTGAGTATGATTAGGGCCTACATGGCTCACATATGAAAGGGGGTGCACACCTTTTCTGGTGATGGGTCATGATAGGGTTGTCAATATTGACTACACCTTAAGGGAATGGATGCATTCCTGCTGTTTCAATACTTGATAGTGAATGTTATGGAATGTGGTTGCGATTTTGAGAAGCAATACTGATAAGCCTGCTTATCCTTCTTGTGTTGTCAGCCTACACAGATGCCAATTGGTATTGCGCATTAAGAGGCAAATTGAAGAAGGGTATGCAGAAGGACTGTATAGGAATTGGTAACCTTTCTATGCTCACACTAAATAATACTGGAAGGGATGGACAAACCCAGGGAGATGTGTCGTGAAAAGGGGTATCATCCTTATGTGAGTGGGGCCATGTTAACTTGCAGTCAATAAAGTCACCTATAATGTTCCTAAAAGGAACCACTGATTTGCACAAGAGAAGGAGTGGCATCCTTGTATGAATGAAGAGTTGATGTGTGTGTGAAGGGTTATGGTGCAAGAAGGTGTGGTGACATTGGTGAAGGCATAAAATCTCTATTGGGTCAGCAGTAGGAGGGCAGGTGCCAAGACTGACTGAAAACCCTGAGATGCCTATTGGGTCAGTAGTAGGAGGGCGGGCGCCAAGAATGACTGAAAACCATGAGATTCCTATGGCTCCATAGTAGAGCCTTGACCTATAATGGTCAGGTGGTGCAGTTTCCTTCCATTGGTCGATGACCTAGACGAATGTGCTGGCTAGGCACTGGAGAGGGCCAACTAGGTATGGGACTGGTTGGGCACCACCAAATGCTTGGTAAATCCAGCCGATGGGGAGGTGTACTGGTTAAGCATTAACTACATCCAAGTCCATAGGCAATTCCAAGGCTTGCAAAGAGAAGCAGGACCCTGTGGACCAGAGGGAAAATGCACAATACAGATAAGTATTCGTTTTCATTTGTGTCTTGTTTGAAATAATGAATATTTCATGTATAAGTCTTCTAACAACTAAGCTGATACACTATTGTTTCTTTGTTGGAAACCTTGGTCGTTGAAAGAAAGCAAGACTCTGAAATAACTATAAATTACTGGTAAAATCCAGAGAGTAATTGAGTGGGTGATATAAATTACTGGTAAAATACAGAGAGTAAATGAGTGGGCGATATAAATTATGGAGAAATCCAGGGAGTAGCTGGTTAAACGCTATAAAGTTCTTTATAAGTCTAGAGAGTGACTAGTTGGGCATTAACTACTTGATATGGTAAAACAACGTGTATGCTAGCCCAACATTCCTTAATTAATTAATAAAACTAGTCGGAGCACTGGCCTAGCATATTGCTAAAGGAAATGATTGAAAAACCCAGTCGGTGTACTGGCCTGGCATTGCCTATTCGAATGATTGTGGAGTAGCCTACGTGCTGGCCCAACATTCATAATTGTGTTCACGGGAAAACCAAGGCTCGTAAAGCAAAGAAGGATCCCGTGGAATAAAGTGAAGACATCCAATACAGATAAGTATTCGGTTACCTTGCAACTTCTTGCTTATGAATATACGTGTGTATATGATTTGGTTATGATTTCCTAAAGTCTTGTTTAGAGATAAACCCTATGGAAATAAACTAAACATGTGAATTGATTCAATGTTTGAGTGTAGGTATTGTTGGAAGCAAGGACTATGAAGGCATCATAGGATGCAGATGGACATGTGACCATCCTAAAGAGCTCAGTATGAGCAGTAATGAAAGATGGTGCTAGTGGACATGAGTGGGTCATAGCATCCAAAGGTTCTGTAAGCAACTATGGAGAAGGGTTCCTAGTTGAAAATTCTTAGATAGACCTTAGACACTAAGTGTCATAGCCAAGAAAGGAAAGTCAAAGCATTCACATTGAAGTGAATGAGACTAAGGAGCATGAAACCATAGCGATGGTGTAGCTCCATAATAGAACAAGACTAAGAGGGAGAAACTCCTACTCTTCTCTTTCCTTTTGATTGATGCATTTATAAAACAAAAGATTGTTGAGTGCATGTCATGGCTGAAAATAGATTGTGTTTAATTGCTTGAAATGAATTGTGAATGCTGAAATAGTAAATTTCCTGTGAAAGGATGAACATGAATGAGTTCATGTGTATGTTGGGAAAGCATGAAAAGTGTGGAAGTCCCATGAATAAAGCATGGACATTCCATGTCAATTGGAAAAATAATTGACTAATTTTAATGTTTATGTTATGCTTGTCCTAACGAAGGATTTCCATGATGAATTTCACAGGTAAGAAGGTGAAACAATCTGTTGTAGCCAGCACAAGAAAGTGTTGCTAGTAAGCAAAGTGTGGTCAGTTGTTTCCATTGACCATGGCAGCAGACCGAGGGCTATTAGAGTTGGCTGAAAGTCTTCTTCAAACAATTGCCAGGACCCAAGAAAATCTTGGAGAGATGCTCAAGCTACAGAGGCAATAGAATGAGATGAACAACAAGGTTTTGCAGGACTCTATTCATCTGCAAAAAGAGGTGAAGAGCATTCTGGGAGCAATCAATAAGGGAAAGGAAAGTGGATCCATGAAGAAGCATTCATCCAATCGTCCGATTAAGAAAAGTTCCAGGTGGGAAGATTCAAAGGACATCAAGCAAGAAAAGATAAAGCAACCAATGAAATGTTGTGGATGTGGAGGAAATCATTGCCTCCGTGACTGCCCAACAATGGAGCATCAAAAGGGTAGCCTCCATAAATTTTCCAGACTTGTAGATCAGCAGAAAGGTAAAGAAAGGGAAGGGATTGTTTTGGAACAATGCCCTCATGCAGAGCTAGAAGGTCCCGGCTAGTAGGAATAGTTTGTGAAGGCCAAAGGACTTGATCCCGAAAACCCAAGAAAAGGGTGAAATGCAGGACAAACCTGCCATATTTTCTGAATTTTGGACATGTATATAGCATGTATGTATTCCTAGGTATTGGAACACCGAGGACAGTGTTATTCGAAGGGGAGGGGAATGTAATGTCCCCCATTTTGACCCTTGTAATATTTTGGGCTATAATGTAAATAATGTATGCATATTATGTATGATTCCTAGCGTGGAGCTCAAGGCCAAGGCCCCGCTAGTGAAAGCTTGATCTAGAAGAGCCAAGTATTTGAAATTTTGCTACCCATGTGCTAGTGAACCATGGGAATTGTAAATATGCATCTTAATATAAAATCCCACAACTAGCTATGCAATGTAACAAGAGATGGGGGCATGAAGTTATAAGGAAATTGGGAGGAAAATATTCAAACCCTTGAGACAATCAAGTCAAGCCAAGTGTCAATGAGAGAACCCATCAAGCCCTCAACTACCCATGTTGACTTTTGTACCCAACCATTCATTTCTCCCAGTAGTTGGTTGAGGTAGTTAATTCCTTGGGGAATGGGAGGTATGGATGTCCAAATTCGAGTATGGGAAAGCCACCCTTCCTAGAATTCTGTGTCTGGATTCTTGGGCAAGAAAGGAGCCACGAAATTGCCTGCAAGCCATTATTCACCAACCAGCTTTGCTCTCCCATAAGTTTAGAGCTACCTGGGTGTTTTTCTCTATGGTTTTGGCTTTGTTTCCTTCATTACCCTAGTTGGGAAGGGCGTTTTTGTGTTGTATAACAGTGGGGAAGAAAAGGGAATCGATTTGGAGACCATAGAGGTTATTTTGGCTCACGGATTGCTGGTATATTTGTGGGAGAAATTGTTTTCTTCCCTATGGTCAATTTCCCCTCTCACAAATCCATTTTTGGTGTGCCTACATTTTGGGGAAAACCCTTGTCCATCTAGTTCCTAAGTCCCACTACTGAAAGCGTGTTCCAGAGCCCATATCTGAGTTTGATGTGCAAGAGAATGCTGGGGTTGAGTTGGGTATCCATTGATTTGGGCTGTGCTGTGCTTGAGGGTTCCCTTTTCCTTGTAGATATCATGCCCAGCTCGGGGGTGGTCTCTGAGTGCTGAAACAATACAGGCTGGGCAAAGACCTATGGCTGGGAGGAACGTTGCAGCAACATAGCTAGTTGTTTGGGACAACATTGCATCAAGATGAGTATTTTGTTGTGTATTTATTTCTGCAAATGTGTTAATTTGTTGATTGTGTTAAATTGAATAACAGTCATGTAATATGTGTGTGGATGAGTTCATTTCTGCTGTGCATGTTTCTTTGATTTCCATCTACACACATCTCTTTTATTCCTATGAATCTAAGGAATATGGTTGAGTTTATGAAAATCCCCATAGAATCGCATCAGGTTCCCTTCCTTGCACTGGGTCCAAGGGTGGGTACGTTACATGGGGATTATTACTTTAGCCTAGAAGGAACATATATCTGAATGTATGGAGGAACTAAATATCCTTCTTTGATGCCAAGGTATGCCACAAATTTTGTAGTGCATAAAGAAGCTACGAGGCAAGTTTTTATAAACGGAGTTGGAAATTTTCTAAACGAAAATAAGAAGGATTCCTACCCTCAACTTACCTTCACCTGTTGACACAAACCTAGTCGACAGGGGTTCCTGACACTGTCAACACCAACCCACCACGATCTCCCTGAGCACTGGCCCAGACAGGTTTTACCCCATCCAGCAACACCTGCAGAGCAGATGAGGTCTCACCCGAGATGTTCAAGGGAGATTTGATGGAACCATGTTTCCGCCGGATGTAGGAGGATGTTGTGCATCAACCATTTAACTTATTGAAAAATTCAGGGTTAGATCTAAACATTCAACTCAGGCTTTAACATAATTGCAACATTATCCAATAGATCTCATCATTTACATAACCATAAATATGCAACAGATATAACAGTAAAACATTAATCACAACAAGCAAACATCACATCATTCATATCGCAAAATACATTACCACAGATACATAATAAGACATGGAAATTATGCTCAAAAGCTCTATTACTTCATATTAACTCAACAAAAACCCAGATACAACAAAATACATAGTCTTCTGCATCAGATCAAGATATCCCAGATGTTCAGATTTGACAATGCTCTCCAAAACGAGATATCTCAACAACTCGCAAAAGATTATTTAACACTTACAAATATACATCTATTTATAGGCATGTAACTTTACAATGCTTGTCCACTTTCTAACCACTTCCTAACCGACATTTCAAAGCAAATGACCCAAAATACTCTATTGTGGTCCAAATGACCCCAAAACCCACATACTACAGTTCGACTAACCCAAAATTACATAAAATATTATCATTTGCACTTGACTTCCCGCCTTCTATGGTATATTTGGCTTTACGCAGCATCCATGATGCTGCGATGCTGACTTGTCCAAACCGCTTGCCAACATCACCATTGGGGTATACAAATTCACTATGGTTAAAGGAGAAGAGGTTTTCATAAAGGACTTGGAGGCATTCCATTTCGGGGAGAAAGTGTTCATTAGAAATGAAAAACTGCAAAAAGTAGCCAAGCATTGTGCATAATGTAAGATTCATTTTGAATACATGAACCACTTCTTAAAGGATGAGGAAGTTTATCGAAGGGCCAACAATATGGCCTATTTAAATAAAATATTTGGTTGAAAAAATGGACAAATTTCTAGTCAAGCTAAAAAGACTACAAAAGAATCGGATCAATAGAAGGCTAGAGAAGAGGTTGTAGCATCCGAAGAAGCAAGAAAACAAAAGGAAGAAGAAGCTCAGAAGAAAGAAGAAGAACAAAAGGAAGCAAAGAGAGATGCTTAGCTGGAAAAGAAGAAAAAAAAAAGAACAAGGGGAAGCTGAGAGAGGAGATGAATTGGTGAAGAAAAATGAAGAAGAAGATAGGGTCAAGAAAGTTGTGGAAGATATGAGGACCTAGGAAGAAGATCAAAGATTACGATATATGGATATGGATCCACCTGATGATTTATGAATCCCACTTACAGGGGGACATCTCCCTTTTGTTGAGATTGGGCTCACACTGTTCACTCCCTCTAACTAACACTCTAGAAAAATTGGACACCATTGTATTCGATCCAAAGAGGAAGACAATTATGAGAAGAATCAAAAAGAGGTTGAAAATGGGTATGCAGCCAGATATAGTAACTATACAAGAAAGTACCTTGGTAGAAGGCACCCACAAAGATCATAAGTTTAGAGCTTCAATATATATAGCAGCTGCCCAGGCCAATGCCGGTATTGTTGATAAGTTGATGAATGATCTAGAGTGAAGCAAAGTGAAAATGATGAAATTAAAGGATAATTTGCTGCAACCCAGAAGGGAAGGAATTGAAATAAAGAGAAAACGGGATACCATGGAGATTGAAAAGGAAAATTTATTTCTAGATTATCAGAAATTGGAGAATGAAAAGGATTCCTTAAATGTGTAACTTGTGATCTTGGAAGGAGAACGAGATGATTTCCATTCTCGAATTAATTAGTTAGAAGAGAATGAAATGAAATTAATCTAGCAGGTGGAATCCTTAGTCACGGAAAAAGGATCCTTACAATCCCAGATGGATAAAATGATGATTGAGAAGGAATATTTGCAATCCCAGGATGATGAATGGATGAATCAAAGGAAATCTCTGATGGTGCAAGTCAAAGTTGCTCAAAATCAGAAGCTAGATATGACACCATTCTTTGAACATGCCTGTAAAGCACAAGAGAAAATTTGTCATTCGTAAGAGTTTGTAACAAAGGATATTTATAAACTAAGAAAGATGATAGAAAAGATGAAGGAAATTCCTACAGACGCTCTCACTGTAAAACACAAAGTGATAAGTGCATTTAATAAGGTAAAGAATTTAATTATCTAGAAAGGAAAAAATCCAAACTTTCTTGATGACTTGCCGAATAAAACAACTGCTAAACTAAAATTAGATATATCTCTTTTAGACAGTTGCATAAAAGCTGTTAGGAAAGTACAAGTGGATGTACCAAAGACCATTTCGAAGTGTGAAGGAATTTACAAAGATATCTGTGAGGTGCACGAAAAATTTCATATCTCAATTTTTCAAGTCATGTACAAGTTGCCTACTAAAGACCAACGTTTAAAAACATGAGAATACAACTTGAAGGAATATCTGGAGTACATTAGGAAATTGGACATGCTTAATGAAGAAGATCTCAAGCAACATATTGGGTAAGCATCTGTGAATGCTTATTTTCTGGAAAAAAGTTATAAAACAGTTACCAAAGGATTATTAAATGCGGGGAAAGAATTATCTATTCACAAAGTCTCTTTAAAATTATTGGAGCCTCAACAATGCAATGTAATATTTTATGAAACTGATTTGTGGGTCATTTTTATTTCTAGTTTAGAGAACCCACCGGCAGAGTAATGTAATTTGTAAATAATTATCTATTTTTGGCTGAGCAAACACAAAATAATTTTTTTTAGCAATCCAAGAGTTTGAGGGTAGGTGAAACGATTAGTCATGTGAAGAAAAATTATCTTCTAAGATAAATAGGGGGAGAAAGGATTAGAATGGAGCTTTTTCTGGTGTAATAGAAGCTGGAGACATTGTGTATGAAAACTATTTTTCTTCTAATGAGAAGGGACTATTTACTGGGCAAAGCTTACATGGGGTTTGCGTGGAATGTTATGGATAACATATCAGAACTATTTCTTCCTTTGTTCATTTAAATGCTGTGAGATATTTCTTACTTTATTAGACTGTTCTAATAGTAATGGATGATTTTGCTAGTTTATGCAAATGTTTGTGTAATTAAGAGTAATAGACATAGCTTCAATTTCATCAAAGCTATCTTTCTGTATTTTTCGTTGTGATAGTAAGTGCTTTATTTCAATGGTTATCTATTGAATTTGTACAAACTTTCTTAGATATTACTCTTCTTTAAATTTCACTCCTTACAAGGATAGATTAGTTAAATTATAATAGTGTTATCTGATTGATAAGGTAGAAGTGGTAAGATGAGAGGTAAGAACCTGCACATCACTTGTGAGGCTTCTACCTGTCAATTATAGGTATGCATTATTTAGATTAGGGCATTTGCATATTCATAATTTAAATAAAATATATATAACTGGTGAACCAGGCCGCAAAAGGTAAATATTTTAAAACATATCTACGATAGCCAGACCGTTAACCTGACGGATTCCCTATTCCAAATAGTGAATGATCTAATTGGTATTATTCATTGGGGAGAATCCCTATTGTTGATGCTAAGATATTTAGCGCATCAACGTTTTTTGGCGCTAGATGTTGATGTATATGTAACTTCAAAATGTATTTAACCCATGTATTTCATATATGTATTTTGTACTCCTATAGAGATGATATTATTCCTCTATACATAAGTGTTTGTATTCCTATAGAGATGTTATTATTCCTCTATACGAAAGTGTTGTCATTTATATTGTAAGTGTCGTAACTTATACTTGATGGGTTATTAGACCACCAAGTGTGGGTTCGGCCCGGATTAAGTTAACCATGGGTTAAGCTAGACATGTAGGCCCCATTAGTTTATTGGGCAAGACAGGACAAGTATAAATAGAGATCGAGAGATCTCTATTTGATCATTCATTCACACACTTCTCTCATTCGGAAAGTGGTGCACTTGTGAGGAGGAGGCTCTGCTGCTAGGAGAAGACTATCTCTTGTATTCTGGTTGTATCATTGGTCTATCTATATCTGAGGAAGTTATTGGGGTTTTTCACCTTTATGGTTTTCCCCAAGTAAACTCTGTGTCTCTTGTGTGCTTGCATTATTGTGTCCATGATTGATATGTTGTAGATTTACTGTACATGTTGTTCTCTCAGTTAATATCCTAGATCAGATTGAAGTAAATTATGAAAATTTAACATGGTATCAGAACTAGCCTGGAAGAAGGCATGATATGGCATGTATGACACTTGTTGCACTTACTATGCTAGGGCTTGATATAGCTAAAACCAGACATCGTAGCACTTTCACTATAAATCCATTTTGGCTAAGTTTTCAAATCTGAAATTTTTACAGGTTGAAGCTAAGATCCCCATGTACCTTGTGTCCAAAGGCCAACCTCTAAATTGTTGTACTTTGTGATTTATGATCTATTCAATATAGAGTTTCTGCCTCTTCTAGATCTTAGTCATAAACAGGTGACCTGAGAAAAAAGGTCATAACTTGAGATAGGAAGCTCCAAATGAAATTTCGTAAAAAGTGACAGGTATTACACAGACTGTACTATCGTAGGAAACATTTTCAGAGGCTGAAGTTGAACCAGTGACACGTGGCATGCCGTACAAGTTTGCTCTCCTGTTTTATCCCATAAACAGGTCACGTTGTGACACTTGGAATAAATCTCTCTCAGAGAATCCAATTGAGGTCAAACTTGTTTGGATGGAAATATGATAGGTCAGGTTACTACAAAAATAAATTTAGACCCTGGGGATGGAAAAGTGAGGAGTTACACCAGAAACAATCAGGTACATATTTATGTCAAAACATAATTATTTTTTAGCACCTTCATTCATGGCTTTCGAAATTTAGGGTTTTGGAGAAAGTTGGAATTTTTGTAATTGAAGACTACGGCTGAATGCAATACTCATCAAAAAAGAAATTTAGAGACCAAGGTTAGAATTTTTGGTTGGGAAGTAGACCGGGCTTGATCAGACACTAGTTCGGGACTTTGATTAGAAAAGTGGAAAATTAGGGCTTCTGCAAAAATGGGAATTTTTTAAATCTGTGACCACAACTGGAAGCTCCTCAGAAAAATAAAATCTTAGAGCTTTGGATGAAACCTTTTGATTGGGAAGAAGAGTGGGCTTCATCAAACCCCAGTTCGGGGTCACGTCTAGTGAATCCAGAAGTTTCAAAGGCAAAATTGAGGAGTGAAACTTTGCAGTTTTCAAATTATGAATATACCAACTTGATCAGTTCATCAAGGCGCATATTTCTATCCTTTCGGAAGTTTGAAATTCAAAGTTTGAATTTTTGGGGTTTCTCTAACAAACCCTATTACAGCTCCAGATCCAGTTCTTGCAAATCAAGTGGATTGGTTTAATCCTAGAAGATGATGGATTGGTCACCTGCATAAGTGAAGAAGTTCATGTTTCAGAGGGAGATGAGGCTAAGGCCTTACATAAGAAGATTACAAGCAATCTCGATAAGTATGACTCATCCAAGTATGTCTCAAGATTTGTTCATGATTAAGTTTATGTTTGTCTTGATGTTATTACGGTTAGAACAATCTTGATTTTAGACTTGTCATATCACCTTAACAAAATTATGAATTCATTCATTAGGGTGTTGACACTTATGATTGTACTAATGCATTATGGTGTTGTATGAGGTTTATGTTGTCCACTAACATGAAAGGTACACCAAGAAAGACAAATCATGTTCTAGTTCAAGAGCATATGATCATGATGACATGAAGACAAAGATTCATCCATTGTCATAGATCACTTAGAAGATCTACTTACGAGGTATGTATAACTTGGTTCTACAATGGATAACTTATGAGACATGCAGGTTACTAGCACAAGTCATTGAAGAGAACCAGAAGACATTATACAAGTATGTTAGACATAACTACCTAGCATGCTAATCCAGGTATGTTTTTCCTATATCAAGCTAGAATCCTACCTTGTGTTAGGATCTTATATTGTTGTGTTGTTGATAATGATTATTCATGAAGTCATAGGTTTGAATAGTCATGGTTGTGTGCATATTATGTTTCTTACTTTAATTTATGATATGACTAACCATAAGAGTCCTATATAAACCTTGAAATGCCCATTATTTCTGTTTGAAATGATCATGACTATACATGCTTAAGATTATTGTTTTTTGATAGTATTAAGAATATACTAATGAATGTATGATTATGTATGCCTCAATGATAACACAATGATGATACTAATAAGCATGCATAGTGATTAAGGATGGATATAAGTTCAAGGACATGTAATCCAGGAAGCAAAGATCAAGAGGGAGGAAACTCCAGTTGTTCCTGCAAGGAAGCAAAGATCAAGAAGGAGCACACTTCAGTAGTTTCAGCAAGGATGCAGATATTCAGAGGGAGTTGACCACTTCTCACAATCCACATCGGAATGGAGCTGCAGAAAAGAAGCTACTTCAGTAGCTCCTGCAAGGAAGCAAAGACTCAGAGGGAGTCCACCCAAGAAACAAACAAAGATAAGTATTTTAATTACCATTTCTTATTTTGTTTAAATAATATTGTTCAATGATGTATATGCTTATGTTCCTAGACTTAGGATATGTATTGTGCATATTAGAATGATTGCATTAATGAATAGTATACTACTAATATGCATTTGATGGGTAAGTGGCCTATGGCACTATACAACATTCCATTGCTACTTATCTAGAATGAAACCTCTTTGCTGACATGTTGGGAGTAGTGCAAACTCTTAATAATGTTCTGGTAGAGATTGGAAGGCATCTAGAAAGTTACAGGATATGAATGAATTTTGTATTGAAGCATTGGATAAAATAATTGCATGACTGTATGACATATTTCTTCATGTGTAAGAATTTGTTCTGAAAACTATAAGATGTTTTCTAATCATGCAATTTAACTTGTTGTGTAGGAAAGATCATATACCATCACCTACAAAAGAAGTACTATAACATTTGTTCAGCAAACAAAGTTATCTATTGAAAATATTGAAGATATTGAAGTTCCCAGGATCTGGGAAGAATGCCATGATCGAGGAGTACTAGTCGATCATGAAGATGTTTGGGATGCAGTCCCAAGACCTGAAGGGGAGTCTGTAGTGACTTCCAAGAGGATCTACAAGATCAAACATGCTGCAGGTGGTAGAATATAGACTTTTGCTCCTATAGCCAGATACACTTCCCTTAGATCAGTACTTGCTATGGCTGCAGTGATGAAGTGGAAGATACACCAGATGGATTTCAAGACAGCTTTCTTGAATGGTGTAGTTGAAGAAGAAGTGTATGTGGAGCAGCCACTTGGTTCTGAGACACATGACAGGGAGTCATATATGTGCATAAATTGGTATGGTAGGATAGACAACCTTCTATCCAGTTTGGGATTTACCAAGAGTAAAGTAGATTGCAACTTTTACTACAACGTTGAGGAAGGGAATCCTGTGATTCTACTCCTGTATGTGGATGACCTTTTTGTAACAGGAGATGACAGATTGATTGCCGACACGTAGCGAAAGCTTGCTGACAAGTTCAAGATGAAGAACTTGGGGATGATGCACTATTTTTTTTGGCATGGAGGTGTGGCAGAGTGCAGATGGAATCTTCCTTGGACAAGGGAAGTATGCAGTAGAGATCCTGAAGAGGTTCGGGATGATGGACTGCAAGGCTATGGCCACATCTATGGCATTGAACCAGAAGCTTATGTGTGATGCTTCATCTGATCCGTTTGATGTCACGATGTATCGTCAGATGATTGGGTCCTTTATGTACCTGACGAACACTAGACCAGATATTTGCTTTGCGGTGAACACATTGAGCCAGTTCCTGACGGATCCGAGAGATGTTCACCCAGTTTCTATAAAGCATATTCTTAGGTACCTGAAGTGTACAGTTGATTATGGGCTCAAGTATGATGCGAATCAAAAGTTTAATCTGCGGGGTTATGTTGATTCAGATTGGGTAGGCAGTGCTACAGATAGGAAGAGCACTTCTGGGTGATGCGTCAGTATGGGATCAGGTGTGATCTCTTGGTTTAGCAGGAAGCATTCCTGCGTAGCACTGAGTATAGCCAAAGTAGAGCATGTTGCGATGGATGAGCAGGTTGCAGATGTATTGACCAAGCCGTTGGCCAGAGTGGAGTTTGAGTACTTCAGAGAGAAGATTGGTGCACTTTAGATCGAGGTTTCTTCCAAAGGGAAGTGATGAGTCCAGAATATGCAGATGCACATGAGCTTTTCTGACATGGTTGATTTGTTCTCTCATGGTCATGATGTAATTGCTGATCCATTTTTCACATGGTGGTAGATGTGTTCTCCCATGGTGAAAATGTAAGGGCTAGAGCCTTCACCGAATGGTGGTAGATGTGTTCTCCCATGTCGATGGTGTAAGTGCTAGATGATGTGCATCTGGGCTGTAATTCGTGGACGATGAGATGATCTGAAGAGGACGATGCTGTGATGATATGAAGAGGATGATGCTCCAGTTACTGCTCTGTATATGCATCAGGATGATGATGGATATGATTAGTTGGATCATTTATATGTATATGTATGTATGCATCATGTTGGATGCTGGATATGATCAGTTGGATCATTTATATGTATATGTATGAACGCATCATGTTGGATGATGGATATGATCATTTGGATCATTTGTATGTATTTTGTATATGCATCAAATTGGATGCTTGGACCATGTATTAGTATATGTATTAGGTGGATACATTGTATGATCAGGTAGATCATGTATGTTGATATGTATCAGGTATGATCAAGTGGATCATGTATTTGTATTTGTATCAGGTGGATACACTGTATGATTAGGTGGATCATGTATGATGATATGTATCAGGTAGATACTTGGTATGCATCAGGTGGATGCAGTGTATGATCAGGATGATCATAGATGCCAAGCTTCAAGATGTTGCTCCAGATGACATGCAGCAGGATGTTGCAGTGATGATGATTAGGATGAACATGTGTACATCATGATGATGTATGATGAGTATCAAGATGATACTTTGTGGCCATAGATCAAGTTGTGCAGATGAGCATGTCTGGGAGATCCTATAGGTTAGAGTTGTGTACCCATAACAACCTGGGATGCTCTTTCGAGACATTGCTCTAGGAGGACATGTAATTTGTGCCCTGGGAGATGTCAGGTCAGAGTTGTGTACTCGTAACATCCTAAGATGCTCTTGTGAGGTTTTGTCCTATGGCATGTAATTTGTGCCCTGGGAGATTTCAGGTCAAACTTGTGTACCTATAACATCTTGAGATGCTCTTTCGAGGTTTTTCCATGACCACATGTAATTTGTGCCCTGGGGGATTTCAGGTTGGAGTTGTGTACCTGTAACATCCTGAGATGCTCTTGCTAGGTTTTGTGGTGACCACATGTAATTTGTGCCCTGGGAGATCCTTCAGGTTGGAGTTGTGTACCCGTAACATCTTGGGATGCTGTTTCGAGGTTTTGTGGTGGGGTCACATGTAATAAGTCTTGGACATCTGGATGGGAT
The DNA here is from genome assembly GCA_027924585.1 of Larix kaempferi. NCBI lineage: Eukaryota > Viridiplantae > Streptophyta > Pinopsida > Pinales > Pinaceae > Larix > Larix kaempferi. Next base: position 7,901,794 of record BSBM01000963.1, on the reverse strand, counting down.
GAAAAAGGCCTCAGATGCTCTTTAGGGTTCTTGCTAGTCAAGAGACTCTTTTAAGGTTTTGTGATGCACGTAATAAGTCCTGAGAATTCCATAGTATGGCTAGAGATGACGAAGACCTGCAGCTGGTGGGCCTACATCCAGTATGAAAAAGACCTGGCTTTGTAGAACTTCCTATGACGAGTAGATTCATAGATTAATTGAGATAGCAGTAGCAGTGATGACGCCGATGATTCGAGGATGATGATTCGTTGATGATGATCCAGAGAAGAAGACATGTGCTAGCAGACCTGTGTCGAGAAATACCTTCCTAGTTAAGAGGGAGTGTTGATGTATATGTAACTTCGGAATGTATTTCACCCATGTATTTCATATATGTATTTTGTACTCCTATAGAGATGTTATTATTCCTCTATATGGAAGTGTTTGTATTCCTATAGAGATGTTATTATTCCTCTATATGGAAGTGTCGTCATTTATATTGTAAGTGTTGTAACTTATACTTGATGGGTTATTAGACCACCTTGTTGGGGTCGGCTCTGTATAAGTCATGTGGGTCAAAGAGTTATTAGACCACCAAGTGTGGGGTCGGCCCAGATTAAGTTAACCATGGGTTAAGCTAGACATGTAGGCCCCATTAGTTTATTGGGTGGGACAGGACAAGTATAAATAGAGATTGGGATATCTCTATTTGATCATTCATTCACACACTTCTCTCATTCGGAAAGTGGCACACTTGTGAGGAGGAGGCTCTGCTGCTAGGAGAAGACTATCTCTTGTATTTTGGTTGTATCATTGCTCTATCTATCTCTGAGGAAGTTATTAGGTTTTTTCACCTTTATGGTTTTCCCCACGTAAACTCTGTGTCTCTTGTGTGCTTGCATTATTGTGTCCATGATTGATATGTTGTAGATTTGTTGTACATGTTGTTCTCTCAGTTAAGATACTAGATTAGATTGAAGTAAATTTTGAAAATTTAACACTAGAAAGAGGGTCGCTAGTGCAAGACTGTTAGAGGAAATTTATTTCCACGATGAAATTTCTCTCGGTCTCCATTTGAAACATCTCAACTAGAAAAAATAATTTATGAAGATGGTTATCAAAGTAATTTTGATTCTGAAACTGATCATATTGAGCGTTTATATGATATCCCTCATTAAGAAGTAGATAATTTCAGGAGGCATACTCGATCTTACGTCAGGAAACTTGGGGGATTATCATTAGTACCCTTACTTCCTAGAAGACAAGCTCCTAGACGGGAAATTATTCAAACTAAAGACTCTGTGCTTGTAGAATCACTAGAAGAATTAGTAGATTTATCACTACAAGACATACCAGATCCAATAAATCATCTAAGACCTAATTCTCCTGAGTCAATCACTTCTCCATATATACCAATGCTCACACCCCCACATTCACCTTGAACGCCTAGGCTCATTGCTAACATGGCTCACAATGCTAATCCACCACCTGCATGGACGAAAACAAGACCACTCAAGTTAAGAACCCATAAGTAAATGTGCAGGAAGGTTTTGCAAAAGTTGAATATGGGTTTTCATTCAAATATACAAGGGTTTATCGTGACTACATTCCAGCTCGAAAACTTGATGCTCCACACATTTCCCTTCCAGAAGTACAAGACACACAGTTGCAAGATTGGAAGACCTCTAAAGGTGTAATTGTTGAAGTAAATTTACATGGAAAAGTGTACAAGTTCGCATTTGCAGATTATGATGTCACTCATCGTGAGAAATTCCCTAGACTAGTTGTGGAAAAGTATATGGATAAGAAGTAAAGTCCAGATCCAAAGATACCAACTGTGATGGAGATCAAGGAATGGGAAAATGGACTATCAAAATTAGGGATACTGAACTTATTATAAATTATAAACTTTAGAAGAGCCCCATAAGTAAAAATGTGTGCAAAAATGTTGTTATCACAAGTACATGGGTGGGTGTCTATGCTTGAACAAGCCTATATCTATTGAAACTATGACAATCGATGTGATCACAAGGATCCTTGCTACTAGGGAATGCTGGAAAATTCTCACCATCATCATTTGTATTTGCATGCAGTGCATGTATGCACTCATCAGTATGGTAGTCTCTCGAGCACCTGGAGCCTATTTTCAGCCCCCTAGAGCCTATTTTTAGCCATCAGTAGCCCTCCTACCTAGCTAGTGTGCTTTGTTTTCATCATATGGATTAAAAATGTGCCCTACTACACCTACTTGGATTCCAACAGTTAGTTCTTGCATTGATTTCCCAGTTCATGCATTTATTGCTCAGTTTAACTGCCTGTAGCTTCCAGTTGTCTGTATCGGAGTGCCACTTGACTACTGATAGTCCTCATGCACCCTCTTTGGAGTCTCCTTCCCTACATGTGTGCTCACATGGATCAGTTAGACTCAGTTAGACTCATATTGACTCACATTTGACTATTTGTGACTACTACCACTAATTAGGGGATGTCTCTAATGCTATCCAAGCCACAACTTGAGGAGAATTTGAATCAGTTTGGAGGCATTTGAAATCATTGTATTGTACTCTCACATTTTTTCCATCTTACAACTAATGAACATGGTTACAACAGTTTTTTCCACTTCTTTGAGTTCATGTGTGAATATTGATTCAATTCTTCTTCTTCTTCTCTGCAATTCTATGAGTGAATTAGTGAGGTTTGTTCTAGCTTAGTGATTTACACCTGGATATTATCACATGGTATCATAGCAAGGTGCATCTATTCGAATTGCATCAATTGCAACAATTGTAGCAGTTTATTGAACAACTATTTTTCAATTGAGCACCAGAAGCCTCTGGATTTCCACAGCAAATCCTAGTGCCATTGCATTGAATTCACTAGATAAATCAAATGAGGTTTATCCAACTGTGAAGGATCCATTCACATGTGCTCACTGTCCTAAATCAGTGTTCTTAAGACTCTGCAACAAATCTCCATCAAAATCTACTTCTTTTATTGCAAATTATTCCATCTTCAATAGTTCGAATTCAACATCTACCATGGATCCAAATCTCACCTCCTTCAACTATTTCGAATGGAAGGAAAAGATGAACATCTTCATGAAATCGAAAATCCTTGCAAGAGTGTTTAATGGTTCTGGAGTTGATCCCATTGGAGCAGTTGAGAAATCAAAGTATCTTGATAAAATTGATGAAGCAGTTGGACTACAATTCATCAGTATATTTGATGATATACATTTTCATGTCATTAATCTCAAGACTCCTAAAGCAGTTTGGGACAAGATCGAATTGTTTTTTGGGCATAAATATGACTTGAAGGGTCACCAATTGGAAAATGAGCTTATCTCTCTGAGCCCAAGTAGTTTCGACTCAATCAATGACTTTTTCACCAAGTTTAAAAATCTGATTTCACAGTTGAAGACATATGGTATAGAGAAAGAAAAGAAGTAAATTGTCCTTTCCATTCTCTCAAAATTTGGGGCTGATTACTCAGTATTTGTCTCCACCTTTCTGTCAGCAAAGCCATCCATTCCAAATTGGAAGATTCCCACTCTTGAAGTCTTCATACAGTCTCTCTCAAAAGAGCAAGACAAACTAGTGCAAATGGGAGTGATCAAACCAAGGATGGATTCTACTCTTCAAGATGTAGAAGGGAAGAGTGAATTCCAAAGAGAAGCAAAAGATTAAAGAGAGAAATTCGAATGAGCATAAGCCAAGAGAGGCTCCCTATCAGTCAGAAGGGGCTTCGAATTCCAAGAGAGGGAAGCAAGCTCAAAAGGAGAAGAGAAAATGCCCCTATTGCAACAGGGGATTCCATCCTGAGAGTGCTTGTATGAAGAAAACAATAGATCTGATGAAAAAGATACTGGAAAAGAATACCCTTCCAGTACCAGCGAATGCTAGAAGAAAATTTGATCCAAAATATGAGGACAAGGAGAGATGCCATGCTCTCATGGCTGGTACATCTAATGATTCCTCCTTCATCATTGATTATGGAGCATCAAGACATATGTATGCTCACAAGAATCTCTTCTCTATTTTTGAATCCACTGGTGGCCCTTAAATCTTGATGGGAAATGATTCTGAGGTCTCCTCTGAGGGGATTGGAAGGATCAACATTGAGAATGGGTATTTCAGTGATGTACTCTATGTTCCTACTCTTGCAGCAAATCTACTTTTTGTCTACCAAATGAATTGTTCAAGAGTACCCAAGAAGGTCATATTCACTCCTAATGAGGTTGAGATCCAAGATATCTCCACTAGAAACATCATAGCAAAAGGTATTGATGATCACAATTCGAAACTTTATGAGTTTTCTCACTTCCTACCTTACTCAAAGTCGAATGCATTGCTCACACATGCAAATGAAGAAAGTAGACTTTGGCATGAAATATTTGGGCACCTCAACTACAAGTACTTGCAGGACATGCATAATCATGAGATGGTTGAAGGTCTACCCAAAATCAAGTTTTTTGAAGGCACCTATAAATGGTGTTTTATGAGAAAGCATCTAGAGCATAAGTTTGAGAAAGGGAATGCAAGGAGAGCCTCTCAAATTATTGAGTTGATTTAGACTGATGTTTCAGGGCCACTTCCAGATATGTATTTAAAAAAATCAAGGTATGCCTTAACTTTCACTGATGACTATTATAGATTCGGTTGGGTGTACATTATTAAATTAAAATCTGAAGTTTTTGGATATTTCAAGTTCTTTAAAGCTTATGTTGAAAAGTTTTCAGACAAAACGATCAAGGCCCTCCGCACTGATAATGGAGGAGAGTATGTGAAGGTTGAGTTCCAAACCTTTTGTGCATATGAAGGTATATAGATGCAACACACTATTACCTACACACCACAACAAAATGGTGTTGCTGTTAAGATTTAATATGCTAAGACAGAAAATAGCAGCATTACATTCCATTTTACAATAATAGCATATACAGGATCACTGAAGAAACAACAAGCATAGCATAAACACAAGAGACAGAGGTTTATCCTGGGAAACCCTCATGGGGTAGAAAACCCAGCAAAGCTTCCTCAATATAGATGACCAGCAATATACAAAGATGAAACCCTGAGACATGATCTCCTCCTCCACAATAGTAGACCTCTCCTCCATAAGTGCGCTATCCTCAAGTGAGTGTGTGTGTCAAATGAGGAACACACCTCCTCTATTTATACACTACACTGACATATCTTTTACACAAGTAGACGTAGGCTCGTATTTAACCAATGGGTTAAATACCCCACTACAACTGACTGGGCCGACCCCTCTAGGGTGGTCTAATAACCCTTTGACCCACATAACAAATACAGGGCCAACCCCCACTAGGGAAGTCTAATAACCCGAGTTACCACATTCCGACGGAGGAATAAACATCTCCGGATATACAATAAGATCTTTACGGAGGAATGAAACATCTCCGGAATAATAAAGTACAATTATAATATTCTTTGAAGTTACAATATCTCAACACTCCCCCTTAACGAGAAGGATATTATAACAACATCTGCACGAGCAAGGAGTCATCAACATCATACATGATACATCTATAAATCATTGGAAGCTTTCTCAACATCATCAGTAACTCAACCAGTTACTGGAACATCTTCAATACTGGAACATCAACATCTTCAGTACTGACTCTTTATCTTCTGTAGTACTCAAACAGCTACAACGACATCAACATCTGGATCCTCACGATCATCAGCATCATCATATCACGATCATCAGCATCGTCATCACACGATCATCAGCATCGTCATCACATGATCAGCATCATCGTCATCACACGATCAGCATAATCGTCATCACACGATGATCAGCATCATCATCACACGATCATCAGCATCGTCACACGATCATCAGCATCGTCATCACATGATCAGCAGCATCGTCATCACACGATCAGCAGCATCGTTATCACACGATCAGCATCATCATCATCACACGATCAGCAGCATCGTCATCACATGATCAGTAGCATCGTCTTCACACAATCAGCAACATCGTCATCACACGATCAGCAGCATCGTCATCACACGATCAACAGCATCGTCATCACACGATCAACAGCATCGTCATCACACGATCAACATCATCGTCATCAATACACATGATCCTTCCTTTCAGATTTACTGGATCAATTTCATCACAAATATCCTTCCTTTCGAAATTACTGGATTTACTGTCTAAGGATGATTAGTCCAACCACAATCATATTTAAGACTATCCTTCCTTTCGGAATTACTGGATTTACTGTCTAAGGATGATTAATCCTACCACAATCACATTTAAGACTATCCTTCCTGGATTTACTGTCTAAGGATGATTAATCCAACCACAATCACATTTAAGACTATCCTTCCTGGATTTACTGTCTAAGGATGATTAATCCAACCACAATCACATTTAAGACTATCCTTCCTGGATTTACTGTCTAAGGATGATTAATCCAACCACAATCACATTTAAGACTATCCTTCCTGGATTTACTGTCTAAGGATGATTAATCCAACCACAATCACATTTAAGACTATCCTTCCTGGATTTACTGTCTAAGGATGATTAATCCAATCACAATCACATTTAAGACTATCCTTCCTGGATTTACTGTCTAAGGATGATTAATCCAACCACAATCACATTTAAGACTATCCTTCCTGGATTTACTGTCTAAGGATGATTAATCCAACCATAATCACATTTAAGACTATCCTTCCTGGATTTACTGTCTAAGGATGATTAATCCAATCACAATCATTTTGAACCAAGGTCCAGGACGATGCAGTCCTATCCTCTATTCTCGGAGACACCTGTCTACGGCTCACTTTAGAACTGAAAGTCCAGGGATGATCCAATCCCCTCAAGTCCACCAAGGACTTCATTCTCGAAGACGTCACGTCTACGGCACTCTTTAGGACTGAAAGTCCAGGGATGATCCAATCCCCTCAAGTCCACCAAGGACTTCATTCTCGAAGACCTCACGTCTACGGCTCTCTTTAGGACTGAAAGTCCAGGGATGATCCAATCCCCTCAAGTCCACCAAGGACTTCATTCTCGAAGACCTCACGTCTACGACTCTCTTTAGGACTGAAAGTCCAGGGATGATCCAATCCCCTCAACTGTCCACTAAGGACTTCATTTTTGGAGACCTCACGTCTACGGCTCTCTTTAGGACTGAAAGTCCAGGGATGATCCAATCCCCTCAACTGTCCACTAAGGACTTCATTTTCGGAGACCTCACGTCTACGGCTCTCTTTAGGACTGAAAGTCTAGGGATGATCCAATCCCCTCAACTATCCACTAAGGACTTCATTCTTGGAGACCTCACGTCTACATCTCTCTTTAGGACTGAAAGTCTAGGGATGATCCAATCCCCTCAACTGTCCACTAATCTATATAGGTACAAATATCCAAGAGCATGTATCACATCAAAACATGTATACATCACTAATCAAAACATGTATACATCACACCAAAACATGTATACATCTAGCATGTATAATCAAAACATGTATACATCACATCAAAACATGTATACATCTAGCATGTATTCTCACTAATACATCTAACATCAAAACATGTATACATCACTAATCAAAACATGTATACATCTAGCATGTATTCTCACTAATACATCTAACATCAAAGGCATGTATAAGTAAAACTAAGTATTCTAAGTATAAGAGTCCTAGATCTAAATATTTCTAAGTATCTATGTGTAGAGAACAGGTTACCTCATCATCGACCTTGTTGTTTGATGAGACAATCTCATCATCAGTGACTATACTACTCCCCTTTCGAGGAGGGTCCTTGTGAACTACACCAAGCTTGTCTCGGAAGTATTCAAATTTCACTCGAGACAAAGGTTTGGTTGGTACAAATTCAAACTTTATAGTTCCTTTCTGCATCATATCTTGTTAGTTCCCTATGTTCTTTGACTTATCATGGAACACTAGATTCTATGTCATCTTGATACAACTCTATTTATCACATAGGATCACAGTTGGTTCTATCTCTAAGTCAAACAATCCTAAAGCCAAACTTCTTCACAGCTAGCAGAGCAAGCAGCCATATATTCTACTTGTGCTGAGAGCCACACTAGACTGCTTCCAGCTAAACCACGAGATCATGGCTGATCCCAGACAATAACATCCTCTCGATGTGTTCTTCCTGTCTGATACACTTTCTTCCCAATCAATCATTTGAGTAGCCATCTAGAGTCATGATCTCCAAGATAGCATAGATCAAAGTCTATCGTATCCTTTAGGTGCCTCATCACATGCTTTGCAACTATCAGGTGAACACATCTAGTTTCCACTAGATACTGACTCAAGGTGTTCACAACAAAGCATATATCTAACCTAGTATATGTTAGATACATCAATCACCCAATAATTTGATTGTACAAAGTTATATCCACTAACTCTGATGAGTCATCCCCTAACAGATTCAAGTTGGAATCCATAAGAGTGGCCATTCCAACACCTCAAGTCCTTTTAATATTTCTCATCATACTTTCCCTGGTTGAGAAAGATTCCTTCTGAGCCTTTCCATACTTCCAAAAACTATGAAGTAATGCATCAAACTAAGATCTTTCATTTTTATTTCTGCAACCATCTCGTTAGATGGTTCTACTGATATAAGCCTCAACATCATTCGAACTATGTGGTGAGTTCCTTCTTGCATCCAGTTCATCTGTGTCTAGAAGCCATATTCAACCTTGTAGCAAAGGTTGTGATCCATATCACCCATGATGATCATTAAGCTCATCAATTTACTATCGATCCTGGGTACCCATACAGAACCTAATTCACACTTCTTCTTTAGTTGCACCATTAAGAGAATGGTCTTATCTATCCACTTGGAGCAAACATCTTATCATGATTCTCTTCCTCTTTCTAAGAGAATATTCTAGCCATGAGCCTTCTATAGTGTGTTTGATTTGTAAATCCTTTTGTTGAACATCCATTGCTTGTTAATTGTTCATCATGATCTTTCCTACAAATCAAAATTAAGTACATGATTAGTAATACTTCATAATCATCAAATCATGTTGACATGATAACCTATTATGCATACAGATATCATTTTCATAGTTATGCGACTATCTTGACCAATACTTTGGCACAACACTTTCCCATATCCTGTATGCATACAGTGGCTATCTAGATGCCTTCCATCTCTACCAGAACATACTATCGAGAGTGTGCATAGCTCTCAGCATGTCAGCAAAGAGGTTTCATTCTAGACAAGCAACAATGGAATGTTTGTCCAACTTACCAATCACATGCATATTAGTAGTATACTGTTCAATGCTCTATGAATGTTTACACTCAGCATCATATATTCTAGGAATACAAATATGCATACAACCTATTACAGGCAATATCATTTACTATTTCAAATAACAACTCAAATACTTATCTTTTATGTTTGTGTGGTTGCCTCCCGCTTGATCTTCTGTATGTCTTTTGAACTTCTATTCATTTTGTACCACTGTGCATGTTCAAGTGTCATCCTCATGATCTCATACACAAACATACACCCATTAGTATGTTCTAAATGTTATCAAAACATTATAGTTCTAAATAATCTTGAAAATGTATAGTCATGATTATAGTTAATAAACATTAGTATTCAATATTTCAGGTAAGTCTTCTTTTACTCATGCATATCATCAATCAAGATAAAAGACATAATATGCATAATCCCTTGATTACTAACTTTATGAATAAGCATAACCAATCATACCAAGTATACTTACATAAGGGATCCTAACACAAGGTAAGATTCATGGGAAACATACCTGGATTAGTATACCTACTTAGTTATGTACAACATACCTAAACAATCTCTTCAATGATTTAGAGATCCTGAGATAAAACCTGCATGTCTCATAGGTTAAGCATAATATAACAAAGTCATACATACCTCGTAAGTAGAACAAATATTATGGATGAGTCTTTGTCTTCATGTTTTCATGGTCATGGAACCTGATTTGTCTTTTGTGATGTACCTGTATGTTGTTAGCAGACAACATCAACCTCACACAACACCATAATGCATTAGTACAATCATATAACCCTAATCAATGAATGTCTTCGATCATTCACATGCATTCATATTGTTACTAGGGTGATAAGACAATTCTAACATTAATCAAGATTGTACTAATAAATAACATGAAGACAAAACACATTATGAACTTAATCAAGAATCATATTTCAAGACATACCTGAACCTCCTTAAGTCATGCCTGTCGAGAATTCTTGTAGTCTTCTTATGTAAGGCCTTAGCCTCAACTCCCCCTGAAACTTGGTCTGGAGCTTGATTAGGGTTTGCTGGAGAAACCCTAAAAATTCAATCTTTGACTTTCACACTTTCGAATGAATGGAAGGACGTGTCTTGCTGGGCTGATCAAACTAGCATACTTCAATTTTGAAATCTCCAAAAATTTGACCCCTCAAAATTGCTTTTGAAACTTCTGGATCTTCTGGACAGGATCCCAAACTAGGGTTTGATGAAGCCCACCCTTATTCTCAATGAAAAGGTTTGATCCAAGGCTCTAAACTCTTATTTTTCTGAGGAGCTTCCAGCCGTGGTTATAGACTTCAAAAATTCCAACTTTTGCTGAAGCCCTAATTTTCCATCTTTCCGATCAAGATCCCGAGCTAGGGTTTAATCTTGGTCTCTGAATTTCAATTTTCCTGAGTAGCATTCAGCCATGGATTCCAATTTCAAGAATTCTAACTTTCCCCGAAAACCTAAATTCTGGAAGTCATGAATAAAGGTGGTCCAAAAATAATTCTGTTTTGACAGAATTATGTACCTGATTGTTTCTGCTATAACTTTGAAATTTTTGCTCCACAGGGTCTGAAAACTTTTTCTGCAGTAGTTTGACCTGTCATCTTTCCATCCTGATAGGTCTGACCTCAATTGGATTTTCTGAGAGAGAGTTATGCTAAGTGTCGCAACGTGACCTGTTTATGGGATAAAACAGTAGAGCGAACTTGTACGGAGTGCCACGTGTCACTGTTTGAACTTCGGCCTCTGAAAACTTTTCTTGAGATATCTCTCCCTATCATATTTCCATCTTGATAGGTTTGACCTCAATTGGACTCTCTGAGAGAGAGTTATTCCAAGTGTCGCAACGTGACCTATTTATGGGATAAAACAGGAGAGCAAACTTGTACGGTGTTCCACATGTCACTGGTTCACCTTCGGCCTTTGAAAAAGTTTACTGAGATTTTACAGTCTATGTACTACCTGTCACCTTTTACGAAATTTCATTTGGAGCTTCCTAGCCCACGTTATGACCTTTTTTCCAAGGTCACCTGATTTTGACTGAGATCTGGAAGAGTCAGAAACCCTAACTTGTATTGATCATAACTCATAAAGTACAACGAAACTGAGGGTGCCCTTTGGACACAAGGTACCTGGGGATGTTATCTTCGACCTGTAAATGTTTCAGACCCTGAACCTTCTCAAAAATTGATTTATATAGAAAGTTCCACGATGATTGGTTTTTGCTATGTAAAACCCTAACCTTCAAATTGTCGTAAGTAAAGCAAGTGTCGTAAGTGCCATACCTTGTCTTCCTTCAGGTTAGCTCTGATACCATGTTAAGATTTAATATGCTAAGACATAAAATAGCAGCATTACATTCCATTTTACAATAAAAGCATATACAGGATCACTGAAGAAACAACAAGCATAGCATAAACACAAGAGACAGAGATTTATCCTGGGAAACCCTCATGGGGTAGAAAACCCAGCAAAGCTTCCTCAATATAGATGACCAGCAATATACAAAGATGAAAGCATGAGACATGATCTCCTCCTCCACAATAGCAGACCTCTCCTCCATAAGTGCGCTATCCTCAAGTGAGTGTGTGTGTCAAATGAGGAACACACCTCCTCTATTTATACACTACACTGACATATCTTTTACACAAGTACACGTAGGCTTGTATTTAACCAATGGGATAAATACCCCACTACAACTGACTGGGCCGACCCCTCTAGGGTGTTCTAATAACCCTTTGACCCACATAACAAATACAGGGCCGACCCCCACTAGGGAAGTCTAATAACCCGAGTTACCACATTCTGACGGAGGAATAAACATATCCGGATATACAATAAGATCTTTACGGAGGAATGAAACATATCCAGAATAATAAAGTACAATTAAAATATTCTTTGAAGTTACAATATCTCAACAGTTGCAAAGAGAAAGAACGTAACCTTAAAGGAGATGGCAACCTGTATGCTAGAGTCTAAAGCATTGCATCCTATTCTTTGGGCAGAAGCCATCAATTGTGTTGCTTACCTACAGAATAGAGTCCCTCACAAAGGACTGACAGGGATGAATCCTTTCGAAGGATGGATGGGTTACAAACCTGATGTATCTCATCTCAGAGTGTTTGGATATAGATCTTGGGCTCAGATTCCAACAGAGAAAATGAGAGCCCTAGATTCTCAGAGTAGAGAGTGTATACGGGTGGGTTATGCACTAAGTGAAAAGGCCTACAAACTTCTTGATCCTTCTACTATGCAAATATTCCTTGAAAGGAGTGTTCGGTTTGAGGAATGGCCTCTACATGATGCTCACCGTGTTGAGAAAAGCAGTTTTCCTACCACACCACCATTGCTTGATGAGAAAGATAGTGAAGCTTCATCTTATGATAGTTTAGATTCATATTTTGAAAGTGACAGTGATTAAGTACGAATGCTAGATCCAGATCCACAACAACCTGAAGATCTAGAAACTGATAGTGAACATGAGCGAATGTTAGATCCAGATCCACAAGAACTTGAAGAACTAGCACCTGACAGTGAAGATGAGGAAATGGTTCATCCAGATCTACAACCTGATGATCCTCCTCTTCCGAGATGGGCAGCCACAACTATTAGATCTGTTGGTGATCTTGTTGGTGATGCACTTGATCAATGGAGAACCAGATCTGATTTTCAGAATGGAAGGTTCCATCCTTCTCACATTAATCATTCTAACAATGATCCATTCCTTGTCGATAGATCCTTCTTCGGTAAAGAAATTCACTTGCCTCCTTCTAGGGTGAGTGATGCCATGCTACATTAGCATATTACAATCTATTTTGTGGGGGGGATCTCTTCCCACTGTGTTTTCCCTCTTTCCTCACTTTATTTATTTAGATTGTTGTACAGGGTGACCTTTGGTCTCAGTTACCATGGCCCTACTTTTTTAGTTACTTCCTCATAGTTTGGCTTGCGACGGGGTGTTGGAATATTCTCACCATCATCATTTGTATTTGCATGCATGCATCCAGTCATCAATATAGTAGTCTCCCCAGCACTAGGATCCTATTTTAAGCCCCTTAGAGCCTTTTTTTATCCATCAGTAACCCTCCTACCTACCTAGTGCACCTTTTTTTCATCATCTAGATTACAAATGCACCCTAGTACACCTACTTGGATTCCAACAGTCAGTTCTTGCATTGATTGCCTAGTTCATGAATTTATTGCTCAGTTTAAATGCCTGTAGCTTCCAGTTATCTGTATCGAAGTGCCACTTGACTAATGACAGTCCTCATGCGCCCTTCTTGGAGTCTCATTCCCTACATTTGTGCTCACATGGCTCAATTAGACTCATATTCACTGAAATTTGACTATTTGTGACTACTACAATTGATTGGGTGAATCCACATTTGGCCCTTAAAATCTTGATGGGAAATAATTCTGAGGTCTCCTCTAAGGGGATTGGAAGGATCAACATTGAGCATGGGTATTTTAGTGATGTACTCTATGTTCGTACTCTTGCAGCAAATCTACTTTTTGACTACCAAATGAATCGTACAGGAGTACCCAAGAAGGTCATCTTCACTCCTAATGAGGTTGAGATCCAATATATCTCCACTGGAAACATCATAGCAAAAGGTATTGCTGATCACAATTCGAAACTCAATGAGTTTTCTCACTTCCTACCTTACTCAAATTCGAATGCATTTCTCACACATGCAAATGAAGAAAGTAGACTTTGGCATGAAAGATTTGGGCACCTAAACTACAAGTACTTGCAGGACATGCACAATCATGAGATGGTTGAAGGTCTACCCACGATCAATTTTCCAAAGGAACCTGTAAAGGGTGTTTGATGGGAAAGAATCCAAAGCATAAGTTTGAGAAAGGGAAGGCGAGGAGAGCCTCTCAACCTCTTGAGATGATTCACGGTGATGTTTCAGGGCCACTTCTAGATCTATCTTTAAACAAAGCAAGGTATATCTTAACTTTCATTGATGACTATTATAGATTTAGTTGGGTGTAATTTCTCAAATTAAAATATGAAGTTTGATATTTCAAGTTCTTTAAAGCTTATGTTGAAAGGTTTTCTGACAAAAAGATCAAGGCCCTCCACACTAATAATGGAGGAGAGTATGTGAAGGTTGAGTTGCAAACCTTTTGTGCATATGAAGGTATAAAGATGCAACATACTGTTCCCTACACACCACAACAAAATGGTGTTGTAGAGAGAAAGAACATAACCTTAAACGAGATGGAAACCTGTATGCTAGAGTCTAAAGGATTGCATCCTAGTCTTTAGGCAGAGGCCATCAATTGTGTTGCTTACCTTCATAATAGATTCCCTCAAAAAGGACTGAAAGGGAATACTCCTTTCAAAGGATGGATGCGTTACAAACCTGATGTATCTCACCTCAGAGTGTTTGGAGCTAGAGCTTCGGCTTAGATTCCAACAGAGAAAAGGAGAGCCCTATATTCTCAGAGCAGAGACTATATACTAGTGCGTTATGCACTAAGTGTGAAGACCTACAAACTTCTTGATCCTTCTACTATGAAAACATTCCTTGAAAGGAGTGTTTAGTTTGAGGAATGTCCCCTACATGATGCTCATCTTGTTGGGAAAAGCGATTTTCCTACCACACCAACATTGCTTGACGAGCAAGAGAGATAAGCTTTATCTTATGATAGTTCCATATTCGTAAAATGACATTGATTAAGTGCGAATTCTAGATCCATATCCATAAGAACCTGAAGATCTAGCAACTGATAGTGAAGATGAGTGAAGGTTAGATCCAGATCCACAAGAACTTGAAGATATATCACCTTACAATGAATATGAACAAATGGTTCATCCATATCTACAACTTGATGATCCTCCTCTTCTGAGATGGGAGCCACAACTCTTAGATATGCCAATGACATTTTTGGTGATTCATTTGATCCAAGGAGAACCATATCTGATTTTCAGAATGGAAGGTTTCATCCTTCTCACATTGATCATTCTGACATTGATCCATTCCTTTCCGAAAGATCCTTCTTCGGTAAAGAAGGTCACTTGCCTCCATCTGGGGTGAGTGATGCCATGCTACATTATCATCTTATAATATATTTTGGGGGGGGGCTTTCTTCCCACAGGGTTTTCCCTCTTTCTTCACTCTATTTATTTAGATTGTTGTACGGGGTGACCTTTGGTCTCAGTTACCAGGGCCCTACTTTTTCAGTTACTTCCTCATAGTTTGGCTTGTGGGGGGGTGTTGGAATATTCTCACCATCATCATTTGTATTTGCATGCATTATATGCATTCTGCATGCATGCATGCATACTGCATCCATCCAGTCATCACTATGGTAGTCTCCCCTGCACCTGCAGCCTATTTTCATCCCCCTACACCCTATTTTTATCAATCTGCAACCATTCTACCTACATAGTGCACCTTGTTTTCAGCATCTAGATTAAAAATGCGCCCTACTACACTTACTTGGATTCCAACAGTCAGTTCTTGCATTGATTGCCCAGTTCCTGCATTTATTGCTCAATTTAACTGCCTATAGCTTCTAGTTGTCTGTATTAGAGTGCCACTTGACTATTGACTGCGCCCTCCTTGGAGTCTCCTTCCCTACATTTATGCTCACATGGATCAATTAGACTCATATTGACTGACATTTGACTATTTGTGACTACTACCACTGATTGAGTGATGTCTCCAATGTTATCCAAGCCACAACTTGAAAAGAATTCGAATCACCTTGGAGGCATTCGAATTCATTGTATTGTACTGTCACTTCTTTTCCATCTTACAGCCGATGAACATGATTACAATAGTTTTTCCACTTCTTTGGGTTCATGTGTGAATATTGATTCAATTCTTCTTCTTCTTCTCTGAAATTCTATGAGTGAATTAGTGAGGTTTGTTCTAGCTAAGTGATTTACACTTGCAGATTATCATAGGGAAGATGTAAGTCTCCTCACGAGGAGAATTCAAGAAAAGGATCTTGGAAAGAAGATGGCTGAGAAATATGGAACTCAACGAACAAGCATAGGATTTTCAGTCACACAAATAAAGAATAATGAAGTAATATTCACTGCTCAGTTACTAGCATGAAAAATGTTTCGAAAGAGTCATGAGGACCAATTCTCAACGAAAATCATTACTGCGGCAGAAAAATGTGGGGATGGATTCCAGATGAATTGGGCAACATTTTTGTTGAATGAATTTCTTGACGACTTCCTGAAAGCACAAGAAAAAGGTAATCCCTTTCTTTATACTTGTTTATTAATTTTTGTTGCACTCAAAAGATGGAAGGAACTCAAGGGGAGTCAATTCTTTGACAAAAATAGGAGGCCCTTCCAAGTTGCAAGATATACCAACATGTGGTTTACCAACATTGCCAGTAGATAAACAAAAAAGAATATCATTTTTTTCTTATTTTGTGAGGAAATCATATTCATATTACGAGAGACTCCATGCATACCACCTCATATAGTCAAAGCATACAAGGGGATCATGCGTTTCAAAATTTGAATGCATAATACATACATACAAGCAAAAAGGGACCCTAGCAAATGGTGGTTTCCTACTATGTGTATTTGTTCTTAGGAAGATATTGCAAAACTTGTTCAAGAATGGGTTACAAAATGGAGAGTTCGATTAACAAAAGAGGAAGAGGTAGCATAGTAGGAACATTAAGAAAAATCAACTCCCTAAATAGAGGAAACTATCCACTCAGAAACTCTTCTTAATTCTACACAGCAGTCTGCGCAAGCCGAAAAGAGGAAATAAATGATTCAGCATTAAGGCCCTTCAAAGAAGAAAAGAAAAGCATTTAAACCCAGCTCTGCTCAAACATTGATGACATATGACATTCAAAAAAATGCCATAGAACTCAGGAATGATGTTGAAGAAGCCATTAAGAATGTGATTATGAAAAAGTGATATGGAAGAACTCACTTCACAGCAAGAAAGAATCTTGCTAAAAATCAATGAGAAGTTTGTGGCAATGGAGAATCCGATACAGACAAACGAGGGAGAATTGAAAAATGTCCAAGAAACGTCTAACAGATCGCAATCACACCCCATCTTGCAGATGAAGGAAACTGATCCTTACGAAATACTAAAGATCTTGTATGTATCCTTAACGCTTCCCACTCAAGGGATCCAGGATAAGGTGAGTCATATAGAACTAACTATGTCACACTTACCTTTGAATGAGTTGCATGCATTGCATACATCTATTGCACATGAGATACAATGGAGACATGAAGTTGTTATAGTTGAATGGTACAAAATCCAAAGTGAGAAAGAAGTCCTACAAGAAGAATGTTCCAATGTGAAAATACAAAGAGAAACACTTGCATAAAATACATTGAAATTGGAAGAGGAAGCAAGAGAAGTAGTTACAAGAACTAATCATCTGGAGCAGGAAGTAAAGAAAGTACAACAAAACACATTGAATTTACAAAAGGAAGTATAAGAGGTGTTCAACACTCTTCCATAGGTTCAAGGAAATGAAGATACTTCTTTAGAAAGAAAAATGGTAAATATAAGGGAGTTTATTCAAGGGATGCAAATCAAAATTGAAGAATTATCACTGAAACAAATTATAGGAACACCTCCAGAAGTCAGAGAAGAACATGAAAGCATAATAGAAAGGCTAAACATTGTAGTTGAGAACATTAAGACCTTGGAGATGAAGTGTACATAGCTACATGACGAAAGTGTTCAATTGTGGACAAAATTGGTTGGAAATGAGTAGCTAAGGGAAGTAAACTAGAGGCTGCAAACTGGACAAGAACTAGAGAAAAAGATCAGTGATAGTTTGGTCTCCTTACCTATCGGTGAGAAAAAAAACAAAATGGGAGAATGCAAAAAGCAACAACAAGAAATAAAATTCAAGAGGAACAACAGAATTTGATTGAAAGGCTTCGACCTCTACAGGAAGAAGCCTCCAACATCATATAATATTTTACACAGTTACAAGGGGAAATAAAAGAAACAATTGATGATTGCTTAGAAACTCTAGAATCATTCTCTAGTGAAAAGATAGAAGAAACTATTATGGCCAAAGAGGAGGTAGTGAAGAGAAAAGTTGCAGCTGTAAAGATAAATGTGCAAAAGATCAAAACTATTGTACATTCAGAAACATAAGTGGAAAATAAATAGCAAAAGGATAAAGCATAGAAATAGGGATATTTATCTGTCATGTCCCCTCCCTAGTGACCTTGGTCACCACTTGGATCCTCCTATCCCTAGGGGTCTAAGTTCATAATTAATTGAGAAATTAATTAATTGGGGAAGTTTTGAGGCAATTACACCATAGTAGTTAATTAATTATTGGATAATTAATTAATTGCTTAGTTAAATTATTTGTGAGTTGTATTATTGTCATTTAAATGATTATTACTAATAAATGTGCCAAGTGGTTGATGACTTGGATAGGAAATTCGAATTGGTCAAGTAAGGCAAACTTGCCTAAGTGATAAATCTCAGAAAAGCTAAGGAATCTAGTGGAGACAAGCTGGCCAGGTGCACCAAGATGGAAACTGACAAAAGCTGAAAAAATCGAGAAAAAGTAGGAAAGTAGAAAGTAAATAAAGTGGAGAAAGCAAGAAAAGTAGTCAGAAAAGAATAGCAATAATGCAGAAAAGCTAACCTAGGCGCACTTGCTAATGTGAGTGGAGGAAGACAAAAGAAGGCAATTTTTTCTAGTCATAAGTTTCCATTCCTGTCAAGGAATGCGCCCTCCTTCACCCACACGTGTGGCTAGCTTTAGAAATAAGTCATCTCTCCTATTTAACAATGTTTCTAACTCCATATCTCACTTTTGATCATTTATATTTTCTCATGACAGCTCTGATGCTTCTCTAGTTGAGTGATGTGCCTCAACTGTGCTTCTTGGGTGATGTGCCCCAAGGCCCATAGTTTCTAGTGAGTGTTGTGTAGTTTCATATCATGATATTGCAGCCATTAGCATATGCTTCCATCCTCCATTGAAGATCCTCAGTTATTTGGAGAATAGGATTCCTCCAATAGTGATTCTACAGCTAGTTTTGGTGAAGATTCATCCATTGAAGAAGATAGATCTTGGGAGTGCACCCAAGTGATGAATGAGAGTTGATACAGCCATTTCTTGCAGACATCATAGGTTTTCAAGATCAATAACCAGCTTCAGATCAGATCCATACTTCTCTTCTCACTCATTCTCACATTCACAACTAAATCTAGAGGAGTTTTCCTTGGAGGAGAGGGATGACTTAGTGAATGCTCCCCAGTCAAGTGCAGAAGCTCAGTAAGCCGAAAATTACAGTCATATGACCTGTAGATCACCTAATCCTAACTCCATAGCAGAGCCACAGTAATCTTCTAATTCTTCTCTTCATTCTCCATCAAATGTAATGAATATTTAGCCTATGAGGTACTGTTGTTTTGGAAGGCAATTAAATCAATAGAAGAAGAGTTATGATATATTATTTTCAACCTTTATCTATTAATTATATTATACCAGAGCCTTATTTAATGTCATAACATATTTTATCATTTATTGGAGCAGTTTGATGGATTAAAATGCAAGACTAACTAGTTGGGTGCTTATTCTAGACTAGTTTCACCATATTTACTGCTAAATCTTTTCTGAGAATCCATTTTGCATTCTGTCAGTTGGAGGAGGTTGATCAATCAGTATAATATCCATATCAGTCCCTTTAATAATAATTTGGATGCTTTTAGCCTCGTTTTGGAAATCCTATAATTTGACTAGCTCAACAGTCCACAGTGTGCAATTAAGCCCCAAATTACTCCAAACCTTTCCAAGTTCACCTAGTCTTCATTCCAACATATTTTATGAGTTAAATGACTGATAATATATCTACCCTCTACCCCAGTATCACCCTACCTATCTAGTTTGCATATGTCAGCTACCTAGGGAGCCTCAAAGTAAGCAACCGTGTGCACCACTGTTGCTAAAAAGTGAATGGTTTTGGTACTTAGTGCAAAGGACACATCTATTCTGACCTTCAGACCTAATGCTGCACCTAATTCCATATATTTTCCAGAATTAAAATTTCAGCCTACCAAACTCACGTTGAGCCTTAGTCCCCGTCACTAACTACCCACCCTGCTCAGAACATTGTCAGGGAAAATCACTAGTAATTTTGGTAAAAAATTAAATTGGAGTTAATATCTTGGTCAAATATTACCAAGGATATTACATTATCCATGTGACTATTGATTCTATATCAACGCAAAACAAAATAAAGGATAACCTATAATTGTGCAATAATGGCACCTCTTTGCCATTGATTTCAAAGGGGGAGAAAAAGCATGAAGTTGAAGAACATGATGCAGAATCATGAGGAAAAAGAGCATGAAGTTGATCAGGGAGAAATGGCACTAAAAGCAGAGCATGAAGCTAGAATCTGATCAGGAGAAGAAATAACATGAAGTTGAAAGAACATCATAGACCATGCATAAGTAGAGTAAGAATTATCATGAATCATATGGTCTGTGCAAAATTAATAGAAAACAGAAGAAGCATTGATAGTAGAATGTGCAGATGTCAAAGGTTCAAACTATCAAGGAAAACAGGGGGTGTTAACACCCAAAAATTGTTCACCTAGCTCATCCCCCTAGTCACATTACCCATTCATTCGTTCTTCGTACATATTTGGCCTCCAAAAACCCAAAAATCCCTAAGTTGGTAACAAAATGGGTAAAAAATCATTATTTCCCTCAACAATTAATTAAAATCCTCCAAAAAAGGTCAAAATCTCCAAAACATGGGCCAAAATCCTCCAAAAAGGGTAAAAATACCCAAAAAATAAAAATAAAAGAAAAGGAAAAAGGTGAAATAGTCAAAATAAAAGAAAAATGAGGGAAACCATCAAATACTACGGGCCAATACTATTGGCCTCCCAATACCACTAACTAATACAAGTGGATTCCCAATACCATCGGCCAATACTAGTGGCTTCCCAATACCATAGGACAATACACCACTACCCAAAATTACTATAAAAAGGTGGTGAAGCCACCCATTTCACAACATCACAACATTCACTCTTCCCTACGGTTATGTGTGCGAAATTTCCACTAAAACCATAACCTCCCTTTGAGCTTGAGTTTCCCCATTCTGGTTGAGTTTTGTCCACCATTCAAGCATTCAAAGAAGAGCAAGTAACATTGGAGACCCGGAGCACCACCCTTCATATGGTTGTAAGGGCCCCAATCTACTCATCACTTTGAGGTAACTAAATATTGTAAACCATTGTTTATAATAGAAAAAAATATTATTTGATTCTCATGGCATATCTATGGGTATTTAGCATTTTAGTTTAGATTTTTATTTTACTATCATAATTTCCAACATTTTTACTTTCTTACTTTCTATTTGTACTCACACACTACCCATTCACGAACTATTACCAAGGGTTCTATAACCCTTATTAATTGTCCTTTTGCACTAGCTTATGTGGAAACACTTGTTAACACCCAAAATTGTTCACCTAGATCACCCCCCTAGTCACATAACCCATTTATCCCTTTTTCCTACATTTTTGGCCTTCAAAAACCCAAAAATCCCTAAGTTGGTAACCAAATGGGAAAAAGGTGAATTGTTTCCCTAAAAAATAATTAAATTCCTTAAAAAAAGTCAAAATCTCCAAAAAGAAAATAAAATAAAAAAGAAAAAGAGGAAATTATTCAAAATAAAGGAAAAAGGAGGGAAAACAAAAAATACCATGAACCAATACTAGTGGTTTCCCAATACCATGAGCCAATACTCCACCACCCAAAAATGATATAAAAAGGTGATGTAGGCCCCCCATTTTACATGATTCACTCTTCCTACAATTACTCTACCAAAATTCCCATTAAAACCCCAGCTTCCCTTTGAGCTTGTGTTTCCCCTTCTTGGTTGAGTTTCAGCCAAGTCTAGAGAATTTGGAGAAGAGAAAGGAACCTCGGAGACCTGGCACCACTCTCTGTATGACTGCGAGGGCCCCATATACTCAAATTTTTAGGTACCTACATATTGTAAATCCATTTTATAGCATAATATAAAATCAACATTTGATTCATGGGTTCCAGTTTATTTATTGTTTTACTGTAATAATCATTTAGTTTAGTTGTTGTTTTATTTCCATTTGCATGCACACACAACAATATTCACGACCTGTTACTAAGTATCTCACAGCTCTTAGTAAGTGCGTTTCTCCACTAGCTCGTGTGAAAACACTAACTACAATTTTGGAGACTCCTACCAGGTTCGATATCGGTATATCTGTGGTTTCTTTTGACCATCCTTACCTATTTGTTTTTCATTTTATCTTGCTTGGTTTGTTTTATTTTTAGGAGATCTATGGATCTAGGCCATGATCCCTACCAGATCTCTCCATTTCGAGTCAGATTTGTGCTCTATTGGTCACCATTTATCATATCCACATCCAATGATGCTAATGTGGTCAGAATCTGATCACATAGTGTGGAGACATATCATTTCCAAACTTGTCGTCCGTACATAAATCTAAAAATTACACATTTTCAAACTCAGATATTTTGGCCTCTGAGACTCGAAATTGAGTGCTTTTTTTTAGATTAGTTATTTTTTCAAGAAGAATTCCAATCTGTATTTTGTTTTTAAAAGTTTTGCATAAAATGTTACAGAAATTCGTCTAAGTGTTGTTGCACCATTTGCATGCATTTTTATTCTTCCAGAAGTCAATTTTTACATTTGAAAAGAAAAAAGTTAAAATTTTTATTTCAGTTTTAGTTATTTACTTCAGCATTTACTTTTGGCAACATTGGTTTTACACCACTTGTGCACCCACACACTCCATATAATTAAAGTGAGACTAAAATAAGTTTAATTGAACAAACATTAACCCCACTTGGGGAGCTAAAAACAACTTTGTAGCCAGGTAGGACATTGGGGTTAGGCATCCAAATAAAACCCCCTCTGTCATACACATTTGAGAAATAGTTGTTGTTTTTTAGGGATCAACTTACTTATTATGACCCCAATGCGCCCACTACACCAAAGAATGTCCTCCCCATGGTCAACCAACCTGTATTTGGTGTGTCCGCCCCTTTGATTTCCCACATGTGGCTTGGCTTTATTCAGAGGCTCTAATGGTCTCCACATTTCATGTTGTACCTCCTCCTCTTCCAACTGTTGAGATCACTAAATTGTGCACCATTTTGTCAAGTAAATCAATCCCTGACTCACATGCCACCACTTCATCAGCACCTCAACCGTCACCTCAGTCTCAACCGCCATTGGTACCTAGCCACGTGGGAGCCACACCAATCCACACAATCCCTTTCTTGTTTCCACCATCAAGGGTAGTAACTATGCCCGTCATGGCCACACTAAATCTCCCGAGATTGACATTAGGAATTCCCGTATGGTACTTACCTACCCCTAATCCCACTCTGATGCCACAAGTCATTCTTCAACCGGTACAACCGATCACCACCGCCAATCACCCACCTCCCGGTGTGTCGACAACAACCTCCTCCAACACTACCCCTCAGTCTTCCAAAAATGATGGGGAAAAACCACCCAAATCAACACTGTGGCAAATGCGACTAAAGGTGTGAACCCCCCTCCTCCAGCATGAGCACCCCCGAAATGTGCTTTGTGCAATGTTTTCAGTCATGCTACCCATAATTATCCGCACTTGCTTCAACTTGAAAATCATATGCAGACCTTGGAGGATGGCATGAACATCCCGATTGTTCAATTGCCAGCCCCTCCTCAGTCTTCCAAGAGGGATGGAGGAAAATCCATGCAAACCAATTCCTTGGCAACTGCGAAGAAAGTCGTGACCCCCCCCCCCCCATCCCACATGAGCAGCCCCCAAATGTGGTTTGTGTGATGTTTTGGGTCACGCTACCCATAATTTTTTGCACTTGTACGACCTTCAAAGTCATATTCATACCTTGGAGGATGACACGAACATCTCTATTGTTCAATTTCCAGCCCCTCCTCAGACGTGTAACAAATCATTGCTCACCAACCAGGTGTGTGCCATCTGCGACATCTACAGTCATTACTCCCACCACAACTGTGATTTACCTGAATATGAGTTGGTACTTCATGAACTATGCCAGTTGTCTTTAGAATCGCCCATTACTGTCATTGAGTAGATCCACCCACCTAAATCCTCCTCATCGATTGAGGTTAACACCATTTACATGGTTTCCACTGGAGAACCCTCTGTCCTGTTGGTCCCTTTCACTGATCCCTCTGACCCACATGTTCAACCTTTTCAAATCGATGAGGAAACCACATGTCCATAGCATGGAGGCATGCCCAAAAAATTTCCTACTCATCATCATCATCATTATCGTCGGCGATATTGGGGGAATATACCCTGCAAGGGGAATCCCCCATCATCATATCATCAATTAAGTGTTCCACCATGTTCATTAGCCTCATGGTACACCCCTTTCTGTTACAAAAATAGGATCGTAGAGCAACAAAAATAAACACAAATGCAAATATAATCACACATACACATTACAAGAGAGACACAGATATATCGTGGTTCACCCAAATGGTCTACGTCCACACTGAAGTTGCCAGTCCTTATTATTATACCATCCAACAAAGTGAAGGGATACAAGCTACAGCACAACTGCTGCACTTCCTCTTCACTGTCTCACAGTCTCTCTTCTTGATCTCACAGATGTTTACCATGCATAATACCTAATACATCAACCCTAGCCGTGTTACAATGTCTTTCTTTTATAAGGGAAATACAATGGGAAAATACCACGGGTTACCCAAAACCATGGGCCTGAAATCTGTTGGTGAAATAGCCCAAAATATTTTCTTGGGGGCACTGCCCCTAAACACCCGATGGGGGCCCGCTAGCCCCCAGACCCCCTAGGGATCGTGCCACGATCATAACCAAACCTTGGGTTCAAAAATGGATGAATCATCATCTATGAGACCAGAATATTAGGCTCCACAACCAACAATCTCCCACTTGGAGACTGATAACAACAACTCCACCGTTGCTGCACTTGTTGGACTTGGACTTGGCAAATTTCTCTGCTTCACCTTCATGCTAAAAGGACAACTAAAACCGAGCAAGAACTCAATTTCTCTCTGGTCACTACCTTCATGAACATGTCTGCAGGATTCTGTCTAGTGTGTATCTTTTCCAACTTCAACGGTTCATCTTCCAGAACAGAGCATATGAAATGGTACTCGAGCTGTATATGTTTAGTCTTGGAATGGAATGCTGAGTTCTTTGCAAGATGAATGGCACTCTGGCTATCACTATACAACCTGTTATAGCTAGGGTTTTCACCCTAGCTTGTGCAAATGAGCACCTACCAAGGAGAAGGGCCTCCTTAGTAGCAGTTCAGTAAAATAGTAAATTTAAACAGTATGAAATCTAAGCTAACATGTGTATTAACATAAATAAAAGACAATGAAAATATAAGAGAAATTTTTCTTTTGTATTATGGTATGACCAAAGTTACATTTACCTCAGATATGGAGGTTGGTGGAGCTCTTGCAGTAGCCTAGGAGGGATGCTTCCGTGCTCCAATGGGTTCCTTCTCCTTCTCCAAGGTGTTTGGATAATGGGCCAAAAGGGGCACTCAAATGGGAAACTAGCTCAAATGGTAAGCTAGGGTTTCAAGAGTGATTTTGGCAGAGTGAGGATAGGATAGATTGTGGATGTGAAATGGGGAGCCTCCATCACCTATTTATAGGTTTTTTAGTGGTGAAGTGTTGACCCATGGTTTTTGAAACCATATGTGTTGCTTGGTTTTTCAACCAAGCATGTGCAAGGATGCACCTGCTAACTAGTAGCAGCAGTCTCAATAAAAGTATGTAAAAACTAATTTAACCAAATCTAACATTAACATATGTAAGAGAAATAAAAAACTGAATTTAAGAACATAAGTAATAAGATCTATGGAAAAACAATAACTTGAAAAATATTTGATTTTGTATTACCTCAAATGGTGAGGATGATGGGTGTTGAGCAACTCCAAGGTTGAGAAGCTCCAATATCCAATGGCCTCTTCTTCTCCAAAGCTTCAATGGGGATCTTCAAACTCGAAATGGGAGGCAATGGCTCTCAAAGGGAATTTGGCAGCATAAGGATAGGATGAAATGTGGATGAAAAGTGAGGAGCCCCTATCACCTTTTTATAGTTTTTGGTGATGGGGAATACCATTATGGTTTTAAGGAAACCAATGGTATTAACCAACATGGTTTAGGTCTCTTCTTCCATCTTTTTCCTTTTTTGAATATTTTAAATATTTATAT
The DNA here is from genome assembly GCA_027924585.1 of Larix kaempferi. Classification (NCBI taxonomy): domain Eukaryota; kingdom Viridiplantae; phylum Streptophyta; class Pinopsida; order Pinales; family Pinaceae; genus Larix; species Larix kaempferi. Next base: position 7,875,244 of record BSBM01000963.1, on the reverse strand, counting down.
TCCCTTTTAATATTTTTTGGGAATTTTGAACCTTTTTTTAGGGTTTTTGGTGTTTTTTGAAGAAAAATGTATATTTTGAGGGGAAAAAGGTGTATTTGTGGCCTTTTTGGTGACCTTTTGATGGTTTTAGAGGCTCAAATGGTGAAAAAGTGGACAAATGGGTCATGTAAATAAGGGAATGCGCTAGTGAGCACTTTGTGGGTGTTAACAGATTTCCCCCTGATGTGTGAGGGCAGGAGCTCATCGTATGGCCGATAGGAAGCATAGTTCTTTTGTCTTTTTCCTGGTGCTTGGAGAAGAGAAGAGACCGATTGGAGACTGGAACAATGACCCCTTGGAAGCTGCAAAAACTGAAAAAAAATAAAATAAAATAAAATAAATAAAAAATAAAAATAAAATAAAAATAAAAATAAAAATAAAAAAATAAAAATAAAAATAAAATAAAAATAAAAATAAAAATAAAAATACATGGCCTCAAAAAGAATGAGGAATAATATATGATAATGGATGAGGCGAGCATACCCATGCTCGTATCAAGAAATATACATAACAATTAGGCCCATGAAATGGGACCTGAGAAATACATAAAAGTATGTTGGTACATCATAATGGTCTAGAGGGGACACAAGTTGGGACATACTCATGGTCATATCATGACTGATCTCAATAACTGATACATTGGAGAAGAGCAACAACCATTCTGAGAAGGGTTGATGAACTGCTCGAGCTGAAGGTGTCCAACATCTGCAGGGACTCAATTAGACTCTTAAATGTGGTAGAGTTAGTAAATGAGTCAACTACTGAGGAGTATTTGTAATTGTATACTCAAGGGAGTATAGACCTGTTGTATATCTGAAAATTGTCGCCAAGAGCAACCTGAATATCCATAGGAAAATGAAACTGGTTGTTTCTTCAATTAGGCTCTCTAATGTGGTAGAGTCAAGTGATATCTGGGGTCTTCAACAAGTAAATGAAAGGATCGATACCCTGTATGAGTCTCAATGATGCGATCAAGGTGTTGAGGTCAAGCATGTGAGAAACAATCATTTGGAGAAGCACTGAGGATTCCTTTCGAAATGATTCGTAGGCACTCATCACAAATGGTGATGAGTCCAAGGCATAGGGACCTCTAGGTCTATCCTCTGGAATAGATTTGGTTGGAGTCGACAGAGGGAGACCAACAACTATCAAGGAAATGATGTTTCCTTGATAGGTGCGCGAGGTGTACAACTGAGGTGTGATAGTACTGATGGTAGGACTGACATACTGTGGGGATGGGGAATAAATGGGGTCATATAGTGGGTGGACTTAAACTTCCTTTATTCAGAGCAGGATGACATGGTTGACCTGGAAGCATAGGAAACTGATTTTGTAGGTGTGGGGATCATAGCTTAGGGGTGTGTATTGTAGACTGGAGTGACTCTGGGGGGACAAGCTAATGGATGCTTTTGGGAGACTCTCAGGGTGACATACTGCAGAATGCTCTGAACAAAGGCGACCATACTATGGAAGCTGCCGTATGAGTAGACATGATATGTTGTGGCACTGAAAAGCACTGTTGGGTCCTTCTTTATGGTTTTAATGAGCTCCAAGAAGGGATAAAATTTTTCTCTGAAATGGTACTATCCTGTGGATTTATGAGATCCCAAGACTGTTCATGCTCGTGAGTGCTTTCATTTTTAAGGAGTCTGAAAATGATAAGAAGACTCTAAATTGGTGGATGGGTACCGTCTCGTGGATTTGTACGAGCCCAAGATGGTGATTGCTTGTGGTTGCTTTCAATTTTAGAGAGTCTGAAAGCGATAAGTAGACTCCATTGGTGCTCTTTTTCGTATGTTAGTCTCCAAGGCCCGAAAAAGAATAAAATGATGCAAATGGAGAACTCTTCTAGCCAATGTGACTAGAGTATTCCTTTTTCATAATTAGTCTACAAGGTCCGGAAAAGGGGTAAAATTATACCAGGTAGACACCCTTTCAAATACTTTTAGCAAGCATGAAAGAAAGCAAGATTGCTCGGTGATCTTTTCATTGTTTTAGGAGTCAGAAAAGAGCTTAACAGAAACTCCATAAGTGCCTTTTTCATAAAAGAATTGCTCGACCCGAAAAATGGGTAAAATTATACCAAACAAAATGGTATTGGTGAGAGCGAGGAATGATCTTAAGCATCGTCACGAGTGGGGAAAAATGAATCCGGTGACATAAAGATCATAAAAAATGGGCAATGGCCGATGTGGCATGCAAACCGAGGCGATGAGGGGCATTTTCGAGAAATGCCCATAAATTATGGGGGTGAGACTGAGAAGTGATCTCAAGCATCATCACGAGCACAGAAAACTGAATTCTGTGATATAAATATCGTCAACAATGGGCAATGGTCGATGTGGCATGCAAACCGAGGCGACGAGGGGCATGTAAAAAATGCCCAAAAAATATGGTGGTGAGAGTGAGAAATGATCTCAAGCATCGTCACGAGTGCGGAAAACTGAATCTGGTGATATAAGATTCGTAAAAAATAGACAATGGTCGATGTGGCACACAAACCGAGGTGATGAGGGGCATGTAAAAAATGCCCAAAAAATTTGATGATGAGAGTGAGAAATGATCTCAAGCATCATCACAAGCATGGAAAACTGAATCCGATGATATAAGACTCGTCGAAAATGGACAATGGTCGATGTGGCATGCAAACCGAGGCAATGAGGGGCGTGAGAAAAATGCCCGAAAAAGGGATTTGGTGGAATTGGGAAAGGAGTGGACTATCATGAAGTTCTCGCTACGCTGATTCCAATGGTACCAACGGTTTGAAAAATGAACATCGTATGATGCCGAAATGGTTGATTGAAAATGGTCAAATTTCTATAAATAGCAAGTGGGCCCAATGTGACAAGTGTCATTTTCACCATCAAGTTTCACAGAGTAATTGAGTTGGTTAGAGCATTTTCTTGATTTGTGGGAGATTCGACCGTTGGTTTTTCATTCTACGAGTTTCAGGTAAGCCTATGTTCCTTAGCTTTCCAAATTATTTCCTTTCTGGTTAGCGTCGGGGCCCCGGAGGCTGCGTAATTCCATGCTGGCTTCCCAATGCGGAATATCACGGGTTTTGGTTCATTTTCCGCGATGCACATCGCGGGTATGGGCTTGATAGTCGCGATGTGCATGGTGACTATGGGTCCGATAGTCGTGATGTTCATCACGGCTGTGGGGGCTGACAGTAACGATGTTCATCGCGACTGTGGGTGCTTAATGCCATGATGCCCATCGCGACTGTGGGGTTGATACCCACGATGTTCATCGCAGTTGTGAGGTTGAAAGTCGTGATGTTCATCGCGGCTAAGAGCCAGAAAGTCGTGATGGGGATTTTGTGGAAAAAATTTTGTTTTCTAAAAAATTTTCTTTGTTTTTTGGCAGGATGTTGAGGAGGCCGCTAGTGTTGTGGAGGGAGAGGGAGATTGATGTGGAGCTGATGGGAAGGATTCAGGATGACCCAAATGTGTGGGTAGCCTTGGCCTTAGGTGGACTGATAAAGTTTGCTCAGGTTCCTATTATGCGTTCAGTCAGAGATTTGTTGAACAAGTTGGTTGACTTCTGGGTCCCGAAGGAGGTGGCTTTCATGGTGCAAGGTGAGCAACTGGAGATCACCTTGACCGATGTGTATTTTCTTACTGGATTTCCCCGTTTGGGTGAGATAGGTGACATCCAGCCGAGGATTCCAGCTGGTATGGATATTGAGGATCTACTGGAGAGATTTTGCATTCCGGGGGCCCATACACATAATAGCGCATTGAGTGTCTCTGATCTGCGGGAGCCGGAGATGTAGGCGGTGGCAGCTTGTGTTTTGCGGGTTCTTGGTGCACAGGCTCCCCATCGTTTTTTTTGGGGGAAAATGATGATGGTAGATAGTGTCCTGAGGGGGAACTATTTTTCTTGGGGGCAGATGTTTTTGGCCTGTGTTCGGCGAGGGTTGAACAAGGTTAGTCATAAGGGAGGAGAGTTCAACTATGCTTCTTTCTTCTGTTGTTACTTTTTTGAGTAGGTACCTACCTTGCAGCCATGTGTGCCAGTTCGGGAGGGGCTGAGGAGTGAGCCACGGATGGTGCAGTGGGGGGAGATGATGCCCCAAGGTGGTGGTGGCATCCGACGGTTCTTCTCATCGGAGATGTATGACCAAAGGGAGCAAATGCCCATTGTTATTGATGACTATCCATATGCAGGTATGGACTTCTGAGGAGACCCTGAGATGCCTCGATCTCAGGGACAGACTTGCGGGTTGGACGGTACATATTTGTTTTTGTTTCTCTATTATATCATGTTTAGATGTTTTTGTTATGAGTATAGCTAGAGATGTTCTTATATGATACTGACTTGATTCACTGTGGGTTTTTTGCAGATGTTGGTCCGAGGCCACCAGTGGATCATATAGGACATCGGGAATGGATGATGGTGGTGGTACCTCCACCGGTAGTAGCACTGCCACCTCGTGTATGAGGAGTTGTGCACTCGCAAGATGACGCCCTATAGGACGTACACGATACTTTAAAGGTGCTTCTAATGGGTGCACCAGAGGAGGGTTGGAGGGATCTAGACCGGCCTACTATCGAGCGTTGTTTCGATGCTCCCTGTGAGTGGCGGTTGATCCTGCTGAGAGTAGCTATGGTGATGGCCGAGAGGAGGGCTCGGGATCAGTATGATCCGAAGGAGCCAGAGGAGGAGGAGCCAGAGGATCCTGGTGATCATGATGATTAGGTGATCTTATACTTTCCCCGAAATGCTGATGAGCATATGGGGATGTATTTTGTTGATACACATTTTTGTACGGCTAGTGTACCTTTTGTATATTTGGGTGCTGAGGCAACTGCTGACATTATGACTTTGATGATGATATATATATATATGCATTTTGGTATATAGTCGTGTATGCATGCTGATGCACATCCTGTCTTTTTCGTTTATGTTTTGTTGCACATGGATGCAATTGTAGTTTGTTTGTTTTCCCATGGAGGCATGTTTGATGCATGTGGATGCAAAGTTATGATTTTGTACACCCGTGGAGGCATATGTTATGCACGTGGATGCAATGTTTTGATTTTTGTATGCCCGTGGAGGCATATCTTATGCATATGGATGTAGTGTTATGATGATTTTTTAATGCCTATATGTTTTGGTTGACATGCCAATCTAGAATGTTGTTATCCATTTGGTCTGCTACAGTGTTATGATTTCTTGGGACATGAGTGAAAGAGATGGATTCAAAGTGTCGAATCATTGGTTTAGTGCGCAGGAATTTTCTAAATAGACAGAGATCGCGTACCTAGTAACAGTTGTTGAGCTGGGAAACAAGGAGCTGAGAGTCCAGGAAAACATGAAGGTGACTTATGCCCATTTGGAGAGTAGCAGCTAGGAGACCGGTCATGGCATCGTACTCAGCTTGGTTGTTTGTGGCAGCACCTATGCACACTTCGTCAAGGTAGATCAACTTATTTGAAGGGGAATAAATTACCCAAGCTGCTGACGCAAGATTTGGAGACCAATGACTTGCACCATCGGCAAAGCCGATGTGGTAGAGTGGAATAGGATCCATCTATGTTTATGTAGGAAAGAATGGAAATGTAAATTTTTGAAAATTTACAGCGAAAAAATGAATTAAAGAACTGTAAAATATGGACCATGGTGTCCAGGATATTTTTTATGGGTAGAATCTTTTGAGGTACAACCCATTACTGGGGTTGCACATGGGATTGCCTTCCGAGTCGGTCAAAATGTATGCTCCATGTTCAAGGCAAGTCTGTATGACATATGGGCCTTGCCACATAGATTGGAACTTTCGTTTGCCCATTTTGTCATGGGCTTGGTCGTAAACAAGTACCAAGTCTCCTTCACTACATGCTCGTGGGTGAACATGTTTATCATAATGGAGTTTAGATCTCTTCTTTGCAGCTTCTATTGTTTGGAGAGCTGTGCGGCATTCTTCGTCGGCCTGTTCTAAAAAACGTAACCATTCTTCAATTAGTGAAGTATCGGGGAGAAGCTCTATGGAAATTTGCAATGTTGGTATCTAGCATTCAATGGGGAGGACAGATTCCACACCATGAACTAAATGGAATGGGGTAAATCCGGTGGTGGTTTTGGTCGATGTGCGATAAGCCCATAATGTGGGAAAAAGCATATGATGCCAATTGGATTTATGTTTGTCGACAGTGCGCTATAGAATAGTCTTCAAAATTTTGTTAACAGTTTCGACTTGGTCGTTTCCTCGGGGGTAGGTAGAGGAGAAATGATGTTCAAACTTAAGGAGTATGGACAATTCTCTCCAAACAGAATCCTTGAAGTGAGAGCCGTGGTCTGAGACGAGTTGTTTTGGTACTCCGAAATGAGCAATAACGTGGTTGAGGAAGAAACGGGCTGCGGTGTCGGCTTTGCAATTGTAAGTAGGCATGGCTTCTGCCCATTTAGTAAAGTAATCAATAACTACTATAATGTGTTTATGGCTGCCTATGGATGGAGGATTGCAATCCATGAAGTCAATGGCCCAATGGTGACGAATGGATGAAGGGGGGCAGGGAGGGTTCTTGCCTTGGGGGCAAAAAGCTGGCAATTTTGGCAATGTTTGACTGTTGTGATACAATCAGTGAATAATGATGGCCAAAAATAACCTGCGTGAATTACCTTTTGGGCAATGGCCATTCCGGATAAATGGCCGCCGTAGGCACCGCTATGATAGTCATTAAGGACTTGTTCTGCTTCATCTTGGGAAAGGCATCATCGTAGGATTGTATCGATGCCACGTCGATAGAGGAAATCACCCAAGAGGAGATAACGGGGGGCATGGTGACGAATCCGACGGCATCCATCATGATCGATGTTGGGTCAAAACTTCTATGTGCGGAGGTATACCAAAATGTTGTCGTACCAAGGGTCATCAGACGAGATGATGAACAAATGTTCATCAATTATATCAGTATGGATAGATGGTGATGACGATGATGATGGTAAGTTCGTAATGAGTTGAGCGAGTGCTAATGCTTTGGTGCTCTTCAGGGTTTTAAAAGTTAGGTCATATTCTTGTAAGATAATCACCCATTTGGAAACATAGGCTTGTAGAAGGCAGCGATTCAAGAGATAGACCTGTTGTGGCCACAACATATCCCATGCTCAAGTAAGTACAGGACCCCCAAGCTTAATAAAACACTAAGGTGTTTGGGTGAGTTATTTTATAAATATTAGAATTTTAGATTTTACCTCTAGAATTCTCCACTCACGCCTTTGATTTCCTTGGTTTCAACCATTTGATTTTTTCCAAAGTGTTTCGGTTTCAAAAAGCCAAAATTTATGAGTATTTTGCTCACTGGTAAGGTCATCCCAAAACCCGACGTTTGAAAACCCGCTATCCGCAATCTGACAATTGCGGCTTGCAGGACTATTGTTTTTTAATGTTGGGTTTTGATGATTCTAAAACTCGCAATCCGACGGTTGCGGACTACAGAATCACTCTGTAATGAGATGGGATAACAGTTACCCCGAAACTCGAATCCCACAACAGCGCCATTCGGCTTTCGGGATGGTCTTCTCTTGTCCACTTTGTGCGTGCTTCCGCAACCCATAATTTCGGGATGCGGCTTTCTGGATTGTATCTTCATGATTATTTTATGTGCGTTCCCGCGACCTGCAATCTGCATTGTGGAATGCAACTTTTGGAGTAGTTGTTTTTATTTTGACATTTTTTACTTCCCGAAACCCACCACCCCTAGTCGGTTGTCGGCTTTTGGAAGTCCTTTTCATTGTTCATTATTTTCACCAATCCGCAACCCGCAAATCTGTACTTTCGGGTTTTGGCTTGCGGGGTTTTGAAAAAAGAGTTTTACGAGCATACCTGAACCTGATTCCACATCCTGACACAGTCGATCTCAGTCGTCCATTTGTTATAATTGCACGCTTGGTTTTATTTCACTGAATGTATTTAATAGGGTTTTATTTTACTTTTTAGTTTTACATTTTCACTGGTGAAAAACATATGCTGTTACGTTCTTGATTTACTAACGATTGCGTGTCAGGTGCCATTGTTCAGCCGGTTCGCTATTTCAGGTAAGTCCACTATTATCCTTATGCTACTAGCCTGCATTTTACTATTTTTGGGTTGAATTTTATTTAATTTTCTGCATTTGATCAGATATTGTAAAATTCCTCCACTATGTCAAAGAATACACGATCTAAAACGTCAATCAAAGACCCCCTGAACAAAGACCCAAATTTTGGTTTTCTTTCTGACACCAGTGGAGGAGATACAGAGACGTACCAAATGGACTGGTCCAAGATATATGCCATTTTTTATAATGATGACTTTTCCCATATCGAGGATGATAGACCAGTCTACGAGAGAATTAGGGCTTCCCAAATTCACGCCATTACTGCACGCCCTGCCATCTTACCCTACACAGATGCAGTTATGTGGATAATTGAGAATGCTGATGTTAAGAACCATTCATTTAATGACAATGCAGGTTTCCAATTGACAAGTTTTTGCCACGAGGTTTTTGTTTGAGCATTTGCTCTAAAAACCTATGTGCAGATACTCTCCCCTGAGTTCATTCAGTCGTCCAAAACCCAGTATAATTTTGAGCAAATGATTAAGTCTTTGATGCTCAAAACCAATGCCTTTGTACCTAAGTCGGATAACCTTTATCCTATCATCTAGTTCAAAGAACCCTATTCTCTGCTTGCAGCCATGCTTTGCTGGCTTTTTGGTCAACCCAATTGTTCTCATTTCAAAGTAGAGTCGGCACCCATAGCACATCATGTGTTACTTACAGGCAAATCTTTCTCATGGTCCTCTGTTCTATCATCAGAACTAAAAAACGCCATTCAAGATTATCAGAAGGCACTGGCTCATAAGAAACCACCCTTCTTCCTTTCAACATATGTTTTGGACGTTTTCTGTTCAGAGTTCCAGTATCCCAATTTGGGTTTGCATTGGACTCCTTCAGACCCACCCATACATATTTACCATTCAGCACTTTGGGAAGGAAATTTTGTACCTTTGATATATGAAATTTGTGATGTTTTGTGGGTACCATTTATTTCAAGATCTTTCAGCAACAGCCACTTGCATTCTTAGAAGATGCAAAATCTTTTATCAACACAATGGGATATTGGTATGTAGGTGAATACTTTACATACATCAGAATATGGGGAAGTGAAACAGTTCATTTCTTTCCCAGAATAGTCTCGGACAGGATGGTAATACAGGAAGTTTCCTTTCAGACTGTTATTAGTGGTATGTATCAGAAACTCATGGGACCTAAGAAGAAGAATTGGCCTAAGTTTGCAATGAATCTGGGTCAATTGGTCATCCCAACTTCAACCTGGGCTACGGTTCTGGGTGATTAGTTAGCTGCTCTGAGATTAGGTGTTGCCCTGAAAAGGAAACATGACCCCAAGAATTTTTTGGATGCACACTTAAAGCAAGTTCACAAAAAAATGGACTACACACATGAAACAATCCCTGATGATTCCATATACCAAGGGATAGACACCTTTTCTCAAGTCTTGGCCAAAGTAAAGGACTCTCAAGGACAACATGATATTCTCCAATAGCAGAAGCAACTGAAAGACAGGATCTTAAGCTACAAGGCCATGCAGATGAATCTTGTTGAAAAAGAAAGAAAGGACAGGGAAGAGAAAGAAGCTCAGAAGTCTACCAATCCTCCTTTGACCACCGTTCATGATGAAGACAAAAGTAAAGCTATTCAAGGGGAACTATCTAAAATTAAAACTAATGAAGAATCTAAACTCATGTTGAAAATAGCCCATGAATCCAGACAAAAAATGGCGCATCAGTCATCAATGTTACAGACTCATTTGTTAGAACCTCCAAGGCCTACGGACAAAATTCAGCCACTGGGTACACTAGGTGATGACTTCTCTACTCTAGGTACTCCAAAAGATGATGAATTGATCATAACCAAGGATAATCTAGCTAAGAGATAGAAGGTCATGCCTTCCTCATCACAATTTTCTACTGTATATGTAATTGACTGTGATGAAGAAATGACTTCCTCTTCTCCAGTACCAGTATTGGAAGAAGTTTCTAGAGATGCTAAGACTGACATTGAATTGTTGGATGAAATTGATATGGACCAGTCTTTCCCTGGACAATTAGTGTTGGAATTTAATGCTGCCCCTGGTATCACCTCATCAGCAATTGTGTTGCCATCTGTGAAGTCAAATTCCACTATGATTCTAGGAGGGCCACTTCCATTTTCATTACCCCATTTATATGATACCCTCAACAACGCCACTACTACATCGACAGAGTACTCAATTCCTTTATCCACTTCACCCCCTGTTATTGCAGAAGTCTAGTCTGTGGCTATCCCTCCACAATCATCTGCAATTGATTCAGTAAGAACCTCCATCGGTATATCATCAGAGTTTCCCCCTATACACTCACCTGGTAAATTTTAGAGTTCACTTCCTCTCCTCAAAGTCAGTAGTCCTATTCAGATTCCACTTTCTGAGGCACTGGTCTCACTTCCCTCCCTAGACAAACATGTGTCAAATCTTGAAGTCATCATTACACCTTTAGCTACCTCTCAAGTCACTCTACCTATCCTGACCTCTGCTATTACTCAGACACCTTCTTTGGTTTCCACAATTAGTGTCACCTCTGTTTCTACACCGTCCATTACTGAGTATATAGACACAGATGTGGTTCCTCTTGGAGATGTCTTTGATCGTCAAGATGACAAGGCGATAGTTAAAAGAGGCAAGAAGAGGGGTCAAGGACAAGGTGTTTTGGAAGCACATGAACCAGATCAAGTGATATGGGCCCCCATAACTAATAACCCAAGAATTGAAGCGGTTGAAACAGTAGAAGCCTTAGGGGCTTTTTCCTCTGCCAACTGGGATTCGGTCCAGGTCTTGGACAAAAAAGTCGACCTCAAGGAGGAAGAAATCAGAAACCTGAAGGAAGAATTGGTTAAAACAAAAGATTAGCATTCTGTTGATGTGGCTGACCTTAGGCAAACTTGGGTAGGAAAAGTCCAAGACCTAGAACAGAAAAATGCTACTCTTCTTACTGAATTTAACCTTTTGTAGTCTCAACATTCTGCTTGTCTTGTAAAGATATCCTGTTGATGCCCGAAGATCGCAACATCAATCAGAAAAAGGGATTCTCCCCAGTAGACTATCCCAATTAGATTGTCCACCGTTTGGTGATGGGGAATCCGTCCGGTTAGCGGTTCCGGCAACCGTTGGGTTTGGAGATTTGCCTCAATTATATCGGTTATGGCCCGATCCACCGTTTTTTTATTTTATTTTATGTTTTGGAATGATATGCAAGTGCCTAGACTAACTTAATCTAAATGCAGAACTGGAAAAACAAATTTGTGTCTGAAATTGAAATAAATCTAAACTATCCCTGCAAGGAGCAAATTGTAAGTATGAGTAATGAGCTGTAGGAGTTATCTAAAAATAAACAGACAACCATTAAATCTTAAAGATAGATTTAGAACAAAAGTAAGAGATATTAGAAGATAGCTTCTAATTAAATATAACACATTCCATTACTCTGTAGGAGAAAATTCATTTGCATAGAGAGAAGTAAGATCATTCAATACAAAGAAAATATTTCAGGGCAGTAAAGAAAGATCTCACAGTAGAAAATAGAAGTCATAGGAATAATCTAACATGCATCCAAAATCCATTTCCATGCAAAAGACGTCCTCTCTAGGCTCTTATTAGGTAGATTTTATTTTCTTGAAACAAGCGCAAGATAGCTCGTACAAGTTCAGAAAATTATTTCCCTGCCAAAAGTCCTTTACACTGTTTCCTAAACTTCTATTTATAATATTACAAAATGCCCCTTGGGCTGCCACCTGGCTCTTTACACTTGTCTCCTACAGACTTTTCCCTTTTAATAAACAAAAATTGTGAACAGAAAATTCCCAAAAAAGAAAAGTATAGTTGTCCAATGGCTCTACGCTTTAGACATATGAAGGCCAAAAAATAGGAATCAACGCCTTAAGATTAGCGTGTTCACTCTTGGGAAGGCGCTATAGCTGGGAGAGAAGCACTCAGGCTGGCTGTTACTGCTACTGCTGCTGCTTCTTTCTTTTCCTCTTCTGCAATGTAACTGAACCAGACACCAGTGTCTCTGATAACTACATTTGCTGAGGAAGGGAGCAAGATTTTCTGGGAAGTCACATCTTTACCAAGCTCTACTCCAATACCTGAATTTCCACAACTGCTGCTTGGTGGATTTCTTTAAGCAAATCGTTGTGTATTGATGACATCCCAATATAATGATGGAGATCATCAATGGCTAAGACATCAATCTTCTTACATATTCTGTTTGGATACCCAGTTCCTCCTTCAAGTTAGACAAACGTTGCTCTTTGCTTGGGAACTCATCAAGGGGACTGAGGGGAAACTCAACTTGCATTTATCATGCACTTCATGGATTTTTTGATAAAGACTATTGCTTTTATCCATTGTCCCTTGGATCTTAGCCATTAGCTTAAGGCTACAATTCCTGCAAAATTCCAAAAGGGCTATGTCTTCATTAAAACCATCTACAGATTTGAATGGGAGATGCTTGGGGAAATCAACCTTCCCTTCTCTCCATTCCATCTGGCTCGGGATGTTTGCTTTAACCCGAGTATATTTACCCTTAAGCCTATTGGCATTTGCATTAACCTCTTTTAATCTAACCACCATGGCTTTGAGCTTGCACACTTCCTCAATAATTAGCTCCTGAGTGTCATGCATTTATTTTAGGATGCTACAGGACAACTCATGGAAAGGAGACATATCTATTGCTTTTCTCTCCGCCTTCTCTAATTGCTCAACCAATGCCTGCTTATCCGCTTCTAGATGGGACACTCTAGCCTCTACATCATTCTTTTCTACTTCTAAAACCATCATCTGGATTTCCCAAGTGCTCCTTTTCTTCTTCTAAATGGTTATCTTGTCTGACAATTCTTTATGCTCAATAGACAGGCGATTATACCTATTCACCACGAGATCCCTGTAGGCCTGCTCATTAGCCACAGTATGTTGTAACATGCGAGCTCTCCTCTTTGTCGACTCAACTTCTCTAACTATATTGGCCACATTGTCCTACATTGCTTTTGTTGCTTCTACAGCGGCGGATTCCATAGCTAAGGGAGCCTTATTTGTATTTTGCATTACTGTGGTCTCCCGCCGGGGTAACAATATCTTCTTGGAAGAGTCTCTTTATCCTCTCTTCCCATTTTAGGACCACTGCCTTTCTCTTCTTATCATACACAAATTCATCCCACCGAGACACCGTATGCTCTTCTGATGGAGTGTAAGGGACGACTGGAGATCTATCACATTTATTTCTGCTTCTGCGGGTGGGGTCTGGACTACTTGAGAAGTGCCTGCCTCCACATTTTGGGTGCCGGGAACACCTGTTTGAGATGTACCTACCTCCACATTCTGGGTGCCAGGAACACCTGCTTGAGGTATGTCTGTTTCCATATCCTGGGTGCCGGAGCCACCTGCCTGGGCATCTTCATCATCCTTAAGTTCTTCTTCTGTCTTCTGTTCTTCCTCAACTTTTCTATTTCTTTCTTCTTCTTCCGCTTGCTGCTGATTTTCATTTTCTTCCATCTGCTTTGCATCTTCAGCTTCCTTCTGTAGTCTTTCATTTTCTGCTTCTTGCTGCAATCTTGCAACTTCAGCTTCTTGCTGCAATCTTGCAACTTCAGCTTCTTGCTGCAACCTTGCTTCCTCTTTCAACCTTTGCTCTTCTTGGGCTCGGGGCATCAGCTGCTTCTCTCTCTTTCTGCAGACTAGCTTTTTGGGCTGAGGTGGAGCTAGAGCTTGCTCCACTACTTTGGTGACAAATCTGTAGCTCAGTCATGTTGTTGATGCCTCTGAATGCCTCTTCCTCGGCATCATAATAATGAACATATTCAAAATGAGCATAAATTTCTTTGCAATGCTTGGCAACTTTCCCCCACCTATCATTTCTGTGGAAAATCACTTCGCCGAAGTGGAAATCTTTCAGTTCTTGAACAAATTCCTCAGCTGATGCAACCCCTGAGAATTTGTAGGCTCCTATGCAGAAGGGTAAAGGAGGGAAAGAAGCCTTATGCTGCTTGTTAAGCACCACTCCAATTCCATCAAGGAAAATTTGCCTCACTGCTTCCTCGAGGACTACATAGTCAGTAGCGTACTTTGGAAAAATGTATGGCGCTTTGGTCCCTCCAAACATCCTGATGTAGGTGCCTTGCTCTGAGAAATAAAAATCTCCATAGTTCTCCAGGATCTCCATGGCATTTTCTGACAGACAGTTGGGCTCTTCATTGAATATCTGTTCATATAGAGGCATGATGAACTCCTCACAGATGAGCTTATAGCTTGCTCTGTAATTTTGAGCCCACATTATCTTGTAAGAAGTGTAGACTGGGGTGTTGGCTTTATCCCACGTGCAACCTAAGCTGGGGAAAGATAGCTTGGCCAAAATACAGTCAATGAGATATGAAGACACGTAAAATTTTGATTTTTTTAAGGCCAGACCTTCTCTTGCAGCAGCCATCGTTGATGCCGAACTGTCCGACAGGATAGTAGCCCAGTCAAACATAATCCCTTTGAATGCTACGAAGTGGATGATGGGGGCCCACTGTATCCTGTATATAGTGCCATCGGGCATGCCAAAAATTCTGCATAGCATCAGGGTGATTAACCTGAAAGGAGGTCTTAGATTCTGAACATCATATTCATCATTACCTCTCTTTCTCAAGTGCTTGCCTGTGACCAATAATTTTTTGGCCATCTCAATATTGTTCATCTAGCCCAACCATTCATCACTTAGAGCTTGCTGGGGACGCGAGAATTTGTAGGTTGCAGCAATATATGCTGGATGGAATGAAGCGAAAGCTACTCCCCTACTGTCATGTAATACTCTTGTTTCTAAATTAGCATGTTCTAGTATCCACCCGATCAATTCAGAACATGGGAACAATTCAGGGTGGGTAGAAGCCCTAGCTATGCCTGAAGTTCTAATGTTGATGTAAATCTACTCTTCTTCCAGTAACACATTCGGGATATCTTGGTCCCTGATCATCCTGTAAATATCGCCCCACCAGACTTCGGGAGGAATGCCGGTGGTACACCTAGTATCTTGGAACATAGTTTCAGTCCTGAGTGGTACTGGCTCTGGTTCCATTACTTTAGCCTTCTTCCTACCACCTTTTGGCATCCTGGCTTATCGCTGCTAGCAACCAAATACAAGTCATTATAAAAATGTGCAACCTATTATGATATTTTAACAAAGAGAAGGATCAATTCAACATGCTAAAACATAGACAAATTATGAAGTTGTATGTTGGGGAAGCAAAATAAATCGCTCCAAACAAGAAGTATGGTTCTGAGACTTGATTATCCCAAGGAGACAAAATTTGGAATGCTTCCGAAAAGGTAAGCATGCGACGTAAAAACAACCTGCTTCCCACCTAGCCCTAGGAGAGAGGGTATCCTTCATCATTGCACTTCTAATGGTCAGTGGCGGGTGAGTCTGGAGTGAAACAACCTTACGACGAAATAAGGGACCGCTTTCCACATTCATGAAAAGGTGATGGGTTCAGCCGACCATTACTATTATTAATAACATTTACAAGACTTTGTATGGACGGCTCGGAGTTTGAATGAGGGTGATGATGCCTGGAATGTGGCTGGTGAAAACTCGGGTGGTTATAGCTATGGCCTTTTAGCTGGTAGGAACGAGAAACCAAAGGGGTCTCGGCTGCCATAAAAACAAAAATAACGACATATGCAAACAATGTCTATCGGCCACGTTAAAGACGGGAAAAACCCAAAGGTAACTTGACGTGGAGATGAGACAAAAATAACGGTTAAAAAACCTACCTGGCAACGAGACAGTGGCTAAGTGAGGTGGACGCGGTCGTAGACGGGCTGAGCTGGAGCGGTCCAGTGCAGTCTTCCCAATGGCATTTGTTTGAATGAAAAATAACAATGTGACCAACCAAACCCCCACTGTCCTTTTAAAAAGGTTAGACATGTGCGGCATTAAACCGGTTGGTGGTGCCATTAAAACGGGTTTTAAATTTTGTACGGCGCGGTCTTTTCAAGCCATCTAGTCATTTGTGCGCGACCGTCAATCTCGGGGCGGACTTACAAGTTTCACCCGCAATTGTGGAACATTATGGTGAACTGCCTCGGTGTTTTGGAAAAGATTGGTGTATCCTTCCGAAATGCAACATTTGGAAACTTGTCGCGAGCGGTTTTGCTGAGTCGTCCCGCAATTTCGAGAGAACATAAGATTTCTTTCCGCAATTTCGATGGAGATAGGCCAATTTCTTCCGCAATTTGCGAAACAATTTCGCAAAGGTTCCCGCCATTTCAGGAGGCTTTCCTGAATAGTTCCTGGGAAAAGAACTCGAACGCTTCCGCAGTTTCGGAAGTGAAACCCAAATGGTTCCCTAGTTTCGGAAAGGATTGGCGAATGGCTCCTGCAAGTCGAGAGAGATGCTTAAGTTCTTTCCAAAATCATTTCGCGGGATTTCGGAAGGGAAACCTGAACGCTTCCGCTGTTTCGGGAGGGATTTCTAAAATGGTTCCACAAAACTCTAAGTCTTTCCGTGGGATTTAGGGAAGATAACGTGAATGCTTCCACCATTTTGGAAGGCTTTCGCAAGTAGCTTCTGCAACTTTGAGAGGAAAAGACTTAAGATTTTTTTAAAAGACACTAAGTCCTTCGGCAGCTCCGGGGAAGATTTTGCGAATGACTCCCGCAGTTTCAGGAGGGAAACCTGAATGGTTCCGCATCTTCAGGAGGATTTCCCAAATGGTTCCCAAATAGCTCCCACAGCTTCGAGAGATAATTTCTAAGTCTTTTGCGGAGTTTCGGGAGGCTTATGCGAATGGCTCCCGCATTTTCAGGAGGAAAACCCGAATGGCTCCCGCAGTTTCGGGAGGATAACCTGAATGGTTCCGCAATTTCAGGATAATTTCATGAATTTTATCCTTAGAAGAAAAACTTGAAATTTTCAAAGCAGGATCTTTAGTTGAAAACAAAGTAAAAAGGAGAATTAACCTCTTAAGGCAGTATTTCTAGAAAAATAAAAGGAGGGGACCCAATATGTACAAAACTTTTGGGGGATGTTGCTACAACAACATAGCCTCTTTAGAAAAGTAGATGGAAGATGCAACTGCAAGTGCAGCTTCCTCCAATGTTCTCAAGTTCACACCCTTGGACCTCAAAAACCTATCTCTTGAAGTGAATCAGATTCAGCATGAATTACTGAAGAAGTTATATATTGCCTTAGACGAGATTAAGGAAAATTTCATTAATTTTTCTAAGATGTCTTCTACTCTTGAGGAATAGAAAGAAAAAAGGCTCCAAGCCTGTAAAGATGAAGATCAAATTGGTCAATGGCAATTGTATGTCAAGAATGCTCCAGAGAACATCCCAATCCTTAATACTTTCTAGATGAAGAAAGTTAAAGCATCCCTGAACTCGTGGCTTGATTTGAAGGAATCAGCTGATGAGATTATTACTAAGTCTCAAAACACTTGCACTAGGTGATGGTACGCCGCTGATAATATCTTGAATGACTTAGGTTTGCCACTCATGAATCCTTTTCTGGAGGCTCTCCCACCAAAGTGCAAACTTGATGAACTTGACAACAAATGTGAAGAATTTGCACAAAAGATTCGAGACTTGGAACAAATCGGCATCCAAGATGTGGATCGTTTGGTTAAAGAACCGGTCATTATGGAAGAAAGGATTCTCATGTACTTATGCATTTGGCATAAGTTGGCAAAGCATGATATGGAGAACAATGCATGCAATGCTCAGTTGTCTCTCGAGTCGATTTTTTTTCCAAATATAGATGAGCTGTCAAATATTTATGAAAAATGGCAGGGTTTTCTGGATCGTTAAATCAGGAAATGATTTTGTAATCCCTTTTTTGTAGAATCTCTCCTTTTGGGACTTGGATGTAAATTGTAGTATTTAAGGAGGAAGGTTTCCCTCAGTAAGGGGTTGGGAATTTTGGAATTTTGATTCAGCAGGAGTATGGACTGAAGATGCTTTGTCTATTCGAGCCATTGTAATTTTTGTACAAGACTTTTATATGCAGTAAAGTTATCTTTTCTCCACCTTCTTGAGTTCTTCAAATTTCTTTGAGAATCGCTGAGTTAAATGTTTCAGATTGTCATCGGTTTAAATGTATTTAATCTTTTGTAGGTTATTTATTTCTGCACAAAGCCTTCATATTGATTTTTATGTATGTTAGGTCCAAGCTATTGATTGTTCTGCTAAATTTATTTGATTGAACAGTTATTACTTTTACATTTCTGCAAATGATTCGATGCAATTAAATACGCATAATCAATTGTTAATTTTTCAATTAACACCATGATTATAGATCAGTTATTTGAATGAGCTTAAACACATTGAAGCATTGTCACTTAATTTCTTAATTGATAAAACTTTAATTAACGAGTGAAGAACTAGAAGACATTTCTGTTTAAGGTACTTGATCACTTGTTTATCATACTTCAGTTCTGATCTACACATTATCAACTTTTCCTCTTTAGGTTAGATCTAACTTAGGATAGATTCTTTCCCTAGGTAGGTTAGGTTAGGTTTGTTAATCAACTATCACCTTCGTTTTCCTTAATAGGAAAACTGATCTTTGAAAGATCAAACCTTTTACTCTTAGAGTGCCAGCGGAGGCCAAATATCCGTGGGTGATTACCATACCAAACAGCTCGAGGATAGGGTAACTCTTGCGTAGGTTTAACTGAAGCCTTTGGCTGGGTTTTCATCCCCTGTTGTGTGCCTTGGAACCCATTCCAACAATTTGCACTTACCCTGCACCCCCGAGGCATCAACAAGACCATTGGGTTGGAATTGGCCACAACCGTGGTATGGCTAAGGAGAATGTAATGGCACAGCTTTTGTACTGAAAAAATGATGGCGAGGGCCATTTTCTCTTCATGTGGATAGCGTAGTGGTGGTCCTGACAAGGTTTGGCTTACATAGTAAATGACATTTTCTTGACGAGTGGAGTATTCTTGGACGAGGACTCCATAAATGGCGTAATCTGATGCCAAAATGTAAAGGGTAAAGTCTCGTGTGAAATCTAGAGGTGAAATCAAGGGGGCACTTGTAAGTGCTTTTTTCAGCTTTGTGAAGGCCCCTTTTGCTTGGTCATCCCAATAAAAATGGGTATGAAGGCATAGCAAACAGAGGAAACCATGTACTGTGGTGGCATAGTCTGGGACAAAGCGACGAAGGAAGTTGAAATGACCCTGGACGCTTTGTAATTGTCTTAATGTACGAGGTGATGGTAGGTCTACTATAGCTTGGACTTTTAGAGGGTCAACGGTGATCCCTTTTTTATGAAATGATAAACCCTAGCAGGCAGCCTGCTTGAATGCAAAAGACACACTTGAGTGGGTTCAAGCAGATTTTGTATTTTTGACAATGAAAGAAGACTTGTCGAAGATCATCTAAATGGTCAGATCGTTTCTTAGATCGAGCCGTGAGGTCATCTAGATAAACTAATATGATATTATTTAGGTCATGAAACAATAAGTTATGGCTCGCTGGAAAGTGGCTCCAGCGTTCTTGAGACCGAAAGGCATGACGCGATAGGAGAAGGTGCCCCATGGGGTAGTAAAAGAAGTCTTGTATTGATCTTCTTTACGGATTTTTCTTTGGTTGTATCCGGAAAAACCGTCCATAAAAGGCAGTACCTCATGCCCCGCACACGCATCGATTAGTTCGTCAATAAATGGTGTGCGGAAGTTGTCTTTGGGACAAGCGAGGTTGAGGTCAAGGAATTCAGTACAGACGTGGATGGTGCCGACTTTATTATTGACTGGTACTAGGTTTGAAACCCAGGTGGTGTATGCAATAGGGTATATGAAACCTGTTGCTCGAAGCTTCTCAATTTCTGCTTTGACGGCTGGAAGCTTGGATGGGTGAATGGGACGTTGTTTCTGGAGGACCGATGATATGTTGGTCCAAGTTTCTATGTGATGTTCTATGATGGTAGGATCAAGACCCAACATCTCGGTATAAGACCAGCCGAAGACATCTCGAAATTCTTGGAAGATTTTCTTATAAGCTTGGGTTTCTTTTTTAGTGCATGATGCGCCTAAAGAGATAAGCTCGGGTTTTCTTGGGGTGGTGGAGATGTCGATTTTTATAATGGGTGAAATGCTAGCCATGTTACCTTCTTCAAAAGCTTCGGGAGTTGGTATTGGATCTTTGAACCAACCGACTTTGGTTGGTAAGAAGTCCTTGGATTCACCAGATAGTTGGTTCGCGATGGTGGACATAGATGCCTCAGGGATGAAATATGATCGATGGTGCATATCATCCCAAGGGTAGTATGGTGCAGTGATTGTTTCTAGGATTTCCTCATCAGTGCGGAAATAGTGGGTCATTAAATCAATTGGTTTAGGTTTGTAGGTAGTTGAAATCATATAAATGGTATTGATTTCTTCTGAATGGGAAGATTCTGGGGGGAATATTTCCTCAATGAGTGGTGGGGATATCTCTAGGTTGGTATTATTCAATTGGAATAATGCTGCTCTATAATCTGGGAGATCGGGGCAATGATGTGAATAATGGCCGTAAATGCCGCATATTGCAGAAGGGTGGTTTGTGCGCAATGATTTATCGCGAGGCTGAGGGGGTAGTTCTAGTTTGACAACTGGAACGTTGGTGTCGTCATCCTACATATTCATGTGTTCTTGAAGTGTTGGTAGTTGTGGACATAGATGGATAGCATGGCCTATATCATCGCATAAAGAGCACTTAGGGAGTACATAGGTTGGGGGATTTTTAGCTAATTTGGGAGTCACTGAGGGGGTGCGAGTTGTGGGTCCAGCATTGTAGGTTTGTGGACCTCTGCCCCTAGTATGGCAAGATTGAGGGGGGGAATAACTAGATGTCGATGTAGTTCCCCCTGTTGGATTTGGTCGGTTTTGGGGGTTTGCAACACCAGGTGGTGGGCGATTTTGGGGGTCGGTATGCCAGGTGGTGGATGGTTTGAAATATTCATGGGTTGTACTGATTGTACTCTTGGATCTTTACTGAGAGAATAACATATATATTATATCAATGCATAACAATCACAATAAGCATCACAAGCATCACAAGAATCAAAAGCATGAGAGACAAGAGACACGGAGTTTCCATGGGGAAAACACTAAGGTGAAAAACCCCACAACTTCCTCAGAGATAGAGAGAGAAATGGCTCAACCAAAGTACAACCAAAATACACTTGAGATAGTCTCCTAGAGTAGATGATCCTCCTCCTCACTAGTGCACCACTTTCTGAGTGAGAGAAGTGTGACTTTCCGAATGATCCAAATAGAGATCTCCCAATCTCTATTTATACTTAACCTGTCTGCCCAGTTACACTATGGGGCCGACTTGTCTATCTAGATACATCCATAATATAATATATATTTCAGGGCTGACCCCACACATGGTGGTCTAATAACCCATAAGAAAGTACACACACTTGCGACACTTGTCAATCCACATGACGACACTTCCTTATAGAGGAATAACACATCTCTAATAAGGGTACAATAAATATATATGAAATACATAGATGAAATACATTCCAAAGTTACATATACATCAACACTCCCTCTTAACTAGGAAGGTATTTCTCGACACAGATCTGCTAGACAAGTCTTCTTCTCGGGATCATCATCATCGATGCATCGTCGTCATCATCATCACTACTGCTGCTATCTCCACCAATCTCTGACTCTACTCGTCATAGGAAGTTCTACAGATCCAGTCCTTTTTCATACTGGATGTAGGCCCACCACCTGTAGGTCTTCTTCATCACTGGCCATACTATGAAATCCTCAAGACTTATTACGTGCGTCACAAAACCTCAAAAGAGCATCCCAGGCTGTTACGAGCACACGACTCTACCTATAGGATCTCCCAAGGCCATATTATATGTGACCTCACCACAAAACCTCGCAAGAGCATCCCAGGCTGTTATGAGCACACAGCTCTACCTATACGATCTCCCAGGGACAGATTATATGTGCTCACCACAAAACCTCGCAAGAGCATCCCAGGCTGTTACGAGCACACAACTCTACCTATAGGATCTCCCAGGGACAGATTATATGTGGTCATGGCAAAACCTCGCAAGAGCATCCTAGGACTTATTACGAGCACACAGCTCAACCTATCAGATCTCCCAGGGACATATTATATGCCATAGGACAAAACCTCGAAAGAGCATCTACCAGACATCCTAGGGCGAGATTATATGCCATAGGAAAAACCTCCAAAGACTATCTGCAGATCTCCCAGGGCCAAATTATATGTCCTCCTAGAGCAAAACCTCGAAAGAGCATTTGCTAGATATCACAGGGCCAAATTATATGCCATAGGAAAAATCTCGAAATACTATCTACAAATATCCCAGGGCCAAATTATATGCTCATCTACACAACCTGATCCACGGCCATAGAGTATCAACCTGATACTCACCATACATCATCTTGATGTACACATGATCATCCTGATCATCATCACTGCAACATCCTACTACATGTCATCTGGAGCAACATCCTGAAGCTCATTATCCATGATCATCCTGATCATACAATGCATCTACCTGATGCATACCAAGTATCTACCTGATACATATCATCATACATGATCCACCTGATACAAATACAAATACATGATACATATCACCATACATGATCCACCAGATCATACAATGTATCCACCTAATACATATACAGATACATGGTCCAAGCATCCAACATGATGCATATACAAAATACATACAAATGATCCTACTGATCATATCCAGCATCCAACATGATGCGTACATACATATAAATGATCCAACTGATCATATCCAGCATCCAACATGATGCATACATACATATAAATGATCCAATTGATCATATCCAACATCCAACATTATGCGTACATACATATACATATAAATGATCCAACTGATGATATCTAGCATCCAACATGATGCATACATACATATAAAAATGATCCAACTAATCATACAAAGCAGAAACCAGAACATCATCCTGATGCTCATCATCCAGCACTTACATCCACAGCCATGTGAAGGATCCTCCTTCCAACATGCTCGGAATGGCTTCAGCAAATGTGTCCATCACTTCTTCCTCGAAGTGTCATCAATCTAAAGAACGCCAAGCCTCTCCCTGAAATACTTGAACTTCACCCTGGATAGTGGCTTCGTCAGCACATCTACAATATGCTCGTCTGTTACAATGTACAGGAGCTTCACAGCTCCTCTCTGCACCATATCCCTGATATAGTGATATTTGATCTCTATGTGTTTTGACCTGTCATGAAATAGTGGGTTCTCGAATAGCTTCACACAACTCTGGTTATCACAAAAGATACCAGTAGCATCCAATGGGAGATCAAGTAACTCAGACAGTAGCTTCTGTAACCATACTGCCTCACAACTAGCTGAACAGGCTGCAACATACTCTGCCTTAGCTGTACTCAGTGCTACACAGGACTGCTTCCTGCTAAACCAAGAGATCACACATGATCCCATACTGAAGCAGCATCCATATGTGCTCTTCCTATTTATAGCACTACCAGCCCAATCTAAATCAACATAACCTTGTAGGTTA
Organism: Larix kaempferi; assembly: GCA_027924585.1. Taxonomy (NCBI): domain Eukaryota; kingdom Viridiplantae; phylum Streptophyta; class Pinopsida; order Pinales; family Pinaceae; genus Larix; species Larix kaempferi. The sequence goes on along the minus strand of BSBM01000963.1, from coordinate 7,851,565 downwards.
AACTTTTGATTCGCTTCATACTTGAGCCCATAATCCACTGTACCCTTCAGGTACCTCAGAACATGCTTTACAGCAACCAGGTGAACACTCCTCAGATCCGTCAGGAACTAGCTCAATGTGTTCATAGCATAGCAAATATCTGGTCTCATGTTCGTCAGGTACATCAAGGACCCAATCATTTGATAATACATAGAGACATCAATCGGCTCAGATGAAGCATCACATAGAAGCTTCAGATTCGATTCCATAGGTGTGGCCATGGCCTTGCAATCCATCATCCCGAATCTCTTCAGGATATCTACTGTGTACTTTCCTTGACCAAGGAATATCCCACCTGCACTCTGCCACACCTCCATACCTAGGAAATAATGCATCATTCCCAAATCTTTCATATCGAACTTGGTAGCAAGCTTCCTCTTAGTATCTGCAATCAATCTGTCATCTCTTGTTACAAATAAGTCATCCACATACAGGAGTAGAATCACAAGATTCCCTTCCTCAACCTTGTAGTAAAGGTTGGAATCCACTTTACTCTTGGTAAATCCCAAACTAGATAGGAAATTGTCCATCCTACCATACCAGGTTCTGGGAGCTTGTTTCAAGCCATACAAGGCTTTCTTCAATCTGCACACATATGACTCCCTGTCATGTATTTCAAAACCGAGTGGCTGCTCCACATATACTTCCCCTTCAACTATACCATTCAAGAAAGCGGTCTTGACATCCATCTGGTGTATTTTCCAATTCATTGTTGCAGCCAGGGAAAGTACTATTCTGATGGAAGTATACCTAGCTACAAGTGTAAAAGTTTCTTCATAATCTATTCCCTCTTTCTAAGAGAAGCCATGAGCTACGAATATTGCCTTGTATTTCTCTACACTGCCATTTGCAGCATGCTTGATTTTGTAGATCCATTTGGAAGTCACAACAGACTTTTCTTTAGGTCTTGGGACAACATCCCAAACATCATTCTTCATTATTGATTGGTATTCCTCAACCATGGCATCCTTCCATTCTTTCTTTTCCGCTACTTCTTCATAACTGGAAGGCTCTTTGTTCATAATGTCACAGAGTAAAGCAACATAGCTGGTATGTGATCTGGTTCTCTTCTTTTCTCTGTGTTCTTCTGGAATGCCAAATATTTCTGCATCTTGAATGAGCTCTCTAGCCCATGAAGGTTTCCTCTTGTGAGAGTTATCCTCACAGGGTGGATCTACAGGTTCTTGTGGATCTTCAAACTCACAAACAACTTCTGGAACTGCTTCAGTCATGGTAGTGTCTTGAAATCAATTTCCTTAGGTTCTTCATAAATTTCGATAGGTGCCTTCCTTGATTGGATGAATGCTGAGTTTTCATCAAATGTTACATCCCTGCTGACATCAATCTTCTTGAACCCTTGAAAGTATATTATGTAAGCCTTTGAGCTTTCACTGTAACCCACAAAGATACCCTTCTTTCCTGAAGGATCTAGTTTACTCCTCTTTTCCTTTGGGACATGAGTGTATACTGGACAACCAAATATTCTAAGATGGATGACTTCAGGTTTCTTACCAGAAAAGACCTCTTCTGGTGTCTTGTTGTCCAATATCTTGTGGGGTGTTCTATTATGCACATATACAACTGTTCTAGCTGCTTATGCCCATAGATGCATAGGTAGATCCTGGTCACGCAGCATTTCCCTTGTTGCTTCCATGATAGTTATGTTCTTCCTTTCTACAACTCCATTCTGTTGAGGATTATAAGGAGCAGTCAACTCCCTCTTAATCCCTGAATCACTACAAAGCTTCTTGAAGTCACCTGAGGTGAATTCTCCACCATTGTCGGATTTGAATGTTTTGATCTTCTTGTCAGTTTGATTCTCCATCAAGGTTTTGAATTCCTTGAACTTATCAAACACCTCATCTTTGTTATTCAAGAAGTATACCCAAGTCTTCCTGGAGAAGTCATCAATAAATGAGACATAGTAAACATACCCAATAAGAGAACTGGATGACATAGGACCACATACATTTGAGTGGATGATTTCCAGGATATCTTTTTCCTTGCTTTCACTGCTTGGGAAATCCTTCTTAATATTCTTACCTTTTGCACATCCTTTGCAAACACATTCATGTTTGGTCTTGATTGCAGGAAGACTCTCTACAGCCTTGCTTGCAATTGGAAGTGCCCTATAGTGCATATGAGCAAGTCTTATATGCCAAAGTTCACTTGGCTCCATGGATTCATGCACCATGGCATGTTCAGGTTGTCCCTTCAATTTATACAAATGTCCCTCTTGCTCTCCAATCACTACTACATCATCTATGGTATTTCCCTTTGGCCACATTAAGATTTGGCCATCCACAAATGCAACCCTCATACCTTTTGCATCCAAAGCTGAGATGGAGAGTAAGTTCTTCTTGAGCCCAGGTGCATTAAGAACTTCTTTCATCTTCAAATATTTTCCAGAATCTAGGTTGTAGGAGGCTTCATGACTTCCTTTGATTGGGTATTGATAATCATCCCCAAGTTTCACCTTCTGGGGTGATTCATGTTGAGATAGATTCACAAAAGATTCCTTAAACCCAGTCATGTGTTTGGAAGCCCCACTATCAATCAACCAATCATTACAACCATGGGAGATAGTACATGTGAGAGTAGAGATTAGAACATACTCTTCTTCACTTGATGAGTCATCGTCACTATCATCACTTTCTGCCCTAGCCTTCTTCTTTGGAGGTTCATCATCCTCGGCAGCATGAGCATGGAACTTTCTTTTGCTGCCCTTCTTCTTCTTGTTGGAGTTGTTGTTATTATCCGGTTTGTTCTTGGGACAATTTGAAGCAAAGTGACCCTTCTCATTGCATGTGAAGCATCTTAGATCCTTCTTATTCTTTTGATAGGATCTCTTGTAGCGAGAGTGCTCCTTCTTGGGATTGATTCTTTTGGTGTGAGCTACAAGAGCTTGATCTTCAATCCCCATCTTTTATTCTTGTACCACAAGCCTTGCTTCTTCTTGTGAGCATTCTTCCCGTAGTCTGTTGAAGGATACCAACTTCTTTCTTGTATAGATTCCTTGAATATAGGAGTCCCATGACCTAGGTAGGCCATTCAGAGTGGTCATGACAACTTCACCATTCTCCACTATTTCATCTATTGCTTCCAGTTGTTCCTTAATCTAGGATACCCTAGAAAAATAAGATTGAATGGTTTCTCCATTCTGAAACTTTACTCCTTTCACTTGGTTCCACAGGGTCATCTTCCGATTTATGTTTTTCCCTTCAAATAGCTTGGTTAAAGAGTCAAACATCTCCTTAGGTGTCTTTTGAGAAGACACACGGGGTATGAGATGGTCTTTAATAGAATCAGCAATGATTCTCTTTGCCTTGACCAAGTTCTTCTTATGCAATACCTTGGCCTCTTCATCCTCTGGGATAGGGATGTCTTCTTTTATATAGGAGTCCAACTCATTCTCTTCCAGGATTAACCCAATCCTATACTTCCAAGCTCAGAAGTTATCAGCCCCTTCAAGCTTATCCTCAAGCTTGGTGTGGTGAGACATCTTAAAGAGTACTTCAAATGGAAATAGAAAAGATTTAGGTCTTACCACTTGAAATGCTGAAAACTGGATCTGGTCCCGGATTAGGGTTTGTCAGAAAAACCCTAAAAATTCAAAATGTGAATTTCAACTTTCTGAAAGGATAGAAAGATGCGCCTTGATGAGCTGATCAGCCTGGTGCATTTAGAATTTGAGATCAACAAAGTTTTACCCTTCATATTTTCCTTTTTGTCCTCCCGGGTTGACTGGGAGAGCCCTGAATTAAGGTTTGAGTTTCTCGGAGATCTACCCAGCCAAAAATCTCAATCCAAATCTCTAAACTTTGATTTTTGCAAGGAGCTTCTAGCTATGTCTTTAGATTCCAGAATTTCCTATTTTTGTGGAAACCCTAATTTTTAGGGCCAAATCTGAAATGCTCAGAATTGAATTCTGATTGGACAGATAGATTCTGCTTGATGAGTAGAGTCAATCTACTATGCTGCTTTTCCAAAATTTGTGGAGATAAACCCAATAAACAAAAAACTCAAGTTTTCGTCACTGCAAAATGTCTTCTTCTCAAGTTAGCTCTAATACCATGTTAAATTTTGAGCATTAATTCACAATACTCTTGGATCTTTACTGAGAGAATAACATATACAGTATATCAATGCATAACAATCACAATAAGCATCACAAGCATCACAAGAATCAAAAGCATGAGAGACAAGAGACACAGAGTTTCCGTGGAGAAAACCCTAAGGTGAAAAACCCCACAACTTCCTCAGAGATAGAGAGAGCAATGGCTCAACCAAAGTACAACCAAAATACACTTGAGATAGTCTCCTATAGCAGATGATCCTCCTCCTCACTAGTGCGCCACTTTCTGAGTGAGAGAAGTGTGACTTTCTGAATTATCCAAATAGAGATCTCCCGATCTCTATTTATACTTAACCTATTTGCCCAGTTACACTATGGGGCCGACTTGTCTATCTAGATACATCCATAATATAATATATATTTCAGGGCCAACCCCACACATGGTGGTCTAATAACCCATCGACAAGTACACACACTTTTGACACTTGTCAATCCACATGACGACACTTCCTATATAGGAATAACACATCTCTATTAAGGGTACAATAAATATATATGAAATACATTCCAAAGTTACATATACATCAACAACCTCTATATCTATGAGAACCAATTTCTCCCCAAGCTGTATGGGTATGTTCACTAAAAAAACTTGAGGTTGAGCTGCACGACCATCGTAAGCTTGTAGTGCAGTAGTTGACGATTGTAGCATTAGGGATCCAAGTTTATGCCATACAAAAGTCGACATAACGCAGGTGGAGGCACCTTCATCGATTATGCATCGATGAACAACGAGGTTGTGAATGGATACAGAAACTTAAAAAGCTAGAGATGAAGGCAGATGAGGTTCGGATTGGTCTAAGTCGAAAGCCATCATGTTGGAGTCGTTAGGGTATATGGCACCAATGACAGATAACAACAATTTTCTCTGTGCAGGACAATTTTTTAGGATTTCTAGAGCAAACATAGAAGCGAGGGACTGAGCTAAATCCTCTACAATGTTATAGTTGGAAGCTGCACAAGCGTTGGGGTTACTATTAATTCGTCTAAAAGGGAAACGAGGTGCTTTTAGACCCTCATCCATGGGCATATTGGGTATGCAAAGTGGTTGATCGGCTGGGAGAGTACTCGAAGATGGGTCAATAGGTGTGGCCTCAGGGGTGGAGTTGTATTGATTTCAATGGGTTTGAAGATTGACATCGTTTGATGACATCATTAGCAAATGGTTAGTGTTGGACTCTGGATGCTAGTAATCGGCTACTACATAGGTGATTTGCTACTGTGTTGCAGCGGATCCTTGAGGGGGATCATTTGGATGAGTGTTTACCACACCTTGGTTTGGTAGGGGGTTTTGCAATATCATGGGTTGTTGTTGAGGAGCGGGTGCTAGCTTTGCAGCATGCCCTTGTCGTTGGGCATTGTCGGTCCAGAGTTGATGCGCTTGATCTAAATGGGAGCAATTATGCGTGTAATGGCCGTAGACTCCGCATATAGAACATGGGTGGTTTGTTCTCAAATTAGGAATTTTTCCCTGTTTTGGTGGATGATCGGGGTTTTGATTAGCAGGAGCAGCATTGTTTTTATTGGGAGGATTATGTGGTTGTCCACCTTGGTTTTTTTGTTGGTTATTTCCGCGGTTTCTTCCTCTTTCGTGATTCTGCTGACCTCCATGATTACACTAGTTGTTCTGGTTTTGAGGTTGGTTTTGTTGTGCGTATACATGCCCTTGGGCAGTAGGTGGATTTTGAGGTCTTGTAGGCTCTGGAGCAGGTTGTGGTGCATAGTAAGCAGGAGGGTTAGGAGGTGGACCTGGTGCTTGTTGCAATTGTGGGTAACCTTGAGCTACTGGAAGTGTTGGAGCAAGAGGTGCTGCCTATTGAGGATAGTAAGCCGATTGGGCTTGTGGCTGAATCAGAGTCTGATGGGCTAACTGGTTATAGTATGGAGGTGGTGCATAAGCTAATGGTGCTTTCCCATAACATTGTGGTGGACATGAGGGTCCATGAGTGTGGTGGGTGTGCGTTACTGGAGCATACGAAGTTGTAGCTCCAGAATGAGATGTAGCCCTAGAAAGGTCTGGGGCATTGCTTGTACTAATCATGGTAAAATGTTTGTTTTGTACCATAACCTCGCCGATAATACCATCAGCAGCATGGGATGCCCCTGGCGCATCATGGCGGGATGGATCACCGCGCGGGGCGTCAGGTAAAATGGTTTATAGATATCCAGACTGGGCATATATGAGGTTGAACTGCTGAGCTTTTAAGATGGCTTCTTCTTCCGACTGGGGTCGTTCAAAAGCTACATCTTCGGCTATGAGAGTGAGGAATGGTTTGACAAACCAATCCAAAAAGATACAGTCATCAAGCTTTATCTTGTAGAGACTACGTCACTTACGCCACTCATGGATATGATCAGTGATGCATGTAGCGGTGTTATGTCTACAAGACAAAAGTATTTCCACTCCTGCATCATAGCGTATAGGTAGTTGAAAGAACTAAAGGAACACTGAGGCGAGGGATGTAAAAGTGGCGTGTGTCCCATGTGGCTGCTCAATGTACCATTTGGCTGTGGAGCCAATGAAAGTTCTTTGTAAAATTCTGAGCCGAATGGAATCATCTACTATGGAGTTTGAGGAACACCATAGGTGAAACGACATGATATGGTTCTGAGGGTCTTCCCCAGCTTTCCCTTCAAACTTTGGGATGTCTAAAGGGAGCTTTGTGGGCATGGGGGGCCAAGTAGGGTCATGTCGGATGGGATCATTTGTTACCCTAGCCAAGTCTGGTAGGTTAAGGCTATCCATAAATGGAAAAATGGCGGAGGGGTGTGATGTTGTCATGGGGGCATAAGTGTTGGTGTTGGCATTATGTATTATGCCACTGCCCCCTAGGGAGATATTTGTCATGGGAGGTAAGTGCCCTCCACCCATAAGAGTGTGGGAGGGGCCTGGGCCACCAATTGCAATGGGAGTCACAGATGGGTTGGGAATATGTCCAAGAGGTCTTGGAATGTGAGTGGTAGCAAGGATAGTAGGTATAGTTACCATGGTGGCCATGCCTAAGTTAGGTGGGGGTCCTGTATTGGGCAGAGGTCCCATGGTAGGCATACCTAATGTAGGTGTAGGTCCCAAATTAGGAATCGCTAAGGGAGGTGTGGCTGTTGTGATGGTCGTTGTGGTGGCAGGGGTGGTTGATGCTCCACCAACAACCCTGTGAAAAAGTTGTCATAATGCGAACCAACCATGGGGCTAGTGGGTGTGGTGTATGTGGGATTTTCGGATTTTGCCTAAGAATCTGATGTGAAATGAGGCGCGTCAGAATCAGATGATGGGGCTCTATTCCGGTGACGTGTGGAGTCAAGGGAACCGTACTACGGTGGGTCTCCATGGAAATGCCAAGAACGTCACGGGGAATCTATGGTGTCAGTTTGTGAGTAGACTACTAGTCGGTGGTGAGTGGAAATATCTAAATCTCTAATGCAACCATGTGTGCAAGAGGGGAGCGTAAAAAATAAATGGCACTCAGGCCAAAAACCAACCTCAAAAACACTTACTATAACAGTTGTGCTATAATAAGTGGAGTAATAAAAAAATGTGGTTAGGAAACCAACATGCAAACAGTTTCTAAAAATAGAAAAAAGGTAAACTCTATGACCAAAAGGAGGTAATGGAGCATGCAAACACCTAACTAAAAAGTATTATGACTCGACAAGGTATATCCTTTGCAAGGTGATGCAATCCAAGTCAAATAATATAAATTGTAGAATCAAAGGCTATATATCCCCCTACCGGGAGGGATACTGGGTAGACAATACTAAAAGTTGGGCCACTAAGATACCCCGTTCATGACACATTCGGTTGGGTGAATCTGTAGTTTGGTTCTATCATCGTTGTACTCCCATAGGGTGGTACAACGAGAACTGTGAAAGGTATCCTTCAGTTATTGAATGGATAGCGGTATTCCACTCAGGCTTCTGGAACCAATATGGGTACTTCAACCCTCCTAAGGGAGAGGCCTTCCCGATAAATTGGTGTTAAACCATGTCAACAAATAATAAGCGATTTTGGTACCCTAAATGTCAAATTACTATGTCTCAACATGAAAAATGAGTGAGGGGTGTTATTTGGATACTTATCCCCTCAGTCCTACCTAGCTACCAAATTATTTTTGTGTTCCCCAAGTGGGGTTAGAATATTGGTTGAGTTAAGGTAATTTTTAAGGCTCAATTGAAATTATTGTGATAGATTGTGTGTTGGTGTAGGTGTATACCAAAACAATGTGCCTCGCATGGGCGATTTAATCAAAAACCAAAATAATGAATTTAATTTGTGAAAAAATGAAAGACATTTCGAATGTAAATGCTTTAATAACCTTTTCAAAAAATATGGATCCTTTAAAAAGTAAAGCAGATAAAAGATGTAAAAATAAATAGATTTTTAGAGTCTTTCTTGGGCAAAAAATTAAACAACTTCAGATTTTTAGCGTCTTTCTTGGGAAATTATCTGAAAATTTTTAAAAAGATAAATGAAGTATTTAACAAATATCAATTTAATAATGCTGTAATAATAACACAGTGGGCTGTAAAAATTGTAGAAATTAATGCCGAAAAAATAAGCTAATAGGGCGAATTTTTATTTTGAAAAATTGGCCGAAACGAAACTAAAAATATCACGGCTGTCAGGTCAAAACTTGCGATGAACCGCGTGACGATGTGGGCGAAAGCCACGATGTGAATCATGGCACTATGGTCAAAAGTCGTGATGAACCGCATGGGAAAATGCAAAATAGTCGCGATATGCCGTGCGGGAAAAGTTCACCCAGCTGCTATGAGCTACGTGGGAAAAGTCGAAAAGTTGGGATCGATCGCGCGGGAAAAAGGCGCACAGTTGCGATGGACCATGCGACTGTGGGTATCGAAAGTCGCGATGTATGGACGGAAAAACGAACCGACGAAAAATGGCCCCAAAAATGGAAATTTTGGACTGTTTCAGGCTGCAGAAAGGGCCAATGGCTAGGGTAGCTATCAAGAAGCTAACTAGTATGGCAGATCTACAGTTTTAAATGGAAAAAACAACTAAAATGAAGATCTAAAGCAAAAAATTTAAAGTTCGAAACCCAGTGGAGTCACCAAAAACTATTGCTTGGTTTTTCAACCAAGCATGTGCAAGGATGCACCTGCTAACTAGTAGCAGTAGTCTCAATAAAAGTATGTAAAAACTAATTTAACCAAATCTAACATTAACATGTATAAGAGAAATAAAAAACTGGATTTAAGAACATAAGCAATAAGATCTATGGAAAAACAATAACTTGAAAAATATTTGATTTTGTATTACCTCAAATGGTGAGGATGATGGGTGTTGAGCAGCTCCAAGGTTGAGACGCTCCAATATCCAATGGTCTCTTCTTCTCCAAAGCTTTAATGGGGATCTTCAAAATCGAAATGGGAGGCAACGGATTTCAAAGGGAATTTGGTAGCATAAGGATAGGATGAAATGTGGATGAAAAGTGAGGAGCCCCTATCACCTTTTTATAGTTTTTGGTGATGGGGAATACCATTATGGTTTTAAGGAAACCAATGGTATTAACCAACATGGTTTAGGTCTCTTTTTCCTTTTTTGAATATTTTGAATATTTTTATTCCCTTTTAATATTTTTGGGGAATTTTGGACCCTTTTTTAGGGTTTTTTGTGTTTTTTGAGGAAAAATGTATATTTTGAGGGGGAAAATGTGTATTTGTGGTCTTTTTGGTGACCTTTTGATGGTTTTAGAGGCTCAAATGGTGGAAAAGTGGACAAATGGGTCATGTGAATAAGGGAATGGGCTAGTGAGCACTTTTTGGGTGTTAACAATATGGTTTAGGTCAATTGTTTTAGGGTTTTTGCTTCATTATTTCCTCTTTTTCCTCTTTTTTATATTTTTTATTCCCTTTTATTTGATTTTTGGGAATTTAGGTCTCTTTTAGAGGGTTTTTTGCTATCTTTTGAGGAAATTTAAATTATTTTGGGGGGAAAAGGGGGTTTTTTATCCTTTTGGTGGCTTTTTAATGGTTTTTTGAGATTTTGGAGGCAAATATGCTAGGAAATATAGACAAAGGAGTCATGTAATGTGGGAGATGAGATGGTAAGCCCTTTATGGGTGTTCACACCTGCTATCCTTCTTCTTCTTACCCAATTCCTCCATAAACCTCTGCAACCAAATCATCTCTATGCTAGCCTCTGTAACAGCAACATACTCTTCTTCTGTTGTTGAAAGTGCAACAACCTTCTGCAGTTTCAAAATCCAACTTACTATTGTTCCACCTACAGTAAACACATACCCTGTAGTGCTCCTCTTGCTATCCTTATCACCTTCCATATATGCATCAACATATCCCTGTAGAATATTGTCTGAACCTCCAAAACCTGAGTGGTAGTACCACTCAAATACCTGAGAATACACTGTACTTCCTTCCAATGTTCTTTACCTGGATTGTTCATATATCTGCTCACAACTCCCACTACTTGTACAATATCTAGTCATCTACACACCATGGCATACATCAAGCTGCCAACTGTTGATTGATATGGAATCTTGGACATGTAATCTGTCTCTGCCTGTGTCTTGGGACACATTTTCTTACTTAGACTGAAATGGCTGGCCAAAGGTGTATTGACTGGTTTTGCATTCTGCATTCTGAACCTCTCCAACACCTTTTGTAAGTACCCACTCCGAGACAATGTCAATTTGTGATTTTTCCTGTCTCTCGTTATTCTCATACCAAGGATTTGCTTTGCAGCACCCAAATCCTTCATCGCAAAATGAATTAGATAGCTTCCTTTTAAGCACATTTACATCCTGCATGTTAGACCCTGCAACAAGCATGTCATCCACATACAATAACAAGATAATATATCTTTCATTGTCTAGCTTCTTGAAATAAACACAGTGATCAGAATGACATCTACTATAACCTTGTTCTGTCATAAACCTATCAAATTTTAGATACCACTACCTTGGATCTTGCTTCAAGCCATACAAGCTCTTTTTCAACTTGCACACCAAATTCTCCTTCCCTTTGACCTTATACCCTTGTGGTTACTGCATATATATCTCTTCCTCCAAATCCCCATGGAGAATAGTTGTTTTTACATCTAACTGTTCAAGATGCAAATCTTCTACTAGCACTAGACTTAAGATAGTCCTAATTGAAGTCATCTTAACAACAGAAGAAAATATTTCAACAACATCTACACCTTTCTTCTATGCAAACCCCTTTACAACAAGTCTGTCCTTGTACTGCTTCTTACCTCATTCTTCTTCCTTCAACCTATAAATCCATTTGTTCTGCAATGCCCTTTTACCAGCAGGAAACTGAACCAAATCCCAAGTCTAGTTTCCTACCAATGAGTCCATCTCCTCATTCATGCCTTGCTCCCACTTTTTTCTAGTTTCCACCTGCATTGCTTCTTCATAACACTTTGGTTCACCAGCATCAGTCATCAATAAATAATACATTGAAGGAGAGTGTAATTCAGGGAGTCTACTTAACCTGGTAGATATTCTTGCAGTTGCAAGAGTTTCAGGTACTTGCTACTATTCTTGATTTTCTGGAACCCTTGGAACGTCATTTTCTTTAATTTCATCAACTACTGTGTACTCTGTGTTTTCCCTTTCTTGTTTATTTCCCTTCAACTGATCTTTATACATGACCTTTTCATTGAATATCACATCTCTACTCCTAATGATTTTTTTATTTTCATAATCCCATAAGTGATAACCAAAATCATCAACCCCATATCCAATAAACGTACATTTATTGGATTTAGCTTCAAGATTTGTTCTATTATCTTTATCAATATGGACAAATGCTTCACAACCAAACGTTATAAAAAATGAGTAGTTTACCTTTTTATCTATCCATGCCTCCTTTGGAATACCACCATCCAAAGCACTTGAAGGTCCTTTGTTTATTAAATAAACAACAGTATTTACATCATCCGCCCAAAACTGTAAGGGCAACCCTACATGCAATCTCATACACCTTGCACGCTGAATGATCATTCTGTTCATCCTTTCTAACACACCATTTTCTTGTGGTGTTCCTGGGACTATCTTCTCTCTACGAATCCCAGGGTATGAACAGTAACTATCAAAATCCTTTCCGCAGTACTCACCTCCATTATTAGATCTAAGACACTTCAACCTTTTTACTGTCTCATTCTCAACCAAAGCTTTCCACTTCTTAAAAGTAGAAAACACATCAGATTTCTATCTAATGCAATAAAGCCAAGTTTTTCTAGTTTCATCATCAATAAATGTAACATAATAATGAGATCCACCAAGAGATTGTACCTAAGCCGGTCCCCATATATCTGTATGCACAATCTCTAACTTTTCATTCTTCTTATGTTTCCCAACCATGAGAAATCTGACTCTCTTTTGTTTTCCATAAACATAGTTTTCATAGAATTCCAAACTTAACTGCTTCAAATCTGGCAGCAACTTCCTTGAGTGGAGAATCTACATCCCCTTCTCACTCATATGGCCAAGCCTATGATTCCACAATGTTGTATCTGTTCCCGTGGAAGCTAATGAGATAGAATGGTCAGTATTATGAGGACATAAATACAACGTACCTACCCTATCTCCGTTTTCTATCACCATTGATCCTTTAGTGATATTCCACCACTTTTCTCCAAATGTAGATAGACAGCCGCCATCTCCCAACTGCCCTATTGAGATCAGATTTCTTTTCATAGCAGGAATATTCCTTACATCTTTCAACAGCGAATCAGTTCCATTCTTAAATTTTATCCATACCTTACCCATTCCAACAATTTTACATGGCTCATCATCACCCAATAAAACATGTCCAAAATCGCCTAGAACATAATCATGGAAGTATTTCCTATGGGGTGTAGCATGACATGAAACCCCTGAATCTAATACCTAATAATCACTAGTATTATCTAATGCAAGAGTCAAAGCATCTTGTAACACATCACCTGCTACATTTGCTTCCTAGGTAGTTTCCTGTTGTGCATTTCCTTTCTTCTTTAGAGATTTGCAGTCTTTCTTCATATGTCCTTTCTTTCCAAAGTTCTAGCACTCTATCTTTCCCAGTCTGGACTTGGATCTACCCGTTTTAGACTTGCCACGATTACCTTCGCTCTTTCGTCTCTCCTTTTGTCTTCCCTTGCTCTCCATGGTCAACGCATTGCCTGATGTCTCACTTGTGCTTTTTCTTTGCACTTCCTTGCTAAGAATAACACCAATAACATCATCAAATTTCAAGGTGTATGAACTAGAGACAGAATTACTTACAGCCATGACCAAGCTATTCCAGCTTTCTGGCAATAAACAAAAGATTAGAAGAGCCCTAACTTCATCATTAAAGTTCACACTTATAGAACTTAGTTGATTTGTAATAGTATTAAACTCATTTAAATGATCAGTAACAGATCCACCTTCAGACATCTTCATATTTAATAAAGGTTTCATTAGAAATACCTTGTTGGAGGTCGAGGGTTTTTCATACAGCTTACCCAATGCACTCATCAAACCCTCCGTTGTCATTTCTTTTGAGATATTGGAAGCCACTGACGAAGCTAGGCTCAGCCGTATTGTTTCCAAAGCCTTTCTATCAAGAGCCTCTCATTCTTCGTCCTTCGTGGCCGCTGGCTGCTTTGCTCTTCCTCCCAACGATAGGAATAGATCCTTCTGGTACAGATAGTCCTCCATTTTCATCTTCCATAACTGGAAATTTTGGCCATTAAACTTCTTGACCTCAAACTTTCCTTCTTCTACTATTTCTTCCACTCGAACCAGAAACCCTAGCTTCCTACAGGCTTATCTTCCAAATAGACCTTTGGCTCTGATACCAATTGTTAGAAAAACAGGATCGCAGAGCAATAAAAATAAACAAAAATGAAAATATAATCACACATACACATTACAAGAGAGACACAGATATATTGTGGTTCACCAAAATGGGCTACGTCCACACTGAAGTTGCCAGTCCTTATTATTATACCATCCAGCAAAGTGAAGAGATACAACCTATAGCACAACTATTGCACTTCCTCTTCTCATAGTCTCTCTTCTTGATATCACAAATATTTACAATGCATAATACCTAATACATCAACCCTAGCCGTGTTACAATGTATTTCTTTTATAAGGGAAATACAATGGGAAAATACCACGAGTGACCCAAAACCATGGGCCTAAAATCTGTTGGAGAAATAACACAACAAAATTTCTCAAGGGCTTCACCCCCGAACCCCAATTTTCTTGGGGGCCCACTGGAGATCGTGTCGGAATCATAACCAAACCTGGGGTTCAAACATGGCTGAATCATCATCTATGAGACTGGAAGATTAGGATCCACAACCAACACTTTCCAGTAGTTGGTCAATGCCCTGTTGATCCCTCTCTGAGAGAGCATCGGCACCGCATTGACACCTTTAGGCTAGGGGGCATAATAGATTGCCTTGACCCTGGTATAAGAGGCCTAATCGATCATTTTCACCATGCCCCATCACATCTATCTCAGTATTGTAATGATCCCATTGCTCAAAACAAAACATATGCAATCTACTTTTTCATAGCATGGGGGCAGGACCTTAACCCTGCTCACTTTTTCACATTCTTGATCTCGACCATTTTCGAGGTCAAATGTTACCTGTATATTTGGTTTGATTTCTAAATTCCTAGTATTCTGCCCTCGCGGGTCATCATGTCTCCCCACCATCGTATCCTTGGCTTGGTGGGATCACCTTTATTTATGGCCCTTTTTGTCTCTTTTTCTCTCTTTGACCATTCCAGAGTCCTTCGACCTCCGTTTTTTTGTGTCGTTTGCACCACCGGAGGTAGAATTTCTTGCCTGTGATGATTTCTGAGATCATTTCTCGCTCTCACCTTCTCTTTTTTTGGTTGTTTCTCTTACGGCCCCTTGCCTCGATTTGCGTGTCATCGGGTATGCCAGTGTTACGGAGAAAAAATTCCTATGGCTGGGGGTAGACCACAACAGACAAATGACTACCAGAAAATAACTCAATTCCCAATGCAATTCTATTATAGTGAAAATGCTAAGATATGGAGAATAAAACAAACCTTCAACTGGATGTTCGAAGTAGATCCCCGTTGAGCTTTCAATCTCTACACTTGAACCTGCAGATTAGTATCAACAACAAATACAAGCAAGTGGATATAATATGTGAAATATATTAGCATGATCCATGATATCAGAAGAAAATGTGACCTAATGTAATTTAAACAACATTCACGACATCAATTGGACGAGAAAATGAGTATTTCCATTAATAAATAACAAGAAGTACATGATACGACCTCTTGCCAGCAAGCAATCTGAACCAAGAACTAGGTCTCTCCACTTGTGCCTCCACCACTTCAATCCTCCATGCAATGGTAAACTCAAACTATGAAAGGTGTTTGGTAGGTGAACATAAAGGGTTCACAACAACAAGGATCAATGAGTGTAGACTCAAGTCACGGCAAAAATCCACTAGAGTTATGTTTCTCTCTCTTTCTCCTCCCTTCCATACACCATAAGAGTTCAATATATAGCCTTCCAAAGGTAAGTGAAAGGTCGAATCGAGTTGTTTTGGGATATATGGAGGGCCAAAGGTCACCCTAAGACCACTTTTTGGGAGTAAAAAGTAAATTTTCTATTGTTTTTACCATGTAACTCGATGTACGCGCGCTAATTAGGTGCACCTTGCGTGTACACTGGCTATAATGGAACAACAAGCATACATGAAGAAAAATAGGGAAACTTGGTTCTTGAAGGGAAAATAATGGATCCGAGTCTATAAAATGAGCACTGAAGGCCAATCAATGCTGATGCTCACAAGGTGGAAAAATACGCTGTAACTGTTAGAGGATCCTAGTATCTTTTTACCTTTTTTCCTTCACAACCGTATTCATGAGCCTTTCGATCCCTCCATACAGCATTTATTGTGCTATTTTTACTCCAATCATCTACTTACAAGGAGGCCCCATCAGTGTCCCCCCTCACCTTTTTTCTTGGTCCTCTCATACATGACCTTCGTTTGAACATTTCCTCCTTGATTGACTTTCCCATTCGTTTAGTATATGTTTATCCCTCTTTCAGGCCGAGCATCTCCTTTTATGAAAAAGGAACTTAGGGAGTTTATGTTAAGCTACTTTCTTACTCTTTAAAGAATGAAAAGATCATCGAGCAATCTTTCTTCCTTTCATGCTCGTTAAAGTATCTGAAAGGGAATCTATATGGTATAAGTTTAACCCTTTTTCTGGATCTGGTAGAATAAATATGAAAAAGGAATACTGTAGTCAAATTGGCTAGAAGCATTATCCATTGCATACTTTTATGCTTTTTTGGGCTTTGGGGACTAACACACGAAAAATAACTCCCTCCGAGTCTTCTTATTGCTTTCAAACTCTCTAAAATTGAAAGTGACCATGAGCATTCACTGTCCTGGGCTCGTATAAATCCACACGATGGTATCTTCTCACCATTTCAGAGTCTTCTTATCGCTTTCAAACTCCTTAAAATTGAAAGCACCCATGAGCATCCACCGTCCTGGGATCATACAAATCCACATGATGATATCCTATCAAGCACACTTCTACCCCTTCTCTGATCTCCTTAAACCATGAAGAAGGCCCAAACAATACCTCTAGGTGCCCCGAAAAATCACAACTAGTCCCCCCATTATGGAAGCATCCCTAGTATGGTGACCTTTGTTCAAATTATTCTATGATGTGTCACCCTTGGAGTCTCCTGATATCACTCATCAGTCCCCCCTCTAAATCCCCCCCACCCATTGCAATCATAGATATTCACCCCTTCAGCTATGATCCCCTTCCCTTGAGGTCAGTTTCATATGCTGCCAAGTCGGCCTTGCCATCATACTCTGAACAAAGGAAGTTTGAGTATTCTCAATTTACGAACCTCATACCCCTCCCTAGTATGTCAATCTCACATTCAGTTCTATCACCTCTTGGTTGTACACCTCATGCTCCTATCAAGGAAACATTATTGCCTTGTTATTTGTAGGTCTCCCTCTGTCGACGCCAACCAATCTATTCCAGAGGATAGACCCAGAGGTCCTTGTATCTTGGCGGTGAGTTTCTATGAATCATCTGAGAGGAGTCCTTAGTGCCTCTTTGGGTGATTATTTCTCACATGCTCGACTCCAACTCCCTCATCGCACTGTTGAGATTCATACAGGGTATTGGTCCCTTTAGTTATTTTTTGAAGGCCCCGGATGTCCCATGCCTCTATCACATTGGTGAGTCTATTTGGAACCCCCCAGTTGTATGTTCCCACGGATATCCGAGTTGCATTGGCAATAGTGTTTTCAATCCCTCCAGTTATATGCTTCCTAGAGTATCTACTTCAGATGTAGTCCATGGTACATTTGACATTCTAACTCTCAGTAGTTGAGTCCATCCAGTTGTTGGACCCCTTCAACTCCAACAGAACATCAATTGTTGTGATACCACATTTAGGATGAATGGCACTGTTTCCATGTATCGTTTCTTCAGATAAGTCATGGTTGGACCATGATTATGTCCCAGATTTGTGTCCCCTCTACACCATTATGATGTACACAAAATTTCTCTATGCATTGTCCAGGTCCCATTTGGGTCTCACCATCATTTGTATATGAGCATCGGTATTCCCACCTCATCCATTTATTTGAGATTATATGTTCCTCATCCATTATTGAGTGTGATGTATTTCCAGTTTTCTCCCTTGTAGTTTGTATGAAGCACTTTCTCTGGTCTCCAATCAGTCTTTGCTCTCAACCACCATAATGCCCACACCCATGGAATTGTTTTTGAACCTATGATGTCTATTGGCCATACGATGAGCTCAAGCCCTCACACATGAGGGTGTCAATCATTTAACACCGAAAAATTGTTCACCTAGCTCATCCCCCTAGTCACATAACCGATTTATCCCTTTTTCCTACATTGTTGGCCTCCAAAAGGCCAAAAATACCTAAGTTGGTAACCAAATGGGAAAAAATCAATTATTTCCCTAAAAAATAATTAAATTCCTTCAAAAAAGTCAAAATCCCCAAAAAAGAAAATAAAATAAAAAATAAAATAAAATAAAAAAGAAAAAGGGGAAATTATTCAAAATAAAGGAAAAAGTATGGAAAAGGAAATATACCACAAACCATTACTAGAGGTTTCCCAATACCATGGGCCAATGTTCCACCACCCAAAATTTCTATAAAAAGGTGATGGAGGCCCCTCATTTGACATGATTCACTCTTCCTACCATTACTCTGCCGAAATTCCCATTGAAATGATAGCTTCCCTTTGATCTTGTGTTTCCCCTTCTTGGTTGAGTTTCGGCCACCACCAGAGCATTTGGAGAAGAGCAAGGAACCTTGGAGACCTAGAGCACCACTCTTCGTATGACTGCAAGGGTCCCATCTACTCATGTTTTGAGGTAACCATCTATTGTAAATCCATTTTTACAGCATAATATATAATCAACATTTGATTAATGGGTTCTAGTTTATTTTTTGTTTTACTGCAGTAATCATTTAGTTTAGTTGTTTTTTATTTCCTTTTGCATGCACACACATCCTTATTCACAAATTGTTACTAACTAGCTCATAGCTCTTAGTAAGTGCATTTCTGCACTAGCTGATGTGAAAACGCTAGCTACAACACTAACTATAGGGATAGTAATATGACAAGAACATATGAAGCATGCAATCTTTAGGAGATGATTATGCATAGCCTCATAAGGTGTTGACATCAATGCCAAAGGTGGATATTGTTGAAATTTAGTTTTCATCGATGTCAATTGATTCATTTTATGTCATTGATGTCAACTGATGTCAAAGAGGATTCAGTATTCTTGTTCTAGTTTGAATAAGTATGTAGAAAATCCACTTTGAAGAAGTATATGTGCAAGCAAGATGAAGAAAGGTATGGATGCCAGTATGAAGAAGTATATCCTAAAGTGCATCCACTATTAAGAAGTATGTTCAGAAGTACACCATGTATATTCAGTTTAAATAAGTACAGCCAGTCATAATCCTTCAAAGAACAAGCTAAAGTGTTGGTTGGACAAAAGCTTGAAGAATGTGCAAGCAATCAAAGATTTCATTGGTCAAGGTTCAAGTGGAAAAGAAAACAAATTAATTGATTGGACAAGGTTCATGAATGTCCAAGAAAGCAAAAGCATTGATTGAAAAGGATCGGGAGTGCACAACCATCATGGACCATGAAAAGGTTGAGCGGTGATGCAAGTCTTGAAAGCATGCAAGTCTCACCAATCGGAGAAATCTCTCAATTGTTGAAGCATGCACAAGTACCAAGAAGGGTGTGATGGTTGAAATTATCATATGCGCAGATTCCACAGGCAATAGTACATCAAAATCACAAGACCACAACAGAACGGTTAAATTCCCACTAAGTCAAGGACCATGTATGCACAAGACCCACAAGAGATGACATATCAACAATGCAGAACATGACATGTGGCCAAAGCATAAACCATGAAGCAAACAAGAATGAAAACCACAACCAATTTGTGGACATACAATCCATGCAGGACATGTATAAATAAGAAAGCAATTTGGAGATTTGAAATAAGCTTCATGGAATGATGAAGAGCTTGTAAGTGGAAAATATAGATTTATATTCAAGGCATCAAGGGCGCGTGGTACCATAATATCATGATCTAGTAGAGAGTCAAGTGTGCATAAGCGTAGGAATGGAATAGCTAATGGTGCACAGAATGATGTTGTATATCTGCGACGATTGCACAAAGACATAAAAGAAGAATGCAGAGGATGTAGAAGTGCATGAGGATTAAATGACAGTATCACAGACAACACGTAGACAGAAATATATTCTACAATAGATCCACGCAGAGAAAGAACTGAAGCATATCTTGTAGTGTGCGATGCAAAGAATTTTCATTGATGCATGAAGACTAAGTTGAAGTGTGCGAAGTAAATAAGTCCAACATATGCGCAAAGACCGAGTTGCAGTAGAATCAAGTATGCGAGTCATAGAACAGATGATATGAGACAAGTGCATTAAACCTAAACGGCAAATCAAAGGATGCAAAGACGGTCTCAAATTATCTAAAGACTGTAGCAGTTAAACAGAACGAACATATCTCAGAAAGTGCACAGTTCCATCTAATACTAGTGCACAAAGTCACAACAACGAATTATCAATTGATGCATAGTATCAGTTTAAAGAGCAGATTCATAGTTGCATAATGGAATATTGACTATTGGCTCAATCTACAACAGTTGAAGAAGCACACATTATATGCAGTGTGACATCAGTTGAAGTGAAGTGTTGAAGTTGAAATGAAGTGTTGAAGTGAGTTATTGTATGCAGCACAATGACAACAATTCTACTGCATATAGAAGTTGCGCATAGCAAGACGAACATCAAAAGTCCTAGAGTTTGCACGTATTAAAAGTTCAACAGAGTAACATCATATTCTTATATATCCAAGTGGCAGGACAGAGCAAGGAGTAGGGGGTTGTATCTTCCTTCCAATTGGTGCTGGAGAACATAGGGAGTTGTAGCTTCCTTTAGGTCGGTTTATGAAAAAGCAGGGGTCAGTGCCTCCTTTCAGTTGGTGTTGGTAAACACGGGAAGTCGGTGCTTCCCTGAAAGTAATATTTTCATGATAAAAAAACATTTTGTGGTTTTCTCCTGTTTGGGTTTGCATGTAAAAAGTCGATGTGTTCGGTGTTCTATATTTTGGTGCATATGTGAATGAATGATTTATTTATGGTGGATGCATAATTGAAGATCAATTTAATTTCATATTAATCTTTTGAAGAATTTAAAAACTGTTCATAACTGCGGTAATACTGATTCACCCCCCCTCTTAGTATTAAATCGATTCCAACAGAGAAAAGTATGAAAGTTGCAGGGAAAGCAGTAAAGAAGGGAAAAGAAGGAAAGTGGTGGGAAAAGCAGTAAAATAGAGAAAATAATAAGGCAATGAAAAGGAAGACTAAAATCAAGGAAAATCACATAAATCTGGAAGTTCCAATTAGGCTAAGGAGGGTGCAACAGTTGAGCTAGAGGACCAAATACAATGCATCTAATCTTGTCCACGAAGCCAACAATATTATAAAAGAAGCTTGTTTGCACCAATTAATTTTTTTTCTATTTTTATTATCGAATTGATTAGCTTAAACTTTTCAAGACTTGGGAGATGTGCCCCTATTCAAGAGTAGGGAGATGTGCCCCTATGTAGCCAAAACTGGTTGGACTATTTTCTAGCATTCCAATGGGTGATTGAGGAGAATGAAATCTAGTCCTTTTCATAGAACCTCAATTTAACATTTTACATATTTTTCAAGTCTAATTTGAGTCTCAGTATGGTGTGGGAAATATCCATTTTCTTGGTGCTTCTATAGTGTGTTCAAATCAACTCAATCAATGGAATTGGTATCAGTGGGACGAAAAAAATATTTTGGTTAGAATAGTTCTTAGAATTTATTGAATTTGAGACCTATGACATTGTTTCCATAGCATCGTTTCCAGTGGGAAACACTTTTTGTTTCATCAAAAAAGGTGTTCGGATGAGTAATTTATGGCCATTTTACTAGATCTAGGGGTTCTAGCTGTAAAGAACGCGCCATTGCTTTTCTATCTATAAATATTTTTGACTTTTGAGTTCTATGAGAGCCATATATTTAAGATGGAATCCATCCTTTATCATTGACTAAATTACCATATCCGATTCTAGTTACATCCATGATCTTCTTCATCTAATGTTGCAGACTCCATTTAATTGAGTATTCTCTTCAGTAATTATTCTTTGCTTCCTATATTGAGGTTGTTAGTGATTCTATGAGTAATTTAAAAACTTCCGAGGATTTGTAAATTGATGTAAATTTCCTAATAAACAATATTTTATATGATCTACAGATCTAACATTTATCTTTTGCATGAATTTGAGCTAATGTTATACCTAATAAACAATATTTTATATGATCGACAGATCTAACATTTATCTTTTCGTTGTAATGTTTATTTTCACTAGATTTCCAGTAGTTGTGGTAGAATTCATTCTATGAGCTCATTTATATTTATGTAAACTACTACATGTCCGACCTTGATAAACCCATCCACATCCCTAATTATTAATTTTGTGACCCTCTAGAGGTGTTCGGAAAAGTCTAGTTGAAAACTAGTTAGTCAGTCATAGATAGTGCACTTGTTAATGTAGCCTCCAAACTCTTTTATACTATTACCAAACCTTTGTATTAATGTTTTATCAGCTTTTGGATAAACCATTTAGTTTACCCTGGGTCTGATTACCTTCAGTGAGTACCAGAAGCCTTGGGTTTCCACAGAAGTCCTCGGGGAATGTCCATTGATAGCCTTGGCTCTGCCAAGCAAATATTCCCAGGCATGAAGCACCCATAAATGTGCTACTGTCAATAAATTGTCCTATTTTCCATCTTATTTATAGGATTATCGGGTCCTAAACCTTATTTTTGAATAATTTAGGAAGAGTCTAATGCTGCTTGTAAAATCCTTCCTGAATCCTAGTCAAATTAACTAGTCTTGGTTTCTTATAATCCACTGTTTGTGTTTAAATTCTTGTATATTTAGTCAATGTGCCTTTGACCAGAATAAGTACATTACAGTGGTATCATAGCATGGTCCTCTGCATCTATGAGAAGAAATACCAAGCTCCATAAAATATCAGTTGAATAGGTGTTAAAGAACAAATCTTCAAGTTGCAGTCGTGTCTTTGTTTAGTGAAGAAGATTCGTATTGGGATGAGGAAGAAAATATCATCTATATTGATGGAGGACTACCCCGAGATGAGGATTTTTAATTTTTTTACCAATTGTACAGTCAATATAGTAGGGTTGAGCCACCAACGTCCAATCCAAGGAAGGATTTAGCAAACATGATAGAAGCAAGTGAAAACTTGCCCCACCACTACCAAGAGTACCTTGCCTTGGGGGAAGAGATTTGTCAATCCATTCATTTCAAAGATTATTTTTAATGCAGATTTGTATTTGAGCCTAAGAATGTAGATTAGTATTCACTAAAAAAAAATAGACTATTAATGAAGGAACCAATTTGCTCCACCTCTTAGAGCAAATAAGAAGTGCTTGAAGACAAGAGTGACGCCTTATGCATAGATTCACTCCAATCAAATGAAGAAGTGAAAAAGAGTGAACCACAAGTGGCGGATGTGAGTCTTACTATGGTTTCCACTGAACAAGATCATGCTTGCATCCATCTACTTCAAGAAGAAGATGAAGAGGCACCATGTGGAGTTGAACACCCATCATCCCATCATCAGGTTGTTGGCAGTGTGGCAGGTAGATTCACTTCCATCTTCTTTGTTGGTGATTTCAAGATCAATACAAAGGAGATTGATTCTATTGATGGTGGTGAGAAATATTTTGGATCATATCCAAAATAATAACATAAATATGATTTTTAGTCACCACTTGAGCTTCATAGTGAATCATAAGACAAGCACACACCAGTTGGGTGTCAACCAGAGAAATTGGTGGAGGAACATGCCATCACAACTCCATCACATGAAGGGACAAAAGTGTCACAAAGGTATTGCTACTATTTTTATTTTTTCATCCCCTTGTGTCATTCTGAGATGGAAGCCAATTCTGGTGAGAAGATAGGCATGGTAGAGCCTTCTAGTGTTGAGAATATAAATTTTGTGAAGGCTGAATTGTTAGAGGATAGTTTGCATGACTCTCAAGAGTTGCATGACTCTCAAGAGTTGCATGAGCACACTTTTGGAAGCCCGCATAATGCTCTTAAGGATCCATTGAGTGACTTAGAGATCCAAAACTTGGTCACAGAAGAAAATCTACTGCAAACCTTGTCCCAAATAGAGGGTGCACAAAAACTCATTGACAATCTTATTGATGAGGGACAATAGGGAATAGTATGGAGTCTCTACTTATGAACTAAGAATCATTAAAAGAGAGCTATAGATGATGAAATAATATTACTTGTGGCTATTTATGGATAGAGATATTGCTCTCAAAGTTGTAGAAGACAAGGGAGCAGAATTAGAGCAACTCGACATGGAATTGGGAGAGTCACATACCTTTCCCAAAATTATATGTGATTAGATGTATGTGGATGATTTCACACATGTAATATTGGAGCATCCTCATGTGTGAGGTGATCATGAGGAGTCTTCATATTTACAAGTGCTTGAAGGAAACATTGACTTGCAAGTTGATGGAAGAGCACTTGTTTCACACTAGGAGGATATTCTTGGTGAGCCACATCATTTGAGTTGATCATTGAAGAATAACTAAGAGAAGCTTATGGAAACCATGAAGAACTTTATTGACACCAATACCCTTGTGACAAGTTGTTGTTGGAGATATTCAGGAGGAGAGTTGGAGGGAGAATCGGTTTTGGAAGAGTTCATAGTAATCAATGAAAAAATGGTCAAGATGAAAGAGAGTTACATGATATTAATTTTAGATAGAGATCGTCTCCTCATGGTGGCTGAAATGTACCATAGTGTGCTCAAAGAGGAAAAAGAAGAATCACAAATACTCACTAGTGGGTTGGAGGCCACCAGTGATTCATTAAAGAGAACATAGAGGGACCGTCAAATATTAAGAGTGTAGAATGATCAACTTTGAAAGTATTTGAGCTCATCATACCCTCCATACTGGATGGAAGATAGTAATTTGCACATGGCAGGTAGCACAATGGATTTTATGGAGGAATCTCATGTGAGAGTTGAACATGAGTTAAATTCATGTTTGCAAGTTCTTAAGGACAAAGATGTAGAATATTTTGTCCAAGTGCTTGTTGGTATGTAGAAGGGAATAGATAATAACTTAGCTATGGAAGAAATAGCTAGGGACACACCAATTGAGTCTACAAGCCATGGTATTTGTTTATCCAAGTATTGGGTAGAAAAGTACCTCACTGAGATGGAGGCCCAAGGATGCATAAGTATGGCTTTCATTTGTATGGAATTGTTTGACGTGCATGCCTTGAAAGAGAGACCTCATGAGTTTTATCTATGGAAAGAAGAATTAGCTGTGAAGAAGGTGGCTGACCACATTCCATATGTATCATCAATCCAAAGTGTTTATTCATATGTGGTTTGGGTGGATAGATACATAGCAAGAACGGATATTCATCGAGGTACATATTCTCTTTTCCTATGTGATCATTTTTTTGTTTTACTGACATTGCCTTACCATGTGAGAAACAACAAGGGTATGTATTGCATCCCTTGAATACATTCAGTACACTTATATCCATGGATTGTGTGTGCAAGTACATGGAATATTTGGAACTACCATTGAAGAGAAAACCACCTTGATAACATCAAATAGTGTAGGGATGTGTCTACTCTATAAATGCTATTTTACTAAGAAGTGGTGAGCTTCTATGTCAGCAAATGAAAATGATTATCACAAGTTATTAATAAGATCTACATTCATTCATCAATTATGATAAGCAAAGCTAAGATCTTTCGGAACATTTTAAAAACTCACTATGTCATTCTAGACTTAGGATAAAATTAATTAATCATTTATGATTAATTTCCTGAGTTTTGACTAGGTAGAATAGGCCAGTTTTGTCTTTTAGTGGACCACATGCTATCCTCATTTACAAAAACAAATTTGGATAGATTCTGGATAAAATTTCCTTGAATTCTATCTAATTTTATTTCACTCCTGATTTAGAAAGACACTGTCCAGATTTAGTTAGCTTTGTCCTGCTTTTTCTACTTTCTAGTGGAAAAGATAAAGCTAGTTGACTTGGAATCTTTTGCCACTTCACCAATTCGACCTCCACATCACTTCTAACCTTCTAAATCCATCAATACATTCCATTTACCTCACTCATGAGATTCTATACCATACTTTCCAAATTCATGAGTCTCTAGGATAGTTTTGGAAACTGCTTTTGCCACCTAGGGGTTTTTTTGTCTTTTCTAATCCTTTTCTTTTTGCTCTTTCCATATTGCCTCAAAGTAATTCAATTTTATCCATAGAGGATGTATTATATATTGTTACAATATCAATGAATAATATACAGAGTGTTTTCCATAATTAATTACCTCTATTCTTCTTCTCTCATTGTCTAAAATATTCCATGGTGAAATTGTCTTATGAATCTAGTTCCTAGTAATTGAAAATCTCACATCGTATCCGAGGTAGCGTGATTCAAAACAATTTCCAGCAATGTTTTTTGCAGGTATTACCATCACTAGGAGTGCATCAGTATGGAGAAAAATCAAGCCAAAGATGTGACTCTCACTCCCTTCAATTTCTTTGATTGGAAGGTGCATATGATCATCCAACTTCAGAGCAAAGGATTGTATAGAGTCACTATGGGGCTTGAAACCGAGCCAAGAGTTGTTGCATTAAAATCCAAATGGTTCAATAGGCTTCGTGAAGCTCATGGTTTACTTTGTCTCTCTGTATCTCCAGATCTTTTATTCGATATCGATTCTCTATCAGCTCCAAATGAAGTGTGGACAAAGCTAGAGTCTCTCTTTGGAAAACAGGACGAGCTCAGAGGTCATTTGTTGGAGATTGAGTTGATCTCTCTTAGTCCAATTAATTTCGATTCTATGGAGGAGTTCATCTCAAAATTCAAGAACCTAGTGCTTCAACTCAAGCAATGTGGTATAGAGAAGAATTATGAGCAATTAATCCTTACCATTCTATCAAAGTTGAGCTCTGAATACTCAGTATTTGTGTCTACTTTTCATTCTACAAGACTTGCAGTTCCCAAGTGGAAGATGCCAACCTTGGATGCATTCATTGATTCAATCACTCAAGACAAGGACAAGCTGATCCAAATGAGGGATTAATCAACCTCCAAATACTTTGCACTTGTTGCTCATGGAGCAAAGAGTTTCAAGAGTGACAAATCCAAACAGAAGATAGTGTTAGATGAAGAAGATTTTGATGGAGATTCCAGATCCAAGAAGATGAAGAAGGAGAAGCCCAAGTGTTTTTATTGCTGCAAAGGCACTAATCCTGAGAAATATTGCTTCAAAAAGAAATTGGACATCATGGCCAAGATGCTTGAAGAGCATAACATAGATGTTCCTAACTTTGCAAAGAAAGAACAAGGCAAGCTTGCTGTAGAACAAGAACTCTGTCTCCAAGCCTCTCCCAAAGGTAATAATATTTATGCTTTGAGTGCTAGAGTGAAATATAATTTTGATGTCTCTGATATTGATTCACATTCTGATATAGTAGAATAAAAAACATCCACCTCTTCCTTGGAACAATATTCAGTCAGTTCATCCAAGTCTACTCTCAAAACTAGTCATTTTTTACTAGTTTCTGACATGTCTTCTGAAAGGTCTTTCCACCATCATTCAAATATTTTAGATTCTAATTTAGAAGATGATTTACAGTCTGATATGCAGGTAATTACATATCCCACATCATATTCCCAAACTTTGGATGCACAAAAGACCCTACAAACCCAAAGTTCTCCAGTTAAGAAACTACACAATTCTATGTTTTCCTACACTGTGTCACTTGCCTCTGTTGCACTTTTGTCTTGCATATCTTTCATTGTTTGGATAGCCATTGTTTTGGCATTATTTGGACTGATATTCCACACATCTGGACCTGACCCCATCACTCATGGTTCAAAATTCAAGTCCTCACACTCTCCAGGCTCACTCAGTTTTTCGGGTGATCTAGTTTCCCAAACTTTTTCTACTGAAATTATGTTCGATTATGGAGACTCCACATCTTTACTGGTTGCTGCTCCATATGACTTACATTCTGATATTTCAGAGTTGCATGATCTCATTTTAAATATCATAAAGGTTCTACATCAGTCTGAGAAGAAAGTACAAGAACTAGTACACCACATTGCAGCTACAGAAGAAATTGATCATGTTGAGTTCATTGTTTCTCCTTGGGAAGGAGTATGCATAGATCTTCTTTCCATCATTAATTATGTTTTCAAATCTGATTATGTATGTTACAGCAGCAATAAAAATTCATTTGATGCTCCTCCATCATCAGAAGATGAACTTCATAGAGCTTCAACACATGGTTCTTGCCTATACAACATTGATGCACTGATGCATGATCATGACATCCACAATCTCTTCATCAAGTTAGTTACTCAGAAGCAGCCCATTCAACTCATTCAAATGGGAAACATGACAGTATGAATACATCAAGCATGTCCATTTTTTAGGGAGGGTTTTCTTCCCATGAGGTTTTCCTTGTTTCCTCGGTTTACATGGACTAGTTATTTTTGTATCAGGGTGACCATAAGCCTTGTTGCTTGGGCCCTATATTTATGATATTTTTCTGATTCCCATCACATAAATTCAGGATTAAAGGAGGGTGTTGGAACATTTAAAAAACCCACTATGTCACTCTAGACTTAGGATAAAATTAATTAATCATTTATGATTAATTTCCTGAGTTTTGACTAGGTAGAACAGGCCAGTTTTGTCTTTTAGTGGACCACATGCTATCCTCATTTACAAAAAAAAAAATGGATAGATTATGGATAATATTTCCTTGGATTCTGTCTGATTTTATTCCATTCCTGATTTAGAAAGACACTATCCAGATTTAGTTAGCTTTGTCCTGCTTTTTCTACTTTCTAGTGGAAAAGATAAAGCTAGTTGACTTGGAATTTTTTGCCACTTCACCAATTCGACCTCCACATCATATCTAACCTTCTAAATCCATCAATACATTCCATTTACCTCACTCATGAGATTCCATACCATACTTTCTAAATTTGTGAGCCTCTAAGACAGTTTTGGAAATTGCTTTTGCCACCTCGGGGTTTTTTTGTCTTTTCTAAGCCTTTTCTTTTTGCTCTTTCCATATTGCCTCAAAGAAATTCGATTTTCTCCATGGAGGATGTATTATATATTGTTACAATATCAATGAATAATATATAGATTGTTTTCCATAGTTAATTCTCTCTATTCTTCTTCTCTCATTGTCTAAAATATGCCATGGTGAAATTGTCTTATGAATCTAGTTCCTAGTAATTGAAAATCTCACAAGATCTAATACCATCTGAAAATCTAAATCATACAAGATAAACAACATTCAAACATTCAAATGGAACAAACTTGAATCATTTCATATCAAAACAATGAAGAGGTACATCCTTACCATGGATCTTGGTGTGAATCCCTTCTCCATTGCCATGAGCTTTCCTTTCTCCACCCTTGCTTTTGAAGAAATTGAGCTTTTCCTCCTCCTTCAGAATCTCTCCAGCATGCCTTTGCTCTCCTCTTATGTCACTTACAATGCCCCAAATTCCTTTCATATATAGCATTGGGAAATGGGCCTTCAAGCTTTTCTTCTTAATGTGGGATTGCTCTTTTTCATTAA
Organism: Larix kaempferi; assembly: GCA_027924585.1. Lineage (NCBI taxonomy): Eukaryota > Viridiplantae > Streptophyta > Pinopsida > Pinales > Pinaceae > Larix > Larix kaempferi. The sequence continues at coordinate 7,822,073 of BSBM01000963.1, read as the reverse complement.
TTTAGATCATTTTCACTCAAAAACCCACTTTTCCATAGTTTTTAGGCTTTTTTGCACAACTTAGCATACTTTAAGCACAATTAATGCACTTTAATGCATTTCTCTTCACTTTTTGATTGGTGTAGCTTAGTTTTGGACCTCTTGTGAGCAATTTAATCACTGAACGTGGTCCCCTTAGGTTTTTACTTTCTTCACCTAATCCTTCCATTTATGGGAGAAATGATTAGATCAAAGAGGATTTGTCTCTGAATGTACTTGTGTTATGTATTCATGTTGCGGGCGCATAGTAAAAATGTGCTTCTTCTGTCACATGACTAGGGGTGTGAATTTGTTTGTTAACAGATGCCCCCTAATGTATGAGGTCCAAAGTAGAGCTAAGGGATGAAATACATTATTGAAATGTATACTGATACTCTTTATCGTTCAAAGCAAAGATGAGGAAAGGAAAACTCATGGGTGCAGGATTGAGAATCACACTGCAAAACATAGTAATTTATCAAATATATAATATCTTCCTAAGGCGGGCATACCCATGCTCAGTAGTAAACAGGCATGGCCACAAACAATACACAATAGATCCATGTCAAAAGTAAATTTTTTAGAAGTGTAAACATGCACTTTGATGAGTGTGAGAAGAAGGTCTTTATCGAACTTCTGACATGGCAGTCTAATATTGCGCAACTCGGGTAGTGCATCGATGAGTGATACAACTATTTTTCCCAAGGTCTTCAATACAAATCGATGATAGTACAAGTTTATATCACGCAAATAAATGATCTAATGTTGAGCATAATAAAACACCATCTGATTACCAGTCATTGATGTTTACCGTTAACAGATGCGAAGAGACCCACCGATAATAATGATGGACTCTACAGTACTGAGTACAAACTAGCAAGTGTGAATAGATGTTCTGAAGTCGAACACTTGTAGAATCAAACAATCAGGGGTCATTGATGTATACCCATTGTCATTTGCGAGAAAACCTGCCACTAATGACTGCAAGATCCAAGGTACTCTAGGGTTTCTAGATCCATGTCCTAGATGATGATTTGATGTCGATAGGAATAGGTCCATTAGAAGGAGGGCATTAATGCATCCCACATCAATTGATACGAAACAAAGATCAATAGTCTGATATAATTTGGTAGAACTACGAGATCCAACACTATATACTGACACAAGGAAGGCCGACAGGACTGGTCAGGAATATTTGAGGAATGGCCGACTCAGTTTGATCTTCCCTTGAACACATAACACGACGCAGAATGGACACTTGGAAACATAGGAATTTGAGTAACCGACCTTAATGAAATCCTCTAATGCTAGATGCCTTCACAAAAGCTCCATTGGTGACGGGAAGGATAACCCATCGGTGGCGATTTGTTCAAAATACTGGTACAGTTTCCTAAGGAAAATGCAGATGGTGTACTGATAGTGAATATAATATTATGTGCCATGTTCAAGGGTGACAAGTACTGACTGTTGCCATTTTCTTGGAAGTTTATAATATGAAGTGATTCAAGTCTCTCCCTTTTTGGATTTTTGTGTTTTTTAATTTTTATGCTTTTTAATTTAAAAAAAAAAAGAATAAAGAATGCTATGATACATAGGAGGGAACGAGTGTTACATGGGTGTATGCCTATTTTTCAAAGGCACGGGTTAGGCCAAGGCAAAGGTCCATATTGCAAACAAGGGTTGAGCTAGTTGTGCACACTCTTATAGATGTTCCTTCCCGGGGGTAGGCTATCTGGAGCAGGATTATGTGTCGACAGAAAGTAAAGTAATACCATGTGACTGAAGTTATCCAATTTGGTGAAATGTCCAAGTAGGAATGGTTCAATGAGGTTTACTTCAGCTTGAGTCTTGTGAAAAATGACAAAATCATAGAACATCATGAATCAAGGTCTATCTCAATTACCTGAATCAAATAGTTCGAATTGTTAAAGTCTTCAAGTCTTGAAATCAAAACCATTTCGCTACCCAACAGTTTAGTTAGAAATGGGTTCAAATGTGCATTTAATATCTAAGGAGATAGCTAACATTGAGGATACATGCATCTTTCTATCATTCAAAAGGATACGTTTTGTACATGTATGAATAAAAGATAAGTAAGAAATACTCATGATTTACCATATGCGTTTGTAGTGCAGCCGATCTATGAGAGGAAGCATCCCCTTTAAACTTGAATTTCTAGAAGCTCTGAACCTTTAGTCTTTGATCTACCATTTGTGGGTTAGTTTCAATGTCGGACTATAAAATTTTGAAATAGTTTTCCATGTTTTCGATTATTTCCAATTTTTTTCATTTTTTTTGGGTGTTATCTGTAAGAAAAAGAATCAAAAAGAGAAAAGTATTTACACTATTCTTTTTAGTGTGTGCAAAATTTACACACTTTTTGGGTTATGATGTAAGCTAGGTTATTTCGGTTTTATTTATGTCCTTAGATGATGTGTTCAATTAAATTGGCCATTAAATAATGTACATCCTTTCTTTTTGCTATGATGCTAATGGCTTAGATGCCAATCAAGTACATAGTTGGCCAAAGAATCAGCCAAACTATTCAGACTTCTAGGAACGTGCATATATTCAATAAACTCGAACTGATGCTCTATAAGACATACTCATAGAAACTTTCTAAATAGTGTAGGATGTTGAAACTGATACTGACCATTTAACTAGGATACAATTAATTGTGAGTCCAATTTGACGATTATTCGTCGGATGCCAAGGGTGATAGCCTCGACAAGAAGCTCAATGATCGCGCTATATTCTACAACATTGTTGGTTGCAGATCAAAGAAAAATGCCTCCTGAACTAAGAACTTTGTTATTAGGTGTGAAAACGACCGATGCGGCGGAAGCAATGTTCCAAGACCTATGGCTAGCGCCATCCGCATATCTAAAATATGTGAAAGATTCTTGTTCCATCTGCCAAAGTGACAATGCCAAGCAAGATAAGTGTGTGCCCGAAATAACTAATGTACAAAATTTTATACAAAGAATACAACATAATACAACAAGTGGTGCGAGGCATCAGTGCCTACGCGAATTATTTCATTAGATAGAGACCATTTATGATCTCCGACATGGGTTCCCCATCAAAATTGACCAATTCATAAGCTCCCTTTTTTAAAACAGTTTTGACTACAAGTGGGCCAAACAATTTAGCTACAAATTTCCGTTCTCCTATTTTATCTTGATTTTGGTCATATACTAAAACCATATCGCCTTTAGAAAAGAATCAAGGACAGGTAGACTTGTCATATTGCATTTTAACCCTCTTCTTGTGTGCTTCTACATTTAGAGAGGCTTCCCTTCCAGTTTCATCAAGAGAATGGAGATGGAGAAGCATTTCTTCTTCAGCAGAAGTGTTAGGTAGGAGTTCGACAGCTATTTTTAATGATGGGATTTGAAATTCAAACAGAAACACAACTTCCTCTCCATAAACTAGTTGGAAGGGAGTGAATCTGGTTGCAGTTAATTTAGCGGTCGTTTTGTAAGCCCAAAGAGCGGTAAACAACATCAAGTGCCAGTTATTCTTGTTTTTATTAATCGTCCTCTGTAACATAGTTTTCAAAACCTTGTTGATGGCTTCTACTTGTCCATTAGCTTGAGGGTAATATGGCGAGGAAAAGTGTTGCCGCAATCCTAACCGGTCTGTAAGTTCATCCATACAGGAATTCCTAAAATGGCTTCCGTTGTCAGTAGTGATCTCTTTAGGTACATCAAACCTTGCTATCACATGATTGAATAGAAAATATACCGTAGTTTTACCCATGCAATTGAATGTAGGCATCGCCTCAACCCACTTGGTGAAGTAGTCCACTGCTACGATGATGTACTGGTGGCCATTGGCTGAAGGTGGGTTGACCGTCATAAAATCAATGGCCCATTTTGAAAATGGACCCACGGTTACTACAGGGTGTAAAGGAGTATGGTGTGTGCGCATTTTTCTTCTGTAAATTTGGCAAGGGTGACACTTTTTAACAACATTCAAGCAATCTTTGAAAATTGTAGGCCAAAAGTATCCTACACACAAGATTTTATGGGCAGTTTCCAACCCAGAAAGATGACTGCCACATACCCAAGCATGGCAATAATTCAACACTTGTTCAGCTTCCTCGTGTACTAAAAAATGTCTTAATATCATGTCTATTCCTTGACGGTACAAAGTATCCCTGATGATGAGGTATCTTCGAGTTCGGTGTCGAATGCGACGTCGTTCAATGCTAGAAAACTGAGGATCGATCCTTTGGGTTTGGAGATATATGATGAATGTTCGATACCAAGGATCAAAATTTGCAATGAGGAATACATGTTCATCTGCCCAAGATTCAATAGATATAGTACCCTCCTTCTTAGTGGGTAACTCAGACATTAACTCAGCAAGTGCCAACAATTTCTTGGCTTTAGCATTTTTTAATTCGAGGTCGAATTCTTGCAAAATTACTATCCATTTTGAGTATTTGCCACCAATGATATGGAGGGACAAAATGTGTCTCCTGGGGTTCATTTCAGCCACTATGGTTGTTTTCCTTGGAAGTATTTAATGTCTAAGTCGTTGGATAGCATGGACTGCTTCCAAGGCCAATTTCTCAACCTAGGAATATCTCAATTTAGGGCCTACAAGGCCCTTACTAAGATAGTAAATAACATGTTCTTGAGATGATTTGTCCTCTTGTGATAAGACCATTCCAATGGTGGAAGGAGATGCTGCCAAAAATAAAATAAAAAGTCTTGATTATAGTTCGGTGGACTAAGCACCGAGGCAGAGACCAAAGCTTTCTTTATTTCATCAAATAAATGTTGAGCTTGGTCATCCCATATGAATATTGCATCTTGTTTTAAGAGACGCATGCAACCTTTAGCTTTTTCAGCAAAATTCTCGACAAATCTCCTCAAGTGGTTAGCTTTCCCTTGAAGGCTTTGAAGTTGAGTGATTGTTCTTAGGGAAGGAAACTGAAGTATTGCCTCAACCTTGATGGGATTGACCATGATCCCCTTTTGGGACACTACAAACCCAAGTAACCTCCCAGAGTCCACACAAAACATGCATTTATGTGGATTTAACCTAATGTTGTACTTACGGCAGCGCTAGAAGATGGCTCATAAATGGGCACAATGTTCGGCTCTCCTTTTAGATTTAGTTGCTAAGTCATCAAGGTAAACCTAGATGAGTTTCTTAATGTCGTGAAATGTGTATGACATAGCTCTTTGAAAAGTAGCTCCGGCGTTTTTAAGGCCGAATGGAATTTTCCGATAGGCGAAGGTCCCCCAAGGGCATATGAAAGTTATCTGATGTTGGTCTTCCTCTTTTATCTGGATTTTATTGTAACCGGAGAATCCATCCATAAATGAAAAGATTTCATTTCCATCACATTCGTCTATAATCTAATTGATAAAAGGTTTGGGATAGTTATCTTTGGGACAAGTCAACTTTAAATCCCTAAATTCAGTACAGACCCGGATAGTTCTGTGTTTTTTGTTAATGGGAATAGGATTGGATACCCAACCAATCAAAGGAATAGGATAGATGAATCTAGCTTTTAAACACTTTTCGACCTCAGCTTTAATGGCAGCGGACTTCTTAGGGTTCAATGGATGTACTTTTTTCCGCACGGGTTTAACATTGGGATAGGTTTTGATCTCATGTTCCACGATACTAGGATCAATGCCTGGCATTTCTTCATTAGGCCATGTGAACACATCACGAAACTCTTTAAATAAAGCGATATAAAGTGTTATTTCCTCAAAAGAACAATCCGCACCTATGTTGATGTTCTCAACGATGCCAGGTTTTATGGATATGTCAATTGGGATGGTTTTTGAAATGTTCGCCAAGTTTCCTTCCGAAATCACATTGTGGGTTTGGATAGGGCATTGGTACTTGGTCATATCGTCATCAAAGTAAATATTTGCATGCTTGACTTCTAATGAATCAATTTTGGGAATAAATGAGGGTTTGTGGTGCATATCCTCCCAGGGTCATTCCAATATGTTCATGACCTCTAGGATAGCTTCATCCAAAGAGAAAGTATGATCCAAGATATCATGGGTACTATGAGAGTTCAAGGCCCAAACAGGTGAAGTATAGGGATCATATTCCTCCATCTTGGGAGGGTTTTGATCCGGTTCTACCAAAGCCATTTGAATAGCTTGATAAGCGAGCTCTATGGCAGAAAAGGGAACACTACTCTCTGTTTCATCATGTTGTGTAGAAGTATGTGTATTTCCATCATTCTTTTCATCTAAGATGTTTTCTTTGGAGGTTCCAACCGATGAGGTAGAACCAACCTTCGATGTGGAGTTAGAAAACACTCTTAATGGAAAGTACACTTCTGATGTAATGGTGAAAATCGGGGCAGTGTTAGGGGTCAATATTGGTGGTGGAATTGTGAAAGTTCCCATAAGGGATGAGTCTTTAAACATTCCTACCCCAACATCCTAAATCATCGTCGTTGCATCCCCTACAAAAGATACATTAGAGTGGAGACCAGTTTCAGGTGTGCAATAATCTAGCTGATCGATTGTGACAATCTTCCCTTGGTGGGGGGACCGAATGACTCTGAATACGGAAGATACTACATCCGTCATCTTATGTATCCAACTACGTCCCAATAGAAAATTGTAGTCTATGGATGCATCCACTACCTCAACATCTACTTGAACTATTTTTTGCCCTAGTTAAACTGGGCAAGCCATGGTAAGTCCATTAGGTGGGAACGAATGACCATCAAATGCTTTGAGAATTGTGTGGGATGGTACCATGGTGGGTGATCCCAAATCTTTCCAACAAGCTAGTGACATGACACAAGTGGAGGCTCCTTCATCCACAACGGTTCGAAAAATTTTCTTACCATGTGAAGTTATTTTAATTTGGAATGCAATTTGTGAGGGAAGCCTACATGTGGACTGTTCTAAGTCAATTGTGATCAAATTAGTGTCCAATGGATCAATAGCACCAATGGAAGACAATAGTGCTTTCTGTTGAGCGGGACAACTTTGCAACACTTCCAATGCAAACATTGCACAAGGAGCTTGAGCTAAATCTTCAACCACATTGTAGTTTTGAGCATCTCACACATTGGGGTTGTGTGTTGTTTTATAGAGGACCCCTTTTGGAGGTCGAGGCACCATGTCTATGGTTGGTTTCTCAATACTTAGAGATCCACTAGGCTGAGATCTGAATGTTTCAGCATCTTTTGAAGGTATGTCATAAGAACAAGCCCTTGTTTGGATGTTTATTTTGTGTTCACCAATCGTGAATATATTAGTATTGGTTGGATTTCCCCCTTGTGGGGGTTTTTCCTGGTTTCCTCCTGGTGGAGGTGGTGGTGCCGCAGCAACCATCTATTGTTTCTGGGTGAAGGGTTGAGTTAGGACGGTAGGTTGTGGTTTCCCTCCTCGTTGTGCCAACATGCGATGAATATCATCCATATGACATTGATGTGTTGGATGGTCCCCTTGGCAAATTTTGCAAGGGTGCTTGTTTTTTCGATTCTCATGATTTCCTCCAATAGGATTATTCACCTTAGGTGCATTTCCTGTCCTAGGGTTAGCATTGGGTTTATTCTTCTGTTTCTTATTTTTTCCTTTTGGGTCTGTAGTTTGAACCATAAGTACTTCAAAAGTTTGGGTAGGAGTTGCAGATTGCTGAGTTGCCTGGCCAGCTGTGGGTTGTGGATTTTGAACTGACATTTGTCCCAATTGTTGGGTAATCTGTTCAAGTTGGTTTATGGATCGAATTGCACCATCAGTATGAGGTCCTTTTGGTGGCCTAGATGGATCAGACACAGGTCTTGTAGCATGAGGTATTAAGTCATAAAGTGTGCCCGATTAGGAATATACTAAATCCATTTGGTGAGCACTCTGAATGAGTTTTTCTTCAGTCATGGATCCTGACATGGTTACATCTTTGGCAAGAGTAGGAAATAGGGATTTTATGAACGAATCTGCTAAGAATTGGTTAGGGATTTCAGCTTTTATAATCCTTCGGTGCCTCCTACACCCATGGATGTGATATGAGATGTGAGTAGCAGTGGAATTCCTAAGTGAAGCTAAAAGTTCTGTTCCCACCTCATAGCAGATAGGTAATTGAAAATGTGTCAAGAATACCATAGCTAAAGATGAAAAATCTGTGAATGTATTGCGTGGCAATTCAATGTACCATTTCACAGCAATTCCCGTTAGGGTCCGCTGAAACAACCTTAACCTAACACTATCATCAACTAGGGAAATGATGAAAAACATAGATGGAGTGTCATCACATGATTGGATAGGTCTTCCCCTGGTTTTCCATCAAACTTGGGTATGTCTGAGGGTAGTTTTGTTGGTATGGTTGGCCACCCATTCAAATGTAGAACAGGGTCATTAGTTAGTCGGGATAAATCCAGTAGATTCACTGTGGCTAGAAATGGTGACTTGGATGGTGCTGGAGCAAACATTTGATACCCAGGTGAAGCTTGATGGCTCCACTATTTTGGTCCTTGTTGACAGAAACCCAGCCAATAAGGGTTCCCAACACTATCGATGCCCAAGCAACCATGATCTCCCTGAGCACCAGCCTAGACAGGTTTTACCTCATCCAGCAACACCTGCAGAGCAGATGAGGTCTCACCCAAGATGTTCAAGGCAGAGTTAACGGAACCATGATTCCATCGAATGAAAAAGGATATTGTGCATCAATTGAATAACTTATTGCAAAATGTCAGAAATAGATCTAAGCATTCAAATCAAGCATTAATCATAATCGTGACATCATTCAACAGGAACAAACTCATTATTGCAACAGATAAAATAGTAACGCATTAATTGCAGCAAGGAAACATCGCATCATTCATTCATATCGCAAAATGAATTACCATAGATAAACAGGAAAGATACAGAGATTCTACTCAAAATCTCTTCCACATCATATTATCTTCGCACAAACCCATATTACATTCAATTTCTTCACCGAGATAATCTCCGAAAGATAGGTGTCTCTATACTTACAAACCTACATCTATTTATAAGCTTACGCCTTTACATTTGTGGTCCACTTAGGAAACCGCCTAACTACTTCTTAACAAACTTCTACAATAACTAACCCAAAATCCCACAAAATGCGGTCAAATGACCTAAAAACCCCCAAAGTGCAGTCTAAATGATCCAAAATATACATGATGTGGTCCAAATGACCCAAAACTCCAAAAATACTTGTCGCCTTGCTCACTACTTTCCTCCTTTCACAGTTCCTTTGGCCTTGCGCAGCATCTGCGATGTTGCGATACTAACTCACCAAACCACCTGCCAACATGCCCTCAACACAATCTTGTAGCTTTCCCTTGAGCCATGTCAGGCGGACATGGTGTACTGAGGATCGTCTGTTGTTGGACTGTATTTATGCAACTATTCTTGCTGTCTGTATCTTGCTGTGATGTAATGCTCCCTCTACCATGATGATCGTCGGCATGTTGTCATGTACTTCTCTCCCAAAAATGGTCATCCTTCAGCTTGCTTTCATGTACCTCTCAAAATCATCCTTTAGTCTCTAGGAACCTGGTGTTGACTAAGGAGAATTTTATGAACAACACTGAGTTGCAAAACAAGCCAACGGCTCTGGCACATCTATTTCGCACTGTTAAACACGTTCTACTAGGACCAGGGGGTTGCCACCCCCATCATCTTTGTGGTCATAGGGACCATGAGGCTTCGAACTACCACCATATGCCTAAACATCTTGAATGAGACTTCGTCTCTGTGACACCGGAGTGTCCACGACGCTTCCTTATCCAGGCGCTCATGAACACTTGTCGTGCGGACCCTCAACGCACCTAGTGTGCTCCCATGCGAAATGAAATGGATCATTTCCACAGCCTCCTTGGAATTCCTAACTTAACTAGAAACCTGAACCTCTCGCAGCATGAATTCTTCTTCTTTGATGAATATCACATTGTTTATCTTATCTCCCAGTACCTATATTTATGGATCGCCCTTGTCCAAACATCTGCCTCAAAAATTAGTCGTAAACCTGTTCATGTAAGGTTCCCATCATGCCCTCCCGTTGGTTCCTGCTTTTGAATACCAGACTGCTGACCATACTCCTTTTAGCTATCATACATGCCACATCGTGTGAACCATCATCCCTGGTACCCGTGGCTATACTGCCACGACATGCTCCATGTGCCAAGCATGCATGACTCTAGTACCAATCCAGGCTAGTGAATGAGCATACACGTCAAACCGAAAAAGTCTCATTTTCTCATTATTCAAAATTATTGTTGATTGGACCCAGTCACATACCTTCCACTGTCGCAATCTTGTGCTCAACCAACGACATAAGCACTTATGCTTATGAGTTTTGTCCCTGCTAGTGCCCCGTCCTGCCACCAGCCAACCTGCATGTTTTTTTTTTTTTCGATGCGACACAGGCATCGTGCTTCTCCAAGCCCGTCTTGTAGGGCTTCAACCTACTACCATTGATCAAATTTGGTAGCATCACTCCAACTAACTGTTGTAACTATACTGCACCTCCTGAAGTTATGCGATTGATGCGATATGGACCAAGCCAATGCATTTGCAATTTCCCTGGCTGCTTCATAAACTTGTTGTCATACAACATCACCAAGTTAGCCTGCTGAAACTGTTTGTTTTTTATATGGCGATCATGCCAAGCCTTTTGGTGATCCTTCTCCACACTCTGATGGAATCCTGCAATAAAGCCGTCTTCCTCAAGCTACACTAGCTGCGCCAAACGTTCTCCTAATACCGCTACATCGTACAACCCTGTTGCTGCCACAATGTGCAGACTCGGAACGATGTACTCCATAGGAATAATAGCTTCTTTCCCATATACCAACTTAAATGGTGTCTGTCCCTTCAATATTTTACAAGTGGTGCGATATGCCCACAAAATAGATGGAATTTTCAAGTGCCAGTCATCGCAGTTCACATTACAAACTTTGGTCAGCGTGTGCTCCAAGACCTTGTCGAAAGCTTCTACTATCCCATTTGCTTGTGGATGATATGGTGTGCTCTTCTTATGTTGTATCTGCAGCTTCGCTATCAATGCGCAGATGATGCGATTAATGAAATGACTACCCCGATCGCTCATCAACACCTTTGGGAAACCAAACCGAGTGACGATGTTGTCAAATAAGAAGTGCACTGTTGTTGCAGCGGTACAATGTGAAGAACCTGCAATAATTAATTAATGCAAATACATGAGATATCAGAAATAATAGAACTCATAATCACTTTTATATTGATCACAGGCCACTTCGAGGGGGAAACCTCCTTTGAGCAAGCCCAATACAATTAACTTCACGGTGCCTTCAATGACCTCAACACACACTTATATACTAATTCTATGCCCAATACTATGAGTCAAAACCATGGGACATATAATACTACAGGACGAATTACAAAGCATATGCGTCCAATACTATGGGCTAATATAAACTATCGGTCAACAAATACTATGGGATGACTTACAAAGCATATGCGTCCAACAAAAATATACTAACATACTAAGAGAAGGGTTGACACGGGTTCCTAACATCCCCTCTCCCTTAGAAAAAGCTTTGTCCTGAAAGCTTTCATTGGAGAAATTGTTGCAGAATCTGAAGGAGTGGTTCCCCGGTAGCATCCTCGGGTTGCATTTCGGGCCACTGATGTCTTTGTAGTGTTAGGGAGGATTGCTTGGAAGGATGTAGATGAATAAGAACCCTATCAGCTACATGGAAAATGCGCTCAGAATGGTGCTGATCGATGTGTTGTTTCAGGTGAATTTTGACCATGTGAAGATTGTCCTACAAAATGAGAAGAATCTGATCGCGGTTTCGAAGAACATAATCAATTTCCTGAACTAGGGAGCTGCTAAGGGTGTATGGAAGAAGAACTGGCAGTTTCTATCCATAGACTGCTTCATATGGTGTCCTTTGAGATGTGGTATTGTACCACCAGAGCACTGCTAGGAAATCCATAGAAATAGTTGTCCAAAGCTGTGTAGGGATGGGCAAGGGTTTGAGCAATCCCGAAAGGAGTTTCGTTTCACCCTTGTTGACCTCAAAAGTATCACAGTCAGCCACCATCTGTTGAATTGTCATTTTCAGTCCTTGCCAAAATAAGTTACATTGTTCCCAGTCATATATTTTGAAGAACCTAGAGTGCCCTGCTGATGAAGAAGCATGGAGTTCATAGAAGAGATATGCATGTTGAACATATTGCAACCAATTTGGAACAAGCATAGAAAAAGGTGTAAGAGAAACTAGGTCATCAATTGTACGAGTAGGAGCATCTGCCACCATATTGTCCTTACCCTTCTTGTAAGTGACCGCATAGGGATAACCCATTTCAGGTGTGTTGGGGAGGAGACCCATTGTTCCATAAAATTTTCCAGAATCTGGAGGTCAGTCTTGATGCAGAAATAATTCCCTAATAGGTATGGCTGCCACTTCTGTACTGAATGCAAAATAGCCATCATTTCCTGCTTAGAGGTAGATGCGACTAAATTCGTACCGAAAAGGTCTCTTGAAGGCAGCAAGCTCATTGGTTCAGCAAAGACACTTGCATATCTATTCAAGGAAGTAGTGGAGATCATTGATGGGTGCATCTGAATGGAATGGAACTGAGCGATGACACCATGTGAATTCTTCTTAAGAATTTTTTCCAGGCGATGTGAACTGATGATGTAGAGAGACCCTGGTTGTAAGCCCATTAATTTGTGTTGTGCCCCATTGACTGAAAACTACATCCAAAGTTTAGCAAAATGCCATAAGATGGGGCCAAGTGTGTGTAACCATTGAATGCCCAAAACCACATCACATCTGCCTAAGGACAAGGCAAACATGTCAAAGCGCAGGTTATAATCTTCCATAGAGATACGCACATTGTGACACTTCCCCTTGCAAGGTAAGGTACTCCCATTGGAAACCATGACTTCAAAGTTGGAGCAAGGATGGACAAAACAATAGCCTGTTTGGCAATCCGAGGGTCAATGAAGTTATGAGTGCTACCAGAATCAATGAGTATGGTAAGAGGGAACTTTTTGAAGTATCCCCTTACCTGCATTGTTTGTGGGGTTGTGACACCGGTTACAGCATGGAGAGAGATCGTGGGTGGGTCATCCTGATATGGGGTGTAAATAGGAGGGTGCTGAATGTCGACCTGATCATCTACTGTATCTGGAGCTTCTTCACCAAGTTTAGAGGCAGGCAGAGAATCCACATCCAAGAGATAGAGATTTTGTTGAACACATCTATGTCCATGAGTGAATTTCTCATCACAATTATAACAAAGCCCTTTTTCTTGGAGTGCCTGCATCTCAATTTCAAACAAATGCTTAGTAGGAGTTGGTCGAGGAGCTGGTGGGATGGGAGGTCATTGAGAACCCATATTTCGAAAGGGAACAAAAGTGGGTTTGGAGCGTTGTTGGGCTGCAAGCTTGTCTTCTTCCAACTTAGCCAACCATAGGACTTCCATCATTGTGTTGGGATAGAACATTTTAACCTTTAACCGGATTTCATCCTTAAGACCACTGATAAAACAACTCCTGTAAAATTCATCAGATAATCCTTTTATGTGATTGGTGAGTTTCAGTGAAGTTTCAGGGAAAACAGAGTTGAAACAAGGGAGATATAGTCGAAAAACAGTAAAGCAGTTTAGTTTTTTTTTTTTCCAGAAATGGATCGATAATGGCGGCATGGAATGGATCCGCAACAAATGGATCTGCAACGGTGCAGAAGAGATAAAAAACGGTTGGATCTGAAATGACGACTAGATCTGGAATGACTTTCAAAATAGATCTGAAATGGCTGGATCTGGAGCGGAAGTGATCGGCAACAGTTCACATGAAAATAGATATGGACCCCAAGTATGTGCGGCTTCCTATCAGTTAAGGGGATTCACTCGGTCACCAATGCTGTCTGATGGCTTGCGTATTGGGGCAGTACCCCTCACTCCATGGCTCAAGTAAAACTGATAACCACTTTGCCACAAACGACAACTCTTGGTTTACCTCACTTGTGGGAACTAGTCAATCAGGTAAGGGTCATTGCCCTTTTCGCTCGCAGGTCCTCTCAATGGGCTAGCTACTTTGGGGTTCTTGTGGTACTCCTCACAATGAGTTTTAGGGCTTATTCCCAAGTACTTCCCACACTTAAGCGGATAGGGGTTATCCCCAGATCCGAACTTGCAATAGCGCAAAAAAAAAAAAAAACAAATTGGCAGAAATTCCACCCAATGAGCCCAAGAAATTGCTCTGATACCAGATGTGAAGAACCTGGAATAATTAATAAATGCAAATACACGAGATATCTGAAATAATAGAACTCAGAATCACTTTTATATTGATCACGGGCCACTTCGAGGGGGCAACCTCCTTTGATCAAGACCAATACAATTAACTTCACGGTGCCGTCAATGACCTCAACACACACTTATATACTAAGTCTATGCCCAATACTATGAGTCAAAACCATGGGACATATAATACTATGGGACGACTTACAAAGCATATGCGTCCAATACTATGGGTCAATACTATGGGCTAATATAAACTATGAGTTAACAAATACTATGGGATGACTTACAAAGCATATGCGTCCAACAACAATATACTAACATAGTAAAGAGAAGGGTTGACACGGGTTCCTAACATACAATCTATGACTGGTGCATCCTCCACCCATATTGTCAAATAATCCATCGATGTGATGATGTGTCTTGCACCAGTGCGCTTCCCAGGTGGGTTGATAGGGCCCACAAAATCCACTTCCCATTTATCAAATGGGTGCAGTGTAACTTGTGGCTTTAATGGCATCTCATCCTTCCTAGCAGGTTTCCTAGTTCATTGACAAACATCATAGGTCTACGCATAATCTGTTGCATCATTGTGAAGTGTCAGCCACCAAAGCCCCGTGCGAAGCACCTGTATATCAGTCGCACGACCACCATAGTGCCTTCTAACTACTCCTGCATGTGCTTCTGACAAGATCTTCCCTTTCTCATGAGGCAAAACACAATGCCTCAATATCTCGTTCGATCCCATTTTATATAACTTGCCTGCAATTAGATGGAAGTTTGCAACTTTGACCACCAACTACTTCTTCTGATTGGTGGTAAACCCCTTTGGTGCGGTACCTGTCGCCAAGAACTGAACGATTTTTGCATAATACTCATCAGCTAATTCAACCTTAAACAGTTGCGCATCTAGAAACCCATCTTCAATGTTGGTGGGTTCCTCTCTTGTCTCAATCCACGATAGATGATATGGTCCTTCATGCAAGCATCCTGGATTCACAATCACTTCAAAATCAAATTCCTGAAAAAGAAGTAGCCAGTGACATATCTTCCCCCCCAACACAGGCTTATTGACCAGATATTTCAATGCAAAGTGGTCTGTGAGCATCTTAAGGTGACTGCCGAATAGGTAATTCCTGAACTTCTGCAATGCATATACCATCGCCAGACCTTCCCTTTCTGACATTGTATAGTTTCTCTCAGCCGATGACAACTTTCGAATTGCAAAAGCATTGGGGTGATCCAGATCCCCTTCCCCTTGTTGCACGAGCATGACTCCTAGCTCTATTGATGAGGCATCGATGTGGACATGGAATTCCTTTCTCTAGTCCGGAATTACCAATATTGGCACTGAAGCCATCTTATCCTTCAATTTTTCAAAACTAACTTGACACTCCGGAGTCCACTGAAATACCTCATCTTTCTTTAGTATCTTCTCCATAGGGGCCATGATCACTACATAACCCCTGATGAACTTGCGATAATACCTAGTGTGTCCCAATTTTGCTCTCAATTGATTGACATTCGTCGGTGGTGTTAAGCTCAGAATGAGCGCAATCTTTGTTGGGTTGACTAACAATCCCTACTTGCACACAATGTGACCCATTAATATTCCAAATATTGCACAGAAGATGCACTTCTTCAAGTTCAGCGATATCTAATGTTGTCGACAGTGCTCCAACATCAATCGCAGATTTTCGAGATGATCGCTGATAAAGCCGTATACTGTCTAGCCATCCATGTACACCTGCAAAAACTTCTGAATGAAATCCCTGAAGGTAGCAACAACTTGTTGATGCCTCGGATATCGTAGCATCAATCAGAAAGGGATTCTCCCCGAGAGATGGTCCCAATTAGACTATCTCCCGTTTGGTGTAGGGAATCCATCCGGTTAGCGGTTCCGGCAACCGTGGGTTTGGAGTTTAAATCCAACTCTACCGGTTATGGCCCGATCCACCTTTCTTTTGGATTTTATGTCTTTTAAATGAGATGCAAATGCCTAAATTATACTCGATCTAGATGCAACTAAAACAGATCTAAGTCTAGGAACTGGAATAAATCTACCTATCCCTGCAGGGAACACGCTTAAGGGATGAGCAATTAGCTGTAACAAATAACGTAAGGAAAGAACAGATAGCTGTTAATTCTCACAAGTAAAGCTACAGCAAGATAAAGATCTTTAGAAGATAGCTTCTAATTCAACATGGAATGCATCTGTTGCTCATAAAACAAAAAAAAAGCAAAAGATTTATTTAATCTACGTAGGAAGAATAAAGAAACAGATCCAAATGTAACAAACTGAAGTTAAACTTAAAGATCCCTGCAAGGAGCAATTTAAAGGCATGAACAATGAGCCACATGAGTTATCCTGAAGAAAGAACAGTTAGCCATTCGATCTAGAAGAGAAATCTACAGCAATGATAAAGACATCAGCAGGTAGCTCCTGATTTAATGTGAAACGCATTCATTGTTCACAAAATAGAGAAAAATCGTATGCACAGTGAGGAGCAAAATCATTAATACAAAGAAGTAGTTCGGATGATAAGAATGATCTCACATTACATAACAGAAGTCATTAGAATAGTCCAACATACAGCCGTCCAAAATCCCATGCAAAACGTCCATCTCCCGTGGCTTCTATTAGAAAAATCAATTTACAGGCCTGATACAAGATAGCTCGTATCGGTTTCAAAATTTCATTCCCTGCCAAAAAGCCGTCTCTAATATTTCCTAGCTTCTATTTATATCTACAAATCTGCCCTTTGGGCTAACACCTAGCATCCTCCACCTGTCATTTACAAGAATTTCCTCCATAATCGACTACCAAAAATGATCACTTCTTTTACAAAATTGTTCTAACAGAAATAGGGACAGCTGTCCCATGGCTTACGCCTTACATATTCAAAATATACATAGCAAAAAATTGGCTAACACCAAAGCTTTCCCTGCTGGGCACATGTTTGGCTGAAGAGAGTTGCTCAACTGAATTCAGCCTCTTTTACTCCTGTGTGTGAGCTTCTGCTGGCAGAGGGTCGCCCAAGTTAATTGTTACTGATGCTGCTTGGGAAGAGGCCCTCGAATCTCCTGCTGATGTTGCTTCTAATTGGGAAGGGGGAATTGAACTGGCCAGACTTTCTGCCATTGCTGGGGAAGAGGCTGCTGGGAGAGAGGCTGCTGGGAGAGAGGATCCTGGATCTACTGATGCTCCTGCTGCTGCTGCAGCTTTCCTGTCCTCCTCTGCTATGTAGTTGTACCACACACCTGTGTCCCTTATGACTACGTTTGCTACAGCAGGAAACAAGATTTTCTGAGAAGTCACATTCTTCCCGAGCTCTGCTTTAATGCTTTGAACTTCTGCTACTGCAGCTTGATGCACTTCCTTCAGCAGATGGTTGTGAAGTGATGATGAACCAATATAATGCTGGAGGTCATCCATAGCCAGGACATCAATCCTTTTCACATACTCCATTTGGACGCCTAGCTCTTCCTTTAGCTGAGACAACCGCTGCTCCTCTTCCGGGAAGTCTTCTAGGGTCTGAGGGAAACTCAATGTGCATTTGTCATGGACTCCTTTGAGCTTTTGGTATAGACTGTTAATTCTATCTGTTGTTCTCTGCACACTGGTTATCATCTTATTGGCACAGTTCCTGCCAAACTCCAGCAAGGCTATGTCTTCATTAAAATCGTCCACAGCTTTAAATGGAAGATGCGGGGGGAAACCCCCTTTCCCTTCTCTCCATGCCATCTGACTTATGATATTTGCCTTGACACGAGTATTCTTAGCTTTGAGCCTGTGGGCCTCCGCATTAATTTCCTTTAATCTGACTATCATGGCCTTGAGCTTGCAAACCTCGTCAGTGATTAGCTCCTGCGTGTCATTTATTTGCTTCAGGATGCTGCAGGACAGCTCATGGAAGGGAGACATGTCCATCGTTTTGCTCTCAGCCTGCTCTAACCGCTCAGCTAATGTATGCTTGTCTGCTTCTAGCTGAGAAGCCTTTTCCTCTGCTCCATTCTTCTCCGCTTCTACAATCATTATTTGGAGTGTTAGCTGGTCCTTTTCCTCCTCCAGCTGGTTGTACTTGTTTGACAGCTCCTTATGTTCAGCGTATAAGCAACTATACTTGTTCACTGCCAGATCTCTTTGGGCTTGCTCATTAGCCACAGTTTGTTGTAGTGTATGAGCTTTCTTCCTTGTCAATTCATTGTCTCTTACCATCACGGCTACATTGGCCAAGGATGCTTTTGCCGTTGCTACAGCTGCGGTCGCCATAGCAAAGGGATCTTGATCCGTATTCTGCATTATAGTGACCTCTCGGTGGGTAACGATGTCTTCATGGAAGGGACTTTTGATCCTCTCTTCTGATTTGAGGACCATTGCTTTTCTTTTCTTGTCATAGACAAACTCATTCCACTTGGACACCGTACGCTTTCCCGATGGAGTGTACAGGACAATTGGTCGGTTTATGATGTCTATGTCTTCTTCTGCCGGTGGGGTCCAGAATTCCTGAGTAGGGTCTCCTCCTTTATTATGGGCACCAGAGCCACCTGCTTGAGAGGGGTCTATTTCCATGTCCAGTATACTGGATCCACCCGCCTTGGCATCTTCCCTTGTCTTCAATTCTTCTTCCGCCCTCTTTTCTGCCTCAGCCTGTTCAGCTTCAGCCTGTTTCTGCTTTTGGGCTTCCTCAGCCTCTTTTCGCAGTCTTTCATTTTCAGCTTCCTACTGCTTTCTTGCTTCCTCAGCTTCCCGCTGTAACCTCGCTTCTTCTCTTAATCTGAGCTCTTCCTGAGCTCGTGCATCCTCAGCTTCTTTCTCCTTTTGCTGGTTGGTCTTCTGGGCCTTGGTTGATCTAGAGCTTGTTCCCGTGCCTTGGCGACAGATCCGTAGCTCAGTCATGTTGTTGATGCCTCTGAATGCCTCTTCGTCGGCATCAGGGTAGTGGGAGTACTCGAAGTGGGCATAGATATCTTTGCAATGCTCGGCCACTTTACCCTTTCTGTCGTTCCTGTGGAAGATAACCTCACCGAAGTGGAAGGCCTTCAACTCTTG
Source organism: Larix kaempferi (assembly GCA_027924585.1). Classification (NCBI taxonomy): domain Eukaryota; kingdom Viridiplantae; phylum Streptophyta; class Pinopsida; order Pinales; family Pinaceae; genus Larix; species Larix kaempferi. The sequence continues at coordinate 7,802,735 of BSBM01000963.1, read as the reverse complement.
AACAAACTCCTCAGCTGAGGCAACCCCCGAGAACTTGTAAGCACCGATGCAGAAAGGTAGAGGGGGAAAGGAAGCCTTATGCTATCTGTGGAGCATTGCTCCAATCCCATCCAGGAAAATTTGCCTTACTGCTTCTTTGAGGACCACATAATCTGTGGCATACTGTGGCAAAATGTATGGGGGCTTAGTCCCTCCAAACATTCTCAGGTAGGTGCCCTGTTCTGAAAAGTAGAAATCCCCGTAATTCTCAAGGACTTCCAAAGCATTCTCTGATAAGCAGTTGGGTTCCTCCTTGAATTTCTTCTCATACAGGGGCATTATGAACCCCTCGCAGATGAGTTTGTAGCTGGGCTTGTAATTCTGAGCCCACAACATCTTGTAAGCGATATAGACTGGCATGGTGGCCTTATCCCATGTGCAGCCCAATTTGGGGAAGTCTATCTTGGCCAAGATGCAATCTATCAGATATGAAGACATGAAGAATTCAGCCTTCTTCAAGGCTAGTCCTTCCCTTGCAGCTACTATCATTGAGGCTAGACTATCTGACAGGAGAGTGGCCCAGTCAAACACAGTTCCCTTAAATGCCACATAGTGGATGAGAGGGACCCACTGAATCTTGTATACTGTGCCATCGGGCATGCTGAAGATTCTGCACAGCATCAGGGCAATCAATCTAAAAGGAGCTCTTAGATTCTGTACATCATACTCATCACTCCCTTTCTTCCTCAAATGTTTGCCTGCTATTAGTAGCTTCTTGGCCATCTCGACGTTGTTCATTTGGCTCAGCCATTCATCAGTCAGAGCTTGTTGGACCCGGGGAAACTTGTAGGCTGCTGCAAGATACGCGGGTTGAAATGAGGCAATGGCCACTTTACTGCTGTCATTTATCGCTCTCCCTTCAGCATCGGCATGCTGGAGTATCCATCCGATCACTCCAGCACAGGGGAAGAGCTCAGGGCGGGTAGCGGCTCTGGTTATGCCTGAGGCTCTGATATTCAGATAAATTGGCCCTTCTTCTAACAACATGTCTGGGATTTCCTGGTCCCGGATCATTCTGTAGATGTCACCCCGTCTGATTTCTGGAGGGACACTAGTGGTGCACCTAGTGTCTTGGAGTGAAGTTTCAGTTTTAAGAGGGGCAGGTTTCTTTTCTGTCATCTTCGCCTTCTTCTTACCGGTTTTTGGCATCTTGACTTATCCCTGATAACACCCATATACAAGTCACTTTCAGCAACATACTGTGAGGTTTTAAATAGAGCATCATTGTTTTAATATATCAATAAGATAAGTACAATGAAGTTGTATATTCAGGAAGCAAAACACTATTTCAACATGAAACATAAATTGAAACATTTGAATCTCTTAAAAGGATGGGTTTGGGATGCTCCTGAGGGGATAAGCTATGTCGCGGACACATTTCATTCTCGGATCGATAGGCGAGTTGCGGAAGTAATGGACTTTCGGTTCAGCCCTGGGGAAGAACATGTCTTTCGTTATCATTGCGGCTGGAAAGGCTAATGGCGGGGAGACTCAGGTTGGAGAGACACTGCAACGGAACGGGAAGCCACTTTCGCAGTTACGACTCGGCGAGGGCTCCGAACGCTAATTTTTTACGGCACTGGCCGAGGTATTCTATGGGAAGTTTTAGTTCGGGAGAGGGTGATGGCGCCGGAGACACACTGATGAAAAGGTTCGGGCGGCTATAGTTTCGGGTCCTAGCTAGCGTAACTTAAGTGCTCACGGGGTTTGAACAGGGGCCATGGCGTCGGTCCTAAGATTTGAAATGGGTAGAGGTCACGTTAGAACCGAAGTTTACGAAAAGGCCCGGGGTTTTATGGCTTAATCTTTCGGCTGGGGACATGCAACGTCCATGGGGCTTCGGCATTTTTCATAGATGACAAGGCACGCGGCCCGGGAAAAACAAAAAATGGAACAAGTTTAACCGTCTACCCACCAATGTTTATCCTGTTTCTGCTTTATAGACGAGAAGAACTTGATTCAACCGTATTTGACGGGCAAAATCGCCCATGACGGGCGTTTTGCTTGTCAAAACCCCACCAATGCCCATTACTTTCAAAAGAAAGCTAACCCAATAGCAAAATACGACGTGTAGGGGGATAGATTTACAGTTAAGATCCTACCTGGCACCGACGAAAAACGCTAACTGAGGTGGCCATGAACGTGGTTGAGCAATCCGAGCTAGAGCGGTTTGCGCGGCGTCCAACAAATTGTCCAGATTGGAAAATTAACAATGTGTTGGCTCGTACCCCCACCGCCTATTTAAACAGAACAGGCACGTGCGAGCATTCAATTTGGTGGGTGGCGCAATTAAAATGTGGCTTAAATTCGTTGCCCGTAGCGGTCATGTCAAAATGTTTCTATCTGCGTGCGAATGCCATTCGCGGGACCACCTTGCAAGTCACACCCGCCGTTGCGGAAGGATGGAGGGAAAGTTTCCGCCATTTCGGGACGCGTCGCGGAAGGGAAAATCCAAGCCTTCCGCCGTTTCGGGAGCTATTTGCGAAGCGTTTCCGCAAATCAAAACTTGCTAAGTCTCCTGGTTTTTTCGGGAAGATATGGTGAAGGCTCCCGCTAGTTTCAGAAGAGAAACTTGAAGGTTTCCGCGGTTGCGGGCGGCTTCTTAGGATTGTTCCGGAAGGGCCTCAGCGTTTCGACGTTTTGGCAAGACAGGGCGAACTTTTCGTGGTTTCGGGAGGGATTTACGAGCATCTTCCGCAATCGCTTCATCGAAGATTTTTCTAAGTCTTTTCGGGCGGTTTAGATGAATGGCTCCCACCGTTTCGGGAGCGAATCTTATATTCTTCCGCAAATTTTCCCGGAATCATTTCGAAGGTCTCTTCCGAGCGGTTTAAGCGATTAGTTTCCGCCGTTTCGGGAGGGTAGCCCGAAAGCTTCCGTGGTTTCGGGAGAGAAAGCCGAAAGCCTCCGGAAAAGAAAAATCTAAGTCTTTCGATAGTTTTGGAAGGAAATCCTGGATTCCTCCGCGGGATTTCGGGAAACCTTTTCGAAGGTTTCCGCAAATTTTCAATGAAAGCTTCTAAGTTCTCTTCCAAGTTTCGGAATGGTTTCACAAACTGTTCCCGCCGTTTTGGACAGGAAACCCCAATATCTCCGCGAACGGTCAAAAATGTTCTAAGTCTTCTTTCGGGAGAGTTATGTAAAAGACTTCCGTCGTTTCGGGAGAACAACCGGAATCTTTCCGCGGTTGCGGAAGGCTCGAGCGAAGGGCTCCGCCGTTTCGGGAGGCATTGCCCAATGGTTTCCGCAGCTTTCCAATCGAAAAATTCTAAGTCTTCTTCGGGAGATTAATGCGAATGAGTCCCACCATTTCGGGGAGATAGCCCGAGAGACTCCGAAACATTGAAAAACAAATTTAAGTTCCCTTTTGGTTCTTTGGGGGAAAAAATGGAAAGATTGATGGCAAGATGTTCAGTTGGGAAACAAGATTTTATGTTGAAAACACAGCTAACGGCTGGGATGGCTTCTTAGGAAAACTTTCTACAAAAATGAAAGGAGGGCCCCCCAATATGAACAAAATTTTGGGGGGGGTGTTGCTGCAACAACACAACTACTCGGGAGAATATCACCGGTGCATTCTTCAACCCAAGCTGAATCACTGTATACTGAAAACAACCCCATTCTGTCACAAAGGTTTTCTTCTGGAAGTCTTCTTTCGCAATTCTAATCTGATGATAGCCAGAGAACCCATCCATGAAAGAATATATCTCTTTGCCACCCACTCCTTTGAGCACCTCATCAGTAAAGGGGGTCAGAAAGGGATCATGCAAGCACGCGTCATTCAACTTCCGCAGATCGACACAAATGCGCATTTCACTAGTCTTCTTGTCCTGTACCACCATAGGACTGATCCAGTCTGACTCCTCAACCATTTCAATAATGCCATCATCCAACATGGGGTCAAGTTTGACTTTGACCCTCTCCTTATGGCATGGATTCAGTCTGTAGGGTTTCTTCCTAATTGGTTTGGCGTTCGGTTTCAATGGGATCTTCATATCCCCCAAATCGCCTAAGATTCCCTTCATTTCAGAAAACTTAGTAGGGAACAAGTCTTGGAATTCATGCAACAAGTCTATGACCTTCCCCATCATCTCATCATCCCAATAGTCCCCAACGTTCGTGAACTTTGGACTGTCCTCTGTCCCAATGTTGACCTTCTAGAGCTTCAACGGTTGATTAATTGGATCAGTTGGTGCATCAAGTGATACAACATCGCAACTTCCTTCGTATTCCAAAATATTGACATCCTATGGATCATCACCATCTTCTGGTCCACCAGTGATATTATAACATTCCATCATGGGCTGCATCTTGCAGTGCGCATGCAGATCCACAGGATATGCCACCAAAACAATCTTCAGAACTATGTCGCAGATGAACTGTAACACGTTATATTGGAAATCCGAGTTGGAATCCGCGAAGCTAAACGTATGAGTAAAACAAACTTTCAACTCCAACCAAGTGGTAATTTCTCCTCGCAATTCAGTTGCAGTATACCATAATCACGACATCTCGTCCAGCGTATGGACAAAGGCATGGACCCACTCATCCTTGGGTCGCGATGCCCACAATATCTGACATTCCATCAAATCACTGCAAAGGTCATTTCGTCCATCTTATTTTCCTGTATGGTAAACTTCAGTGTCACCAAAGCGAACCGACATCAATCTCTGGCACTGCGACCATCCATCCATTGATTTCCTATGTGTCACCCACCAACATGTTGGAGCAGCCTTCAGCGCTTCCTCCAATGCCAACAATCGCTATGGTTCTGAGACCTTTTCTTCAAATGCCACAAGAAAATCAGACAAGCCAGGAAACCCTTCGTATACTGGTAGTGCAACAGTCTCAGTTGCAACACGGCATAATGACTACGTGACTAACCCACATTTGCAAAGTGACACCTCATGCAGGCGGTTCTGCCAATTCTCTAACGCATCGTAAGAGTCGAAAGACACAAAGCTGAAGCTATGCCACCCAAGCTCACCATCGGCAGTCAGATGAATATAATCTTCTCAAATATTGTATGCATGCTCCCATCCACTGGGATCTTCATCTTTCACTGGTTCAATATACTTGCGTCCTTCATCTGGATCCAATGGAGCTATGACTCTAAGATCACGGTTTTCAAAAGTCATCATCCACATCTTAAAGTTGATAACTGTTGGACTATCATTAGCCCATCCAATCCCCAACAATGCGGGATAGGATCTTCCCCCTTCAACTACTTCGATGACATCAAAGTCGGCATATGTCTCGATTCCTTCAATATCCACAACCAAATGTGGAACTCTCCCAATCGATGTCACCTTGTCCTGATTAGCCAGTCGGAGCTGTACGGGAGGCTAGCTCAGCATGGGACTCCCCATTCTCTACCGGGCCTACTTGGTTAACATGTTAACATACAAACCAAGATCTAGAATAACTGAATCAACTTCATAATCTCCAATTTGAATGTTCATACGCATCTCCTTACCTATCTTCCGCCTCTATAAGGAATTTACTACGGACTCTTATTGTCCCCTGGATGGTCACTGCAACAACCCTTCGATCTTGGCAAGAGCATCGGGATCCCTGGCCAGTGATAAACAACTCTCAATAAATACCCCCAAGGCCCCAGACTGTCGTGATGGACCAGCCTCTGAAGTGGCATAAAAAACAGGAGGCATGTCACAAACAATGGCCTTACCGCGATCTTTTTCCATCGCACGTCGTGCCTGAAAGAATGCATCACGCTCGGAATCAATGTCGAACAACACATTCTTATGTCCTGCTAGCTGGATAAGTGGATGTGGGATATCCTATCCTGTTGTTGTACCTCCCCAAGTGATAACTACAATAGCAGCATCTTGCGTCCTTGGTTCAGCAGAAATCGTCGCAATAGTCGCACATTCTGGTTGGCGTTCTAATTTGGATGTTGGTTTTGATTCTGCGTCAGTTGCTGCACTTGATTATGCACTGGTTGCTGTACTTGATTCTGGTTATGCATTTACGGAACATTCCCCACTTTCCATCACGCAATCAACTGTGGACAGTTTTCCACCATGTGATCCTTAACAAAAAGAAATGTGCACTAGGTCTGTAATTGTGGGAAATCTCACTGGTAATTTCCCGACACCCCACATTGATAACATTGAACAGGTCCTCTACCTCCTCGTCCTCCTCCATGACCAAATCCTCCACCACGTCCTCCCTGGAATCCTCCATGGAAACCTCCTTGCTGTTGGTATTGTGGTTATTGAACTGTTGCTGCATAGGATTCCGTTACAGGGGCATGCCTTGCCCTTGCTGCATGTACTGTGGTTGTTGAACGTATTGTGGCTGCTGTGGATCCATTTGCATCGAAGCTTATTGTAGCATGAACTCCTGGGGTTGATGCTGAGGTACAAACTGTACCTATGATTGAGGTAGCGGTTGAGTTACCTACGGCTGTTGTATGGCACGCTGGTCATCCTTTACATAGAATGCATCGTACGTTCATTCATGAAGTAGCCCATACCCCCGACAGTCCTTGTCTTCATGTCCCACGAACTTGCAGAATGTACAATACAGATTCATCGATTTTGTGACCATCTTTTGCATGTATTGACACTCCTCGTGGTGGTGCCCATATACTTGACATATGCAACACCACGCCATACTGCTGTCGTTCAATGGATTCAGTGCTGTTGAAACCTGATATTTGCGGAATTCTAGGCAATAATCCTTCGTATGCCCCTCTCCGTGACAGCGCATACACCATACTTCCTCACGTTGTTCTTTACCTTTCTTTAGGTCTTGCAGCTGTATGGTCAAGTTAGCCAACTGGGTCTAAATCTACGACATACCTGCTGCATTCTCACCAATCGACGAAGCTTCCAACCGCATCACAATTTCTAGGGCCTTGCTTGGCGTCGTAATGTTCTGTTGCATCAGTAGTATTCGAATGTGTGGGAGCAATGCCGCAATGGACCATTCTTTGTGTTGGACAGTGCTCATGTCAAAAATACCCCTCACCATCAGTGTTTTGAATCACTAGTCAAAATCCCACACAGTTTCATTGGGATACTGCTTAATTTCTTTTAGTTCTGTAATATATTGTGCTTTAGACTTGGGTTTTTTGAACTCAACAATCAATCCAGCTCGAACTTCATCCAGCATCTTGTCTGGAGCACCTACAAGAACCTGCAGAAACTTCATGAACCAGTCTAATGGGCAACCCCGAAGGTTTGTTTCCAACAGTCCTTTCTTAGTATTATCATTAGTAATTTGCTTCACAGTCCATACTACCTCACATAAGAACCAGTACTGCTCAAGATTATCTGCTCCATTTCCGTGGAATAGCGGTAACTTTGAATCTTCACCCGCCATCCTGGGCTTCCTTCCTACAGTCGCTAAGCTATTAGTGATCAAATTCTGTGGACCAGTTGAACATGGTGGTGTCAAAGTTGTATTTCTCACTGGTTGAGAGATAGTGAGTGGAGGCATGGGTATGTTGCTGCTGGGGTTTGGTCCTGCCTCTATCCTAGGCATAGCCTAGTTGTCCTTTTCCGAACTATGAGTTCTCTTCGTCCCGTGTGGTCTTCCTTCGTGGCCTTACGTTTCGATCGCAGCAGGACCTTCTCCTGTCCTCTACCTCTTTTCCTGTTGAAACCTTTCTCCTCCCCTTGTAAGCCCACTCTCTTCCTTAGCTTCCTTCACAGTCTTGTCATGACCTACACCCATCTACCCCTTATCATTCCATGTACTGCCCCCTTGCCGTTGCAGTATCCACAGCCTCCACCCACCAGGGTTCTTACTGGTCTAAGTGCATCTTTATTATGCCCTTCTCACAAATGAGCATTTTAATCGACAACTGTAGCGACAAAAGAAAACATCCCATTGGCCTTTTGAAGAACTCTTTATCAGCCTCACTGTAAGACTTGTTCGTATCAACCGCAAATTCAGTGATATACCCTTCGAGTATGCTGTCGACCCAAACCTCAACAGCTCGCGATACTTTGTTGTTGACTTCCTGCAGTCCCTGGATCAATTCTAGGGTCTAGGCTATCGGATCACCACCTTGGAAGTTCCTCTTCTGGAAGGTCAATTTTTCCAACCACTCATACAGGATGATTGGGAACTCACAGAAAAAATATTCGTGCGGACCGTCATGAATGTATTTCGCCAACTACCAATCTGTCGACAACCCATGGTTCTTCTTTTATTTTTCAGCAAACTCTCGCAGCTTTAGACCGAACCAATCTTGGATCTCCGATCTTGTCAGATTCCACAACATATCATCCTTTCACTTTGCACTACAGTCCCGACAATGGAACCATTTTTTGACACAAACCCAGTCGACAGGGGTTCCCAACACTGTCGATGCCCAAGCCACCATGATCTCCCTGAGCACCATCCCAGACAGGTTTTACCCTGTCCAGCAACACCTATAGAGTAGATGAGGTCTCACCCAATATGTTCAAGGGAGAGTTGACAGAACCATGTTTCCGCCGAATGAAGGAGGATGTTGTGCATCAATTGACTAACTTATTGCAACATGTCAGAAATAGATCTAAGCATTCAACTCAAGCATTAATCATAATCGTGACATCATTCAATAGGAACAAACTCATTATTGCACCAATAGATAGAACAGTAATGCATTAATTGCAGCAAGGAAACATCGCATCATTCATTCATATCGCAAAATGAATTACCACAGATAAACAGGAAAGACACAGAGATTCTACTCAAAATCTCTTCCACATCATATTATCTTCGCACAAACCCATATTACATTCAATTTCTTCACCGAGATAATCTCCGAAAGATAGGTGTCTCTATACTTACAAACCTACATCTATTTATAAGCTTACGCCTTTACATTTGTGGTCCACTTAGGAAACCGCCTAACTAATTCTTAACAAACTTCTACAATAACTAACCCAAAATCCCACAAAATGCGGTCAAATGACCCAAAAAACCCCATAGTGTGGTCTAAATGACCCAAAATTTACATTGACGCGGTCCAAATGACCCAAAAATCCAAAAATACTTGTCGCCTTGCTCGCTGCTTTCCTCCTTTCATAGTTCCTTTGGCCTTGTGCAGCATCTGCGATGCTGCGATACTGACTCACCAAACCACCTGCCAACAGTCCTTTGGCTTGAAAAACATTCCAAGAGGGGTTACCTCCTTGCATAGGTTGCATCCAAAAGGATTGGTTATTTCCTGGATGTTGCCCAGTCAATTGTGAAGTAGGTTGCATGTATGGATTGCCTCCTTGTAAAGGTATATTCCATTGAGATTGGTTACTTGGTGGAACATTACCACTCCATTGTGGGATAAGATTAATGGGTGGATTGCCCCCTTGTGGGGGTATGTTCCATTGAGATTGGTTACTTGGTGGAACATTACCACTCCATTGCTGGTTAGGATTCATGGGTGGATTTCCCCCTTGCAGGGGTATGTTCCATTGATATTGGTTACTTGGTGGAACATTACCACTCCATTGTTGGTTGGGATTCATGGGTGGATTTCCCCCTTGCAGGGGTGGGCCCCAATTAGATTGGTTACTAGTTGGAATTGGATCACTCCATTGAATGTTTCCTTGGTTTGGATAAGTGTTCCAAGGTTCATTTCCCCCATGCGGGGGTGGTTCACAAGAAGATTGGGTACTTCCTAGAACCTGCCCACTCCATGGTGGAATGGGGTTGGTGGATGGGTTACCTCCTCATTTGCTACCTGTTGGGGGTATGGGATTTCCCCTAGGATTTATGCTAGGAAATTTTGGATAATGGATTCCCGAGGCACTTCCACTAACTTGTGGAGCATTACCCCAATTGGCATTATTGTTCCATGGTCCATTAATTCCACTAGGGATATTGAGATTCCAAAGTGAAGGATTCCCCCCAGGGTTAGAACTTGGAAGACTGTTTGGTATGCCAGTAGGATTTTGGTTTACTCCCTGATTTGTTTTACCTTGAATAGCCAAACTAGATGGGAAACCCAATTTTGGTAAGCCACACCCTCTAGTAGGGATTCCTGCAGGCAAAGTGGATGTACTTCTGAGATTGGGACCCAAAACTGTACCAACTTGCACTGAAGTGCTAGTTGAACTTATGGTAGTATTAGGTAAACTAATTGTTCGGGTTGTGGAAGAGGTCAAGTTGGAAGTATTGCTACCTCTAGCAACCGTTTGAGGTTGTGATGATGTGATCCCTTGTGTTCCTGATGAAGCCAAAGGGATGTTGTAAGTATTTCTACCTCTAGCACTCGTTTGAGATGGTGTTGATGTGGTCCCTTGTGCTCCTGATGAAGCCATAGGGTTAGGTGTTGAATTTTGCATGTGTGCCAAATGTGCCAAACCAGGATTGATGGTGTCCAATGGTTCACTGATGTGAAGTACCGCTGGATCTGAAAGATTTGTCAAAGGTGGATTTACATGAGTTGCAATTTTGTCTTCTAATGTTTCAATTTCAAATGGGGCAAGAGGATCAACAATTGCTTTGTTTTCTCTGGTAGGATATGTTGCAGTATTTGTTTTATGTGTTTCTGTTCTATTGTTGTTAATTGAAGTACAAAGTGTTTCAGTTTCAAAGTCAATATATTTGGTATTTTATATCTGTATCCGTGATGTAGTGGGGCTTCAATTTCTAGTGACTCACCTCGATGTCATCGTGATTGGCGGGTCAGGAGAGTAGCCACTTTGAAGAATTTTGATACAAGGATGTGTTTAAAAATATTTTGAAAAAAAAAGAATCAAACAATCCTATGGCTTTCTAGACTCAACAAAATAAAAAGTGTCCACACAGTAAAAATTCCAAGAGATTTCAAGTAAGCAAACTTACTCTTCCAAAGAACTGAAGCTTAGTGAAAAACTAGATTGTAGGGCCTTTTGAAACTAGTAGTTGCTAAGGCATCTCAAGCTTGAAACCATTTCTAGTAGTGAAGGTATGAGAAACAGTTACAATAAACTTTAATCACTATGGATGCAAACGTTGGTTCCTGACCAATCACCCTCCCAAGGAGTAAAAGTTCCAAAGTCTGTCTTAGGTATTGCAAGTGTTTCCCTCTCACAATAGCCTATGTGATATCCTAGGAATAGCCACTAAAGTTACCACTTCACAATCGACGGTCGAGCGGAACAGTTGTAAGTCGAGGACAACTCTCATAACCAGGAACTCTAGAAACAGTGATGTCACCCCAAGGACTTGTCACTGAACATAGAATCCCCTCGATAAGCTCATGTCCCACTAAATAAGAAAAAGGGGGGAACCACCCTTTACTTATCCAGATTGATCTCGTGCTTGACGCATATTTTAGAAGCGCTTTCCCGACAAGCGTTTTTTGCTACTAATGGATTTACTCTCTTTAATCAATGCAAGTTTCAAAGTTTTGCATCCTAGGAGTATTAACTCTCCAAACCTAATCCAGGGCACTAACCTAAACTTGTTGGTGATATGAAAATCAAAAGTTTGTCAATTTTATATTAAGCGTTAATTTTAAGGGTAGTTTTCTTAGTTTCAGGAGTGGAAGTGAAACTAGTGGTGTTTTGACTCAAAAACTGGAAAATGAACCAAACAATGCAAAATGATCACTACTCTACCTTTCAATTCGATGAATATTCTAAATTAGGGAAGAGTTAGAGGTTCATGAGTTTCTTTCAGACATGCAAAGTTTATGGTATATTTCGTATGTTTATGCATATTTCTTCTGAAATATGGATAATAATTGATGTTAATGACCAATGTAACCCAAACAGATATCTCAAGTGAACATGAATCTAATTCTATTACACGGGGGATCTCTGTTTGTCATTCACAAGATCGCACGAAGGCCCAAGTGAAGAGGATACATAGAGCCTTTGGAAATCTTATGAATTAAATTCTAAACTGTTACAAGTGAGATCCACTTTCTCATTCACAAGATCGCCATAAGGCCCAAGTGAAGAGGATGCAGTGGCTCGAAAAACTACATGCAAAAATTGAAATCTAGTCTATTACAAGCGAGATCCACTTTCTCATTCACAAGATCACCATAAGGTGCGAGTGAAGAGGATACGGTGGCTCGATATAAGATGCTTTGAACAAATTAACTCCTAAACTATTACAAGTGAGATACACTCTCTCATTCACAAGATCGCCATAAGGTGCGAATGAAGAGGATACGGTGCCTCATACACAATATATCTCAAGAAAACTAAACTCTAAAGGTGCAACCCTCTCTAATTGTGCATGAAAGTTATGAAAAAATTCCAACTCCAAAACAAAATCTAACTAATTTAAAGTTTATTTCTGTATTTTTTTTTGTTTTTGAAAAGAAATTATCTTCAACTTATCTCAAAATGTGATGTTCCAAGTTTGTTTGTCAATGCAAATGTTTGAGTGGTTCCTAAAAGTGCAATTCTCTCTAAATGTGCATGAAAATCATGAAAATATTATAAATAAATAAAAAAACAAAAGGTAACTAATTGAAGCTTGTTTTTGTTTTTAGAAAGAAAATACTCTCAAATTAATTTAAGATGTGACATTCAAAGTGTGGTCTTCAATGCAAAAAGATCTTTTACACATTTAATGAAAAAAATGAAAAGAGATAGTAGCTTAAAGCACTTTTAAAGGTTCTTGGGATATTTTTGAACAATTCTTTTTTAGTCCAATGAAAAATATTTTAACTCAAACCATGCGAAATGTTTCAAAACTTTTTCAAAAGGAGTAATACATTGTTTGGAGTTATATTCCTTTTGGCGCTCAAATTTTAGTATGTTTTTATTATCCAAGAACCCATCATAATAACTTCTGACAGGTTGTATTAATGCACTATCTACCAAGTCTAAATCAAAACAAAATCGCCATATCCATCTGGAAGGATCGGCAATCTAAACAACTCTGAAAGGTTTAAATGTAACCTCTGAAATAAAATCTCGTGCTCCCCGATCAAGACAAAACTCAGGCTTAAATCAAGGTCAATTTCGCCAATAGATACTGGCAATACAACTCCATCTAGGACTTAGTGGGAAGGCATTTTCTAGACCTGATAGTGGTGGCTTTGCTGGAAATGAAACACCTAGGTTATTTTCACGATGGATGGGAATTGGTGCAATGTTGCGTTCAAGGAAAACCTAGTGCAGTCATGATTAGTTAACCAGGTGGAGGTCTCGGTAAAGATCCAGTTCTGTCCAATGCATTCACAAGTCAGAAGTCATGGCAGAGTTTAAGATAGAGGTTGTGGCAATGTTTAAGATTGTGGCAGAGTTTAACGTAGAGGTCCTGACAGAGTTTAATGCAGAGGATGCAAAAAATCAGATCTCAGTTGAAAATGCCAATACGCAAGGGATAAAAGAAAACCATGTCTCAGAAGAATATGCTAACATGCATAGGTTTAAGAGCCTCAAGATATTTAAGATATTGAAATGCTTCACACAGAGCTTTAATAACTTAAGGATCTTGGAAGAGTTTAAAGAAATCTTCAATGCTTTACAATTCCAAATTGTGGCAGAGTGTTAAGAGCTTGGTTGATGATTAACGCTGATGTATAGCATATTGATTAACACTGAACAATCTATAGAATGCAAATTTTATGAACATGCATAGTGAATGAGCACGCAAAGTGTTAAGGGATTTAAGATCTTTAAGATATTTCTAGAGATTCACATAGAGCTTTAATAGCTGGGCAGAGTTTAAGAAAACTCTGCCATGAAATGTGATCAGCTCTCAAAAAACCAAGAAACTTAGATCTGAATGGAATTTAATGTAGTTTAATGGATTAACGGTGTAGCTAGGTTAGTTTTGAGATTCTCAAGCTGGATCTTAGGGTCTCGTAGAGATCTAGAAAGCACAAAGGAGTAGATCTGAAGGATGATTAGCACCAAAATATGAAGAAAAATCATGAAATTTCAAGAAATTTCAAGCCACGGAGTCACCAATCTGATAACAGCAAATAGTGTAGGGATGTGTCTACTCTCTAAATGTAATTTTACTAAGAAGTGGTGATCTTCTATGTCAGCAAATGAAAATGATTATCACAAGTTATTAATCAGGTCTACATTCATTCATCAATTATGATCAGCAAAGCTAAGATCTAATGACATTTGAAAATCTAAATCATACAAGATAAGCAACATTCAAACATTCAAATGGAACAAACTTGAATCATTTCATATCAAAACAATGAAGATGTACATCCTTACCATGGATCTTGGTGTGAATCCCTCCTCCATTTCCATGAGATTTCCTTTCTCCACCCTCGCTTTTGAAGAAATTGAACTTTTCCTCCTCCTTCAGAATCTATCTAGCATGCCTTTGCTCTCCTCTTGTGTCTCTTACAATGCCCCAAATGCCTTTCTTATATAGCATTGGGAAATGGACCTTCAAGCTTTTCTTCTTAATGTGGGATTGCTCTTTTTCATTATTTTAGATCATTTTCACTCAAAAACCCGCTTTTCCATAGTTTTTAGGCTTTTTTGCACAACTTAGCATACATTAAGCATAATTAATGCACTTTAATGCATTTCTCTTCACTTTTTGATTGGTGTAGCTTAGTTTTGGACCTATTGTGAGCGGTTCAATCACTGAACTTGGATTCCTTAGGTTTTTACTTTCTTCACCTAATCCTTCCATTTATGGGAAATGTGATTAGATAAGAGAGGATTTGTCTCTAAATATACTTTTGTTCTGTCTTCATGTTGTGGGCGCATAGAAAAAATGTGCTTCTTTCACATGACTAGGGGTGTTAATTTGATTATTAACACATCTTGCATATGAAGCATGTTGGAGACAACAAAGCATGCAAGCAATCAACTTGTACAAGAAGAGATCCAAACATTGTTGGATCAAATGAAAAATACCTTCAAATGCTTTGGAAGTGACGGACCTACAATATGGCTATGGGATCCTAGCATACCATGGAATGAACGATTGCCACAAGAAACGGTGGTGATGGATGGTATGAAACATAGATCATGGGATCCAAGAATTGATTGGTTGTTTCAAAAACCATTGATTTCTGGGAGGATGTAGCTGAGGCAGTGGGATCCATGCATCCTTTGGAATGATGAATTGTCTTGGGTTTCATTGATTTGTTTTGGAGTGCAGTACAAGCAATGGGACCCTGTAATTCTTGTCAGTTGTTTCAACTAGGTGGAACATACATTTTCAGTTGCATAGGTAGTGGAGTCACTCATTGGGGAGACAATTATATTTGGAGTGCTGCAGTGGAAGCATGATGGACCTATTTATTTTAGCATGGAATTGAATTCTGATGCTCATTCAGCTCTATTAGGATAATTAATACTCCAACCTTGTCAGCCTTAGTGTTATTAGTCTTTTCCTAGCACCGGATGATGTCATTGGATCCCTAGTGGTGTGCATATGTCAACTAGAACCCATTTTCCACTTGATGCACCCTACATGCATGATTTTAGGCCCACCATAGTTAGTTTCCTACATTTTAGGAGATAGCAGAGTGATCTAGTTCAATCCACCTAATTTCTTGACTCTAGTGGGGGATTTGTGCTCTAATTGCCACTTATTGTGATCTAATGTGCCCTCTCTATCATGATTGCATGATATTTTGCATGCCAAACTAACTAATGTACCCTCCTTGGACAATTAAATAACAATAGCTTCAGTTCACTAAGTCTTAGTTTAGTTTGGTAGCCTCGGAGCACTCTAGTGGTGATATTTCCTAGGCTAGATTGATTGCTATTCAAATTCTCTCTGGGTATTTGGATTTTCTCTATTGTAACATATCTTTTGACTATACTGATGAATGGATAAAGACACACATTTCTGTGCATGTCTAAGTTTCAATGCATGATTAATTTTACTGCTCATTTCACTATAATTCATCTTTCTTCCTAATTCTTTGAAAGTTACAAATACCTTAGACTTTTGCTTAATTAAGTAGATCCAACATAACCTAGATAAGTCATCGATGAAGGTCAGAAGGTATCTGGATCCATTCATAGAATTTGTGGGAATCATTCTTGAGACATCACTATGTATCAAATCAAGTGTGGAGGAAGCTCTCTTTTCCTTCCCAACATCATACTTTCTCTCTGGATGCTTCCCTGCCAAGCAACATTTGCAAATTCCTTGACATAATTTTATGTTAGGAAATCCTTCAAGCGTCTCTTTCTTGTGAACCTACTGCAAGTACTTTAAGTTTAGATGGGTGAATATTTCATGCCAGAGTTTGTTAGTCTCATTTGCATGAGTCAAGAGAGCACTTTGATGTGAACATGGAAACAAATAGGAGAACTCATATGCCTTTAAGGCATTGTTTGCAACACCTTTAGCTATTAGTTTTCCAGATGAGATCTCTGCAACCTCAACTGATTTAGGTCCAAAAACAAATTTCTTTGGTGAACCTGCGTGTGTCAGCTGATAAACATATAACAAATTTGCTACTAGAGAAGGCACACACAGAACATTTTTGAACTTTCAATGATCAATTTGTATTGTGCCCTTCCCTTTAGCTAAAGTTCGAGAAAACAAGTGTATGTACTGCAATAAAGGGAACCATCCGGATATCTCTTGCATGAAGGAGACAATAGATCAAATGGCCAAAATTCTGAACAACACAGCATTTCCCTCCCAGAAGGTGCAAGGAAGACTGATTCTAGAAGCAAGACAGATGATCATGAGAGATGCCATGCACTGAAGGTTGTATTCTACTAATCACAAGCCTTCCTCATAGATTTTGGATCCTCAAACCACATGGTTTCCTCCAGAGAGTCATTTTATTCTATAGATATCACTGATGGTCCTAGTATTCACATGGGAGATGATTCTCAAATCTCAGCCGAAGGGAAGGGCACAATACAACTTGAGCATGGAAAGCTCAACAATGTTCTGTATGTACCTTCTCTAGAAACAAATTTGTTATTTGTTTATCAACTGACACACACAGGTTCACCAAAGAAAGTTTTTTTTGGACTTGACTCAGTTGAGGTTGTAGAAATATCATCTGGAAAATTGATAGCCAAGGTGTTGCAAGCCATGCCTCAAAGGCATACGAGTTCTCCTATTTTTTTCCATATTCAAATCAAAGTGCTCCCTCGAATCATGCAAATGAGACTAGAAGAATATTGCATGAAATATTCAGACATCTAAACATTAAGTACTTGCAGTAGTTGCACAAGGAAGAGATGGTTGAAGGATTTCCCGACATAAAATTCTCTCAAGGAATCTGCAAAGGTTGCTTGGTAGGGAAGCATCTAGAGTGAAAGTATGATGTTGGGAAGGGAAAGAGAGCTTCCACCACACTTGATTTGATACACAGTGATGTCTCGAGACCGATTCCCATAGCTTCTATGAATGGATCCATATACCTTTTAACCTTCATCGATGACTTCTCTAGGTTATGTTGGGTCTACTTTCTTAAGCAGAAGTCTGAGGTATTCGAAACTTTCAAAGCTTTCAAGGCCTTATTTGAGAACATCGCTAAGAAGAAGAGAAAATCAGTCAGATCAGATAACAGAGGGGAGTACATCAAGAAAGAGTAGTAAAATTTGTGTGCTTCTAAGGGCATCCGAATACAACATTTTGTCCCATACACACCACAGTAAAATGGTATAGCTGAGAGGATGAATAGGTCATTGAAAGAGATGGATACCTTATTCCTTCAATCATGGGATCTTCCACCATATCTATGGTCAAAATAAGTGAACTATACCATATACATTCAAAATAGCATACCCCATAAATATGTTTATGGGGTCACTCCATTTGAAGCATTGAAGGGACACAAACCTGATGTCTCTCACCTGATGGTTTTTGTATCCAAGGCATGGGCCAGAATCCCCTATAATAAAAGAAAATATCTTCAACCCCAAAGTAGCAAATGTATTTTGCTGGGATATGCAGAAGATGAAAAATATTACAATCAAATGGAGATTGCAACCAAAATATGCGTCATTGAATGAAGTGTCAAGTTTGATCAAGATCCATTGCATGATCTACATCCAGTTGAAGAACAGGTTATAACTAATTTTCTTACTCCATTTGCATTGAACTAGCTTTCTCCCTGAGGGAAGAGAGACAAGATCCCATGTCTCATTGTTCTGCAGTGATTCATATTCTTCATCCATCGTTGCTTTCCATATTGGATCATGGCAAGCCTCTCTGAAGGACTGTAGATCAGACCCCACCATCATCTATCACCTCTTAGGGAGAAGTGGATCTATATGAAATAGTGCAATATTTGCATCTTGGTACTCAGATCTGGTTCTTCTATAATCAAATGGATCTCCAACTATGTTCCCAGTAGCCTCAATATCTTTTTGAGCCCATTTAGGATTTGGATTGGGAGTAGGTGTTGGATCTAGATCTGCTTGATTTTCATACTCAATATCAATATCGTATTCATCTTGGTCC
Source organism: Larix kaempferi (assembly GCA_027924585.1). NCBI lineage: Eukaryota > Viridiplantae > Streptophyta > Pinopsida > Pinales > Pinaceae > Larix > Larix kaempferi. The sequence continues at coordinate 7,784,360 of BSBM01000963.1, read as the reverse complement.
TCATCTTCAGAATCTGAATGTGGATCATTTGAAAAAACATCATTAGGTGCAAATGCACTACATCGGGGAACTAGTTCACAACGACCATCTCACTGCATTATTGTCCTACAAAACAGATGATTGCATACATTTTCACAATTTTTTTCACTCAAAAGATATTTTCCTATCTCATATCTCTACTTTGTGTGAGAGCTGTTTGAGTTCCCTACTGTTCATTTTTTAGGGGGGGCTTTCCCATGAGGTTTCCCCATTTCCTTAGTTTCATGAACAATTACTTTTTATTATTTTGATTGTATGGGTGACCTTTGGTCTTAGTAACCAAGGGCCATGATTTTCTAAGTTTGGATTAAGGGGCTATGTAGGATAATTAATACCCCAACCTTGTCCACCTTAGTGTTATTATTATTTTCCTAGTACTGAATGATGTCATTGGCCCCCTAGTGGTGTGTAGATGTCATCTAGAACCAATTTTCCACTTGATGCACCCTGCATGCATGGTTTTAGGCCCACCAGAGTCAGTTCCCTACATTTTAGGAGCTAAATAAGTGATACAGTTCAGTCCACTTGAGTTCTTGACTCTTGTGGGGGGTTTGTGATCCTATTGCCACTAATTGTGATCTAATGCACCCTCTCTAGCATGATTGCATGAGATTTTGCATGCCAAATTCACTGATGCTCCCTCGTCAGTTAATTGATAATAGCTGCAGTTCACTGAGTCTTAGTCGAGTTTGTTAGACTTGGAGCACTCCAGTGCTGATATTTCCTAGGCTAGACTGGCTGGGACTTGAATTCTATTTGGGTATTCAAATTTCCTCTATTGTAACATATATTTTTAATATACTAATGAATGGATAATGACAAACATTTCTATGCGCATCTTAGTTTCAATGCATGATTAATTTTATTGCTCATTTCACTGCAATTTTCACTATAATTCATATTTCTTCCTAATTCTTTCACTGTGAGATTTTATCAGGCTCAATGATCTATTGTGTTCCATAATTTCACAAGCTCAGTAGCACAATCTTGATGATGAGAATTCATTGATTGATTTCATGTTTCCTATAGAGTGGATGTTATTGCTTGTGGACAAGCAAATTTTGGGATGGGAGGACTGTAATTCCCCCATTTTGGATGCACCATGGTTCACCACTAGGCCCATTAGAACCCCCATGGTAACTTGCATTAGCGAATAAAGAGGTAAATTTTGGCCTATAGTCATATGGTGTAATTAAATTAAATCATGCACAAGTTATTTAGCCCATTGTTTAGAAGATTTAATTTTTATTTAATAATTGTATATGAGTTGTAATTTCCTAAGTGACCCAAGAGGGCACATAAGGATTAGGTGGGCCTCATAAAAAATTTCCAAATAGAAATTGGAAGAAAGTAGTGTAAAGCAAGAAATTAGAGCAACACTAGAAAGTAGCAGGAAAAGCATGAAAGCGGAGAAAAGTAAGAAAGTGGCAGGGAAAGCAGTAAAGCAGGGAAAATAAGGAAAGTGGTAGGAAAAGCAGTAAAGCAGAGAAAACCATAAACATGGAAAAGGTATACTAAAAGCAAGGGAAGTCACATAAAGCTGCAAGTTTCAATTAGGCTAAGGAGAGCGCAATATATGAGCTAGAGGACCAAGTACAATGCATATAATATTGTCCAATAATACAACGAGATTATAAAAGAAGGTGGTGCACACCCATTAACATCTTTTTTTAGTTTGATTATTGAATTGTTGATCTCTAATCTTTTCAAGACATGGGAGATGTGCCCCTTTGTAACCCGAACTAGTTGCACTGTTTTTTATCATTCCAATGGGTGATTGAGAAAAAGGACATCAAATACTTTTCATATAAATTCAATGCTGCATATTAAATATTTTGTAGGTATGATTTGAGTCTCAGTATGGTGTGGGGAAGGTCCAGTGTGTTAGTTCTTTTGTAGTGTGGTCAGATCAAATCAATCAGTGGAATCGGTGTCAATGGGATGAAAAAAATATATTGGTTAGAATATTTCTGATAATTTGTACTTTGTGGCATGTCCCATTGTGTTCATAGCATCATTTCTAATAGGAAACACTTTTTGTTTCATCAAAAAAGGTTTTTGGATGAGCAAGTTATGGCCATTTTACTAGATCTGGGGGCTCTAGCTGTAAAGAACGCACCATTGCTTTTCTATATATAAATATTCCTGCGTTTTGATTTCTATGATATCCATATATTTATGTGTGATAATCTGCAAGGGATCTAGCAACTATAACAAACTCACAATCAAACTCTCAAGTATGTTGCAAAGAAGAAGAGAAGGAGACACTCAATAATCACTCATAATTACAGAATAATGAACAATAATAGTATCATACAATGAATAATGAATGTAAAGAATGTGTTACAATAAACTGTGACGTATAATCATATAGGATTCGAATTATCCAACTAGGGCATTTGAATCTAAGCTCAAAGTCTATCTTGGATAACTATGGAGACATCATCCAGTCAGTAGTATCAGTCATAAATGGTAAGAGTCAGTCAAGTGTGTCCAATTGAGTCCAACAGAGCCATCTAGCTATAAATCAGAGGATGGAGACTCCAAGGGGGGTGCATGAGGATGTCATAGGGTCAAGTGGCAGTCCAAAACTAGCTAACTAGGAGCCACAGGTAGTTAGGATGAGCAATCAGTGGAAGAACTACTCAATCGAAGCACTAACTCAGTGATAACTCCTGGTAGGTGAGATAAGGCGCCCTAACTGAGTGATAACTGAAGGTAGGTGAGAAGAGGTGCACTAACTGAGTGTGGTAGGTCAGCAAAGGCACACTTGGCATGCAGAAACTCAAAGAAGGTGCATTAGGTAGGTGGGAGGCCAATTGGGGGCTGTAGACAGGATCTAGAGAGCTAGAATCAAGCTCTAGGTGCTGGGAGGACCACCAAGGTGATGCAAAATTGCATGCAGACATGCAAAACTAAAAATGATGGTGTGAATATTCCAACACCCCCCCGCAAGCTATACTATGAGATAATAACTGCAATAAAAAACATAGGGCCCTAGTGACTAAGACCAAAGGTCACCCCATACAATCAATCTAAATAAACTAAGTGAGGAAAGAGGAAAAACCCAGTGGGAAGAAATCCCTCCCTCAAAATAGACTGAAGGATGCTAATGAAGCATATCATCTCTCACCCCTGAAAGAGGTAAGTGTCCTTCTTTCTCAAAGAAGGACTGTTGTGGGGAAAATGCACCTATAGTTCAGGGGAGAAACTACCAACTTACGGTGATAAAGATAGACTTACAAGCATTCTACAAGTACAACAAGTAAAAGAAGAGATTAGGGTTTAGAGATGTAGGCACCTCATTCAGAAGGTTGATCCTAGCTTTGCCTCCCTCGCTCTTCAATGCTTATCCAGTGTCGCAATGCCCAGACCTGCAAAACAACTTGATACCTTTCTCAAATACATTTGACTACATATATAATACTAATATTCATAATAGAAGAAGACATAAGATTATAAACAAACTGTAATCAAATCTAAGACACATTAATAGGTCATATTTGGAAAGAGAAGAACGTTTGATCTTTATTAATGAATGAAAGCAAGTACATAAAGTTATACCTTCCTTCAAGCTTGGCACTTCACGAAACCTAGATTCAAGGTCTCCTGCTTCTGTTCTCCAAGGATCCCAGCCTCTAAGCAATTGTACTAGGGTTTACCAAAACTGAAGCATAAGAGAGGGGGATGAGGGTCTCCATTCCTCCAGCATAACTTTGTAATTGGGCTTAGTCCCTCACATGGCCCTTCTACCCTCCTTATATAGTCAGTGAGGAAGAGGAAAAGAAGTTATAACCACTCAAGAGGTTTCCCAACCAACTTAACTTACTCGAATTTCGAGATTTTGACCAAAACAGGGGTGTATGCTACTCTACAATAGACAAAGTCATGTACACATGGAATTGAGCTCTACTATTTAAGCAGTAGAGTCGCGTACACACACTACTATCATGCCTATGTACCAGCGCTCATATTGAAAAATGGCCAAAAAGAAGCTTTTCTGCTCATTTTCAGGAGATGGTTTGGTCTGGAAAAATGTTCCTAAGGGTCATATACATCAAATGGGTCAAGAATGAGGTAATTTCAACCATTTTTAGTGTCCCAAATGACTCCTCCATTCACAAATGTCCTGTTGTGTGACTGAACTTGATCTCAAGAAGTGTCGTCATGTGACCAAGGGAAGCAAGTGTCGTCACGGATGGAGAGGTGTCATTTCAAGCTATAACAAGGACTTCTATATCCGAAATGGATCAGGAATTTCACAAGGATGAATCCTTATATGTGAAAACTCTGATCTGGCAGATCAGGGAGCAGTGGTTGCCCATCGAAGAAGAGGATCAGTAAAGTAAAAGGATGAAACCTCTCATGCTAAAAATCTGATCTGGCTGATCAGGGAGCAGTGGTTGCCCATCGAGTTAGAGGAGAAATAGGTGAGAGATATTCAGGTTCTTGTGATCTGGATCTCCCATTCGCTCATCTTCATTATCAGTTTCTAGACCTTCAAGTTCGTGTGTATCTGGATCTAGCATTCTCTCACCATTATCTCCATCTTCGGATTCTGAATCTGAAATATCATGTGAAGATGCATCATCACATCCAAACTCTGAATCTAAAATATCATGAGGAGAAATTATCATCACATGGAAACTCTGAGTCTGAAATATCATGAGGAAAAGCAAGTAAAACTGGCTCATCATCACTCAAAGGAGGAACATATCCAAAAATGTTGATGTCATGAAACTGCTCCAGAATATGCATGTAGTCCTCATTTGAACCATTATGACTGTAATCAATATCAGAAGAACTAGGACTAGATGATGATGGATCTTCATTAAGATCAAAGGAGGATGCAGTAGTGGAGGCCCATTTTGAAATAGGATTTGGACAAATAGGTGCTAGATCTTTAGGTTCTTGTGGATTTGGATCTAGCATTCATAATTCTTCAAGAGTCCTCTTTTTCTCAATCTATTTTGGTGTATCTTTTCCCTTTAGGAAACCTTCGAAGGTGTCATGAGAAAACTTTCCATTTAGAAGACCATCAACCACATTCCGAGCTAGCTTGTAGTTGATATGAGATAGTCTACTCTCTTCATGAGTATGAGAACGAAGAGTAGACTCCTTTGAGAGAGGTAAGAAGTGTAAAAACTCATAGAGTGTAGTATCATGATTTGCAACTCCTTTTGCAATGATTCCCTCGAAACCATGTGTTTACCTCGACTTCATATGGACTAAAGATCACTCTTTTGGGATCTCCAGTATGAGTCATTTGATACACTGAAAGGACATTAGCTATAAGAGAAGGAACATAAAGCACATCAAAAAGGTAACCATGATCAAGATCGATTCTTCCAATCCCCTGAGAGGAGACTTCTGAATCATTTCCCAAACTGATGGAAGGGCTAATAGAGCTTTCAAAACTAGAAAAGAGATCTTTAGAGGAAGCCATATGGCTTGATGCTCCTGAATCTATGATGAAAGAAGAATCTGTTGATGCACTAGCCATGAGAGAATGACATCTTTCTTTGTCTTCGGATCTAGAAGGTTTAGTAATAGGATCTTTCTTCCTTGCACATGCAGGTATAGGAAGATTGTTCTTCTCAAGTAACTGAGCCATCAAATCTATAGTCTTCCTCATGCAAGTACTCTCAGGATGAAAACCTCTAAGACAATATGTGCACTTGGATCTTCCCTTCTGAGGATGCTTGGTATTCCTTGATTTCGAATCCCCATCTGACTGATATGGAGTATCTGTAGGCCTTGTATCATTCGATCTCTTATCAGAAATCTTTTGCTTGTGTTTACCATTCTCCCTTTTGGTCTCAGCAGCTGTAGGGCTGAATCCAACTTGGGTTTGATCATTCCCATGGAGATTAGATTCTCTTCCTCTTGAGTAGGAGATGGGATGAAGTTATCAAGTGAGGGAAACTTCCATTTTGAAATGGACATCTTAGCTAACTGGAAAGTAGAGACAAAAATTGAGAAGTTTGCCCCCAACTTTGAGAGAATGGCAAGAATAAGCTGCTTGTCTTATTTCACTATCTCATATCTTTTCAATTGTGATATCAAGCTGTTGAACTTGGTGAGGAAGGCATTGATAGATTCGAAGCTGTCAGGACTCAAAGATATGAGTTCATTCTCCAATTTGTGTCCTTTCATATCAATTTTTTGTCAAGAAAAGGTCTTTCTATCCAAAAAGGGATTCGAGATTGTCCCAAACCTCTTTAGGAGATGTAAGATCGATGACATGGAAGTGAAGATCTTCAAAAATTGAGAGAAGGAGGAGGCCAACTGCTTCATCAAGCCTATCCAAGTACTTGGACTTTTCAACTGCACTGAGAGGTTATACCATCATTCCGTTGAGTATTCGGGTGAAGCTCTTAGATCTCATGAAGAGAGCCATCTTGGATTTCCACTAAACATAGTTGGAAGATATGAGCTTTAGATCCATCTGAACAGAGAAGGTTGAATAGTTGAAGAAGAATTAGAACGGGTGAATAAACCTACAAAACAAGAAGAGTTTTTGTTGATGGAGAATGCTACACTTTGACTGAACACTAACTTCTGAACATTGAGCACATAGACTAAGTCCTTCACACTTGGCTAGACCTCACTGGATTTCTCCAATGAATTCAAGTAATAGCCTAGGATTTGTTGTGGAAACTCAGAGGCTTCTAGTGCTCAAGTGAAAGATAGCTACTCAAAGAAATGTTGCAACTACTGCTGCTACAACTGCTGCAATGGTTACAATTTGAATAGTTGCTTCTTGCTCTAATAAAATGTGATAATCTGCAAGGGATCTAGCAACTGTAACAAACTCCCAATCAAAATCTCAAGTATGTTGCAAAGAAGAAGAGAAGGAGACACTCAATAATCACTCATAAACACAGAATAATGAACAATAACAGTATCATACAATGAATAATGAATGTAAAGAATGTGTTACAATAAACTGTGATGTAGCATCATATAGGATTTGAATTAGCGAAGTACGGAATTCGAATCTGAGCTCAAATTCTAGCTTGGATAACTATGGAGACATCATCCAGTCAATACTATTAGTCATAAATGGTAAGAGTCAGTCAAGTGTGTCCAAATAAGTCCAATAGAACCATCTAGGCATAAATCAGGGAATGGAGACTCCAAGGGGGGTGCATGAGGCTGTCATACGGTCAAGTGGCACTCCAAAACTAGCTAACTAGGAGCTATAGGTAGTTAGGATGAGAAATCAATGGAAGAGTTACTCAATCCATGCATTGACTCAGTGATAACTCCTAGTAGGTGAGATGAGGCGCCCTAACTAAGTGATAACTAAAGGTAGGTGATCAAAGGTGCACTAACTGAGTGTGTTAGGTGAGAAAAAGGCGCACTTGGCATGCAGAAACTCAAAGAAGGTGCATTAGGTAGGTAGGAGGCCAATTGGGGGTTGTAGACAGGCTCTGGAGAGCTAGAATCAAGCTCTAGGTGTTGGGAGGACCACCAAGGTGATGATTGGATGCATGCAATTGCATGCAGATGACTAGATGCATGCAAAAATGCATGCAAATATGCAAAACTGAAAATGATGGTGTGAATATTCCAACATTATGACGAAATCCATCCTTTCTCACTGAGTGAATTATCATATCTGATTCTAGTGCCATCCATGATCTTCTTCCTCCAATGTTGCAGACTCCATTTAATGGAGTATTCTCTTCAGTAATTTTTCTCTACTTCCTATATTTAGGTTTCTAGTGACTCTATGAGTAATTTCAATACTTATGAGGCTCTATAATATGATGGAATTTTTCGATAAAAAATATTTTATATGATCTACAGATCTGACATTTATCTTTTGCATGAATTTGAGCTACTGTTATACCTATGCTCGTTGTAATGTTTATTTTGACTAGCTTTCTAGTAGTTGTAGTAGAATGCATTCTGTGAGCTCATTTGTATTTATGTAACCTCCTTCAGGTCCATCAGACCCCGATAAACCCATCCACAGACTTAAGCCTAGATTTTGTGACCCTCTAGAGGTGTTTGGAAAAGTTTGATTCAAACGTAGTTAGTGAGAGCTAGATAGCACACTTGTTAATTTAGCCTCCAAACTATGTTATACTATTACAAAAACTTTGTATTACTGTTGTAGCAGGTTCTAGATAAACCATTTAGTTCACCACAGGTCTCATTACCTTGAGTGAGCACCAAGATCCTTAGGTTTCCACAAAATTCCTTGAGGAATGTGCATTGATAGCCTTGGATTTTCCAAGGAAATCTTCCGAGGCATGAAGCACCCATAAATGTGTGATTACCAAGGTATTGGCCTATTTTCCATCTGATTTAAAGCCTTATCAGGTCCTAAACCTTATTTCAGAATAATTTGGGAAGATTCTAATGCTACTTGTAAAATCATTCCTGAATCCTAGTCAAATTAACTAGTCTTGCTTTCTTATCATCCACTGTTTGTCTTTAAATTCTTGTAAGCTTGCGTTAATGTGCCTTTGACCAGAATAGGTACATTACACAATGGAAAGTCACAAATATCCTTTATAGGAATACGACAACTACTCTTCCTGGACCCCGACCAGTAATGAGCAGCAATCATTTCAATCCACCGTACTTGTCACTAGAATTGAACTTCCTCCCTTCAATAGTATCATTGATCCATGACAAGACAAACAAGTCACAAAATCGATATCTACTATTGTGATCTTGATGCAGGAGAATGCACTTAAGATGAAAAGTTTAAATGTTAATCGGACTTAAGGGTCCTGATATTGCTCAAGGGTGTGGGTTCATTGCAAGAATATTGTAAATATTATAGTTGTCAAAAGTAAGAGTAGAAGATTCTAGAGTAATGAGGTGTCAAAGTCATTAGTTAAGAATGTAATCATTGTAACTGAATCTGTACTAGCTAGCAGAATTCGAGATGTGGTTTAGTTCGTGGTCATCAAGAAGATAGGACCAAACTCTATTTTGGGGATGAGTGGCCAGAAATTAAGGAATGTTGTTAGGGTTTTATGGAGTCAAAAGAAGAGCTCTTAGGGAGATCTAATGTAAGCCTATGGGCAGAGGTGGGGACATGGCCAAGCTATGAGTGATAAGGCCATAGGAAGAGTATAACAGAGTGGGAATGATGTATAGTTTTTCATTTTGTGAATGAAAGGAAGATTTTCCATTTTCTATGTTTGTATTCGTCCATGAATATATTGGATTTTGGTAAAATACTTGATGAGCTATGTGCTAAAGTTAAATTATGTGCATGAATCTTGACAGCAAGTTAAGAATAATGGACTGGGTTGAATCTCTATATGGGGTTCCAGTTCTGTGTAATAAGGTTAAATCCCTTTTGGATAAATTGATGGTAAAACCAAGAACTGTTGGAAGAATGCGTTGAGTGGCCATCAAACGAGTCTGTATGGTGGGAGTGATTGTAATAGATTGTGTTTTGATAGTGGATTGTTTTCCAACAATCAATCATTGTAGGAATGTGATTCTGTTAATGAGGATTCAAATCCTGTCCAATTGTGAATTCGATTTGTATAAGATCTCCAGAGAATATGTTTGAGGATGGCATTGCATGCCAAGCTAACATTATGCATCGTGTCTTTTAAAACACTACTTTGATGGTGGAATCGATTTGAAGGAATTCAAACCTGAGTGACTGGTGTTGATATGGGGGGGATACAATGGCGAATCATCCTTTTTATGGAAACTAGAATGCTCAGGAAGTAAATTCCCTTGTGGAGCTACATTGGAGGTTATATTCAGAAGATTTAGGGCTCAAACATTGAAGAGTGGAAATCAAGGATCGCTGGTCAGTTTTTTTCTGGGAGTGTGTTGAAACCAAGAATCACCCAGCATATGGAAACTCAATGTAGAATTGTTGCAAAATACAATTACAAGAGATGTAAATTTCCCTTTGAGGTAGCGTTGAGGTAAGTGGGTCTGAGCACCATCTTATTACTTAATTGAGGATTCGATTTATTGGAAATCAAAATCCATTGTAAAATCTAAATTGAAATGTGTTGGGATCATACATTTGCACTTGATGATTAAAATTCGTCGGAGAAAAGAGTTTTCCTAGTGAATTCTTGTTTTTGTTAGTCAATTTCTGGAAGGCATGGGCTAATGTTGTGAAGATGGAAATTCCACATGATTTCTGTGATGAAAATATGAAGCAGGGGTTAAGAGAATCATGTGCATTAGTATGAAGTTGGGTAGCTTAGCACACAAGTCGATAAGTTTAGTGGAAGTTTATAACATCTGGTGAAGGTTATTGAAATTAGAAAAAGGCACATGGCCTATATGTTAATGCGTGTATTTTGATATAAAGAGGCCATCTCATAGTTGGGAGAAGTTGAAAGATCCTCGTGCAAGGGTGAGGTGATATTTTCCATCAGATCTCAAGAACCTCGTTTCCAACTCGAAATACTTCCCAAGCAAGGTCCCACTTCTGTATCATCCATTGGAGTAATTCATTTTGACTGTGCATGCTTTCAGATAAGAAGAATTCGAGGAGGCCACAATTCCAAAGTGCATCAAATGTAGTCGTATCATTTATGGAGGCATTATTCGCAGCCTCATGGATCCTTTCCTTCCACTCAATCACCATGTATCTGAACATACATCATCATATGATGAGTTACATTATTCTCAGTAAAACATTTGAGAGAAAAAAAAAAATTGGGAAGGTTTGAAGCCTCCAAAACACTACAATTTAGGGAAGTCAATTATTGGATCCAAAAGAGAGACTTAGTAACTCTTATTGGACCGATAAGTGTGACTATGGTCCAAAGTCACCTTAATCATCCAAATAAGTGCAAATTCCCCTTAAAATGATGAAAAATATTCCCAAAACCCTCCGTTTGTTTGCTCAAAGATTGAAAAAAATAAATGCTAAAACAAATATCAGGCCATTAAGGATTACCTACATATGAATGATCACCAAATGGAGGTTCAATGTTCTTGAAATCCAAGAATGAATAGTTTTCTCCTCCTCATCCAATGGCTCCACCTACAAGAGAAAATGGTAAAAAATGGGGTTGTCACTTATCTTTTACTTTTACATGTTGAGTTTTATCCATTGGATAAAAGAGTGTATCATAAGTGATTTCTTTATTTTTTAACATTGTAGGCATATATTGAGTTTATTTTGTGACTAAAAGTTCAGTAAATGAACTAAATGTGATTACAAAACTTGGATACTTTAATATGTTCATTTTATTCGATTTAGGTAGTTGAAGATATACTATAATCCATGGTGATTTATGACTTTGGAATTTATCGACACCAGATTTAGTTTGAAGTAAACCCCATTTACCCTTTCCTAATTTCTCATTATACCAAATTGGATAACCATAGTTACTTGGTTCTATTTCATCGTCAACCGACATATTATCCTGCATCAAATAGCCATACCCATGGAGGGAACATCCATAAGAGTGTACATAACTATCTCAACCCTTGTTTGCAATATTTTTATTTGTCTTGGCTTGAACTGTGCCCTTGTAATATAAGAGCACACCCATGCAACACTTGTTCCCTCCAATGTATTGTAGCATTCTTTATTCATTTTTTCAAGCTAATAAATGAAAAAGGTATTACAAATTAAAAAATAAAAAAAGGGGGATCACTGAATCAATTTATATTTCATCCTGGAATGAATGGAAACAATCAGTCCTTGTGTCCCTTGAACATGGAACATATTTTTCATCATTTATAAGTACACCATCTACATTTTCCTTAGGAAATTGTATAAGTAATTTGAACTAGACTACACCGATGGGTTATCATTCTTGTCAACTATAATGGAGCTTTAGTTAATCCATCTATCATTGGCATATTTCATAATGCTCGGTTACTCAAGTCGTGTGTTTCCAAGTGTCACTATGCATCATGTCATGCGTTCAAGGGAAGTCAAAATAGTGTTGGTCATTCCTCAAATATTCCTATCCAATCATGTCGTGCTTCCTTTTGTCAGTATATAGTGTTGGATATTATAGATCTACCAAATCATATCAAAATATTGATCTCTGTTTCTTTTCAATTAATGTGGGATGCATTAATTCCCTCCCTCTAATGGATCTACTCCTATCGACTCCAAATCATCATCTAGGAAGTGGATATAGGAACCTTAGAGTACCTTGGATTGTGCAGTCATTAGAGGCAGGTTTCCTCATAAATTGTTGGGCCTGGCCTAAGTGGGGCATTTTTTAGCAAATCAGATTTTGGAACTACGGAGTTGAGCACAGTTCAGTTGAAGGACTTTTGAGTAAGTCATATTTTGGGATGCTGTGAAATTGTGCGCAGCATAGCATCGAAAGATCTGCGAAGATTAGTGTTGCGAGGAGACAATGCTGTGAAGAGCTCGATCTACAGAGATCTAACAAGGCAGAAGGTTGGATGGACTAAGGCACAGATTTCGGTTAGACCATCGGTGGTCTATTTTTGGTAAAGATGCTTCATGATTGCTAGGCAACAGGTAAGGAGCAATGCGGAAGGAAAGCGACTGGTCGCACAAGTGAAAGAACCACTACACAAACAAGTCACAGAAGTCTGTTAGAAGAAGAACAACTTGGTGAAAGTGACCTATTGGCGTGTGTGCGATAGGGAAGCAGATAGCGATGTGAGCATGCGCTAAAGGCAGTTATGATGGAAGATTCGCGACTAGAAACCAGCAAGTCCAGTTACCTGGAAACCGTGACAGTTTTGTAAACCTAAGGGTTTTTTCCTTCGAATTGTAAAGACATGACCTATGGGCATGATCAATAAATAAGGCACATTTTGTAAGGGAAAGGGTTACTCTTCATTTTGTTATTGTTCTCATTGTTGATTGAATAGATCTCTGTAGAGAAACATTTTGTAAAGGCTTTGCAAGTTGTGTGCGTAGAGGCCTATTGAGAGAGAAGAGAGTCTCCAAGCTGTGTGCGTAGAGGCCTTTTGAGAGAGAAGAGAGTCTGTAGCTGAGTGCGCAGACAAGAACTGTTGTACCCTTCCCAAATACTAATACAATGATAGTTCTTGTGGATGTAGCTCCCATCCTAGGAGTGAACCACATTAAATCCTCTGTAGTGTGATTGTTTATGTTTTACACTTGTCTATTTGCTTACAATGGATGCTTGAATTCTCATTTATCAGTTGTTATGTTAATGCTTTTATATGTATTCACCATAGGCGAGAGATGGGAATAATATGTTAAGTATCACATATATGGGTGAATGGTGAATGCGCAGTATTATAAGTCTGTGAAAGTATCAGTTTGTTGAATAATCACATGTGTATGTAGAGTTTGGGTTGTGTAACTCTTTTGCTGCACAGCACCAGAGGTGCGTAGTATTGTGTGTCTCCTCTGTTTACATCAGTTATAAGGAGAAATAATCTAAGGCAGTAGATGGGTGAATCAAGTAATAAGTATAGTCCTCATTGTGGTTAAGTCTGAAGAGGAAGCATATAAGTCAGTTGCGCTGTCCTATTCGTTGCATCCTGTCTGAACCGTGCAGTCCGCAGATGCGCTGGTTGTGCAAGTATTTTATCTTGTAGAAGTGAGGACCACGATGCAGACTATTGTTGTGCAGTATTCAATCCAAAGCGCGAACCCCGCAGTGCGTTGCGTAGTAGTTCCGTCCGAACAACTCATCACGTCACTATGGAAACCTGATTCAGCAGCTCCCCCATAGCTACACCTTGGGTGAGACCTCAACCTATTCACAGACTGTTGTCGAAAGGGCCAGTGAGAAGGGGTTTTGTTGGTTCCTTGAAACAACGAAGAGCCTAGGTCTACATTGGAAACCACTAGAACAGTATCTAAGCCAACAAATGGTTCCGTTGCCGCTCTGAGAATCCATGATGAGCGACAAAGAAGAAGCTTTGCTGGGTATTGACTTTTGGCATCCAGACAAGAAAGAAATCTGGGCTTGGTGTGACAAGAAAGAGAGAGAATTCACAAGAAAGGGGAATAGACACCCGCATCTCTCTGACATCCAATGCAAGGATATATTTAGGGGCGAAATTTAGCCCATGAGCTATTTTTGCGTGTTTTTTTCCAAAAAAAGATTCGCCAATTTGCATTTTTTGAAGCCCCATTTCGCCCAATTTTGATGGGGTAAACTTTTTTCACTCTAAAAATTACCAAATTATTATATAAACTATATAAAATCCTTAGAAATTGAAATAATTTTAGAAAAATATCGCCATATATTTTATAGTTGAAATTTTAAGAATTGGTAAGATTTGCCAATGCTTATACACTTTTAAATAAGTATGGGTCCTTAAAATTATCCCTGATCCAGTGGTTGAACAAGTACCTGTGGAAAGACGTTCATAAATTTTTCTGGGCTTCTTTTGGAAACGAGCTACACGAGTGGTTGTCAAGGCTCGCAGAGAAAAGAAACTGTACACCACGAGACATACCGACCGAGTGGACACCACAGCTTATTGAAAGGCTCAAAGCAGTAGATAGTCCATTCACGCGAGCAGTTGACTTCTAGGTCGACAATACTCTATAGAGCTTTGTGACATAGTTCGCTGTGGAAATGCTAAAGTCCTACAGCGCAGCCGAAAGAGAGTTTTTCAAGGGATTTAGAGGTAAGTACTTGAACAACCTCAGTTTATACATTAAAATGCTTTTAGCCGAGAAATGCGTTTTTAGAATGCAATGAAATTTTTGGAATCTATAATGGTCAATAGAATTTTTAGTGAGTCTGACGAAGAGACACATAATTTGAGAAGTGGGAAAAGATATAAATATACACCTAAGAAGAATTCCAGTGGACTCCGCATAGACATTTATTCTGAAAACGAACCTGATAGCCAAACCGCACCTCGATCTTCCACGTATCATCCTATTCCTACGAAGAATCCACCGGTTGTGAACACCACACCTCTTATTGCACAAAGTCAACAGGTTCTAAATATCCTTAGCACTCAGAACATTCAGCACAATACCCTGTTTATTTTTTTCGTGCAGAACTCTGCGCAGAACCCTCCACCACCTAGAAGAAGTATGATTGAGTATATTAAGCTATCGATATTCAAAGGAACGGGTCTAGAAGACCCTGATCAGCATTGGTTTCTATGTGAAGCCTTATGGAGTGTTAAACAAGTACAGGATGATGTTGTTAAGCAAGCACAGCTCGTCACCACCTTTAGAGATAGATCCTTGCATTGGTTCATGAAGTACTCGCAGGGACAGAATAGAACCCTGGTAGAAATCAAGGCTACACTCTTAGCAGAATTTAAGAAGCCGAAGTCAGAATCGTAGTGTATAACAGAGTTAAAAGAGATCAAGCAGAAATCTAATGAAATAGTCTAGGAATTTGACCAGAAATTTAAGACACCGTTGGACCAAGTAAGCTTCGTTATAGCACCGCAACAGCACAAGGAATGGTTTATAGCCGCGTTGTTTCCCCATATCAGATAGTCGTTGATGCAGCAGAAGGTGGCTTCGTAGGTAGAATCCTTGGACATCGCGATGAAGTTGGAAGCTTCACCGATTGGAGAAACTAGCACTGGTATGTCACAGATTAAGACCCAATTGGCTACCCTGACAATAAAAATATAGGATGTCAAGAAAGCAAAGTAAGAGAGATAAGAAGTATGGTGTATAGGCTATAAGGGGGAATGACACACTAAGGATCACTATCCGTTATTCCAATATTTCCTTAACATGGGTGGGCCAAACCCATTAAACCCGAGCTGTGGACAAAGAGGTCGTCGTGAAAATATGAAGAACTTTTTCCAAGGAAAGAACGGGGACAAAGAGGTCGTCGTGAAAATGAAGAAATCTGCACCTACTGTGAAAGGGAAGAGAGGTTTCCAAACTAATTACATAGACGATAGAGCTACGTGCTTCGTCACACAACTTCTCATAGGAAAGATCCTCAGGAAGGAAAGACCATTAGAAGTACCTGTGGGCGTAGTGCTACTTGGGGCAAAGACCGCGGAAGGAGGAAGATTCAACTGGTGTCAATACCTATTGAACGAGTTCCTGGAGGAGCTGAATGATACAAACACAAATGGCAGTAATTTCCATTTCACATGGTTAATAGTTCTGATCACCTTCGTAGGGTGGAAGGACCTGAAGGATTATGTTGGTGTAATAACCGACAACAACGATTGCAGGGGATCCCGCTATTCAAATCTTTGGGCAAATTTGAATTCACAAAGACAGCACGAAACAGCTGAAGTGTTCTACACTTATTCTGAGTAGCTGCGCAAGGCCATTATTGTCATGCTGTGGATAACAAAAGAGGTAATGAGTAAGTACATCCGCACCGTAAATTTTTATGCTAACATGCATTGTATTCACATTTCAGCCAAGGCACAGATGAAGGGCCCTGAGTGGTTCACAGGAAGGTACCATATGTATGAAGATGATATTGATCACATCATGAAGGAATGGCCTGCTGAGTTTTGAGTTGAAATTGTGGATATCGAAAGTGAATCCGGCGAGGAAAACCCCATTCCATGCAACACTTGTTCCCTCCAATGTATTGTAGCATTCTTTATTCATTTTTTCAAGCTAATAAATGAAAAAGGTATTAAAAATTAAAAAATTAAAAAAGGGGGATCACTGAATCAATTCATATTTCATCTTGGAATGAATGGAAACAATCAATCCTTGTGTCCCTTGAACATGGCACATATTTTTCATCATTTATAAGTACACCATCTACATTTTGCTTAGGAAATTGTACAAGTAATTTGAACCGAACTACACCGATGGGTTATCGTTCTTGTCAACTATAATGGAGCTTTAGTTAATCCATCTATCAATGGCATATTTCATAACGCTCGGTTACTCAAGTCCTGTGTTTCCAAGTGTCACTATGCATCATGTCATGTGTTAAAGGGAAGTCAAAACAGTGTTGGTCATTCCTCAAATATTCCTATCCAAACATGTCATGCTTCCTTTTGTCAGTATATAGTGTTGGATATTATAGATCTACCAAATCATATCAAAATATTGATCTCTGTTTCTTTTCGATTGATGTGGGATGCATTAATTCCCTCCCTCTAATGGATCTACTCCTATTGATGCCAAATCATCATCAAGGAACCCTAGAGTACCTTGGATCTTGCAGTCATTAGAGGAAGGTTTCCTTGCAAATTGTTGGGCCTAGCCCAAGTGGGGCATTTTCTAGCAAGTCATATTTTGGAACTGCGGAGCTGAGCGCAGTTCAGTTGAAGGATTTTTTAGTAAGTCATATTTTGGGAAGCTGCGAAGTCATGCGCAGCGCAGCGTCGGAAGAGCTGCTAGGAGACAACGCTGCAATAACCCTGATCTATGGAGATCCAGCAAGGTAGAAGGTTGGACGAAAGATGACATAGATTTCAGTTAGACCATCGGTGGTCTATTTTTGGTAAATATGCTTCATGATTTCTAGGCAATGGGTAAGGAACAATGCGGAAGGAAAGCGACTAGTCGCACATGTGAAAGAACCACTACACAAACAAGTTGCATAATTCCATTAGAAGAAGAAAGGCCCAATGAAAGTGACATATTTGCATGCACACGACAAGAAAGTGGATAGCGACATGAGCATGTGCTAAAGGAGGCGACAATGGGATATTCGCTACCAGAAACTAGCAAGTCCGGTTACCTGAAAACCGTGATAGTTTTGTAAACCTAAGGTTTTTTGCCTTTGAATTGTAAATACATGACCTATGGGCATGATCTATAACTAAGGGACATTTTGTAAGGGAAAGGGTTACTCTTCATTTTGTTATTGTTCTCATTGTTGATTGAATAGATATCTGTTGAGAGACATTTTGTAAAGGCTCTGCAAGCTGTGTGCGCAGAGGCCTATTGAGAGAGAAGAGAGTCTATAGCTGAGTGCGTAGACAAGAACTGTTGTACCCTTCCTAAAGACTGATACAACAAGAGTTCTTGTGGACGTAGCTCGCATCCTACGGGTGAACCACATTAAATCCTGTGTAGTGTGATTTTTTATGTTTTACACTTGTCTGTTTGCTTAAAATGGATGCTTGAATTCTCATTTATCAGTTGCTATGTTAATGATTTTATATGTATTCTCCATATGAGAGAGATGGGAATAATATGTTAAGTATCACATGTATGGGTGAATGATGAATGTGTGGTATTCTAAGTCTATGAAAGTATCGGTTTGTTGAATAATCACATGTGTATGTAGAGTTCGGGTTGTGTTACTGTTTTGATGCGCAGCACGAGAAGTGCACAGTATTCTGTGTCTCGTCTGTTTACATCAGTTATAAGGAGAAATAATCTAAGGCAGTAGATGTGTGAATCAAGTAATAAGTATATTCCTCATTGTGGTTAAGTCTGAAGAGGAAGCGTATAAGTCAGTTGTGTTGTCCTATTAGTTGCATCCCGTCTGAACCGCGCATTTCGTAGATGCACTGGTTGTGAAAGTATTTTAGCTTAAAGAAGTGAGGACCGTGATGCAAACTATCGTCGTGCAATCTTCAATACGAAGCGCAAACCCCGCAGTGCATTATGCACTAGTTCTGTTCGAACAACTCATCATGTCGCTATGGAAACCCGATTCTGCAGTGCCCCCATAGCTACACCTCGGGTGAGACCTCAGTTTGTTCATAGACTGTTTCCGAAAGGTATGGTGAGAAGGGATTTTGTTGGTTCCTTGAAACCGCGAAGAACCTGGGTCTACATTGGAAACCTCTAGAATAGTATCTAAGCCAACAAATGGTTCCATTGCCGTGCTAAGTATCCATGATGAGTTGAAGTCGTGATGTGTGATGAAAAAGAAGGTTTGTTGGCTATTGACTTTTGGCATCCAGACAAGAAAGAAATCTGGGCTTGGTGTGACAAGACAGAGAAAGACTTCGCAAGAAAGGAGAACAGACACCTACATCTCCCTGACATCCAGTAGTTAAACAAGTACTTGTGGAAAGATGTTCACGAATTTTGCTGGGCATCTTTTGGAAATGAGCAACATGAGTGGTTGTCAAGGCTCACAGAGAAAATAAAATGTACACCATGAGACATACTGACTGAGTGGACACCAGAGCTTATTGAAAGGCTCAAAGTAGTAGATAGTCCATTCACACGAGCAGTCGACTTCTGGGTCGACAGTACACTACAAAGCTTTGTGACGCAATTCACTGTGGACATGATAAAGTCCTACAACGTAGCCAAAAGAGAGCTTTGAAGGGATTCAGAGGTAAGTACTTAAACAACCTCAGTTTATACATTAAAATGATTTTAGCCAAGAAAGGAGTTTTTAGAATGCAGTGAAATTTTTGGAATCTGTAATGGTCAATAGCATTTTTAGTGAGTTTGACGAAGAGACACATAATTTGAGAAGTGGGAAAATATATAAATATACACCTAAGAAGAATTCCACTAGACTCCGCGTAGACATTGATTCCAAAGACAAATCTCATAGCCAAACTGCACCTCTATCTTCCACCTACCAGCCTATTACTCCGAAAAATCCACTGATTGTGATCACCGCACCTCTCATTGCACAAAGTCAACCGGTTCTAAATATCCTTAGCACTCAGAACATTCAGCACAATACCCCATTTATTTTTTCTGTGTAGAACCCTCCACCACCTAGAAGAAGTACGATTGAGGATATTAAGCTGCCTATATTCAAAGGAACGAGTCTAGAAGACCCTGATCAGCATTGGTTTCTATGTGAAGCCGTATGGAGTGTTAAACAAGTACAGGAAGATGCTATTAACCAAGCACAGTTCATCATCACCTTTAGAGACAGAGCCTTGCATTGGTTCATGATGTAGTCACAGGGACATAATAGAACCCTAGTAGAAATCAAGGCTACACTCTTAGCAGAATTTAAGAAGTCGAAGTTAGAATCGCAATGTATAACAGAGTTAAAAGAGATCAAGCAGAAACCTAATGAAACAGTTTGGGAATTTGACCAGAAATTTAAGACACCCTTGGACCAAGTAAGCTTCATTATAGCATTGTAACAGCATGAGGAATGTTTTATAGCCGTGTTGTTTCCCAATATAAGACAGTCGCTGATGCAACAGAAGGTGGCTTCACAGGAAGAAGCCTTGGAGATTGGGATGAAGTTGGAAGCTTCACCGATTAGAGAAACTAGCATTAGGATGTCGCAGATTCAGACCCAGTTGGCTACCCTAACACTGCAACTACAGGATATCAAGAAAGGAAAGCAAGAGAGATAGGAAGTCTGGTGTACAGGCTATAAGGGAGAAGGACGCACTGAGGATCATTGTCCTTTATTCCAAGATTTCCTTAACATGGGTGGACCAAACCCATTAAATCTGAACCAAGGGCCATGGTGTGAAATTTGCAGAACTAGAGGACACCAGCTAAAAGACTGCTACCTGACACAGAAATACGTAAGAACCCCTAAAAACCTATATTGTAATTTATGTAAGTCAGTTGAGCATCATGAGTCCAATTGCCAAGCATATGAGCTCATGTTATAAAGAAAGAAATATATTGAGCATTTGTATGGAGGAGTGTACAGAGTCCAGGAAGAGACTTCGCAAAAACAAAATAATGCACAGCATGATTTGGGAGCATACAGAGGCCACAGAGGATACCACAAGAGAGGGAGGAATAACGAGCCAGTGCAAGCACAAGGCCGAGGTCAAGTGTTCCGTTATAAGTGTGGTCAGGACAGCCATGTATCTAGAGACTGTACCAACCCATGCACTACATGCAATTATTGTAAATCATTCGATCATGTTATTAAAGACTGCCCAGTGTTAGAGGAAGAAATGCAGAAAAAGAAGCAGCCAGATGCGTCGAACCCAAACATTCAGTTGATCGCAACAGAGAGGAAGCCTGTAGATCCAAGTATCAATGTAGTGACGTGAAGTGGCGCTACGATGGGGAGAGATAGAGGAGCAGAAGCTTCAACTTTATGATATTTTAACACTAAGCAGACTCCTCTTGAAACAATATGGATAAGAAAAGCTGTTGGGAAAGCACCTGCTTTCGACTTGAAGAAAAACAAAGAAACCTTTGAAGAAGTGCGGGATATATTGAAAGAATCAGGACCCAGATCGCTGAGAATCCCGTTGTGCAGTGAAATACCGCATATAGAAGATATGCCGACTGCTTATGAAAGAACAAGCATCGCAGCAGAGACAAGCACCTCTGTTGCGCAGTTCCTCAGGAGCTACATGAAGTTTATGAAGATTCCAAATGCTACAAAAGAGTTGCAGAAGTTGTTAGATCAGTATGAATGGCACAGTGAAATTGAAACTACCAATAGTGCAGTTCATCACATCGGGAAACACAAAAGAACAGGCCGAGAAATGAGACTCAGTGCCTAGATAGGAGACTATGAAATGGATGAGATCATTCTTGATATGGGATCATAAGTAAATGTCTTAACTAAATAGACATGGCAGCAGATGGGGAGACCAAAGCAGTTATGTTCACTCATCCAGTTGAGAATGGCCAATCAGGAGAAGGTCATACCATTTGGACGGTTAGCCAATGTTATTGTTGACATTGATGGAGTGCAAAGTTATGCAGACTTCGAGGTTATCGAGATCGTGGATGATAGTCAACCCTTTCTTGCACTTTTAGGAACTGACTGGGCTATCGATAACCTCGCCATCATAAACTTGAAGACAAAAGGGATGATCTTCGAAGGAAAGCATCTTAGGGTCATTGCACCACTGGACCCTACAGACGGAGACAGATGCAGCGAGCCGATTCAAGAGGAATCTAGAGCTCAAGATTTGGACCGCCTTTACAAGATGACTGCGAACCAGAAAGACTATTTTAATCCCACTATGGATGGAACACTCAGCTGGAGATGTGACAGCTCTTGCATCTCAGACTCAGATGCAGGACTGGAGAACTGGTAAAGTCGCATGCATGAAGTATCTGCAAGGAGATGCGCGTAGGTTACAAAGTCACTACACTGGATTAGAAAGGAGGTAAGCCCAATTCCCACCTACGATGGTTTATCTAATGTTTATTCCTTTATCAAAGAATATACTGTAGAAATTGCAGATGAACATCGCTTACAAGCACTAGATATGGCACTACGCAAGACACCTACCAGATGGTGGGTTGCGCATAAGCAAACATTGACTACATGGGATCAGTGCAGAATCAAGATGCAGATCAGGTTTGCTGACAAGGTTACACTACTGTTTGAAAAATACAATGGATAGACAGATCCAAGGCAGCATATTGAGTTATGTTCACAAGCATGGGAGGAGAGACAACAGACAGAATGGGTGCATATGTTTGTGCACACGTTGGAGGAATAAATTCCAAAGAAATGGTACTTAGATATGGAGTTGCGCAGCGAAACTACAGATTGGCCTACCCTGACTGCGAACTTCTAGAAGAGTTTCAGTTTTGAAGATGAGAGTCCTACCATAAATGATGCTTTACAGATTATTAAGGAAAGAATATTTAGACCAGAATGTCCACATAGAAACATGACATTAGAGGAATTCTTTGGAACTGACAGTGTACCTGCAAGCCTATAGACAGAATGGAAGGAACAGGTAGAACATGCCATGGAATGTTATAACCTAGCTAAAGAGGTTAAAGATAAAGAAGGAAGTGATCAGGAGGACCCACACAACATAAACATTCCTGAGTTAAAAGGAGCGTGCGACGTAGAGGGACCTCTGTTGGAAATTCTAGACATGAGTGAACCTATGAAAATGAAGAAAGTAAACATTGGCACCATCGAAGAGCCAAAGTTTGCAAGTATTGGAGACTATTGGGACGATCAGACTGTCGCAGAGACTGCAGACCTGTTACATGAGTATCAGGATTTATTCCCGACAAAGTTTACAGAGATTAAGGGCATTTTAGGAGCTTTAGGGGTTATGAAGATACCTCTTAAGCCAAGTGCAAAACCTGTTAAGCAAAGGCCCTATAAACTAAATCCGCGATACAAAGAACGAGTCAGGGAAGAACTTGATGAAATGCTCGACGCAGGGATCATCGAGCCAGTTGAAGAGTCAGAGTGGATAACCCCTATGGTTGTCCAAGATAAGAAGACAAAAGGTGACATCGATATTTGTGTGGATCTCAGAAAGTTGAACGATGCTTCAATGCATGACCCATTTCCTACTCCTTTCACTGATGAGGTACTTGATAACATTGGAGGAAATGAGGCATATTCCTTTACTGATGGATTCTTGAGATATCATCATATAATAATTGATCCCGTGGATAGACATAAGACCACTTTTGCCACTGAATGAGGGTCATTGTAGTACATAGTGATGCCATTTGGTCTGAAGAACGCGCCTGCCATCTTTTCCAGAGTTGTGGTCGCAGCATTTAAATAATTCATGCATAAGTTTTTAGAAGCTTGTTTTGACGATTGGACAGTATTTGGGTTGCTGAAGGACTATTGCGTAAATCTCAGATTGATGCTAGAAAAATGCAAACAGCATCAAATGTCATTAAACCTGAAGAAGTGTATCTTTTTTGTACCCTATGGAATTATGTTGGGACACATTGTGTGCAAGCAAGGCTTAATGGTTGATCCTGCAAAGATCGCTGCGAAGATCGCAGTTATTGTAAACTTACCCAAACCAAATTCAGTCAAGCAGCTGTGCACTACATTGGGGCATACTGGTTACTATAGGAAATTTATAAAGGGATATGTGCAGATAACCGCAACTATAGAAAAGCTATTAAAGAAAGATGTGCCATTCATTTGGAATGCAGAGCGTGAACAAGGCTTTGACACCCTAAAAGATAAAATGGCCACTGCACTGATCCTAGTTTTTCTAGACTGGGAAAAGCCATTTCATGTCCATGTCAATGCTTCATGTATAGCATTGGTATTTTTCATAGCACAACCAGGAGAGGGAGGTATTGACCATCCCATCGCATTTTTGAGTAGGGAGCTCTCATCTGTAGAGGAAAATTATACCACTACTAAGAGAGAAGGCCTAGCTATGGTCTATGCACGGCAGAAGTTCAGGCACTATTTGCTTGGTGCACGCTTCTCTATGTTCACTAACCATTCTGCTTTGAAATACTTGGTCAGCAATCCAGTGTTAGGGGGGGTGAATTTGCAGATGGTTATTACTCTTTGAGGAGTATGACTTTGAAATAGTCGTTAAGCTGGGCAGGTTGAACTTAGGACCTGATCATCTGTCAAGGATTGAGTTAGGAGAAGATCCTACGAACCTTGAAGACAATCTTCCTGACACGTAGTTGTTTTCTATTCAGATTGCCGATGAATACTATAAATATATCATAGACTTTTTTACTATTGGGTTGGCACCCATAGACTTTACTATGTAGCAGAAGAAGCAACTGGTAGTAACAGTAGCAGACTTCACCATAATTGTCGGGCAATTATACAAATTGGGGCCAGATGAAGTACTGCACAGGTGTGTGTTAGAACATGAGAAACCATTCATACTGGCTGATGCACATTCTGGAACAGCAGGAGGTCACTACGCAGGAAGAGCCACTGCGCAGAAGATATTGCGGGCAGGGCTATGGTGGCCTACGATTCACAAAGACATGAAAAAGCATTTCCAGAGCTGCAATGTCTATCAGAGGATAGGATTCCCAAAGATTTTCATGAGTGATCAAGGCACTCACTTCCTGAACAAAACTATAGAGGCATTGACAGAATAATTCCACATTCATCATCAAGGAATTTCGCCATATCATCCACAAGTGAATGGCACTGTTGAAGCTTTCAATAAAGTACTAGAGAATGCGCTAACTAAGGTATGCAATTTCAATAGGGAAGATTGGGACCTGCGCATTCCAACCGTTTTATGGGCATATAGAACTACTTGCAAGAAGTTGATAGGCCACACACCTTTTAGGCTAGCCTATGGATAGGAAGCAATAATACCAATGGAGTACATTGTTCCCAGCTTGAGAATAGTTGCATTCATAGGCATGGAAGATTGCGACACACTAGAAGAAAGGATTCTCCACTTGGTTGGTCTGGAGGAGGATCGATTCATCATAGGATTTCACCAACAAGTGCAAAAAGAAAGAGAAAAGGCATGGCATGATCGCCATATAAAAAACAAGACCTTTCAAGTAGGTGATCTAGTCCTCCTATATGATAGCAAGTTTATGAAGTTTCCTAGAAAGTTTAAAATGCATTGGCTTGGTCCATGTACTATTTTACATGTAACTAATGGTGGCGCAGTCCAGTTAGCCACGTTAGCAAGAGATAACTTGCCCATTCTAGTCAATGGAAGCAGACTAAAACCTTATCGAGATAGTCCTGCTTTGCAGAACCCGTGATGATTTGAAAGAAAGGAAACCTCTAAGTGCCAAGTACAGTTGAAATTGGGAACTAGAAAAGGGAAAGAGTCTATACGCAAAGTGTGATGAAGAAAGTGTATATACTGCATAGTACTTTTTTAGCAGTGAAGTTGCGCCAAAAAAAAATTGTATAGAGAAAAAGAAAAAAAGGAACCGCGTAGTTGCGAGACCAAAATGCAACTACGAAGATCAAGTTCAATGAGAAAAGAGGCTAAGCTCAGGAGAAAGAAATCAGGCACCACGAAGTCACTGTGCAGGAGTAGTGATGACCGCCGCGCAGTTCGATGCAACACTCCAGAAAAGTAGTCGTTACACTATCGGTCATAAATATAGCTATTATGCAGTACTTTTTCCAGCGACCGCTTGGGCATTTAACAAAGAAATAGCCGTTCTGAACAAGTTAATGAACGAAAGGACCCAAATATTCACCGGATTTGGAAAATGGATACCGCATTTAATGATTATCTAGCTGTTAAGGGGCATAAAGGAGGCTAGCTACCCCTATAAATATTGCTGGATTCGGACTCGCGGGCTTACCGGAGCCTTAGAATTTTCTTGCAAGAACTACTTTGCAAGTTGTTTCAGCAAGCTATCTGACATCCTATTGAGATCCGTCCAGTGAATGTTTGACAGGTCTTCTATTGAGGAAGAGTTCATGGTCCAGGAGACTGTGAAGGTGTTCAAATATAGGGGAATTGAAGGTTTAATGAGAACCCCCGCTAAGAAAGTTGTAATAGAACAGGGTCAGGCTTCCCAAAGGTCACCAAGACACCCTGTAGCTATGGAAGACAAAGGAAAAGGACCAGTGGGGCCGAAAGTGAAGAAACCAAAGTTCATTTCCCTAGTGCCACAAGCTCCACCAGCCAACAGAGAGATACCTTTGAAGCTAACCCCTGAATACACTTTTCCACGTGCATAGGATGCACCAGCTATTAGGTTGATGAAGAATGCCAAGTACGAGATTCTGCTCTCGCCTATATCAAAACATGTTGAGGTGGACAAAAATCTGTTGGGAAAGATTCAGGAATGTAAGTGGGAGGACTACGATCTGCTTCAGATGTAGAAGGAACCCAATGAGCATAGGTTCCCATAGTTCCAGCCCGACCAGTACATGTGCTGGAAGAAAGATGTGAAAGGCAATAATGCCTTGGTCACAGAGAGCTAGTTGTCTGAAGTAGTCCAGTCAGGACTGCTCAACTTGTTGAGGCTCCCATACTTTGACAGATCACCAGAGCTCAATGTGGTGGTGTGAACTTTGATGTCGCGTATACACTAGGGATACATCTGGATGGACCGCAACATAGACTTGAACATTGACATGATCCACCGGATCACTGGACCAAGAAAAAGAGGCGAAGATCCGAAGAAATTTTTCCAAGGAAAGAACAGGGACAAAGAGGTCGTCATGAAAATGAAGAAATATGCACCTGCTGCGAAAGGGAAGAGAGGTTTCCAAACTAATGACATAGACGATAGATCTACGCACTTTGTCACACAACTTCTCGGAGGAAAGATCCTTAGGAAGGCAAGACCATTAGAAGTACCTGCAGGTGCAGTGCTACTTGGGGCAAAGACCACGGAAGAAGGTAGATTCAACTAGTGTCAATACTTGTTGAACGCGTTTCTGGAGGAGTTGAATGATACATAGACAAATGGTGGTAATTTCCATTTCACATGGTTAATAGTGTCAATATCCTTCGTAGGGTGGAAGGAACCGAAGGATTACGTTGGCGTAATCACTGACAACAACGATTGTAGGGGAGCCCGCTATTCAAACCTTTCGGAAAATTTGAATTCACAAAGACAGCACGCGACAGCTGAAGTGTTCTACACTTATTATGAGCAGTTGTACGAGGCCATTATCATGACATCGTGGATAACAAAAGAGGTAACGAGTAAGTACATCCGCACTGTAAATTTTTATTCTGACATGCGTTGTATTCACATTTCAGCCAAGGCGCAGATGAAGGAACTTGAATGGTTCACAGGAAGGTACCATATGTATGAAGATGATATTCATCACATCATGAAGGAATGGCCTGCTGAGTTTCGAGTTGAAATTGTGGATATCGAAAGTGACTCCGGTGAGGACAACCCCATTCCATGTCCCATTATTGAAGAAAAGGAGACATGAAAAAGGAAGGAACCTGAGAGCTCAACATAGCCAAAGGGAAAGGTCAACCAGAAGCAGTACTTCATGATGATGATTTCGACATAATCATGGCAAAGGTCACAGAACAAATGGAAGATCTGATGACTAAGAAGGAGAAAAAAGACAAAGTGAGTCAAGAAGCTTTGTAGGAAAATCTTACCACGCTGCAGGGCATTATAGAGAAAATTGAAGAAGTACACAAAAGATTACCCTTGTCGTGGGGCTCAAAGTCTGAAGGTAAGTTAGGAGGAACTTCGCAGCAGAAGACACCGCAGCTAGCCATGACTGTGCCTGGGAAGTGCCGCATTGTCCATCTTGATCCTTTAAGTGTAAGGCTGCCACTGCCAAAACAAATAATGTTGGACACGAAGGACGTAGAGCGTGTGGAGCTTGATATTGTGAAGATACCACTGCCCAGTTCTACATGATCTGCATCTACAGGTTGTTGAGGAGATGCATGAGCGAAGTATGGATGCTCTGAACTAGCAAGATGAACTGCAAGCAACTAATAAGCAGTTGGAAGAAGCTAGCTCATGGAGGGCTATGGAACTGCAAGATGAGCACGACCAATGAAACAGACTCGAGTCTATAATCCTCGCAGTAGCCGAGGATATATCGGAATGTGACATACAGCAAAACCCCGCGGACACTGTCTTTAATATCAACGAAGTGGTTAGCGAACTTAAGGAAGACATGAAGGATATGGAGATCAGCTATGAGGCAAGGATTTCCTCGTTGGAAGCACAAAACCCACCTGATCAACAATAATTAAGAGCAAAGGAAGTGAAGGCCGCAGCAGAAAGTATAGCCACTGAGGTGGCCAAGTGCCAAAGTCTGTTAGATGAGGTGATGAAAACCTTTACGACCCTTGAAGAAAATTAGGAGTTGCTAGAAATCAAGAATGCTTTGAAGGATAAGCATGCATCATTCGAACTGTTGGACTCAAAGGTTAAAGCATTGCTGCGAAGAGAAAGACTCCAGAGGTACTGGGAAGTCAGCACATTGAAAAAGGAAGTTTAAGTGTTAAGATAAAGAGAGACTGAAGTTGCAAACAGGTCACAGCCCCTACAAGAGGAAGCCCATGAACTCACACAACGAATTGAAGAAAGGATAAAGGAGTTGCACGAATGTTAAGAACGGGTGGAACAATAAGCCAAGGATGATATAACACCTGATATGTTGGAGGTTGTCAAACAGGTTGAGCAAGACACTAAGGAAGCAGTTGAAAAGTTGATTGTCAGATACAACGAGTTCGTTGCGAATCTAGCTCTGCAGGAGGAGGAACAACTGGGAGAAGTAGAAATTGAAGGTGGCTCGGGGAGGAGCCACATGCAAGTGTTAGGGGCCTATTGGGCCTGGCCTAAGTGGGGAATTTTTTAGCAAGTTAGATTTTGGAACTACGGATCTGAGCGCAGTTCAGTTGAAGACTTTTTCAATAAGTCATATTTTGGGATGCTATGAAGTTGTACGCAGCGCAGTGTCGGAAGAGATGCGAAGATCAGTGCTGTGAGGAGATAGCACTATGAAGAGCTCAATCTACGGAGATCCGGCAAGGTAGAAGGTTGGACAGAAGATGACACAGATTCCGGTTAGACCATCGGTGGTCTATTTTTGGTAAAGATGCTTCATGATTGCCAGGTGATGGGTAAGGATCAATGCGGAAGGAAAGCGATTAGTCACACATGTGAAAGAACCACTACACAAACCAATCGCATAAGGCCATTAGAAGAAGAATGGCTCGGTGAAAGCGACTAGTTGACACATGTGTGCGATAGGGAAGCGGATAGTGACATGAGCATGCGCTGAAGGAGGCCACGATGGAAGATTCGCTACCAGAAACCAGCAAGTCCGGTTACCTAAAAACCATGATAGTTTTGTAAACCTAAGGTTTTTTTCCTTCAAATTGTAAAGACATGACCTACGGGCATGATCTATAAGTAAGGCACATTTTGTAAGGGAAAGGGTTACTCTTCATTTTGTTATTGTTCTCATTGTTGATTGAATATATCTCTGTTGAGAGACATTTTGTAAAGGCTCTACAAGCTGTGTGCACAGAGGCCTAATGAGAGAGGAGTCTGTAGCTGAGTGCGCAGATAAGAATTGTTGTACCCTTCCCAAAGACTAATACAACAACAGTTCTTGTGGATGTAGCTCCCATCCTGGGGGTGAACCATGTTAAATCCTATGTAGTGTGATTGTTTATGTTTTACACTTGTCTATTTGCTTACAATGGATGCTTTAATTCTCATTTATCAGTTGTTATGTTACTTCTTTTATATGTATTTGCCATAGGAGAGAGATGGGAATAATATGTTAAGTATAACATGTATGGGTGAATGATGAATGCACAGTATTCTAAGTCTATGAAAGTATCAGTTCATTGAATAATCACATGTGTATGTAGAGTTCGGGTTGTGTAACTCTTTTGACATGCAACACCGGAAGTGTGCAGTATTATGTGTCTCGTTTGTTTACATCAGTTATAAGGAGAAATAATCCAAGGCAATAGATGGGTGAATCAAGTAATAAGTATAGTCCTCATTGTGGTTAAGTCTGAAGACGAGGCGTATAAGTCATTTGCGATGGCCTATTAGTTGCATCCTATCTTAACCGCGCAGTCCGTAGATGCGCTAGTTGTGCAAGTATTTTAGCTTGTAGAAGTGAGGACCGCAAGGCAGACTATTGTCATGCATCCTTCAATCCGCAGCGGAACCCCGCAGTGCACTGCGCAGTAGTTCCGTCCAAACAACTCATCACGGCATTGTAGAAACCTGATTTCACTGCGTCCCCATAGCTACACCTCGGGTGAGACATCAATTTGTTCGTAGACTATTGCCAAAAGGGCTGGTGAGAAGGGGTTTTATTGGTTCCTTGAAACCGCGAAGAACCTGGGTCTACATTGGAAACCTCTAGAACAATATCTAATCCAACACAAATGATAGAGGAAATACATCAATAATCCCTGATTATTTTATTCTACAAGTGTTTGACTTCAGAACATCTATTTTAAATTTTTAGATTGTACTTAGTACCTTGGATTCCAACATCATTATCGGTGGGCCTCCTCGCATCTGTTAATACTATACATCAATGATTGGTAATCAGATGGTGTTTTATTATGCTTGACATCAGCTCATTTATTCGCATGATATAAACTTGTGGTATTGTTGGTTTGCAATAAAGACCTTGGGAAAAACAACTATATCAATCATTTATGCATTGCCTGAGTTTCATAAGATTAAAATTCCATGTCAAAGTATGTTGAATACTGTGATATCTAGAACTTATCATAGTGTATGTTTGCATCCCCTAGAAGTACTATTGACATGGATCCATGGTGTATTATTAATGACCACGCTTGTTTACTATTGAGCATGGGTATACCTACCTTAGGAAGATATTGAATATTTGGGAAATTACCTTGTTTTACTTGCATGTGCTTTCGAACTCCTTCATCCATGATATTACTCATTTTCCTTTCAGCCATGACCACTAAAGTATAAGAACTAATGTATTTCAGTCCTCAACATTACTTCAGACCTCACATATTAGGGGGAATTTGTTAACACTCAAATTAACACCCTTAAATGGTGAAGGATGAAAACAAAATCTATTATTCACCCACAACATGAAGACATAAATCAAGCACAATAAGAGATAGGATCTCTTGATGTAACCACCACTTTCACAAATGGAATATGTGAGTGAAGATACAGATAGACTAAAACGGGAAAAATTCAATGATTGAATTACCCACCAAAAGTTAAGATCTAGTTTCACAAGCTAAGAGTGTTAAGAAAATACATGGCTTATGTATTTTTTGCTTAAAATCTTGAATTAATCATGTAAATGCTTGAAAAAATATGGAAAAGTGGGTAGTTAAGGAAATAAATCAAAGTGATGAATTGGGATTCTATCCCACATTGCACTTTTTCTCATGAACACCCAAATCCTATATTTATGAAAGAAATAATTTGGGGTGAAGTAAAACACACATGAAAAGAGCAAAATTATGTTGAAGGATTAAGCAAGGAATTGATATTTTGCTTTAATCCTTTTGGTGATCAAGGACTTGGAAAGTTAAGGAGTGGATCTAAAATAAGGAGGAATAAATCATCTTTGTGGAAAGAGTTGTAATTATTTCATTATTTGAATTAATATGAATCAATTTAGTTCCCCCACCCCATTTCTTGTGATAATTAATTGGTAGGCAATTAGATCTAGTTTCTATTTCTTAATTTTGTTGTTATGAGAGTAGGAGGATGCATTGTAAATGAATTTGTAAGTTTAATAGAGGATCTAAGGAGGTGCAAGTGAGAAATATCAGCTAGCAAAGCAATGTCATCAACCGGCACACTACAAGATGTAATCCTCATTCTTCCTACCCTAATTCAAACTCCATGGAACTTATGCTTGTATCTTAGGAAAATTGTAATAATTGTTTCATAGTGATTTCAATGGGCCTCACCAATCCATTGGAAAAGGAGGGTGATCTTTAGCTCCACTTTAGAAACCCCACATAATAACAATCCTTCTAGAATCATCTTGGAAGACTCCACCTGCTCTCGCTGAGCCATGGCTTTCCTTTACAAGCTCCATTAAAGTTCAAATTCATGAAACCTAAGGGAGGAGGAGACCAACTACTTGGGATTGATATTGATGGTGCTATTGAGGCAAGAGGGAGAGATATCTTGGAAAGGTGTGGAATCCAAGCATCCCAGAGGGGTCGCTCTATGTCTGATCATTATCGATCATCTTCATACCAGGGTGAAATTTTGATTGTTTACATAATGTTTTTCTTGATAAGGATCCATGTCTGGCCCTCTATCACCTGGATGGATTTAAAGATTCAATGATTTCTCTCTTTCCATATTTCCTAAAGGGTAAATCAAGATAGAAGTTTTCAGATTATATTCAGAATTTTGTTCTTGAAAGCATTCATTGTGAGGTTTTAAGTGTAGTAGCACCCTAATCCCATAGAGATGAAGAAAAATAACATAGTTTGAGGAGGTTGTTAAGGGTTTCCTCCTCTTTCCCACATAAAGGACATATTAGGGACCTTCAAAGACCCTTTTTTTATTTGATCCCATGTCAAATCTCTTCCTTTGGAAACCAGCCATAGGAAGGTAGAGATTTTGGGCCAAATATTATGATTCCAAATCTATTTCCATGTCCTCTTTTTTTGCTTTCTATGATAATAGCGCAAAAGAAGGGAATGGGATTCTTTCAGATTATAGCTAGCTTTATACTGATATCCCCATCTGATAATGTCCTATCCTTCCCCAAAGTGAACTTGTTGTTGGCTTAGTTCATTAGAAACATCCTCCCCCTAGAATATTTTCCATGAATATCCTATTGTTCTAGGGGGGCATGATCTAAAGAGTGGATGAGTGATGTTGTTTTTTCAATACTAATGGACATTATTTATATTCCAAGCTAGCATTTGTTCACTGATAGGCTTCCATCTAGGTTGAAGATTCAATTATGTGGTTTCTTTCCAAGCATATTCCCAAAATAAATTTGATTTGTCATCGTGAGTTACCTAGAATCTATGATTTTGAACAAGATCTCATCTTTTCCATGTTGCACTCGAAACCATGAAACTAGACCGTTGACCAATCAATATGATTAGATTTTGAGGGTCTATCTTTGGTGCATATTTTTGCATCAAAAATTTTCCCCATGGGTAGAATGGGTTCTTTATCCATCTCCACCACATCTTATCTCCCGGAGTTTTGTTTTCCAGTTTAGGATCACTGAGGCCCAACCATCCTTCTAGATTGGAGCGAATATTATTTTCCAAGCCACCATGGCCAATTTCCTATGATCTTTTGGTCCCTCCCCAAAGGAATCTGAGATGCAAATTTTTTATATCCTTTAGGATGAATTTGGGGGCATCCAAAATGGATAAGAGATAAATATGCATTGCTTGGAGAACCTATTTTTTTAGATTAAATTGTCCCTCCAAATTAAGAGATTGGAAGGCCTAGTTGTATAGATTTTCTATAACTTAGGAAGTAGATTTTCCCAAGACATATTACTTTAAGTTTTGTCCAACAGGGGTGCACCCAAGTATGCAGTGACAGAAGGGACCTTCTTTGGAATCCTAGGATGCAAGAGATTTGAATTTGAATCCCTAGAGAAACATTAAATAAGAAGATATGGGATTTGTATTTTTTAATTTGGGTTCCTGAAGCATCCATAAAATTCCATAGAATAGAGTTTATAGCTTTATCTTCACATATGGAGAGGGTTTCGAGAAGCATAGTGTCATGAAAAAACTAGAGGTGAGAAGTAGATTGCTCATCCTCAAAAATATTGAGGCCTTTTAGGATGGCATCTTTTATCAATTGACCCAACCCTTCAACATTAAGAACAAACAAAAGAGGGGAAAGAGGATCCCCTTGACAGATACCCCTCGAGGGAAAAAAGGTAGTGGTAGGAGAACCATTGAGAAATATTGAGAAGAATATAAATGAGGTAAGATCGAAGCTCTAGTGAGTCGAATTCACCAAAAAACCAAAATCAAGAAGGACTTGATCCATATATTTTCAGCTTAGTTTATAGAATTCCTTTGCCATGTCAAGTTTTAGAATCATCCATGGCTTCTTTTGGCACTTCAGGGATTGGAGAGTTTCATGGGAAAAGATAATGCCATCCAATATTTGGCGACCTTCACATATCCAATTTTATCCAGTGAGATGCGAACATGGAGAAAGGGTTTTCAATTGGTAAGTGATCAGGGTAATGAATGTAGAACCTAAAGCTAAGATAACGTATAAGAAACAATGAGACTCCTCTGCCATTGCCCAGACATCAATTTTGATCATTGGCTAGGAGGCATGAAAGAAGTCCATGGTGAATCCACCAGGTCAAGAAGATTTTCCCATTGTCATTTCCATCACTGCTTGATCAACTTCCTCAATGGATATTGGGTGCATTGGATTTTTCATTATGGTCATCTGAGATAAGTTTGGAGATGTTCTGGACAATTTGTTGAATGTATTTATATATGTTACTTGGAGGTTCTATGAGAATGGATCAGTTATATAAAGAACTTAATTCTTTTTATGCATCTTCATAGCTTAGAAGTGAGTTTCCTTATGCATCTTGGAGAGAGGTTGATTTGGTTGCGGTTGCAATGATTAATCATGGACTAATGAAAAAATGTATAGTTATGTTCCCCCTATTTTAGCCAGTGAACCCTTGATTTTTATGTCCATAGAATCTCCTCTTGCTTATATTTGAGGTCAATTTGTGATTCCAGGGCCTCTTTTCCATGCATCGATTGTTATAATCACCCTTCTTCAATGATATTTTGTTGAGGTTGTTCCATTTGTTGTTTGAGTTCCTTCATGGCATGCAAGATATTTCCAAATACCTTTGCATATTTTAAGCCTATGTTTGAAATGTTTTAGGAACTACTGACATTGACTTATTTTGCGTAGATTCAAAATATCTACTTCCTCCCACCACCACTCTATGTTTTCCTAAAAGGTAGGGTGCTACAACCATAATTTCTCAAACATAAATGGTATATTCTTGGGACGATCCTCCAATTCAATGGACAGATAGATAGGCCAATGGTCTAACCCCACACAAGGCATACAAGTAGCTTCGATAATAAGATTCTTGATGATGATGTCTTCTGAGATAATAAATCGATCTAGAATTGTGGTTACCTATTGAGATACAACTCTATGTTGTTATTCTAGGTGTACATGCCATTGATGGTCTCCATAGGTTGAGATCCCAAATGGTATCATTAAATTATTCACTTGCAGGTTCCAACCATTGAATAAACCATTCCTTTTCGGAGAGGGAGGTAATTAAATTGAAATCACCCCCAATGATCTGTTGTTGGGGTCCTAAAAGAGAATTTATAATGTTCAAAGACCTAATGAAACTAGTCTTATCTTCCAGAGTCACCTGGCCATATACATTGGTGATAAAACCCCTCTCTTCCTTACCAAAAGAAGGAAGGAGGCTGAAATTGTTCTAGGAGAAGAAAAAAATCCTCCATAGTAATGACTTAGGGATCCCATAGGAGGGATATGCCTCCCATAATTCCTAGAGCACCGACTGCTATGACATGAGAATTCATCCATAAATATCTAACAATACTTTCTAGCATATCACTACTGCATTTTGTTTCTTATAACATGAGAACACTTGGATTCTCATATTGGATTTTGTTCCTCGCCTTCATCTAATTGCTTGTTCCATTAATGCATCTAATGTTCTGTGAAAGTATCTTCATGATTAACTAGATGGGGAGGGGGATAAGGACCTAGTGTCCACAACTGCATCTAACCCTGAGTCAATCAAGTTTTCACCCAATTTCTTCAGTAACTTCTACATGGTTTTCCTTGCTCTCCCTTTCTCTTTATTAGAGGCCTTTATTTCTCTTTTGGTGAAGCAATCTTGACTCCCAAGGGTGAATGAAAAGATATTCCCGTAGGTTTGGACAAACATGAAAGTTTTTTAGCTTCGACAATAACATCCTTGAGAATATAAAGTTGTTTTGCTGGTAGGGTTTGGACTTCTTTCTTTTGGTAAGCATCTAGGATACCTTGCAGATCAAAGTCACCAAGATCCATATCTTTCTCATCCTTGGGTAATATGGCTTCATTTTCTACCATGTTTATTTATTTCATAACAAGCTCAAAGGTTGAAGTTTATTGCTCTTCCAATCATTTTCATTTGTTGTCATCGATTTGCAATCGATCCAGGGAGTTGCTTCCTTGATCTATTGGTTGCAACCCCGTTTTGAGATCCCATGTGTTTCTTATAAATCCTTTGTATTTGATAAAAACCACTTATACTATGAAATGAGAACTTCAATGCTATGAACGAGAACTCTAGCCATAAAAATGATGATTTTTGCAAAAAAAATACCAAAAAACACCCCCAAATAAAAAAGTGTTGATACCAGTATACAAGTAATTTTTTTCATGGCAAAAAATAGAGCCATGGCCTAAACATCCCATACTGTTGTTTACAAAAACTTTAAAATCAACCCCTAATTTGGAAAAAAAAAAATCTTCAAGAGATACATTACAACTTTTTTGAAACTTGCATATTCTTTGAAATTTTCCTCCTTTAAATTATTTGGCACATGGACAAAATATTGCAAGAGTGATTTTTTCTAATCCATGCCATCAATTATCAAACCCATATACTTATGTGGAGCATCATCACACTTCTTGTGATGTTTGTACAACATTTGTCGTTCATTTGATTGTTGATTGTGATGTTCCTGCAGGGCATAGATTATGGAATCTACAAACAAATTTTAATTTTGGTTTTAAAAAAAAATTACTTAGATTTACAAAAACATTAAACCTCCTCTTGCCCCCTCCCTTCCCTCTCGGCCCCTTCTTCCTCCACCCACCCCCCTAAACTATATAATTTTTTTTTTAAATAAAACCTATACCGACCCCCCTAAACTATATAAAAAAATTAAAAATTAAAAACAATAGAAACCTAAACTGACCCCCCCTAAACTATATAAAAAAAATTAAAACCTAAACCCAAAACAAAAGCTATTTAATTTTTTTCTTTAGATTAAAACCGAAAGAAACAAAAAAAACTATATAAAAAAAAAAAAATTAAAATTTAAAACCTAAACAAACAAACAAAAACTATATAAAAAAATAATTTAAAAATTAAAACCTATTATATAAAAAAAATTTCAAAAAACAATTCAACTCCCGCCCTCCTCTCACCTCCCCCTTCTCCCACCTCCCCCTCTGCCTCCCCCTTCTCCCTCCTCCTGGCACCCCCTCCCTTCCCCCTCCTCCCCCTCCGCCTCCCCCTTCCCCCTCCTCCAGTCTCCCCCTCCCTTCACACTCCTCCCCCCCCCCTCCTCCCACCGCCCCCTCCCCCCTCCTCCCACTCCTCCTTCTCCCTTGTCCCTCTGGGAGCCTTGGCCCAGCATCACGCCACCCATGAGGGGCGGTCCTTCGGTGCCCAAGAAAGCAGAGTGTCGTTCCCTTAGGAGACAAAGGGCCTCCTATGAGGCGCGGCCCTTCTGCGCCCAAGCGAGTCGAGCGCTCGCTTACCATCCCTCCACCATCCTCCTTCCACCTCCTCCCGCCCCCTCCCTTCCCCCTCCTCCCCCTCTGCCTCCCCCTTCCCCCTCCTCCCGTCGCCCCCTCCCTTCCCCCTCCTCCCCCTCCTCCTCCTCCCTTCTCCCTCCGAGAGCCAAGGCCCGCAAAGGAGAAAGGAGGAGGAGGAGGAGGAGGAGGAGGAGGGGGAAGGGGGAGGTGGGAGGAGGAGGAGGGGGAAGGGGGGCAGTGGGAGGAGGAGGAGGGGGAGGAGGGGGAAGGGAGGGGGGCAGCAGCAGGAGGGGGAATGGGGAGGCAGAGGGGGAGGTGGGGGAATGGGTCAACGGGAGGAGGGGAGGAGTTGAATTGTTTTCCTAATTTTTTTTTATTTTTTTTATATAGTATGTTTTTATTTTTATTTTTAAATTAAATTGTTTTTTTATATAGTTTTTTTTTGTTTAGGTTTTAAATTTTTTTTTATATAGCTTTTTGTTTTTGTTTGGGTTTTAATTTTGTTTTTGTTTCAATTTTTTAAAATTTTGTTTTATATAGTTTCTTTTTTGGGTTTTATTTTTATTTTTATTTTTAATTTGTTTGCAAAAGTTTCTATATATAATGTTTTTCATATGTTTTTTACAAATATATGGTATAGTTTTTCTTGAATTTATGTGAATCGTCACTTTTCTGAAAATAATATGAAATAGTATCATTTTTATACAAAAAAACTTTGAAAATTCATTGAAAATGGTTTTAAATGTCTTTATTTTCTGGAATTTTTTACAATTTTGTCAATAAAAATGTCTTATTTTGTCCATACAAATTTCTTATTTTATAGAAAAAAATTGCAAAATGAATATGTTTTTCATTATAAA
This sequence comes from Larix kaempferi, assembly GCA_027924585.1. Classification (NCBI taxonomy): domain Eukaryota; kingdom Viridiplantae; phylum Streptophyta; class Pinopsida; order Pinales; family Pinaceae; genus Larix; species Larix kaempferi. The sequence continues at coordinate 7,746,032 of BSBM01000963.1, read as the reverse complement.
TTGCTTATAAATGTAAGTTATTTTGTTAAATTTCTAAAAACACACTTGAAAATAGAAATAAAAAATTATTTTATGAGAAAGATAATTCGAAAGGCCCGAAAAAAATGCCTCATGTTTTGATGATGATTGTGGTTATACATGTTTTGATGATGATGATACATGTTGTGGTTATACATGTTTTGATGTTGATGATACATGTTGTGGGTGATACATGTTATGATGATGAGGATACATGTTCTTGATGAACATGTGAAGGGATTGGATCATCCCTGGACTTTCAGTCCTAAAGAGAGCCGTAGACGTGAGGTCTCCGAGAATGAAGTCCTTAGTGGACAGTTGAGGGGATTGGATCATCCCTGGACTTTCAGTCCTAAAGAGAGCCGTAGACGTGAGGTCTCCGAGAATGAAGTCCTTAGTGGACAGTTGAGGGGATTGGATCATCCCTGGACTTTCAGTCCTAAAGAGAGCCATAGACGTGAGGTCTCCCGAGAATCAAGTCCTTAGTGGACAGTTGAGGGGATTGGATCATCCCTGGACTTTCAGTTCTAAAGAGAGCCGTAGACGTGAGGGTCTCCAAGAATGAAGTCCTTAGTGGACAGTTGAGGGGATTGGATCATCCCTGGACTTTCAGTCCTAAAGAGAGCCGTAGACGTGAGGTCTCCGAGAATGAAGTCCTTAGTGGACAGTTGAAGGGATTGGATCATTCCTGGACTTCAGTCCGAAAGAAGAGCCGTAGACATATGTCTTCGAGAATGAAGGGATTGGATCATTCCTGGACTTCAGTCCGAAAGAAGAGCCGTAGACGTATGTCTTCGAGAATGAAGGGATTGGATCATTCCTGGACTTTAGTCCGAAAGAAGAGCCCGTAGACGTATGTCTTCGATAATGAAGGGATTGGATCATTCCTGGACTTCAGTCCGAAAGAAGAAACCGTACACGTGAGGTCTCCGAGAACATGATAGGACTGGATTGTCCCTATACTTCGGTTCAAAAGGTACATGACTGGTTTACATCATTCCTTGATGATGACGATGCTGATGATCGTGCTGATGATCGTGTGATGACGATGCTGATGATCGTGTGATGACGATGCTAATGATCGTGTGATGACGATGCCGATGATCGTGTGATGACGATGCTGATGATCGTGTGATGACGATGCTGATGATCATGTGATGACGATGTTGATGATCGTGTGGCGATGATGCTGATGATCGTGTGATGACGATGCTGATGATCGTGTGATGACGATGTTGATGATCGTGTGGCGATGATGCTGATGATCGTGTGATGACGATGCTAATGATCGTGTGATGACGATGATGATGATCGTGTGGCGATGATGATGATGATCGTGTGATGACGATGCTAATGATCGTATGACGATGCTGATGACGATGTTGATGTTCCAGTAACTAGTCAAGTTACTGATGATAATGAAATGAAGAAAGCTTCCGATGATATATAGATGATGTAGTAAATGACTCCTTGCTCCTGCAGATGTTGTTATAATATCCTTCTCGTTAAGGGGGAGTGTTGAATATTGTAACCTTCTAAGAATATTATAATTGTACATTATTTATTCCGGAGATGTTTCATTCCTCCGAGGTAATCCTACTATGTATCTGGAGATGTTTTATTCCTCCAGGGTTTGATATTAACTAGGGTTATTAGACCCACCATGTGTGGGTCGGCCCTGTAGTTATATTTTTAGGGGTTATTAGACTTCTCCAGGTGAGGTCGGGCCCCCAACAGGTCTTTTAGTCAGTTGAGAATCAAGTATAAATAGAGGAGGTGAACTCCTCATTAGATCACTCACTCACTTGTGGAAGAGTGCGCACTTGTCTGGGAGATCAGCTAAGGAGAAAAAGGAAGGAGGAGCACATCTTGTATATTCCCCGGAGTTCTACCCCAACCCTTAAGTTTAAAACCAAATAAGCAAGCAAGATCACTGAAAGAAGCATAATCACAAGATAGACACACAATATATCCTGGGAAACCCTCATGGGGTAGAAAACCCAGTAAATCTTTCCTCAATAAGATGATCAACCAAAATACAAGATGTGCTTCCTCCTTCCTTTTTCTCCTTAGCTGATCTCCCAGACAAGTGCGCACCTCTTCCACAAGTGAGTGAGTGATCTAATGAGGAGTTCACCTCCTCTATTTATACTTGACTCTCAACTAACTAAAAGACCTGTTGGGGCCGACCTCACCTGGAGAAGTCTAATAACCCCTAAAATATAACTACAGGGCCGACCCACACATGGTGGGTTTAATAACCCTAGTTAATATCAAACCCTGGAGGAATAAACATCTCCAGATACATAGTAGGATTACCTCGGAGGAATGAAACATCTCCGGAATAAATAATGTACAATTATAATATTCTTAGAAGTTACAATATTCAACACTCCCCCTTAACGAGAAGGATATTATAACAACATCTGTAGGAGCAAGGAGTCATTTACTACATCATCTATATATCATCGGAAGCTTTCTTCATTTCATCATCATTAGTAACTTGACTAGTTACTGGAATATCAACATCGTCATCAGCATCGTCATATGATCATTAGCATCGTCATCACATGATCATCATCATCATCGCCACACGATCATCATCATCGTCATCACACGATCATCATCATCGTCATCACACGATCATCAGCATCGTCATCACATGATCATCAGCATCGTCATCATACGATCATTAGCATCATCATCACAAGATCATCAGCATCATCATCACACGATTATCAGCAATCGTCATCACACGATCATCGTCATCATACGATCATCAGCATCGTCATCACACAATCATCAGCATCGTCATCACACGATCATCGGGCATCGTCATCATACGATCATCAGCATCGTCATCACACGATCATCATCATCGTCAAGGAATGATGTAAACCAGTCATGTACCTTTTGAACCGAAGTCTAGGGACAATCCAAGTCCTATCATGTTCTCGGAGACCTCACGTCTACGGCTCAGTTTACAGGGACTAAAGTCCAAGGATGATCCAATCCTTCACTTTGCTTTTAGGACCTACGTCCAAGGATGACTTAATCCTCAACCGTCCACCAAGGGACTTCATTCTCGAAGACAGACATACGTCTACGGCTCTTCTTTCGGACTGAAGTCCACGAATGATCCAATCCCTTCATTATCGAAGACATACGTCTACGGCTCTTCTTTCGGACTGAAGTCCAGGAATGATCCAATCCCTTCATTTATCGAAGACATACGTCTACGGCTCTTCTTTCGGACTGAAGTCCAGGAATGATCCAATCCCTTCATTATCGAAGACATACGTCTACGGCTCTTCTTTCGGAACTGGAATTCCAGGAATGATCCAATCCCTTCATTTATCGAAGACGTATGTCTACGGCTCTTCTTTCGGGACTGAAGTCCAGGAATGATCCAATCCCTTCATTATCGAAGACATACGTCTACGGCTCTTCTTTCGGACTGAAGTCCAGGAATGATCCAATCCCTTCATTCTCGAAGACATACGGTCTACGGCTCTTCTTTCGGACTGAAGTCCAGGGAATGATCCAATCCCTTCATTCTCGAAGACATACGTCTACGGCTCTTCTTTCGGACTAAAGTCCAGGAATGGATCCAATCCCTTCATTCTCGAAGACATACGTCTACGGCTCTTCTTTCGGACTGAAGTCCCAGGAATGATCCAATCCCCTCATTCTCGAAGACATACGTCTACAGCTCTTCTTTAGGACTGAAAGTCCAGGGATGATCCAATCCCCTCAACTGTCCACTAAGGACTTCATTCTCGGAGACCTCACGTCTACAGCTCTCTTTAGGACTGAAAGTCCAGGGATGATCCAATCCCCTCAACTGTCCCACTAAGGACTTCATTCTCGGAGACCTCACGTCTACGGCTCTCTTTAGGACTGAAAGTCCAGGGATGATCCAATCCCCTCAACTGTCCACTAAGGACTTCATTCTCGGAGACCTCACGTTCTACGGCTCTCTTTAGGACTGAAAGTCCAGGGATGATCCAATCCCCTCACATGTTCATCATCATAACATGTATCACCACAACATGTATCATCAATATCAAGACATGTATAACCACAACATGTATCATCAAAAGCATGTATACATCTAATCATCAAAAGCATCTAACATCAAAAGCATGTATACATCTATCATCAAAAATCATGTATACATCTATCATCAAAAGTATGTATACATCTAATCATAAAAATAAAGAATATAAGAGTCCCTAAATCTAAATAATTCTAGGTGAGTAAGTGCAAGGAAAAAATAAGTAACCTCATCATTGATGAGATAGGCTTGTCTGTCTCATACTGTGCTACTCCCCCTTCCGAGGAGGGGTTCTTCTGAACTACACCAAGCTTGTCTCGGAAGTGTTCAAAACATTACTCGAGACAGAGGCTTGGTCAGGATATCAGCAATTTGATCCTCAGTGCTTATATACTCTAGCTTGATAGCTCCTTTCTGCACCATATCTCAAATATAAAAGTAACGGATCTCTATGTGTTTTGACTTATCATGAAACACAGGATTTTCAGTCATCTTGATGCAGCTTTGATTATCACACATAATCACAGTGGGGTTCCATTTCTAAGTCAAACACTCCAGATAAAAGTTTCCGAAGCCATACTGCTTCACAGCTAGCAGAACAGGCATCTATGTATTCAGCTTCAGCAGTACTGAGGACCACACTTGATTGTTTCTTGCTGTACCATGAGATCATGGCAGATCCAAGACCATAACATCCACCTGAGGTACTTTCTCTATCTGAGACACTACCTACCCAATCAGAATCTGAGTAACCATGTAATCTGAGTTCATGACCTCCCAGATAAAATAGGCCAAAATCTAATGTACCTTTTAGGTACCTCATTATATGCTTTGGCAGCTATTAAATGAACCTTTCTAGGTTCTACTAGATACTGACTTAGGGTATTTACAGCAAAGCATATATCAGGGTCTAGTATTTTGTTAAATACATCAATGATCCAATGATTTGTCTATATAGAGTTATGTCCACTAGTTCTGATGAATCATTAGCTAATAAATTTAAGTTGGAGTCCATGGGAGTGGCCATGGCTTTACACTCCAACATATCAAATCTTTTGAGAATCTCCACAGTGTACTTACCTTGATTTAGAAAAATCCCTTTTGGTTCTTGCCATACTTCTAGACCTAAGAAGTAGTGCATTAGTCCGAGATCCTTCATCTCAAATTCTGAAGAAAGCTTCTTCTTGCTTTCAATAATCTGTTTCTCATCTCCAGTTAGGAAAAGATCATCTACATACAACAGCAATATAACTGGTTCATCATCCATCACCTTGAGATAAAGATTTGGGTCAGCTTTACTTTTGGTAAAGCCCATGCTAGTTAAGAAATTGTCAATCCTTCCGTACCAAGCCCTTGGAGCTTGTTTTAAACCATATAATTGCCTTCTTTAATTTGCATACATGAGTTCTTCCATCATTAACCTCAAACCCTTGAGGTTGCTCTATGTATACTTCTTCTTCAATTACTCCATTCAGAAAAGCTGTCTTAACATCCATTTGGGTGTAATTTCCACTTCATCATGGATGCAAGAGCCATAATAGTTCTAATTGAAGTATACCTGGCAACTGGTGCAAATGTTTCTTCGTAGTCAATTCCCTCCTTCTGAGAGAATCCTCTGGCTACAAATCTTGCTTTGTATTTTTCAATGCTTCCATCTGCGGCATGTTTTATTTTGAAGATCCATTTAGAAGAAACCACACTTTTATCTTTTGGATTGGGAACTATATCCCAAACATCATTTTTCATTATTGATTGATATTCTTCTGTCATTGCTTCTACCCATTCTTTCTTCTGAGCTGCCTCTTCATAGCTAGTAGGTAGTTGATCCACAAGGTCACACATTAAGGCCATATAGTTGGATACTAGCTTTGGTTTCTTTCTTTCTCTAGTGGAGCCTTCAGGAGCTCCATATCTTTCAGCTCCTTGAATAATATCTCTAGCCCATGCTGGTCTTCTTTTCCTAGATAGTTCTGTAACAGGGGGTTCTTGAGGTTCCAGCATGTCATGATCCTCTGGTGTAGCTTCTTCAGGGATGTGAACAGTCTCTGAATTTCTGGGTGATGAATCTTCTTCATAAACTTCTTCAAGTTGACACTTTCTGGATTTCTTGAGAGCTGCTTCCTCATCAAAAGTTACATCTCTACTTATTTCTATATGATGGAAACCTGGTATGTAGATTCTGAAGGCTTTGGAAGTTTCACAATAACCAACAAACATTCCCTTCTTACCTATGGGATCCAACTTGGTTCTCTTTTCTTTTGGAATGTGGATATACACAGGACATCCAAATATTTTGAGATGACTTACCTCAGGCTTCTTACCTGTAAACACTTCTTCTGGAGTTTTGAATTCAAGAGCACTGTGAGATAATCTATTTTGCACATAAACTGCTGTCTTGGCTGCTTCAGCCCATAAGTAATGGGAAGATCTTGGTCATGTATCATGGTCCTTCACAGCTTCCATGATTGTTCTATTTTTCTTTCAGCCACCACCCATTCTGTTGGGGATTGTAGGGAGTAGTTAGTTCCCTTTTAATTCCAGCTTCTTTGCAAAAGTCCTCAAATTCCTTTGAGGTGAATTCTCCCGCCATTATCTGTTCTGAGAGTTTTTGATTTTCTTGTCTGATAGATTTTCTATTAGAGCCTTGAACTCTTTGAATTTTCCAAAGACTTCATTCTTCCCTTTTAGGAAGTATATCCAAGTTTTCCGTGAATAGTCATCTATGAATGAAAGATAGTATTCAAACCCACTTAAGGAAGTGGTGGGCATTGGACCACATACATCTGAGTGTATAAGCTCTAAAATGTTCTTAGTCTTTGTTTCACTCTTTGGAAAGGGGTTCTTGATATTTTTTCCCCTTTCTTACATCCTTTACATGAGCCATCATGATCGGCTTTTAAATCTGTAATCCTATGACTACCTTGCTTACATAGGGTAAGGCTTTAAAGTTGATGTGGGCTAATCTTCTATGCCATAGCTCACTGGGGCTAGAGATCTCATGTGCAAGGGGTAAGCTTCTGGATGACCCTTGAGTTTATAGAGACCTCCTTCTTCTTCACCAATAACAACTGCATCTTTAATTTGTCTTCCCTTTGGACCACATGAGTACTTGTCCATCTATGAAGGCTACTCTGAAGCCTTTCTTATCTAGAGCTGAAATGGAGAGAAGGTTCTTCTTTTAAACCTGGGACATATAAGATGTATTTCATTTTCAAGGGTGTTCCAGAATCTAGCTTATAGCTAGCTTCACCAATTCCTTTGATAGGATATTGGTAGTCATCTCCCTAGAGATACTTTCTGTGAAGAAGACTTTTTCTTCAAGATTTGAGAAGGTCTTTCTTTGACCTGTCATGTGCTTGGAAGCACCACTATCAATGAGCCATGTATCTTCTCCAAGAGATACAGATCCAGAGAGTGCAGAGAAATAGAACATATTCTCTCTGGATCTTCTTCTTCTTCACCTTACATCTTTTCCTTTTGGGTTTTACCCTCTACCCCTCTTCTTCTTCATCATCTTCTTCCTCTTCTTCTTCCTTCACTTTCATTTTTCTGCCATATGTGCATGATGTCTTTTGTGGAAGACTTTCTTCTTTTGAGAAGGACAAAATCTGGAGATGTGTCCCAATTTATGACAACTGTAGCATTCTACCGTAGAAAGATCTTTTGCTGAATTGGGTCCTCTTCTCTTGTTAGATCTAGAGAAGTGTTTGAGATCCTTTGTGGTCAACTCTCTTGAAATGACTCATTCTTCTTTTTTTTGGTATGAGTGGCTAAGGCTTGGTCATCCTCTTTGAGAAGGGCTTCTCTATTTGCAACCCTAAGCTTCTTCTTGAACACAATCCTCCCATACTACATCAAACTTCATGCTCTCTTTCCTGGCACACATGGTTTGTATAAATGACTCCCAAGATCTAGTGAGACCATTGAGGGGAAGTCATCACAAGTTCATCCTCATCAAGGGTATCACCAATTGCATCTAGTTGTTCCTTGATTTGTGAAACCCTTTGAGAAGTAGTCTTGAATTGGATTCTCCTTTGTGCATCTTAGTGCTCTTCAATTTAGACCTCAGATTCATCTTCCTATTGATGTTCTTCCCTTCATACATTCTTCCTAGGGCATCATACATTTCCTTTGGAGTCTTCTTGGAGGCCACTTGGGGAATCAAATGGTCTTTGATGGAATCAGCTATGATTCTCTTTGCCCTAAATCAAATCTTTCCTATGTTTCTCTTTGGCTTCATCCTCCTTCTGGTTCTGCAACTCTCTTCCTTGATAAGCTGAGCAAGATCATTCTCTTCAAGAATGAGACCAATTCTGTATTTCCCATGCCCGGAAATTCTCTATGCCTTCTAGCTTGTCTTCAAGCTTAGTATTTGGAGCCATCTTCTCTTGGGGGAGTCGCAAGAGACAGAGTAGACTTACTTGGAAAGTTCCCTTTTTCACTTTTCCGGAAACTGAAAACAGAATTTTATCGCACTTTTGGTAGAATTAGGGGTTTGACTTTTCCTCGGAGTTCTACTTAAACCAAAAAGTTCGATCTATAGCTTAAAAGAATGCTCTTGATAAGGGCTTATCCAACCATGTAATCAAAAATCAAAAATTCCAACTTTTTTCTGAAACCTAAAATCTGACGTATCGCACTTTTGGTAGAATTAGGGTTTTGCAATTCCCGGAGTTTTTACCCCAAACCAAAAAGTTCGATCTAGGGCTTTAAAGAAAGGTATTGAGGAGGGCTAATCCATCCATCGCAACCAAAAAATCAATAATACCAACCTTTGGGCTGAAACCCTAACTTCACCAAAGAGGGAGAGAGAGATAATCTTAACCTGTGTGAAAGATGTCCTATTCAGTCTAGCTCTGATACCATGTTAAGTTTAAAAAACCAAATAACCAAGCAAGATCACTGAAAGAAGCATAATCACAAGATAGACACACAATATATCCTGGGAAAACCCTCATGGGGTAGAAAAACCCGAGGTAAAAGCTTTCCTCAATAAGATGATCAACCAAAATACAAGATGTGCTCCTCCTTCCTTTTTCTCCTTAGCTGATCTCCCAGACAAGTGCGCACTCTTCCACAAGTGAGTGAGTGATCTAATGAGGAGTTCACCTCCTCTATTTATACTTGACCTCTCAACTGACTAAAAGACCTGTTGGGGTCGACCTCACCTGGAGAAGTCTAATAACCCCCTAAAATATAACTACAGGGCCGACCCACACATGGTGGGTCTAATAACCCTAGTTAATATCAAACCCTGGAGGAATAAACATCTCCAAATACATAGTAGGATTACCTCGGAGGAATGAAACATCTCCGGAATAAATAATGTACAATTATAATATTCTTAGAAGTTACAATATTCAACATAAAAATGTCTTATTTTGTCCATACAAATTTCTTATTTTATAGAAAAAAATTGCAAAATGAATATGTTTTTCATTATAAATTGCTTATAAATGTAAGTTATTTTGTTAAATTTCTAAAAACACACTTGAAAATAGAAATAAAAAATATTTTTATGAGAAAGATAATTCGAAGGCCCGAAAAAATGCCTCAAAATGAAAATGTGTGATACTGGTGTCAACCCTTTTTGAAACAGAGCTAAAAATAGCTACTAAAATTAGGAGAGAGAAAAATGAGAACTATGTTGAGTTCTCATTTCATAGTATAAGTGGTTTAAAGCATCAATGTGATTTTTGGAGTTTGGTCTAGAATCCTTAGAAGTTTGTGATAGTTCCCTCCCCTGGGTGCCTCTAATTAGGGATAGTGGTGAAGCCTTCCAAGTTCACATTTGTCTCTGACTATCCATTTGAGGGTTTCCTATTTAGGGGACAATATCATAATAGATGGCCATGATCGTATCACCATCGGCAACAAAATAGGACATGCTCATAATCCACAGTTTGTATCCATTTTGTGTATTGGTAACTTACCTAGATCAAATCAGGTAGATATTCTGAGATGTTCATATACACATAGATTTTTTATGGATCTCAACATTAGGTAAGAAAAGGCATCATAATTCCTTTTCTATCAGTCATTATGGACCAGAAAGGGAGTGATATGGTAACAAGTTGGTGAATAATGTATGCATCCTAGTTAAGATTATAAAAGATTTCAATTTATCTATTTTAGATGTTGTAGTCTTCCTTTTTCTAGCTAAAATGCATATATGACACTAATGCAGTTGGTTGTCACTATCATATTTTTGACACAGGGGTTCAACTGATACATTTTTGACATCTAAAAGACATCAAGCTAGTTTTGTATAGAGAGAAGATGATCAAAACGGTCCACTTTCGGTTCGTTGGTGAAGATCGAGTTGATCCAAATAAGTTCCAGTGTTGCATTAGTTTTGTATACCCAATGCATAGAATCAAGTAGAACAAGGAATAAATACAGTTGTTGGGTACCAATAGCCAATGTTCGACGAACTCCAAAGCTACATCCAACTGAGGCCTAGTCCCGAAAGAGTGAACAAAGCTCATCAAACTGCCACTACAAATGTTGTTTTGCATTATACGCTTCACACAGTCATAGCACATCCATTAGAGGAAAGACTAGCAGTTTGTTCATTTCATAGCTTAGGAAAATAGATATTTAAGCAATACAACCCGACTTAAACAACAACACCCATTTTGAAGAAGAAAACTATTATTTTATGTAATCGTGTTATTAAGACAAAGGAACAAACCATTATATTGTTACGATTTTACATATTTTTAATGAAAGTACTTTGATCTGCAGTTTCTAAACATTCTTGGCTTTCCTTAGATTAGGGCCCATCCAAGGAAAAGTACAGGGACTCATTGTTAAGTTAGTTTTTATGCATTTACATATGTTTTGATAGAACATAGTAGTTTTACACATTGTAGTTTTTTTGCATATTGTGGCAGTCTTATGATTATTAGAGTAAGATACAGTTTTCCAAATTAATTATGAAGAACTTAGTTAATATTTACTTCATGCATGTGCACATTTACGATTATTTCCTTTCATGTGATGTCTTTCTTTCTCTGTGTGTTAAAATCTATGATCCTGTACTTGTTATGAACACATGTATCAAGCATCAAAAGTGCCTAAATTCGCTTTCCATTGAAAGATATTGAATACCCTAGTTTCATGTCAAATTGGTCCTTTGGTTTCTATTTTGCTGTGATCCACCTATTGAGAGCTCTTTCCATGGTCCAAAACCCTACAAACTTCTCGATCATGTCATGATATTTAAGAACTTAGTTAATATTTACTTCATGCATGCGCACATTTAAGATTATTTCCTTTCATGTGATGTCTTTCTTTCTGTGTGTGTTAAAATCTATGATCCTCTACTTGTTATGAACACATGTATCAAGCATCAAAAGTGCCTGAATGCTCTTTCCATCGAAAGATATTGAATACACTAGTTTCATCTCAAATTGGTCCTTTGGTTTCTATTTTGTTGTGATCCACCCATTGAGAGCTCTTTCCATGGGACAAAACCCTATAAAATTCTCGATCATGTCATGATATTTAATGAACTAAATGTAGCTTCCGAGATTGGGTGAGGTAACCTCATATCACAGAATAATGGTTGCTTTCGAGAGCATGGTTTCTAAGGCTATAGATCCATTATAGGATTTGTTAATTTTTTTTATCTTAATGCGAAATTATAGTAGTCCTTGAAATCAAATGAATAATCAACAAGCATAAGCATTCAGATGAGACATGGTATTTACAATGAGCAGATTACATCAAGCACCCCTGGTGCATTATCATAGAGAAATAACAAGCACTTGTGGTGCAATCACAGAGCAAGAGAGAATATGGAAGAATAGAGCTTAGAATAATATCCTGCAAAAAAACCAATTCACTGATTTTGGTCACATGCACAATGAATGCGAATTGCCTTCAAGAGAGAAGAAAATGACTCAATCTTGGTGCACAAGATTGACTTGGAGAATGACTCATGATGTTGTAACTTTAACAAGATTAGTGCCCTCACTCCCTTCAATTGTATTCGAGTGCATCATATGGGTATTTCCTACCTCTCCCAATCTCATAGGCTATGATTCAGCCTTGTCTCCGTTATTACAGTTTTACCCTATGGAGGAGGTGCCTCCTCCCCTATGCTAGTTTATATCTTCCTTGTAGGAGGGAGTGTGTCTCCCTCCCCTTCTAAGGCCATTTGGGCATGTATCATTACCAACTGAAAATCTTCGTAAACCCCAGAAACCCTCATAATACATCTCGATACCCCAAGTTATTTAATTTTAATAAAACTAATATTTTAAGATATTTTTTCTAAAATTTAATTAATTGTTTCAAATTATTAAATTTTAATAAAAATAAAACTATTTATATTTTCTTTAGTTATATTTATTTTATTGAATAAATTATTTAATAATGTCAATAATTTAAAACATCATTTTCTTATTAGGCTCTATTCCTTGCAGCAACATGGACTAATATAGGAATCGCTTTGTGAGACTTCAATTAGTTTTGCACAATTACCAAAGCAATTTAACCAAAGGTTTTGAAGGAAATATGTGTTTTGGCCAATGAAATATTTGAAGGCCTTATTTGGCCTCTTTTTGAGGAATCCCAAAACTTAGGTTAAATTATTATGCTTTGCTTTGTTGTGGCTAGCTTTCATTGCATGTCAATTAGCCCATGTTCGCCATGTGTTCAACGCACTGGAGTCATATGTATGCATGCTCATGTGTTCGTGACACTAGAGCACTTGTGCTAAGTTGCTTCAAAGCTTAAAATCATTATCCACCTATGTCATATGCAAATGGATAGTGGACAAGCTGGGTCTCACGCTCTGCACGCTCTGCACAAGATAATCAAAACTAACTCTATAAGTATGTTTTTAGTTTCTCAAAGAACGTTTCATAGAACTATTTCAAATAACATTTCATAGAATTGTTTGTGATATTATTTATATGTTAGAGAGACTTACAATCCATAACTGATCACCTGGAGAATAAACAAGTCGGACCAAGCAAGTTGTTGCTTTAACTATGAGAAGGGAGCCTATGATCCATTGTTTACGATCACTGACAACAGCTGCTAAAGTAAGTTTGGGTCGCACCTTCCTGCAATGAGTTGTAAGATAGTTAACACATGTGTTGATCATCTAGCTAAATATTGAATTCAGAGGTTGTTTCAATCAAAGTTTATGGAAGTTATGCTGCAATAAATTGCCTAAAAAGGTACTATTTTGAATCATTTGAATCTAAGTATATGTACATTATTTAGTGCTTGCATCTGTAAGTCCTTACTTGTGTGGATTTTCTGGTTCAAAGAAAAAAATATTTCAATGTGAAACAATTAGCTAAGTATGCTAAGTATATATGTACGCTCTTGAGCCATTTAGTTGTTTTATACCGATGTACATCAGTAATTGCTTGGAGAAATGTACAATGATCGATGTAATTGCTTAATGAAATGTCAGTGATATTATATATGATGCATGACTATATCATTTCATGGTTTGATGACAGCTTGGTGAAGTTCAGAATGTCTGAATGAATCCTAGTTTCTTACTTCATTATGTATAGAAATTCATAATTCTAGTAGTTTGGTTTCTCTTTGGATTCCAATGCACAGATGTGAAAGACTCATCCCTCGTAGGGAATACAAGCTTAGAACCGAGGGACCGAGTGAGGCTCTCCTTTACCTGAGCATGGATTTCCTTACCTTCTTGCAAATCCGACAAGCTTGAACATGCCTTCACCACGACGAGGAGTGTAAACATGTCCAACAGAATGCCAACCCACTTCATTTCGTGATATGGATCAGCTGCCTCCTCACAAAAGCCTTTTCTCGTATACCCTCTTATTATTCTATTCCATAAGAAAACATTTATTGTATTGTACTCCCAGCAGCAATGTTAGAAACTATATAGGAAAACCCAAAAACATGAAATAGTGGGATGATGCATAAACATATCTCCTTCCCTTGGTTCATATCATCATGTCTGCTCAGAACTCCCGCTATCAAAACAATGAGATGTTTATGCATCGAGATGACTCCCTTTCTCTTTCCCATCGTCCACGGCGAGTAGAAAAGGGTAGCAGTGTCTTCCTATAGTTTGATGTCCACTGAAGGGAGGCCATTAATGGCAGATTGCAGCAGGATTTTCAAAGTAGAAATATAGCCCGAGCTCGATAATTCCTCTGCATTTCCTTCTATGAGAATGAACAACACTTGGGTTGCATGGACCTTATTGATCAGATTTGTTGGTGTGAATATAAGTATCAGTTTCGAATCCTCAAATTGATTTTTAATTTCTGCCTTTGTGCTGGTCGGATTGGTGGTGCTCAGGATTGCTCCGATTGAGAGAATAGTGAGGTAAATGCATGGAATGGTGATGGAATTAGGGGATATGAACAACACTCTTTCACACTAAAATTCATCCCATCTATTTTTTCTTGGTCTCAAGTCACAACCTTGTTGGAAGCTGGAAGCACAAGCCAACCACCATAAATCCAGTATTTGCAAACCCTGTCTGACTCCCATCATCGCACTTAGAATCAACTCGGATCTTAATTCTAGTCATTTTGAATATCACAGGACTATAAAACACATGGTGAAAGAATTGAAATGTCAATGCTATAGTGCGCCTATTTAGAAATTTTATGTCGAATACTAACTGTCTACAATTTGGATGATGCATGAAAGAAGAATAGAAACAAAAGCTTGAAATTACTAAGCTGAATTGATTTCCTTTCAATGCTCGGCATGGAGTTTTCTATTTACCATATAGCATTAGGTCAAAATTGAAGTGGGTATTCTACAAAAATGTTAAAAAAACTTTAGACATCTGATACCTCTACATTCAAGGAGAGGTTTGATGAAACATGCATGAATCCAGACACCATCGTCCGATGTAATCTATGCATCCCTTTATAATGTGAGGTGAATCCTGGCAGGGGTGATTGGGTATCCCTTTTTCACTCCATGAATCAGAGTAATGCACACCAATTTCTCTTGAAACGCCACCATAAGTGCAATGCAACTGCAAAGGATGGCTTCCACTACATACAAAAATGTATTAAAAATTCTTGCCTTCTCCCTCTCCCACTGTTCTCATTGTTATAGAGATATGGAGAGAAATCAAAGGTGGCAATGAATGGAAAATGTTGCTAGCTCTCAGTTAATTTTCACTATGGCCCTCCACAGACTACAATTGCTGCTTTCCTAGTAATATCCTTGCTTCCTCCAAACCATAGGTTCAAATTGCCCTTCCAAAAAACAATGTCCATACCCTTGCAAGAGCCACTAAACATATTATTTGTCATCAATCTATTATTTTTCAGTGCATATGAATCAAGTGAGGGAATGATAAAATGCATTGTTTCCATGTGGGTTTCTCTACATGCACAGGATTCTATGCGATGCCAGGTATTAAATTCCTTAAATATGATAAAATGCATTGTTTCCATGTGGGTTTCTCTACATGCACAGGATTCTATGCGATGCCAGGTATTAAATTCCTTAAATACATACTTTAGGATCTTATACATTTGATCAATTTCGATGTGTTTACGTGTAACACGGTTTACAAAAATGTGATTGAGTGCACATCGTTAATTGGAAAGTGTATTTTATAATTTTCAGTCATATAATTTTTTTTAAACAAAACAAGTTCTATTTTTAATGAATTTGTCTACAATAACGTTGAAGAAATCGAAGTTAAAGATGTTTAGATTACAAAAATTCGTCATTGTGTGTTGTATTTATTGTTTATCATAGCAATGATTTATTTCATAGTGATAGATCCTCAAATTTGGTATACAATGAAGCAAGAGAAAATCATTCTAGCATTTATGGAACCCTAGATTCTGGAGCTTCATTTGTGGAGAATTTCTTGCATTTATGGAACCCTAGATTCTGGAGCTTCATTTGTGGAGAATTTCTTATATTACTATTCCTCAAAAAGACTACGTCTATGCTAGGATAACAGCTTACAATCCGCACTTTCAGTGTTCTAGCTCATGGTTATTCTAAGAATGGCACTAGCAAGTGCCATAACGTTTGAGAAATGGAATACCAAAGTGGTTGAAATACATTGGCACAGAGAGATCAAATTCCTCTTTAAGGGTTGATATCTTTGCTTCCAATGAAAATCTTCAGGTATTATTTTCTTTTATGATGTCTAGGGTTTTTGGTTATAGATAAATTGGACGATAAGAAGGATGGGCTTGACCATCTATCACGTGAACAACCACCATATCACGTGAACAACCACCATTTGCAGGTATTATTTACTTTATTTTTCAGTATCCCCGAGCTTCAACTTAATGAAACTATCATGAAGTTGTTTTCTGGCTGTTTGAATGAGAAGAAGGATGAGCTTAACAATCTATCACACGAATAGCCATTTGTAGGTATTATTTAATTTATTTTTCAGTAACCCCAAGCTTCAACTTACTATCCTGAAGCTGCTAACCCTACTAGTTTTCAGAAGGTAGATTCCTACTAGTGAAATAAGAAAAGTGTTTCCAAAGGATTCTTCATAATCTTTATGTATGGTTACTGGCATCCTTATGACTAATTTTACATTTTGGTTGTCTTCAAGACTTCTTTGTGGACCAAGCAGATACACAAGTGCAAACCATTGATTGTATTAGTAGCTCTAAAAATATTCATGCAGAATCATTACTGCAAACTATTAACGAGGGCTTGAGAGCAGTGGCCCAGGTGGATTGGGATTTTAAGCTACTTGCTTTCTGCCTATGTGAAGTGGAACCTGGAGATGGATGAAGCAGCGAAAAATACTTACTTTATCTTTCTTTGGCCAATTGTCCTTTTCCAATCCTCCTGGTCTCTCTCTTTCTCCTGAACTATTGACTGTAACATTGAATTTCAACACACCTTTTAGCTCGTAGTATTAGACATTGTATCAATCGTCCATTAGTAAAAAAATGTTTGGTATTGAAATATTTTTTTCCTACATTGGATGTTTGTACAGATCCTTGCTTTATTTTGGTGTGTGATGCATGTCAAGTGCAATAGAACTTCTTACTGGACGTGCTGTGGCTTTTCCTTCTCATTGGATTTGATTTATCTTCAATATAGATGTTTGGTCTCTCATTGGTTTTTCTCTACGAAATTGCGAAGGGCGTGTTTCACCCCTAGGTCTAATCTTAACAGTGGGAAGACATCATTGTATGGATGCAATGGGAAGAATGCTATGAAACCATAGGCTAGAATAATCGAATCAGGTAGATTTCTAACGCATGTTTCATTAACCAAAGTGAACCTGCTTGAATGTACAAGCATTGGTTTAGTTGTTTTCCGTCCCTGAGCGACCTCGTCCAAGATTCCCATAGGGAAGCATATTGGACTTTTCACCCCAGCCCGGGAAAGGGCCTGGGTGAATTCGAAAAAGGGTCTCCTAAGCATTGGTCAAGGTGATGCTAACATGATTCGCCTTTCCTTTTCCTTCAGCTAGGAAACCTGGGTGGAAGAACCGAGACCGTCGATCGTGGATACCCACCTGCACGACCTTCGTTGAGAGAAACCTCAATATTCTTAAACATATTCCTCCTCAGCGATTCTCTTCCTAACCTGATCCATTTTTTTTCCATGAGAGACGTGCATTATTGCTTCTTTAGAGCAATGTATATATAGACAACTCTCACCAATATTATTTTGAGAAAATTCTTCTTTCAAATACCCACACCGTCTCTATAAATCATCTATTCGTACAACCAATACATTGGTCTTCCATGATTTTCCATTGCTTTACATTGATCGAACTCTTCCAAGTGAAGGAATAATATCTCATTTTGGATCTAGCTACTTCAAATAATGAGGTTTTGCCACTTTTGTAAATGCGCTTTGTTTGAAGTATTGTGGTCGAGGAATGAGCATTATTGTTTTCTAAGAAGGAAGAAGGAATCAATAACGAGTTCTATGATATCGACCAAGGACGGATAAAGGCCTGTAAATTGACATTTAACTATGCCATTCCCAAGTCACTAGATGATAGGAGAGAACGAAAATTCCATTACTACCATAGAAGCTCACCTCCCTCGCCTGTCTTTAAATACCTGTAACGATATTATAAAACATAGACATTGAGTGATGACCAGAAATTTAATCTAAGCGTCAATCTACCTTCCCGGAAATGGAGATAGATGGAGTGATGAATAGTCGAAAACTACCTTGGGCAAAAGATACGTGGTTGTGTACATTTCAAAGGAGGACAGGTAGTTACACTTTCACTTACACTGACTAAGTCTGTCCACTTTGACTTGTGGTGTTGTGTATTTCTTGCATGCATGACTCCACGTATTTATAATTGGTCCCATGGATTCTAACTGAATGCCACGATCCATTATAAATCTAGTTGAAATTCATGCGCGGGTACTCGAAACAATGAAGAATGTTTCCTTATATAAAAACAGGATGGGATGGGAACAATATCGATCAAATAATGCATACTGGATTTCCAAATTGTTGAACTGCTTATCCCTGTCATTGCTTATTTTAAGATTTGAGAGTCTTTCGAAAGTTACTTTGGGTGAATTTTACATTTCTAAGCGGCAACATGTGAAAAGACCCAATCAGAGAAAAGGAAGTTTTTTTGCATGCGCCGACTGAAGCACATGTAAACTTGTACTTAAAGAAATCTTTTTCTTATGTTAAAATGTTGATATTACATATTCCGATTAACTATATTTCGGTTATATGTTGTGTAGTGCACTCCCGCTATTTATTTCTACGATGTTATATGAATATTTGGTTTCGGCTGGCTGGCTCAGCTGTATAAAACTTCCATCTAAATTAAACGGTACACTACATTACGGTCCGTCGATTAGTCATGATAATACCTCTTTACTTCCACTCTTTGAGACTTCCTTCGTTTATGGAAAACCCTAAATATAATATTTATTGAGAACTGACGTATGTTCGAAACATAACGGGAATTGAAAGTTAGCACTGACATTGCCATTGCATTACCCTAAATATTTGTTGAAATTGTCTGAAAAAAACAGAAGGGATGTTAAGTGTCAGCAATGACATGGCATTGGCTTCATTAAGGCAGTGCATATGGTGTTTTCTAACACAACCGTCTAGCGATTGTGGATGACATTTCCTGATATTCCCAGTTTTTTTATATTTATAATTGATTCGCCACTAGAGGTAGGCTGACGCCCATTTTCTATTTTGCCACCTCATTCATAGATAGTGATGAACTTTCCGATATTCGTTAGTGCACTCAACCTAAACAAAATTTGAAAAAATGTAAACGTTATTGTAAATATATAGTACCTTTAACTAATTTAATTATTATTTTAAGAATATGCCAAAACCAAGAAACCAGGATATAGAGGAGTATTCCATCTATTTATCCAAAATATCGATTTGTAGAATTCAACTTAAAAGATAATATTAACAATTTAAAATTATGTTGGAGGAGCTTAATTCATCTTGTCGACTAGGTCCTCCGCCCGACTTATTGTAAGACATGTCGATAGTTACATCGACCAGAACATGTCGGGTTTGGTCGGTCGGTTGAACCGACAAGCGGTTATATAACTGAATGTAAAGCATATATATAGGTTGGTAAGTCGATCCACGAGATTAACTTAGATTTGTTCTTATATGTACTGTTTTTCATCTTACTGAGTAATAAAAGGCTTGTGTTCTCTCCATCTTATTGTATACTTGCATCTGTATCTTGTGTGCATGCTTATATATAATATGTATCATTGGTAACAATGCAACCTCCTCGACTACAACATTGGTTCCATTGCCGATGATGCATACATAAAGCAATAGCGAGCATGTTCAATGATATCAGAGAAATAGATTAAATATTGGTGGGAGAGAAAGATCGCTAATTACCTACAAAACTATGCGAGAAGGAAAAAGCTAACGATTGCTCAAGCAAGGGAGAAATTCTTTTCTGAGACTCATGAGAAGTTCATAGAATCCATGTCATTCGCATTGAAGAATATTTTGGATGAGAATACAAACAGAGGAAAAGGAGCGTGAATTGATTTTGAATCTGATTAACGTAGGTCATACAAATTTGTCGGAATGGTGCGAGAAGATTGCCAACGAGTTCTGTGAGGAATGTGCGATTGAAGAATGAGTGTTTGTTGACAACGTGCAGAAATGGTTTTTCACCGACCTTACCGACCAATTTTTGTGTTCTTTTCCGACACTCTTGTTCAAGTTCCTGATCGACAAAGGTGCTGCGCATATTGTCGAGACTTGACCCTTGTTGCTTCTACCGCTCCCCAACTCAAATTGTGAAGAAAAAGAATGAGCGTGGAAGAAATTCATACAAGAGCACAAGTGGGAGTATTTCTTGAGCAAATGAAGTCACGTACTTCCCCATTTTCCCAGAGAACTTTGGGTCCGAATTGGGGTGGTATCCAAAGATATTCTGATGGAGTAGATGCATGAATAAGTTCAATGGATGAAAAAGTGACATGACCAGCGGTACAAGATCCAACAGATTCGACAAAGAATGGGCAATGAGTCACAAAATCACTCCAGATATACAGAAGATTGAGCGGGAGAAGAGGTGAAAAAGGTGAGAAGAACTGAAGGATCAGGCCAGTACATTCCAGAAGAAATGAGGATCGGGTATCGTGATAGATGCAGAAGGAAATATGTCGGAGTTGAGTCGAGCCTGAGATGAAAGCAACGTCGATGAAGAACTGTCACTGATGGTGAAGACTTGTGGATAGAGTGTGGTATTTCTATCCAAGTTAATATACCCAAGGTAATAACACCACCTTATCCGCTGAATCTAACTCAGAGTGCCCGAGTGCAGGATATTGTCAAAGAATATCTAGGACTTCATGCTGGTTAATCAGGTATATGGAGTCAGAGAAGTAATGAAGGTGATGAAGTCGACAGATTGTTGATTCATCGACCAAAAGAAGGAAACCGGTTGACTTTTCAGCTCGAGTTTTCCAATATAATGTTTCATCTACTTTATTCAGAGCATGCAGAAGCACCCCCCCTGCCACTATCATCATTGACTGAGTCATTGAGTTCATTGGAACTACCAAGAAGAGGTGAAATCCCCATTGAACATAATTTCACCCGGATTTCGATAGGAGCAGTTGAAGAAAGTACATTTCTGATACCCAACGAACTGGTTGAAGTTACAGACACTGGCAGTGAAGGTAAAGAACTCATTCCCAAGACACATTTGGTGATAGTACCCATTGAAGTTAAATCAGCATGTAGTTTTGTCTCTGATAATAATCCACCGACCCCTCCAGTTGATTTATCGGTCGAAGTAGAATACATGTCACATACGACAGCTCACCTTCCGTTTTACAAGGGTGATGAAGATCCTCGAAGACATTGGTTCATGTGCGAATCTACATGGGTAGCCCATTTAATTACCAGTGAAGAACATCAGATGGATCAGTTTGCTGGCTCTTTAATAAAAAGAGCACTCACATGGTACATGCGCTACATCGATAGAACACCAAATGCAACGAAGGCCAAAATCAAGAAAACCTTCCTATCTTTCTTTAAAAACTCACATGCAAAATACCTAGCTGTCGATAAATTAAAGACAACAATCCAAAGACCGACAGAGACTGTCAAAGAATATGATAAGAGTTTTAAAGACTTCTTGAGCCAGCTGAATTATGACATTGAAGAAAAACTCTTAATCAAATGGTTTGTTGTTGGACTTATATGAAAAATTAAAATGCGCGTCCGCTGGCAGAGTGTCAATTCATATGAAGACACCTTGACGAGGGCTCTGGAAATCGAGATGGATGACGAATATCCTTTGGCACCTGTCGATAGACACATAGAAGAACAACTGGACAGTATGCAGCAATCCATCTGAGATATTAGTCTAAAAGGACTGGAAGTATGGTGTACAAAATGTTGTACTGCAAGACATACAAAAGACTCTTGTCATATGGAGGACTGCCAACAAGATGTTAGACTTGTTCAAAAAGGATGTTTCTATGATATCTATCAAGACTACAACTTACATACTACAAATGACTGCCCATACAATTTGAAGAATAATCAAGCTAAGTGGTGTCAAATTTGCAAAGTCAATACTCATTCTATAGCAGAATTCCATCTGAACTTGAAGAACAAGAAGAATTATCATGAAGTGTACCAAAAAACCTCTGTCGTGCAGTGAAACGACAAAAATGAAAGAAATGACAAATATGACCGAAACTACAGACATGATAGGAATGATCGCTATGATCGGAATGACAGAAACGATAGATAACCAATATACAACAAAAGAAGATATGATCAGCGAAATGATAACTACAACAGATGCGGAGGATACCGATGCCAAAGTCGAGCTCATGGAAATGACATTCAATATTTTCGACCTTGCGGACCTGGACAATGTTTTACTTGCCTCAGTGAGGCACATCGACATGCAGAATGTCCCTATAAAGATCGTACAGATCTAAAATTTTGTACTAAATGTGGAGTAGGCGATCACTTCTTGGAGGATTTCTCTACTATGATTGAGAAAATTTCAAATAAAAAGAATGTTAATGTCTTGTCGTGTGTTCCAAAATATGATGTGATAAAAACTAAGAACATGCAAATTGTAACTAGACAAGGTACTCATATTGGTCAAGACAAACTACAAATAAGCAAAGTAATAAGTAAAGAAGATTATCCTAATCCTACTAAACAAAAATATTTGTTTAAAAATGCATCAAATATTTTCTCTGATTTAGCAGCACAAGAAGACAACGAAGAAATTTGACATGAAGCACTCAATGAATTGGTTAATTTAATCACTAAAGAAGAAGTTGTTGGAAAATTAATTGACTTGTTGCATAACATTAAGAATAAATCTGTCGCACAAAGACAAGCTAAAAACATTTAAATAAAAAAGATAAGAACGATGCCGACCCTCTCGTCGACCTCGAGATACATGGATATCATGTCCGACAAGTCATACTTGATTCTGGATCACAAGTTAACATCATGACTCGTGATACTTGGGATCAACTAGGTCAGCCACAACTTCAAGAATTAGGCATTTATTTGAAGCTTGTTGATCAAGGACTGATTGAACCGATTGGAGTATGGAGATAAGTTGAAACATCTATAAAATGTATCAAGACAAAAGTATACTTTGAGATCATAAATCCAAAGGATGGAGCTAGCTCGTTTCTAGCCCTAGTAGGTTGCCCTTGGGGCCGAAAAATGAAAGCTTCAATTTCACTAGATAAGGGTCACATTAAATTGAAAGGCAACGATCAGAAGGTGACAGTACCAATCTTCCCATCTCAGGGAGAACCATGGTTAGAACCTATGGAGAATGAAAATAATATAAGACAGCTATATCAAGTAAATAACAATGAAGATTATGTTGAACCAAATTCAAGAGGATAACTCTACCTTGGAGATTATGCATCAGTCAAATATAAATTCGACACAGAACTTTATGACTGGAAAATGCAAAACTATGAAGTCTAAGCAAAAGAATGTTGGACAGTCAAAGCCATCTCTAAAAAGAAATTAAATAAATTTTTCTCGATCTCGACCGTTCCAAAGATATTTGAGAGGAAGATTCGTGAATATATGACTCTTACACCAGCGAGGAAATACTCGACACATACTCTGTTAGATTCTCATCATTTAATTCAATATGATCTAGGATCTTAACTGAGAGAACAACATGCACAGCATATCAAACATAAGATACAAGAGACACAAAGCATTTCACTGGAGAAACCATAAAGGAGAAAACCCCTCAACTTCCTCAGAAATAGAATGAGCAATAATACAAAACCCCAAAACAAAGAGATGGTCTCCAGCAACTCCTCCTCCTCCACTTGTGCGCACTTCTCTCTCTCTCACTTGGATGAATGAGTGAGTGAGTGAATGAATAAATAGAGAGGTGCTCCTCTCTATTTATACTTTACTTTCACTTTCCTTTTACCCTAACTGAGTCGACCTCTCCTAGGAGAGTCTAATAACCCCCTACAACCTAACTCTAGGCTGACCCCACTAGGGGAGTCTAATAACCCTATCAAATACAATAATGACCTTCCTGATCAGAGGAATAAAACCTCTCTGTCGGAAGTACAATGACATATGAATACAATATAAAATATACAAGTGAAATATCTTTCAAAGTTACAAATACATTAACACTCCCTCTTAACTAGGAAGGTATTATCTTGACACAGTTCATCAACACAAGTCTTCGTCAGTAGATCATCATCAAGATGGATCATCATCGTCACTGTTGTTTCTATCTTGACCATCAATCTCCAATATACTCGTCATAGTAAGTTCTACAGAGCCATCCCTTTTTCATGTTGGATGTAGGCCTAGCCTCCATGTAGGTCTTCATCATCTCTTTGAGCAAGCCATCAAGTAGGTACACCTCGGGACTTATTATATGCCTTTGCAAAACCGATAAGATCTCTCGGGACTGATTATATGCCTCTGTAAAACATGAAGGAGCATCCCATGAATGATTATATGCCACTGCAAAACCTACAAGATCTCCCAGGACTGATTATATGCCAGTGCAAAACCTGAAGGAGCATCCCAGGACTAATTATCTGCCACTGCAAAAACTGCAAGATCTCCCAAGACTGATTATATGGCACTGCAAAACCTGAAGTAGCATCTCAGGACTGATTATATGCTTCTGCAAAACCTATGTACCCTACTGTCACCTCATCATATTCAGATCATCTCATCATCAACAGAGCACAACCCATATGCACATTACACAGCACTTACACCACCTGACCTGGGAGAACACATCTGCCACAAATCGGGGAAGGCTCTAGCCCTTACTTTTTCACCATGGGAGAACACATCTACCACCATGTGAAAAAATGGCTTCAGCCCTTACATCTACACCATGGGAGAACACATCTACCACCATGTGAGAATGGCTCCAGCCATTACATCAACAACCATGGGAGAATACATCTACCACCATGTCGAAAAATCTTGAAAATTACATATATGACCATGGGAGAACACATCTACCACCATGTCGTAAAATCCCATGTGCATCTGCATCTTCCGGACTCATCACTTTCCCTTGGAGGGAACCTCGATATGAAGTACACCAAGCTTCTCTCTGAATTATTCAAACTTCACTCTCGATAGCGGCTTGGTCAATACATCGGCTATCTGCTCATCCATCGCAACATACTGGAGCTTCACTACTACTCTCTACACCATATCCCTAATATAGTGGTACTTGATCTCAATGTGCTTCAACTTGTCATGGAACACTAGGTTCTCAGACAACTTCACAGAACTCTGGTTGTCGCAATGTATACAAGTCGCGTCCAACTGGATAGCAAACAAATCAAACAGTAGCTTCCTTAGCCATACTTCCTCACAACTAGCCAAACAAGCTGCGACATACTCTACTTCAGCTATACTCAGTGCCACATGGGACTGCTTCCTGCTAAACCAAGAGATCACACCTAATCCCATACTGAAATAACACCTCGAAGTTCTCTTCCTATCAATGGAATTTCCTACCCAATCAGAAACAACATAACCCTCCAGGTTAGTCTTCTGATTTGCATCATACTTGAGGCCATAATCAACTGTACCCTTCAGGTACCTCAAAATATGCTTTGCAGCAATCAAGTGAACATGTCTCGGATCCGTCAGGAACTAGATCAATAATAATGTGTTCACAGCAAAGCAAATATATGGTCTCGTATTTGTTAGGTACATCAAGGACCCATTCATCTGATGATAGATCATGGCATCAACCGACTATGGTGAAGCATCATTCAATAGCTTCAGGTTCGATGCCATAGGTGTGGCCATGGCCTTGTAGTCCATCATCCCGAACCGCTTCAGGATCTCTACTGCATACTTCCCTTGTCCAAGGAAGATTCCATTTGCACTCTTCCACACCTCCATGCCTAGAAATTAGTGCATCATACCCAATTCCTTCATCTCGAACTTGGCATCAAGCTTCCTCTTCATATCAACAATCAACCCATCCTTGCCTGTCACAAACAGGTCTTCTACATATAGCAGGAGTATCACTGGATTGGCTTCCTCAACCTTGTAGTAAAGGTTGGAATCCGCTTTACTCTTGGTAAAGCCCAAACTAGTCAGGAAGTTGTCTATCATGTCGTGCCACGTCTTGGGCTCCTGTTTCAAACCATACAAGGCTTTCTTCAGTTTGCACACA
The DNA here is from genome assembly GCA_027924585.1 of Larix kaempferi. Taxonomy (NCBI): domain Eukaryota; kingdom Viridiplantae; phylum Streptophyta; class Pinopsida; order Pinales; family Pinaceae; genus Larix; species Larix kaempferi. The sequence continues at coordinate 7,719,801 of BSBM01000963.1, read as the reverse complement.
TGAGTCTCCCTGTCATGTGTCTCAAACTCGAGTAGTTGCTCCACATACACTTCCTCTTCTACTACACCATTCAAGAACACTGTCTTGGCATCCATCTGGTGTACCTTCCACTTCATCATTGCAGCCAAAGAAAGTATGTATCTGATGGGAGTGTATCTGGCTATAGGTGCAAATGTCTCTTCATAATCGATCCCTTCCTTATGGGAGAAGCCACGTGCCACAAACCTTTCCTTGTGTTTCTCTATGCTTCCATCTGCAACATGATCGATCTTGTAGATCCATTTGGAAGTCACAACAGACTTCCCTATTGGTCTCGAGACCACATCCCAGACAACATTCTTCATGATCGACCGATACTCCTCGATCATGGAATCCTTTCATTCCTTCCTTTATGTCACTTCTTCATAGTTGGAAGGTTCCTTGTCAATGATGTCGCACAGCAGTGCTACATAACTAGAGAATGCTATTGGTCTCTTTCTTTCTCTATGCATTCCTTCTGGAGCACCATATCTCTCTGCATCTTGAATTGCTTCTCATACCCATGTTTCTTTTCTCTTGTGAGCATTCTTCTCACGTGGTGGATATATAGGTTCTTGTGGGTCTTATACCTTGCGTTCTCCATAGTCTTCTGGATTTACTTCATTCATTGTTGTATCTCAGATCCTGGGAACTTCAATTTCTTCAGTGTCTTCTTCTTGACTTCATAAATCTTCTAGCTGAATCATCGTCACTTGTTCTTTGAAACAAGTCTCTCTTGTAGTACACAATCTTTCCTACAAGTCAAGTTCAATTGCATGATTAGAAACATCTCTTAGTTTTCAGAACAAATTCTTACACATAAAGACATAGGTCATATAGTCATGCAACTATCTTAGCTAATGATTCAACACAACATTCATCCATATCCCGCATTCATACGGTAACTTCCTAGATGCCTTCCACTCTACCAGAACATTGTTTAGAGTGTGCACTACTCCCAACATGTCAACAAAGAGGTTTCATTCTAGATAAGTAGCAATAGAATGTTGTACAGTACCATAGGCCACTTACCCATTACTTGAATATTAGTAGTATCATGTTCATTAATGCAACTTTTCTAACATGCATAATATACATACTAAATCTAGGAACATAAGTATGAACCAACAACATATTTTAAGTAATCAGATATACAAGAAATGACAATTCAAATACTTATCTTTGTTTGGTTGTTGGGTGGACTCCCTCTCAATCTTTGCTTCCTTGCAGGAACTACCGGAGTGTGCTTCCTCTTGATATTTGCTCCTTGTAGGAACTACTGGAGTGTGCTGCCTATTGGTCTTTGCTTCCTTTCAGGAACTACAGGAGTGTATGATAGTGTACACTTTAAACAATGCTAAAAATGGATGAGAGGTTCTTCCATTGATTATTGATCTTTATTGTTTTCTGGAGTCCAACTCTGCAGTAGCTTCTTCTACTCCTTTCATGTAATATTGAAAGTCATATATAGATTCACCTTATGAGGTGGAACCTTCTAAATAAACCATTGTAGCTAGTTACCTTCATTACAATACGTATTCTTCATCGCTTGAAGAATCTTCACTATCTTCTATGGTTCTCTTCCTTGGAGGTTCATCATCCTCTGCAATGTGAGCATGATGTCTTTTCTTGTTGTTGTTCTTCTTGTGGCAGCTGCTTTTGTTTCTGGGGCAATCTCTGGAATAGTGTCCCTTCTCATCACAAGTATAACATCGAATGTGAGAAAGATCTCTCCTGGGTCCTTCAAGGTTCTCCCTCTGATTCTAGTGGTGGTGTTTACCCTTCTCGTGATGAGGATGCTCCCTCTTGTTCTTGTTCTTCCTGGTGTGTGATGTGAGAGCCTAGTCTTCATTACCCATATTTTCTTCTTGAGCTACAATTCAAGCTTCTTCCTGCGAGCACTCCTCCCAAAACCTACTGAAGGTGATCAACTTTCATCTCACACAGATTTCTTGGATGAAGGAATCCCATGACCCAGGAATACCATTCAAGGTGGTCATCACTATTTCCCCAGTATCTATATCTTCTCCTATAGCTTCAAGTTGTTCTTTTATCTAATAGGCCCTTGTAAATTAAGATTGCATGGTCTCTATATTTTGAATCTTCACATTCTTCAATTGGTTCTACAATGTCATCTTTTGATTTATATTATTTCCTTCAAACAGCTTGGTCAAGGAGTCAAACATCTCCTTGGGTATGTTTAGAGAAGACACATGTGGTATGAGATGTTCTTTGGTAGAATATGCAATAATCCTCTTGGCCTTGACCAAGTTCTTCTTATGTAAGGCCTTAGCCTCATCTCCCTCTAGAATTGGATCCTCTTCATTTATGTAGGTGTCCAATTCATTCTCTTCTAGGATTAACCCAATACTATACTTCCATGCTCAGAATTTATCAGCCCCTTCAAGCTTATCCTCAAGCTTGGTGTGGTAATACATTTCAAAGATTACTTCAAATGGAAATAGAAAAGTTTTAGGTCTTACCACTTGACTTGTTGAATCTGGATCTGGAGCTGACTAGGGTTTGTCAGAGAAACCCTAAAAATTCAAAATTGGAATTTGAAACTTCTGTCTAGATAGGGAGATGCAATCGACTGAGGTGAGAAAGATGGTGTGCTTAGATTTTGAAAACTCCAAAAATTGACCCCTCAAAAGTGACCTATGAATTTCGGATTTGTAGTTACTGTCAATTTCTGGTTTTCTGGTTTTTCTGGTCCAAAAGTCAAACTAGGGTTTGACAAATCCTGGGGTTCTACCCAACCAAAAAGTTTGATCTTGGTCTCTAAATTTCTATTTTGCTGAGGAGAGAAATCTTGTGCTGAGAGCATTCCAAAATTCCTCTTTTGTCAAAAGCCCTAATTTCCCATAGTAGTGACAAGCCAAAAACTGAAAATGCTCAGAATCAAATTCTGTTTCGACAGAAAGATGCGCCTTCCTTAGGAGAGTTAGCCTAGCCTCTTTTTGTTGATGATCTGTTGAGAGAGACCCAAAAATTAAGAATCCATAGCTTCTGCAGCTGCACAATGTCTTCTTCTCAGGTTAGCTCTAATACCATGTTAGATTTTCATCATTTAATTCAATATGATCTAGGCTCTTAACTGAGACAACAACATGCACAACATATCAAACATAAGAGACAAGAGACACAAATAATTTCACCAGGGAAACCATAAAGGAGAAAACCCCGCAACTTCCTCAGAGATAGAATGAGCAATAATACAAAACCCCAAAACAAAGAGATGGTCTCCAGCAGATCCTCCTCCTCCACTTGTGCGCACTTCTCTCTCTCTCACTTGTATGAATGAGTGAGGGAATGAATGAATAAATAGAGAGGTGCTCCTCTCTATTTATACTTTACATTCACTTTCCTTTTACCCTAACTGTCTGACCTCTCCTAGGAGAGTCTAATAACCCCCTATAACTTAACTTTGGGATGACCCCACTAGGGGAGTCTAATAACCCTATCAAATACAATAATGATCTTCCCGATGGGAGGAATACAACCTCTCCTTCATAAGTACAATGACATATGAATACAATATAAAATATTCAAGTGAAATATCTTCCGAAGTTACAAATACATTAACATACTCCTACGCTGTGATATAAGGAACGAGAATCTCCATCAGTACATGTCGAAGAAGTCTCAAAACATGTCGAAGAACAAGGGATATTGCAGAGTCTGGTCGAGACCTTTATAGGGAAATCTGCAAGATGGTGGGACACACAGCAATTGAGACTCCAAACATGGACTACTGCATCAGCATACTTTGTCTAGAGGTTTGGAGGAAAGAAATTGACATCCCAAGAAGAAATCCCGATTGTCACACAGGGACAAGATCCTGAAGCTCATATCGACAAGTGCGAAAGAGAATGGAGAAGACCGGGTTATAAAGATGAAAGAGTTTGGCCACATTTCTTTCCAAACATGCTCAACGACTTGCCAAATAATTGGTATAAGATGGAAGAAGCAATAGGTGAGAATTTCATGTGGAAAGAACTCAAAGAAAATTTCATCAAAGACTTTCAATTTTCTCGAGAGGAGGATCAGCTGATTGAGGCGAGCAACCAAATAAAAAATTTTATGCAACCAACAAAAAATGCAATAACGGCAGAAAAGAATCCATTTTCCTGGTGAATAGTTTTCTTCCATAACATTCAATCAAAATAAATCTAGCACTAGGCACGACTTCGTTTAGAAACAGAAAGAATAGACGGAAAGAGTTTCCAATGGATAGAAGATCATCCTGCTATGTCGAAACCAGTCAAAACAACTTTCAAAGTGGAGACCACGGAGAAAGAAGAACCAGAAAGATTATGAGAAAAAAGACTTTCCGCCAGCATTCACGCAGATGAAAGAAGGCGAAAGACCAATCAATGACAACCGAGCTCTAGAGTGGATGGATGCTAAATTTAAAGTCAAAGAAGTTGATATATCTAATGACGATAGACCGAAAATGGCAAGAATTGGAGATTACTGGAATGAAGAAAAAACTACAGAGATCACCAGCCTCCTTAAATAATTTCAGGATGTATTCGCATGCGATTATAAATACTTGAAAGGGCTTGTATAGGATATGGGAAAAATGAAGATCGATATCAAACCAGACGCCAAGCTAGTGAAGAAAAGACCTTACAAAATCGCGCATAAATATAAAGAAATTGTCAAGAAGGAGATTGATAGTATGCTTGCAGCAGGAATCATATATCCTATTTATCAGTCAGAATGGGCGAGCCCAATGGTCGTCTAGCCGAAGAAGCATGACCTGACATGACTGTGAATTTGTGTCAACTTTCGCGAATTGAACAAAGTAATACTCACTGACCCTTTCCCTACTCCTTTTGCTGACAAAATCATTAGTGAAGTTGCATGGCATGAGTGATATTCATTCACAGATGGGTTTTCCGAGTACAACCAAGTACCTATTTCGAAAGAAGATTAGAAGAAGACCATGTTCATGTGTGAATTCAGATCATTCATATAAAGTCATGCTTTTTGGACTGAAGAATGCTCCAGCTGTCTTTTATCGTAATGTCGTCAAAGCTTTTCAGGAATACATATACAAAACTATGGCTGTCTATTTTGATGATTGGACAATTTACTCCATGCTGAAAGACCACTGCAAATGGCTTTGGTTAATGCTTGAATGTTGTTGACAAATCCAACTATCGCTGAACATAAAGAAATTTATTTCCGTGACTCCTATTGGAATATTATTGGGTCACGTAGTATGTAAGGAAGGCATCAAAGTCGATTATGCAAAGATTAAGATTATTCTCGACCTAAAGCTACCAGTTAATTATAAGAAAGTACAAATCATGTTGGGACACACGAGATACTATAGAAAGTTTATCAGACATTATTCCGACATGACGTGTCCCTTGGATCAATTATTGAAAGAAAATAAAGAGTACAAGTGGATTGATGAGTGCAACACTTCATTTGACTTCCTGAAGAGAAAACTTGTCGAAGCACCCATTCTTCGATTCCCGAACTGGTCGATTAAGTTTCATGTTCATATCAACGCATCTGGCATAGCTATCGGCACAATATTGATACAACCTGGAGATGATGGAATGGATTACCCTAATGCTTTCAGCGGTAGGATGCTAAACAAAGAAAAGATAAATTATTCCACAACAGAAAGAGAAGCATTAGGCATGGTATTTGCACTGCAGAAATACTGTCACTACTTATTGGCCAATCCCTTTGTCTTCTACATTGATCATCAAGCATTGAAGTACTTAGTCAATAAGACATTGCATCATGGAAGATTATGTCGATGGTTATTATTATTCTAGGAGTTTGAATTTGAAGTCATAATTCGACGAGGGAAGGCAAATGTCGGACCAGACCACTTGTCACGAATTGACACTAGAGAAGAGACGACAGGAATAGAAGATGATCTACCAAATGCACACCTATTTAGAATTGAATTTTTCCCCTTGAAACTTGGAGAGATTGCACAATTACTAGAGGATGGACAAGCTCTAGAAGGAATGCAAAAAAGAAAAATAATATTCTTGCAATGAAAGTTGCACCTTACACACTTATCAATGGATTCCTTTATAAACTTGTCCTAGACGACATACTCCGACGATGTGTGCTTGAACACGAGCGACAATGTATACTTTCGGAACCACACTATGGACTGGTAAGAGGACACTATCACACTGACATCATAGCAAGAAATATTTTGCAATCTAGAATTTGGTGGCTGAAAGTTCATAAAGACTGTCGAGATTTTGTAAGCAAATGTGATATATGTCAATGAATGGGTCGACCTCTACCAAGCACAGAAATTCCCCTTGTTCCCGTAAATCCAAGTCAAACATTTGAAATGTGGGAAATTTATTTTATTGGACCTTTCCCAATACTTGGTAGAAGAACAGGTGCACGTTATATCATCACTGATGTGGAATATGTCACAATATGGACAGAAGCAGAACCGGTCGAAACATGTTCAAGTGAAGTAGCTGCCAAATTCATACACGAAAATATTGTCACACAATTTGGATGCCCACTTACTTTGATCAATGACAAAGGTACTCACTTTGTCTGTAGAACTATTGACACACTTACAAAATAATTTCCAATTGAGCATAGAATAAGTACGTCTTATCACCCACAATCAAATGGCGTCGTTGAAGAATTCAACAAAACACTTACTGAAGGGTTGAAAAAAATGTGCAACATTGATAAAGATGATTGGGATGACAATATACCTACCATACTATGGGCATACAGAATGACATATAAAAGAACGACGGTTCAGACTCCTTTTACACTAGTATATGGTCAAGAAGCTGCCGTCCCCTTGCACTTTCGACAACAAGCTCCAAGAATTGTCGAAGTTTTACATATGGATGTTGAAGATGCAAGAAAAGAACGCCTTGTTCAACTGTCGAAGCTCGATGAGACCTGACAGATAGAGATACAACACCAAAAATACAAAAACTGTAGCAAAAAGCATGGCATGATAGAAATATCAAGCATAAAAATCTATCAGTTGGTGATCTAGCATTGATATATAATAGTCACGTTAAGGGAAAACCAAAGAAGTTGCAAACATAATGGATGGGTCCATATATTGTCAAGAACATCAATCCCAACGGGTCATTCCGAATGAAAATGCTACAGGGGAGTGTTTTCAAGAAACTCGTTAATGGCGCCCGACTAAAGAGATACAAGGCATGAAGCATTAAAAAAAAATGGTTATAATCAACTTCAGAGAGAGACATTATAAGCAATATTTCAAACAACAAGAGGTATAAAATTCACAATGATGAGAGACTGGAAGACTAATTCTGGAAAAAGTAATGAACGAAGTTGTAGAGAAAAGGACAAGACACGCGACCGACGAGATGACAGACATCGAACGGAAGGATCAGACCGACGAACACAGGATAGAAGAATCCCTTGACATGAGAGACCTATTGTTGGCCGACATGACATGACTGGAACCGTGCACCGACATCATACTGGATAAATAACTAAGAAAAGCAATCATGAAGGCCGACAAGTAGAAAAGAAGAGTCGAAGTGCGCCCGATGAGGAGCCGACAACTTGTCAATCAAATTTAATGGCCTCGTCAAACCAACAATCAATGTGGCCATCTACTTCACATTCACCCGTGCCAAGCAATTCTGTTATAAATACAGGGCTCGAGGACTCTTGGATATTGTTTTTCCAAGAGCTTGAACTCCAAAATACATAGCCATCCAAACTATTCGAGCCGTTTCTTGAATCTGAGAACCCTGTAAACACAATGGTGCCAAAGAAATCTCAGGTGACAACTAGCTCAGTAGCAACTAAGGTCAGGGAGCTCGAGAAATCCATTTCACCACTTGAAACACGGCTGCAGGTCATCCGGAATGCCAAGTTTTCAAATCCACAATGGAAGAGATTTTGGGCTGAAATACGTGATTGGGGAAAAGAACAAAACGGTCCATGGAAGGACGAAGCACAGAAATTGCGGAACGCCACTATTCTACAATACATTCACGCACCTCTGCTAGACAATTTCGGTTGCTTGAAAGACATTATAGCTTAGTTTATAATAAGCAGGTACCACAATGGAAAATTATATTTCGATGTACCTGTAGAAATAAATGGTGCACTCATTCATCATATTACAGGCCTCTCAAACAAAGGTGATGATGTACCAATGTGCCCAAATCCAGAATTGGTCAAAGAATTCACAGGCACAACTATCGGTAAAAACTCCAGAGGGCTAATGGTGAACCATTAATTTATGCTAACTATAAAATCGTTGTGAGAGTTGTATCGACAGCTCTATCAATCTCTGGTCGAGGCTCTGATCTTAATCTCGACATGTTGGAGGCAATCCAAAATATGGTGATGCAAGGCAAGGTATACAAATGGGTTGAACACTTGTCTGACATCATCAAAACCATATTCTACAAATGCCAAGAAGAGGGTGCAGGCATCTGATATCCATCCTTGATTATTTGGATTTCTATGGCTCACCTTAGGAAGATAGGGAAAAAGGACTTTGCAAAAGACAGAAACTTACTAATGGAGAATTTATGTTGTTTTACACCTAGAGGAAGTCGGCTTGGACCTTCGACTGTCAAGCTTTGGTTGGAAACTTGGTTCCAAAATCATAAAGTCCGAACAAAAATATGGAGGGTGCCTCAAAACATCCGACGAAGTATACCTCCGATAACACATATCCAACTGACGTTAGATCACACCTTGGCCTGGTATTTGCAGGGTGCAACAGGCGCGGCGGAACCACTTGAATACTATGCTTTAGCCAAGGAAGTATTCAAAGAGCTCAGCAAAATGTCAAGCACAAGAATGGATATTCCTTCCCAGGCACGAAAATTTGACTTAACCATAGTCGAACCATTGACAAATGCAGAGAAGGAAGAGGATTATGAGAGCTGACTTTATACAAATACTTTCACCCTCCGAGGTGAGCCAATTGTCAAAAAAAAAACCCTCGCAATCACAGTGATTGCACCTCAATCCCCCCTAGAGACATTTGAACACTCAGATGAGAGCACTCAATCAGATAATCCAGAATATGTTCTCACCAATGAAAACATACAACAGTTAGCAGAAGAAATTTCTAAATCCCAACAACAAAGAAAGTCCAAGACACAGGGAAAAGGAAAAAGAAAGTTTGTCATTTGAGAACCAATGGAGGAAGATGAAGATGAACTCTATGATAGCATAACTCAGATTTTAGCCAAAGTTGCTAAACTCAAAATACGTATCAAAGACTAGTTTAAGAAATTCATGGAAGAGGACAATTCCTGCAGGAAACCAACACCACAAAAGAAATTTAAGATTACGGTCGAACCCCATGTCGACCTAACTCAAATCCCCCCTCCACCATCCCCAACCATTGTGATGGAGGATGAAATTCTTCCTGCAATTCCAGCATCCATTACACTTGCACCTAAAGCAACTCTTAATATTCCAGATTTAGTGTAGACCCTTCCCCTTCCACTTCGACAGAAGATCCAAGATGACAATGATCTAAACCAGTTCATATCCTAGCTTCCTTCCCTATTTCCTAGGTGGCGTGACCTTGTGACTAAGAAATCGGTCCTCGTCGATTCAAGTTTTTCAACCTATTACCCAATGTGTCCACATCCGACTTCCCATCCCCAACTAGAACCGCAACACCACAAGTGATCGAAATGCATCAAAAAAGGCTAGAAAGAAACCCTGACCTGACTAGTAATATTATTAGTCGAGAAACCAGATCTTTCATATCCTTTCCATTCATCCTGACGATGCAAGACCCCTCACCTCCTCGACATGTATTCGACCCACTATAAGGTCTACCATAATTCGATAACCTTTTCGACGAAGAAACAGTTACCCCTGAACTCTTGTCACCCCTAGTCAGTCTGGTTCTGTCTGGTAGCCCCGAACCCCCTCCACCTCCGCGAGTATATGAATTTTTGTCTTCGCCATCGACCGTTTCACCCTCGGCACAAGTTGACCCTAGTAATACATCCCCTACCCCTACTAACGAAACCACACTAAATACATCAACTCAATAGATTGAAAATCCAATAGAAGTAGCCGACACAGCCGCTACAGAAGAAACAGATATAGCATCACCAGAGAAATCCATACCAACAGAACCTGACACAGTAGCTCCAGCATAAGACAAAACTTCAACACAGGAAGAAACAAGAACAGAATCAACACCATCCAGCTAAGCACAAACAACACAGGTTGTCGCCACCATACCAGCAGATGCAAACAAATCACCAATAGTAGCGGATCAACAAAAAGAACCAACACCACTGAAAGAGGCTACAGATAAACCACAAGCAAAGAAAATGAAGAAGCAACGAAAAAGAAGATACACGACAGAAGCAAAGGCAACATCAACACCTTGATTATATTCAGTAAGAAAGTTTCCTTTCAGTTCATCTGGACCAATTCGGACCAATTTCTACATATGATCAAGAAGAAGCAACATAGGAGGAACTCGGCCTGCTTGCAGATGCTATTATCAGAGAACAGAGACATAGAAGAACTGAAAAATCAAGAGCTCATCCAGACACTGCAAGAGGAGAAAAAATTATTTTTGGCTAAGTGTCAGAACTTAGTGCAGCAAGTCGTCCCACTACTGTTGAGCTCCGATGCGACAAGTCCACTTGACCAAGCATACCAACTCTTTGAAAGTGTCATGTCGACATTGCAAGATGAATTAGCCAAGAACCGATGTGACCAGGTTGCAGAAACATCAACTTTGATAGCAACTCAGTATATAGCATTCACAGAGGCCCATAGCCTACTCACATAGTATACCCAGGAAGTTGCCACAATTGCCAAAGTATTGAGAAATTGGTATACTCATTGTGGACAAGTATTTAAATAATTGCAAGGGACATGTAAGGTACTCAATACACTGCACCTTCAATGACAGACCGCCAACGAGACACTTCTTCAATCCGTCGATGCACAGATTATCCTAGAAAATATAAAGCTGGAAAAACTGGAAAAACATGAAGAACAGTGGATGAGACAAGCACGCACTAAACTCTTGAAACTTGAAAACATCCAACCATATCTTCAAATACTACTTACCGCTTCCAATGAAAAAAATCAACCTCTTCGGCCACAACTTGATCCATCTACAAAACAAGTCGACACAAGGAAAATCGAAAGTTTGTCGAGCTTAAATTCATTAACCATAGACATTCAAAATATGTTGCACACTTGGGAATACTTTCAGCACCATTTGTTTGTCTCTGTCGAAGCCATTGTGGAAGTCTGTGTCCAGCAACAATCAGCGTCCAACTCCATTTTTCAATAGCAGTAACATCTACAATTATTTTTTCTTGCACAATTGACAATTTTTGCATCTCCTCATTTCTTCGGGACGAAGAAATATTTTGAGGTGGGGGAGATGTTGGAGGAGCCTAAGTCGACTTGTCGACTAGGTCCTCCGCTTGACTTATTGTAAGACATGTCAATAGTTACTTCGATCAGAACATGTCGGGTTTGGTCGATCGGTTGAACCAACAAGTGGTTATATAACTGAATGTAAAGCATATATATAGGTTGGTGAGCCGATCCATGAGGTTAACTTAGATTTGTTCTTATATGTATTTTTTTTCACTTGCTGAGTAATAAAAGGCTTGTGTCCTCTCCATCTTCTTGTCTAATTGTATATGTATCTTGTGTGCTTGCTTATATATAATATGTATCACTAGTAACAATGCAACCCCCTCGACTATAATAAATTACATACAAATTCGCAAATCTAAAATCGCGTGCATTCTTATAAAATATTTTAGCCTTAGATTTTATCTTAATTTTCATAATTTATTACATGTTATACTTTCGAACACAAAAAGGAATTGGATTTCGCATATTATTCTTTAACGTGATGAGATTAAATTTTGTAACTTAACACATGTTATACTGTTATAATTATCCTAAAAGAATTAGATTTCTTAGATGATAACATTAAATTTTATTAAAATAATGAAAATGAGTGTTTTTATATATCTTAACTTCATCGTTTTTTAAAACACTTCACACATTTTCAAGCAGTACCTAGCACCACTAATTTTCACTATCTTTTTAAAAGGCATTTAAGAAAAAGTATATTAAAATAATAAAATTAAAAAATTGAACTTTATTTATTAAATTTGATAACACAAATTTCATACTTACTTTAAAACATATTTGGTATTTTTTCAGTAATACTTTCCATTAATTTTAAACTTAGATCAAGTAGAGTTATGATATTAGACTTTAAATATAGATTTTTTTGACAGCAAAGACCCTTATACTTTCCATATTATCTTTTAGCTAACACAACATAGAATAAATGCTATAAGATATTTTCTTATTAGTCCTTGCATTTTCATTAAAGCGGTCAATTGATCAGATGGATTTGTACTGACCAATTGATCATTTTCTAGTCTTGTTTCGCGTTATACAGGCAAGTGCTTGATATTTAGCATGATAGTTGGTTTCTTCCTTTGTCCTTCTGATGGCAATACGTTCTCCGAGCATCGCCCTGCTCATGGTACCACTTCCCATGTTACCAGCGTCCCCCAACATACTATAATTTTTCCAAGCATCCGAGAAATTATCATTTCCTCGTAGAACTACACCTGGGTTATTATGAATATTTCTTGGTTGTTGTAATGATATAATTTCTTCAGGCATCCGAGACATTATTATTTCTCGGTAGAACTGCACCTGGGTTATTATCAAGATTTCTTGGTTGTTGTAGATTTGAATTGAATTGAAGAAAGCCACCTGTTTTGGATGAGGCTGGGTATTAAAGTTTAGTTACCTGATACGCAGATCCTGGAGAGTTGGCATTGTGATTTCTATTGCAGGAAACATTGCAACCTATTTGGCATGCATCTTAATATAGTCCAAATTGCATGGTAACCAGGTGTCTCATCACATCAATCCATAATGCTCACCGAAATCCAATAACTCATCGATCCATGAAAACTAAGAATTCCAGGGTGGAATTAGACTAGGTTTGAGTGTGGTTGTCCTCTGTCATTTGTTTGGTAGCCCCTAGATTCCCTCTAGCTACCTTTATTTTTGGCGGTCCCGAATCAGCTTGTTATTCCAATCGACCTGGAAGGTACATTGGGTGGGTTAATGGCTCTCGAACTTAGTTATATAGTCATGAATCAACAAGCTCTAGATCTTAATATACATCTATTACTTCTGCATCACTCCCAAGAAGAACATGCTATGCCTTGCAAGCTATCGATGTGGACCTATAAGGGTGCATATAGCTCTTCGATGGCTAGATCAACTGATCTAAGATAAATACAAAAATCCTATTGCAGAGTAAATGTAGGACTTGGTAATTTTGCTTTTAGTTTTGGCAGGGACTAGAAGCTTGTTGGCCGGATTTACTGTCGGTGGCCAACTTAAGGAAAAACAATCCACACAAAGAGCTTAGCACAACCTTGTTTATGTTTGGAATAATTGTTTCTCACAGGATTGAGGCCCTGTTGCCTTTCTGATTTTCTCTCTGAATAGAGTCTCTTGATGATCGTAAGTGTCAATTTTTCTATTTCAAATATTGAATAACAGAAAATATTAACTTAATGAAAACCTAGCTCTAATAACTATCCTAACTATAAATGGAAAATTTAGTAGTTGCTAAATCTAAGCTGAAGTTAATTTTCCCTAATACCTACTTCCCTATCCTGGCCAGGAGCATAAATGAGAGTATGATTTAAAGTCTGAATATTATTGCTAGATAATATTTCAAACTATAGAGATCTCTCTAAAACTGAAACACAACCTATAACATTCCACAAGAAAATAACAATTTCTGTAAAATGGTTATTACTGTAATTTCAAACTAAAAATCAACTAATACTAACTATCATGCAGATTCGAATGTATGGAAAGAATATAGTTACACCTTGTTATGTATCTTTAGCAAAGTAAACATACATCTAGGAGCAACCAAATATTAATTTAAACAAACCATAAAATAATAGGAATAGCACCCCATTACAATAACATTTGAATAAATTGACATAAATCCAAAAAAAGCATGTAAGTTCAAATTCTTAATAGATAAATTCTACATATGATAACCAAGTATATATATATATGCAGATAACAAGAAAATACAGAGAAAGATCCAGAGATAGATATAGTATGAAAATATGTATATGAAAACTTGATCAAAGTCTCCAAGTAGTGCGATAAGATTGGTCTTTAGAACAATTCAGAAAACACAAAATTAAGCAGAATGTTAAACTATAACTATTTTAGAACTCTTCGTCAAGTATTCAGAACTCGAACCCCCTATTCTGTGACTTCACTTATGTAATATAGTAATCTCTCAAATACCTAACATTAAATCTACCCTAGCCACTATGACCATGTGGACTACTCATAGGATGCTAAGAGAATTTAGCATGATATGAAGCATCTTTCCTTAACAGGTGTTTGAAATTGAATATGGAATCTCCTTTGGACTAAATAATTCTTGGGCCAACTTCATAGTAAGGAAACAAAAAGAGGAAACATACTTACTGGACAGTGCCATCAATGCACCACCTTGATGGAAATCATTACTAAATTCGAGATTCCAGCAACTGCTTTGGTTGAAAATAGGAGGAGTAACCCAAATGTAGATAAGAGAATGTATATCTCGCCATGGATGCAACATCAAGTATCAGATGGAATAAAAACAGACATGTATCAACCCTTTTTGAAGATGACAAAACAACGCTCCGATGCTAATCCAAAATGACACCTATAATAATTCAAAATGAAGATTAGCAATCAAGGTGTTAAAGATAAATGAAATAATGTTAAGGATGCCTACAGAATCTTCGATTCTGTAGGTATCCTCATAACAGCACTTGTAATTAAATAAAAAAGTTTAAAGAAATGAATAGCATTACCTGTAGCAGTCGATATTTAGACTCATGTTAAGAAACACAAATTCAACCATCAAATACAACATTCAACTGTTTGTGAGCATTAGGGCTTCTTGGACGATTCGAAAGACACTTGGACAGGTGTATTCCTCCTAGCCTCAATCAATTTCACTTTGAATTTCAAAACCCTATTATTTCTTATTCAGTTATGCTTAATTAGCCTCTGGTTTTTCAAGAACAGAGTTTTCCTGAGGGCCTTATATTTATCTTTCTTACCCTTCATGTGATTCCATTTGTCAACCCATGTAGCCAGCTCACTTTTAAAATTTACAATTTCCTCCCTGGCTATAGTATTAATCAGCTGGGCTTCTTTGAAGTCAATTTCTAAGGATGAAATTTGGAGAGCTTGAGATGTGGAGGAAAATTCCTCTATGGCTTTTGCATTTGGTTCATAAACCATCTCATTAACTTTAACAGGTTTTTGGTTGACCTCTTGGTTTGACTGAGGAGAATGGTTTGAATGCTGAGCATTCCTAGCCCTTATTTCGGAAGTGGAATCATATAAAAACTTTGGATCTACGTGGTCCACCAAATCGTTATTTTGTTGAGGCTCAAAGGAATCACTAAGTTCAACAATAGGGGGATTCTCTTCATGTAATTTTTTCCTTCCAGAAGGGCCATTGTCATGCTTCTCATTGTTCTACGAGTCACCCTTTCACTCATGGCCCGATTGGTCTATTCTTCATCTTATGGGAAACTAATTTTTTGGATCAAACAATGGAATTATAGGTCAGGGTTATCCTCATTTACCAACGGTTCATCTATTACCATTCGGGAACATTCACATTTCACCTCAGGTTTGTCTTCACATGGGGTTTTAACAGAGCTCGGTTCATCATCTTCATCACTGGTTCCATGGCTGGGATCTTCTAAAACAAACCCCTTGCGTTTTCGTTGAGTCCTCGACCTGCGACGAGGCCACTCCTCATTAACCCTGAAACCATTCCTCATGAGGAACGAATCCCAATTATCACCCAACTCGGTTAATTGATGTGAAACTAACATCTTAATTAATCCGTGATAGAAGAGACTCCTTTCTTTATCAGCTGCATTATTCTGAAACGAATAAGCCATCTTTTGGAGACTATTAAGGAAATAAAATGGCATATTGATAGGGTGGCCTTTAAATACAAGCAGTAACCTAAGATGGTATAAGTGAGTTTGTGAATAACATCGTTCACAGGTGATGTACCTGATTATTAGTTCGAGAAGGGACCACCATTGTTTCTTGACCATGCATGAAGGAAGCCCATATTTAGACTCTACTTGTTGGTTCGCCTCAACCATGAACTCTTTCCATTTGTGACTCTTCATATGCTTCCCCTTGAACCACCTTTCACTAGTTAATGGTAACCCTATCACTTGAGAGATAAGCTCTTCTATCAGGTGAAGCTTGACATCACCAACACGAACTTTCGAGCCATCAAATGATGAAGTGAATGCTATGGTAATAGCTACATTAAACCCTGATAATTTCTGCAGGAATGGAAACCAACCTGCTTATGTTACTTGCTTGTCACATTCTTGACAAAGGTCTAAGTATTCAATCCCACAGAGTTCGAATCGGGAAACAAAATCCATAAGGATGAAGTTGATTTCAAGAAAAACATACAGTTTGAATATTGGAGCAGAGGGACAAAACCGATTTACCTTTGAACCTTACAAATTTACCAGAATTACAACTGACCTCATATGTTTTAGGTATGGAAAGCACTCAAACATGCTTCAGGTGTGTAGGGTAATGAGATATCTAAGCTGCAAGAGGTTTATCGATATAAAAAAACACTAACTGTGATGATTGATGTGAGGAAGATGACATACGGACCGTAATTATGTGTGACAGTTGTATCACTATCAAAAATCAAATGACAACGTATAATGTTGGTCATATGAAAACCCTACCCTTACATGTTTCATACTTGTTCTAAGATCAGAAATCCTTGCTTATTGATTTGATCAAAATGATAGAGCTAGGGTATCGACCTTATATAAAAGTTTTGATATAGTGATCTACAATCATCGAGACGCTCTCCAATGTAGAGTGATAATCAAGATCAAAAGATGGAGCGAATAAGTGAACATCATAATTTTATGGTTAGCATGATGAAAATATGATGTTAATACATTATACTAAGATAACCATAAGCATATTCAAACCTCAAGATGACTTTACTTTTGACCGAAATGAAAATGTGAATAGATTGAGAGCAACGAAATGACACAAACTGTTACCAATAAGTTTGAGTAATAAAAACAATTGACGTAATGCCTTGTATAACCATGGTTTATATCATCAATTTAATCTTCTGAATTTATGAGCTGCAAAAATTCCACATCTATCACTATTCATTCAACCAAATTAATCAAACAGAGATATGAAGTAGAGTAAAGATGATCAATCAAAATTGATACCATTAGTGCTTTCAATTCTTATGTTCAGATCAAGATACTTACTTTATTGGGAGTACCTTCAGAATCAAAGATTCTGAAGGCACTCCTAAAATATAATTTTTATAAGTGTGATAAGGACATAATCCTCAACATTAGTCATGATTGAAATATTGCCTAGAAGAAATAAATTGGATTGAGCTCAAATTGGTCAGGAGGGTGTTGCTTGCCAACAAAGCTCTACTTCCATCTTCCTTGTTATGAATAGAAATGATGGTTATGTAAATCAATATTGTTATTACTTTTATTAATTAATATACTTATTACTTTAATTATTGTTATATAATTATATTTAAAATTTATTTAATAAATGTTGAATTTAATTTATATTATTTCCTATTCACATAAATCTAATAATGTTTACTAAATTTGTTTAGTGGGAAATAGGTTTTTTTTATGTGCCAACCAATAAATTATTGTAACGACGTGTACTGTTTTCTTAATATTCAATAAAGATTTAATGGATAATATATACACATTTAATATGAAAATTAACAATTTATTTAATAATTCGTTGATATAAGTAGAAAAGGTTTAAGTATAATTTTTTTTATGTGGTTGTCTACATAATTCTTAAACACCAGGTAGGAAAAAAACTGCTATGCAACTCTGAAAAAACCCTAGGTTGATTTATGATTCCATGTCTGAGCAGTGGGGAGGGAGAGGAACTCCCTCCTTTCAAAATGTCATTCTGCAACCTAGAAAAACTGTCGGGAGAATCTCGGACCTTGTAGCTACAAGACCCATTGTAGGGAAAGCACATGTATCGTCGGCAGCTCAGAATGATGCAGGCCTAGAACTCGCAGCTGAGAAAAGTACTTGGTGGAGATTAGACTTTTCAAATGTGGGATCCTCTGGAAAGTCAACAGAAGAAGGAAACATTGCACCAATTGCTAGCAAGGACCCTTCAACACCATAAAATGAGACTTTGTAGAACTTGATCACGAATGAGAGGGGTAGCAAAAAATAAAACAATGGCTTCCTCCCAAGGACCAACTCTATCCCCAGTCTTGAAATATCCTCAAATAAGATTGGTGAATGCAGGAAATACATGCGGGACCATTCCCTAATATGCAAATTCATGGTATTTTGGCCCAACAAAAAATATCCTTTCAAGAATGGATTTCCCACAAATGGAATCCAAAAGGGGATATAAATTTGAATACCAATAAGTTATTATAACGATGTGTAATGTTTTCTTAATATTCAATAAATATTTAATGGATAATATATAAACATTTAATACGAAAATTAACAATTTATTTAATAATTCATTGATATAAGTAGAAAAGGTTTAAGTATAATTTTTTTTTATGTGGTTGTCCACATAATTCTTAAACACCAGGGAGGAAAAAAAACTGCTCTACAACTCTGAAAAAACCCCAGGTTGAGTTATGCTTCCATGTCTAAGCAGTGGGGAGGGAGAGGTACTCCCTCCTTTCGAAATGTCGTTCTACAACCTAAAACAACTGCAGGGCGAATCTCGGACCCTGTATCTACACGACCCATTGTAGGGAAAGCACATGTACCCTCGGCACCTCAGAATGATGTAGGCCAATAACTCGTAGCTGAGAAAAGTACTAGGTGGAGATTAGCCTGTGCAAATGTGGGATCCTATGGAAAGTCATCAGAAGAAGGAAACGTTGCACCAATTGCTAGCAAGGACCCTTCAACACCACAAAATGAAACTTTGTAGAACTTGATCACGAATGAGAGGGGCAGCAAAACCAAAAGCAACGACTGCCTCCCAGGGACCAACTTTATCCCCAATCTTGAAATATCCTCAAATAAGATTGGTGAATGTTGGAAATACATGCGGGACCATTCCCTAATCTACAAATTCATGGGATTTTGGCCCAACAAAAAAATCCTTTCAAGGATGGATTTCCCACAAATGGAATCCAAAAGGGGATATGGATCTGAATTTAGGGTCAAAAGGTTTCTTCATGGCTATCTTCTACAATGTCGAGGATCGGGAAAGAATCCTAGAGAAAGGTCCCTACTTCTTCAACAACTCAGGCTTATTCATGAGGCACTAGAAGGAGGACAATTTCCCAAAAAAGGAACAATTCACAGAGGTCTCGGTTTGGGTAAGACTATATTCCCTACCCCAAGAATATTGGGATGCAGAAACCCTAATGAGGATTGGAAACACCCTGGGAAAGTTTATCAAGAGCTCAATGATAACAAAACGAGGTTGCTAGACCTCCTATGCATGAATTTGTGTTCACATGAACATGGTGAAGTGCCTCCATGAAGCCATTTATCTCAACTTTTAGGATGAATAATGGGTGCATCCGTTGGATTATGAGCATATCCCCTTCAGATGTCCACACTTTCATGACTATGGAAACCTCTATCATGACTGCCCTCACACCCCACCACCCCCATCCCATCCTTCCCATTTGCAGTAGCTTCAAGACAAATTTATAGTCATTAGCCACAAAAAAAAGGTGGAGCTAAACCCTAATCAACCCCTTCCAATATGAGTGTTGAATCATTGAACCCCTTTGTTGTTCTCGAAGAAATGGAAACAAATCAAGCTACCAACTTGCAAATCGATCCCAACCCAACAAATTCGAATGTTGAGGATGAAGATCCAGATCAATTCAAGCGAATAAAGCTATATCCAATGGAGGATAGAACCATGGAATACAAATAGGATCCATACATCAACGATGGAGAAGATGATTTGAATATCACGAACCACGAGTTGCAAAAAATCGTGGAAACATGCAAGGCAGGAGATCTCAAGGAGATTACTAAGCCACACATTCCAATCATAAGAAGATCTCTTCAAGAAGCAACCCACATCTCCCCACAGCCTTCTGAATCCTCCAGCAAATCTACCAATAAGTTGGGAATCCAATCGGCTCACTCGCCCCCTCTCTCCAACAAAAAGGATCAAAATCATGGAAGGAAGTCAAACCATCAGAGACTAGCAGAGCTAGGGGAAAATCTAATAGCCTCAGGTAATCACATATCTCTCATGAATTGGCTACGGTCCCTTTCCCCTAATCAATAGTTTCTTAATGAATACATTATCTTTGAATTTTCAAGGTCTAGGGGGGAATAAAAAAAGTGAACCAACAGGACCAAGATCAACCAGGAAAAACCGATACTAGTCTTTATTCAAGAAACCAAATTCTCTTCAAAAGCAATGTCATCCCTCTCAAAATTTTGTTGGAGAGGCTCTCAATCAATTGCGTGTGATGCTATAGGCATGGCAGGGGACATGGATATTATTTGGTTTCCATACTTGATTCATCTCTCCAACATTTCCTCAACCCCCCACTCCATCTCTACCTCCTTCCATCTTCTAGCCTCGAATCCAGGTGGATACCTAACCAATGTCTATGGTCCTCCCATTCCTTCTCTAAAAACCAAATTCATGTCCTCTCTATCCTATATAAAACATAACCTCATTCAGGATTCCATTTGGGTTGTTGGGAGATACTTCAAATTGATATCTAATCCACTGGAAAAAAAGGGTGCATTGGCAATCTAGAATCGGCAAGTAGATATATTGGTCCCCTTATTGCCTCTTTGGATCTTGTGGACATTCACCCAAAGAATAGTTCCTTTACCTGGAATAATAAGTGAGGGGGAATACACCAAATAACATCCATATTGGATATATTTATACTCTCAACCAAAATCATGTGATCATACTATATAATTGACTTTTTCATCCTCACAGGGGTGGGATCTGATGATTGGTCGACCTACCTTGAGGTAGATGAATTCATCACAGCTAAAAATTGCCCATTCAGACTTGAAATTTTTTGGCTAAGCCATCCATATTTTATGGAGACATTATCAGGTTGGTGGGGCGAAGTGCCCCTATTGGGCGAGGCCCAAGTTGACAATTTTTTGGTAAAGCGAAGTTCAAGAAAGCTCAATTGGTAATGCGAAGTCCAAGCATGGCGTAGTTTTTTTGAAGCGTAGCTCCAGCGCAACAGTTTTTGTTGGCAAGAAGTACAAGTGAAGCATGGTCT
Source organism: Larix kaempferi (assembly GCA_027924585.1). Classification (NCBI taxonomy): domain Eukaryota; kingdom Viridiplantae; phylum Streptophyta; class Pinopsida; order Pinales; family Pinaceae; genus Larix; species Larix kaempferi. The sequence goes on along the minus strand of BSBM01000963.1, from coordinate 7,698,392 downwards.
AGCAGCGACCTATTTTGGGTAAAGAAATATGCAAATCCCGGGAACAGGGTCACAAGCGGCGCAAAATCGTAGGAAAGGTACTTGTCGCCTTAGTGAATACAAATTACTAAGGACAACCAGGACAGCTGAGGCAGTTAGAACGGTGGACCGGTAGTGACAAAAGAAGCATAGTGGATGAAAGGGACATGTCAAGATGAACTCAGAGCTGCGTAGTCATAACTGCGGCTGTCAGAAGAGAGTCAAAGATAGAAGCAACGTAGAAAGGTGGATGAAGTCAAGTGAAGTAGCTGTCAAGTACAAAAATCCTAGTTAGCGGGGTAACCATACCATTTTTGGGGATTTTTGGGTATTATAGGGTTTTCATCCCATAATGATTGTAAAGATGTGACCCTCGGGCACGATCTATAAAGAGGGAAATTTTGCAAGGGAAGGGTTGGTCTTTAAGTCTTTTGGTCTCTCAAGGGTTAGTATTTTGGAAAAGACTAAGTATTGTAAGAGCAAGAAGATACAAAGAGGATCTGCAGCTGTGTGCACAGAGACCCAATTGAAGACAGAAGAGTCTACAACTATGTGCGCGGACTGGAACTATTGACCCTTCCCGTTAATATAAACAATAGTTCCCGTGGACGTAGCTCCCATCCTTAGGGTGAATCATGTAAATAAGTGTGTTGTGTGAATGTATGAGTGTGATTGTTTATGTTTATGTTTATATGCATGTTTATGGTTATGTGTGTTCGATCTTATATATGTATTTTCACATGAATGGTTGATGAGAATAATATGTTAAGTAACGAACACATATATTTGAATGTACAAGTACTTCTGAGTATGTTGAATGCATAGTTACACAAGTGAAACTAATCTAGCGGATCCTGTAGAGTGTAAATTGTCCCTTAGCGCAGTCCCAGAGTGCATTGTTGCATTGCATTGTGTAGTTTCTCATGAGCGCAGTCCCAGAGTGTGATGTATTATATGATGTAAATTTGAAGTAGACGTGACTTCACTCAGCTTACCAGTTTATTAGCTGCACATCACTCGGTTGTAGAAACGTGCTTCTGCATCCACCCCATAACTTTGCCTCGAGTGGGACCTCAATCTGTTTGCAGGCTATTGCCGAAATGGTCGGTGAAGAAGGGTTTTGCTGGGCCACTAACTGCATTGAATCCAGGTTTGATCTAAGTATTAAGAGTTATAAGAGGTCTCAAGCCAACAAATGGTTCCGTTTTCGGTATTGAATTGGTGATGTGCTCTAATAACTCGAATCCTAAGCGGACAGAGATACAATACTGGGTAACTAAGACCGAGGAGGAGTTTCTAAAGAAATAAAATAGGCATCTGCGCTTATCTACAGAAGAGTGGTTATAGAGATATCTCTTCTCTGGCATACACGAAATTTTCTTCGCATCCTTTAGAAACAAGCTACACGAGTGGATATCCAGGCTCGTAGAGCGGAAAAACTGCTTTAAAGGTGGAGAACCTATAGTGTGGACTCCATAACAGATTCAGAGACTTAACGCATTGGATATCCCCATCTCAAGAGCAGTAGACTTCTGGCGCGATACTGTACTAGAAGGCTACATTATAGAATTTGTTGTGGACACTCTAAAGTCTTGTAGTGTAGCAGAGGAAAATTTATTCAAAGGGTTCAGAGGTAAGTACCTGAAAAATCTTAGTCTATACATTAAAATGTTGTTAGGAGAAAAAAGTGTCTTCAGAATGCAATAAGATTCCTAGGGTTGAGTCTGAAATGTTCAATAACATAGATAGTGACACTGAGGAAAATACATATACATTACGAAGTGGTAAAAGATGCAAGTTTAGCACTAGAAATAGGTCTCATGAACCTGAACCTTGCATCTCTCTAGAAACTAAGTTAGGAAGTGACAAACACTCATATCAGGTTGAGGTTGATAGTGAAATAGAGCCTAGAGTAACTACCTATCAGCCCATTACTCTGCAGAAACCTCTAGCTGATGACATAAATACTACTAACCCACAAAACACCAGTAGTAGTAACACCGCAGGAGCCAGTAGTCAGAACATTCCAATCAATAGTATACCTCAGTCCTCAAAGAATACTGCGCCTCCTAGAAGAAGAATGATAGATGACATTAAGCTGCCTATATTCAAAGGAACTGGTCTAGAAGACCCAGAGCAACATTGGTTTCTTTGTGAATCCATATGGAATGTTAAACAAGTACACGATGAGGTTATTAGATAAGCACAACTAGTTACCACATTCAAGGACAGATCCTTAACATGGTTTATGAAGTACTCTATTGGACAGAATAGGACACTAGCAGAGATCAAAATTGTGCTCATCAGAGAGTTTAAAAAACCTATGTCAGAATTGCAGTGTATCACAGAGTTGAAAGAAATTAAGCAAAAATCGAGTGAGATAGTATTGGAATTTGATCAAAAGTGCAAAGCGTTGTTAGATCAAGTGAGCTTTGAAATAGCACCACAACATCACCAAGAATGGTTTATAGCTGCGCTACTACACCATATCAGATTACCACTGATGCAACAGAAAGTTTCTTCGCAGATAGAGGCCCTAGAAATTGTGATGAAACTAGAAGCTTCACCTATAGGAGAAACTAGCGCAGGAATGGTTCAGATACAGACCCATCTAGAAAATTTAACATTACAACTTCAAGATATGAAGAAAGGGAAAGAAACCCGAGAAGAGGTTTGGTGTAGAAAGTATAAGGGAGAAGGACACTCTAAAGAACAATGTCCAATATTTAGAGATTACATCGCTAGCAGAGCTCCAAACCCATTAAATCAACAGGAAGGACCATGGTGTGAGATTTTATGATGTAGAGGACATTGCCCAGAGGACTTCTACTTACTTCAGAAGCATGTGCAAACACCAAAGAACTTATACTACACATTTTGTAAGTCATTTGGCCATGATGATAACAACTACAGAGAATATGACCTCATGATAGAAAGAAAACATGATGTCTACATAGTTCAAGGGGAAACACATAACAACAATGAAAATGCACAGTATGACCAAGGCACATACCGAGGACGTGGTGGATTTAGAGGAAGAGGATGGAACGTTGGACAAGGACGAGGAAGAGGTCAAATTGTATGTTATAACTGCTCCCAACCAAGACATCTAGCTAGAGACCGTTCGAACCCTTGTACTACTTGTAAATACTGTAAATCATTTGAACATGTCATTGAGGCATGCTCTATTTTGCAAAGAAAAATGCAAAAGAGAATACCAGAAGTGGAGAATCAGAACATACAGATGATTGCAGCTAAAAAACAGAATACAGATTGTAACATTCATGTTGTGACACAAAGTGGAGCCACTCCAGGTGGAAATAAAATAACTGAAGCTTCAACTTCTGAGGTTAAACAAGCTAGACAGAAGCCTATTGAAGGGGCTTGGATAAGAAAAGAAACTGGAAAAACACCTGCTTTCAACTTGAGAAAAGAAAAATAGGTCTTCATGGAAGCAAGAGAAACCTTCAAAGAATCAAAGCCTTCAACTCTTAGAATCAAGTTGCAAAGTGAGACCGCACCTGTGATGGATATGCTAGCTTCGTATGATCAGTCATGTACTACAGCATACCTAGTGAGTCCTGTTGCGCAGCTTTTACAGAGTTGCATGAAGTTATTAAATCATGAAAATGATTTGGCAGAATTACAAAGCTTATTGAGTCATTACGAGCAGCGTAATGTAGTAAATGAATCACATAGAGTGGTTCATCATATTAAAAATCATAAAAGAACTAGAAGAGAAATTCGACTAAATGCGCAGATCGAGTATTTTGAAATGGATGAGATTATCCTTGACTTAGGCTAAGAAGTAAATGTCCTGACAAAGCAGAAATGGGAACAAATGGGGAAGCCAAATTTATCATGGTCACCAATACAGTTGAGGCTATCTAATCAGCAAAAGGTCCTACCCTTTGGGAGATTATCAAATGTCCTTGTCGACATTGACGAAGTGTGAAGTAAAGAAGACTTTGAGGTCATTGAGATTATAGATGATAGCAATCCCTATCCTGCACTATTAGGAATAGACTGGTAAATTGATAACCTCGTGATTATCAACTTGAAAAAGAAGTAGATGATATTCGAGGGAACGGACATTAGGATCATCGCACCTTTAGACCCTGCACAGGGACCTAGATACACTGAACCAATAAGAGAATAATGCAGATCTCAATATCTGGATCATATCTACAAGATGACGGTGAATTAGTTAGATTACGTCAATCCGACTAATGATGGAACATTGAGTTGGAGATGTGATAGTTATTTCATATCTGAATCAGATGCAGGACTAGAAAACATGCAAAGCAGAATGCACAAAGTATCTGCGAGAAGATGTGTGCAACTCACTAATCCACTGCGTTCGATTGGACCAGAGGTAATTTCAATACCTACTTATGATGGGTTAGGGGATATCTATGAATTTTTTTAGGAATACCTCATATCAGTCCTAGATGAATGCAAATTAACAACATTGGATACAACACTGCACACAACACCTGCTAGATGGTGGGCTACGCATAAGCAAAATTTCACCACATGGGAAGAATGTAAGCACATGATGAAGATCATATTTCTAGAAGAGACTGAGCTTGTAAAAGTGAAATATAAAGGACAAACTGATCCTACAGATCACATAGACCTTTGAATGAAAGCATGGACACATGTACCGCAAGCAAAATGGGTCCATCGGTTTGTGCACACATTGGAGCAAATTCCAAAGAACTGGTAAACAGAGACAGAACTTCATAGAGGAATAGTAGAATGGTCCGTCATGACCATGAACTTCCCAGCAACTTTCAGTTTTGTCTACGATTGTCCAAGTACCAATGAGGCTTTACAGATCATCAAAAAGAAGGTAAAGCCTCAACTTGTGTATCAACAACCATAATGGAAAAGATAGATAGAACATGCCCTCGAATGCTATAACTTTGCTTTAGACGAAGATGAAGATGAAAACGAGGATGAAGATCCACGTGATGTTAACACACCTGAGTCGGAAGGAGAGTGCGAAGTAGAAGGACCTCCATTGGAAATTCTAGATCTAAGTAATCCTGTAAAAACTCAAATATTCAACATTGGAACTAGTGAAGAACCGAATTTTGCATATATAGGGGATTATTGGGATGAGGAGATGGTCATGCAAATAGTAGATTTACTCCGTGAATATGAAGACTTATTTCCTACAATTTTTTCCGAAATGAAAGGCAATTTGGGTGACTTGGGAGTCATGAAAATACCTCGCAAGCCGGATGCGAAGCCTATTAAGTAGAGACCTTATCGACTAAATCCAAGATACAAAGAAAGGGTAAAGGTAGAGCTTGATAAGATGCTTGAGGCAGGAATCATTGAACCAGTAGAAGAGTCAGAATGGATAAGTCCCATGGTTATCCAGGAAAAGAAAACTAAAGGAGAAATTAGGATATGCATAGATCTCAGAAAGTTAAACGACGCATCGTTGCATGACCCATTTCCTACTCCATTCACAGATGAAGTGTTAGACAATGTTGGAGGGAATGAAGCATACTCCTTCACTTATGGATTTTCTGGATATCATTAGATCAGAATTGATACAACAGACAGGAACAAGACCACATTTGCCACTGAATGGGGATCATTTTAGTACTAGTTATGCCCTTTCATCTGAAGAACGCACCTACTATCTTTTCCAAAGTAGTTGTCGCTGCATTCAAGGATTTTATTCATAAATTTTTAGAAGTGTATTTTGATGATTGGACAGTATTTGGGCTATTGAAGAACCATTATGCAAACTTAAGACTGATGTTAGCGAAGTGTAGACAACATCAGATCTCCCTGAACTTGAAGAAAAGCATCTTCTGTGTTACATATGGAATTCTACTGGGACACATTGTTTGGAAACAAGGACTGATGGTTGATCCAAAAAAAAATCATAGTTATTGTGAATTTTCCAACACCTAATTCAGTAAAACAGGTATGCACTACATTGGGACACATAGGGTACTACAGGAATTTCATCAAAGGATATGCGTAAATCACTGTGCCTATGGAAAAATTATTGAAGAAGGAATCGAAGTTCATATGGACTAAGGACTCTCATAAAGGATTGGATACATTGAAAGAAAGGATGGTTACTGTGCCTATTCTAGTTTTTCCAGATTGGAGTAAACCATTCCACGTACATGTAGATGCTTCATCCATAGCACTTGGCATCATGCTAACTCAACCAGGTGAGGGAGGCATCGACCATCTTATTGCATTCTCAACCAGAAAGATGTCCTCAGCAGAAACGAATTATACCACGATAGAAAGAGAAGGCTTATATATGGTGTACGCACTACAAAAGTTCAGACACTACTTGGTAGGTGTGCATTTCTGTATGTTTACTGACCACTCAACTTTGAAATACCTGGTCAATAAACTAGTGTTAGGGGGAATAATTTGTAGATGGTTGTTACTCTTTCAGGAGTATGACTTCAAAATCATTGTTAAGCCAGGAAGGCTGAACTGAGGACCTGACCACCTTTCCAGAATTGTTTCAGGCAAAGATCCTACCAACCTGGAGGATAATCTACCAGATGCACAGTTGTTTTCTATTCAAATAGCATATGACTATTATAAGTATATTGTAGAATTCCTGACCAAATGGTTGGCACCTACAGAGTTTACTGTGCAACGGAAGAAACAATTGGTAGTAAAAGCAGTTGACTTCACCATAATTGTTGGACAATTGTACAAGCTAGGACCAGATGAAGTACTGCACAAATGTGTGCTAGAACATGAGAAACCATTGATACTTGCTGAAGCACATTTAGGGGTGTCTAGAGGCCACTACGTAGGAAGACCTTCTACGTAGAAAATTCTAGGGGAAGGACTATGGTGGCCTACACTCCACAAGGATTCAAAGGAACATTACCGTAGTTGCGATGTTTTCCAAAGGACAGGGAAGCCATCTCGTAGAGATGAGATGCCATTAATGCCACAGCCGACTTTGCTATCATTTGATAAGTGGGCTATTAATTTTGTGGGACCTATCAACCCACCAAGAAATTGAACTGGTTCGGAATACACCATTACAGCTACAAACTATCTAACCAGATGGGCATAGGCAAAACCAACGAAGGATTGTAGCATAGTTACTGCCATGCAATTCATTTTCGAAAACATCCTCACAAGGTTTGGATGTCCAAAGATCCTAATGAGCAACCAGGGAACTCACTTCTTGAATGGAACTATCGAAGCCCTGACTAAGGAATTTCAGATTTATCATTAGAAGAGCACACCATATCATCCACAGTCCAATGGCATTATTGAAGCTTTTAACAAAATGTTGGAAAATGTACTGACTAAGGTATGTAATAGAAACAAGGATGATTGGGATCTGTGAATACCAGCTGTTTTATGGGCATATAGGACAACTTGCAAGAAGTTGACAGGTCATACACCCTTCAGGTTAGCTTATGGACATGAATTTGTTATCCCAATGGAATACATAGTACCAATCTTGAGGGTTGCAACATTCATAGACATGGAAGATGATGAGACAATGGAAGAAAGACTACTACACTTAGATGGGCTAGAAGAAGATCACTTCATTGTAGGTTTTCACCAACAAGTGCAAAAAGATAGAGAAAAAGCTTGGCATGATAGGCATATCAAGCACAAATTCTTTCAGGTAGGAGATCTTGTCCTCCTCGATGATAGAAAATACATGAAGTTCCTTGGAAAATTTAAAATGCATTGGCTAGGGCCATATGTTGTCAAGCATGTTACTAATGGTGGCGCAGTTTAGCTAGCCACATTAGTGGGAGAAACTACCAGGTCTTATTAATGGAAGTAGAATAAAACCCTATAGGGATAGTCCTACTTCGCCAGACCTCACTTGATCAGCAACAAAGAAAAATTTTAAGTGTCAAGTACAGTTGAAATTGGACACTATAAATTTAGCATAGTCTGTACACAATTTTGGTGAAAAGTGAAGTCCCATGGAAGTGAAACATCTGATGCGAAGTGCATGTAGAAAGCTGTGATGGGAAGTACAAATAGGAAGCACAGCTATGAAGTTAAAAATGAAGGTGCATAAAAGTGCAGAGGAACTTCACAATTTTTGTCTAAGCAGTGCACAAAGTTCGAGAAAGCTAGCCGTTAAAATGTTGGTCAAAAGTAGCTGTTATACAGTGTTTTGCCGAAGGTCGTGTTTGCATTTAACACAAATTTAGCCATTTCTGATGCATTCAATGAAGGAAAAGGACTAAGATACTTGGGGGATTTGGCCAACGGTCACGACATTTAATGGCTATCTATCCTTTTGAGGGCGTGGACCAGGCCTGCTACATCTATAAATAAGGTCGACCGCATACTTACTGAAGTTACAACAATTTTTTTATTTTTACTATAGGTAACTTTGAAGTTTTACAAGCATGAGCGATCTTGAGAAGCACACAGAACAATTTCCAAGTGAATGTCTGAGAAATCCATGCTAGATGAGGTAGTGAGATATTTAAAACACTTATGGCTTGCGGGATTAATGAGAACACCCTTGAAGAATTCTATCCCAGAGAAGGGTTCCACATCAAGAAGCTCACTGCACCACAAAGTCGAAACTCAACGGAAAGATAAGGGACCGACCAAAGAACCAAAGAAGCCAAAGGCAGGAAGTATGAAGAGAAATCCTCCGCAGGAACTGCCTTAGGACAGGCCAATCAACCTCACACATGAATATATCCCTCCGTGAAGAAAGGATGCGCCACCCGTTAAGCTTGTGAGGAATGCTTGGTATGATATTCCATTGCCACCGATATCGAGCCATGTGCACATCCTTGAGAACTTGCATGGAAAGATACCAGACTGTAAGTTCTCAGATCAGGATTGTTAGAGGAAAAGGACCCACAACATCCAAAGTTTGAACAGTTTCAGCCCAACCAATATAGGTGTCGAAAGGTTGATGAGTGCACACAACAATCTATCCTGCATGTGTAGAGTTGGCTCACAACGCTAGTACCATCAGGGTTGCTCAACCTTCTTCATATTCTGCACTTTGACAAAAGTCCTGATCTCACTACGGTGGTGTGCACTTTTCTATCGTGCACGCACCAAGGTTACCTATGCTTAGACCGCAAGATTGATATCAACATTGACCTCATTCATAGAATCACGCATCTCAATAAGCGAGGTGCTGATCCCGCAGTGGAGTTCGTTGGAAAAACAAAAGATAAAGAGCTCGCAAAGCGCATGAAAGAGGAGTTCAGCCTACAAAAGGGAAGTTGTGGATATATCACAGCTAGGATCAAGGATCAAGCCACAGGCTTCACAGTCCAACTATTGGCAGGAAAAGTTTTACAAAAATGCAGACCGTCAGAAGTGTTGGCCGCTGTAGTTTCCTTAGTTGCAAAAGCTAAGGAGGGAACTCCATACAATTCGTCTAGCTACTTGTTGAATGAGTTCTTGGATGATGTCTGAGAAACTCAAGAAAGTCGAAGCTACTTCTACTATAGTTGGTTGCTCGTGCTGATCGCATTTGTGGGTTGGAAAAAGCCACTTCACGGCCAGTATATTCTAGTGATTTTGGGAGATTGTTGAGGAACAAGATATGAAAACATGTGGAAAAATGTGAAGCCAGAGCGACAACGCCTGAACAATGAGAAAATTTTCACCTATAATGAGAATTTGTGCGATGTTATTAGGAGCACTCGGTGCATCACGAAGAACGAAATGACAGCATACATCTGAAGGGTCATATTCAAAGTTGACCTTGATTTTATCTACATCCATCCAAGGGCTGAAAAGAAGAACCCAGAATGGTTCGAAGGGAACTACCAGCTGGATGCACAGATGATTGAGCTGATTATAGAAGATTGGTAGAAGGAATGGAAAGTTGATTCATCAGTAGAGATCAACACTACATCAGAAGAAAGCGAAGCTAAATATCCATAGAACGGGAAAGAAACAACCCACGTGCAAGCCAAAGAAATAGCAGGAACAAGTCATAAAGGAACTACCGAGGTGCAGTCTGGAGAAAAGATGAAGGATCCTGAAACTAAAGTGCTAGAAAAGGGGCACAAAAAGAAACATAAAGCAAACAAACCACAGACAGAAGCACAGTTTCATGCAGATGACTATGAAAGCATCACAACACGAGTCAACGAACATTTAGAAGAAATGCTCACTCTGAAGGAAAGAAAAAGCGAAGAGGTTCAGGCGAACCTCAACTAGAACCTTTCAGAGATGAAAAGCGTTTTCACAAAGATCGAACAAGTCTGATAGGACTTGGTATGAGAGTCAAACGCTGAGGGTAAGTCAGGCGAGTCAAGCCAAACAAAGAGAAGGTCGCCTGCCTTGATGATGAGACCTTGCTTAGTGAGGATTGAGCCAATGAATATCATTTTCCCAAATGATGAAGTAGTTGAAGGTGTGAAGAGATTGGAGCACCTAGATATCAATGTTGACATGCTGCCATTGGAAGAGTTACACAATCTGCACCTGGAGGTTGTCAAAGAAATTCCATATAGAGACATAACTATGTATAACCAACACCTGCAGTTAGAGGAAAACTACAAGGAGCTGAAGGGTGAATCTGTGGAAAAAAGTAGAGAGCTATCTAATGCTCAAGAAAAACATCGCAAACTCAAAGAAACAGTCGCGGAAGTCTACGTGAAGATACCTGAGTGCGAAGAAGAACCTGAGGTAGAGGTTATGATAATTAAGATTGGTGTTGTAGTTGAAAATATTAAGGCAGAGATGGTGGACATGGAGATAGCATATAAGGAGAAGATTGCTACTCTCGAGTTGAAGCAACAACCGGGTACTCCTCGTGAAGTCAAAGAAGCTCGAAGCAAAGAGTTGAGGATGTCCACAGAAAACATCACAGTAGAAGTGGTGCAATGTCAAGCCTTGCTTGATGAAACAATGAGGCTACGTGTTACATTGTAGGAATATCCTGAGCTGCAATAGATACAAGAAGAGCTACATTAGAGACAACAAGAGTTGGATTCTGTGCAAACAGCTATGAAGACTTTGCCGCCATGGCAGAAGATTCAGAAATTTGCACAAACTAGGGAGATGCAGAAAAATTTGAAGGCATTGAGGGAGAAAGAGGCTAACACTTTAGAAAAGTTGCAGCCAATGCAAGAAGAAGTGCTCACTCTGTCATAGCAGATTGAAGAGAAGTTGCAAGAACTTCACACAATAGAGGATATCGTAAAGGAGCATGATCATGAAGCCATATCACAGGAGATGTTGGAAACCATCAAGGATTTTGAGCATGAAACAAAGGTAACAGTTGCAAAGCTAATTGCAATTCTTCAAGAATTCACTGGAAGGTTGAGTCCCCTAGGGGACGTGTAGTCGAAGCAAAGTAGATCAGAGATGATCCACGCATAAGTGTTAGGGGCATGTTGGGAGAGGCCCAAGTTGACATAGTTTTGGTAAAGAGAAGTTCAAGAAAGCGCAGTTGGTAATGCCAAGTCCAAGCATGGCGCAGTTTTTTTGAAGCGTAGATCCAGCACAGTAGTTTTTGTTGGCAAGCAGTACAAGTGAAGCATGGTCCAGCAGCAACCATTTTTGGGTAAAGAACTCTGCAAATCTTGGGAACAGGGTAAGGAGTGGCGTGGAATGAGAGGAAAGGGACCTGTCCCCTTAGTGAATACAAAGTACTAAGGATGACCAGGACAACTAAGGCAGTTAGAACGACGGACTCACAACAACAGAAGAAGCAGAGAGGCTGAAAGGGACATGTCAGTATGAAGTTAGAGCCGCGTAGTCAGAACTACGGCTATCAGAAGAGTGTCAGATCTTGAAGCGGCGTAGAAAGGCGGTCGAAGTCAAGTGAGGAAGCTGTCGAGTACGAAAAGCCTAGTTAGCGGGGTAAACGCGCCATTTTTGGGGATTTTTGGGTACTATAGGGTTTTTGTCCCACAATGATTGTAAAGATGTGACCCTCGGGCATGATCTATAAAGAGGGAAATTTTGTAAGGGAATGGTTGTTCTTTGAGTCTTTTGGTCTCTCAAGGGTTAGTCTTTTGGAAAAGACTAAGTATTGTAAGAGCAAAAAGAGAGTAAGAGGCTCTGCAGCTATGTGCATAGAGACCTCATTGAAGAGAGAAGAGTCTGCAGTTGTGTGCGCAGACTGGAACTGTTGACCCTTCCCATTAATATAAACAACAGTTCCCATGGACATAGCTCCCATCCTGGGGGTGAACCACGCAAATAAGTGTGTTGCATGAATGCATGAGTGTGATTGTTTATGTTTATGTTTATATGCATGCTTATGGTTATGTGTGTTCCCTCTTTTATATGTATTTTCACATGAATGGTTGATGAGAATAATATGTTAAGTACCGAACACATATATTTGAATGCACAACTACTTCTGAGTAGGTTGAATGCGTAGTTGCACAAGTGACACTAATCCAATGAAGCCTGTAGAGTGTAAACTATCCCTTGACAGAGTCCCAGAGTGCATTGTTGCATTGCATTGTATAGTTTCCTGTGAGCACAATCCCAAAGTGCATTGCATTGTATAGTTTCCCGTGAGCACAGTCCCAAAGTGCATTGTATTATATGATGTAAATGCAAAGTAGACGTGACTTCGCTCATCTTACCAATTTATTAATTGTGCATCACCCGGTTGTAGAAATGTGCTTCTGCATCCACCCCATAACTTCACCTCGGGTGAAACCTTAGTTTGTTCGCAGGTTGTTGCCGAAAGGGCCAGTGAAGAAGGGTTTTGTTGGGCCACTACCTGTGTCGAATCTGGGTTTGATTTAAGTATTAAGAGTTAGAATAGGTCTCAAGCCAACCCAACTCTGGATAAAAAAATGTATAGTCTATAACAAAAACTAAAACGGATAAAGGGCTATCTCAAGACCAAGAACAAGGAGGTGTTTGGAAACATCTTTGAAGCCAGGAAGAAACTTGAAGTGGAATTGATAGAAGTTCAACATGAAGTCACATCTCAGGGATACACAAAAGAACTTATTTAGAAGGGAAAAATACTCCAACAATCCATCAATTAAAGGATGGACCAGGAATAATTTTTTTGGAGGTAGAAGTCGAGAATTGGGTGGCTCAAAGAGGGTGAAAGGAACTCCAAGTTCTTCCATGACTTCATGATCCAAAGGAGGGCCCATAACCAAATAACCAGAATTCAAGCCAATGGGGGGATAACTCTTACCTAACAAGAGGACATTGCAGAGGAATTGGTATCCTACTACCGCCATATTCTCATGGTTGATGGAATTGATGGAGAAATGGTAATGAACTCCATTCTCCAACACATCCCAAATATAGTCACAACAGAGAAAAATGAGAACATTTTGTGGCTTGTCTCTCTTGAGGAGTTGACTGTTACTATGAAAGATATCCCAACAAGCATAGCTCGAGGGCCTGATGGTTTCACCATTGACTTATTCCATACATATTAGGACATTGTTCAACATGAGGTTTGGAAAGCTGTTGAGGAATGTTGCAAAAGGTCGACTGTCCTCCCCACTCTGAATGCCACCTTCCTTACTCTCGTCCCGAAGGAAGACAACCCTGTCCATCCAGGTAAATTTCGGCCTATTTCCTTATGTAATTTTATTTATAAAATCATCTCAAAGGTCATAACTAAAAGGTTGAAATCAATCTTACCTTACCTCATCTCTGAAGAGAAATCTGGGTATGTGGAGGGTCATCAAATCCTTGATGGGATTCTTGTGGCACATGAGACAATCCACACTCTCAGATGCTCGAGAAAATTTGGTATGATCATTAAACTCAAACTGTCCAAATCCTTTGACCAAATCTCTGGGAAGTACTTGGAAAAAAACCTCCTAGCCTTTGGATTCTCTACCCAATGGGTTAATTGGATCTTAGCCATCACATCTTCATATTTTTTCTCCATCCTGGTGACTGGATTTCCCTCCCCTACTTTCTCCTCCTCTAGAGGTGTGCATCAGGGGGATGCTCTGTCCCCTTTTTTGTTCATTCTCATGGTGGAAGGCCTGGGGAGGATGCTAAAGGATGCCACTCAAAGAAACACTCTTACTAGTCTTATACCTATGAATGATGAGAACAAAGCCTCACATATTCAATTTGCAGGTGATACCATGTTACTTGATACTACTTCCATGAGGGAATCCCGATGATTAAAACATTTGTTATCCACCTTTTTAACAACTTTGGGACTATCCCTTAACAATGATAAGCTTGAATTCTTCTTCTTTAACACTCTGATAAGGATTCAGATAACAATTTCTAGATTGATGACCTTTCAAAGAGGAACTCTTCCCTCTTTATATCTAGGATGCCCACTCACTACGAACTCCACTAAAAATGGTTCTTTCTCACTCCTTATCAACAAAATGGAGAGACGTCTTGCTAATTAGTCCTTTTTTTCTCTTAACATTGCAGGTTGACTTGTTCTTCTTATAGCTATGTCCTGAGAGGCATGTGCACTTATTTTTTTTCTATACTAGCTACCCCCCAAAAAATTCTAAATGAAATCAGATCCCTATAGAGAAATTTTCTATGGGGAGGGCCAAAAATGGGCTGTAGTAGCCTGGTACATGCTATGCAAACCCAAGCTTATGGGAGGCTTAGGCTTAAGGGGTCTTGATCTAGAAAATAAGCCATGATGGTTAAAATTTGGTGGAGATGGATTACCACTCCTGAAGCTCTTTGGTCAAAAATATGGAAGGGAAAATATGCAAACATAATAGACCAGAAAGACCTCATATGTATGGAAACTAGTCCTACGAGATCACTAATATGGAACAATGCTTAGCAGAATACGAATATCATCCAAAAACATGCTTTCTAGGAAATTTGAAATGGTCAATCAACTCTTTTCTGGGATGATTCCTGGCAGCAAAGAACAAATATTTCATCTCTAGAATTGATTCAACCTTTGAGACAAGCCACTCCCTCGGAAAGGATGTTTCTGGTATCGCACTTTTGGGACACAGACAACACCACCACTCAATGGAAACAATGGAAGGAAAAACACACATGGCCAAATATCCTCATGGAAGAGCAATGGAGCCTATTCTGGGAGGAGTTGCAAACCAGGAATATTACCAAACAAGAAGGCAAGGACATTATTCGATTGGGGAACTCTAGTAGTGTAACTTTCAACCTAAAGGAATCCTACTCGATCCTAACATGCTACACAGAGGAGCAACCTAGCAAAATTTGGTTGGAGATATGGAAACAAAACTTATGGACGAAAGCCTCAACCTTCACCTGGCTGGTGGCTTGGCATAGTACCGTAACCTAGGACAAAATAATCAAAAGAGTCTTCGAAGGATGCTCAATTTTCTATCTATACTGAGCATCTCTAGAATATCTAGAGCATCTCTTCACCTCTTGCTTAATCAACAAACAGCTCTGGGACCAAAGAGTGATCATTTTCCATCAAACTAATCACATCAGTGTAAGTATCATAAACACCCTAACCAACTAGAGAGAGAAAATATCCTCAAATAACATAGTAAACAGAGGCTGGAAACTCTTCTTGGGCCTACTTCTCTGGGAAATATGGAAAGAAAGAAATTGTTGCATCTTTCACAACACTAGCCTGTCTCTCCAACAAGTGTAGAGGAAAATCCAAAATGGATATCCAGGAAACAATCAATTCTTCCCAATGGGTCCCCAATGACTGGGATGGGTCCAATCCAAAAATGGATATACTTCGATCTTAGCACCTTCAGCAATCACCCAAGTCCAACAATTGTATACAACAAAGAGATCCTCCGACAAGCTCAAACAAATGGACCCCTCAGGAAATTGGATTCGTGAAGCTAAACTTTGACGGGGAAAGCAAGGGAAATATTGGTCTTGCTGGCTTTGTAGGAGTCTTTTGAGACCATAATAAAAAAATAATCATATTTTTTGCAATCTCAATGGAACTGACAGTAACAATGTGACAGAACTATTTGCAATGCTAAAAGGTATTATTTGCAAAGCATGATCACTACTCCAAACTAAATATTGAAGGTGGCTCAAAGTTAATGATTTGGGTCCTCAATGGACTCCTGTTGGGCTCCGAAATTGTCATTTATAATGATTTTATTTTCATTAATTTCCCAACCTATTACTGTAATTTGACACAACTATCCATAAAAAGGGCTATCTTTTATTGTATTTCATCAATTAAAACACGTAAACCTGAAAGAAGCCTAATATGTTACTTTTAATGTAATAAAAGTAATATTGTGCAAATGATAAACTTCCGGTGCTTCATTTGATTTTTCATTCATCCCTTCTTTCAGTCTCTAATT
Source organism: Larix kaempferi (assembly GCA_027924585.1). Lineage (NCBI taxonomy): Eukaryota > Viridiplantae > Streptophyta > Pinopsida > Pinales > Pinaceae > Larix > Larix kaempferi. The sequence continues at coordinate 7,682,139 of BSBM01000963.1, read as the reverse complement.
CTTGTACTAGGTTTAATGGCATGTTTGAATATTGGGTTCTTGGTTTGATTTATCCGCATCTTCTATTTCTCGCTGGTCCCGTGAATACATGCACATGAAAAAAACCATGAGTGATGATGAGCTTTGAATGAACTTTGAGCATTGGTTTAAAATTAAATAATAATAAGGAAGAGAATAAATATATATATATATTAAAAAAATGGAAATTAAATAAAGAAAATAAAAAAAAATATTAAAAAATGGGAATTAAATATTAAAGCAAATATACCCAAATCCACTTATAATAAATTAGCCAAATCATCAAGTGGATTATGACATGGATTGTAATAACTTATTTAAAGCCATATGTTACGTGCCCAATCTCCCTTAATTCATTTTAAAAGTGGGTTCCTATATATATATCATTCTCACACTTTTCTTAAAACTTTATGTTTAAAATACATTACCATTTCATGTTTTGGTAAGTAATGGACTTTATGTTTTGTGCAGGCACGCGAATATGGAGAATTATTTTACGCATAATTAAGAGGAATTCGCACGCCGTGAAGAAGAGGAGCACACTGGGAAAGGAAATGGATCCTAGCTCCCAACAAATAGAACCTAGCCATTATTTAAACCTGGAACCCAACAATTAAATTGTGAACATATCTAGCTCTTCATTCAGATCGCTTGCTTATTTCAAACACGTTCAACTCATCGTTCAGCCCCAGGTTCAGCCCCTGAAATCCATGGTTGGAATATTTATGGCTGTTAAAAATAAAAACAAGCACGTGGGTTCTATTAGCCATGTGGTGCTGATGGTTGATAAGCTTGGGTTCTAGAAGATTCGTCTCCATCCTTGCTGAGCTCGACAGCACACCTATTCTCCACGTCCACGCTTCAACTTTGATTTTCCTGCGCACTTAGCTTGCAATCATGCATGTCTGCTCAGCTCTTGCACGCCGTCATTTTGGAAGGAGTCCAGCCTGTTCACACTCAATTGGCCAACGTAACTCCTATGCCTACGTCGATGCTCTCGCATGTGCTTCTGCTCACATTTTGAGGAAACAAATGCTCAATTGTTCGTATTGGATGGGATTGATGCCGAGGAGCTGGGTAGATCGATGTTGTAGTAGCCTGGTGAAGGAATCGATTCCGTGAAGTTTGGTGTATGCTCCCTGCGCTGGCACTCACCATTCAAAGCAGAAGTTACTATCATTTAAACGCTTTTGTTATTAGAGAGGTCGACTCTGTCAACCCTCTCATCGATTGTAATAATGTATAAATAGATGTCTTTGTGACTGAGACGAACTAAGACTTGTCAAGCTTTGTTTTTTGTTGTTAAGTCTCATTTTTATTGACATGACTGAGACGGAGTCAGTCTTATTGATCTTTCCCTAAATGAAAATGGACACAGGAATGCTGTAATACTCTGCTAGTTCAATATATACATCTCTGTTCTAGTTTTTATGAAGATCTGGCAGCATGTATGGTGATTCATTACTAAAGACTCAGCCTCTGCTTGCTGAAATAGGCCCCTCAATGATTAGCGGTCTCCAGTTTGTGTGTATAACTCGTATTGTGTTGTTTATTTAATCTTTGTATCTATTTTTTATAACATGATATTTATATCCTGTAATATGACTGATATTTTGTTGCTTACATAGATGAAATCTTTGTTTTGTGCTGTGCATGTTATCACTGTTCGTATTCCATTATTTATATAAATAACATTCACATGTTATGTTATGTACTTCTGTTACTATTTATGTTGTTTATATAAATAAAACTTCTGTTTTATGTTATGTGTAATTTGTTGTTATGTTTGCAGAATTTAGTATGACCAGTCGAGCATAGCTTTCTTGGTTACTTTCAGTCTTTTCTACAACTAGATAAGTTAATCAGTTCATGTTTTAAATTCAATTCATAGTTAGAATTAGTCCTGCTAATGTTTTTCTTGTGAACTGTATTTTGCTGCTAACATAATCTCCCTTCTTCTGAATTAGGAAATGGTCGACCAATAGCTTTATAGTTTGTATTTTGCTTTCAATTCTTATTCCATCATTTTTAGATATTGCTCACAATTCCTTCTTAGTTAGCATTAGCCTCTTTATCTTTCTCCTTCTCGTTGTTAGTCTTTCTTCCTATTTTTGTAGGTTAACTCTCTCTTCTTCCATCTTACCTTCTTCTCATATCCAATAGAATAATTCCTCTTCTTAGATAATGGTTAGAGTAGTTTCTCATTAGTTTAGCTTCTAAATAATCTTTCCATTGCTTTCCTTTCCACTGTAGGATCATATGCATGAGCCAGCTAGTCATTAAATCATCCAAATTCTTCCTTTTCCTCACTTTAACTCATTTTCCTCCATTCGGAGTGTCATTCGGACCACCATTCAGACTAGCATTTGGATCGTCATTCGGACCTGTGTATTTTCTACATTGTTTTAGGCCTTCTTCATAATCTAATTTCTTCTGCCTTCAATCATAATTCTTCTTACTCCTCCTTAACAATTTTAGATGTAATTTAAAGTTTATTTCATGTTACTAAAGTTCTTAATTAAGTCTTGTTATTATTTCCTCCTTTCTCCTGCTTTCTTCTCGAAACTTTCTTCCAACCTTCTTCCAAATTCACTTCTTCAAATCTGGTTTGTTAATTAGTTATTGTTCAGAATTCGTTAGTATTGTTTCTAGATAATTTATTTCCAAGTAATAGTTAACAATTCTATAGTTTCATTTGTTAATTATAAGACTAGTTTCGATTCAGCCAAATATTGAAGGTATTCATGATATAGGATTTGGATTAATATTAAATATCTTTATCAAGTTTTCTACTTGTTTCCATAATCAACTACAATTCATTTAAACATCTTTATTAATTTTTCTATTTGTTTCATTCGTTAATCAGTTTCTTGTTTTCATAGATAGAATAAATTATTGCATTTAATTATGAAAGTCATGCAAGTAGTTTAAAATCATATAGTTGCATCGTTAGTCAGCTTAGGATATTTCAAGCCTTTGATCCTGCACATATAGTGATTGCATCTCAGAAGCTCCCTCCTCGCGTTGACAATTTAAATATTGGAATTATTTAACACATAATAAACACCAACATTTTGGCGCCGTTGTTGGGGAGGTGCTAAAAGGATTGGAGTCTAGGTAGATAGGGGTAGATAGGTTGCTTTTTCATTACACAACAAGGGGGAGGGGAGAACGGTAAGACGAGAGGTAAGAACTTGCGCATCCACTATAGTGGGTTTCCCCAAATCCTTCTTGTTCCTTTCCGCATAAGTGTGATTTCCCTTCTGTTCGTTTGAGTGTTTAATTTTCCACAATTTATTTCGTAAAGTTTGCCTTCCTTCTTTTCAGGTGTGTTATTCTTTCAACAAGTGTAGTGTGTTTTAGTTCACAAATTTGTTTTAGTAATTTAAAGTCTTTTAAAAGCACATAAAAAAAAAAAAATTGGTGTTGTAAGAACCCAGTGACTAATCCATGTGTGAAGTAGGATCTATCAATCGACAAAATGGATTTAGAGGTGACTATCAGTATGAGAAAAATCTCTCAAATCCTAGCAGAAGCTAGGATCTCAATATCTTCTTCCCAAGAAGAATACATCTTGAGAGAAGTCAAGAGTTTATCTACCTCTCCAGAAATAATAGAAGAACACAATTCCATGAGCTACAAACCGAATCTCCTTGCCAATCCTCCAAAGAAACCAAAAACTTGAAGACTATATTTGATGGAGAGAGACCAAATGTTGAAGAGTTCTCCACATATCTATTGACAGATCTCTCATGTACTCAAGCAATGGAACATTCAGAAGAAGAGGATCTGAATGGCATGAGGAAGGAAGGTGAGCATCAGGATTACATCGAAAGATGGTTCCAAGAGGTAATGAGGCCACAACACCATTCCTTCATTCAACACCTTCTGTTGCAAAAGCAAGTAAGTCGGTTGATTCTCCACATTCAGGTAATCATTGCTTTAAATTTGTCATACGTGGATATAGGTATGTTTTTCATTTAGCTTCGCACATGGTTACATTGGAAAAGTTCTTACACTTGAATAATGAGTTTTTCTTTCTCTTAGACAGCATAGGATAGTATGTATATAAATAAAAAGTTGTATGTGGTTAGTTAGCTTTAGATATTCATACAACTTCACTTTCTGTTTTTCTTTAAAATAAAAGAACTAAGAATAAGATCATATTAATGACTAAACCAAAGCAATCTTACATCATACATGCATGTTTCTTATTATATCAGTTACTTAAAGACCTACTTTAAATTATTATGATCTCCACAAAGCTCAATCTTACACCTATGGACTCCTAGTTCATCCTAGACTCATTATCAAAACTTGCCTCTAAAGCACCTTTAAAAGGAAGCCTAAAAGTGGGTGACATTTTCTATTTTGTGGGGAAAATTACTGACATTTTATGAAAAAGATAGATTATGAAGTCAAAGAATAGCTTTAGGTTATTATCTTTCGACATGATCTGTAATTTAGGCCATTATAAATAAAGTTGCTCATAAGGTTCATGCTAAAATATTGAATTATGTGTTTAGCAGGCTTAGCACACTCTAGTTCCAACTAGCTACCTTACAATATATATATATATATATATATATATATATATATATATATATATATACGAAGCAAACCCACCGGGGTACTGAACAAGCTCGCTGGCAATGGGTCCATGCTAAGTAAAATCTTAAACAAGGAAGCTTGGTAAGTGTAAGTAAACCCGTCGGGGTACTGAACAGGCTCACTGGCAGTGGGGCTATGCTTGCATGGTACCAAGATAAACCCGGCGGGGTACTAAACAAGCCTGCTGGCAGCGGGGCAATATCGAGTAAAAGAGGTTTGGTTAATGCTTTGCTATTCACATGGCTCATAAAAAACCTGAGTATACAAACACATGTTTAGGCCGATTATTTATATTGTCATTAGATAATGGTTGTAAGTTGGACTTGGACCCTTTCATCTATTCAAACAAATACCTAGGATATGATTATCCTAGAAATGGGACCCATAATTATAGTAGATCTCACAAACTTTATGGTGAACCTTATCTATATTCTTTGGATGATAAGAGATCTTTACAATGAGTCATGGACGACTAGTTTTTCCTATGGCATTTTTCGCATCTCTTACACTTTTATTCTTTATGTGGTCTTCATGAGCATAAACTGATGAACTTGCATGTATTAAATAATCGGCCTTAGTATAATATTACCTACTAAGTGTTGTTGATCCAAAGTGTTAACATAAGAGAACACAACCTAGTCTTAATTCATTCATGGCATGAGGACATGCCATAGCTCTGGTCTGGGGGAGCATAGAGTCTCAATTTATATGGCGAAATATTAAGTAATATGAAGATGTTTTGGTCTTCTCATAACATAACATTAATAAAAAAATTCTAAGTTCTAGTTTTTCATGCAATAATAAAGTTGGCTTAGTTTTGCTTAAGATTTTCTATAAAGTTGGCTTAGTTTTGCTTATTTCAAACACGTTCAGCTCATTGTTCAGCCCCCGAAATCCACGGTTGGCATATTTCTGGCCGTTAAAAATAAAAACAAGCACGTGGGTTCTGTTAGCCACGTGGTGCTGATGGTTGATGAGCTCGAGTTTTGGAAGATTCGTCCCCATGCCTGCTGAGCTCGATAACACACCTCTTCTCCATGTCCATGCTTCAACTCTGATTTTCCTGCGCACTCAGCTTGCAATCACACATGTCTTCTTAGCTCTTGCACGCCGTCGTTCTAGAAGGAATCCAGCCTGTTCACGCTCAGTTGGCCAACTTAACTCCTGTTCCCACGTCGACGCTCTAGCATGTGCTTCTGCTCACATTTTGAGGAAATGAATGCTCAGTTGTTCGTATTGGATGGGATTGACGCCGAGGAGATGGATAGATTGACGCTGTAGTATCCTGGTGAAGGAATCAATTCCGTGAAGTTTGGTGTATGCTCCCTGCACTGGCATTCACCATTCAAAGCAGTAGTTACAGTCATTTAAACGCTTTTGTTATTAGAGAGGTCGACTCTATCGACCCTCTCATCCATTGTAATCATGTATAAATAGACGTCTTTGTGACTGAGACAAACTAGGTCTTGTCAAGCTTTGTTTTTTGTTGTTAAGTCTCATTTTTATTGACATGACTGAGATGGAGTTGGTATTATTGATCTTTCCCTGACTGCAAATGGACATAGGAATGCTATAATACTATGCTAGTTCAATATATACATCTATGTTCTAGTTTTTATGAAGATCTAGCAGCATGTATGGTGATTGATTACTAAAGACTCAGCCTCTGCTTACTGAGATGGGCCCCTAAACGATCAGCGATCTCCAGTCTGTGTGTATAACTCGTATTGTGTTGTTTATTTCATCTCTGTATCTATTTTTTATAACATGATGTTTATATCCTGTAATATGACTGATATTATGTTGCTTACATAGATGAAATCTTTGTTTTGTGCTGTGCATGTTATCACTGTTTGTATTCCATTATTTATATAAATAACATTCACATGTTATGTTATGTACTTCTGTTACTATTTATGTTGTTTATATAAATAAAACTTATGTTTTATGTTATGTGTATTTTGTTGTTATGTTTGCAAAATTTGGTATGACCGGTCAAGCATAGCTTTCTTGGTTACTTTCAATCTTTTCTACGACTAGATAAGTTAATCAGTTCATGTTTTAAATTCAATTCATAGTTAGAATTAGTCCTGCTAATGTTTTTCTTGTGAACTGTATTTTGCTACTAACATAATCTCCCTTTTTCTGAATTAGGAGATGGTCGACCAATAGCTTTAATAGTTTGTAGTTTGCTTTCAATTCTTCTTCCATCATTTTTAGATATTTCTCCCAATTCCTCCTTAGTTAGCATTAGCCTCCTTCTCTTTCTCCTTCTCGCTGTTAGTCTTTCTTCCTATTGCTGTAGCTTAACTCTCTCTTCTTCCATCTTACCTTCTTCTCATATCCAATAGAATAATTCCTCTTCTTAGATAATGGTTAGAGTAGTTTCTCATTAGTTTAGCTTCTAAATAATCTCTCCATTGCTTTCCTTTGCACTGTAGGATCATATGCATGAGCCAGCTAGTCGTTAAATCATACAAATTCTTCATTTTCCTCACTTTAACACATTTTCCTCCATTCAGACTATCATTCGTACCGCCATTCAGACCGGCGTTCGGATCGTCATTCCGACCTGTGTGTTTTCTGCATTGTTTTAGGCCTTCTTCAGAATCTAATTTCTTCTGCCTTCAATCATAATTCTTCTTACTCCTCCTTAACAGTTTTAGATGTAATTTAAAGTTTATTTCATGTTACTTAAAGTTCTTAAATAAGTCTTGTTATTATTTCCTCCTTTCTCCTACTTTCTTCTCGAAACTTTCTTCCAACCTTCTTCCAAACTTCACTTCTTCAAATCTGGTTTGTTAATTAGTTATTGTTCAGAATTCGTTAGTATTGTTTCTAGACAATTTATTTACAAGTAATAGTTAAAAATTCTATAGTTTCATTTGTTAATTATAAGACTAGTTTCTATTCAGCCAAATAATGAAGGTGTTCATGAGATAAGATTTGGATTAATATTAAATATCTTTATCAAGTTTTCTACTTGTTTCCATAATCAACTACAATTCAGTTAAACATCTTTATTAAGTTTTCTATTTGTTTCATTTGTTAATCAGTTTCTTGTTTTCATAGATAGAATAAATTCTTACATTTAATTATGAAAGTGATGCAAGTAGTTTAAAATCATATAGTTGCATCCTTAGTCATCTTAGGATAGTTCAAGCCTTCGATCCTGCACATATAGTGATTGCATCTCATAAGCTCCGTCCTCGGGTTGACAATTTAAATATTGGAATTATTTAACACATAATAAACACTAACAACTCCTCAATGGATCCAAGATCAACAAAGTAAATTTGATTTGGCGTCTGGCATCCAAGATGGAAATTCTAGCTTCCAACCTTGACTGCTCCTTAGTCATTGTCACCCACCATGTTAGGAGAGATGCTAATAAGCTTACTGATAGGTTAGCCAAATGGGGGGTGGATCATCCTGGGGATGAGTGCAATAAGTCATGGGAGGATAATGTTGGGGAAGCCCTTAGAGAGGACTACGACATACTCGATAATCAAGACATCACCCCACATGACGGGTGCTAGTAGGGTCAAAGCATTAACAAACATGACTACCGGTAGGATTGACATGTCGGTTGATGCATGCAATGGGGAACGTGAAGTCAGTGTGGAGGATTTATATCCCGAGTTCAGTACCATCCCTTGTCATTGTGTAATCATGCGCCATCATTATGGAAATTGCCATGGTTTTTTGGTATGTGAATCTATCAACTCACTTGTGCGAACCTTCATGGCTTCCCAGGTTGGCTGTAAAGGTGATGCGAACTCGCATCATGTTTTCAACTGTTGTCTCTGGAATTAGACTATTCCGCTCAGGAAATGAATCAAAATTGCTAATTGCAATCACCTCTAGGCATATCTTCCCCATTCCATACAAATGGTACTTGTTTCCTCGCTTGAATGCTCAATTCACAACTCATCTCTCTGGGTTTTTCCTCACAAGGCGGTTACAATGGAAAGAATGAAGGTTACCAAAAGAAATATGATTAACAACCTGTGACAAATGCACATGTCGCGTGATTTGAAGGAGACGGGGAGGGTTCATGGATTCTTCAAGAATGACCTTTCCCAATCTTCCAAAGAACGCACTACTCATATGGATAATCACCTGAAGCATAAGAACCACATACCATCATCAAAACAGTTAGAGGAATACTTTGGTGAGATGCTGGAAGATGCAGGGTTCTCTTGCACTAGAGAGACCCTCCACATGAAGAATTTGGGGGTCTATTGGACAGTGAAGGCCCTCCTGACCATGGCCATGGAAGACTTCCTTCAAGGGAACTTTCTGAATAATGATAAGACTCCTCCCCTGGGAAATCGTATCAAGAATATGGAAGCAGGGCTCCAGTACTTGCTACGGACTTAACGAATGGAAGCGGCCCACATCAATACCAAACTGGATACCTTAGCTCGAGCTTACAACGGGACGACCTTTAGCAATCCCCCACCTGAAAAGTCATCGAATATGCAGCTCATGTATAGGACATGTCCCTCGACTATAAATCGGGAGGTGAAGCATGGGAATTCAAGTGTAGTAATGTCCCCATTCAAATAAATTCATAACATGTAAATTCCATCAATCCTACTAGTTCCCTAGGTTGGATGGAGACATGAGGATTTGAAATAAGGGAGATAATAAATGGTGTTTGGACATTAGAATGGAATAAATATTTAATAAAGGATCTAAATAAATAAATGCAAGAGAAAATCAAAGTGGCAATTGATCATGAAGACACATGGAGGTTGTGGGACCCACACAAGCTAGAATTTCTGTGCCACATGGCATCCTCCTCTTGAAATTTCAAAGCCATGGGAAGCCTAATGTTCTTGGTCTGAGTTATAAGGCTCATACACTTGGCCATATGCATCATAGGTTGAATTTGGATGGAAGTGTAACTCTCATGGAAGAGAAAGAGTCAAATGAGGAGTTATTGGACACTTGGACTAGATTCCCTAACCTATATGACAACAATGATGAAGATTCTATGACACCTATGGAACAAATAATACCTGAAGGCTGGCATATGACATATATGACATGTCAGGGATAAAAATAGCCTCCAAGAGGGTGCTCAAGTGAGTTAGGGAAGCCAAAGAGACACCAATTCGAATTTGGAGAAGGAGAGGGCTAGAATTGGAAGGACAAGTGGCATACTTGGGAATCTCTTCCCAACTTGAGTTGGCATGAATCTGTTGGGAGGGATTCGACCCATGGAGGACCTTAGAAGACTAAGGATGTTTATAAAATACATAAATGAAGTAAGAGAAGGGATTTTGATCATTTTGAGAATTTGCATTTGTGAAGAGAGCTAGTGGAAAACTAGTCTACTTGCCTTAGCCAATTTCGAGGGTGAAAGATTCCCATCCTAGTTGGTGTGTGGAAAGGACATTCAGAACTTTCATGGGAGATTTAATGGAGTCTTTATTTTGAGGTGTAAGCTATAGGGAATCTCGTGCTTTGTTCTAATGTAGCTCACTCCGTCAACCATTTCCAGTTTTCATTGCATATTCTTTATTCTTGAGGAGAGGCGTTTTTGGTGAGATATTGTACTCTTTGGGGGAGCTTCTAATGCCCCATTTATTTTGTAATATGAATTAAATTCTCTTTTCTTCATCTTCAGAAAGTCTTAGGTCGAGATTCCAAGTGGAATGTATAAATCTGATTTTTAATGAACAAATGGTGCCATTTCCCCATTATCTTGATGTATAGTAATGAAATAATGATGTATTCAAATGTGAGAACATTTCTATGATGTATTTATGATTAATTAACTGTAATTAATGTTCTACACAAGTTTCATATTCAGTACTTAAGCATTTGGAGTCATCTTGCTCAGTTTTATACTATTTGAAGAAGATTTAATGCCATTTCCCCCAAGGTCGAAACTAGTGATTTTGTAGTTGTTGGGAGAGGGTTATAATAGAATTCACAAACTAAATTATGATGCACATGAGACCTTAATATTGTCCCTTAGACATCCTCTACCTCTGTTCAGAAATTCGAGTGGGTTTGGAAGCATTTGGAGAGCCATATTTAGCATTTACCCTGGGGGGATTTGAACCCCAAATTACTAGTAAAATTCCATACATTGGCCAGAATCTTAAAAGGGTTTGAAGAAGTATTTTGATGGTCCTAAATCATCCCTGAAAATCCTAATAAAGTTCTAATATCATTCATACATGTTCTTTGAACATTTGGGAGCATTTGGAGCAATTTGGAGACTTAGACATCAAAACTAGTCAAAGGTCAAACTAGGGAAAAAAGAGAAAATTTTTCCATTTTAATAAATTTCTTAAAAAGGGACATTACAAGTGGTATCAGAGCATGATCTTGGCACCTGATGGTCTTAACAAGGAGCCAAAGAAATAATCCACCACCCTTAGAACCTGAAGTTGAAGAGGTTTTTGTTGAAGAGGAAGTAGTAGGAGAAGAAGAGTATATTGTTGAAACCATGCCTAAGAATGGAAATGAAACCTCAGAACACGAGGAGGAATTTATTACAATCATAAAACCTTTTCTTGAAGACCTTTCAAGTGGCATTAGAGACATGAACAACAGATGATTAAAGGATTCAAATTGATGGCTAGCCAACTTGGGAGCAAAGGAGTAATAGGAGGCAGCAACAGTTCACATTTAGAAGAAAAGAAGACAATGGGTGGGAATATTTTCTCAAGAAAAGGATTCCATAATAGACCTAATGAATTTCAGAGCACACCAAGGCCTACTGCACCAAAATTTCTTGTGCCCAAAAAAGATCCTAACACCCCATTTGAAATGGATGATTTGGTAAAAGAATGGGAAAAGTTGAGTGAGGATTGTAGAAGGACTCTACCATTTGACCAATACTTTACTATCTCAAACAAACTCAAGAAGAGGGAGGATAATAGGGCTCTATTCCAAAACAAAGAATTAAATTGTGCTATTGGTAAAATGTCACTTCCTACTTTTGATGGTTCCTCTCAAAGTTCTGCTAACAATTGGGTGCAAAAACTAGATGTGTATTTTCAGCTGAATCCAATGGTGGAAGAGGATGCCTTAAAAATGGATATTTTCCATCTAGAAGGAGATGCCAATGAATGGTGGTTCCATGGTCTGAAAACTTTGGGACCTGATTAGGTTTCTACCTATGGAGAATTTTTTATAGGGTATTAGAGATATTTGAACAAAAAGATCCAGAATTGCCTTTCAAAGAACTAGCCCAACTGAAGCAAGTTGGAACCCCTGCTGAGTATATGATGGAATTTCAAAAATTATCAATCAAGGTGGCTAATATATCTATGGTTAGATTAGTATTGTTGTTCACTAAAGGTTTGGCTAAACCTTTAAAAGGTTTAGTTAAGGCCCACAAACCCAAGTCATTGAAGGATGCTATGAGTTTGACAAGAGATCTACAAAATGTACTACCTAGGACAAGGTTTCCTCCCAAGCCCAACTTACCTCCCCAATTCATATTTGAAAGAAACCATGGAAAGAAGATGAATTTGGAAAGGATAAGAAAGAGGAACTAAGCAGGGAAGAGCACAAAAGGAAATTTTGTTACTCATGCTTCCAACCATGGGCACCGGGACATAAATGTGCTAAGGGGAAGCCCCAATTCATTGAAGTATTTCGTGATGATGGGTATGAAGGGGGAATGGAGGAAGAAGGACATACTTCAGCCCAAGAAGAGGGATGTACTACAACAGAAGAAGGGAAACAAGAGGGAAATCATTCCTCACCTACCAAATTAAGAATGGTAGTACTTTTAGCAGTGCCTCGTTATCACACTATTCGATGCAAGGGTGTGGTACTAGGACAAAGGACCTCAGTTTTGGTAGATGGAGGAGCCACTCATAACTTCATTGATGCAGACATGGTGGAGAGAAGGAAGATACCTACTAAACCATTTGATGGCTTCATAGTTGTCATTCCAAGTCACAACACAATGGAGTGCAAAACATGGGTTCCAAAGCTGCAAATCACTATATGTAACTATACTTTTTCTAATAGGTTTTATGTGGTTGATGTTGCTGATACTAATGTGGTTTTGGGAGTGCAATGGCTATACTCTATAGGGGAGCATACAGTGAACTATAAAATGCCTCAAATGAAATTCCAAGATTCGGAAGGAATACTAAGGGTTGTAAGAGGGCAACACACCTATCCGAATCAGGTAGCTTCCTCCCACAACATAAAACATAAGAATGGAAAGGTTTTGGGAGACATTCCTCATGGAAGGCCACCTGATAGAGGAGGAACAAATTTGCAGCATGGTCAATTGAGATTGCTTGAGGGAAAGCAATCTTGGGTGGGGAGGAGTGTAATGTCCCCATTCAAATAAATTCATAACAGGTAAATTCCATTAATCCTACTAGTTCCCTAGGTTGGATGGAGACATGAGGATTTGCAATAAGGGAGCTAATAAATGGTGTTTGGACATTATAATAGAATAAATATTTAATAAAGGATCTAAATAAATAAATGAAAGAGAAAATCAAAGTGGCAATTGATCATGAAGACACATAGAGGTTGTGGGACCCACACAAGCTAGAATTTCTGTGCCACATGGCATCCTCCTCTTGCAATTTCAAATCCATGGGAAGCCTAATGTTCTTAGGATGAGTTAGAAGGTTCATACACTTGGCCATATGCATCATAGGTCGAATTTGGATGGATGTGTAACTCCCATAGAAGAGGAAGAGTCAAATGAGGAGTTATTGGACACTTGGACTAGATTCCCTAACCTATATGACAACAATGATGAAGATGCTATGACACCTATGACACAAATCAGACCTGAAGGATGACATATGACATATATGACATGTTAGGGCTAAAAATAGCCTCCAAGAGGGTGCTCAAGTGAGTTAGGGAAGCCAAAGAGACACCAATTCGAATTTGGAGAAGGAGAGGGCTAGAATTGGAAGGACAAGTGGCATACTTGGGAATCTCTTCCCAACTTGAGCTGGAATGAATCTCTTGGGAGGAATTCGACCCATGGAGGATCTTAGAAGACTAAGGATGTTTATAAAATACAGAAATGAAGTAAGAGAAGGGCTTTTTATCATTTTGAGAATTTGCATTTGTGAAGAGAGCTAGCGGAAAACTAGTCTACTTACCTTAGCCATATTATATTATTTTTTCTAAAATTTTATTTAGATATCTAACTTATTCAACTTTCTCAAATATTTTTTTTTATTTTAAATTTATATAACAAAATCTTGAGATAATAGAGATGACTGATTATTTGTGTTTTCTTTAATAAAAACTAAATTATCTTTAACTTACTTAATAATGTGCCCTAAGTTTGATATACTTTTATTAAATTTTTCTAAAATAAAGAGACAATTAGATTATTAATAATCTCCTACCTAATAGTTATTAGGTAATGCAAATTCTTCTCAAGATGCTTAAGAGTGATAATTCCTACCTCATAGTAATTTCTATAATGCAAATTCCCCTCAGCATGCTTAAGAGTGTGCCCTAAGTTTATATAATTTTTTATATAATTTTATTGAAATTATGTAAAGTGAAATGACAACTTGATTATTCTTACTTGATAATAATTTACCTATAACTTTTATTGAAATTATGTAAAGTGAAATGACAATTTGATTATTCTTATTTGATAATAATTTTTATAATAACTATAGTGCAAAGGATTTGGCGTATTTCTTTATATAAATTAACAATATTATTCACTATTAATTGATATCCTTTTTATCATTCTTTAATATTGAAAATTAACTTTCCTAAAAGCAAAAGCAAAAATGATTGATATGATCTTTTTAGGATAAGATACAATATTTAATAAAAAACCCATTTCTCATTTTTTATTTTCAAAAAATTGTATTGAGTAATTAAGTTTTTTTATTCTCATTATTCCATTTTTGTAAGCAAGCAAGGACTCTATAAATCTAATATCTAATTTATATAAAGATATTTAAATTTTATAATTTATAATTTATAATTTCATATAATTGAAAATCTAAAATTTAAAAATAAAAATAAGTGTATTAAAATACTTTGGAAGCCACCCTTTAAAAAAATGATTGTCTCCATTAAAATGTCCACCGAAATAGTTTATTAGTCCCGAGCAAGATGTTCTTTCCAACTTTATATCTTTTACACCGTTGACAAGTAATGGGAGAGGAAAGGTCTTTGGAAATTTAACTTTACTCTTTATGTAACAAAATAATGTCATCCATCAAAAGATAAAATACAAAATGCTTTTGATGAGTGAAAGTTACAAGACTTCATTATTGCAATAAATTTATGAAAGATACAAGACCTCATTATTGTAACATTTCTATGGGAGTACCTATTCATGCCCTTTTTCTTGTCAACCTTCTTCCTCACCACTTACATAACGTACAAAGCCTTAGAATTTATGTCCCCTCAATTGTCATTTCAACCTTTTCTATAATGAGAATAAAATATTTATACATTTATGTTCTAAAGATTCCTTTCCCTACATTTTTTCCTATATTCCTTTTACCCTTAAACCAAACAAACAAAAAAGACATTATCAAAAAGTATGTCTCCCCTGTGAAAGGGGAGTACGAATAAGCCTCCATGGTTATAATTTAATAAATGGTTAACTTACTATAATGTTGGGATGGCATATAATTTATGCGACACCAAGGTTAATATATCTAGACAAGTGTTAGGTTAATATATCTAGACAAGTGTTGGAGGCAAAACAATGGGAAGGTGTGTCCTCTGCAAAAAGTCAAGATTTCTCGAACACGAATGTTTATGTATCGGGATCGATGTAGATTTCTGCATCATCTGCATGGGCCATGCAATTTGAATTTACTTGGGACAAGCAAACGTAATGTTGGTGGCATGGAATGACAATGACTTTAGATTAGTTTAATCAAGAGAAGAGAAGCATCCGGAGCCAATGGGAAGGCAATATCAACATGACATAGGGCTAAACAAAGCCAATTGGAAGGCAATATCCACAAAGAAGTTATGGAGAGATTCAAAATTTTAGTACATTTTTTATTACTACTTATACCTAAAATTAATCTTCATTAACGAAGCTGAAAATTAGTTTTACAATTTGTTAAAATAAAATCTTATGAATTTATTTATTTATTCTCATGAGAAAGAAAAAAACATATTATTAATATTCTTGAAGAATCAAATAGTACATCGATGGATTGTATATCTTTTTTCCAAAAGACCGACATTACAAAAATTACATAAAATTGTAGCTCTTATTTCAGCATCAAAGAGACATCTCATAACTATGCGTTCGGTGAATATTCAACCACACCAATCAGTTCATAAAAAAAGACATAAAGCTCATTTGAGTTGTCAACCCTATCATAGGATTAGTAAAACAAGTTCAAGGATCCCATATCGTGGATATGAGAATCATGGAATTCTTCCCAAAATAAGATCCCAACATCTCCCTCCATTGCCATTTTGGAAAGCTTGTCTGCACGAGAATTATGATATCTATAGAAATGCTCAAAGGAGATACTATTGAAACCTGGGTTTCTACGGTTATTCTTTGACACCATTGCATGATATCAATGACCTTTATCTTATAAACAACTTGGCCCCATTTTATGGTGACATGCATATTTATACATTACTTTTCATTAATATGATTGAAAATTAAATTTTTTTTTTTTTTGAAATTATGAAATAACTTTCAAAGTCCACATACAATAAATATGCATTTATGACAAGTATATATATTTGTGTATGTTTATGCATACATATTAAATAACGATATATATATAAATCTATATCATTTTTCGGCGATCATAAACCTATATCATTATAAATGAGCTATGCATACACATTGAATAACAATATATATATGTGTGTTTATAGTACATCCCAAATATTTAATGTTTATTGTACATCCCAAATATTTAATGACAATAGATATTTAAGCATAGCTTTAAGTTTTTTTTTAAATTAAAAATATATATAAGATATTTGTAATTCATTATAGAGTTACTTATAACTATAAGCATTAAAGAATAAAACAACTTTATATAGGAAACATGTTTTTTTAATTGAAGCATAGGCATTTCCATTAAATAACTTTTTATAGCTTCTTCCTTTTATTGAGAAAATAAAATAGTTTTAAAAGTAAACACACATTTATAACAATATGTGTATACATGGGTGCTTATTGTGGATCCTAAATATTTAATGGAAAAAGGATATTCATAATAACAATAAAATGTCAAGTAGTATAGTTTAAGTATATTTTTTAAATTCAAGCATAGACATATTGATTAAATTAATCTTTATCTATTAAAAATTAGTTCAATGAAATGATTTTAAAAGTTAACAATTAATAAGCTTACAATTATGATAATGTGTATATAGTTGTATAAATCTACACATACACATTAAATCATGATGTATATATAAATCTGTATTAATATAAATGCATTATAACTTGGTGCTTATTCTACGTCATAAATATTCAATGGAAACAAATGACAATATTTAATCATTACTTTAAGATTAAAAAAAACTCAATTCAATTACTTTAATTATTATTTTTTTGTGTTAAGGGAATCAGGCAACTGGAGACTGGGCTGTACCCATGTTTCATATCAAGTGAAACGCCAATAAGCCACACCCATGCAGGCATTTTCAATTACTTTAATTAATATAAATACTATTATAGATATATTTTAATTTCAGATCTCTTAAATATTAAAAAGAATAAAAAAATGTAATGTAAATTTTTAATTATTTAAAGTTTTTTATTTATTTATAATAAATAATTGTTTATTTATATTAAATATTTTGACAATACTTTTTATTTTAATAATGTTATAAGTTTTAATTAATATCTCTTTAACATAGTTTTGTAAAATTCGCCTTTCATTTCTTATTTCAAATATCTATATATTAAACCTTTTTGAGATCAAATATAACTCTCATATATAACTCTTTTAAGATCAAATATAACTCTCATATAATCCACAATTTATGAGATTTAATTTAGATACTAATTTTAAAGGATATATATCACATATATATGTTATATCAAATGCACACATATAAATTATGAGTATTTATTATGTTTGAGAAATGTATATTGTACCAAATTTACAATAAAATAAGTGCTATCTATTTATTCAAATTACATAGTTTAAAAACTAGATATAAATTAAATAAAAGATATTTATATTACTAAATTTCTATAAAAATGATTACATGTTTTAATCTCAAAAATATCTATAATATCAAAATAGTATAACATAAATTTCATTTTAACTTAATAATTTTAGGTTTTTTCATATAATAATAATAACATTTATATCATATATATACCAAATTTATTTATTATAAACTTCTTTTACCTAATAACATAGTCTAAATAATATAAGGAATATATATTCCATCAAATTCATTTCACACCTAATCTCATATTTTTTTCATATAACAAAAACAAAATCCAAATCTATAAGCACTTCTAACTCATGGGAATGAATAAAAAAACATTAAATTGACATTAAAGTTACAAGCTACATTTCAATATGATAGTAAGTTCCAACGATGTTAAAAGCAAAAACAAAATCCAAATCCATAAGCACTTCTAACCCATGAGAATAAATAAAAAAAACATTGAATTGACATTAAAGTTACAAGCTACATTTCAATATGACAGTGAGTTTTAATGATGTCAAAAGCAAAAACAAAATCCAAATCCATATAAGCACTTCTAACCCATAAGAATCTCATGAAAATGAATACAAAAGCATTGAATTGACATTAAAGTTACAAGCTACATTTTAATATGACAGTAAGTTCCAACAATATTAAAATCAAAAACAAAATCCAAATTCATAAACACTTCTAATCCATGAAAATGAATAAAAAAACATTAAATGCACATTAAAGTTACAAGCTATATTTCAATATGACAGTAAGTTCCAACAATATTAAAAGCAAAACCCATACACACTTATCACTTATCAACCTTGAGAATGAATCAAAGACCACTGAGAAATGATATACTTGTTAGGCCATTGAGGTAGGAAAGTTCTGGCGAGCTAGGAACATGGAAAAAGTCAAGGAACATATAGTGAGACAACTGGGAAGAGAGATATGTTTGTTATGCACTCATTGGCCATGTCACATACTGAGAGTGACCTAGGAAGTACAGAGTGGGCATGTGTCAACGATTTAAGCAACTGAAACAAAATTTTGTGTACAGAACCCATATGGAGAGGTAGTTGGAAGAGGGGGAGGAGCCAGGGGTTCACATGGATGCATGTGAGATAAGCTTTTAATACAAGGGGCAAAA
Organism: Larix kaempferi; assembly: GCA_027924585.1. Classification (NCBI taxonomy): domain Eukaryota; kingdom Viridiplantae; phylum Streptophyta; class Pinopsida; order Pinales; family Pinaceae; genus Larix; species Larix kaempferi. The sequence continues at coordinate 7,663,217 of BSBM01000963.1, read as the reverse complement.
GTATATAAAAAGCATTTATTTCCGATTATAAACCCTTAGAAGTTTAGAATACACAGAACGGAAGGAGTTGTCATTTCCATTTCCGTCGCTATCACCACCCTTCGTGGGTCCGTCAAACAGCCTGTGGGCGGCGACAGACAGATAATAAAACTAAGGCAGTACTGTCCGTCCGATGGGGAAACGGACGGTCCAGATGTGACTAGGCGGGGTGCGCCGTGTTTCCCTCTGGTGGCGACGAATTTATTAATATTTCTGGCTAAGATTAAGGTTAAAACATTAGACAGGTCCCACTGTATACTGTTGCATCAACTCTATTCATCCTGGCATCACGAGGCGCACGGCGCCATGTCGGCGATTCATCCCCTCTAATCATATTCTTTCAATAATTACACACTTCCTTGGCCATCTACATGAAAAAAATTATTTAGTGTTACTTAACGATTCTAATCAGGATAGTTAAATGTTTAATAATATTAAAACAATTTGTTAAATTAAGTTCTTATATTTACAGTCGATAGCGATATATAATAATAATAATAATAAATGCCATCGAAATCAAAATTGCCAAATATTAACCAGGTTTCGATTATATGATCTCTATATAGTTAAAAACTAAATATTGACCATATAATCCACATATTGATAGTATGAAATTCCGTAATTGTGGGACAAAGGACCTGGCTACAGCAATTTGAGTACTATAGGTTAAAATTAGTTGAAAATGAGCTGGAACGATTTATGGGAACTTAGCAGCGAATGTAATTTAACTGGCATGAAAACTGTCCATGGGTATATTGTTAGGGTCTAAAATGTAGGGCTGAATTCTGCATCGGATGCCGCGCAATAAAAAGTACAAAATAGAGGCAGTTAGATGCAGAGGTGGTAAGAAATTTTGGGTATATTTTAATTTTATTCTTCTAGATTTTTGCCTTGATTTACGAGAGGAGGAGGACAGCTGCAAGTATAAATATGGATTAATGGAGTAGAGATAGACGAAATATAGTTGAAGGTGTAGTTCACTGGGAGGAGTTTTGGGAATTAGGTTAAAATATGGGTTTGCTTAGCAGTCTGGATGCAGACTCTCTATGCTGTTTATGTTGGTTTTATGAGTTTTTTTCTTAGTTTTAGTTCTTGTTTTTTTGGCAGAGTGATATGATTTTTGTGGGTGCATTGATTGATTGCGTTTGTGTGGTGTCTGATGGATCTAGTAGTCAGTATAATTTGTGAGGGAAATGATGAGTGGTGCCATTAATTAAGGGTCCACTGGTTTTTGGCTTTGTCATGTTCTATGGTTAAGGTCCTGCTGCTGAGTACAATTGCCTCTGAGCCCCTGTGTTTTATTTGTTGATATGGGTTTGTAGTCTCTGCTTTGTTGATATGGGTTGGTTTGAGAGAAGTCTGGATCCAATATTTGACCATTACGTATTTTTCAGCATGAAGAAAAATGGAGGGATGAAGAATCCTGTCATGCTTTTCCACAGCTTTCTTGAACTTAGTGCCGTGACGATTGTTGTGGGAGCAAGCCTTGAATCAGAAGCGGGGTGTAGTCCTGCCTAATCTACGTGCAAAGCTCAAGAAAGCTGTGGGAAAAGATGGCAGGGTTCGTTAATATCAGTTGCCTCAAGTGCCCAGCCAGCTATTTTCAGGTATTGATTATTGCGCAGTGAAAATTTTCATCATATATTTGACAGTACTCAAAAGATCAAAATATTCAGGCCAAATGTCTTCTCTCGAATTCTTTATTATCAGTCTTCTCTTCTTACAGTTTTGCCGTAGATTTTCTGTATTCTAACATATTGGGAAAATATTTTCACAGCCATTTAGCTCAGTTAAACCATTTGTTAGTTTTAAACAATCATTAATCGTTATATTATGATCTGTTTATCAAACGTACTTTGTAGTGTTTGAGCCTATGACTGCCTGAGTTTTTAGGAGTTCTTATTCATTTACATTTAAGCAAGTAGAAGATGCTTGAGACAATGGCTATCAATTTTAACTTTTAATGTATTTATATTTATGCTGGTCTTGATCTTATATATTGCTTATTGTATGGTGCTAATCGTTTATCCCTTCCTAGCTGATAAATACTTTATCATAGCATAGATGATAAATCTTTTTTAGTAGCATAGATTTATCCTGGAGATCTATTAAGTATGCAGATGGAAAATCTAAATGAAACACTGACTTTGCAATTTTTTTTTCAATTCTGAGTTTGGAGATTCAGGGTAAAATGGTTCTATATGATAGCTATGCTTAAATGATTGTTATCTGATATCCTAAGTAAGATAAATAATACGTACAATGAGTTTGATCTTGGGCAGTTGACATGATCTGGAAATCCGCTACTATTCCCTTCTATTGAGCAGCAGACATGATCTTTTCCCAGATGGGTTTCATCTTTTTAAGGATTATGGGTTGCTTCGTCAAAGGTGAGTTTATTCGTATTTGCCATACCATATGCCAAATCCAGGGTTAAATGTATCTGTGATATAGGATAGTCTCAGTACAGATGTTAATTTCTATGGATTGCAGCAGTTGTTAATTTCTATATTTTTCGACTGTTTATATAGAGATAAACTCTCCAGGTATAACAAATGCAGGGTTAAGATGTTCCAGTGTTACAAAATATTTCTAAGGAGTTTACACTTACATGTGACAGTATAGTCTATTCAGATTTACGCTTACACTTTCTTCTGATAAGTAGTATGTACCAATGTTATAAAATATTTCTAAGGAGTTTACACTTACATGTGACAGTATAGTCTATTCAGATTTACACTTACACTTTCTTCTGATAAGTAGTCACCAGATAGATTTCAGTTTTATACTTGTTTTTGGCAAGTAGTCGCCAGCTAGATTTCAGATTTATACTTGTTTTTGGCCAGTAGGGCCAGTATTCATAGAGATTGAGTCAAGAAAGAAGATTTTATAATTGTAAAAGCAATGCCAATGGGAGTATTGTTTTTTCATACTCACCCACACACCAAAGTCTCAGAGAAGAAAAGGAAAAATAATATTTTATAGTTTTAGGAGCAATATCCACAATTCTGTAGATTTATCAGACTGTATTTTCTCTCACACACTTACCCATCAAATCTGCAAATCTGTAGGCTTATCAGACTGTATTTTCACACACTTACCCATACAACAAGTCCCATAAAAAAAGAAAAAGTCAAACAAGCAATCTCACCCACTCAACCTCACATAGCAATTGGACAACTCCAAATCACTTCTGTTATAGTTTATTACCATGTTTCATCAACTCATGCTGATCTTTGAATTTGATCAGAGCAACTGGACAGCTCCAAATCACTTTTATAGGTTTAAAATCTTGTTGTTTCAATTCATGTTCACGTTTCAACTTTATCAGACTGCTAAATCCAGGCACCATTTGCCCACCCATCGTTAGTACAAATGGCAACTCCGATTGGACTCCAGTATATGCATATCAGATTCGGCTGCAGATCTAGATTATAGAGATGTGGAGTGTACCCTACTGGCTACTACCCCAGGGTTTGCTAGTTCGAGTTCATCTTATTTTGTGCCTTTTTTTTAAAATAATTATGTACACTTACGATTTGAAAGCCCATGATAAGGGTTTTCTAGTATTACCTTATATTCTCTTGGAACAGCGTTCGAGGGCCGTATATGGCGGCTCTCAGAGTCCCATGTACTATTCTACTGTTTCTCTTGTGTACTGAATACTGAATCTTCCAGGAACTGTACATAAAATCCAGGAAATTTTATTGAAGCCGCCTTCCATGTAATTTCATTATGAGATAATGATTCTCATAATTTTAAGACTATTCTTATTCATATAAAGTCGTTATTTGTCCCCATAATTATATCAATGGCCGAAAAGTCTGTTGACTGCATTTAATTATCAATAATGGGAAGTTGAATGTTTACTGCCAAATCTCCAATGATTGAATGCATGATCTGTCCTCGTTTGATTTAACACCATTTACATAAAGACAGACGTATCTCGATCTGTGTAACACCATCGACTTGTATTTATTGTTAGTTGTTATATACAGAACTCTCTTCGTTTGCTGCTGTGTAATGTAACTGCATCTTCGCCACTATGGCAGATAAGAAGCCAAGTACTTTACAGTCATGGTGGGATATTGCACAGCAGTCAAGATACCCTGTAAAGATGATCTTCGTGACCAATTTTCCTTTATGAAACGAATAGATCTTCGTGTCTCTCAATTTCCAGTGGCATTCTACATTTATGTTTAATTTTTAAGTTTATTTAAGTCATTGGAAAAAAATAAACTAGCACAGCTATTTAACTTGCAGGGCACAAATTAAGTTCCATGAAAAAGTTATCTCTTACTAGTTTTCCATGCTTAACTTGTAATCACCTATTCTTCTCCATATCTTGCATATCTGTTACATTCTTTAGTTAAATGGGTTGTCCATCTATTACCCATGGATGATGTATAAGTTATTTATGCATCAACTACAAGTTATTATATATATATATATATATATATATATATATATATATATATATTATAATTGTTTATTTGGTATTTTGAAGGAATGACCATAAAATCAGTGCACAGTACACTTGTCTTGTCTCATCCTCCTTCAATCTAGGAAAAACATAGATGATAGTCCACCCCAAATTCTAAGATATAAACACCTTCATATGATATATCATTTTTGAAATCATATCATTAATGTAAATTATTATTAATTTATAATCCATATATCATAACTATAGTAACAACTCACAATTATACTCATAAAATATAGTTCATACATTAATGGTTTGTACTAATAATATATAAAATATTGTTATGGTTATTTTATTTATAATTTACAAACTTATAAAACTATTTAGTTTGGAAACAATTTCATAGTCTATATAGTTGAGAATCTGTTGACAGAGATTCTGTCCACCAATTGATTTAACTAATTAAACTTATAAAACTATTTAGTTTGGAAACAATTTCATAGTTTATATAGTTGAGAATTGACACACTCTCTCTACCAATTGATTTAACTAATCATTTTTCATGTTTAAGAAAAAAATAGGGTTATATATATGTGTCATTAATTTTGAGATTGATTAACTTAAGTGAAATCATTTACAGTAAATAAGGGAATGTTTTCATTTATAATTGGTTGGAGAACATTATAAAAATAAGTGTGAAATGTTTGTACTTGCAATGAATGCATTTATGATCAAAATATTTGTCTAATTAAAATGTATATTTTAATTTCAAAGGTATGAATAAAAATTCAAATTACTATAATACACACATTTTAGCATTCATGATTTCCACCAATTGATTTAACCAATCATTGTTCATGTTTAAAAAAAATAAGGTTATATATATGTGATTAATTTTGAGATTGGTTAACTTAAGTGAAATCATTTACCATAAATAAAAGAATGTTTTCATTTATAATTGGTTGGAGAACATTATAAAAATAAGTGTGAAATGTGTGTACTTGGAATGAATGCATTCATGATCAAAATATTTGCCTAATTAAAATGTATATTTTAATTTCGAAGGTAAGGATAAAAATTCAAATTGCTATAATACACACATTTTAGCACCCATGATCTTCACAATGGGAAGAGATAGGCTGAGGCTGCTGGGTAGAGTGGTATCATATATATAATATATGAAGTGTATAGAGAAGAAATTAAATATTGTAGACATAAGCTTTTATTTATGTTAAAAAAATTGTATTTCACAAAGCTGATTATTTCGAATAAAAATGTCAATCCAGATAACCCAGTTTAAAACTGTTTTTTTTTAAAGTACTTTATATATTTTATTTCTAAGTGGAGGCTGCTTACAGTACAATTCCTGACTGGGGTAGACTCAACGGCACCGCCTTGGTCAGATTAACAGCTTCTTTGGGGATAGTGCCCCTTTTCAATCCTTATAAATACTTAACAGAACCCAACTTTCATCAACAACTCTGGCCTTTGATAAGTTAAAATGGATCCAATTTAGTATTGTACGCTGTTTCACTATTTATGTGTCTGCTACTTATAGGAATGTGACGTTCGAGATTTTGTCAACTGATCAGCTGAATTTATTTCCGTATCTTTACTGGGTTTTTAAAACTGATTGTGCTCTGATCTATGAAAACTACAGTAGATTTTTAAAATGGGCTGTGGTCTAATCTATGAAAACTTGAGCAGCAGATTCTTTAATAAACGGGGATATCTGACATATAAAGTTATTAGTATTTCTTTGACGTGAAAAACACGGAAACAGTCAGAGTATATATATATATATATATATATATCATAGTGTGTGCAATATATATATATATATATATATATCATAGTGTGTGCAATATGGTATAATAAAAAGCCCTCAATGTAGGTACCAAGACATTGTCAGTGCATGCAAAAAAGCCAGCCTTTGTAATAGAATTTTTAATTAAACTTGATGGGCGTTCTCCCAGTAGATAAAAAGAAAAATTCACATTACGCTCTCGCTCTGAGAAACAGATTAAACCGCAATAGCTAGACTCTACCTTCCACAACGTTATATTTCCAAGTAAAAAGCCATATTTTCAAGGTTTGAGATCTTATTGGAGGCACCCATTTGGAAAGAAACTAACTATTAAATAACTATTTCCAAATAACAAATAATATGAAGCAAACGTCTATATCTAAGAAAAGGTGTGGCTAGTCCATGTAAATGACAAGTGTAGTAATCAACGGTAATAGCGATTTAATTGGAGAGAAAAGTAAAAGCACAAAATTGATAAAAGTAATCATGTTAATAGTAATATAATTAAATAGAAAAATAAAAGACAACATATGTTTTATGGTAATGGAAATCAAATAGAAGGTTAATAAAAATAATAATTTAATTTGATTTAATAGATATTATTATTGATATCTAATAAGTTAATATTGTAAAATTAAAAATAATAATTACATTGATAGGTGTTTATATTATAAAATTTGGGGTGGATTACTATTTATGATTTTCCTAGATTGAAGGAGGATAGGACAAGTGTATTCTCATTCATTTTATGGTATCCTTTAAAATTCAAAATAAACAATTATAGAAAAAAGAAATATAAAAAATAACTCGTAGCTCATGTATGTATAACAGGTAGTGACACTTGTTATACATACATGAGCTACCAGGTAGCAACATTGTCCATTAGATGTAGCTTGGGTGGTTGGGAGGATTGATTGTTACCCTTCCCACCCGGTTTCAATTCTTGTAAGTGACATGATGCTCAAGCAAGTAGTGACACATATAACTTGCTCAATGTAACAAAAAAAGAGAAATGATTGCTAAAAAATAATATAAAACAATCATTCAAGTTAAGATATAAATAATATGAACTTACAATCATTAAGGTTAAGATATAAATAATATGAACTTAATAGTATACATAAGGACATGTTCCTATCCTCCATTTTTGGATGTTTTTAATTCTTTTTTCATATGTACTACATCTCCCTTTTTAGAGGTTTTTGGCCTCACAAAAAATTAATTGGAATGCTTTTGGTTCTTGATCCTTTATGGATGAGATCTCCCATCAAGGCTTTTGGTTTCAAAAAAATTCAGTTTAGGGAGAGGCAATTATTATTGATGGCACATTCTCGACCACCCCAATGGCACCTTTGGGATGATAGGGAACTCCATCAACACCCTTAATTGTGAAATTTCATCTCTAAAGCCTTAATCTGAAGGTCCAATAACTAACCCCAATATACTGTAACAGAAAACTAATTGAGCACAAAAATCCAATACCATTCTGATAACTGAACTTGATACTATGATTATTTATCTGTTACATTTAACTTCATTATGAAAACCCAATTACAATTATAACGGTCCAGACAAGGATTTAGATACATATACACAATATAATTAATCTTGAAATAATTATGCATATCCACATAGGGATGAACAAGCTAGTACAATGGAATGTAACAATAAAATAATAATAAATTAATATTAAATATAATTGATATTAATGGTCATGCTCGTTGGGTGAAAAGGTGCAAGACAGGCTTATTTAAGCCCACTTGAATTGTATTATTTATCATCCTACATTACCTTTTTATACAATTTCTTACATTACGTTTGCCTTCAGCAACTTTGCTTTTCCATTGGTATCAGAGTGGGCTGGCTTCGTACAGCAATTAAAAATAAATCCACGTTTAGCACCTAGAAGATTCCACCAATCACCAGATCAATGAGTGAATTAAACGCCCGATTCGATTCAATCAATGAGAAGATTAAGAAGAACTATGAGGAACTCTAGGCGAAGATCAATCAAACTAGTGACAATTTGGTAGTGACTTGGACACAAATCATGTCACGAATAGAGAATTCCGTTCTCACTCTACAAGACAGCCAAAAGAAAAATGAGGCAATTTTAAAAGCCATCTTGGAAAGATGACCAGTACCAAAATATCTGCAACCCAACTCTCCCAGAACACCGGAGCAGTCAGATCCTTTCAACATATCTTCATCATTCTCATACACACAAGGACGCCAAATTCGGGTGAAAGTCAAGCTACCCAAATACGATGGGGATGAACGACAGTGCATAGCGTGGGTTAACAAAGCCGAGGAATACTTAGACATCCACAATATCCATTACGAAGAGGATAAAGTTAAGTATGCCTCCATGCATCTAGAAGGCAACGCTTACAACTGGTACTTATGGTGGAAGAAAAATGCAAGAATCTGTTCTCACAACTGGGTTAGTTTCAAAAATGACCTCATCAAAAGATTCCAAGGCATTGAAGAAAAAGACTTCTTTGCCAAAATCACAAGGTTACATCAGAAAAGCAGTGTCAATGAGTACACATGTGAGTGGGAAGCACTCTCAACTCGAGTTTCAGAGTTAACCGATGACCAATGACTACAGACCTACATACACGGCCTAAAACAACACATCCGTGATGAACTAGAGTTACATAACATCTCTACCATGGAAGAAGCACGACGTAAAGCCAATATTATTGAAAGCAAATCCGTTCATACAAATTTTGATCAAGACGACTCCGAAAAGAACCCCCTCCAATCAACATTCATAGGAAATACAAGATATACACCGCCTCAACTTAGGGAAGGAACGACGCCCAGTTTAGAGGCCCAGAGAATAAAGGAAGGGAAATGTAAGTTCTGTGGAGACAAATGGGATCCTAAGCACAGATGCTTACAAAATAAATTGTATGCCTGTAAAGCAGAGTTGGAAGTCAATAACGATGCTAAGAGTCAGCAAGACTGTTCGGATATCCACATCATCTTTTTCAGGATCTTGCATGCAATTAGGGTTTGCATGCAAATTCTAGGGTTTGCATGCACTTTGCATGCATCCCAGTCACCAGGTTGATGCCTCCAGCACCTTAGCCACCTTATTCTAGCACCCGGGAGCCACTTACTTCAGATTTTTAGCCCTCCTAGTCAGGAAGGAACCCACTTCTCACCTACTACCAGAGAAGGGCGCACTTCTTCACCTACCACTGCAGTTCCACTTCAGTTACGCTCAGTTAGCTCCGATTCTCCCTGATTTGAGGCTAGTTTCACTCCTGACTGACTATTTCACTTTCGTTGGACCTCCAGATTGACTAGATGACTTGTTCTGACTTCAGTTAGCCTCCCATGTGCCCTCCACGGAGCTCACTTCCCTATATCAGTGCTACACACTTCAGTTACACATGTTACACTCAGTTAGACTCAAATTGACACCTGGATGACTGGTTCTTATGCATTGATGACCACCACTGATTGATGATGAGGACTCCTAGTTGGAGTCAAGCTACTCCATTCAGTGATTCGAATGACCTCCTTAGGCAATTCGAATTGCTCAGTCATTGTTACTGTATTTTATTGTAATCATTCACCCTTACTGGGATATTGAGCACTGCTGCATGTTTTGCACAGTTTTACACCATATTTTCTATGTTCATCTGTTGTGATTGATTTACTTGTTCATTAGATCTGTTGTGACTAATTTTACAAAGACTACCCCATAGAAATCGAGGACGACACCCCACAAATCTCATTAGCCGCTATTACCGGAATCTCCCAACTGCAAACATTGAAGCTTAGTGGACATATAAAAAAGAATGATGTCACAATTCTCATCGACTCTGGCAGCACCCATAACTTCATTAATGTCAACCTTGCTAAGATATTTAACCTATTTGTTTTTCCAGTACCTAACATGAAAGTTATGATAGTAGATGGTAAGAAGATTGACAATGTAGGAAAATGTCACCAAGTCAAGTTACAAACACAAGAGTACAACTCAAAATCATATTTCTTTGCAGTACCGCTAGGAGGAGTCGACGTTGTATTAGGAATATAATGGTTACAAACCTTGGGTACATACTCCGCAAATCACCAAGAACATTTTATTGAATTCCATGCGTTCGGGAAAACACACAAATTATACGGGTTCCAACCACCTCTGACACAGCTGGTTACATCACATCAGATGGAAAAGTTACTTTGAAAGGACGCACCAACATACATACTTCAATGTTAAGAAATGAAGCTTCTAACAAGTAAAGAAGATAGGGACAAACAACCAGAGATACAAAAGCTGATTCAAAAACATTGCAAGGTGTTTCAAGAGCTACCTATGGAGCTCCCATCAAACAGAAAGATCAAACGCATAATCAAAATGGAGCCAGGGACAAAACCCATCAGTAGCAAACCATACCGGTGTCCACATCAGAGACGATGCGGCAATTCACATAATCATTGTCATCAAATAAGCTTTGAGGACAAAGCTTCCCTTAAGGGGAAGGCAATGTAACAATAAAATAATAATAAATTAATATTAAATATAATTAATATTAATGGTCATGCTCTTTGGGTGAAAAGGTGCAAGATAGGCATATTTAATCCCACTTCAATTGTATTATTTATCATCCTACATTACATTTTTATACAATTTCTTACATTACGTTCGCCTTCAGCAACTTTGCTTTTCCATGGAATAACTTGATAATTACACAATGAAATCACAATATAAGGTCACCAAATAATAATAAAATTACTATCTAATTAAGCATGCAATATCTACTTGAGTGCATTCACACTAATGTTGTGCAAACCATGCATAGAAGCACACTCAGAGGCATGAAGTGAATGCATCCCATTATAAAATAGCCATGTAATTCATAAATACAAATAAAGCATTCACAGGAAGATAAACGCTTATCTTATTAGATGTCCAAACTGGTTGTAGGAGTTAGATGTTCCTCCCAGTTGTAGGCTCTCTACTACACTTAATCTCCCTATAGAAAAGGCCACCCCCAAGTTGGGCTATCAATCCACAAGGGCGATGTGCTAAAAAACTCTCCACTCATCCCAACCATTCATAGGTTACTCAAACAACCCTCTCTACCGAATCCCTCATGCAACCTCCTGGTGCTAAAACCCCATCCACATCTGTCACAATCCTAAGTACTCATCCCCAATCAACCTACATAACACAAAACAATCCCCTTCTATGAGTTAGTAGTCCCTTGGGTACCCTCCAATTCCCTTCTAGTGCTCCAACATAGGCCAGTGAAGGATTCTTCAAACTAGTAGTCCAGGGAATGCAACATGTGCGAAGCCAAGTCTCCCCAATTGGATCATTGTCCCATTACATCATTCTCAAGGCTTATCAACATGTCTCACGGATTTCCATAGATTTTCAACAACAAAACAAGGTTTTCCTCCCAAATTCAAAAATGGTCAACCTCTCTCCAATGGGACACCATTCTAATGGACCACAACCATTCCCCAACAAAACTGAGTTCCCAACATTATGTATGCATGCCAGAAACTGGACAAGTGTCCACTTATGAGGTCTTTATCTCTCATACAACTTCTTCATCTCTCTTATAACTCTCTTAGCTTAATTAAATGGGATTAATATCATACATAACAAAAGTATAATAGGCCTTAGGTTAAGTAGCTTCCTAAGATTTAGGTGGGGCCAAGGACATAAAAAACTAGGGCCTCTCCTCATTAGCCCCTCTCTCACCCTCACCACTTGTGGATTCATATCCCCCAATCCCTTTTCATCCTATCCTTCGATCCTTTCTATAGCCATTTGGGAGTTTTTATTAAATCATAACAAAATATACACATTAAGCATCCTGGTCACCAAAAACAATGTCTCAGGCTTCCAACCTATTCATAATATTTAAAAATTACATATGGGGGGGAGCAGGGTTGTTACACTCCCCTCCCCCTTAATTTATGCATCGTCCTTGGTGCATCACAACAATGTGTCCTTGAATACACTATACTTCAATTTTGTTTCAAAGTACTATGTTATCAAAATTTCCTTCAAAGAGCTACGAGTATGCTTCCCGCATGGCATCCTCCAGTTCCCACATTGGCTCTTCAAGGTTGTAATGGTTCCACTGAAGCTTTAGCTTCTCGATTGACATATTCCTTAGCAATGTAATCTTCTTGTTAAGGATAGTACTGGCTTTACTAGAATATGTCCTTCTGGTTCCACCTTGATCACATCCCATCCAATTATGTGGTTAGGATCAAGTAGATAGTTCTTTAATAAAGATATATGGAATACATTATGTACATGTAGACATGTAGGAAATGCAAATGCATAAGCTATAGGCCCTATCCTATAAAATATTTCAAATGGCTCGTCGTATCTAGCTGCAAGCTTTGGATAGATTCCCAATTTCACGGAATTCTTCTTTGGTTTGAATTTCATGTATACACGGTTCCCCACTTGGAACTCTCTTGCTGCTCTAACTCTATCTACATAGCTCTTATATATGTTCTAAGGTGCCTTCAAATTCTACTTTATCTTGGCCATCTGTTCTTCCATTTCTCTAAGCAACTTAGGCCTAATAGCTACCATGTTTGTTGGGTTATCCCATCTAATGGCAATATTACACTTCCATCCATATAGATCCTTGAATGGGTTCATATTTAACAAAGAATGAAACCCATTCTCGTATGCAAACTCTGCCAAGTATAGGTAGTCCTCCCATCTAGATGGTTGATCAGACATCACATACATCCTTAGCATATCCTCAATCACATAATTGACTCTTTTAGTCTTCCCATCTATCTATGGGTGATATGTTGTGCTCATATTTAGATTTGTGCCAAAGCCTTTAAATATTCCCTTCCAAAAGTTGGAAGTGAACTTTGTATCTCTATCTGAGACAATTTCCTTAGGAATACCATGCAACTTGGCAACTTCTTTCATATAAATGTCAGTTATGTTAGTAGCTTTATTGGTTCACTCCAGTGAAATAAAATGAGCTTCTTTGGTAAGATTTTCCACCACTACCTTGATGGAATCATGTTGTTTAGTTGTCCTAGGAAACTTTGTGATGAAGTATATAGTCACCACATCCTATTTCCACTCAGGTATGGGAAAAGGTTTAAGCAATCATGTTAGGTGTCCATAATCATCCTTGACTCTCCGGCATTCCGAACACTTAGCCACATACTCTGCAAAATCATTCTTCATACCTGGCAAAAAATACTACCCCGTCACTTTTGTAAATGTCTTTTGATACCCTGGGTGTCATGCATGAGGAACTATATGCATCTCATTCAATATCAGCTTCCTTATCTCACTTGAATTAGGCACATAAATTATGTTTTGATACCTAAAGATTTCATCATATTCAAATATGTAACCTCCATATCTCTGAGATACATTTTCCTATTGTAATCCTTCCCTTACCTGATGATAATCTTCATTTGAATTTACAACTTCAATGATTCTATTTCTTAGGTCCGATTTACACATACTAATGGCTGAACATGCAATGCATGCATCCTTTGGTTGAGTGCATCGCCAACCTTGTTCTCCTTGATTTTGATATGCTTGATCCCAAAATCAAACTCGCATAGGAACTCTATCCATATTGCATGCCTGACATTTATATCTTGTTTCTCAAATATATATTTTTGTCCATTGTGATCTATACTTGGCTAAAATCTCCTACACATGAGATAATGCCTCTACATCTTCAATGCATGCATGATGGAAATAAGCTCTAGATCATGCATGGCATACTTTTTATCATTCTCTTCAAGCTTCCTAAATTCATAATAGATCATGTGCCTTTGCTACATCAATACTCCCTCAATTCCTTCTTGAAAGGAATCTGTATAAACCACAAAGTCTTCATTTAGATTTGGAATCTTTAGAATTGGTGTGTTGGTTAACAATTTCTTCAATGACTGGAAACATTCTTCACACTATGACACCCACTGCTGTGTTGGTCAAAGATCGGGAGTGCACAAACAACAAGAAACTGAATAGTCTTGAAAGTGCACAAGCTCCACACATAATGGTACTACAAGGGTCAAAGTCCCACCAAGTAGAATTCATTTTATGCACAGATTACACAAAGCATTGATACATCAAATGTGCAACATGCACAAGGGATGGTACAGAAAGGGTCAAAGACTCATCAAGTTGAAGAGAAAGGATGCGCACATACCTCAAAGAAATAGTACATCAAGAGCACAAGAGTACAATACTAAGGTGTAATTCCCACTAATTCACGAACCATGGATGCGAAAGACCCACAGATGATGACACATCAATGATGTAGAAGATGACATGTGGCAAAAGCATAATCTGTGAAGTATGGAAGAAGGGATGCCACACCCAACTTGTGGACATACAATCATTGCAAGACATGTATAAATAGAGATGCAAGTTGGAGATTTGAAGTAATCCCAATGGCGAGATTGTAGAGCTTCATTTGGAAAATACAAATTTATATTCAGGGTATCAAGAGCTTGAGGACAAAACAACATGATCTAGCGAGGAGACAAATGTGCACATATAGAGGAATGTTACAACTGATGGTGCACATGGTGATGTTGTAGATTTGTAACAGATGCACAAATACGGAAAGGAAGAAACACATAAGTATGCACAACTACATGAAGATTGAATGGAAGGATTGCAGACATCATGTAAACAGTCACAAATGTTGTAAGTAAAAAAGTAGTGCAAAAACATAACCGAAGTATATCAGAAGATGCACAGATGTTTAGTTGATGCATGAAGACTAAAGTGCAGTGTGTGGAGTTGAGAAGTCCATCTGATGCGCAATAACATAGCAACAGCAGGATCGAGTAAGCGTGTCAAGATGAGGATGATCTAAGACAAGTGCGTTAAACTGAAAGGATGAATCAATTGATGCACAACATGTCATAGATTGTCTAAAAGACTGTGGCACTTAAACATAACATACACATCAGTAAGTGCACAATTCCATCTATTACTGGTGCATTATATCAGAGCAACAAACTATCAATTGAAAGCAGAGTATCAGTTGGTCAGTATAGTTGTGCAATAGCAAATCAACAAAGCATACCTTGGCCCGAATTGTAGAGGTTGAAGGATGAGACATCAGGAGGGAGAACACATTAGGAGGTTCTAGGTTCTCTCTCCAAATAATTTGCCCGAATCTCTTCATTCTGATTTCCAAATTCTCTATACAATATGGACCATATCTCATTTGGGTATTCAATAGTGCCAATGATATAGCACATTCTAGGAGGAATGGCTAGACACATTGTTGTTAGGGAATGTATCCTATAGAAGGGGAGAGACTACCAACGTAATGATGTAAAAAGACAAACATATAATTTTCGGTGAATACAATTACTAAGCAAAGAGATCAGGATTAGAAGGATGCATGCCTTATTCAAAAGGTTGATCCAAGCCTTTCTCTTCCTTGCCCTTCAATGCAACAACCTGCAAAACAACTATCACGTACCCACCCATCCATCCAAGGCAAGGGAGGGAACATGATGCCAATCTCTGGGGCTTTTACATAAAATAAGCCCATTCATAGCCATAAAATTCAAAGGTGTGCAGATGCAAATCAGTTTAACATGCACAACGGAATAAATACCATCCACACACAATTCACAATTTCCATTCAATTTAACACATTGCAGAATTAAATACAAACAGAGAATATACTTATCTCACTGTAATGTTGTCCCCAACAACTAGCTATGTCGCTGCAACGTTCCTCCCAACCGTAGGTCTCTACCCAGCCTGTATTATTTCAGCAGTCAAAGACCACCCCCGATCTGGGCATGATTTTACAAGGAAAAGGGGACATTCTTACTCATACACAGCCAAATAATCATTCCTCCAAACCAAGCCATCCCACAGCTGGGTTTATCAGGCTAATTTTGAGCCCTCTGCATTTTTGAATGCTTGCACTCAAGCTCAAGCCAATGCAACAGATACCCATTACCCATACCCCAACATACTCCTTCTACACACAACAAAAATGATCATTGGGCAGGGATACACATTTATAGCAAAGGTATTTTACAAAACAGGCTCCATGGGTTCTTCCCCAAATCATGGCTCACCAAAATGGTCTGTGGGAAGGGAAATTCGTCCCTAGGGAGCAACCCGATTTCTCCCACCTGTGATGAGCATTTCAAATGGCCAAAACGGCCTCATTGAAACCCCAAAACGAGCTCCCTCTTCTTCCAGCAGCTCTGCAACACAAAAACTTCCTCTTCTCATCTACAAAAAAACAAAGAAAAACCAAAAAAACGTGGCTGGAAAATGCCCAGTTAGCTCCAAAAACGTGAGAGAGGAAAAAGCTGGTTCATGGGTAATGGATTGGGGAGCCAATTCATGGCTCTTTTCTTTCCAAGGAATCCAAAAACGATTTTCCATGCAGGGTGGTTTTCTATACTCGAATTTGGACAACCATTCCTCCCATTCCCCAAGGCATTAACTTCCTCAACCAATTCTTGGGAGAAATGAATGATTGGGCACCAAAGTCAACATGGGTAGTTGATGGTTGATGGGTTCTCTCATTGACACTTGGCTTGACTTCATTGGATCAAGGGTTTGAATATTTCCCTCCCAATTCCTTGTAATATCATGCCCTCATCTCTTGTTGCATTGCATAGCTAGTTGTGGGTATTTTATTAAAATGCATATTTACAATTCCAATGTGCCTGGCTAGCACGTAAACCATATGCATCAATAAATCGATGGCGGTGCCTTGGCCTTGAGCTCCTCACCACGATTTTATAGCAATATTACATCATTTACATTTTAATGCAAAGGGGTCAAGATGGGGACGTGACATTCCCCTCCCCTTGGAATAACACCGTCCTCGGTGTTCCAATACTTCAGAGTATATACTGACTTTACACATGCCTCAAAATTCACAACTGGTGGCAGGTCTGTCCTGCGTTTCATCTCTTGAATTTGAACTTTCAGGATCAAGTCATTTGGATTCCTCAGGCTTCTCCTGCCGGCTTTGATCTTCCAGCTTTACAGGTTGGCATTGCTCCACAACAATCCCTTCCTTTTATTCACCTTCCAGCTGATCTACAAGTTTGGAATTTTCATGGCTGCCATCTTTCTTGTTGTCCTGACAACTATTTGAGGAATATTTTCAGCCAAATCAAATAGCTTTTGGTCTACTGCCATGATCACGGTGCACGACTGGATGTCACTTTTCTCACCAGCAACACTTGGCTAGTAATAGCTGCAATCAATGGCTTTCAATTTATCCCTGTGAAATCTATCATGGAAACTCCTGTTAGGGAAAGCATAGCACAATTTAAAATTAGTCAATTATAAGCTCAATTGACATGGAACGCCCATGCTTTACTCATGAGACTTCCACACTTTCCTGCTTTCCCAACATACACATGAACTCATTCATGTTCATCCTTTCACAGGGAAATAACTAATTCAGCATTCACAATTCATCTAAAGCAATTAAACACAATCTATTTTCAGTCATGACATGCATTCAACAATTCTTTGTTTTATAAATGCATCAATCAAAACAAAAGAGAAGAGTAAGAGTTTCCCCCTCTTAGTCTTGTTCCAATCCAGAGCCACACCATCACTTGTGGTTCTATGATCCTTATCCTCTTTCACTTCAATACGAATGCTTGACTTGCCCTTTCTTGGCTATGACACTTAGTGTCTAAGGTCTGTCTAAGGATTTTCAACTAGGGAACCTTTCCCATTGTTGCTTACAGAACCTTTGGCTGCTAGGACCTACACATGTCTACTAGCATCATCTTTCATTACTACTCATACTAAGCTCTTTAGGATGGTCATATGTCCATATGCATCCTCCAGATGCTTTCATAGTCCTTGCTTCCAACAATACCTACACTCAAAACATTGAGTCAATTCATATGTTTAGTTTATTTCCATAGGGTTTGTCTCCAAACAAGAGTTTAAGAAATCATAAACAAATCATATACACATGTATTTCATAAGCAAGAAGCTGCAATGTAACCAAATACTTATATGCATTGGATGTCTTCACTTTATTCCATAGGCTCCTTCTTCGCTTTATAAGCCTTGGATTTCCCATGGATGCAATAATGAATGTTGGGCCAGCACGCAGGCTACTCCACAACTATTCGAATAGGCAATGCCTAGCCAGTATGCCAACTGGGTTTCATCAATCATCTCATTTAGCAATATGCTAGGCTAGTGCTCCGACTGGTTTTATTAATTAATTAAAGAATGTTTGGCCAGCACGCCGGCTGCTCCACAACATCAAGTGGTTAATGCTCCCACCAACTATTCTCTGAATTTATCGAGCATCAATTACTCTCTGGATTTACCAAGAATTTATAGTGCACAACCAGTTACTCTTTGGTTTTACCAAGAATTTATAGTGCACAACCAGTTACTCTCTGGTTTACCAAGAATTTATGGTGCACAACCAGTTACTCTCTGGTTTACCAAGAATTTATAGTTCTTTCAGGGTCACGTACCCACCCATCCATCCAAGGCAAGGGAGGGAACATGATGCCAATCTCTGGGGCTTTTACATAAACTAAGCCCATTCATTTGATTCATAGCCATAAAATTCAAAGGTGTGTAGATGCAAATCAATTTAACATGCATAGCGGAATAAACACCATCCACACACAATTCACAATTTCCATTCAATTTAACACATTGCATAATTAAATACAAACAAAGAATATACTTATCTCACTGTAATGTTGTCCCCAACAACTAGCTATGTCGCTGCAACGTTCCTCCCAACTGTAGGTCTCTGCCTAGCCTGTATTATTTCAGCACTCAAAGACTAGCCCCAAGCTGGGCATGATTTTACAAGGAAAAGGGGACATTCTTACTCATACACAACCAAATAATCATTCCTCCAAGCCAAACCAGCCCATAGCTGGGTTTATCAGGCTAATTTTGAACCCTCTGCATTTTTGAATGCTTGCACTCAAGCTCAAGCCAAAGCAACAAATACCCATTACCCATACCCCAACATACTCCTTCTAGACACAACAAAAATGATCATTGGGCATGGATATACATTTATAGCAAAGGTATTTTACAAAAAAAGCTCCATGGGTTCTTCCCCAAATCGTGGCTCACCAAAACGGTCTATGGGAAGGGAAATTCGTCCCCAGGGAGCAACCCGATTTCTCCCACCTATGATGAGCGTTTCAAATGGCCAAAACGGCCTCATTGAAACCCCAAAACGAGCTCCCTCTTCTTCCAGCAGCTCTGCAACACAAAGACTTCCTCTTCTCATCTAAAAAAAACAAAGAAAAACCAGAAAAACGTGGTTGGAAAACGCCCAGGTAGCTCCACAAATGTGAGAGAGGCAAAACTAGTTCATGGGTAATGGATTGGGGAGAAAATTCATGGCTCTTTTCTTGCCAAGGAAGCCAAAAATGATTTTCCATGCAGGGTGGTTTCCCATACTCGAATTTGAACAGCCATTCCTCCCATTCCCCAAGGCATTAACTTCCTCAACCAATTATTGGGAGAAATGAATGATTGGGCACCAAAGTCAACATGGGTAGTTGATGGTTGATGGGTTCTCTCATTGACACTTGGATTGACTTCATTGGCTCAAGGGTTTGAATATTTCCCTCCCAATTCCTTGTATTATCATGCCCCCATCTCTTGTTGCATTGCATAGCTAGTTGTGGGTATTTTATTAAAATGCATATTTACAATTCCAATGTGCCTGGCTAGCACATAAACCATATGCATCAATAAATCGATGGCGGGGCCTTGGCCTTGAGCTCCTCGCCACGATTTTATAGCAATATTACATCATTTACATTTTAATGCAATGGGGTCAAGATGGGGATGTGACAACAACTACAAACCTTCCTCAAACAAGTTTGACTACAAACAAAAGGATTGATATTTATAATAACATAAAACATCAAATTGTAATCATATATGAAACATACATGAACAAATCATATTTGGGAAAGGAAGAATATCTAATCTAAATTAATGCATGAAGCAAGTACATAAATTATACTTGTCTATAACTAGCACGGTCGTAACCAGACTCGGGGTTCTTATGTTGGTTGTGGGTCTTGATCTTCCAGTCTCATAGATGATGATTCAGCCGTGTTTGAACCCCAGGTTTGGTTATGATCCCGGCATGATCCCCAGGGGGTCCAGGTTTTGGGGTTGTTTTCGCCAACAGTTTACGAGCGCATGGTTTTGGGTAACCTTTGGTATTTTCCCATCGTATTTCCCTTATAAAAGAAAGACATTGTAATACGGCTAGGGTTGATGCATTAGGTATTATGCATTGTAAATATCTCTAAGATCGTGAAGAGAGACTGTGAAGAGGAAGTGCAGCGGCTGTGTTGCAGGTTGTATCCCTTTAGTTTGCTGGATGGAATAATAAGAAAGGACCGGCAATTTTAGTGTGGACGTAGCTCATCTTGGGTGAACCATGATATATTGGTGTCTCTCATGTAATGTGTCTGTGTGATTATATTTGCATTTAAGTTTATTGTTATTGCTCTGCGATCCTATTTTTCTAACAATTGGTATCAAAGCCAAAGGTCTATTTGGCAGATAAACCAGTAGGAAGATAGGGTTTCTGGTTCGAGTGGGAGCAATGGCGGAAGAAGGAAAGTTTAAGGTCAAGAAGTTTAATGGCCAAAACTTTCAGTTATGGAAGATGCAAATGGAGGACTATCTGTACCAGAAGGATCTATTCCTACCATTGGGAGGAAGAGCAAAGCATCCGACGGCTATGAAGTATGGAGAATGGGAGGTTCTTGACAGAAAGGCACTGGGAACAATACGGTTGTCCCTGGCTTCGTCGGTGGCTTTCACTATCCCAAAAGAAACGACAACGGAGGGGTTGATGAGTGCATTGGGTAAGTTGTATGAAAAACCCTCGGCCTCAAACAAGGTATTTCTAATGAAGCGTTTATTTAATATGAAGATGTCTAAAGGTGGGTCTGTTACTGATCATTTAAATGAATTTAATACGGTTACAAATAAACTAAGTTCTGTAAGTGTGAAATTCGATGATGAGGTTAGGGCTCTTCTAATATTGTGTTCATTACCAAAAAGATGGAATAGCTTGGTCATGGCTATAAGTAACTCTATCTCTGGTTCAAACACCTTGAAATTTGATGATGTTATTGGTGTTATTCTTAGCGAGGAAATGTGAAGAAAAAGCATCGGTGAGACATCAGATAATGCGTTGACTATGGAGAGCAGGCAAAGAAAAAAGGAGAGAGGAAAGAGCCAAGGTAATCGTAGCAAGTCTAAAACAGGCAGATCCAAGTCCAGACTGGGAAAAATAGAGTGTTGGAACTGTGGAAAGAAAGGGCATCTGAAGAAAGATTGCAGATCTCTAAAGAAGAAAGGAGATGGACAGCAGGAAACTACCCATGAAGCCAGTGATGTGTTACAAGATGCTTTGATTCTTGCATTAAATAATACTAGTGATTATTGGGTAGTAGATTCAAGGACTTCATGTCATGCTACACCCCATAGAAAATACTTTCATGATTATGTTCCAGGCGATTTTGGACATGTTTTATTGGGTGATTGTTGGAATGGGTAAGGTATGGATAAAACTTAAGAATGGAACTCATTTGTTGCTAAAGGATGTTAGACATATTCCTGCTATGAAAAGAAATTTGATCTCAACAGGGCAGTTGGGAGATGGCGGTTGTCTATCTACGTTTGGAGAAACATGGTGGAAGATCACTAAAGGATCAATGATGATAGCAAAATGAGACAGGGTAGGTACGTTGTATTTATGTCCTAATAATACTGACCATTCTATCTCTTTAGCTTCCACAGGAACAGATACAACATTGTGGCATCATAGGCTTGGCCACATGAGTGAGAAGGGGATGCAGATTCTCCACTCAAGGAAGTTGCTGCCATATTTGAAGCAGGTAAGTTTGGAATTCTGTGAAAACTATGTTTATGGAAAACATAAGAGAATCAGATTTCTCAAGATTGGGAAACAGAAGAAGAATGAAAAGTTAGAGCTTGTGCATACAGATGTATGGGGACCAGCTCAGGTAAAATCTCTTGGTGGCTCTCATTATTATGTTACATTTATTGATGATGCAACTAGGAAAAATTGAGTTTATTGCATTACATAGAAATTGGATGTGTTTGCTACTTTTAAGAAGTGGAAAGCTTTGGTTGAGAATGAGATAGGAATAAGGTTGAAGTGTCTAAGATCTGATAATGGAGGTGAGTATTGCGGCAAGGAGTTTGATAGTTACTATTCATACCATGGGATTTGTAGAGAGAAGACAGCCCCAGGAACACCACAAGAAAATGGTGTGTCAGAGAGGATGAATAGAACGATCATGGAGCATGCAAGGTGTATGAGATTTCATGCAGGGTTTCCCTTACATTTTTGGGAGGATACTGTAAATACTGTTGTTTATTTAATAAACAGAGGGCCTTCAAGTGCTTTGGATGGTGGTATTCCAGAGGAGGCATGGACAGGAAAAAAGGTAAACTACTTATTTCTGAGAACGTTTGGTTGTGAAGCATTTGTCCATATTGATAAAGATAATAGAACAAAGCTTGAAGCTAAATCCAAGAAATGTACCTTTATTGGATATGCGGTTGATGATTTTGGTTATCGCTTATGGGATTGTGAAAATAACAAAATCATTAGGAGTAGAGATGTGATATTCAATGAAAAGGTCATGTATAAAGATCAGTTGCAGGGAAATAAATAGGAAAAGGAAAACACAGAGTACACAGTACTTGATGAAATTAAAGAAAATGAAGTTCCAAAGGTGCCAAAAAATCAAGAACAACAACAAGTACCTGAAACTCCTGCAACCATAAGAAGATCTACCAAGTTAAGTAGACTCCCTGAACTATACTCTCCTTCAATGTATTATTTATTGATGACTGATGTTGGTGAACCAGAATGTTATGAAGAAGTAATGCAGGTGGAAACTAGAAATAAGTGGGAGCAAGGAATGAATGAGGAGATGGACTCATTGGTAGGAAACCAGACTTGGGATTTGGTTCAGTTTCCTGCTGGTAAAAGAGCATTGTAGAACAAATGGATTTACAGGTTGAAGGAAGAAGAAGGAGGTAAGAAGCGGTACAAGGCCAGACTTGTTGTAAAGGGGTTTGCACAGAAGAAAGGTATAGACTTTGATGAAATATTTTCTCCTGTTGTTAAAATGACTTCAATTAGGACTATTTTAAGTCTAGTGGCGGTAGAATATTTACATCTTGAATAGTTAGATGTAAAAACAACTTTTCTCCATGGGGATTTGGAGGAAGAGATATATATGCAGCAGCCACAAGGGTATGAGCTCAAAGGGAAGGAGAATTTGGTATGTAGGTTGAAGAAGAGCTTGTATGGATTAAAGCAAGCTCCAAGGCAGTGGTATTTAAAATTTGACAGGTTTATGACAGAACAGGGTTATAGGAGATGTCATTCTGACCACTGTGTTTATTTCAAGAGGCTAGACAATGAAAGATATATTATCTTGCTATTTTATGTGGATGACATGCTTGTTGCAGGGTCTAATATGAAGGATATAAATGTACCCAAAAGGAAGCTAGCTAGTTCATTTGTGATGAAGGATTTGGGTGTTGCATGCAAAGCAAATCCTTGATATGAGAATAACGAGAGACAGGAAAAATCGCAAATTGACACTGTCTCAGGGTGAGTACATACAAAAGGTGTTGGAGAGGTTCAGAATGCAGAATGCAAAACTAGTAAGTACACCTTTGGCCAGCCATTTCAATCTAAGCAAGGAAATGTGTCCCAAGACGCAGGAAGATATAAATTACAAGTCCAAGATTCCCTATCAATCAGCAGTTGGCAACTTGATGTATGCCATGGTGTGCACAAGACCAGATATTGCACATGCAGTGGGAGTTGTGAGCAGATATATGAAAAATTCAGGTAAAGAACATTGGAAAGTAGTACAGTGGATTCTCAGGTATTTGAGAGATACTACCACTCAGGCATTATGTTTTGGAGGTTCATACACTATTCTACAGGGATGTGTTGATGCGGATATGGTAGGTGATAAGGATAGCAGGAGGAGCACCATAGGGTATGTGTTTACTATAGGTGGAACAATAGTAAGTTGGATTTCAAAACTACAAAAGGTTGTTGCACTTTCAACAATGGAAGCAAAGTATGTTGCTGTTACAGAGGCTAGTAAAGAGATGATTTGGTTGCAGAGGTTTATGGAGGAATTGGGTAACAAGTGGAAGGATAGTAGGTTGTATAGTGATAGCCAGAGTGCCATTCATCTTGCAAAGAACTCAGCATTCCATTCCAGGACTAAACACTAAACATATACAACTCAAGTACCATTTCATACGCTCTGTTCTGGAAGATGAACTGTTGAAGCTGGAAAAGATACACACTAGCCAGAATCCTGCAGACATGTTCACAAAGGCAGTGACCAGAGAAAAACTGAGTTCCTTCTCGATTTCAGTTGGCCTTCTAGCATGAAGGTGAAGATGAGAAATTTTCCAAGTCCAAGGTCCAACAAGTACAACAGCGGTGGAGTTGTTGTGATCAGTATCCAAGTGGGAGATTGTTGGTTGTGGAGCCCGATCTTCCAGTCTCATAGTTGATGATTCAGCCATGTTTGAACCCTAGGTTTGGTTACGATCTCAACACGATCCCCAGGGGGTCCAGGTTTTGGGGCTGTTTTCACCAACAGTTTATGGGCCCATGGTTTTGGGTAACCCATGGTATTTTCCCATTGTATTTCCCTTATAAAATAAAGATATTGTAATATAACTAGGGTTGATGTATTAGGTATTATGCATTGTAAAGATCTCCTAGATCATGAAGAGAGACTATGAGAGAGTGTGAAGAGGAAGTGCAGCGGCTGTGCTGCAGGTTGTATCCCTTCACTTTGTTGGACAAAATAATAAGAAAGGACTGGCAATTTCAGTGTGGACGTAGCCCATCTTGGGTGAACCACGATATATTGGTGTCTTTCTTGTAATGTGTCTGTGTGATTATATTTGCATTTCTGTTTCTTATTATTGCTCCGCGATCCTCTTTTTATAACATCCTGCTCCTCTCTCTTGAGTAAGAATTCCTCCAGCATTACATTACCAAAAGTTGGCTCCCCTTCTCCAAGTCCCTCCCCTTGTATTTATGGAAAGGGTAGGAGGATAAGTTCGAAGGGTGGTTGGCATAGGTAGTTGAGGAAGTTGGAATAACTCCCAAAACTAATCCATAGTTAGTGTTTTTATATATTTTTTCGAGATTTCTTAAGATACCTGCGATTATGACATAGGAAAACCTGTGAGTGACTCACGACTATCCCAACTTGCAGCTAGAGGGTGAAGCTTTTCAAAGGATACCCGCGGGTTGTCAGTGTAGACACCCGTGGCTAACCCACGTGTTGGAAATCATAAGAGTCTTGGTTATGCTCTAAAATAGGCATAAAAAATATGTTTTGAGGAAAGACTGTGAGGCTTAGATCCAAGTCATCTAAGGTCAAGCAAGCTCTTCCATCCATAGGGTCCTTTTGTGTGACCGATAGGGGAATGTGGTCATGGACGGAGAAGTGCTAATTTGACTAATAATAGATGCCCCCTAATGTATGAGGTTAGAGGAAAATGATGTCCAAAATACATTACAATCCATTAAGAGGAGGAGTGAGGAAACCACAGGATGAGATAAAAAATGGTACCTGAAACAGAAACAAGGTCATCCATTAATTACAATCTTGATATCAAGAGATGTTCTGAATGGTATAACATGATATCTAATACATAACATAGAGATGTATATAGAATGGCCACTAGAATACAAGCGTGGATCCATGTCAAAATAGTAGATCATAGCCATAACAACAAACTGGATCTATGTCTCATCAAGAGCCAAAAATTGGGTGTGGCTCAGTCTTGCGCAACTTGGTAAATAAAAAAATATGATGATGCTATTATAGGCCCAAGGTCTTCATCCAAACCATCTCAAGGTACGAGTCCTAACCATGCGAATAAATGAGTTGAGGTCGAACATGGAGGATACCGTTTAATTACCGGCCATTGATGTGGACCGTTAATAAACACAAGGGCACCCACCAATCATGAAAATGGGACGCAAGTTACCTAGTACATTCTAACAAGTGTGAATAATGGGTCTTGAAGTCGAACACTTGAATAATCCATCGAGTAGGAGACATTGATGTATTCTCACTACTCAATAGCGAGGGAAATTGCCACTGATGACTGCAATCCCCAAGGTACTACTGAAAACTCTAAAATTCATTCCTAGAGCGAGATGCGTTGGATTGGATGGGAAGAAGTCCGCTAGAAGGGAGGCCTTAAGGCATCCTCCATCATCCAACACGAGATATAATCAAAAGTTTGATCTGATCCGGAGTAGGACTGAGTACATGATGAAACATACTGATACCAAGGAATGGCTGACAAATAAGGTTAAGGAAACTACAGAATGGCCGATACGGGTTGTATCCTTGAGCAGTGAGCACGACACAAGAGTGACTTAGGAAAATTTTTAAGACAAAGGGACCATGATAGAGATCTGCAATGTAGGACACATTAATAGATTCTCCATATGATTGGAAGAGTAACCAATCATAGGAGTAAAAAAGCTGAGATCAAGTTTATCCTAAGGCCAAAACTAGAACCCAACTTGTTTGATAGACTAAAAAAGGTGCTTTGTTCAAGGACATAAGTGACTGTTGGTTGTGGAGCCAGATATTCCAGTCTCATAGATGATATTATCTCAGCCGTGTACCCTAGCTTTATATGATATGAAAAAGGATTGTAGACTCGTTCCCCAACCTTGGGGTCCAGGGGCGAAGCCCCCGAGAAATTTTTTTGGGATGTTCGTTGGCCAACAGTTTTGCGGATCCATGGTTTTGGGTATCCCGCGGTATTTTTCCATTGTATTTCCCCTATAAAAGAAAGACATTGTAATACAACTAGGGTAATATGTATTAGGTATTATGCATTGTAAATATATCTGAGATCGTGAAGAGAGTGTTACACCTAAAATCCTACCATCCTGAGATTTAGTGTATACATCCCTAAAGTTCCATTGGCTAAGTCATTTACCTGGAAGGGATACCTTTGCATTTATGATAGGTTTTGAGAGCTCGTTGTAGGATGCACTCATGTAACCTGCGACGTTGCATATTGCTCTACTGCAGGGTGCGACGAAGTCAGTTAATGGACACAAATAGGTCCTTCGAGCTCATTCTCGAAGCCTGGTGACTTGGATCCTTATCCCTGACCTCTTGGGGGAGCTGGCACTCGATTCCTAACCTCTTGAGGGGATCCCCTATCTCTCTCCTACCATATCTCAACCTACCCTATCCATATCCTATCCACTTAGTCCTATATAAGTGAATCTCTACCCCTCTCCAAGGGGAGGAAGTCTATAATGTCTACATGCTGGTGAAATTGTCATTGAGAGATATCTACTCATCCATTGAGAGACTCATACTTCCTTGGGAGGACATGGCATTTGGCTTTGATGGAGAAGGATTGCTACGTTAATCCTCGGTTGTAATCATTTTCCTATGTACTTTCCCTCTATTTTACAGTAATATAAATGCTTTCCACCAATATTGTTTATGTGTGATGATATTGTGTAGTTTACCTGCTTAATTGTTTACTTATATCTCTTATTGTATAGATGCTCTTTACTCATTTGCATTGTTCTATGTGTCTTGATAGGTCTTGCAGCTGATATCTGACGATCGCGAGAGGTGGATCAACATCCAGGAGAAAGGATTGTGAAGTTGAGGTAAGGCATCTAGTCACTTGATCCTTAATAAGATCTAGGAAAGCAGTTTGTAGCCTGTACTATTTGTTCTAGACTCACATTGAGCTAGGGAGATCCGGCTCACGTCTGCTC
The DNA here is from genome assembly GCA_027924585.1 of Larix kaempferi. Taxonomy (NCBI): domain Eukaryota; kingdom Viridiplantae; phylum Streptophyta; class Pinopsida; order Pinales; family Pinaceae; genus Larix; species Larix kaempferi. The sequence continues at coordinate 7,635,064 of BSBM01000963.1, read as the reverse complement.
GAGTGGATTGTCTGTCAAATAGAGAGACTGTGAGATAGTGAAGAGGAAGTGGAACAGATGTTCTCTAGGTTGTATCCCTTCATTTGTTGGATGGTATAATAATAAGGACTAAAAATTTCAGTCTGGACGTAGCTCATCTTGGGTGAACCACGATATCTTGGTGTCTCTCTTGTAATGTGTCTGTGTGATTATATTTTCATTTTTGTTTATTGTTATTGCTCTACGATCCTGTTTTTCTAACAATTGGTATCAGAGCCAAAGGTCTATTTGGCAGATAAACTCGCAGGAAACTAGGGTTTCTGGTTTGAGTGGGAGCAATGATGGAAGAAGGAAAATTTAAGGTCGAGAAATTTAATGGCCAAAACTACCAGTTATGGAAGATGCAAATGGAGGAATATCTGTACCAGAAGGATCTATTCCTACCGTTGGGAGGAAGAGCAAAGCAGCCAGCGACTATGAAGGACGAAGAATGGGAGGTTCTTGATAGAAAGGCATTGGGAACAATACGACTATCCTGGCTTCATTGGTGGCTTTCAATATCTCAAAAGAAAAGACAACAGAGGGTTTGATGAGTGCATTGGGTAAGCTATATGAAAAACCCTTAGCTAGCAACAAGGTATTTATAATGAAGCATTAATTAATATGAAGATGTCTGAAGGTGGATCTGTTGCTGATCATTTAAATGAATTTAATACGGTTACAAATCAACTAAGTTCTATAAGTGTGAACTTTGATGATGAGGTTAGGGCTCTTCTAATCTTGTGTTCATTGCCAGAAAGCTGGATTGGCCTGGTCATGGATGTAAGTAAATCTGTCTCTAGTTCAAAAACCTTGATATTTGATGATGTTGTTAGTGTTATTCTTAGCGAGGAAATGCAAAGAAAAATCACAGGTGAGACATCACGTAAGGCGTTGACCATGGAGAGCAGGGGAAGACAAAAGGAGAGAGGAAAGATCCAAGGTAATCGTAGCAAGTCTAAAATGGGTAGATCCAAGTCCAGACTGGGAAACATAGAGTGCTGGAACTGTGGAAAGAAATGACATCTGAAGAAAGACTGCAGATCTCTAAAGAAGAAAGGAGATGGACAGCATGAAACTACCTAGCAAGAAAATGTAGCAGGTGATGTGTTACAAGATGCTTTGATTCTTGCATTAGATAATACTAGTGATTATTGGGCAGTAGATTCAGGGGCTTCATGTCATGCTACACCCCATAGGAAATATTTTCATGATTATGTTCCAGGTGATTTTGGACATGTTTTATTGGGTGATGATGAGCCATATAAAATTGTTGGAATGGGTAAGGTATGGATAAAATTTAAGAATGGAACTGAATGGATACTAAAAGATGTTAGACATATTCCTTCTATGAAAAGAAATCTGATCTCAACAGAGCAGTTGGGAGATGGCGGCTCTCTATCTACGTTTGGAGAAATGTGGTGGAAGATCACTAAAGGATCAATGGTGATAGCAAAAGGAGACACGGTAGGTACATTGTATTTATGTCCTCATAATATTAACCATTCTATCTCTTTAGCTTCCATAGCAACAAATACAACTTTGTGGCATCATAGGCTTGGTCACATGAGTGAGAAGGGGATACGGATTCTCCACTCAAGGAAGTTGCTACCAGATTTGAAGCAAGTAAGTTTGGAATTCTGTGAGACCCGTGTTTATGGAAAATAGAAGAGAGTCATATTTCTCAGGGTTGGGAAATAGAAGAAGAATGAAAGTTAGAGCTTGTGCATACAGATGTATGGGGACTAGCTCAGGTACAATATTTTTGTGACCCTCATTATTATGTTACATTTATTGATGATGCAACTAGAAAAACTTGGGTTTATTGCATTAGACATAAATCTGATTTGTTTGCTACTTTTAAGAAATGGAAAGCTTTGGTTGATAATGAGACAGGAAAAAGGTTGAAGTGTCTCAGATCTGATAATGGAGCTGAGTACAACGGCAAGGAGTTTAATAGTTACTGTTCATACCATGGGATTTGTAGAGAGAAGACAGTCCCAGGAACACCACAAGAAAATGGTGTGTCAGAAAGGATGAAGAGAACGATCATGGAGCGTGCAAGGTGTATGATATTGCATGCAGGCTTTCCCTTAAAGTTTTGGGTGGATGCTATAAATACTGTTGTTTATTTAATAAACAGAGGGCTTTCAAGTGCTTTGGATGGTGGTATTCCAGAGGAGGCATGGATAGGTAAAAGGGTAAACTACTCATTTCTGAGAACGTTTGGTTGTGAAGCATTTTTCCATATTGATAAAGGAAATAGAACAAAGCTTGAAGCTAAATCCAAGAAATGTACCTTTATTGGATATGGGGTTGATGATTTTGGTTATCGCTTATGGGATTATGATAAGAAAAAAATCATTAGGAGTAGAGATGTGATATTCAATGAAAAGGTCATATATAAATATCAGTTGCAGAAAGAGAAAAAGGAAAAGGAAAACACAGAGTACACAATACTTGATCAAATTGAAGAAAATGAAGTTCCAAAGGTGCCAGTAAATCAAGAACAACAATAAGTACATGAAACTCCTACAAGTATAAGAAGATCTCCCAGGTTAAGTAGAATCACTAAACAATACTCTCCTTCAATGTATTATTTATTGATGACTGATTCTAGTGAACCAAAATGTTATGAAGAAGCAATGTAGGTGGAAACTAGAAAGAAGTGGGAGCATTGCAGAACAAATGGATTTACAGGTTGAAGAGAGAAGAAGGAGGTAAGAAGCGGTACAAGGCCAAACTTGTTGTAAAGGGGTTTGCACAGAAGAAATGTATAGATTTTGATGAAATATTTTCTCATGTTGTTAAGATGACTTCAATTAGGACTATTTTAAGTCTAGTGGCGGTAGAAGATTTGCATCTTGAACAATTAGATGTAAAAACAACCTTTCTCTGTGGGGATTTGGAGGAAGAGATATATATGCAGCAACCACAAGGGTATGAGGTCAAAGGTAAGGAGGATTTGGTATGCAGGTTGAAGAAGAGCTTGTATGGCTTGAAGCAAGCTCCAAGGTAGTGGTATTTAAAATTTGACAGGTTTATGACAGAACAGGGTTATAGTAGATGTCATTCTGATCACTGTGTTTATTTCAAGAGGCTAGACAATGAAATATATATTATCTTGTTATTATATGTGGATGACATGCTTATTGTAGGGTCTGACATGCAGGATATAAATGTACTCAAAAGGAAGCTAGCTAATTCATTTGCGATGAAGGATTTGGGTGCTGCAAAGCAAATCCTTGGTATGAGAATAACAAGTGATAGGAAAAATCGCAAATTGACATTGTCTTAGGGTGAGTACATACAAAAGGTGTTGGAGAGGTTTAAAATGAAGAATGAAAAACCAGTTAGTACACCTTTGGCTAGCCATTTCAATCTAAGTAAGGAAATGTGTCTCAAGACACAGGAAGAGACAGATTACATGTCTAAGATTCCCTATTCATCAACAGTTGGCAGCTTGATGTATGCCATGGTGTGCACAAGACCATATATTGCACATGTAGTGGGAGTTATGAGCACATATACGAAGAATCTAGGTAAAGAACATTGGAAGGAAGTACAGTGGATTCTTAGGTATTTGAAAGGTACTACCACTCAGGAATTATGTTTTGGAGGTTCAGACACTGTTCTACAGGGATATGTTGATGCAAATATGGCAGGTGATAAGGATAGCAGAAGGAGAACCACATGGTATGTATTTACTGTAGGTGGAACAACAATAAGTTGGATTTCGAAACTACAAAAGGTTGTTGCACTTTCAACAATGGAAGTAGAGTATGTTGCTGTTACAGAGGCTAGTAAAGAGATGATTTGGTTGCAGAGGTTTATGGAAGAATTGGGTAAGAAGCAGAAGGATAGCAGGTTGTATAGTGACATCCAGAGTTCCATTCATCTTGCAAAGAACTCAACATTCCATTCCGAGACTAAACATATACAACTCAAGTACCATTTCATACGCTCTGTTCTTGAAGATGAACTGTTGAAGCTTGAAAAGATACATACTAGCTAGAATCTTGCAAACATGTTTACAAAGGTAGTGACCAGAGAGAAGCTGAGTCCCTGTTCATTTTTAGCTGGACTTCTAGCGTGAAGGTGAAGATGAGAAATTTTCCAAGTCCAAGATCCAACAAGTACATCAGCGGTGGAGTTGTTGTGATCAGTCTCCAAGTGGGAGATTGTTGGTTGTGGAGCTAGATATTCCAGTCTCATAGATGATATTGTATCAGCCTTGTACCCAAGCTTTATATGATATGCAAAAGGACTGTACACTCATTCCCCAACCTTGGGGTTTGGAGGTTCGGGGGTGAAGCCCCTGAGAATTTTTTTTGGGATGTTTGTTGGCCAACAGTTTTGCGGACCCATGGTTTTGGGTATCCCGTGGTATTTTCCCATTGTATTTTCCCTATAAAATAAAGACATTGTAATACGGCTAGGGTAATATGTATTAGGTATTATGCATTGTAAAGATCTCTGAGATTGTGAAGAGAGTCTATGAGACAGTGAAGAGGAAGTGTAGCGGATGTGCTGCAGGTTGTATCCCTTCATTTGCTGGATGGTATAATAACAAGGACTGGAAATTTCAACATGGACATAGCCCAACTTGGGTGAACCATGATATATTGGTGTCTCTCTTGTAATGTATCTGTGTGATTATATTTGCATTTCTGTTTATTGTTATTGCTCTACGATCCTGTTTTTCTAATAGTGACTTGCTACCATTACATTGAAAGATATTTAACACTCTTCCCTTCCCTTTTCTCTTTTTGTTAAAGAATTTCTTTTCTTAATTTTAACGATCATGAAAAGGTGGAAAAGAAAGGTCGATAATATCCTTCTTGCTAGTTTTAATGAGTCCAAGAAAGAAAACTCAGTAGTCCTTCTTCATTTTTGAAACAAGCTCGAAGAGGGGTGAGAAGAATGCTTGGCATAAGTCCAACCATGTGTAATTTAATGTGTCCATGGTAGGGAAACTTAGGACCTTCTTCATTATTTAACGAGTTTGAAGAAGAGATAGACTAGTACTTGATAGTTTATGGATTCGTGGATTTTAATATCGAGCCTGGATCTGTTTGTTCTCATTGGTGTTTTCATATTTAAGGAGTCTGAAAAACTTAAACAATAACTCCATACACTTACTCGTGTATTTTAGTATCAAGCTCGAGTTGGTATATGCTCGTCAGTGTTTTCATATTTAAAGAGTCTGAAAAATTAAATAAGAACTCTATATACCCTCTCGTGGATTTCACATCAAGCTCGAGTTGGAAAATGCTTGTTGGTGTTTTCATATTTCGAGAGTGTGAAAATCTTAAAGACGACTCCAAAGGGGTCGTTTTTCGTAAAGTTAGTCTCCTCACCCGAAAAAGGGTAAAACAATGTTAGAGAGAAATATTCTAGCCAAGTATGACTAGAGTATACATTTTTCGTAAATAATCCACAAAGATTTGGAAAAGGGGTAAACTTATATCAAAGTGGATGTCTGTTCAATTCCTTTAACGAGTATGAACAAGAAAAGTATGCTCGAAAATCTTGTTATATTTAAAGAGTCTAATAAGAGCATGAAAAAAATCTATCATACCATGGAAACTTAATCTTAGGTAAAAATAATTTACAAGGTATAAGTTCCTTGATCTGTCAAATGACATACAGACTGTAGCTAGAAGCAATGTCACTGGATAGCATAAAATGTCAGTTCAAAGTGCACAAAGGGGTTTCAGAATGACATAAAGTGACAGAAAAGATTAAAGTTTTAAGCTAAACTAGCATGTCAAAAATAAAACAAACCTTTGTATAACTACCTTTTGCGATTGATGGTGAGAGAACGCCTTTTAAAGCTTTACCTAATCAAAATAACTAAAAAATGGTCATTTATAATTAAATAAAGTTAAAAAAGAATTTGAAACTATATAAAGTGGGTAAAGATTAAAAAGAAATTGTATATATAGATCCAAATAAAAACATAACTCACCAAACATTTCACCATTGGAGCAAAGGGTTAAAAAGACCTCTTACTTCAACCGTTGATTCTGAGCAATATGAGAAACGAATCCGAACGCCGTCACTTGCAGGTAGATAATATAAACCTTCTTAAACATTTTCATTCATTATTTTATTTTTTAGTGATTTTTTGAAGTTCTTTGCTAAGTTTAAAAATTACAGCCTTGTACCCGCGATTCTTCATGAGTGAAACTCGCAGGCACGATAAATCTGCGTGGGTTCACTTCAGGTAGAGTCACGGGTACTCACCTCTGTGTAAGAGGTGAACCCGCGGGTGGCGCTATTTGAAAATGAAAACGATTCAAACTAATGAAATGAGTGAAAATATTTGATGTAGGATGGTTTTGACCTGGAGGGAGAGGGAGCATGAGGCCATGGATAGGTTGGCCATGGGAGATCCACTCACTTTAAATGCATTACAAAGGTGTGGGATTCTCAAGTTCTTCCGTACAATGAATATGCATGCGTAAACACACCTACTCCAAATGCTTATAAATTATTGGGATGTCGATCACGGAATGCTCAATATCGAAGGTGAGATGTTGGAAATCACCATTGTAGACATCTACTTTATAACCGGTTTGTCTCGATGGGGTGAGGTAGTAAATCTCAAAGGAACATTTATAGGATTCGGTGCTCTATCTATCCAAGACTATATCAACACATACCGTTTGGATGGCACCAAGAAAAGTGGGAGCCAAGTAACGACTGGATAGATTGCTAGCTTCCCACTAAAGGTAATCCCAAGTACCATAAACAGGATCAGGGGAACTGCAGCTCGACACTTGGACTAGACAAACTATATGCAAATAGGTGTTGAATGCCTATTCAATGTCATGTTTGACTGGTGCTCAGGGCTACTAGTCAACATGAAGCATCAGTTGATGGAATGCAAGACAGGGAAGAAGAAGAAATTCGGATATGGAAGTATATTATGATCTTTCTTCTTCTTCAAGAGTCCCCGCTCTAAGTCCGGGGATGGCTCTACTAGTGTTAAACCCCCGCGAGCCATTGATGATTCAGTGGGGTGATATATTTTTGCGTCAGGGTGGAGGTGAAACAAGCCTATCATACTCTGATGACGACTATCTAGGGCGGTGGAGTCACCAAGTACAACTGCTTGAGCATTTTTCGTATGTAGGGATGGATTTATGAGGAGATCCAGAGCACATGTTGCCTCTAGGGGAATCCTAGGGTGAGATAGGTACCACAATGTTTTGGTTTTTGAAAAATCATAAGAATTTTTATGTCTTTTTGTATATATGCTTTTTATGATGAGTAAGAGTACTGAAAAAAAGTAATGTATGCAGATGTGGGGCCAACGATACCTGCTGGACATCCGAGGAAATACGTACGACCAACCAAGTTGGGTCGTGCGGACGACATGCTGAGGACTATTGAGGGAAAGATGTGTTAGTTGACTCATGATATCCCTACCTACAGGATAGAGTGCATGCCGCTCGAGATGCAGGAGAATGTTGTAGGGGTGCCCCCATCCTGGATTAGGTTACTTAGGAAAGTAGACAGACTGGTCATATGTTACAGGTAGGCCATAGCATAGCTAGCTAAAGTTCCTCCCTCTCCATAGGGAGAGTGACGCATCTTAATTTTTTTTAGGCTTTTTATGCCCTTTTTGTATATTTTGATAGTGGATGACTCAAACTCATATGTATTTTTTGGACCATATATATATATAGTAGCAATTATATACATGCATGATTATGTGTTTTAAATGTTATTGTGTGATACAAATGCCAATCAAGGACGTAATTTGAAAATGAATGAGCTAATGCATTTAAATTCCTTCAAATATGTTGATACGTAATGAAATCAAAATGTATTTCAAGAAATATAAATCACAAAAAATGACGTAGCAAAGAAGGATCTCGAACCCTATATTCACCTGACAACTAAAGTACTACTAACTACGAATCAAATCGTACCTCCAAATGTGAAATGTCATGATGAATAGCATCTCGGAGTAACTCAATAACTGCACTATACTCAACTACATTGTTCGTCGTAAGGCCCAAACAAGCACCTCCGGAAGAAACGAGATGGCTAGAGGACGAGTAAATAACCCAAGCTACTGAAGCCAACTAACGAGTGTGGCGACCAGCGCCATCGACGAATACTATCAAGTACTTGGTTTTCATCTGAAAACACAATCCAGAAGACACATAAGGCAATAAAATCAAAAAATGAATAACTCTACAAAAATGTATAGCTATAGTACAAGAAAAAGCATATATGCCTAAGCGTAATACTTTTTCAGGTAGAGCCCATTTCTAGGCTCAAGTGACAGAGGGGTCAATGCCTGACTTCTTCTTGTAAGACTAGGTATAAACACCATGGAATTCCTTAAATAAATTGGTGTACAAAGTGATCTCCCATGGATAACAATTTGCTCCAGTAAAAATGTTTTCCACAACATTAGGTTTGGTGGAAATATCGATCGGTATAGTCTTCGAAATGTTTTCCATATTACCTTTAGCATAAATATTTTGTTTCGTGGAAGGAGTGATGGACAACTCAATATTCCCACCAGGACTCAATGAAAACTCTCCATTCTCAATCCTATTCAGATCTGGAAGAAAATAGGATCTGTGATGCATGTGTTCCCATGGATGATCTAGACCTATCATAACTTCTAGGATGTCTTCATCGGAAGGAAAAACAATATCCAAACAGTCAAAAGAATGGGTGTAGTAAACTGACCATGCAGGTGCATAATCAAAATCTGATTCAGCTGAGACTGAAAAATTCAAGATGTAATCCATTGCATAATTTTGTGATGCTTAGTACTCCACTTATGCAATGGATAAAGGCATGTTTGGTTCTTGTTGATACAGAAGGATCCATGGATTAGTCTTTTGACTAACTGTAAAAACTGCCCGAGATGATGTATCGCTAGTACTCATAGAAACAATGTAATGTACAGGAGCAGGTAGGTCAAATGTGCCCATCAAAGATGAATACATACCTCCTCCTAAGATCTCACTAGGAGGACGGTCTTGATCAATCAAAGGAATATTTGAATCCGATGAAGTTGTGTTGTTCTTTTGAGTGAAGGATACTTGATCAACTATGATGATATTACCTTCGTGAGGGAACATGAGTACTCAAAAAATAGACGAGGGGATGGATTCCATAGCATACGTCCATCTTCTTCCCAACAAAATATTGTAGTTGAGAGAAGAATCCACAACTTCTACTTCTATTGACACTACTTTACCGACAATATGAATCTCAAACGATGGTAAGACTCCATGCAGACGGCAATATTTTCTCTCAAATGCAGTAAGTAGTGTAATCGAAGGGGATAACTCAGGAGAACCCAAGGATTTCGAATAGGCTATAGACATTACGCATATTGACGTGCCTTCATCTAGTACTGTTTGTCCAATAGTCTTTGAACCATGGGCTACTTCGATCTAGAAGGCTACGTGATAGGGAAACCAGGGTTTGATATCGGACATATCAAATCTAGAAAGCATACTTGACGAATCCATGCTACCTATTGCACTAGAAGTGAATTCCGCTGGGAAGGGAATATTTGCAAGAATTCTAGGGAGGACATAGCACATGGCGTTTGGGCTAGGTCCTCTACAATAGAGCAGTTTGGAGCAACCCGTGCATTAGGGTTGTGCATAGCCTGTTTATAGACACCTTTTGGTATCTTTGGCAAAGGTTCTATTGGTCTCTCGATGTGGAGAGGAACAAATGACTCAAGAACCTCTTTATCTTTCTGCAGCATATCCAGGTTATAACTCCTGGCTCTCGTTTGCAGTAGAGTGTGTGAGTTAACCATTTTGATATACGACTGATCAGCTGATGTGGCACAATGAGTTCCCCCAGTATTAGAGCTTCCAAAAGCTGGGCCTTGTCTTTTGGGAAAAGGATCCTTTAGGAAAGATGGTTTCTTTTCTTGCAATAGCTTATGGGATTCTTTGATGAGAGGGAATTGGTGAGTGAGGTGTTTGTCCTTACAAAGTTTGCAAGGAAACTTTACCTTCTTTTTGTCTCTTTTTCCCTCCTCGGCATTTTCAATGTTTTTGGGTTTTTGTTGGTTCCCCTCCCATTTCTTACCCTTTTTATTGGGTTGCCGAGGACCCTTTTGGTTTGTCTGCACACTTTGTACATATTCTGTTTGTGAACGGGAGGATGCAACCGTAGTTGCTTCCACAGCAGACTGCTTCATGGAAAGTGCATGCACTTGTTTTGTTAAAGCCTCCAGTGCATATGAGTCGGCTGAACCAATAATGAAATCGGCATGAGGTCTAGGTTTGGGCTTACCGAGATCTATATTAGAACTAGGTGCATTAGGTATAATGTCGTAAAGGATCCCAGATTGAGTGTAGACTAGGTCGAGCTGTTGGGTCCTTAAAATTGCTTCCTCTTCATAGGTTACCCTAGAAGTTGAAACATATTTAGAGATGTAAGAGAGCAATGATTTTAAATATCACTCCAAAATAAATTATGAGGGAATCTTAGCTTTGATGAGTCACTTCCGTCTTCACCAATCCTGAATGTGATAAGAAAGATGGGTGGCATCATACTGGATGGTAATATGGAAGTGATTAAAAAAAAACTGTCAGTAAATCCCAAAAATTATCGTATGCTGCAATAGGAAATTCAATGTACCATTTAGTTGCTACACTCGTTAAGGTTTTCTGAAAGAGCCTCAATCGAATAGAGTCGTTGTTTAACGAGTTTGAGGAACACCAGAGATGAAAGGTTGTAACATGATATCTAGGATATTCACTAGTATTACTTTTGAATATTGGAATGTTCGAAGGAAGCTTGGTTGGGACCGGAGGCCAAGCAGGGTTGTGATGCACTCGATCGTTCATTAGTTTCGAAAGGTCTGGAAAATTTAAAGTTTCCAGAAATGACAAGAGAGGTCACGCTGATGGCATGTGATTTGGAGGATTTTTGTAAGGGGAAACACCCGAAACCTAGCTCCTATAAGGTTGGTTTGGGTTTCCCCCAGCCATCAGTTGTGAAGAAGAAACATTCTGAAAGTTTCTCCAGCCATAGGATAATGGATTACTTCCTTGTGGTGTCATCCAATGTGGCTGAGTATAAGTACCTCCAAATGGAGGGTTGGTATAACTGCTACTTCCCATTCCACCAAATAGTGAAAAGGGAGTATTCCCTATAGGTACATTAGAGGTTTGTACATTGGAAGAATGTGCATTGAAACCTGTGAACGGGTTATAACCTAGAATAGACGTAGTAGATGAGGCAGGCATTAAGCCTACAAATGGTGCTGAAGGAGCAATGTGTCCTCCAAGCCAAGTAAATCCTTGATTAAAAGGAGCAGAAGTGGGGTTAACTTCGAATTATTGAACAAAGGGGGAATATGTGAAAGAAACCGAGGGTATTCCTGAAAAAGGGAATAATAGATGGACCAATGGAGGATCCAAAAGGCATATATGTCGTCTCACCTTGAGCACTAGACAAAACTGAAGAACCAACATTGAAACTGAAGGAGGTTCTCAGAGCATAAGTAAACTGCCGCGAGTTCGGTGTGGATGTGTTTAGATGAGGAGGAGATAGACCTCCTAAAATAAGAGTTGAAGTGGGAGTATGAGGCACTCCCAATCCATTCCCTATGTTATCCATATAAAAACCAAGTGTAAAACTACATAAACTCAAGTCAGGGATCCCTAAAGAGACAACTCTTTCTAATAAAGGGTCATTAGGTTTAGTTAGTGGAGGGTTGAAGGGTCTCGCGAACTCTTCAGTAGGCAAATCTTCAACCTCAATAATTTCATGAACTGGTTGAGTTTGAGAAATGATATGTGGTTCTCTAGGGTGTTCAGTTGTACCTGTGAGTTTGAATGAACCACATGAGTCAAATCGGTGCCACTGAAATGGCGGTGGAGGCTCCATTGTGAGTGGAGGAAGGTTTCTCAACCTTCGTGACCTACGAAGAGGTTGGTCCTCCACACTTGCAAAAACATAAAATAAGTATTAAACCTAGTGGCCATTAAAACAACAGGGAACAAACAACACAATAGTATAAATTTTTTCCTAAAGTGATCAAGACCAGGAAAACAAAGATGATACTCTCAAAGGAGAGTCTAGGATGATTAGGGCCCAGAACAAACTAGTAGAGTAGCGAAGGATAGATACCCTAGGTCCACAATACAGAGTCTCTGGGTGCAAGCGTTTGAATCACCAACCGCCCTGCCAAATAACTGCAAGCAATTTCCTCCCACGTCTGTCCTAGGTACAGTGGAAATATCCTTCCACTGTCACCTATGTAGAGCCCTATAGGTCAAATATAATAAGGCTACCACAGTTGCAGATAGCGTCCAAGGGGACAATCGCAGGTCCAACTAACACCTATGGGAAGGGTAACTAGGCACGAAACCCAAAATCACACAAGGTACTAATGGATCTCTGTACATGTGTCAGCTCTGGTGTATGCTCGATTGAAAAGAGTGGGGTATCCCCGCCTGTTCAACCTCACACAACTTCGTGCTTAAATTTGGTTTGAGTGGAGCTTCCCGACACACCTCCATAAAAGTGGATTTACCTAACAACAGTCTTACTATGATTTTGAGGCTTGAATGGTTTTGGAAAGTTTAAAGTGATCTATTCCAAAACCCTATCCTGAACTAGTTAGTTTGTGTAACCTAAAAAGAAAAAGTTACTAATAAATTTTATTAATGATTCTTTTTAAGGTTGTATTAATCAAAAGGGTAGTGTGTTTGTGTGCGTGATGGTTACAACTGAAATAAAAATATACATTTGGAAACGTAAATTCTTCACAATTTTCTTTCTTGTCTTTCAAAACATAAAATGAAAAGTAAGCCTAAAAGCCAACTAATTTTTTTTTATTTTTCAAAGAAGAAAAGCATAAACAACTTATAAATACTTCGAAAAAGAGAAAATTATTATCCTAACGGAAATGTTCTTTTTTATTTGGTTTTTTCTTTATAAGTGAAAGAAAATGCAAATAACTATGAACAAACAAGAATAATTAGTAATGCATGCGAAGGAAAACTAGACCTAAGTCTATAAGGATCAAAACTTCACCAAATAAAAGTACTGATAATGACCAACCCAAAAAGTTGCTTCACAAAACCTAGAAGTAACTAAAATTTCAAACCAAGATGCTATAGGAATCAACCGATATAAAAGAAAAAAAATGAATAAAAAACAGATAACAAGCTACTCTCCAAACACCAGTGACTACAGAGGATTAAATCCAAGGATCCACCAAATAAACTATCGGGTATAAAGACTTAAGGAACCTTCAACAAGCAAAAAGAACCAAAAGAGAACTCGTAAAGGGTTAACAAGACTCAGACCACCACCCATAAGTAGTCAAAAAACCTAAAATCAATAGAAAAACTTTCCAGATCAAAGCAAACAACCCTAAAAGCCAAACCCTAAAGAAAAACAAGTTTCCCCAGGAAAAATCGCGACTGTAACAACAAAAGCACGTGAGTGACCCGTGGGTACAGTAATGGGAAACATGTCGGTGCAGGGTAATAACCGCGACTGTAAGTATAACAGACTCGTGGGTATGCTCTGACAAGAGTTAAAAAATAAAGCAAACTGCAGACCAGACCATAAAAGCATCAAGAAAAAAGGATAAAAAATGTCCCAAAACCTTTAGAGAGACCTAACACATTGATAAAAACTGAAAGAAGAGACCCTCAAGAATCCCTGAAGCAAGAAAAAGGAACTCCCCAACGGAGTCGCCAGTTCTATTGTTAGGGACAGTATCCTATAGCAGGGGAGAGACCACCAACGTACTGATGTAAAAATACAAACATATAATGTTTAGCGAATACAATTACTAAGAAAATAGATTAAGTTTAGAAGGATGCATACCTTATTCAGAAGGTTGATCCAAGCCTTTCTCTTCTTTTCCCTTCAATGCAACAACTTGGAAAAAAACTTCAAACTTTCCTCAAACGAGTTTGACTACAAATAAAAGGATTTATATTTATAATAACATAAAACATCAAATTGTAATCAGATCTGAAACATATATGAACAAATCATATTTGGGAAAGGAAGAATATCTGATCTTTATTAATGCATGAAGCAAGTACATAAATTATACCTGTCTGCAACTAGCACCATCATAACTAGACCCTAGGTTCATGCTCCTCTCTCTTGAGTAAGAATTCCTCTAGCATTATATTAACAAAAACTGGCTCCCCTTCTCCAAGGCCCTCCCCTTGTATTTATGGCAAGGGTAGGAGGATAAGTTCGAAGGTTGGTTGGCATAGGTAGTTGAGGAAGTTGGAATAACTCCCAAAACTAATCCATAGTTAGTTTTTTATATATATTTTCGAGATTTATTAAGATACCCGCGACTATGACATAGGACAACCTACGAGTGTGCAGTGCTCCATGTTTTTCAATAGAGCACAAGGTCAATTTTTTTGTTACTTTTCTATGTATTAATCTTATTCTGACCTAGTTCAGTAAATTTTAATAAAATTTTATGCTTTCAAGTGAAATTTAGTATCCTATTTGGTCTTTCACAATCAAACATACATATGTAAAATAAACTAACATATCAAGATTTTGTTTCAATTTGTTTCAGCATAAAGAAAAATGTATTTCAACATAATAATCAAGTAAATAACAAGGTATATGTATGTTTCAGAGTACATTTCCGCATAATAATAAAATAAAATAAATAACAAGGGAATTACTTGATGCTGATGCTAATAGATCCCTTATCCAACCAAGAAGATGTGTCCACCCTGCCGATCAGCTATTATCTTGCTGGCCCTTGGAAATCAAAGGATTTCCAAGCCCCCGAGCTCAAAAACTGATAATCCCAAGAGCAGTATTCCAGTTATCTCCCTCCTTTCTTCACTTCGATCTCTTTTCTGCTACCTTCAAATTTCCTCCCAATATCATCTCCCAAAAAAATCCAACCCCCCTTTCTCCATTCCACTCTTCTCTATATAGATTTCCTTCCTTGAGAAGACTTTGGGCCTACTCCACCGCCCCAAATTCCTTCTCTCGAGCCCCTTAAGCATTTAATACCCTCACTTAGTTCATTCATACAAGTTACATTATTAAAATATATATTCACACTCAATGTACCGAACAATTAAATATACTCCTGGTAAATTTATTAGACTTCAATTGTTGATTATAAGCATTTATTATGGAAGGAATTATTACCTAAGGATTCTTTATTCGAGGCATGGTTTAATAACTATTTAGTCTATTCACGACCTTTGTATTTAGTGTTCCTAGGATAAAGTAATAAAATAATATATATATGATTTGACCTTTTTAATTTGGTCAAGGTTTGTCTTAATGGTTTACCAATCCGACAAGATAACTTATCTTGTAACTTAAACTATAAGACTCATATTGAATAAATTATAATATTTAAAACCCATTCCATCACATCACATCCATTCAAGATTTATCATCCTATTATGTCTAATCTTTGAAATGGAAATAAGCACACACTTAATAATTTATTAATCAATATTTTAAATTATATTGTAATTGTTATGGCAAGAATATTAATATTATTAGAATAACATTAATTAAGTATTAATATTAATTAAATCACCATGCAGCAATAATAAATGGTGAATTAATAACAATGTTTTTAAATCATTTTCTTATCACATGAGTACCCTAACATCAACATAGTATCCTCGTTCTTATAAACAAAGCACCCCTAAGGCTTAAACAATTTTACTAATTAATTAGACAGTACCATTACCTTATTCACAACATTTCTCATATGATAATGCTAACTGACGACACTTGTCTCAATTGTTTATTACAATGTTTAACAATAATTAATACATAGCTTAATTTACTTGTTTTACACATATTAAATAACTTTAAATTTTTTATCTGAATTCGATGAATGCATGATTAACATATTTACTTACGACAACTTATACACTTATTCAATATGTTAAGTTTTTTTATATCGATACTAGTGTACATGTGCAAAGTGTGCATGCGTGGCCAGCGTATGCACAGGTCGGATACATACTATAAACAAACCCCATCCTTCCTATGCATACCTGCTAACTAATAATAGTATTTACCACCATGCAGAAGAGAAAGCATAATATATAGTACAATTACTTTTAACATCCTTAGTTATTTAACAGTTAACCCTTTACGATATCACATCATTATTCTTATGTTTACATTAGTTTAATCAATCATGTACAACGAAGGGTACTTACTACCACTAACTTAGAATGAAGGAATACCGAACCCTCAACAGTACTAACTAACATATCCTCCCATCATAACCTACGTCCCACATCCTCCCTATCCTTCCTCTACTAGTACAAAAGTGGATGTCGGACTCACCGAACTGACCACATAGAACCTGAGAGCGATAGCGTCAGCTAAACAATGGACCTATCCTCTCCTAGAAGGCATCCAACCATCTTCATCACAACAACCTGGGGAGTGTGTCTCAGCAGGACCCGCCCACGACCTCGGGTATCATGGAAACATAGGGTGGGAAACACATCCATCCCTCTCAACATACTGGGCCTACGCCCTTATCAACTCATACTTCGTTGCTATCGAGATTATCAGCTTGTGTTATCGTATCATCATTTTTGGTTGTTAAGGTTTACTGTATGAACAAGTTTTTTTTTTATCCCATATATCAGATCAAGTAACTGGCTATCCCATAGCCCTTGTGTCCTGTAGGTTAGTATTTCGCAAAATACAATTTTATAGAAAGCATTCCCATCGATCACCAATTGATCTATATTATCACATCATTTTATTTCATGTAACATTTTTAGTTCATCATAGATGCATATGACATATAACACTTCAATAAATCACATCATAAGATGGTATCCACATACTGCATCATATATTTCACATCTTATTAATGAAAACATATAAACATATACTGTAATCGTAAAATAAAGAAATCCTATGATAATCATGACATCGTAACCACATAACATAGTAACATCATAATCATAGTGAAATAATAAAACACAGTAACATCATATAATCAGGTCCATCATGTCGTAATATAGTTTACTCTGTCGAGCTAAGTTCAACAGAATATAAGAAAATAAAGTATAGTGTGTCTAACTGATAAATATGCCTAATCAAAATATGGGGCATTACAGAATGACTCTCAACTATCCCAACTTGCAGCTAGCGGGTGCATCTGTTCAAAAGATACTCACGGTTGTCAGTGTAGACACCCGCGGCTAACCCATGTTTTGGCAAGCATGAGAGTCACGGTTATGCTCTTAAATAGGCTGAAAAAATATGTTTTGTGGAAAGGATTGCAAGGATTTGATCTTAGTCATCTAAGGTTAAGCAAGCTCTTCCATCCATAGTGTCCTTTTGTGTGACCGACAGGGCAATGTGGTCACAGACGGAGAAGTGCTAATTTGAATGATAACACACATGGATCCAAATGATTTGTCACAATCATTCATCCAAACATATTTATCTTCAAAGGACTCTATCTCTACCACAATTTCAATAGACACATCACAGAGCTCATTTCTCTCAAGATATGAAACCATCTTCAGTTTCCACTTAGCATAGTTGAATGGTGATAGAGGAGGAATTGATTTCGAATCCATGAAGTTGTTGTACTTGCACAAAATACTTGCAAAAAAAATGCTTAGGAGGAAAATTCTGTATCAAAATCTACTTCAACAATGAGCACATTTGGGAGTGCATCATGCCTGGGTAGACTCTGAAGGATTTCTCCAATGGCTTCAAGGCACTATCCCTAGGAATTCTGTGGAACCTACACTATTTCTAGTGCTCAATGGAATCATATGAGTGAGATTGAATCAGCTAGCTCTGATACCATGTGAAAATTTGATCATAGTCTGGATCTAGCATAAAATTACTCACAATGATTTTACAATAATACAGAGAAGAGAGAAAATTTGAGCAGAAACACTTGAGAAATAAAACTCTATTGGATAAAATTCCATCAATCTATTAACGAACAATAAGTGTACATTCATATTTCTTCTATTTTCCTGTCAGTGTTTGGTAAATTCTAAGTGAAGCTTGTTGTAGTAATCTAGATCCACCCGTGACACATATAGAATTTGACATTGTCTCAGAGCTTCATAGGGGATCCTAGTCCTGCTTCTGAAATAGATTTCCAAGTGTGTGTTTTGCAGGTGCCTACAACAACTTCATTATGGATTTGAAAGTTGTTCCTCTCCTCTCTCCATTCAACTATTCATAGTGGAAAGAAAAGATGTGTGCATATCTCAAGAGAAAATGTCTCTATGATGTGTCCATTGGTGCTGTGAGCGAGCCAGAATCTTATGAAGAGAAGTGTGATTAGATCATTATTGTGATAGATCATATGGAACTATGTGTTTAGCTATACCTCCTAGAATGCATTATCTCATTGATTCTATTGACTACCCATTTGAGCTTGGGAGAAATATAGATAAATCTCTTGGCATGTAGAAAGAAGATATTATCTATATGGAGAGTAAGCAAATGGACACCTCCTCATGTGTTCTCCCTCCAAAGGTATCAGCCTCATGCATTTATCAGGAAGTTTTTCAAATTGAAGAAGAAGAAGAATATACAGACTCAACAAATGATCTAGCTCAACTTTCTTCCTCTATGGCTTCCTCTATTTTCCATGAAGTTGTTTTTCATGAAGATAAATTACGAGTTGCTGCCATCAATACTGTTGAAGAGATGTCTCTCCATTCCACATATTTCTCCTCCATGTCTTCTATTATGAACATTGAAGATGGGTTGTTGATTGGTGATCATAGTGATCATTCTCTATAAGAGGTTCTTTCTTCATATGAGAGTATTGGTTCGAAATATGATCAAGGAGAAGCTTGGAAGTCAAGTGAAGATATCTCATTGCTTCACACTCTTTTTCTTCCTATGTATTCCTACACGATGACTAACAAAATTTCTTCAAGTTCACTTGAATATGGAGAAGCTTTTTCCATCAGAGTGGCACACTTGGGACTCTTGTTCCTCTTTCTTGGAGATTATTACAACTCTATTGGTTCGAATTTGATGCTTCAAGAGCCTTATGATTCGCTTGGGGTCACTTATTCTCAATCATCTCAAGTATCTTTTGGACCTGGCACCTTGGTTGGTTCGAAGATCAAGTCTGAAGAGAAGCCTTCGCTCTCCTATAAGTGTTACTCAGTAGTTCTACATGGTTCCAGTTTCCATCATGCAGCTATACATGTACATGATCAAGTTGAGCACATTCCTCTTCTTCCTAAGAAGAAGATTCCTCTAGACATATTCATTTAGTTTCGAGAGTATTCGGTTTTTGGTTTTTCTTTCATGTCTATATTTGAGGGAGGATTCTCCCCAAGTGGTTTTGCCTCTTTCCTCACTTACATGGAAGAATAATGTAAAGGGTGACCATAATAATTTGTCGCTTGGGCCCCATTTCTCATGCTCACTATCATTTTGGCTTAAGCGAGGGTGTTAGAAAATAATTAATTACATCTCTGTAGATAAATTCAAATTCCTTAGAGGCAGTTCAAGATGCTCACATGTGGCAGGCTTAGACTTAGGAAAAATATCCATGTATGAAAAATTACTAACGCCAACCCTCACTAGATGATAACGAATTGGCTAAGAGGGGCTAGATGGTCAATGAGTGATAAAATATAAGCAACTGAGTGTATTTTCATGAGAAAAAGATGGAAGGGAGTTTAGGAAAAATCATGCAAACTTGCGAAGGTTACCAATGCACTTGCGAAGGTTACCAATGCACCTAACTCATCCTAAATTCCTAATCCTAGAGAAAATCAGAAAAAAAAAAAAATATTGTATTGTCTCATAAAGTAGGATAAAGTAGGAATAAAGTAGATAGGGTACCTTAGCTCATAAAATCCACTTTAAAGCATCCCGTGGGTCACACTTATGGAAAAACATCACTTGGTGGTGAATTTATGCATTAGGAACAACATCTACCATGGTCTAAACACCTAGGAATCAACCTAAAGTATTATATTAAGTTCTCTAAGGTCTAGATCATGTTTAATTATTCCAACAAACAGGCACCCAACACTAACATGTTTCTCGTCCCAAGCAACTTTAGTTATTGCACAAACTTCTTTAACCAAGATTATTTGATGCAGTATTATGTATACTACTATATAACACCTTTTGAACTACAGGTTAGACCCTATGGTCTCATAGTTTTCATCATTGATATGGGAAGAGTTCCAACCATCACTCGAATCTACTCATTAGGTTTCTCTATACAGTCGGTTATTTTTTTGGTGGTGTCATGGATCTCTGCGACACATCTGTCTTAGCTCTTAGCTTATGGTGACTCTAGTTCCTATACTGTATTCCTTGTTTCACTACTTGGCACCTCTAATTTTCCCTTCGGTTCTTCATCTCTACAGTATATACCTGAAACCGCAGCATATACCCCAAAAAAACAAGAAAGAAAACTTAAGTGCTTCAACCCGCAATCTGCTACCTCTTTTATAGCTTCTCACCATCTCCCTTGACTCTTCGTGTCATGATTTCCCTATGCCACCTAATATGATTCCAAGAATTTGATGTTGACTTTCTATCATTTCAAAATCTCCGCCGTTGATTTTGGTATAGATGGAGAGACATGCTTTCTAACTCACATCAATTCAATCCTGATGTTGTGTTACCTTCACCATCTCCATCATCTTCTGAAGTGTGTCTTTCGCATTCACAACCTGTTTCTTTGCTTGATATTATTGCACTGTGATGCACTATGCTATCTATGCAGTCAGAGGTCCTTTCAACTTCTCCTTAGTGTCCTAACTTGACTGATTCAAAATGTATTGTACTATAGAAAGTTATCTTATTACGTTGTATGCTTCATCCTATAGAGGCTCCAAATTCTGCACAATAACCTGCTACTTATTCCTCAAATTATTAGTTTCCATTAGCTGATTTCTATACTCCACTACTGTGACCATATGCTAATTTGTTTGCAGACTACCCATTGTATCCTTCATTTTTTGTGCCTTCCTCTGTGCATCTTTCACTTTTTGTTCTATTTCCTTCAACTCCGCACTCTCAATCAGATGCGACCAAATTTGCATTCTTTCTTAACACATATGTGTGCACTTTTCTTCTAGGGTCTTGATATTTGTTGTTGTCGCACTAGCTATTTGACCCCTTTTCTCCTTTTCCTCTAGTGGTGTTCTTGGTGCTATCCTTGTTTCCAAGTCCACAACCTTTGGACATAAGACTTGTATTGCTTCACTTATCTTTGTCACTTTCTCTTCAACTAGGATATCTACTTCCAGTTGTTCCTCCAAGATTGTGTTTTATAGTCTCTCTAGTGCCTTGTGCATTTTTTCCTTTTCCATCACCACCTCTTCTTTCCTCTTCTCTCCTTCTTTATTCTATGCCGCGTCCTCTTTTTCCTCACTCAAATTCTCATTTTCCTATTGCAGTGATATATTTTCTATGGTTTCTACAGTCATCTCAGCTAATGTCACAGCTGCGTGCAACTTAATTTCTCTTTCCACTCCTGTTTGCAAAGTGTACAACATTTCTACTGGTATTTCTGACAAATTAAAGCAACTAAATTGAACTTACTACCAATTCACTTTCTTACAGTTCTGCTGTAGGGAACTCCATAGATCCCAATGTTATCTTCATGGTTCTTCGCTCAGTTGATGATATTGATGGATATGAGACCATCTTTCTTGGTCCCATACTCTTTGCATGCTCTTCCTCTTCTCTATTGGGTATGATTTTGGTTACTTTCAAATCCTAGCGTAGTGCAGTTAAATGCTCTTGCATTCTTTTCTTCATCTCCTCTTTCTTCCGCGCTACTTTATCTAATGCTTCCTCTGTTGCTTCCTTGAGTTGTTCACCTATTTTTTCCAAGTGGTCTTATGTTAGTGACTGGACCATTTTCTCTTTCATTGCTTTCCTTTTCTTCTTTTGTGTTGAAGGCCCTACCCTAGCATACTCCTTCCCTTTTTCACTTACTCTTAGTGCAGTATCCTATGTAGTGTCGCCTACACCATTTCCTTGATTTGATTAATTTCCTTGTTGATATTCTTACCCCTCATCTTTCTCTTCGTTTAGCTCTTCTTCTGTTTTTTTGTCCTGTGCTGCATCCTACTATTTCCATTCCTCCTCTGTGACTAGAACTCTCCACTCTACCTCCCAGACGTTCACAATCAAGATAGTATATTTCTCTGTCAGTATAAACAATGTTGCTAAACATCATTTTTCTGGATCCCTCTTGGATTGAATATACATGTAGTGGATTCCATCCTTAAAGTACACAATTCCCTTATACATCTCTACTAACCATGGCGAAATGCACAATATCATCTTGATGATATGTTGTATGGCTTCTTTATAGACAAATATTGTCACATTTTTATTAATCTACTTACTCTTATTGGTGGTATGCCACAAGTTAGCATATCTCACTACCAAGCACGAATTCTAGTCAATGTCCAAGAAGTATGAATCTTTAATGCAATCAGTATAAATATTCATGCCTAATGGAATTGTTTTCCATTCTCTTACGCTTCCCTGCAATTATCCAGAAATTCGTTACTAAGAATGTCACCCAATTCAATTGTATGCCTTTTGTGCACTTTTCTACTGCTGCTATAATCCCTCCCGCGGCTTGATCCTTACATTTTTTTTTCTTCTGAATATCTTGCAAGACAATACTTGGTTTGTAAACCTCACTGCGTAATCATTAATGCTTCCCACACCTAACCCCTTCTTTGCTCTGTGTGTTCCATGATTATCCTTCATCATTTTAGCTAGCCCTTTGTCCTACTTTTTGTTCCTAAACAACATTGTTGGGTCTATTAGTCCTTGAGTAGTACTTGAATGAATGAATACTAGCCATGGAAAGACATGGCTCAACTTTTAAAGTTTTTTTAGTTGAATATGTGTGAAGTTTGATATTAAATGAATCTTCATCTCTCAAAATTCTAGGGCAGTAATTTACATGAACAATTTGAACAATGTAACAAAACTTATGGAGGAATTTTACAGAGTATTGCACTTGATTTTGGATTAAATGAAGGTGAATTTGAACAAATGGAACAAATACAGATTAAATAGGAACCTACAGGATGAATCTCTTCAATATAATAGAAAACATAAATGTACTGATCTTTATTTAAAATAATTCAGTAGTTTCCGAACAAGACATATGCAAATCATGAAGTATATCAAGTGGAAATAGAAGGTAGCAATGCATTCATGAATAAACATCAATGATAGAAAACATCCATACATTGTTGCTCAACATAAACATCATGAAACTAGACCATATATCAAAAAAATTTGAAATCTATGACAATCGAATCAAATTTCTCATCAACATATAGTATCTATGACACAATATGGCACTGAAAAGTCACTCTGAATCATTATTATACCTCCTCAAAACATACATGGTTGAAAAGAAGTATGATTTACACATAACAGAGGAAAAAATCTATGTAACACTCTGTATTATTAGTCTCCAACAAGGGAATCACAATACATAAATCATTCATCTAACTCAAAAAAAAGATAAAACCCTTCTACAAATATGCCATCCCTTAAAAGTGAATTCAAGTTACAATATATAGGCTTTTCTTTGAGTAACTGAATTCATTTTGTTCTAAGTAATTTTGTAACAAACTTTAGTTTGTATTTTTTTACATTTTACCTTAATTTTGATGAAATAATATTTACACCTTTAGCTTCTCCGACTTGGACCTTTCTTCTTTCCCCTCGCTGATGTGGTCTGCCCCCTCATGTAGACACTTTGTCGAACATTTGGCTGAATTGTTTCCTGGTTTCCTGCTTGGCCTACTTGCAGAATGTCTGTCTAGCTCATATAATGAATCATTTGTATGTTTTCTTGTCCTACAGGTGTCATGAAAGCAAATGGACTGGGATGATTAGCAAAGTGGGTTGGAATCTTCCTAGTAGATTGTTTGTGAGGAACCTGCAACAATTAATTGATAAAATGCCCAATATATTGGATCATAGAATATTTTTATTGATCACGGGCCACTTCGAGGGGGAAACCTCCTTTGAGCAAGCTCAATACAAATAACTTCATGGTACCTTCATTGGTCCCAACACAAACTTATATACTAAGTCTAGGTGCCAATACCATGGGTCAATACCATGTGTCAATACAAACCATGGGCCAATACAAACTAT
Source organism: Larix kaempferi (assembly GCA_027924585.1). Classification (NCBI taxonomy): domain Eukaryota; kingdom Viridiplantae; phylum Streptophyta; class Pinopsida; order Pinales; family Pinaceae; genus Larix; species Larix kaempferi. The sequence continues at coordinate 7,610,872 of BSBM01000963.1, read as the reverse complement.
GGATCAACAATTACTACGGGACGACTTACAAAGCATATGTGTCCAACAACAATAAGATAAACTATGGATCAACAAATACTATGGGACGACTTACAAAGCATATGCATCCAACAACAATATACTAACAGAGTAAATAGAAGGGTTGACATGGGTACCTAACATCCCCTCTCCCTTAGAAAAAGCTTTGTCCTCAAAGCTTTAGATGTGGAAATTGATGCAGAATCTGAAGGAGTGGTTCCCCTGTAGCATCCTTGGGTTGCACTCCGGGCCACTAACACCTTGTGAGTTTCAGGGAGGGTTGCTTGGAAGGCTGTAGATGAAAAAGAACCATATCAACTGCATGAAAAGTGCGCTCAGAATGGTGCTGATCGGCTTGTTGTTTCAGTCGAATTCTTTCCATGTGAAGATTGTCCCGCAGAATGAGAAGAATCTGATCGTGGTTTTGAAGAACCGAGTCAATTGCCTGAACTAGGGAGTGTTGATGCCTCGGTTGTGCAGGGTATGCAAAATGCTGGAATGGGGTCCAAGGCATACAACAGGGGATGAAAACCCAGCCAAAGGCTTCAGTTAACCCTATGCAAGAGTTATCCTATCCTCAAGCTGTTTGGGATGGTTAACACCCATGGATATTTGGCCTCCGCTGGCACTCTAAGAGTAAAAGGTTTGATCTTTCAAATATCAGTTTTCCTATTAAGGAAAACATAATGTGATAGATGATTAACAAACTTAACCTAACCTACCTAGGGAAAGAATCTATCCTAACTCAGATCTAACCTAAAGAGGAAAAGTTGATAATGTATAGATCATAACTGAAGTATGATAAGCAAGTGATCAAGTACCTTAAACAAAAATGTCTTCTGGTTCTTCACTTGTTAATTAAAGTTTTATCAATTAAGAAATTAAGTGACAATGTTTCAAAGTGTTTAAGCTCATTCAAATAACTGATTTGTAATCATGGTGTTAATTGAAAAATTAACAATTGATTATGCATGTTTAATTGCATCAAATCATTTGCAGAAATATAAAAGTAATAACTTGTTCAATCAAAGAAACTTAACAGGACAATCAATAGCTTGGACCTAACATACAAAAAAATCAATATGAAGGCTTTGTGCAGAAATAAATAACCTACAAAAGATTAAATCATTTAAACCGATGACAATTTGAAACATTTAACTCAGCGATTCTCAAAGAAATTTGAAGAACACAAGAAGGTGGAGAAAAGATAACTTTACTGCATATAAAAGTCTTGTACCAAAATTACAATGGCTTGAATAGACAAAGCATCTTCAGTCCATACTCTTGCTGAATCAAAATTCCAAAATTCCCAACCCCTTGCTAAGGGAAACATTCCTCCTTAAATACTACAATTTACATAAAAGTCTAAGAGGGAGAAATTCTACCGAAATAGAAATTACAAAACCAGCTCCAACCGTCGATCCAAGAAAACTTTCTATTTTCCAGCTTGAAGGATTTTTCGCCACCTTATCACCCAAAATATCTTACAAAGACTCATTCTTTAATCAGATAGGGTCTCGTGGCACCATAAAAGTTCAATAACAGATTGTTCATTATCTTCGACAAGTGGCATGGTTTGTGAAACATCTGCTGTAGGAAATTCGGGATCAGGTAATTCATGGTCAAAGACAGAGAAATCCATTAAAGGATTTACTTCAGAAACAGTGGCCGGTACGTCAGGTTCTCCATTGATTATAAAGTCCTGTATGAGATCGTCATCAAGGTCAGCTGGTTCTCCCAGAACTTCCTTGCTCTGCTCCATAGAATTTTGCACATAGGAAGATAACGCTTCAAAGTCCTCTTCACTACTACCTCTGCTAAGATTAGGAACACCTGCATCAAATGATGGTGACAACGTTTATTGATATAACAAAGGGTAAAGTTTCTCATTATCAACATGAATATTAGAAGGCTCACCTCCTGCATGAAAATTACTCATCCTGGATCAATTTTAGATGACAAGATGCCCATAACACTGCACAGAATGTTTCCTATTACAGAAAGCAATGAACAATGTAGAATCTTCAAGTTAATTGCTATTTTAAGACCAATAGGCAGGGTGATGTCGATTGAGCAAGGCAATTTGCAATGATTAAACTTACGCAGCAAACCCATTATAATTACTTCAACTATCATGGAAAAGCCGAGATTTTGAGTTTAAGCTTGTGTGAAGTACAGGCTCAATTACTGCTTGCATGATTTTGAATTGCCTTTATGATCACATCATTATAGGAAACTTCCCATCAATAATTATAACCGGTAATTAATAATGGAAACAGAGGCTGCGGTGATAGAATTGATCCGCAAAAAATCTCGATTAGGAGTTCCAGTACATGGGTGATCATTTCTTCACACGTAACACATCGGATCAATCTGATCCGAATTCCATGAGAACGATAGAAGCTTTGAAGTCGAAAATTAAGTGAAAAGACATGATCATTAAGAAGCAGGACAAAAATGACAAACTGTCAAAACTCAAGACCAGACAGGAGAACTTAAGGCAGGGCAATGGTGTCCATCCAACAAGAAGCAACTAATAGTCTTGTAGTAGCATACACTGTTATAAATTATACAGAAAAATGATAATTTGGGAGAACCAGTTTTCAACAGACAAAATAACGCATCCTGACTTAACTAATTACCCAAGATCAACATGACCATAAGTTCATAACAATGGACGGCTGTGATTAGCTAGAGCGGGATGCGGAATTGAATTCAAATATGTTCATGAAGTTTTTATTCAAAGATTCCACAAGTCGAGATCCGAAAGTGCAGGTTTGCGGGTTGCGGGTAGCAAAAATGAAAATAAAAAAGGATTCCCAAAAGCCGAAAATCGACTATGCAGGTAATGGGTCTCGGGAGCGTCACACTGTCAAGTAGGATAACTATCTCGAAAGCCGCATTCCGAAATTTACGAATTGTGGGTTTCGGGAGCATACAGGAAATGAACGAAAATGACCATCCTGAAAGTCGAATGCCGCCATTGCGGAGTTCGGGTTTCGAGGTAATTATTCCTTGATCTTATTACCAATCAATTTCGCAACCCGCAATGTTGGGTTGCGGATTACGGGATCACCAAACTACAAAATTTTAAACAACATTGTTGCAACCTGCAAATGTCAGGTTGCGGATTCCAGAGACTCCAAATGCTGATTTTTGGAATGATGATAACAATCAACAAAATAACCAAAAGTTTAGCTTTCCTTTCCTTTCAGACCGAAATGCCTCGGAAAAAATGAACAAAAGTTGCAAACAAGCAAATCAAAAGCATGGTTGACAAACTCTAATATTTAAAAAATGACTCACCCAAACACCTTAGTGTTTATTAAGATCGGGGCTCCCATGTTTATTGTGGCCACAACAAATGGCGACTGGCTGGGAAGAACCAGTTATCTCTGCAGTCAAATCTAACTAAAGAAAACATGTTAATCAACCAATTTCTTGAAACCTAAGTTGTAGAAGATACTGTAAAGATAACAGCCAACAAACAGTGAACATAAAAATGGATAAGTCTCAATCAATGACCATTGTAAAAATAACACTCATCTGATAAGGAGATTTAGAGAGTGACAACGAATCTTTATCATGATGTAGTCATTGAAAAACCAGCTTAAGTTGAACCTGAGGGCAACTTTAGAAATGCTCATGGATATCGTACTTACAGATCTCTTTGGTTTATTAAGCGAGTAATCTTCTTGGGCTATGTATACTTCTTCACTCTTCTTTTTTTTTGTTTTTGGAGAAAAGATACTATAGAAAACTATACATAAAACTTTGTCAATACAAGACCACTGTACTGACTTGGTGATTAGATGAAACAGTGCCATTCAAAGGCATGATCTGGAAACTGGTCAAGATAGCTCGATGACGAGACTCCTTGTCTTCTGGTTGTAAAACCAAAAGAAATTATCATGTCTTGGTGACCACATAGTGATAATCCCAGTCCAAGATCAAACCCATGATCATAGCAGGGTTGGCTTGTGATAAGACCCCCGTGTTCTTGTATACAACAAAATCTTATCAAAAGGAAACAGTTTATTATGGCATAAGCTACAAGGCATTACCATGGCTTGGTGACCATTTAGTGATAATGTTACTCACCAGTTCTTTGCAGATCATGAATGGACCGACCTGTAATAGGATCTTCCGACTTTCAGAATAACTGAAAGTCATCTTCCAAGTGTGGTGGCTTGATGTGAAGATGTCATTCCACTTTAATCACTTATGAACCTAATGGGTTAGCTTGATAACAAGACTACCCACCTTGTAACTTATAAGTTTTTTAAACAAAATTTATATTCAAAGTGATTGTAAAAGGATCCACGAGCAATCGAAGCTGGTCAAGCTATTATGATATGCTATTCAACCATGAAACATCAGATAGAAAAATGATAGCCAGCCCCTATACCTCAATTACAAAAATGAAGCATTGTAAAAGATAATGATCAAGGTGAAAAGAATCCATAAATACTGCACTTATTGACTGTTTATTCCTTAGAGCAAATCCTAATCATAAGCCAGGAAATAGGATGAATAACAATGTTGGTACTTCAAAAACAATTGTTGCCCCCAGGAAAATGATTCCAAGCCATTACTAAAAGTGTGAAGCCTTACTACTAAAATCAAATCAAAACAAAAAAATCAATCAGCATGTCCAAACTAGAAAAGAAATGACTGAAAACCAACCACACCTATATACAAATGCATCAAATTGCTCAGACAAAATACTTCTTGAGAAGAGATATATTCACCGGGTAGGTGTCTACAACTCCCTCCAATGTCTGCAATCGAACTGTGCTGGGACCAATCTTTTCAGCAATAATGAAAGGTCCTAGCCAAAGGCGTTGGAACTTGGTGTATAGATATTTGTCTTTATGTTGCTTGTCCCACCTCAAAACCAGGTCACCAAAGGAAAACTCCCTATCAGAAGAAGATTTTTCATCAAACCATCTCTTCACCATTTGTTGATGATGATACAACTTGTTCTTAGCTATTTCCCTGTCCTCCTCTAGCTTCAAGAGGGTATCAATCCTCTGCTGGAGGGGAGAAGAATCATCTTCTTGAACAGACTGGGCCAATTGTAATGAAGGAATGGTGAGATTAGTGGGGAGAATGGATTCTTTGCCATAAACCAGACAGTATGGGGAATTTGCAATTGTTGCTTTTGGGGTGATTCGATCTGCCCATAATGCATTATACAACTGTGTGTGCCAATCTCTGTGATGAGAGGCTACAGTTTTCTTGAGAATATTAATTAGGTTTTTATTTGATGATTCAGCCAAGCCGTTACCCTGAGGGTAATAATTGGCAGAAAATTTGAGCTTAATTCCCATCTCAAAGGCATATTCAGTTATATCGATTGAAGAAAAGTAGGATGCATTATCAAAAACTAAATACTCTGGAGCACCAAAGCATGTGACAATCTGGCTGTCAAGGAAAGAGATCACTTGGGTGGCGTTGCATTGCTTAAGAGGAGCTGCTTCAACCCATCTAGGGAAATAGTCCGTGGCTGTGAGAATATACGTATGCTAGAGAGATGAGGGAGGATTTATAGGACCAACAAAATCCAGTCCCCATTGTTGAAATGGAAACTGAACCGTAATTGGTTGTAAAGGAAATGCGGGTTTCCTAAACTTCCCTGTGCATTTTTGGCACAGCTCACATTTTCTCACATAAGCATAGGCATCTTTAAACAGTGTGGGCCAATAATATCCAGCCCTAAGAATCTTGTGTGCTGTCGTCTCTCCTGAAAAATGGCCTCCTGCTGGACCTGCATGAAATTGAAACAAAATGTCACCAGTTTCATGTTTTTCCAAGCATCTAAGAAATACTCCATCATAATTTTTTCTAAAAAGAACTTGATCAATGAGTTGATAAGGAGCAAACTTTAGTCTTAAAGCTCTTTTTTCTTAAAATCGAGGGTTTTAGGAGCAAACCCATAGTTCAGAAAAAATTTGATATTGTCGTACCATTCTGATGTCGGGACATCGATAACATTAACAAAACCTGGGGGAATTTCTTCCTCACAGTCCCATTCAGATTGCTGCTGTGCGGGGTCATTGGATTGTGCTGTAAGAAGACAAAGGCCCTGCCCCTTTACAATTTTCGCCAGTCTGATCTCAAGATCATATTCTTGTAGGGAAGTCATCCAATGGGCCCTCTTTTCCCCTAATTCTTTCTGAATGAGGACATTCTTGATAGTAGAATATGGAACAATGACTTTGGTTCAGGACTTCAGCAAGTAGGGTCTGAAATGTTTGATAGATTTATAAATTGCATAGGCTTGCTTATCAACCTGTGAATATTTAAGCTTTGCACCTTTGAATGTTGAGCTCATGAAAGAGATGGGGATTTCCACATCATTATCATGCTTTTGCATTAGCATAGCTGCATAAGAGAAATCAGTGGCAAAAGTATAAAGAATGAAATCTTTGTCAAAATCTGGGGACATGAGGGTAGGAGCTTCTGCAATGGCATTTCGAATCCTGATAAACACATCTCTCTGCTCCTGTGACCAAGTAAACTGCACATCTTTCTTGACCAAAAGTTGCAATGGTTTGACTATTTGGGAAAAATTTGGTACAAATATCCGTAAAAAATTGATCTTACCTAGGAAAGATTGCATGGCTTTGCGCGAGCTAGGTAAACCAATCTTTGAAATGGCCTCTGTACGTTCAGGGTCAATAACCATACCCTCTTTCGAAACAATGAATCCCAGAAGCTTTCCTTTAGTTACCACAAAAATAGATTTCTTCGGGTTGAGAGAAATGCCGAATTTTCTGCAGCGATCAAAAACTTGTTTCAAAGCAAACACATGTTCATGTCGTTTCTTAGAATAAATGGTGATATCATCAAGATAAACTACAACAGAATTATGCATTAACCCTCAGAAATCTATATCCATAGCTCTTTGAAACGTAGCTCCAGCATTGATCAACCCGAAAGGCATTCGTCTGTAAGCAAAAGTACCCCATGGGGTTCTGAAGGCTATTTTCAATTGATCGTCCGGGGCAACCATCACCTGGTTATACCATGAAAAACCATCCAGGAGGGAAAACATCTCTGACCCAGCTACTTTCTGAAGAATCTGCTCCATAGGTGGAACAGGGTAGTTATCTTTCTCAGAAGCCCGATTTAGGTTCCTGAAATCAACACAGAGTAGAATTTCCCCATTTTTCTTATGGACAGGTACTAAGTTGGTGATCCACTGAGTGTGCCTAACCGGAAAGATAATCCGAGCATTGAGTAACTTCTCCAGTTCCTTTTTAACAGAAGACTCTAAACTGGGATGCATTTTTCGCAACTTTTGTTGAAATGGCTTGACCTCTGGTTTCATGGGTATGTTGTGGAACATGACATTAGTGTCAAACGTTCTCAATTCGTCATAAGTCCAGGAAAAGACATCTTTATACTGTTTACACAATGAAATAATGGCTTTGCGTTCTTCAGGGGTGCACTCAATTCCCAAATTTATGAAATGAGGTTCATGTTCGGTGCCTAGGTTGACCCGCTCATAGTTTAAAGATGAACTTTGAGTTTTACAATTAGTCTGAGATTTGAATTTGTCCTTTAAATAGTAAAAATTTTCTAGATTGATCACCGATTTCAGGATGACGTCTGAGGAATCACTGAGAGACTTTTCATGTTCTGCTTCATCAATGGCCATGTCCTGAAATGTATCCTGAGCAGTGAGGAAGTCAATTATCTATCGATCATCATCAAATACTTTCCAATTAGTCACATTATCTGGAATAGATGGTCTATAGATTAATTCAATTGAAAAGGTTTGAGGTGATAGATCTTCCGGCGGAATCAGTCTAGAAGCTGTGTTTGCTAACAGATTTGCATCAAAATTATGTGATCTAGGAACTAATTTAATATTGAATGCTGAAAATGAGTTGGTTAGTTCCCTTACCAGCTTTTGATAATTAGCCAGACGGAGATAGATAGTGTATCTTATTTCTGACTTGTTTGACTATAATGTTGGATCCCCCATAACATTCTATTGCTTGAACACCCATATCAATGGCTTTCCTGAGCCCCTGCATAAGAGCTTCATATTCGGCTACATTATTAGTGCAGTCAAATTCTAATCTGCAAGCAATCATGATTTTCACTCCTTTAGGATTGATAAGAACACAACCCACTCCATCTCCCTCCTTGGACTTGGAGCCATCGAAAAATAAAGTCCAGGAGATAGGGTCTAATCTAAAATTTGTATTCACATTATATGCATTATGCACAATTTCACTAGAAAAAGGTACAGAAGTAACCTGAGTGATATGTGATTCGTTATGAATGCTTTCTTCTGGTGAGGCATCAGCTGAGAACTCACTGAAAAAGGTGTCGAATGTAAAGTGCTCTGTACAAGAGGTGAGATAACCAGCAGGTTCACTTGAATCATCAAGATTAGTAACTGTCTGTTTCATAAAAGGTTCTCTGCTGATCTTAATTTTATTTGGTTGACCATTGTATGGCAACCATAAGTGGGACTAGTCGGTTGCAAAATAACCTTTAAGTTTCTCTGACTAGTCCCTGCTTAGCCACATCCCATAAGCTTCTGGGATGTTAGCTATCACAATGTCAACTGTCTGATGGATCCTGGGGTCAGCTGAGAATGTAAGCAGAACATTCCTCAATTTTCCAACCACTCTGACTTTGGATCTGTCAAGTTGCACGATCTAGGTTGGACAGGGTTCCCATGTTGCATTCAATTTTCTGCAAACAGAGAGGGGCATCACATTTGATGACGCTCTTGAATCTATCATGCAGTTGTGCACATTCTGGTTGAAAATCTCAAAAGTGAGCAAGAAAGGAGGAGTTCTCTTACTTGCTAGTTTTTGATCATTAGTCTTAGTGACAGAGTCTAGATTATTATTTTGTGAATCTCTAGGCTGTTTGACTACCATGTTTTTAGGTAAAGAATCCCTCATAACAGGAATTTTAAGTAGCTCAAACAAAGAGATGTTTGCTTTGACTCTTTTTAAGTCTTCAACCAGGTTGTACTCCATTTTAGTAAGGACTGTATCCTTCTGTGGGACAGGATTGTTTTTTGTGGGAATCGAGGAAGAAGGTGAAGGTTGTTGAGGTGGCTGTGGTTTCGACCTTGTATTGTAAGGATGTTGTGTGTTAAACACCACCTCAGGTTCTTCTTCTTCTTCACACATAGGTAGTTCTGAAAAGCATCCCACATCATCAACATGTGGGTCACCTTCCGCTTCATCTTTAGGTAGTGGATAATCGGGAGTAGTCTGATCGTTGGAAGTGTCGGGATTGACTTGAGATTCTGCTGTCAATGCTCTAAAATTGGAAAAGAGTTCCTCGTTTGTGAGTGCATCCGTCGGATTTGGTGGTGGTGGATTTTGTGGAGGCAGGTAAGGTCTCCTGAATGGTGGCCTTACAAAACCTCTGTTCTGATTCTGATTATCATTAGTGTTCTTCTTTAAATCTACCATCTCATTTGACATCCTCTAAAGGAATTTTTTCATCTCAGTCATATCAAATGTATCCTTATTCTGAACTGTGGGTTTAGGGACATTATCAGTTTTCTTCCTAGAAGTAGAAGGTTTCCCTTCTGAAGTTTTAGAGTTGTCTTCCAGACAAAAGATGTCTTTCTCAACTTGGATTGCTTCATCAAATGCTTCCAGTAAAGTACCCTTTTGTGCCCTTTTGACCCATATTGCAATAGGGGGAGGCAGACCCTTTTCATAATAAGCCACCAATAACTCTTCAGCAGGAAGGAGATTGGCAGGAATCCTGTTTTTGAGATATGAAAACCTTTGGTTAAAGTCTTTCACCCTTTCTTTTCCTTTGGATTTCATGGAGGACAATTCTAGGACAAGGTCTTGCGGTGTTTTGTCATGCCTGAACTTCTGGGTAAAAATTTTCTCGAATTCTACCCAGGAAGTTATAGATTCAGTAGGCAAAGTGAAATACCAAGTGGCGCCTCTACCCTTAAAGGTATATGGGAAAAGTATGCATACTACATCCTCATGTACCACACTTCTAAGCCTAATTGCTTGCATGAAAGTTTTTATGTGGTCCAACGCAGGTATCTTGTAGTCAGGGTAGTATTCAGGAAACCATTTCTCAGGATTCTATGGTAATCTGTGTTGATCACCTACTATGAAAACTGCACCTTGGTCAAGCCAAGGTCTGTTTTGACCTTCTCCAGCCATTGGAGGTCCTTGTTCTTCTTCTTCAGATGACGAACTAGACGAATTTTCTTCATCTGAGGAAGATGATGAAGATGAAGGAGGGGACGGTGGTGGACCGCCTGCTCCAAGATTTGGCTGACCTTGTGTTACTATGTGAGTGGTCTCATGATTATATTCAGGAGAATCTGGTTGATTAATTTGGTCCTGGTTTTCAGATTGATGATTAGTTGAAGGTTGATCCTGTGTGTTAAAACTATCAGTCGGTTGAATCGGTGGATCAGAGGTCTGTGAGGTGGGAACTTGCTATTCTTCCTGATCGCTAACCTGCAAAATACCTTCTAAATTTAGAGCCGCCAGACTGCGTCTTCTTTGATCGGCAAGACGTTGTTGTTCTACTCTTAAAACCCTATCGGCGGATGTTTTCAATAACTGTTCTAATGAAATGGATTCCCTTGAGGGTGATGTGAAGATGATTTCTCCTCTGTTCTCCTATTGTACCACCGGTGTAACGGGTATAATTGTAGGTTGCGCAGATATAATAGGGAGAACTATAGGTTGTGAATCAGTTGGTTGTTCAGATGTTGAAGCCCTAGTCTGGCTTCGGGTTTGAACCATTAAAGTACTTGCTGGAGGATGTTTATCAGTAGCTTGTTTAGGCATGCTTTACTAGCGTCCCTCCTTCTAGCGCCATTTGTTGATGCCTCGATTGTACAGGGCATGCAAAATGATGGAATGGGGTCCAAGGCATACAACAAGGGATGAAAACCCAACCAAAGGCTTCAGTTAACCCTATGCAAGAGTTACCCTATCCTCAAGCTGTTTGGGATGGTTAACACCCATGGATATTTGGCCTCCGCTGGCACTCTAAGAGTAAAAGGTTTGATCTTTCAAAGATCAGTTTTCCTATTAAGGAAAACGGAATGTGATAGCTGATTAACAAACTTAGCCTAACCTACCTAGGGAAAGAATCTATCCTAAGTCAGATCTAACCTAAAGAGGAAAAGTTGATAATGTATAGATCAGAACTGAAGTATGATAAACAAGTGATCAAGTACCTTAAACAGAAATGTCTTCTCGTTCTTCACTTGTTAATTAATGTTTTATCAATTAAGAAATTAAGTGACAATGCTTCAAAGTGTTTAAGCTCATTCAAATAACTGATCTGTAATCATGGTGTTAATTGAAAAATTAACAATTGATTATGCATATTTAATTGCATCGAATCATTTGTAGAAATATAAAAGTAATAACTTGTTCAAATAAAGAAACTTAACAGAACAATCAATAACTTGCACCTAACATACAGAAAAATCAATATGAAGGCTTTGTGTAGAAATAAATAACCTGCAAAATATTAAATCATTTAAACCGATGACAATTTGAAACATTTAACTCAGTGATTCTCAAAGAAATTTGAAGAACACAAGAAGGTGGAGAAAAGATAACTTTACTGCATATGAAAGTCTTGTACCAAAATTACAATGGCTCGAATAGACAGAGCATCTTCAGTCCATACTCCTGCTGAATCAAAATTCCAAAATTCCCAACCCTTTGCTAAGGGAAACATTCCTCCTTAAATACTACAATTTACATCAAAGTCTGAGAGGGAGAAATTCTACCGAAATAGAAATTACAAAACCGGCTCCAACCGTCGATCCAAGAAAACTTTCTATTTTCCAGCTTGAAGGATTTTTCGCCACCTTATCACCCAAAAGATCTTACAAAGACTTGTTCTTTAATCAGATAGGGTCTCATGGCACCATAAAAATTCAATAACAGATTGTTCATTATCTTTGACAGGTGGCATGGTTTGTGAAACATCTGCCGTAGGAAATTCAAGATCAGGTAATTCATGGTCAAAAATAGAGAAATCCATTAAAGGATTTACTTCAGAAACAGTGGCCGGTACGTCAGGTTCTCCATTGATTACAAAGTCTTGTATGAGATCGTCATCAAGGTCAACTGGTTCTCCCAGAACTTCCTTGCTCTTCTCCATAGAATTTTGCACATAGGAAGATAACGCTTCAAAGTCCTCTTCAGTACTGCTGCTACTAAGATCAGGAACACCTGCATCAACTGATGGTGACAACGTTTCTTGATACAACAAGGGGTAAAGTTCCTCATTATCAACATGAATATTAGAAGGTTCACCTCCTGCATAAAAATTACTCATCCTGGATAATTTTAGATGACAAGATGCCCAGAAGATTGCATAGAATGTTTCCTATTATAGAAAGCAATGAACGATGTAGAATCTTCAAGTTAATTGCTATTTTAAGACCAACAGGCAGGGTGATGTCGATTGAGCGAGGCAATTTGCAATGATTAAACTTACGCAATGAACCCATTATAATTACTTCAACTCTCATGGAAAAGCCGAGATTTTGATTTTAAGCTTGTGCGAAGTATGGGCTCAATTACTGCTTGCATGATTTTGAATTTCCTTTACGATCACATCGTTATAGGCAACTTCCCATCAATAATTATAACTGGTAATTAATAATGGAAATGGAGGCTGCGGTGATAGAATTGATCCGCAAAAAATCTCGATTAGGAGTTCTAGTACATGGGTGATCATTTCTTCACACGTAACACATTGGATCAATCTGATCTGGATTCCATGAGAATGATAGAAGCTTTGAAGTCAGAAATTAAGTGAAAAGACATGATCATTAAGAAGCGGGAGAAAAAGGAAAAATTGTCAAAACTCAAGACCAGACAGGCGAACTTAAGGCAAGGCAATGGTGTCCATCCAACAAGAAGCAACTGATAGTCTTGTAGTAGCATACACTGTTATAAATTATACAGAAAAATGATAATTTGGGAGAACCAGTTTTCAACAGACAACATAGCGCATCCTGACTTAACTGATTACCCAAGATCAACATGACCGTAAGTTCATAACAATGGACGGCTGTGATTAGCTAGAGTAGGATGCGGAATCGAATTCAAATATGTTCATGAAATTTTTATTCAAATATTCCGCAAGCCAAGATCTGAAAGTGCGGGTTTGCAGGTAGCAAAAATGAAAATAAAAAAGGATTCCCGAAAGCCGAAAAGCGACTATGTGGGTAACGGGTCACGGGAGTGTCACACTGTCAAGCAGGATAACTATCCCGAAAGCCGCATTCTGAAATTTACGAATTGCGGGTTTCGGGAGCATACAGGAAATGAACGAAAAATGACCATCCCGAAAGATGAATGTTGCCATTGCGGAGTTCGGGTTTCGGGGTAATTATTCCTTGATTTTATTACCGATCAATTTTGCAACCCGCAATGTCGGGTTGCGGATTACGGGATCACCAAACTCCAAAATTTTAAACAACATTGCCGCAACCCACAAATGTCGGGTTGCGGATTTCAGAGACTCCAAATGCTGATTTTCGGAATGATGATAACAATCAACAAAATAACCAAAAGTTTAGGTTTCCTTTCCTTTTAGACCGAAATTCCTTGGAAAAAATGAACAAAAGTTGCAAACAAGCAAATCAAAAGCATGGGTGACAAACTCTAATATTTACAAAATGACTCACCCAAACACCTTAGTGTTTATTAAGATCGGGGATCCCATGCTTAAATGAGCATGGGATCTGTTGTGGCCACAACAGGGAGCTGCTGAGGGTGTATGGAAGAAGAATTGGTGGTGCCTATCCATAGACTGCTTCATATGGTGTCCTTTTAGATGTGGTATGGTACCACTGGAGCACTTCTAGGAAATCCATAGAAATAGTTGTCCAAATCTGTGTAGGGATGGCCAAGGGTTCGAGCAGTCCCGAAAGGAGTGTCGTTTCACCCTTGTTGACCTAGCAAGTATCACAGTCATCCACTATCTGTTGAATTGTAATTTTCAGTCCTGCCAAAAGAAGTTACGTTGTTCCCGGTCATACATTTTGAGGAACCCAGAGTGCCCTGCTGATGAAGAAGCATGGAGTTCATAGAAGAGATAGCCACGTTGAACAAATTGCAACCAATTTGGAACAAGCAAAGAAATAGCTGTAAGAGAAACTGGGTCATCAAATGTGCGAGAACCAACATCTGCCACCATATTGTCCTTACCCTTCTTGTAAGTGATCGCATAGGCATAACCCATGAGTTGGATAAACCATTTCAGGTGTGTTGGGGAGGAGACCCATTCTTCCAGGAAATTTTCCAGACTCTACAGATCAGTCTTGATGCAGAAATAATTCCCTAATAGGTATGGCTGCCACTTCTGTACTGCATGCAAAATAGTCATCATTTCCTGCTGAGATGTGGATGCGGCTATATTATTACCAGAAAGGTCTCTTGAAGGCGACAAGCCCACTGGTTCAACAAGGACACCTACATATCTATCCAAGGAAGTAGGGGAGACCATTGATGGGTGCATCTGAATGGAATGGAGTTGAGCGATGAAACCATGTGAATTATTCTTAAGGATCTTTTCCAGGCGATGTGAACTGATGATGCGGAGAGACCCTTGTTGTAATCCCTTAAATTTGTGTTGTTTCCCATTGACTGAAAACTGCATCCAAAGTTCAGCAAAATCCCATAATATGGGGCTAAGTGTGCGTAACCATTGAATGCCCAAAACCACATCACATCCGCCTAGGGACAAGGAAAACATGTCAGAGCGCAGGTTATAATCTTTCAGAGAGATACGCACATTGTGACACTTCCCCTTACAAGGTAAGGTGCCCCCATTGGCAACCATGACTTCAAAGTTGGAGCAAGGATGGACAAAACAATCAGCATGTTTGGCGATCTGAGGATCAATGAAGTTATGAGTGCTACCAAAATCAATGAGTATTGTAAGAGGAAGCTTCTTGAAGTAACCCTTGACCCGCATTGTTTGGGGGGTGGTGACACCAGATAAAGCATGGAGAGATATCTCTGGTTGTTTATCCTGAGATGGGGGGTCAATAGGTGTCTCCTGAATGTTGACCTGATCATCCATTGTATCTGAAGTTTCTTCACCAATTGTAGAGGTAGGCGGAGAATCCATATCCAAGAGATAGAGATTTTGTTGAACACATCTATGTCCCCGAGTGAATCTCTCATCACAATTATAACAAAGCCCTTTTTCTCTACGTGCATGCATCTTTGTTTCATAAAAATGCTTGATAGGAGTTGGTCGAGGAGATGGCAGGATGGGAGGTCGTTGAGAACCCATATTTTGAAAGGGAACAAAAGTGGGTTTGGAGCACTATCGGGCTGCAATCTTGTCTTCTGCCAACTTAGCCAACCCTAGGACTTCCATCACTGTGTTGGGACGGAACATTTTAACCTCTGACCGGATTTCATCCTTAAGACCACTGATAAAACAACTCCTGTAGAATTCATCAGACAATCCTTCTGTGTGATTGGCTAGTTTCTCAAATTCTGTCTGATACTCTTTCATAGTGCCACTTTCACGAATTGTAGTGAGTGCTCCGGTGAAGTCATTAAAAGCACTAGCACCAAATCGTTGCAAAAGGAGTTGCCAAAAATCTATCATGAGCCTTGATGTACCAACGGTACCATTGAAGGGCTTCCTGTGTTAGTTTTTCAGAATTTACTTCAATATGATCTAGGATCTTAACTGAGAGAACAACATGTACAGCATATCTACAACATATCAATCATGAACACAATAATGCAAGCACACAAGAGACATAGAGTTTAATTGGTGAAAACCATAAAGGTGAAAGACCCCAATAAATTCCTTAGAGATAGATAGAGCAATGATACAACCCAAGCATAAGAGATAGACATCTCCTAGCAGCATCTTTTTCTCCTCCACAAGTGCACCACTCTCTCAAGAGTGTGAGAGAGAATATAATGATGAAATAGAGTGCCTCCCGCACTCTATTTATACTTGACTTGACTTGCCTAAAAACCTTTACTAGGTCGGCCTTAACTTAACCACATAACATAATGCTGACTGGGATGAAACCCAATAGGGTGGTCTAATAACCCTTTGACCCACATGGCCAACCCCCAATAGGGTGGTCTAATAACCCTTTGAACCACATGACTTATACAGGGCCGACCCCAACAAGGTGGTTTGATAACTCATCAAGTATAAGTTACGACACTTACAATATAAATGACGACACTTCTGTATAGAGGAATAATAAGATCTCTATAGGAATACAAACACTTCCGTATAGAGGAATAATACCATCTCTATAGGAGTACACTATACATATATCAAATACATTCCGAAATTACATATACATCAACACTCCCTCTTAACTAGGAAGGTATTTCTTGACATAGGTCTTCTAGCATAAGTCATCTTCATTGCTACTGCTATCTCAATCAATCTCTGAATCTACTCATCATAGGAAGTTCTACAGAGTTAGTCCTTTTTCATACTGGATGTAGTCCCACCACCTGTAGGTCTTCATCATCAGTGACCATATTGTGGAACCTAGGACTGATTACGTGCGTCAACAAAACCTAGCATAGACTATAGGTTATTTTACATGTTGACCTTCACAAAACCTACTCAGAGCATCCAAGGATATTACGAGCAAACCGCTCTACCTATCTAGATCTCGATAGAGCATCCCAGGCTTTTATGAGCACACCGCTCTACCTATCCGGATTTTAAAGGATCTTTTCTATGTGAACTTTTGCGAAACCTACTCAGAGCATCCATGGATGTTACAAGCAAACTGATCTACCTGTCTGGATCTCGATAGAGCATCCCAGGATGTTACGAGCACACCTCTCTACCTATCTAGATTTTAAAGGATCTTTTCTATGCGAAATTGTAGCAAAACCTACTTAGAGCATCCTAGGATGTTACGTGCACACCGCTCTACCTGTCTGGATCTTGATAGAGCATCCCAGGATGTTACGAGCACACTACTCTACCTGTCCGATTTTTAAAGGATCTTTCCTATGCTACCTACACAACCTGTCCACGGCCACAGAGTATCAAATCGATACTCACCATACATATTCCTGATGTACATCATCACATGATCAACCTGATCATCATCATAGCATCGACCCGATGCATATCATCTGGAGCAACATCCTACAGCTCGTCATTTGTGATCATCCTGATCATCATCATAGCATCAACCTGATGCATATCCTCTGGAGCAACATCCTGAAGCTCATCATCTGTGATCATCCTGATCATACAATGCATCCACCTGATGCATACACAGTATCTGCTTGATACATATCATCATACATGATCTACCTGATCATACAATGTATCCACCTGATACATATACAAATACATGAACCACCTAATCATACCTGATACATATCAACATACATGATCCACCTGATCATACAATGTATCCACCTGATACATCTACAGATACATACACATGATCCAACTGATCATATCCAACATCCAACATGATGCGTACATACATATACATATAAATGATCCAACTGATCATATCCAACATCCAACATGATGCATATACAGAGCAGTAACTAGAGCATCATCATGATGCTCATCATCCAGCACTTATATCCATAGCCATGGGAAGGATCCTCCTCTCACCTTGCTTAGAATGGCTCCTGCAAATGTGTCCATCACTTCTTCCTCAAAGTGTCTTCAATTTGAAGAACACCAAGCCTCTCTCTGAAGTACTTGAACTTCACTCTGGCTAGTGGCTTCATCATTACATGTGCAATTTGCTAATCCATCGCAACACACAGGAGCTTCACTGCTCCTCTCTGCAGCATATCCCTGATATAGTGATATTTGATCTAGATGTGCTTCGACCTGTCGTGGAACACCGGGTTCTCAGACAGCTTCACACAACTATGGTTGTCACAAAAGATACCAGTAGCCTCCAACAAAAGATCAAATAACTACCGAACAAGCTGCAACATACTCTGCTTCAGCTGTACTCAGTGCTACGTAGGATTGCTTCCTGCTAAACCAAGAGATCACACCTGGTCCCATACTAAAGCAACACCCAGATGTGCTCTTCCTATCTACAGCATTTCCTGCCCAATCTGAATAGACATAACCCTGCAGGTTAAACTTTTGATTCGCATCATACTTGAGCCCATAGTCAACTGTACCCTTCAGGTACCTCAGAATATCCTTTACAGCAACCAGGTGAACACTCCACGGATCTGTCAGGAACTGGCTCAATGTGTTCACCGCAAAGCAAATATCTGGTCTCGTGTTCGTCAGGTACATCAAGGACCCAATCATCTGACGATAAATAGTGATATCAATTGGCTCAAATGAAGCATCACACAGAAGCTTCAGGTTTGATGCCATAGGTGTGGCCATGGCCTTGCAGTCCATCATCCTGAACCTCTTCAGGATCTCTACCGCATACTTCCCTTGTCCAAGGAAGATTCCATCTGCACTCCACCACACCTCCATACCTAGAAAATAGTGCATCATCCACAAGTTCTTCATCTCGAACTCGGCAACAAGCTTCTGCTGCGTGTCGGAAATCAATCTATCTTCACCTGTAATAAACAGGTCATCCATATAAAAAATTAGTATCACTAGATTTCCTTCCTCAACCTTGTAGTAAAGGTTGGAATCCGCTTTACTTTTGGTAAAGCCCAAACTGGATAGAAAACTACCTATCCTACCATACCAAGTTCTGCACATATATGAATCCCTGTCATGTGTCTCAGAACCAAGTGGCTGCTCCACATACACTTCTTCTTCAACTACACCATTCAAGAAAGCTGTCTTGAAATCCATCTGGTGTATCTTCCCTTTCATCACTGCAGCCAGAGCAAGTATGGATCTAAATGGAAGTGTATCTGGCTATAGGAGAAAAAGTCTTTATGCTACCACCTGCAGCATGCTTGATCTTGTAGATCCTCTTGGAAGTCACTATAGTCTCCCCTTCAGGTCTTGGGACTGCATCCCAAACATCTTCATGATCGACTAGTACTCCTTGATCATGGCATTCTTCCCAGATCCTGGGAACTTCAATATTTTCAATAGATAACTTTGTTGCTGAACAAATGTTGTAGTCCTTTATTTGTAGGTGATGGTATACGATCTTTCCTACACAACAAGTTAAATTGCATGATTAGAAAACATCTCATAGTTTTCAAAACAAATTCTTACACATAAAGAAATATGTCATACAGTCATGCAATTATCTTAGCCAATGCTTCAATACAACATTTATCCATATCCCGTAACTTTATAGATGCCTTCCAATCTCTACCAGAACATTGTTAAGAGTGTGCACAACTCCCAACATGTCAGCAAAGAGGTTTCATTCTAGATAAGTAGCAATGGAATGTTGTATAGTGCCATAGGCCACTTACCCATGTATATTAGTAGTATACTGTTCATCAATGCAACTATTCTAATATGCATAATACACAATCTAATTCTAGGAACATGAGTATATACATTATTGAACAGTATTATTTAAACAATAAAATATGCAAGGAATGATAATTCAAATACTTATCTTTGTTTGTTTGTTGGGTTGACTCCCTCTCAGTCTTTGCTTCTTTTCTGCAACTCCATACTGATGTGGATTGTGAGAAGTGGTCAACTCCCTCTGAATATTTGCATCCTTGCAAAAACTACTGAAGTGTGCTCCTTCTTGATCTTTGCTTCCTTGTAGGAACAACTGGAGTGTGCTCCCTCTTTATCTTTGATTCCTTGTAGGAACAATTGGAGTGTGCTCCCTCTTGATCTTTGCTTCCTTGCAGGAACAACTGGAGTGTGCTCCCTCTTGATCTTTGCTTCCTGGATTACCTGTCCTTGAACTTATATCCATCACTATGCATGCTTATTAGTATCATCATTGTGTTATCCTTGAGGTCTCATACATAATCACACATTCATTAGTATAATCTTAATACTATCAAAACACAATAATCTTAAACATGTATAGTCATGATCATTTCAAACACAGATAATAAACATTAGTATTCAAGGTTTCAGGGAAGTCTTTGTTTACTCATGCATATTCTTATTTGATCATAGGACCCTTCTGGTTAGTTAAATCATTAATCAAGATAAGAGACATAAAATGCATAAACCCTTGATTACTTACATTTCTAATTTTATGAATAAACATAACCAATCATACCAAGTATACTTATATAAGGGATCCTAACACAATGTAGGATTCTAACTTGATATAGGAAAAACATACCTGGATTGGTATGTTAGCTAGTTATGTCTAACATACCCACATGATGTTTTCTTGTTCTCTTCAATGGCTTGTGCTAGTAATTTGCATATCTCATAGGTTAACCATTATAGAACCAAGTTATACATGCCTCGCAAATAGATCTTCTAAGTGATTCATGAAAATGGATGAATCTTTGTCCTCATGTCATCATGATCATATGTTCTTGAACTAGAACATGATTTGTCTTTCTTGGCGTACCTTTCATGTTAGTGGGCAACATAAACCTCATACAACACCATAATGCATTAGTACAATCATAAGTGTCAACACCCTAATCAATGAATATCTTCTATCAAGCATTCATAGTTTTATTAAGGTGATATGACAAGTCTAAATTTAATCAAGATTGTACTAACCGTAATAACATGAAGACAAACATACCATAAACTTAATCATGAACGAATCTCAAAACATACCTGGATGAGTCATACCTATCGAGATTGCTTGTAATCTTCTTATGTAAGGCCTTAGCCTCATCTCCCTCTGAAACAGGAACTTCTTCACTTATGCAGGTGACCAATCCATTCTCTTCTAGATTAACCCAATCCACTTGATTTGCAGGAACTGGATCTGGGGCTGGATTAGGGTTTGTCAGAGAAACCCTAAAAATTCAAACTTTGAATTTCAAACTTCCGAAAGGATATAAATATGCGCCTTGATGAGCTGATCAAGCTAGTATACTCATAATTTGAAAACTGCAAAGTTTCACCCCTCAAATTTGCCTTTGAAACTTCCGGAACTTCTAGACATGACCCCAAAATAGGGTTTGATAAAGCCCACCCTTCTACCCAATCAAAAGGTTCGATCCAAATCTCTAAGCTTCTCCTTTTCTGAGGAGATTCCAGCCGTGGTCACGGATTTCAAAAATTTCCATTTTTTTGCAGAAGCCCTAATTTTCCACTTTTCCGATCAAAGTCTCGAACTAGGGCCTGATCAAGCCCGGCCTTCTTCCCAACCAAAAATTCTGATCTTGGTCTCTAAATTTCTACTTTGATGAGTAGCATTCATCCGTAGTCTCCGATTACAAAATTCCAACTTTGTTCGAAACCCTAAATTCCGGAAGCCATGAATGAAGGTGCTCAAAAATAATTCTGTTTTGATAGAAATATGTACCTTATTGTTTCTGGTGTAACTTCAAAATTTTCAATCCATAGGGTCTAAAATTTTATTTTGTGATATCTCGACCTATCAAATTTCCAACCGCATAGTTCTGACCTCAAATGGATTCTCTGAGAGAGCGTTATGCCAAGTGTCGCAACGTGACCTGTTTATGGGATAAAACAGAAGAGTGAACTTGTACGGCGTTCCACGTGTCCCTGGTTCAGTTTAGGCCTTTGAAAAAATTACTCAAGAAATTATAGTCTGTGCACTACCTATCACTTTTTATGAAATTTCATTTGGAGCTTGCTAGCCCAAGTTATGACTTATCTTCCAAGGTCACTTGTTTATGACTGAGATATGGAAGAGGCAGAAATCCTATATTGTACAGATCATAAATCACAAAGTACAACGAGTTAGAGGTTGTCCTTTGGACCCAAGGTACATGGGGATCTTAGCTTCACCCTGTACGATTTTTAGACCTTGAAACCTTGCTTAAATTTATTTATAGCGAAAGTGCTACGATGACTATTTTTTTCTATATCAAGCCCTAGCTTCGCAATTGCAACAAGTGTCATACATGCCATACCATGCCTTCTTTCATGCTAGCTCTGATACCATGTTAGTTTTTCAGAATTTACTTCAATCTAATCTAGGATATTAACTGAGAGAACAATGTGTACAACATATCTACAGCATATCAATCATGAACACAATAATGCAAGCACACAAGAGACACAAAGTTTACTTGGGGAAAACCATAAAGGTGAAAAACCCCAATAACTTCCTCAGAGATAGATAGAGCAATGATACAACCCAAGCATAAGAGATAGACATCTCCTAGTAGCAGCTTCTTCTCCTCCACAAGTGCGCCACTCTCTCAAGAGTGTGAGAGATAATAGAATGATGAAATAGAGTGCCTCCCACACTCTATTTATACTTTACTTGACTTGCCTAATAACCTTTACTAGGTCGGCCTTAACTTAACCACATAACATAATGCTGACTGGGCTGACACCCAATAGGGTGGTCTAATAACCCTTTGACCCACATGGCCGACCCCCAATAGGGTGGTCTAATAACCCTTCGACCCACATGACTTATACAGGGCCGACCCCAACAAGGTGGTCTAATAACCCATCAAGTATAAGTTACGACACTTACAATATAAATGACGACACTTCTGTATAGAGGAATAATAAGATCTATATAGGAATACAAACGCTTCCGTATAGAGGAATAATACCATCTCTATAGGAGTACAATATAGATATATGAAATGCATTCTGAAGTTACATATACATCAACATCCTGTTCCAAATGAAAGGATGCAAGTGGAACTTTTTGGACATCAAAAGTATTATGCAGATTGAAATACTATTATGCACGATAGATCTATCCAGTCGGATCTATACCATTGAAGCAAGGAAATTCAATCTTTAGACCACGGAAATTGCTAGAAGAAGAGAACCCATTGGCTACAGAAGATTCTTGATGTCGGTTATTTTTCATGGCTGAATGTTGAAGATGGAGGCTGCGAAATTTTTTATCTAGGTCTTGGAGTTTGGTTTCGATGTTTGCAAGTGCTTCCTCCATGGTTTGTGCTCTTGCGCGGGTGACAACCATAACCAAAAGTTTTTTTTTTTTTTGGGGGGGGGGGAATGGATATAAAAGCACAAACAAAAGCTTATTTAGTAAAGGGAAATTTGGATTTGGGAAAAACTTGGAGGGGTAGTTAGGGTTTGAATAGGTGTTGGCTCAAACCCAGTCAACAGGGGTTCCACTCACTGTCGACACATACCAGAGTCTCCCCGGCCACCGGCCCGGACAAGTTTTATCCTGCCCAACAACACCTACGGAGCAGATGAGGTCTCACCTGAGGCGTCCAGGGAGAGTAGACGGAACCATGTTTCCGCTGAATGAAGGAGGATGGTTGCGGCTATAATACTTAAAATTATTGCATAACTAGAACAGAGATTTCTAAGCATTGAACATGGTATTTAAAGCAATATTCAACCAAGACATTCAGCATTGCAACGACAGTAATTGTCAAACAAGCATTGCATCAAGGAAGCATGACATTATTCATATAGTGCAACATCACATTACCACAACTGAACAGATTGAACACAGAGATTGGACCAACATAGCTTCATCATATTATCATTGTCAACCCAGATACAATGTTTCTGCAAAAACTAGATCTCCGTAATGACTCTTGACATTAAAACATATCCGGAAGACATACAACCAACAATAGAGCTTCACCTTATTCCCCGGCATTCGATTCTCTCTCAACACTTACAATTATTATCTATATATAGGCTTCCACCTTACAACTCTTGTCCACTTCCTAACAACTTGTTAACTGACACTATGGACAAATGACTCAATATCTAACTGACCTAGTCCAAAAACGACCCAAAACCCGCATTCTGCGGTATAACTGACTCAACAATACATAATATGTGGTCCAAATGACCCAAAACCTGCAATCCATGATACAATTGACCCACACATGCACAAAATAATCTTCTGCTCATCGCCTTTCGTGCTATCTTCTGCCTTGTCGCAGCATCAGGGATGCTGCGATATCATCTTACCAAATCGCTTGCCAATGCTAGGTTTTCGACACTTTATGATGGACAAGGAAGCAAAAAATGGGGATTTCAGAAGCAGGGTGAAAGAATGAGAAAATTTGTCAAAGAGGGACAAAGAAGCAGAAATAGAGAATGAACACGGTGGCAAAATTTGGAGGCGAGTGGGTGAAAATTGAAGAAGTTATGGCAAATCCTAAAAATAGACGAATGTGGGATTTCTGGCTTTGAGAAGTGGAATTTGGGATAGGGTCCTCAGGAATGAAATGTGAAGAATGGGATTGTAGGGGTGTCAGTGAAGTTTAATGGAAAAAAGACTTAAAATAAGGGAGATATGGCGAAAAAACATGTTTTTTTTGTTTTCTAGAATGGATGTGAAACGGCTTTCGGAATCTATCGGAAACGGGGGGATCTAGAATGACTCATAATGGATCGGAAATGACGGAATCTGAAATGACTTTTAGAATGGATCTGAACTGGCTTTTAGAATGGATCTGCAATGGCGTGGAAGTGATCGGCACTAGATGGATCTACAATGGCGCGGAAGTGATCGGCAACAGTTCAGCTGAAAATAGATATGGACCCCAAGTATGTTCGGCTTCCCATTGGTTCAGTGGATTCACTCGGCCACCAATTCTATCTGATGGCTTGCGTATTGGGGCAGTACCCATCACTCCACGACTCAGGTAAAACTGATAACCGCTTTTCCACAAACGACAGCTCTTGGTTTACCTCACGGGTGGGAACTAGTCAATCAGGTAGGGGTCGTTGCCCTTTTTGCTGGCAGGTCCTCTCAATGGGCCATCTACTTTGGGGTTCCTGTGGTACTCCCCACAATGAGTTTTAGGGATTATGCCCAAGTACTTCCCACAGTTAAGCAGATAGGGATTATTCCCACATCCGAAGCTGTGAAAAAAAAAATTGGTAGAAATTTCACCCAGCGAGCCCAAGAAAGTGCTTTGATACCAGATGTGAGGAACCTGCAACAATTAATTGATAAAATGCACAATATATTGGATCACAGAATATTTTTATTGATCACGGGCCACTTCGAGGGGGCAACCTCCTTTGAGCAAGCACAATACAAATAACTTCAAGGTACCTTCATTGGTCTCAACACAAACTTATATACTAAGTCTGGGCGCCAATACCATGGGTCAATACAAACTATGGATCAACAATTAATACAAGACAACTTACAAAGCATATGTGTCCAACAACAATAAGACAAACTATGGATCAACAAATACTATGTGACGACTTATAAAGCATATGTGTCCAACAACAATATACTAACAAAGTAAATAGAAGGGTTGACATGGGTTCCTAACATTGTCCTACTGTTTGACTGGAGCGTTGACTAGCTGATTGTTCTGAATATTTCCCTGGGGTATGCCATGTTGGTACTTTAGGTGGTAGAATTAGATTATGATATTTCACTATTGGTTCCATTCATTTCCTATGGGAATCATGTGTTCCTTTAGTGCTTCTAGGGATATTTCAGCATTTTTGGTTTTCTCATATGAGATTGGCCCTAGCATTTTAGCAATATTCTTTAGTAAAAATCAAATTTCAAAATAATATTTGACCCTATATACTACTTGTTCTCCACTAATATCTCCCTCTAAATAAGCTTGAGTTATCACATCCCCTTTTTTAGACAGTTGTTCCTTGTATGCATCTTTGGGATAAGAATCTCCATTACCATTCCATGGGGAAGGTAATACCAGGTTCATTGCTTCGTTGAATAATCCTTTGAGAAAACAGATTTCCTCTTTAAGCTATTTGAAATTATCTTTCATTCTAAATAGATAGGTTTGTTTCATGATCATCAACCTAGCTATCTTTATGATCCGGGTCTTGTTTTCAATCCCAATATTAGCTAGTTGTTTTGTTTTCCTGCTATTTAGATAATCAATCACTTGGTTGACTGGCTTGGGAATTTCACCCCAATGCTCTTTAACAGATTTAGCTTCAATTGGGTTGTAGTTTCCATATCTAATTCATATTGGATTACTTCAAAGAAATCCCATTTCTTCATGAACCACCTGGTGAGTTTTTCCCATATAGTCTGTGAAGTCCTCAAGAGTTGTTCTCCTTGAACATCCAACTATAATTTTGTCACCTGACTCTTGAGTTTACCAATATCCTTTCCCATATCTACCATGTCATCCTCCTTTTTGATGATTTCCCCTTCTAACTCTAGGATTCTTCCATCCTTTAGCTCTACCTCATTTTCCAATTATTATATCTTACTATATTTATTAGTCTCTTCTAGAATTGGCTATAGGCTACTTGATCCAGGAGGATATTGGTGGCCACCCGCCTATTCCACTTGGACCCCCACTAGTGTTTCGTTTAGTTTTTCAATTTCCTTAACAGTAGTACAATTCCTAATTTTGGCAGTTTTCGGGTCCTAAACTTCCGGAGCCGTTTTGAGGCCCTAAACGACGTTTTTTCGGCATTGAATGGTTGGGAAAATATGAGTATTGTGCATCCAACACTAATGCATGCTAGACTCGATATTTTCCGACCCTTTTTGTAGTCCTTGAATAGATCTTTCTAACGATGTGTCATGTGCGTCAAACAGAGGTATTATGCCAAAGTTACGACCCTGGGGAAATTGATGTACCAAGTTACCCAACGGGGCCCATAGTCTGGCGTTTCACCTCCTAGGGTTAGGTTTTTTTGGATTTGTAGGGTTTCCATTGTTTCTCAATAATATATAGGCCTTCGAGCATCATTGTAAGGTAGACAGATGCATGTAGCCACCACATCTCTTCTCAGAGATAAGCTACCAGCACTCTAGCCAATTTATTTCCATCCACTATGTAAACAAGCTTCAGTTCTTTGATTAATGAAACGAAGTGTTATTTTCGCTGCATCTGTGTTTTTATGGATATTTGTGTATTATGTTGCGTTCCTGCATAAATCTGGATCAGTACTTGATCCTCTTCCATGGTATCAATGTCTATTTTCTCAAG
Organism: Larix kaempferi; assembly: GCA_027924585.1. Classification (NCBI taxonomy): domain Eukaryota; kingdom Viridiplantae; phylum Streptophyta; class Pinopsida; order Pinales; family Pinaceae; genus Larix; species Larix kaempferi. The sequence goes on along the minus strand of BSBM01000963.1, from coordinate 7,583,885 downwards.
AGGAAAACCTCGTTGCTCACTTTCTTTTTCCGCTACTGTGACTTCTTCTCTTGATTGGTCTTCTATTGATAATGTCGAAGCTTCTGCTTCAGGAGCTTTCTCACTGGCTAGTTGAGTTTTATGTTTTTTCAAATTGTTTATTTACTATTAAAGGTCATCAATCCTAACTCTTCTTTCTTCTACAATATTTTGGTGCTCAATCATGCTAGCATATATTTTCTATTTTCCTGCTTTAATTTGCTTCAATTCTTCTAATTGGATAGGCTCTGTTGTAGGATTTTTCAGCTTCTTTATCAAAGTGCTATCTCATTATCATTTTTATCAATTAATGACTTGATTGGAACCCCATCAGAGGAATTAGATGACAATGCCACTATCTTCTCTTCTAATTGATTTATAGTCACTTGTTTGGCCCTTGTTGTCCATTTTTCAAATTTTTACAATTGTTGAAACTTCTCTAGGTATATCATCAACCTTCTATCTTCTTTCACTGATTTGACTACCTTGGTACATATCATATTACTTTCTTGCTTATAAAAATCAGGTTTGTCTAGCTTTCCAAAATCTTTAAATTCCATAGTATTCTCTTCAACTTTCCATTCATTTCAGCTTGAAGGCTTAGGTACTTTGGGCTCAATTATAGAAAACATGAATGTGTCCTGCTGATTATTATCCACTGTTACTACTCTCTTCTCTACAAGCAAGAATCTATTGTCTAATATCATTGATCATTCTCCTACCTCTTTCTCTTATATTCATGTAACTTGTTTATAGATCAGTTTTAACAGGTATTGGCTCTGTTGAGGGTGAAGCTTGTGAGCACTGTGGGGCACTGAATTCTAATGAAGGATAACTGGTATACCTTATTGGGAGTCCTCTTAGGGTTATTGGCATTGTTATAAACTTAGGTAGCTCTCTTGGGAGCTCAACTGACCCTTCTCTTTATATTATAGCTTGTTATTCTTCTTGGGATTTAGTCATGGCCCTTTTTGGTTGTGGGCCTTGCTCAGGGACATCAACATCCATTTATTGGATCTCTTCCAGTCCTCTCTTTTGTTCTACTATCTGCACTGTATTATTATTTTCTTCTATACTTTTCAGCACCTCCTGGACTTCCTCCCATGTGTCTTTGTTGGAAATTTTCTCCCAAACAGGTTTGGGTGGACACACATAAGCTGAGTTCTTGTGATATTATTTGGTGTAGATCATAGGATGCTTTTTTTGATTTATTAAGATTCAGTTAATTTAGGTACCCTTCTACATATTGTAATGCATTTATACCTCTCGGTATAATTGGCCCTATTTCCTTTGGTAGTAGGAAAGTCTTATCCTTCCCAAAATTCCTAAAATGTATCTCATCTGAAATAAACCGTTGTCTTACATATTCCATAGAAAATATCCTTGGAGTTAGGAAGGTCAGTAACTTGTATGGTTCCTCCTCGAAGCCATATACCCTTATTACTATATTATCCTTAAATAGGAACCAGTCCCTGTTTTCACTTCAGAGGTGAATTGTAGGTGGTTTTTGTTTTCTAGCAGCATTCTAGTAGGTGAACTTCCAAAAATCAGACCATATGCTATGCTCATGACCTTATCTATAAACTCAAAAAAAAATTATTTGTATTCTCTCCTTAATAAAATTTCATTCCATTTATAGATAGGAGTTTGGATGCCATCTTCATCATCTATTTTAATCCCTAGGTATTTGAATCTTTCATAATTTTGATAGAAGAACATATAAAACAAGTAAGATTGATATCTGAACCATTCAATGGATGGTAATTCCACTACATATACATGTATAGCCTCTTCCAAATGGCTGCAAAGATCAAACTGAGGAGGACCTCGCCTTGGTTCTCTGGTTAGACTAAGCAGTGTTCCCATAGTAACATCATCCAAAATGTTATCATATTCTAATGATACTACAATGCAGATAAGGGAAATGACCTTTTTGGAGTTCTCGAAAAACAATGTTGTTATGTAAGGAGGTGGTACAGTGGGTATGGCCATGGCTAGTTCTAAATGTTTGGATAAGAATCGGTGATGCTGATAAGGCCCAAGGCTTTGGAATGTTGTTGAAAGGGCTTTTTCATTGAAAGGTTGGAGTGCTAGGGATTCTGGTATGCAGAAATATTTGTTTTAAGGTGTCTGGGGTTATATAGCATAAGGTGTTGGACAATATCTAAGGAAAAAATTCCCCTCAGAGTAGGTGAATAGTGCTAAGAGAACCAGGTCACAAAATCAGGGAAGAACAAAGCCCTAGGGAATACTGTTTGGGAAAAATTGGAACTCCATAGGTTATGATTATCCTAGTCGACCATAGCTAGGTATTTAGCTTCCCTGATAATGGAATTTAAGTCCGAGTTGGTTAAGATTGTGTTAAATATATCATCTTGGTGATCTTAAATGTGTTCATCTCCTAAAAATCTTGGTTTGGGTAACTTATCTTTAGCCTTGGGAGCCATTTTTGTGGAAATTGCTTCACTAGTAAATTAGGGAAAAAATTGGGGCCTTTAAATTATGTGTTATACGATGGTATAAAGAGAACAAACTAAAATTGGTAACAAAAAAATACCTGAATAATTTCTGGAGGATGAATTTGACAGGCTGGCTGCTGCGGTGGACTGGTCGGCCATTCACGATAAACTATTCTAGTATGGTAGATATTAGCTGTAGCGTCCTTTAGGACACTAAACAAATGATTTTTGGAAAAAGAGAAAAGAATGTTCTTTAACCTTTTGAAAATACAAATGGAGGCATTTGATTTGAGAACTTGAATGGTGAGGATTATGTGGCGGTGGTTCCTTTTTCGAAAAATGACAAGAGGAGACAAAGTTTGACGTGGATGCACTTTATGTGAAGTGAAGTTGGGAGGAAACCACTATGGTTTCCCATATTGGTAACAATCGGAAGCAAGGTGCTTTTAAAACAAATTCTTTTGAAGGCACGCTCAATCAAAACCGAGCACATGTCCTCAGTGGTTTTGAGGAAAACACACCCTCATTCCCTTTTTGAAAGGGGATCAAACTATCAGCGCATTTTTAATCTCCACGTTGATATGGTAGATGCCTTTTTTATTAGCTCAATCATGATTCATACTAACTCGCATTTTATCAATGCACGCTACCTATCGACCGTTAGATATGATTAAATCCAACAACTCTACATTCCTGATGCTTATCGTCCTTCAATAGTGTTGGGTCATGGATTTGTCCCTATTTTCATTACTTATCAACACCTATTTCATCCATTTTATTCCTATTATTTCCCATTTATCATTCCATTTTCCATCCATTTGCTGTAACTGCTCGGAAAATACCATATTAGTCTGATTGATGCTTTAGTGGTTAATAATGATTATTTTCCTTTATTTTTGATGAATTGAAGACTATTATGCATAATTTTACTGATGATGGTTTGTGGAGTGATTTTTCGTATTAGTAGCAGTAGCACTCATAGTTCAAGCCTCCGAAGTTGGCATGATAGCACACCTCTACATGGAGATTCACAACATAGTTTCATTCCTATGATTGATTATGTGGATTTGTGATTTAAATTCATGCCCAAGTCCAACATGGCAGCCTCCAACTCATGATCAAAACATCCCAACCAAAAACATGTTGATGTATATGTAACTTCGGAATGTATTTCACATATATGTATATTGTATTCCTATAGAGATATTATTATTCCTCTATATGGAAGTGTCGTCATTTATATTGTAAGTGTCGTAACTTATACTTGATGGGTTATTAGACCACCCTATTGGGGGTTGGCCATGTGGGTCAAAGGGTTATTAGACCACCCTAGTGGGGGTCGGCCCAGCCAGCATCATGTTAAGTGGTTAAGTTGAGGCCGACCTAGTTGAGTAAAGGTCAAGTCAAGTTAGTGTATAAATAGAGAGTGTGTCTCTCTCATTTTACACATTCTATTCTCTTACTCACACTTTGGAGAGTGGTGCACTTGTGGAGGAGGAGGCTCTGCTGCTAGGAGAAGACTATCTCTTGTATTCTGGTTGTATCATTGCTCTATCTATCTCTGAGGAACTTATTGGGGTTTTTCACCTTTATGGTTTTTCCCAAGTAAACTCTGTGTCTCTTGTGTGCTTGCATTATTGTGTCCATGATTGATATGCTGTAGATTTGCTATACATGTTGTTCTCTCAGTTAAGATCCTAGATCAGATTGAAGTAAATTCTGAAAATTTAACATGGTATCAGAGATAGCCTGAAAGAACGCATGATATGGCATGTATGACACTTGTTGCACTTACGATGCTAGGGCTTGATATAGAAAAAACCAGTCATCGTAGAACTTTCACTATAAATCCATTTTGGAAACGTTTTCAGTTCTAAAACTTTTACAGGTCGAAGATAAGATCCCCATGTACCTTGTGTCCGAAGGAAAACCTCTAATTCGTTGTACTTTGCGATTTATGATCTGTACCATATAGGGTTTTTGCCTCTTCCAGATCTGAGTCAAAATCAGGTGACCTTGGGAAAAAGGTCATAACTTGGGATAGGAAGATCCAAATGACATTTCATAAAAAGTGATAAGTATTAAATAGACTATAATATCTCAAGAAAATTTTGCAAAGGCCGAAGTTGAACTAGTGGCACATGGCACGCTGTACAAGTTCACTCTCCGGTATTATCCCATAAACAGGTCACGTTGCAACACTTGGCATAACTCTCTCTCAGAGAATCCAATTGCGGTCAAACCTATCAGGATGGAAATATAATAGGTCGGGCTATCTCAAGAAACTTTTTCAGAGGCTGAAGTTGAACTAGTGACACGTGGCATGCCGTACAAGTTCGCTCTCCCGTATTATCCCATAAACAGGTCACGTTGCGACACTTGGCATAACTCTCTCTTAGAGAATCCAATTGAGGTCAGACCTATCGGGATGGAAATATAACAGGTTAGGCTATCTCAAGAAAAATTTTCAGACCCTATGGATCGGAAAGTTCAGAGCTACACCAGAAACAATCAGGTACATATTTCTATCAAAACAGAATTATTTTTTAGTACCTTCATTCATGGATTCCGGAATTTAGGGCTTCGGACAAAGTTGGAATTTTTATAATCGGAGACCATGGCTGGATGCTACTCATCAAAATCTAAATTTAGAGATCAAGATCATATTTTTTGGTTGGGAAGAAGGCCGAGCTTGATCAAACCCCAGTTCGGCACTTTGATCGGAAAGATGGAAAATTAGGGCTTTTGCAAAAATTGGAATTTTGGAAATCTATGACCACCACTAGAAGCTCCTCAGAAAAATCAAAGCTTAGAGTTTTTAATCAAATATTTGGGTTGGGTGAAGCTCCGAGAAACTCAAACCCTAATTCAGGGTCCTCCCTAGTGAATTCGGAAATCTAAAAGGCAATTTGGAGGGGTGAAACTTTGCAGTTTTGAAATTCTGAATATACCAACTTAATCAACTCATCAAGGCGCATATTTCTATCCTTTCGGAAGTTTGAAATTCAAAGTTTGAATTTTTGGAGTTTCTTTGACAAACCCTAATCCAGCTCCAGGTCCAGTTCTTGCAAATCAAGTGGATTGGGTTAATCCTAGAAGAAGATGGATTGGTCACCTGTATAAGTAAAGAAATTCCTGTCTCAGAGGGAGATGAGGCTAAGGCCTTCCATAAGATTATTACAAGCAATATTGACAGGTATGGCTTACAGGTATGTTTCATGGTTAAGTTTATCATACATTTGTCTTCATATCATTACAGTACAATCTTGATTAATTACTGGACTTGTCGTATCACCTTAATAGAAGATATTCATTGATTAAGTTTTTTACACTTATGATTGTACTAATGCATTGTGATGTTGTATGAGGTTTATGTTGTTTGCTAACACAAAAGGTACACCAAGAAAGTCAAATAATGTTCTACTTCAATAACATATGCTCACGGTGACATGAAGACAAAGATTCATCCATTGTCATGGATCACATAGAAGATCTACTTTCGAGGTATGTATAACTTGGTTCTACAATGGTTAACTTATGAGACATGCAGGTTACTAGCACAAGTCACTGAAGAGAACCAGAAGACATTATGTGGGTATGTTAGACATAACTAGCTAGCATGCTAATCCAGGTATGTTTTTCCTATATCAAGCTAGAATCCTACCTTGTGTTAGGATCTTATACTGTTGTGTTGTTGATAATGATTATTCATGAAGTCATAGGTTTGAATAATCATGGTTGTATGCATATTATGTTTCTTACCATAATTGATGATATGCCTAACCAGAAGAATCATGAAGGTATAGGTTTGAATAATCACCGGTTTTATGCATATTATATCTCTTATCTTAATTGATGATTCAACTAACCAGAAGAGTCCTATGATCAAATAAGAATATGTATGAGTAAAAGAAGACTTCCCTGAAACCTTGAATACTAATGTTTATTATCTGTGAATGATCATGAATATACATGTTTAAAATTATTGTGTTTTGATAGTATTAAGATTATACTAATAAATGTGTGATTATGTATGGGACCTCAAGGATAACACAATGATTATACTAATAAGCATGCATAGTGATTAAGGATGGATGTAAGTTCAAGGACAGGTAATCCAGGAAGCAAAGATCAAGAGGGAGCACACTCCAGTTGTTCCTGCACGAAAGAAAAGGAGCACACTTTAGTAGTTTCTGCAAGGATGCAGATATTCAGAGGGAGTTGACCACTTCTCACAATCCACATAAGAATGGAGTTGCAGAAAAGAAGCAAAGACTGAGAGGGAGTCAACCCAACAAACAAACAAAGATAAGTATTTGAATTGTCATTACTTGCATATTTTATTGTTTAAATAATACTGTTCAATAATGTATATATTGATGTTCCTAGAATTAGGTTGTGTATCATGCATATTAGAATAGTTGCATTGATGAACAGTATACTACTGATATGCATGGGTAAGTGGCCTATGGCACTGTACAACATTCCATTGCTACTTATCTAGAATGAAACCTCTTTGCTGACATGTTGGGAGTTGTGCACACTCTTAACAATTATTTGGTAGAGATTGGAAGGCATCTAGAAAGTTATGGGATATGGATAAATGTTGTATTGAAGCATTGGGTAAGATAATTGCATTACTGTATGACATATTTATTTATGTGTAAGAATTTGTTCTGAAAAATATGAGATGTTTTCTAATCATGCAATTTAACTTGTTTTGTAGGAAAGATCATATGCCATCACCTACAAAAGAAGAACTACAACGTTTGTTCAACAACAAAATTATCTATTGAAGATATTGAAGTTCCCAGGATATGGGAAGAATGCCATGATCCGTCGATCATGAAGAATGATGTTTGGGATGTAGTCCCAAGACCTGAAGGGAAGTTTGTTATGACTTGCATATGGATCTATCAAGATCAAGCATGCCGCAGATGGCAGCATAGAGAAATATAAAAGTGATGAAATAGAAGATACACCAGATGGATTTCAAGACAGCTTTCTTGAATGGTGTAGTCATATATGTGTGGAGAACTTGGGGATGATGCACTATTTGTTTTTGGCATGAAGGTGTGGCAGAGTGCAGATGGAATCTTCCTTGGACAAGGGAAGTATGCAGTAGAGATCCTGAAGAGGTTCGGGATGATGGACTACAAGGCTATGGCCACACCTATGGAATCGAACCTGAAGCTTCTGTGTGATGCTCCATTTGATCCGGTTGATTATGGGCTCAAGTACGATGTGAATCAAAATTTTAACCTACAGGGTTATGTTGATTCAGATTGGGCATGCAGTGCTACAGATAGGAAGAGCACTTCTGGGTGCTGCTTCAGTATGGGATCAGGTGTGATCTCTTGGTTTAGCAGGAAGCAGTCTTGCGTAGCACTGAGTACAACCAAAGCCAAGTATGTTGCGATGGATGAGCAGGTTGCAGATGGATTGACCAAGCCGTTGGCTAGAGTGCAGTTTGAGTACTTCAGAGAGAGGCTTTGTGCACTTCAGATCAAGGTTCCTTCCAAAGGGAAGTGATGAATCCAGAAGATACAGATGCACATGATCTTTTCTGACATGGTTGATATGTTCTCCCTTGGTCGTGATGTAATTGCTGAGCCATTTTTCACATGATGGTAGATGTGTTCTCCCATGGTGAAAAAGTAAGCGTTGGAGCCTTCCCCGAATGGTGGTAGATGTGTTCTCCCATGTCAGTGGTGTAAGTGCTGGATGATGTGCATCTAGGATGTGCTTTGTGGACGATGAGATGATCTGAAGAGGACGATGCTATGATGATCAGGAGGATCATGGATGATGAGCATCAGGACGATGCTCTAGTTACTACTATGTATGTGTATATATGCATCATGTTGGATGCTTGTTATGATCAGTTGGATCATTTTTATATATATGCATCATGTTGGATGTTGGATATGATCAGTTGAATCATTTATGTATGTATGCATCATGTTGGATGCTGGATATGATCAGTTGGATTATTTGTATGTATTTTGTATATGCATCATGTTGGATGCTTGGACCATGTATCTGTATATGTATCAGGTGGATACTGAGATCATGTATGTTGATATGTATCAGGTGGATACATTGTGTGGATCATGTATCTATGTATCTATCAGGTGGATACATTGTATGATTAGGTAGATCATGTATGATGATATGTATCAGGTAGATACTTGGTATGCATCAGGTGGATGCAGTGTATGATCAGGATGATCATAGATGACGAGCTTCAGGATTTTGCTCCAGACGACATGCAGCAGGATGTTGCAGTGATGATGAGCAGGATGATCATGTGTACATCAGGATGATGTATGATGAGTATTAGGATGATACTTTGTGGCAGTGGATCAGGTTGTGCAGATGAGCATGTCTGGGAGATCCTATAGGTCAGAGTTGTTAACCCGTAACAGCCTGGGATGCTCTTTCGAGACATTGCTCTAGGAGGACATGTAATTTGTGCCCTGGGAGATTTCAGGTCGTAGTTGTGTACCCGTAACATCCTGAGATGCTCTTGCGAGGTTTTTTCCTATGGCATGTAATTTTCTCCTAGGAGATCTTGACAGGATGAAAAAGGCCTCAGATGCTTCAGCCAGGTTTTTCCATGATCACATGTAATTTGCTCCTGGGAGATCTAGACAGGATGAAAAAGGCCTCAGATGCTTTAGCCAGGTTTTGTGGTGGACCACATGTAATGTGCTCCTAGGAGATCTGACAGGTAGAGCTGTGTGCTCGTAATAGCCTGGGATGCTTCAGTCAGGTTTTGTGCTGAGATCACATGTAATGTGCTCTTGGGAGATCCGATAGGTAGAGCTGTGTGCTCATAATAGCCTGGGATGCTTCATCCAGGTTTTGTGATGGGTCACATGTAATGAGCTCCTAGGAGATCCGACAATTAGAGTTGTGTGCTCGTAATAGCCTGGGATGCTGCAGCCAGGTTTTGTGACGCACGTAATAAGTCCCAAGGATTCCACAGTATGGCTAGTGATGATGAAGACCTGCAGGTGGTGGGCCTACATCCAGTATGAAAAAGGACTGGCTCTGTAGAACTTCCTATGGCAAGTAGATTCAGAGATTGATTGAGATAGCAGCAATAGTGACGATGATGATGACTCGATGATGATTATCTAGTGACGATGATCCAGAGAAGATGACTTGTGCTAGAAGACCTGCGTCGAGAAATACCTACCTAGTTAGGAGGGAGTGTTGATGTATATGTAACTTTGGAATGTATTTCACATATATGTATATTGTATTCCTATAGAGATGTTATTATTCCTCTATACGGAAGTGTCGTCATTTATATTGTAAGTGTCGTAACTTATACTTGATGGGTTATTAGACCACCTTGTTGGGGTCGGCCCTGTATAAGTCATGTGGGTCAAAGGGTTATTAGACCACCCTATTGGGGGTTTTCCATGTGGGTCAAAGGGTTATTAGACCACCCTAGTGGGGGTCGACCCAGTCAGCATTATGTTAAGTGGTTAAGTTGAGGCCGACCTAGTTGAGTAAACGTCAAGTCAAGTTAGTGTATAAATAGAGAGTGTGTCTCTCTCATTTTACACATTCTATTCTCTCACTCACACTTTGGAGAGTGGTGCACTTGTGGAGGAGGAGGCTCTGCTGCTAGGAGAAGACTATCTCTTGTATTCTGGTTGTATCATTGCTCTATCTATCTCTGAGGAAGTTATTGGGGTTTTTCACCTTTATGGTTTTCCCCAAGTAAACTCTATGTCTCTTGTGTGCTTGCATTATTGTGTCCATGATTGATATGCTATATATTTGCTGTACATGTTGTTCTCTTAGTTAAGATCCTAGATCAGATTGAAGTAAATTCTGAAAATTTAACAAAACGTGTGCTAGATAAGAACACATTGATTTGTGTTGTAATTTGCGGGCAGATTAAGAAGAATCTCAAAACTTTGGGACATGAGTTTTGTGCAGAACGACCTCAATTACTTGACTCGTGAGAAAACCTCCCAAAAGAGCCACGCTTTGAGATATACGAGTGGTTCATTAAAGGGGATCTTGTCAGATTTACTGATGCAGCCGGTGTTTCCAATTAGCAATTTTTTAAAACACATTACAAGTTGGGAATTCAGTTTCTCATTCTCATGAGAGATTTTTATGTATAAATATGTAATCATTCTCATGTATGGGGGTTGAACAATTAGTATTGAAATTCACTATTCTATTCAGATATGAACTCTGTTGTAAGAGTTCCATATTGATAATACATGCTGGACATTTGATAATCTAGAGTTGTAGACTTTCATTGTTGAGATCCAACTCTGCTTAGTGGAGGAAGGGCCCTCTTCCCTGAGCATATGTTGGTAGTGTTGATAGTAAGTGTGTTATGTGTGAATTTGTTTATTATTTAGTTCATGCTTTCATTCATTGTTATATTTATCATTGTTATTATTCCTGTTAATTCATTTTCATAGATCGTTGGCCAACATAGCACTTCTTTCGGATTTATGTAATTAGATCTTTCTTTGTAAGAGTTGATTTTTATTGCAATGTTTGAAGTGTGATTAGATTTACAGTGTGTTTTTATTAATAGTTTTTGAGGTTTGATTTATTTTCAACAAGGTGTGATCTAGTTTACAATGAGTTTCGATTTCATACCAATAGATCAACAGTGTAAGGTAGAAATTATGCTTGCATAGATATTGCACGATATCTTTGAAATAAAAGACTTCCTCGGGTTGAAAATTTATGTTCTGGTAGCTCCAGCTGTTTATTTAATTAGACAATTAATCTACCCAACAGTTTGTAAGGAGCCTATTGGACGAATTATGAATGCATAGTGAAGAAAATGAGGTGGAAATGACAATGGGGACGAATTATCGAAGATAAACATTGTTTTAAGTTTCACCCCTATGCCGTTGGATTATTGGGCATGGTTGCATCCAATTTCTCAAAAAAACGACAAAATTTGCATTGTTCCTCTCTACAACTTTTAATAAGAAATGTTTAACCCAAACAAACCAAGAAACCATATAGAGGAAATTTTAGAAACATAAAAAATACCTGACAATATGAAAAAAACATTTGAAAAATATTTATAACCATGGAGATTGAATTGACAAGTAATCAAACTTCTAATAGAAAAATCACGGTTGGATGGAAATGAAATACAATATTTTGAATGTCCAATGAATATAGAGATCGATAAACACAAAAGAGGGAGCGAATTTAAAAACTATGTTCATGAATACAAGAATCACTTCAATAACAAACTCCACTCCTTTGAAGCCCTTTGGAAACTTGAAAGTAGATGACAAAGTGTGTTGATGTATATGTAAATTCGGAATGTATTTCATATATGCATATTGTACTCCTATAGAGATGGTATTATTCCTCTATACGGAAGTGTTTGTATTCCTATAGAGATGTTATTATTCCTCTATACGAAAGTGTCGTCATTTATATTGTAAGAGTCGTAACTTATACTCGATGGGTTATTAGACCACCTTGTTGGGGTCGTCCCTGTATAATTCATGTGGGTCGAAGGTTTATTAGACCACCCTATTGGGGGTCGGCCATGTGGGTTAAAGGGTTATTAGACCACCCTATTGGGTGTCGGGCTAGTCAACATTATGTTATGTGGTTAAGTTAAGGCTGACCTAGTAAAGGTTATTAGGCAAGTCAAGTCAAGTATAAATAGAGTGTGGGAGGCACTCTATTTCATCATTATATTCTCTCTCACACTCTTGGGAGAGTGGCACACTTGTGGAGGAGGAGAAGCTGTTGCTAAGAGATATCTATCTCTTATCCTTGGGTTGTAATATTGCTCTATCTATCTCTGAGGAAGTTATTGGGGTTTTTCACCTTTATGGTTTTTCCCAAGTAAACTTTGTGTCTCTTGTGTGTTTGCATTATTGTGTCCATGATTGATATGCTGTACATGTTGTTCTCTCAGTTAAGATCCTAGATCATATTGAAGTAAATTCTGAAAAATTAACATGGTATTAGAGCTAGCCTGAAAGAAGGCATGGTATGGCATGTATGACACTTGTTGCACTTACGATGCTAGGGCTTGATATAGCAAACACCAGTCATCATAGTACATTCGCTATAAATAAATTTCAGCGATGTTTCATGTTATGAAAATTGTACAGGGAGAAACTAAGATCCCCATTTACCTTGTGTCCAAAGGACAACCTCTAATTCATTGTACTTTGTGATTTATGATCTGTACAATCTAGGGTTTCTGCCTCTTCCAGATCTCAGTCATAAACAGGTGACCTTAGAAAAAAGGTCATAACTTGGGTTAGGAAGCTCCAAATGAAATTTCGTAAAAACTAAAAGGTATTGCACGGACTTTACTTTCTCAGGTAACATTTTCAGAGGCCGAAACTAAACCAGTGACATGTGGCACGTCATACAAGTTCGCTCTCCTTTTTTATACCATAAATAGGTCACGTTACGACACTTGGCATAAATCGCTCTCAGAGAATCCATTTGAGGTCAGACCTGTGGGGTTGGAAATATGACAGGTTGGGCTATCACAAAAAAAATTTCAGACCCTGTGGATCAAAAAGTTCAGAGTTACACCAGAAACAATCAGGTACATATTTATGTCAAAACAAAATTATTTTTGAGCACCTTCATTCATGGCTTCCAGAATTTAGGGTTTCAGAGAAAGTTGGAATTTTTGTAATCGGAGACTATGGATGAATACTACTCATTAAAATCAAAATTTAGAGACCAAGATCAGAATTTTTGGTTGGGAAGAAGGTCGGGCTTGATCAGACCCTAGTTCGGGACTTTGATCAGAAAAGTGGAAAATTAGGGCTTTTGCAAAAATGGGAATTTTTTAAATCTGTGACCATGGCTGGAAGCTCCTCAGAAAACTAGAAGCTTAGAGCTTTGGATCGAACCTTTTGATTGGGAAAAAGGGTGGGATTTATCAAACCCTAGTTCAGGGTCATGTTGTTAGGAACCCATGTCTTTACTTTGTTAGTATGTTGTTGTTGGACGCATATGCTTTGTAAGTCATCCCGTAGTATTTGTTGATCAATAGTTTCTGTTATTGTTGTTCACGCATATGCTTTGTAAGTCGCCCGTAGTATTGTTGATACATAGTTTGTAACGGCCCATGGTTTCGACCCATAGTATTGGCGCTTAGAATTAGTATATAAGTGTGTGTTGAGACCTATGAAGGCACCCTGAAGTTATTTGTATTGAGCTTGCTCATAGGAGGTTGCCCCCTCGAAGTGGCCTGTGATCAATATAAAAGTGATTCTGAGTTCTGTCATTTCTGCGATTTTGCATATTCATATTAATTAATTGTTGCAGGTGCCTCACATCTGGTATCAGAGCACTTTCTTGGGCTCGCTGGGTGAAATTTCTGCCAAATTTATTTTTTTGCATCTGTTGCAGGTTCGGATTTGGGAATAATCCCTATCTGCTTAACTGTGGGAAGTACTTGGGCATAAGCCCTAAAAATCATTGTGAGGAGTACCACAGGAACCCCGAAGTAGCTGGCCCATTGAGAGGACCTGCCAGCGAAAAGGGCAATGACCCCTACCTGATTGACTAGTTCCCACCCGTGAGGTAAACCAAGAGCTGTCATTTGTGGAAAAGCGGTTATTAGTTTTACCTGAGCCGTGGAGTGAGGGGTACTGCCTCAATACGCAAGCCGTCAGACAGCATTGGTGGCCGAGTGAAACCCCTGAACTGTTAGGAAGCCGCACATACCTGGGGTCCATATCTACTTTCAGCTGAACTATTGTCGATCACTACTGTGCCATTCAGATCCATTTTGCAAGTCATTTCATATCTAGCCGCTTTTAGTCCATTCGGTGTTGTTCCAGATCCCTTCCGAGCCGTAGCCGCTCCAGTCTGGGAAAAAAAAAAAAACCCTGGTTATGGTTGTCACCCGTGCAGGAGCAAAAACCATGGAGGAAGCACTTGCGGTCATCCAAGCCAAACTCCAGGATTTGGATGAAAAATTTCTCGGCCTCCGTCTTGAACATTCAGTTATGAACAACAAACGGCAGTCCGAGTCTTCATCAGACAATGGGTTCTCCTCTTCCAGCAATTTCTGTGGTCCGAAGCTTGATTTTCCTCGCTTCAATGGTACTGATCCAACTGGATGGATCTATCGTGCAGAACAGTATTTCAGTCTGCATAATACTTTTGATGTCAACAAAGTTCTGCTGGCATCCTTTCACTTGGAACGGGAATCTCTTCAATGGTACCGTTGGTACATCAAGGCTCATCCAGAGCCCAAATGGACAGACTTTTGCCAGCTCCTTTTGCAACGATTTGGTCCTAGTGCTTTTGATGACTTCACAGGAGCCCTCACTAAACTTCGCCAAATTGGCACGGTGAGAGAGTATCAAACTGAATTTGAGAATCTAGCCAACCACACCGAAGGATTGTCTGATGACTTTTACCGGAGTTGTTTTATCAGTGGTCTAAAGGATGCCATCTTCTCTGAGGTCAAAATGTTCTGTCCCAACACAATGATGGAAGCCCTAGGGTTGGCTAAGTTGGCAGAAGACAAGATTGCAGCCCAACAATGCTCCAAGCCCACTTTTGTTCCCTTCCAAAATATGGGTTCTCAGCGACCACCTATACCGCAGGCTCCTCGATCGACTCCTATCAAGCATTTGTCTGAAACAGAGATGCAAGCACGCAGAGAAAAGGGGCTTTGCTATAATTGTGATGAGAAATTCACTCGGGGACATAGATGTGTTCAGCAAAAGCTCTATCTCTTGGATGTGGAGTCTCCGCCTGCCTCTGAAATTGGTGACGAAGACCCAGAAACACTGGATGCTCCGGTCGACATTCACGAACCACCTATTGACACTCCGTCTCAGGATGACCAGCCAGGGATATCTCTCCATGCTTTAGCTGGAATCACCACCCCCCAAACAATGCGGGTCAGGGGTTACTTCAAGAAGCTTCCTCTTACAATACTCATTGATTATGGTAGCACTCATAATTTCATTGACCCTTGGATCGCCAAACAAGCTGATTGTTTTATCCATCCTTGCTCCAACTTTGAAGTCATGGTTGCCAATGGGGGCACCTTACCTTGCAAAGGGAAGTGTCAAAATGTGCGTATCTCTATGGGAGATTATACCTCGCACTCTGACATGTTTGCCTTGCCCTTAGGTGGATGTGATGTGGTTTTGGGTGCTCAATGGCTACACACACTTGGCCCTATCTTATGGGATTTTGCTGAACTTTGGATGCAGTTTTCCCTCAATGGACAAAAACACACATTGACAGGATTACAACCAGGTTCTCTTAGCATCATCAGTTCACATCGCATGGAAAAACTCCTCAAGAAGAATTCACATGGTGTCATCGCGCAGATCCATTCCATCTGGATGCAACCATCGGCGGTCTCCACTACTCCTTTGGATCTACAACAAATTCTGGATCGATATACAGGTGTCTTTGCTGAACCAGTGGGATTACCGCCTTCTAGGCTAGAAGACCATCGTATTCAGCTCCTTCCTAGCAGCATTCCTCCCAACATCAAGCCCTATCGCTACCCATTTCACCAAAAAACGGAGATTGAAATGCTCGTTCGGGACTTATTGAAGCAAGGTATTATTCGCCCAAGCACTAGTTCCTTTTCTTCTCCAGTTATTCTTGTCCGCAAAAAATATGGGTCATGGTGCCTTTGCATTGACTTCCGAGCACTTAATCACCTCACCATCAAGGATAAGTTTCCAATTCCTGTTGTTGATGAGCTTCTTGATGAGCTTCATGGGGCTCACTTTTTCTCCAAGTTGGATCTTCGTTCTGGGTACCATCAAATTCGGGTTCATGAGGATGATATTCCTAAAACAGCTTTCCGCACACATGATGGCCATTATGAGTTTTTGGTCATGCCCTTTGGCCTCACTAATGCTCCTTCCACATTCCAGGCCTTAATGAATAAAATATTTCGACCCTACTTGCGGAAATTCATTCCGGTATTCTTTGATGATATCCTCATCTACAATAAAACATGGGATGAACATCTCCAGCATCTGGATCTTGTCATGCAACTTTTCTCTGACCATCATCTTCATGCCAAGCAGTCTAAATGTGTTTTTGGACAGAAGCAAGTTGAGTATCTTGGCCACATTATCTCAGCACAAGGGGTTCACGTGGATCCTGCCAAAATCGATGCCATGAACAATTGGCCACGTCCTCAGACACTCAAGAGCCTTCGTGGTTTTTTGGGGTTGACTGGCTACTACCGCAAGTTTGTCAAGGATTATGGGAAGATTGCAGCTCCATTAACTACTCTATTGAAAAAGGATGCTTTTACATGGACACCTGCTGCTCAGTGTGCATTTGAAAAACTAAAACAAGCTATGTGTACTACACCTGTGCTAGCTATGCCTGATTTTTCCAAGCCCTTCACTATTGAGAGTGATGCTTGTGGCAATGGACTTGGTGTTGTTCTCCTTCAAGATGAACATCCCATTGCGTTCACCAGCAAAGCCCTTTCAGGTAAGAATTTAGCTGCCTCTACCTATGAGAAGGAAATGATGGCTATTTTGCATGCAGTACAGAAGTGGCACCCATACCTATTAGGGAATCATTTCTGCATCAAGACTGATCACTAGAGTCTAAAATATTTCTTGGACCAGCGTGTCTCCTCCCCGGCACAACAGAAATGGGTTAGCAAACTCATGGGTTATGACTATGAGATCACTTACAAGAAGGGTAAAGACAATATTGTGGCAGATGCTCTTTCTCGCACATTTGATGCCCAAGGTTCTCTTTCAGCTATTTCTATGCCTGTTCCAAATTGGTTGCAATCTGTTCAACAGGGTTATGTCAATGACTCTTCCTTATCTCAAATCATCCAATGCTTGACCAAAGACCCTTCTGTTGTACCACATTACTCTTGGGATGGTGCTTCTCTACGATACAAGGGTCGTCTGGTGCTTCCCTAAAGCACAGATCTTCAACAGGCTGTCTTCTATGAACTCCATGCTTCTCCATCGGCAGGGCACTCTGGGTTCCTCAAAACATATGAACGAGCACGGAGTAACTTCTTTTGGCAGGGCATGAAAAGGACAACTCAACAGATGGTGGCCAAATGTGATACCTGCCAGCGCAATAAGGGTGAAACAACACTCCTTCCAGGATTGCTTGAACCGTTTCCCATACCTACACGGATTTGGATAGATATTTCTATGGATTTCATTGAAGGGCTCCCTAAATCTGGCGGGAAGACAGTGATTCTCGTTGTGGTTGATCGCCTCTCCAAATATAGTCATTTTTGTGCTCTCAGCCATCCCTATACAGCCTCCTCCGTCGCTCAAATTTTTCTGGACCAGATCTTTCATCTTCATGGCATCCCTTCTTCCATTGTCTCAGATCGTGATGTGACTTTCACCAGTCATTTTTGGACAGAACTATTTCACCACACTGGCACGAAACTGAAGATGAGTTCAGGGTATCACCCACAAACAGATGGTCAGACTGAAATTGTCAATAAATGCTTGGAAACTTATCTTCGTTGCTTCACCTCGGAACAACAACATCAGTGGGCAAAGTGGCTCCCTCTCGCTGAATGGTGGTACAATACCTCTTACCACACTGCCTCTAAAATGACCCCATATGAAGCAGTCTATAGTGAGGCACCTCCAGCTCTTCTTCCATACACCCCCACCAGTTCACCAGTTCATGAAGTTGACACGGTCCTTCGCAACCGTGATCAGATTCTTCGCATTTTGCGGGACAATCTTCACATGGCAAGAAATCGCATGAAGCAACAAGTTGAACAGCACCGTTTGGAGCGCACTTTTCAAGTCGGCGATATGGTTTTTCTTCGTCTCCATCCATACAAACAATCCTCTTTGAAACTAAAAGGGTGTCATAAGCTCGCTTCAAAGTTCTATGGGCCATATCGGATTCTTCAGAAGATTGGGTCCGTTGCTTATAAATTGGAACTTCCTCCTTCTTCCCGCATCCTCCAGTCTTTCATGTCTCTTGTTTGAAGAAAGTTCTTGGCACCAACATCAGCGGACAAACGATTTTACCCGAACTGGATAATGAAGTATCCATCCTTTTGGAGCCAGAGGCCATCCTCAATCAGCGCACATGTCAGCTTCGCTCTCGCTCTATCACAGAGGTCTTAATTCAGTGGCACGACATGCAACCATAGGATGCTACATGGGAACCACTCCTTCAGCTTCAACAACAATTTCCACATCTAAAGCTTTGAGGACAAAGATTTTTTTAAGGGGGAGGGGATGTTAGGAACCCATGTCTTTACTTTGTTAGTATGTTGTTGTTGGACGCATATGCTTTGTAAGTCGTCCCGTAGTATTTGTTGATCAATAGTTTGTGTTATTGTTGTTGGCGCATATGCTTTGTAAGTCGCCCATAGTATTGTTGATCCATAGTTTGTAACGGCCCATGGTTTCGACCCATAGTATTGGCACCTAGAATTAGTAAATACGTGTGTGTTGAGACCTATGAAGGCACCATGAAGTTATATGTATTGAGCTTGCTCATACAAGGTTTCCCCCTCGAAGTGGCCTGTGATCAATATAAAAGTGATTCTAAGTTCTGTCATTTCTGCTATTTCGCATATTCATATTAATTAATTGTTGCAGGTGCCTCACACATGTCCAGTGAATCCGGAAGTTTGAAAGGAAAAATTGAGGGGTGAAACTTTACAGTTTTCAAATTCTGAGTATACCAGCTTGATCAACTCATCAAGGCGCATATTTCTATCCTTTCCGAAGTTTGAAATTCAAAGTTTGAATTTTGAGGGTTTCTCTGACAAACCCTAATCTAGCTCTAGATCCAGTTCCTACAAATCAAGTGGATTGGGTAATCTTAGAAGAGAATGGATTGGTCACCTGCATAAGTGAAGAAGTTCCTGTTTCAGAGGGAGATGAGGCTAAGGCCTTATATAAGAAGATTACAAGCAATCTCGACAGATATGACTCATCCAGGTATGTTTCGAGATTTGTTCATGATTAAGTTTATCGTATGTTTGTCTTCATGTTATTACGGTTAGTACAATCCTGATTAAATTTAGACTTGTCATATCACCTTAATAAAATTATGAATGCATGATAGAATATATTCATTGATTAGGGTGTTGACACTTATGATTATACTAATGCATTATGGTGTTGTATGAGGTTTATGTTGTCCGCTAACATGAAAGGTACACCAAGAAAGACAAATCATGTTCTAGTTCAAGAACATATGATCATGATGACACGAGGACAAAGATTCATCCATTGTCATGAATCACTTAGAAGATCTATTTGCGAGGCATGTATAACTTGGTTCTATAATGGTTAACCTATGAAATATGCAGGTTACTAGCACAAGTCATTGAAGAGAACAAGAAGACATCATGTGGGTATGTTAGACATAACTAGCTAATATACCAATCCAGGTATGCTTTTCCTATATCAAGTTAAAATCCTACCTTGTGTTAGGATCCCTTATATAAGTATACTTGGTATGATTGGTTATGTTTATTCATAAAGTTAGAAATGTAAGTAATCAAGGGTTTATGCATTTTATGTCTCTTATCTTGATTGATGATTTAACTAACCAGAAGAGTCCTATGATCAAATAAGAATTTGCATGAGTAAAAGAAGACTTCCATGAACCCTTGAATACTAATGTTTATTATCTGTGTTTGAAATGATCATGACTATACATGTTTAATATTATTGTGTTTTGATAGTATTAAGATTATACTAATGAATGTGTGATTATGTATGAGACCTCGAGGATATCACAATGATGATACTAATAAGGATGCATAGTGATGGATATAAGCTCAAGGACAGGTAATCCAGGAAGCAAAGATCAAGAGGGAGCACACTCCAATTGTTCCTTCAAGGAAGCAAAGATCAAGAGGGAGCACACTCCAGTTATTCCTGCAAGAAAGCAAAGATCAAGAAGGAGCACACTTCAATAGTTTCTGCAAGGATGCAAATATTCAGAGGGAGTTGACCACTTCTCACAATCCACATCAGAATGGAGTTGTAGAAAAGAAGCAAAGACTGAGGGGGTCAACCCAACAAACAAAAAAAGATAAGTATTTGAATTATCATTCCTTGCATATTTTATTGTTTAAATAATACTGTTCAATAATGTATATACTCATGTTCCTAGAATTAGGTTGTGTATTATGCATATTAGAATAGTTGCATTGATGAACAGTATACTACTAATATACATGGGTAAGTGGCCTATGGCACTATACAACATTCCATTGCTACTTATCTAGAATGAAACCTCTTTGCTGACATGTTGGGAGTTGTGCACACTCTTAACAATGTTTTGGTAGAGATTGGAAGGCATCTAGAAATTTACGGGATATGGATAAATGTTGTATTGAAGAATTGGCTAAGATAATTGCATGACTGTATGACATATTTCTTTATGTGTAAGAATTTGTTCTGAAAACTATGAGATGTTTTCTAATCATAGAATTTAACTTGTTGTGTAGGAAAGATCGTATACCATCACCTACAAAAGAAGAACTAAAACATTTGTTCAGCAACAAATTTATCTATTTATTGAAAATATTGAATATATTGAAGTTCCCAGGATCTAGGAAGAATGCCATGATCGAGGAGTACCAGTCGATCATGAAGATGTTTGGGATGCAGTCCCAAGACCTGAATGGGAGTCTATAGTGACTTCCAAGAGAATCTACAAGATCAAGAATGCTGCATGTGGTAGCATAGAGACTTTTGGCTCTTGTAGCCAGATACACTTCCATTAGATCCGTACTTGCTCTGGCTGCAGTGATGAAATGGAAGATACACTGAATGGATTTCAAGACAGCTTTCTTGAATGGTGTAGTTGAAGAAGAAGTGTATGTGGAGCAGCCACTTGGTTCTGAGACACATGACAGGGAGTCATATATGTTCAGAACTTGATATGGTAGGATAGACAACTTTCTATCCAGTTTGGGCTTTACCAAGAGTAAAGCAGATTCCAACCTTTACTATAAGGTTGAGGAAGGAAATCCAGTGATACTACCTTTGTATATGGATGACCTGTTTATTACAGGTGAAGATAGATTGATTTTCGACATGCATCAGAAGCTTGCTGTCGAGTTCGAGATGAAGAACTTGTGGATGATGCACTATTTTCTAGGTATGGAGGTGTGGCAGAGTGCAGATGGAATCTTCCTTGGACAAGGGAAGTATGCAGTAGAGATCCTGAACAGGTTTGGGATGATGGACTGCAAGTCCATGGCCACACCTATGGCATCAAACCTGAAGCTTCTGTGTGATGCTTCATCTGAGCCGGTTGATATCACTATGTATCGTCTGATGATTGGGTCCTTGATGTACCCGACGAACACGAGACCAGATATTTGCTTTGCGATGAACACATTGAGCTAGTTCCTGATGGATCCGAGGAGTGTTCACGTGGTTGCTGTAAAGCATATTCTGAGGTACCTGAAGGGTACAGTTGATTATGGGCTCAAGTATGATGCGAATCAAAAGTTTAACCTACAGGGTTATGCTGATTCAGATTGGGCAGGCAGTGCTGCAGATAGGAAGAGCAGTTCTGGGTGCTACTTCAGTATGGGATCAGGTGTGATCTCTTGGTTTAGCAAGAAGTATTCCTACATAGCACTGAGTACAACTGAAGTAGAGTATGTTGCAGCCTGTTGGGCTATTTGTGAGGCAGTATGGCTCTGGAAGCTACTGTCTGAGTTATTTGATCTACCGCTGGAGGCTACTAGTATATTTTGTGACAACCAAAGTTGTGTGAAGTTGTCTCAGAACCCGATGTTCCATGACAAGTCGAAGCACATTGAGATCAAGTTCCACTATATCAGGGATATGGTGCAGAGAGGAGCAGTGAAGCTCCTGTATGTTGCGACAGATGAGCAGATAGCCGATGTGTTGACCAAGCCGCTTGCCAGAGTGAAGTTTGAATACTTCAGAGGGAGACTTGGTGTACTTCAGATCAAGATGCCTTCCAGAGGGAAGTGATGAGTATGGAGACACAGATGCACACCGAGCCATTCTTACATGGTGGTAGGTTGGTCCTCCCATGATAAGATGTAAGGGCTGAGCCATTCTCACATAGTGGTAGGTTGGTCCTCCTATGGTGAGATATAAGGGTTGAGCCATTCTCACATAGTGGTAGGTTGGTCCTCCTATGGTGAGATGTAAGGGCTGTGCCATTCTCACATGGTGGTAGGTTGGTCCTCCCATGGTGAGTTGTAAGGGCTGATGGGATTTTCTGACATGGTAGTAGGTTGGTCCTCCCATGGTCATTGATGTAATTTCTGAGCTTTTTCGACATGGTAGTAGTTTGGTCCGCCCATGGTCATTGATGTAATTGCTGTGCCATTCCAACATGGTAGTAGGTTGGTCCTTCCATGGTCGTTGATGTATGTGCTGTACCATTCTGACATGGTGGTAGGTTGGTCCTCCCATGGTCATTGATGTAAGTGCTGTGAGCCTTTCCCAGATGGTAGTAGGTTGGTCCTCCCATGCTGGTGAGTGTAAGTGTTATGTGTGTGTGCATCTGGGTTGTGCTCCATGGACTAAGTGGTGATTTGAAGAAATTGATGTGACAGTTTGGTACACAGTTTTTGTAGAGGCATATGATCAATCCTGAGATGATCTTGCAGGTTTTGCAGTGGCAGTGTAATAAGTCCTAAGAGATCTTGCAGGTTTTGTAGAGGTAGTGTAATCAGTCCTGAGATGTACCTACTTGTTGGATTTCTCGCAGAGATGATGATGATCAAGATGATCATGTGATGATATACATCAGGTAGATGTATGGTGAGTATCAAGTTGATACTTTGTGGTCGTGGATAGGTTGTGCAGTGGAATGTAAAAGATCCTGGGAGATTCGATAGGTTGAGCTATGGGCTTGTAAAAGGCCTGGGATGCTCTTATGAGGTTTTGCAGATGCATGTGATGAGTCCTGAGGATTCCACAGCATGACCAGTGATGATGAAGACCTGCAGGTGGTGGGCCTATATCCAGTATGAAAAAGGACTGACTCTGTAGAACTTCCTGTGATGAGTAGATTCGGAGATTGATTGAGATAGCAACAACAGTGACGATGACAATGACTCGATGACGATTATCCAGTGATGATGATCCAGAGAAGAAGACTTGTGCTAGAAGACCTATGTTGACAAATACCTTCCTAGTTAAAAGGGAATGTTGATGTATATGTAACTTCGGAATGTATTTCATATATGTATATTGTACTCCTATAGAGATGGTATTATTCCTCTATACGGAAGTGTTTGTATTCCTATAGATATGTTATTATTCCTCTATACGGAAGTGTCGTCATTTATATTGTAAGTGTCGTAATTTATACTTGATGGGTTTTTAAACCACCTTGTCGGGGTCGGCCCTATATAAGTCATGTGGGTCAAAGGGTTATTAGACCACCCTATCGGGAGTCAGCCATGTGGGTCAAAGGGTTATTAGACCACCCTATTGGGTGTCGGCCCAGTCAGCATTATGTTATGTGGTTAAGTTAAGGCTGACCTAGTAAAGTTTATTAGGCAAGTCAAGTCAAGTATAAATATAGTGCGGGAGGCACTCTATTTCATCATTCTATTCTCTCTCACACTCTTGGGAGAGTGGTGCACTTGTGGAGGAGGAGAAGCTACTGCTAGGAGATGTCTATCTCTTATGCTTGGGTTGTATCATTTCTCTATCTGTCTCTAAGGAAGTTATTGGGGTTTTTCACCTTTATGGTTTTCCCCAAGTAAACTCTGTGTCTCTTGTGTGCTTGCATTATTGTGTCCATGATTGATATGATGTACATGTTGTTCTCTCAGTTAAGATCCTAGATCAGATTGAAGTAAATTCTGAAAAATTAACAAAGTGAAAAGGTAACATTAACCAAATCTAAAGCTATAGCCAATTCGTGAGCCTTTAGACAGTTTTGGAAAGTGCTTTTGACACCTAGGGGGTTTTTATGCTTTTAGTAAGCCTTACTTTTTGTACTTTTCAACTTGCCTTTAAGGCATTTTATTTTCTCTCTTGATATGTATAACATATTGTATTCATATTGAGTAATAATACATGAGATGATATTTCCATCAATTGAGTTACTTCTTTGCTTCAAGATTCTTGTCTATTAGAATTCTTTCATGGTATTGATCCTATATAGAATTCTCACCAAATGAAGTGAAGAAGGCCAAAATTCTAATGGAAGATGAAATATTGCAATGATTTCTACTTGGTATTTTTTGTTTTAGGTCATCTTGGAATTTTTAGTATATATTTGTTTCTGGGATTTTTCAGACCATGAAATGTTTATGGGATGACGACATGTCAAGAATTTTGAGTGACTACGGTAAATATTCCAGATACTGATTTTCTATAGTTCCGAAGATATGACCTCATAGAGTTAGGGTTTTTGATTAACCTTCAAACATGTCAATTTGGAATTTTCCTTATAATTTTTGAAGCATAATGTTTTAGATAGTGCCCTTTGGAGGAGATGCAAAATATATCTTTAAGAACACATGGTTAAAATTTCAGATCTTGGTTCGCTATATTTTTTGAAGATATGAACTTGGGAAGACTGGGGTTTTAAATGACTCAAAAATCATCTTTAAACAAGTTAGTTTGGCATTTTCACTATAACTTTTGATCCATGACATTCCAAAGAAGGAACCTTAGAGGAAATGTCGTAGAGATATTGAAGAATATGTGGTAAAAGTTTCATATCTTTATTCATTAGATGTTAAGGGTTATACTTGTTGAAGGTTAGGGTTTGTGACAATGAAAATTCAAGAGAAGAAGGTTGAAAAAATCTTTCATAACATTCTCATACGGTATCAGAATCACAATCTTGTTGGCACATTGGATCCACATTCTTAATGATGATATTGGTGATTATCTTGGCACATTCTATGATGATCTTGGCATAGATATTATTGGTGAGTGTATTGAAATATTCCATGGTAATGTTATTGGCATGAGATCCCTCCAAGCTTTTGGAATGTACTATGAGGTCTATGATGTAAGGGTTTGAAGGTGAAAATAGATGAAGTCTATTGGTGATTATTTCCAGGATTTGATTAGACTCTTTGGAGGCATCTTTATGGTATTGTTATACATCTGAAGTATATATTGGAAGAAGTTGTTGACATTCTTGGAGGACAAATTTGAGGCATGTACAGGTTGAAACTGTGATGGAGATAGTTTTTGTGGCATTGTGACAGACACAATGATTGTGTCATTGTGACGAACATGGATTGTGATAGTGACAACAATACAATGATTGTGGAAATGATAGATATAGTTACAGGGACAATGATACAGGTACAAGGATATAGATACATGTATAGGTTGATGGAAACCATGAAACAATGGTAGTGGAATATTGTTCTTCTTATTCATATTAGGGTGGTAGGATCGGGAAAGGATAGGAGATTGAAGTCTCCTTTGGGTTGGTGCTTGTGATCTCAGGGATTTGGGGCTTCCTTCTAGTTGGTGCTAGTAAAACTATTGAGTTTAATTTTACTAAGGACTGGAGTCCTATATATAGGTTGGAAATTATGAAAACCAAGGGGTTGTAGCCTCCTTCTAGATGGATCTAGGCAACCAAAGAGTTGGAGCTTCCTTAAGGTTGGAGCCTGTAAATTAGGGGGTTGTAGCCTCCTTCTAGATGGAGCTAGTAAACCCAGGAGTTGGAGATTCCTTCAGTTTGGAGCCTATAAATTAGGGTGTTGGAGCCTCATTCCATTCGGTGCAGGTAAATCAGGGAGTCAATTCCTTCAGGAGATTTTGATAGCTGGACCGAAGATCTCTAGAGCACATGGATGAACATGTAAGTTTCTACTCTGCAGATGGGGTTTGAATGTTCTATGGATCAAATTTTTTATTTGATTGGATTATAAGAATGAGACTCCATTTACATGCACAAGGTTTTGATATCTAGAAATCGGTTGTAAATGGTTATATCGCTCTAAAAAGACAACAAAAAATTGTAGCCATGAAGGATCTAAGAAATAATAATGCAATGGAAATGGATATCATCTTGCATGGAATATATGATCATGTGAAAGATAAACTTGGAATTTTTTCATCAGCTAAAGTGCTCTGGGACAAGGTACAAAATATCTACACAAAGGGATCCCATTCTTAGCATTATTTTTTTCCCAAGTACCTAAAAAGATCAGGTAAATAGTTCATGAGGTTTGGAGTCCAAAGAAGGCTTAAAAAGTATAAGGGAAGTAAGATTACCTGAGGGGGCCTACAAAATTATTCCAATACGACCAAGATCTTAAAATATTACACAGAGGTGCTAGAAAATCAACTACACAAGACCTTAGCCGATGACCAGGGCGCTATGCGGCAGTTGTTGGTTTATCCAACAATACTAAGAGGTGGGGGAGGGGAATCAATATTGCCTTTTTCAAACCTTTTATATACAATTAGTATTAAGCACAAGTTAAATAATCATAAGTAACATGAATAAGACAATTAACAATTTGAACACACTGATTTAACATGGAAACCTCAAAGGTAAAACCAACAAAGCTTTCTTATTAATAAGCTAATATTATACAAAATTGTTTTACAAGCACCAACTTGATGGAGAACTTAATCTCCTAGATTCTCCTGCAACTACAGAAAGGATGCACCTACACCCTTGGTTTTCGACCTGCTCAACAGACAAGGATGCCCCAACAGCCTAATTCTCCAGCCATGACTTGAAGGAGGAAACAACCCCCTTAGAAGGCCTCAACCTGCCCCAAGCACCACCCAACCACCGTCTAATTTATAATAGTTTTAACTTCAGTTTTTCAGATCTTTAGTGGCAGCTTGAACTTTTGTAATTCTTCATCTATCTCAATGGCCTCTTTCTTGCTTCCGATATGCAATTACCAAAACTTCAGAGACACCTCTGGTCCTGTTCATACATTTGACTTGTATGGTTATATATCTTTTCAAAGAACTTTATTATTTGAAACATTGTGTTTTTTAGGAAAATCATGCCTCTTCATAAACAACATTGTATCCTTATAATGACATCGATTCATCATTGATCTTCATAGTCTTTCCATCTTGTTTCAATTAGTAAGGAATTACTATTTTGTAGAGTTAACCAATTTTGGAGATTCTCCAAAGTTGGCGATTTGGCCAAATTGTTCTCCAAATATACCATTGCGAAACGTTTGTTCAATAGAGTGGATGTCAAATTGGAGGTCAACTAAGATTTACAAATATTTCACGTCCGATCCTTTTAATTAACCTTCGAGCATCTTTCAACAATGAAATGATTCAAATTCGTTGGATCTTCATCAATCCACATCGACGGTGGACTTCAAAATGCGCTTAGATAGATTTCATAAAGATTCTGCATCAAATTCTGAGCTTTAAATTATGAACAACTTAACCCAGTGAAATTTTCCTGTACCGTTGGATCGCCCCATCCAATATCGATGGTGGACTTGAAAATTTTATGAGCCCAATTATGAACCCTTACCGTCAATCTGTCCCATCAGTTAAATCAAAGGTCGGTCAAAGTAATGTCTGCCAGGTCTCGGGTAATTTATTTGACTCTTAATGTCATATAACACTCTTTCAATTACTTTGATCTTTAATTCTGATAGCTGTGTATGTTTCTTCCGATCCGTGTTCTTGTTTTTTTGTTCATTTTCGCTCGTTTAAATCAGATCTTCCCCTGTTCCCTCGAGTTTGCCTAAAATGTTGTCTAACATAGCTCTGTCTTTGACTGTTTCTCCTGTTGATGTATATGTAACTTCAGAATGTATTTCATCTATGTATTTCATATATATTTATTGTACCCTTATTAGAGATGTGTTATTCCTCTATAAGGAAGTGTCGTCATGTGCATTGACAAGTGTCGCAAGTGTGTGTACTTGCCGATGGGTTATTAGACAACCATGTGTGGGGTCGGCCCTGAAATATATATATCATAATATGGATGTACCTAGCTAGACAAGTCGACCCCATAAGGTCATTGGGCAAACAGATTAGTATAAATAGAGATAAGGTGATCTCTATTTAGATCATTCGGAAAGTCATATCTCTCTCACTCAGAAAGTGGCGCACTAGTGAGGAGGAGGATCATCTGCTACTAGGAGACTATCTCAGTGTATTTTGGTTGTACTTTGGTTGAGCCATTGCTCTCTCTATCTCTGAGGAAGTTGTGGGGTTTTTCACCTTAGGGTTTTCCCCACGGAAACTCCGTGTCTCTTGTCTCTCATGCTTTTGATTCTTGTGATGCTTGTCATGCTTATTGTGATTGTTATACATTGATATACTGTACATGTTATTCTCTCAGTGAAGATCCTATAGTATTGTGAATTAATGCTCAAAATTTAACATGATATCAGAGCTAACTTGAGAAGAAGACATTTTGCAGTGACGGAAACTTGAGTTTCTTGTTTATTGGGTTTCTCTCCACATATTTTGGAAAAGCAGTATAGTAGATTGACTCTACTCATCAAGGCGCATCTATCTGTCCAATTAGAATTCAATTCCGAGCATTTTCAGATTTGGCCCTAAAAATTATGGTTTCCACAAAAATAGGAATTTATGAAATCTGAAGACATAGCTAGAAGCTCCTTGCAAGAATCGAAGTTTAGAGCTTTGGATCGAGATTTTTGGCTGGGTATATCTCCGGGAAACTCAAACCCTAATTCAGGGCTCTCCCTAGGGAACCCGGGAGGACAAAAAGGTAAATCTGAAGGGTAAAATTTTGCTGATCTGAAATTCTAAATGCACCAGGCTGATCATCTCATCAAAGCTCATCTTTCTGTCCTTTCAGAAAATTGAAATTCACATTTTGAATTTTTAGGGTTTTTTCGACAAACCCTAATCTGGGACCAGATCCAGTTTTCAGCATTTCAATTGGTAAGACCTAAATCTTTTCTATTTCCATTTGAAGTACTCTTTAAGATGTCTCACCACACCAAGCTTGAGGATAAGCTTGAAGGGGCTGATAACTTCCGAGCTTGGAAGTATAGGATTGGGTTAATCCTGGAAGAGAATGAGTTGGACTCATATATAAAAGAAGACATCCCTATCCCAGAGGATGTAGAGGCCAAGGTATTGCATAAGAAGAACTTGGTCAAGGAAAAGAGAATCATTGCTGATTCTATCAAAGACCATCTCATACCCCATGTGTCTTCTCTAAAGACACCCAAGGAGATGTTTGACTCTTTGACCAAGCTATTTGAAGGGAAGAACATAAATCAGAAGATGAATCTGCGGAATCAATTGAAAGTGGTCAAGATGTTGAAAGGAGAAACCATTCAATCTTACTTCTCCAAGGTCTCTCAGATCAAGGAGCAACTTGAAGCTGTGGATGAAGTAGTGGACAATGGTGAAGTTGTTATGACCACTATGAATGGCCTACCTAGGTCATGGGACTCCTTTATTCAAGGAATCTGTGCAAGAAAGAAATTGATCTCTTTCAGTAAACTATGGGAGGAATGCTCTCAAGAAGAAGCTAGGCTTGTAGCTCATGAGGAGAAGAAGGGAGGTAAAGATCAAGCTCTCACAACTCACACCAAAAGAAGCAATCCCAAGAAGGAGCACTCTCACTATAAAAGATCCTATCAAAAGAATAAGAAGGATCTAAAATGCTTCACATGCAATGAGAAGGGTCACTTTGCTTCAGATTGTCCCAAGAACAAAAGGGATAATAATAACAACTTCAACAAGAAGAAGAAGGGCAGAAAAAGAAATTTCCATGCTCATGCTGCCGAGGATGATGAACCTCCAAAGAAGAAGGCTAGGGCAGAAAGTGATGATGACTCATCAAGTGAAGAAGAGTATGTTCTAATCTCTGCTTTCGCAGGTACTATGTCCCATGGTTGTAATGATTGGTTGATTGATAGTGGGGCTTCCAAACACATGACTGGGTTTAAGGAATCTTTTGTGAATCTATCTGAACATGAATCACCCCATAAGGTGAAACTTGGGTATGATTATAAATACCCAATCAAAGGAAGTGGTGAAGCCTCCTACAACCTAGATTCTGGAAAATCTTTGAAGATGAATGAAGTCTTTTATGTACCTGGGATCAAGAAGAACTTACTCTCCATCTCTGCATTGGATGCAAAAGGTAAGAGGGTTGCATTTGTGGATGGCCAAGTCCTAATGTGGCCAAAGGGAAAGACCATAGATGATGCAGTAGTGATTGGAGAGCAAGAGGGAGGATTATATAAATTGAAGGGACAACCTGAACATGCCATGGTACATGAATCCATGGAGCCAAGTGAACTTTGGCATAGAAGACTTGCTCATATGCACTACAGGGCACTTCCAATTGCAAGCAAGGTTGTAGAGGGTCTTCCTGAAATCAAGACCAAACATGAAGGTGTTTGCAAAGGATGTGCAAAAGGTAAGAACATTAAGAAGGCTTTCCCAAGTAGTGAAAGCAAGGCAAAAGACATACTGGAAATCATCCACTCAGATGTATGTGGTCCTATGTCATCCAGTTCTTTGAGTGGGTATGTTTACTATGTCTCATTTATTGATGACTTATCCAGGAAGACTTGGGTATACTTCTTGAAGAACAAAGATGAGGTGTTTGATAAATTCAAGGAATTCAAAACCTTGATGGAGAATCAAACTGACAAGAAGATCAAAACATTCAGATCCGACAATGGTGTAGAATTCACCTCAGGTGACTTCAAGAAGCTTTGTAGTGATTCAGGGATTAAGAGGGAGTTGACTGCTGCTTATAATCCTCAATAGAATGGAGTTGCAGAAAGGAATAATAGAACAATAATGGAAGCAGCAAGGGTAGTGCTACATGACCAGGATCTACCTATACATCTATGGTCAGAAGCAGCTAGAACAACTGTATATGTGTAGAATAGAACACCCCACAAGATATTGGACAACAAGACACCAGAAGAGGTCTTTTCTGGTAAGAAACCTGAAGTCAACCATCTCAGAATATTTGGTTGTCCAGTATACACTCATGTCCCAAAGGAAAAGAGGACTAAACTAGATCCTTCAGGAAAGAAGGGTATCTTTGTGGGTTACAGTGAAAGCTCGAAGGCTTACAGAATATACTTTCCAGGGTTCAAGAAGATTGATGTTAGTAGGGATGTAACATTTGATGAAAAATCACCCTTCATCAAATCAAGGAAGGCACCTATTGAAGTTTATGAAGAACCTAAGGAAACTAGATTTCAAGACACTACCATGACTGAAGCAATTCCAGAAGTTGTTCATGAGTTTGAAGATCCGCAAGAACCTATAGATCCATCCCGTGAGGACAACTCTCATAAGAGGAAACCTGCATGGGCTAGAGAGCTCATTCAAGATGTAGAAAGATTTGGCATTCTAGAAGAAGAACACAGAGCAGAGAAGATAACCAGATCACATACCAGCTATGTTGCTTTACTCTGTGACATTATGAACAAAGAGCCTTCCAGTTATGAAGAAGCAGTGGAAAAGAAAGAATGGAAGGATGCCATGGTTGAGGAATACCAATCAATAATGAAGAATGATGTCTGGGATGTTGTCCCAAGACCTAAAGAGAAGTCTGCTGTGACTTCCAAATGGATCTTCAAAATCAAGCATGTTGCAGATGGCAGTGTAGAAAAATACAAAGCAAGATTCGTAGCTCATGGCTTCTCTCAGAAAGAGGGAATAGATTATGAAGAAACTTTTGCACCTGTAGCCAGGTATACTTCCATGAGAATAGTACTTGCCCTGGCTGTAGCAACGAAATGGAAAATACACCAGATGGATGTCAAGACTGCCTTCTTGAATGGTGTAGTTGAAGAGGAAGTATATGTGGAGCAGCCACTCGGTTTTGAAATACATGACAGGGAGTCGTATGTGTGCAGATTGAAGAAAGCCTTGTATGGCTTGAAGCAAGCTCTTAGAACTTGGTATGGCAGGATGGACAGTTTCCTATCTAGTTTGGGCTTTACCAAGAGTAAAGCAGATTCCAACCTTTACTACAAGGTTGAAGAAGTGAATCCTGTGATTCTACTCATGTATGTGGATGACTTATTTGTAATAGGAGATGACAGATTGATTGCAGATACGAAGAGGAAGCTTGCTGCTAAGTTCGATATGAAAGATTTGGGAATGATGCATTATTTCCTAGGTATGGAGGTGTGGCAGAGTACAGGTGGGATCTTCCTTGGTCAAGGGAAGTACATAGTAGATATCCTGAAGAGATTCGAGATGATGGATTGCAAGGCCATGGCCACACCTATGGCATCAAATCTGAAGCTTCTATGTGATGCTTCATTTGAGCCGGTTGATGTCTCTATGTATCTTCAGATGATTGGGTCCCTGATGTACCTAATTAACACGAGACCAGATATTTGCTTTGCGGTGAACACATTGAGTCAGTTCTTCACAGATTCAAGGAGTGTTCATCTGGTTGTTGTAAAGCATTTTCTGAGGTACCTGAAGGGTACAGTGGATTATGGGCTCAAGTATGAGGCAAATCAAAAGTTTAACCTACAGGGTTATGTTGATTTAGATTGGGCTGGTAGTGCTGCAGATAGGAAGAGCACATCTGGGTGCTGCTTTAGTATGGGATTAGGTGTGATCTCTTGGTTTAGCAGGAAGCAGTCCTTCGTAGCACTGAGTACAACTGAGGACGAGTATGTTGCAGCCTATTCAGCTAGTTGTGAGGCAGTATGGCTACGGAAGCTACTATCTGAGTTATTTGATCTCCCGTTGGATGCTATTAGTATATTCTATGATAACCAGAGTTATGTGAAGCTGTCTAAGAACCCAGTGTTTCTTGATAGGTTGAAACACATAGAGATCAAATATAACTATATCAGGGATATGGTACAGAGAGGAGCTATGAATCTCCTGTATGTTGCGACAGACGAGCAAATTGCAGATGTGCTGACAAAGCCACTAGCCAGGGTGAAGTTCGAGTACTTCAGAGAGAGGCTTGGTGTTCTTTGGATTGATGACACTTCGAGGAAGAAGTGATGGACACATTTGCTGAAGCCATTCCAAGCATGTTGGAAGGAGGATCCTTCACATGGCTGTGGATGTAAGCGCTAGATGATGAGCATCAGGATGATGTTCTGGTGGATATGATCAGTTGGATCATTTATATGTATGTATGCATCATGTTGGATGCTGGATATGATTAGTTGGATCATTTATATGTATATGTATGTATGCATCATGTTGGATGCTAGATATGATCAGTTGGATCATTTATATGTATATGTATGTACGCATCATGTTGGATGCTGGATATGATCAGTAGGATCATTTGTATGTATTTTGTATATGCATCATGTTGGATGCTTGGACCATGTATCTGTATATTTATCAGGTGGATACATTGTATGATCAGGTGGATCATGTATGGTGATATGTATCATGTATTTGTATTTGTATCTGGTGGATACACTATATGATTAGGTGGATCATGTATGATGATATGTATCAGGTAGATACTTGGTATGCATCAGGTAGATGCATTGTATGATCAGGATGATCATGGATGACTAGCTTCAGGATGTTGCTCCAGATGACATGTAGCAAGATGTTGCAGTGATGATGATCAGGATGATCATGTGTACATCAGGATGTTGTATGGTGAGTATCAAGTTGATACTCTATGGCCGTGGATCAGGTTGTGTAGATGAGCACATAATTTGGCCCTGGGAGATTTGCAGATAGTCTTTCAAGGTTTTGCCTATGGCATATAATTTGGCCCTGGTGTATCTAGCAAATGCTCTTTCAAGGTTTTGCTCTGGGAGGGCATATAATTTGGCCCTGGGAGATCTGTAGATAGTCTTTCGAGGTTTTTCCTATGGCATATAATCTGGCCCTGGGATATCCGGCAGATGCTCTTTCGAGGTTTTGTCCTATGGCATATAATATGTCCCTGGGAGATCCGATAGGTTGGGTTGTGTGCCCGTAATAAGTCCTGGGATGCTCTTGCGATGTTTTTCCATGACCACATATAATCTGTCCCTGGGAGATCCTATAGGTAGAGTTGTGTGCTCGTAACAGCCTGGGATGCTCTTGCGAGGTTTTGTGGTGACCACATATAATCTATCCCTGGGAGATCCTATAGGTAGAGCTATGTGCTTGTAACAGCCTGGGATGCTCTTGCGAGGTTTTGTGGTGAGGTCACATATAATATGGCCCTGGGAGATCCTATAGGTAGAGTCGTGTGTTCGTAATAGCCTGGGATGCTCTTTCGAGGTTTTGTGACGCACGTAATAAGTCCTGAGGATTCCACAGTATGGCCAGTGATGATGAAGACCTGCAGGTGGTGGGCCTACATCCAGTATGAAGAAGGACTGGCTCTGTAGAACTTCCTATGACGAGTAGAGTCAAAGATTGGTTGAGATAGAAGCAGCAGTGACGATGACGATGACGATGATCCCGAGAAGAAGACTTGTCTAACATATCTGTGTCGAGAAATACCTTTCTAGTTAAGAGGGAGTGTTGATGTATATGTAACTTCGGAATGTATTTCATCTATGTATTTCATATATATTTATTGTACCCTTATTAGAGATGTTTTATTCCTCTATAAGGAAGTGTCATCATGTGGATTGACAAGTGTCACAAGTGTGTGTACTTGCCGATGGGTTATTAGATCACCATGTGTGGGGTCGGACCTGAAATATATATATTATAATGTGGATGTACCTAGCTAGACAAGTCGGCCCCATAAGGTCACTGGGAAAACAGATTAGTATAAATAGAGATCAGGTGATCTCTATTTAGATCATTCGAAAAGTCATATCTCTCTCACTCAGAAAGTGGCGCACTAGTGAGGAGGAGGATCATTTGATACTAGGAGACTATCTCAGTGTATTTTGGTTGTACTTTGGTTGAGCCATTTCTCTCTCTATCTCTGAGGAAGTTGTGGGGTTTTTCACCTTAGGGTTTTCCCCACGGAAATTCTATGTCTCTTGTCTCTCATGCTTTTGATTCTTGTGATGCTTGTGATGCTTATTGTGATTGTTATGCATTGATATACTGTACATGTTATTCTCTCAGTGAAGATCCTAGAGTATTGCTAATTAATGCTCAAAATTTAACATCTCCCTCCACTGACCCTCCTCAACGTTCAGTTGTTAAATTCGGAGAAAATGGTGGTCTCCGAATTCTGACTAGTGCTCTCCTTAATGGTCATGAGCTCCTGTACAGGAAGCTTTGTTACAACAGTTCTTCATGCCTATCACCTTGTTTTATAATGGTGGAAGGTAGCAGTCGTGGAAGGACAAATGTCATTGATGCAAACAATCGTAGACTTGAGAAATTAAAAAAGGAGATAGCAGAGCTTCGACAGAAGCTGAACTGAAATGCGACAAAGAGGAATTGGAGTCCTTGAATGAACTGGTCGAACATATGCGACAGATCCTTGTTCAACGCGATGAATCCATTCGATTTCAAACCACCGGAGTTCAAGGTGAAGCCGAGAGGATCCCAATGACTTCAGTAGGTTCTGGACAGTCCCCTCCAGCTACCAGAACTCCCTCAGGGGAAAGATCATCAAGGATAAAATCAATGGGGATTTAATACCAAGGGAACCACATAGCCCACCCACCATGGTCTTTAGATTAGGTTTTCATATTTTCCTTTGCTATTAGGTTTACTTGTCTATTTTTAGATTTTCGTTTTCTGTTAGTTTAGACGAGGGATTTTGTCCCTGTGCTTCGAAGAAATGTAAACTTTGTATATTTGAAAGATATTTGAACTCCATGTTTTGTATAAATTTAAACTCTATATTTGAAGAATTTAAGCTCTGTATTGTAATTAATTTTCTTAATTCTTTGTTCTTCTCTAAATTCTTAACCTCTCTTATTTATCGATTATGTTTGGATTTATGGATTCTGTTTAAATTTAGAT
This sequence comes from Larix kaempferi, assembly GCA_027924585.1. Classification (NCBI taxonomy): domain Eukaryota; kingdom Viridiplantae; phylum Streptophyta; class Pinopsida; order Pinales; family Pinaceae; genus Larix; species Larix kaempferi. The sequence continues at coordinate 7,547,578 of BSBM01000963.1, read as the reverse complement.
AAAGTTTTGAATTTCATTTGGATGATAGTTTAAATAACGGAAAACAAAAAATCCAGGCCATCAATTCAACATAGTGATTATTTACTGGTGAAAAACAATTTGAATGTATAAAAGCTCCAAGAGATACATTAATGAAGAGAAACTAATTTAAAGATACTAGCAAGAAGAATTACATGTCTTGTCATGGTTTGCGTTTTCGTCTCTCCTCATACGACTGTCTTTTACAAAAATTGTTCTTTCCAACTGCTGTTGGTGAAACTACTGCTAACAATGCATGAATTCCCACATGGATTTTGTTTTACACTATTTAATAATTATTTTATTTAATTTTTCAGATTGACTAAGGAACCATATTTTTCTTGGAAGTGCATTTTAGCTATTTTGTATAGATTTGAAAATGGATTTGTGTTGATTTTCCAAGTAATGCTTGTAAATTACCTTACTTTACTTTGCATAATATACATGGTTATCTAAATATGCCTTAATTTTTAAGTTTGAAAACAATAATTTTTAATAAAACATTATCAATAGGATTATTATAAAAAGAGTATTATTGAAGGTCATGTATTTCTTGGTTTTTCCCTCGATGTTTCTGCTCTTGCATTGGATTTACTATAACTTAAATCCATAGGTTTATATTTAAATGGTACCTTTAATATCCTTAATATTCATTTAAACAAACACTAATCTAATTGTAAAAATCAAATATGCCACGTGTCACCCTGGAAACTAGATATCAACATTTTAACAACAAAAAATATAGAAAGTTTGCTTGAAAGAGTTTGCTGGAAAGTTGAAATTTTGTCAGAGAAACAGAGGTCGCTCTTTCCTCAGGGTTTTATATTTTAGGTTGTTGGAAGTATATGTTGAGGAGAAAGAGTGTCCAATCCTTCCTCCAACGATTTTTTTTAGGAGTGGCAAAAATAGATATGGACACTCTAAACCAAAATTTCATAGGGAACATTGCTTTGCACAATTTGATTGCAAGTGGAAATATTCTCAGAGAAAGAGCGGTTTCTCTTTCTCCAAGTTGTTCTATTTTTAAAATTACCTCATAAAGGAAGGGGTGGCCGACCCTTCTTCTTCCCAGTGCTCTATTCATAACAGTTCTAGAATGTACGAAGGGCCGGTCGATCCTTCTTGTGTTCGCCATTCTGGATATAGGTGAATTGTTGGATATAGGTGTTCACAATTATCTAATAAATGAAGGGGCGACCGATCCTTTTTTAAATGTTATAACTTATCTATTGTGTGGATCCCTACTATTTATAGCGGAAGTTGGATGTCTGGAATTCTCATCCTAGCCTTCGTAGATTAAATATTTTTACACTTCTCTCGTAAGCAAAGGGTCAGCCGACCCTTGTTGTGCTCAGTATTCTTCCATTGTTCACCATTTTGGATATAAATGAATTGAAGGTCTAGCCTTCGTAGGTTGAATAATTTTACAATTCCCTCATAATTGAAGGGGAGGTCGACCCTTCTTCTTCCCCGTATTCGTTTCATAATAGTTCTCGACTGAAAGAAGGGTTGGTTGATCCTTCTTGCATTGTCCATTCTGGATATTGGAAATTGATGGATAAACGTGTCCACAATTATCCACTAAACCAAGGTGTGGTCGATACTTCTTGTCGGGAAACGGAAGTCGGGATAAACATTTTTTATATGTTAAAACTTAGCTTATGCCCGAATCCCTACTATTTACAGTGCAAGTCGGAAACTCTCATGCTAACCTTTGTAGATTAAATATCTCTACATTTCTCTAGTAAATGAAGGGTCGGCCGTCCCTTCTTGTGCTCAATATTATTCCAGTGTTCACCATTTTGGATATACATGAATTGAGTTCCTAGCCTTCGTAGGTTGAATATTTTTACAATTCCCTTATAAATGAAGGGAGGGCCGACCCTTCATCTTCCCAGTATTATTTTCATAATAGTTCTAGACTGCTAGAAGGGTCGGTCAATCCTTCGTGTGATCAGTCCTCACTAAGAAACTAGAGATTCATAATTGCATCAAAACTTCATACTGTGGAACCAGATCTACTTAACTCAGAATTCGACATAAACCTCATTCGCATCAAACATAACTATCTCACAATCGACAAGTTAACCAGATCGACAAAATGACAGTTTATCAAAGCATAATCAAGAGATATGAGATACATCATATGGTGACGATTTCATTCATAGAACACATTGAGTCACCGAATACTGCACTAATTAATAGTCAATGGCACTATGACATAAAAGAGAGAGACAAAAATATAACACAATCGATCATTTTCATTTTCAAAATTTTGTTACTTAAGCCTTTTGCAATCCACATTGCAGGTTGCGGGATAGCGGACATGCAAATTGAATGTTGGGAAGTTTATCGTTTCCACAATCCGCAACCCGAACTCGGAAATGTGGAGCGGGAAAAATTATGAAAAAAAAATCAATCTTCCTGCAATCCGCATTGCGGGTTGTGGGATTGTGGAATTGTGGGAATGTTTTTAAGAAATTTAGGTATCCACAATCCGCAATATATTTGCGGGTTTAGAAAAGACAATGAAATTTTATTTTTTTAAGTTTGGTTTCTACTTTCTGCAATCCGCATTGCAGAAAGGCCGAACCGAAAATCTGATTTTTATTGATCAAACGGTTTCCGACTTCTGCATGTTGGAATATTTAAAACCCACTCCTATGTCAATTAATACATTAGAGACATTAATTAATCATTTATGATTAATTACTATGTATTAGAGCATATAGTTGGCATATGAGTCATTGTGTGGACCACAAGGCACCTTTGGGGAGACCACAAGTTTCCTAAGTCACTTGGGTGCATTTCAGATCATTCTAGATAATATTTTGGTGAGAAAGGCGCACATGCTTCTTTTTACTGCTTTTGGGTGAAAGGTGAAAAGCTAGTTGACTAGGGAAAGTGTTTTTTGGAGCACTTTCACTCCTTGATTTTATGCCTTCCATTTTTGGGATTTAGCAAGTTTTTTCATTACACATCACTATCTGATCACTAAATCAAAAATTCGTTATCCTTTGGTGTGACTTGGAGAACACACTTGCCACCTAGGGGGGTTTTGCATCAATTTAGTAAGTATACTTTTGTAAGGATTCGAATGAAATCCTAATGCATTCGAATATACGATGTAAATGTTATATATTGACAGCAATTTAATTTCCCAAGTTTGGCTGAAGTATCATTATTCATTTGAGTAATATAGTTTGTATCTTTTGTGAGTAAATTTCAGTGTTCTTGACTAGTTGTGTGAGATATTTGTGAGAGTGTGTAATTTCTTGATCAGATCTTGGTGTGAATTGAATTTCACATGGTATCAGAGCTATCAAGTTATTCCTTTCTCCTTCTATTGTCTTGTAGGATCCAACCAGTCTCAAGGAGGGTGCAGTAATTCATCCACAGGACGCATTCTATCATCCAGAGCATGAAACAAATCATCTTTGGGTGCACCCAAATCACTCCAAAACTTATTTCAGAGCTGCAATGGATCATTCACATCATATCATCCTCACTCCATTCAATTAATTTGGCTGGAAAGTGTAGATGGAGATCATGCTGAGGAGCAAATTCCTCTACAGGGTGACTATGGAAACTGAACCAGAGCCAACCTCTGCAATTGAGAAATCAAAATGCCATAATCGAAGAGATGAAGCTTATGGCTTACTGTGTCTCACTACATCCAGGGATATTCTATTACGTCTTGATGGTATTACCTCTCCAATTGAAGTTTGGCTAAAGCTTCAAGAATTGTTTGGAAAGACTGATGAATTAAGAGGCCACCAACTGGATAATGAACTAGTTTCATTGAGTCCACAGAATTTCGATAACCTCCGGGATTTCTTCTCTAAATTCAAATCACTTGTTTTACAGTTGAAGCAATGTGGTATTGACTAAAAAGATGAGAAACTAATCTTGGCCATTCTCTCCAAACTTGGCCCTTATTACTTAGTCTTTGTTTTGACCTTCCACTCCACAAGGAAGGCATTTAAAAATTGGAAGAGCCCCACACTTTCAGAATTCATGGAGTCACTTTCACAAGAACAAGACAAATTGGTCTTGATGGGAGGCATCAAAAATCCATCAAAAGACCATTGTATGAATGTTGGAGATTCAAAGAGTTCGAAAGGGAAGAAGAAGGGCAATTTCAAGAAGCCCACGGATCAGAGGAAGGATAAGCAAAAAGTCCACGAAGACTCCTCTAGTTTCAAGAGAAATCCAAACAAGAAGAATGAGAGGACAAAGTGAAATTATTGCAGCAAGGGATTTCATCCTGAAAGCTCTTGCATGAAGAAGACCATTGATCAAATGGCTCAACTCCTGGAGAAATCCAACATTCCTCTTCCAGAGAGCGCAAGGAGGAAGGATGGAGGAAAAAATTCCAAATATAAGGAGCGAGTACATGCACTGATGGAAAGCACATCAAGACTTACATCATTCATCATTGATTCAGGAGCTTCGAGGCACATTGTGTCTATTGGGTCCTGGAATTGCCCCTTTTTTACCACACCTATTACCTCTTTTTGTCCTATCTTGCCTTATTTCCACAAACCAGATATATGTATTTCCTCAAGATCGAGCATGAATCCTGATAGGTATAATTCATTATGGTTTCATTTATTTAAATGCCTAAGATTCTTATGGTTATGAATTCTATCCTTTGGTTTATGCTAACTTGTGTTGATTTCATTAAGATAAGCTCAAACTGCCGGTAACTGATGTCATATAAGATCTTGGTATGCCCGCCTCGTCCATATATTGAGATTCTTCCTCATTCAGTTTTTGAGGTCATGTATATGTCAGGTCCCCATTTTTGGACCCCATTGTTATTATTATGTTATATCCTCATACGAGCATGGGTATGCCCGCCTCGTCCATATATTGAGATTCTTCCTCATTCAGTTTTTGAGGTCATGTATATGTCAGGTCCCCATTTTTGGACCCCATTGTTATTATTATGTTATATCCTGATACGAGCATGGGTATGCCCGCCTAGTCCATATGATCAGATGATTCCTCATCCATTTTTGAGGGTATGTACTTTTAGTCATTGCAGTGTGTTCCTGCAATGCCGGTAACTAAGGACATTGATGAGTCGAGTGACCTAACTCATCACATAACGAGCATTTGGGGGGAGCACGAACCGCGGGAGGAGGTTTAACTGCCTTGGGAGGTGGTGCAGTAGTGGATGGTTGGGGGCCTTTGCCCCTAGTGGGCTTGGTAAGAGGAGGGGGGTTCATGGAGGACGAAGGGGTAGCGACACCGAGAGGTGGTTGACTAGTAGTGACAATGGGTTGCAATGGTTGCAGGACGACATCTGGTGTCGGCGGGGGAACGGGAGGTGAAAGGTACCACACGGGTAATCCCAAGGTTAACCCAGGGAGGCTAAGGGTATCCATAACTGGGGCGCTTACTACTCCCGAGGGAGGGATTAGGAAAGGGATGGAGTGGATGGGTGTAACACCAATGTGACTAGGTACCAATGGTGGTTTAGGCAACAATGGCGGTTGATTATTAGGAGTTTGTGTGTTATGGGACAGGGTACATAGGACAGATACGTCAGTGGCGGGTGACAACGGTGGAATAGACGAGAAGGTGGAGGTCATCGGCGCGTCTGAGTAAACTCCAGGCCCCATAGAGGAAACAAACAAGGTGGTGGTACCCGAAACAGGTTGTTCAACCATGGGGAGAACATTTTCGGGTGCTGCAGGGGCATTGGGATCATAGTAGGTGAGTTGGTCGACCTTGACCACGCGTCCCTCATGGGGGAACATCATGGTGCGAAAAACGGAAGAGGCAACCGCCCGCATGGCATACATGTAGCTGCGGCCAAGTAAAAGGTTATAATCCAGTTGGGCATTGATTACCTCGATGTCAATGAGGACGGTTTTGCTACATAACTGGACGGGGACATTGGGTAGGAGGCCTTGGGGCTGGGCCGACCGACCGTCGTAGGTGCGTAATGCAGTGGTGGACTGCTGGAGAGTAGGGGATCCCAACTTCTGCCATACGAATGTAGACATAACACATGTGGAGGCACCTTCATCGATGATGCATCGATGGATGACAAGATTCCAAACGGAAACAGAAACTTGGAATGCTAAGGAGGAAGGCAGGCGTGGTTCGGACTGGTCCAAATCAAATGCCATCAAATTCGAATCATTTGGGTCAATCGCCCCAATGGCTGAGAGTAAAGTCTTGCATTGGGAAGGGCATTTTTTCAAGACTTCTAATGCAGACATGGCTGCGGGAGATTGGGCTAAGTCATCTACAATGTTGTAGTTGGACTCAGCACACGCATTGGGGTTATTGTTAATACGGGGAAGTGGGAAACGAGGTGCTTTGGGAGCGCTGTTGAGGGGGGGCATAGGTATACGTAACGCTTGATCAGTGGGATGAGCATTAGTGGGTTTATCAGTGGGAAGGACTTCAGAGGTGGAGCCATATTGGTTTCGGTGGGTCTGGAGGTTGACATTAGTGGATGACATCATCAACAAGTGGTGGGTCCCTGAGTCGAACATGGGTTGATCAGGAGCGGTGTAAGTGATTTGTTGTTGGAGTGGCGCGTTGGCTTGAGGGGGAGCCAACGGATGAGTGTTCACTATGCCTTGGTTTGGTAAGGGGTTTTGCAGCACCAAAGGTGGCTGCTGAGGTTGCGGGGGGTTGGGTGGTGCTTGAGGAGCCGCATACCCTTGGCGATGGGCATCATCAACCCAAAGTTGCCGAGCTCACTCCACGTGTGGGAAAGCATGTGTGTAGTGGCCATAGACCCCGCAAATAGATCAAGGATGGTTTGTTTGCAAATTGGGTTTTTTAGCCTGCTTGGGCGGGCGATCAGGGTTTTGGTTAGCAGGGGCCGCATTATTATTGTCGGGGGGATTAGGAGGTTGACCAGTTTGGTCTGTAGGTTGGTTGTTCCCACGATTACGGCCCTTGCCGTAGTTTTGTTGGCCCTGGTTGCGTTGGTTGTTCTGGTTTTGCTGTGGGTTTTGTTGGGCGTAAAATTGCCCTTGGACAGCAGGTGGATTCTGAGGTTGCGCAGGTGCTGGAGTAGGCTGCGGTGGATGATATGTAGGTGGAGGCTGCATAGGTGCAGCAACTTGAGGGGGTTGCTGATATGGCTGTAGAGTGGGTTGTGGGTTTGCCGCAGGGGCTGCCTGTGGCGGGTAATAAGCGGGTTGGGCTTGTGAAGGTGCAGGAGCTGGTGCAGCCTGCTGGTGGTAGTAGGGATGAGGTGCGACCGGGGGGGCGTAAGCGGGAGTCGCATGACCGAAGCACTGAGGTGGACATGAGGGTCCATGGGAATGGTGGTGATGTGTCATGGGAGCATACAAGTTGGTTGCTCCAGACTGTGAGGCATCCCGCGAAAGGTCGGGGCCAGGGTTAGGACGTGCTATGTAAAATGGTTGGGGATGCGAAGAAACACGGCCAATGATGCCGTCTGCAGCGTGGGATGCCCCCGGCGTATCGTGCTGGGAGGAATCTCCACGAGGGGTGTCAGGTAGAATGGTATAGAGATAACTCGATTGGGCGTAAATGAGGTCGAATTGTTGGGCCTTAAGGATGGCCTCTTCTTCATACTGGGGTCTTTCTGATGCCACATCCTTAGCAATGACAGGGAGAAGGGACTTGAGGAACCAATCTAGGAAGATACGGTCGTCTAATTTGATCTTGCATAAGCTACGGCGTCGATGCCACTCATGAATGTGGTCCGTGATGTGGGTAGCCGTGTTTTGTCTGCAAGATAGGAGGATATCAACGCCCGCGTCATAGCGGACAGGTAACTGGAAGAACTGCAGGAAGGTCGAGGCAAGGGAAGCAAAGGTGGCATGGGTCCCGTGGGGTTGCTCGATATACCACTTGGCTGCAGAGCCAGTGAAGGTGCGCTGTAACAGACGGAGGCGAATAGAGTCATCCACTATGGAGTTGGAGGAACACCATAGATGGAAGGACATGATATGGTTTTGTGGGTCCTCGCCTACCTTGCCCTCGAACTTAGGGATGTCAGAGGGGAGCTTGGTGGGCATGTGAGGCCACGCGGGGTCGTGTTGGATAGGGTCGTTGGTCAATCTGGCTAGGTTGGGCAGGTTTAGGCTAGCCATGAATGGCAAACTGGAAGAAGGATGTGACACAGTAGTGGGTTGGACCAAATTGGGGCCAATGCCCCCAAGTGGAGGGGCAGGATTTGGGATGTTGCCCCCAAGTGGGGGAACTAAGGTGGTATAGGATGGTCCTGCACCACCATGGGTAGTGTGAGCCACTGATGGAGTGGGGATAGGTATTCCAGCTGCAGGAATAGGTGAAATGAGGGGAACGGTAGATGGGGGCCCCATTGAGGGCATACCCAAAGCAGGTGTGGTAACTGGTGTAGTGGTAGATGTGCCACCAATGGTCCCTACAACGAAAGGAGTGGAAGTCATGCCAGCCATGGGGCTAGTAGGGGTAGTGTAAATGGGGTTCTCAGACTCTGTCTCAGAATCAGAGGTAAAGTAAGGGGCGTTAATATCTGGTGATGGAGTCATATGCCGCTGACGCGTGGAGTCAAGGGACAAGGCTCGAGATCTACGATAAGTGGTATCAAGTGAGGAAGATTTGTGTCGATGACGGGTGGTGTCAAGTGAACCATGCTGTGGGGGCTCGCCCCTGAGGCACCGAGAATGTCTCGGGGACTCAATGGTGACAGATGGTGTCAAATTTCTGTGGGTTGAGGTGAGTAAAAAATAGCTCAAAAATCCTAATGCAACCGAGTGTGTAGAAGGAGAGCTCAAAAAACAAGGCACTCAGGCCAACAACCAACTCAAAACACCTACTGTAATAGCTATGCTACAATAGGTGGAGTGTCAACAGAAATGGTCATAATACCAACAAGTAGCAGGTTTCCTAAAAATAAAAAATGGTGGACTCACTAGACCAAAAGGAGGTAAGGGAGCATGCAAACACCTAACTAAAAAGTATTCTGACTCAACTAGACATATCCTCTGCAAGGTGATGAAATCCAAGTCAGACAATATGAATAGGAAAGCCAAGTGGCTAAGATATCCCCCTACTGGGAGGGACACCGGGTAGTCAATCCTAGAAAAATGGCAACTAAGATACCCCGTTCATGACACGTCCAGAAAGGTGAATCTACCGTTTGGTCCTTTTACCGCAATACCCCAATACAGGGATATCCCGAGAACTGCGAAAGGTAGCCCTTCGGTTACTGAATGGAGTGCGGTATTCCACTCAGGCCTCCGGAACCAGTCTCGCGACTTCAACCCTCCTAGGAGAGAGGCCCTCTGGTAAACTGGTCATGACCGTGCCAAAAAGTACTAGGGGATTTTGGTTCCCTAATTGGACAACAGCTATGTCTCAAGTGTAAGTAACCGGGGGGTGTTATTGGAAGCCTATCCCCCCGTTCCTACCTAACTACAAAGATTCTTTTGTGTTCCCCAAGTGGGGTTAGAATATTGGTTGAGTTAAGTAGTTTTTAAGGCTCACTTGAATTATGTGACAGAGTGTGCGCTCATGAGGTGATGAACCCAAAATAAAAGTGCCACAAGGGGGGCAACTTTCTAACTAACAACAATACTAAATTTGAAACTTTAACTTGCAAAATTTTCTGAATTAAAAATGCTGAAATTTTAAAAAGATTCTGTAAAGGGAACAGAAATTATGTTGCAGAAAAGGCTGTAGGGAAGTGGGGCTGCAGGTAGGACAGATGGCTGTGTAGATGCAGAAAATATTGCAGCAAAGGGGCTGGGTTCAAAACAGGGAAAAAATACAGAAATCAGACCGCGGGTCTGTGGCGAAACTGAGCAGGCAGACCGTGGGTTGTAGGGAAACAGGCACGGATAGGTCACGGCTTTTTGTCCGACAAAGGCAGTCGGACCGCAGGAAACAGGGAAAAATACGTAGTTGGGTCGCGGGAAAAAGGCTAACAGACGCAGTCGGGTCACAGCAAAAGGGTTGAAAGCCGCAGTCGGGACGCGGGAAAATGGCCGACAGGTGCAGTCAGATCGCAGCAAACAGGCTGATTAGCCGCGGTCAAATCGCAGGTAACCGACTTGAATCCGCCGGCAGGGCGCCGGAAACAGTCTAAGAGCCACGGTCGGGTCACAAGTAAAGGCCTGAAAGACGTGGTCGGGACGCGACTGCAGAGGGAAAAGATGCGGTTTATGGCAGCAGAACGGGATAGCCAAAAGGAAAAAATGGGAAATTATTGCAGAAAACTAAAAAATTTTAAACTGAAACCAGAAATTCAAACCTAGGGGAGTCACCAAAACTGTAGCTAGGGTTTTACCCCTAGCTTGTGCAAGTGAGCACCTACTAAGGAGAAGGGACTCCTTAGTAGCAGTTCAGTAAATTGTAAATTAAAATGCTAAAACAAAAATATAAATTACTCTAAACATGTGCATGAAACAGAAAAAATAAGATGTAAAGAATGGCTTTTGTATTAATTTTACCTCCAATGTGAAGGTTGGTGAAGCTCTTGCAATGCTCCAAGAGGGTTGCTCCAAGATCCAGCTTGCTCCTTCTCTTTCTCCAATGGTGGAAATGGGCCAAAAGGGGCTCTCAAGGTGAAAGTAGCTCAAGGGTGAGCTAGGGTTTCAAGAGAGATTTTGGCAGAGTAAGGGTGCTTATGACTGTGGATGTGAAATAAGGGGTCTCCATCACCTATTTATAGTTTTTTGGTGGTGGAGTGCTGGCCCATGGTTTTGGGAACCATATGGTTTAGGTGAGCTGTATAGGGTTTTTTCCTCCTTTTCCTCATTATTTTATATTTTTTATTCCCTTTTTAGAGGGTTTTTTCTATTTTTAGAGGAATTTTGGATATTTTTGGAGGAAAAATGGGTTTTTTAGCCTTTTTGAGGCTTTTTTGATGGTTTTGTCGCCTTTTGGAGGCATTTTAGGCCTTTTGGAGGCTTTTTAGTGGGATTTTTAGGGTTTTTAAGGGAAATATGGTAGGAAAATGGACAAATGAGCCATGTAATGGGGTAGATGAGGTAGTGAACACTTTTTGGGTGTTAACAGCTGCTAAGCATATGGAAGGAAGGCACTATTGGTGCCAACTCTCACTCCTCAGATCCAATTTTATACATTGAACAAAATGGCGTGATCATCTCTCCATGTGGTAGCTGCAACAGAGCATCGTTGCAACAGACAGAGCACTTCCCAATCAGTTAATCCGTTGATCCATTGACAGCCAGAGTGACAATGCCCTTCATTCCCAACGGCCTCATTCAAGTGAATTCGTGGCTGTAATAGTTCTATTGTGACTCAATAGGCTGAAGATCAGAGATCTTCATGGCTACACGAATTTAGTGGATCGGGATTTGTACTATGCATGTATAAATATCAGAAGGCTTTTAGAGTCTGGGGTGGGTTGCTTATTATTTTGTACGAGCTATAACAGAGAGCTGAGACTGTGAATTACCATCTTTTTAATACAAGGAGCAGAGTTCTTCATATTCTTGTGTTTTAAATTTGTAGTAGTTCACGTCATCTCTGTTAGAAGGCCAGGGCCCGCCTTCTCACAGAGATTGCCGAGTTAAGTAGATAGATTATTTTATTTTCTGTTGTGTGGTGTGGATTTTGCAGTAGATGCGTTTCATTAAGAAGCTACAACAATAGTAATTGATAATTTCATTTTCCTTTGGTAGTTTATGATTTCATCCTGAATAGTTGTAACTGTGTGGTGTGACAGTCGACTATGTAGGTTAGTTCTCTTTATGCAAGTGTGCTAGTTAGCTATTATAGTCAAGATCAGTAAGTCTAGTCTATTTATTTCTAGATCAGTAACTGTTGGGTTGGTATTTGTAGGGAGCTAAATGTACTTTGATTTCTTATAATGGCTAAATTAGATTAGTTTTAGCCATGAGATGAGTTTGATTGACAAGATAGGTAGGATAGTATATCTCCATTTATTCAATCGGCTACTTGAAATTTTTATGCATAGATTGTGCTAATTTTCATTGAAATAAAAGACCTACATGGGTTGACAATTCATATTGAGCATCCTATGTGTTAGTTGTAATTGATTAGCATATAGGGTGACCAACATTTTGGTGCCGTTGCCAAGGATGGTAATTTATAGGCATAGATAATAGTTGATTTATTGATTTCATTTTAGTTTTGATTATTTGAAGCATGCATGAATACAAGAAGAACAAATCGGGAACCCCCTCAAAATACTAACGTTGCAGGTGGAAGAGGTCATGGCCGTAATCAAGGTTTAGGAAGATAGACATACATTGATGAAATAATTGCTAGAGCTGATTCTTCTACCAGACTACCGCGAGCATCTCTAGGAAGAGGAAACTTCATTCTCCCCAATCTTGACACTTTTGCATCAACTATGGATAACGTAACGGGACTTACAACTCCCATTCCAGAGAAGAAACTTCCTGAAGACAAGGGAAGTGTTGTGGGTGCACCGGATAGAGAGGATATCTATCATATTAACAGGCACAGAGTTACTAAAGAGGAGTGGTTGGATCATCACCAAGAACAAGAAGAAGAAAGAAGGTAAGAAGAAGAAAGGAGGAGAGAAGAAGAGGCAAGGAGAGAGGAAGAAAGAGAGAAGGAAGCATTGAAATTTGGGAGCAACATGAATAATGGAGAACATGAAGGAAATAATGAGAGCCATGATAACAATGAGGAGGAGGTGGAATATAATCCGCATGGTGACACCATGGTCACACTCGAATTCCCTATCCTCCAAACACCAGGGGAAGCTCCTATGAAGAATATTTCACCCTCGGTTCTCCCGAATTTTCATGGTAAGTCTTCTGAAGATCTAGATAAATTCCTTTTTGAGTTCGACATCCTTTGTCACAGTTATGATTACACCTCCAATGCAAAGAAACTGAAACTATTTCCAGCCACCCTAAAAGGAAACGCTCTGCGCTGGTTTATGAGTTTGGGTCATGAGACCATTACTACTTGGGACCAGATGAAACAAACCTTCCTTTCCAAATATCAAGAATACTGTAGAACCAAAGATAGGAATGAGGAATTGTTTAAGAGGGTTCAGAAGGAAGAAGAGAGCTTGGAAGATTTTGTTGAAAGGTTGTTGTATAATTTACAAAGGTCTAGTCATACTGAGATTGGAAAATATGTACTCAAGATTATCTTATTGCGGGGAATTAGAGAAGATTGCCTTGATATGTTGAATTTGTTGGGGAAAGGGGACATCTCAAAGGAACCCTTTGAGAATATTGTTGAATTATGTCGAAGGTATTCAAGGGGGTCCTCTAGAACCAACAATCGGGACAAGGAACGAGATCGAGATGTCTTCACTAGGACACAGAAATCAGCTAGTGGAGGAGCTACTCGAGCAAAAATAGGCAACCTTATGGAGAATTTTAAAACATATATGATGAGATCCATTTCCTTAGAATTGGATGTCTTGAGGGAAAAATAGAGGTAGGCAGTAGAAGACCTAACACTTGGCGTATTCTGTCCCAAATGCAGAAAGAAGCACCCATTGAAAGAATGTCCACTTTACAAGGTGGAGGTATGTCAAATATGTGAATTGGATCATGATACCAATGAATGTACTTCATTACTCAAATTCAAAGCAATACTACATGCATCTACCTCAGATGTAGAACAAGCTTATTTTATTGCTCATAAGAAGCTTTGGCAGCCTCGAAATCAAGGTATGAACTCAGATCCATCACCTTTTTGGAGTAATATGAATGCTATGAATAATATGAATAATATGAATACACAATTCCCTTCACCTTATTCTAACAACCAATGGCACCCATATCAAAATTTAATGCAAAATACTAACCCCTGGACGCCATGGGGACAACAATCAAACCAGGAAGCTCCCTGGGCTCCCAACTGGAGAAATTCCTACCCAGGAAATAATTTTCCTCATCACCAGACTCCCTCTCAACAGTATCCTCCTCAAACGTATCCTCACCAACAATACCAACAACCACAACTGCAACTCCAGAACAATGCCGCACCTATGAATGCACCACTGCGACCACAACTACCTAGACAACCTAACCCCAACCCGAATAATAACATAGTTCACCAATTTGAGACTGCCAACATGCCTGCTTATTCCATTTCCCAAATTCCCTACAATGACATACATTTATGATCAGGGAGGGTATTGGATCCCATCATCATTGAGGATTTTCCATCCTCAGTGACTGAAGCAAGAATGGATCAACATTTTGAGAATTCATTCAATTCAACAATCCCCATCATTGAGGATGTTGACATTCCTACTGAAATAGTAGCTGAAACACAGGAAGTAACACACGATGAAACAAAACCTACACAACTTATAAGAGAACCACCATATCCTGAACAATTGGCCCTATAGAAAATAGTGGAACAACCTCGATTCAATCTCTTAGGGGAGTTGAAAAATCTGTATGTTAAAATTCAACTGTTACAAGCCCTCCATGACATGCCCATCAATGCCAAGACCGTTAGATATCCATGTGTAAGAAAACCAGGACGAAAGCCTAGGGATCCTCCCACTGTCCATGTAATGGGAAAACTCTCAGAATTAATAATGGGTAAGACTCCTTTGGATAAATACGATGATCCTGGAAATCCTACTGTTACAGTACACATAGGACACACTGAGATATCGAATGTCTTGGTATATTTAGGCGCAGCTATCAATGTTATGAACATCAAAATTGTAAAAAAATTGGGACTCACTAATCTTCGGCCAACTCCTACCATTTTAGAACTCGCTGACAGATCAACAATCAAGCCCGAGGGAATCTTGGACGACCTCATAGTCATTGTCGACTCGTGGGAGTACCCAGCGGACTTCTTGGTTTTTCAACTGAAGTCATAACTGGGGGGACATCCACTGATCATGGGAAGACCTTGGTTAGCCACAGTAGATGCCTGCATCAGCTGTCGATCGGGGTCCATGACTATCTCAGACAGGACTGATATTAAAAGCCTAACTTTATACTCTCCAGCCCGACCAAGGCTAGAAGCTGAAACTCCACTTTGTGTGGATTTGGAGGAAGAAGAAGGCGTTCAGCCATTACTAATGATAGGGAGAGACTTAAACTTTAAAGATGAAACAAAGGATGAAACTATTAACAGTTTCATTAGTGAGCCCACGTCTATTAATAAAAATGTTTACCAGATTCTGAACAATACTCTAGATGAAAAAGAACAAGAAAATCTAATAGAAGAGACTCTAGTCAGTGATGCCAACATAATTCTAGTGCTTAAAAATTTGAAAAGCATTCCAGTGGAAATTGAGCCAGGAAAAAAATTAAACATAAATCCAAATCTTACGCCCAATGAGCTGGAACGCCTGATCACTCTGTTGAAGAAACATAGGGGAGATTTTGCATGGGAGTACACAAATATGAAGGGTATTCCCTCTAATCTATGTACCCACCACATTTACATCAAAAGCGACTCCAAACCAGTGTGCCAACCACAACGAAGGATGAACCCTAACTTAAGGGACATAGTGAAGGAAGCATTCCAAAACAATTTGGAAGCAGGATTTATATACACAATTTCAGACAGCGAGTGGGTTTCTCCACTCGTGATTGTACCAAAAAAGAATGGGAAATGGAGGGTCTGCGTAGATTACAGAGAATTGAATAAAGCAACGCAGAAGTGCCACTTTCCCCTACCTTTTATTGACTAGGTCCTTGATACCTTGTCTGGAAAGAAGTATTTTTCCTTTCTAGATGAATTTAGTGGTTATAACCAAATCCAGATTGGTCCAAAAGATCAATACAAAACCACTTTCACCTGTCCCTGGGGCACTTTTGCATATAGGGTACTTCCTTTCGGGTTGTGTAATGCACCAGCCACATTTCAGAGAGCAGTGATTGGGATCTTTTTAGAGATGGTAAACGATTGCATGGAAATTTTTATGGATGACTTCACTCCATACAGTAGTATTTTCGATGAAGCATTGAAAAATTTAGAGAAATTTTTAGAACGCTGTCAACAAACCCAACTATCTTTAAGCACTAAAAAGTGTCATATGATGATGAGCGAGGGTGTAGTTCTGGGGAACTTTATCTCTGCTGATGGTATCCAGGTAAACCAATCCAAAATTAGGGTAATTGAAAACATACCCACTCTTGGAACCCAAAAAGATGTACGTAGCTTCTTAGGGCATGGTTGTTATTACAAAATATTTATAGAAAAAATTTCCAAACTTGCTTCTCCTTTATTCACCCTGTTGATGAAGGATGCACACTTTGATTGGAATAATGCATGCCAAACAACATTTACTGAACTTAAGAAAAGGTTGTCCACAACACCTATCTTACTAGGACCCAATTGGGCCCTATCTTTTCATATCTCCTCAGATGCTTCAGACACTGCCATTGGAGCAGTATTAGGACATTAGGAAGTTCATGCTCCATATGCAATTTATTACATTAGTAAGAACCTGGCCCTTGCTGAAATGAACTACACTGTTACAGAGAAAGAGTTCTTTGCCATTGTCTATGCCATCAATAAATTTAGACACTACATTACTAGATATTCCACTTTTGTGCACACTGATCATTCAACTATCAAGTACTTAATGAATAAACCTATCACGAATGCTAGAGTAACTAGATGGTTGTTATTGTTACAAGAATTTGACATTACAATTATTGACAGACCATGAAAGGAAAACATTGTTGCTGACTTTTTATCTCGACTTACTAACAATGATGACAATTTACCAGTCGAAGATTCCTTCCCTGATGAACATTTGTTTGCAGTATCAGCTCATTCCCCATGGTACACATATATTGCTAAATATTTGGTTGCAGGTAAGCTTCCAGCACATCTGTCAAGGAGAGAAAAAAGAAGGATCATACAACATAGTGCTAGATACTGTTGGTTGGATGGACATCTTTTCTGCATAGGTCTTGACTTGGAAATCAGAAGATGTGTAAGAGAAGATGAAATTTACAGTATCTTGAAAGGTTTCCATGATGAGCCTTATGGGGGACATTTTGTTGATAAGAGGACAGGTCATAAGGTTTTAAGGATGGGATATTTTTGTCCGACATTGTTCAAGGATGCGAAAAAGTATGTTCAAGCTTGTGACAGCTACCATAGGATGGGTCAACCGAATAGATTAGATGAAATGCCTCTTCAGCCACTGCTTGTGGTTGAACCTTTTGATAGATGGGATCTGGATTTTGTAGGGCCTATCAACCCTCCCTCGAAGCAGAAAGTTTATATCTTGGTTTGCATAGATTGCATGACCAAATGGGTGGAGGCTGTGGCTTTGGCCAAAGCTATTGATCAAGCTGTAATGGATTTCTTATATGAAGATATCTTCATCCATTTTGGAGTACCCAAAGAGATAATTATAGATGGAGGACCACAGTTTGTGTCACACAAACTGGAAACCCTGTTACAAAAGTATCACATTCAGCACAAAATAAACTCACCATATCATCCACAGGCAATGGCAAAGGGGAAAGCACAAATAAGGTCATTGAGGCTATTTTGACAAAAATGATGAAGAGTCACCATAAATATTGGACTGAGAGACTTCCTGAGGAATTATGGGCTTACTATACTACATGGCGTAACAATACTGGTTTTTCCCCATATGAATTGGTGTATGGTAAAAATGTTGTCTTCCCTATTGAATTCGAAATCAGAACTTTGAAGACAGCTATAGAAGAAAACCTTGATTTAATAGAAGCTCAGAGGAACTAACTGAATCAATTAAATGAATTGGATGAGAAGCGCACAACTGCAGTACATCATACAACTTTAATCCAACATCAACGCTCCAAATGGCACGACAAATTTATAAAGAAAATTTTTTTCTGCGAAGGAGACTGGGCTCTGTTGTATGATTCACGGTTTAAAAGGGATTTTAAATGCAAATTACGCACAAGGTGACTAGGTCCCTACCAGGTAGACAAAGTGTTTGACAATGGAACAGTTCGGTTGATAACCATCGATGAAAACAAGACACCATTATTTGCCAACGATCATTGGCTGCGACTGTACCATAAACCAATTTCTAAAAATGCATTCATTTCACATGTTGCAGTTGATCCAGATTATCAATTAACGCAAGGGAAGGAATCTTTTTTGGCCCCTCTGAATTTTTAAAACTGCAATTTCCACACATAAATTTGTACATAATAAATTGTTGATTCTGTTATTTTTCATTTATTATATTTTATTTTTCTTTTCCGCTTTGATCGGTTTGTTTTGAAGAACTGTGTACAGGAATCAACTTCAGGGGCAACGGTCATGACTAGGCCAGACGATTGCAGGCGCCTCAGCTTATTTTTCTTTGATGAATAAATCCTTGAAGAAAATGAACGACTCGGCAGCATTCACCAGTCAGCCGAAGACTTGCTTGTTTTTCCATTTTGCGCAGCTGCAACTCCGCCAAATCTTGCCCATTTTTTCCCTTTCGCGTAGCTGCAACTCTGCTAATCTTGCCTATTTTCCCTATTTGTGAAGCTGCGACTCCGCCAAATCCTGTCCATTTTCCCTTTTTGCGTAGTTGCGACTCCGCTAATCTTGTCCTTTTTCCCTTTTTGCACAGCTGCGACTCCGCTAAATCTTGCCCATTTTTCCTATTTACGTAGCTGCGACTCCACCAAATTTGACTTATTTTCCCCATCTTCGCAGCTGTGACTCCACCATATCTCGTCGATTTTGCTAAATTTTCATAAGTTCCCAGCTGCGACTCCAACAAAATCTGCCTATTTCTCCTATCTTCGCAACTGTTACTCCTCTATATTTTTCCTATACTCAGCTGCAACTCCACAAGATTGTCCATTCCTTGAACAAATATCGCAGCTAATGATTCAACTGGGCCCCAATTTAGCACTTATTTCACAGCTCTAATCCCAGTTCGCCAAGAACGAATAACTATTGGACTGCCATGGGTGTCTGTCAGCATGGATGTACTTGCCAGCTTGGTTGGAGATTACCAACTCATCACAACACATGTGCAATTATGTTTTTATTAATCTATTTGATGACGAAGTCGGATCATGGTGGAAAGTTAAGGCTTAGATCATACTACAAAGGTACGAATTCTGACCTTATACATGATTAGGCATAAAATTAAATGTGGCAGTGATGATCATGCTTTGTCTTTAGTCCTCATCAACAACCTGTACCCACTTAACTGCCAAGGAATGTGTCAGGATGTTAGGAATCCATGTCTTTACTTTGTTAGTATATTGTTGTTAGACGCATATGCTTTGTAAGTCATCCTGTAGTATTTGTTGATCCATAGATTGTGTTATTGTTGTTGGCGCATATGCTTTGTAAGTCGCCCATAGTTTTGTTGATCCATAGTTTGTATTGGCCCATAGTTTTGACTCATAGTATTGGCACCTAGACTTAGCCCATGGTTTGTATTGACACATAGTATTGACCCATGGTATTGGCGCCTAGACTTAGTATATAAGTGTGTGTTGAGGCCTATGAAGGCACCATGAAGTTAATTGTATTGAGCTTGCTCAAGGGAGGTTGCCCCCTCAAAGTGGCCCGTGATCAATATAAAAGTGATTATGAGTTCTATTATTTATGATATCTCGTGTATTTGCATTAATTAATTATTACAGGTTCTTCACATCTGGTATCAGAGCACTTTCTTGGGCTTGTTGGGTGGAATTTCTGCCAAATTTTTTTTTCGCGCTGTTGCAATTTCGGATCTGGGGATAACCCCTATCCGCTTAACTGTGGGAAGTACTTGGGCGTAAGCCCTAAAACTCATTATGAGGAGTACCATAGGAACCCCAAAGTAGCTGGCCCATCGAGAGGACTTGCCAGCGAAAAGGGCAACAACCCCTACCTGATTGACTAGATCCCACCTGTGAGGTAAACCAAGAGCTGTCGTTTGTGACAAAGTGGTTATCAGTTTTATCTGAGCCGTGGAGTGAGGGGTACTGCCCCAATACGCAAGCCGTCAGATAGCATTGGTGGTGAGTGAATCCCCTGAACTGATAGGAAGCCGCACATACCTGGGGTCCATATCTATTTTTAGCTGAACTATTCCCGATCACTTCCGCTGCAGATCCAGCCATTTCAAATCTATTCTCAAAGTCATTCCAAATCCATTCGATGTTTCATATCCAGCCGTTTTCGATCTCTTCCATGTTGTTGCAGATCCAATCTGCGCTGCTGTTGCCGATCCATTTCTGAAAAAAAAAAAATTAAAAAAAAAAAAAAAAAAAAAAAATTAAAAAAAAAAAATAAATAAATAAATAAATTGTTTTTCGGCTATATCTCCCTTGTTTCAACTCTGTTTTCCCTAAAACTTCACTGACATCCCTGCAATCCCATTCTGCATATTTCATTCCTGAAGATCCTATCCCAAATTCCACTTCCCAGTCCCAGAAATCCCACATTTGTCTATTTTTAGGGTTTACCATAACTCCTTCAATTTTCACCCAAATGCCTTCAACTTTTGCCACCGTGTTCCTTTCCTAATTCTGCTTCTTTGTCCCTCTCTACCAAATTTTTTCATTCTTTCACCTTGCTTTTGAAATCCTCATTTTATCTTCCATGTCCATCAGAAAGTGTCCAAACCTAGTCAAACCCCAATTACCCATCCGAGTTTTTTCCAAATCCAAATCTTCCTTTACTAAATAAGTTTTTGTTTGTGTTTTTATATCCATTTCCCAAAAAAAAAAAAAAAAAAAAAACTCTTGGTTGTGGTTGTCATCCATGCACGAGCAAAAACCATGGAGGAAGCACTTGAAGCCATCCAAACCAAGCTCCAAGATCTGGATGAAAAATTTCTCAACCTCCATCTTCAGCATTCAACCATGAACAATACCAGACAGCCAGAATCTTTTGCAGCCACCGGGTTCTCTTCTTCCAGCAATTTTCGTGGGCTGAAGCTTGATTTTTCGCGCTTCAATGGTACTGATCCGACTGGATGGATATATCGAGCAGAACAATATTTCAGTCTGCATAATACTTTTGATGCCCAGAAATTTCCACTTGCATCCTTTCATTTGGAATAGGAAGCCCTTCAATGGTACCGTTGGTACATCAAAGCTCATCTCGAGCCAAACTGGACAGATTTTTGCCAGCTCATTTTGCCATGATTTGGACCTAGTGCTTTTGATGATTTCACAGGAGCACTCACTAAACTTCACCAAATTGGCACAATGAGAGACTATCAGACAGAATTTGAGAAATTGGGCAATCACACAGAAGGATTATCTGATGAATTCTACAAGAGTTGTTTTATCAGTGATCTCAAGGATGAAATCCGCTCAGAGGTCAAAATGTTCTGTCCCAACACAATGATGGAAGTCCTAGGGTTGGCTAAGCTGGTAGAGGACAAGATCGCAGCTCAACAATGCTCCAAACCCACCTTTGTTCCCTTCAGAAATATGGGTTCCCAACGACCTCCCATCACGCTTGCTCCTCAACCAACTCCTATCAAGCATTTGTCTGAAACAGAGATGCAGGCACGCCGAGAAAAAGGGCTTTGCTATAATTGTGATGAGAAATTCACTCGGGGATATAGATGTGTTCAACAAAAGCTCTATCTCTTGGATGTGGATTCTCCGCCTGCCTCAGAACTTGGTGAAGAAGCTACAGATACAGTAGATGATCAGGTCGACATTCAACACCCGCCTATTGACACCCCATCTCAGGACGACCCACCCAAGATCTCTCTCCATGCTGTAACCGGCGTCACTACCCCACAAACAATGCAGGTTAGGGGATACTTCAAGAAGCTCCCTCTTACCATATTCATTGATTCTGGTAGCACTCATAACTTCATTGACCCTCGAATTGCCAAACAAGCTGATTGTTTTGTCCATCCTTACTCCAACTTTGAAGTCATGGTTGCCAATGGGGCCACCTTACCTTGCAAGGGGAAGTGTCACAATGTGCGTATCTTTATGGAAGATTATAACCTACGCTCTGACATGTTCGCCTTGTCCTTAGGCGGATGTGATGTGGTTTTGGGCGTTCAATGGTTATGTACACTTGGCCCCATCTTATGGGATTTTGCTGAACTTTGGATGCATCTTTCATCCAATGGGACACATCACAAAATTATGGGCTTACAACTAGGGTCTCTCCGCATCATCAGTTCACATCGCTTGGAAAAGATCCTTAAGAATAATTCACATGGTGTCATTGCTCATCTCCATTCCCTTCAGATGCACCCACCAATGGTCGCCACTACTTCCTTGGATAGATATGTAGGTGTCTTTGTTGCACCCTTGGGCTTGCCTCCTTCACGAGACCTTTCCAATAAACATTTAGCTGCATCTACATCTCAACAGGACATGATGGCTATTTTGCATATAGTACAGAAGTGGCATCCATCCCTATTGGGTAATTATTTCTACATCAAGACTGATCTCTAGAGTCTGGAAAATTTCCTGGAACAATGAGTCTCCTCCCCAGCACACCTTAAATGGGTTATCCAACTCATGGGTTATGACTATGCGACCACTTACCAGAAGGGTAAGGACAATATGGTGGAAGATGCTCCTCCTTGCACATTTGATGACCCAGTTTCTCTTACAGTTATTTCTTTGCTTGTTCCAAATTGGTTGTAATCTGTTCAACAAGGCTATCTCTTCTATGAACTCCATGCTTCTTCATCAGTAGGGCACTCTAGATTCCTCAAAACGTATGACCAGGAACAATGTAACTTCTTTTGGCAGGGACTCAAAGGGAAAATTCAATGGATGGTGGTTGACTGTGATACTTTCCAGGTCAACAAGGGTGAAATGACCCTCCTTTCGGGACTGCTCGAACCCTTGCCCATCCCTCCACAGATTTGGACAACTATTTCTATGGATTTCCTAGAAGTGCTACAGTGGTATAGTACCACATCTCAAAGGAAACCATATGAAGCAGTCTCTGGATAGGCACCACCAGTTCTTCTTCCATACACCTTCAGCAGCTCCCCAGTTCAGGAAATTGACTCAATTCTTCGAAACTGTGATCAGCTTCTTCTCATTCTGCAGGACAATTTTCACATGGCAAGAATTCGACTGAAACAACAAGCCAATCAACACCATTCTGAGCGCACTTTTCACATCGTTGATATGGTTCTTCTTCGTCTACAGCCTTCTAGGCGATCCTCCCTGAAACTCCAAAGGCGCCAGTGGCTCGGAATGAAACCCGAAGATGCTACATGGGACCCACTCCTTCAGATTCTGCATCAATTTCCACATCTAAAGCTTTGAGGACAAAGCTTTTTCTAAGGGAGAGGGGATGTTAGGAATCCATGTCTTTACTTTTTTAGTATATTGTTGTTGGACGCATATGCTTTGTAAGTTGTCCCGTAGTATTTGTTGATCCATAGTTTGTGTTATTGTTGTTGGCGCATATGCTTTGTAAGTCACCCATAGTTTTGTTGATCCATAGTTTGTATTGGCCCATGGTTTTTACTCATAGTATTGGCGCCTAGACTTAGCCCATGGTTTGTATTGACACATAGTATTGACCCATGGTATTGGCGCCTAGACTTAGTATATAAGTGTGTGCTGAGGCCTAAGAAGGCACCGTGAAGTTAATTGTATTGAGCTTGCTCAAAGGAGGTTGCCCCCTCGAAGTGGCCCATGATCAATATAAAAGTGATTCTAAGTTCTATTATTTCTGATATCTCATGTATTTGCATTAATTAATTATTGAAGGTTCTTCACACAGGATTAATGCTCGTATCTATTATATGACAGTCACCCTTACCTAATCCGTACCAAAACATCCCAATTATTCCATTTTTCATAACTGTATTACTTTTCCATGGCTTGATAACTATGCCATCTTTCCTAAAATGCCTGTTAAATTTTGAGCATCAAATCACAATACTCTAGGATCTTTGCTAAGAGAATAACATATACAGTATATCAATGCATGACAATCACAATATGAAAAGCATCACAAGAATCAAAAGCATGAGAGACAAGAGACACAGAGTTTCCGTGGGGAAAACCCTAAGGTGAAAAACCCCACAACTTCCTCAGAGATAGAGAGAGCAATGGCTCAACCAAAGTACAACCAAATAACACTGAGATAGTCTCCTAATAGCAAATGATCCTCCTCCTCACTAGTGCGCCATTTTCTGAGTGAGAGTGAGTTACTTTTTCGAGTGAGTAAAATAGAGATCTCCTATCTCTATTTATAGTTACCTTTTTGCCCAGTGACCTTATGGGGCTGACTTGTCTAGCTAGGTACATCCACATTATATTATATATAATTTAGGGCTGACCCCACATGGTGGTCTAATAACCCATCGGCAAGTACACACACTTGCGACACTTTTCAATCCACATGACGACACTTCCTTATAGAGGAATAACACATCTCTTATAAGGGTACAATAAATATATATAAAATACATAGATGAAATACATTCCGAAGTTACATATACATCAACACTCCCTCTTAAATAGGAAGGTATTTCTCAACACAGATCTGCTAGACAAGTCTTCTTCACTGGATCATCGTCATCGATGCATCGTCATCATCATCGTCACTGCTGCTACTATCTCAACCAATCTCTGACTCTACTCGTCATAGGAAGTTCTACAGAGCCAATCCTTTTTCATACTGGATGTAGGCCCACCACCTGCAGGTCTTCATCATCATTGGCCATACTATGGAATCCTCAGGACTTATTATGTGCGTCACAAAACCTGGCTGTAGCATCCCAGGCTATTACGAGCACACAACTCTACATGTAGGATCTCCAAGGAGCACATTATATGTGACCCATCACAAAACTTGGCTGAAGCATCCCAGGCTGTTACGAGCACACGGCTCTACCTGTTGGCTCTCCCAGGAGCACATTACATGTGATCTCACCACAAAACCTGGCTGAAGCATCCCAGGCTGTTACGAGCACACAGCTCTACCTGTCAGATCTCCCAGGAGCACATTACATGTGGTCCACCACAAAACCTGAATGAAGCATGTGAGGCCTTTTTCATCCTGTCCAGATCTCCCAGGAGCAAATTACATGTGGTCATGGAAAAACCTAACTGAAGTATCTGAGGCCTTTTTCATCCTGTCCAGATCTCCCAGGAGCAAATTACATGCCATAGGACAAAACCTTGAAAGAGCTTCTGCCAGATATCCCAGGGCACCGAATTACATGCCATAGGCAAAACCTCGAAAGACTATCTGTAGATCTCCCAGGGCACAAATTATATGTCCTCCCAAAGAAAAACCTCGAAAGAGCATTTTTCAGATGTCCCAGGGCACCGAATTACATGCCATAGGCAAAACCTCGAAAGACCATCTGCAAATATCCCAGGGTACAAATTATATGCTTACCTGCACAACCTGATCCACAGCCACAAAGTATCATCTGATACTCATGATACATCATCCTGATGTACACATGATCATCCTGATCATCATCACTGCAACATCCTACTGCATGTCATCTGGAGAAGCCCGTCATCCATGATCATCCTAATCATACAATGCATCCATCTGATGCACACCAAGTATCTACCTGATACATATCATCATACATAGTGTATCCACCTAATACATAGATACATGATCCACACAATGTATCCATCAACATACATGATCTACTTGATCATACCTGATACATATCAATATACATGATCTACCTGATCATACAATGTATCGACCTGATACATATACAGATACATGGTCCAAGCATCCAACATGATGCATATACACAATACATACAAATGATCCAACCGATCATATCCAGCATCCAGCATGATGCGTACATACATATAAATGATCCAACTAATCATATCTAGCATACATACATAAAAATGATCCAACTGATCATATCCAGCATCCAACATGATGCATACATACATATACAAAAATGATCCAATTGATCATATACATCAGAAACCAGAACATCATCCTGATGCTCATCATCCAGCGCTTACATCCACAGCCATGTGAAGGATCCCCCTTCCAACATGCTTGGAATGGCTTCAGCAAATGTGTCCATCACTTCTTCCCCGAAGTGTCTTGATCTGAAGAACGCCAAGCCTCTCTCTGAAGTACTCGAACTTCACTCTGGCTAGTGGCTTCGTCAGCACATCTGCAATCTCCTCATCCGTCGCAACATACAGGAGCTTCACAGCTCCTCTCTGCACCATATCCCTGATATAGTGATATTTGATCTCTATGTGTTTCGACCTGTCATGAAACACTGGGTTCTTGGACAGCTTCACACAACTCTGGTTATCACAGAAGATACCAGTAGCATCCAACGGGAGATCAAATAACTCAGACAGTAGCTTCCATATCCATACTGCCTCACAACTAGCTGAACAAGCTGCAACATACTCTACCTCAGCTGTACTCAGTGCTACGTAGGACTGCTTCCTGCTAAACCAAGAGATCACACCTGATCCCATACTGAAGCAGCACCCAGATGTGCTCTTCCTATCTGCATCACTGCTAGCCCAATCTGAATCAACATAACCCTGCAGGTTAAACTTTTGATTCACTTCATACTTGAGCCCATAATCCACTGTACCCTTCAGGTACCTCAGAACATGCTTTACAGCAATCAGGTGAACACTCCTCGGATCCGTCAGGAACTGGCTCAATGTGTTCACAACAAAGCAAATGTCCGGTCTCGTGTTCGTCAGGTACATCAAGGACCCAATCATCTGACGATACATAGAGACATCAATCGGCTCAGATGAAGCATCGCATAGAAGCTTCAGAATCGATGCCATAGGTGTGGCCATGGCCTTGCAATCCATCATCCCAAATCTCTTCAGGATATCTACTGTGTACTTCCCTTAACCAAGGAAGATCGCACCTGCACTCTGCCACACCTCCATGCCTAGGAAATATTGCATCATTCCCAAATCTTTCATATTGAATTCAGTAGCAAGCTTCCTCTTAGTATCTACAATCAGTCTGTCATCTCTTGTTACAAATAAGTCTTCCACATACAGGAGTAGAATCACAGGATTCCCTTCCTCAACCTTGTAGTAAAGGTTGGAATCCGCTTTACTCTTGGTAAAGCCCAAACTAGATAGGAAATAGTCCATCCTTCCATACCAGGTTCTGGGAGCTTGCTTTAAGCCATACAAGGCTTTCTTCAATCTGCACACATATGACTCCCTATCATGTATTTCAAAACCAAGTGGCTATTCCACATATACTTCCTCTTCAACTACACCATTAAAGAAGGAAGTCTTGACATCCATCTAGTGTATTTTCCATTTCATTGTTGCAGCCAGGGCAAGTACTGTTCTGATGGAAGTATACCTCGCTACAGGTGCAAAAGTTTCTTCATGATATATTCCCTCTTTCTGAGAGAAGCCATGAGCTATGAATCTTGCCTTGTATTTCTCTACACTGCCATCTGCAGCATGCTTGATTTTGTAGATCCATTTGGAAGTCACAACAAACTTCTCTTTAGGTCTTGGGACAACATCCCAAACATCATTCTTCATTATTGATTGATATTCCTCAACCATGGCATCCTTCCATTCTTTCTTTTCCGCTGCTTCTTTATAACTGGAAGGCTCTTGGTTCATAATGTCACAGAGTAAAGCAACATAGCTGGTATGTGATCTGGTTCTCTTCTTTGCTTTGTGTTCTTCTTCTGAAATGCCAAATCTTTTTGCATCTTGAATGAGCTCTCTAACCCATGCAGGTTTCCTCTTGTGAGAGTTATCCTCATTGGGTGGATCTATAGGTTCTTGTGGATCTTCAAATGTTAGGAACCCATGTCTTTACTTTGTTAGTATGTTGTTGTTGGACGCATATGCTTTGTAAGTCATCCCGTAGTATTTGTTGATCAATAGTTTGTGTTATTGTTGTTGGCGCATATGCTTTGTAAGTCGCCCGTAGTATTGTTGATCCATAGTTTGTAACAGCCCATGGTTTTGACCCATAGTATTGGCGCCTAGAATTAGTATATAAGTGTGTGTTGAGACCTATGAAGGCACCGTGAAGTTAATTGTATTGAGATTGCTCAAAGGAGATTGCCCCCTCGAAGTGGCCTGTGATCAATATAAAAGTGATTCTGAGTTCTGTCATTCTGCTATTTCGCATATTCTTGTTAATTAATTGTTGCAGGTGCATCACATCTGGTATCAGAGCCTCCACCCATGTTCAAGTCACAGAGCAGGTGGCAACGTCGGCATTGCAGTGTTCGCCCGAGGCTCGTACGGCTCAAGGGGACACTACCGTACAGGCGCACATCTAGCCTAGAGTCTGGACTGTGGAGCATGGTGGGATGTTAAGATCCTAGTGGGTAGCCTTCACTAACATCTCGATGTTTTGGTGTAACAGTTCGTATCATTTGGTATCAGAGCACTTTCTTGGGCTCGCTGGGTGAAATTTCTGCCAAATTATTATTTTTTGCATCTGTTGCAGGTTCGGATTTGGGAATAATCTCTATCCGCTTAACTGTGGGAATTACTTGGGCATAAGCCCTAAAATTCATTGTGAGGAGTACCACAGGAACCCCGAAGTAGTTGGCCCATTGAGAGGACCTGCCAGCGAAAAGGGCAATGACCCCTACCTGATTGACTAGTTCCCACCCGTGAGGTAAACCAAGAGCTGTCATTTGTGGAAAAGCAGTTATCAGTTTTACCTGAGCCGTGGAGTGAGGGGTACTGCCCAATACACAAGCCGTCAGACAACATTGGTGGCCGAGTGAAACCCCTGAACTGTTAGGAAGCTGCACATACCTGGGGTCCATACCTACTTTCAGCTGAACTATTGTCGATCACTGCTGTGTCGTTTCAGATACATTTTGCAAGCCATTCCAGATTCAGCCGTTTTCAATCCATTTGGCGCTGTCCCAGATACCTTTCGAGCCGTAGCCGCTGTAGTCTGAACTGCAAAAAAAAAAAAAAAAAAAAAAACAGTTTTTTCTCCATATCTCCCTTATTTTCACTCTGTTTCCCTTGAAATTTTCAGGGAACCCCTGTCATCTTATTCTGCATATTTCAGTCCTAAGGACCCTATCCCCAATTCCCCTTCCCAAAGCCCGAAATCCCACATTTGTCTATTTTTAGGGTTTGCCATAACTTCCTCAGATTTCACCCAATCACCTTCAAATTTTACCACAGAGTTCCTTTCTGAATTCTGCTTCTTTGTTCCCCTCTGCCAAATTTTCCCATTCTTTCACCCTGCTTCTGAAATCCTCATTTTTGTTTCCCTGTCTATCCAACAGTGTCCAAAACCTAGTCAAACCCCAATTACCCTTCTGATTTTTTCCCAAATCCAGATTTTCCTTTACTGAAGTAGTTTCTGTTTTTGTTTTTCTACCCAGACAACCGAAAAAAAAGAAAAAAAAAATCATGGTTATGGTTGTCACCCGTGCAGGAGCAAAAACCATGGAGGACGCACTTGCAGCCATCCAAGCCAAACTCCAGGATCTGGATGAAAAATTTCTTGGTCTCCATCTTGAACATTCAGCTATGAACAACAAACGACAGTCCGAGTCTTCAGCAGACAATGGGTTCTCTTCTTCCAACAATTTCCGTGGTCCGAAGCTTGATTTTCCTCGCTTCAATGGTACCGATCCAACTGGATGGATCTATCGTGCAGAACAGTATTTTAGTCTGCATAATACTTTTGATGTCAACAAAGTTCCGTTGGCATCCTTTCATTTGGAACAGGAAGCTCTTCAATGGTACCGTTGGTACATCAAGGCTCATCCAGAGCTCAAATGGCCAGAATTTTTCCAGCTCCTTTTGCAACGATTTGGTCCTAGTGCTTTTGATGACTTCACAGGAGCCCTCACCAAAAATCGCCAAACTGGCACTGTGAGAGAGTATCAAACCGAATTTGAGAATCTATCCAACCACATCGAAGGATTGTCTGATGACTTTTACCGGAGTTGTTTTATCAGTGGTCTAAAGGATGCCATTCGCTCTGAGGTCAAAATGTTCTGTCCCAACACAATGATGGAAGCACTAGGGTTGGCTAAGTTGGCAGAAGAAAAGATTGCAGCCCAACAACGCTCCAAGCCCACTTTTGTTCCCTTCCGAAATATGGGTTCTCAGCGACCACCTATACCGCAGGCTCCTCGACCGACTCCTATCAAGCGTTTGTCTGAAACAGAGATGCAAGCATGCAGAGAAAAGGGGCTTTGCTATAATTATGATGAGAAATTCACTTGGGGACATATATGTGTTCAGCAAAAGCTCTATCTCTTGGATGTGGAGTCTCTGCCTGCCTCTGAAATTGGTGACGAATATCCAGAAACACTAGATGCTCCGGTCGACATTTAGGAACCGCCTATTGACCCTCCATCTCAAGATGACCACCCAGAGATATCTCTCCATGCTTTAGCTGGAATCACCACCCCCCAAACAATGCGGGTCAGGGGTTACTTCAAGAAGCTTCCTCTTACAATACTCATTGATTCTAGTAGCACTCATAATTTCATTGACCCTCGGATCGCCAAACAAGCTGATTGTTTTATCCATCCTTGCTCCAACTTTGAAGTCATGGTTGCCAATGGGGGCACCTTACCTTGCAAAGGGAAGTTTTGAAATGTGTGTATCTCTATGGGAGATTATACCTTGCGCTCTGACATGTTTGCCTTGCCCTTAGGCGGATGTGATGTGGTTTTGGGCGCTCAATGGCTATGCACACTTGGCCCTATCTTATGGGATTTTGCTGAAATTTGGATGCAGTTTTCCCTCAATGGACAAAAACACACATTGATAGGATTACAACCAGGTTCTCTCAGCATCATCAGTTCACATTGCATGGAAAAACTCCTCAAGAAGAATTCACATGGTGTCATCGCTCAGATCCATTCCATCCAGATGCAACCATCAGCGGTCTCCACTACTCCTTTGGATCTACAACAAATTCTAGATCGATATACAGGTGTCTTTGCTAAACCCATGGGACTGCCACCTTCCAGGCCAGAAGACCATCGTATTCATCTCCTTCCTGGCAGCGTTCCTCCCAACATCAGGCCCTATCGCTACCCATTTCACCAAAAAACGGAGATTGAAATGCTCGTTCGGGACTTATTGAAGCAAGGTATTATTCGCCCAAGCACTAGTTCCTTTTCTTCTCCAGTTATTCTTTTCCGTAAAAAATATGGGTCATGGCGCCTCTGCATTGACTTTCGAGCACTTAATCACCTCACCATCAATGATAAGTTTCCAATTCCTGTTGTTGATGAGCTTCTTGATGAGCTTCATGGGGCTCACTTTTTCTCCAAGTTGGATCTTCGTTCTGGGTATCATCAAATTCGGGTTCATGAGGATGACATCCCTAAAACAGCTTTCCGCACACATGATGGCCATTATGAGTTTTTGGTCATGCCCTTTGGCCTCACTAATGCTCCTTCCACATTCCAGGCCTTAATGAATAAAATATTTCGACCCTACTTGCGGAAATTCATTCTGGTATTCTTTGATGATATTCTCATCTACAATAAAACATGGGATGAACATCTCCAGCATTTGGATCTTGTCATGCAACTTTTCTCTGACCATCATCTCCATGCTAAGCAGTCTAAATGTGTTTTTGGACAGAAGGAAGTTGAGTATATCGGGCACATTATCTCAGCACAAGGGGTTCGCGTGGATCCTGCCAAAATCGATGCCATGAACAATTGGCTGCCTCCTCAAACACTCAAGAGCCTTCGTGGTTTTTTGGGGTTGATTGACTACTACCGCAAGTTTGTCAAGGATTATGGGAATATTGCAGCTCCATTAACTGCTCTATTGAAAAAGGATGCCTTCACATGGACACCTGCTACTCAGTGTGCATTTGAAAAACTAAAACAAGCTATGTGTACTACACCTGTGCTAGCTATGCCCGATTTTTCCAAGCCCTTCACTATTGAGAGTGATGCTTGCGGAAATGGACTTGGTGCTATTCTCCTTCAAGATGAACACCCCATTGCGTTCACCAGCAAAGCCCTTTCAGGTAAGAATTTAGCTGTCTCTACCTATGAGAAGGAAATGATGGCTATTTTGCATGTAGTACAGAAGTGGCATCGATACCTATTAGGGAATCATTTCTGCATTGGGACTGATCACCAGAGTCTGAAATATTTCTTGGACTAGCGTGTCTCCTCCCCGGCACAATAGAAATGGGTTAGAAAACTCATGGGTTATGACTATGAGATCACTTACAAGAAGGGTAAAGACAATATTGTGGCAGATGCTCTTTCTCGCACATTTGATGCCCAAGGTTCTCTTTCAGCTATTTCTATGCCTATTCCAAATTGGTTGCAATCTGTTCAACAGGGTTATGTCAATGACTCCTCCTTATCTCAAATCATCCAACGCTTGACCAACAACCCTTCTGTTGTACCACATTACTCTTGGGATGGTGCTTCTCTGCGATACAAGGGTCGTCTGGTGCTTCCCCAGAGCACAGATCTTCAACAGGCTGTCTTCTATGAACTCCATGCTTCTCCATCAGCAGGGCACTCTGGGTTCCTCAAAATGTGTGAATGAGCACGACGTAACTTCTTTTGGCAGGGCATGAAAAGGACAATTCAATAGATGGTGGTCGAATGTGATACCTGCCAGTGCAATAAGGGTGAAACAACACTCCTTCCAGGATTGCTTGAACCCTTGCCCATACCTACATGGATTTGGATAGATATTTCCATGGATTTCATTGAAGGGCTCCCTAAATCTGGTGGAAAGACAGTGATTCTCGTTGTGGTTGATCGCCTCTCCAAATATAGTCATTTTTGTGCTCTCATCCATCCCTATACAGCCTCCTCCATCGCTCAAATTTTTCTGGACCAGATCTTTCGTCTTCATGGCATCCCTTCTTCCATTGTCTCGGATCATGATGCGACTTTCACCAGTCATTTTGGGATAGAACTATTTCGCCACACTGGCACCAAACTGAAGATGAGTTCAGGGTATCACCCACAAACAGATGGTCAGACTGAAATTGTCAATAAATGCTTGGAAACTTATCTTCGTTGCTTCACCTCGGAACAACAACATCAGTGGGAAAAATGGCTCCCTCTCGCTGAATGGTGGTACAATACCTCTTACCACACTGCTTCTAAAATGACCCCATATGAAGCAGTCTATGGTCAGGCACCTCCAGCTCTTCTTCCATACACCCCCACCAGTTCACCAGTTCAGGAAGTTTACACGGTCCTTCTAAACCGTGATCAGATTCTTCGCATTTTGCGGGACAATCTTCACATGGCAAGAAATTGCATGAAGCAACAAGCTGATCAGCACCGTTCTGAGCGCACTTTTCAAGTTGGCGATATGGTTTTTCTTCGTCTCCAGCCGTACAAACAATCATCCTTGAAACTCAAAGGACGTCATGAGCTCGCTCCAAATTTCTATGGGCCATATCGGATTCTTCAGAAGATTGGTTCCGTTGCTTATAAATTGGAACTTCCTCCTTCTTCCCGCATTCATCCAGTCTTTCATGTCTCTTGTCTGAAGAAAGTTCTTGGCACCATCTTCTTGGAGCCAGAGGCCATCCTCAAATGGTTCCTGCGTCAGCTTCGCTCTCACTCTATCACAGAGGTCTTAATTCAGTGGCACGACATGCAACCAGAGGATGCTACATGGGACCCACTCCTTCAGATTCAACAACAATTTCCACATCTAAAGCTTTGAGGACAAAGCTTTTTTTTAAGGGGGAGGGGATGTTAGGAACCCATGTCTTTACTTTGTTAGTATGTTGTTGTTGGACGCATATGCTTTGTAAGTCGTCCCGTAGTATTTTTTGATCAATAGTTTGTGTTATTGTTGTTGGCGCATATGCTTTGTAAGTCGCCCGTAGTATTGTGGATATATAGTTTGTAACGGCCCATGGTTTTGACCCATAGTATTGGTGACTAGAATTAGTATATAAGTGTGTGTTGAGACCTATGAAGGCACCGTGAAGTTAATTGTATTGAGCTTGCTCAAAGGAGGTTGCCCCCTCGAAGTGGCCTGTGATCAATATAAAAGTGATTCTGAGTTCTGTCATTCTGCTATTCCGCATATTCTTGTTAATTAATTGTTGCAGGTGCATCACATCAAACTCATGAACAACTTCTGGAACTGCTTCAGTCATGGTAGTGTCTTGAAATCTAGTTTCCTTAGGTTCTTCATAAACTTCGATAGGTGCCTTCCTTGATTTGATGAATGCTGAGTTTTCATCAAATGTTACATCCCTGCTGACATCAATCTTCTTGAACCCTGGAAAGTATATTCTGTAAGCCTTTGAGCTTTCACTGTAACCCACAAAGATACCCTTCTTTCCTGAAGGATCTAGTTTAGTCCTCTTTTTCTTTGGGACATGAGTATATACTGGACAACCAAATATTTCGAGATGACTGACTTCAGGTTTCTTACCAGAAAAGACCTCTTCTGGAGTCTTGTTGTCCAATATCTTGTGGGGTGTTCTGTTCTGCACATACACAGCTGTTCTAGGTGCTTCTGCCCACAGATGCATAGGTAGATCCTGGTCATGCAGCATTGCCTTTGCTGCTTCCATGATAGTTCTGTTCTTCCTTTCTGCAACTCCATTTTGTTGAGGATTATAAGGAGCAGTCAACTCCCTCTTAATCTCTGAATCACTACAAAGCTTCTTGAAGTCACCTGAGGTGAATTCTCCACCATTGTCGGATCTGAATGTTTTGATCTTCTTGTCAGTTTGATTCTCCATCAAGGTTTTGAATTCCTTGAACTTATCAAACATCTCATCTTTTCTCTTCAAGAAGTATACCCAAGTCTTCCTGGAGAAGTCATCAATAAATGAGACATAGTAAACATACCCCCTTAGAGAACTGGATGACATAGGACCACATACATCTGAGTGGATGATTTCTAGGATGTCTATTGCCTTACTTTCACTGCTTGGGAAAGCCTTCTTAATGTTCTTACCTTTTGCACATCCTTTGCAAACACCTTCGTGTTTGGTCTTGATTTCAGGAAGACCCTCTACAACCTTGCTTGCAATTGGAAGTGCCCTATAGTGCATATGAGCAAGTCTTCTATGCCAAAGTTCACTTGGATCCATGGATTCATGCACCATGGCATGTTCAGGTTGTCCCTTCAATTTATACAAACCTCCCTCTTGCTCTCCAATCACTACTACATCATCTATGGTATTTCCCTTTGGCCACATTAGGACTTGGCCATCCACAAATGCAACCCTCATACCTTTTGCATCCAATGCAGAGATGGAGAGTAAGTTCTTCTTGAGCCCAGGTACATAAAGAACTTCTTTTATCTTCAAATATTTTCCAGAATTTATGTTGTAGGAGGCTTCACCACTTCCTTTGATTGGGTATTGATAATCATCCCCAAGTTTCACCTTATGGGGTGATTCATGTTCAGATAGGTTCACAAAATATTCCTTAAACCCAGTCATGTGTTTGGAAGCACCACTATCAATCAACCAATCATTACAACCATGGGAGATGGTACCTGTGAGAGCAGAGATCAGAACATACTCTTCTTCACTTGATGAGTCATCATTACTATCACTTTCTGCCCTAGCCTTCTTCTTTGGGGTTTCATCATCTTCGGTAGCATGAGCATGAAACCTTCTTTTGCTACCCTTCTTTTTCTTATTGGAGATGTTGTTGTCCTTCTTGTTCTTGGGACAATTTATGGCAATATGTCCTTTCTCATTACAGGTGAAGCATATTCTTCTTTCTTTGAAGTGATGTGAAGATTTCTTGGAGTGAGATGGCTCTCTCTTGTACTTCCCTTTCTTGGTGTGAGCTGTGAGAGCTTGATCTTCATTCCCCTTCTTTTCTTATCGTGCCACAGCCTTGATTCTTCTTGTGAGCATTCTTCCCGTAGTCTACTGAAGGAGATCAACTTCTTCCTTGCATAAATTCCTTGAATAAAGGAATCCCATGACCTGGGTAGGCCATTTAGAGTAGTCATCACCACTTCACCATTCTCCACCATTTCATCCACTGCTTCTAGTTGTTCCTTGATCTAGGAGACCCTTGAAAAATAAGATTGAATGGTTTCTCCATTCTGAAACTTTACTCCTTTCAATTGGTTCCTCAGGGTCATCTTCCGATTTATGTTCTTCCCTTCAAATAACTTGGTCAAAGAGTCAAACATCTCCTTGTGTGTCTTAAGAGAAGACACATGGGGTATGAGATGGTCTTTGATAGAATCAGCAATGATTCTCTTTGCCTTGACCAAGTTCTTTTTATGCAATGCCTTGGCCTCTTCATCCTCTGGGATAGGGGTGTCTTCTTTCACATATGAGTCCAACTCATTCTCTTCCAGGATTAACCCAATCCTATACTTCCAGGCTCGGAAGTTATCAGTCCCTTCAAGCTTATCCTCAAGCTTGGTGTGGAGAGACATTTTAAAGAGTACTTCAAATGGAAATAGAAAAGATTTAGGTCTTACCACTTGAAGTGCTGAAAACAGGATCTGGTCTCGGATTAGGGTTTGTCAGAAAAACCCTAAAAATTCAAAATGTGAATTTCAAATTTCTGAAAGGATAGAAAGATGCACTTTGATGAGCTGATCAGCCTGGTGCATTCAGAATTTGAGATCAGCAAAGTTTTTCCCTTCATAATTGCCTTTTTGTCCTCCCGGGTTCACTAGGGAGAGCCCTGAATTAGGGTTTGAGTTTCCCGGAGATCTACCCAGCCAAAAATCTCGATCCAAAGCTCTAAACTTTGATTTTTGCAAGGAGCTTCCAGTTGTGCCTTCAGATTCCATAAATTCCTATTTTTGTGGAAACCCTAATTTTTAGGGTCAAATATGAAAATGCTCGGAATTGAATTCGGATTGAACAAATAGATGCGCCTTGATGAGTAGAGTCAATCTACTATACTGATTTTCAAAAATATGTGGAGAGAAACCCAATAAACAAGGAACTCAAGCTTCCGTCACTGCAAAATGTCTTCTTCTCAGGTTAGCTCTGATACCATGTTAAATTTTGAGCATTAAATCACAATAATCTAGGATCTTTGCTGAGAGAATAACATATACAGTATATCAGTGCATGACAATCACAATATGAGAAGCATCACAAGAATCAAAAGCATAAGAGACAAGAGACACAGAGTTTCCGTGGGGAAAACCCTAAGGTGAAAAACCCCACAACTTCCTCAGAGATAGAGGGAGCAATGGCTCAACCAAAGTACAACCAAATAACACTGAGATAGTCTCCTAATAGCAGATGATCCTCCTCCTCACTAGTGCGCCACTTTCTGAGTGAGAGTGAGTTAGTTTTCCGAGTGAGTAAAATAGAGATCTACTATCTCTATTTATAGTTACCTTTTTGCCCAGTGACCTTATGGGGCCGACTTGTCTATCTAGGTACATCCACATTATATTATATATAATTCAGGGCCGACCCCACATGGTGGTCTAATAACCCATCGGCAAGTACACACACTTGCGACACTTGTCAATCCACATGATGACACTTCCTTATAGAGGAATAACACATCTCTTATAAGGGTACAATAAATATATATAAAATACACAGATGAAATACATTCCAAAGTTACATATACATCAACAATGCCCAATTCCAATCTCGGTTGTTCAATGAATGTCCGTATGTTGAAATTTCCACGTCCAAATTGGTAATCTTTGTATTCGCCACCAGAATTACGAGGGGAAGGTGAT
This sequence comes from Larix kaempferi, assembly GCA_027924585.1. NCBI lineage: Eukaryota > Viridiplantae > Streptophyta > Pinopsida > Pinales > Pinaceae > Larix > Larix kaempferi. Next base: position 7,510,046 of record BSBM01000963.1, on the reverse strand, counting down.
ATTGGTAATCCAATTCGGCATGAACCTCATAATACGGAGGCTCTAGGTGCAAATGCGGAATTCTTCGCCATCTTTGAAGTAGCTGGGTGGGCTGAGTATTTTCAACGATTAAATGGTTTTAACACAGAGACAGCATTACAGTTTGTTCTTAACCTAACTGATACTCACTCTGAGGTCAAGGGATTTCGCATCGATGTTACAGAAGCAATTATGTCATAGGTTACTGGTTTACCTCGGGTTGGGAGGAGATTGTTTAGGCAGAAGGCACAGAATGCGACTGCAGTTAGGGATTTTCTTGCAGTTGGTGAGAGTGTTTGCCGAAGAGGCTGTGGAATAGCACTGGAATCATTACCTCGAACCCAGGATCAAGTGGCAATCTTCCTGAAGAAATACATATCCTGTGAAGGAAGGTACCAAATTGTTTATCTCTCTGAATTCCCCTTATTATGCCATGGTAATTTATTGAACATGTTGTTTTATCTTTTAAAATCCCTACAACACATGGATGGTTATGTGAGAACAACCCAACATCCAGTTTCTTCCCTCACCGATCATGGCTTAATTAAACTCTTAATTTTAAGATCACTTGCACAGCAAAACCAGACTTGGGCATAATTTCTTGTTGGGGCTGGGGTAATTAGAGAACCTGCCTTAGAATTGGGAGGAATTAACGTAGGGGAAGAGGATCAGAGTCCCTCAAATTCAGTTGGGGGGGAGGATGGAGTATCAGGAGACCAGTTGGATGATGAAGAAGAGGTAGATATGGGGGAAGTTGCGACAACATGAACCCTGTTACAGAAGGAGTGGTGATGGAAGCTGTGGTAGATGAGGTGGTAATACTAGAAGCTGCAACAGCCGCATACCCTATCGAATAAGTTACAGATCCGATAGAAACGATAGTTAGGGTGGCAGCTGAAGTTGTAGGGATGGCATCATTAGTAGCTGCAGCAGAGGAAGCTGAAACTGGAGTAGATGTAGAGGCTGCGACAGTGGAAGCTGTAGCTGCAGAAGTTGCAATGGAAGGGGAAGAACATCAAATAGAGACAACGAAAGAAGGAGACATGGAGGTTCTAGATGTTGAATCCTCCCATGACATAAAGGGAACTATAATTCAAGAGGAGGAATTCGTGCCTATTGCTGAGAATATAAGGACCCCTGTGTCATACAAAAGAAGGAAAAAGCCAGAGAATAAGGGCCAGACTTCCACTCTGGCAAAGAGGAGAAGAACCAAAGTTGTTACTGCAGTAGAAGAAGTATGCAGTGAAGGACAACCATCTGGGGTTGTGAAGAAAACAAGAATTAGATTTTCTACAGCAACAGAAGCAACATGTGCAATAGGGGTAAGTATCGAAATTCCCACAGAAGAAGCAGCATGTGCAATTGGGGAAGATATTAGAATTGCCATTTTAAACCTAAAATCACCCGTTGTCACACAAGAACCTGTTTTCGAAGAACCCAAAATTGAAAATATTATTCTTGAGAATGAGTTACTAAAGGAGGATGCACAAATGCTTCGGAATGAACTGGAGAAATGGAAAGAAGCATGTAGGAAGCAGGCAGAGAGGAGTTTGAATGCATTGGTGGAGATAGCAGAGCAGCTGGAGAATTCACCTCCTGTTCAGGGGAAGGAAGGACAAGAAGAAATGGTATGCCCGGAATGTGGAGCTATATTTAAATTGGTAGGGCACATAGTCATTGTGCTAGACTTATCGGCACAAAAATATGCAGAAGCAAGGAAAGAGATGGAGGAAGTACTTACAGTGGACCAAATGGAAGAAAATGAACCTGAAATAGATATAATGCCTGATCTGGAGTTAGGAGAATCTCTGCAACCTAAAAACACTGAAGTCATCTCAGAGCAAGAGGTTATCACACAAGAACCAACACTCCAAGAACTTATTGCTGAAGCAGCAGTTCAAACATTAGATTCTTAGAATGCGGATGTTGTTACACAAGAACCAACATATTCAAAACTATTTGTCGAGGCTGCAACTCAAACATAGGAGAATGGGGTTGGAACACAGGGAGAGGATGTTGTTACACAAGAACCAACATCCCTTGAATTGGTTATCGAATATGCAACACAAATTGAGGTAATTGAAACAAGGGATGTTGTTACACAAGAACCAACATTTCCAATTTGGTTTGCTGATGCAACCACACAAGTGGAAGCTGTTGTGACTGATGAAGAAGAAGTTGCTAATCTGTTGACTCAGGACAAGCCTGCTGAGAGATAGGATCAGATGGTCCCAAGGCAAATTTTTACAATGGTGCCTGAAACATAAGAGGTGGAAGCTCAAGGGATCATTGAGATTGACTCTAATGATGAGAAAGAGGCAGAGGATAGAAGGATTCAACGTTTGGAAAATAAGCTTTATTTGTTAAATCTTGAGTTAGACAAATGGAAAAAATATATTGATCAGTACAAAGAAGGGATGGTCCCTCTCTATGAACATAGAAAGACTATTAGGGAATTAAGAGAGAAATGGGATGAGGAATTGGTTTTCCAGAGATTATAGTGGGACAACGTTCAGAAGGAAATGGAAGAATTGAAGAAATTCAAGTCCATGCAACAAGTAAAAGATCAGATGTATATTCTTTCTCATGAATTGTTGATTTGCAGGGATCCATCCCCTTTTTATCCTGCATTTCTTTATGAGTAGACAACTTTATTTAAGTTGAAATCATTGAAGGAAGGAAGACCACACAAGCTGGCAACTACCACCCAATTTTTGGAGACTTTTATGGAAAGTGATTTTGGGGATCAAAATTTGTTGTGTGAATTATATTTTCATGATAAAGCATGCTATACTAACTCCCATTCTAATATTTTGCCCTATTTGGGGGATGTTCAGCTGAGATCATTCACTTCTTTTGTCACCAATCACATGCAATGGTGGGGTGCCTCTCAGACTATCAATAAAAATGAGGATAATTCTACTCTCTGGATTAGAAATGAACCTCGACTTCCAAGATCCCTCATTGCAAAGCATGCAAGGTCTCTCAAATCTCCTCTGAAGACTCAACACTTAATGGATCTACAAAGGACAGTCATCACTACCTGTGTGAAGACAATCTCCAACTAGCAACAGTATGCCCTGGAAGGTAGCGAGCATAGATGGTTAGCTTCTTCCCCATCCTTGAAAGAAGGGGATCCATATTGTTTTGAGAATTTTAAACGAGCCCTTCTGAGAGTGCCTAAGTATGTTACATGCATGCAAGCATGTGGACCATTGTGGCTGGGACTGAGATTCAAGTTTCCTATCATATGGATTCCTGTGAGCCCATACAGAAACATTTATGTCTTGACTGAGGAGGAGGACAAGCAGTGTTGGGAAAAGTGGTTTGCTTGTAATGGATTTTGGAAAACCAGGGGAAGCATCTGAACTGGACTTCAACCTCACCAATCTCCACAGGTACAGTATGGATTCATATTCATACTAATGGGATTTTTTGCATGAGCACATGCAATTGGATAGTTGGGGGGAGATGTTGGGTCCAGAAATTGCCCCTTTTTTACCACACCTATTACCTCTTTTTGTCCAAAACGTAGGCACACCAAAAACGGATTTGTGAGAGGAAAAATCGACCATAGGGAAGAGAATAATTTCTCCCACAGATATACAAGCAATCAGTGAACCAAAACAACTTCTATGGTCCCCAAATCGATTTCCCTTTCTTCCCCACTGTTATACAACACAAAACGCCCTTCCCAGCTAGGAGAAAGCAGGGAACACAACAAAACCATGGAGGAAAACTACTAGGTAGATCCAAACTCTTGAGAGAGCAAAGCTGATGGGTGAATAATGGCTTGGGGAGAAATCAATGGATTTTTTCTTTCTCAAGAAGCCAAACACAATTTTCCATGAAGGGTGGCTTTCCCATACCCAAATTTGGACAACCATACCTCTCCATTCCCCAAGGAATTAACTACCTCAACCAACTCTTGGGAGAGTAAATGATTGGGTACAAAATTCGGCATGGGTAGTTGAGGGTTGATGGGTTCTCTCATTGACACTTGACTTGACTTGATTGGCTCAAAGGTTTGAATATTTCCCTCCCAATTCCTTGTAAACATCATGCCCCCATCTCTTGTTGCATTGCACAGCTAGTTGTGGGCATTTATATTAAAATGCATATTTACAATTCCCATGGTTCACTAGCACATGGCTAGCATAATATCCAATACTTGCCTCTTTAAGGTTGGGCATTCACTAGCATGGCCTTGGCCTTGAGCTCCATGCTAGGAATCAAACACAATATGCATACAATATTTACATTATAGCCCAAAATATTATAAGAATCAAAATGGGGACATGACAACTTTGATTTCTTAGAATGGATAAATTAGATTAGTTTTAGCCATGAGATGAGTTTGACTGAGTAGATAGGTAGGATAGTTTATCTCCATTTATTCAATCAACTACTTGAAATGTTTATGCATAGATTGTTCTAATTTCCATTGAAATAAAAGACCTACCTGGGTTGACAATTCATATTGAGCATCCTGTGTGTTAGTTGTAATTGATTAGCATATAGGGTGACCAACAGTGTCCACAAGATAAAGCTTCTCATCTCTTGACTCTTCCAGTGGCCCTAACATTATATTGGGTGATGATTCTAAAAATTCAAGCAAAGTTAAAGGCAACATTGATATAGATTTTGGTACATTCAGTAATGTTTTATATGTTCCAGGACTTGCTGCTAACCTTTTGTCAGTATACCAAATGACTCACACAGGATTGTCCAAAAAGGTGGTCTTTACACCTAAGGATGTTGAGATCTGTGAAATGTCTACATGCCGAATTGTTGCATAAGGAACTGCTGACCATAGCTCTGGAATCTATAGTTTTTCTCATTTTGTTCCATTCCCCTCACCTTCTGCTCTATTAACCCATGTCAATGAGTCAAGAAACTTATGGCATGAAATATTTGGCCATCTGAACTATAAATATCTTTCCCAACTTCATGAGAAAGAAATGGTCATAGGGCTACCCAATATCAGATTTTCCAAAGGTGTCTGTCAAAGTTGCATCATATGAAAACACCTTGAGCATAAGTATGGGAGATCCAAAACTAAGAGAACCTATTCAACCTTGGAGCTTATTCAGAATTACATATCAGATCCATTCCCCCATGATTCCTCGAACCATGCCAAATACATCCTTACCTTCATAGATGACTTTTCCAGGTATTGTTGGATCTATTTCATCAAGTTAAAGTCTGAAGTTTTTGGTTTGTTCAAGCTTTTCAAGGCCTCAGTTGAGAACCAGTATGGTAGACATATCAAAGTTATCAGATATGATAATGGTGGGGAGTACATCAAATCTTAGTTTAAGCAAATGTGTGCCTCTTCAAGCATTCAGATGCAACACTCTGTTCCATATACACTTCAGCAGAATGGTGTTGCTGAGAGGAAGAACATGTCATTGAAGGAAATTGCCACATGTATGCTTGAGGAAAACTATTTATCTCCAAGGATTTGGGCTGAGGTAATAAATTGTTCCACATACATTCAAAATAGAGTGCCTCGCAAATCTCTCAAAGTAATCACTCCTTTTGAGGCTTGGACTGGGCACAAACCTGATATCTCTCATTTCAGGATTTTTGGCTCCAAGGCTTGGGATAGGATTCCACTTGAGAAGAGGAGGGCTATGCAGCCCCAAAGCCAACCTTGTATTTTTGTTGTCTATTCATAGGAATCCAAAGGGTATAATTTGTTGAACATGACTCAAAAATCCTTCATTGAAAGAAGTGTTAAATTTGAAGAAGAGCCCTCTTAGAATGTTGAAATTGGAGAACCATCTTCACCACCACCTGAAGAAGTAAGTGATGATGCTGTGGAATTTTTTGATTCTAATATTTCTGATGATGAGGACCATTTTATTATAGATACTAATTCACCAAAAAATCCTAAATGGGCTGCTAGGACTTTGCAAGCAGCAGGTGAACTAGTGGGAAATCCCGACGACACAAGGAGAACTAGATCACAATTTGAGACTGCTCTCAATGTGAATGACCTCTACCTATCTAAGAGATGTTATATGATGGTGGATTCTGATCCTCATACATATGAGGAAGCCTCACATGAACCAATATGGCAAGCTTCCATGGATGAGGAGTTTCAGTCATCGCAAAAGAATGAAACATGGGAACTGGTCAAGCTCCCCCAGGCAGAAAATTGGTAAGGTGTAAGTGGATCTACAAGACCAAATTTGCAGTTGATGGTACCGAAGTGAAATATAAGGCTAAGCTGGTGGAAAATGGCTTCTCCCAAGTCCATGGCCTTGAATACAATGATACTTTTGCACCAATTGCACAGAAGGATTCAATAAGACTAGTTCTGGCAATTTATGCATCCAAGCATTGGGAAGTGCACCACATGGATGTCAAGAGTGCATTCCTCCATGGGGATCTTGAGGAGGATATTTATATGCATCATCTAGAAGGTTATACATCTGATCATAACTATGTGTGTAGGTTGAGGAAGTCCTTATATGGGCTTAAGCAAGCCCCAGGGCTTGGTATGCCAAAATGGACAACTTTCTCTTGTCACAATCTTATGTGAGATGCAAATCTGATCCTAATTTTTACATGAAGCTGATTGATGGTTCAATTATGATTATAGTGTTGTATGTTGATGATTTACTAATTACAGGTATCTCTACTGATCAAATAGCTTCATTAAAGACTACTTTGCATCAATATTTTTCCATGAGTGACTTGGGAATTCTTAAGCAATTTTCAGGGTTTGAGATTTCTCAAACTAAGAATAGAACTAAGGTATCTGAGTCCAAATATGCATCTGACCTAATAAAGAAGTTCAATATGGCTGATTTCAATCCTTCAAAGACTCATTTCCTTTCAGGAGTTAGACTTGAAGAAGCAGAATCTACACCCTTGGTTGACATCACCTTGTATAGGCAACTTGTTGGCAGCTTTCTATACTTGACTCACACTTGACCTGATCTTGATATGTTGTGAGTGTGGCATCAAGATACATGGAGCAGCCACATGAGCTCCATTGGAGGGCTGAAAAAGAATCTTGCATTATGTGCAAGGCACCAAAATTGATGGGATCCACTATGTTGCATATTCTAGCCTAGATCTTCTTGGATTTACTAACTTAGATTGGGTTGGTGATAGCCTTGATAGAAAATCCACTTCTGGATTTGTATTCATGCTTGTAGGTGGTCCCGTTTGTTGGTCTAGCAAGAAACAGAGTGCAATTGCACTATCTTTAGCAAAGGATGAGTACAAAGGAGCAGTGAATGTTGCTACTCAGTGTGTGTGGTTATACGGTATTCTTTCAAAGTTTGAGATTTCCTTTAGTACTCCTATTGTCATATTTTGTGACAATCAGAGTGATATAAGGGTCTCAAGTGATCCAGTATAGAGATAGAGGACCAAGCATATTGATATCCATATGCACTACATCAGAGGTTTAGTGCATGCTTAGATCAATGATTTTCAGTATTTCCCAACAGGTGAGCAAACTGCGGACATCTTCACCAAAGCTTTTACTAAGAAGACATTCATCTATATTAGATCACTGCTTGGGATGGTTGAACATGTGGTGGAGTGAAGGATTGATCAGCAATCTTTAATTTTTGATATGTCCATGTTTTGAGGGAAGGTTTTTCCCATGAGGTTTTCCTTCTATCCTTGTTTTTGTGGACCAGGAAGTATTGTACAGGGTGACCATGTCTTGATATTGGGCCCTTAGTATTTTTATTTTCTTATTTTTATCACATAAATTCAGACTTATCGGGGGGTGTTGGAATGTTTAAAACCCACAACGATGTCAATTAATACATTAGAGAAATTAATTAATCATTTTATGATTAATTACTATGTATTAGAGCATATAGTTGGCATATGAGTCATTGTGTGGACCACAAGGAACCATTGGGGGGACCACAAGCCTTCGGGGTGTGGACCTATTGTAGGTACAACAGATCCCATGTTCTAATGGAACACGGGAGCCCCAATATTTTTTCACTACAAAGGTAATGGTTTAAATTCCTTTGTCATTATGGGGCTTATCATCTTTATTATGATTTCATACCTTTGCATTGTTTTGATTGAAATTAGAGTTTTCCCTTTGAAAATTCTTAATTTTTTCACTATTTTTCTGAAGTTGCCGGAAGCCTTGAATTCTTTCAAAAGTTCATTTTTAAGCCTGCAATCCCGCAATTGCGGATTGCGGGGGCTTTGTTTTTCTTTTTGAAAATTTTGTCATCCCACAACCCACAAATTGCGGATTGCGGGAAGACCATATAAATATGTTTGTTGAAATTTTTGTTCCGAAACCCACAACCCGCAATTGCGGATTATGGATTACGGAAAGCATTTTGAATAATAAAACGCATCATGTGTTTCTGCAACCTGCAACCCAAAAATTGCATATTGCGGAAAGGTGATTCTATATAAAAAGGTTGTTTGCATTCCCGCAACCCGCAACTGCAGATTGCGGGGAGTTTTTAAATAAAATTTTAAAACTTTGAAATCCTGCAACCCGCAACCCACAAATTGCGGATTGCAGAATTATCTTTTGATTCAATAAACGCAGTTTCGATCCTGCAACCCACAACCCGAAATTGCAGATTGCAGATTGTGGGAAGGAACTGCATACCTGTGAATTTGTCTCCCACAATTTATCCCCCACAAATCTCAACAAGTGATCTCAACTGTTCATCGGTTTTCATCCGATGGCTTAGATTTTACCTGTCTCAATTATTAAATAGGTCATTTTTCTAATTTTTCGCTATCATTTTCAATTTGGAAAATTACCCTGCTGCTCGAATTTTACTGTGAGTTTTTACCAGAGGTCCTTGCTCACCATTCTCAGCTGAAGCAGGTTGGTTTTCTCTGTTCCTTTTTAAGTTATTTAATGTTTTTGATCATTTTGGATTGTTTTTTATTGTTGTTTATTTAGTCATCAGATTTCTCCACTTTGCAAGCATTGCACGCAACACACGCTCTAAGACTACCCAGAGAGACCAATTGAACAAGGACCCAAATTTTGGCATCTTCTCAGACACTAGTGGAAAAATTACTGAAACCTACCAGGTGGACTAGTCTAAAATCTATTAGATATTTGACTATGATGACCTATCCAACATTGAGAATGACCGTCAAGCCTATGAGAAAATTAGGAACATTAAGCTTCATGCAATTGCTGCCAGACCTACCATCTTACCTTATACTGATGCAGTTAAGTGGATAGTACAACATGCAAACCCCAAAGACCGCTCATTCAATGATAGCGTGGGTTCACAGTTAACCACTTTCTGTCCTTAGGTATTTACTAGGGAATTTTCCCTTAGAACACCTATGCAGATCCTTAACGCTGCATTCCTGGATTCTGCAAATACCAAGTTCAATTTTAATGAAATGATCAAATTTTGGATGCATAAACCAGCCAGTTTATGCGCAGGCCTCATAACTTATACCCAGTATCATGGTTTAAAGAACCCTACTCGTTATTGGAAGCTATGCTTTCTCAACTGTATGGCCTTCCTAATTCCTCCATCTTTAAAGATGAGTGGGCTCCTGTGGCTCATCATGTCTTGACTACAGGTGAATCTTTTCCCTGGGCTTCTATTTTGTCTTTTGAGCTTAAAACCACAATTGAAAAGTATCATAAGTCCCCTGCTACACAGAAACCCTCTTTGTTACTTTCATCCTATGTGATGGATGTGTTCTGTGCTGAATTTCAATATCCAAACATGGGATGGAATTGGACCCCTGCTAAACCCTCCTGTTCACATATATCATTATGCACTGTGGGAGGATAACTATGTGCCTTTGTTATATGACATTTGTGATCATTTCTTGGGTGCCATCTATCTCAAGATATTTAAGGAAGATGCACCAGCTTTCTGAGTTGATGCCAAGCTTTTCATTGCCACAATTGGAGATTGGTATGCAAGGGAATCTTTCTCCTATGTCAGGATTTGGGGAAGCAGTGCTGTTCACCTACTTCCTAGAATTGTTCCAGATAGGTTGTTGATTGAAGAAGTATCCTATCAGACTGTTATAGAATGGGTTTACCTCAAACTTACAGGTCCTAAGACGAGAGGATGGCCCAAATCCCCCTTGAACGTTGGACCTTTTGCTATCCCTACTCCCATCTGGGCTCAAGTATTAGGTAACAAGATTGCTTCTTCGAAACTAGGATATGCTCCAAAAAGAAGACATGATCCCAAAAAATTCCTAGATGCTCATTTCAAGCACAATCATATGAAGATGAGATATGAACATGAATATCTCCCAGATGAATCCATCTACTTGGGAGTTAATACTTTTTTTCTGAAGTCCTGGCAAAGGATAAAAGTGGGGATGAACATAACCATAATTTTCTGTACCAGAAAGAGCTAAAAGATAAGGTTTTCAGCTACAAGAAAATGAAATTTGATTTGATGGAGCAGGTATGAAGGGAAAGAGAAGAGAAGGAGGCTCAAAAGGCTAAAAACCCCCTCAAGTTAACTTATCCTGATGGTGATAAAGGCAAAGGACCTATGGAAGATCCTCCACAACTGAAGATTTCTGAACAGTATAAAAAATTAATTCAAACTGCCCAGCAAGCCAAGAAAGAACTAGCACAAATGACCTCAGTGCTCCACACCAAAGAAGTCAATCCACCTAGCTCAGTTAGTGATGTACAGGTGATTGTGGTTAGTAATCCATTAAAGAGACAAAAGCTCATAACTACTCCCTCTCAGATTCCCACTTTGATATTGATAGTGATAGGGAGGATGAAGTAAGTTCTCCTGTACCTGTGTTAGAAGAAATCACTGAAGGTTCACAAGCAGTCTCATATTTGCTGGACACTATAGCTATGGATGAACCTGATTCAGGTGAAGATATATCTCAGGTTTCTACTGTTCTTGATGCAATAACTGCAGTCACATCACTTCCCTCAACAAAAGTTTATCTTGTTATAACTCCTGAGGTAACACCACCAACAACCATGTCTCAGTTGTTTGATGCATTGTTCACTTCTACACCTCCAACTTCGACAATTCCACTCCCTATTTCCCCATCAACCATTGCATATTTCCAGTCTTTGATTGTCCCCCTGCAATCACCCCCATCTTCTTCATTACCCTCTGCTACTGAAGTTCCATATCCCGTACCTCCTTCTTCATCTTCAGTTGTAGACACTCAAGATCCACCACATGAAGTTTTTACTTCCATCCCTTCATCAACCTCAGTACCATCAACTAGTGAAGCTATCCCTTCTTCCCAAGTCTCATCTCGTATTGCCACTTCCATTCCTACCCCTATTGTCACCCAGACACCCCCTTTGGTTACAACAACACATGTGACCACATCATCCACTGATATGGTGGCTACCTTTGAAGATGATATAATTGTTCCTCTGGGGGACTACTCTTAGAGTCAGGCAACCAAGGCACTTATGAAGAAAGGAAAAACGAGAAGTAGAGATCAGGGAGGGTTGGAGGCATCCATTCCTGATCAAATAATATGTGAAAAGAGTCTGATTATGTTCAGGAAGAAGCAGTGGATACAACTAGAGCCTTAGATGCATTTGCAGGAGAAAATTTTGATTTAGGAAAGACCTTGAATAAGGAAATTGACTTGGAGAAAAAAGAACTTAAAAAGTTTCAAGAGAAATTGGGAACAACCAAGGAAGACCATGAGGTTTATGTTCAGGATCTAAGGAAGATATTTGAAGACAAGTTGGAAGATCTGCAATTGCAGAATGCTTCTCTCCAATCTAAACTACATGATGCAAAAGCAGAGGATGATGTCAATAAGGAAATAATTGCTATACTTAAAAAGAAACTTCCGGATGAAACTCCAAGTGCATCCTCCTCTGTGTTTTCTAGGTTTTCACAGAAAGAGTTCAAGGACCTAGCTAATCAAGTCAACCTAGAGCATCATCAGCTTCTGGATAAGCTATTTACTACCTTGGCTGGAATTCATGAGACCTACATTTCCTTTGATAAAATGTCTGGCACCTTGGGCTAGCAAGCAGAGAAAATGAAACAGGCTTCTAAAGCTGTAGAAGACATCATTGATTGGAAGAAGTATATTTTTAATAAAAGCCAGTTGATATCCCTGAGTTGGATAGCCTCAAATCCAGAAGGATCAAAATTGCTGTGCAAGCTTGGGAGAATGTTATTGAGATGGTAGAGGATACTATCAATCAGGCTCAAGACCTTTGCAGAAGAAGATGGTATGCCTCAGACAATATCATTGAGATACTGGCATTCCCTGTAATGGGGCTCATAGAGTGGGCAGATTCGCGAATTTTGATGATTGAGCAGGTCGAAACCTGTTGTGATCAAGTTAAAGAGAAAATCCTGTGGATTGAGCACATCCAAATTGAAGACGTGGATTGGCTGATTAAGCAACCTGTTTCCATGGAGGCCAATATCGATATGTTTATCCACACGTGGCATAAAATAGCAAAAAATGAGATTGACGGATTCATGTGTGATGACCAACTAGGGCTCGAATCTCCTCATTTTCTAGATATAGATGAATTGATGGAATTTTGGGACAAGTGGGAAGATTTCCTCACTAAATAGAATATTCTGATTTTGTAATCCTTGTTTAAAGGGAATTTATCCTTTGTATCATTTTGTAAATTATTATTTAAGGGGTAGATCTCTCTTAGGCAGAGGATGATCATTTTGGGGTAGAAATCGATAGAAGAAGACTGGGGATGCTCTACTTTATGTTGAGCTTGTAGTTTCTTACAAACTCTCATTAATACAGTAATGTTATTATCTTGCATCATCTTTTGTTCATTGATCAAGTTTATTTGATAAATATTGATTTTTACTTCAGACTGTTATCTATGCTCTTTTAATCCATTTGCAATTATTATTTCATCCAGAGATCTATGATCTAGATTTCTCCTTATGTTTGATCTGTGTGTGCATTATGTTTTAATTGAATTTCTTCAACTAAAATATTTATTGATTTTTGCAAATGATTCGTAGTGAATTATAATCTATGTTAATTTTTTATTTGACATATCAGTTACAGGTTAATCTTGAAAGAGCTTAAACACTTAATATTGCATTCAGTTAATTTTTATTGATTGGTTGTAATTTAAGCAGACAAGAATTTAATCACGTTTACTTTTCTGTCAAGTGGATGAACATACTTATCTATCTTCATATCAAATTGATCTGCACTTAAATAAGAAACCTTTTAGAATAGGTCTAACTTAGCTTAGATTTCCCTTTCTAGGTAGATTTGTTTCAAACTAAGCACACCTTGTTTTCCTTCATTGGAAGACATATCCTTTTAGGATCAAAACCATAAGTGTAGGCAAAGGCCTTTGTATCCGTGGGAGATTACTATACCAAATAGCTCGAGGATAGGGTAATACTTGCGTAGGATTATCTGAAGCCTTTGGCTCGGTTGTCTTCCTCTGTTGAGAGCTTTGGAACCCATTCTAGCACCCTACACACTCGAGGCCTCAACAAATGGAGCTAGAAGGAGGGCCAGTACTAAACTATGCCTAAACTAAATACTCAGAAACCTCCTCCAGCAAGAACATCGTCGATTGTCACTCGTATCCAATCACATGCATCTACATCTGAACAACCAACTATAGTTCCTCGTACACCTGCAAATGAGCAGGAAGATATAAGGGATATCCTTATCATATCACCTACTAGAGGACCCTTTCACTTGAACAAATACTGAAAAGTTCTAATGATAGTGTTTCTAGAATACAACAAAGAATCGCTGAACAACGAAACAGAAGAATAAAAACAATTCAACAGAACACAATTTTGCAGACTGATAACCAAGAAGTTCAACATACAGCTGACCAAAGCACAGAGAATCAAGATACAATCGATCATCCAAGATCCCTTGAATACAACCTTGATTCACTCTTTCAAGCAGTATCACAAGATCAACCTAACGTTGCAATTGGTGGACCACCACCCACTCCTCCTTCATCATCGTCCTCCTCATCTAAAAGTGAACACTCTTCTAGTTATTCATCTGAGGAAGAGGAAGAACAACCAATGTCTGAAGAAGGCCAGAACAGACCTTGGCTTGACCAAGATGCTATATTTATACTTGGGGATCAACATAGATTCCCTAAAAACCCTGAGAAATGACTTCCTAAGTTCAATCCAGATAATAAATCACCTGCATTAGATCACATCAAAACCTTTATGCTAGCCATTAGACTTAGGAGTGTTGTCCATGAAGATGTGGTTTACAGACTATTCCCTTATACATTTGAAGGAAAGGCATCCACATTGTACTTTCCCTTAGAGTCTAGATCCATAACTTCTTGAGATGAGTTTGAAAAACTGTTTATCCATAAGTTTGGGGATGACAAAACCCCACAAGATCTAGTCTCAGAATTGTCTTCCATTAAGATGAGAGGTAAAGAAAGGGTCAAATACTATAATCAAAGATTTTCTTATCTAAAAAATAGGATCCCTGCCACTATTCTTCCTATAGAAGAACTGTTGGTTTCTTATTATGAAAAAGGCCTATCTGTACCCATTGCAATGTGGGTCAAAAGAGCACATAAAGGCAACTTGTTTGAGGCTTATGCTGAAGCCATTCAGGTTGAAAAGGATATCTATTGTATAAAAGATAATCCTGATGCTTTAGAAGAACAACCTTCCACATCCATAAAGAGAACTGATAATGCTCCCAAGCCCACTACCCAAAACAAAGATGTTTTTGAAATGACTGATATCAAAAATTTTATCGAGAAAATATCAAATGAGATGGTTGATTTAAAAAAGAATAACAATGAAAACAAAAATAATAACAGAGGTTTTACAAGGCCACCTTTTAGGAGACCTTATCAACCTCCCCAAAATCCACCACCTCCTAATCCTAATGAAGGACTAACATCTGAAGAAATTTATTCTATATTCAAAGCTCTGGCCATAGAATCACAAAATGTCCCTGAACCCTCTGATGATCAAACAAACCAAGATCCACAGTTACCAGAAGAAGGAGATGAAGAAGAGGATCCACAGATTAATATTGTAAGCTATTTCTCTGAACTCCCAATGAATGAAGAAGAAGAAGAAATCGAGACAGTATTCAATGTTCAACACCCTTACAATACTAGATCAAGAGGAAAACCCTATCAGGGACCTTCATCTTCAACAACACTTCCCAACAAAATTAAAACTGTTCCTAAAAAAGATACAATCATTCCTGAAATGGAGTACAGTTTGGCTGAGGATTTGAAAAGAGTCAAAGCAAATATCTCTTTGTTTGAAATTCTTAAAATACCTTCTATGACGGATTCTCTACCTAAAATTATGATAATCAAACAACCAAGGGAAACACAAAACAATAACTTAACTCTTTTACCAAACCAGGCGATCAGAAATTTGGAAGCAAGAGGACACCTCCTTTCTTGCTTACCTTTGAAATATTCAACATAAATGTACACAATTGCATTATAGATTCAGGTGCCTCTTCCAATGTGATTCCCTTGTCTGTCTGTAGAAAATTAAATGCAACTTGGGAGCCCTGTCCTACTCAGATTATCCATCTTGACAGATCTAAAGTGAGAGTAGTGGGGAAATTAAGAAATGTGTTGTTGACATTATTTGTTGATCCCCGGATCCACCAGACCATAGATATTGTTGTAGCTGACATCCTTGAATCCTATGGAATGTGGCTGAGCAAGGATTGGTCAGAGAAGCTCAAGGGCTACTTTGCCACTGATTGGTCTCACCTGTGGCTACCCTACAATGGACAACCAAACAAGATTAAGATCAATAGGGAACCATTTATGAAGCAAACAGTCACTGACCTTAATGATTCAAGTGAACCTGCTTGTTATTTCAGTTCACATATTGAGCATTTCACATTTGGTACCTTCTTTGGGGATCTGCTAGATGATTCTTCACCAGATGAGAATGTACAAAATGAATCACAGATTACCAATGTTACTTCTGTACCATTCTCTGGAACTATTGTACATAATGTTTATAATGTTAATACCAATTTTACGATAGGTCTTATTGCACGGACTTTATTCTTTGATGGCTCCAGATCTAAAGATGGATCTGGTGCAGGTTGTGTCCTTATTGATTCGAAAGGGACTAAAACCATGATTGCTTGTAGAATTGAAGTTCGAATGTACCAATAATGTAGCTCAATATGAGGCCCTAGTGCAGGTACTCAAGAAGGCTATTGATTTGGGTGCACAAGTAATAGAATGTTTTGGAGATTCCGAAATCATAGTTAAACAAGTTAGAAACAAGATACACTGTCTGTCTCCACGTTTAACTAATTATCAAAAAATGGTAAGAGATGTCACTAACTCTTTCTCTGCATTCAACATTAAGTCAGTCCCCAGGTCACAGAACTTTGACGCTGACCTCTTGGAAAATACAACATCTAGGCTGATTCCACCATAAGTCTTGTCCCCTGAAATATTTTCGATAGAAATTATGTACAGGACTTCCATCCCTGATAATGTAACAAACTGGAAAGTGTTTGATGATGACCAGCAGATACTAGAATTTCTCACAGCCCAGGATACCTTTCAAGACATGGCAATAGATGAGGCTGAGCATGTGAAATCCCTGTCTGATCCTTCTAACATCATCCCAAAATCAGTGATCAACCTAGAGAAGTTTTATGACTTGCAAGATAAGTTTAAAAAAAAGACCAACTGCAAAACCTAGAGTTCTTCTCTGAACTATGAGCCAGTCAACCTAGGTACTGAACATAATCCCCAATTCATCAACCTTGGGGTTGATTGCTCTGTTGAAGAAAGAAGAGCTTTTATTAGATTGTGTAAAGAGTACAAATATGTTTTTGCATGGACCTATGATGAAATAAAGACCTTTGACACTAGCATTATGCATCATAACATACAGATGAAGCCAGAAGAAAAACCTTACCAACAGAAACTAAGGAAGATGCATCCCAAATTGGAACCCTTGTAAAGAAAGAACTTGAGAAGTTACTGATAGCTCGAATCATATTCCCTTCCAGACACACACAATGGATAGCTAACTTATTACCTATTCAGAAGAAGAATGGGGAAATCAGACTTTGTGTCAATTTCAGAAATTTGAACAGGGCTTCCAAAAAGTATAACTACCCTGTTCCTCCCATGGAGCAGATTTTACAAAAGGTTACAGGGTCAGAGATGTTCTCTTTCCTGGATGTTTTTTCAGGATACAACCAAGTTATGGTTGCCCCTGATGACAAACTGGAAGAAACTTTCAAAACCCCTTGGGGTACCTTCGCCTACAGGCGAATGCCTTTTAGGCTGTTAAATGCAGGAGCCACATTCCAAAGAGCTATGGATATAGCTTTCAGAGGTTTGATGCACAATTTTGTCATATTATATTTAGATGATATCACTATCTATTCAAAAAAATGACATGAACATTTGTCTGCTTTGAAACAGGTGTTTGAACGCTGCAGGAAGTCTGAAATCTCGATGAACCCTAAGAAGTCCATATTCGCAGTAACAGAAGGTAAGCTCTCGGGTTTCATTGTTTCTAAGGAAGGTATGATTATTGATCCTGAACGCACTGAAGCTATTTCAAAGATCGGATTTCCTGGTTCGCGCAAAGCCATGCAATCATTCCTCGGTAAGATCAATTTTGTACGTAGGTTTAGTCCAAATTTTGCACAAATTGTTAAGACATTGCAGCATGTTATAGCTTGAAATGACACCTCTCCGTCCGTGACGACACTTGCTTCCCTTGGTCGCATGACGACACTTCTTGAGAACAAGTTCAGTCACACAACAGGACATTTGTGGATGGAGGAGTCATTTGGGACATTAAAAATGGTTGAAATTACCTCATTCTTGACCCATTTGATGTATATGACCCTTAGGAACATTTTTCCAGACCAAACCATCTCCTGAAAATGAGCAGAAAAGCCTGTTTTTGGCCATTTTTCAACATGAGCGCGACTCCACTGTTATAATAGTAGCGTGTGTACGCGACTTTGTCTCATTCAAAGTAGCACCCATTGCCATGTGTACGCGACTTTGTCTACTATAGAGTAGAGTACACACCTGTTTTGGTCAAAATCTTGAAATTTGAGTTAGTTAAGTTGGTTGGGAAACCTCTTGAGTGGTTATAACTTCTTTTCATCTTCCTCATTGATTATATAAGGAGGGTAGAAGGGTCATGTGAGAAGACGAAGCTCAATTACAAAGTTATGCTGGAGGAATGGAGACCCTCATCCCCCTCTCTTGTGCTTCAGTTTTGGTAAACCCTAGTACAATTGCTTAGAGGCTGGGATCCTTGGAGAACGGAAGCAGGAGACCTTGAATCTAGGTTTCGTGAAGTGCCAAGCTAGAAGGAAGGTATAACTTTATGTACTTGCTTTCATTCATCAATAAAGATCAGACGTTCTTCTCTTTCCAAATATGACCTATTAATGTGTCTCAGATTTGATTACAGTTTGTTTATAATCTGATGTCTTCTTCCATTATGAATATCAATCTTATATATGTAGTCAAATGTGTTTGAGAAAGGTATCAAGTTGTTTTGCAGGTCTGGGCATTGCGACATTGGATAAGCATTGAAGAGCGAGGGAGACAAAGCTAGGATCAACCTTCTGAATGAGGTGCCTATATCTCTAAACCCTAATCTCTTCATTTACTTGTTGTACTTGCAGAATGCTTGTAAGTCTATCTTTATCACCGTAAGTTGGTAGTTTCTCCCCTGAACTATAGGTGCATTTTCCCCACAACACAGCAGTTAGTTTAAAAAGATGTACAATTTAGCTGGTCTTAGGAACAAAAGGATGCATTTGTCGAAATTCGAAGGGCCATTGCAGAAGCCCCTACTCTGATGTCCCCTAATTTCAACAAGGATTTTATTCTGTATACCTTTGCTACTGATTTTTCTTATGCAGTTGTCTTGACGTAGAAGCATGATAATGATGTTGAGATTCCAATTTCGTTCATGAACTCAATGTTTAAGGGAGCAGAACTTAACTACTGTCAAATTGACAAACATGATTATGTGGTCTATAAGTCCGTAAAACATTACAGATCGTACTTATTGAAATCTCGAACTAAGGTTATCGTGCCTTATACAACCATAAAAAATGTGCTAGTTCAGAAAGAACTACGTGAGAAAAGATCCCATTGGATGACAACTCTGCAGGAATATGACCTGGAAATCAGACCAGGGAAAATTGTAAAAGGACAAGGTTTGTGCCTGCTCACTGCTCAGTCAAATGATCCTGTACAACAACAGATTGAATGGGACCAGGAGGGAAATGTTCCTACAGGTTTTTTTAATGCCATAGAAACTCCAACATCTGAATGGTATGATCATATCAAGTTTTTTCTAAACCATGGGTTTGCTCGTGAAACCCTTGACTTCAAAAAACACAGAGATTTAAGATTAAAGGTTGCTCCATATCAATTTATTAATGGAGTTTTTTTTAGAAAACATTACGATGGAGTTTTCCTTAGATGTTTGGAGAAAAATGAAACTGATGACATTCTTTTACAATTTCATGCAGGACCTGCTGGAGGCCATTTTTCAGGTGAAACCACAGCCCAAAAGATTCTTAGAGATGGATATTATTGGCCTACTCTATTTAAGGATTCCTATGCTCATGTTAGAAGGTGTGAACCATGTCAGAAGTGTGTAGTGAAATTCAAGAAACCTGTTTTTCCTCTACAGCTAGTGACAGTTCAATTCCAATTTCAGCAATGGGGACTGGGTTTTGTTGGAGCAATTAATATTGTTTCCTCCCTACAACATAGGTATATCCTGACAACAACAGACTACTTTACCAGATGGGTAGAGGCAGTTCCTCTCAGGCAATGTAACAAAAACCAAGTCATTTCCTTCCTCGACAGCTAGATAGTTACAAGGTTTGGTGCTCCTGAGTATCTTGTCTTTGACAATGCATCCTACTTTTCCTCAATTGATCTCACATAGTATTCCCTTGAAAAAGGGATCAAACTAAAATTTTATGCCAATTATTATCCACAGGGTAATGGGATTACTAAATCTTCTAACAAGAACCTGATAAATATTTTGAAGAAGACAGTAGCCTCCCATCACAAAGATTGGCACACACAGCTTTGCAATTATCTTTGGGCAAGCCGAGTTACCCCAAAGGAATCTATTGGAAACTCTCCCTATTTTCTAGTTTATGGAAAGGAAGCCATCCTACCATCTAACCTTACCATTCCCTCATTACAACTAGCCCAATCCATTCAAGAAGATGATTCCTCTCCTCTTCAGTAGAGAATTGATACCTTGCTTAAGTTGGAGGAAGACATGGAAAAGCCTAAGAACAAACTGTATCAACATCAGCAAATGGTTAAAAGATGGTTCGATGAGAAATCCTCCTCTGACAGAGAGTTTTCAGTAGGAGATTTGGTATTGAGATGGGATAAACAACATAAAGACAAAAATTAATACACCAAATTTCAATGCCTTTGGCTAGGACCTTTCATTGTTACAGAAAATATTGGTCCTAGTACTATTTGGTTGCAGACACTGGAGGGATTCATTGACACTTATCTAGTGAATGTTTCTATGCTCAAGAAGTGTTTTGTCTGAACAATTTGATGGTTTTGTACATAAGTTTTGTGTGTTTGCTTTCTTTTGATTTGATTGCTTTTCCCTTTTATATTATTTTTTGTTTTGATGATTCCCACATACATTTGGAAATGGTTGATCGATCAGTTTGTCTCAAGATTGACACAGTCTGAAAGTTCTCAGAATGCATGATCAGTTTTAGCTTTGCTCGGCCTATGATAGAACTTGTTTTATACAGGAGCTACAATCAATAACTGCAGAGCCTTGATTGATACTTTCCCACCTTGATCCATCTTTACATATGTTTTATTTGTTTAATTGAGGTATGGGGAATGACTGGTGTTTCTTATCTTATGCCTCATTGGTGAAGCAACATATCTTAATAAACTGGTTAGATTTATCTGCTCTGGATCCTCTTAAAGTCACTTTGATATTAATGTTCTGAATAATGGTACATTACAAGATGGGGGATCTTATCATAAGCCATCCCATTAGGTTCATAGGTGCTTAGTGGAATGACATCTTCACATCAAGCAATCAATCTTGGGAGATGAATTTTAGTTTTCTGCTGAAAGGTGGAAGATCCTATCACTTGTCGGTCCATTCATGATCTGCAAAGCACTGGTGAGTAACACTACTTTTATATGGTTACCAAGCCATGGTAGTGTCTTGTAATTTACACTCTAACAAATCTTTGTTTTCTTTTATAAGACACTTGTTGTATATGAGGACAGGGGGGTCTTATCAGAAGCCATCCCTACCATGATCATGGGTTTGATTTTTGACTGAAATTATCATTATGTGGTGACCAAGCCATGATAGTTGCTTTCAGTGTCACAGCTGGAAGACAAGGAGTCTCCTTACCAATCTAGCCTGTTCAGTTTCTAGATCAAGTTTGTGAATGGCATTGCTAACATCTGATTACCAAGTCAAGGTATTGGTCTTGTATCAAAAAATTCTTATGCATAGTTGTTTATTTTGTTTCAAAAGAAAAGAGAAACATAAAAAAAGAGAACAAGAGAAAAAAAATGTATATATTGCCAAAAATTATTTGTATATAAATAAAGCAATTAATAAAATCGAGGTGGTCTATAATTTGTATATCCAGAGTTGTTTTAAGTTTTCCTCCAGGTTCAACTCAAGATGGATTCCCATGATTGCATAATGGTAATGAATTCTTGTTATTTCTTACACCTCCTTATCTGATTTGTATCATTTTTAATGATTAAGAGATGGGGGTATATCAATCATATGCTTAACTCTGCTCGTTGCTTGTATTTCTTTATGAACATCTTCTAAATTTTGGGTTGAAATATTGGTAGACTGACATGCTTTCTTTAACTAAGGTTTATTCATAGAGATAACTGGTTCGTCCCAGTTAGTCACCATTTGTTGTAGGTACAATAGATCCCATCTTCCAATGGAACACGGGAGCCCCAATATTTTTTCACTACAAAGGTAATGGGTTAAATTCCTCTGTCATTATGGGGCTTATCATATTTATTATGATTTCATACCTTTGCATTGTTTTGATTGAAATTAGAGTTTTCCCTTTGAAAGTTCTTAGTTTTTTCACTATTTTTTTGAAGTTGCGGGAAGCCTTGAATTCTTTCAAAAGGTCATCTTTAAGCCCGCAATCCTGCAATTGTATATTGTGGGGGATTTATTTTTCTTTTCGAAATTTTTTACATCCCGCAAATTGCAGATTGCAGGAAGACCATATAAATATGTTTGTTGAAATTTTCATTCCACACCCTGTAACCCGCAATTGCGGATTGTGGATTGCAGATTGCGGAAAGTAGTTTGAATAATAAAACACGTCGTGTGTTTCTGCAACCTGCAACCCCCAAATTGCGGATTGCGGAAAGGTGATTCTATATAAAAACGGTGTTTGTGTTCCCAGAACTCGCAACCTACAATTGCGGATTGCGGGGAGTTGCTAAATAAAATTTTCAAACTTTGCAATCCTGCAACCCCCAACCCAGAAATTGCGGATTGCAGATTGTGGAATTATCTTTTGATTCAATAAACACAGTTTCGATGTGGCAACCCGCAACCAACAATTGCGGATTGTGGATTGCGGGAAGGATCTGCATACTTGCGAATTTGTCTCCCACAATTTATCCCCCGCAAATCTCAACAACTGATCTTAGTCATTCATCATTTTTGATCCGACGGCTCAGATTTTACCCGTCTTAACTATCAAATAGGTCATTTTTCTAATTTTTCGCTATCATTTTCAATTTGGAAAATTACCCTACTGCTCGAATTTTACTGTGAGTATTTTCCAGAGGTCCTTGCCCGCCATTCTTAGCTGAAGCAGGTTGGTTTTCTCTGTTCCTTTTTTAGTTATTTACAATTTTTTATCATTTTGGATTGTTTTTTATTGTTGTTTATTTATTTGTCAAATTTCTCCACTCTGCAAGCATGTCATGCAACACACGCTCTAAGACTACCCAGATAGATCAATTGAACAAGGACCCAAATTTTGGCATCTTCTCAAACACCAATAGAAAAATTACTGAAACCTACCAAGTGGACTAGTCTAAAATCTATTCAATATTTGACAATGATGACCTATCCGACATTGAGAATGACTGTCAAGCCTATGAGAGAATTAGGAACTCTAAATTTCATGTAATTGTTGCCAGACCCACCATCTTACCTTATATTGATGTAGTTAAGGGGATAGTACATCATACCATCCCCAAAGACCGCCCATTCAATGATAGCGCGGGTTCACAGTTAACCACTTTCCGTCCTGAGGTATTTACAAGGGAATTTTCCTTTAGAACACCTGTGCAAATCCTTAACGCTGCATTCCTGGATTCTGCAAACACTAGGTTCAATTTTAATAAAATGACCAAATCCTGGATGCATAAACCAACTAGTTTTATGCACAGGCCTGATAACTTATACCCAGTATCATGGTTTAAAGAACCCTACTCATTATTGGCAGCTATGATTTCTCGGTTGTATGGCCTTCCTAGTTCCTCAATCTTTAAATCCTAGTGGTCTCCTGTGGCTCATCATGTCTTGACTATAGGTGAATCTTTTCCTTGGGCTTTTATTTTGTCTTTTGAGCTTAAAACCGCAATTGAAATGTATCAGAAGTCCCCTGCTACATAGAAACCCTCTTTCTTTCTTTCAACCTATGTGATGGATGTGTTCTGTGTTGAATTTCAATATCCGAACATGGGATGGAATTGGACCCCCGCTGCCCCTCCTGTTCACATATATCATTCTTCACTATGGGAGGATAACTATGTGCCTCTATTATATGACATTTGTGATCATATCCTGGGTACCATCTATCTCAAGATATTTAAGGAAGATGCACCAGCTTTCTCAACTGATGCCAAGCTTTTCATCGCCACAATTGGAGATCGGTATGTGGGGGAATCTTTCTCTTATGTCAGGATTTGGGGAAGCAGTGTTGTTCACCTACTGCCTAGAATTGTTCTAGATAGGTTGTTGATTGAAGAAGTATCGTATCATACTGTTATAGAAGGGGTTTACCTCAAACTTACAAGTCGTAAGAGGAGAGGACGGCCCAAATTCCCCTTGAACCTTGGACCTTTTTCTATCCCTACTTCCACTTGGGCTCAAGTATTGGGTAACAAGATTGCTTCTTTGAAACTAGGATATGCTCCAAAAAGAATACATGATCCCAAAAAAATCCTAAATGCTCATTTCAAGCAAAATCATATGAAGATTATCTATGAACATGAAGATCTCCCAGATGACTCCATCTACTTGGGAGTTAATACTTTTTTTGAAGTCCCGCCAAAGGCTAAAAGTAGATTTTTGTGCTAGAAATTGTCCCTAGACTACGAAGGGAACAAGCTAGTGAAATCTCAAGACAATAAAAAGAAAATAGGATTTGTTTTTTTTTATTTTTTGGTTTGAGGGTTTCATATTCAAGAAGGTAAATAATCATTCAACCAATGGAAAAAACTAAATCATATAAATCCAAGAACTGAGATATAACAAAGTAAGATAATAAACATTAACCTAAAACATTCATTCGCACAGTATTGGTTCAGTCCACAACTATGATCATTCGCATGAGTAAAAACTTCAAACAAGGAACGAAATAATACGTTGAGTAGTCAAAATGACCATAAACAAATCCAATAGAAAAATTATAGTGGCTTATATTCATATATAGATCAATCTCAGTCTTCAAAACTTACAGGAGAGCCATATGCATTATTCTGAATATCCAAATGCTTCAAGCTATATAATGCTTCTTGAAACAAAAATCCAACCCTAAAACTATATGTTTGTCTTCCTTTTATCTTTACAAAAGTAGATTAGTTCCATAACTGCCTTATAGGTCTAGCTTTGAATAAGTTACATCAATTAGTTACATGCTAACTCGAATCTTTAATGACAATTAACCAAAAATAACAAATCGGACTCTAGAAATTTGGCGAATTTATGAAAAATGGGTCTCACAAACGCCTCCATATCTCTCGATCCATGACACCTGTGGGAAACCTAAGAGATATTTTTTTAAATGAGTCCATGATGAACAAACATCTCTCTTTGCTTTTAAAAATTCCTCTCCAATTAATCGAAAGACATGCCGAAAATTTGTGACTAAAACAATAAACTATTAAATATTTTAAACCCTGAAAAATAGGCCACAATGATGAATTCAAATATTCCAAACCATGATTTATGTTGAAAAACAAAGAGAGGTTTTTTTAAAGGAGTTTGTTATTGACGAAAACCTCTCTTGGTTTTCTCAAAATCATTTCCATCACCTCGTAATATGCACTCAATTTCAATGACCAAAATAGGGAAAAACAGAGCAAAACTATGCATTTTTTCCCCAGATGAAATATTTAACTTCTTAAAAATCAACTCTTCTTCCTCTTTAGTTATGGTTGCTTCACCTGAGAATGAAAACAATGAAGTCATTTCCTATTCAACATTGGAATGATTTCTTGCTCTATCACCATTGTGGTTTTTAAACTTTTGTTGTACATCAACCTTCTGCAGATCATCCTGTACTACATCCTTCTCTGCATCTCTTTTAAACTTCTTCACAAAGCTAAAATTCTAGGATCGATTAGGGATAAAAACTTCTAGCTTACGTGTTCTCCAACCCTGGAATTTGAAACCCTTACATTTGGATTCGTGGCCATAACAATCCCCAAATTCGTCGATGATAACTACAATTGGTTCATACATGTGTCATAATAGAATAAACAGGCGTCTGGAAAGTCCCCTTTCATCATCAAATGAAACGAACATGTCCTTCTATCAAAGAACCATGAAACCTCATGATCTCGGATTCCTGCAATGCGCTAGAGTATATGGTCTGGGCCTTGTGCTACAGGAATACCTCAACATGCAATTTTGGCATGAAACTCAAAAATGAAGGTTTAACTCTGGATTTAGCATTAGAATATAGTTGAGTAAGCATTTTGAAGACTTTAAAGAGAAATATAATATTTAATAAGCCACCAAGGATGAAACTAATTAATACAAAAGAAAGCAATAGGATAAAAACTAAAAAGAATATCAAATTCATTTATAAAAAACATTTAAAATTTAAAATAAAAATAAAATGAAAGATTGAAAGAGGAATAAACATTTGAGAGAAACACACAAATACCGAGGACAATTTCAGTGTTAACATCTAGCTCCTGCTGAGGGATGAAAGCCTCCCTGTGAGGTTTCAAGAACCTGTAGACCTTGTGCCTTATTCATTGGGTGATGAAGTCATTTGTATCTTGTTGCCAACCTATTCGAAAACTAGCAAGCCTGCTCATAACTTTTTAATAATGGGCTTATTGTATGATCTTGTAACAAGATTCTGTTGAAAAAACACTTTTCCTTCCTCAAATACTGATCCTGGCTATCAAAAACTATGTGATTGCCTCTAAGGAATTACATCTATGTTGCAATAGAAATATGCTCATATCCATATTCCTAGTAGACTGAAGAACAACCATATACTGCAAACTGTGGCCTTTTCAAGCCTTGAGAACACAATTGTTGTTTATTGAAAACTGAAAACTATTCATAGGACTACCGTCTATGCAAAATTCACCATACTATAAATTGAAAACCAAACTTCAAACTGAAACTAAATGCTTGTATGCAAAGCTTATTTATATATAACTCCTAATCTAACCAGCTCCGCTCTTTCATTCAGTAATACCAGACTGCCAGTGTAACCATTTCAACAATTGTCTCATGCAATGGATTTCTTTCATGTCATTAATTAGAAAAAAGAAAATTGTATACCATGGAAAATCATTATAACATGGAAGTTGATACTTACATCCTGTAAAGATCAACTTTGATATGAGAAAGTCCTCTAAATACGTTGCTATTGAGTCATAGAAATCATGAACAACTATCTCTTTGGTAACCCCTTCTTTATTGAGAAAATCAAAATAATTATTTATGGGATCATCATGAAAGAATACCTTAGAAAAAATATAATCTTCCTACTTTGTCGAACATTCTTCATTACAAACATGATATTCATTAGAAGAATGATCTTCAAAATTATTTAAAACAACAGTTGTTAGAAAAACAGGATCGCAGAGCAATAACAATAAACAGAAATGCAAATATAATCACACATACACATTATAAGAGAGACATAGATATATCGTGGTTCACCCAACTTGGGCTATGTCCACACTGAATTTTCCAGTCCTTATTATTATTACCGTCCAACAAGGTGAAGGGATACAACCTGCAGCACAACCGTTGCACTTCCTCTTCTCTGTTTCACAGTCTCTCTCTTGATCTCAGAGATCTTTACAATACATAAAAACTAATACATCATCATCCCTAGCCGTATTACAATGTCTTTTCTTTATAAGGGAAATACAATGGGAAAATACCATGGGATACCCAAAACCATGGGCCCGCAAAACAGCTGGCGAAAACAGCCCCAAAAGTTTCTTCGGGGGCGCTGCCCCCAGACCCCCCAGCCAGGGGGGATGGTCCCCCCTGGAACCCCGTGGGGGAGCGATGCCCCCCCACACCCCCTCGCTGGGGTGACTGTACAGTCCACCTACATATCATATAAAACTGGGGTACAAACACGGCTGATACAATATCATCTATGAGACTATAAGATCTGGCTCCATAACCAACAATAATTTCTCCAACAAAAGGTTGATCTAAAAGAGAAGGATGCCTCTGTATATTTTATACTTCATGAAAGATATCAAACTTTTGTTCTTAAAACGTTGCAAATGAAGAAGCAGAAAAGAAGAAATCGATGCCCTTATCTTCAGCTATAACAACCTCATTTTGTTTAGTGTGTCCTTCAGATTCTAATTCAAAAATGGTAGATACAAGTTTACTAATTTCGGGAGGGTGCTGCTCAATAACTGGTGAAGAAGAAAAATGTGTAATATGCTCTTCTAATTCCTTTCCATCTCCTTCACTGCTTTCCAAAAAATCTGAGTCATATTTTCCATACACCGTTCACTACTGAAAAATTCCATAGGTGTTGATTCAGAATATTGTTGCTCTAAAACATCCGGACACATACCATCAATGGACTGACCTACATAACTGTCAACCTAATCTTCGACACAGTTAACTTGAAAAACATATCCAATAGCTTTATGATTAAAAATATGTTGAAAATTGTTTTGAACAATGGGATGGTCATCAAATAATTTGGGAACAACAATTTCATCCTCTGAAATAGAATCAAGGGCATCTTTAATTCAGATGTCATCAACACTAATTTTAACATTGTCCTGCAAATATTCATCAACTGTATGATTTTCAACGTTTTCTTCAATCGAGATTTGATCTTCACAAGGATTTTCAACAATAAACTCTACATGATAATGATGTCTTGACTCTTGAAGACTGTCAAATATCTCCTGAACTTCATTTTTTTTAAATATTTCTTCTTGAATTTCATCAGTAAGGCTATCTTGATCATTATTGCTAATATGTTTCTTGAATTCAAATTGCTCACAACAGTCCTCTAAAAGGAGATCAGCAAGATAAATCCTCTTACAATATGAATGAAAGACAACATGAAAATCTTTTAATGAAGAGATGCTAGAGACGGGAAGAGACCTATACCACTTCCTCGCATCTCCTTCCAAGGAGTACATAAACATTTTCAACAATACATCCTTGTGATGAATATCGAGCTGGTCCATTTATCGATGAAAATCAATCAAGTGTTGTGCAAATCAATCAAGTCTCCCCATTCATACATAGTAGGCACATTATTTGTAAATCCTGGAATATCAACAAAGATAAAAGGAGCAAACCTCTGTGCCAACATAGCAGCAAAAGTCTTTTATATTATGAAATTGTGAAGTTGCCTCTGGATTTTCAAACATGGAGTCGCCACCAAATCCTTTCCCTCTTACCTTCACTGTCTAGCTGAGTTAAAATATCTTTAATAGAAGCATTAGGTAGGCTTATTAATTTTATTTGAACTTGGTTTTAAACTAAAAATATTAGCTTTAACTTGAACCAAGGGAAACTTATTGAGAAGCTCAATTTTAACCTTTTGGGCAAACAATGAAATAGTGAGAACCTGAGTATCAACTTGAGCTATAGGAGTAAGCCATGAGAAGTATTGTTTTTTTTGTTCTCTTCTGATTTAAATTCTGAATAAGCAGTAGGTGATATTGACTGTGATTGATCAAGAGAAAATAAAGTTGGAGAATATTGTAACCTACGAAAGGAAGAAAAAATTAGTTTTTGTCTGCCCCTTTCAAGATACGATTTAGGTCTGAGACACCTAAATGTAATGGTGAAATGGGCTTTCCTCTTCTTCCAATCTTAAATATTTTAAACCCTGAAAAATAGGCCACAAAGATGAATTCGAATCTTCCAAACCATGACAGCTGTTGCAAAAATGAGAGAGATTTTTTTAAATGAGTCTGTTGTGGAAAAAAATCTCTCTTGGTTTTCTCAAACTCGTTTTCATCACCTCGTAATCCGCACTCAATTTCAATGCCCAAAAGAGGGAAAAACAGAGCAAAACTATGCATTTCTGCCCCAAATGAAATATTCAACTTCTTAAAAATCAACTCTTCTTCCTCTTTAGTTTTGGATGCTGCACCTGAGAATGAAAATAATGAATTCGTTGCCTGTTCAACATTGGAATGATTTCTTGCTCTATCAACATTGGGGTTTTTAAACTTTTCTTGTACATCAACATTCTACAAATCATCCTGTACTACATCCTTCTCTGCATCTCTTTTAAACTTCTTCACAAAGCTAAATTGCTAGGATCGATTAGGGATAAAAACTTCTAGCTTACATGTTCATCAACTCTGGAATTTGAAACCCTTACATTTTCACTCATGGCCATAACAATCCCCAAATTCGTTGATGATAACTACAATTGGTTCATACATGTGTCATAATAGAATAAACAGGTGTCTAGAAACTCCCCTTTCTTCATCAAATGCAATGGCCCCATCCTTCTATCAAAGAACCATGAACCCTCATGATCTTGGATTCCTGCAGCACGCTAGAGTATATGGTCCGGGCCTTGCATTGCGGGAATACCTCAACATGCAATTTTGGCATACAAACTCAAAAATGAAGGTTAAAATTTGGATTTAGCATCAGAATATAGTTGAGTAAGCATTTTGAAGACTTTAAAGAAAAATATAATATTTAATAAGCCACTAAGGATGAAACTAATTAAAACAAAAGAAAACAATACGATAAAAACTAAAAAGAATATCAAATTCATTTATCAAAAACATTTAAAATTTAAAATAAAAATAAAATGAAATATGGAAAGAGGAATAAACATTTGAGAAAAACACACAAATACTGAGGACAATTTCAGTGTTAACATCATGGATGAATAGAACTACATTTTGTTGTACCAGAAAGAAGGGAAAGAGAATAGAAGGAGGCTCAAAAGGCTAAAACACCCCTCATGCTAACTTATCCTGATGGTGATAAAGGCAAAGGACCTATGGAAGAGCCTCCACAGCTGAAGATCTCTGAACAGTATAAAGAATTAATTCAAACTGCCCAACAATCCAAGAAAGAACTAGCACAAATGACCTCAGTGATCCACACCAAAGAAGTCAATCCACCTAGCTTAGTTAGTGATGTACAAGTGATTGTGGTTAGTAATATGTAACATCCTCTCTTGTGGACCCATTTCGAGGAAGGGAACATGATTCCAAATTCTAGGCTTTTATATAAACTCAACCCATTCATTAGATTCATAAAAACAAAATAAATGTGTGCAGATGTAGATCAATTAAACATGCACAGCGGAATAAGAACATCATCCACACACATCCTTCATATGCATTCAGGATATCAATAATGATCATCAAATTAAAACATTGTAGAATTAAATACACATAAGAATATACTCATCTTCGTTGTGTAATTGTCCCAAGCAACTAGCTATGTCGCTGCAATGTTCCACCCAACCATAGGTCTCTTCCCAACCTGTATTATTTCAACACTCAGAGACCACCCCCGAGATGGGCATGATTTCTACAAGGAATAGGGGATATTCCATCTCCTACATAGCCAAGTAATCAATGCATCTTAGCCAAGCCGGTCCACATCTAGGTTTATCAGGCTAAATCAGAACCCTAGATGCTTGCACTCAAGCTCAAGCCAAAACAATGGATTGGGAGAGGGAAATTCGACCACAGGGAAGAAAACGATTTCTCCCACAGATTATGAGCATTCAACATCCAAAATGGTCTCAATGGAACCCTAATTCGATTCCCCTTCTTCCCCACTGGTATACAACACAACAACGCCCTTCTCCCAACTGAGAAACAAAGAAAAACCAGAAAAACGTGGCTGGAAAATGCCCAGGTTGCTCCAAACTCGTGAGAGAGTCAAACTGTTTGATGGATAATGGCTTGGGGAGAAACTCATGGCTCTTTTCTTGCCAAGGAAGCAAAAAAACCATTTTTCCATGCAGGGTGGCTTTCCCATACTCAAAATTGGACAACCATACTTCCCATTCCCCAAGGCATTAACTACCTCAACCAACTCTTGGGAGAATGAATGATTGGGTACAAAAGTCAACATGGGTAGTCGAGGGTTTCATGGGTTCTCTCATTGACACTTGGCTTAAATTGATTGGCTCCAAGGGTTTGAATATTTCCCTCCCAATTCCTTGTAAAATCATGCCCCCACCTCTTGTTGCATTGCATAGCTAGTTGTGGGTATTTTATTAAAATGCATATTTACATGATATTTGAAATTCCAATGTGCCCGGCTAGCACGTAAACCATATGCATCAATAAATCGATGGCGGGGCCTTGACCTTGAGCTCCTCACCACGATTTTATAACAATATTACATCATTTACGATTTTAATGCCATAGGGTCAAAATGGGGACATTACATAATCCAACAAGGAGAAAGAAGCTCATAAATTCTCCCTCTTAGATTCATACTTTCGATATTGATAGTGATAGGGAGGATGAATTAAGTTCTCCTGTACCTATGTTAGAAGAAAAAACTGAAGGTTCACAGGAAGTCTCAGATTTGTTGGACACTATAGCTATGGATGAACTTGATTCAGGTGAAGGTATATCTTAGGTTTCTACTATTCTTGATGCAATAACTGCAGCCACATCACTTCCCTTAGCAGAAGTTTCTCTTGTTATAACTCATGAGGTAACACCACCAACAACCATGTCTCAATTGTTTGATGAATTGTTCACTTCTACACCTCCAGCTTCGACAATTCCACACCCTATTTCCCCATCAACCATTGCAAAAGTCCAGTCTTCGACTGTCCCCCTGCAATCACCTCCATCTCCTTCATTACCCATTGTTACTGATGTTCCAGATCCCTTACCTCCTTCTTCACTTTCAGTTGTAGACACTTAAGATCCACCACATGAAGTTCTTACTTCCATCCCTTCATCAACCTTTGTGCCATCAACTAGTGAAGCTCTCCCTTCTTCCCAATTCTCATCTCATATTGCCACTTCCATTCCTACCCCTATTGTCACCCAGACACCTGCTTTCGTTACAACAACATATGTGACCACATCATCCATTGAAATGGTGTCTACCTTTGAAGATGATATAATTGTTCCTCTGGGGGACTACTTTTACAGTCAGGAAAGCAAGGCAGTTATGAAGAAAGGAAAAAAGAGAATTAGATATAATGGAGGGTTGGAGGCATCCATTCCTGATCAAATAATATGGGCAAAGCAGTCTGATGATGTCCAGGAAGAAGCAGTGGATATAGTTGCAACCTTAGGTGCATTTGCAGGAGAAAATTTTGATTAAGTCAAGACCTTGAATAAGGAAATTGACTTGAAAAAAGAAGAACTAAAAAAGCTTCAAGAGCAATTGGAAACATCCAAGGAAGAGCATGAGGTTTATGTTCATGATCTAAGGAAGATATTTGAAGACAAGTTGGAAGATATGCAGTTGCAGAATGCTTCTCTCCAAGCTAAACTACATGATGCAGAAGAAAAGGATGATGTCAACAAGGAAAGAATTGTTGTACTTAAAAAGAAACTTGAGGATGCAACTGCAAGTGCAGCCTCCTCTGCATTTTCTAGGTTTTCACAGAAAGAGTTCAAGAACCTAGCTAATCAAGTCAACCTAGAGCATCATTAGCTTCTGGCAAAGCTAATTACTACCTTGGGTGAAATTCATGAGACCTACGTTGCCTTTGATAAAATGTAAGGCACCTTGGGCCAGCAAGTAGAGAAAACGAAATAGGATTCTAAAGTGGTAGAAGACATCATTGATTGGCAGAAGTAGATTGAAGAAAAGCCAGCTGATATCCCTAAGTTGGACAGCCTCAAATTCAGAAGGATCAGAATTGTTGTGCGAGCTTGGGAGAATGTTATTGAGATGGTAGAGGATACTATCAATCAGGCTCAAGCCCTTTGCAGAAGAAGATGGTATGCCTCAGAACATCTCATGGAGATACTGGAATTCCCTGCAATGGGGTTCATTGAGGGGGTAGATCCACCAAGATTGATGATTGAGCAGGTCGAAACCCGTTGTGATCAAGTCAAAGAGAAAATCCCGTGGATTGAGCACATCCAAATTTAAGACGTGGATTGGTTGATTAAGCAACCTGTTTCCATGGAGGCCAAGATTTATATGTTTATCTGCACATGGCATAAAATAGACAAAAATGAGATTGAAGGATTAATGTGTGATGCCCAGCTGGGGTTCAAATCTCCTCATTATCCAAATATAGATGAATTGATGGAAGTTTGGGACAAGTGGGAAGATTTCCTCACTAAATAGAATATTCTTATTTTGTAATCCCTGTTTAAGGGGAATTTATCCTTTGTATCATTTTGTAAATTATTATTTAAGGGGTAGATCTCTCTTAGGTAGAGAATGATCATTTTGGGATAGAAATCGACAGAAGAAGACTGGGAATGCTCCGTTTTATGTTGAGCTTGTAATTTCTTAGACTTTCAGTAATACAGTAATGTTATTCTCTTGCATCATCTTTTGTTCATTGATCAAGTTTATTTGATAAATATTGATTTTTACTTCAGACTCTTATCTATGTTGGTTAATATATTTGCAATTATTATTTCATGCAAAGATCTATGATCTGGATTTCTCCTTACGTTTGATCTGAATGTGCATTATGTTTTAATTGAATTTATTCAAATAAAATATTTATCAATTTCTGCAAATGATTCGCAGTGAATTATAATCGATGTTAATTTTTTAATTGACATATCAGTTATAGGTTAATCTTGAATGAGATTAAACACTTAATATTGCATTCAGTTAATTTTTATTGATTGGTTGTAATTTAAGCAGATAATAATTTAATCACCTTTACATTTCTGTCAAGTAGATGAACATACATATCTATCTTCATATCAAATTGATATGCACTTAAACAAGACACCTTTTAGAATAGATCTAACTTAGCTTAGATTTCTCTTTCTAGGTAGATTTGTTTCAAATTGAACACACCTTGTTTTCCTTCATTGGAAGACAGATCCTTTTAGGATCAAAACCATAAGTGCCAGCGGAGGCCTTTGTATCCGTGGGAGATTACTATCCCAAATAGCTCAAGGGTAGGGTAAGACTTTCCTAGGATTATCTAAAGCCTTTGGCTAGGTTTTCTTCCTCTATTGAGAGCTTTGGAACCCATTCCAACACCCTACACACCTGAGGCCTCAACAAATCGAGCTAGAATGAGGGCCAGTAGTAAACTATGCCTAAATAGAATACTCAGAAACCTCCTCCAGCAAGAACATCGTCAATTGTCACTCGTATCCAATCACATGCATCTACATCTGAACAACCAACTGTAGTTCCTGGTACACCTGCAACTGAGTAGGAATATAGAAGGGATATCCTTATCATATCACCTACTAAAGGACCCCTTTGACTTGCAGAATAGGAGATGAAGAAGAGGATCCACAGATTAATACTGTAAGCTATTTCTCTGAACTCCCAATGAATGAAGAAGAAGAAGAACTCGAGACAGTTGTTGACACTATATTTGAAAATACTCAAACCCTAAAAATTTGTCAAAAAAATATCCAAAAGAAGTGAAGTTACTACAAATGGTTGAAATAAAGGGTCATAATACAAAAACAACAAGGAAAAACCCACATATGCAAAGTCCGAAAGTAATTATTGAAGATGTTAAGTCTTGGTCAAGTTTCAACGGTGGATATGACAATAGTAGAGATCAACGGTTGTCATGGTTTCCTGCACCGCCCAAAGGATCATTCGCAAACGTTGGTGAGTGGTTGCGGACTTAATACCACCGAAAATGTGTCATATTCTCATTGATCCGCATCAACGTGATAGTGGTATCACAAACCACTACAACGTCGTGCCGAACCACCAAAGGGTAATACGCGGTGGGCCATAGCACGTGGCAGATGGAGAAGGTGTAAGGAAATACACCACATGTTGATATTAATTGGAGGGACAACATACATTGGGACAAAATTGACAGCCAAGATTCATCCGCATCATGGAAAGTGCGCACTCGATAGAAGAAAGAGTGGATGCGGCAATTAAACAACTCTAACAGGTGTCAGAAAATGGTTGATCTGCACACGGTAAAAATCGGAGAAGAAAACCATTATTGGGATCACGGATACCACCATGGGAAATAAATGGATGCAAGATCTAACAGCTCAAATCAAAAGGCTCGTGATCATAGGTTGGATATAAAGTACATTCGGAAAGCTACCATAAAGTTAATAAAAAAGG
The DNA here is from genome assembly GCA_027924585.1 of Larix kaempferi. Classification (NCBI taxonomy): domain Eukaryota; kingdom Viridiplantae; phylum Streptophyta; class Pinopsida; order Pinales; family Pinaceae; genus Larix; species Larix kaempferi. The sequence goes on along the minus strand of BSBM01000963.1, from coordinate 7,474,317 downwards.
CTTATATAAAACAAAGGGGTTTCAAATAACGACATTTTGTATATGTGTCGCTAACCCTGGGAGCTCTGAAGACTGGTGGAGATCAGCAATTGCGACAGAAGGATAAAGACGTGTCTATACAGGTCACATTGAAATGCGAGTCCTGGTGAAAGAAATGACCAGTTATGATTTACCCACGGCCGACCAATGGAACTATGTGGACAAAAGGACAAGATATTCTGTCCATTCATAGATACATTCAGAATTTTTGTCAGGTGGAAAAAATATGCTTTTATTTTAAATTTGTAATATTGTTTGAAGACAATTATCTATTGTTTAAAGATAGTTATCTTTCAAGTTGAAACATTTTCAGTTATTAGTTAGCAGAAGCAGTTATGTCAAGCTTCTTACGAATTTTGTATAAAAGACAATGAGAGTCATTTTTTAAAGGGTTGGAAAACTCTTTGAGAAACGATTATGTTTTGAAGTCCATTTTTTGATAAATAAAAGGCAGTACAATAAAAATACCTATCTTTTGAGACCAGAGATTCATGTGTTGATCAGTTTTACAGTCTATTTTTCCCTTATCTTTATATGTGCATGTCCACTTTCTTTGTTATATCTTCCATTACGTTCTTCTTCTATATTTAAATGAACGTTTGAAATAAATCAGGATTCATACTGGTTATGCCTCGTTTTATCGCATTTAAATATCCATTGTTTCTCCAAAGTTGACAATGGATTCATCCTAGTTAGATGCCTGTTGTTGATGGACTGTCATTGTTTCTTTCTATGGCACCTGAAAAATCAAATTGACTGTGATATGGTTGCTATCTTGCCTCTGTGGAAATCTGTTTGGTATAAATCTCTTGCTGGCACGTTAAATATTTGAAAATTGACTCCATGCCCAATGTTTCTTGTTTCCTTTTCAACCAAGTAAATCCTTTTGATAAATTTTGAGTGCATTTCTATAGATTTTTAGCCTTTACATATATCTTGTGAGAGAGCCCTCTCTGGTGGAAAAAATGGATAAGTTTTCTACCTAAAGTTAGGTTTGAAATAAGTTACCTTAGGTGTTATTCTTTTACAACCGGGATAAAATCTAAGTGCTAACATTTTGGCATCGTTGCTGGGGAACGAAAGTGAAATTTTCGCTGGGAGAAATGACAGAGAAAGGTCAAATTTCTTGGGCAAGGAAGTTTGAAGAAAGATTGGTTGTAGATATTGCCCTGGCGATGTCACTTGTGAAAAATTTTTAAGTTTTTTTGAAGATATTCAGAAATAGACATTGTGGCTACAAGAAGAAATCCCGGTTTACAGTTCTTCTCAGGCGTGGATAATCTAGAAAAGCTCCTCAAGACGGATAAAGGCAAAGGAAAGACAAAAGAAGGTATTCCTTAGTTTTCAAATATATTCCCTTCTTTTCAAGAAAATCTATTTAAGGAAGAAAATATTGGTTCAAGTGAAAAAATTTTGCTTAGAACTAAATCAGATTCTGATTTGAAAGAAACAAAAGTTGACCCAAAAAGTTTTTGGGACTATTCTTTAAAATCTGTTTGGGAAAACTTACAAAAATCTGAAAGGGCTAGGTCCAGAATATCCAAGGCCCAAAGAATACCTGTGCAAAGTAATAAACAACAGGTAGTAATTGTTACACCTTATAATCCACCACCCGTGGCTGCCAGATTTGCCCCATTGGTTTTGCCCGCTGCTTTACATGATTTGCCCCAAAATTATGGACAGAGAATCGTTACTTTTGATAATGAGGGTAATTATACAGCACAGCAACATGTTGATAACTTTACTGATTTAATTGATTTAGAAGAAGTGGATTATGATGATGCAAAAATGAGGTTGTTTGCCCAAAACTTACGAGGCGAAGTCAAAAAATGGTTCAGAGCTTTAGCTGCAGGATCAATTGCTAATTATGATGCTTTCACAACTCTTTTTATCAAAAGATGGGAAGACCAGAAAAATCCTTCACATATGTTGACACAGTATAACAATTTGAAAAAGGGAGGTTTTGAGTCGGTTCAAGAATTCTCTGCCAGATTTATGAAAGTTTATAACTCTATCCCTACAGATATAAAACCTCCAGTAGGAGCAACCAAGTTACATTATGCAGATGCTCTTGAAGGTGATTTTTCATGCACATTAAGAGAAAGAAGATCTACCACTTTGGCAATAATGATGAAAGATGCGGTAGAAGTTGAAGCTAATATGATGGCTTCTGGAAAGATGAGGCATAGAGATATACATCGAAAGAAAAATAGAGAAGACAATCAAAATGCAGCTTCTTCTTCTTCTTCCACAGATGTAAAATTTGAAGCAATGATGAAAACTATGGAAAAGTTGTTAGATAGGTTAGTGGTGGATAACAAAGCTCCGAATAAAGAACAAACAGAACCTCAAATCAGAAACCCTAATTTTAGGAGACCTTTTGTCCCACCCATAAGGCCAAGAGATCAGAGGAACCCAAGGAATGCAGAAGAAGATCCAATCAGATCTCCTTTCCCTGAAAATTATATTGCTGGAGAAGTTGAAGCTGAGATGCCTGAGAGTGATATTCACCATTGTGGCAGTTTTGATTCAAAAGTGTATCTAACTAAACAGGAGCATGATATGTTCCTTGCAGAAGGGGAATGTTGTAATTTGGAGATAGAAAATGATCAATACCAGATTGGTTACCAAAATTCTATAAACGACTTTCAAAGAAAGATAAATCTGAGAAACAGGGACGTTATAATAGACAACGGAAAAGAGACAATGGGAAAATCAAAAGGATCTACAGATAAATCCTCCACTAGTCAGAATGAACAGAAAACGAAAAGAAAAGAAAACGAGGATGTGCCAAAAGTGATTTCAGATAACAAGAAAGATTCAGTGAAGGAAGGTGATAAAAATTTGGTTCCTTTCAATATACAGAGTGAAATATCGAAAGTCAAGATTTCTGTACCTTTTAATGAGATATTAAAGAATAAGGAATACAAGGAACAAATTTTTAAGATGATGCAAGTAGAAAATCGAGTGGAAATAGATACTTTGGAATTAGATGATGATACTCCTAATATCTGCCTGGGTTCAAGAATGGAAGATAATAGTTTTGGGGAAATTTCTCCTTTCCATGTAGATTTGAACGTTCATGATAAAGTTGTGCATAATTGTATGTTAGACTCAGGAGCTTCTCATAATCTGATGCCGAAACTTGCAGTTGAATTTTTGGGATTGGAAATCACAAGACCATATGATGACCTATTTTCTTTTGATTCAAGGAAAGTCAAATGTTTAGGGTTGATCAAAGATTTGACAGTCAATCTCAGTAAAATACCAGTCAAAGGTATTCTCATGGATGTGGTGGTTGCTGATATTCCAGCAAAATATGGTATGCTTTTGTCTAGATCATGGGCCTCGAATTTAAAAGGAACTTTGTAGATGGATATGTCTTTTGCTACTATTCCAGTGTTGGGGGTACACAGAAGATTATATGCTGAAAAAATGGCTGCTTATTTGGTAAGTGACTTAAAAGAACCCGAAAAGCATGCTATATATGCAGTAGACACAGATTTGGGGTCATGTATTATGTACAATGATGTTGAATCTAAAGAAAAGATTGATTTAATTGAACCGAAAGAAAATGAAAAAGAAAGACTGTTAAGAGAAAAAATTAGAAAAGAAGGAACTTGGACAATACATTTCGATGGAGCTAGGAGCAAAGAAGGAGCTGGTGCGGGAGTATGGATAATCACACCTAATCGAGAATTCTTAATGTTTTCTTATCAATTGAATTTTGAGTGTACAAACAATGTTGCAGAATATGAAGCTTTGATTCAGGGGTTGAATGTATTGAGAGATTTAAAAGCAAAAAGAATTGAAGTGTTTGGAGATTCTGAATTGGTAATAAATCAGATAAAAACTATTTATCAGGGCAAACATCCTAAAATGAGGTCATATAGGAATGAAGTGTGGGATTTATTGGAAAACTTTTTCGATGAACATGATGTTGTTTCAATTCCCAAAGTTAATAACACCGTAGCAGATTCTATGGCCATTACGGGAGCTGCGTTCAAAACCCCTATCTTTTCTAAAAAGAAATATGATATTGAGGTCATACACAGACCATCTATACCAGACAATATCAAACACTGGCAGGTTTTTGAAGATGATCAACAGATTAAATGCTTTTTAGAGATGACAGATGAATTCAATTACAGGTCTATCGATGCAGAAGATGCTGGGGCTGGTCCAGATATAAAAGATTCCCCTGAAGAAATAGAAAAGTTCAAGCAAAGGATTGGAGGTAAGGATATAATTCAACTGAAGAATAATGTTATCCCAAGAGGCTTGATTCCTTTAGAAAAATTGTTTGATAAAAATGATGTGGTGAAAAATCCAAAAGTAGAACCTAAACCTGAGGATGTAAAAGATTACAATTTAGGATCTGAAGAAGATCCCAAATTGGTAAAGCTTTCAAAGAAATTACCAAGAAAGGAAGAGAATAAAAGCGTGGAAGTGATGAAAAGATTTTTAGATGTTTTCGCCTGGAGTTATGAAGACCTGAAAGAATATGATGTTTCTGTTATACAGCATACAATTCCTATCAAACCTAATGAAAAACCTTTTAAGCATAAGTTGAGAAGAATAAATCCCAAGTTGCTTCCAGTGATAGAAAAAGAGGTGAGAAAGCTATTTGATGCTAAGATAATTGTGTCCTTGAGATTTTCTAAGTGGTTGGCTAACCTGGTACCAGTAAGGAAAAAGAATGGCGAAATAAGGTTGTGCGTAGACTTTAGAAATTTGAACAAAGTCTCTTTGAAAGATAATTATCCACTCCCGAAAATGGATCAAATTTTGCAGAAAGTTGTGGGAGCCGAAAGAATTTCTATGTTAGATGGTTTCTCAGGTTACAATCAAATTAAAGTTCACCCAGAAGATCAAGATAAAACTGCTTTTACTACTCCATGGGGAATGTTTATGTATGTCAAAATGCCATTTGGTTTGATGAACGCAGGGGCAACCTTCTAGAGAGCGATGGACATTGCATTTGTGGATGAAAGAGACAAATTTGTGGTAGTATACATGGATGATATCACTGTTTATTCAAAGAATGCTGCTGATCACTGGAAACATCTGGAAAGTGTTTTTCTGAAATGTAGAAGATTTGGGATCTCCTTAAATCCAAAGAAATCTCAGTTTTGCATGGAAGAAGGAAGATTGTTGGGACACATCATGTCAAAAGAAGGCATCAAGATTGACCCGGAAAGAGTATCTACCATACAGAAGGTCAGGATCCTTAGGAGCAAGAAGGAAATTCAATCATTTATTGGAAGGGTAAATTGGTTAAGAAGGTTCATTCCTAGTTTTGCTGAGATTTTGAGAAACATAACTGAAATGCTAAGGAAAGACAAGGAAATTAAATGGACTGAAGAAGCAAGACAATCTTTTGATAATATTAAAAGGGCATTGACTGAAGCACCAGTGTTAATTAGTCCAGATTATTCAAAGGATTTCATTATGTTTACTTATGCATCAGAACACATAGTAGCTGGGGTATTGTTACAAAAGAACCAAGAAGATGTGGAACAACCAATTGCATTTTTCAGTAAGATTATGAGGGATGCATAATTAAAATATAACATCATGGAGAAACAAGCCTATGCTTTAGTGAAAGCATTGAAGGATTTTAGGATATACATATTGCATTCTCATATAATAGCACATGTTCCATCAACAACAGTGAAAGATCTTCTTACCCAGCCAGATCTTGAAGGAAAAAGAGCGAAGTGGATAGCAGTATTATTGGAATATGATCTCGACATTAAACCTACAAAGCTGATAAAAGGCCAAGGTCTGGCTAAAATGATGACAAAAACAAATTGGGATTCTCTAGGTATGAATTTTCTTTTTGAAATTTCAAAAGAAGACATTCCAAATTTACAAGTAATTGAATATTTCTCTTTATCTCCCTGGTACGCAGACATTGTGTATGTTCTGCAAAATCTCCAAGCACCTGCAAATATGGAAAAAACCAGAGCAAGATCAGTAAAGTTGAAAGCAGCCAAGTTCTGCATATTAGATGGGAATTTATTTTGGAAAGATCCAGGAGGTATTCTGTTGAATTATCTGTTAGAAAATGAAGCGCAGCATATTATGGGGGAATTTCATAAAGGCATGTGTGGAGGACATCATTCATGGAAGGCAACAGTGAATAAGATTCTTAGAGTTGGTTTTTATTGGCCCAGCATGTATTTAGATGTATATAAAGAAGTGACCAAATGTCATGAATGTCAAATTTTTGATGGGAAAAGAGAATTATTACCATTTCCTTTGAAACCTATTTCAGTCGAAGCACCTTTTCAATAGTGGGGGTTAGATTTTATTGGCGAAATTAACCCAAATTATCCAGGGCAGCATAAGTGGATTCCGACTGCTACAGATTACTTCACGAAATGGATTGAAGCCATTCCGACAAGAAATGCCACAGAAACAGTGATAATGAACTTTTTAGAAGAAAACATTTTATCTAGGTTTGGTAGTCCTAAAAGGATAGTGACAGATAATGCTCCAGCATTCAAATAAAAAAAGATGATACATTTTTGTCACAAATACCACATACATTTGAATCATTCCATTGCTTATTATCCACAAGGAAATGGGTTGGTCGAATCTTCAAATAAAAGTGTAGTGAGGATCATAAAGAGGTTGCTAGAAGATAACAAGAGGGCTTGGCACACTAAATTAAAATATGCTCTGTGGGCAGATAGAATTAGTACAAAAAGAGCAATTGGCACTTCCCCTTTCCAGTTGGTGTATGGCATAGAGGTAATTTTTCCTGTTTCTTTGGGTTTGCCAGTTATGAAATTGTTACAAGAAGTCGAAGAAGAACCAAATCATATGCAGCGGAGGATAAATCAAATGATAGAATTACATGAAGTTAGAGAAAAGGCATATAACAAAACCCAAATGCATCAGGAGAAAATGAAGAAAACTTTTGACAAAAAGGTTAAAGAAAAGAATTTTCAGATAAATGATTTAGTTTTGAAGTGGGACTCTAGAAATGAAGATCACCATGGGAAGTTTGAGCATTTATGGAAAGGTCCATATATTGTTGTAGGATATCAAGGGGAAAATGCATTTACCCTAAAAAATTGTAATGGAGAATTCTTTCCTGGAGGACCAGTAAATGGTAGACACCTCAAACATTATCTCTCTTAAAAGGACAGAGGTGAAAGAAAATTTTGTACAGTGTAAATATTTTTCAAAAAAAATAAAAAATGGTATGAACCTTGATTTGCAGAAAAGTTTGAATGCATCCCAATGGATCAGGCACTTGGTCTACGATGTTCTTTGCTACCTCACAGGGAGGATAGCATCCCCAGTTGGAGCCAATTGTTGAAACTATATTTGAAAATACTCAAACCCTAAAAATTTGTCAAAAAAATATCCAAAAGAAGTGAAGTTACTACAAATCGGTTGAAATAAAGGGTCATAATACAAAAACAACAAGGAAAAACCCACATATGGAAAGTCCGAAAGTAATTATTGAAGATGTTAAGTCTTGGTCAAGTTTCAATGGTGGAGATGACAATAGTAGAGATCAACGGTTGTCATGGTTTCCCACATCGCCCAAAGGATCGTTCGCAAATGTTGGTGAGTGGTTGCAGACTTAATACCGCCGGAAATGCGTCATATTCTCATTGATCCGCATCAACGTGATAGTGGTATCACAAACCACTACAATGTCGTGCCGAGCCACCAAAGGGTAATACACGGTAGGACATAGCACGTGGCAAATGGAGAAGGCATAAGGGAATATGCCACATGTTGATATTAATTGGAGGGACAACATACATTGGGACAAAATCGACGGCCAAGATTTATCCGCATCATGGAAAGTGCACACTCGATAGAAGAAAGAGCGGTTGCAGCAATTAAACCAATCTAACAAGTGTCAGAAAATGGTTGATCCGCACACAGTAAAAACATTATTGGGATCACGGATACCACCATGGGAAATAAACGGATGCAAGATCTAACGTCTCAAATCAAAAGGCTCATGATCAACGGTTGGATATAAAGTACATTAGGAAAGCTGCCAGAAAGTTAATAAAAAAGGCTTATATAAAACAAAAGGGTTTCAAATAACGACATTTTGTATATGTGTCGCTATCCCTGGGAGCTCTGAAGACTAGTGGAGATCCGCAATTGCGACAGAAGGATAAAGACATGTCTATACAGGTCACGTTGAAATGCAAGTCCTGGTGAAAGAAATGACCAGTTATGATTTACCCACGGCCGACCAATGGAACTATGTGGACAAATATGGAAGGACAAGATCTTCTGTCCATTCATAGATACATTCAGAATTTTTTCCAAGTGGCAAAAATATGCTTTTATTTTAAATTTGTAATATTGTTTGAAGAGAGTTATCTATTGTTTAAAGACAGTTATCTTTCGAGTTAAAACATTTTCAATTATTAGTTAGAAGAAGCAGTTATGTCAAGCTTCTTCCAAATTTTGTATAAAAGACAATGAGAGTCATTTTTGAAAGGGTTGGAAAACTCTTTGAGAGACGATTATGTTTTGAAGTCCATTTTTTGATAAATAAAAGGTAGTACAGTGAAAATACCTATCTTTTGAGACCAGAGATTCATGTGTTGATCAGTTTTAAAGTCTGTTTTTCCCTTATCTTTATATGTGCATGTCCACTTTCTTTGTTATATCTTCCATTATGTTCTTCTTCTATATTTAAATGAACGTTTGAAATAAATCGGGATTCATACTGGTTATGCCTCGTTTTATCACATTTAAATATCCATTATTTCTCCAAAGTTGACAATGGATTCATCCTAGTTAGATGCCTGTTGTTGATGGACTGTCATTGTTTCTTTCTATGGCACCTGAAAAATCAAATTGACTGTGATATGGTTGCTATCTTGCCTCTGTGGAAATCTGTTTGGTATAAATCTCTTGCTGGAACGTTAAATATTTGAAAATTGACTCCATGCCCAATGTTTCTTGTTTCCTTTTCAACCAAGTAAATCCTTTTGATAAATTTTGAGCGTCTTTCTATATATTTTTATCCTTTACATATATCTTGTGAGAGAGCCCTCTCTAGTGGAAAAAATGGATAAGTTTTCAACCTAAAGTTTGGTTTGAAATAAGTTACTTTTGGTGTTATTCTTTTACAACCAAGATAAAATCTAAGTGCTAACAACAATATTCAATGTTCAACACCCTTACACTACTAGATGAAGAGGGCAACCCTCTCAGGAACCTTCACCTTCAACAGTAGTTCCCAACAAAAGTAAAACTATTCCTCAAAAAGATACAGTCATTCCTGAAATGGAGTACAGTTTGGATGAAGATTTGAAAAGAGTCAAAGCAAATATCTCTTTGTTTGAACTTCTTAAAATACCTTCTATGAGGGATTCTCTACCTAAAAGTACGATAATCAAACAACCAAGGGAAACACAAAACAATAACTTAGTCTCTTTTACCAAACTAGACGATCAGAAATCTGGAAGCAAGAGGACACCTCCTTTCTTGCTTACCTTTGAAATATTCAACAAAAATGTACACAATTGCATGATAGATTCAGGTGCCTCTTCCAATGTGATTCCCTTGTCTGTCTGCAGAAAATTAAAGAAATGTGTTGTTGAAATTATTTGCTAATCCCTGGATCCAGCAGACCATAGATATTGTTGTAGCTGACATCGCTGAAGCCTATGGAATGTGGCTGAGAAGATATTGTTTAGAGAAGCTCAATGGCTACTTTGCCACTGATTGGTCTCACCTGTGGCTACCCTACAATGGACAACCAAACAAGATTAAGATCAGTAGGGAACCATTTATGAAGCAAACAGTCACTGACCTTAATGATTCAAGTGAACCTGCTTGTTATTTCAGTTTACATATTGAGCATTTCATATTTGATACCTTCTTTGGGGATCTGCCAGCTGATTCTTCACCAGATGAGAATGTACAAAATGAATCACAGATTACCAATGTTACTTCTGTACCATTCTCTGGAACTATTGTACATAATGTTTATAATGTTAATAGAAATTTTAAGATAGATCCTATTGCATGGACTTTATTCTTTGATGGCTCCAGATCTAAAGATGGAGTTGGTGCAGGTTGTGTCCTTATTGATCCGAAAGGGACTAAAGCCATGATTGCTTGCAGACTTGAGTTTGAATGTACCAATAATGTGGCTAAATATGAGGCCCTGGTGCAGGTACTCAAGAAGGCTATTTGGGTGCACAAGTAATAGAATGTTTTGGAGAATCTGAAATCATAGTTAAACAAGTTAGAAACAAGATATATTGTCTATCTGCACGTTTAACTAATTATAAAAAAAAGGTAAGAGATCTCACTAGCTCTTTCTCTGCTTTCAACATTAAGTCAGTCCCTAGGTCACAAAACTTTGACACCGACCTCTTGGAAAATGCAACATCTAGGCTGATTCCACCAAAAGTCTTGTCACCTAAAACCTTTTCGATAGAACTTATGTACAGGCCTTCCATCCCTGATAATGTAACAAACTGGAAAGTGTTTGATGATGACCAGTAGATACTAGAATTTCTCATAGCCCAAGATACCTTTCAAGACATGGCAATAGATGAGGCTGAGCATGAGAAATCCCTGTCTGATCCTTTCAAGATCATCCCAAAATCAATGATCAACCTAGAGAAGTTTTATGACTTGCAATATAAGTTTAAACAGAAGACCAACTGCAAGACCTAGAGTTCTTCTCTGAACTATGAGCCAGTCAACCTAGGTACTGAACATAATCCCCGATTCATCAACCTTGGGGTTGATTTCTCTGTTCATGAAATAAGAGCTTTTATTAGATTGTGTAAAGATTACAAACATGTTTTTGCATGTACCTATGACGAACTAAAGACCTTTGACACTAGCATTATGCATCATAACATACCGATGAAGCCAGAAGTGAAACCTTACGAACAAAAACTAAGGAAGATGCATCCCAGTTTGGAACCCTCTATAAAGAAAGAACTTGAGAAGTTACTGACAACTCGAATGATATTCCCTGTCAGACACACACAATGGATATCTAACTTAGTACATGTTCGGAAGAAGAATAGGGAAATCAGACTTTGTGTCGATTTCAAAAATTTGAACAGAGCTTCCGAAAAAGATAACTACCCTGTTGCTCCCATGGAGCAGATTCTACAAAAGGTAGTAGGGTCAGAGATGTTCTCTCTCCTAGATGTTTTTTCGGGATACAACCAAGTTATGGTTCCCCCTGATGACCAACTGAAAACAAATTTCAGAACCCCTTGGGGTACCTTCTCCTACAGGAGAATACACAATTCTATCATAGTATATTTAGATGATATCACTATCTATTCAAAAAAACAACATGAAGATTTGTCTACTTTGAAACAAGTGTTTGAACGCTGCAGGAAGTACGGAATCTCGATGAACCCTAAGAAGTCCATATTCGCAGTAACAGAAGGTAATCTCCTGGGTTTCATTATTTCTAAGGAAGGTATGATTATTGATCCTGAATGCACAGAAGCTATTTCAAAGATTGGTTTGCTTGGTTTGTGCAAAGCCATGCAATCATTCCTCGGTAAGATCAATTTTGTACGTAGTTTTGTTCCAAATTTTGCACAAATTGTTAATCCATTGCAGCAGTTAGTTAAAAAAGATGTACAATTTAGCTGGTCTAAGGAAAAAAAGGATGCATTTGTTGAAATTCAGAGGGCCATTGCAGAATCCCCAGCTCTGATGTCCCCTTATTTCAACAAGTATTTTATTCTGTATACCTTTGCTACTGATTTTTCTTATGCAGTTGTCTTGACACATAAGCATGATAATGATGTTGAGATTCCAATTTCGTTCATGAACTCAATGTTTAAGGGAGAAGAACTTAACTACTGTCAAATTGATAATCAGTCTTATGTGGTCTATAAGTCTGTAAAACATTACAGACCGTACTTATTGAAATCTCGATCTAAGGTTATCGTGCCTTATACAACCATAAAAAATGTGCTAGTTCAGAAAGAACTACGTGAGAAAAGATCCCATTGGATGACAGCTTTGCAGGATTATGACCTGGAAATTAGACCAGCGAATATTGTAAAAGGACAAGGTTTGTGCCTGCTCACCACTCAGTCAAATGATCCTGTACAGCAGGAGACTGAATGGGAGCAGGAGGGAAATTTTCCTATAGGTTATGTTAACACCATAGAAACTCCAACATCTGAATGGTACAATCATATCATGTTTTTCTAAACCATGGGTTTGCTCCTGAAACCCTTGACTTCAAAAAACCTAGAGCTTTAAGATTAAAGGTTGCTCCATATCAATTATTAATGGAGTTTTGTTTAGAAAAAATTACGATGGAGTTTTCCTTAGATGTTTGGAGAAAACTGAAATTGATGACATTCTTTTACAATTTCATGTAGGTCTTGCTGGAGGCCATTTTTCAAGTGAAACCATAGCCCAAAATATTCGCAAAGATGGATATTATTGGCCTACTCTATTTAAGGATTCCTATGCTCATGTCAGAAGGTGTGAACCATGTCAGAAGTGTGCAGTGAAATTCAAAAAACCTGATTTTCCTCTGCAGCCAATGACAATTCAGTTCCCATTTCGGCAATGGGGACTGGATTTTGTTGGACCAATTAATCCTGTTTCCTCCATGAAACATAGGTATATCCTGACAGCAATGGACTACTTTACCAGATGGGTAGAGGCAGTTCCTCTCAGGAAATGTAACACAAGCCAAGTCATTTCCTTCCTCGACAGCCAGATAGTTACAAGGTTTGGTGCTCCTGAGTATCTTGTCTTTGACAATGCATCCTACTTTTCCTCATTTGATCTCACATAGTATGCCCTTGAAAAAGGGATCAAACTAAAATTTTCTGCCAATTATTATCCATAGGATAATGGGCTTACTGAATCTTCTAACAAGAACCTGATAAATATTTTGAAGAACCTGATAAATAGTTTGGAGATTGGTATGCAAGGGAATCTTTCTCCTATGTCAGGATTTGGGGAAGCAGTGCTGTTCACCTACTGCCTAGAATTGTTCCAGATAGCTTGCTGATTGAAGAAGTATCCTATCAGACTGTTATAGAATGGGTTTACCTCAAACTTGCAGGTCCTAAGATGAGAGGATGGCCCAAATCCCCCTTGAACGTTGGACCTTTTGCTATCCCTACTTCCATTTGGGCTCAAGTATTAGGTAACAAGATTGCTTCTTTGAAACTAGGATATGCTCCAAAAAGAAGACATGATCCCAAAAAATTCCTAGATGCTCATTTCAAGCACAATCATATGAAGATGAGATATGAACATGAATATCTCCCAGATGACTGCATCTACTTGGGAGTTAATACTTTTTTTCTGAAGTCCTGGAAAAGGCTAAAAGCAGGGATGAACATAACCAGAATTTGCTGTACCAGAAAGAGCTAAAAGATAAGGTTTTCAGCTATAGGAAAATCAAATTTGATTTGATGGAGAAGTTATGAAGGGAAAGAGAAGAGAAGGAGGCTCAAAAGTATAAAACCCCCCTCATGCTAACTTATCCTGATGGTGATAAAGGAAAAGGACCTATGGAAGATCCTCCACAACTGAAGATTTCTGAATAGTATAAAAAATTAATTCAAACTGCCTAGCGAGCCAAGAAAGAACTAGCACAAATGACCTCAGTGCTCCACACCAAAGAAGTCAATCCACCTAGCTCAGTTAGTGATGTACAGGTGATTGTGGTTAGTAATCCATTAAAGAGACAAAAGCTCATAACTGCTCCCTCTCAGATTCCCACTTTGATATTGATAGTGATAGGGAGGATGAAGTAAGTTCTCCTGTACCTATGTTAGAAGAAATCACTGAAGGTTCACAATCAGTCTCATATTTGATGGACACTATAGCTATGGATGAACCTGATTCAGGTGAAGGTATATCTCAGGTTTCTACTGTTCTTGATGCAATAACTACAGTCACATCACTTCCCTCAACAAAAGTTTATCTTGTTATAACTCCTGAGGTAACACCACCAACAACCATGTCTCAGTTGTTTGATGCATTGTTCACTTCTACACCTCCAACTTCGACAATTCCACTCCCTATTTCCCCATCAACCATTGCAGATTTCCAGTCTTTGACTGTCCCCCTGCAATCACCTCCATCTCCTTCATTACCCTCTGCTACTGAAGTTCCATATCCCGTACCTCCTTCTTCATCTTCAATTGTAGACACTCAAGATCCACCACATGAAGTTTTTACTTCCATCCCTTCATCAACCTCAGTGCCATCAACTAGTGAAGCTATCCCTTCTTCCCAAGTCTCATCTCATATTGCCACTTCCATTCCTACCCCTATTGTCACCCAAACGCCCCCTTTGGTTACAACAACACATGTGACCACATCATCCACTGATATGGTGGCTACCTTTGAAGATGATATAATTGTTCCTCTGGGGGACTACTTTTAGAGTCAGGCAACCAAGGCACTTATGAAGAAAGGAAAAATGAAAAGTAGAGATCATGGAGGGTTGGAGGCATCCATTCCTGATCAAATAATATGGGAAAAGAGTCTGATTATGTAGAGGAAGAAGTAGTGGATACAACTACAGCCTTAGATGCATTTGCAGGAGCAAATTTTGATTTAGGAAAGACCTTGAATAAGGAAATTGACTTGAAAAAAAAAGAACTTAAAAAACTTCAAGAGAAATTGGGAACAACCAAGGAAGACCATGAGGTTTATGTTCAGGATCTAAGGAAGATATTTGAAGACAAGTTGGAAGATCTACAGTTGTAGAATGCTTCTCTCCAAGCTAAACTACTTGATGCAGAAGCAGAGGATGATGTCAATAAGGAAATAATTGTTATACTTAAAAAGAAACTTCAGGATGAAACTACAAGTGCATCCTCCTCTGCGTGTTCTAGGTTTTCACAGAAAGAGTTCAAGGACCTAGCTAATCAAGTCAACCTGCAGCATCATCGGCTTCTGGATAAGCTATTTACTACCTTGGGTGAAATTCATGAGACCTACATTTCCTTTGATAAAATGTTTGGCACCTTGGGCTAGCAAGTAGAGAAAATGAAGCAGGCTTCTAAAGCTGTAGAAGACATCATTGATTGGTAGAAGTATATTTGAAGAAAAGCCAGCTGATATCCCTGAGTTGGATAGCCTCAAATCTAGAAGGATCAAAACTGTTGTGCGAGCTTGGGAGAATGTTATTGAGACGGTAGAGGATACTATCAATCAAGCTCAAGCCCTTTGCAGAAGAAGATGGTATGCCTCAGAAAATATCATTGAGATACTGGCATTCCCTGTAATGGGACTCATAGAGGGGGTAGATCCGCCAATATTGATTATTGAGCAGGTCGAAACCCGTTGTGATCAAGTTAAAGAGAAAATCCTGCGGATTGAGCACATCCAAATTGAAGACGTGGATTGGTTGATTAAGCAACCTGTTTCCATGGAGGCCAATATCTATATGTTTATCCACACGTGGCATAAAATAGCCAAAAATGAGATTGAAGGATTCATGTGTGATGACCAACTAGGGCTCGAATCTCCTCATTTTCTAGATATAGATGAATTGATGGAAGTTTGGGACAAGTGGGAAGATTTCCTCACTAAATAGAATATTCTGATTTTGTAATCCTTGTTTAAAGGGAATTTATCTTTTGTATCATTTTGTAAATTATTATTTAATGGGTAGATCTCTCTTAGGCATAGGATGATCATTTTGGGGTAGAAATCGATAGAAGAAGACTGGGGATGCTCTATTTTATGTTGAGCTTGTAGTTTATTACAAACTTTCATTAATATAGTAATGTTATTATCTTGCATCATCTTTTGTTCATTGATCAAGTTTATTTGATAAATATTGATTTTTACTTCAGACTGTTATCTATGCTGTTTAATCCATTTGCAATTATTATTTCATGCAGAGAGCTATGATCTAGATTTCTCCTTACGTTTGATCTGTGCGTGCATTATGTTTTAATTGAATTTCTTCAACTAAAATATTTATTGATGTTTGCAAATGATTCGCAATGAATTATAATCTATGTTAATTTTTTATTTGACATATCAGTTACAGGTTAATCTTGAAAGAGCTTAAACACTTAATATTGCATTCAGTTAATTTTTATTGATTGGTTGTAATTTAAGCAGATAAGAATTTAATCACGTTTACATTTCTGTCAAGTGGATGAACATACTTATCTATCTTCATATCAAATTGATCTGCACTTACATAAGACACCTTTTAGACTAGGTCTAACTTAGCTTAGATTTCCCTTTCTAGGTAGATTTGTTTCAAACTAAGCACACCTTGTTTTCCTACATTGGAAGACATATCCTTTTAGGATCAAAACCATAAGTGCAGGCGGAGGCCTTTGTATCCGTGGGAGATTACTATCCCAAATAGCTCGAGGATAGGGTAATACTTGCGCAGGATTATCTGAAGCCTTTGGCTCGGTTGCCTTCCTCTATTGAGAGATTTGGAACCCATTCCAGCACCCTACACACTCGAGGCCTCAACAAATGGAGCTAGAAGGAGGGCCAGTAGTAAACTATGCCTAAACTAAATACTCAGAAACCACCTCCAGCAAGAACATCGTCGGTTGTCACTCGTATCCAATCACATGCATCTACATCTGAAGAACCAATTGTAGTTCCTAGTACACCTGCAACTGAGCAGGAAGATATAAGGGATATCCTTATCATATCACCTACTAGAGGACCCCTTTCACTTGAACAAATACCTAAAAGTTCTAATGATAGTGTTTCTAGAACACAAGAAAGAATTGCTGAACAACGAAACAGAACAATAACAACAATTCAACAGAACACAATTTTGCAGACTGATAACCAAGAAGGTCAACATACAGCTGACCAAAGCACAGAGAATCAAGATACAGCTGATCATCCAAGATCCCCTGAATACAACCTTGATTCACTCTTTCAAGCAGTATCACAAGATCAACCTAACGTTGCAATTGGTGGACCACCACCCACTCCTCCTTCATCATCGTCCTCCTCATCTAAAAGTGAACACTCTTCTAGTTATTCATCTGAGGAAGAGGAAGAACAACCAATGTTTGAAGAAGGCCATAACAGACCTTGGCTTGACCAAGATGCTATATTTATACTTGGGGATCAACATAGATTGCCTAAAAACCCTGAGAAATGACTTCCTAAGTTCAATCCAGATAATAAATCGCCTGCATTAGATCACATCAAAACCTTTATGTAGGCCATTAGACTTAGGAGTGTTGTCCATGAAGATGTGGTTTGCAAACTATTCCCTTATACATTTGAAGGAAAGGCATCCACATTGTACTTTTCCTTAGAGTCCAGATCCATAACTTCTTGAGATGAGTTTGAAAAACTGTTTATCCATAAGTCTGGGGATGACAAAACCCCACAAGATCTAGTCTCAGAATTGTCTTCCATGAAGATGGGAGGTAAAGAAAAGGTCAAATACTATAATCAAAGATTTTCTTATCTAAAAAATAGGATCCCTGCCACTGTTCTTCCTGTAGAAGAACTGTTGGTTTCTTATTATGAAAAAGGCCTATCTGTACCCATTGCAATGTGGGTCAAAAGAGCACATAAAGGCAACTTGTTTGACGCTTATGCTGAAGCCATTCACGTTGAAAAGGATATCTATTGTATAAAAGATAATCCTGATGCTTTAGAAGAACAACCTTCCACATCCATAAAGAGAACTGATAATGCTCCCAAGCCCACTACCCAAAACAAAGATGTTTTTGAAATGACTCATATCAAAAAGTTTATCGAGAAAATATCAAATGAGATGGTTGATTTAAAAAAGAATAACAATGAAAATCAACATAATAACAGAGGTTTTACAAGGCCACCTTTCAGGAGACCTTATTAACCTCCCCCAAATCCACCACCTCCTAATCCTAATGAAGGACTAACATATGAAGAAATTTATTCTATATTCAAAGCTCTGGCCATAGAATCACAAAATGTCCCTAAACCCTCTGATGATCAGACAAACCAAGATCCACAGTTACCAGAAGAAGGAGATGAAGAAGAGGATCCACAGATTAATATTGTAATCTATTTCTCGGAACTCCCAATGAATGAAGAAGAAGAAGAACTCGAGAAAGTATTCAATGTTCAACACCCTTACAATACTAGATCAAGAGTACAACCCTATCAGGGACCTTCATTTTCAACAACACTTCCCAACAAAAGTAAAACTGTTCCTAAAAAAGATACAATCATTCCTGAAATGGAGTACAGTTTGGATGAAGATTTGAAAAGAGTCAAAGAAAATATCTCTTTGTTTGAAATTCTTAAAATACCTTCTATGAAGGATTCTCTACCTAAAATTATGATAATCAAACAACCAAGGGAAACACAAAACAATAACTTAACTCTTTTACCAAACCAGACGATCAAAAATTTGGAAGCAAGATGACACCTCCTTTCTTGCTTACCTTTGAAATATTCAACATAAATGTACACAATTGCATTATAGATTCAGGTGCCTCTTCCAATGTGATTCCCTTGTCTGTCTGTAGAAAATTAAATGCAACTTGGGAGCCCTGTCCTACTCAGATTATCCATCTTGACAGATCTAAAGTGAGAGTAGTGGGGAGATTAAGAAATGTGTTGTTGACATTATTTGTTGATCCCCGGATCCACAAGACCATAGATATTGTTGTAGCTGACATCCCTGAATCCTATGGAATGTGGATGAGCAAGGATTGGTCAAAGAAGCTCAAGGGCTACTTTGCCACAGATTGGTGTCACCTGTGGCTACCCTACAATGGACAACCAAACAATATTAAGATCAATAGGGAACCATTTATGAAGCAAACAGTCACTGACCTTAATGATTCAAGTGAACCTCCTTGTTATTTCAGTTCACATATTGAGCATTTCACATTTGATACCTTATTTGGGGATCTGCTAGATGATTCTTCACCAGATGAGAATGTACAAAATGAATCACAGATTACCAATGTTACTTCTGTACCATTCTCTGGAACTATTGTACATAATGTTTATAATGTTAATACCAATTTTAGGATAGGTCCTATTGCATGGACTTTATTCTTTGATGGCTCCAGATCTAAAGATGGATCTGGTGCAGGTTGTGTCCTTATTGATCCAAAAGGGAATAAAACCATGATTGCTTGTAGACTTGAAGTTCGAATGTACCAATAATGTAGCTCAATATGAGTCCCTGGCGCAAGTACTCAAGCAGGCTATTGATTTGGGTGCACAAGTAATAGAATGTTTTGGAGATTCTGAAATCATAGTTAAACAGGTTAGAAACAGGATGCATTGTCTGTCTCCACGTTGAACTAATTATCAGAAAATGGTAAGAGATGTCACTAACTCTTTCTCTACATTCAACATTAAGTCAATCCCCAGGTCACAGAACTTTGATGCCGACCTCTTGGAAAATACAACATCTAGGCTGATTCCACCAGAAGTCTTGTCCCCTGAAATATTTTTGATAGAAATTATGTACAGTCCTTCCATCCCTGATAATGTAACAAACTCCAAAGTGTTTGATGATTACCAGCAGATACTAGAATTTCTCACAGCCCGGGATACCTTTCAAGACATGGCAATAGATGAGGATGAGCATGTGAAATCCCTGTCTGATCCTTCTAACATCATCCCAAAATCAGTGATCAACCTAGAGAAGTTTTATGACTTGCAAGATAAGTTAAAAAAAAAGACCAACTGCAAGACCTAGATTTCTTCTCTGAACTATGAGCCAGTCAACCTAGGTACTGAACAGAATCCCGAATTCATCAACCTTGGGGTTGATTGCTCTGTTGAAGAAAGAAGAGCTTTTATTAGATTGTGTAAAGAGTACAAAGATGTTTTTGCATGGACCTATGATGAAATAAAGACCTTTGACACTAGCATTATGCATCATAACATACCGATGAAACCAGAAGAAAAACCTTACCAACAGAAACTAAGGAAGATGCATCCCAAATTGGAACCCTTGTAAAGAAAGAACTTGAGAAGTTACTGATAGCTCGAATCATATTCCCTTCCAGACACACACAATGGATAGCTAACTTATTACCTATTCAGAAGAAGAATGGGGAAATCAGACTTTGTGTCAATTTCAGAAATTTGAGCAGGGCTTCCAAAAAGTATAACTACCCTGTTCGTCCCATGGAGCATATTTTACAAAAGGTAGCAGGGTCAAAGATGTTCTCTCTCCTGGATGTTTTTTCAGGATACAACCAAGTTATGGTTTCCCCTGATGAAAAACTGAAAAAAACTTTCAAAACCCCTTGGGGTACCTTCACCTACAGGCGAATGCCTTTCGGGATGTTAAATGCACGAGCCACATTCTAGAGAGCTATGGATATAGCTTTCAGAGGTTTGATGCACAATTTTTTCATATTATATTTAGATGATATCACTATCTATTCAAAAAAATGACATGAACATTTGTCTGCTTTGAAACAGGTGTTTAAACACTGCAGGAATTATGAAATCTCGATGAACCCTAAGAAGTCCATATTCGCAGTAACGGAAGGTAAGCTCCCGGGTTTCATTGTTTCTAAGGAAGGTATGATTATTGATCCTGAACGCACTGAAGCTATTTCAAAGATCGGTTTTCCTGTTTTGCGCAAAGCCATGCAATCATTCCTCGGTAAGATCAATTTTGTACATAGGTTTAGTCCAAATTTTGCACAAATTGTTAAGACATTGTAGCAGTTAGTTTAAAAAGATGTACAATTTAGCTAGTCTCAGGAACAAAAGGATGCATTTGTCGAAATTCGAAGGGCCATTGCAGAAGCCCCTACTCTAATGTCCCCTGATTTCAAGAAGGATTTTATTCCGTATACCTTTGCTACTGGTTTTTCTTATGCAGTTGTCTTGACGCAGAAGCATGATAATGATGTTGAGATTCCAATTTCGTTCATGAACTCAATGTTTGAGGGAGCAGAACTTAACTACTGTCAAATTGACAAGCAGGATTATGCGGTCTATAAGTCCGTAAAACATTATAGATCGTACTTATTGAAATCTCGAACTAAAGTTATCGTGCCTTATACAACCATAAAAAATGTGCTAGTTCAGAAAGAACTACGTGAGAAAAGATCCCATTGGATGACAACTCTGCAGGAATATGACTTGGAAATCAGACTAGGGAAAATTGTAAAAGGACAAGGTTTGTGCCTGCTCACTGCTCAGTCAAATGATCCTGTACAGCAACAGATTGAATGGGAGCAGGAGGGAAATGTTCTTACAGGTTCTGTTAATGCCATAGAAACTCCAACATCTGAATTGTATGATCATATCAAGTTTTTTCTAAACCATGGGTTTGCTCCTGAAACCCTTGACTTAAAAAAAAACAGAGATTTAAGATTAAAGGTTGCTCCATATCAATTTATTAATGGAGTTTTTTTTAGAAAAAATTACGATGGAGTTTTCCTTAGATGTTTGGAGAAAAATGAAACTGATGACATTCTTTTACAATTTCATGCAGGACCTGCTGGAGGCCATTTTACAGGTGAAACCACAACCCAAAATATTCTCAGAGATGGATATTATTGGCCTACTATGTTTAAGGATTCCTATGCTCATGTCAGAAAGTGTGAACCATGTCAGAAGTGTGTAGTGAAATTCAAGAAACCTATTTTTCCTCTACAGCTAGTGACAGTTCAATTCCAATTTCAGCAATGGGGACTAGGTTTTGTTGGAGCAATTAATATTGTTTCCTCCCTACAACATAGGTATATCCTAACAACAACAGACTACTTTACCAGATGGGTAGAGGCAGTTCCTCTCAGGCAATGTAACAAAAACCAAGTCATTTCCTTCCTCGACTGCTAGATAGTTACGAGGTTTGGTGCTCCTGAGTATCTTGTCTTTGATAATGCATCCTACTTTTCCTCAATTGATCTCACATAGTATTTCCTTGAAAAAGGGATCAAACTAAAATTTTCTGCCAATTATTATCCACAGGGTAATGGGCTTAATGAATCTTCTAACAAGAACCTGATAAATATTTTGAAGAAGACAGTAGCCTCCCATCACAAAGATTGGCACACACAGCTTTGCAATTCTCTTTGGGCAAGCCGAGTTACCCCAAAGGAATCTATTGGAAACTCTCCCTATTTTCTAGTTTATGGAAAGGAAGCCATCCTACCATTTAACCTTACCATTCCCTCATTACAACTAGCCCAATCCATTCAAGAAGATGATTCCTCTCCTCTTCAGTAGAGAATTGATACCTTGCTTAAGTTGGAGGAAGACAGGGAAAAGCCTAAGAACAAACTGTATCAACATCAACAAATGGTTAAAAGATGGTTCGATGAGAAATCCTCCTCTGATAGAGAGTTTTCAGTAGGAGATTTGGTATTGAGATGGGATAAACAACATAAGGACAAAAATGAATACACCAAATTTCAATGCCTTTGGCTAGGACCTTTCATTGTTACAGAAAATATTGGTCCTAGTGTTGTTCGGTTGCAGACACTGGAGGGATTCATTGACACTTATCCAGTGAATGTTTCTATGCTCAAAAAGTATTTTGTTTGAACAATTTGACAGTTTTGTACATAAGTTTTGTGTGTTTGCTTTCTTTTGATTTGATTGCTTTTCCCTTTTATATTATTTTTTGTTTTGATGATTCCCACATACATTTGGAAATGGTTGATCGATCAGTTTGTCTCAAGATTGACACAGTCTGAAAGTTCTCAGAATGCATGATCAGTTTTAGCTTTGCTCGACCTATGATAGAACTTGTTTTTATACAGGATATACAATCAATAACTACAGAGCCTTGATTGATACTTTCCCACCTTGATCCATCTTTACATATGTTTTATTTGTTTAATTGAGGTATGGGGAATGACTGGTGTTCTTATCTTATGCCTCATTGGTGAAGCAACATATCTTAATAACCTGGTTAGCTTTATCTACTCTGGATCCTATTAAAGTCACTTTGATATTAATGTTCTGAATAATGGTAGATTACAAGATGGGGGGTCTTATCATAAGCCATCCCATTAGGTTCATAGGTGCTTAGTGGAATGACAGCTTCACATCAAGCAACCAAACTTGGGAGATGAATTTTAGTTTCTGCTGAAAGGTGGAAGATCCTATCACATGTCGGTCCATTCATGATCTGCAAAGCATTGGTGAGTAACACTACTTTTATATGGTTACCAAGCCATGCTAGTGTCTTGTAATTTACACTCTAATAAATCTTTGTTTTCTTTTATAAGACACTTGTTGTATATGAGGACAGGGGGGTCTTATCAGAAGCCATCCCTACCATGATCATGGGTTTTATTTTTGACTGAAATTATCATTATGTGGTGACCAAGCCATGATAGTTGCTTTCAGTGTCACAGCTGGAAGACAAGGAGTCTCCTTACCGATCTAGCTTGTTCAGTTTCCAAATCAAGTTTGTGAATGGCATTGCTAACATCTGATTACCAAGTCAAGGTATTGGTCTTGTATCAAAAAAGTCTTATGCAAAGTTGTTTATTTTGTTTCAAAAGAAAAGAGAAACATAAAAAAAAAGAGAACAAGAGAAAAGAAATGTATATATTGCCAAAAATTATTTGTATATAAATAAAGCAATTAATAAAATCGAGGTGGTCTATAATTTGTATATCCAGAGTTGTTTTAAGTTTTCCTCCAGGTTCAACTCAAGATGGATTCCCATGATTGCATAATGGTAATGAATTCTTGTTATTTCTTACACCTCCTTATCTAATTTGTATCATTTTTAATGATTAAGAGATGGGGGTATATCAATCATATGCTTAACTCTTCTCGTTGCTTGTATTTCTTTATGAACATCTTCTAAATTTTGGGTTGAAATATTGGTAGACTGACATGCTTTCTTTAACTAAGGTTTATTCATAGAGATAACTGGTTCGTCCCAGTTAGTTGCCATTTGTTGTAGGTACAACAGATCCCATGTTCTAATGGAACACGGGAGCCCCAATATTTTTTCACTACAAAGGTAATGGTTTAAATTCCTCTGTCATTATGGGGCTTATCATCTTTATTATGATTTCATACCTTTGCATTGTTTTGATTGAAATTAGAGTTTTCCCTTTGAAAGTTCTTAGTTTTTTCACTATTTTTCTGAAGTTGCGGGAAGCCTTGAATTCTTTCAAAAGGTCATCTTTAAGCCCGCAATCCTGCAATTGTATATTGTGGGGGATTTATTTTTCTTTTCGAAATTTTTTACATCCCGCAAATTGTGGATTGCAGGAAGACCATATAAATATGTTTGTTGAAATTTTCATTCCGCAACCTGTAACCCGCAATTGCGAATTGTGGATTGCAGATTGCGGAAAGTAGTTTGAATAATAAAACACGTCATGTGTTTCTGCAACCCGCAACCTACAAATTGCTGATTGCGGAAAGGTGATTCTATATAAAAAGGTTGTTTGTGTTCCCAGAACTCGCAACCCGCAATTGTGGATTGCGGGGAGTTGCTAAATAAAATTTTCAAACTTTGCAATCCCGCAATCCCCAACCCGGAAATTGCGGATTGCAGATTGTGGAATGATCTTTTGATTCAATAAACACAGTTTCGATGCGGCAACCCGCAACCCACAATTGCGGATTGCGGATTGCGGGAAGGATTTGCATACCTGCGAATTTGTCTCCCGCAATTTATCCCCCACAAATCTCAACAACTGATCTCAGTCATTCATTGGTTTTGATCCGACGGCTCAGATTTTACCCGTCTTCACTATCAAATAGGTCATTTTTCTAATTTTTCGCTATCATTTTCAATTTGGAAAATTACCCTACTGCTTGAATTTTACTGTGAGTATTTTCCAAAGGTTCTTGCCCGCCATTCTCAGCTGAAGCAGGTTGGTTTTCTCTATTCCTTTTTCAGTTATTTACAATTTTTTATCATTTTGGATTGTTTTTTATTGTTGTTTATTTATTTGTCAGATTTCTCCACTCTGCAAGCATGTCATGCAACACACGCTCTAAGACTACCCAGATAGATCAATTGAACAAGGACCCAAATTTTGGCATCTTCTCAAACACCAGTAGAGAAATTACTGAAACCTACCAAGTGGACTAGTCTAAAATCTATTCAATATTTGACAATGATGACCTATTCGACATTAAGAATGACTGTCAAGCCTATGAGAGAATTAGGAACTCTAAATTTCATGTAATTGTTTCCAGATCAACCATCTTACCTTATATTGATGTAGTTAACGGGATAGTACATCATACCATCCCCAAAGACCGCCCATTCAATGATAGCACGGGTTCACAGTTAACCACTTTCTGTCTTGAGGTATTTACAAGGGAATTTTCCTTTAGACCACCCGTGCAGATCCTTAACGTTGCATTCCTGGATTCTGCAAACACTAGGTTCAATTTTAATAAAATGACCAAATCCTGGATGCATAAACCAACCAACTTTATGCACAGGCCTGATAACTTATACCCAATATCATGGTTTAAAGAACCCTACTCGTTATTGGCAGCTATGATTTCTCGGCTGTATGGCCTTCCTAATTCCTCAATATTTAAATCCTAGTGGGCTCCTGTGGCTCATCATGTCTTGACTATAGGTGAATCTTTTCCTTGGGCTTCTATTTTGTCTTTTGAGCTTAAAACCGCAATTGAAATGTATCAGAAGTCCCCTGCTACATAGAAACCCTCTTTCTTTCTTTCAACCTATGTGATGGATGTGTTCTGTGTTGAATTTCAATATCCAAACATGGGATGGAATTGGACCCCCGCTGCCCCTCCTGTTCACATATATCATTCTTCACTATGGGAGGATAACTATGTGCCTCTATTATATGAGATTTGTGATCATTTCCTGGGTACCATCTATCTCAAGATATTTAAGGAAGATGCACCAGCTTTCTCAACTGATGCCAAGCTTTTCATTGCCACAATTAGAGATCGGTATGTGGGGGAATCTTTCTGTTATGTCAGGATTTGGGGAAGTGGTACTGTTCACCTACTGCCTAGAATTGTTCTAGATAGGTTGTTGATTGAAGAAGTATGTTATAGCTTGAAATGACACCTCTCCGTCCGTGACGACACTTGCTTCCCTTGGTCGCATGACGACACTTCTTGAGAACAAGTTCAGTCACACAACAGGACATTTGTGGATGGAGGAGTCATTTGGGACATTAAAAATGGTTGAAATTACCTCATTCTTGATCCATTTGATGTATATGACCCTTAGGAACATTTTTCCAGACCAAACCATCTCCTGAAAATGAGCAGAAAAGCCTGTTTTTGGCCATTTTTCAATATGAGCGCGACTCCACGGTTGAAATAGTAGCGTGTGTACGCGACTTTGTCTCATTTAAAGTAGCACCCATTGCCATGTGTACGTGACTTTGTCTACTATAGAGTAGCGTACACCCCTGTTTTGGTCAAAATTTCGAAATTCGAGTAAGTTAATATGGTTGGGAAACCTCTTGAGCGGTTGTAACTTCTTTTCCTCTTCCTCATTGACTATATAAGGAGGGTAGAAGGGTCATGTGAAGGGACTAAGCCCAATTACAAAGTTATGCTCGAGGAATGGAGACCCTTATCCCCCTCTCTTGTGCTTCAATTTCGGTAAACCCTAGCACAATTGATTAGAGGCTGAATCCTTGGAGAACAGAAGCAGGAGACCTTGAATCTAGGTTTCGTGAAGTGCCAAGTTTGAAGGAAGGTATAACTTTATGTACTTGCTTTCATTCATCAATAAAGATCAGACGTTCTTCTCTTTCCAAATATGACATATTAATGTGTCTCAGATTGGATTACTGTTTGATTATAGTTTTATGTTTCTTTCTATTATGAATATCAGTCTTATATATGTAGTCAAATGTGTTTGAGAAGGGTATCAAGTTGTTTTGCAGGTCTGGCATTGCGACACTGGATAAGCATTGAAGAGCGAGGGAGACAAAGCTAGGATCAACCTTCTGAATGAGGTGCCTACATCTCTAAACCCTAATCTCTTAATTTATTTGTTGTACTTGCAGAATGTTTGTAAGTCTATCTTTATCACCGTAAGTTGGTAGTTTCTCCCCTGAACTATAGGTGCGTTTTCCCCACAACATATTGGCAACTCCGCTGGGGATAAGCCTAACTGCTTAGGGGTATCCAAGGTCATTTCTTCAGTCTTGTTTGATGGTATT
The DNA here is from genome assembly GCA_027924585.1 of Larix kaempferi. Lineage (NCBI taxonomy): Eukaryota > Viridiplantae > Streptophyta > Pinopsida > Pinales > Pinaceae > Larix > Larix kaempferi. The sequence continues at coordinate 7,447,180 of BSBM01000963.1, read as the reverse complement.
TGTTCATTTTATTGATTAGGATCAGTTAGTAGGCTCTGTTTGACCCTCCTTGGCTCTTACAGACCCTTCCCAGCCCTTGCAAACCCTTGTGGACCTGGGTGTGGTGGTTTTAACCCCATTTTTTCAACTTTTTACACTTGTACGCTACTGTTTGTACCACACAGTAGCGCCCATACGCTACTTTTACTTTGCACAGTAGCGCCCATACTGCTATGAGCGCTAGTTTCCTTCATGCACAGTAGCGCTCAAAATCTGGGTTTGATTTTTTTGAGTTTTTGGGTTGTGGACCCAAATCTGGGGGCTGTGGCTGCATTTTTTGGGGTCCCTGATGACCCTAGGTCTGAGTTAAACCACTATAAGTGGTCTCCCATCCTTGTACTAATCCTGCATTCATGATTTGAACCTCTTTTGATCAATTTGGGCTTGTTTGGAAAGTTTTGGGGTTTGTTGACCTGAGTTGGGGGGTTGTGGACCTGTTTGGTGTTTTGTACCCTAATTTGAGTCTGAATGAACTTGCTTGCCCCATTTTCCACTAGATTTGGAACCTCTTGAGTCTTCTTGACCCTGTTTGTATCTATTTGAGTGAAATTTCTCTTTTAGGTTGGTTTCTTATCCTCCCTTATGCTTTTAGTTTTTCTTTTGTAGTGAAAGCTCAAGCGTTTTGGCTATTGTTCAAGACCTTGTTTGCATTGTTTATGTGCAGACCTGACTTTACCAAACCATACTTCTTAGTAAGTCATTTGCTTCGTTTGGGTCTAAAAGCAGTTTTTGTACTCTTTTCCCAATGGTTGGCATGCTCACATCAATAAGAATTTGAAAGTCATATTTGGTAGCTTTTACTGTTTCATAAAGAGAACCTGAAAGTTTCTTTGCTTTGCTTTGATAGTAGGTTAGTTTCAGTTTTGTTTCTTACCTTTGAAAGAATAAAGAATTTTGATTGATTTTTTGAATAGAGTACCTTGCAAGTGGCTTAAAAGATTTTAGAGTGCTTTGCATCAAAAAGAACAAGTTTTCTTTTGCATACCTATTTGCTTGAGTAGCTGCATTCTTAGGATTTGAGTTTAATTTTGTACATTTAGACTTTATTTTACCTTTTTGCATTCAAAATATTAAAAATTGCATTTGCACATGCATTCTAGATCAGAATTTTAAGACTTGCATTGAAAAGAAAAAGATTTGTTTGGTGGTAAATATTTCATTTTCAGTACTCTATCTCTATTATAACCACTCTCACACACCCACTACCTTTTTTGAGTAAGCAAGTAACCTTTAAAATGAACCCTAATAAAATGTACTAGTAACATTTTCTTTTCTAGGTTACACTACACCAACTAGTCTTGGTTAGGATCTTGGGTTTAAAACACCTTAAACCAACCAAGATCACACATTACGCAAAAATCGTAGTGAGACTATCACAGGTAAACCCACCTCACTCAAAACTTGCCTGGGATCTATGCAGCAGGTCATTGCGAGATCAGATTGTTGGGAATACTCCTCCCACTTTCTATTCGAGCATACGCCAGGATTGGATTGCGTATTGGGGACTCTTTCGAGTTTCGGGCTTAGTTACCCTGCCCACGCTTTCTGATTCGACCGGTGACTGTTCCCCCAGGAGTTTTTGGTGTTGTGGTATCCTTAGTATCTGACTCTAGGTTCATACACAGGTGACAGCAGAGGGTATATCTACTGTACCTAAGACAGACGTGGGAGGAAATCCCTTGCAGGTCTTTAGGAGAGCGATTGGGTGATTCCAGCACTTGCACCCTTAGTCATTGTATTGTGGACCCTGGGTAACTGTCTTTCTTCCTTCGTTGATCTGTTCTGGGCCCTCATCATCACAGACTCTTCTCCGGAAGGCATCTGTTTGCTTGGTTTGATTTACCTAGGACCTTTTTTAGTGGTGTGCTCTTTGTGCTACTTTTTTTTTAGTTTGCCTTAGAGAACTTCTTGTTCATTGGAGCAGGAAACTATGTCTAGCATTTCGGTGAGTGCCAATCAAGGTACCCCTGTTCCGGGGGATCCTTGTGCTGTTCCATTCATTGGAAACATTGGTTCTCCCTTAATGGCTACTCTGAATCTTCCTGGATTCACTATTGGGCTGCCGGTTTGGTTGTTTTCCACTCCGAATGCCTTGCATGATCCTGACACTTCTTTTGTGAGCACCTCAAATCAAGAGCATCAGAACCCTGTGCCTCCCTTACCAGTAACATCTTCTCCTCCTCCTTCTACCTCATGTGGCGAAAGTAGCAATACTAGTAACCAGCAGTCTAAAAGGAATAGACGGAGGAAGAATGGGAAGAAGATGCCAAAACAAGGGGGCAGCAACCCAGCCTCTATGATTCATGCTGGGGGCAAACACACTTCCTCCGCAAGTCATGTAGGGGGCACCTACCCAGCCTCTGGAGGTCATGCTGGGAGAAAACTTTTAGTCACTGAAAATCATACTAAAAGTTTGTCTTCAACCACTGTCAGTCATGTTGAGGACACGTCATTGATCACTGCTAGTCATATTAATGACAAGTCACCAGTTCCTGTGAGTCATACTGGAGACACCAGATCAGCCACTGCAAGTCATGCTGAGGGAGTTGACATTGTCGACAAACCCAACAAACAGAAGCTTAAGTTCCCTTGTAAGTTTTGTGAGGGATGCCACCTTACTTACTTGTGCCCTATACTTCCAGAAGTGAAAAAAGTGTGGTCCTTAGTTCAAAAGTCTGATGCTTCTGAGCAACCAGCCTCTGTGAGTCATGCTGGGGGCAAGCTGTCAGCCAATGCTAGTCATGCTGAGAGTACTGACGTTGTAAAGGAGTCTAAACCTATAGGACGGAAACCAAATTTCCCTTGTAAACTTTGTAAGGGAGATCACCTTACTCACCGATGCCCTGCCATTCTAGAGGCAAAAAGAGTGTGGTCCATGTCTGAAGGAACCTCTGTTCCTGAGTTATCTATAGATTCCCTGCAGTCAGATCAACCTTTGGTTGATAAAGTGGTTGAACCAATGCAATATTTGGTCGACCCCACTCTTCCTTCGGAGAGTGAAGTGATCGAATCGATGCAATCTTCGACCGATCCCATCAGTCCTTCGGAGATTGATGCACCTACTACTGAAGTCTTCTGCATTACCAGTTTGGATGTTCCTGAAAAAGGGAGCACTTCGTCTGTGCCATGTGAACCCCTACCAAGCCCTAGGATTGTTTCCTTTGATTGGAATAGTCTAGCTGAGCCTCGTCTTCCTTCTTCGACACCTTTCCAGATAAAGGTTGATATCGGGAACCATACAGTTGATCGATGCATTGTTGATGAAGGTGCTTCTGTTAGTATCTTATCCGCTTATGCTTGGAGAGATTTGGGTTTCCCTAATGTTATTCCAGCTGTTAATTGGCCGTTGACCTTCGATAAAATACCTAGTGAACCGTTTGGATTCCTCCGTCAGGCACCTGTTACTTTGGGTGGAAAAACAGTCTTAGTTGATTTTATGGTTTTAAAGGACCCTATGGACTTTGATATGATCCTCGGGCATGATTACATTTATGCTATGCATGCTGTGGTGTCTACGCTTTTTCGTGTGATGCATTTCCCTCATAACGAAAACATTGTCACCATCGACCAACTTGCATTCGTTGATCCTCCTTATTACCCAACTGTAGACCAGTCGGATCCCTCGTCATTAGGCACTACTATGTCACATGGGAATGTTGTGGCATATTGTTCCTTGAGTTCAAATGCTATTGAGAAGAAGTCTCTAAATTCATGCTTACCTTCTCGGGACTTGGTCCCAGCTTTTGACCAAGTGACACCTCCATTTGAATGTTTAGATATGTGTTCTATCTGGGATGATATACTTCCTTCCAATGAAGTTTTCCTAGAGTATATAGTACAGTCTGCCATTCATTTGGATGTTGATCCAGTCGCAGTTATGTCCAACCTTTGTTTGACCTTAAAGTCTGATCTTCCTACTGTTAAGTCTTTGGACTCTCTTATAGATCCACAAATTGGTGTTCCTGCTGAGTTTGATTCTGCTTCTAGAATTTTCAACTCCCGTGATGATGAATTTGTTTCTGCAGATTCCATCATGTCCTTCAACTTTGATCTTCATCCTGAAGTTGATCTTGTTGATTGTAAGTCCTCGGGCTTGGGTACCATAGAGTCTTCATTCGAAAACTCTGCCTTGTTTATGCCTGTTGTTGATGATAGTGAAGTTGAAAGTATTTCTACCATAGTGACTTGTATCGGGTCTTTCCTTACGTATGTTTTAGATATGATCCTGGTACTAATGTTTCTTGGAGACAGGATTCTTAACTGGATGTATACTTGCTTACTGGTCATTTTCGACACCTTGTGCGACCATTTCAGGTATATTCAGAACCTTGCATATAGGTTTAGGTTTCCCTTCTATTATGTTGCATTTGAACCTTTTGCCATCCGAATTCGCCATAGGGTTGAACCTGTTGGATATTGGTGTGTTAGCCATCTCTTTATGCATTTTGCACCAGTACGACAGCAGAGCCTACCTTACATGGGTCACCCTAGTCAGCACCCTTATGCCATTCTGGTGCCCATGCTGAGTTTTTCTCATAGGTTCGGGAGCCTTTTTAGATTTACCATGACTTTGAGAAGAAGCCTCATATCTTTCTTCCTCATATATTTCTGGCCATCCCTGATAAGGCTCCCATCTTTATGTTCAAGTTGCGTGTGCATCTGTTATGATCCCGCTTGCGCTAATGAGCTTGAAGCCGGCTTCCACGCTTCTAGATCGTTATATAAGCCTCCATCTCTGATCTCATTTCCGTTAAGCCCTGTATCATTTTGCCTTTGCAATTTGACACCTTTTACCTGGAGGAGACACACCCTGAGTGTACTTATCTTGCTCATGTTCCTTGCATTAGGCATAGCTTTGTTCCATGCGCTTGGAGCTAGTTTCGCATGTCCCTGACACTCGTCTCCTCCCATTTCGAGCATTCTTCTTTTACTTTGAGCTCGTTAAAAACAGTAAGTAGGTTTCGAGCATTCATCTTTTACTTTGAGCTCGTTAAAAATAGTAAGTAGGTTTCGAGCATTCTTCTTTTACTTCGAGCTCGTTAAAAACAGTAAGTAGGTTTCGAGCATTCTTCTTTTATTTCGAGCTCGTTAAAAACAGTAAGTAGGTTTCGAGCATTCTTCTTTTACTTCGAGCTCGTTAAAAACAGTAAGTAGGTTTTGAGCATTCTTCTTTTACTTCGAGCTCATTAAAAACAGTAAGTAGGTTACGAGCATTTCTTCCACCTTTCCTTCGAGCTCGTTAAAAACAGTAAGGAGGCTGCGAGCATTCTTCTTTTACTTCGAGCTCGTTAAAAACAATAAGTAGATTTCGATCATTCTTCTTTTACTTCGAGCTCGTTAAAAACAGTAAGTAGGTTACGAGCATTCTTCTACCTTTACTTCGAGCTCGTTAAAAACAATAAGCAGGTTACGAGCAGTCTTTCACCTTTCCTTCGAGCTCGTTAAAAACAGTAAGGAGGCTACGAGCATTTCTTCCACCTTTCCTTCGAGCTCGTTAAAAACAGTAAGGAAGTTATGAGCATTTTCTGTATCTCCTTTGAGCTCATTAAAAATAGTAAGGAGATCATGAGTTTACTTTTCCGGACTCGTTAAACCTTTATGGAAAATATCCCTATGGAGTTCTTTTAAGCCCTTTTCAGACTCCTTAAATAGGAAAAGTTTTCCGAACATAGTTGTCTTTTCGGGCTCGTTAAAATAACTGAACCGACATCCACTTAGGTATAGAATTACCCCTTTTCCGGGCCTTGGTGGATAATTTACGGAAAAGGTATACTCTAGGTATACTCTTGTATGCGCTAGAAGAGTTCTTCTTCCATCATTTTACACTTTTTCGGGGAAGGAGACTAACTTTACGAAAAAGGACCTTTGGAGTCGTCTTTAGGGTTTTCAGACTCTCAAAATGTGAAAACACTAAGCGAGCATTCACCTATTCGGGCTCGATGTGAAATCCACGAGATGGTTGATAGAGGACTGTTTAAGTTTTTCAACTCTATAAACAAGAAAACACCGCCGAGCACATACCAATCCGGGCTCGATATAAAATCCACGGATAGGTGTATAGAGGATTGTTTAAGTTTTTCAAATCTATAAGCAAGAAAACACCGTCGAGCACAGACCAATCCGGGCTCGATATAAAATCCACGGATAGGTGTATGGAGTTTTCTTCTAGGTTTTTCAAACTCCTTAAATATGAAAATACTGTCGAGCATGCTTTAGTTCTTTGTCAAGCTCGTTAAAAAATGAAAAAGGAAAGGGAAGGGAAGAATGTTAAAATATCTTTCAATATGATGGCAACAAGTCAACTATTTCCTTGAACAAAGCACCTGTTTTGAGTCTATCAAACAAGTTGGGTTCTAGTGTTGGCCTTAGGGTAAACTTGATCTCAGAGTTCTTACTCCATTTGGTTAGTCTTCCAATCATATGGAGAATCTGTTAATGTCTCCTACATTGCAAACTTGCGTCGTGGTCCCTTTGTGTTAAAAAGCTGCCTAATTCACTCTTGTGTCGGCCATTCTGCAGTTGCCTTGACCTCATGTGTCGACCATTCCTTGGTGTCAGTATGTTTCATCATGTGTTCAGTCCTACTCCAAATCAACTCATACCTATTGAGTGTCCCTCATGTTGGATGATGGAGGATGCATTAAGGCCTCCCTTCCAACGGACTTCTTCCCATCGACTTCAACTCATTGTACTCTGGGAATGAAGTTTAGAGTTTCGGTTAGTACCTTGGGGATTGCAGTCATTAGTGGCAGTTTCCCTCGCTATTGGATAGATGGGAATACATCAATGTCTCCTATCCAATGGATTCTTCAAGTGTTCGACGGAAAGACCACTTATTCGCACTTGCTTGAATGTACTAGGTACCTTGGGTTCCATTTTCATTATTGGTGGACATCCTCGCGTTTGTTAACGGTATACATCAATGACCGGTAATCAAACGATACCTCCCATGTTCGACATCAACTCATTTATTCGCATGGATAGGTTTGTACCTTCGGTTGTTTTTTGGATGAATACCTTGGGATCCTCGATAGCATCACCTCATTTATGTTATCACCCTAGTTGCACAAGACTGAGCCACACTCTTTTTGGGCTCTTGATGAGACATAGATCCAGCTTGTTCTCTATGGCTATGTTCTCCAGTTTTGACATAGATCCACCTTGTATTTATGTGGCTATGTTTACACTTATGTTACTCATGGATCCACGCTTGTATTTTAGTGGCCATGATATATGCATCAGTATTTGGATCATTGTTGTATCCTCTTGGAGATCATGTTCCACCATTTCAACATGGACAGTTACCCCAAGGATAAGTTTCTCTGACTTTGCCTTTGCTTTCAGGTACTTCATTTGAGCCTATGATTCTTGGTTTCTCCGTTCCTCCACGATTCAACTCTTTTTTATTTATAATGTATTTCGGCCATCGTTTCCCGTACTCCCTCTGACCTCATACATTAGGGGGCATCTGTTATAGCTTGAAATGACCTCTCCGTCCGTGACGACACTTGCTTCCCTTGGTCGCATAACGACACTTCTTGAGAACAAGTTCAGTCACACAACAGGACATTTGTGGATGGAGGAGTCATTTGGGACATTAAAAATGGTTGAAATTACCTCATTATTGACCCATTTGATGTATATGGCCCTTAGGAACATTTTTCCAGACCAAACCATCTCCTGAAAATGAGCAGAAAAGCCTGTTTTTGGCCATTTTTCAATATGAGCGCGACTCCACTGTTGAAATAGTAGCATGTGTACGCGACTTTGTGTCATTTAAAGTAGCACCCATTTCCATTTGTACGCGACTTTGTCTACTATAGAGTAGCGTACACCCCTTTTTTGGTCAAAATTTTGAAATTCGAGTAAGTTAAGTTGGTTGGGAAACCTCTTGAGCGGTTGTAACTTCTTTTCCTCTTCCTCATTGACTATATAAGGAGGGTAGAAGGGTCATGTGAAGGGACTAAGCCCAATTACAAAGTTATGCTGGAGGAATGGAGACCCTCATCCCCCTCTCTTGTGCTTTAGTTTCGGTAAACCCTAGCACAATTGATTAGAGGATGAATCCTTGGAGAACAAAAGCAGGAGACCTTGAATCTAGGTTTCGTGAAGTGCCAAGTTTGAAGGAAGGTATAACTTTATGTGCTTGCTTTCATTCATCAATAAAGATCAAACGTTCTTCTCTTTCCAAATATGACATATTAATGTGTCTCAGATTGGATTACTGTTTGATTATAGTTTTATGTTTCTTTCTATTATGAATATCAGTCTTATATATGTAGTCAAATGTGTTTGAGAAGGGTATCAAGTTGTTTTGCAGGTCTGGGCATTGCGACACTGGATAAGCATTGAAGAGCGAGCGAGACAAAGCTAGGATCAACCTTCTGAATGAGGTGCCTACATCTCTAAACCCTAATCTCTTCATTTATTTTTTGTACTTGCAGAATGCTTGTAAGTCTATCTTTATCACCGTAAGTTGGTAGTTTCTCCCCTGAACTATAGGTGCATTTTCCCCACAACAAAGTATCATATCATACTGTTATAGAAGGGGTTTACCTCAAACTTACAAGTCGTAAGAGGAGAGGATGGCCCAAATTCCCCTTGAACCTTGGACCTTTTTCTATCCCTATTTTCACTTGGGCTCGAGTATTGGGTAACAAGATTGCTTCTTTGAAACTAGGATATGCTCCAAAAAGAATACATGATCCCAAAAAAATCCTAGATGCTCATTTCAAGCACAATCATATGAAGATGATCTACGAACATGAAGATATCCCAAATGACTCCATCTACTTGGGAGTTAATACTTTTTCTGAAGTCCCGCCAAAGGCTAAAAGCATATTTTTGTGCTAGAAATTGTCCCTAGACTACGGAGGGAACAAGCTAGTAAAATCTCAAGACAATAAAAAGAAAATAGGATTTGTTTTTTCTTATTTTTTGGTTTGAGGGTTTCATATTCAAGAAGGTAAATAATCATTCAACCAATGGAAAAAACTAAATCATATAAATCCAAGAGCTGAGATATAACAAAGTAAGATAATAAACATTAACCTAAAACATTCATTCGCACAGTATTGGTTCAGTCCACAACTATGAGCATTCGCATGAGTAAAAACTTCAAACAAGGAACGAAATAATACGTTGAGTAGTCAAAATGACCATAAACAAATCCAATAGAAAAAGTATAGTGGCTTATATTCATATATATATCAATCTCAGTCTTCAAAACTTACAGGAGAGCCATATGCATTATTTTGAATATCCAAATGCTTCAAGCTATATAATGCTTCTTGAAACAAAAATCCAACCCTAAAACTGTATGTTTGTCTTCCTTTTATCTTTACAAAAGTAGATTAGTTCCATAACTACCTTCTAGGTCGAACTTTGAATAAGTTATATCAATTAGTTACATGCTAACTCAAATCTTTAAAGACAATTAACAAAAAATAACAAATTGGACTCTAGAAATTTGGCGAATTTATGAAAAATGGGTCTCACAAATGCCTCCATATCTCTCGATCCATGACACATGTGGGAAACCTAAGAGAGGTTTTTTTAAATGAGTCCATGATGAACAAAAGTCTCTCTTTGCTTTTAAAAATTCCTCTCCAATTAATCGGAAGACATGCCGAAAATTTGTGACTAAAATAGTAAACTATTAAATATTTTAAACCCTGAAAAATAGGCCACAATGATGAATTTGAATATTCCAAACCATGATTTATGTTGAAAAAAAAAGAGAGGTTTTTTTAAATGAGTTTGTTATTGACGAAAACCTCTCTTGGTTTTCTCAAAGTCATTTCCATCACCTCGTAATACGCGCTCAATTTCAATGACCAAAATAGGGAAAAACAGAGCAAAACTATGCATTTCTGCCCCAGATGAAATATTCAACTTCTTAAAAATCAACTTTTCTTCCTCTTTAGTTATGGTTGCTGCACCTGAGAATGAAAACAATGAAGTCATTTCCTGTTCAACATTGGAATGATTTCTTGCTCTATCACCATTGTGGTTTTTAAACTTTTCTTGTACATCAACCTTCTGCAGATCATCCTGTACTACATCCTTCTCTGCATCTCTTTTAAACTTCTTCACAAAGCTAAAATGCTAGGATCGATTAGGGATAAAAACTTCTAGCTTACGTGTTCTCCAACCCTGGAATTTGAAACCCTTACATTTGGAATTGTGGCCATAACAATCCCCAAATTCGTTGATAATAGCTACAATTGGTTCATACATGTGTCATAATAGAATAAACAGGTGTCTAGAAAGTCCCCTTTCATCATCAAATGCAATGGCCATGTCCTCCTATCAAAGAACCATGAAACCTCATGATCTCGGATTCCTGCAGTGTGCTAGAGTATATGGTCTGGGCCTTGTGCTACGGGAATACCTCAACATGCAATTTTGGCATGAAACTCAAAAATGAAGGTTAAACTTTGGATTTAGCATTAGAATATAGTTGAGTAAGCATTCTGAATACTTTAAAGAGAAATATAATATTTAATAAGCCACTAAGGATGAAACTAATTAATACAAAAGAAAGCAATAGGATAGAAACTAAAAAGAATATCAAATTCATTTATAAAAAACATTTAAAATTTAAAATAAAAATAAAATGAAAGATTGAAAGAGGAATAAACATTTGAGAGAAACACACAAATACCGAGGACAATTTCAGTGTTAGCATCTGGCTCCTGCTGAGTGATGAAAGCCTCCCTGTGAGGTTTCAAGAACCTGTAGACCTTGTGCCTTATCATTGGGTGATGAAGTCATTTGTATCTTGTTGCCAACCTATTCGAAAACTAGCAAGCCTGCTCATAACTTTTTAATAATGGGCTTATTGTATGATCTTGTAACAAGATTCTGCTGAAAAAACACTTTTCCTTCCTCAAATACTGATCCTGGCTATCAAAAACTATGTGATTGCTGCTAAGGAATTACATCTATGTTGCAATAGAAATCTGCTCATATCCATATGCCTAGTAGACTGAAGAACAACCATATACTGCAAACTGTGGCCTTTTCAAGCCTCGAGAACACAATTGTTGTTTATTGAAAACTGAAAACTATTCACAGGACTAACCATTTCAACAATTGTCTCATGCAATGGATTTCTTTGATGTCATTAATTAGAAAAAAGAAAATTGTATACCATGGAAAATCATTATAACATGGAAGTTTATACTTACAGCCTGTAAAGATCAACTTTGATATGAGAAAGTCCTCTAAATACATTGCTATTGAGTCATAGAAATCATGAACAACTATCTCTTTGGTAACCCCTTCTTCATTGAGAAAATCAAAATAATTATTTATGGGATCATCATGAAAGAATACCTTAGAAAAAATATAATCTTCCTACTTTGTCGAACATTCTTCATTACAAACATGATATTCATGAGAAGAATGATCTTCAAAATTATTTAAAACAATAGTTGTTAGAAAAACAGGATCGCAGAGCAATAACAATAAATAGAAATGCAAATATAATCACACATATACATTACAAGAGAGACACAGATATATCCTGGTTCACCCAACTTGGGATACGTCCACACTAAATTTTCCAGTCCTTATTATTATTACCGTCCAGCAAGGTGAAGGGATACAACCTGCAGCACAACCGCTGCACTTCCTCTTCTCTGTTTCACAGTCTCTCTCCTGATATCAAAGATCTTTACAATGCATAAAACCTAATACATCATCATCCCTAGCTGTATTACAATTTCTTTTCTTTATAAGGGAAATACAATGGGAAAATACCATGGGATACCCAAAACCATGGGCCCGCAAAACAACTGGCAAAAACAGCCCCAAAATTTTCTACGGGGGCGCTGCCCCCGGACCCCCCAGCCAGGGGGATGGTCTCCCCTGGAACCCCGTGGGGGAGCGATGCCCCCCCAAACCCCCCCACTGGGGTGACTGTATAGTCCACCTACATATCATATAAAACTCGGGTACAAACATGGTTGATACAATATCATCTATGAGACTAGAAGATCTGGCTCCATAACCAACAACAGTTTCTCCAACAAAAGGTTGATCTAAAAGAGAAGGATGCCTCTGTATATTTTATACTTCATGAAATATATCAAACTTTTGTTCTTCAAACATTGCAAATGAAGAAGCAGAAAAGAAGAAATCGATGCCCTTATCTTCAACTATAACAACCTCATTTTGTTTAGTGTGTCCTTCAGATTCTAATTCAAAAATGGTAGATACAAGTTTACTGATTTCGGGAGACTGCTGCTCAATAACTGGTGAAGAAGAAAAATGTGTAATATGCTCTTCTAATTCCTTTCCATCTCCTTCACTGCTTTCCAAAAAATCTAAGTCATATTTTCCATACACTGTTCACTACTGAAAAATTCCATAGGTGTTGATTCAGAATATTGTTGCTCTAAAACGTCCGGACACATACCATCAATGGACTGACCTACATAACTGTCAACCTAATCTTCGACACAGTTAACTTGAAAAACATATCCAATAGTTTTATGATTAAAAATATGTTGAGAATTATTTTGAACAATGGGATGGTCATCAAATAATTTGGGAACAACAATTTCATTCTCTGAAATAGAATCAAGGGCATCTTTAATTCGGGTGTCATCAACACTAATTTTAACATTGTCCTGCAAATATTCATCAACGGTATGATTTTCAACAATAAAATCTACATGATAATGATGTCTTGACTCTTGAAGACTGTCAAATATCTCCTGAACTTCATTTTTTTAAAAATATTTCTTCATGAATTTCATCAGTAAGGCTATCTTGATCATTATTGCTAAGATGTTTCTTGAATTCAAATTGCTCACAACAGTCCTCTAAAAGGAGATCAGTAGGATAAATCCTCTTACAATATGAATGAAAGACAACATGAAAATCTTTTAATGAAGAGATGCTAGAGACGGAAAGAGACCTGTACCACTTCCTCGCATCTCCTTCCAAGGAGTACATAAACATTTTCAACAATACATCCTCGTGATGAATATCGAGCTGGTCCATTTATCGATGAAAATCAATCATGTGTTGTGCAAATCAATCAAGTCTCCCCATTCATCCATAGTAGGCACATGATTTGGAAATCCTGGAATATCAACAAAGATAAAAGGAGCAAACCTCTGTGCCAACATAGCAGCAAAAGTCTTTTATATTATGAAATTGTGAAGTTGCCTCTTGATTTTCAAACATGGAGTCGCCACCAAATCCTTTCCCTCTTACCTTCACTATCTAGCTGAGTTAAAATATCCTTAATAGAAGCATTAGGTAGGCTTATTAATTTTATTTGAACTTGGTTTCAAACTAAAAATATTAGCTTTAACTTGAACCAAGGGAAACTTATTGAGAAGCTCAATTTTAACCTTTTGGGAAAACAATGAAATAGTGAGAACCTGAGTATCAACTTGAGCTATAGGAGTAAGTCATGAGAAGTATTGTTTTTTTTTTTCTCTTTTGATTTAAATTCTGAATAAGCAGTAGGTGATATTGACTGTGACTGATCAGGAGAAAATAAAGTTGGAGAAGATTGTAACCTACGAAAGGAAGAAAAAATTAGTTTTTGTCTGCCCCCTTTCAAGATACGCTTTGGGTCTGAGACACCTGAATGTAATGGTGAAATGGGATTTCCTCTTCTTCCAAACTTAAATATTTTAAACCCTGAAAAATAGGCCACAAAGATGAATTCGAATCTTCCAAACCATGACAGTTGTTGCAAAAATGAGAAAGATTTTTTTAAATGAGTCTGTTGTGGAAAAAAATCTCTCTTGGTTTTCTCAAACTCGTTTTCATCACCTCGTAATCCACGCTCAATTTCAATGCCCAAAAGAGGGAAAAACAGAGCAAAACTATGCATTTTTGCCCCGAATGAAATATTCAACTTCTTAAAAATCAACTCTTCTTCCTCCTTAGTTTTGGATGCTGCACTTGAGAATGAAAATAATGAAGTCGTTGCCTGTTCAACATTGGAATGATTTCTTGCTCTATCAACATTGGGGTTTTTAAACTTTTCTTGTACATCAACATTCTGCAGATCATCCTGTACTACATCCTTCTCTACATCTCTTTTAAACTTCTTCACAAAGATAAATTGCTAGGATTGATTAGGGATAAAAACTTCTAGCTTACATGTTCATCAACTCTGGATTTTGAAACCCTTACATTTTCACTTGTGGCCATAACAATCCCCAAATTTGTTGATGATAACTACAATTGGTTCATACATGTGTCATAATAGAATAAACAGGTGTCTGGAAACTCCCCTTTCTTCATCAAATGCAATGGCCCCATCCTTCTATCAAAGAACCATGAACCATCATGATCTTGGATTCCTGCAGCATGCTAGAGTATATGGTCTGGGCCTTGCATTACGGGAATACCTCAACATGCAATTTCGGCATACAAACTAAAAAATGAAGGTTAAAATTTGGATTTAGCATCAGAATATAGTTGAGTAAGCATTTTGAAGACTTTAAAGAAAAATATAATATTTAATAAGCCACTAAGGATGAAACTAATTAAAACAAAAGAAAACAATACGATAAAAACTAAAAAGAATATCAAATTCATTTATCAAAAACATTTAAAATTTAAAATAAAAATAAAATGAAATATGGAAAGAGGAATAAACATTTGAGAAAAACACAAAAATACTGAGGACAATTTCAGTGTTAACAACAGGGATGAATAGAACTACATTTTGCTGTACCAGAAAGAGCTCAAAGATAAGGCTTTCAGCTATAGGAAAATGGAATTCGATTTGATGGAGCAGGTAAGAAGGGAAAGAGAATAGAAGGAGGCTCAAAAGGATAAAACCCCCCTCATGCTAACTTATCCTGATGGTGATAAAGGCAAACAACCTATGGAAGAGCCTCCACAGCTGAAGATTTATGAACAGTATAAAGAATTAATTCAAACTACCCAACAATCCAAGAAAGAACTAGCACAAATGACCTCAGTGCTCCACACCAAAGAAGTCAATCCACCTAGCTTAGTTAGTGATGTACAAGTGATTGTGGTTAGTAATCTGTAACATCCCCTCCCGTGGACCCATTTCGAGGAAGGGAACATGATTCCAAATTCTAGGCTTTTATATAAACTCAGCCCATTCATTAGATTCATAAAAACAAAATAAATGTGTGCAGATGTAGATCAATTAAACATGCACAGCGGAATAAGAACATCATCCACACACATCCTTCATATGCATTCAGGATATCAATAATGATCATCAAATTAAAACATTGTAGAATTAAATACACATAAGAATATACTCAGATGTCTTCATTGTGTAATTGTCCCAAGCAACTAGCTATGTCGCTGCAATGTTCCACCCAACCATAGGTCTCTGCCCGGCCTGTATTATTTCAACACTCAGAGACCACCCCCGAGATGGGCATGATTTCTACAAGGAATAGGGGACATTCCATCTCCAACATAGCCAAGTAATCAATGCATCTTAGCCAAGCCAGTCCACATCTAGGTTTATCAGGCTAAATCAGAACCCTAGATGCTTGCACTCAAGCTCAAGCCAAAACAATGGATTGGGGGAGGGAAATTCGACCACAGGGAAGAAAATGATTTCTCCCATAGATTATGAGCATTGAACATCCAAAATGGTCTAAATGGAACCCTAATTCGATTCCCCTTCTTCCCCACTGGTATACAACACAAAAACGCCCTTCTCCCAAATGAGAAACAAAGAAAAACCAAAAAAACGTGGCTGGAAAATGCCCAGGTTGCTCCAAACTCGTGAGAGAGTCAAACTGTTTGATGGATAATGGCTTGGGGAGAAACTCATGGCTCTTTTCTTGCCAAGGAAGCAAAAAAACCATTTTTCCATGCAGGGTGGCTTTCCCATACTCAAAATTGGACAACCATACTTCCCATTCCCCAAGGCATTAACTACCTCAATCAACTCTTGGGAGAATGAATGATTGGGTACAAAAGTCAACATGGGTCGTTGAGAGTTTCATGGGTTCTCTCATTGACACTTGGCTTAAATTGATTGGCTCCAAGGGTTTGAATATTTCCCTCCCAATTCCTTGTAAAATCATGCCCCCATCTCTTGTTGCATTGCATAGCTAGTTGTGGGTATTTTATTAAAATGCATATTTACATGATATTTGAAATTCCAAGGTGCCCGGCTAGCACATAAACCATATGCATCAATAAATCGATGGCGGGGCCTTGACCTTGAGCTCCTCACCACGATTTTATAACAATATTACATCATTTACGATTTTAATGCCATAGGGTCAAAATGGGGACATTACATAATCCAACAAGGAGAAAGAAGCTCATAACTTCTCCCTCTTAGATTCCCACTTTCGATATTGATAGTGATAGGGAGGATGAAGTAAGTTCTCCTGTACCTGTGTTAGAAGAAATCACTAAAGGTTCACAGGAAGTCTCAGATTTGTTGGACACTATAGCTATGGATGAACTTGATTCAGGTGAAGGTATATCTTAGGTTTCTACTATTCTTGATGCAATAACTGCAGCCACATCACTTCCCTCAACAGAAGTTTCTCTTCTTATAACTCCTGAGGTAACACCACCAACAACCATGTCTCAATTTCTTGATACATTGTTCACTTCTACACCTCCAGCTTCGACAATTCCACTCCCTATTTCCCCATCAACCATTGCAAAAGTCTAGTCTTCGACTGTCCCCCTGCAATCACCTCCATCTCCTTCATTACCCATTGCTACTAATGTTCCATATCCCTTACCTCCTTCTTCACTTTCAGTTGTAGACACTTAAGATCCACCACATGAAGTTCTTACTTCCATCCCTTCATCAACCTTTGTGCCATCAACTAGTGAAGCTCTCCCTTCTTCCCAAGTCTCATCTCATATTGCCACTTCCATTCCTACCCCTATTGTCACCCAAACACCCCCTTTTGTTACAACAACAGATGTGACCACATCATCCATTGAAATGGTGTCTACCTTTGAAGATGATATAATTGTTCCTATGGGGGACTACTTTTACAGTCAGGCAACCAAGGCAGTTAGGAAGAAAGGAAAAAAAAGAATTAGATATCATGGAGGGTTGGAGGCATCCATTCCTGATCAAATAATATGGGCAAAGCAGTCTGATGATGTCCAGGAAGAAGTAGTGGATATAGTTTCAACCTTAGGTGCATTTGCAGGAGCAAATTTTGATTCAGTCAAGACCTTGAATAAGGAAATTGACTTGAAAAAAGAAGAACTGAAAAAGCTTCAAGAGCAATTGGCAATAGCCAAGGAAGAGCATGAGGTTTATGTTCATGATCTAAGGAAGATATTTGAAGACAAGTTGGAAGATATGCAGTTGCAGAATGCTTCTCTCCAAGCTAAACTACATGATGCAGAAGCAGAGGATGATGTCAACAAGGAAAGAATTGTTGTACTTAAAAAGAAACTTGAGGATGCAATTGCAAGTGCAGCCTCCTCTGCGTTTTCTAGGTTTTCACAAAAAGAGTTCAAGAACCTAGCTAATCAAGTCAACCTGGAGCATCATTAGCTTATGGCAAAGATAATTACTACCTTGGGTGAAATTCATGAGACCTACATTGCCTTTGATAAAATGTAAGGCACCTTGGGCCAGCAAGTAGAGAAAATGAAATAGGATTCTAAAGTTGTAGAAGACATCATTGATTGGCAGAAGTAGATTGAAGAAAAGCCAGCTGATATCCCTAAGTTGGACAACCTCAAATTCAGAAGGTTCAGAACTGTTGTGCGAGCTTGGGAGAATGTTATTGAGATGGTAGAGGATACTATCAATCAGGCTCAAGCCCTTTGCAGAAGAAGATGGTATGCCTCAGAACATCTCATGGAGATACTGGAATTCCCTGGAATGGGGTCCATTGAGGGGGTAGATCCACCAAGATTGATGATTGAGCAGGTCGAAACTCGTTGTGATCAAGTCAAAGAGAAAATGCCGCGGATTGAGCACATCCAAATTTAAGACGTGGATTGGTTGATTAAGCAACCTGTTTCCATGGAGGCCAAGATTTATATGTTTATCCGCACGTGGCATAAAATATCCAAAAATGAGATTGAAGGATTAATGTGTGATGCCCAGCTGGGGCTCAAATCTCCTCATTATCCAAATATAGATGAATTGATGGAAGTTTGGGACAAGTGGGAATATTTCCTCACTAAATAGAATATTCTGATTTTGTAATCCCTATTTAATGGGAATTTATCCTTTGTATCATTTTGTAAATTATTATTTAAGGGGTAGATCTCTCTTAGGTAGTGGATGATCATTTTGGGGTAGAAATCGACAGAAGAAGACTGGGAATGCTCTGTTTTATGTTGAGCTTGTAATTTCTTATAGACTTTCAGTAATACAGTAATGTTATTCTCTTGCATCATCTTTTGTTCATTGATCAAGTTTATTTGATAAATATTGATTTTTACTTCAGACTCTTATCTATGTTGGTTAATATATTTGCAATTATTATTTCATTCAAAGATCTATGATCTAGATTTCTCCTTACATTTGATCTGCATGTGCATTATGTTTTAATTGAATTTATTCAAATAAAATATTTATCAATTTCTGCAAATGATTCGCAGTGAATTATAATCTATGTTAATTTTTTAATTGACATATCAGTTATAGGTTAATATTGAATGAGATTAAACACTTAATATTGCATTCAGTTAATTTTTATTGATTGGTTGTAATTTAAGCAAATAATAATTTAATCACCTTTACATTTCTGTCAAGTAGATGAACATACATATCTTTTTTCATATCAAATTGATCTGCACTTAAACAAGACACCTTTTAGAATAGGTCTAACTTAGCTTAGATTTCTCTTTGTAGGTAGATTTGTTTCAAATTGAACACACCTTGTTTTCCTTCATTGGAAGACAGATCCTTTTAGGATCAAAACCATAAGTGCCAGCGGAGGCCTTTGTATCCGTGGGAGATTACTATCCCAAACAGCTCAAGGATAAGGTAAGACTTGCCTAGGATTATCTAAAGCCTTTGGCTGGGTTTTCTTCCTCTATTGAGAGATTTGGAACCCATTCCAACAACCTACACACCTGAGGCCTCAACAAATGGAGCTAGAAGGATGGCCAGTAGTAAACTATGCCTAAACAGAATACTCAGAAACCTCCTATAGCAAGAACATCGTCAATTGTCACTCGTATCCAATCACATGCCTCTACATCTGAACAACCAACTGTAGTCCCTGGTACACCTTCAACTGAGTAGGAATATAGAAGGGATATCTTTATCATATCACCTACTAAAGTACCCCTTTGACTTGAAAAAATACTAAAACGTTCTAATGATAGTGTTGCTAGAATACAACAAAGAATCGCTGAACAATGAAACAGAAGAATACCAACAATTAAACATGAACACAATTTTGTAGACTAATAACTAAGAAGGTCAATAGACAGCTAACCAAAGCACAGAGAATCAAGATACAACTAATCATCCAAGATCCCATGAATACAACCTTGATTCTCTCTTTCAAGCAGTGTCACAAGATCAACCTAACATTGCAACTGGTGGACCACCACCCACTCCTCCTTCATCATCATCCTCCTCATTTGAAAGTGAACACTCTTCGAGTTCTTCATCTAAGGAAGAGGAAGAACAACCAATGGCTGAAGAAGTCCAAAACATACCTTGGCTTGACAAAGATGTTGTATTTATACTTGGGGATCAACATAGATTTCCTAAAAGCCCTGAGAAATGGCTTCCTAAGTTCAATCCAGATAATAAATCACCTACATTAGATCACATCAAAACCTGTATGCAGGCCATTAGACTTAGGAGTGTTGTCCATGAAGATGTGGTTTGCAGACTATTCCCTTATACATTTGAAGGAAAGGCATCCACATTGTACTTTCCTTAGAGTAAAGATCCATAACTTCTTGAGATGAGTTTGAAAAACTGTTTATCCATAAGTTTGGGGATGACAAAACCCCACAAGATCTAGTCTTAGAATTGTATTCCATGAAGATGAGAGTTAAAGAAAGGGTCAAAGACTATAATAAAAGATTTTCTTATCTGAAAAATAGGATCCCTGCCACTGTTCTTCCTGTAGAAGAACTGTTGGTTGCTTATTATGAAAAAGGCCTATCTGTACCCATTGTAATGTGGGTCAAAAGAGCACATAAAGGCAACTTGTTTGAGGCTTATTCTGAAGCCATTCAGGTTGAAAAGGATATCTATTGTCTAAAAGATAATCTTGATGCTTTAGAAGAACAACCTTCCACATGCATAAAGAAAACTGATAATGCTCCCAAGCCCACTACCCAAAACAAAGATGCTTTTGAAATGACTGATATCAAAAAGTTTATCGAGAAAATATCAAATGAGATGGTTGATTTAAAAATGAATAACAATGAAAATCAAAATAATAAAAGAGGTTTTGCAAGGCCACCTTTCAAGAGACCTTATCAACCTCCCCAAAATCCACCACCTCCTAATCCTAATGAAGGACTAACATCTGAAGAAATTTATTCTATATTCAAAGCTCTGGCCATAGAATCACAAAATGTCCTCGAACCCTCTGATGATCAAACAAAGCAGGATCCACAATTACCAGAAGAAGGAGATGAAGAAGAGGATCCACAGACTAATACTGTAAGCTATTTCTATGAACTCCCAATGAATGAAGAAGAAGAAGAACTCAAGACAGTTGTTGACACTATATTTGAAAATACTCAAACCCTAAAAATTTGTCAAAAAAATGTTTAAAAGAAGTGAAGTTACTACAAATGGGTTGAAATAAAGGGTCATAATTCAAAAACAACAAGGAAAAACCCACATATGCAAAGTCCGAAAGTAATTATTGAAGATGTTAAGTCTTGGTCAAGTTTCAATGGCGGAGATGACAATAGTAGAGATCAACGGTTGTCATGGTTTCCCGCACCGCCCAAAGGATCATTCGCAAATGTTGGTGAGTGGTTGCGGACTTAATAGCACCGGAAATGTGTCATATTCTCATTGATCCGCATCAACGTGATAGTGGTATCACAAACCACTACAATGCCATGCCGAACCACCAAAGGGTAATACGCGGCGTGCCATAGCACGTGGTAGATGTAGAAGGCGTAAGGGAATACACCACATGTTGATATTAATCGGAGGGACAACATACATTGGGACAAAATCGACAGCCAAGATTCATCCGCATCATGGAAAGTGCGCACTCGATAGAAGAAAGAGCAGTTGCGGCAATTAAACCACTCTAACAGGTGTCAGAAAATGGTTGATCTGCACATGGTAAAAACCGGAGAATAAAACCGTTATTGGGATCATGGATACCACCATGGGAAATAAAGGGATGCAAGATCTAACGGCTCAAATCAAAAGGCTCGTGATCAATGGTTGGATATAAAGTACATTCGGAAAGCTACCAAAAAGTTAATAAAAAAGGCTTATATAAAACAAAAGGGTTTCAAATAACGACATTTTGTATATGTGTCGCTATCCTTGGGAGCTCTGAAGACTGGTGGAGATCAGAAATTGCGACAGAAGGATAAAGATGTGTCTATACATGTCACGTTGAAATGCGAGTCCTGGTGAAAGAAATGACCAATTATGATTTACCCACGGCCGACCAATGGAACTATGTGGACAAATATGGAAGGACAAGATATTCCGTCCATTCATAGATACATTCAGAATTTTTGCCAGGTGGCAAAAAGATGCTTTTATTTTAAATTTGTAATATTGTTTGAAGACAATTATCTATTGTTTAAAGACAGTTATCTTTCGAGTTGAAACATTTTCAGTTATTAGTTAGCAGAAGCAGTTATGTCAAGCTTCTTACGACTTTTGTATAAAAGACAATGAGAGTCGTTTTTTAAAGGGTTGGAAAACTCTTTGAGAGACGATTATGTTTTGAAGTCCATTTTTTGATAAATAAAAGGCAGTACAGTGAAAATACCTATCTTTTGAGGCCAGAGATTCATGTGTTGATCAGTTTTACAGTCTACTTTTCCCTTATCTTTATATGTGCATGTCCACTTTCTTTGTTATATCTTCCATTATGTTCTTCTTCTATATTTAAATGAACGTTTGAAATAAATCGAGATTCATACTGGTTATGCCTCGTTTTATCGCATTTAAATATCCACTATTTCTCCAAAGTTGACAATGGATTCATCCTAGTTAGATGCCTGTTGTTGATGGATTGTCATTGTTTCTTTCTATGCCATCTGAAAAATCA
This sequence comes from Larix kaempferi, assembly GCA_027924585.1. Taxonomy (NCBI): domain Eukaryota; kingdom Viridiplantae; phylum Streptophyta; class Pinopsida; order Pinales; family Pinaceae; genus Larix; species Larix kaempferi. The sequence continues at coordinate 7,424,939 of BSBM01000963.1, read as the reverse complement.
AATTGACTGTGATATGGTTGCTATCTTGCCTCTGTGGAAATCTGTTTGGTATAAATCTCTTGCTGGCACGTTAAATATTTGAAAATCGACTCCATGCCCAATGTTTCTTGTTTCCTTTTCAACCAAGTAAATCCTTTTGAGAAATTTTGAGCGCATTTCTATATATTTTTAGCCTTTACATATATCTTGTGAGAGAGCCCTCTCTGGTGGAAAAAATGGATAAGTTTTCTACCTAAAGTTTGGTTTGAAATAAGTTACCTTAGGTGTTATTCTTTTACAACCGGGATAAAATCTAAGTGCTAACATTTTGGCGCCATTGCTGGGGAATGAAAGTGAAATTTTCCCTGGGAGAAACGACAGAGAAAGGTCAAATTTCTTGGGCAAGGAAGTTTGAAGAAAGATTGGTTGTAGATATTGCCCTGGCGATGCCACTTGTGAAATTTTTTTAAGTTTTTTTGAAGATATTCAGAAATAGACATTGTGGCTACAAGAAGAAATCCCAGTTTACAGTTCTTCTCAGGCATGGATAATCCAGAAAAGCTCCTCAAGACGGATAAAGGCAAAGAAAAGACAAAAGAAGGTATTCCTCAGTTTTCGAATATATTCCCTTCTTTTCAAGAAAATCTGTTTAAGGAAGAAAATATTGGTTCAAGTGAAATAGTTTCGCTTAGAACTAAATCAGATTCTGATTTGAAAGAAACAAAAGTTGACCCAAAAAGTTTGTGGGACTATTCTTTAAAATCTGTTTGGGAAAACTTAAAAAAATCTGAAAGGGCTAGGTCCAGAATATCCAAGGCCCAAAGAATACATGTGCAAAGTCATAAACAACAGGTAGTAATTATTACACCTTATAATCCACCACCCATGGCTGCCAGATTTGCCCCATTGGTTTTGCCCACTGCTTTACATGATTTGCCCCAAAATTATGGACAGAGAATCGTTACTTTTGATAATGAGGGTAATTATACAGCACAACAACATGTTGATAACTTTAGTGATTTCATTGATTTAGAAGAAGTGGATTATGATGATGCAAAAATGAGGTTGTTTGCCCAAAGCTTACGAGGCGAAGTCAAAAAATGGTTCAGAGCTTTAGCTGCAGGATCAATTGCTAATTATGATGCTTTCACAACTCTTTTTATCGAAAGATGGGAAGACCAGAAAAATCCTTCACATATGTTGACACAGTATAACAATTTGAAAAAGGGAGGTTTTGAGTCAGTTCAAGAATTCTCTGCCAGATTTATGAAAGTTTTTAACTCTATCCCTACAGATATAAAACCTCCAGTAGGAGTAGCCAAGTTACATTATGCAGATGCTTTTGAAGGTGATTTTTCATGTGCATTAAGAGAAAGAAGATCTACCACTTTGGCAATAATGATGAAAGATGCGGTAGAAGTTGAAGCTAATATGATGGTTTCTGGAAAGATGAGGCATAGAGATATAGATGAAAGAAAAATAGAGAAGACAATCAAAATGCAACTTCTTCTTCTTCTTCCACAGATGTAAAATTTGAAGCAATGATGAAAACTATGGAAAAGTTGTTAGATAGGTTAGTGGTGGATAACAAAGCTCCGAATAAAGAACAAACAAAACCTCAAATCAGAAACCCTAATTTTAGGAGACCTTTTGTCCCACCCATAAGGCCAAGAGATCAGAGGAACCCAAGGAATACAGAAGAAGATCCAATCAGACCTCCTTTCCCTGAAAATTATATTGCTGGAGAAGTTGAAGCTGAGATGCCTGAGAGTTATATTCACCATTGTGGCAGTTTGATTCAGAAGTGTATCTGACTAAACAGGAGCATGATATGTTCCTTGCAGAAGGGGAATGTTGTAATTTGGAGATAGAAAATGATCAATACCAAATTGGTTACCAAAATGCTATAAACGATTTTCAAAGAAAGATAAATCTGAGAAACAGGGACGTTATAATAGACAACGGAAAAGAGTCAATGGGAAAATCACCTTCCTCCACCAGTTAGAATGAACAGAAAATGAAAAGAAAAGAAAACGAGGATGTGCCAAAAGTGATTTCAGATAACAAGAAAGATTCAGTGAAGGAAGGTGATAAAAATTTGGTTCCTTTCAATATATAGAGTGAAATGTCGAAAGTCAAGATTTCTATACCTTTCAATGAGATATTAAAGAATAAGGAATACAAGGAACAAATTTTTAAGATGATGCAAGTAGAAAATCGAGTGGAAATAGATACTTTGGAATTAGATGATGATACTCCTAATATCTGCCTGGGTTCAAGAATGGAAGATAATAGTTTTGGGGAAATTTCTCCTTTCTATGTAGATTTGAACGTTCATGATAAAGTTGTGCATAATTGTATGTTAGACTCAGGAGCTTCTCATAATCTGATGCCGAAACTTGTAGTTGAATCTTTGGGATTGGAAATCACAAGACCATATGATGACCTATTTTCTTTTGATTCAATGAAAGTCAAATGTTTAGGGTTGATCAAAGATTTGATAGTCAATCTCAGTAAAATACCAGTCAAAGGTATTCTCATGGATGTGGTGGTTGCTGATATTCCAGCAAAATTTTGTATGCTTTTGTCTAGATCATGGGCCTCGAAGTTAAAAGGAACTTTGCAGATGGATATGTCTTTTGCTACTATTCCAGTGTTGGGGGTACACAGAAGATTATATGCTGAAAAAATGGTTGCTTATTTGGTAAGTGACTTAAAAGAACCCGAAAAGCATGCTATATATGCAGTAGACACAGATTTGGGGTCATGTATTCTGTACAATGATGTTGACTCTAAAGAAAAGATTGATTTAATTGAACCAAAAGAAAATGAAAAAGAAAGACTGTTAAGAGAAAAAATTAGAAAAGAAGGAACTCGGACAATGCATTTCGATGGAGCTAGGAGTAGAGAAGGAGCTGGTGCGGGAGTATGGATAATCACACCTAATCGAGAATTCTTAATGTTTTCTTATCAATTGAATTTTGAGTGTACAAACAATGTTGCATAATATGAAGCTTTGATTCTGGGGTTGAATGTATTGAGAGATTTAAAAGCAAAAAGAATTGAAGTGTTTGGAGATTCTGAATTGGTAATAAATCAGGAAAAAGCTATTTATCAGACCAAACATCCTAAAATGAGGTCATATAGGAATGAAGTGTGGGATTTATTGGAAAACTTTTTCGATGAACATGATGTTGTTTCAATTCCCAGAGTTAATAACACCATAGCAGATTCTTTGGCCACTGCGGGAGCTGCGTTCAAAACCCCTATCTTTTCTAAAAAGAAATATGATATTGAGGTCATACACGGACCATCTATCCCAGACAATATCAAACACTGGCAGTTTTTTGAAGATGATCAATAGATTAAATGCTTTTTAGAGATGACGGATGAATTCAATTACAGGTCTATCGATGCAGAAGATGCTGGGGCTGGTCCAGATGAAAAATATTCCCCTGAAGAAATAGAAAAGTTCAAGCAAAGGATTGGAGGTAAGGATATAATTCAGCTAAAGAATAAAGTTATCCCAAGAGGCTTGATTCCTTTAGAAAAATTGTTTGATAAAAATGATGTGGTGAAAAATCCAAAAGTAGAACCTAAACCTGAGGATGTAAAACATTACAATTTAGGTTCTGAAGAAGATCCCAAATTGGTAAAGCTTTCAAAGAAATTACCAAGAAAGGAAGAGAATAAAAGCGTGGAAGTGATGAAAATATTTTCAGATGTTTTCGCCTGGAGTAATGAAGACCTAAAAGAATATGATGTTTCTGTTATACAGCATACAATTCCTATCAAACCTAATGAAAAGCCTTTTAAGCAGAAGTTGAGAAGAATAAATCCCAAGTTGCTTCCAGTGATAGAAAAAGAGGTGAGAAAGCTGTTTGATGCTAAGATAATTGTGTCTTTGAGATTTTCTAAGTGGTTGGCTAACTTGGTACCAGTAAGGAACAAGAATGGTGAAATAAGGTTGTGCGTAGACTTTAGAAATTTGAACAAAGTCTCTTTGAAAGATAATTATCCACTCCCAAAAATGGATCAGATTTTGCAGAAAGTTGTGGGAGCCGAAAGAATTTCTATGTTAGATGGTTTCTCACGTTACAATCAAATTAAAGTTCACCCAGAAGATCAAGATAAAACTGCTTTTACTACTCCGTGGGGAACGTTTATGTATTCCAAAATTCCATTTGGTTTGATGAACGCAGGGGCAACCTTTTAGAGAGCCATGGACATTGCATTTGCGGATGAAAGAGACAAATTTGTCATAGTATACATGGATGATATCACTGTTTATTCAAAGAATGCTACTGATAACTGGAAACATGTGGAAAGTGTTTTTCTGAAATGTAGAAGATTTGGGATCTCCTTAAATCCAAAGAAATCTCATTTTTGCATTGAAGAAGGAAGATTGTTGGGACACATCATATCAAAAGAAGGCATCAAGATTGACCCGGAAAGAGTATCTGCCATACAGAAGGTCAGGATCCCTAGGAGCAAGAAGGAAATTCAATCATTTATTGGAAGGGTAAATTGGTTAAGAAGGTTCATTCCTAGTTTTGCTGAGATTTTGAGAAACATAACTGAAATGCTAAGGAAAGACAAGGAAATTAAATGGACTGAACAAGCAAGACAATCTTTTGATAATATTAAAAGGGCATTGACTGAAGCACCAGTGTTTATTAGTCCAGATTATTCAAAGGATTTCATTATGTTTACTTATGCATCAGAACACACAGTAGCTGGGGTATTGTTACAAAAGAACCAAGAAGATGCGGAACAACCAATTGCATTTTTCAGTAAGATTCTGAGGGATGCATAATTAAAATATAACATCATGGAGAAACAAGCCTATTCTTTAGTGAAAGCATTGAAGGATTTCAGGATATACATATTGCATTCTCATATAATAGCACATGTTCCATCAGCAGCAGTGAAAGATATTCTTACCCAGCCAGATCTTGAAGGAAAAAGAGCGAAGTGGATAGCAGTATTATTGGAATATGATCTCGACATTAAACCTACAAAGCTGATAAAAGGCCAAGGTCTAGATAAAATGATGACAAAAACAAATTGGGATTCTCTAGGTATGAATTTTCTTTCTGAAATTTCAAAAGAAGACGTTCCAAATTTACAAGTAATTGAATATTTCTCTTTATCTCCATGGTACGCGGACATTGTGTATGTTCTGCAAAATCTCCAAGCGCCTACAAATATGGAAAAAACCAGAGCAAGATCAGTAAAGTTGAAAGCAGCCAAGTTCTGCATATTAGATGGGAATTTATTTTGGAAAGATCCAGGAGGTATTTTGTTGAATTGTCTGTTAGAAAATGAAGCGTAGCATATTATGGGGGAATTTCATAAAGGCATGTGTGGAGGACATCATTCATGGAAGGCAACAGTGAATAATATTCTTAGAGTTGGTTTTTATTGGCCCAGCATGTATTTAGATGTATATAAAGAAGTGACCAAATGTCATGAATGTCAAATTTTTGATGGGAAAAGAGAATTATTACCATTTCCTTTGAAACCTATTTCAGTCGAAGCACCTTTTCAATAGTGGGGGTTAGATTTTATTGGCGAAATTAACCCAAATTCTTCAGGGCAGCATCAGTGGATTCTGACTGCTACAGATTACTTCACGAAATGGATTGAAGCCATTCCGACAAGAAATGCCACAGAAACAGTGATAATGAACTTTTTAGAAGAAAACATTTTATCTAGGTTTGGTAGTCCTAAAAGGATACTGACAGATAATGCTCCAGCATTCAAATAAAAAAAGATGATAAAATTTTGTCACAAATACCACATACATTTGAATCATTCCACTGCTTATTATCCACAAGGAAATGGGTTGGTCGAATCTTCAAATAAAATTTTAGTGAGGATCATAAAGAGGTTTCTAGAAGATAACAAGAGGGCTTGGCACACTAAATTAAAATATGCTCTGTGGGCAGATAGAATCAGTACAAAAAGAGCAATTGGCACTTCCCCTTTCCAGTTGGTGTATGGCACAGAGGTAATTTTTCCTGTTTCTTTGGGTTTGCCAGTTATGAAATTGTTACAAGAAGTCGAAGAAGAACCAAATCATATGCAGAGGAGGATAAATCAAATGATAGAATTACATGAAGTTAGAGAAAAGGCATATAACAAAACCCAAATGCATCAGGAGAAAATGAAGAAAACTTTTGACAGAAAGGTTAAATAAAAGAATTTTCAGATAAATGATTTAGTTTTGAAGTGGGACTCTAGAAATGAAGATCACCATGGGAAGTTTGAGCATTTATGGAAAGGTCCATATATTGTTGCAGGATATCAAGGGGAAAATGCATTTACCCTAAAAAATTGTAATGGAGAATTCTTTCCTGGAGGACCAGTAAATGGTAGACACCTCAAACATTATCTCTCTTAAAAGGACAGAGGTGAAAGAAAATTTTGTACGGTGTAAATATTTTTCAAAAAAAAAAAAAATGGTATGAACCTTGATTTGCAGAAAAGTTTGAATGCAACCCAATGGATCAGGCACTTGGTCTACGATGTTCTTTGCTACCTCACAGGGAGGATAGCATCCCTAGTTGGAGCCAGTTTTTGACACTATATTTGAAAATACTCAAACCCTAAAAATTTGTCAAAAAAATATCCAAAAGAAGTGAAGTTACTACAAATGGGTTGAAATAAAGGGTCATAATACAAAAACAACAAGGAAAAACCAGCATATGCAAAGTCTGAAAGTAATTATTGAAGATGTTAAGTCTTAGTCAAGTTTCAATGGCAGAGATGACAATAGTAGAGATCAACGGTTGTCATGGTTTCCCACACCGCCCAAAGGATCATTCGCAAACGTTGGTGAGTGGTTGCGGACTTAATACCGCCGGAAACGTGTCATATTCTCATTGATCCACATCAACGTGATAGTGGTATCACAAACCACTACAACGTCGTGCTAAACCAGCAAAGGGTAATACGCAGCAGGCCATAGCACGTGGCAAATGGAGAAGGCGTAAGGGAATATGCCACATATTGATATTAATCGGAGGGACAACATACATTGGGACAAAATCGACGACCAAGATTTATCCGCATGATGGAAAGTGCACACTCGATAGAAGAAAGAGCGGTTGCGGCAATTAAACCACTCTAACATTTGTCAGAAAATGGTTGATCCACACACAGTAAAAACCGAAGAAGAAAACCGTTATTGGGATCGCAGATACCACCATGGGAAATAAAGGGATGCAGGATCTAACGGCTCAAATCAAAAGGCTCGTGATCAACGGTTGGATATAAAGTACATTCGGAAAGCTGCCAGAAAGTTAATAAAAAAGGCTTATATAAAACAAAAGGGTTTCAAATAACGACATTTTGTATATGTGTCACTATCCATGGGAGCTCTGAAGACTGGTGGAGATTAGCAATTGCGACAGAAGGATAAAGATGTGTCTATATAGGTCACGTTGAAATGCGAGTCCTGGTGAAAGAAATGACCAGTTATGATTTATCCACGGCCGACCAATGGAACTATGTGGACAATATGGAAGGACAAGATATTCTATCCATTCATAGATACATTCGGAATTTTTGCCAAGTGGCAAGAAGATGCTTTTATTTTAAATTTGTAATATTGTTTGAAGAGAGTTATCTATTGTTTAAAGACAGTTATCTTTCAAGTTAAAACATTTTCAGTTATTAGTTAGAAGAAGCAATTATGTCAAGCTTCTTCCGAATTTTGTATAAAAGACAATGAGAGTCATTTTTGAAAGGGTTGGAAAACTCTTTGAGAGACGATTATGTTTTGAAGTCCATTTTTTGATAAATAAAAGGCAGTACAATAAAAATACCTATCTTTTGAGACCAGAGATTCATGTGTTGATCAGTTTTACAGTCTATTTTTCCCTTATCTTTATATGTGCATGTCCACTTTCTTTGTTATATCTTCAATTATGTTCTTCTTCTATATTTAAATGAACATTTGAAATAAATCAGGATTCATACTGCTTCCTCGTTTTATCGCATTTAAATATCCACTATTTCTCCAAAGTTGACAATGGATTCATCCTAGTTAGATGCTTGTTGTTGATGGACTGTCATTGTTTCTTTCTATACCACCTGAAAAATCAAATTGACTGTGATATGGTTGCTATCTTGCCTCTGTGGAAATCTGTTTGGTATATATCTCTTGCTGGCATGTTAAATATTTGAAAATTGACTCCATGCCCAATGTTTCTTGTTTCCTTTTCAACCAAGTAAATCCTTTTGAGAAATTTTGAGCGTATTTCTATATATTTTTAGCCTTTACATATATCTTGTGAGAGAGCCCTCTCTGGTGGAAAAAATGGATAAGTTTTCTACCTAAAGTTTGGTTTGAAATAAGTTACCTTAGGTGTTATTCTTTTACAACCGAGATAAAATCTAAGTGCTAACAACAATATTCAATGTTCAACACCCTTACACTACTAGATGAAGAGGACAACCCTCTCAGGAACCTTCACCTTCAACAACAGTTCCCAACAAAAGTAAAATTGTTCCTCAAAAAGATACAGTCATTCTTGAAATGGAGTATAGTTTGGATGAAGATTTGAAAAGAGTCAAAGCAAATATCTCTTTGTTTGAACTTCTTAAAATACCTTCTATGAGGGATTCTCTACCTAAAAGTATGATAATCAAACAACCAAGGGAAACACAAAACAATAACTTAGTCTCTTTTACCAAACTAGACGATCAGAAATCTGGAAGAAAGAGGACACCTCCTTTCTTGCTTACCTTTGAAATATTCAACAAAAATGTACACAATTGCATGATAGATTCTGGTGCCTCTTCCAATGTGATGCCCTTGTCTGTCTGCAAAAAATTAAAGAAATGTGTTGTTGAAATTATTTGCTGATCCCTGGATCCAACAGACCATAGATATTGTTGTAGCTGACATCGCTGAAGCCTATGGAATGTGGTTGAGCAGAGATTGTTTAGAGAAGCTCAAGGGCTACTTTGCCACTGATTGGTCTCACCTATGGCTACCCTACAATGGACAACCAAACAAGATTAAGATCAGTAGGGAACCATTTATGAAGCAAACAGTCACTGACCTTAATGATTCAAGTGAACCTGCTTGTTATTTCAGTTCACATATTGAGCATTTCATATTTGATACCTTCTTTGGGGATCTGCCAGCTGATTCTTCACCAGATGAGAATGCACAAAATGAATCACAGATTACCAATGTTACTTCTGTACCATTCTCTGGAACTATTGTACATAATGTTTATAATGTTAATACAAATTTTAAGATAGATCCTATTGCATGGACTTTATTCTTTGATGGCTCCAGATCTAAATATGGAGTTGGTGCAGGTTGTGTCCTTATTGATCCGAAAGGGGCTAAAGCCATGATTGCTTGCAGACTTGAGTTTGAATGTACTAATAATGTGGCTGAATATGAGGCCCTGGTGCAGGTACTCAAGAAGGCTATTTCGGTGCACAAGTAATAGAATGTTTTGGAGATTCTGAAATCATAGTTAAACAGGTTAGAAACAAGATATATTGTCTGTCTGCACGTTTAACTAATTATAAAAAAATGGTAAGAGATCTCACTAGCTCTTTCTCTACTTTCAACATTAAGTCAGTCCCTAGGTCACAAAACTTTGACACCGACCTCTTGGAAAATGCAACATCTAGGCTGATTCCACCAAAAGTCTTGTCACCTAAAACCTTTTCAATAGAACTTATGTACAGGCCTTCCATCCCTGATAATGTAACAAACTGGAAAGTGTTTGATGATGACCAGTAGATACTAGAATTTCTCATAGCCCAAGATACCTTTCAAGACATGGCAATATATGAGGCTGAGCATGAGAAATCCCTGTCTGATCCTTCCAAGATCATCCCAAAATCAGTGATCAACCTAGAGAATTTTTATGACTTGCAAGATAAGTTTTAAACAGAAGACCAACTGCAAGACCTAGAGTTCTTCTCTGAACTATGAGTCAGTCAACCTAGGTACTGAACATAATCCCCGATTCATCAACCTTGGGGTTGATTTCTATGTTCATGAAATAAGAGCTTTTATTAGATTGTGTAAAGAGTACAAAGATGTTTTTTCATGTACCTATGACGAACTAAAGACCTTTGACACTAGCATTATGCATCATAACATACCGATGAAGCCAGAAGTGAAACCTTACCAACAGAAACTAAGGAAGATGCATCCCAGTTTGGAACCCTCTATAAAGAAAGAACTTGAGAAGTTACTGACAACTTGAATGATATTCCCTATCAGACACACACAATGGATATCTAAATTAGTACATGTTCGGAAGAAGAATGGGGAAATCAGACTTTATGTCGATTTCAGAAATTTGAACAGAGCTTCTGAAAAGGATAACTACCCTGTTTCTCCCATGGAGCAGATTCTACAAAAGGTAGCAGGGTCAGAGATGTTCTCTCTCCTGGATGTTTTTTTGGGATACAACCAAGTTATGGTTGCCCCTGATGACCAACTGAAAACAACTTTCAGAACCCCTTGGGGTACCTTCTCCTACAGGCGAATACACAATTCTATCATAGTATATTTAGATGATATCACTATCTATTCAAAAAAATGACATGAAGATTTGTCTGCTTTGAAACAAGTGTTTGCACGCTGCAGGAAGTACGGAATCTTGTTGAACCCTAAGAAGTCCATATTCGCAGTAACAGAAGGTAAGCTCCTGGGTTTCATTGTTTCTAAGGAAGCTATGATTATTGATCCTGAATGCATAGAAGCTATTTCAAAGATCGGTTTGCTTGGTTTGTGCAAAGCCATGCAATCATTCCTCGGTAAGATCAATTTTGTACGTAGTTTTGTTCCAAATTTTGCACAAATTGTTAATCCATTGCAGCAGTTAGTTAAAAAAGATGTACAATTTAGCTGGTCTCAGGGAAAAAAGGATGCATTTGTCGAAATTCGGAGGGCCATTGCAGAATCCCCTGCTCTGATGTGCCCTTATTTCAACAAGTATTTTATTCTGTATACCTTTGCTACTGATTTTTCTTATGCAGTTGTCTTGACACAGAAGCATGATAATGATGTTGAGATTCCAATTTCGTTCTTGAACTCAATGTTTAAGGGAGAAGAACTTAACTACTGTCAAATTGACAATCAGTCTTATGTGGTCTATAAGTCTATAAAACATTACAGACCGTACTTATTGAAATCTCAAACTAAGGTTATCGTGCCTTATACAACCATCAAAAATGTGCTAGTTCAGAAAGAACTAGGTGAGAAAAGATCCCATTGGATGACAGATTTGCAGTATTATGACCTGGAAATTAGACCAGCGAATATTGTAAAAGGACAAGGTTTGTGCCTGCTCACCGCTCAGTCAAATGATCCTGTACAGGAGCAGACTGAATGGGAGCAGGAGGGAAATTTTCCTACAGGTTTTGTTAACACCATAGAAACTCCAACATCTGAATGGTACAATCATATCAAGTTTTTTCTAAACCATGGGTTTGCTCCTGAAACCCTTGACTTCAAAAAACCTAGAGCTTTAAGATTAAAGGTTGCTCCATATCAATTATTAATGGAGTTTTGTTTAGAAAAAATTACGATGGAGTTTTCCTTAGATGTTTGGAGAAAACTAAAACTGATGACATTCTTTTACAATTTCATGCAGGTCTTGCTAGAGGCCATTTTTCAGGTGAAACCTCAGCCCAAAATATTCTCAGAGATGGATATTATTGGCCTACTCTATTTAAGGATTCCTATGCTCATGTCAGAAGGTGTGAACCATGTCAGAAGCATGCTGTGAAATTCAAAAAACCTGATTTTCCTCTGCAGCCAATGACAATTCAGTTCCCATTTCAGCAATGGGGACTGGATTTTGTTGGACCAATTAATCCTGTTTCCTCCATGCAACATAGGTATATCTTGACAACAATGGACTACTTTACCAGATGGGTAGAGGCAGTTCCTCTCAGGCAATGTAACAAAAACCAAGTCATTTCCTTCCTCGACAGCCAGATAGTTACAAGGTTTGGTGCTCCTGAGTATCTTGTCTTTGACAATGCATCCTACTTTTCCTCAATTGATCTCACATAGTAATGGGCTTGCTGAATCTTCTGCCAATTATTATCCACAGGGTAATGGGCTTGCTGAATCTTCTAACAAGAACCTAATAAATATTTTGAAGAAGACAGTAGCCTCCCATCACAAAGATTGGCACACAAAGCTTTGCAATTCTCTTTGGGCAGACCGAGTTACCCCAAAGGAAGCTATTGGAAACTCTCCCTATTGTCTAGTTTATGGAAACGAAGCCATCCTACCATCTAACCTTGCCATTCCCTCATTACAACTAGCCCAATCCATTCAAGAAGATGATTCCTCTCCTCTTGAGCAAAGAATTGATACCTTGCTTAACTTGGAGGAAGATAGGGAAAAGGATAAGAACAAACTGTATCAACATCAACAAATGGTTAAAAGATGGTTCGATGAGAAATCCTCCTCTGACAGAGAGTTTTCACTAGGAGATTTGGTACTGAGATGGGATAAACAACATAAGGACAAAAATGAATACACCAAATTTCAACGCCTTTGGCTAGGACCTTTCATTGTTACAGAAAATATTGGTCCTAGTACTGTTCGGTTGCAGACACTGGAGGGATTCATTGAAACTTATCTAGTGAATGTTTCTATACTCAAGAAGTATTTTGTTTGAACAATTTGATGGTTTTGTACATAAGTTTTGTGTGTTTGCTTTCTTTTGATTTGATTGCTTTTCCCTTTTATATTATTTTGTGTTTTGATGATTCCCACATACATTTGGAAATGGTTGATCGATCAGTTTGTCTCAAGATTGACACAGTTTGAAAGTTCTCAGAATGCATGATCAGTTTTATCTTTCCTCAGCCTATGACAGAACTTGTTTTATACATGAGTTACAATCAATAACTACAGAGCCTTGATTGATACTTTCCCACCTTGATCCATCTTTACATATGTTTTATTTGTTTAATTGAGGTATGGGGAATGACTGGTGTTTCTTATCTTATGTCTCATTGGTGAAGCAACATATCTTAATAACTTGGTCAGCTTTATCTGCTCTTGATCCTATTACAATCACTTTGATATTAATGTTCTGAATAATGGTAGATTACAAGATGGGGGGTCTTATCATAAGCCATCCCATTATGTTGATAGGTGCGTAGTGGAATGACATCTTCACATCAAGCCACCAAACTTGGTAGATGACTTTTAGTTTCTCCTGAAAGGTGGAATATCCTATCACAGGTCGGTCCATTCGTGATCTGCAAAGCAATGGTGAGTAACACTACTATTACATGGTTACCAAGCCATGGTAGTGTCTTGTAATTTACACTCTTTTAAATCTTTGTTTTCTTTTATAAGACACTTTTTGTATATGAGGATAGGGGAGTCTTATCACAAGCCATCCCTGCCATGATCATGGGTTTGATTTTTTACTGAAATTATCATTATGTGGTCACCAAGCCATGATAGTTGCTTTCAGTGTCACAGCTGGAAGACAAGGAGTCTCCTTACCGATCTAGCTTGTTCAGTTTCCAGATCATGTCTGTGAATGGCATTGCTAACATCTGATTACCAAGTCAAGGTAGTGGTCTTGTATCGGAAAAGTCTTATGCACAGTTGTTTATTTTGTTTCAAAAGAAAAGAGAAACATAAAAAAATAGAACAAGAGAAAAAAAATGTATATATTGCCAAAAATTATTTGTATATAAATAAAGCAATTAATGAAATCAAGGTGGTCTATAATTTGTATATCCAAAGCAGTTTAAGTTTTCCTCCAGGTTCAACTCAAGCTAGATTCCCATGATTGCATAATGGTAATGAATTCTTGTCATTTCTTACATCTCCTTGTCAGATTTGCATCATTTTTAATGATTAAGAGATGGGAGTATATCAATCATATGCTTAACTCTGCTCGTTGCTTGTATTTCTTTATGAACATCTTCTAAATTTTGGGTTGAAATATTGGTAGACTGACATGTTTTCTTTAACTTAGGTTTATTCACATAGATAACTGGTTCGTCCCATCTAGTCGTCATTTGTTGTAGGTACAACATATCCCATGTTCCAATGGAACACAGGAGCCCCAATATTTTTTCACTACAAAGGTAATGGTTTAAATTCCTCTGTCAATATGGGGCTTACCACCTTTATTATGATTTCATACCTTTGCATTGTTTTGATTGAAATTAGAGTTTTCCCTTTGAAAATTCTTAGTTTTTTCACTATTTTTTTGAAGTTGCGGGAAGCCTTGAATTCTTTCAAAAGGTAATTTTTAAGCCCACAATCCCGCAATCTCGCAATTGTATATTGTGGGGGATTTGTTTTTCTTTTCAAAATTTTTTTCATCCAGCAACCAGCAAATTGCGGATTGCGGGAAGACCATATAAATATGTTTGTTGAACTTTTTGTTCCGCAACCCGCAACCCGCAATTGCGGATTCCGGAAAGTAGTTTGAATAATAAAACGCGTCGTGTGTTTTCGCAACCCGCAACCCACAAATTGCGGATTGCCGAAAGGTGATTCTATATAAAAAGGTTGTTTGTGTTCCTGGAACCCACAACCTGTAATTGCGGATTGCGGGGAGTTGTTAAATAAAATTTTCAAACTTTGCAATCTCGCAACCCCCAACCCGAAAATTGTGGATTGCGGAATTATATTTTGATTCAATAAACACAGTTTCGATCCGGCAACCCGCAACCCACAATTGTGGATTGTGGATTGCGGGAAGGATCTACATACCTGCAAATTTGTCTCCTGCAATTTATGCCCCGCAAATCTCAACAACTGATCTCAGTCGTTCATCGGTTTTGATCTGACAGCTCATATTTTACCCGTCTTAACTATTAAATAGGTCATTTTTCTAATTTTTTGCTATCATTTTCAATTTGGAAAATTAGCGTACTGCTCGAATTTTACTCTAAGTTTTTACTAGAGGTCCTTGCCCGCCATTCTCAGCTGAAGCAGGTTGGTTTTCTCTGTTCCTTTTTTCAGTTATTTACGATTTTTAATCAATTTGGATTGTTTTTTATTGTTGTTTATTTATTTGTTAGATTTCTCCACTCTGCAAGCATGTCACACAACACATGCTCTAAGACTACCCAGAGAGACCAATTGAACAAGAACCCAAATTTTGGCATCTTCTCAAACACCAGTGGAAAAATTACTGAAACCTACCAGGTGGACTGGTCTAAAATCAATTCAATATTTGACAATCATGACCAATCCGACATTAAGAATGACCGTCAAACCTATGAGAAAATTAGGAACCCTCAACTTCATGTAATTGCTGCCATACCCATAATCTTACCTTATACTGATGTAGTTAAGGGGATAATACATCATGCCAATCCCAAATACCGCCCTTTCAATGATAGCGTGGGTTAACAGTTAACCACTTTCCATCCTGAGGTATTTACCAGGGAATTTTCCCTTAGACCACCTGTGCAGATCCTGAACGCTGCATTCCTGGATTCTGCAAACACCGGGTTAAATTTTAATGAAATGATCAAATCCTGGTTGCATAAACCAACCAGTTTCATGCGCAGGCCTGATAAATTATACCCAGTATCAAGGTTTAAAGAACCCTACTCTTTATTGGAAGCTATGCTTTCTCGGATGTATGGCCTTCCTAATTCCTCAATTTTAAAGCTGAGTGGGATCCTATGGCTCATCATGTCTTGACTATAGGTGAATCTTTTCCCTGGGCTTCTATTTTTTCTTTTGAGCTTAAAACCGCAATTGAAAAGTATCAGAAGTGCCTCGCTACACAGAAACCCTCTTTCTTTCTTTCAACCTATGTGATGGATGTGTTATGTGCTGAATCAATACCCAAACATGGGATGGAATTGGACCCCCGCTGCCCCTCCTATTCACATATATCATTCTACCCTGTGGGAGGATAACTATGTGCCTCTATTATATGACATTTGTGATCATTTCTTGGGTGTCATCTATCTCAAGATATTTAAGGAAGATGCACCAGCTTTCTCAGCTGATGCCAAGCTTTTCATTGCCACAATTGGAGATTGGTATGTAGGGAATATTTCTCCTCTGTCAGGATTTGGGGAAGCAATGTTGTTCACCTACTTCCTAGAATTGTTCTAGATAGGTTGTTGATTGAAGAAGTATCCTATCAGACTGTTATAGATGGGGTTTACCTCAAACTTACAGGTCCTAAGAGGAGAGGATGGCCGAAATTCCCCTTGAACCTTGGACCTTTTTCTATCCCTACTTCCACCTGGGCTCAAGTATTGGGTAACAAAATTGCTTCTTTGAAACTAGGATATGCTCCAAAAAGAATACATGATCCCAAAAAAATCCTAGATGCTCATTTCAAGCAAAATCATATGAAGATGATCTATGAACATGAAGATCTCCCAGATGACTCCATCTACTTGGGAGTTAATACCTTTTCTGAAGTCCTGGCAAAGGCTAAAAGCCGATTTTTGTGCTAGAAATTGTCCCTAGACTACGGAGGGAACAAGCTAGTAAAATCTCAAAACAGTTAAAAGCAAATAGGATTTGTTTTTGTGATTTTGTGGTTTGAGGGTTTCATATTCAAGAAGGTAAATAATCATTCAACCAATGCAAAAAAATAAATCATATAAATCCAAGAACTAAGATATAACAAAGTAAGATAATAAACATAAACCTAAAACATTCATTCGCACAGTATTGGTTCAGTCCACAACTATGACATTCGCATGAGTAAAAACTTTAAACAAGGAACGAAATCATAAGTTGAGTAGTCAAAATGACCATAAACAAATCCAATAGACAAATTATAGTGGCTTATATTCATATATAGATCAATCTCAGTCTTCAAAACTTACAGGAGAACCATATGCATTAGTCTGAATATCCAAATGCTTCAAGCTATATAATGCTTCTTGAAACAAAAATCCAACACTAAAACTGTATGTTTGTCCTCCTTTTATCATTACAAAAGTAGAGTAGTTCCATAACTACCTTCTAGGTTGAGCTTTGAAGCAGTTACATCAATTAGTTACATGCTAACTCGAATCTTTAAAGACAATTAACAAAAAATAGCAAATCGTACTCTGGGAAATTTGGCGAATTTATGAAAAATGGGTCTCACAAATGCCTCCATATATCTCGATCCATGACACTTATGAGAAACCTGAGAGTGGTTTTTTTAAATGAGTCCATGATGAAGAAATAACTCTCTTGGTGTTTAAAAATTCCTCTCCAATTAATCGAAAAACGTGCCGAAAATTTGTGACTAAAACAGTAAACTATTAAATATTTTAAACCTTGAAAAATAGGCCACAATGATGAATTCGAATATTCCAATCCATGACAGATGTTGCAAAACAGAGAGACTTTTTTTTAAATTAGTTTGTTCTGGACAAAAACCTCTCTTGGTTTTCTCAAACTCGTTTCCATCACCTCGTAATACGTGCTCAATTTCAATGACCAAGACAGGGAAAAACAGAGCAAAACTATGCATTTCTTCCCCAAATGAAATATTCAACTTCTTAAAAATCAACTCTTCTTCCTCTTTAGTTCTAGCTGCTGCACCTGAGAATGAAAACAATGAAGTCATTTCCTGTTCAAAATTGGAATGATTTCTTGCTCTGTCACCATTATGGTTTTTAAACTTTTCTTGTACATCAACATTCTGCAGATCATCCTGTATTAC
Source organism: Larix kaempferi (assembly GCA_027924585.1). Lineage (NCBI taxonomy): Eukaryota > Viridiplantae > Streptophyta > Pinopsida > Pinales > Pinaceae > Larix > Larix kaempferi. The sequence continues at coordinate 7,407,285 of BSBM01000963.1, read as the reverse complement.
ATCCTTCTCTACATCTCTTTTATACGTATTCACAAAGCTAAACTCTTAGGATCGATTAGGGATAAAAACTTCTAGATTATGTGTTCTACAACCCTAGAATTTGAAACCCTTACATTTGGACTCGTGGCCATAACAATCCACAAATTCGTTGATGATAACTACAATTGGTTCATACATGTGTCATAATAGAATAAACAGGTGTCTGGAAACTCCACTTTCATCATCAAATTAAACGGTCATGTCCTGCTATCAAAGAACCACGAAACCTCATTATATCAGATTCTTGCAGTGCACTAGAGTATATGGTTTGGTCCTTGCGCTACGGGAATACCTCAAGATGCAATTTTGGCATACAAACTCAAAAATGAAAGTTAAACTATGGATTTAGCATTAGAATATAGTTGAGTAAGCATTTTGAAGACTTTAAAGAGAAATATAATATTTAATAAGACACTAAGGATGAAACTGATTAAAACAAAAGAAAGCAATAGGATAAAAACTAAAAAGAATATCAAATTCATTTATAAAAAACATTTAAATTTTAAAATAAAAATAAAATGAAAGATTAAAACAGGAATAAACATTTGAGAAAAACACACAAATACCGAGGACAATTTCAGTGTTAACGAATGGCTCCTGCTGAGGGATGAAAGCCTCCTTGTGAGGTTTCAAGAACCTGTAGACCTTGTGCCTTATTCATTGGGTTATGGAGTCATTTGTATCTGGTTTCCAACCTGACCAAAACTAGAAATCCTGCTCATAACATTTTAATGATGGGCTTATTGTATGATCTTGTAACAAGATTCTGCTGAAAAAACACTTTTCCTTTCTCAAATCCTGATCCTGGATATCAAAAACTATGTGATTGCTGCTAAGGAATTACATTTGTGTTGCAATAGAAATATGCTCATATCCATCTTCCGAGTGGAATGAAGAACAACCATATACTGCAAACTGTGGCCTTTTCAAGCCTTGAGAACACAATTGTTATTTATTGAAAACTGAAAACTATTCACAGGACTGTCATCTACGCAAAATTCACCATACTGTAAATTGAAAACCAAACTTCGAACTAAAACTAAATGCTTATATGGAAAGCTTATTTATATATAGCTCCTAATCTAACCAGCTCAACTCTTTGATTAAGTAATACCAGACTACCAGTGTAACCATTTCAACAATTGTTTCATGCAGTGGATTTCTTTCATGTCATTAATTAGAAAAAAGAAAATTGTATACCATGGAAAATCATTATAACATGGAATTTGATACTTACAGCTTGTAAATATCAACTTTGATCTCAGAAAATCCTCTAAATACGTTTCTATTGAGTCGTAGAAATCATGAACAACTATCTCTTTTGTAACCCCTTCTTCATTGAAAAACTCAAAATAATTATTTATGGGATCATCATGAAAGAATACCTTACAAAAAATATAATCTTCCTGCTTTGTTCAACATTCTTCATTACAAACATGATATTCATTAGAAGAATGATCTTCAAAATTATTTAAAACAACAGTTTCTCCAACAAAAGGTTGATCTAAAAGAGAAGGATGCCTATGTATATTTTCTACTTCATGAAAGATATAATACTTTTGTTCTTCAAATGTTGCAAATGAAGAAACAGAAAAGAAGAAATCGATGCCCTTATATTCAACTAGAACAACCTCATTTTGTTTTAATGTGTCCTTCAGATTCTATTTCAAAAATGGTAGATACAAATTTACTTATTTCTGGAGACTGCTGCTCAACAACTGGTGAAGAAGAAAAATGTGTAATATGCTCTTCTAACTCCTTTCCATCTCCTTCACTGCTTTCCAAAAACTCTGAGTCATATTTGCCATACACCGCTTCACTACTGAAAAATTCCATAGGTGTTGATTCAGAATATTGTTGCTCTAAAACATCCGAACACATACCATCAATGGACTGACCTGCATAACTGTCAACCTGATCTTCGACACAGTTAATTTGAAAAACATCTCCAATAGTTTTATGATTAAAAATATGTTGAAAATTGTTTTGAACAATGGGATGGTCATCAAATAATTTGGGAACAACAATTTCATCCTCTGAAATAGAATCAAGGGCATCTTTAATTTGGATGTCATCAACACTAATTTTAACACTGTCCTGCAAATCTTCATCAATGGTATGATTTTCAACGTTTTCTTCAATAGAGAGTTGATCTTCACAAGGATTTTCAACAATAAACTCTACATGATAACGATGTCTTGACTCTTGAAGACTGTCAAATATCTCCTGAATTTCATTTGTTTGAAATATTTCTTCATGAATTTCATCAGTAAGGCTATCTTGATCATTATTGCTAAGTTGTTTCTTGAATTCAAATTGTTCACAACAGTCCTCTAAAAGCATATCAACAGGATAAATCCTCTTACAATATGAATGAAAGACAACATGAAAATCTTTTAATGAAGAGATGCTAGAGACGGGAAGAGACATGTACCACTGCCTGACATCTCCTTCCAAGGAGTACATAAACATTTTCAACAATACATCCTCGTGATGAATATCGAGATGGTCCATGTATTGATGAAAATCAATCAAGTGTTGTGTCGGATGGTCATGATCATCTCCTCTAAATCTTGGAAGGAAGTCTCCCCATTCATCCATAGTAGGCACATGATTTGGAAATCCTGGAATATCAACAAAGATAAAAGGAGAAAACCTATATGCCAACATAGCAGCAAAAGTCTTTGACATTATGAAATTGTTAAGTTGCCTCTGTATTTTCAAACATGGAGTCGCCAACAGATCCTTCCCCTCTTACCTTCACTGTCTGGCTCAGTTAAAATATCTTTAATAGAAGCATTAGGTAGGCTTATTAATTTTATTTGAACTTGGTTGTAAGCTAAAAATATTAGCTTTAACTTGAACCAAGGGAAACTTATTGAGAAGCTCAATTTTAACCTTTTGGGATGACAATGGAATAGTGAGAACCTAAGTATCAGCTTGAGCTATAGGAGTAAGCCATGAGAAGCATTTTTTTTTCTCTTCTGATTTAAATTCTGAATAAGCAGCAGGTGATATTGACTATGACTGATCAGGAGAAAATAAAGTGTGAGAAGACTGTAACCTACCAAAGGAAGAAAACATTAGTTTTTGTGTACCCCCTTTCCAGATACACTTTGGGTCTGAAAAACGTGAATGTAATGGTGAAATGGGCTTTCCTCTTGTTCCAATCTTTCTGGTAGCCACTGTGAAACACTGTTTTGGTGAAAATGTAGTCTGAAATAAAAAACCTGTGATCTTGTTCACCTCAAAACTAGAACAATATAGATACCCCAGGGAATATATAACTTCACTTCCATCCCTGGCAACGGCGCCAAAGATGTTTGTTCTAGAAATTGTCCCTAGACTACAGAGGGAACAAGCTAGTAAAATCTCAAAACAATTAAAAGAAAATAGGATTTGTTTTTGTGATTTTGTGGTTTGAGGGTTTCATATTCAAGAAGGTAAATAATCATTCAACCAATGAAAAAAAATAAATCATATAAATCCAAGAACTGAGATATAACAAAGTAAGATAATAAACATAAACCTAAAACATTTATTCACACAGTATTGGTTCAGTCCATAACTATGAGCATTTGCATGAGTAAAAAATTTAAACAAGGAACGAAATCCTAATTTGAGTAGTCAAAATGACCATAAACAAATCCAATAGACAAAGTATAGTGGCTTATATTCATATATAGATCAATCTCAGTCTTCAAAACTTATAGGAGAGCCATATGCATTAGTTTGAATATCCAAATGCTTCAAGCTGTATAATGCTTCTTGAAAAAAAATCCAACCCTAAAACTGTATGTTTGTCTTCCTTTTATCATTACAAAAGTAGATTAGTTCCATAACTACCTTCTAGGTCGATCTTTGAAGCAGTTACATCAATTAGTTACATGCTAACTCGAATCTTTAAAGACAATTAACCAAAAATAGCAAATCGGACTCTGGGAAATTTGGCGAATTTATGAAAAATGGGTCTCACAAACGCCTCCATATCTCTCGCTCCATGACACCTGTGTGAAAACTGAGAGAGGTTTTTTTGAATTAGTCCATGATGAACAAAAACCTCTCTTTTTTTTTGAAATTCCTCTCCAATTAATCGGAATACGTGCTGAACATTTGTGACTAAAACAGTAAACTATTAAATATTTTAAACCCTAAAAAGTAGGCCACAAAGATGAATTCGACTATTCCAAACCATGACACCTGTTGCAAAAATGAGAGGGACTTTTTTAAATGAGTATGTTGTGGAAAAACACCTCTCTTGGTTTTCTCAAACTCATTTCCATCGCCTCATAATCTGCGCTCAATTTCAATGCCCAAAACAAGGAAAAACAAAGCAAAACTATGCATTTATGCCCCAAATGAAATATTCAACTTTTTAAAAATCAACTCTTCTTCCTCTTTAGTTCTGGATGTTGCACCTGAGAATGAAAACAATGAAGTCATTGCCTATTCAACATTGGAATGATTTCTTGCTCTATCACCATTGGGGTTCTTAAACTTTTCTTGTACATCAACATTCTGCAGATCATCCTGTACTACATCCTTCTCTGCATCTCTTTTAAACTTCTTCACAAAGCTAAATTGCTAGGATCGATTAGGGATAAAAAATTCTAGCTTACATTTTCTCCAACTCTGGAATTTGAAACCCTTACATTTGGACTCATGGCCATAACAATCCCCAAATTCGTTGATGATAACTACAATTGGTTCATACATTTGTCATAATAGAGTAAACAAGTGTCTGGAAACTCCCCTTTCATCATCAAATGCAACGGCCCCATCCTGCTATCAGAGAACCACGAACCCTCATGATCTTGGATTCTTGCAGCGTGCTAGAGTATATGGTCTTGGCCTTACGCTGCGTGAATACCTCAACATGCAATTTTGGCATACAAACTCAAAAATGAAGGTTAAACTTTGGATTTAGCATTAGAATATAGTTGAGTAAGCATTTTGAAGACTTTAAAGATAAATATAATATTTAATAAGCCACTAAGGATGAAACTAATTAAAACAAAAGAAAACAATAGGATAAAAGCTAAAAAGAATATCAAATTCATTTATAAAAAACATTTAAAATTTAAAATAAAAATAAAAAGAAAGATGGAAAGAGGAATAAACATTTGAGAAAAACACACAAATACCGAGGACAATTTCAGTGTTAATAGCAGGGATGAACAAAACCACATTTTGTTGTTCCAGAAAGAGCTCAAAGATAAGGTTTTTCAGCTATAGGAAAATGGAATTCGATTTGATGGAGCAAGTAAGAAGGGAAAGAGAAGAGAAGGAGGCTCAAAAGGATAAAACCCCCCTCATGCTAACTTATCCTAATGGTGATAAAGGAAAAGGTCCTATGGAAGAGCCTCCACAGCTGAAGATTTATGAAGAGTATAAAGAATTAATTCAAACTGCCCAACAAGCCATGAAAGAACTAGCACAAATGACCTCAGTGCTCCACACCAAAGAAGTCAATCCACCTAGCTTAATTAGTGATGTACAGGTGATTGTGGTTAGTAATCTATAACGTCCCCTCCCGTGGACCCATTTCAAGGAAGGGAACATGATGCCAAATTCTGGGCTTTTATATAAACTTAGCCCATTCATTAGATTCATAAAAAAAAAAAAAATGTGTGTAGATGCAGATCAATTAAACATGCACAGCGGAATAAGAACATCATCCCCACACATCCTTCATATGCATTCAGGATATCAATAATGATCATCAAATTAAAACATTGTAGAATTAAATACACATAAGAATATACTCATCTTCATTGTGTAATTGTCCCAACCAACTAGCTATGTTGCTGCAACGTTCCACCCAACCATAGGTCTTTGCCCAGCCTGTATTATTTTTGCACTCAGATACCACCCCCAAGTTGGGCATGATTTCTACAAGGAATAGGGGACATTCCAGCTCCTACACGGCCAAGTAATCAATGCATCTTAGCCAATCTAGTCCACAGCTGGGTTTATCAGGCTAAATTAGAACCATAGATGCTTACACTCAAGCTCAAGCCAAAACAATGGATTGGGAGAGGGAAATTCAACCACATGGAAGAAAATGATTTCTCCCATAGATTATGAGCATTCAGTAGCCAAAACGGTCTCAATGGAACCCTAATTCAATTCCCCTTCTTCCCCACTGGTATACAACACAAAAACGCCCTTCTCCCAGCTGAGAAACAAAGAAAACCCAGAAAAAACGTGGCTGGAAAATGCCCAGGTAGCTCCAAACTCGTGAGAGAGTCAAACTGGTTGATGGATAATGGCTTGGGGAGCAATTCATGGCTATTTTCTTGCCAAGGAAGCAAAAAAACCATTTTTCCATGCAGGGCGGCTTGCCTATACTCGAAATTGGACAACCATACTTCCCATTCCCTAAGGCATTAACTACCTCAACCAACTCTTGGGAGAATGAATGATTGGGTACAAAAGTCAACCTGGGTAATTGAGGGTTTCATGGGTTCTCTGATTGACACTTGGCTTAAATTGATTGGCTCCAAGGGTTTTGTTGACCAACATGACTCCAGTCGACAGGGTTTCCACTTCACTGTCAACACATGCTGCAGCCTCCTTGGGCACCAACCCGGGTAGGTTTTATCGCACCCAGCAACACATGCAGAGCAGATGAGATCTTACTCAAGGCATCTAGGAAGAGCAGACAAAACCATGTTTCCGCCGAGGAAAGAGGAGGGTTGCATCTACATGAACTAACTCTATCGCAACACTAAACTGGAATTTCAAACATTTGACATGTATTCGTAATGCATTATTCAATCACAACATTCATTATCATCGCGGTAATAACAATAAAGCAACATTGCATCAAGGAAATATAGCATTATTCATGAAGTGTGATAAATAACAGAAAGAACCCAGGGATTGCACCAAAACAGTTTCATCATATCATATTATTACTACAAAACCTTAGATACAACATCTCCTCAAGATCAAGTCTCGAAAATACATTATAGATGTGTAGAAATACCCAAAAACATGCGCTTATCTTCACCTTGATTCCTCTCCTATCTCCTTCCGCCTCTCTTCTCCTCCTCTATACCTATGACTCTTCTCTATATATAGGATTCTTCCATTACAATGCTTGTCCACTTACTAACAATTTCCTAACCTACATTTGGACAAGTGACCCAATATCTAACTAACTTGGTACAAAACCGACCAAAAACCCGCATTCTGTGGTATAACTGACTCAAGATTCATAATATGTGGTCCAAATCACCCAAAACCCGCATTCCGCGGTACAATTGACCCAAAAGACATAACTAATCTTCCGCTCCTCTCCCTTCGCGTCGTCTTTTTCCTTGTTGCAACATCGGAGATGTTGTCATAGCACTCTACCAAACCGCTTGCCAACAGGCCCCCAACACAATATTGTGGCTCACCCTCGAGCCACGTCAACTGCTGGACATGGTGCATTCGGACAGAACTATGTTTTTGTAACTGTTCTTGCTGTCTAGATCATGGGGTGTTGTTCTGCTCCTTCTGCGACACTGATCATCGACTCATTGTCATGTAATTCTAACCCAAAAGTGGTCATCACCCGACTTGCTATCATGTACTTCTCAAACTCATCCTCCAGTCTCGAGGAATCTGGTGTAGACTGAGGAGAAGTTGACGAACAGTTCCGAGGTGCGAACCAGACCAACAGCTCTGGCACATCTATTTCGCACTAGTAAGCACAAGTCACAGGGACCCGGGGGCGACGACCCCCCCCCCCGTTTGTGTGGTCACCGGGACCTCGAGACTTTGAACCATCACCAACTTCATAGACATCTCGAACGAAACTTCATGCTTGTAACCCCGGGGTGTCCGAGGTGCAGCCTACTCTAGGAACTCATGCACACTCGTCATTCGAGCCCTTAATGCACCTGGTGTGCTACCACACAAAATGAAATGGATCATTTCCACAGCCTCCTTGGAATTCCTAACTGAACACAATGCCAGAACCTTGCGTAGCATAACCCTTCTTAACTAAAACAATCTCTGTGTGCTTACTCTCCACAGGTCCTCTATTTATATGGTGCACTCTGTCATACATCGGCCTCAGCAAGCCGTTGCACCACCGTCTCATATCCTAGAATAATCATAAATTGTTGTGTGTCAATTATCCTAATGGCGGATGAATTGTATCGTTGCCTGGTTCCCGTCATATAGAAATGTGCGAAGCTTGTGTGGGCCATGATGGCATGGTGGATACTTCATGCCAATCATGCAAACCATCTTGGTAAGTACAATCGGCCATACTGCCTGGGTGCATCCCTAAGTCCAACCAGGCTGTCATTTGTCACGATCGACCTAATTAATGATCATATCCATTCAAATAGAAAAAGTCCCATCATTGTCATGATTGCGGATGTGACCCAAGAGCAACATTCACAGCTGTTGCTAACAACTCCATCCCTGTAGCAGAAGCCCCCTTGCTTCCGCATTCCGTCCATGGTGGGGCAACATCCTGCCACCAACCAACTTGCAACACACACACTTTTTGTTTTGTTCAATGCGACTCAGGCATCGCACTGTTCCAATCCCGACCGATAGGGCTTCAACTTGTGACCATTTACTAGTCGGGGAAGCATCGCTTTGTCTAACTGCTGCAACTGAACCGCTCCTCCAGAAGTAATAGTCTTGATGCGATAGGGACCAAGCCAATGCATCTGCAACTTTCCTGGATGTTTCATAAACTTGCTATCGTACAACAGCAGCAAGTTGCCCTGCTGAAACTGTTTATGTTTGATGTGGCAATCATGCCATGCCTTATGGTGATCCTTCTCGACCCCTTGGTGGAAGCCAACGATAAATCCATCTTCTTCCAGCTGTACCAGTTGCACCAGATGTTCATCTAATGCTACGACATCGTCCATACCCGTAACAACCGCAACCCACAGACTCATAACAATGTACTCCATTGGCATAATCGCTTATTTCCCATATACTAGCCTAAAAGGTGTCTGACCAGTCAACCTTTTACATGTGGTGCGATAGGCCCACAATACTGCAAGGATTTTCAGATCCCAGTCAAGTTTGCATTGCACACCTTTTTCAGTGCATGCTCCAAGACCTTGTTAAATGCTTCCACCATCCCATTCACCTGTGGGTGATAGGATGTACTCTTCTTATGCTATATCTGCAACTCCTCCCTCAATGCGCTAATGGTGCGATTAATAAAGTGACTGCCTTGATCACTCAACAATGTCTTGGGGCAGTCGAAGCGAGTGATAATGTGATTAAACAAAAATCGAGCAGCCGTTGCTACGGAACAATCAATGACAGGTGCCGCCTCGGCCCACCAGGTCAAGTACTCTGTCATCGTGATGATATACCATGCACCTATGCATTTCCCTGGTGGATTGATCAGTCCTACAAAATCCACGGACCATTTTTCAAATGGTTGCAATGTGATTTGAGGCATCAACGACATCTCATCACGTCTAGACGGTTTACCAGTTCACTGACAAACATCGCAAGACCGCGCATAGTCTGTCGTGTCGATATGTAATGTGGGCCACCAAACCCCTGCACGTAGTACCTTCCTGGTAGTCGCCCGACTGCCATAGTGTCCTCCTGTTACTCCTCCATGTGCTTTCGCCAGTATCAACGCTTGCTCATGTGGCAAGACACATCTGCGCAATATCTCATCAGTGCCCAGTTTATACAACTCTCTTGTGATGAGCTGAAAGTCTGCAGCCTTGACTACCATTTGCTTATTTTGATTGGTGGTGAACTCATATGGTGCAATACCCATTGTCAGAAACAGGATGACGTCATCAAAATAGTCATCAACAATGTACACCTTAAATAGTTTGGCGTCCGGAAACCCATCTTCGATATTAGTCAGTTCCTCCCCTGTATCAATCCACGATAGATGATCAGGACCAGCATTCAATCGGCATGGCTTCACAATGACTTCAAAATTGAACTCCTGAAAATGAAGTAGCCAATGGCATATCTTCCCCCCCAACATAGGCTTGTTGATTAGGTATTTCAACGCGGAATGGTTAGTGAACATTTTAAAATGCCCACTCAACAAATAGTGCCTGACCTTCTGCAGTGCATAGACCATTTCCAGACCCTCTCGCTCAGTGGTGGTGTAGTTGCGTTCAGCGGATGACAACTTTCGACTACCGAAAGGAATGGGGTGATCAAGATCTCCTTCGCCAGGCTGAGCCAATACGACTCCCAATGCGATTGATGAGGCATCCACATGTACATGGAACTCCTTACTCCAATTCGGAAATACCAATATTGGTGCTGAATCCATCTTCGTCTTCAGTGTGTCGAAACTATCTTGACATTCCGGAGTCCATTGAAATATCGCATCTTTCTTCAGCAATTTCTCCATAGGGGCAGTGATCGCTTCATATCCCTTGATGAACTTGCGATAATACCGCGTATGCCCCAGATTCGCTCATAACTGCTTAACAGTGGTCGGTGGTTGTAAACTCAAAATGAGCGCAATCTTAGCTGGACTGACCAACAACCCTTACTTACACACAATATGACCCAATAATATCCCAAATGGTGCACAAAAAATACATTTCTTCAAGTTCAGCAATATGTGGAGTTGGCGGCAGCACTCAAGCATTAACTGCAGGTTGGCCATATGATCGCAGATCATCCCGTAAACTGTCCAATCATCCATTTATACTTGCAAAAAATTCTGAATAAAGTCTTTAAATGCAGCAACAACAACCTGGGAGAATATCGCAAGTGCATTCTTCAAACCAAATGGCATTACTGTGTACTGAAAGCAGCCCCATTCAGTAATGAAAGTTGTCTTATGGCGATCTTCTTTGGAAATTTGAATCTGATGGTAGCCAGAGAACCCATCGGTGAATGAGTACATCTCTTGTCCACCCACTCCTTCAAGTACTTTGTCAGTAAATGGGCTCAGAAAAGGGTCGTTCAAGCAGGCATCATTTAAGTTCCGCAAGTCAACACAAATGCGCACCTCACCGGTTTTCTTGTCCTGCACCACCATAGGGCTAATCCATTCGGACTCTTCCACTGGTTCAATAATACCAGTGTCCAACATGCGATCAAGTTATGCCTTGACCTTCTCCTTATGTTGTGGATTCAGCCGATAAGGTTGCTGTCAGATTGGCTTAGCATCTGGTTTTAAGGGAATCTTCATCTCTCCTAAATCACCCAGGATTCCCTTCATTTCGGAAAACTTTGTGGGAAACAAGTCTTGAAACTCATGAAGTAACTCAGTGACCTTACTCATCATCTCATCATCCCAATAATCCCCAACATTAGCAAACTTGGGAGTAGCCTCTATGTTGATATTCATCTTGCGAAGCTGCAATGGTTGACCGAACGGAGTACTTGGCGTGATAGGCGGTACCACATCGTGACTTCCTTCAAATTCAGGAATGTTAATGTTCCGAGGATCATCATCATCCTCTGGACCACCGCTGATGTTGAAGCATTCCATGAGAGATTGCATCTGACAGTATGTGTGCGGGTCGATAGGGTAGGCCGCCGGAACAACCTGAAGTACCACGTCGTGGATGAGCTGTAAGGCGTTATTGACATCAGGGTTGGCATCCACAAAAGTGAACGTATGAGTGAAACAGACCATCATCTCCCCCCATGTTGTAATTTCTTTGTGCAATTTGGTTGCAGTGTACCACGAGCGTGGCATCTCATCTAAGGTATAGATAAAAGCGTGGACCCACTCATCTCTGGGTCGCGCTACCCATAATCGTTGGCATTCCATCTCATGATCACTGGGATTATTCCGGCCATCATACTTGCCAGTGTGATAAACCTCAGTATCACCAAACCAAACCATCATCAACCTCTGACACTGTGACCAACCATCAATAGATTTCTTATGTGTCACCCACCAGCGTGCTGGAGCATCCTTCAGTGCTTCCTCCAATGCCAGCAATCGCTGTGGTTTTGAGACCCATTCTTCAAATTCCGTCAAAAATTTGGTTAAGCTAGGAAACCCCTCATAGACAGGAAATGTGACCATTTCTGTCGCAACACGACATAAAGACTATGTAACTAAGCCACATTTTCAGAGCGGTACTTCATGCAAGCGGTTCTGCCAATGTTCTAATGCATCATCAGAGTTGGAAGATGCATAGCTCTCGCTGCACCAACCCAGCTCACCATTGGCAGTGGGATGAATATAGTCTTCAGAAATATTGAATGCATGGTCCCATCCAGTGGGATCGTCATCTCTTACAGGTTCAACATATCGACGTCCTTCAGCTGGATCTAACAGGGATATGCCTTTGAAATCGTGATTCTCAAAGGTCATCATGTATTTCTTGAAGTTGATTACAGCTCCACTATCATTAGTCCACCCAATCCCTAATAGCGCAGGATAAGAGCTTCCTCCCTCAACCACTTCAATGACATCGAAATCATCATAAGTCTTCATACCCTCAATATCGACTGTTAGCCGTGGAACTCGCCCAATGGGTGCTACTTTGGCATGGTTAGCCAACCAGAGCTACACAAGAGACCAACTCAATGGGGGACTCCCCATTTTCTGCCATGCCTGCTTGGTTAAGATGTTAACATCCAAACCAAGATCGAGAATAACAGAATCGACATCATAGTCACCAATTTGGATGTTCATTCTCATCTCCTTGCTAGTCTTCCATCACTGTAGAGAGTTCACTGTAGACTCTTGCCGTCCTTTCAAAAATCACTGCAACCATCCCTCAATATAAACCAGGGTGGCCAGATCCCGGGCCAATAACAGATAGCTCTCAAGAAACCTTTGCAATGTTCTTGGTGGTGTCGACGGACTGCCCTCCGATGTGGTGTTAAAGACAGGTGGCATATCGCAAACAACGGCCTTACTGCGATCTTTCTCCAAGGTGTGACGTGCCTCCAGGAATGTCTCCCGCTCTGTGTCAATGTCAAAAGGTACCGTCTTCTAACCAGCCAACCGAATCAGTGGTCACAAACTATCTTCCCCAGTTGTCTTGCCTCCACAAGTGACAACATCCACCGAAGCATCTTGTGGTTGCGGTTCTGTAGAAATTGTCGTAATATTTGCACCCTACATATGAGTTTACTGCAGATTCCCCTACAGGTTCCCATTTGGATTTGTATTCTAATTCGGTCGCGGGGACTGGTTCTGTAGTGGTTGTTGTACCTGGTTCTAGATTGGTTGCTGTACTTGGTTCTGGGCTGGTTTCTACGACTGGGTCTAATTCTATATCTATGGAGCATTCCCAGCCTGCCATCGTGCAATCAACTGTGGATAATTCTCAACTGTATGATCATTAACAAAATAGAACGTACACTGATTCTGTAGTAGTGGACAGTCACGCTGATAATGCCCCCACACCGCACAGTGATAGCATTGGACAGGTCCACGACCACCTCGTCCTCCTCCTCGATCAAATCCTCCACCACGTCCACCCTGGTATCCTCCTCGGAATCCACCCTGCTGTTGGTACTGCGGCTGCATAGGATTCTGTTGCATGCCTTTCCCCTACGGTACATACTGTGACTGTTCAACATACTATGGCTGTTGTGGAGCCACTTGCATAGGACCATATTGCGGCATGAACTGCTGCGGTTGTTGCTGCGATACAAACTGCATCTATGGTTTAGGTAGTGGCTGGACTACCTGAAGTTGCAGTTGGGATCATTGTATGGCACACTGATCATCCTTGAAGTAGAATGCATAACACATTCTTTCTTGTAGAAACCCATTTGCACGACAATCTTTGTCATTGTGACCCACCAACTTGTAAAATGTACAATAGAGATTTGTTGGGGTTGTAACCATTTTTTGCATATAAGGGCTCATATTGAAACTAACTTTTTCCATCAGCATCTTGAATCGCTGATTGAAATCCCATAGTGTCCCATTGGTATACTACTTAATTTCCTTCAATTCTATGATGTATTGAGCTTCGGACTTAGGCCGTCTAAATTCAACAATCAGCCCATCTCGAATCTCATCCAGTGACTTCTCTGGGGCTCCCGTAGGGACTAGAACAAACTTCATGAACCAATCTAATGCACGACCTTGCAGAGTCATGGCTAACTGTCCTTTCTTAGCTTCAGCATCAGTGATCTTTTTTACAGTCCAGACCGCTTCACACAAAAACAAGTACTGTTCTGGGTTGTCTGTCGCACTTTCATGGAACAATGGTAACTTAGCATCATCGCCAACCATTCTAGGCTTCCTTCCTCCTTTCGTTGTGCTGCTACCAATTAAATTTTGTGGACTTGACGAACTTGGTGGTGTCGAAGTGGTATTTCTTGTTATTTGTGAGATAGTGAGTGGAGGTGTGGGTACATTGGTGCCGAGGTTTGGTCCTGCCTCTATCCTGGGTGTAGCCTGGTCATCCCTGTCAGGACCGTGAGTTCGCTTCGTCCTGTGTGGTCTTCCTTCATGGTTTTGCGGTTCGATCGCAGCGGGACCTTCTCCTATCCTCTGCCTCTTTTCCTGTCGAAACCTCACTCCTCCTCTTGTAAGACCACTTTCTTCCTCGACTTCACTCACAGTATCCTCATGGTCTACACCCATCTACCCCTTACCATTCCATGTACTGTTCCCCAACAGTCGCAGTACCCATGGCTTCCGCCCACCAAGTTGTCTACTGGTCGAGATGCATCTTCAATATACCCTTCTCGCAGATTAGCATCTTAATCGACAGTTGGAGCGACAACAGAAACCTTCCCCTTGGTCTGCAGAAGAAATATCTTTCTGCTTCACTATAGGATTTCTGCGTGTCAACCGCAAATTCAGTTATATATCCCTCCAAAATGCTATCGAGCCAAACTTCGACAGCCCGGGATGCCTTATTATCGACTTCCTGCAGCTCCTGAATCAATTACGAGGTCCAAGCCGTTGGCTCACCACCCTAGAAATTCCTCTTCTGGAAGGTCATCTTGGATAACCATTCGTACAGAATGACTGGGAATTCACAGAAAAACCATTCATGCAGACCGTCATGAATATACCTTCCCACCCAGTGATCTACTATCATTCGCGTGTTCCAAATTTCTTCTTCAGCAAACTCCCACAACTTTTGATCAAACCAACTCTGTATCTCCAGCTTTGTCGAGTGCCACAACATGTCCTCCTTTCACTCTTCACACGGTCTCAGCAATGGAACCATTTGTTGACAAACACAACTTCAGTCAATAGGGGTTCCACTTCACTGTCGACACATGCCACAGTCTCCCTGGGCACCGTCCCGGGCAGGTTTTATCCCGCCTAGAAACACTTGCAGAGCAGATGAGGTCTCACCCGAGGCGTCCAGGAAGAGCAGATGGAACCATGTTTCCACCGAGGAAGGAGGAGGGTTGTGGCTACATGAACTAACTCTATCGCAACACTAAACTGGAATTTCAAACATTTGACATGTATTCGTAATGCATTATTCAATCGCAGCATTCATTATCATCGCAGTAATAATAGTAAAGTAACATTGCATCAAGGAAATATAGCATTATTCATGAAGTGTGATAAATACCAGAAAGAACCCATGGATTGCACCAAAACAGTTTCATCATATCATATTATTACCACAAAACCTTAGATATAACATCTCCTTAAGATCAAGTCTCGGCAACACATTACAGATGCATAGAAATACCCAAAAACATGCGCGTATCTTCACCTTGATTCCTCTCCTATCTCCTTCTTCCTCTCTTCTCCTCCTCTATACCTATGACTCTTCTCTAAATATAGGCTTCTGCCATTACAATGCTTTTCCACTTACTAACAATTTCCCAACCGACATTTGGACAAGTGACCCAATATCTAACTAACTTGGTACAAAACCGACCAAAAACCCGCATTCTGCGGTATAATTGACTCACGATTCATAATATGTGGTGCAAATGACCCAAAACCCGCATTCCGCGGTACAATTGACCCAAAAGACATAACTAATCTTCCGCTCCTCTCCCTTTGCGTCATCTTTTGCCTTGTTGTAGCATCGAAGATGCTGCGATAGCACTTTACCAAACTGCTTGCCAACAAGTTTGAATATTTCCCTCCCAATTCCTTGTAAAATCATCCCCCCATCTCTTGTTGCATTGCATAGCTAGTTGTGGGTATTTTATTAAAATGCATATTTACATGATATTTGAAATTCCAATGTGCCCGGTTAGCACGTAAACCATATGCATCAATAAATCGATGGCGGGGCCTTGGCCTTGAGCTCCTCACCATGATTTTATAACAATATTACATCATTTACGATTTTAATGCCATAGGGTCAAAATGGGGACATTACATAATCCAACAAGGAGACAGAAGCTCATAATTTCTCCCTCTCAGATTCCCACTTTCGATATTGATGGAGGATGAAGTAAGTTCTCCTGTACCTGTGTTAGAAGAAATCACTGAAGGTTCACGGGCAGTATCAAATTTGCTAGACACTATAGCTATGGATGAACCTGATTCAGGTGAAGGTATATCTCAGGTTTCTACTGTTCTTGATGCAATAACTGCAGCCACATCACTTCCCTCAGTAGAAGTTTCTCTTGTTATAACTCCTGAGGTAACACCACCAACAACCATGTCTCAGTTGTTTGATGCATTGTTCACTTCTACACCTCCAGCTTCGACAATTCCACTCCCTATTTCCCCATCAACCATTGCAGAAGTCCAGTCTCTAACTATCCCCCTGCAATCATCTCCATCTCCTTCATTACCCTTTGCTACTGATGTTCCAAATCCCTTACCTCCTTCTTCACCTTCAGTTGTAGACACTTAATATCCACCACATGAAGTTCTTACTTCCATCCCTTCATCAACCTTTGTGCCATCAACTAGTGAAGCTCTCCCTTCTTCCCAAGTCTCATCTCATATTGCCACTTCCATTCCTACCACTACTATCAACCAGACACCCCCTTTGGTTACAACAACAGATGTGACCACATCTTCCACTGATATGGTGGCTACCTTTGAAGATGATATATTTGCTCCTCTGGAGGATTACTTTTACAGTCATGCAACCAAGGCAGTTATGAAGAAAGGAAAAAAGAGAATTAGATATCATGGAGGGTTGGAGGCATCCATTACTGATGAAATAATATGGGCAAAGCAGTCTGATGATGTCCAGGAAGAAGCAGTGGATACAGTTGCAGCCTTAGGTGCATTTGCAGGAGCAAATTTTGATTCAGTCAAGACTTTGAATAAGGAAATTGACTTGAAAAAAGAAGAATTGAAAAAGCTTCAAGAGCAATTAGCAACAACCAAGGAAGAGCATGAGGTTTATGTTCATGATCTAAGGAAGATATTTGAAGACAAGTTGGAATATCTATAGTTGTAGAATGCTTCTCTCCAAGCTAAACTACAAGATGCAGAAGCAGAGGATGATGTCAACAAGGAAAGAATTGTTGTACTTGAAAAGAAACTTGAGGATGTGTTGATGCCTCGAAAATCGTAGCATCAATCAGTTAGGGATTCTCCCCAGTAAACGATCTCAATTAGATTTCCCACCGTTTGGTGTAGGGAATCCGTCCATTTAACGGTTCCATCTATCGTGTAAGTTTTAAAGATTTGTTTATCTTACTGGTTGCGGCCCAATCCACCATTTATATTTTATGTTTAAGATGATATGCATGTGCCCTAAATTAAATGCATGCATCAAAACAAATCTATTCTAAGCTAATTAAATCTAAATTAACCTATCCTTATAAGGAGCAAATTTAAAGGATGAGTAATAAACTGGAAATGCAACCAAGAATTTCACAGATAGCTGTTAAATTGAATAGGAGCATTTACAGCAGAAAATGAAGATTATCAAAGATAGCTCTGATAGAGAAAAACATTCTACTACCCATTTAACATAGAAATTTTCCAAAGGAAATGAAACCATTCATAGCAGAGAATTAATTCACAATAGCTAGGAAAGATCTCATAGGAAATGTACGAAAGATGCAGAAATAGTTCAGCAATTATCCAACACCATCCCAAGCAAAGTGCTGTGCAAGCTTCCACAGGCCAAAACAATTTTCTTATTCATGTAGCAGAAATAGTTCACATACAAGACAGAAATGTCCTTTCACCTGCCAAAAAGTACCCTCTAATCTCCTGTAACTAGCTATATATAGCTTTACAAAATGTGCTAGGAGCTGCCACCTATACCCTAACCATTTACATTCTTTTAATTTGTCCTGTAGTGCTGATATCACAAAAAGGAGAAATATCCCAATTAATCTTTACAAAAGGAATGGGAGTTAAAACCTACAAGTCATTTTAATAATTCAAAGGTATACACATAAAATAGAAACTAAAGAGGCATTCTGGAAGACGTTAGAAAATGTGAGCTATCCTTGAGCTGGCTCCTCGGTTGACTTAGGCGCTTCTGAGACCACTGGTGTTTCTTCTGAAACTAACGCTACTGCAGCAACTGGAACACTCTCTGAGGTCGAAGCTTGGTTGACTACCAGTGCCCTGTCTACCTCTGCTATGTAATTTCCCCACTGATTTGCTTCCTTTACAATATTTACTCCAACCAAGGGAATCATAAATCTGAGGGACACTTCTTCTCTAGCAAGCGCGTCGGCTAGGATAATCATTTCTGCCACAGTAGATCGGAGACTTTCTTCTAACAAGTGTTTATGAACGGCAGCCTGGCTGATAAATTGGTGTAGGTCTTCTGTGGTCAAGATGTCAAGCTTCTGCACATATTCGCTTTCTGCCTTGAGCCCCTCATTCAGGCCAGATAAATGTTGTACTCTATCTAGGAATTCTTCCATCCTCTGAGGCATGGCCATCTAACAAATTTCCTATGTGGCTCATATTTTAGAATACAAATTCTTACACCGCTCATAAGTAGCTAGGGTTACGGTGGCCAACTTTACTCTGCAATCTTTAGAATAATCCAAGGTGCACACATCTGCTCTATATTCGCCAATAGACTTGAGGGAAAGAGTTGCTGGGA
This sequence comes from Larix kaempferi, assembly GCA_027924585.1. NCBI lineage: Eukaryota > Viridiplantae > Streptophyta > Pinopsida > Pinales > Pinaceae > Larix > Larix kaempferi. Next base: position 7,388,335 of record BSBM01000963.1, on the reverse strand, counting down.
ATCATGATTTCCCTTCTCTCCACTCAATGTGTTTTTTAATCTCTCCACTGATACGTGTATGCTTCCTCCTGACCCTAGTGGCTTCGACATTGATTTCCTTAACCTTGGCCATTATTGCCATTAGTTTGTATATTTCCTCTGATAGGATTTCTTGGAAGCCGTAATTTCTTCTTAGTATTTCACAGGCCTACTCGTGGAAGGGGCTGATGTCTCCCATTTTGTTGTTTGCTAGTTCCAATTGTCGTTCTAACAATTCGTTGCCTTCTTACAAATTTTCAATGTGTTCCTTCAGGTCGTCGATCTGCTGAACATTGTCAAACTTCTCTGACTCAAGCTTCAGGTTTTTATCTTCAAGTTCTCCCTTTTCTACCTCTAAAACCCTTACCTGTATTGCCAAAGCTCTCCTATCAGCTTCCAACTGTTGAAGCGTTTCATTAAATTATTCCTTTTGAGATGTGAGAGCATCATTATTTTCGATCATCAAATTTGTATAATTTTTCTCTTGGACTAATGCCTCCTACAACTGACGGGCTCTCTCCTTCTCTAGACTCAATTTATCCCCTAGTATGTTGAAATTGTCGGCAGTTGCTTGAACAACGGACACAAAAATAGATGTCATGAGTTGGGGGTCTTCTTAGGTACCTTGCATGACTGTGGTTTCATGCCTGGTGACGATATATGGTTAAAAAGGCCTCTTCATCCTAGTCATCGTTTCTTTAACAATGGATTTCCTCTTTTTGTTATAAGTGAACTTATCCCATTAGGACACCTTCCTAATCTTGGATGGTGTAAACGGGATGCGTGGAAGGTTTCTTATGGGGGAATTCATATCCACGTCTTATGTGCTTGGGATTTTGGGGTCAGCATCCTCTTTGGATTTCTTTTCTTCTTCTTCTCTTCTTCGTGCCTCTTCCTCCTGCTCCCTTCTGAGTGTGTCATCTTCTTCCTACTTCACATTTCTTTCCAATCTGATCCCCTCTTCTTCTTGAATCCTCTTTGCTTCAGCTTCAACTGGTTGGGCTCTTAAAGTCTCTTCTTCTCGAAGTTTATCCTCTTTTTCCTGCTTGATTCTTTTCTAAGCTTCCTTTTGGATTTTCTTGGCTTGTTCCTGGAGCCTTTGCTCTTCTTTCGAGAGAGCCTCAGCAATCCCCAAAGCACCCTTTTCTCGCTGCTGATCTAGTTTCTCCATAACATTAGAGCTTGAGGTGGCTCCTCCTTTTCCAAGTTGACAAATCCGTAGCTCAGTCATATTGCTAACCCGTCTATATACTTCCTCCTCTTGATCATAATAGTTAACATATTCAAAGGGAGTGGATATTTCTTTGCAATGTTGTGTAGCTTTGTCTTGTCAATCATTTATGTGAAAAATATTTTCGCCAAAATGAAAGCTTCTCAACTCTGCAACAAAATATTCTACAGTTGCAATTCCTAAGAACTTGTAGGCCCCAACATAGAAAGGTAAAGGCAGGAAAGTAGCCTTGTTGGCTTTATACAAGGTACTACCAATTCCATCAATGAAAACTTATCTTACTGCCTCCTTGTGGACTATATAATCCGTAGCATACCTAGGTAGGATATACGGGGATTTGGAGCCTCCATACATTCTTATGTAGGTACCTTCTGGGGAAAAATAGAAATCACCATATTTGTCCAAAACTTCCATGGCGTTCTAATATAGGCAGTTGGGTTCTTCATTAAACATTAATTCATATAGGGGCATGATGAACTCCTCACAACTAAGTTTGTAATGCCTCTTGTAATTTTGAGCCCAAAAAATTTTGTAGGCGATGAACACTGCGCCATCTGCCGAGTTCCATATGAATCCCAACATGGGAAAGGGGCATTTCACCACAATACAATCTATCAAGTAAGATGCCATATAACATTTTTCCTTCCTCTCCACTAACCCTTCTCGTGCAGCCATTATAGCTGATGACAAGCTATCTGAGAGAATATCTGCCCAGTTGAAATTTGTCCCTTTGAAAGCTATGTAGTGGATGATGGGGACCCATTGCAACATGAAAATTGTCCCATCGGGTCTTCCGAAGATTCTGCTCAACATGAGAGAGATCAGTCGGAAAGAGGGCCTTAGATTCTGAACCTTGTACTCCTCACTATCCTTTTTCCTGATTTGTTTGCCCAAAATTAACAATTTCCTACCCATCTCTAGATTATCCATCTGGATTTCTTCTAACCATTCATCATCAAGCCACTCTTGGGATTTAGGCAACTTGTAAGCTATTGAGATATAGGATGGGTGAAATGAGGCAAAAGCTTTTCCTTTGCTGTCTACTATAACTCTTGTCTCGGTGTTTGCATGCTGCAAAATCCATCCAATTACTTAAGAGCATGGGAAGAGTTCTGGACATGTGGCCGCCTTGGATATACAATAATTTCTTATGTTCTGATATAAATATTCTTCCTCAAGAAGAGATTCAAGGAAGTCCTGATCTTTTATCATATGATACACGTCTCCCCAGTTTACTTCTGGAGGCATGCCTAGGGTGCACTTGGTATCCTGGAATGTAGTTTCTAGTCTTGTGCTTTCTTCAGTTGCCTTTGACTTTCTCTTGCCACCTTTAGCCATTTTTGAAAATCCTATTCAATAATCAGACATGAATAAGAATATATGATGCGACATCAGCAATCCAAACCAACATCCTACCAAATTCCAACTAAAACTTCTAATCCATGCTCGTCTTACTGATCTCTTAATATTTCTTTCACGTGCTATTTCATAATCCTATGAAAAACTTTGATTTGGTTACTTCTGCTGTTGATATTGTAACTATGAACTATGAAAGCAATGCACATAAAGTAAGCCTCGGTATTCTACGTTCTTATAAGAGAAAAATATGATAATAACTGGTTTCAAAGCGCAGAATGGCGTAAAAGTCCACATTCGTGTAAAAATGCTTGTATTTTTGGTGTAAGGATGGGCAGAGGTATGTCGCAGGTTCTCCTAACATTTAAATGGTGGGTGCTTGAGGTTCTAGAACCTTTTATGTCCACAATCAGGGCTTCAATACGCCTAGTCGGGTGTGCACATGGGTCGACTATAGCCGTGGTTATTCTGAGAGTCCCGCCATGGCCAGGATAGAACGAAAAGAGCGACGAATCATGCCATTTTAAACGAGAAGAACACCCTATAACAAGGTCTACAAGGGTACTAACCTGTGGAGAAACGAACATTATGCGGATGCCGGCGTTTGTTGTGGAACTAGCAAGCCTAGAATATGTGCTTCGTGACTTCAAACGGAAACGACATAGAGCTCTCAAGCAATAAGAAACAATGGGAATCCAACGGGGTTCGTACCCTATATATATAAAGCAGATACATGCGAGTTATTAATAGTGTTGATGTATATGTAACTTTGGAATGTATTTCACATATATGTATATTGTATTCCTATAGATATGTTATTATTCCTCTATACGGAAGTGTTTGTATTCCTATAGAGATGTTATTATTCCTCTATATGGAAGTGTCGTCATTTATATTGTAAGTGTCGTAACGTATACTTGATGGGTTATTAGACCACTTTGTTGCGGTCGGCCCTGTATAAGTCATGTGGGTCGAAGGGTTATTAGACCACCCTATTGGGGGTCAGCCATGTGGGTCAAAGTGTTATTAGACCACCCTATTGGGTGTCGACCCAATCAGCATTATGTTAAGGGGTTAAGTTGAGGCTGACCTAGTTGGGTAAAGGTCAAGTCAAGTTAGTGTATAAATAGAGAGTGTGTCTCTCTCATTTTACACATTCTATTCTCTCTCACACTCTCAGAAGAGGGGTGCACTTGTGGAGGAGGAGAAGCTGCTACTAGGAGATGTCTATCTCTTATGCTTGGCTTGTATCATTGCTCTATCTATCTCTGAGGAAGTTATTGGGGTTTTTCACCTTTATGGTTTTTCACCTTTATGGTTTTTCCCAAGTAAACTCTGTGTCTCTTGTGTGCTTGCATTATTGTGTCCATGATTGATATGCTGTAGATTTGCTGTACATGTTGTTCTCTCAGTTAAGATCCTAGATCATATTGAAGTAAATTCTAAAAATTTAACATGGTATCAGAGCTAGCCTGAAAGAAGGCATGATATGGCATGTATGACACTTGTTGCACTTACGATGCTAGGGCTTGATATAACAAAAACCACTCTGTTCGGATATCCATCATCTATTTCGGGATACATATCTATTTCAGGATCATCCATTTCGGGATACATATCTACTTCAGGATCTTGCATGATCTATTTCAGGATATGCAGTCCAGTCACCAGTTTGATGCCTCCAGCACCTTATCCACCTTCTTCTAGCACCCGGGAGCCACTTTCCACAGAGTTTTAGCCCTCCTTAGCTGAAAGGCGCCCTCTTCTCACCTACTGACAGAGAAGGGCGCACTTGCTCACCTACCACTGCAGATTCACTCCAGTTATATTCAGTTAGCTCCGATTCTGATTGATTTCACTCCGATTTCACTCCTGACTGACTGTTTCACCTCCGATTGACCTCCAGTTCGATTAGGTGACTTGCTCTGACTCCAGTTAGCCTCCCATGCGCCCCCACTGAGCCTCCAGATCCTATATCAGTGCTACACACTTCAGTTACATTTATTATGATCAGTTAGACTCAGCTTGACACCTGGATGACTGTTTGTTGTGATTGATGAGCAACACCGATGATTGATGAGGACTCCTAGATTGAGTCAAGCTACTCCATTCAGTGATTCGAATGACCTCCTTAGGCAATTCGAATTGCTCTGTTCATTGTAACAGTTTGTATTGTAATTCATTCACCCTTTCTGGGATAGACAGCACTGCTGCATGTTTTGCACAGTTTTGCACCATATCTTCTTATTCATCTGTTGTGACTGATTTATTTGTTCATTAGATCTGATGTGACTAACTTTACATGGTATCAGAGCCATTGCAGGAACAAGATCTCTTTTCTACAGGTGTTTATACAAGAAGATTTGACTGAATTGCTAAAAATTGCAAAAAGTTTGGCATGAGATATCTCAAGGGCATTCGCTCCTGTGCATGCAAAGCTTGAAAAATACTCCAATACCACTCCAGAAGCTTGAGTTACCACATAATTCCTGGATCTGATACATTGGACCTATTCAACATTGCTTGAAATCCAATCCCAGGTGTGATGCAACTCTCAAAGGGTGGATTGTTCGACCTTATTGTGGTTGTTTTTATGTGATTTGCAGGTTTATTGTCTCCTCCAATTGCATTCGCTACCTTCTGCATGCAAGCATTTCTACAGCAATTCCATTCGCTCTAGTCTGCATGCAAGCTTCTTCTTCATCATTTGACTCGCTCCTAGCAATGGAATACTCTTCTTCAAAGCCTATCCTCACCCCATTCAATTATTTTGATTGGAAAGATGATATGGAGATCATATTACGTTCAAAAGGATACTACCGAGTCACTCTTGGTCTTGAATTGGAGCCAAACAATGTAGCAGAAAGAACCAAACACTACAATAAGCTTGATGAAGCTTACGGTCTTCTTTGTCTCTCCATCTCCAAAGATCTTCACTTCCATCTCAGCGGATTGAATACTCCAAAGGCCATATGGGAGCAACTTGAGACACTATTCGGCAAGCAGGATGAGCTTAGGGCTTTTCAATTAGAGAATGAATTGATTGGCCTTAATCCTGAAAATTTCGAGACCATCAATGAATTCTTCACAAAATTCAAGAACTTGAACTTGCAATTGAAGAACAGTGGTGTTATCAAAGAGGATAAACAGTTGATCCTCTCCATTCTAAGCAAGCTTGGGAAAGATTATTCGGTATTTGTCTCCACTTTCAATTCCGGTCGGCTAACTACCCCGAATTGGAAGATGCCTACCTTGAATGCCTTCATTGAGTCCGTTACGAAAGAGCATGACAAGTTGATTCAAATGGGGTCCATAAGCTCCAAAGATTCAGCCCTATTTGTTCAAGGACCCAAGATTTCGAATGGTAAAGGAAAGCTAAAGAAGGAGAAGCCCAAATTCGAGCCTCACAAGCAAAAAGACAAAGGCAAGCAAACGGATGCACCATCCAGTTCGAAATCCAAGCAAAAGGGCAAAGAAGGTAACCAAAAATCTAAATGTACTTATTGTAACCGTGGCTTTCATCCCGAAAGTTCATGTATGAAGAAGACTATAGATCAAATGGCCCTCCTTTTGGAAAAGAACAACATAACCCTTCCTGACGGTGCAAGGAAGAAGGATCGGAATGACGATCATGAAAGAGGACAAGCACTCATGGCAACGGTTTCGAAGCCCACTCTCTTGATAGATTCGGGTGCATCAAATCATATGGCTGCAAATATTGATTCTTTTTCCTCATTCGATCCAAACAGCTCCATCCCCATCCATTTGGGAGATGACTCAAAAATTTCTTCAAAGGGCAAAGGTACGATTCATGTAGATCATGGATGCTTTCAGAATGTTCTCTATGTGCCTTCCTTAGCTTCGAATCTCCTTTCTGTGTATCAAATGACACATACTGGTGATCCAAAGAAAGTCACATTCAGCCCTAATACAGTTGAAATTTCTGATATCAAAAGTGGAAGACTAGTTGCGGTTGGAAAGGCAAACCACACTGCTAAATGTTATGAGTTTTCGCACTTTATTCCGCTTGCAAAGCCCACTGCTCTTCGCACACATGGTAATGAGGTTAGTAGGCTTTGGCATGAAAGATTTGGACATCTAAATTATAAGTATTTGCTGCTGCTATCAAATAAATCCATGGTTGATGGGCTTCCACAACTCCGTTCCTCGAAGGGAATATGCTCCGGTTGCATTATTGGGAAGCACCCCGAGCACAGATTCGACCGCGGCAAGGCTAGCAGAGCCTCTACTATTTTGGGATTGATCCATTCTGATATCAGCGGTCCGCTGCCCCATATGTCATTAAATGGTTCAAGGTATGTTTTGACATTTATTGATGATTATTCTCGCTTTACATGGGTATTCTTTCTCAAAAACAAGTCAGAAGTGCTTGGAAAATTCAAGGATTTTAAGGCTTCTGTTGAGACCACCACTGAGAGCAAGATCAAAGCTCTTAGATCTGATAATGGTGGGGAATATATCAAGTCCGAGTTGCTGCAACTTTGTGCCCAAAGCGGAATCAAGATCCAACATACAGTTCCCTACACACCCCAGCAGAACGGTGTAGCGGAAAGGAAAAACCGGTCACTGAAAGAGATGGCTACATGCATGATTGAATCAAAAGGTTTGGCTGCAAATCTTTGGGCTGAAGCAATCAATGTTGCTGCATATATACAGAACCGTGTTCCACATTCATCCGTGAAAGGTATGACTCCTTTCGAAGCATTCTTTGGTCACAAACCGGATGTGTCAAATTTGAGAGTTTTTGGCTCTACTGCATGGGCTAGAATTCCTTCTGAGAAGAGACGAGCTTTGGATCCACAAAGTATCGAGTGCATATTGATAGGATATGGGGAAGAATCAAAAGCATATAAACTCATGGATATCAGATCTAAAAAGATATTCATAGAGCGCAGTGTGCAGTTTGAAGAACCGCTTCAAGAATTGCAACTAGTTGAGGAGAAAACTGCCGATTCACCGCCTTCACCAGAAGAAGATTCGAGCAGCGATAATGAAGGTATGAGTTCTGATATTTCTGATATTGTAGCAGCATATGATGATCATGACATATCAGGTTCGGAATCCGACCATTCAGATCCCCCTCAGTTACCAAAGTGGGCCCAAAATACTCTACAATCTGCTGGTTCGAATCTTGGAAATCCTGCTGATCCGAGACGAACAAGAGGAGACTTTCAAAGGGCAGGTATGGCTCTCTCTATTGCTGATCCATTTATTCCTGAGATTTGTTATTTGATGGCTGGTTCAGATCCCCAATCATATTATTCAGCCCATCGAGATCCGAGATGGAAAGATGCCATGGATGAAGAGTACAGTTCTCTTCAAAAGAACAATACATGGGAGCTAGTTTCTCTTCCACCTGGAAGAAAATTAGTGAAGTGTAAATGGGTCTACCGTACTAAAGTTGCTGCTGATGGCACTATCAGCAAATATAAATCAAGGTTGGTGGCAAAAGGTTTTTCCCAAGTCCAAGGAGTGGACTACACAGAGACCTTTGCACCGGTTGCAAAGATGGATTCCATCCGCCTTGTTTTAGCTATTGCTGCATCCAAGCACTGGGAGGTGCATCACATGGATGTGAAGAGTGCATTTTTACATGGAGACCTTGCTGAAGAGGTCTATATGCAGCAGCCAGAGGGTTATACATCAGATCCATCATTGGTTTGTAGATTGAAGAAATCTTTGTACGGGTTAAAACAGGCCCCAAGAGCTTGGTACGCAAAGATGGACTCCTTCCTTCTTTCTCAGAATTTCCAAAGATGCAAATCTGATCCGAATGTCTATCTTCAGCGAGTTAAAGGTAATTTGTTGGTTATTGTACTTTATGTTGATGATCTGCTTATTACTGGTAGCACACTTACTTCAATAAACAAGCTAAAAACTGCCTTAAATCTAGCTTTTGACATGAGCGATTTGGGCTTGCTGAGTCACTTTTTGGGCTTGGAGATAGCTCAAAATTTCGATGGGATCACTATATCTCAGCAAAAATATGCTTCTGACCTGTTATTGAAGTTTAATATGGCTGAATGTAAGGCAGCCCCATTCCCATTCCTCTCAGGAATCAGTCTTGAGGAGGGAGATTCCACACCGCTTGCAGATTGCAGTATGTATCGACAGTTGATTGGTTCACTACTTTATTTGACACATTCACGGCCTGATATCTCATATGCCGTGAGTGCCGTGTCAAGATATATGCAGCAGCCACATGAGCTTCATTGGCGAGCAGCCAAGCGGATCTTGTAGTATGTGCAAGGTACGAGACAGTTTGGCATACATTATGCTGCAGATTCTGAGCTAGATTTCATTGGTTTTACTGATTCAGATTGGGCAGGTGATAGCATTGATCGGAAGTCCACTTCCGGTTATGTTTTCATGATTGGTCATGGTGCTATTTGCTGGTCCAGCAAAAAGCAAGCAGCCATTGCACTTTCTTCAGCAGAGGCAGAGTATCGAGGGGCAGTCAATGCCTGCATTCAGGCAGTTTGGTTGCAGGGTATTCTTTCCGAGTTTGGTTTTGGTGGCACTACTTCGACTGTCCTATTTTGTGACAATCAAAGTGCTATCAAGATCACCACAGATCCAGTTCAGCGGCAGAGGACCAAGCACATTGAGATTCATATGCATTACATTCGACAGTTGGTGCATGACCGCACCATCATTCTGCAATATTGCCCTACTGATGAGCAAATTGCAGACATCTTCACCAAGAGCTTCACTGAGAAGAAGTTCTCTTACCTCCGTTCACTGTTGGGGGTGAGTTCCATCATGGTGGAGACAGATTGATTCATTATTATGCTTTAGACTTGAGGGGGGGCTTTCTTCCCACTGGGTTTTCCCTCTTTCCTCACTTAGTTTATTTTTCAGCATTTTTTGGATTATTGTATTGGGGTGACCTTTGGTCTTAGTTACCAGGGCCCCACATTATTTTAGTTGGCACATCATAGTCTAGCTTGAGGGGGGGTGTTCGGATATCCATCATCTATTTCGGGATACATATCTATTTCAGGATCATCCATTTCGGGATACATATCTACTTCAGGATCTTGCATGATCTATTTCAGGATATGCAGTCCAGTCACCAGTTTGATGCCTCCAGCACCTTATCCACCTTCTTCTAGCACCCGGGAGCCACTTTCCACAGAGTTTTATCCCTCCTTAGCTGAAAGGCGCCCTCTTCTCACCTACTGACAGAGAAGGGCGCACTTGCTCACCTACCACTGCAGATTCACTCCAGTTACATTCAGTTAGCTCCGATTCTGATTGATTTCACTCCGATTTCACTCCTGACTGACTGTTTCACCTCCGATTGACCTCCAGTTCGATTAGGTGACTTGCTCTGACTCCAGTTAGCCTCCCATGCGCCCCCACTGAGCCTCCAGATCCTATATCAGTGCTACACACTTCAGTTACATTTATTATGATCAGTTAGACTCAGCTTGACACCTGGATGACTGTTTGTTGTGATTGATGAGCAACACCGATGATTGATGAGGACTCCTAGATTGAGTCAAGCTACTCCATTCAGTGATTCGAATGACCTCCTTAGGCAATTCGAATTGCTCTGTTCATTGTAACAGTTTGTATTGTAATTCATTCACCCTTTCTGGGATAGACAGCACTGCTGCATGTTTTGCACAGTTTTGCACCATATCTTCTTATTCATCTGTTGTGACTGATTTATTTGTTCATTAGATCTGCTGTGACTAACTTTACACACTCATCGTAGAACTTTCACTATAAATCCATTTTGGCGAAGGTTTCAAATCTGAAACTTTTACAAGTCAAATATTAGATCCCCATGTACCTTGTATCCAAAGGACAACCTCTAATTCATTGTACTTTGTGATTTATGATATGTACAATATAGGGTTTCTGCCTCTTTCAGGTCTGAGTCAAAAAAAGGTGACCTTTGAAAAAAGGTCATAACATGGGCTAGGAAGCTCCAAATGAAATTTCATAAAATGTGACAGATAGTACACAAACTTTACTATCGCGAGAAAAATTTTCAAAGGTCGAAGTTGAACCAGTGACACGTGGCACGCCGTACAAGTTCGCTCTCCCGTTTCATCTCATAAACAGGTCACTTTGTGACACTTGGCATAACTCTCTCTCAGAGAATCCAATTGAAGTCGGACCTATCGAGATGGAAAGATGACAACTCAGGATATCTCAGAAAAAAATTTCAGACCCTGTGGATCGAAAAGTGCGGAGTTACACTAGAAACAATCAGGTACATATTTCTATCAAAACAGAATTATTTTTTAGCACCTTCATTCATGGCTTCCGAAATTTAGGGTTTCGGAGAAAGTTGGAATTTTTGTAATTGAAGACTATGGCTGAATGCTACTCATCAAAATCAAAATTTAGAGACAAAGATCAGAATATTTGGTTGGGCAGAAGGTCGGGCTTGATCAGACCCTAGTTCGGGACTTTGATCGGAAAAGTGGAAAATTAGGGCTTCTACAAAAATGGGAATTTTTGAAATCTGTGACCACAGCTGGAAGCTCCTCTGAAAAATAGAAGCTTAGATCTTTGGATCAAACTTTTTGATTGGGCAGAAGAGTGGGCTTCATCAAACCCTAGTTCGGGGTCACGTCCAGTGAATCCGGAAGTTTCAAAGGCAAAATTGAGGAGTGAAACTTTGCAGTTTTCAAATTCTGAATATACCAGCTTGATCAACTCATCAAAGTGCATATTTCTATCCTTTAGGAAGTTAGAAATTCAAATTTTGAATTTTTAGGGTTTCTCTAACAAACCCTAATCCAACTCCAGGTCCAGTTCTTGCAAATCAAGTGGATTGGGTTAATCCTAGATGAAGATGGATTGGTCACCTGCATAAGTGAAGAAGTTCCTGTCTCAGAGGGAGATGAGGCGAAGGCCTTCCATAAGAAGATTACAAGCAATCTTGATAGGTATGGCTTACAGGCATGTTTTGAATTTTGTTCATGGTTAAGTTTATGATATGTTTGTCTTCATATCATTACTATACAATCTTGATTAATTACTAGACTTGTCGTATCACCTTAATAGAAGATATTAATTGATTAAGGTTTTGACACTTATGATTGTATTAATGAATTGTGATGTTGTATGAGGTTTATGTTGTTCGCTAACATAAAAGGTACACCAAGAAAGACAAATCATGTTCTACTTCAAGAACATATGATCATGATGAAATAAAGACAAAGATTCATCCATTGTCATGGATCTCTTAGAAGATCTACTTACGAGGTATGTATAACTTGGTTCTACAATGGATAACTTATGAGATATGCAGGTTACTAGCACAAGTCATTAAAGAGAACCAGAAGACATTATGCGGGTATGTTAGACATAACTAGCTAGCATGCTAATCCAGGTATGTTTTTCCTATATCAAGCTAGAATCCTACCTTGTGTTAGGATCTTATTTTGTTGTGTTGTTGATAATGATTATTCATGAAGTCATAGGTTTGAATAGTCATGGTTGTATGCATATTATGTTTCTTACCATGATTGATGATTTAACTAATCAGAAGAGTCCTATGATCAAATAAGAATATGCATGAGTAAAAGAAGACTTCCCTGAAACCTTGAATACTAATGTTTATTTGAAATGATCATGACTATACATGCTTAAGATTATTGTGTTTTGATAGTATTAAGAATATACTAATGAATGTATTATTATGTATGAGACCTCAAAGATAACACAATGATGATACTAATAAGCATGCATAGGGATCTAGAATGAATATAAGTTTAGAACAGGTAATCCAGGAAGCAAAAATCAAGAGGCAGCACACTCCAGTGGTTTCTGCAAGGATGCAGATATTCAAAGGGAGTTGACCATCTCTCTACATTCCACAACAGAAAGGTGTAGAAGAAGCTACTTCAGATTAGCTCCTGCAAGGAAGAAAAGACTCAGAGGGAGTCCACCCAACAAACAAACAAAGATAAGTATTTTAATTGTTGTTTCTTGCATATTTTTTTTTAAATAATATTGTTCAATGATGTATATGCTTATGTTCCTAGATTTATGATGTGTATTATGCATATTAGAATGATTGCATTAATGAACAGCTTACTACTAATATGCATTTGATGGGTAAGTGGCCTATGGCACTGTAGAACATTCCATTGCTACTTATCTAGAATGAAACCTCTTTGCTGACATGTTAGGAGTTGTGCACACTCTTAACAATGTTCTGGTAGAGATTGGAAGACATCTAGAAAGTTACGGGATATGGATAAATGTTGTATTGAAGCATTGGCTAAGATAATTGCATGACGGTATGACATATTTATTTATGTGTAAGAATTTGTTCTGAAAACTATGAGATGTTTTCTAATCATGCAATTTAACTTGTTGTGTAGGAAAGATCGTATACCATCACCTACAAAATAAGGACTACAAAATTTGTTCAGCAACAAAGTTATCTATTGAAAATAATGAAGATATTGAAGTTCCCAAGATCTGGGAAGAATGCCATGATCGAGCAGTACAAGTCGATCATGAAGATGTTTGGGATGCAGTCCCAAGACCTGAAGGGGAGTCTGCAGTGACTTCCAAGAGAATCTACAAGATCAAGCATGTTGCAGGTGGTAGCATAGAGAATTTTGCTCCTGTTGCCAGATACACTTCCATCAGATCAGTACTTGCTCTGGATGCAGTGATGAAGTGGAAGATACACCAGATGGATTTCAAGACAGCCTTCTTGAATGGTGTAGTTGAAGAAGAAGTGTATATGGATAAGCACTTGGTTCTGAGACACATGACATAGAGTCATATATGTGCAGAACTTGGTATGGTAGGATAGACAGCTTTCTATCCAGTTTGGGCTTTACCAAGAGTAAAGCGGATTCCAACCTTTACTACAAGGTTGAGAAAGGCAATCTAGTTATACTACTATGTGGATGACCTATTTGTAACAGGTGAGGATAGATTGATTTCCGACATGCAGTAGAAGCTTGCTGCCGAGTTCGAGATGAAGAACTTGTGGATGATGCACTATTTTCTAGGTATGGAGGTGTGACAGAGTGCAGATGGAATATTCCTTGGACTAGGAAAGTATGCAGTAGAGATCCTGAAGAGGTTCGGGATAATGGAATGCAAGGCCATGGCCACACCTATGGCATCGAACCTGAAGCTTCTGTGTGATGCTCCATCTGATCCAGTTCATTATGGGCTCAAGTATGATGCGAATCAAAAGTTTAACCTACAGGGTTATGTTGATTCAGATTGGGCATGCAGTGCTACAGATAGGAAGAGCACTTATGGGTGTTGCTTCAGTATGGGATCAAGTGTGATCTCTTGGTTTAGCAGGAAGCAGTCCTGCGTAGCACTGAGTACAGCCGAAGTAGAGTATGTTGCGATGGATGAGCAGGTTCCAGATGTATTGACCAAGTCGTTGGCCAGAGTACAAGAGAGGCTTGGTGCACTTCAGATCGAGGTTCCTTCCAAAGGGAAGTGATGAGTCCAGAAGATGCAAATGCACATGAGATTTTCTGACATGGTTGATGTGTTCTCCCATGGTCGTGATGTAATTGCTGAGCCATTCTCACATGGTGGTAGATGTGTTCTCCCATGGTGTAGATGTAAGGGCTGAATCCATTCTTCACATGGTGGTAGATGTGTTCTCCCATGGTGAAAAAGTAAGGGCTGGAGCCTTCCCGAATGGTGGTAGATGTGTTCTCCCATGTTGGTGGTGTAAGTGTTGGATGATGTGCATCTGGGTTGTGCTTCGTGGATGATGAGATGATTTGAAGAGGACGATGCTATGATGATCAGGAGGATAATGGATGATGAGCATCAGGACAATGCTCAAGTTACTGTTCTATATGTATATGTACGCATCATGTTGGATGCTGGATATGATCAGTTGGATCATTTATATATATATGTATGTACGCATCATGTTTGATGTTGGATATGATCAGTTGGATCATTTGTATGTATTTTGTATATGCATCATGTTGGATTCTTGGACCATGTATCTGTATATGTATCAGGTGGATACATTGTATGATCAAGTATATCATGTATGTTGATATGTATCAAGTATGATCAGGTGACCACATATAATAGCCCCCTGGGAGATCCGATAGGTTGAGCTGTGTGCTCGTAATCAGTACTAGGATTCTCTTTCGAGGTTTAGTGGTAGGGTCACATGAAATAGCTCCCTGGGAGATCCGCTAGGTTGGGCTGTGTGCCCGTAATAAGTCCTAGGATGCTCTTGCAAGGTTTTGTGACACACTTAATAAGTCCTGAGATTTCCATAGTATGGCCAGTGACGATGAAGACATGCAGGTGGTGGGCCTACATCTAGTATGAAAAAGGACTGGCTCTGTAGAAATTCTTGTGACGAGTAGATTCATAGATTGATTGAGATAGCATCAATAGTGATGATGATCTAGAGAAGAAGACTTGTGCTAGAAGACCTGTGTTGAGAAATACCTTCCTAGTTAAGAGGGAGTGTTGATGTATATGTAACTTTGGAATGTATTTCACATATATGTATATTGTATTCCTATAGAGATGTTATTATTCCTCTATACGGAAGTGTTTGTATTCCTATAGAGATGTTATTATTCCTCTATATCGGAGTGTCGTCATTTATATTATAAGTGTCGTAACTTATACTTGATGGGTTATTAGACCACCTTGTTGGGGTTGTCCCTGTATAAGTCATGTGGGTCGAAGTGTTATTAGACCACCCTATTGGAGGTCGGCCATGTGGGTCAAAAGGTTATTAGACCACCCTATTGGGTGTCGGCCCAGTCAGCATTATGTTAAGTGGTTAAGTTGAGGCCGACCTAGTTGAGTAAAGGTCAAGTGAAGTTAGTGTATAAATAGAGAGTGTGTCTCTCTCATTTTACACATTCTATTCTCTCTCACACTCTCGGAAGAGTGGCGCACTTGTGGAGGAGGAGAAGCTGCTGCTAGGAGATGTCTATCTCTTATGCTTGGGTTGTATCATTGCTCTATCTATCTCTAAGGAAGTTATTGGGGTTTTTCACCTTTATGGTTTTCCCCAAGTAAACTCTGTGTCTCTTGTGTGCTTGAATTATTGTGTCCATGATTGATATGCTATAGATTTGTTGTACATGTTGTTCTCTCAGTTAAGATCCTAGATCATATTGAAGTAAATTCTGAAAATTTAACAAATAGGGTGATCACAGGCCATTAAAAAGGGGTTAAAGCAAGGTATGGATGGGTCAAATCGACCTTTTTCTTAATAAAAGTGACTGCCAAAAAATGGAAAGACTCGGTTAAGGTCTCTGTCTCCTGCAGAAAGAAAGGCTGAGTTTGCCCACCATTGCGGGAGAATTGTTCGAACTTTTCCGCAAAGGAGAAGTGTGCAACTATGCATCGACTGACTTAAGTGAGTTTGTCCGCCTTTGCGGAAGAGTTATCCGAGTTCTTTCGAAAACGTGTCACTCCACCCGCCGATGTGGAAGAGTTTCTTGAAATCCTTCACTATTGCGGGAAATATAGATGAGTCTTCCCGTAAAGATGACTTATTCGTAAATTTGCGATCGCTTGCGGAAGAGTTGGGAAAATTCTCCCGTTGTTGCGGAGAAACTTGGAGAATTTGTTCCGCCGTGGGTCCACTTGATCAAAGGTTTTGTTTTTTCAGAGGCTTTAAGATAAGTTTTTTTGCTGCGGCTTGACTTGGTTATTTTCTTCCGTCGTTTCGGAAAGTTTGGACCAACCGTTCCGCAGTTGCGGAAAAGTTAACTCAGAGCTTCCACCATTGCGGCTCAGAGTCTTGAGTTTTAGTTAGGAAAAAAAGAATGAAAACTCAAAGCAAGATAATTTTATTTAGGGAGACTAAGTATGGAAATATTTTAATGTCCAAATATCCTTAGGTAAGCTTATTTTCAAAAAACAAAGGAGGGGGGGGGGAAATATTTTTAAAACATATAGGGGGGGATGTTGCAGCAACAATAGGATGCAACTGCAAGTGCAACCTCCTCTGCGTTTTCTAGGTTTTCACAGAAAGAGTTCAAGGACCTAGCTAATCAAGTCAACTTAGAGCATCATCAACTTCTGGTTAAGTTAATGACTACCTTCAGTGAAATTCATGAGACCTACATTGCCTTTCATAAAATGTCTAGCACCTTGGGCCAACAAGTAGAGAAAATGAAACAGGCTTCTAAAGATGTAGAAGACATCATTGATTGGCAGAAGTAGATTGAAGAAAATCCAGCTGATATCCCTGAGTTGGACGACCTCAAATTTAGAAGGATCAGAACTGTTGTGCGAGCTTGGGAGAATGTTATTGACATGGTAGAGGATACTATCAATTAGGCTGAAGCCCTTTGCAGAAGAAGATGGTATGCCTCATACAATCTCATGGAAATATTGGCATTCCCTGCAATGGGGCTCATTGAGCGGGCAGATCCACCAAATTTGATGATTGAGCAAGTCGAAACCCATTGTGATCAAGTCAAAGAGAAAATCCTGCTGATTGAGCACATCCAAATTTAAGACGTGGATTGGTTGATTAAGCAACCTGTTTCCATGGAGGCCAAGATCTATATGTTTATCTGCACATGGCATAAAATAGCCAAAAATGAGATTGAAGGATTCATGTGTGATGCCCAGCTGGGGCTCGAATCTCCTCATTATCCAAATATAGATGAATTGATGGAAGTTTGGGACAAGTGGGAAGATTTCCTCACTCAATAGAATATTTTGATTTTGTAATCCCTGTTTAAGGGGAATTTATCCTTTGTATCATTTTGTAAATTATTATTTAAGGGGTAGATCTCTCTTAGGTAGAGGATGATCATTTTGGGGTAGCAATCGACAGAAGAAGAATGGGGATGCTCTATTTTATGTTGAGCTTGTAATTTGTTACAGACTTTCATTAATACAGTAATGTTATTCTCTTGCATCATCTTTTCTTCATTGATCAAGTTTATTTGATAAATATTGATTTTTACTTCAGACTCTTATCTATGCTATTTAATCCATTTGCAATTATTATTTCATGCAGAGATCTATGATTTGGATTTCTCCTTACGTTTGATCTGCATGTGGATTATGTTTTAATTGAATTTATTCAACTAAAATATTTATCGATTTCTGCAAATGATTCGCAATGAATTATAATCTATGTTAATTTTCTAATTGACATATCAGTTACAGGTTCATATTGAATGAGATTAAACACTTAATATTGCATTCAGTTAATTTTTATTGATCGGTTGTAATCTAAGCAGATAAGAATTTAATCACCTTTACATTTATGTCAAGTAGATGAACATACTTATCTATATTCATATCAAATTGATCTGCACTTAAACAAGACACCTTTTAGAATAGGTCTAACTTAGCTTAGATTTCTCTTTCTAGGTATATTTGTTTCAAACTAAACACACCTTGTTTTCCTTCATTGGAAGACAGATCCTTTTAGGATCAAAACCATAGGTGCCAGCGAAGGCCTTTGAATCAATGGGAGATTACTATCCCAAATAGCTTGAGGATAGGGTAATACTTGCGCAGGATTATCTGAAGCCTTTGGCTAGGTTTTCTTCCTCTGTTGAGAGCTTTGGAACCCATTCCAGCACCCTACACACCCAAGGCCTCAACAGGACCACAAGTTCCTAAATCAGTTGGGAACATTTCAAATTATTTTGGATAAGATTCTGGTGAGAAAGGAGCACATGCTTCTTTTTACTGCTTTTTACTGCTTTTGGGTGAAAGGTGAAAAGCTAGTTGACTAGGGAAAGTGTTTTTTGGACCACTTTCACTCCTTGATGTTTATTCCTTGCATTTTTGGGATTTAGCATTTTTTTTCATCACACATCACTATTTGATCACTAAATCAGAAATTCGTGAGCCTTTGGTGTGACTTGGCGAACACACTTGCCACCTAAGGGGGTTTTGCATCAATTTAGTAAGTCTACTTTTGTGAGGATTCGAATGGAATCCTAACGCATTCAAATATCTGATGTAAATGTTATATATTGATATCCCTTTAATTTTCCAAGGTTGGTTGATGTATCATTATTCATTTGAGTAATACAGTTTGTATCTTTTGTGAGTAAATTTCAGTGTTCTTGACTAGTTGTGTGAGATATTTGTGAGAGTGCGTAATTTCTTGATCATATCTTGGTGTGAACTGAATTTCACACCGTAGTTCGCATTGTAGGTTGTGGAAATGTGGAAGAAAGAAATTCAAACTCTTAAAAAAAGGGATTCCCGCAATCCGCATTGCGGATTGTGGGATTGCAGAAATGATGTATTTTCAAGAAAAACAAGGCCTCCCACAAATCATGAAAATACATAAAAACAAGCGTTATTTAAAAACATTTATTGAGATCAAAGCATGCAAAGGTGAGAATGAAAAACATCAATCATAAACCCCCCCGGATCCCTACTATTTACAGTGGAAGTCGACAATTGTCGACCTAGCCTTCGTAGATTAAACATCTCTACATTTATCTATTAAATGAAGGGTCAGTTGTCCCTTCTTGTGCTCAGTATTCTTCCAGTGTTCACCATTTTGGATATACATAAATTGACTTCATAGCTTTCGTAGGTTGAATATTTTTACAATTCCCTTATAAATGAAGGGATGACCGACCCTTCATCTGCTCGATATTATTTTCATAATAGTTCTAGATTGCAAGAAGGGTCGGTTGATCCTTCTTGTGTTCACCATTTTGGATATAGGGAATTGTTGGATATAGGTGTTCACAATTATATACTAAACGAAGGGCCGAATGATCCTTCTTGTCGGAAAACGGAAGTCGGGACAAATACTTGAGACTTATAGTGATGTGTTTTTGATCTCAAGCTCATAGTCGTGAAATGTATTAAGAGCCCAAGCTTTGTAAATGGTGAAAGATCGAAGTAAAATCCATCTCTGTGTAATGCGGCGAAGTTTCTCTATTTCAACGCGGAATGACTTCGACTGATTTTTATGTCTTAGTAAGAAATATTTTAATATAAATCTTGTTTAAGAGTGGGCTTGTCGAAGTTGAATCTCGACAAAGTTAAGAGGTCTGTGAAGTAAAATTTTTCCTATCAACAAAGTTAAGAGGACTGCAAAGTAAAGTGTTCTACGAAGTAAAGTGCCTGCGAAGTAAATGCTCGTCAAACTAAAGTTTACTTGTCGAAGCAAATTCTCATTGAAGTGAATTTTACTCCGTGAAGTAAATGCCCGTCGAGGTGAAGTCCTTGACGAAGTAAAAGTTCATGACAAGACATAATTTCACGAAGTTCTATATAAATGTACAATTACTCTAGCAAAATCTATAGTCGGTGCAATTAATCCATCAAAATCTAAGGCATGATGAGATTATTTTCTTCACACATGTGATACAATCCATTTTCACCATTAACACTATCAGGATATCCGCCATTTCAGAATTTCATTGTGTAAACCATCACCATGTCAGCATACAATCATTTCTCAAGGCATAGATTGGAATGACAATGTACAATTACACCATCAAAATCTATAGTCGATACCGATGATATCTATGACCACCATCCTGCC
Organism: Larix kaempferi; assembly: GCA_027924585.1. NCBI lineage: Eukaryota > Viridiplantae > Streptophyta > Pinopsida > Pinales > Pinaceae > Larix > Larix kaempferi. Next base: position 7,368,218 of record BSBM01000963.1, on the reverse strand, counting down.
ATACTATGATAATTATCGTTCCCATCCATCCCATCCCAGTCAATTAACCAATTCACTAGCCACTCACTATATATAGGCTAAACCATACAACTTATCGTAGCAAAATGAAATCTTCAGAAAGTCATGGTACTCTTCTTTACCGCCTTTTTTCTGTTTCCTTTGTTGTTTTATCAGAAATACTTGATTCTTATGGTCGCTCCCAAGTTCTCTTCATGATATATGATCATTTCGACATCAATTCCCTGAAAAATCCTCACCACACCATGACATATGGGAATTTTGAGCACTTTCGAGCCCCAAGACCAGGATTTGTATCTAATGTGACTCAATAGCTTTCAGGTGAAGAAAAAATCAAGTTTGTGTATATGTAGGGGAACAACCTGTGTATATGTAGTAGAAGAGTCTGTGTTTGTGAGATCAAGATCATAGTCGTGAAATGTATTAAGAGCCCAAGCTCTATAAAAGGTGAAAGATCGAAGTACATTCCATCTCTGTGTAATGCGGTGAAGTTGCCCTATTTTAACCCAGAATAAATTCTACTGATTTTTATGTCTTCGTAAGAAATATTTTAATATAAGGCATGTTTAATAGTGTGCTTATCGAATTTTAATATCGATAAAGTTAAGAGGTATGTGAATTAAAAAGTAAAAAGTTTCACGTCGACAAAGTTAAGAGGTCCGCAAAGTAAAGTGTTCTACGAAGTAAAGAGTCGGCCAAGTAAATGTTTGTTGAAGTGAAGTTTACTTTTCGAAGTAAATGCTTGTCGAAGTGAAGTTTACTCTGCAAAGTAAATTCCCATCGAAGTGAAGTCCTTGGGGAAGTAAAATTTTGTGACAAGAAATAATATTATGAACTTCTATATAATTGTACAATTACTCTAGCAAAATCTACAGGCAGTACAATTACTCCAGCAAAATCTGCAGTTGATACTTCTTTTTGTTTTTTTTAAATAGAAACATTTTACTTTTTCTTCTTGTTTTTTCTTAAATAGAAACATTTAACTTTTTTTAAAGCAAAAGATAAAACTTGATATATTAGAAACCTATCAAAACGGGTACATCAGACTGCTTGTGAAAGAAAACAAGTACTAAAAACCATAATGGATAACGTAACTAGTTGAATCGATACTTAGGCCTAGTTGGTTAAAAAACTAACATAAAACTACTAACATAAGTATGGGCCGATGATCCCCAACAAAAAAATTATCGAAAAACACAAGTTAACAAGATAGACGGTTGGCATTAGATGGAGTAGGGGCATTTTGCTCCAAGGTCTCCTTCGGTAGGATGCTCTTTTCCGCCCCTCCAGTTGGGGTCATGGCTTCTATATTTGATAGGAACGAGACACATAGATGTTCTGTGATCGCATCCAATTTCATGTGCATAAAACGGGAATCTTCGTCATGATCCTTGAACATCTACGAATAGGATAAAAAATCATCCTTGCCCTCCATAGATTGGTCTATCATGGTCTTCGTGACCTAGAACATCACCAGTGCATGGTTATATAACGCCATTCTTCCTCTGGTATTACCAGGATCCTGAATCTGGTGAGACATGGCCACCACCTCGGGTAGGGTTCTTCCTCCCCCACTCTCAGCCAAATATTTTCCTCCATCTCCTCAATTTCTCTCTGTGTTTCCGGCAAAACAATATGGCGAAAAAAGGTGGTTGTAGAAGTTGCTCACCATTGGTCCCTTGTAGGGCCTCCCTGGTGTTGAGGATGCCCTCTGCGACACATGAAATAAATTTAAGAGGTCTGTGAAGTAAAGTGTTCTGCGAAGTAAAGATTCCACCAAGTAAATGCTCGTCAAAATGAAGTTTAATTGTCGAAGTAAATGCTCGTCGAAGTGAAGTTTACTCCGCAAAGTAAATGGACATCGAAGTGAAGTCCTTGGAGAAGTAAAATTTCATGACAAGACATAATGTCACGAACTTCTATATAATTGTACAATTACTCCAGCAAAATCTAAGGCATGATGAGTTTGTTTCTTTTAAATAGAAACATTTTTTTTTTTTTTAAATAGAAACATTTTACTTTTTAAAGAAAAACATATATATATATATATATATGTATGTATGTATGTATGTATGTATGTATATATTAAATATAAGCATTTTACTTTATTAAGAGAAACATTCTTTATTTTTAATTTTATTTTAAATATAAACATTTTACTTCTTATTGCAATGGTGTAGATAAAAAATCTTATAAAAATAATGAAATCTCATAAAAAGAATGAAAAGTATTATATAATATAGTAAATTTCCTTACCATTCAAATGAAAAAATAGAAAATAACCGTCCCTCCATACTGTGGGAATTACCATTTCCCATCCATCCCATCCCAGTCAATTGACCAATTCACTAGCCAGTCACTATATAGGCTAAACCATACCAATATCGCAGCAAAACGAAATCTTTGAGAAGTCATGGCACTCTTCTTTACCGCCTATGTTCTGTTTCATTTGTTTTTTAATCAAAAATACTTGAGCCTTATGGTCGCTCCCTAGTTCTCTTCATGATATATGAGCATTTCTATTTATCTTCCCTGACAAATCCTCAGCACACCATGATATATAGACATTTCGAGCACTCTCGAATCCCCAAGACTAGGATTTGGCATTATTTTCCTTGCCACCAATCTTGATTGGTGGTCGCGGTAACTATTTCATGGGACACTTCTCTAAACCAACATGAGCTTCCACTATCGTCAACTTTAAGCTTCCAACAGTCGTCTTGGAACAGCCAAATTGACAGCAAGAATACTCATGTTGACAGCAAGAAGAGCCATGTTGACGGGAAGAATGGCCTTGTTGACAGCAAGGATGGCCATGCTGATACCATGAATAGCCATGTTGACAGCAAAAATACCCATGTTGAAAACAAGAGTCTACATGTTGAAAACAAGAGTCTACACGTTGAAAACAAGAGTCTACATGTTTAAAATAAGAGTCTACATGTTGATAGCAAGAATAGCCATGTTGACAGCAAGGAAACCCATGTTGACAGCAAGAGCACCCATGTTGATAGTCACCGTGAAGTTCATTTGTTTATCCAACTACAGGCATCACTGAGACATTGTATTGTATTGTACTTGGTCGGCACTGAGAGATTGTATTGTATTGTACTTGGTCCTGCGTAATAGAAGACTTCTTGACTTCTTGACTATTCTATATATCATGTATCATGTATCGCTAGTATCTGTATATCATGTATCGTTTGTTTATTATATATCGTATATCATCGGTATCTATATACTTGCTTGTTTATAGGATTTTCTGTGCATGAAGTATGAAATTTTTTTTATATATATAAAATTTTGTTTATATCCTTTTCTGTGCATTAAGTATGAAATTTTTTTGTGCTTTAAAGAGAAAATAACAAACCTTTGTCTATGTCACGATTGGACAGAAAGGTTCCTTAAATAATAGAAAGAGTGATCTTGTATCGAAAATAATTGGTCAGTTGGTGTCTGAATGTACAGTACCTCCACATCCAACTTTATTTCTCCTATGTATCCTCTGGTAACTACCTAGCCTCAATCTATAATGTTTTCAAATATTTTTTCTCTGTTCTTGGCCCCTAATCTCATTAATCCCTCTTAATCTTATTCTTTTTTAAAATCATTTTGCTGTGTTCTTGGTCTTGAATCCCATTAATCCTTTATTTATAATGCATCATTTATTTTTTCTCTATTCTTGGTACCCAATCCCATTAATCCCTCTTAGTTTTTCTCCATTGAAATATTATAGTCGTATCACGCCTCCCCTTGAAGACATATGAGGGTAATGATGAATTTACAAGTATACATATCCCAAGATAGTGAAGCCACATGTTCACTAACTAGATTCCTTGTCTTTAAACCTTGAAACCATGAGTGGCTATGTTTATCTATTTATTTATATGTCTAGGTATGTGCACTCAATCCATCATTATAATGTCTCCACATTCAAAATGCTTATAGATACCGTATAACACTTTCAAAACACACTGATAATTATCACGACTGGCACTCTGTTTTATGTTTATTCTTGATGTCCATTTATTTTTAAAAGTAAGATGCCCTAGTTTTTATTTTTATGGAAATCTTGTCAATTTTTTTTAATAAATTGAAATTTTGTTATATAAATTGTGTTTTTAAATATATAAATAAATTTAACACCATCAAATATTATATTCCTTCAAAATCATATCGAACTATTAAGCAAGGAGAAATCCTATAATGTTTCATCTTTATTTTGCTACGCGTTTTCTTTCGCTCTAAATCTAATATGTGCGTTGAGCACTCAGAGAGGCTTGATGACCATAATGCCTTTTTTTATCTTGCTATGCCTTTTTTAATTCTTAGAGGCAAGTTCAATATAACTAGAACATTTTGACATGCTACAATAGTGAGATAAGTTTCTCGGTATATTTATTGACTTTTTAAACATTTTCATCTAGTGTTGAAAACCATGATTCTAGAACATGTACATCTAATGTTAATAACAATTTAACAAGAATCAATCCAAATTGTCTTCTTTCATGACTATGGCCACAAATGTTGTCCTTGGAATTCCTTGGAAACTTATTAAAATGTTTTCCAATATAAATAATTTCAAAATTTGAATCTCTTTGAATGTCATCTAGAGTTTCCTCCAGTAAAAGATGAGGGAAAGCATCATCTGGATCGCTACGAAACATGACAAGTGAGACCTTGTTCAGATGAAGTTTAGATATTTAAAATGCCTCTCCACTCTTCGATGAGAAGGCCATCCAATTCTAACAACACCTTCTGGAATATATTCTCCTTCTCCTTCTCAGACCAATCCTAAAGACAAATCTAAAGTCATTCGAAAAAAAAATATAATATGGCATATACTTATTGTAAAGAATTCAAGCATAATGTATGAAATAACATAAATGGTTAGTATGGCCACAAAGTTACAATAATGCATCAGATAACATATAATTGTTTGGTCTGATAAATAGCAAAGACTAGATCAGAGATGGGGTTAGAATACAACTAAAGCACTCAGCAGATACCGTTGATATTTCAGTAATTGTTTTGATATTTAACTCTTCACACTTTTTTTCGTTAGCACTTAGTGCTATAAAGCATTGTTTGGTACAAGAGGAAAATTTTGTGTTTAAAATTTGTAGTAGGGAAAAAAATCTATAGTACCTAGAAATTCAACATTGGATAATGTACCCAAAAACAAAACATCTGTTTTTTTAATATCCAAATTCTATGAACAGCCAAAGAAGGTGTAAATAAAACTACAAATTTCCTATATCCTATTCCATTCAAAAAGAAATGGAGATCTCTCACCTAACACTGAAAAATTATACTGTATACTATTGAATCAAATTCGTTCTGAAATTTATAACTGCAAGAGTTGTAAGAGGGATGTAATAAATTCTGATTTCTCGTTCATCTGCTTTGTTAGCATTGATTTGAACCATGAATTTCTGTTTGCTGGAAACAATGCAAAAGCATCGAATTTGAATAATTATGAAATCACTTAATTCAGCACCACTAGAAATGAAGCACTGTGTCTGCTGGAAACAAAGCAGAAGCATTGAAATTGACTCATTAATGAAATCACTTAATTTGATGCCACTGGAAACGAAGCAGAAGCATCGAATCTGAACCACTAGGTAAAGAAAATTCAAAGACGAATCGTATTTGAACCAAAAAAACAGAAGCCTCGAATCGATATGCTATACAAAATAGTAATGGCGTGCCTTTGATCTCAACTTGAAACTAAAGGGCTTCCCATTTTCTTTTGTTGAATCAATAAGGAGCGAACCACCCAAAATATTTCATTCCTTTTAGTGGATTTTATTCTTTAGAAGATAGACATTGTGAAAAATAGAATCAAGCTCTGTAGGAGGAAATACAAACACTGCACAAACATATATACCAGAAAAGAGAAATCTAGGGATTCAGAAAATGAATATAGCGATGAATATATAAATATCAAATTCTCTATTCACATATTGTAATTTCTGAATTCCTACCAAGCGTATCATTGGCATGGAATGGACCTACCTTTGACACCCACTCAACATAATTGAAGCCATAGCGCCATCCTTGGCCTTGTCCTCCTACCAGGATCTGCTTAGCAATCGTGGTTTGGGATATAATGAGTGGACTAATATATATATCGTCCACTGCCAGTAGTCTTGCACGAATGATATAGAATATAAATTGCCAATAAATATAAGTCGTTGATACAATAACCATCTGATTGTCTTCCGGTTTTCTACTCTGGAAAAAAGAGTATATTGAAGGACACATAGGATCACACCTGGTTGCATGGGTAAGTTCCATCAATGTTGATGTATTTGTAACTTCGGAATATATTCTTCTATGTATTACACTTGTACTTTATTATATTGCTGATGGAGATGTATTATTCCTCCAATAAGAAGTGTCGTCATTTGTATTTGTAAGTGTCGCAAGTATTATTGTAAGTGCCGCAACTTATATTTGATGTGTTATTAGACCACCAGTGTGGGGTCGGCCCTGTATGAGTCATGTGGATGGGTTATTAGGATTCCTTAGGAAGTCGGCCCTGTTAGGGTTAAAGGTAGTTTAAGTTGTGTATAAATAGAGAGTGAGTGTCTCTCATTCTATTCATTCACTCACTCATCCAACTCGCATTAGTTGAGAGAGGAGTGCACACAAGTGGAGGAGGAGTAGCTGCTGGAGTCATCTATCTTTTGGGGATTGATATTTGTGATCTTTGTATTGGGGATTATTCTATCTCTGAGGAAGTTGCAGGGTTTTTCACCTTCTTGGTTTTCCCCGAGGAAACTCTGTGTCTCTTGTGTTTATGATTGTTATGTCGTGCATGTTATTCTCTTAGTAGGATCCTAGATAATGTTTGAATGAAATTATAGAAAAATTAACAATCAATCATAATAAGATAACAACTTTTATAATATCTCATGTAGGTGGTTTCAGGATCATGAGAAGTGGTTTTCCATTACAATTTTTCATTCAGCGGAATGATCCTCGACTCGACACGTGGTAAGCGGTAAAAATTCCGCTACCGCTGACCCTTTTCATTCTTCATACTAGTTGAAAGTGAGAAATCAACATCAACCATAGATCTTTTATTCCTCCGCTCACCCACTGCATATTTTCTTCCCGACTTTAACACATACCAAAGGTCATTTGTCCAAAGTTTCCAACATCATAGAACATGCACCTTTTCCTAGCGGATTCCCTGTCTACCACAGATCTCAACCCTCATCGAATCTAAACCGTTGACTTCTTATAAATTAACCAATTTGATCCTGTTTTTTCCTAGAAGGAGCATGTAAGAAAGGAGAATTTTTCCTTAAATTACTTCTTCTAACACATCAAGTTTTCACGGGCATTGTCTGGCAGCCATCGTATTTACCTGACCACAAAAATCTTCGCAGAATTTTTCGCAGGCATTATCTGGCCGCCATCGTATTTACCTGATCGCAAAAATCATCGCAGAAGTTCTAGGCAGTAGTTACGAGATAGAATTTTTGAGGGATTGGGTTCCTGTTCCCCTGCAACAGCAAGATAGATCTTGTCCGGCAGTCAAAGCTCAGGTAACAATTCCATGTAGTGGTATCTCTTTTACACTCGGTCCCATCTATGTTCGACACAACTCAAGCCCTACGCAGGTTCCATGCTCGGTTCAGAATCCACTGACATGCTACCACACTCCAATCGCATGCTCGATATAATCCAAATTCCATGTAGGTTCCAGGCTATTGAACTCTTATATAAACGAATCTCTGAGATGGGGTTAATTATTATTTTCGTTGCAACTTTTTTTTCAGCAGATAAAAAAAAAAAAAAAACTTTCTTCATAACATACCAACCTTGGCCCATACCAACCTTTCTTCATAACATTATCCGAAGTTTTTAGTCTTCTTTGTAACGTAAACCACATAAAACACTTAAATTTCAATGAAATCTTCCATTTCCAAATCCATTTATACCACCAATGTTGTGGAAAAATGCAACTATTTTTTATTATAGTCTTATATGATTACGTTTTCATCACCATCCCCATCGCAGAATTGCCATTCCAAATAAGTGAATCCTTCTCTTGAGTAATTATGCATCTAGCCGAGTTCAAGAACATTATATAGTTGTCGCATTCATATGCAGACTGCCCGCTGAATCTGAAATATTTTTCACTGAACCAGTAAGTATCTTGAGCAAATTTATCCTTGGTATTTTAAGACCATATTCCTTCAATAAACTCATAATATCGTCTGAAAGTTTGTAATCTTCCAAACCCGAGATCAAATCTATACCGACCAATATCTCCTTACCATTTCCTACTCGCCAATAGAGATCTTTTTCCAGCCAATTGTAGAATTTTAGTAAACCAAACCAAAAAGGAGAAACACCTCTTGTTCTTTTCATTGGATTTTTGATCCAGTTTCCATCCAATTAGCAATTTTTTAATGAAACGTTGAGTTAATTTATTATTTTCAATTGAAGTGTAATTTTTCTAATTAAAGCCCGTTCCATGTATGTGATTTTTCAGGCTTTGTTATGGAGGGAAGGTGTCACGCAAAGGTTTAAGAAGGCACCCTGTTGCATGTCCACTCACAGCCGTAGCACATGCCCTCGAGTGCATCACCCGACCGGAGTTCGACTGTAGTGAAGTCGTGGAGTGCGACTGGAGTTGGACGGAGGGCGATGGTAGTTCGATCGGACTTGTTGCAAGCCAAAGGGAATTTGATTGGAGACCAAGCGAGCTTAACAAGTTTCAAAAGTTTGATTGGAGTTCGAGTGAGTGTTTTTGGCAGCCTTGACAGGAGTTCGGGTTAGTTTTTTTTTTAAAGTTTAAACTTGTTAATATTTTTTTATGTTTTGTATTAATTTTTTAATTTTTTGGTTTTTTTTGGAGCCTAGGATTTCAGCTTCCAGCATTGGTGTCCATTGGAAACTATGCAGGGTCAGGGTCATCGAGTTCAATTGTCAATGATTTCAGGTTGGTTTACCATTTTTTTGTCTTTGTTTTGGTTCTATTTTTTTTTAACATTTTTTTTAATCTTTTGCATTGATTTTTATTAAGTTTTGTTATTTTGGCAACCTGCGGAGGCTTCCATCACATCCTACAGTCTTGTCGGCTGTGATGGAAGCCTCCATAAGCCGCTAAAACATTAATATTAATGTTTTGGTATCCTGTGGAGGCTTCCATCACAGCCTACAGCCCTGTAGGATGCCCCTGTGGCAGCCTACAGGCCTGTATGCTGTGATGGTAGCCTCCACAGGCTTCCAAAACATTAATTTTAATTTTCTGAGTCTTATCTGATTCTTATTCTAGTCATCGAGTCTACCGAGTCCCAATCCAACGTATATGTTTCCACGGGATAAGTCCACAGGAAGTGCGGAAGCCGACAGGTGTGAAAGGGTCATTCCGCAAAAGAAGGACCATTTGCGGTGTTCGTGGAAGCGCAAGAATTGTTAGATTAGTTAAGTCAGTCATGTGGACCATTTTGTAACCAAATAGAAGCATATAAATAGAGTAGTATTGTAAGCCTAAGGACAGCCAGTTTTGGATGATTGAGCATATCTTTCGGGTTTGTTTTGTATCCACAACATGGTGTATTGATAGTTTCTGCGAGGTTCATTCCACAGGGTTGGTGAATGAATGGAGATGTTCGGTTATGGTGTAATCTCTTTCTTTATTCTTATGCAATGATCTGATGATGAATGTGAAATATGTTATGTGAATGTTTGTATATTGACTGATGTGAATATGATGCTAATCTGAATAAGTATGTCGAATATGTTGTTCTGAATGTTTGTTGAACTCTGCAAATGACTTAAAATGCAAATGTTGAGTTAATAGCATGCTGCGAATATTATAATCTCTGGTTATTGCAAGGGTAATGTGTGTTGAAAGCATATCCTCAACTTCACTACGGAAACTTGGTTCCAGCAGCCCACTTATCCATCTCAAGTGAGACTGCACTTGCTCCGCAAGTGTTGCTGGAAAGGGTTACACCTTTCTGGGCTGGTGTATAAGGGAGTTTGGATTGATAGTTTGTTGGCGACAGTGCGAAGTGAACCCCTGTCGATAGACGCTGTGTCAACAAATGGTTCTGTTGTCGAGACCTTAAGGAAGAAAAGAAGAGGATATGCTGTGGCATCTGACAAAACCAGAGATCCAAGAGTGGTTCAACAAGAAGGTGGAGGAATTCGCAGAAAGCGAGAAGCGAGATCCTAAGCAGACAACATCGGTTGGTTACAAAGATACACCTACTTAGATATCCATGAAAATATTCTTCTGTGAATTCTCAGTGTTGTTGCATGAGTGGCTAGTACAACTGACATTCCGAAAGAATCACTACCAAAAGACTGAACCTGACTGTTGGACCCCAGAGTTGGTTCAACAGCTGAAGCAAGTCAATAATAAGGTATCACGAGCTATTGATTTTTGGGTAGATAGTATCCTCAAAGGGTACATGACTGAGTTCACAGTAGATACTATCAAGTCATACAGTGATGCTGAAAGGAACTTCTTCAGGGGACCAAGAGGAATGTTCTTGTCATTGTTCAAATTGTGGATTAAGATGCTTTTCTACAAAAATGGAATATTGAGGATGTCTGTCGACGAGTAGAAAAATTGATGTGTGGAGGTTGAAGGAATCGCGTAAATGTAGATTTGACATAAAGATGTGGGGTAGATGGACATGAGCGATGATGAATTTCTAAGGGAAGTTGACGAGGAGTGTGGTACCTTGAGAAGTGGAGTGATATTCCGGTTCCCTGAGAAGAAGAGGAGGAGTGAGAGAGAGTCTCCTGAGAGGACCAGAATAGAGAATTACAAAATAGGACCACAAGGAAGGAAATGACCTTATTGCGAAGGAGACATTGACCAGGCTACCCCAGAAGTGGAAAGAGGACAGATTGTAAGTTACAATGTACCGTCAACGCCATGCACTACTCTGAATTTTATAAGAAGAAACTGGAACTACTTGCAGAGTTTCCCCACGTGCAATGGTAAGAGTAGTGCTTCAGTAAACAACAATAGTAGTAGCGTAAGGATGGCAGACGAGGTGAAGATGCCTACCTTCTAGGGGAACAGGATCGAGGATCCCGAATAGTATTGGTTCATATGTGAAGCAGTCTGGATTGTGAAGTAGATCCAGGATGACACTATCAAGCTAGGACAGCTAGCGACGACCCTTAGGGGTTGGGAGTTAGACTGGTACATGAAGTTTGTGAAGGTTCCAGTGGGAACAACAGCTAAAACATTGGCATAGGTCAGAACGACAATGATTGACAAATTTAAAAAACCAAATCTGAGTCACAATATGTCACTGAGCTTAAGGAGCTTAAGAAATTTCCGAATGAGTTGGTGTGGGAATTCGATTAGCAGTACAAGACAGTGATAGAAAAAGTGTGTTTCCTAATAAATGAGCTGCAACACAAAGAATGGTTCATCGCAGGACTGGTACCGTATATTCAAGGACCACTGATGCAACAAAAAGTTGCGACATAGGAGAAAGTGTTAGAAATTGTGATGAAGTTGGAGGCTTCACCAATCGGCGAAGCAGGGATAGGAATGGACAGAGTCCAGCCACAGTTGTCCAAATTAAGACTTCACTTGGACGATATCAAGAAGGGAAAGGAAACCCATGGAGACATATGGTGCACCAGATGCAGAGGTGAGGGACACCATAAGGACAATTCCCAAAATTCCATGAGTATTTGGAGTCAGGGACACCAAACCCCCTTCTTCAAGGAGGCATGCCATGGTGTCCTGTCTGTCATACCAGAGGGAATCGACCGGAGGAATGTGTGTATCTGCAAAAGATAGTATCAAAGCCATCAAACTTATACTGCAAGTTCTACCAATCAGTTGGCCATGATGAGAAGGACTGCAGGGCCTATGACCTTCTGCAAGAGTGGACAATTGACTGATACTTTATGAAGGGAGAAGAGCCGCTGGTGGTGCAGTAGAAACCGCAGTATAGCCAGCCACAACAATACGACCGAGCACCCATAGCATCCACCACCGCCATATGGCCAGCCATAGTATGGGCAGCAATAGTATCAGGAACCGCAGTATCAACCATATGGACCACCACACGGAGGTTTCAGGGGAGGATTCCGTTAGGGCCGAAGTGCCGGTATGGGACATGGAGGAGTTGATGGATGGGGAAGAGGACCAATCATCTGTTACAAATGTGGACAGTAGGGGCACTACCAGACAGATTTTCCAAACCCAGCGCTGCAATGTACATACTGCAGTGTTGTAGATCATAGTGTAGAGGACTGCCCTCAGCTCATTGCGCAATGGGAAACTAAGCATCCACCCCAAAACCAGAACAAAAATAATCATAATGCGCCATCAGTTGTGCAGATGATATCGACATAAGCCAGGAGTAGCCATGTGATGGTTGGAATAGTGACAAGAGGAGGGGTGATGACAGGTGGCGATAGGCCACACACCAATGTTAGACCAACCCAAACATAGCGGAAGCAGGTCACCTTTGACATAGAAGTAGAAAGGGATATCTTTTTGAAGGCACGGGATGTAATTAGGAATAGGAGAAAGCTACCTCTTGAGGAAGAAATCTATGACATGTCATCGACGTTCGAATCCACAAAGTCGCGAAGGAAGGTAAACACTCTAAAAGCCTTTTTGGAAAGTTCCCTGGACTTGGAAAAGGACCCATATGCACTGGAAGAAATAGCTATTCTACTACGACAATGGGGAGGTCCATGACTGGAACAGAAAGTTAATCGCATACATAAAAGGAAGACGGGAAGGGAGATGCAGATGTCAACATAGATCAGAGAATTTGATGTCGAATCCATCATTCTGGATTTGGGTTTCGATGTGAATATTCTAACCAAATAGACATGGGAGACAATGGGAAAGCCGCGGATGACCTGGTCACCAGTACAGCTGCGACTGGCGACCGAGAGCAAGGTCACCCAGCTTGGTCAGGTATGTCAACTTCCAGTTGAAATTGAAGGGCTCAAAATATATGTTGATTTTGATGTCATTGAAATTGTGGATAACACCAATCCCTATCTGGTACTGCTGGGGATAGACTGGGCCATGGAGAATCAAGCAATTATCAACTTTAAGAAAAGGATAATGTCATTCAAAAATTAGGAAATGAGAGCCATCGCACCATTGGATCCTGTAGAAGGGCTACGCTATATGGAGCCAGCCAGAGACGTGCTTGTGGAAGGGTGGGACAATTTGTGCAACATTTCTAAATATTATGTTAATCCCACTACGGATGGAGAATTAGGATGGCGCAGTGCCAGTTTGGCATCCTCAGATTCAGACGAGGCCCTTGAGAATCGGCAGAACTAGTTGCATGAAGTGTCCTTTCAAATATGGGCATAGATAACGCAGTCCCTGCGAAGGGTAGCCATGGAGGAGTATGTGTTACCTTGTAATGTCCCTTCTTAGGAATTTTATTAAAATGGCAATTTTCCACTTTTTTTCCCTAGTTCGACCTTTCACTAGTTTTGATCTCTAGGTCCCAAATTTGCCCCAAATGATCCCAAATATTCTGAGAAGGTATATGAATGATATTAGAATATTTATATTTGTTTCAGGGATGCCTTTGGACCTTTAAAATACTTCCACAAATCATCTTTCAATTCTAGTCAATGTAGGTAACTTTACTAGTGATTTCTCTTTGACTAGTATTGGTCTCTAAGTCTCAAATTGACTCCGAATGCCTTCAAATATTAAAGCAAGGTGTATGAATGATATTAGAAATTGAATATGATGTTCAGGGATGACATATGGCCACCAAAATACCTCTGCAAATTTTCTTAAGATTCTGGACCAAGTATGCAATTTTACTAGTAATTTGGGGTTCAAATCCCCCTGGGCTAAGTACTGAAAATGGCTTCCCAAATGCCTCCAAAACCACTCAAATTTTTGAACAGAGGTAGGGAATTTATTAATTATTTTATTAAGGTTTCATGTGCACCATTAATTTATTATTATATCTTTTCCAACCCTCTCCCATTCAACTGCAAAAATCACCAATTCGACCCTTGGGGAAATGGCACTATTTCTTCTCCCAATGCCATTAAACTGAGTAAAAATACTTCAAATGCTCAAGTACAGTACATGAAACTCATAAAATACATCCATGGAATTCCATTAATCACAAATTCATTAGATAATCATCCATTCATTCGAAATCATCATAATTACATTGATTCACAACAAGGTAGTGGGGAAATGGCACTGTTCTTTCATTAAAATTGAGATTTATACATTTCTACTTGGAATTTCGATCTGAAATTTTTTGGAGATGAACAACAGAGTATTTAATTCATATTACAAAATAAATGGGGCATTAGAATCGCCCCCAAAGAGAACAATAGCTCACCAAAAATGCCCTCCCTCAAGGATCAAGAATATGGCATCAAAACTGGAAATGGTTGAAGGAGTGAGCTGCAATAAAAGAAACCATGAGATGCCCTGTAGCTTACACTTGCAAATAAGGAATCCATTAAATCTCCAAATGAAAGGTCTGAATGGCCTTTCCAATTACCATCTTGGATGGGAATCTTTCACCCTCGAAATTGGCTAAGGCAAGAAACTAGTCATCCACTAGCTCTCCCTCTTCACAAATGCAATTGCAAATTCTACAAATGATCAAAAGTTGGTTTTATTCTTTGTTGTTGACATTTATAAAGTTATAATGTCCTCCATGGGTCGAATTCCTTCCAATAGACTCATGCCAACTCAAGTTGGGAAGAGATTCCAAAGAATGCCACTTGTACAACAATTCCTAGTCTCCCACTTCCACCAAATCACGTGTGGAAGCATCGTAGCTTCCCTAACACCCTTGAGCGCCCTATTGGAGTCTATTTTTAGCCCTGACATGTCATATATGTCATGTGTCAGCCTTTAGGTCTGATTTGTGTCATAGGTGTCATAGCATCTTCATCATTGTTGTCATAGAGCTAGGGAATCTATCCCAAGTGTCTCACTAGCTCCAAATTGCCTCTTCCTCTTCCATGGGAGTTACTCTTCCTCTATATTTAGACCTTGGATGATTCATGCCATGAATAATACCTTTTGGACTCCCCCAAGTATGTTACCATTCACCTTGAATTCGAATTGGTGAGAGAATGATGCCAAGTGTAGTGGGGAAATCTAGCCATATGTGGGTCCCACTTCCTCCATGTGTCTTCATGATCAAATGCCACTTTGATTTTCACTTGTATATATTTATTTAGCTCATTTATTAAATATTTATTCCATTCTAATGTTCAAAAATCATTTATTATCCCCCTTATTCCAAATCCCAAAGCTTCCACCCCAAACCTAGGAAACTAGTAATTTTCCTCCGTGGTAATTATTTGACCTTTAGCATCAATTTGACAAACTCTAATGAATATGGACAATTTGCTTAGGCCAGTGTGACCCAATGCCAAATTTGGGACATGACAAATCCTCCCTTCCCAATATTTCTTGTCCTCAAGCAATTAGAAACATAGGTGTTAAAGAACCTGCTTTCTATATAATTCTTTGAAGTTGCCATTGAATTTCCCAACCTTGAGTCCTTGAGTTTCCATGAAGATTTTAGAGAGGAACCACCATGATTGTTGCTGCACTACTCTGATAAAAATCACTTTATTAAGTGGTAAATCCATCTCCCATACTTCTTGTTTCCCCAAAAAATTTGAAACCAATGAGATAAAAATTATTCCAGGGTCCCATTGCTTGTATGCACCCCAACAATTAAGAGTGCTCTCCAACCCATACCATCAGATAAGAGGATTCCTAGATCTCATTTTCTTGTATGCATTCTTCCAAACATCATGAGTGCAAAATATATATCATCAAAGTACATAACAACATAAGGAAAATGTACATCAAGAATATACTTCATCAAATAATCATGAAAGTGCTTGTACCTCCAAATAAGTAGACCATCATTTTTCAAGTGCATACAAGCATCGAGTGAACAATCAAATATGATCCAATGACATAGGTGAGTATCCCATGTCCTATAATGCTGCTCCAAAAATATGTAAGATGCATCAAAAAAATGAGTCCTGTATTCTTTCATCCACATAGTTAATGAAGTTCCTCCAACATCAATTGAACTAAGCAAGGAGCAAGGAAGATCATGAGTCTTCAAGTGACTCAAGTGAACATCATAAGTGTGTCCATGAAGATATGTATCATCACAAGGAAAAACAATATTCTGCTGCAAATGTAAATAATGAGGTGCTCTATTCATGTCATCCTCAAAATGAGAGGTAGGAGTTACATACCCCTCATGTGGCACCATTAGAAAAAAACCTTTCACCCAATTTTCATCCCCAATTGATGTGGCTGAAAAATAAGTAGGGTGTGAGGAATTATGAACCAACCTTAAATCCTTACAACTCTTACCCATTGAAATCTTTAATTCATCTTCTCCATAATTGGTTGGTCCAACTATTGTGAGGTCATGTGCCTCCTCCAAGGATTTTCAACTCTCTCCATGAGGAAACTCATAATCCATCTGAACAAGGACAAATGTTTTTTATTCTTCTTGTTTGAGTGTAGCATCTTCAAGCACTTGCATATCAATATGTACCTCATGTTCCACCATTACATGAGGTTTCTCCTTTGTGGCATAAACCATTTCCTTCTTTTCTTTGAAAAGAGAACCATTGCTCATTCTTTTTTTCGAGTTGCTTCCAAGTTCACTAACCAACAATTTGAACTCTTGCATGAATTTCCTCCACTTGTCTTCAAAGGATGCTTTCAGTAATTTTCTAAACTCTTCATTCTCCTCTAAGGTTCCTTTCTCATCCTTAATCATGGTGGCCAAGGAATGTACTTCTTCTCCTACTTCTTCCCTTTCACCAAAGTACATCCAGTTTCAATTTCTAAGGGTGGTGGCTTATTTATTTGACTCGTGGTCTTCATTAATGTTCTACCACATCAGGTGCCAAGACCATGCTCTGATACCACTGTAATGTCCCTTGTTAGGAATTTTATTAAAATGGCAATTTTCCACTTTTTTTCCCTAGTTTGACCTTTGACTAGTTTTGATCTATAGGTCCCAAATTTGCCCCAAATGATCCCAAATATTCTGAGAAGGTATATGAATGATATTAGAACATAAATATGTGTTTCATGGATGCCTTTGGACCTTTAAAATACTTCTGCAAATCCTCTATCAATTCTGGTCAATGTAGGTAACTTTACTAGTGATTTCCCTTTTATTAGTATTGGTCTCTAGGTCTCAAATTGACTCCAAATTCCTTCAAATCTTCAAGGAAGGTGTATGAATGATATTAGGACTTGAATATGATGTTCAGGGATGACATATGGCCACCAAAAGACCTCTGCAAACTCTCTTAATATTCTGGAACAAGTATGCAATTTTACTAGTAATTTGGGGTTCAAATCCCCCTAGGGTAAGTACTGAAAATGGCTTCCCAAATGCCTCCAAACCCACTCAAATTTCTGAAAAGAGTTAGGGAATGTATAAAGGATGTTATTAAGGTCTCATTTTCACCATTAATTGATTATTATATTGTAATACCCCATTCTGACTCTTAGGATGTATTAGCATTTAATGTAAATAATGTGTACATGTAATGTATGTTTTCCTAGTGTGGAGCTCAAGGCCAAGGCCCCGCTAGTGAAAGCCTGAATTTGATTTAAAAGGGAAAGCATTAATATTTGATGCCCATGTGCTCTTAAGCCATGGAAATTGTAATAGGGTGTGAATAAACATCATGCAATATAAAATACCAAAACTGGCTACGGAGGCAACGAAAGAGAAGGGGCCACGTGTATCCACTAAGGAGTAGTGAGGGGGCTATGGGGGTGAACCATAGGTTACCATATGTCATTATGAGAACCCATTTGACTTTTCTAGATGACATTTATTCCTGTTGTAAGAAAGTGGTTGAAGAATTAAGTCAATGGCTTTGATGGAGCATGGGCAGCCCAGAAATTCGTATGAGGAGGTATGGGCTCTGTTTACTTGTACCACAAGTCACTCTACCTCTTGGGAGTTGCTTCTTCCTCATACCCATTCCATGGTGGAGGAACCTAGCATCAGGATCCATCCAAAAACGAGCTCCCAGGAGTGAGAAAACCAGAAATCGCGACTTGGAATGAACCCACGTTTTGGGAAGCCAAAAACGCCCAGAATGGGTATTAGACAGTGAAATCCAATGGGGGATCCGTTGGTATGAGCCTTGGGGCGAATTTGGGAGCAATAGCTACCCCAAAATCCATGGAAAAACCCAGTTTTAACTGCCCAAAAAATCAGTGACGGATTTGGGGTTATTTGTGACAGAGTTGTGAGAAATCCAAGAGTGGATGTATGAACAGAGGATAGGATTGTTGAGTCCAGCTTGAAGTGTATGTGGCTCTGGGGTTGAGCTCAGTGGACTAGCATCCTCCTCCATCTCCTATTGCATGCTTGAAAAACCCAACTGTGTGTTGGCTTAACATGGCTGTTTGAGTGAAACCCTAACTATGAGCAAGCCATCTAGTTCCTCCATAGTGGATACACAGCCTAGCTCGGGGGTGATCTCTCAGCTGAAAGAATACAGGCAGGACAGAGATCTATGGTTGGGTGGAATGTTGCTCTCACGTAGCCAGTCGTTGGACATTGCGTTGCAAGATAAGTGCTCTCTGTGATTTTAATTTATATATATATTCTGTGCTCTGCGATGTGCTAAATCTGAATGATTATTCTTCATGTTAATGAAATCGATATGAAGTAGCATAAGAAGGGGATTGAATTCTCTGCCTATTGATTGCTTGAGATAAATATGCTGATGCGAATCTATGCTTATGTGTGTTGTTATGTTTAATTCTACTGTGTTTTATTGAGTTTGCATCTATACACAGAAGTTTTTAATTGTCATGAATTTTTGAAGTAATTGAAATCTTGGGGCTAAGTCTGCCAAAAGCACGATGTGTTGTTAATGTTTCCTTCCTTGCATTCGATGATGGAAGGGGACGTTACAGAGTGGTATCAGAGCTGCTGGTTGCAGCATTGGGCCTCTATGGGACAAATCCAATTGCAGTCACAAGGAAAGAAGAATCCAAAAATAGCTTCAAAAGTTTTTGAAAATTTGTTTAAGTCTGTTTCGGAAAGAATTCCCGAATGTCTTCCGCAACTACGGAAGCATTTGGCGAATTGCTCCGAAACTGCGGAAGCATTCCACAAGTTTTTCCGCAACACGGAAGAGTTCGGAAAGTCACCCCAAAAATGCGGAAGGAATTCCCTTCCGAAATTTGCGGAAGGAATTCTCTTCCAAAATTTGCGGAAGGATTCCGCGAGTTGTCCCGCAACACGGAAAAATTCAGCGAACTGCTCCGAGAAAACATAAAACTTTTCTAAGTGTTCGGCGTCAAAAGGAAGTTTTCGGAAGGAATTCTCTTCCGAAATTTGAGGAAGAGTTCCGTGAATCTTCCCGAAACTGCGGAAGCATTCCGCGAATGGCTCCGCAACTACGGGAGCATTCGCCGAATCGCTCCGCAACGGAAGCATTCCGCGAATGGCTCCGTAACTGCGGGAGCATTCGCCGAATCGCTCCGCAACTACGGAAGCATTCGTCGAATTGCTCCGCAATTGTGGGAGTGTTCGGCGAATCACTCCGCAACGGGAGCATTCGCCGAATGGCTCCACAACTGTGGGAGCATTCGTCGAATGGCTCCGCAATTGCGGGAGCATTAGTCGAATGGCTCTGCAACTGCGGGAGCCTTCGCCGAATTGCTCCGCAATTGCGGGAGCGTTCGGCGAACCATCCCGCAATTGCGGGAGCGTTCGGCGAACCGTCCCGCAATTGCGGGAGCGTTCGGCGAACCGTTCCGCAAGTGACCAAAACTTGATTTTTGGATAGAAGGAGCATCCAGGCTCAAAATGGAATGATTCCTGTGAGGCTCGGAGGCCATTGACGAAGGCCATGAAAGAACCAGTAAAGACCCCGAGCCCATTACACTTCGATTTGACAGAAAAAAGGGGAATAGTGACTTTTGAAGGACGGAGTCCCGAGGCTTGACGGAAGGTCGGTTTGAGCTGAAATTGATCAGGCGTGGCCATGAAGCAGGTACAGTGTTAAATTCAGAATCTTGGAGTCAAACTCCAAAGGATGTGCAGTCGGGGTGAGCAAGAAGGCCAAAAAGAACTGTTCCGGGCCACTTTTGGGGGATTTTGAAAAGCTTGTGGGTAGTAAAAGTGACCCTAGATGTGGGAATCAAAATTTTTACTGAACTAGACATTTCATATTCTCATTAAGACGGACAGTTTCCGTTAGACGAATATTTCCCAGAAATACACCGTTTGGGAGATAGCCATTTTTGGCCCAAAATTTGGAATTTTGGAAAAAATGTGAAAAGTGAGAAGTAGTAAAACCCAGAAATTCATAGAAGATGAATGGTGCATCAGAATTGAGATCCGTGAATTGCTGAGTGTTCCTTGTTATATGGATAGATAAGTTTTTGTGATTCCTCATAGATTTTCTTCCGCATGTGGCTAAAGTTGGCATTCGGGACCAAAATGCAACTGTGTAAAATGTGCAGAATTGGAGTGAAAGTTATCATTTTTGAAGAGATGCAGTTCCCGCACCCGATGTTGGAATGGAGCATGAAGAAAGGCATTGGAAAGCTTGTCCAGCAGGGAACAATGATGCACGACCAGAGTTTGAATGAGGTCTACATATATCATAGATATTTAGTGCAGAAGAGTGTCAGCGGCTGTTCTGACAAACAAATCTTTTTGTCAATATGGACAATTTCTACAATTGCATGATATGGAAGAGGAATTCCATGTTACAATGAGGGATCGAAAAGAGAAGAATTCTTTAAACCCCTGTTTGTTATCATACTTATAATTATGAAATTGTCATATGGCATAAAAATGTTAAAAATGTAAGGGATTACATAGGTGTATATGCACTAGATGTTAGGATATTCCTATACTCCATCCTAGTCCCACCAGTATTTTGATCATTTACATTTTCAGTCATGCATGCACCTTTTAGGGTTTGCATGCATTCTAGGGTTTGCATGCATTTTGCATGCATCCCAGTCATCAGTCCAGCACCTAGCCCTCAGTTAGCCAGCCCCCAGGAGCTTCTCACTATTCAGTTTTATCCCTCCAGTTGCTTAGTGCGCCCTTCTTCCTTGATTTTAGGGAGCAACTCGCCCTTCTTCACCTACCAGTTCAGTTACACTCAGTTACAGTCAGTTACAGTCAGTTACACTCAGTTACATTGAGTTACACTCAGTTACACTCAGTTACATTCAGTTACAGTCAGTTACACTCAGTTACATTGAGTTACACTCAGTTACATTCAGTTACTCTTAGTTACATTGAGTTACACTCAGTTACACTGAGTTACACTTAGTTACACTGAGTTACACCTACCAGAGTTAGTTTGACTGATGGTTGACAGTTACTTGAGCATTGATGACTCCACTGATGATGATGAAGACTTCCAGTTGCGCTCCGATGATCATGAGGACACCTAGTTGTGCTCCGATGACACTCCAGTGATCCTTTGATCACTCCATGAAGGCTAATTCGAATTGCCACCTTAGGCATTCGAATTCCTCATGCATTGTATTATTTATATGTCCATTTGTGATTAATAATCTAGTATGACCGAAGTATTATTGCTTCTATCTGAGTTCTACTGTACCATATTATTCTGTTGCTCATTATACTGCATGTATCACTCTTCTTCTATTTTCTTGCTTAATCATAATTATTCTCTTGTGAGATACATCATCTCTTAGATCTGCTGTGAGTATTTTCACATGGTATCAGAGCATGTTGAGAGTATTGTTTATCTCCATTCTTGAGAGTTTTTTGCAGGTTATTACCAAGATTTCGAGTGCAGCAGTTGTAGCAGAATCTACATTTTTGCAGCAGTAGCAGTTGCAGTTATTCTATATTGTTTTTGCAGGTCTTCTACAACTTCAATGAATTTAGAAGAAATTACTCCTCTTTCTCCATTCAACTATGATGAATGGAAACCAAGAATGATAGCATATTTGAAGAGCCATGATCTCTTTGATTGCTATTTTGAAAGAAAGTTCGAATCCTCTACAAAGAAGATTAAATGGTTGAATAAAGGTGACATGCACATTGGAAGAATGATGCTTGCTATGACCGATTACATATTGTACCCGACCATCATTGATATTGAAACTCCAAAAGAGTTATGGGCTCATCTAGATGAAAGATTCGGCAAAAAGAATGATGGATTTGGTCCAAATCCCTTCAAAAGCAAGCAAGTTGATGCATTCGCTCCACTTGATGGTCTCTCAGATCATGATGCATTCGCTCCTCCTGATGGTCTCTCAGATCATGTTGCATTCGCTCCCCTTGATGATCTCTCAGATCATGAACCAGTATCATCTCATATTGAAGTTGTTGAAAAAGAACTTGCAGATTCTCCGCTCATGCTCAAACTTTCTTCTCTTTATGTGCCAGCTCACACTCTAGATATTGCAGAAGGTCCTAAATTCTGTCTTGCACCAGAGTTTGTTGGTTTGAATCATGATCACATGATTATTTCGGAGGTAACATCAGCTATTGGAGGTAATGCATTCACTCCTCTTCAGCAAACATCTCTTATTTACTACTATATGATCATTATCACATGCTTTCAGAAGGTTATTGAAGAATATGGCCATTGCCACCCGCTTGAGATAATTTCTCATGCATCATATGATAGTTTTGATCTCACCCCTACTGGTTCAAAGGAGATCTCAAGAAACTGTTTTGAAAGTCTTAAATCTGATTTTGATTTCAAGCAAACATGTAATAGTTCTTTTTGGCATAATCTCACCCATGGTGGTTCGAAGGAGAAGACAAAGGACTATATGCACATTCAAAAATTTGATCCTACCTCAGCTGATTCGAATCACAGGTTCAAGGATCATTCTAATACTGTTGGATTTGTTCTCATCACATTCGATCTGAAGAGCAAGTACAAGCACATGCTTTTTGAGCATGATCCACTTCTTCCCAAGAAGAAGATACCTCCAGACATATGACCAAGCATCACACATGCTTGAGTTTGGAGCTTTTATTTTTTATGTGTGCCTTACAGTCTATTTTTTGAGGAGGGGGTATGTTTCCCATGAAATTTTCCCACTTCCTTGGTTTATTGATTGTTATTATTCATTGTATTGGGTGACCTTTGGTCTTAATTACCAGGGCCCAGGATGGATTAAGGGGGGGTGTTAGGATATTCCTATACTCCATCCTAGTCCCACCAGTATTTTGATCATTTACATTTTCAGTCATGCATGCACCTTTTAGGGTTTGCATGCATTCTAGGGTTTGCATGCATTTTGCATGCATCCCAGTCATCAGTCCAGCACCTAGCCCTCAGTTAGCCAGCCCCCAGGAGCTTCTCACTATTCAGTTTTATCCCTCCAGTTGCTTAGTGCGCCTTTATTCCTTGATTTTAGGGAGAAACTCGCCCTTCTTCACCTACCAGTTCAGTTACACTCAGTTACAGTCAGTTACATTCAGTTACACTCAGTTACATTGAGTTACACTCAGTTACATTCAGTTACAGTCAGTTACACTCAGTTACATTGAGTTACACTCAGTTACACTCAGTTACATTTAGTTACTCTTAGTTACATTGAGTTACACTTAGTTACATTGAGTTACACTCAGTTACACTCAGTTACACTTAGTTACACTGAGTTACACTTAGTTACACTGAGTTACACCTACCAGAGTTAGTTTGACTGATGGTTAACAGTTACTTGAGCATTGATGACTCCACTGATGATGATGAAGACTTCCAGTTGCGCTCCGATGATCATGAGGACACCTAGTTGTGCTCCGATGACACTCCAGTGATCCTTTGATCACTCCATGAAGGCTAATTCGAATTGCCACCTTAGGCATTCGAATTCCTCATGCATTGTATTATTTATATGTCCATTTGTGATTAATAATCTAGTATGACCGAAGTATTATTGCTTCTATCTGAGTTCTACTGTACCATATTATTCTGTTGCTCATTATACTGCATGTATCACTCTTCTTCTATTTTCTTGCTTAATCATAATTATTCTCTTGTGAGATACATCATCTCTTAGATCTGCTGTGAGGATTTTCACACTAGATGGCATCTTAACAAACATTGCATAGTGCATATGGAAATGCTTGTGCATAAATGGGATATTGCATATTGGTAAAATAATTAAGTCTACATATGCAATGAACCACTAATGGAGAATATTGTTGTTGATAATCACTATTGATGTTGGTATTGGTTGTAAGACCAAAGATAACAAAGAGCATGGCTAAATGTGCTGAGGATGTTGTTGCATGAAGCCAACAACCTTATGCAGAAAGGATGGTGCAACAAATCTATGATCATAAAGTTGGCAAAAGGACTGAGCAGCCTTGGTAAGAGGCCAATTGATCAGGTAACATCAGGCGATGTTAATGGTAACCATGCAAGTAATGATTATTGGTTCCAAATTGCATGAATGTTGAAAGAGGATTTGGTAAGATCTCTTCAACTATGTTTGAGCTATGTTGAGTTAGTTTGCATGTGATATTGAATACCGATTGGGACTGTTAACCTACCAATCTTGGTGAGGTGTGGGTAAGTGAAGGAAATGATCCTTACACCCTATGATTGTTTAGAAATCTCAATGCATTCATATGAATTTATATCATGCCATGTGTATGTTGGTTATGTGCTTAGTAACCAAAGCAAGTGAGGACTGGTGGTCCTGATTATGGTAATGCAAGTTATATGAGATAGTCATGTTTCGATCATAATATGCTTGAATGCATAGTACTCATGAAACAATGCAAGGTAGCATTGAGTAGATGTGCATTAAGATATTTTATAAATCTTGTGATGCATGGTATGAATGCACAGGGATGATGCATATGTTATTGCAAAATAAATAATGAATGAAATGATGAATTGATGATAATTCTAGGATCATTTCATGGGCTGTTATGAATGCAAAATAGTAAGTGCATGAAGAGCCAAATCATGATCGATGGGCTGCTAGAATGCTCTATGGAAGGATAGAGTTGTAAGAATGATATGACTGTGAAATAATGAGTATTTACGATTTATTTAAGTTGCATGGATAGTGTGACTATGCCTTGCAATTCTATTGTGATAATGATGCATATATAGAAGTGTATATATTTCGTTGCATTTCAAATGTTAATAGCTAAAGATGTTGAATGATTTAGTGTTATAATTCTGAGATCACTTCAGTGACTATTGTGGCAACGAAATGATTATATGCATAGATACTCACAACATGTTTGGCTGATTGAAGTTTCAATTTCAGGTAGAAAGGTCTTACATATGGAAATGAGGATAAGTCCATAGTAGAGACCGAGATCTACCACATGCAGAAGCCAAAGGTTATGAGAAGGTTCTCATGGTTGTAAAGTATGCATGAAACAAATCTGAAAACATTCTCATGAGAATAATATCACAATTGCAAATCAAATTTCTGTGAGAAACGGATTTGAAAATTTGATCTAGAGCTTATGACAAGGAATCTCATGGTTGAGAGCTCTAAGTTCTGTTAATAAGAACAGTTGTAAATATCAGATTTGTAAATGTTTCGGATTTGAAATTTTACTAATAATTGCTAATGACTGGTTGGCTTATATGAAATGTGTCAGGAGGACATGTTGTAAGTGGATGCTCATGTATGGCAGTGGGCATAAGACCATAACGGGCAGAGTGGTGTCACTTACAGGAGCCAAACAATATGAGGATAGCCTCATGGATAAGAAAACCAATTTTTGTAGTTGACAGAGTTGCAAATTCATACTGAATTTAATTATTAGTGCCATGGATTGGTTATGGAACAATCGGATTTGAATTGTATTGTTAAATGTTGCTAACTGTTTGGTTGTTCAATAAGTGTGCCAGGAAGACACATTGCAGTAAGACCATGAGAGTGGGCTTGCAGAAGCCAAACTTCATGGGAAAGGATTCCATGATTTGAAAATGGGTTTCAGGTGAAATGCCATAAGACATTATTAATGTCTCATCTGCACTACATGATTGGTAAACAATATGAGTGGGATGGTGAAGATTATGTCAGTAAGACATATGAAGGTTATGTAACATCAAAAGGAATTGGGATGGCAAACAAAGGGACTGTCAACTCAGAGAAGGAGCCTCCATTCCTCATTAAAGAAGAGAAATAACATATGCAAAATGGATAAGTGTTCCATAAACCCTGAATGATATATATATATATATATATACATACATGCATGTCTAATTATTAGAGTTAATATGAAGAGCATGTTTTGATTTTATTTCCATTATGGCAGACTGCTTGAAGTATGATTAGGACCTTCATAGTTCACATCAGTAAGGAGTGCACGCCTTTCTGGTGCTGAGTTATGTTAGGGATGCCAATATTGACTATGCCTTAAGGGAATGGACGCATTCCTGGTGTTTCAAGGTTGGATAGTGAATGTTATGAAATATGTTTACAGTTTTAAAAGCAGCAATACTAATGAGCTTTCTATCCATTTTGTGTTGACATATTGTACATATGAAATTCAGTGCTGCACATTAAAGGGAAAAGTGAAGAAAAGAATACTCAAGAGGACTGAATGAGCAGTGGTAACCCTTGTGTAGGGTGAGTGGGTATCATGGGGCCATGATATCCTGCAGTTAAGAAAGTCACCTAAAGAATTCCTAAATGGAATAGCCGGCTTACACAAGAGAAGAAGTGCCACCCTTGTGTGGGTGAAGAATTGTTATGCGCATTGAGGGATTGTGATACATGTGAAAGGCTGATGCAAGCCTAAGGCAGAGTAGTAGAACCTTGACCTGTAATGGTCGGTGGCGCAGTTACCTTCCATTGGTTGATGACCCAGACGTATGTGCTAGCTCGGCAATGGAGAGGGCCAACCAGGTATGGGACTGGTTGGGCACCACCAAATGCTTGGTAAACCCAATCGACGTGAAGATGTACTAGTAGGGCATTAATTATTTGATGATTTGGAGCAGCCTGCGTGCTGGCCAAACATCCTAGTCTGCAGGAGGATCCCAAGGCTTATAAAGTAAAAGCAGGACCCTGTGGACCAGAGAAGAAATGCACAATACAGATAAGTATTCAATTTCATTTATTTCTTGTTTGGAATAATGAAGATTACAAGTATAAGTCTTGTAACAGTTAAGCTGATGCACTATTGTTTCTTGTTGGAAACCTTGGTCATACAGGAAGCAAGGACCCTGAAAGAACTATAAATTGCTTGGTAAATCCAGAGAGTGGCTGGTTGGGCAAGAATTATTGATGATTTGGAGCAGCCTGCGTGCTGGCCAAACATGCAAGATTATTGATGATTTGGAGCAGCCTGCGTGCTATCCAAACATGCAAGATTATTGGTGATTTGGAGCAGCCTACGCGCTGGCCAAACATACAAGGTTATTTGATGTTGAGGAGTAGCCTGCGTGCTATCCCAACATTCGTTATTATACCCATAGGAGATCCAAGGCTTGTAAAGCAAAGAAGGGTCCTATGGAATAAAGTGAAGACATCCAACGCAGGTATTGTTGGAAGCAAGAACCTTGAAGCATCTTAAGGATGCATGTGGACATGTAACCACCCTAAAGAGCTCAGCATGAGCAGTAATGAAAGATGGGACTAGTGGAACTGTGTGAGTCCTAGCAGCCAAAAGTTATACCAACCAAGTGGAGGAACTCCATGGTTGAGAGATCTGGAATAGACCATAGACACTACGTGTCATAGCCAAGAAGGGCAAGTCGAGCATTCACGTGAAGTGAAAGAGGACAGGAGCATGAAAACCACAATGGTGGTGTGGGTTTCAGAATGGAACAAAACTAAGAGGAGAAACTCTTACTGCTCTCTCTCTTTCCTTTTTATTGATGCATTTATAGAATTAGAAAATTGTTGAATGCATGCATGACTGAAAGTAAAGGTGCGTTTATTTGATTAAAGTGAATTGTGAATGCTAATTAATGAATTTCCTGTTAATGGATGAACGTGAAGGAATTCATGTGTATGTTGGGCAAGCATAAAAAGTGTGGAAGTCTCATGAGTAAAGCATGGACTATCCATGTTCACTGACTGGGGAAAAACCATTGACTGATTTTTAATGTTTGGGTTATGCTTGGCCTAACGAGGATCGTAATGATGAATTTCACAGGTGGAAATTGAATCAATTGGTTGCAGCCGGTGCAGGAAAGTGTTGCTAGTGAGCAAAGTGTGGTCATTTGTTTCCATTGACCATGGCGACAGACCAAGGGCTATTAGAGTTGGCTGAAAATCTTCTTCAAACAATTGCCAAGACCCAAGAAAATCTTGGAGAGATGCTCAAGATGCAAAAGAAGCAGAACGAGATGAACCACAAGGTCTTGCAGGACTCTATTCGTCTGCAGAAAGAGATAAAAGGCATTATGAGAGCAATCAGCAAGGGAAAGAAAAGTGGATCAATGAAGAAGCATTCATCCAATCGTCCAATTAAGAAACGTTCCAGGTGGGAAGACTCAAAGGAAATTGAGCAGGTAAAGATGAAGCAACCAGTGAAGTGTTGGAAATGTGGAGGAGATCATTCTCTCCGCAACTGCCCAACAAGAGAACCTCAAGAGGGTAGCAGCCATAAAGTTTTCAGACTTATGGATGAGCTGGAAGATCTGAATCAGCAGGAGAAGCTCGTGAAAATCAAAGGACTTGGTCCTGAAAGTTCAAACTAAAGAACAGAATGCAGGGAAGACCTGCAAAGTTTTTGAATTTTTGGGACATGTGTAAATTGTATATGTATGCCTAAGTCTTGGAACACCGAGGACGGTGTTATTCTAAGGGGGAGGGGATTGTAATACCCCATTCTGACTCTTAGGATGTATTAGCATTTAATGTAAATAATGTGTACATGTAATGTATGTTTTCCTAGCGTGGAGCTCAATGCCAAGGCCCCACTAGTGAAAGCCCGAATTTGATTTAAAAGGGAAAGCATTGATATTTGATGCCCATGTGCTCTTAAGCCATGGAAATTGTAATAGAGTGTAAATAAACATCATGCAATATAAAATACCAAAACTGGCTACGGAGGAAAAGAATGAGAAGGGGCCACGTGTATCCACTAGGGAGTGGTGAGGGGGCTATGGGAGTAAACCATAGGTTTCCATATGTCATTATGAGAACCCATTTGACTTTTCTAGATGACATTTATTCCTGTTGTAAGAAAGTGGTTGAAGAGTTAAGTCAATGGCTTTGATGGAGCATGGGCAGCCCAGAAATCTGTATGGGTAGGTATGGGATCTGTTTACTTGTGCCACAAGTCACTCTACCTCTTGGAGTTGCTTCTTCCTCATCCCCATTCCATGGTGGAGGAACCTAGCATCAGGATCCATCCAAAAACGAGCTCCCAGGAGTGAAAAAACCAGAAATCGCAACTTGGAATGAACCCACGTTTTGGGAAGCCAAAAACGCCCAGAATGGGTATTAGACAGTGAAATCCAATGGGAGATCCATTGGTATGAGCCTTGGGGTGAATTTGGGAGCAATAGCTACCCCTAAATCCATGGGAAAACCCAGTTTTAACTGCCCAGAAAATCAGTGACAGATTTGGGGTTATTTGTGACAGAGTTGTGAGAAATCCAAGAGTGGATGTATGAATAGAGGATGGGATTGCTGAGTCCAGCTTGAAGTGTATGTGGCTCTGGGATTGAGCTCAGTGGACTAGCATCCTCCTCCATCTCCTATTGCATGCTTGAAAAACCCAACTGTGTGTTGGCTTAGCATGGCTGTTTGAGTGAAACCCTGACTATGAGCGAGCCATGTAGTTCCTCCATAGTGGATACACAGCCCAGCTCGGGGGTGATCTATCAGTTGAAAGAATACAGGCTGGACAGATATCTATGCTTGGGTGGAACGTTGCTCTCACGTAGCCAGTCGTTGGACATTGCGTTGCAAGATAAGTGCTCTCTGTGATTTTAACTTATATATATATTCTGTGCTCTGCGATGTGCTAAATCTGAATGATTATTCTTCATGTTAATGAAATCGATATGAAGTAGCATAAGAAGGGGATTGAATTCTATTCCTATTGATTGCTTGAGATAAATATGCTGATGCGAATCTATGCTTATGTGTGTTGTTATGTTTAATTCTGCTGTGTTTTATTGAGTTTGCATCTGTACATGGAAGTTTTTAATTGTCATGAATTTTTGAAATAATTGAAATCTTGGGGCTAAGTCTGCCAAAATCCCGATGCGTTGTTAATGTTTCATTCCCTGCATTTGATGATGGAAGAGGACATTACATATATTTGTTCCAACCCTCTCTTATTCAACTCCAAAAATCACCAATTCGACCCTTAGGGAAATGGCACTATTTCTTCTCCCAATGCAATTAAACTGAGTAAAAATACTTCAAATGCTCAAGTACAGTACATGAAACTTGTAAAATACATCCATGGCAGTCCATTAATCACAAATGCATCAGATAATCATCCATTCATTCGAAATCATCAGCATTACATTGATTCACAACAAGGTAGTGGGGAAATGGCATTGTTCTTTCATTAAAATTGAGATTTATACATTTCTACCTGGAATTTCGACCTGAAACTTTCTAGAGATGAAGAAAAGAGTATTCACTTCATATTAAAAATAAATAGGGCATTAGAATCTCCCCCAAAGAGAACAATAGCTCACCAAAAATGCCCTCCCTCAAGGATCAAGAATATGCAATAAAAACTTGAAATGGTTGAAGGAGTGAGCTGCAATAGAAGAAACCATGAGCTTCCCTGTAGCTTACACCTGTAAATAAAGACTCCATTAAAGCTCCAAATGAAAGGTCTGAATGGCCTTTCCAATTACCAACTTGGATGGGAATCTTTCACCCTCGAAATTGGCTAAGGAAAGAAACTAGTCATCCACTAGCTCTCCCTCTTCACAAATGCAATTGCAAATTCTACAAATGATCAAAAGCTGGTTTCATTCTTTGTTATTGAAATTTATAAAGTTAGAATGTCCTCCATGGGATGAATTCCTTCCAAGAGACTCATGCCAACTCAAGTTGGGAAGAGATTCCAAAGAACGCCACTTGTACAACAATTCCTAGCCTCCCACTTCCACCAAATCACATGTGGAAGCATATTAGCTTCCCTAACACCCTTGAGCGCCCTCTTGGAGTCTATTTTTAGCCCTGACATGTCATATATGTCATATGTCATCCTTCAGGTCTGATTTGTGTCATAGGTGTCATAGCATCTTCATCATTGTTGTCATAGAGCTAGGGAATCTAGCCCAAGTGTCTCACTAGCTCCAAATTGCCTCTTCCTCTTCCATGGGAGTTACTCTTCCTCTATAGTTTGACCTTGGATGAGTCGTGCCATGAATACTACTTTTTGGAATCCCCCAAGTATGTTACCATTCACCTTGAATTCGAATTGGTGAGAAAATGATGCCAAGTGTAGTGGGGAAATCTAGCCATATGTGGGTCCCACTTCCTCCATGTGTCTTCATGATCAAATGCCACTTTGATTTTCACTTGTATGTATTTATTCAGCTCATTTATTAAATATTTATTCCATTCTAATGTTCAAATATCATTTATTATCCCCCTTATTCCAAATCCCAAAGCTTCCACCCCAAACCTAGGAAACTAGTAATTCTCCTCCTTGGCAATTATTTGACCTTTAGCATCAATTTGACAAACTCTAATCAATATGGCCAATTTGCTTAGGCCAGTGTGACCCAATGCTAAATTTGGGACATGAAATACCTACATATGAGGGATTTCCCAACTTGGGCAAGTTTCTCATGGAATTTGAGGAAAAAGTGGCAGAACCACAACGTCTACTGGCCCTGGAGGAAGCCTTGAAGGCTACTCCCGCACGATGGTGGGCAGCACATAAACCAAACATCACAACTTGTCCACTATGTCGACGCCTCATGTCAGTTCGGTTCTAAAAAAATTTGGAGTACGAACAATTGAAATATGATGGAAGAGGCGACCCGAAGGAGCATCAGAATGCCTACCAACACCAATAGGGATTGAGAGCAAGACAAGAGTGGGTACATGCATTCGTACACACGTTGGATGAGGTAGCGCAGAGCTGGTATGTCGTAGCAGAAATGCAACGCGGGATGACTTCTTGGGAGCATCTTATCATTGGGCTCATCCAATCGTTCTCGTTCTCATACGAAAATCCCGTGATCCACACCGCGCTACAAGAAATACGCGTTAAAATATTTGAAGTAGCATTGACCGGACAATGATGGCACTCCAACGGAATGTGACACTAGAAATGTTGATCGAGTGTTACGTCACCAGAGAGCCTGAAGATGACGATGACCCCAGGGCTACATACGTACAAGAATCAGAGGGTAGTCGCAGCATTGTGGCACCAGATATACAGTCATACAAATTTCAGCAACCATTGAAGATCAAGAAGGTGAACATTGGGTTAGAGGAAAACCCAAAGTTCGCTAGCATTGGTGACTATTGGGACGAGTCAACCATTGCGAAGATGACTGACATACTGCATGAGTTTCAGGATTTGTTTCCAATGAAATTCTCAGAGATGAAGGGAATTTCTGGAGAGTTAGGGGAAATGAAGATCCCCCTGAAACCTTATGCGAAACAGGTTAAGCAGCGGCCATGTTGATTGAACCCGAGATACAAGGAACGCGTGCAAGCCAAAATCGAAAGAATGCTTGAGGTAGGAATTATAGAACCATTTGATGAATCAGAATGGATCAGTCCAATGGTCATCTAGGACAAGAAAACCGATGAGGTACGAATATATGTCGACCTAAGGAAACTGAATGATTCCTGCCTACATGATCCGTTCCCGACCACAATGACGTGCGAAGGAGTAGGAGGTCAGGAGATATATTCCTTTACGGATGGATTTTTGGGCTACCATTAGATCAATATTATGAAAGAAGATCGACACAAGACTACATTCATCACGGAGTGGGGATGCTTTCAGTACACGATGATGCCATTTGGATTAAAGAATGCTCCCGCAATCTTTTCCAGAATAGTGGTAGCGGCATTCAAAGATTATAATCATAAGTTTCTCGCCATCTACATGGATGATTGGATGGTATATGGGTTAGTCAAGGATCATGTCACGAACTTAAGACTCATGCTAGAACGTTGCCGACAGCACCAAATTTCCCTGAACCTCAAAAAGTGTATCTTTTGTGCTCCATTCGGCATCCTGTTAGTACACATTGTCTGCAGAGAAGGATTGTTGGTAGATCTGACGAATATTGTTAAATTTTGAGCATTAATTCACAATACTCTAGGATCTTCACTGGGATAATAACATATACAGTATATCAATGCATAACAATCACAATAAGCATGACAAGCATCACAAGAGTCAAAAGCATGAGAGACAAGAGACACAGAGTTTCCATGGGGAAAACCCTAAGGTGAAAAACCCCACAACTTCCTCAGAGATAGAGAGAGCAATGGCTCAACCAAAGTACAACCAAAATACACTGAGATAGTCTCCTAGTAGCAGATGATCCTCCTCCTCACTAGTGCGCCACTTTCTGAGTGAGAGAAGTATGACTTTCTGAATGATCCAAATAGAGATCTCCCAATCTCTATTTATACTTAACCTGTTTTCCCAGTTACACTATGGGGCTGACTCGTCTATCTAGATACATCCACAATATAATATATATTTTAGGGCTAACCCCACACATGGTGGTCTAATAACCCATCGGCAAGTACACACACTTGCGACACTTGTCAATCCACATGACGACACTTCCTTATAGAGGAATAACACATCTCTAATAAGGGTACAATAAATATATATGAAATACATAGATGAAATACATTCCGAAGTTACATATACATCAACACTCCCTCTTAACTAGGAAGGTATTTCTCGACACAAATATGGTAGACAAGTCTTCTTCTCGGGATCATCGTCATCGATGCATCGTCATCATCATCGTCACTGCTGCTGCTATCTCAACCAATCTCTGACTCTACTCGTCATAGGAAGTTCTACAAAGCTAGTCCTTTTTCATACTGGATGTAGGCCCACCACCTGCAGGTCTTCATCATCACTGGCCATACTGTGGAATATTTAGGACTTATTACGTGCGTCACAAAACCTCGAAAGAGCATCCCAGGCTATTACGAGCACACGGCTCTACCTATAGGATCTCCCAGGGCCATATTATATGTGACCTCACCACAAAACCTCGCAAGAGCATCCCAGGATGTTACGAGCACACAGCTCTACCTATAGGATCTCCAAGGGACAGATTATATGTGGTCACCACAAAACCTTGCAAGAGCATCCCAGGATGTTACGAGCACACAGCTCTACCTGTAGGATCTCCCAGGGACAGATTATATGTGGTCATGGCAAAACCTCGCAAGAGCATCCCAGGACTTATTATGGGCACACAGCCCAACCTATCGGATCTCCCATGGATAGATTATATGCCATAGGACAAAACCTCGAAAGAGCATCTGCCAAATATCCCAAGGCTAGATTATATGCCATAGGAAAAACCTCGAAAGACTATCTGCAGATCTCCCAGGGCCAAATTATATGTCCTCCCAGAGCAAAACCTCGAAAGAGCATTTTCCAGATATCCTAGGGCCAGATTACATGCCATAGGCAAAACCTCTAAAGACTATATGCAAATATCCCAGGGCCAAATTATATGCTCATTTGCACAACCTGATCCATGGCCATAGAGTATCAACCTGATACTCACCATACATCATCCTGATGTACACATGATCATCCTAATCATCATCACTACAACATCTTGTTGCATATCATCTGGAGAAACATCCTAAAGCTCATCATCCATGATCATCCTGATCATACAATGAATCTACCTGATGCATACCAAGTATCTACCTAATACATATCATCATACATGATCCACCTAATCATACAATGTATCCACCTGATACAAATACAAATACATGATACATATCACCATACAAGATCCACCTGATCATACAATGTATCCACCTAGAACATATACAGATACATGGTCCAAGCATCCAACATGATGCATATACAAAATACATACAAATGATTCTACTCATCATATCCAACATCCAACATGATGCGTACATACATATAAATGATCCAACTGATCATATCCAGCATCCAACATGATGCGTACATACATATACATATAAATGATCCAACTGATCATATCCAGCATCCAACATGATGCATACATACATATATAAATGATCCAACTGATCATACAAAGCAAAAACCAGAACATCATCTTGATGCTCATCATCCAGCGCTTACATCCACAGCCATGTGAAGGATCCTCCTTCCAACATGCGTGGAATGGTTTCTGCAAATGTGTCCATCACTTCTTCCTCGAAGTGTCATCAATCTGAAGAACACCAAGCCTCTCCCTGAAGTACTCGAACTTCACCCTGGCTAGTGGCTTCGTCAACACATCTGCAATCTGCTCGTCCATCGCAATATACAGGAGCTTCACAGCTCCTCTCTGCACCATATCCCTGATATAGTGATATTTGATATCTATGTGTTTCAACCTATCATGAAACACTGGGTTCTCGGACAGCTTCACACAACTCTAGTTATCACAAAATATACCAGTAGCATCCAACAGGAGATCAAATAACTCAGACAGTAGCTTCCGTAGCCATACTGCCTCACAACTAGTTGAATAGGCTGCAACATACTCTACCTTAGCTGTACTCAGTGCTACGCAGGACTGCTTCCTACTAAACCAAGAGATCACACCTGATCCCATACTAAAGCAGCACCCAGATGTGCTCTTCCTATCTGCAGCACTGCTAGCCCAATCTGAATCAACATAACCTTGCAGGTTAAACTTTTGATCTGCCTCATACTTGAGCCCATAATCCACTGTACCCTTCAGTTACCTCAGAACATGCTTTACAGCAACCAGGTGAACACTCCTTGGATCTGTCAGGAACTGACTCAATGTGTTCATAGAAAAGAAAATATCTGGTCTCGTGTTTGTCAGGTACATCAAGGACCCACTTATCTGACGATACATAGAGACATCAACCGGCTCAGATGAAGCATCACATAGAAGCTTCAAATTCGATGCCATAGGTGTGGCCATGGCCTTGCAATCCATCATCCTGAATCTCTTCAGGATATCTATTGTGTACTTCCCTTGACCAAGGAAGATCCCACCTGCACTCTGCCACACCTCCATACCTAGGAAATAATGCATCATTCCCAAATATTTCATATCGAACTCGGCAGCAAGCTTCCTCTTAGTATCTGCAATCATTCTGTCATCTCCTGTTACAAATAAGTCATCTACGTACAAAAGTAGAATCACAGGATTCCCTTCCTCAACCTTGTAGTAAAGGTTGGAATCCGCTTTGCTCTTGGTAAAGCCCAAACTAGATAGGAAACTGTCCATCCTACCATACCAAGTTCTGGGAGCTTGCTTCAAGCCATACAAGGCTTTCTTCAATCTGCACACATATGAATCCCTGTGATGTATTTCAAAACCAAGTGGCTGCTCCACATATACTTCCTCTTCAACTACACCATTCAAGAAAGCAGTCTTGACATCCATCTAGTGTATTTTCCATTTCATTGCTGCAGCCAGGGCAAGTACTGTTCTGATGGAAGTATACCTCGCTACAGGTGCAAAAGTTTCTTCATAATCTATTCCCTCTTTCTGAGAGAAGCCACGAGCTATGAATCTTGCCTTGTATTTCTCTACACTGTCATCTGCAGCATGCTTGATTTTGTAGATCCATTTGTAATTCACAACAGACTTCTCTTTAGGTCTTGGGACAACATCCCAAACATCATTCTTCATTATTGATTGGTATTCCTCAACCATGGCATCCTTCCATTCTTTCTTTTCCGCTGCTTCTTCATAACTGGAAGGTTCTTTGTTCATAATGTCATAGAGTAAAGCAACATAGCTGGTATGTGATCTAGTTCTTTTCTTTGCTCCGTGTTCTTCTTCTGGAATGCCAAATCTTTCTGCATCTTGAATGAGCTCTCTATCCCATGTAGGTTTCCTCTTGTGAGATTTATCCTCAAGGGGTGGATCTACAAGTTCTTGCGGATCTTCAAACTCACGAACAATTTCTGGAATTGCTTCTGTCATGGTAGTGTCTTGAAATCTAGTTTCTTTAGGTTCTTCATAAACTTCGATAGGTGCCTTCCTTGATTTGATGAATGCTAAGTTTTCATCAAATGTTACATCCCTGCTGACATCAATCTTCTTGAACCCTGGAAAGTATATTCTGTAAGCCTTCGAGCTTTCACTGTAACCCACAAAGATACCCTTATTTCCTGAAGGATCTAGTTTAGTCCTCTTTTCCTTTGGGACATGAGTGTATACTGGACAACCAAATATTCTGAGATGGCTGGCTTCAGGTTTCTTACCAGAAAAGACCTCTTATGGTGTCTTGTTGTCCAATATCTTGTGGGGTGTTCTGTTCTACACATATACAGCTCTTCTAGCTGCTTCTGCCCATAGATGCATAGGTAGATCCTGGTCATGCATCATTGCCCTTGCTGCTTCCATGATAGTTCTATTCTTCCTTTCTGCAACTCCATTCTGTTGAGGATTATAAGGAGCAGTCAACTCCATCTTAATCTTTGAATCACTACAAATCTTCTTGAAGTCACCTGAGGTGAATTCTCCACCATTGTTGAATCTGAATGTTTTGATCTTCTTGTCAGTTTGATTCTCCATCAAGGTTTTGAATTCCTTGAACTTATCAAACACCTCATCTTTGTTCTTCAAGAAGTATACCCAAGTCTTCCTTGAGAAGTCATCAATAAATGAGACATAGTAAACATACCCACTTAGAGAACTGGATGACATAGGACCACATACATTTGAGTGGATGATTTCCAGGATATCTTTTGCCTTGCTTTCACTGCTTGGGAAAGCCTTCTTAATGTTCTTACCTTTTGCACATCCTTTGCAAACACCTTCATGTTTGGTCTTGATTTCAAGAAGACCCTCTACAGCCTTGCTTGCAATTGGAAGTGCCCTATAGTGCATATGAGCAAGTCTTCTATGCCAAAGTTTACTTGGCTCCATGGATTCATGCACCATGGCATGTTCAAGTTGTCCCTTCAGTTTATACAAACCTCCCTCTTGCTCTCCAATCACTACTGCATCATCTATGGTCTTTC
Source organism: Larix kaempferi (assembly GCA_027924585.1). Classification (NCBI taxonomy): domain Eukaryota; kingdom Viridiplantae; phylum Streptophyta; class Pinopsida; order Pinales; family Pinaceae; genus Larix; species Larix kaempferi. The sequence goes on along the minus strand of BSBM01000963.1, from coordinate 7,330,056 downwards.
CCTTTGGCCACATTAGGACTTGGCCATCCACAAATGCAACCCTCATACCTTTTTCATCTAATGCAGAGATGGAGTAAGTTCTTCTTGAGCCCACGTACATAAAGGACTTCTTTCATCTTCAAATATTTTCCAGAATCTAGGTTGTAGGAGGCTTCACCACTTCCTTTGATTGGGTATTGATAATCATCCCCAAGTTTCACCTTATGGGGTGATTCATGTTCAGATAGATTCACAAAAGATTTCTTAAACCCATTCATGTGTTTGGAAGCCCCACTATCAATCAACCAATAATTACAACCATGGGAGATAGTACCTGTGAGAGCAGATATTAGCACATACTCTTCTTCACTTGATGAGTCATCATCACTATCATCACTTTCTGCCCTAGCCTTCTTCTTTGGAGGTTCATCATCCTCGGCAGCATGAGCATGGAACTTTCTTTTGCTACCCTTCTTCTTCTTGCTGGAGTTGTTGTTATTATCCCTTTTGTTCTTGGGACAATCTGAAGCAAAGTGACCCTTCTCATTGCATGTGAAGCATCTTAGATCCTTCTTATTCTTTTGATAGGATCTCTTGTAGCGAGAGTGCTCTTTCTTGGGCTTGCTTCTTTTGGTGTGAGCTGCAGGAGCTTGATCTTCACCTCCCATCTTTTCCTCACGAGCTACAAGTCTAGCTTCTTCTTGAAAGCATTCCTCCCACAGTTTACTAAAAGAGATCAATTTCTTTCTTGCACAGATTCCTTGAATAAAGGAGTCCCATGACCTAGGTAGGCCATTCAGGGTGGTCATAACAACTTCACCATTGTCCACTACTTCATCCATAGCTTCAAGTTGCTCCTTGATCTGAGAGACCTTGGAGAAGTAAGATTGAATGGTTTCTCCATTCAACATCTTGACCCCTTTCAATTGATTCCGCAGAGTCATCTTCCGATTTATGTTCTTCCCTTCAAATAGCTTGGTCAGAGAGTCAAACATCTCCTTGGGTGTCTTTAGAGAAGACACATGGGGGATGAGATGGTCTTTAATAGAATCAACAATGATTCTCTTTTCCTTGACCAAGTTCTTCTTATGCAATACCTTGGCCTCTTCATCCTCTGGGATAGGGATGTCTTCTTTTATATATGAGTCCAACTCATTCTCTTCCAGGATTAACCCAATCCTATACTTCCAAGCTTGGAAGTTATCAGCCCCTTCAAGCTTATCCTCAAGCTTGGTGTGGTGAGACATCTTAAAGAGTACTTCAAATGGAAATAGAAAATATTTAGGTCTTACCACTTGAATTGCTGAAAACTGGATTTGGTCCCAAATTAGGGTTTGTTGGAAAAACCCTAAAAATTCAAAATGTAAATTTCAACTTTCTAAAAGGATAGAAAGATGCGCCTTGATGAGATGATCAGCTTGGTGCATTCAGAATTTGAGATGAGCAAAGCTTTACCCTTCAGATTTGTCTTTTTGTCCTCCCGGGTTCACTAGGGAGAGCCCTGAATTAGGGTTTGAGTTTCCCGGATATCTACCCAGCCAAAAATCTCGATCCAAATCTCTAAACTTCGATTTTTGCAAGGAGCTTCCAGCTATGTCTTCAGATTCTAGAAATTCCTATTTTTGTGGAAACCCTAATTTTTAGGGCCAAATCTGAAAATGCTCAGAATTGAATTCTGATTGGACAGATAGATTCTCCTTAATGAGTAGAGTCAATCTACTATATTGCTTTTCCAAAATCTGTGGAGAGAAACCCAATAAACAAGAAACTCAAGTTTTCGTCACTGCAAAATGTCTTCTTCTTAGGTTAGCTCTGATACCATGTTAGATTTTGAGCATTAATTCACAATACTCTAGGATCTTCACTGAGAGAATAACATATACAGTATATCAATGCATAACAATCAGAATAAGCATGACAAGCATCACAAGAATCAAAAGCATGAGAGATAAGAGACATAGAGTTTCCGTGGGGAAAACCCTAAGGTGAAAAACCCCACAACTTCCTCAAAGATAGAGAGAGCAATGGCTCAACAAAAGTACAACCAAAATACACTGAGATAGTCTCCTAGTAGTAGATTATCCTCCTCCTCACTAGTGCACCACTTTCTAAGTGAGAGAAGTATGACTTTCCGAATGATCCAAATAGAGATCTCCCGATCTCTATTTATACTTAACCTGTTTTCCCAGTTACACTATGGGGCGGACTTGTCTATCTAGATACATCCACAATATAATATATATTTTAGGGCCGACCCCACACATGGTGGTCTAATAACCCATCGGAAAGTACACACACTTGCGACACTTGTCAATCCACATGACGACACTTCCTTATGGACACATGGGAGAGAGAACCTAAACAAATTCCTTACACATCTCAATAACCAGTCCGAACACATAAAATTCACAATGGAGGTCCAAGAAAACAATTGCCTTCCTTTCCTCGACGTTCTTATTACAAAAAATGAGGATGGATCATTGGCACATCAAGTATACAGAAAAAAGACGCATACTGATAGATATTTACATGCAACATCCCATCACCATCCCTCACAAAAATTAGGAATCCTGAACACCCTTGCCATCAGGGCCATAAGAATTTCTGACAAAGAACATCTTAATGAAGAATTGAAACATCTTGCTAAAGTCCTTCAAGAAAATGGTTACAAAACACAAGATATCAACAAAGCATTCAAAAAGGCAAAAAACCTCTTAATAAGAGACGGTAACAACAAAAAGAAAGAACCCGAGAACATAAAAAAGGTGGTCCTCCCATACATCCAAGGTACCACAGACAAAATAGCCAGACTATTAAGAAAGAAACACATCGAAACTACTTTCTCCCCTCCCAACTGTTTAAGAAACATGTTGGAAAAAGCAAAAGATCCAGTTGATCCCATGCTCAAAAAAGGAGTTTATTCATTTCCTTGCTCGTGTGAGGATGAATACATCGGAGAGACAGGAAGATCAATAAAAACAAGGTTAAAAGAACATTGCGCAGACATAAAACATGAGAGAACAAAAAATTCAGCAGTAGCTGAACACTCCAAAAAAACTAATCACCACATTTGCATAGAGAAGGCTAAAGTCATAGCTGTGGAGGAACATTACAATAAAAGACGAATCCGTGAAGCTTTGGAAATTGAAAAACAACCAAAAAATTTTAACAGGGATGATGGACTAATTCTCAGCGAATCTTGGAAACCAATACTAAACCGTCTAAAAAACAACAACAACAAGACAACCAACATTAAGCCTCAATAAATATTTTAAAAACGTTTTATCAAAAAATTAAAAAATTAAAAACAACAACAAACAATAATAAACAGCCGACATTAGTCTCAATAATAAATTTAAAAAATTAATAGCAAGAATTAAAAACTAATATTAATAAAGGACATTAAGCACACATTTAATAATGAGCCACACATTCTCCTGATGATGGACTCAACTGAGCAGTCCGAAACGTACGTAGAGTACAAAAACCCCACACAGGCTCTCCATATGAACTCATCTCAAACATCTTCCTGTGAAAACCTGAACAACAGCATTAAATCCCTCCATGGAAGGGAAATAATGGATACAGTGAGGCTCTTTGAATGCAAAAGATTGTGCATTGTCAGTGAAACATCCAAACTAACGTTTCTGAAAAGATGCAGACTAAAGGAGCTGGTTCCGAAATTCGCTAGAATCGACCACCATCTAAGAAAAGGAAATGAAGATCTGTTCACCCGCGCAAGTCTGGAACTATTAAAATGTGAAATTAAACGTGTAAGGAAGCGTCTCAATTTCTTGTCCAGCGAATGCCTAGCCCTCCATCTAAAACTCGCAACAATCATACAACAAGATATATGGAACCGTCTATGTGCAAGTTTATCATTCAGGGTTGAGAGACTGACAGAAAAAATAAAACGCTGCCATATAAAGAAGTTCACAGCCCTGGAAAAACAACACGTGTGCAGAGAAAAGGAAACCCTAAATAATAACAATCGAAGTGTTGTGAATCTATCGAAACAAACACTGAACGAAGACGCGTTAAAGGTTTTAGGAAAAGGTCTCAATTTTTCGATAGCACCGAAGAGGATCCCAACCGAAGAGATTATATGCGCCGTTGAAGAAGCTGTGATGTCTCTACCACAAGAAACAACAGAAGAACTGAGACAAGACTGCGCTGTAATCCTGAGGAAGGCAACACCACCGAAAAGCAACATCAGCAGGAACGAAGCCACAGCAATACGTGAACTGAAGGAAAATAAAGACATAAGCCTACGTCTCCAAAATGCAAGAGCACCTAACAACAAGCGGAGCCTACAGAAAACTATCAAGAGACCCGAGCAACAAAGTCATTAAAGAAGTTAAGAAGGCCATCTCTGAATCTAGCATGGACGAAGTAACAAAAAAGAAACTAATACCGAGAAGCACGATTATCCCAAGAATTTACGGTGCACCAAAAATTCACAAGGAAGGAACACCCTTATGACCAATAGTTAACACGATTGGCTCACCCACTTATCAATTAGCAAAATTCCTGTCAAAAACCCTAAAACCATTAGTAGGCAACACATCATCCTACATTAAAGATTCTACCCACTTTGTCAAAGGAATAAAAGATCTACATGTAGAAGAAGATGATCTACTCGTAAGCTTCGATGTAGTCTCTCTGTACACTAAAGTCCCGGTAGATGATGCAATCAAAGTAATACAAGAAATCACCAATGATGAGATTGCTAATTTGGTCTGAATTTGCTTAAAATCCACTTACTTCACCTTCCGTGGTGAAATCTATGAGCAAATCAATGGGGTGGCGATGGGATCCCCACTATCTCCAATAGTGGCCAACATCTACATGGAACATTTTGAAAAAAGAGCCATTGAATCATTTCCCCTAAAACCCCGTGAATGGAAAAGATTTGTAGATGATACAAACCTCATTTGGACACATGGGAGAGAGAACCTAAACAAATTCCTTGCACATCTCAATAACCAGTCCGAACACATAAAATTCACAATGGAGGTCCAAGAAAACAATTGCCTTCCTTTCCTCGACGTTCTTATTACAAAAAATGAGGATGGATCATTGGCACATCAAGTATACAGAAAAAAGACGCATACTGATAGATATTTACATGCAACATCCCATCACCATCCCTCACAAAAATTAGGAATCCTGAACACCCTTGCCATCAGGGCCATAAGAATTTCTGACAAAGAACATCTTAATGAAGAATTGAAACATCTTGCTAAAGAACTTCAAGAAAATGGTTACAAAACACAAGATATCAACAAAGCATTCAAAAAGGAAAAAAACCTCTTAATAAGAGACGGTAACAACAAAAAGAAAGAACCCGAGAACATAAAAAAGGTGGTCCTCCCATACATCTAAGGTACCACAGACAAAATAGCCAGACTATTAAGAAAGAAACACATCGAAACTACTTTCTCCCCTCCCAACTGTTTAAGAAACATGTTGGACAAAGCAAAAGATCCAGTTGATCCCATGCTCAAAAAAGGAGTTTATTCATTTCCTTGCTCGTGTGAGGATGAATACATCGGAGAGACAGGAAGATCAATAAAAACAAGGTTAAAAGAACATTGTGCAGACATAAAACATGAGAGAACAAAAAATTCAGCAGTAGCTGAACACTCCAAAAAAACTAATCACCACATTTGCATAGAGAAGGCTAAAGTCATAGCTGTGGAGGAACATTACAATAAAAGATGAATCCGTGAAGCTTTGGAAATTGAAAAACAACCAAAAAATTTTAACAGGGATGATGAACTAATTCTCAGCGAATCTTGGAAACCAATACTAAACCGTCTAAAAAACAACAACAACAAGACGACCAACATTAAGCCTCAATAAATATTTTAAAAACGTTTTATCAAAAAATTAAAAAATTAAAAACAACAACAAACAATAATAAACAGCCGACATTAGTCTCAATAATAAATTTAAAAAATTAATAGCAAGAATTAAAAACTAATATTAATAAAGGACATTAAGCACACATTTAATAATGAGCCACACATTCTCCTGATGATGGACTCAACTGAGCAGTCCGAAACGTACGTAGAGTACAAAAACCCCACACAGGCTCTCCATATGAACTCATCTCAAACATCTTCCTGTGAAAACCTGAACAACAGCATTAAATCCCTCCATGGAAGGGAAATAATGGATACAGTGAGGCTCTTTGAACGCAAAAGATTGTGCATTGTCCGTGAAACATCCAAACTAACGTTTCTGAAAAGATGCAGACTAAAGGAGCTGGTTCCGAAATTCGCTAGAATCGACCACCATCTAAGAAAAGGAAATGAAGATCTGTTCACCCGCGCAAGTCTGGAACTATTAAAATGTGAAATTAAACGTGTAAGGAAGCGTCTCAATTTCTTGTCCAGCGAATGCCTAGCCCTCCATCTAAAACTCGCAACAATCATACAACAAGATATATGGAACCGTCTATGTGCAAGTTTATCATTCAGGGTTGAGAGACTGACAGAAAAAATAAAACGCTGCCATATAAAGAAGTTCACAGCCCTGGAAAAACAACACGTGTGCAGAGAAAAGGAAACCCTAAATAATAACAATCGAAGTGTTGTGAATCTATCGAAACAAACACTGAACGAAGACGCGTTAAAGGTTTTAGGAAAAGGTCTCAATTTTTCGATAGCACCGAAGAGGATCCCAACCGAAGAGATTATATGCGCCGTTGAAGAAGATGTGATGTCTCTACCACAAGAAACAACAGAAGAACTGAGACAAGACTGCGCTGTATTCCTGAGGAAGGCAACACCACCGAAAAGCAACATCAGCAGGAACGAAGCCACAGCAATACGTGAACTGAAGGAAAATAAAGACATAATAGTGTTAAAAGCAGACAAGGGTAACTCCACGGTCATCTTAGATACAGAAGCCTACGTCTCCAAAATGCAAGAGCACCTAACAACAAGCGGAGCCTACAGAAAACTATCAAGAGACCCGAGCAACAAAGTCATTAAAGAAGTTAAGAAGGCCATCTCTGAATCTAGCATGGACGAAGTAACAAAAAAGAAACTAATACCGAGAAGCACGATTATCCCACGATTATCTCTCACATATAGAGTTAGGGGAAGAACCAAGGAGCATCAATGAAGGATTGCCGGGCACTCGATTTTTTAGGATTGGCATGGTTGATAACCACTATGAACAAATCATTCAATTCTTAGAAACAAGGGAGGCGCTAGCCGAGTTCACTACCAACCAAAAGAAGCAGCTAGTTGTCCGAGCTACAAACTTCCAGTTAATTACAGAAGAATTATACAAAATGGGCCCAGATGATATTCTACGACAGTACGTCCTTCCGCATTAACAGGAGCAGATCCTATCGGAAGCTCAGGACGGAATTGTTGGGGGACACTATGGTGGACGAGTAACTGCTAGGAGGATCCTTCGAGTAGGGCTATGGTGGCCAACTTTGCATGGATATGATGCAAACTATGCCAAGAACTGCGATGTATGACAACGAACCGGGAAGACCTCACATCAAGACGAAATGCCACTAGTGCCACAAGTAACACTGCAGGAATTCGACAATTGGGTCGTTGATTTTGTGGGACCCATCAACCCACCTGGGAAGAGAATAGGATCGTGTTACATCATCACTGCGACAGACTACCTGACGCGTTGGGCAGAAGCTACACTGATAAGAGATTATTTTGCTGTGACTGCAGCATGATTCCTATTTGACAATGTGGTCACCAGGTTTGGGTGCCCAAAAGTGTTATTAAGAGACCAAGGGATGCACTTTGTCAACCAAACAATTGCCGCAATGATAGAAGAGTTTCAAATCCAGCACAAGAAGAGTACGCCTTACCACCCGCAGGAAAATGGGACAGTTGAGGCGTTCAATAAGATATTGGAGCATGCCCTCACCAAGGTGTGCAATGTGAACCATGACGACTGGGACCTAAAAATCCCAGCGGTCCTTTGGGCATATCGCACCACATGCAAACGACGGACTGGCCAGACCCCATTCAAGATTGTTTATGGCCAGGAAGCAGTTATGCCGATGGAATACAAAGTAACGAGCTTGCACATTGCAACAACAACAGGGATGAGCAATGATGGCGTGATGGAGGAATGACTGACACAACTAATATAGCTTAACGAAGATCGATTCATCACAGGGTTCCATCAGAATGTAGAAAAAGACCACGAGAAGGTGTGCCACGACCGCCATGTCAAGTCGAAACACTTTCATAATGGGGATACAGTTATGTTGTATGGCAGTAAGTTTGCAAAACACCCCGGTAAGTTGCAAATGGATGGAGTACTGTTACAAATTCTGGATGGAGTACTGTTACCTAAATTAGTCACAGTTACAAAGTTTGGATGGAGTACTTTTACCTAAATTAGTCAATGGGAATAGGCTCAAGCCCTATCACCATGATCCGACGTAGAGCAGATGAGGACCAATAGTGTAAAAAAAATGCAAGATGCTAGGTGGTGGGATGGCTCACCAGCAGGAAGAGAATGTGGTCATGTCCCAATTGGGGTCTGCGCTACGACAGCTACGAGGTCGCGACCCTGACAAATCAATGATCATGAAGGATCGCTAGTAGATGGGAATTTTTCAACCGATAGGTCTTTTTGGTAGGTATGATCGTTAGCTGGCCCGGATTGGCGCCGGGGTCAAGCACATTTGGCACATGGCCGGTGGAACCACGGGTGACGGTTCGCACAGTTTTGACACGAAGGGAAGCTGGGAGAAGTATGGTCGCCATTACGCACACAGGAAGTCTGGTCTCAACACATAAGAAACAAATGATGACAGAATCAGCGCCTTAGGTGAACAGATTTGCTAATGATTTCCAAGGCAGGCATCCCGGAAGATGGAAATGCATAAATATAGGCACTAGAGGCTGGCGGAGTGAAGAGGTATTTACCAGATGATAGAAATACATGCTGCGAGTAGTTTAGGTAATTGGATAAGCTAGGAATTCCAAGGAGGCTGTGGAAATGATCCATTTCATTTCGTACGATAGCACACCAGGTGCATTGTTGTGCATGAGCACATTGAGCAGGAAGAGGCATGGGCACTCGGGTGTCACAACGGTGAAGTTTCATCCAATATGTCTAGGTATGTGGTGGTATTTCGAAGCTTCGTGGTCCTGGTGACCACCAAAATGATAGGGGAGGCGGCCCCCTGGTCCTGGTAGGAAGTGATCCTAGGTGCGAAACAGATGTGCCAGAGCAGTTGGCCTGTTTCGTAGCTCGACATTGTCTGTCAACTTTTCCTCAATCTATATCAGGTTCCCAGATACTGGAGGATGAGTTTGAGAGGTACATAACAACAAGCTGATCAATCCCCATAAGAGTTTGAGAAGTACATGACAGCAAGCCAACAATCGATGACCAGAGTTGAGAAGTACACAACAGAGAGCTCCAAACGGCAAGAATAGTTTCAGAAACAAAACACAACAAAGGATGAGTACAAACCAACAGTGTCCAGCTGAGGTGTCTCTGGATGAGCCACAAGTTTGTGTTGGGGGATTTTTGGCATGGGATAAGGCCACAGGAAGTGTGGAAGCCGACAAGTGCGAAAGGTTCATTCCGTGAAAGAAGGACCATTCGCGTCGTTTGCAGAAGCGCAAGAATTATTAGATTAGTTAAGTCGGTCATGTGGACCATTTTGTAACCAAATAGAAGCATATAAATAGAGTAGGATTGTAATCCTAATGGAAACCAATTTTGGATGATTGAGCATATCTTTCGGGTTTGTTTTGTATCCACAACATGGTGTATTGATAGTTTCTGTGAGGTTCATTCCGCAGGGTTGGTGAATGAATGGATATGTTCGGTTATGGTGTAATCTCTGTCTTTATTCTTATGCAATGATGCGATGATGAATGTGAAATATGTTATTGAATGTTTTTATATTGACTGATGTGAATATGCTGCTAATCTAAATAAGTATCTCGAATATGTTGTTCCGAATGTTTGTTGAACTCTGTGAATGACTTAAAATGTGAATGATGAGTTAATAGAATGTTGTGAATATTATAATCTCTGGTTATTGCAAGGGTAATGTGTGTTGAAAGCATATCCTCAACTTCACTGCAAAAACTTGGTTCCAGCAACCCCCTTATCCATCTCGGGTGAGGCTGCACTTGCTCCGCAAGTGTTGCTGGAAAGGGTTACACCTTTCCAAGCCGGTGTATAAGGGATTTTGGGTTGATAGTTTGTTGGCGATAGTGCGAATTGAACCCCTATCGATAGATGCTGCGTCAATAGTATACAATATTTAGACTACTTTTAAAAAGAAAATACGCCATGTGTCACAATCTGAGCATTCCACGTGTCACCCTAGGAAACTAGATATCCACATTTTAACAAAAAAAATTATAGAAGTTTTGCGTCAAACAGTTTGCTGGCAAGTCGAAATTTTGTTAGAGAAAGAGAGGTCGCTCTTTCGTTAGGTTGTTCTATTTCAGGGTGTTGGAAGTAGGTGCTCAGGACAAAGAGCGTCCGCTCCTTCCTCTAGGGATGATTTTTAGAAGTGGCGAAAGTAGATATTGGAACTCTAAACAAAAAGTTCATAGGAACAACGTTCGCACAATTTGCTGGAGAGTGGAAATATTCACAGAGAAAGAGCGACCGCTCTTTCTCCAAGTTCTATTTTTACAATTCCCTCGTAACTGAAGGGGAGAAAGACCTTTCTTCTTCCCAGTATTATTTTCGTAATAGTTCGAGACTGCAAGAAGGGTCGGTTGATCCTTCTTGTGTTCTCCATTCTTGATATAGGTGAATTGTTGGATAAAGTTTTTCACAATTATCTACTAAGCGAAGGGGCGTTCGATCCTTCTTGTTAGAAAACAGAATTTGGGACAAACAATTTGTATATGTTATAACTTAGATGATGTCTGGTCCCTACTATTTACAGCGGAAGTTGGAAGTTAGGAATTGTCGGCCTAGCCTCCGTAGACCAAATAGTTTTACATTTCTCTCGTAAATGAAGGGTCGGCCGACCCTTCTTGTGCTCAGTATTCTTTCGGTGTTCAACATTTTAGATATGCATGAATTGACATCTTAGCCTTCATAGGTTGAATATTTTTACAATTACCTCATAAATGAAGGGGCACCCGACCATTGTTCTTCCCAATATTCTATTGATAATAGTTCTAGAATGCAAGAAGGGTCAGTCAATCCTTCTTGCTTTCACCATTTGGGATATAGGTGAATTGCTTGATATAGTTTTTCACAATTATCTACTAAACAAAGGGGCAACCGATCATTCTTGTCAGAAAATGGAATTTGGGACAAACATTTTTATATGTTAGAACTTAGATGATGTACAGGTCCCCACTATTTACAGCGGAAGTCATAAGTCAGGAATTGTCGACATAGCCTTCGTAGATTAAATATTTTTACAATTATCTCGTAAATGAAGGGTCAGCCGACCGTTATTGTGCTCAGTATTCTTCCCATGTTCACCATTTTTTATATACATGAATTGACGGTCTAGCATTCGTAGGTTGAATATTTTTAAAATTCTCTCATAAATGAACAGGCGGGAGATGCTTTTTCTTCCCAATATTTTTTTCGTAATATTTCTAGACGGCAAGAAGGGTCAGTCGATATTTCTTGTGTTCTCCATTCTGGATATATATAAATGATGGATATAGGTGTTCACAATTATCCACTAAATGAAGGGGCGACCAATCCTTCCATTCATAAAATTTGAAGTCGGGAATTTTTTTATATATATTATAACTTAGCTTATATTTGGATTCCTGTTATTTTCAGCGGAAGTCACAAGGAGGAAATTTGTCGGCCTAGCCTTCGTATATTAAATATTTTTACATTTCTCTCATAAATGAAGATTCGTCCAACCCTTCTTGTGCTCGGTATTCTTACAGTGTTCACCATTTTGGATATACATGAATTGACGCCCTAGCCTTCGAAGGTTGAATATGTTTTCAATTCCCTCATAAATGAAGGGGTGACCGACCCTTCAACTACCTAGTATTCTTTTCATAATATCTTTATATTGCAAGAAGGGTCGATCGATCCTTCTTGTGCTCAGTATTATTCCATTGTTAACCTTTTTGGATATACATGAATTAACGGCCCAACCTTCATAGGTTGAATATTTTTACAATTTCGTCATAAATTAAGGGGCGGTTGACCCTTCTTTTTCCTAGTATTCTTTTCATAATAGTTCTAACCTGCAAGAAGGGTCGGTCGATCCTTATTGTGTTCACCATTCCAGATATAGCGAATTGTTGGATATAGTTGCTCACAATTATCTAATAAACTAAGGGGCGACCAATATTTCTTATCGAAAAACAAAATTCGGGACAAACATTTTTTATATGCTATAACTTATCTGATGTCCGTATCCCGACTATTTATAGCGGAATTCAGAAGTCGGGAATTGTCGGGATAGACTACGTAGATTAATTAGTTTTACATTTCCCTCATAAATGAAGGATCGCTCGACCCTTCCTATGCTCAGTATTCTTCCAGTGTTCACCATTTTGGATATACATGAATTGACGGACTATCCTTCATAGGTTGAATATTTTTACAATTCCCTCATAAATAAAGGGGTGGATGACCCTTCTTGTGCCCCGTATTCTGTTCATAGTAGTTCCAGACTGCAAAAAGGGTCAGTCAATCCTTCTTGTGCTCACCATTTTGGATACAGGTGAATTGCTGGATATAGGTGTTCACAATTCTCTACTAACTGAAGGGGCGAATGATCCTTCTTGTCGGAAGTTAGAAGTCAGGATAACAATTTTTATATTTTATAACTTAGCTAATGTTCAAGTCCCTACTATTTACAGTGGATGTTGGAAGTCGAAAATTGTTGGCCTAGACTTCGTAGATTAAATATTTTTACATTTCTCTCATAAATGAAGGGTCAGTCAATCCTTCTAATTGAATTAATTGATAATATATACTAGTGGAAAATTTATTCTTTGTTTAAAATAAATATGATTTTTAATGGGATCCTGTTATTTTATATTTCATAAATTGCTTTTGAAATGGATTTTTGTTCTGAACAATGTGTCCTATTATTTTATATTTCAAAAATCACGTATGAAATGGATTTTGGTTCTCAACAATGTGTGGCCCTACTTTTGAATGGATTGAAAGTTGATGAATGAATATCTTTTCCTGAAAGAAAATATTTCATAATATCAGCATTCATCATGGATGTATCATTGTAAATGTTACCAAGACTTTAAATGCAAGTCTGTAATTTCCCTATCCATCAGAAGGTGAAGATACATTGTCAGAGGCAGTTGGTGGTTATATTCAATGGCCTGTATCTGAGATCGTTAACCACATTGGGTCTTCTCTTGGAGAGAATGAGGTGAATTATATACCAACTCCTACTACACCAAGTGTAGAACATATCATAACAACTGAGAATAAATATTCTTTTATTTTGAGAAAAGTTAAGTTGTTACATAAGTGTTCAGAATGCAAGGATTGCGTTTCCATAGGTTTTGTAACAAATGTGAGTGGGACTAATTTTTTGGGGGGAACATGTTTGGGTGACTTCTCCTTTGGTATTCTGGTGGATGAAGTGGTGTTTTTTTGTATGGCATGTTTTCCAGGGTTGAGCAGTGGAGGGTTTGTTGTATGGCCAATTAATAGAGTCATAGATTTTAATACAGAAACGTTACTTTCTGTTGAAAGCAATTTCAACAATAATCAATCTGAAACTACTTTGAAAGTATTAAGAGAAAACCACAATGTCAGGTTTGTGGGAGAGAAAGTTAATTTGATACATCAATGTTATTTAAAGCCACATTATGTTGCTCGGGGAATAGTGTCAACTAAGTTTTAGGGAGACATTCTACAATTCAAAGCACTAGATGTGGGTGCATTTGGTAGTTTAGTTCATAAATTCTTCTGCAATTGCGAGGATTGTGGTGTACTTGAAGGTTCTCTTATAAGATGGCCTGCAAATAATTTGCTTGACCTCGATGATGTTCCATTGGATGTTATACTAAAAAATAAAATAGACGAAGATATGGTCAACATTTGGAATATTTTTGAAGAATTTCCTTTATAGATTGTCCTTCCAAGTACTCCCCATTGTGAATATACAAATGTTAAAGGTAATGGAACAAGGCCATACAATTCCGTAAAGAGCTAATCTAGAACTAAAATTTTTGAAAGAAATTCAAGATCGGTACCTTACATGCTTGGAAATGATCAGGCTGTATTCCTTTCAAAAATTGTCACTGAACATTGTTGCTCAAATCTTTGTATCTCAAAAATTTCACTTCGATCGATAGTTGAATGTGTGAATAAATTTCAAAGTATGAATGGAAATTCAAGAAGACAGTATGTTATAAATCCTATGGGATCAAATGATCTTGTGGCCAAAGAACGAGATGACAGAAAAATAAGCATGTTTACAGTGAGATTAGACACAATAGACATCTGTCAAAATGAATGGTATAAATTCCATGGGATAAAAAGGAGCACTTTCTACAATTATGAAAGCATGTTCTTGAATGGTGATGTGAGAGTTGTGCATGGTAACATTGACTTGGAAAAATATAGGGCAGACACTGCTGCACTAGTAACTATTATTGATAAAATTGTAGAAGAGAATTCACACAAGTATCCACATCTGACATGATTAATCAATGAAGATGGAACAAGGACAACCTTGAAATTATTGCCATCTAATATGTCCCATGGTTTGCTGCGAAAAATGGAAAATGAAGAAATCGAAAGTATCAGTTTTCCTTCAGTATCACAATCCTCGTTTAGTAAGGTGATGAGAGAATATTTTCAAGATGTTAAAATTTCTAAATCAAACTCCTTTGCAAGGTGTAATGAGTGCATTAAAATACAGGATAGGCTTAAGGGGACCACTGATCTAGATGAAGTGGAAAGGTTGCAAGGACATCAAGCAACTCATAATAAATATATCACAAGTTGGCACCAAGTATATTATTCTCACAGATTAGCTTCACAAAAAAATCCAAAGAATTTCTTGAGTATTGTTCATGACAAAATGGAGAAGTCAAAGACTTCTATTCCAAGGATGGGTAAGAAGGAAAAATATTTTACTAATGTTATGAATCTTTCCATATCATTGACTGGAATGTTGACTCATGGGAACAAGACTAGGGGTTTTGGCCATTTCATCCTCTCGTTTTTAGAGATGGGATCGAATTTCACTGTGACATCCCTGGATAAATGCTTGAAGTGTCTTGAAGAACCAGTGGTTGATAAATATTGTGATTTTCTCTACAAAGGTGGAACATCTAAGAACCAATTGCTTGATGCTCTATTTCAATAAGAGTCATATGAAATTTTTTTGATATACACACAATATGTAATGCAAGATGATATATTGTGTGTTGATGGTACTAATCAATGCATGCCAAATAGAAAACTGCCACCCATATTGTTGTTGCAAATGGATAATTGTTCAGGCGATAACAAAAACCGCTTTGTATTTGCATTTTTATCTCTTTTAACAACAAGGAGAGTGTTTGAGATAGTTGAAGTTGTATTCCTCCTATTCGGACACACCCATGAAGACATACATGGAAATTATGGAAGGTTATTAGTAAAGCTAATGCACAAGGATATATTTTCACTCTCGGAAATTATGGAAATGTATAGGACATGTGAAGATCAAAATTTCTATGTCCTTATCTAATTGATGAACTTTACGATCGGCATTTTTGTTGTCATCGACGTTTCGAATCCCAAGTTGGATTCATCATCAGGACAGATTATGGGTGGATAAGTTGTTGGTCAGACATATAAATAGATAGATAGATAGGGATGCCCAATCCTTTACCCTTCTAACTTACCCTTCATCTTCATCTTCCAAAGAATCTCTTTATGGAACATTTCGAAAAGAAGACCCTTCACTCGTTCCCCTTACAGCCCGCAAGATGGAAAATGTATGTGGATGATACCAATGTGAGATGACCACATGGAGTTAACGAGTTGAACAAATTTCATGAACATCTTAACCAGCTTTCAGAAGACATAAAGTTCACCATGGAAATTGAAGAGAATGGTAGCATTCCTTTTCTCGATGTGCTAATAAAGAAAAATAACGATGGAACCCTCAACCATGATGTCTACAGAAAGAAAACCCACTAGGAGAACTACCTTCACGCTCACTCCCACCTACACCCATCTCAAAAAATTGGAGTAATCAACACGTTGGCCATGAGAGCTTTCCGCATATCTGACAAGGAACATATAGAAAAAGAGAAATACCACTTGACCTCTGTCTTTAGAAGCCTGGGATACAAGAATAAGGACATCTATAAGGAAATGAAAAAAGCAGAAAACTAGACTCAACACACAAAGGAGAGAAAGACTATCAAGGCCTTCCTCCCGTACATCTAAGGAGTAACGGAAAAAATTGCAAGGGTATAAGAGAAAGAAGAATTTTGGACATCCTTCAGGCCAATGGAAACCATTAGACATAAAATGAAGTCGGTGAAAGACAAGATTGACTGGTACCAATATAAAGGGGTATACAAGGTAGATTGTTCTTGTGGAAGGAGCTATATAGGTGAGACGGGTCACTTTTTCAAACAAGTTTGAAGGACCATGGGGCTAACATAAGAAGAGAGAGGACGAACACCTCCACACTCATGGAGCATTCTCTCAAAACAAAACACCATGTTTTCCTGGAGAACACCGAACTGCTAGCGGTTGAAGACCACTACTACAAACGAATGGTGAGAGAGGCCTTGGAAATCATAAAGCACCCAAACAACCTGAATAGAGATGGGGGACTTGAAATAAGCGAGAGATGGCTACCTCTAATCAATAAGTAAGGTAATGGATAAAACCAGGTATGTTATGCTATCTCGGGTTAGTATCACTAACCTAGCCTCTAGTTTATTGGTTTCAATTCTTATTACTAATAATTATTCATAATGATTTCATAATAATTAGTGATAATATTAATAATTGTTTCTTGAGATTTATTGATAAACTTATAATTATTAAGCAATTTGTTGAATACTTATTAGTAAGTTTCACTAATAAGTATATCAAAGGGTTATTCTCATTATAATTATTGGTAGGTTTCATTAATATAAATTGTAATTTATTATTCTTGTTTTTGAATTATACTAATAATTATTAGTAGTCCATTAACATAAATTGTAATGTTCATTATTATTCTTGTTTTTCAATGGCACTAATAATTATTTATATTTTGAAGAATAATTATAATTGCAACTTATAATTGTAATTGCAATTCCTTTCATTTATGGAGATGGCTTAAACAAGGATTTATTTTACGGTTATACCTCAAATATAAATGCTAAACTTGATATTGTCTTAAATTAATATAAATGCTCAACTTGAAATTAATATAAATGCTTAACTTGAACCTTGCTGGAAGATTTGACTTTCTTATAAGGATTCCTTTATTTTATAATATTTTTATATAAGTTTGAATAACCCTATTATTATGAATAATAATCATTATTGGAGGATTTTTAGTAATAATCATTGACTAAGGTATCTTGATCATCATTATTTATCTAAAGATTATTACTTTGAACTAGTATAATTATATTATCTTTTACACTAGTAATAATCACCTTTTTAGGGTTTCTTGATTATTTTCTTAATTTTTGGAGATTCTTTGGAAGATGAAGATGAAGGGTAAGTTGGAAGGGGAAAGGATTGGGCATCCATATCTTTCTATCTATATGTCTGACTAGCAACTTATCTACCCAGAATCTGTCCTGATGATGAATCTAGCTTGGGATTCGAAATGTCGACGACAACAAAAATGCCAAACGTGGATTATCTGAAAACCCATCCTAGAATTGCAAACCATCGAAACCTAACATCTAAACTTTATGATTTTAATATTTTTGTGAAACCCCACCTTTTGGATGGAAATGCCAAGATTATCGATATCAAAAAATGCCAATTTTTTAAATTTCAGCTCATAGATAACATTCCAGTCATGCAATGGAGGGCATCACTTCGGGATTAAGCTTGGTCGTCTCTTATTCATATCTGGCGGTCATTTCCATATGGTAGCATAGACTTGCCAGAGGGACATCCTAGTTTATTAAATCTACAATCAAAATACCTTTGGACAATGAAAAATAAAAAAAGGAATAGAAACATATATTTCATTCTGGAATCGAGGGATTGAGAAGGGAGGTGAACAATTTTTGCGTCCCAAGTTAAATTATTAGGAGGCTGTATATAAAGATCTGGACAGTTCCTTCGAGAGTGTTGATCAGATAACAACTAACTTTTGGCCATCGACAATCCATGATATTCATAGTAGTGAACCTACAAGATCTGGACATAAAATTATGGATTCCTATTTGAAGGAAAATGTTCCTTATTTGCAAGATTGCTATGTTGGACTGGTATGAAACAAGCCTAGAGATGAATTCATTCCAAGAGTGGATGTTGTAAAGGGACAAATGGTCGTTGTGCAATCACCAGAGCGAGATTGTGCAATCT
This sequence comes from Larix kaempferi, assembly GCA_027924585.1. Classification (NCBI taxonomy): domain Eukaryota; kingdom Viridiplantae; phylum Streptophyta; class Pinopsida; order Pinales; family Pinaceae; genus Larix; species Larix kaempferi. The sequence continues at coordinate 7,311,585 of BSBM01000963.1, read as the reverse complement.
GGTTGGGTAGGGGGATTGGTAATATTTATCAAGATTCAGATGCTATTACTATTGGGTCTTACAAAGTAGAGGTGCAATGGTGGAAGTGTTGAGATATTGTAACTTCTAAGAATATTATATTTGTACTTTATTATTCCAGAGATGTTTCATTCCTCCATGAAAATCTTATTGTATATCCGGAGATGTTTCATTCCTCCATGAAGATCTTATTGTATATCCGGAGATGTTTATTCCTCTGTCGGAATGTGGTAACTTGGGTTATTAGACTTCCCTAGTGGGGGCCGGCCCTGTATGTGTTATGTGGGTCAAAGGGTTGTTAGACCAACCTAGTGGGGCCGGCCCAGTCAGTTGTTGTGGGGTGTTTAACCCAGTGGTAAAGTTGGGGCCGACCTAGTTAATATAAAGTACAAGTCGGAGATGTGTATAAATAGAGGAGGTATGTTCCTCATCATAACACACACTTCCCTCACTTGAAATGTAGCGCACTTGTGAGAGAGAGGTCTTCTATGGAGGAGGAGGATATCATGTCTCTGGTTTGCATCTTTGTATATTTTTGGTCATCTATATTGAGGAAACTTTGCTGGGTTTCTACCCCATGAGGGTTTCCCAGGATAAATCTGTGTCTCTTGTGTTTATGTTGTGCTTGTTGTTTCTTCAGTGATCCTGTATATGCTATTATTGTGAAATGAAATGAAATGCTGATATTTTCTGTCTTAGCATATTGAATCTTAACATGGTATCAGAGCTAGCCTGAAGGAAGGCAATGTATGGTACTTACGACACTTGCTTCACTTGCGACAATTTGAAGGTTTGGGTTTTATATAGAAAAAACCAGTCATCATGGAACTTTCACTATAAATCCATTTTTGCAAAGGTTCAGGATCTGAAAAGTTTACAAGTCATAGATAACTTCCCCAGGTACCTTGTGTCCAAAGGACACCCTCATATTCATTGTACTTTGTCAGTTATGATCAGTACAATTTAGAGTTTCTACCTCTTCCAGATCTTAGTCATAATCAGGTGATCTTGGAAAAAAGGTCATAACATGGGATAGGAAGCTCCAAATGAAATTTCGTAAAATGTGACAGTTAGTACATAGACTATACGATCTCAGGAAATGTTTTTAGAGGCTGAAGTTGAACCAGTAACATGTGGCACGCCATACAAGTTCGCTCTCCTGTTTTATCCCATAAATAGATCACATAGCGACACTTGGCATAACTCTCTCTCAGAAAATTTAATTGAGGTCAGACCTGTCGAGATGGAAAGAAGATAGGTAAGGATACCACAAAAAAAAAATTTAGACCCTGTGGATCAAAAAGCTTGGAGTTACAGCGGAAACAATCAGGTACATATTTTTGTCAAAACAGAATTATTTTTTGGAGCAACGTCATTCATGGCTTCCGGAATTTAGGGTTTCGGAGAAAGTTGGAATTTTTGGAATCGAAGTCCATGGCTGAATGATACTCAGAAAAATCGAAATTTAGAGACCAAGATCGAATTTTTTGGTTGGGTAGAAGACCGGGCTTGATCAAACCCCAGTTCGGGATTTTGATCAAAAAGGTGAAAAAATTAGGGCTTCAGCAAAAGTTGGAATTTTTTAAGTCTGTGACCATGGCTGGAAGCTCCTCAGAAAAATAAGAGTTTAGATCCTTGGATCGAACCTTTTGATTGGGAAGAAGGGTGGGCTTCATAAAACCTTAGTTCGGGATCCTATCCAGAAGATCCAGAAGTTTTGAAGGCAATTTTGAGGGGTCAAATTTTGGATATTTCAAAATTGAAGTATGCAAGTTTGATCAGCTCAGCAAGACACATCCTTCCATCCATTCAGAAGTGTGAAATTCAAAGATTGAATCTTTTAGGGTTTCTCTAACAAACCCTAATCAAGCTCCAGATCAAGTTTCAGGGGGATTTGAGGCTAAGGCCTTACATAAGAAGACTACAAGAAGTCTCGACAGGTATGACTTAAGGAGGTTCAGGTATGTCTTGAAATCTGATTCTTAATTAAGTTCATAATATGTTTGTATTCAATTTATTTATTAGTACAATCTTGATTAATGTTAGAATTGTCTTATCACCCTAGTAACAGTATGAATGCATGTGAATAATAGAAGACATTCACTGATTAGGGCTATACGATTATACTAATGCACTGTGGTGTTGTATGAGGTTGATGTTGTTTGCTAAGAAGATACAAGTACATCACGAAAGACAAATCAAGTTCCATGACCATGACAACATGAAGACAAAGACTCATCCATAATCCTTGATCACATAGAAGTTCTACTTACGAGGTATGCATGACTTTGTTCTATTATGCTTAACCTATGAGATATGTAGGTTCCCGCACAGGATCTCTAAATCATTGAAGAGAACAAAGAAGATATTGATTAGGTATGTTAGACATAACTAAGCAGGTATACTAATCCAGGTATGTTTTCCTATATCAAGTTATAATCTTACCTTGTGTTAGGATCCCTTATATAAGTATACTTGGTATGATTGGTTGTGCTTATAAAGTTAGTAATAAAGAGTTTATGAATATTATGTCTCTTATCCTGATTGATGATTTAACCAACCAGATCAAACAAGAATATGCATGAGTAAAAGAAGACTTCCCTGAAACCCTGAATACTAATGTTTATTATCTATGATAATGACTATACATATTCAAGATTATTTAGAATTATAATGTTTTGATAATATTGAGAATATACTAATGAATGTATGTTTGTGTATGAGATCATGAGGATGACACTAGTGCACACTTGAGCATGCACAGTGGTACAAAATGAATAGAAGATCAAAAGACATATAGAAGATCAAGCGGGAGGCAACCACACAAACATAAAAGATAAGTATTTGAGCTATTATTTGAAATAGTAAATGATATTGCTTGTAATAGTTGTATACATATTTGTATTCCTAGAATATATCATGTTGAGTGTAAATATTCATATAGCATTGAACAGTATACTACTAATATGCATATGATTGGTAAATTGGACAACCATTCCATTGTTGCTTGTCTAGAATGAAACCTCTTTGCTGACATGCTGAGAGTTGTGCACACTCTCGATAGTATGTTCTAGTAGAGATGGAAGGCATCTAGATAGCCACTATATGCATATAGGATATGGAAAAGTGTTGTGCCAAAGTATTGTTCAAGATAGTTGCATAACTATGCAAATGATATCTGTATGCATAATAGGTTATCATGTCAATATGATTTGATGATTATGAAGTATTAATAATCATGTACTTAATTTTGATTTGTAGGAAAGATCATGATGAATGATGAACATTGAACAAGTGATGAATGTTCAACAAAATATTTACAAATCAAACACACTATAGAAGGCTCGTGGCTAGAAGATTCTCTTAGAAAGAGGAAGAGAATCATGATGAGATGTTTGCTCCAAGTGGCCAGATAAGACCATTATCTTGAAGAAAGATCTGTTCGGGTACCCAAGATCAATAGTCAATTGATGAGATGAATGATCACCATGGGTGATGTGGATCTCAACCTTTGCTACAAGGTTGAATATGGTTTCTATACACAGATGACATGGATGCAAGAAGGAACTCACCACATAGTTCGAATGATATTGAGGCTCATATCAGTAGACCCATCTGACGAGAGATGGCACAGATAGATATGCAGAAGATCACTCAAATGCAGAGTGTGAATGATGTTCAGTCATAAAGGAAGAATTGACAGTTTCTTGATAAGCTTGGGCTTTACCAAAAGTAAAGCTGATCCATTACGAATGATGAACCTGTCATTCTATTACTGTATGTGGATGATCTATTTTTTACAAACAGGTCATGAAAAGCAAGAAGAAGATGGCTGCAGAATTGAAAATGAAAGATCTCAGATTGATGCATTACTTCCTAGGTCTGGAAGTATGGAAAGGCCCCAAAGGAATATTTCTCACACTGAGAAAGTATGCTGTGGAAATCCTGAGAAGAATTGATATGTTGGAATGTAAATCCATGGCCTCTCCCATGGATTCCAACTTGAAGCTATTAGCTGATGTCTCCTCAAAGTTAGTTGATGTGACTCTGTACAGACACATTATTGGGTCGTTGATGTATCTGACGAATACCAAGCCATATATATGCCTTGCTATGAACACCTTGAGTCAGTATCTAGTGGAAACTAGATGTGTTCACCTGATAGTTGCAAAGCATGTGATGAGGTACCTAAAGGATACGATAGACTTTGATCTATGTTATCTTGGAGATCATGACTTCAGATGGCTACAAAAATGATTGTTTGGGCAGAAAGTGTATCAGACAAGAAGAGCACATCGAGAGGATCTTATTGTCTGGGATCAGCCATGATCTCATGGTTTAGCAGGAAGCAGTCTAGTGTGGCTCTTAGCACAAGTGGAATCTATGGTTGCTTGCTCTGCTAGTTGTGAAGCAGTATGGATTCGGAAGTTGTTATCAAAATTGTTTGACTTGGAGATGGAACCCACTATGATCATGTGTGACAACCAGAGCTGTATCAAGATGATAGAGAATCCAGTGTTCCATGATAAGTCAAAGCACATAGAGATCTGACATTTCTATATGCAAGATATGGTGCAGAAAAGAACTATAAAGTTTGAATTTGTAACAAGTTACCGATGTACTAACCAAACCTCTACCTCAAGAAAACAAGTTACCAATGTACTAACCAAACCTCTACCTCAAGTAAAGTTTGAGTATTTTCGAGACAAGCTTGGTAGGACCCTCCTCGAAAGGGGGAGTGATGTAGACACTGATGATGAGATTGCCTGCATCGACAGTGAAGTGGATGATGAGGATGGGATTGGATCATCCCTGGACTTCAGTCCTAAAGAGAGTCATAGACGTATGTCTTCGAGAATGAAGTCCCTAGTGGACAAGTGGGGATTGGATCCTCCCTGGACTTCAGTCCTAAAGTGAGCCATAGACACATGTCTTCAAAAATGAAGTCCTTAGTGGACAAGTAGGGATTGGATCATCCCTAGACTTCAGTCCTAAAGAGAGCCGTAGACATATGTCTTCGAAAATGAAGTCCTTAGTGGACAAGTGGGAATTGGATCATCCCTGGACTTTAGTCCTAAAAAGAGCCGTAGATGTATGTCTTCAAAAATGAAGTCCTTAGTGGACAAGTGGGGATTCGATCATCCCTGGACTTCATTCCTAAAGAGAGCCATAGACATATGTCTTCGAGAATGAAGTCCTTGGTGGACATGTGGGAATTGGATCGTCCCCGGACTTCGGTCCCTTGAATTGAACCGTAGACAGATGTCTCCGAAAATGAATTCCTTGGTGGACATGTGGGGATTGGATCATCCCCGGACTTCGGTCCCTTGAATTGAGTCGTAGACAAGATGTCTCCAAGAATGGGGATTGGATCATCCCCGGACTTCGGTCCCTTGAATTGAGTCGTAGACAAGACGTCTCCGAGAATAGGGATTGGATCGTCCCCGGACTTCGGTCCCTTGAATTGAGCCATAGACAAGATGTCTTCGAGAATGGGGATTGGATCATCCTCGGACTCCAGTCCCTTGAATTAAGCCATAGACAAGATGTCTCTGAGAATGGGATTGGATCGTCCCCAGACTTCAGTCCCTTGAAGTGAACCGTAGACCGATGTCTCAGAGAATTGAATGATAGGACTGGATCGTCCCTAGACCTCAGTTCAAAAGGTACATGATAGGACTGGATCGTCCATGAACCTCGGTTCAAAATGTATGTGATGTGATTGCATCGTACCTAGACATAAGACTTATCTTAAAGTGATAAGGATTGATCATCCTGGAACTTGATCTGGATTGTATCATCCATGGACCTATGTCCTAAAGAGAGCGGGATTGATCATCCTGTAATATGATCGTGTGTGTTGCAAGGTATGCTGCTATTATGAGGATACTTGTATTGATGTATTGATACTTGTATTGATGATGTGTATTGATGAGGATACTTATGTTGTAGATCGAGATGATGTGACGACGATGCTCGTGTGATGACGATGCTGATGATTGTGTGATGACGATGTTGATGATCGTGTGATGACGATGCTGATGATCGCGTGATGACGATGCTGATGATCATGTGATGACGATGCTAATGATCATGAGGATTCAGATGTTGATGTTGCTGTAGCTGTTTGAGTGCTACAGAAGATAAAGATTCAATACTGAAGATGTTGATGTTCCAGTATTGAAGATGTTCCAGTAACTGGTTAAGTTACTGATGATGTTGAGAAAGCTTCCAATGATTTATAGATGTATCATGTTGATGACTCGTTGCTCCTGCAGATGTTGTTATAATATCCTTCTCATTAAGGGGGAGTGTTGAGATATTGTAACTTCTAAGAATATTATATTTGTACTTTATTATTCCGGAGATGTTTCATTCCTCCGTGAAGATCTTATTGTATATCTGGAGATGTGTATTCCTCCGTCGGAATGTCGTAACTTGGGTTATTAGACTTCCCTAGTGGGGGTCGGCCCTATATGTGTTATGTGGGTTAAAGGGTTGTTAGACCACCCTAGTGGGGTCAGCCCAGTTAGTTGTAGTGGGGTGTTTAACCCAGTGGTAAAGTTGGGGCCGACCTAATTAATATAAAGTACAAGTTAGAGATGTGTATAAATAGAGGAGGTGTGTTCCTCATCATAACACACACTTCCCTCACTTGAAATGTAGCGCACTTGTGAGAGAGAGGTCTGCTATGGAGGAGGAGGAGATCATGTCTTTGGTTTGCATCTTTGTATATTTTTGGTCATCCATATTGAGGAAGCTTTGTTGGGTTTTCTACCCCATGAGGGTTTCCCAAGATAAATCTGTGTCTCTTGTGTTTATGCTGTGCTTGTTGTTTCTTCAGTGATCCTATATATGCTATTGTTGTGAAATGAAATGAAATGCTGATATTTTCTGTCTTAGCATATTGAATCTTAACAGGAATCCAATAGGAGCATCGAAGGATATGAAGGTCTTGAACAAAAACTGCTTAGATAGAAAGCAACAATGGTTTGTTGGTGCAGAAGAAAATATGATGATCGATGTAAATAGAATCATACGGGAATGGTCACCAAGAAAAGGATGGACAGTAGAAAAAATTAGAATAAACGAGAAGGGCCTTGCAGCAGTTAAAGCACAACGAGAACATATGGGGCATAGTGTTCAAAGTGGGATTGATGTTCCTATGGATATCGTTTGATGTGATCTTATAGACATTGAACTTTTCACAAGAACTGATAGACTTGTTATTCAAACTAGGACTGAATATTATAGACATTGAACTTTTCACCTTAAAAGGTTGCACATTTCCAAATGAAAATTGCACTTTCCAAATCAAAATTTGCATTATTTGATTTGAAATTCACACTTTTCAAATCAAAATTTGCATTTTTTATTTGAAATTTACACTTTTCAAATAAAAAATTGCATTTTTTTTATTTGAAATTCACACTTTTTGAACAAAAATTTGCATTTTTTTATTTGAAATTCACACTTTTTGAATTGAAATTCATAGTTCCATAACAAAAAACTGCAATTTTAAGGTTCATAAGTAGTCAAAAAACACACTATTCGAATAGAAAAACACACTTTTCAAAGCCAATATTGCCACTTTCATAACCTTATTTTGCACTTTAGAAAGGTTGATATTGACACTTTCAAAGTCTAAATTCACACTTTCTTAGTCCAAAATTGGCCTAATATGTCCAAATTTAATGAAATTGGTGTTTACTTTTCTATACTAAATTTCCTTGTAAGCATTAACCTAAATTCCATGTGCTTCCCTTGAAACCTAATTAAGTACCATGTATTGAATTAAGTCCTTTAGAGTGAAATGCAGTTACCTAACAAATTTTGGACTAAGTAGAAGCAATAATTTCACATTGTTTGAAGTTGATTTGTGAAGAAAATTGTTCCGCAATTAGGAAAAAATGCTATTTGCTTCCATAGAACATAAAGAATCATAAAATGTAATGAAGAACGTAAAAGGAATATGTGGCATGTGCAGTAAGGCTTGTGCACACTCAAGATGTTGATCCTTTAGTCTGGCTTTGATTGGTGAAGAGAAAGAAGCTTAAAATTGAAATGATAAATATTTAAAGAATCAACAATTCGAAGGTATGATTGGAAGCTTTAGTTTCATTCTAAATATATTCCATGAGAGATTTTATGAGTCGGTTAGTAATAGTAATATTGGTGTGGATTTTGGTTTTTCTTTTTTCTTTTGAATATAAAGAATTACCTAGTCTTTTCCCAATAGATCAATTTTGATCGAGTAGGATTGAATGTGAATGCCTCTCAATTATTGAGATCATTGTGCACTTAGTTTGGTTTGGATCCTTAACTCTATTCTAAAAGAAACTCCACATGATGACCATTTTTCACGTTTATATGGGAGAACTAGATTTCCATATTTTGTAAGTGTTACTGATCATGTTGCATTTATTTGTGCAGTGATGACTTAAATTCACATTGCTAGGAGAATCAATGAGTTAGATTCTTTACATATACAATATTTATTAGATCTAATTTCCCATATAGTAAACTGTGATATTTAAAGATCACTAAAGTGTAAGTTGCTTCATGTCCTGTGATTTCCAAGTCATAATATATATGGGAGATGGATGGAATCAAGATTTCAAGAAAACACACTTTGACACCTATTCTCCATTGGAATTTTAGAATAGGGTAACATAGTAACTTCTTATTAAGAAACCTTAATGGTGAAGCACACTGAGCTCTTAAAAAAAAAATTCAATGTGGACATTGCTTGACAAAATTAAATCTGTAGGTTGGATTTGCAGGTGTGCCTACATATACTATCATGAAAAAGACAAGGATGATAGAAGATGGCTAGGTCCCATGTTGGAATAGAGAGTTTGTTTTTCCATTGATTGTCCTAGAATTAGATTTTATTCGTATTGAAGTGCATGAGTATGATATGTCTAAGAAATATGAGTTTGGTGGCCAGACATGCTTACCTATAGCAGAATTGAAGTCATGGATTCACACAATTCCGCTATATGGTAAGAAAGGAGAAAAACACAAGTTTGTAAGATTTTTGGTGGGAATATATAAGACATGATTTCTACTAGCAATCATTCCAAGAGGGATAAGCGTCATGCAATATATATCTATCAATCTAGTTTTGGGATTCTAGTTTAGTTTGAATTTTGGCAGGGAAGGTCTAACTATCTTGTCTATTTCTTTTGTTCATATATTTTTGTAATAATTCTATTTTGTAACAACGATATAAATGTCTTTGGCAGGTATTTTAGGATTCCTACAAAGGATTTTTTGTATCCATAACTAAAAAATAATAACATTTATATAAAAACCTAATGAGAAACACACACACAAAAAGAAGAAAATAAAAAATAAGCATGTACCTTTTCCACTGGGGAACTTCCAAAAGGAATGGGTGGTTGTTTTTGGTTTCTAGAAAGCTCTGTAGCTCCTTATTTGAGGTGTTGGGAATTCAAAATTAGAGGTCCAAGTTGATGCAAGGATTTCTGTGGGATGCAATTTGAAAAAAGAAATAATGCATGGATTCCTGAGGGTCCTAAGGTTTGACTCATTTATCCTTTTCAGATCAAATTAAACAAGTAGTTGCATTTCGAAGCATTCATTGTAGTGACCAATCAGATCCTTCTTATCAGACCTTTTTTCAACACTTTTTTGAGGCCTAATTCTTTCATATACTTCCTCAAATTAGGGTTTTAGTGCTTTTGCGGGAATTTTTAAATTTGTAATTATCAATTATCTATTAGTTTATGCACCTAATTATAAAAGTGTGTTAACAACTAGTGTTTCTCTAGTCAGCTTTAAGTTAGTGGTAAGTTTTAGATTCATGTGAGAATTTTCTAAAATTAGCAATTTTCGAAAATCTCATATATCAATTATATGTTAGTTTATGCACCTAATCAGAAAAGAGAGTTGCAACTAGTGTTTCTCTAGTTAAATTTAAGTTAGTGTTCAGTTTTAGAGTCATGCGAGAAATTTCTAAAATTAGCAATTTTCAAAAATATCAAATATCAGTTATAATGAGGTTGAACCTCCATTGTAATACTTAAGATGGAAAAGGAATTTTTTATTTTTCCACTCTCATGTGTTTGCATGGTTTTTATATCTCGTTAATGAATTAAAGTTTATTGGCTAAATAATCTAGTATCGGAGTAGGAAGATGGTTGGGAGAGGAAAGGCAAGAGCGGGCCTTGCTTAGATACATAGAGATATGCAAAACCTCCAAAGGCAAGTAGTGGATCTTACAAACGTGTTGGATAATAAGAGATTAATATGAAGAAATTTTCTAATGAGGAGACAGACCAATGACATGTGAATCAACATATAGAACATGAAGAAGAACAGTTAGAGTGCTTTCCATTTAAAGAAAGGATGCTCAGGGCTCTAGAAGGAAGGAATGATGGGATCAAAATAGAATTTTCAGAATATGTAGGGAGTCTTAAACCAAAGGAGTTAATAGATTGGTTGAACATCATGGGAAAAAAAATGAATGGAATCCTATGACAGAGGAAAATAAGGTGAAATTTGCATGCACCAAGTTGAAGGGTAACACCATGATCTGGTGGTATCATGTGGAGAAAGAAAAAACTAAAAAGGGAAAAGACAAAATTAAGACCTACAATAAGAAGGAGAAAAAATTGTGAGAATTTTGTTTTTCCTTTAGACTATGCACATACACGTTTTCACAGACTTCATAATTTGAAGCAAAACCTTTCCACTATGGAGGAACTCACACATGAGTTTTATCAGTTGTCCATTCATGTGGATCACCATGAAATTGATGAGAAACTGGATGCAAGGTATGTGAATTGATTGAAATTTTCTATTCAACATGAATTGAGCATGCATAGGCTTCATAGCATGGAAGAGGCATACAAATTAGCCTTAAAATTTGAGGAAAAGAAAAATTGACAATTTGATCAAAGGAATAGAGGGGAAAGGAGAGGTGCATCGTCTTCCTCATGGGTTGGTTTTAACTATGGTAGAGGCGAATCATCCCAAGGAGCTAATAAAGAAGAAGATGCTCGAAAGGATAACTTGAATCAACCATGGGGAAGAGGATTTCAGAGGGGTATAGGTTACAGTGGTGGTCAAGGAAGACCTTATATGTGTTTTATGTGTGGTGTAGAGGGCCATCGAGCATTTGAATGCCAAATTTATAACATCTAGTAGCTAAAGCAAGGAAAACAACCTAGTTTAAACTTGGTCCAAGTTGAGAATGAATAAGAAGGAGCTGAATCTAAACTCCCACCCGATATGGGGGAGAATCTCATAATAGAGAGGTCAATGGTGATTCCCAAAAAAGAGCAAAGACAACATAGTAGCAATGAATATTTGTGGCTATGGAAAAATATTTTTTGAACTAGGCGCACTTCCATGGGAAAGGTATGTCAAGTTATTTTTTATAGCGGTAGCTGTGAAAATATGGTTTCCAAAGTGATGATATAAAATTTGAAATTACTATGAAACACATCCCCATCCTTACCGAATTGCATGGTTCAAAAAATGGAATAAAGTCACCATTAATCAAATATGTTGATCAAGTTTTCCATTGGTAAGAATTATAAAGATGAAGTATGGTGTGATGTCATTCTGATGGATGCATGTCATCTATTATTGGGGAGGCCTTGGAAATATGACAAAAAAGTCATGCAGGATGGAGAAAACAATACCTACACCTTTTGGAAGGATGGATCAAAAGTTCTCTTATTGCCCCTTAAGGATGAGTGAAAGCTGAGAATATGCAGTCAGAAAGAGATCTTATTAAGGAAATGAAGGAAACTAGATTCTGCTATGCATTAATAGTGAAAAAAGGAGACGAGGAAGACATACCAATACCTACTAAAGTGGCCAAGGTATTAGAAGAATATGTTGATGTTATCCCTTATGAACTACCTGATGGTATTTCACCGAAGAGGGATATTTTGTTAGGATATTTTAATACTTCATCGTTTTCCTACCTAGCATTATTTATTTCTCCTAGTTTTTTATGATGTCATTTTCCCCCTAGTGGTGTGCAGATGTCATCCAGGATCCATCTACCACCTTATCATCCCAGCATGCATCATTTTAGGACCACTTCAGTCAGTTCCCTATTTTATAGGAACTAATTGGAGTGTTCTAACGCATTCCACCTGATTTAGCTAACTCTTGTGGGGGGTTAGAGCTCTGGATGCCACTGATTGTGGCCTCGTGCACCTATTTCTGATTGACATGCATGAAAAAATCACTATTGTACCCTCCTTAGTTAGTTAACTAATTGTGACTTCAATTAGTTGAGTTTAGGTTCAATTCAGTTGAGTTTGAGTCTTCTGGAAGTGGTGATAATCCCTATGTTAGACCATCTGAGTTTCGAATTCTACTGAGTGATTCAGATTCTCTCCATTGTAACATCATTGTTGATTATACTGATTATTGGATAGAGTCCCATTATTCTTCTCCTATCTTATTTCTACTTCATATTTATTCTATTGCAGTTTTCACTCTTATTCAACTTTTCTGCTCATTCTATCTCTGTGAGGTATACTCAGCTCTTAGATCTGCTATCACATAGAATTTCACATGGTATAAGACCCATTGAATGAATAGGTTGAGCGTTGCTTTTGGTAGTGCACCAGAAGCCTTTGGATTTCCACAACAAATCCTAGTGCCATTGCAGTGAATTCATTGGAGAAATCCAATGAGGTCTAGCTAGGTGTGAAGGATCCAGATAAAAGTTCCTACGATCCTAAAGCAATGCTCAGTAGTAGTCTACCTATGTTATTGAAATTTTTTTGCAGTTTATTCAAATTTTTTAGTACATCAACAGTTACAACAGTTTTCTGCACTTGCAACAGTTTTAAGCACTTGCACCAGTGTTTATGCAACTATGTTTTTCTGCACCAGTGTTTCCACACCTATGTTTTTATGCACCTATGTTTCTGCACTCAATTTTATTAGCAGTAGTTTCACCTTGTATTCGCTCCACCAGTTGTAATGGACAATTCGAACTCTCCTCTCTCTCCTAGGATCCTGACACCCTTCAATTACCTTGATTGGAGGGCTGATATGCAGATGGTATTGCACAATAAATCACTGTACAGGGTACCAACGGGGAAGAATCCCGAACCACAATCAGTTGTGGAGAAAACCAACTATATGAATATATTGGATGAAGCATTTGGTTTCATGTGTATTCATATTTTCATAGATATACTCTTCCACATCGAAGGATTGAATACTCCAAGAGAGTTATGGTTGAAGTTAGAGACCCTCTTCGGAAAACAAGATGAGATAAGAGGCCATATTCTCGAGAATGAGTTAATTTTTCTTCAAATCAGCAATTTCGATACCATCCAACAATTCTTTTCAAAATTCAAATATTTGGTTATGCAGCGCAAGAAGTGTGGCATTGGGAAGAAGGATGAGTAGTTGGTACTATCCATTCTAGGAAAGCTAGATCCTGAGTTCTCCATCTTTGTCTCTACCTTCTATTATGGGTGAATGTCAATCCCTGGTTGGAATATTCCCTCCTTTGATATTTTCACTGAATATCTCATCCAAGAACAAGATAAGTTGATCCAGATGGGTTCCTTGATGGCCTCCAAAAATCAAGTTATTTTCGTTGGAGAACCAAAAAGTGCGAATGGGAAGGGGAAGTACAAAGGAAAGGATAAGAGGCCATATGAACCCAAGCAGAATGCCAATTCAATTCTATCGGAAGGAGCCTCCAGCTCCAATAAGGACAAACAAAAGGGATTTGAGAAATCCAAGTGTTCCTATTGTAAGAAAGGAAACCACCCAGAGAGATATTGCATGCAGAAGAAGATAGATCAGATGACCAATCTTCTTGAACAACAAAACATTTCCCTCCCAAAAGGTGCAATAGATACTGATTCTGGAAGTGAGTCTTATGGTTGTGAGAGATTCCATGCACTGAAGGATGGATTTTCAAACACACAAGCCCTCCTCATAGATTCAGGAGCCTCCAACCACATGGTTTCCTCCAGATAATCATTTTCTTCTCTATATCTCAAAGATGGTCCTATTATTCACTTGAGAGACAATTCTCATATCTCTGCTGAATGGAAGGGCACAATCCATATGGAGCATGGTAAGTTCAAAAATGTTATATTTGTGCCTACTTTGTCAACAAATTTGTTGTCTATATATAAGATGACTCACATAGGTTCACCGAATAAAGTGGTCTTTGGTCCTGACACAATTGAGATTGTAGAGATCTCTACTTGGAAGATTATAGTGAAATGGTTTGCAAACCATGCCTCCAAGGAATATGAATTCTCACATTTTTTCCCATACTCTCTACCTACCCCATCGGAATTTGATGAAGATCGGAGTGATATCTCTTCTAATGAAGATGAGGATTAAGATCTTGATGTTGAGAATAAATTTCAAGGAGATGCATATTCAAATCCATATCCAACACATGCTCCCAATCCATGGCCAAGGCCAATATGGGCTCACAAATTCCTTTTAGTTGTTGGTAACATAGTTGGGGATCCATCTCACCATAGAACCACCAGATCTTAGTATCATGCAAAACTTGCACTATGTCATGCAGATCCACTTCTCTCAGAGAGGTGCTACATGATGGTGGGGTTTGATCCATAATCTCTTGGACAGACTTTCCATGTGTGATCTACAACCAAGAAACAATCTCAGTTGTCTGAAAAAAAAGGTACTTAAAGGTTCATGATTTGGACCACAATGAGCCATTCACTCCAGTAGCAAGAAGGGTTCCTGAAAGACTTGTTTTGGAAAATACAACTTATAGACAGTGGGAGGTACATCAAAGGAGCATATCCAGTTCTAAAACCTGCATTGATATCCTACATAGGAGCAGATTACCAGTATTTTTGCAAAGGATTTCACTGAGGAAAGTTTTTTCCTTCTCTGCTTAGTATGAAGATTCTTTGAGTTCCCTGCTGCTGTTCTTTTGAGGGGGGATATTTTTCCCATGAGGTTTTCCCCCATTTCCTTGGTTCATGGACAATTCTTTCTTTTTATCATTTATTTGATTGTATGGATGACCTTTGGTGTCAGTAAATAGGGATCAGGATGCAAAAGTATGGATTAAGGGGGGCTATTAGGATATTTTAATAATGCATTCTTGTCCTACCTAGCATTATTTATTTATCCTAGTTGTTGATGATGTCATTTCCCCCCTAGTGGTGTGTAGATGTCATCCAGGATCCATCTACCACCTTATGATCCCTACATGCATCATTTTAGGACCACTTCAGTCAATTCCCTGTTTTATAGGAACCAACTGAGTGTTCCCATGCAGTCCACCTGAGTTAGCTAACTCTTGTGGAGGGTTAGAGCTCTGGATGCCACTCATTATGGCCTCATGCGCGCATTTCTGATTGACATGCATGACAAACTCACTATTGCGCCCTCCTTAGTCAGTTATATGATTGTGACTTTAGTTAGCTGAGTTTAGGTTCAGTTCAGTTGAGTTTGAGTCTTCCGGAGCACTCTAGTGGTGATAATCCATATGCTAGACCAACTGAGATTTGAATTCTCTTGGGTGGTTTGAATTCTCTCCATTGTAACGTCATTGTTGATTATAATGATTATTGGATAGTGTGACATTATTCTACTCCTATCTGAGTTCTACTACATAATTATTTCTCTGCTCTTTTTACTGCAATTTTCACTCTTATTCAACTTTTCTGCTCATTCTTTCTCTATGAGGTATACTTAGCTCTTAGATATGTTGTGACATAGAATTTCACATATTCAACATCACATTGATCTAATACCGAAATCATCTTTACCGAATCAAGAAGCCTATAGGATGAGTCCTACACAACATGTAGAGCTCAACTGGAAAGTAACATAGCTTATAAAGTCAACTGGAAAGTAATATAGCTTATAAAGAAAGGTTTGGTAAGAGAAGGCATGAGTCCCTGTGTCCTACCATCATTGTTAACTCCAAAAATAGAAAATATGTGGATGACGTGCACAAATAGCAGAGCAATAAATAAAATTACCATTAAATATTAGTTTCCTATACTACGCTTGGACGACATGATGGATGTGCTAGCTGGAGCTATGTATTTTAGAAAAAATGATATGCGCAGTGGATACCACCAAATTCAGATTCACGAATGCGATGAATGAAAAACTACTTTCAAGGCCATGGATGGACTATATGAATGGATGGTGATGCCATTCGGCTTATCCAATGCACCTAGTACCTTCATGTGATTGATGAATATTGTGCTACAACCTTATATTGGTAAGTTTGTTGACATTCGTTTTGGTGACATTCTATTTTTCAGGAACAACAAAGAAGATTACTTGCAATATTTAAAATTTATATTGGATGTGTTGAGAAAACATTAGCTTTATGCAAACCTGAATAAATATAGGTTCCTGTAAGAAAGTTTGGTATTTATGGGTTTTGTCATCTTAGCAGAAGGAGTCAAGGTGGATTCTGAGAAGGTCGGAGCAATTTAGAAGTGGCCTAGTCCTAGGAGAATAACAGAGGTAAGAAGTTTCCATGGGATGGCCACCTTTTTCCAAAAGTTTATTCAAAATTTTAGCAGCATTGTAGCACCCATAACAGATTGCACCAAAGGCATGACATTCAAGTGGGCCAATGAAATTTAGGAAAGTTTCAAGTTTCTAAAGAAGAAGGTAAATGAGGCACCCATATCATCCTTACCAGATTTTGATAAAGTGTTTGAGGTAGACTATGATGCCTCACATGTAGGCATTGGAGTTGTACTTAGCGAAGCAGGTAGACCAATTGCATTTTTAGAGAAAAGTTGAATGAAGTAAGAAAGAACTACTCTACATATGATGTAGAATTTTATGCAATCGTGCAAGCATTGTGACAAAGGCATTATTTAGTGCCGAAAGAGTTTGTGTTATTTACCGATCACATTGCATTAAAGTATATAAACACCCAAAAAAATTGAACAGTAGACATGAAAAATGGATCTCTTTCTTACAAGGCTACACCTTTGTTATGAAGCACAAATCAGGAAGGAAAAATTAGGTTGCAGATGCTTTGAGTCGGTGCACTATTATTTTGACAACCATGGAAAATCAAGTAATTGGGTTTGCTACATTGAAGGATCTATATGTGTTTGATAACGATTTTTGGGAGATTGTGTACCAGTTGAAGAATATAGTTGTTGGGAACATGGATCTTATTAAGGATGAATATTTTATGCAAGATGGATACCTCTTCAAAGGAAAACAACTATGCATTCCAATTGGTTCTATGAGATAAAGAATTATCAGATAACTTCATAGTAATTGATTGGAAAGACATTTTGGGAAGGATAAGACACTAGCATTAATCAAAGATAAATATTATTGGTTGAAGGTGAAAAAGGATATAACCAGGTATGTGGCACGGTTCCTACAGAATACAAGGTTGTAATACACTCACAGAATACAGGGTTGTACATGCCATTAGTAGTTCCCACAAACCCATGGACATATCTAAGCATGAAATTTGTGTTAGGGATCTCAAACACATAGCGAGGTAATGATTCTATTTTTGTGGTTGTTGATAGGTTCTCTAAAATGTATTATTTCATTGCTTGCAAGAAAACTAGTGATGCATCAAGGGTCGTAGAATTGTTTTTTTTTTAAATTGTTACATTACATGGTGTTCCAAAAACTATTGCCTCTGATAGAGATACTAGGTTCTTGGGTAATTTTTGGAGGACTTTAAGGAAAAAAATGGGGACTAAATTATAATTCAGTAGTTCCTATAACCCCTAAATAGATGGGAAAGTTGAGTTAGTAAATTGGATTTTGGGAAACCTGTTATGGAGCATTGTTGGAGAGAAGCCCAAGCAGTGGGATTTGGCTTTACCTCAAGCAGAATTTTCCTACAATAGTTCAATGAACAGATCTACAGGTAAATCTCCATTTCATATTGTTTACAGTATAAATCCTATGGGTGTCCTAGACTTGGTACAGCTACCGCTTGGAGATAGAATCAATGATGATGGGGAAGCATTTGCAGAACACATTCAACAGTTACAGCAATAAGTGAGACAAAAGTTGTAGGCCAATAATGAGCTGAAAAAAATTATAAAATATGCTCAATAATGACATCAAGTATTTAATGAAGGTGATCTGGTGATGGTTTATTTACGGAAAGGGCAGTTTCCAAGAGGAACCTACCATAAATTTAAATATAAGAAAATTGGTCCTTGGAAGATTCTCTAGAAAATTAACGACAATGCTAATAAGGTTGATTTACCAGCTGATCTTGATATTTCCTCTGTGTTTAATTTTTTTTATTTATATATATATTCCATGGGGATGGCCTAGGTGATGATAGTGAGGTGTAGGTGGATTGGAAACATGACATTTCAAGCAAGAAAAAAGAAAATATTGCACATATTTTAGATAAGCAGGCCCTTCATACTCAGCAAGGCCAACACAAGCGATATCTGGTCCATTGGGAAGGCTTAGCACCAGTAGAGAGTACATGGATTACAAAGGAACACTTGTTGAATCTAGTTCCCAAGCAATCTGAAGACAGTAACTTGTAGTAGCTATGTTCTTTTCAACCAGAGGAGAATGATGCAGGGATTTACGTGGGTTGAAGTTTAAAAAGAAAAGAGAAAAAGAAATAATGAAGGGATTTCCAAGAGTCATAAATTTTGACTCATTTATCCTTTTGGGCTCGAATTTAACAGGAATCTGCATTTAAAAGAGTTCACTACAGTGACCGATCATATCCTTCTGATTGGACCTTTTTTCAACACTTTTTGAGGCCTAATTCCTTCATATAGTGCTTCAAATTGGGGTTCTAGTGTTTTTGCGAGAATTTTTAAATTTGTAATTATTAGTTTATGCACCTAATTAGAAAGGCAAGTTGACAGCTAGTGTCACTCTAGTTAGCTTTAAGTTAGTGGTCAATTTTATATTCATGCGAGAATTTTATAAAATTAGCAATTTTTGAAAATCTCATATATCAGTTATTTGTTAGTTTATGCACCTAATCAGAAAATAGAGTTGACAACTAGTGTTTCTCTAGTTAACTTTAAGTAAGTGGTCAGTTTAGAGTCATGAGAGAATTTTCAAAAATCTTAGATATCAATTATAGAGAGGTTGAACCTCCATTGTAATAGTTAGGATGGAGAAGAAATAAAAGATTGTTATTTTTCCACTCTCATGTGTTTGTAGGATTTTTAAATCTCATGAATGAATTAAAGTTTGTTGACTACATCACAAACCCTCGATCCAATACCTACCGTAATAAATAGGAAAAGGAATTCCAGATGCATGATTTTCCACATGGTTTCCATTAAGAATCCTTCGGAATGAATTTATCCCTACTCACTTGGCGATACTGTGTAGTGAACCCTTTCCCTTGCTTAAAGAAAGATATTTTAACATTTAATTTTGGCGGAGACTTGATCCTTCCTAGTTTTTGCTGTCGTTTCAAACCATTTAAAAAATGCCACATGATTCAAACTAGAAGGATTGACGCAAAATGAAACAAGGGTATATGAACATAGAAATCAGTGGAGGGGATGAGATTGATTTCTTATATAGGAAACCCACTTTCGCTTCGCTACAATAACTGTGGGTGGAATGAGAATCCTAGACGCCTCATGGGATAAATATTAAATGTTAAATCATAAGAACGAATGAATGAGTCCATGGAAAAGGTCTCGTATTGTTGGAGAAACGTGAAAAGGAGCGAATGGTCCCATAGGCGATGGGGATGAACAATTCAATGGGGTCATGTTTGAGATCCCTCCCATGATATTATTTAGAAGGTATATATTCTCAGGTGTATTTGTATTAAAAACCCTCTCTTTGGGAAAATCGAAGGGATCACTATGTGAGAATGATATACATCGATACAACACAACACGATTGTGTCCACTCTCATATATTCCGTCATATCCACTTTTACTATGGTGATACCCCATCTTCGTAATAATTCTCTAATATCAGCCCCAACTCCTACTTTCATCTTTGCACATCCACACACACGAGAATTATTGTGAGGGTGAGGGTGAGGGTGAGGGTGAGGGTTGGAGTGGGGATATTAGAGAGAACACGATTATGTTGACCATATCCCAGGGATAATATTTTTTGCAAACACCAAAAAATATACATATTTAAAACATGATTGTGTTTTCTCTAATATCTCCTTACCCCACAAATTCCATATCTCCTCTACTTGCACCATCAATTATCCACTCTCCTCAAGATCATATTTTTGGAAAATAAATATACATTTATACAATGCAATAATGTTTTCTCTAATATCTCCCCCGACCCCATCTAAGGGTGCTTTCTCTAATATCTCCTACCATCCCTCATGCTCCTTATGAGGATGGAGAGGAATATTAGGAGGGTGGGGGTGGTGGAAGATAGTAGAGAGAACACAATGTAGTCTCTCTAATATATTCCCCCACTCTCATTATGAGGGCCGAGATGGAGTGAGATATTAGAGAGAACACATTTCCCACCCTCATTTCCAATGATGAATATGTTAGTATCACATCGTTGAATGTTGTGGTAATGGGAAATCAACACCATTAAATGGCGTAGTGCTCTATGGATATTATTTGTTGATATTTTTATGAAGTCAATTTATTTTTATTTTTATTTTTTTCAATCATGCCAAATAACTTGTCCTATCTAACTAGTTGATCTAGTCTAGTCCTATGTGGATCTATCTTTGAGCAATCTCTAGATGAAATCATTGGCATGTTAATCCTACATGATCAAGTTAACTATGATAGGTGGCTCGTGAAGTCACAAAGTCCTTTTCCCATATATTTCCATTTACTAGCTTCTAAATCACCAACCTAATCCAAAACCAATCTTATGTTTTGACCAACACACCTTTCATCAATGGATTTGTAGCCATTTGTTCAATGTTGTGATGCTCCAAGCTAAATTATATCAATCACACCACTTCTTTAACTAAGTAGTATCAAATGTTGATATGCTTCATCCTCATATTGTACTAATGATTTATTATGAGTCAATTGAATTATGGTGATCAAAACAAAGTGTTGTCAAATTTATGACAACCAAATCCAACCCCTTGAGTAATTGATGTGTCCATGGCGCTTCCTTGCATGCTTGTGTCACAGCCATGAACTTTTCCTTTCTCGGAGAAGAAAACTAACGATGCTTGATATATTTGGAGGTTTACATAGCTCGCAAGATGAGGGATTCATATGCTCAATGCCCAATATGTTGAAGGTTCTTGGTGCTAAAACATGTTTTCTTTTATGTTTATCAAATTTGATGCAAATTTTCCTAGGATAGGCGACCAAAGCAACTTCAAGCTATAGTCTGTCATGTAAGTAACTCTTTGTTGGTCACTATAATTTCCTATTAATTTGAAGTTAATAAATAGAGTGCTCAATATAAATGATCAACCCAGGGAAGTCTAATTATTTCAAAGGTAATCAAGCAAAATATATGCGTAACATTTCTGTAACTGATGAATCAATTAGAAGTTACCCAAACTATCTAAGTGATAAGTTTATGCTATGCTTACTTCTCAATCCAACTCCAATTACTAATTTAGTTATTCAATATTAACAAGGTTACAATCCTTCTACAATATCGGTTCTGGAATTAACTGCTTCAAGAATAAATTAATAAACTTGATTTTGCATGAAGTTAAATCCTAAATCAACATTATAAAAGAGATTCAATCCGAAATTGCAATATTCAACCATGAAGGAGATCAATCTTCTTCTATACTTCTTACCAGTTCAACCATTCATGAAAGGAATGAAGCACGCAATGATTTACAGTAGCAGAGCACAACTGTCTCAGTATAATAAATAACATGCTTGCAATAAGAAACCACGCATTACTCAGTTGATTGTTTCGGCAATCAGGAAAAATCCATAAATGGGAAATCCTATTCTAATTACTCACACTATTTCAGCAAAGAAAAATCGAAAAATTAAGAAATCCTACACTTAGTATTTAACTGTTTTAGCAATGAAATCTAACTAGCAAATACACACCAAACAAAATAAAAGAATTAAACAACTAACTAGTTCAGAAAATCTATGAGAAGGAGAGCCATGGCCTTCCAACAAACAATGAATTAGGAAAACACTTCCTCTTTCATTAATGGATAATTTCAATTACAAAAACTCCCCACTCCTGTTACAATTCTTCTCAGAAAAATAAGCCTAACCTTTTGAACCCTCTCGTCTTTCTATGTATACTAGATAAGAAAATTCAGGTCCTCTTAATTCAGGAAGACATGAAGATCGAAGATCCTCAGGCTGCCGAATCAACAAGTTGAAATAAGAAACAGTTGTATTCATAATTACAATTGGGTCAAAATCCGTTTCATAAGCGTTAATGCTCTTTACAGTCCAACTGATCCGATACCAAATGAGTCTCAATAGGCGACATGGATAGATGCTCAATCTGTTCCTGTAACAAGCCGAACCAGAGCCCAGAAAAGTGTGATTGATAGACACATACTTCTTTGTATACCTGTCTCGGCAAGTTGATGCACCTGAACTTTATTACTTCCATCAATCCTTCACAAGTCAACACGATTAGGAATAAAACCCATAATCACAAGTAATCTTTAAGCATTATATACAACAAAGCAATAATGAATTATACATGTTTGAATCCATGCTTTTCCTTAGAAAGATAATGAATTTGGTTACAATAATAGGGAAAAACAGTGTAAAGGATCTCAATGAAAGTGAACACAAAGGGGCATTTCTAGCACCCAACACTCTCATGATATAGTCCAATTTAGCTCATTGTAATATATATTTTGTAAATGTGGTCTCATATTTAGTTTTGTAAATGGTTCTATCCTCAACAAGTAAAGGTTATGGATAACATATTATGAGTGTGTGATGTCTTAAACTACATTAATGTTGATGTTTCTCTTACAAATGTGCAATATTTTTTACATGACCATTCACATTGCAAACAATTCACTGTGATTCATCTTGAGCCATTCTTAAAAATCATTTTTCTTAGATATTTTTGCATACTCTCCTTAAATTGACTTAAAAACGTTTGATTGTAACCATCATCATTTGTTTTTAATTGTTGTTCTCTATTGTGGGATTCTTCATGTCTAGGGGTTGAGTACTAAGGCCCCACTTAGCATCTTGGTTCAATCTTATGACAAACCATTCTTGTTAAATTTCTAGTCAATTCTTCTTAAAACTTTATTTAAAGATTCATGAATCTATTATCATACTATTCTTGCCTCCATTTTCTATTTACTTTTTTTATATGTTTCCTAGTGTTATACAAAAATGTGGAAAGAAATCAACTCCTTTTGCATTCCAAATGATTTCACAAATAAAACAATGCATTTTGAAGACTTCATGGTCATAAAAAAAGAGTTATAGCCATTTTAGTCTCATAGGTTGTTGTCATTTTTCTAAAAATGTCTATGCTTAGACATTCAACTTTCTTTTGTTCTTGATTTTCAGAGTGTTTGGTTCAAAATTTACAACTCCATTTTTTTTTACTTCAACTTCACCTAAAAGTCTCTAGAAATATTTGTCAAAACATTCGTTCACAATAGCTATCAACAAATTTCTTGAGATGGATTGTGTATCATCTTCAAAGTATCTGATAACTCCATTCCAATTAATGTTGGTTGAACATATACTTCCTCATCTTTTTGAACTCTATTACTTCCCAATCCAAAAAGGAGTGACTTGAAATGTATAAGGTGGATTAATTACGACATCCATCTCATTAAGTAATAATCGACTATTGATATAAAGTCAATTTTATGGGAATTGTTGGAACTTTAAAGTGGGAAATCTCTAATATTTCATGTGTCTTAACTCATGAACCACAAAACCTTTCCAAATTTATCAATGGTGGTTTGTTGGGGAAAGTAAGTAGCTAATATGGCAGCCAACAATGTTCAAGTCCTACCATGTGACATGCTAGTGCTTGTGCTCATGCTTTTTCTATTGAAATATTGTAACTTCTAAGAATATTATATTTGTATTATTCCGAAGATGTTTCATTCCTCCGATCGGACTTTATTATGTCTCTGAAGATGTTTATTCCTCCAATGGATTATGGTAACTAGGGTTATTAGATCTCCCATATGGGGCCGGCCCTGAGTTAATTTATTAGGGGTTATTAGACTCTCTTAGAAGAGGTCGGCCCCATAAGGTAAAAAGTCAGTCAGGAAACAAGTATAAGTAGAGGAGGTTGTTCCTCACTTATCTCACTCTTCCATCACTCGGAAAGTAGTGCACAAGTGAGAGAGAGGTCTGCATAGGAGGTAGAGAAGGAGCTCTAGTCTTGGACTACATCTTGTATTTGGTTGATCATCTTATTGAGGAAAGATTTGTTGGGTTTTCTACCCCATGAGGGTTTCCCAGAGTAAAATATCTATCTATCTTGTGATTGTGTTTCTTTCAGTGATCTTGCTAGTCAAATTAGTATAAACTTAACATGGTATTAGAGCTATCATGAATAGGACATCTTTCACAAGGTGAAAATCTCTCTCTCTCTCTCCTCCGGTGAAAATTAGGGTTTCTGCAAAAGTTGGTATTTTTGGATTCTGATTGCATGGCTGGATAGCCCTCCTCAAAATCGAAGTTTTGAGCCTTGGATCGAGGTTTTTGGTTGGGTAGAACTCTGGGAAAGTCAAACCCTAGTTTGACCAAAAGTGCAGAAAACCAGAAAAGCTGTGCACTTATGCACCAGAAAACCAAAAATTCCATTGCATATCCGAAAGGTGAAAAGTTGAAGTTTCCAGAAGCATAACACACCAGAACTTTCAATCAAGCACATCTCCTGGTAAGTGTTATTCTATCTCTTGAGAAACTTCAATCTCTTTGACCCCTGGAGAAGATGGCTCCAAGCACTAAGCTTGAATACAAGCTAGAGGGTATAGAAAATTTTCGGGCATGGAAATACAGAATTGGCCTCATTCTTGAAGAGAATGATCTTGCCCAGTATATCAATGATGAGATTGAAGAACCCGGAGAAGATGAAGCCAAAGAGAAGTATAGGAAGGATTTGATTAGGGAAAAGAGAATTATTGCTGATTCTATTAAAGATCACTTGATTCCCCAAGTGGCATCCAAGAAGACTCCAAAGGAAATGTATGATACCCTTTCCAAAATGTATGAGGAAAGAACATCAATATGAAGATGAATCTGAGAGCTCAATTGAAGAGCACAAAGATAAGGAGAATCTGTTCAAGACTATTTCTCAAGGATCTCCTAGTTCAAGGAACAACTAGATGCTATTGGAGATACCCTTGATGAAGATGAACTAGTCATGACTGCTCTAAATGGTCTCACTAGACCATGGGAGTCATTTATCCAAACCATGTGTGCCAGAAAGGAGAGCATGAAGTTTGATGTGCTATGGGAAGATTGCATCCAAGAAGAAGCTAGGGTTTCCAACAGAGAAGCCCTGCTCAAAGAAGATGACCAAGCCTTGGCTACACACACCAAAAGAAGAAGGAATCAATCCTACTTCAAGAAGGATAGTCACAAGGAGTCTCAATATCCACAAAGATTTCAGAAGAAAGGAAAAAGAAAACACTCTTCTTTCCAATGTTTCAATTGCCACAAAATAGGACACATTGATAGACATTGTCCTTCAAAGAAGAAGAAAGATCTTCACCATAGAAGACATCAAGCACATCTTGCAGAAGATGATAGTGAAGAAGAAGAAGAAGATGAAAGGCCCTTCTTCAAGATAAGATCTAGAAGAAAGAAGAAGAAGATGCAGAAGAGTATGTTCTATTCACTTCACTCTCTAGATCTATAACACCTGGAGAAGATACATGGCCTATTGATAGTGGTGCTTCAAAGCACATGACTAGACAAAAGAAAACTCTTTCAAAACTGGAAGAGAAGACCTCCCCACAGCATTGGATAAGAAAGGTTATAGAGTTGCATTCATTGATGGACAAGTATTAATGTGGTCCAAAGGTAAATCTAGTAAGGATGCAATTGTCATTGGTGAAGAGAAAGGAGGTATGTACAAGCTCAAGGGCCATCCAGAAGCTTCCCTTGTACATGAATCCACTAGCCCAAATGACCTATGGTATAGGAGGCTTGCTCATATTAATTACAAGGCACTACCTCATGTAAGCAAGGTAGTTATATGTCTGCCAGACTTAAAGATTGATCATGATGGCACATGCAAAGGTTGTGCAAAAGGGAAGAATATCAAGAACCCATTTCCAAAGAGTGAAACAAAGACTAAGAGTACCTTGGAGTTAATTCATTCTGATGTATGTGGACCAATTCCCTCCACATCCTTGAGTGGATATGAATACTATCTCACATTTACTGATGACTATTCAAGGAAGAATTGGATATACTTTCTAAAAGAAAAGAATGAAGTCTTTGGAAAGTTCAAGGAGTTCAAAGCCTTGATAGAGAATCATTCAGAAAAGAAAATCAAAATACTCAGGACAGATATTGACAGAGAATATACTTCAAAATACTTTGAAGATTTCTGTAAGGAAGCTGGTATCAAGAGGGAGCTAACCACTCCCTACAATCCCCAACAAAATGGTGTTGCGGAAAGAAAGAATAGAACCATCATGGAAGCTGTAAAGACAATGATACATGATGAAGACCTACCTATGTATCTATGGGATGAAGCAGCTAGGACAACAATCTATGTGCAAAATAGACTATCCCACAGTGCTCTTGATTTCAAGACTCCAGAAGAAATGTTCATAGGAAAGAAGCCTGAGGTAAGTCACCTCAAGATATTTGGATGTCTAGTGTATGTTCACATTCCAAAAGAAAAGAGGACCAAGTTAGATGCTTCTGGGAAGAAGGGAATATTTGTTGGATATTGTGAAGCATCCAAAGCATTCAGAATTTACATCCCGGGTTTTCATCATATGGAAATAAGTAGGGATGTGATATTTGATGAAAAAGCAGCTCTCAAGAGATCTAGGAAGTGCCAGTATGAAGAAGTATATGAAGAAGATGCACCTCCCAGAACTATAGAGGTTGTACCCATCCTTGAAGATGTAACACCTAAAGACCATGATATGATAGAACCACAAGAACACCCCCTTTCAAACATTTCAATGAAAAGAAAGCCAGCATGGGAAAGAGATATTATACTAGGAGCAGAAAAGTATGGAGCTCCTGAAGGCTCCACTAGAGTAAGCAAGAAACCAAAGCCATTCTCCAACTATATGGCTTTGATGTGTGATCTTGTAGATTAATAACATACTAGTTATGAAGAGGCAGTTCATAAGAAAGAATGGGTAGAGGCAATGACAGAGGAATACCATTCAATAATGAAGAATGATGTTTGGGATATAGTTCCCAAGCCAAAAGACAAAAGTGTGGTATCCTCCAAATGGATACACAAAATAAAGCATGCTACGGATGGTAGCATTGAAAAATATAAAGCAAGATTTGTGGCCAGAGGATTCTCTCAGAAAGAGGGAATTGACTATGAAGAAACATTTGCACCAGTTGCAAGGTACACTTCCATTAGAACCATCATGGCACTTGCATCCATGATGAAATGGGATTTACACCAGATGGATGTAAAGACAGCCTTCCTGAATGGTGTGATTGAGGAAGAAGTGTACATAGAACAACCACAAGGATTTGAGGTGGAAGATGGAAGAACCCATGTATGCAAATTGAAGAAGGCCTTGTATGGGTTGAAGCAAGCTCCCAGAGCTTGGTATGGAAGAATTGATAGTTTCTTGACAAACTTGGGCTTTACCAAAAGTAAAGTTGATCCTAATCTTTATCTCAAGGTTATGGATGATGAACTTGTCATATTGTTGCTATATGTGGATGATCTATTTCTGACTGGAAATGAGAAACAGATTATCGAGTGCAAGAAGAAGCTCTCATAAGAGTTTGAGATGAAAGATCTCGGATTGATGCACTACTTCCTAGGTCCGGAAGTATGGAAAGGACCAAATGGAATCTTTCTCAACCAAGGTAAGTATGCTGTGGGAATCTTGAAAAGATTTGATATGTTGGAATGCAAAGCCATGGACACTCCCATGAATTCCAACTTAAAGCTATTAGTTGATGACTCTTCAGAGTTATTGGATGTGACTCTGTACAAACAGATTATTGGGTCATTAATGTATTTGACGAATACCAGGCCAGACATATGTTTTGCGGTGAACACTCTGAGTCAGCATCTAGTGGAACCTAGATGAGTTCACCTAATTGCTGCAAAACATGTGATGAGGTACCTAAAAGGTACGATATATTTTGGTCTCTATTATCGTGGAGATCATGACTTCATATTATATGGCTACATAGATGCTGATTGGGCAGGAAGTGTATCAGACAGGAAGAGTACATCGGGTGGATGTTATTGTCTGGGATCTTCCTGTTAGGATATTTAGACACTTAGGAGTTAGTTAAGATCAACTTGTGTAATATATCCGTTAGGGATAGTGTGTTTCTTTAGTATGCATTAATATGCATTTGTATATACTTAATCCGACGGTCACGATATGTTTCCGACATAGAGTGATCCGACGGCTCAACTTCTCTTAGATCAAACCTAACCTTGATCCGTGGCTTAACACCCGATTGGTCCATGATCTCTATTTAAAGAGCATGGAGGGTCATTGTTTAGTTGATCGATTATGAGAAGCTCATTTGTAACTTTCTTTCTTTGCATAATAAATTGTCCCGTAGAAGCTATTTGGCCGGGGCCGTGGAGTGTTTCCCTCAAGAGGGTTTAAACCACGTCAAAACATCGGTGTGTTGATCTGTGATCTGTTTATGTGAAGTGGTTGCTCTTGGTGTTCGGTCCTTTGGTAGTACCCTGTGTACCCTCACATGGTATCAGAGCTTTTATGAAGTGCCGCTTCCGGTTATGATCTAGATCTTGAACTGTTGTTGCCGAAACTCGTAAGGGTTTCTAGTTCTGGTATTTCTGTGCATTTCTGGGCTGTGGGAGCTGTTCCATTGCGTCCGGAGCGTCATTTCCATTGGGAAATAGTTTTCGTTTGATCGAAAACGGTTCCCGGTTGCTCCAGAAACGCGTTTTTCATCAGATCTGAAGGTATAATGTTACAGTGACGCATTTTTTTATTTCGTTTTTGAAAAGAAAAAAATCTCATATTTCATTTTTGTTACTGTTAGTTTTTTTTGGTTCGGATTGTTGCTTTTCCGTCTGCGTATGCTCTTTGCCATGCACCTTGAGCGATCTCGGCAAATCAGAAACAGAAAGGAAAAGGGTTTTTCTCGGCTGCGTATGCTCTTTGCCGTGCACTTTGCGCGATCTCGGCAAATCAGAAACAGAGAGAAAACGTAGACTTTCCGGGCAAGCTAACAAGATCTAACTCCACAAGAGTGGAAAAGTTTTTTTGTTTCGTTTTGTGGTTTGGTTTGCAGGAAAAAGGGCAAGCACGCAAACCGAGCAAGAAGAGTTAAAAAAAAAAAAAAAAAAAAAAAAAAAAAAAAAAAAAAAAAAAAAAAAAAAAAAAAAAAAAAAAAAAAAAAAAAAAGCCCACTTCCTTATTTCCATATTTTACATACCTTTTAAACTAGCTCACATGGTCCAAAGTTGCTTTATTCCTTAATAGGTCTTGAGTTCAAGTCTTAGGAAGTTACTTTTAAAAGGAAAAGTGTATGCAATTTCTATTTTCAAGTTACTTTATTGTAAAAGTGCATCTCACTTAAATAATAAAAAATAAAAATACAAGTGAGTCACTTAAGCTTTTATTTATTGTTGCACTATTTAAAAGTAATATCATTGTAAAAGTGAAATCACTTATTTTACAAAAGTGATTCACTTAAAAGCAACTTTTTTTTTGTAAAGTGATTGTCAAAAGGTTCATCTTGGGAAGAGGGGGGTTCTTTTTTTTAGCTGGACATTCTCTAGCTGCCACGTCACTATTGGGGACATCTTCAACAGTTTCTTTGTTCAAGCATAACTTCATCATACAGAGTCAGTTTTCAGTGCCGTTTTTTTTGAAACCGCCTATTTTTTCGAGCTCTTCACATCCAGACTATTGGTTTCTGCTTTTACAGCCATTAATTTACAAATATGGCCGCCCATTGTGATATTCTACTTAACAGTTCCAACTATTTCTCATGGAAATCTCGTATGGAGGATGTTCTACGAAGTAGGGGACTTTTCAGAATTACAACAGGGAAAGAAAAAGAACCTACTGATGATGAAAAGAAAATAAAATGGGCAAATAGATGTGATGAAGCTCGTGGATTGATTGGGATGTCAATCTCTACTGATTTGCGATTCCACATATCTGGAATTGATGAACCTAATGCTGCTTGGGACAAGTTGGAAACTGTGTTTGGTAAACACAATGAAATTCGAGGTCACCAACTCGAAAATGAGTTGATTTCTTTAAATCCAAGTGACTTTTCATGCATTCAAGATTATTTATCTAAGTACAAAACTCTCAAGCTCTTATGTGCAGAATGTAAGATTGAGAGGGAAAACAAACAATGCATTTATCATATTCTTTCCAAACTTGGACCTGCATATTCTGTTTTTGTATCTACATTTTACTCCATGAAAGCGTCATTGAATGCAGCTAGCTATCAAGAGCCTAGTCTTGAATCCTTTTGTGATTCCTTGATTAGGGAACAAGATAAACTCATTCATCTTGGAATAATCAACAATGCAGATACATCTGGGAAAGCCTTATTGTCCCAACAGAAAGAAAAGTCCAAGCCTCCCAAGAAACAAAATTTTCGCAATAATAAGTCAAACAAGGGTCCAAAACCCTCTCAGTCAACTCCTTCTTTAAAAAATGACAAAGGATCCAAGCCAAAAGGCAAGAAGACTGAGCGTCATTGCAACTATTGCGGGAAAGATAATCATGATGAATCTAAGTGTTTCAAGAAGATGGCAGCCTTGGAAGCAGCAATGAAGAAGCACCACATCAGCCTAGATTCGCCATCAGAATCTACCTCTCATGGACATGCACTTTGTGCTTCTGGTTATTCTTATAATGCATCTTCTTCTTCTACTTCAAATGAATGGCTCATTGATTCTGGAGCATCTTATCATATGGCTAAGGATCAAGCCATCTTTTCTACTATGCATGAATGTAACACCAAACAAATATTTGTTGGTGATGATAGATCTCTAAGTGTTGTAGGAGCTGGAACAGTTCCAGTAGATAATGGTCATTTTAGTGATGTACTATGTGTTCCAAAAATTTCCTGCAATTTGTTATCAGTCTATCAGATCACTCATTCTGGTGAAGGTAAAACTGTGACCTTTACACCTCACCAAGTTGTAATCAAGGATTTTAAAGATCCTCAACAGGTCCTAGCTACCGGAATTGTTGATGATATTACCAGGTTGTACAAGTTTAACAACTTTGGGTCATCACCTTTCCCTTCAGTTTTTGTTGCTCATAGTGATAACTTGAGCAAACTTTGCAATGAGCGATTTGGTCACTTAAATTATCGCTCATTGCAACAACTATGTAAAGAAAATATGGTGACAGGTCTTCCGATGGTATCTTGCAGAGATGGTGTTTGCTCCGGTTGTGTACTCGGAAAACATCATCGGGACAGTTTTGACAAACGTGCCTCTTGGCACGCCTCGGTTCCCTTGGAGCTTGTGCATAGTGACTTGTGTGGTCCTCTTCCATCTGCTTCCTTTTCTGGTTTCAAATATTTCTTAACTTTCATTGATGATTACACCAGACGCACTTGGGTTTATTTCCTAAAACTTAAGAGCGAAGTATTTAACATGTTCTTGGCCTACAAGGCCCTTGTTGAAAAACAATCTGGTCATCAAATTATTAAGTTAAGATCTGACAATGGAGGAGAATATGTTAACAAACAGTTCACTACTTTTTGCACTGCACAAGGCATCCAACAACAGCACACTGTTCCATATACACCACAACAAAATGGTGTAGCTGAGCGGAAGAACCGCACTTTAAAAGAAATGGCTAATTGTATGATCCAATCTAAGGGACTAAGTCTTCAATTTTGGGCTGAAGCCATTAATTGTGCAAATTACATAGTTAATCGCACCCCCACAAAAGCATTACAAGGTATAACACCAGAAGAAGCATGGAGTAAAATTAAACCTGATGTAAGTCACTTTCGTGTGTTTGGTAGTGAAGCATGGGCTCACATTCCGGACGAAAAACGGAAAGCATTGCAGCCTAAAAGTGAAAAGTGCATATTTGTTGGATATTCTGAAGATGTAAAAGGTTATAGACTTCTTCAACCACCTTCTCATGCTATAATCATTAGAAGAGATGTTAAATTTGATGAAAATATCTTGGCCTGCGAGCCTAACTCGGCGAGTGTGCCATCTTTGGCCTGCGAGCCTGATTCGGCGTTTGTGCCTTCTTCTTCTTCTTCCAACTTCCTTGACAGGTTTCCAACTCCAGTTTCTGATGATGACAGTGAGGATGAAAATCCACCTCCGCCTGCTCATGTTCCTCCAGTTGCACCAGCACAAGTGCTTCCTCGATGGGTCCGTTCAACATGTGAAGCAGCTGGTGATCTTGCCGGTGATCCTAGAGATCAACGTCGAACACGTTCTCAGTTTCAGCGAGCCTCTTCTCTTTTGGCTCAAGTTTCCGAGAATCATGATCCAGAAACTTTTGCAGAAGCTTCAGGGAATCCAGATTGGGATGCAGCCATGGATGAAGAATATCGTTCCTTAATGGCGAACGATACTTGGGATCTTGTACCTCTTCCAAAAGGAAGAAAACTTGTCAGATGTAAATGGGTCTACAGAACTAAGTATGCATCAGATGGAAGTGTTGAAAGACTTAAGGCAAGGTTAGTTGCCAAAGGTTTTTCCCAAGTTGAAGGGATTGACTACAATGAAACCTTTGCTCCCGTCGCCAAAATGAACTCCATCCGCCTTGTTCTTTCCCTTGCAGCCTTACACAACTGGGAAGTCTATCAAATGGATGTCAAGTCTGCCTTCTTACATGGTGATTTACAGGAGGAAATTTACATGGAACAACCTCCTGGCTATGTTCAGAATAACTCTAGCCTTGTCTGTCGCCTTAAGAAATCCTTATATGGCCTTAAGCAAGCTCCTAGAGCTTGGTATGCCAAAATGGATAACTTTCTCCTTGACACTGGTTTTTCTAGATGCCATTCTGACCCCAATGTCTATACCAAGAAAGTAGGAAACCATCTCCTCATACTTGTTCTATATGTTGATGACCTTATTCTTACTGGTAGTGACCCTAATCTTATAACCCATGTGAAATCCAGTCTTAAACAAACTTTTGAAATGTCAGACTTAGGACATTTGCATTATTTTCTTGGCCTCCAAGTTCTGCAAACCAAAGAAGGAATCTTTCTTTCTCAGTCTAAGTATGCTTGTGACCTTCTTCGTCGCTTTCACATGGAAGATTGTACACCAGCCCCTTCTCCCTTCCAGTCTGGAGTCAAACTTTCTGCCACTTGTACTTCACCTGAAGTAGATGCCACACTGTATCGTCAGCTTGTTGGTTGTCTTTTATACTTGACTCATTCCCGTCCTGACCTTTCCTTTGCCGTTGGTCGAGTTGCCCGTTATATGCAGACACCTCATGAAAGTCACTGGAAAGCAGCTAAAAGAATACTTCGATATATTCGAGGTACAGTTCAGTTTGGGATTCATTACAGTACAGGGGGGAAACCTTTATTGGTTGGTTTCACTGATTCAGATTGGGCCGGCGATCCTGATGATCGAAAGTCTACTGCAGGTTATGTTTTCAGTCTGGGATCTGGACCTATTACTTGGGCTTGTAAGAAACAACAAGCTCTTGCTCTTTCTTCAGCAGAGGCAGAATATCGAGCAGCAGTTAATGCCAGTCAGGAAGCTTTATGGCTTCGACAGATCCTTTCAGAGTTTGGATTCGAGCAGCAGCAGCCTACTCCACTTTGGTGCGACAATCAAAGTGCCATCAAGCTTGCCAAAGATCCAGTTCTACATCAACGCAGCAAACACATTGAGCTACATATGCACTTCATCAGAAATCTTGTTCATGATCGTGTTCTCGAAGTGCTCTTTTGCCCTACAGATGATCAAGTTGCAGACATCTTCACCAAGTCTCTTACAGAAGAGAAGTTTTCTAAACTTCGATCTATGTTAGGAGTTCAGGAACTTGTCATTAAGGGGGGATAGGCTCTAATGCCTCCTTCCTTCTCCTAATAGTGTCACTTTTGTAAATCCTTCAATCCTATCCCAAGTTGTTCTTAAGGGGGGATGTTAGGATATTTAGACACTTAGGAGTTAGTTAAGATCAACTTGTGTAATATATCCGTTAGGGATAGTGTGTTTCTTTAGTATGCATTAATATGCATTTGTATATACTTAATCCGACGGTCACGATATGTTTCCGACATAGAGTGATCCGACGGCTCAACTTCTCTTAGATCAAACCTAACCTTGATCCGTGGCTTAACACCCGATTGGTCCATGATCTCTATTTAAAGAGCATGGAGGGTCATTGTTTAGTTGATCGATTATGAGAAGCTCATTTGTAACTTTCTTTCTTTGCATAATAAATTGTCCCGTAGAAGCTATTTGGCCGGGGCCGTGGAGTGTTTCCCTCAAGAGGGTTTAAACCACGTCAAAACATCGGTGTGTTGATCTGTGATCTGTTTATGTGAAGTGGTTGCTCTTGGTGTTCGGTCCTTTGGTAGTACCCTGTGTACCCTCACACTTCCATGATCTCGTGGTTTAGTAGAAAGCAGTCAAGTGTGGCTCTCAGCACAGCTAGAGCAGAATATATAGCTGCCTGCTCTACTAGTTGCGAAGCGGTATGGCTTCGGAAGTTATTATCAGGATTGTTTGACTTAGAGATGGACCCCACTGTGATTCTATGTGACAACCAGAGTTGTATCAAGATGACAGAGAATCCAGTGTTCCATGATAAGTCAAATCACATAGAGATCCAATATTTTTATATACGGGATATGGTGTAGAAAGGATTTATCAAGCTCGAGTATGTAGGCACTGATGAACAAGTTGCCGATTTATTAACCAAACCTCTGTCTCGAGTAAAGTTTGAGTATTTCCGAGACAAGCTTGGTGTAGTTCAGATGGACTTCCTCGAAAGGGGGAGTGATATGGTCGATGATAATATTTGGATACTGGTATCGATGTGGATACATGTATCGATGATTAGATTTCCTATATTGATGGTAAGGTCAATGTTAAGGATACCTATGTGTACTTGTATTGGTGTGGATACTTGTATTTGATGATGTATACTTGTATTGGTGTGGATACTTGTATTTGATGATGTATACTTGTATTGGTGTGGATACTTGTATTTGATAATGTATACTTGTATTGGTGTTGATACTTGTATTTGATATGGATACTTGTATTGGTGCGGATACTTGTATTGATGATATGGATACTTGTATTGGTGTGGATATTTGTATTGATGATATTGAGGCTACCTATTCCAACGATGAGGTTGATGATGAGGTTTCCTGTTTCGACGATGAGGTAGATGAAATGGTCCTTAGACTTTGTCTAAGTGGACAATAAGAGGATTGTATCATCCATGGAATTCAGTCCTAAAGTGATCCATAGACAGATGTCTCCGAGAGTGAGGGAATTGTATCATCCTTGGACTTTAGTCCTAAAGTGATCCGCAGATAGATGTCTCCGAGAGTGAGGGGATTGTATCATCCTTGGACTTCAGTCCTAAAGTGATTCACAGACAAATGTCTCCGAGAGTGAGGGGATTGTATAATCCTTGGACTTCAGTCCTAAAGTGAGCCGCAGACAAATGTCTCCGAGAGTGAGGGGATTGTATCATACTTGGACTTCAGTCCTAAAGTGAGCCACAAACAGATGTCTCCTTGGGTGAGGGGATTGTATCATCCCCGAACTTCAATCCCTGAATTGATCTGTAGACATATGTCTCCGAGAAGTGGTCCTTAGACTTTGTCTAAGTTGATTAGTGGACTGCATCATCCCTAGACATGATATGGTGTCTTAAATAGATCATGTGTGTTGCAGGGTATGCTGCTATTGTGCTATTTATCGAGAGGATCTAGTTGATGACAATGATGCAAATTGTGTGATGATGATGATGTAGATTGTGTGGTGACAATGTTGTGATCATGATGATCTAGATGACGATGCTGTGGTCGTGATGGTCTAGATGACGATGCTACTGATTGTGATGACGATGCTGTTGATCATGAGGATCTAGATGATGATATTGATCGGTAGATCCAGACGATGAGGCTGTTGATCAAGAGATCCAGATGATGATGCTGTAACTGATCGAGTGCCGCAGAAGATGAAGACTCAATATTGATGATGCTGATGTTCCAGTATTGATTATGTTCCAGTAACTGTCTGAGCTACTGATGATGATGTATAAAGAAAGATTCCAATGATTTATAGATGTATCATGTATCATGTAGTCGATGACTCCTTGCTCCTGTAGATGTTGTTATAACATCCTTCTCGTTAAGGGGGAGTGTTGAAATATTGTAACTTCTAAGAATATTATATTTGCATTATTCTGGAGATGTTTCATTCCTCCGATGGGACTTTATTATGTATCTAGAGATGTTTATTCCTATGATGGATTATGGTAACTAGGGTTATTAGATATCCCATATGGGGGTCGGCCCTGAGTTAATTTATTAGGGGTTATTAGACTCTCTTAGGAGAGGTCGGCCCCATAGGGTAAAAAGTCAGTCAGGAAACAAGTATAAGTAGAGGAGGTTGTTCCTCACTTATCTCACACTTCCATCACTTGGAAAGTAGCGCACAAGTGAGAGAGAGGTCTGCATAGGAGGTGGAGAAGGAGCTCTAGTCTTGGACTACATCTTGTATTTGGTTGATCATCTTATTGAGGAAAGCTTTGTTGGGTTTTCTACCCCATGAGGGTTTCCCAAGGTAAAATCTCTGTCTATCTTGTGATTGTGTTTCTTTCAATGATCTTGCTAGTCAAATTAGTATAAACTTAACATTTTCATACGCACCAACACATACAGAATGTTGGGTCCAAGTGAAAATCCTAGGAAGCTTTAGCAGATATATACCCCTAATTTATGGTTTCTTAATTAGTCAAAGGAAACCGAATTGAATGGTGCTAATGGTTCCCCCATAATGCTAAATATGGGTGTATTAGCCTCATTGTGATAAACATAAAAAAAGGATGTTAGTTCATAGAAGAAATACAAAACAAAATACCTTTTTGTGCAATCAAACCTCTTTAATCAATTATGTGTCTATGGAATTCAATTCTTCATGTTCTCAAAGGATTATTAGCACACTTTCATCTTCAACATTTTCTATGAAGTGGTTCATCAATATTGATAGGTAATCTCTAGACGTGCCCCTTGAAGAGTGCAACTAGGGTTGTGAAAAGAGAAGAAGCACCTCATCTAAGGAAAGACTTGGTGATAAGCTTATGGGAATCATTTATTTGTTTTCCTTACTTTGAAAAGTACAATATGAATTCAATAATATCATAAATACCAATGAGCTATTTCCATCAAAGTAAGCTGTGTTAGATAATGTTGAATACAAATATTTTTGGCATTTGACTCCAAGAAAATTTGTTTTGGTATGCAACAATTATAGCCCGAAAGAGATCTACAAACTAGTTGGTTGCAACCAATCTGCTCCATGATTTCCTACAAAAATGATAGTTATGATTGTTCTGGTGATTTTTCTCATTGAATGACTATAAAGACATCAACAATATTGTCACATTCCGCTTTCTTATTTCATAGGTTTCTAGAATCATTTCAAGGTTGTTTCAACAATTTTTCAAATTCATTATGTTTCCATGGGAAGACATAAAAAATGCATTTTTTACTATTGATTAAATTTATTTAACATTACCCTATCCAAAGCCTATCACAATTGTCCTTACCAATGGTATTATCTGAAAGATAACAACGAGTGTCATTTTATTCATCCTAAGACATATTCTAATTAATTTCAAACCCACATGTTGTAGTGTCGTTCTCTTGTGTTGTATAATGGTCAAACCAACTTGCACAAAGCCTTAACAATCATATAGATAATAAATAAAGAAATAACAAGAAGAAAAACAATATACAAGATTTAGTACACATCAATAAGTGGAGATGCACTTGACTACCTTGAAAGTAATTGCACAACAATGTGGAAATAACAAGGAAGACTCACTCTATAGTACTATGGTTTTCAAATGTTGTTTACAAAATCACTGAAAAAGCTTTGTGGAAATAATGGAGGAACCATCAATGCTGAGAAGATGAGAGGAACCATCAATCCTAACAGAAAACTTATAATTGCAGAAGTAGACTCAACGGAAAGAAGTTGGAAAGCCTACAAGTAATTATGGGTTAACTACGTGATGATATTTTAACCTAAGTTAGAAGGAAGATGTATCAAAAATATTGAAATGGACACCATATCCTTCTTGTAGGCCAACAATTCCATACACAAAGGATTATAGGATGGCTTGGGGCCCACACATAATCCATGAGTTCTAGAGGAAAATGTTATGGATTCAAACTCTATATTTTGACCTTGGACTATGTCTAAAGTCATGATAACCATCCTCAATGTGCGAAACTCAAAATGGCCATCATATCCTGATCACATGACAACGATTCCCTTTGCAGGACCTTTGTGGTGTCCAAGGGACACAAGTATGTCTCATGAGCCACATAGACAAATATTATGGTGTAATACCCTATAGTTTGTTATTGAACCAAGTCAAGGGCACCAAGAACCATGTCTAATGTTCTAAACTTCAAAATGAGCACCATATCCCATTTCCGGGGCAAATATTCCCTATGGAGGGCCAATATGGTTTTTTGGGACCACACACATGGACCAAGAGCTCCATAGTAAAATGATATAGCGTAAGGTCCTATATTTTTCATTATACCATGGAATGGTCGTCAAGATCCATCCCTAGTGTGTCCCTCCTCAACGTGGTGGCCGTATGTCACATGTATGCTAAGGATTCCCTACATAGGCCCTATGCAATGATGAAAGTTACTATGCAAAGAACATGAGCCCCATAGACACATGCTCTATCCTAACAACATGGTTTTTGGTATCAAACCATGGATTAGTGACCAAAAATCATCCATGATGTGACAAACCTAAAAATGGACACCATATCCCTATCATAGGGAAAATATGGGCTAGGGCCTCATGGATGGCATATGTAGAACTCGAAAGCTACATGTTATTGACTAAAACTCTGGATCTTCACCTTGGAACATGTCTTGGGTCATGGGAACCATCCTTTGTGTACTAAACCTTCAAATTTGACACCACATATTACTCACATGCCAGATATTTCCTATGCATGGCCTATGTTATGGATTAAGGCCCCAAACATGGCATGTAAGGCTTAGAGATAGATTCCATGGACTTAGAACCGAGGTTTTTGCACCAAAATATGCCCTTATCCTCAAGAAACATATCATATCTTTCATACCTTGAAATCACCACCATATCAAATTTGGAGGGAAAAGATAATGTATTATGGGCATGTGTGATGCCCCGAGTGATGAAACATGGCATCTGAGCCTCATAGAAATATATGTTATGGTTTAGTGCCTTTCCTCTTATCCCTAGGACATGGAATGGGCATTGAGAACCATCCTTGGAATGGTAATTCTCAAAATCATGGTCATATCTCACTCATATGCTAAATATTTCCTATGTAGGGCATGTATGGTTGTTCAGGGCACTACACATGACCCATGAGACCCAAAGGAAACTATATGAACTTAGGCCCTAGAAGTTAATGCCAAACCATGGCCTGGTTGTAAAAAATTATTCATGGTGTTATACATCCTAAAATGGTCGCTATATCCCACTCACAAGCTAAAAATTCCCTCTCTATGGCCTATGTGATAGACTCGGGCCCCACACAGAATTAGGGATCATTTATGGGTAATTATGGGTAAATGAAGTGTAATTAAGGGTTAATTAGTGCTAATTTATGGGTAATTTATGGTCAATTATGGGTAATTAAGGGTCATTTAGGGGTAATTATTAGATAATTATTAGATAATGAGATGTGGTAATTGGGGGTAACTTATGGGGTAATTAGGGGTTAATTAGTGGTAATTAGGGGTCAATTATGGGTTAAATAGGGGCAATTAATGGTAATTATGGGTCATTTATGGGTAAGTATGGGCCATTTAATCCATCTAAGGGCTTAGATAAACTAGTGGTTTCCCATGGTGTTGGGAATTCAGTCAAGTTCATGGCAACATGTGCCCATTTCAAATCCCTATGTGTGAGGCACACTAGTCTACATCGATGGGTTTACTAGGGAATATGCCATCTATAAATGTTTGGAAGCATCCCTTAAGTTTCTCCATGAGATTTTCCTTGGAAAAATGTAGGGGTAATTTAGAGGTTATCAAGGGTTAATTAGTGGTAAGCATGGATTATTTAGGGGTAATTAGTGGTCAAGTAGGGGTTATTTAGGTGCAATTAGTGGTTAATTGGGGGTAATTAGGGGTAAATTTTGAGGTCAATTAGGGGTCAATTATAGAGTAATTAGTGGTAAATTTCAATAATCTTTGAACGAATGGATATTGAGAACATACTTGAAAAATATATTTAGCAACGGTCCTTCTAAACACCCCCGCCCAAAAAAAAAGTCGTGAGAATTGAAATTTTGGTAGAAATCTTTAAAACACCACCTCCAAAAGTAAAATTGTCTTGACTTTTAAAGGGGGGTTTTAGAAAATTGACTTAAAACATATATTTAGGGGAGGTCTTTTTAACCCCCCCCCTAAATGTCATGGGAATTTAACACTTAGAGGTGGGTTTTTACAAATTGTCACCAAAAGTTCAATTCTCATGAATTTTGGAGGTTTTTTTTAACCGACTTGAAAAATATCTTTAGCTGGGGTCCTTAAACCCCCCCCCAAAAAAACAAAAGTCATGAGAATTGATATTTTGGGAGCGATTATAAAACAATTGTCCCAAAAAGTCTAATTCTCATGACTATTTTTTTTTTTTTTTGGGGGGGGGGGGGGGGTTCTAACCGCCCCCCCTAAAAAAAAACATCTTGAGAATTCGAAGTTTGGGGATGGTTTTTAAAAAACCAGCCCGAAAGGTCCAATTCTTAGCACTTTTTTGGGGGGCAGTGTTAAGAACTGCACGCAAAGACCTAAAAAATGTTTAGAAGGGGGGTTAGCGAAAATTACTCAAGCCAAACTTGCCCCCAAAAGGGTGATTTGCTGTCATGTGAGCCTCTTCCAATGGAATCAATTCCGATATACCATTAGACTTCACTCCGTCGGGATTTTGTCCATGCACTTTTGGTTTTTTATCCAATGGCTATCTTGTGATTAGGCTTCTCCTGATGTTTCCTTTCCAATCCTTCGCATTGAACATCTAATATTAGGTCTAAAATTCCATCAGACGACTATGATTTCTCTCACACTAAGCATTTATATATATATGCTCCTACATCATTACATGGGGTAGGTTTTTCTTTCAGTGCATCGTGATTCTTTTAAAACAAGAGAAGACTCATACAGACTCATAGTCTTCTAACTGCACCACTTCTTGAGAAGACTTAACTTCTCTAAAAATAATATTTATGCTATACAAAAATTCTACATCTATAAAATCCCAAAACTTATACCCTTTCACACTAGTTCCATATCCAAATTTCCAATGAAGATACATTTCACTGCGTTGTTATCCAACTTTGACTCCTTCTCGTTACGCACATGATCATATGCTTCACAACATAACACACAAGGATTTTGAAGCGAGGGCTACTTGCTTGTCCATACCTGCATGTGGGTCTTATCAACAAGAGTTGACTTAGGATACCTATCAATCAACTAACATGCAAGAAAAATCACTTTTGTCCAAAACTTCTTCTAAGCTATCTCCACTAACAACACTCCTAGCTCTCTCCATCAACGATCTATTCATATATTCTAATTAGGGGTATATGGAGCAAGGTAATTTTTAAGGGCTAAATTTCGCCAATTGGCTATTTTTTGGGGTTTTTTTTGAAAAATAAATTCGCTATTTGGTCATTTTTAGTCTCTAATATCACCAATATTTACAGAAAAATATGTTTTTTTATCATAATATTCGCCAAAATTTACACATTTCAGTAGTAAATTGTATGTTCCATATTTAATATTTTCCTACCTATCTATATACATGTTTTTTTCAATCCAAAATAATCGCCTATGATACTATACTTAAGTATAATATTAGAATCCTTAAAAAATACCATAATATGGAGTTGGTCTTATGTTTTTCAATTCCATTCTCCTCAGAAAACTTACCAAACTCTAGAAATCAAAGATCATCGTTGTTATCAGCGTTGAACACCTTAATCTTCATACCAGTTTAATTCTCCAATAGATATTTAAACTCAGTAAACTGAGTAAAGGAATCATATTTAGTTATGAGATAATATACCCATGCCCTTCTAGAATAAGCATCAAGGAATGACTATAATATGAAAGATTAGAAATTGAAGGAATTTTAATAGGACAAAATACATCATAATGAATTAAGTCCAATAAAAAAGAAGATTTGTGAGAGATGGAATACAATTGAATATGGTTTTGTTTTCCATATATGTAGTGCTCTCAAAAATCGAATTCAACAGTGCAATCATTCAAGCCATCAACAAGTTTTTTTCTTTTTCAAGGCCCGTAGGCCATTTTCACCTATATGGGACAATCTATAGTGCCATAGCATTGTCTTCTCTACATGTAACTTTTATTTTCAACTAAGAACTTATTTAGTTACCTAGAAAACATGGCCATTAGAAATATAAGTAGATTCTAGTTGTGAAAGTGTAGATTCTATAGATCTCTTTACTGTAGAAATTGAAAATCTATTACACTGAATGGTGCCCACATTAGATTGGAATAGAGTGCCCACAAGAACACCCTTAATAAGTGTTATATCTCCTTGGACCAAATTACACCCTTTGTTTAATAAAATAACTTGAACACTTACATCACCACTAAGTTTGCTTATTGATAGTATGCTCTATGCCAAACCTGTAATGTGAAAAACTTCACTGGCCCCTTCACACTATCATTAGGAAATTAATCGAGATTGTTGGCAAGGCCACCTCTGCTAAGAGAAAATTCATCAATAAGGTATACAAACCCACCATCATATTTTGCATACTTTGAAAACTAGTTCCAGTGGGATGTCATATGGAAGGAACTCTAGAGTCTACCAACAAGGCACTATGTCATGTATGTGTTGCGAAGTTGCAACAAAGGCATCTCCACCATCCTCTGGAGATGATTTTTCAGACTCACCATCAAAAATATTATTTTCCATCTTATTTTTCTTTTTATCTTCCTTGCAATCTCTTCTAAAATGTTTGACCTTGTTGTAGTCATTGAGGGTTCACTAAGTAGGCAATATTATAGCACGTGAGTTGATATTGGGGGATTTAATACTAAAAAATAAAAGTAAAATATATATATATAAGGGTCAAGGTTTTTCTTTTAATAAATTAAAAACATATAAATATTAAGGGGGTTTATAATTATGTATCTATATGGATGATTAGGGTCACACTAGGGTATTGAGGCATTTGAAGTGAGATTAGCGTTTGAAT
The DNA here is from genome assembly GCA_027924585.1 of Larix kaempferi. Classification (NCBI taxonomy): domain Eukaryota; kingdom Viridiplantae; phylum Streptophyta; class Pinopsida; order Pinales; family Pinaceae; genus Larix; species Larix kaempferi. Next base: position 7,268,033 of record BSBM01000963.1, on the reverse strand, counting down.
AAGTATGATATTTGTTTGAATGTGGTGTCAATCTAATTGTGATTGGAGTTAGAGTGCTGTTTGAATAGGTATGATTGGTGAGTAAATGTGGTGTGACATGTGTTTAGGGGGTTGTTCCCCATCTTGAAATATTTTATCACTAAGATTTCGTGTTTCTTTTTTTTGTAAGTAAGTACTCATGGGGATACAAACTTGTGACCTTCCATTTACAACTTCTCAACTCAATTACTCATTACCAATTTCTCTACTCCAATGGGCACTAAGATTTCATATTTCACCATCCAAGCTTTCTAGGAATATAACAATTGTGCCATGTCACCATGCTAAAGGTATAAATCAAAAAGGGTATTAAAAATGTCATAGAAAAATGAATACCTATACTAGTGAAAACCATTTTTATTATTTTAATTAGAAATGTGTATTGGGAGGGGGTTTCAAAAATAAATTTGAAGGCATTTTCTAATATTTAGTAAAATTAGAGGTATTATTTAATATCATGTCATAGCTTCACATAATCAACTGCCCTAGGCTTTAGTTCTAACATTTTTCCTTAAACTTTTTAGTAAACTTAAATGTCCCACAAGATTTTCATATGTCATTTTTCATTTTCTTCCCTTTCTCCTTCAACCTTCCATGTATTGCCATGTCCTCTTTGGTGGATCCAAAAGCTTTATGCATCACATTCTCTGAGAGTAAAGCCAGTTTGTTGGTTGGGAGGGAGGGTACTCTTGCTTGTACACACATGGTAGAGAAGGTACTATTCATGTTCTTTTAAATACACACGTTCATGTTTCCTAGTATACGGCAATGCCATATATAGAAGGCCCCTTGCATGGAGGCGTATCAGGCGGTAATTTGAATGACATTCTCACATATCCATTAATTTTACAATGCAAATTCTGCACAAAAGTTCGGACATATTTCAGCGTGGGTTAAGCACTGTGAGTATTGTCCTTACTCCACTTATCTCTGCTATGTGGAGTACTTTTTGTTCTCTAGTTTTTGTTTCGAATATACACAAAAAATATGTAATATCTATGTTATGGAAGATTTTAATAAATTAAATCATTTTAATATGTGATATCTTGGATTATAATAAATTATACCTGCATAGTTGTACTTAGGTGGTGAGTGTCAAGTAGAGGGTTGAATGAAGTTGTGACAATCTTTTAATGTGAAATGTAAATATATTTAATACATATTCTTGTTAAATATAAATATGAATCTAAGCTATAGTTTTGATTTTAAATGTTATAAAATCAAAATATTTAAATAATAAAATAATAATTAAAAATATTGGTTTCAACGACAACATATTCATTTTTCTTGATTTAAAATTTCATTGGAAAAGTACTATCTATTTTGTTAATTTAATATGTAAAATGTTGTTAAAGTATTATCTATTTAATATAGTAAGTCTTGTTATTTTGAATAGCAACAATAAATTTATGCATCCCTTAACTTAAAGGGGACATTGAATTTTTTTTGGTAACAACAATTATTGGGAAAAGCAAATTATTAGAATAGAGCTTCCCATGTCCTTGGAAATGTAGTATATTTTTCCTAATCAAGAAATTTTACTTGGGTCGAGTCCAACCTTAAGGTTGGATGGAACATTCCGCATAATAGTGGCAACTTCCATCTTCAACCTCTCCTGGTCACTATTGGGAACTAAACCTCACACAAACCAACGGATCTACACCTCATGGGTTAACCTTGGAAATGTACGTATTTAGCCAGCTTCACCTAAACTTCCTCGCCTTATAATAATAATTCATCATACTTCTTGATAAATCACATAAAAGGTAAATGCATATTGTAAATTTCTATAGGAGAGACCGTACATCTTTAATTGTTCCATCTTCCTTCTAATTGAAGAACTGTAACCTCATTCTACAAAACACTAATCCTTAACATCCATTCATTGATTTAACTATTAAAATTACAAAATATATATAGGAGAGAGCGACATATCCCTTACGGTGGATATTATTTATCTTCTAGTTCTATAAGAGGGAACCAAATTAATTTAACCAAATTCCAGTGATGATGGCGTGAAACAGTGCATTAGTTAACCAATAGACAATGGGTGTAAAAATGTTCTTATGGAAGGCTCATCATATGGAAGAAAGACCTTTTTATGGTGGGAAATGAATTATATATGTGTGTGGGGGGGGGGTGTAGGGGTGTTTACATAGGTTTTATAGTGATGAATGTTTTGTTTTATGCTACATGATTCAATTTTAAACCTCCAAATTTTAATAAAGTTTCCATATCAATGGAAGCTTTTTCTATTCGATGTAATTACATATTCCATATGTAATGAGTTGTTTGCTTAGAGTTGTCTCATATAGCTTATTCAATTTACATATCAAAATTTTAATAAAGTTTCCATATCAATGGAAGTTTTTTCTATTCAATGTAATTCCATATTCCTTTGCTTAGAGTCATCCTATACAACTTGTGGATTGTTAGGGTCAACTCTAACTCCTCTTACTTTAAGTTACATATGAGTTAGTCATGTAATGCCACATAATGTATGTGGCCATGTCCTATGAATCAGGTCGAGTAGTTAGTTGTGAACAATCAATTAATGTAAAAAAGGTCTCTTTATTAATCAAGGTCCACTTGGTAGTTGGCACTCATAAATTATGGGTAGTTAGGGTTTTGGCTATTGTAAAGCCTATTTACAAAGCTAGGAGGTTATGGATTGTTTTGTCAAGTATTGTTGTATTTGGAGCTCTGCAAAAGTGAAAGCTCACCCAATTTGAAGAGGCAAGTGAACATTTCTTTCTAAATTGATTATCATAATACAAGGGTATTTTTGAAGCATCACTCTTCTCTTTTGTCTTGTGTTTGACTATTTTGTGCTATATTTTCCTAGTTTTTTGCATCATAAATCTTTGTATATCTTGTGTTGTTCTAATTTTAAGGGTTAAGAACACTAAAAGTGGCATTAGAGTAATTTCCTAAGCTTCTATGACTCCAATTTTTTTGTATATATATTTTTAGGCTAGATACGTGTTTTGATGTCTTTAAATAACATAGGGATCTATCATTCAATGCATAAACGTGTATTTGGGGAAGCATACATGCAAACAATGCAAGGGGGACTAAGTCACATTGTTGGATACCCTTGTAGTTTCTATCGGTACATCTTCTAGTAGTACTTCATTAGACATCACTTGTGTATAAACTTTCACTTCCACGTACCCCAAGGTATATTGGAATATTACTCTATAGTGCCTAGGTAGTCAAGTAGTACATCTAAGGGCACGATTGAGCCTCCTTGGTAAAATTTATAAGAGATTGGTCCAATTACTACTATTGGACCCCATATGTATATAATAGAGTTATAGTAACTAGAAATTCCTTGTCCTTGGGACCAACCAACATAATTCCTAATCTTTGCATCAAGCGAGAATTGGGTAATTATTTAAGTGCAATAATATTCAACAGGGAGTAATACTCCTACTAGCACAATATATAAATAAATAAAATGAATTTTCAATGTTGGAGACCTATATCAAAAGAATCATTGCATCATGTTGTTTGTGCTAGTATACATCTCCAACGACCCATTTTGTGTGGACCCCACGATACCACTTTTGGTGGTACATCTCAAAAGACTCCTCTTTAGCCCATGGTTGTTTTAAGATATGATAGTTTTAATAATTTTCATATCATAAGTGGTCCCTTGGTCAACAGTTACAACATCAAAACATGGACATCTAGAACAAGAATCCAACCAAGAACACTGATGATATTGAACCAATGGTCATGACCTTGAAGCATTCATTTGACCAGATCTACATCAATATGGGTAATCACCAAAAAATGTTGAATATCATAACTAAACATGTGGGTGTCGGTCCTGTACCAAAGAATTCAACCATCGATGCCTTGTTGTCATGTTCCTTCCCTAGTGGCCTTGGGCAAGACTTGGATCCTACCATCCCTATAGGGTCTAGGAAGAATAATTAAATGAAGAATAATTAATAAGGATAAATTTTGGCACAAGGACTATAGTAATTAATAAATTTTAATATTCTAAGTTTTAATTATCTTTTATAATAAATTCCTTATCATTATTAATTACATTTTTGGAAAGCATTGATGTTCACATGGCTAGAAGGGAGCATGAGGTAAAGGTGGACCTCACCTACTCAAGTGGAAAAGTTAGAAACATCAATGAGTCAATTAAAATCAAGGTGGCGGCATATGAAAGTAGAAACTGGAAAAAGAACAAAGCAGGAAATTTAAAAAGAAGGAAAGTACAGAAAGCAACTAGTTGGAAAAAGGAGGAAACATTCAGAAAAGCTGAGGAGGGCACACTTGCTAAATCTAGTTGAAAGACACAAAGCCAGAAAGTTTTGCAGAGCAGGATAGTTTCTAATTCTCTCAAGGAATGCGCCCTCACCTCTCACACGTGTGGATGACTTGTCAAGAAAGCTACCTAAGCTATAAAAGGAATCTAAAGCTCACCTCTCACATATTTTGGTTAATCAATTTTTGTCTTGAGAGCTCTTGCTACTCAGAGTTGACTGATGTAACTCAACCATTGCTGGGGATATGAACCCTAATGGATTTCATGTTCCAATCTATCCATGATCATATCCATACCCATTTAATTCTGATATATAAGTCTACATCAGCCCAGTATTGAAGAATCTTAAGCTTCCAGAGAGTGATCCCCAGTCACAGTGCCATTGGAGAGAGTATTGGAAGAATTCATTAGAAGGAGGTGTTCCATTTCAGAGAAGGAACCCAGTGCAACTCAGAAGGTCCAGTGCACCCAACACATACATCCATCAGCTCCGATTTCATCTACATATCATATACATTGCAGAATGTCATCTCCTCCTCCTCCTCCTCCTCTCTTTCTCATTCTCTCAAGTTTTGTAAGATTTTCTATCATTGGAGAACCCTTGAAGATCTGATGGTTGAAATTCCTTTGATTTTTTGTTCAAGAGTCTCAAATTATACTTTTTGATGTTAATAAATTCATATCAGATACCTAACATGCTTCATAGTCCAATTTTGTAATCCCTATAGTCAATTTGGATCAAGCAAATAGAAGACTAGCTCTTTATGCATTTTTAATGACTAGTTTTACCATTTTTGCAATTAAGAGTTATGTATGAACCTATTTTCTGATATAATGGTTGCAGTGCCCCTCTAACCGGAAGGCCACCTAAGTTCTAGATTTTGAAGTCAAGTTTTGTAACCAGCTCCTACGGAGTTGTTTTTCCTTCTTTTTATTTCAATAATAAATAACTATCATTATGCTTTCGTTATGCTAATTTTCTGCATAATTTTAGTGATTAGAAAATGTCTAGCAGCATACAGTGCACCTACATATAGTAATTTTAACAACATACATATAATTGTAATTTCTTGCATAATACTCAGTATATTGAGATATAAATCATTTTTCTAACTACTAGTAGAATACCTGGACCGATGTAGGTTGTAGATTGCCCCTATCGACTTTGTAGCTCCTTTGGTCCAAGGCTTAGTAACCAAAATAGATGATCCACCCCGCCGACCAGCTCTTATCATGCTGGCCCTAGGAAACCAACGGGTTTCCTAGCCCCCGAGCCCACAAACCAATAATCCCGACAACATCTTTCCTTAGTACCTTTCCATCGTTCAAGAGTAATTTTTCCTTGAGTTAACCCCACCTCATTCTTTTGAGTTTCCCACCTCCTCAAAGCTTCGAGTTATCCCCCTCCTCGGCATTCCTCCTTTTTCTCAAAATACTAAGCGTACTTCTCCCAAAAACCAACCCCCCCTCATCTCCGTGAAACCATTGCTTTATAGATCCATTTTCCTCCTCCACTTGCCTTCCTATTTACTCCATCGCCCTCCATAAGAACCCTCGAGCCCCTAAAACATTAAATTGATTGATTTTTACAATCCAAATCATAAATAAATATTATTTTAAAGTACTTCTTTTCTCGAGCACTTCAATGGTGTTAAGACTAGTTAGGTTGGATTTGATGGGTTGAATGTACATTATTTAATGATTCTTGAAATATTCAATTTAAGACATTCACGAAGGCGGTGGATTCAATATTAGTCTTATACTCCATTTAATATGTTGAATATATAATAATTAAATACTATCATGTTGACCCTTTCAAATTTGAAGTGGTAGTTTGTTTTAATTATAAATATATATATAAAAATCAAATCTCAGATCGGTTTTGTGACATGACAGTAATTTATGAATATAAATTTAATTGAGTTTTATCTTAACCTTCCTCATTTAATAATTTAATAATACTCCTTTCTCGTTTCATAACAATAAATTAATTAATTTAATAATTCAAACATGTTCACTTACCCACTTATGATTTTTTTCATTCCAATAAGGACACATTATCATTATTAACATTAGTTAAATAATAATAATAATAATAATAAATATTAATGGTGATTTAAGTATCTTAGCACTAATCTAACATACTTAATTAATAATAATTACCTTAGCACTAATCTAACATACTTTCATTGATAAACGAAGTACTCTTAAGGGTTTAATTAATTAATATTAACAATTAGACAATACACGCTTCCATCATTAATGTTTATCTGCTATACTTCATATTTCGGATACCTTCACTTGATGAGAATTACAATTAGCGGCAATTATTTTAATTGTTCATTACAATGTTTAACTTATTTTATACATAAACAAATCGATCATCTATTACTCATGTCGTTTACCCGAACCTTAACTGAGTTATCTATGACAACTTATAACATTGTTAAATATTGATAAGTATGTCGTAAACTGATACTATCGCACATGTACAAAATGTGCATGCGTGGCCAGCGTATGCACAGGTCTGACAGGTACTATAAACATACATCATTTTTCCTATGCTTAACAACTAACTAATACTAATAATACTTCATGCAAATAGAACAAGTATATTACATTTATCATAACATTACTTAAAACATCATTGGTTGTCTTATGAGTTTTTTAAGATTTCATTTCATTATTTTTATGATTACATCAGTTCAACCAATCAAGCACAAGGAAATGTACCTACTACCACTAACTCAAGATCAAGGAATACCCAACCCTCAACATTACTAACTAAAATATCCTCCCATCCTAACCTGCGTCTGCATCCTCCCTATCCTTCCTCTGCTAGTACAAAAGTGGATGTCAGCTATACTGACCTAGCCACATAGAACGTGAGAGCGGTAGCGTCGGCTAACTAGCGGACCTAACCTCTCCTAGCAGGCATCCGACCATCGTCATCACAACAACTTGGGGAGCATGTCTCAGCACGGCCCTCCCACGACCTCGGGTATCATAGAAACATAGGGTGGGCAATACATCCATCCCTCTCAACATACTGGGTCTACGCCCTTATTAACTCATACTTTGTTGCTCTCAAGATTATTGGTTTGTGTCATCATATCATCAACTTTGGTAAACAAGGCTCTCTGCAAAATAGGTACTATACCATACTTCATATCAAGTATCCGACTATTACATAGCCCCGGTGTCCTGCAGATTAGTACTTTGCAGCCATACATTTATAACAATATTTCCATTCTATCATCCTGTGATCCATATTGTCAACATCATTTATTTCATCACATAAAATCATTAAATCGATCACAGCATAAATGCCACATCATATATATCACATTTCATCCAGGACGATTATTAAACATATATTGTCTTTATGAAATAAAAGAATCTCGTGATAACTACAACATAGTAACCACATAAACCAAATAACATCATGAGGATGGCAACATCATAACATCATAACCGTAGTATCAGCATGGGCACAGTAACATCCTAAACATAGTAGCAACATATCATCATGTCTAACATGCCGAAAATATAGTTCACTCTGTCTAGTTGAGTCCAACAGATAATAAGCAAATAAAGTGAAAGGTGTCTAACTCATAAACACGCCTAGTCAAAATATGGGGCATTACATACACCCACCCTTCAGGAAACTTCGTCCCGAAGTTATGGTCATAATAATGCAGGGAAAATCTTGATGCCTAGCCTCTTCATTCTTGCAAGTAGCAGGTGTTGGCCATACTTGTTCTACTTATCTTTGACTTGACCAACTATGCTGATATTATCTTATGGTTCTATATCTTTAATACCCTAATATGTATTCTAATAATTAATGAGACATTTAGATTCATCCTTCTGTAGAATGTCAATATTATATTTAGAATTATTAAAGGTTATAATCAGGTGCTACTCACCTTAGCATCATACTATGAACCTATAACCATGTCCTTAAGTTACCTCATCCAGATCAGTTTATTCGTCACACAACCAAGTCCTTATCATAGGCGTATCTTGATCTAACTTAGCATAGAATAATCGATGTTTTTAAAATGGAGAGATGAGAGTTCATAATCTTTAATTATTCAACAAGCAACTACAAGGATCTTTAAGATTTGCATACCTTTCCTAGGAGATAAAGATCCCTGTTATTTCATCCTAAGGTCAAACATTATTATTACCTTAGTGTTAATAAGCAATCTGTATCCTTGATAACTATAAGTTTTGTAACAAATATTAAATTAGGAGAACTATCATTTATTAGAATGTTTTTAGTAACTATATCTTATCAAAATGATTAAGTTCATGGATAGTATCTGTTAGGGGTTTAAACAACGTAAATTTATGCATTGAGGTGCACATCGGTTCCTATTTTGCCTCCATTATTATCCCATTTACTTGTATTATTATTTCACTTAACATTGTTGAGGGTTCAACGCATGTTCATTCACGGTAACTTCATTAGTCCCTCAATAATTTACCTACTTTTATATTTGGTTGCTTGTTCATTTTGTAATTATTAAATCCTAGTTGTTTCTCAATAATATTTCCCCCCATCATGACAATTTAAGCTAAGCAAGACTAGCGGCATATAACCCCTACCCTTTTCTCGCACATACCTAGTTCCTTCAATCTATTTCCACTTACTATAATGAAACATGATTAATTGCACATTACACACAGAAAATTTACGGTGTTGATTTTAATACATAGATATCTCCCATATTTTAATACTAATTAAATTTCCAATAGAGGAATCCATTCACACATACCTTAAATATTGACCTACCACCTCCATCTAGGTGCCTCATACAACTAGACATGAGATACACATATAATCTTACTCCCTTACTTGCCAGTTTTGTAAAGATACCCATTGTCATCAATAAATAATTTCATCATTTCTCATAATTGGAAATGCACTATTTCTCCTAAAACATAGTCTTATTACAAATTCCAAAGTACTTGATTTATAACGGTTGTTAGACTATTGGTCAAGTGTTATTGACTTTCAATTATCTCCCATATTTATTACCCTCCTACCATGTCCTTACTCCATTTACTACCTTATTAGATTCAGTTAATACATCTCTTGTTTCTATCGATGATCCTCCCCTTATATATATATATCCTGTAGATCCTGTACATAATGGGAAGCAACACAATTATCCTAGTCAATAATAGTGGTAACCATCATCCCTTAATATTTGAACACAAATGTATATTTATTCAACAATTCAACGCATTATTAAACATAAGTGGACTCCACCATCATATTTAACTAATAGAACTAGAACACTTCTTCATTCATTACAATCTTTAAGGTATATCACCTTGCCATTTCACTTATCCTTCAAAACTTAGGTTCGAGATTTATAGCATAGCCCCCTCATATGACATCCTGTCGACACTTACTAGAATGAAACATGAGCCATAAGAAGTCACTACTTTGATACAAAATATGTCCCTCCATATTAATCCAGATCAGGTCAAACTTACTTACTTCGAACGCTAGCTTATAGAAAGATCGACATCACGCCTCCAGTAGGTCACGACTCACCTATTCACATAGCTAAATACACAAGGTATCTCAAGTGCTAAATTAAGATGCTCTCACCAACCTAACTCTTAATGAACAACACATCGAACTAATGTTCCGTAGTGTACTTTCACTTCCTAAATATTACTTTCATTGTTTTCACCATCATACTTTTACTTATCTTGCTATCATCCTTGTGATTAATTTACTATGTTCAAATTTATTCCGTATTCCTTATAAATTGTTTGACTATAGTCCCCTTCTTATATTACGTATTTATTATTTAGTTCATTTAATGTTTTACCTCTTGCCCTCTTTATATACATATATAATCTTTTACTCCTAGCATATTGGAACCATTGTATTACTATATTTGTTGTTGTCCTTACTTCATATATATATATATATATATATATATATTCTTTATATAATATATGTATAATACATTATAAATGTCAATTCACATTCACTTGCATTTATTCTTAATTATTATATATATATATATATATATATATATATATTAATGTAATTACACTCATTTATTATTTTCTTCATATGTTATAATCATTATTTCATTTGTTTTAAATCATTTATTTAGTATTTTTGTTTTAACTTTATATACAAGTACAACTTCTTTTATCTTATTATTGTAACATTTTATTAATGCATTGTTTGAAAAGTTCTAATTCATAAATAATCACATGACACATATTTTGATATCTCTAGGATTATTAGCACAAGTTAATAAATAAGAAAAAAAAAATTAATTATAAGTTATCAACCTTGAAAGAATATAACAAGTGCATATTTATATTTATTTTTAAATTTAATTTTATGTGGGATGTTAAATATAATAAATATTAAGACAATTTGATATAGTACATGAATTTATTAAACCCTAGATCTTCACCATAAACCTATATATATATATATATATATATTTATTTTCCAAAATTAAATATATATATATATTTTTTTCCTTGGAAAAAGTCCGTAATTTTATTTCAAAAAGATGATTAAAATTACATACTGCACATGTAGTAGAATCAACAAGGATCCCTACATTTTCACATATTTCTGTCCCATATAAGCAGAAACAACGGCTTATAATGAGCTGAACCAAAAAAAAAAAGAGAAACCCAGAGAATGTTGCCACAAGATCACAAGGATCCCTACATTTTCACATATTTCTGTCCCATATAAGCATAAACAACAGCTTATAAAGAACTGAACCAAAAAAGAAAAACCCAAAGAAAAACGTTGCCACAAGAAGAAGAACAGATAAATCTTGAACATCAGGTGAAAATAGAGCCACCGGTTTCAGATCTGGATGCTCGATAGGAAACACCCCAGAGAAGTCGCCGCCACCAGCGAGGGTGTAGCAGCTGCCGTCAAAGGGGTTTGCAGCCGCCGTCGATGGGCCGCAGTCGAAGAAGCAGGATCCCGTAGGCCAAGGGAAACCGCATCGGTCATTTTGCCACACACCCACGCAGGACTTCCAGTTGCACATTCTTGTCACAGGCCAAAAAGGCCTCTATACAAGGGCACGATCAAATCCCATGGCCTCGAGACGCTCAATTGCCTCTCGTTCCTCTGGAGTTACGTTGATAGCCTGGGGCATTGCTCCAGCAAGTTGGTTGAATAAATCCCCTTCTGCACCTTCAACAGGTTCATTAACTAGGCGAAGATCAGCCTGGTGCTCTTGAATAAGCCGCATCAATTGAGGATTCTGTTTGCTCAACTCCTGAAGCATTGGCTGCAATATTTGAGGATTGGCCTGGACCATTGTACGTAGAGCCTGGAACTATGGGATAGGTGGATCCAAGATCGTCCAAGACCTTCTCTTGTTGCCATAAACGAGCGCAAGAAGGGACAAGAAGCAGAGGACCCTGAAACCCCACTGCCACCGCTCACCCGACGCGCCCAGGAGCATCCATCTGCCCAATCGCACCGTCGATGCCAATCCCAACCTACTGCCATCATCACCGCCGTCGTGGGACTCCCAGAAACCGCCGCCGCTGCCACTGGAGCTACAGACCCAATGGGTCACCGCGCAAAGGCACCGCCCTCTCACCATGCTCAGAAAATTCATCACGCTCTGTCGAAGCCTGAAAGCATAAAACGCAGGAGAGGAGAGGCGTCCATGGAAGAATCCATGGCCGCCGAGGTTGAACGCAAACCCTAGTGGAGCTCTCCTTTCCTCCAATCAAAATTAAATATATATATATATATATATATTGAATTTAAATATTTAGATTTCTCCCTTTAAATATAAATTATAATTTAAATTTTATATATGAAAATTTAAATATATATTAAATTTAAACATTTAAATTTCACCCAAATTTTGAAATTTTAGTAACCACTTTTAACCTTACCTAAACCTAAACCTAATCTAACCTAAGTCTTACCTTTCTCCTTCTCCCACGCATATCTAGCTCCCACTGCCAACCATTCAACCTGCTCCTCCACCTGACAACCTTGCTACCCACCTCCTTGCTTTATTTCCCACCGGCTCCATTTCACCGCCTCACTCAACCAATCACTCCCAGGGTGCCCGCGTGAAGGCACATGAAGGTAGCCCACGGTCTCACCTCTTCCCCACCTCCAGACTCCCCCATTCTCTTGACTCCACCTAGGATCCCTACCTCACCATGGTGGAATCAGCCGCGGAGCCCACGTGAGGGTCTCCTGCATGCTTGGCATGCGCTGGTGTGCATGCTACCAGGCGGACTCCAGTGGGGAGCCCCAACTGAAGGTGGTCTTCTTTATATCAAGTCTCCACCTACCTCGCGCGCGCGTGAACTCTCATTTCTTCTCCTGCTGGCTCTGCAACTCATTGACGCCCTTCCTGGCTCTGCGACTCTGCCTGGAGAGTGTTGATGCCATGGAACCCATTTCTGTATTCTCAACAAGGAAGACAGGCTCTTGCGCGATCTTGGTGTTCGGCTATAGTGGTATGCGTGGTTTTCAATTTGACTTGCTAGCTGGCAGATTATGCGGGCTGGTGCGAATTCATGGCGTCCTCAATTCAAAGTTGTTGGAGGTTCCCCCAGCTAATGGTATTGTCATTATGCAGTATAATATTATAAAATATAGCTCTCGAGAAACCCTTCTAAGTATGATACCTTATCATCATCTCAAAATCAAGTTGCGGATCTTTTGCGCATGTTTATGATAAGAGGTAAGTTTCAGAAGTTTAGGGTTTGGATTTTAAGGGATTCTTAGCATAGCCATTGTTCAGTAGAATGGCTGTTAATTTTATACGTGAAGTATTTATTTTTCTCTCAATCATATAGTCGAGTCTCTGATGAGTCATGGAGATTGACGGGGGGTAGATACGAAGGGAATGAATGTTTTGGTGGGGATACCGGAACTCGGTTAGGAGCGCTCGACTGATAGAATGGGTGAGTCACGATGGTGGAAGATTGCAGTATCTCCTGAGTTTGCACCTCGTATGATGGAATCGTTATCAGAACCATGATACTTTTCTTATAGTCTGTTTCCCTGCGAGCGAGGTAAGTAGCCTTTTGTGGAGAAGTTGTTTTTATCTGTTATAACTAGTGACCTCGGCATTGATCGGGGCAGAACCCTACGCTTTCTAGTTACTTCATTGTTGGGGTTAAGCTTTAAGTTTTAATCTCTGTTGTAGAATTCTTAGAGTTAAAAATACAGACATAGCTCTCTATTAATCGTCATGATGGAAGCATGAACCTCCCTTGCAAATACCTAGAAGAAAAATGATAAATCTATTTTGAATCAAAATTGGTTTTCCAGATCTGTATTGTTTTCATGCTTATACCTGGAAGAGAAATTGGCGGATTCTATTCCGAATGTCGCCTAAGAAATCTTATATCTGCAATCGAGGATCTGTATTATTTTAAAATCATGTTTACGTTTTTCCTAAGTCTTGTATGTAGATATTTTTTTGTCCTCGATGTCGAAGGATAGACGTAGAGCTTTATATGATATATGTTATAGTGATTATGTGGATAACAGGCGTAGATCCAGATAATTGCCAGTCGATTCTAGCAATAGATATTATATTGATGGGAATGTCACTACCTGCCAGGTCCTTGCGGCATGCTTTTGTTCGTTAGTTCAATATTTCTTTATTTCTGAGTGTTGCATCACACATTGGGGTAGATTTCCTGTTAATAGATGCTAGTATCTCAGTAAAAGCATGAACTCGGTTTTTTTTTTTTTTTTTTTTGTTTTTTTCTGAGGATTTGATTTTTGAGTGAGAACTTTTCTACCTGTCGGATGGTTGTATAGTACCTATTTTCTTTATGATGCGATATCATATAAGAATAGGTCGTTGCATACACACTTTAGGAAAGTTTCAAGTTTCTTATTTTTTTGTTTTTGTTCAAATAAAATACCTTTATCTAGTTATAAAGCTATCTAGTCGAAAGCATGCAGCACAGAACCTGATGGTTCCATAAACCTAGACCATAGACAGGAGTTCTGGTTCGTAATTACACCTGGTACAACTATTTCAATGTCTACCCAAAACATGGAAACTATCAACTATATCAACTAAGTTGCTAGCGTGCAGGTATGTGCGTGATACCACTGTGCATACTTTTATAAACAAAGAGAGCTGACTGAATTATTTTTTTTTCTTTTTCTTGTTTTGCTCATTTTCTAGATTTTACCATAAACTATAGTATCTACCATGAATAAGAGCCTTCTGTTTCTTTTCTCAAATATTTCCAAAATACAACACATAGATTGATATGCCTTACAGGACAGACTGACATGGATTTGACTGTAATTTAGTATCGAATTTCTCCTGTGATCAGCTATAGCATTAATAATTTGATATCATCTTCATTCAACTGCTTGATTTCATAAGGAGGCAACCTCATATTTATATAAAATAATAGCTTATCTACCATCATTCAGGATGTAACATAGAAATTGTTTAACTGAAGCAAAAAACAGAAGATTCCTTATCTTAGTGTCTATTTTTTTTGGGTGTAAAGCCGGCAGCTCGAACTCGTTGCAGATGACCCATTGTTCTATGTTTCAATCGTGAATCTTGCATTTTTTTTTTCCTTGTATTACGATCAAATAAAATTGAGATCTATGCTTTGAAAAGAAGATCTAAACAAGGCATTGAAACTTTTAAAGACAAATTTCTGGAGAAATTTAGTGCTCAGAAATTTAGTCAGAATACAGCAGAGAATCAATGAACCATAAAAGTGCTATGATTTGTATGCATCTTAAAATACTGGTCATGCTTGCTTATATTGTTTTTGTTATTAGCTTCTTGTCAAACTTTTTGATTAGTTCTAAATTAATTTTAGGAGCGCCTAAACCTCGATTGCATAAAATCCTACTCACTAAACTTTATTTTAGTTGGGAATTGAAACTCTTATATGGTCTATCAGTGAATGCATAGTAAATACATAACAGATTTCCAATCAAATGAGATTTGGGCCTAGAGCATCAATTCTTCGCAATAAAAGAATGCTGGAGTGTATCTAATAATATATCTTCTATTGAAAGTTTAGCCAATTCTCTGTGAAGTCCTTTCAATAAGCTCTACTCTTTAACAATATTTAATAATCACATGTTTATCTGTTGCTTACTCTTTTATTTGTCAAGGTATTTAGAAAATACATTTGATCCAAAAGTTAGTGTTTCTAGTGCTTTGGATTTCTACCTCTTATTTTCCTGAAATGCTCGAGCTACTTCCTCCCTGAATTTAATTTAAAATAATTAATGCAGTGGCTTGGGTTAACCTGAATTTTCTGTTTGTTTTCTTGCACTAAATATGAAATTTCAGTTTGTTTTCTTTATTTATTGATTTTCTAAATGTTAATACTATTGTGGTTGTGCAGGTACCTTGGATGCTCACCATGGCTGGAAGTTGAGTAGGTAAAGCTCACTATGGCTAGAAGTCAAGTAGGTAACTTAAATATAGATATGCATTCCAGTTGACTTACAGTAGCATAGCTCACGCTAGAAAATTACACTAAAACTTTATATATACAATTTGTACCTGTTATCTTGCTTCGACCTGCAAATAATTGTACTATATATATATATATATATATAATTTTTTTTTTTTTCCATTAAAACTGGGTGTGATTGGATTCACTTTGTTATATTATGTAAATATTTTTATCCCAAGAACATTGCTAGAGGTTAAATTTCATTCCTAATGAGTAATAGATTTTGATGACAAAATGTTTTTAATTTCCTAAATATATTTGCAATATGTATCTATTTTGAAATAAAACACACATATATTTACATATATGCAGTTTTTCTAACATATCCAACGTTCTAATGGTGTTTGTGTTCGTGCAGGTATTTCTATCAAGGTTCATGTTCTAAGTGGTTCTAAGTTATTGTAGGCTTTAACATGGTGAAAAGTCAAGGTAGTTTAGGCATGTGCAGGCCCTAATAATTTAATAATACTCATTTCTCGTTTCATAACAATAAATTAATTAATTTAATAATTCAAACATGTTCACTTACCCACTTATGATTTCTTTCATTCCAATAAGGACACATTATCATTATTAACATTAGTTAAATAATAATAATAATAATATTAAACAACAATAATAATAATAATAATAATAATAAATATTAATGGTGATTTAAGTATCTTAGCACTAATCTAACATACTTAATTAATAATAAGTACCTTAGCACTAATCTAACATACTTTCATTGATAAACGAAGTACTCTTAAGGGTTTAATTAATTAATATTAACAATTAGATAATACACGCTTCCAGCATTAATGTTTATCTATTATACTTCATATTTCTGATACCTTCACTTGACGAGAATTACAATTGGCGGCAATTGCTTTAATTGTTCATTACAATGTTTAACTTATTTTATACATAAACAAATCAATCATCTATTACTCATGTCGTTTACCCGAACCTTAACTGAGTTATCTATGACAACTTATAACATTGTTAAATATTGATAAGTATGTCGTAAACTGATACTATCGCACATGTACAAAATGTGCATGCGTGGACAGCGTATGCACAGGTCTGACAGGTACTATAAACATACATCATTTTTCCTATGCTTAACAGCTAACTAATACTAATAATACTTCATGCAAATAGAACAAGTATATTACATTTATCATAACATTACTTAAAACATCATTGGTTGTCTTATGAGTTTTTTAAGATTTCATTTCAATATTTTTATGATTACATCAGTTCAACCAATCAAGCACAAGGAAATGTAGCTACTACCACTAACTCAAGATCAAGGAATACCCAACCCTCAATAGTACTAACTAAAATATCCTCCCATCCTAACCTGCGTCCGCATCCTCCCTATCCTTCCTCTGCTAGTACAAAAGTGGATGTCAGCTATACTGACCTAGCCACATAGAACATGAGAGCGGTAGCGTCGGCTAACTAGCGGACCTAACCTCTCCTAGCAGGCATTCGACCATCGTCATCACAACAACTTGGGGAGCGTGTGTCAGCATGGCCCTCCCACGACCTCGGGTATCATAGAAACATAGGGTGGGCAATACATCCATCCCTCTCATCATACTGGGTCTACACCCTTATCAACTCATACTTTGTTGCTCTCAAGATTATTGGTTTGTGTCATCGTATCATCAAATTTGGTAAACAAGGCTCTCTGCAAAATAGGTACTATACCATACTTCATATCAAGTATCCGACTATTACATAGCCCCGGTGTCCTGCAGATTAGTACTTTGCAGCCATACATTTATAACAATATTTCCATTCTATCATCGTTTGATCCATATTGTCAACATCATTTATTTCATCACATAAAATCATTAAATCGATCACAGCATAAATGCCACATCATATATATCACATTTCATCCAGGACGATTATTAAACATATACTGTCTTTATGAAATAAAAGAATCTCGTGATAACTACAACTTAGTAACCACATAAACCAAATAACATCATGAGGATGGTAACATCATAACATCATAACCGTAGTATCAGCATGGGCACAGCAACATCCTAAACATAGTAGCAACATATCATCATGTCTAACATGTCGAAAATATAGTTCACTCTGTCTAGTTGAGTCCAACAGATAATAAGCAAATAAAGTGAAAGGTGTCTAACTCATAAACACGCATAGTCAAAATATGGGACGTTACAATGGTCATCTATAAATATCGAGAAAATATTAAATCATTTCCAACCCTTTCCCTAAATATTTGAAACATCTCAGCCTGTTTGGAAGAGTTTGTAAAATTGCTAGATAAGTAGTCCAATATAGTGCCCTTGTCTCTTTGGCTCCCAAACTCACCCAGAACCTCCCAATTACCTGTAAATATTGTCCATCATTCAATGAGGAGTTTGATCATTGAAATACACTTTTTTTACATTCATGTAAAATAAAATGAGTCTCGTATGCATATGTTGGAGTGTCTAGGAAGCCTCAAAGTAGACATCAGTCCCCACTATTGTTGAAATGTAAATGGCCCCAATACTTTGTGCATAGGACTCATATGTTGGTCGTCTTTCTGTCATGTCGGATGCTTCTCACATATCCATAAATTTGGAAGATCCTAAATATCCCAAATTAATAATCCTGGAGTCATCTAATTGTGCCCTTGACCAGTTCTTTCATAACTAGTTTCTGCTTGTCAAAATTATGTTGTAATGTTTAAAAAATTTCAGAATCTCAACTCCAATATGATATGAGATATTGCGGTGGTATCAGAGCATGGTCCTTTGAACCTTCTCTTGAAAAATTGTGATGAGTCCTAATAGAATTCTATTCCCCAAAGGAAAGAATCTTAAAGAACCTCCTATTGAAGAAGAGGTGGAATCTACTGGCGAGAAAATGCAAGGAGGAAAGGATATGTCTAAATTAGATGAGAAGGAAGAGCTTGGAATCTTTGTGCAAAGTATGTTAAAAGGTATGAATGAAAGATATCAAAACATCATTCAATCTAAGAAATACACCATAGAATTCTTGGCTAAGCAGCTAGGACATAATGATGGATAAGGGAGCAATAGTGGCTCTCAAAATCAAGAAAGGAAGGTCCCTGGTGGATCTATATTTTCAAAGAATGGGCCTCATAATAGGACTAATGAATTGAAATAAGAATTCAAGGATCAGCCTCGAATTACCATGCCCAAGTTCCTTGAGGAACATAAGGAGGATCATGAAGTACAGACTATATCAATTGATTCCTGGGAGGAGCGGTATGTAGAATACCAACACTTGAGTGAAGAATGCACAAGGGCATTTCCTTTCAAATATGTTTGTGAATCACAGTATAAAAATAAGCCAAGAGGAGTTCATAGGCTGAAAACACACCATTATGAGCTTTGAAATGCCATTGGTAAGATCCAATTACCCTTCTTTGATGGATCCTCAAAGTGTACTGCTAGCTCATGGGTGCAAAATCTAGACACTTAATTTTAACTGAATCCCATGACTGAGAGGGATCCCATCAAAATGGAAACTTTGCATTTGGAAGGAAAGAAAAATTATTGGTGGCTCCATACCATGAGAACCTTGGGCCATGATCAAGTGACTTCCTATGAAGATTTCACGAGGATACTAGTGGAGAGGTTTGATAGAAGAAACCTTGAAATCTCTTTCAGAAAGTTGGCACATGTGAAGAAAACTGGAACTCCTGAAGCATACATATCAGAGTTCCAAAATATTTCAGTGATGGTCACTGACATATCTGAGGTTTGCTTGATCCTCCTATTCATGCAAGGATTAGCAGAGGCATTGAGAGGACTGGTAAAGGCATACATACCATCCACTTTACAAGAAGCAGTGATCAGAACAAGGGATCTGCAATATGCCATCCCAAGAACAAGGGATCCTCCCAAGGTTAATGTGCCTACAAAATTTCAGAATCGAAGACCACCTTTTAAGAATGTGGCTGCCTTGAACACGAAGGAATACTAATACATAGATCGGGATGAGTTAAGAAGGAATAAGATCTTCTTTTCTTGTTAGGAACCTTGGGTTCCGAGCCATAAATGTGCTAAGGGGAAAGCACACTACATTGAGGTCTTTAAAGAAAGTGAGCATGAAGAGGTGGAATAAGAAGAAATAGTATACGATGGCTATTAAACAATAGGGGAAGAACATCCCCCACAGTTAGAAAGCAAAATTGTAGTGTTAAGTGGAGTTCCCTGCTTCCATACCCTGAGATTCAAGCGGGTAGTGCAAGGACAAAAAGTATTAGTTTTGGTCGATGGGGGTGCCACCCACAATTTCATTGATGCAGCCATGGTAGAGAGGATAAAGCTACCCATGGAAAAATTTTGAGGTTTCATTGTCATCATTATGGGAAACAACACTATGGAGTGTAACTGATGGATTCCAAAATTGCAAGTGACTATGGGAGATTATACCATGACTAACAACTTTTATGTTGTCAATGTGGATGATACCAATATGGAATTGGGAGTGCGGTGGTTGTAGTCCATTGGGGAATGTTCAGTGAATTACCAAATACCCCAAATGAGCTTCAAAGATACTGAAGGGAAGCAAGTGGTTTTGAGGGGTGTCAACACCTACCCAAAACACGTAATTGCTGCAAATAGTATGAGGTCGGAATTGAGGCATGGTGATATTGAGTGGGATGTTGAATGTTTCATTACCACTAACTGGAGGACATATAAAGGAACTTCCATATATGTATCACACCATCTGGAGGACATCTAAAGGCTGCTACACAAACACAAGACAGTGTTTGAAGATCTTCCACATGGCAGGCCTCCTGATAGAGGTACTGAACATTTGATTGAACTGGAATTTGGCACATTTCCTATCAAGATCCATCCTGATAAGCACCCTAAAATATTCAAGGATGAGATTGAGAATACCATCAAAGATCTACTTGAGATGGGATTCATAAGACCAACCTCAAGTCCCTTTGCATCATTAGTGGTCTTAGTCAAAAAGAAGGATGGAACCATGAGCATGTGCATTGACTATAGGTCCTTGAACAAGAAGACCATAAAAAACAGATATCCTATCCCAAGGATTAATTTATTGATTGATGAGTTTCATGGAGAAAAATAATTTCCCAATATTGATCTCTACTCGAGATACCACCAAATCAAGATGAGGGAAGAAGACATCTAGAAAACTGCTTTCTGGTGCCATTATGGGAATTTTAAGTTTCTTGTCATGCCTTTTGGCTTGACCAATGCACCTACCACCTTACAATCCTTCATGAAAAGTGTTTTTAGTAAGAAGCTACATAAGTATGTCCTTGTGTTTTTTGATGATATTTTGATTTACAATAGGACATGGGAAGAGCACCCGCACCAGTTGGACAATGTCTTGAAAATTCTGGCAAAAAAGTATTTTTATGCCAAATTGTCCAAGTGTGAGTTTGGATTGAATGAGATCCTCTATCTGGTTCATATCATTTTGAAAGAAGGAGGCAAGTTTCATATGGATAATATCAAGGCCATACTTGAATGGACAAGCCCAAAGAAAATCACTGCCTTAAGGGGATTCATTGGTTTGTGCACCTACTACTATAAATTTGTGAAATGATTTTCTAAGCTAACATCCCCTTTGAAATATATTTCCAAGAAGGAGGCCTTTTGTTGGTCAAAGGAGGATGAAAAATATTTCAACAGAATGAAGGAAGTAATGATCAGCTGCCCAGTACTTGCACTTTCTGATTTCACTCAGCCCTTCAGATTGGAATGGGATTCCCTAGGAGAAGGCATTGGAGCAGTTTTGATGTAGAATAGGCATATCATTACCTATGAGAGAAGAAAGTTGCATCCACATGAGAGGCATTATTCAATTTATGATAAAGAAAATTTTTCCACCATGCATTCCTTGTCCAAATTCAGACAGTACCTAGTGGGAGGCAAGTTTATAGTAAAGATTGATCACAATAGCTTGAGACACTTTTTGACACAAAGGGAAATTGAATGATAGACAACAAAAATGGGTAAGTAAGGTTTAGTCCTATGAATTTGACATAGAATACAAAAAGGGTAAGATGAATGTGGTAGTTGATGCCCTCTCTAGGAAACCTGCTTTTTCTTTGCTACAAGCTCCAAATGATTGGAAAGTCCAAATAGCTATGGAATACTCTAAGAACCAATTTTATTATGAAGTTGTAATGTGCCTTGTTAGGAATTTTATTAAAATGACAATTTTCCACTTTTTTCCCTAGTTTGACCTTTGACTAGTTTTGAGCTCTAGGTCCCCAAATTGCTCCAATTGCTCCCAAATATTCTGAGAAGGTATATGGATGATGTTAGAACATAAATATGTATTTCAGGGATTCTTTTGGACCTTTAAAAGACTTCTGCAAATCCTCTTTCAATTTTGGCCAATGTAGGGAACTTTACTAGTAATTTCCCTTTGACTACTATTGGTCTCTAGGTCTCAAATTGATTCCAAATGCCTTCAAATATTCAAGTAAGGTGTATGAATGATATTATAAATTGAATATGATGTTTATGGATTAAATATTTCCACCAAAAGACCTCTGCAAAATCTCTTAATATTCTGGACCAATTATGCAATTTTACTAGTAATTTGGGGTTCAAATCCCCCTAGGGTAAGTACTGAAAATGGCTTCCCAAATGCCTCCAAACCCAATAAAATTTATGAAAAGATGTATGTAATGTGTTAAGTATTTTATTAAAGTCACATATGCACCATTAATGGATTATTACAATTGTTCTCACCCTCTCCTATTCAACTGCAAAAATCCCCAATTCGACCCTTGGGGAAATGGCACTATTTCACCTCCCAATACAACTAAACTGAGTAAAAATGCTTCAAATGATCAATTACAGTATATGAAACTTGTATAAGACATCCATGGAAGTATATTTATCACAAATATATCATAGAATCATCCATTCATTCGAATTCATCATCAATACATTGGCTCACAACAAGGTAGTGGGGAAATGGCATTGTTCTTCCATTAAAAATGCGATTTATACATTTCTCCTTGGAATTTCGACCTGAAAATTTTTGGAGATGAAGAACAGAGTATTTAATTCATATTACAAAAGAAATGGGGCATTAAAATCTTCCTCAAAGAGTACAATAGCTCACCAAAAATGCCCTCCCTCAAGGATCAAGAATATGCCATCAAAACTGGAAATGGTTGAAGGAGTGAGCTGCAATAGAAGAAACCATTAGATGCCATGTATATTACACATGCAAATAAATACTTCATTAAAGCTCCAAATGAAAGGTCTGAATGGCCTTTCCAATTACCAACTTGGATGGGAATCTTTCACCCTCGAAATTGGCTAAGGCAAGAAACTAGTCATCCACTAGCTCTGCCTCTACACAAATGCAATTGCAAATTCTACAAATGATAAAAATATGGTTTCATTCTTTGTTATTGACATTTATAAACTTCTAATGTCCTCCATGGGTCGAATTCCTTCCAAGAGACTCATGCCAACTCAAGTTGGGAAGAGATTCCGAAGAACGCCACTTGTACAACAATTCCTAGTCTCCCACTTCCACCAAATCACATGTGGAAGCATCTTAGCTTCCCTAACACCCTTGAGCGCCCTCTTGGAGTCTATTGTTAGCCATGACATGTCATATATGTCATATTTCAAACTTCAGATCTTATTTGTGTCATAGGTGTCATAGCATCTTCATCATTGTTGTCATAGAGCTAGGGAATCTAGCCCAGGTGTCTCACTAGCTCCAAATTGCCTCTTCCTCTTCCATGGGAGTTACTCTTACTCTATATTTTGAGCTTGGATGAGTCATGCAATGAATAATACATTTTGGACTCCCCCAAGTATGTTACCATTCACGTTGAATTCGAATTGGTGAGAGAATGATGCCAAGTGTAGTGGGGAAATCTAGCCATATGTGGGTCCCACTTCCTCCATGTGTCTTCATGATGAAATGCCACTTTGATTTTCACTTGTATATATTTATTTAGATCCTTTATTAAATATTTATTCCATTCTAATGTCCAAACATCATTTATTATCCCCATTATTCCAAATCCCAAAGCTTCCACCCCAAACCTAGGAAACTAGTAATTTTCCTCCTTGGCAATTATTTGACCTTTAGCATCAATTTGACAAACTCTAATGAATAGGGCCAACGTGATTAGGCCATTGTGACCCAATGCCAAATTTGGGACATGACAAATCCTCCCTTCCCAATATTGCTTGTCCTCAAGCAATTTTAAACATAGGTGTTGAAGAACCTGCTTTCTGTATAATTCTTTGAAGTTGCCATTGAATTGCCCAACCTTGAGTCTTTGAGTTTCCATGAAGATTTTAGAGAGGAACCACCATGCTTGCTGCTGCACTACTCTGATAAAAGTCAATTTATTAAGTGGGGAAATCCATCTCCCATACTGCTTGTTTCCCAAAAAAATTTGAAACCAATGAGATAAAAGTTATTCCAGGGTCCCATTGCTTGTATTGCACCCCAATAATTAAGAGTGCTCTCCAACCCACACCATTAGTTAAGAGGATTCCTGGATCCCATTTTCTTGTATGCATCCTCCAAGCAAGTAGACCACCATTTTCCAAGTGCATACAAGCTTCAAGTGACCAATCAAATCTGCTCCAATGACATAGGTGAGGATCCCATGTCCTATAATCCTGCTCCAAAAGGATGTGACATGCATCAAAATATTCAACCATGTATTCTTTCATCCAAGAAGTGAATGAAGAATCTCCACTAAAATCTGAACCAAATAATGAGCATAAAAAACAAGGAGACTTCAAATGACTCAAAGAAGTCTCACCCATACATCCCTGAATGTGAGAGTAATAAAGATATGACAAAGTATGTGTCTTGCAACAAAAATGTTCTCCAATCATAAATCTATTCACCCAAGTGTTGAGGAAGAAAAACCATGAGTCTTCAAGTGACTCAAATGCATATCATAGGTGCATCCATGTAGATTTGCATCATCATAAAGTGACAAATAATGTTGCTGCAAATGTGAATAAGAATGTGCTCCAACCATGTCATCATAAAAGTTAAATCTAGGAGTACTCATGTGGCACCATCAAAAAGAACCCTTTCACCCATACTTCATTGAGACTAATGCTGCAAAACATGGAATTGTAGGATGTACGATAATGAACTAACTTACCCAAATGATAAAAAAGTGCAGCAGTTTCATCATGGGAAGGATCCATATGGGTAGTATCATGCAGCTCCTTCAAAAGTGTGAAACCTTTGTCATAGATTGGTTCCAATGTAGAGGAATCATGCTCTTCTTTAAAAATTTCATAACCTTCATCAAGAGACAATTCAAGTTCCTCTTCCACCACATCAAGTGTTTGGATATCTTCAAGTTCATCTTCAAACACATTAATAACATTCAAATTTCCACATTTCTCATGATCCACCTGTTAAATTTTTAGTATTAAATCACAATACTATAGGATCTTTGCTGAGAGAATAACATCTACAGTATATCAATGCATGACAATCATAATGTGACAAGCATCACAAGCATCACAAGAATCAAAAGCATAGAGACAAGAGACACAGAGTTTCCGTGGGGAAAACCCTAAGGTGAAAAACCCCACAACTTCCTCAGAGATAGAGAGAGCAATAGCTCAACCAAAATACAACCAAATAACACTGAGATAATCTCCTAGCAGATGATCCTCCTCCTCCTCACTAGTGCGCCACTTTTCAGAGAGAGAGATAGTTACTTTTCCGAGTGAGTAAAATAGAGATCTCCTATCTCTATTTATACTCACCTTTTTGCCCAGTGACCTACTGGGGCCGACTTGTCTACTTTGATACACACACATTATATTATATATTAATCAGGGCCGACCCCATAAGGTGGTCTAATAACCCATCGGCAAGTACACACACTTGCGACACTTGTCAATCCACATGACGACACTTCTTTATAGAGGAATAACACATCTCTTATAAGGGTACAATAAATATATATATAATATACAGATGAAATACATTCCGAAGTTACATATACATCAACACTCCCTCTTAACTAGGAAGGTATTTCTCGACACAGATCTGCTAGACAAGTATTCTTCTCTGGATCATCATCATCGATGCATCATCATCATCATCGTCACTGCTGCTACTATCTCAACCAATCTCTAACTCTACTCGTCATAGGAAGTTCTACAGAGCCAGTCCTTTTTCATACTGTATGTAGGCCCACCACCTGCAGGTCTTCATCATCACTGGCCATACTGTGGAATCCTCAGGACTTATTACGTGCGTCACAAAACCTCGAAAGAGCATCCCAGGCTGTTACGAGCACACAGCTCTACCTATAGGATCTCCCAGGGCACCGAATTACATGTGACCTCACCACAAAACCTCGCAAGAGCATCCCAGGCTGTTACGAGCACACAGCTCTACCTATAGGATCTCCCAGGGCAACGAATTACATGTGGTCATGGCAAAACCTCGCAAGAGCATCCCAGGACTGATTACGGGCACACAGGCCAACCTATCAGATCTCCCAGAGAAACGAATTACATACCATAGGACAAAACCTCGAAAGAGCATCTGCCAGATATCCCAGGGAACCGAATTACATGCCATAGGCAAAACCTCGAAAGACTATCTGATCTCCCAGGGCACCGAATTACATGTCCTTACAGAGCAAAACCTCGAAAGAGCATTTTCCAGATGTCCTAGGGCACCGAATTACATGCCATAGGCAAAACCTGGAAAGACCATCTGCAAATCTCCCAGGGCACCGGATTACATGCTCATCTGCACAACCTGATCCACGGCCACAGAGTATCAACCTGATACTCACCATACATCATCCTGATGTATCCATGATCATCCTGATCATCATCACTGCAACGTCCTGTTGCATGTCATCTGGAGCAACATCCTGAAGCTCGTCATCTATGATCATCCTGATCATCACTGCAACATCCTGCTGCATGTCATCTGGAGCAACATCCTGAAGCTCATCATCTATGATCATCCTGATCATCACTGCAACATCCTGCTGCATGATCCACCTGATCATCAATGCATCTACCTGATGCATACCAAGTATCTACCTGATACATATCATCATACATGATCCTCCTGATCATCAATGTATCCACCTGATACAAATACATGATACATATCATCATACATGATCCTCCTGATCATCAATGCATCTACCCGATGCATACCAAGTATCTACCTGATACATATCATCATACATGATCCTCCTGATCATCAATGTATCCACCTGATACAAATACAAATACATGATACATATCATCATACATGATCCACATGATCATACAATGTATCCACCTGATACATATACAGATACATGGTCCAAGCATCCAACATGATGCATATACAAAATACGTACACATGATCCAACTGATCATATCTAGCATCCAACATGATGCATACATACATAAATGATCCAACTGATCATATCCAGCATCCAACATGATGCATACATACATAAATAAAAATGATCCAACTGATCATATCAAGCAGAAACCAAAACATCATCCTGATGCTCATCATCCAGCGCTTACATCCACAGCCATGTGAAGGATCCTCCTTCCAACATGCTTGGAATGGCTTCAGCAAATGTGTCCATCACTTCTTCCTCGAAGTGTCTTTGATCTGAAGAATGCCAAGCCTCTCTTTGAAGTACTCGAACTTCACTCTGGCTAGTGGCTTCGTCAGCACATCTGCAATCTGCTCGTCCGTCGCAACATACAGGAGCTTCACAGCTCCTCTCTGCACCATATCCCTGATATAGTGATATTTGGTCTCTATGTGTTTCGACCTGTCATGAAACACTGGGTTCTCAAACAGCTTCACACAACTCTGGTTATCACAGAAGATACGAGTAGCCTCCAACGGGAGATCAAATAACTCAGACAGTAGCTTCCGTAGCCATACTGCCTCTCAACTGGCTGAGCAGGCTGCAACATATTCTGCCTCAGCTGTACTCGGTGCTACGCAGGACTGCTTCCTGCTAAACCAAGAGATCACACCTGATCCCATACTGAAGCAGCACCCAGATGTGCTCTTCCTATCTGCAGCACTGCCAGCCCAATCTGAATCAACATAACCCTGTAGGTTAAACTTTTGATTTGCTTCATACTTGAGCCCATAATCCACTGTACCCTTCAGGTACCTCAGAACATGCTTTACAGCAACCAGGTGAACACTCCTCGGATCCATCAGGAGCTGGCTCAATGTGTTCACAGCAAAGCAAATGTCTGGTCTCATGTTCGTCAGGTACATCAAGGACCCAATCATCTGACGATACATAGTGATATCAACCGGCTCAGATGAAGCATCACATAGAAGCTTGAGATTTGATGCCATAGGTGTGGCCATGGCCTTGCAATCCATCATCCCAAATCTCTTCAGGATATCTACTGTGTACTTCCCTTGACCAAGGAAGATCCCACCTGCACTCTGCCACACCTCCATACCTAGGAAATAGTGCATCATTCCCAAATCTTTCATGTCGAATTCAGCTGCAAGCTTCCTTTTAGTATCTGCAATCAGTCTGTCATCTCCTGTCACAAATAGGTCATCCACATACAGTAGTAGAATCACAGGATTCCCTTCCTCAACCTTGTAGTAAAGGTTGGAATCCACTTTACTCTTGGTAAAGCCCAAACTAGATAGGAAACTGTCCATCCTACCATACCAGGTTCTGGGAGCTTGCTTCAAGCCATATAAGGCTTTCTTCAATCTGCATACATATGATTCCCTATCATGTATTTCAAAACCGAGTGGTTGTTCCACATATACTTCCTCTTCTACTACACCATTCAGGAAAGCAGTCTTGACATCCATCTGGTGTATTTTCCATTTCATTGCTGCAGCCAGGGCAATCACTATTCTAATGGAAGTATACCTGGCTACAGGTGCAAAGGTTTCTTCATAATCTATTCCTTCTTTTTGAGAGAAACCACGAGCTATGAATCTTGCTTTGTATTTTTCCACACTGCCATCTGCAGCATGCTTGATTTTGTAGATCCACTTGGAAGTCACAACAGACTTCTCTTTAGGTCTTGGGACAACATCCCAAACATCATTCTTCATTATTGATTGGTATTCCTCAACCATAGCATCCTTCCATTCTTTCTTTTCTGCTGCCTCTTCATAACTGGAAGGCTCTTTGTTCATAATGTCACAGAGTAAGGAAACATAACTGGTGTGTGATCTGGTTCTCTTCTTTGCTCTGTGTTCTTCTTCTGGAATGCCAAATATTTCTGCATCATGAATGAGCTCTCTAGCCCATACAGGTTTCCTCTTGTGAGAGTTATCCTCACGGGGTGGATCTACAGGTTCTTGTGGATCTTCAAACTCATGAACAACTTCTGGAACTGCTTCAGTCATGGTAGTGTCCTGAAATCTTGTTTCCTTAGGTTCTTCATAAACTTCGGTAGGTTCCTTCCTTGATTTGATGAATGCTGATTTTTCATCAAATGTTACATCCCTGCTGACATCAATCTTCTTGAATCCTAGAAAGTATATTCTGTAAGCCTTCGAGCTTTCACTATAACCCACAAAGATGCCCTTCTTTCCTGAAGGATCTAGTTTAGTCCTCTTCTCTTTTGGGACATGAGTATATACTGGACAACCAAATATTCTGAGATGGCTGACTTCAAGTCTCTTACCAGAAGAGACCTCTTCTGGTGTCTTATTGTCCAATATCTTGTGGGGTGTTCTGTTCTACACGTATACAGTTGTTCTGGCTGCTTCTGCCCATAGATGCATAGGAAGATCTTGATCATGCAACATTGCCCTTGCTGCTTCCATGATAGTTTTGTTCTTCCTTTCTGCAACTCCATTCTGTTGAGGATTATAAGGAGCAGTCAACTCCCTCTTAATCCCTGAATCACTGCAAAGTTTCTTGAAGTCATTTGAGGTGAATTCTCCACCATTGTCGGATCTGAATGTTTTGATCTTCTTGTCAGTTTGATTCTCCATCAAGTTTTTGAATTCCTTGAATTTGTCAAGCACCTCATCTTTGCCTTTCAAGAAGTATACCCAAGTCTTCCTGGAGAAGTCATCAATAAATGATACATAGTAAACATACCCACTTAGGGAACTGGATGACATGGGGCCACATACATCTGAGTGGATGATTTCCAGAATGTCTTTTGCCTTGCTTTCACTGCTTGGGAAAGCCTTCTTAGTGTTCTTTCCTTTTGCACATCCTTTGCAAACACCTTCATGTTTGGTCTTGATTTCAGGAAGACCCTCTATTGCCTTGCTTGCAATTGGAAGTGCCCTATAGTGCATATGAGCAAGTCTTCTATGCCAAAGTTCACTTGGCTCCATGGATTCATGTACCATGGCATGTTCAGGTTGTCCCTTCAATTTATACAAGCCTCCCTCTTGCTCTCCAATCACTACTGCATCATCTATGTTCTTTCCCTTTGGCCACATTAGGACTTGGCCATCCACAAATGCAACCCTCATACCTTTTGCATCCAATGCAGAGATGGAGAGTAAGTTCTTCTTGAGTCCAGGTACCTACAGTACTTCTTTCATCTTCAATGATTTTCCAGAATCTAGGTTGTAGGAGGCTTCACCACTTCCTTTGATTGGATATTGATAATCATCCCCAAGTTTCACCTTATGGGGTGATTCATGTTCAGAAAGGTTCACAAAAGATTCCTTGAACCCAGTCATGTGTTTGGAGGCCCCACTATCAATCAACCAATCATTACAACCATGGGAAATAGTACCTGTGAGAGCAGAGATCAGAACATACTCTTCTTCACTTGATGAGTCATCATCATTATCACTTTCTGCCCTAGCCTTCTTCTTTGGAGGTTCATCATCTTCGGCAGCATGAGCATGAAACCTTCTTTTGCTGCCCTTCTTCTTCTTACTGGAGTTGTTGTTATTATCCCTTTTATTCTTGGGACAATCTGAAGCAAAGTGACCCTTCTCATTGCATGTGACGCATCTTAGGTCTTTCTTGTTCTTTTTATAGGATCTATTGTGGCGAGAGTGATCCTTCTTGGCTTTGCTTCTTTTGGTGTGAGTTGCAAGAGCTTGATCTTCACCTCCCATCTTTTCTTCACAAGCTATAAGTCTAGCTTCTTCTTGAGAGCATTCTTCCCGAAGTCTACTGAATGAGATCAACTTCTTCCTTGCACAAATTCCTTGAATAAAGGAGTCCCATGACCTGGGTAGGCCATTTAGAGTGGTCATCACCACTTCACCATTCTCCACCATTTCATCTACTGCTTCTAATTGTTCCTTGATCTGGGAGACCCTTGAAAAGTAAGATTGAATGGTTTCTCCATTCTGAAACTTCACTGCTTTCAATTGGTTCCGCAGGGTCATCTTCCGATTTATGTTCTTTCCTTCAAATAGCTTGGTCAAAGATTCAAACATCTCTTTGGGTGTCTTAAGAGAAGACACATGAGGAATGAGATGGTCTTTGATAGAATCAGCAATGATTCTCTTTGCCTTGACCAAGTTCTTCTTGTGCAATGCCTTGGCTTCTTCATCCTCTGGGATAGGGATGTCTTCTTTCACATATGAGTCCAACTCATTCTCTTCCAGGATTAACCCAATCCTATACTTCCAGGCTCGAAAGTTATCAGCCCCTTCAAGCTTATCCTCAAGCTTAGTGTGGAGAGACATCTTTAAGAGTACTTCAAATGGAAATAGAAAAGATTTAGGACTTACCACTTGAAGTGCTGAAAACTGGATCTGGTCCCGGATTAGGGTTTGTCAGAGAAACCCTAAAAATTCAAAATGTGAATTTCAAAATTCCGAAAGGATAGAAAGATGCGCCTTGGAGAGATGATCAGCCCAGTACATTCAAAATTTGAGATCAGCAAGTTCTTGCCCTTCAAAATTGCCTTTTTGTCCTCCCGGGTTCACTAGGGAGAGCCCTGAATTAGGGTTTGAGTTTCCCGGAGATCTACCCAGCCAAAAATCTCGATCCAAAGCTCAAACCTTCGATTTTTGCAAGGAGCTTCTAGCTGTGCCTTCAGTTTCCAGAAATTCCTATTTTGGTGGAAACCCTAATTTTTAGGGCCAAATCTGAAAATGCTCAGAACTGAATTTTGATTGGACAGATAGATGCGCCTTGATGAGTAGATCCAATCTACTATACTAAATTTCAAAAATCTATGGAGAGAAACCCAATAAACAAGGAATACAAGCTTCCGTCACTGCAAAATGTCTTCTTCTTAGTTAAGCTCTGATACCATGTTAAATTTTTAGTATTAAATCACAATACTATAGGATCTTTGCTGAGAGAATAACATCTACAGTATATCAATGCATGACAATCATAATATGACAAGCATCACAAGCATCACAAGATTCAAAAGCATAGAGACAAGAGACACAGAGTTTCCGTGGGGAAAACCCTAAGGTGAAAAACCCCACAACTTCCTCAGAAATAGAGAGAGCAATAGCTCAACCAAAATACAAGCAAATAACACTGAGATAGTCTCCTAGCAGATGATCCTCCTCCTCCTCACTAGTGCGCCACTTTTCAGAGAGAGAGATAGTTACTTTTCCGAGTGAGTAAAATAGAGATCTCCTATCTCTATTTATACTCACCTTTTTGCCCAGTGACCTACTGGGGCCGACTTGTCTACTTTGATACACCCACATTATATTATATATTAATCAGGGCCGACCCCATAAGGTGGTCTAATAACCCATCGGCAAGTACACACACTTGCGACACTTGTCAATCCACATGATGACACTTCCTTATAGAGGAATAACACATCTCTTATAAGGGTACAATAAATATATATATAATATACAGATGAAATACATTCCGAAGTTACATATACATCAACACCACCATGTCATGAGAATCCTCCAAACAATCTACCATTT
The DNA here is from genome assembly GCA_027924585.1 of Larix kaempferi. Classification (NCBI taxonomy): domain Eukaryota; kingdom Viridiplantae; phylum Streptophyta; class Pinopsida; order Pinales; family Pinaceae; genus Larix; species Larix kaempferi. Next base: position 7,235,329 of record BSBM01000963.1, on the reverse strand, counting down.
GACAATCTGAAACATAGGAGGAAGAACAAGTATCTTGCAACTTTTCAAGAAGTTGCTCATTTTGAATTGTGAGCTTACGAATATCCTCATTATTCTTCAAGTATGCATCATGTAACAATTTATTAAGTTCAAACAAATGGTTTCTATCCAAAAGAAAAGACATGAAATTACCTTTGATGTGCCACATTGCTCTTTGAATCTTCTCCATGTCTTCAATGAAGGATGTTTCCTCCAATGAAGTAGCTCTCCAACAATAATTTGACACCAATGCTTGAGTGTCGTGGAGAATGCTGAGAGACTCTTGGATCTTATTTTCATTCATCTTTAAGGACCCTTCAAGAAAATGAGGCTCTTGCAAATCAACCTCCTCATCTTCTTCATTTTTGCTTGGACCAACTTCATGAAGCTCAAGTAGTGATGAGGAAGTTGATCTTGGTTCTTCTTCAACTGCTACAAGGTCTTCATAATCATGCTTAATGGAACTTGGGCTTGCAGCAACACTTTCAAAAGTGATCTCTATGTCACCAACATAGAGGTGTGAGCACCCATCAGTAGGTACTCCTTCATAGTTTAAGCATCCATCAGTAGATGCTCTTTGGTTCATGTCTAAGCTAGAAGGTGTCTCGAAATGATCTTCCATATTTTCAATAGAATATTCTTCATGCTCTTGTGATGTCTCTTCATTTTTCTCCTTCAAGCAAGCTGATGCATTTTCCCCCTTTCTTTCCATATGATCAATATCTTTGGAATCTCTTTTTGAAGAATTCCCAAAAGCTCTCCTCAAGTGGGACATAATTTCATGCACACATGTATGATACTCACTCCAAGGTTCTTTACAAGAAGGGCATAAACCTTTCTTTACTAACTCCACATCTTCATTTTTGGGCCTATTTTCAAAAACATGTTCAGCAAAGTACTCAAAAGACATGGCATTTTGTGTATTTTTGCTAAAAGCAAGATATTCTTGATATTTTTGATATTGTTGGGGCAAGGTTTTATATTTTGCTCTCCATATTTGGAAATCACTCATAGAATTATCCTTGGTTGGTGTGACACACTCATATTCATCAGATTTAAAGTCATAAGAATAATCTTCATTTCTCTTGAAATTGTAAGAAGTGTTGCATGATGGCACCTCTTCCTCATACCATTCACATTCTGCTTCATATTGCTCATAAGCATCTTCATATTCCTCATAAGAATTATACTCATAGGATTCATCATAACAGTAAGACATGGCTGCCAATTATTCTTGAATGTATGTTCCTAATCCACAGGTGCAAGGACCATGCTCTGATAACACTGTAATGTCCCTTGTTAGGAATTTTATTAAAATGACAATTTTCCACTTTTTTCCCTAGTTTGACCTTTGACTAGTTTTGAGCTCTAGGTCCCCAAATTGCTCCAATTGCTCCCAAATATTCTGATAAGGTATATGGATGATGTTATAAAATAAATATGTATTTCAAGGATGCTTTTGGACCTTTAAAATACTTCTGCAAATCCTCTTTCAATTCTGGCCAATGTAGGGAACTTTACTAGTAATTTCACTTTGACTAGTATTGGTCTCTAGGTCTCAAATTGACTCCAAATGCCTTCAAATATTCAAGGAAGGTGTATGAATGATATTATAAATTGAATATGATGTTTATGGATGAAATATGTCCACCAAAATACCTCTTCAAACTCTCTTAATATTCTGGACTAATTATGCAATTTTACTAGTAATTTGGGGTTCAAATCCCCCTAGGGTAAGTACTGAAAATGGCTTCCCAAATGCCTCCAAACCCACTCAAATTTATGAAAAGAGGTATGTAATGTGTTAATTATTTTATTAAAGTCTCATATGCACCATTAATGTATTATTACAACTGTTCTCACCCTCTCCCATTCAACTGCAAAAATGCCCAATTCGACCCTTGGGGAAATGGCACTATTTCACCTCCCAATACAACTAAACTGAGTAAAAATGCTTCAAATGCTTAAGTACAGTACATGAAACTTGTAGAAGACATCCGTGGAAGTATATTTATCACAAATATATCATATAATCATCCATTCATTCGAAATCATCATCAATACATTGGCTCACAACAAGGTAGTGGGGAAATGGCATTGTTCTTCCATTAAAAATGAGATTTATACATTTATCCTTGGAATTTCGACCTGAAACTTTTTGGAGATGAAAAAAAGAGTATTTAATTCATATTACAAAATAAATGGGGCATTAAAAGCTTCCCCAAAGAGTACAATAGCCCACCAAAAACGCCCTCCCTCAAGGATCAAGAATATGCCATCAAAATTGGAAATGGTTGAAGGAGTGAGATGCAATAGAAGAAACCATGAGCTTCCCTGTAGCTTACACCTGAAAATAAATACTCCATTAAAGCTCCAAATGAAAGGTATGAATGGCCTTTCCAATTACCAACTTGGATGGGAATCTTTCACCCTCGAAATTGGCTAAGGCAAGAAACTAGTCATCCACTAGCTCTCTCTCTACACAAATGCAATTGCAAATTCTACAAATGATAAAAATCTGGTTTAATTATTTGTTATTGACATTTATAAACTTCTAATGTCCTCCATGGGTCGAATTCCTTCCAAGAGACTCATTCCAACTCAAGTTGGGAAGAGATTCCAAAGAACGCCACTTGTACAACAATTCCTAGTCTCCCACTTCCACCAAATCACATGTGGAAGCATCTTAGCTTCCCTAACACCCTTGAGCGCCCTCTTGGAGTCTATTTTTAGCCCTGACATGTCATATATGTCATATGTCAACCTTCAGATCTGATTTGTGTCATAGCATCTTCATCATTGTTGTCATAGAGTCAGGGAATCTAGCCCAAGTGTCTCACTAGCTCCAAATTGCCTCTTTCTCTTCCATGGGAGTTATTCTTCCTCTATATTTCGACCTTGGATGAGTCATGCAATGAATAATATCTTTTGGACTCCCCCAAGTATGTTACCATTCACATTGAATTCAAATTGGTGAGAGAATGATTCCAAGTGTAGTGGGTTAATCTAGTCTTATGTGGGTCCCACTTCCTCCATGTGTCTTCATGATGAAATGCCACTTTGATTTTCACTTGTATATATTTATTTAGATCCTTTATTAAATATTTATGCCATTCTAATGTTCAAAAATCATTTATTATCCCCATTATTCCAAATCCCAAAGCTTCCACCCCAAACCTAGAAACTAGTAATTTTCCTCCTTGGCAATTATTTGACCTTTAACATCAATTTGACAAACTCTAATGAATAGGGCCAATGTGATTAGGCCATTGTGACCCAATGCCAAATTTGGGACATGACAGAAGTGTTGGATAAGGTGATTCAGGATGATTCCTACCAAGTCCTCAATGATGTCATATATTACAAAGACAGATTTTTTCTAGTGCCTGGATCAAAATTAAAAGAAAATATTTTGGTGGCTTCCCACAATGCACCAGTAGCATGCCACCCTAGATTCCTAAAGAAATACGTGAAGGTGAGAGAGAGGTTCACTTGGAAGGGCCTAAAAAATAGGTGTTAATGCATGTAAGGGAGTGTACTGCATGCCAACAGAATAAATTGAAGCACACTCATACTGATGGTCTCCTACAAACCCTACCAATCCTAAAACATAAATGGGAAAGTGTGTCCATGGATTTCCTCACAAGACTTCCAAAAACCCAGGGTAAGGATAAAATCTTTGTAGTAGTTGATAGATTGACTAAAGTTTCTCACTTTTTTGTTGTCACATCAACTATTACTACCAGTCAAGTAGCTGCATTGTTTTTGTTGAATATTGTAACTTCTAAGAATATTATATTTGTACTTTATTATTCCGAAGATTTTTCATTCCTCCGTGAAGATCTTATTGTATATCTGGAGATGTTCATTCCTCCATCGGATTGTGGTAACTTGGGTTATTAGACTTCCCTTGAGGGGGTCGGCCCTGTATGTGTTATGTGGGTCAAAGGGTTATTAGACCACCCTAGTGGGGTCGGCCCAGTTAGTTGTAATGGGGTGTTTAACCCAGTGTTAAAGTTGGGGCCGACCTAGTTAATATAAAGGACAAGTCGGAGATGTGTATATATAGAGGAGGTGTGTTCCTCATTTGACACACTTCCCTCACTTGGAGTGTAGTGCACTTGTGAGAGAGAGGTCTTCTATGGAGAAGGAGGAGATCATGTCTTTGGTTTGCATCTTTGTATATTGCTGGTCATCTATATTGATGAAGCTTTGCTGGGTTTTCTACCCCATGAGGGTTTCCCAGGATAAATCTGTCTCTTGTGTTTATGTTGTGCTTGTTGTTTCTTCAGTGATCTTGTATATGTTATTGTTGTGAAATGAAATTAAATTCTGATATTTCCTATCTTATCATATTGAATCTTAACATGGTATCAGAACTAACCTGAAGGAAGGTAATGTATGGCACTTACGACACTTGCTTCACTTGCGACAATTTGAAGGTTAGGGTTTTATATAGCAAAAACACGTCATAGTGGAACTTTCGCTATAAATACATTTTGGCGTATGTTCAGGATATGAAACGTTTACAGGTCATAGATAACATCCTCGTGTACATTGTGTACAAAGGAAACCCTCAGATTCGTTGTACTTTGTTAGTTATGATCAGTACAAGTTAGGGTTTTGGCCTCTTCCAGATCTCAGTCATAATCAGGTGACATAGGAAAAAAGGTCATAACTTGGGATAGGAAGCTCCAAATGAAATTTCGTAAAAAGTGACAGGTAGTACACAGACTTTAATATCTTAGGAAATGTTTTCAGAGGCCGAAGTTGAACCAGTGACACGTGGAATGCCGTACAAGTTCGCTCTCCTGTTTTATCCCATAAACAGGTCACGTTGCGACACTTGGAATAAATCTCTCTCAGAAAATCCAAATGAGGTTAGACCTATCGGGATGGAAAAATGACAGGTCAAGATACCACATAAAATGTTTTCAGACCCTGTGGATCGAAACGTTTGGAGTTAAAGCAGAAACAATCAGGTACATATTTATGTCAAAACAAAATTATTTTTGGAGGACCTTCACTCATGGCTTCCGGAATTTAGGGTTTCAGAGAAAGTTAGAATTTTTGGAATCGGAGTCCATGGCTGAATGCTACTCAAAAAAATTGAAATTTAGAGACCAAGATCAAATTTTTTGGTTGGGTAGAAGACCAGGCTTGATTAAACCCTAGTTCGGGATTTTGATCGGAAAAGTGAAAATTAGGCTTCTACAAAAGTTGGAGTTTTTGAAGTCTGTGACCACGGTTGGAAGCTCCTCAGAAAAATAAGAGTTTAGAGACTTGAATAGAACATTTTGATTAGGCAGAAGGGTGGGCTCCATCAAAACCTAGTTCAGGATCCTATCCAGAAGATCCATATGTTTCGAAGGCAATTTTTAAGGGTCAAAATTTGGAGATTTCAAAATTGAAGTATGATAGTTTGATCAGCTCAGCAAGACACATCCTTCCATACATTTAGAAGTGTGAAAGTCAAAGTTTGAATTTTTAGGGTTTCTCTGACAAACCCTAATCGAGCTTCAGATCCAATTTCAAGGGGAGATGAGGCTAAGGCCTTACATAAGAAGACTACAAGAAGTCTCGACAGGTATGACTTAAGAAGATACATTTATGTCTTGAAATCTGATTCTTGATTAAGTTCATAATATGTTTGTCTTCATATTATTTATTAGTACATTCTTGATTAATGTTAGAATTGTCTTATCACCCTAGTAAAAGTATGTGAATGATAGAAGACATTCATTGATTAGGGCTATATGATTGTACTAATGCACTGTGGTGTTGTATGAGGTTGATGTTGTCTGCTAACAAGATACAGGTACATCACAAAAGACAAATCAAGTTCCATGACCATGACAACATGAAGACAAAGACTCATCCATAATCTTTGATCACATAGAAGTTCTACTTACGAGGTATGTATGACTTTGTTCTATTATGCTTAACCTATGAGATATGCAAGTTCTAGCACAAGATCTCTAAATCATTGAAGAGAACAAAGAAGATATTGATAAGGTATGTTAGACATAACTAAGCAGGTATACTAATCCAGGTATGTTTTCCTATGTCAAGTTAGAATCTTACCTTGTGTTAGGATCCCTTATATAAGTATACTTGGTATGATTGGTTATGCTTATTCATAAAGTTAGTAATCAAGGGCTTATGCATATTATGTCTCTTATCTTGATTGATGATTTAACTAACCAGAAGAGTCCTATGATCAAACAAGAATATGCATGAGTAAAAGAAGACTTCCCTGAAACCTCGAATACTAATGTTTATTATCTGTGATCATGACTATACATATTCAATATTATTTCGAATTATAATGTTTTGATAATATTGAGATTATACTAATGAATGTATGTTTGTGTATGAGATCATGAGGATGACACTAGTGCACACTTGAGCATGCACAGTGGTACAGAATGAATAGAAGTTCAAAAGTCATATAGAAGATCAAGCGGGAGGCAACCACACAAACATAAAAGATAATTATTCGAAATAGTAAATGATATTGCTTGTAATAGTTGTATGCATATTTGTATTCCTAGAATATATCATACTGAGTGTAAACATTCATATAACATTGAACAGTATACTACTAATATGCATATGATTGGTAATTTGGACAAACATTCTATTGTTGCTTGTCTAGAAAAAAACCTCTTTGCTGACATGTTGAGAGCTGTGCACACTCTCGATAGTATGTTTTGGTAGAGATGGAAGGCATCTAGATAGCCACTGTTTGCATACAGGATATGGAAAAGTGTTCTGCCAAAGTATTGGTCAAGATAGTAGCATAACTATGTAAATAATATATGTATGCATAATAGGTTATCATGTCAACATGATTTGATGTTTATGAAGCATTACTAATCATGTACTTAATCTTGATTTGTAGGAAAGATCATGAAGAATTATGAACACCGAACAAGTGATGGATGTTCAACAAGAAGATTTACAAATCAGACATAATATAGAAGGCTCATGGCTAGAAGATTCTCTTATAATGAGGAAGAGAATCATGATGAGATGTTTTCTCCAAGTGGCTAGATAAGATCATTATCTTAATGATGTAATCGAAGAAGAAGTGCGAATCAAGGATTCAATTGAATAAAGCTCTGTATGGGTACCCAGGATCGATAGTCAATTGATGAGATTAATGATCACCATGGGTGATGTGGATATCAACCTTTGCTATAAGGTTGAATATGGTTTCCATACACAGATGACATGGATGTAAGAAGGAACTCACCACAGAGTTCGAATGATACTGAGGCTCATATCAGTAGACCCATCTGACGAGAGATGGCACAGATAGATATGCAGAAGATCACTCAATGCAGAGTGTGAATGATGTTCAGTCACAAACGAAGAATTGACAGTTTCTTGATAAGCTTGGGCTTTACCAAAATTAAAGTTGATCCGTTACGAATGATGAACCTGCCATACTATTATTGTATGTGGATGATCTATTTTTACAAACAGATCATGAAAAGAAAGAAGAAGATAGCTGCAGAAATGAAAATGAAAGATCTCTTACTTCCTAGGTCTGGAAGTATGGCAGGGATCAGAAGGAATATTTCTCAACCAGGGAAAGTATATTGAGAAATCTTGAAAATATTTGATGTGTTGGAATGGCCACTCTCGTGGATTCCAACTTGAAGCTGTTAGCGAATGACTCATAAAAGTTAGTGGATGTAATTCTGTACAGACAGATTATTGGGTTATTGATGTATCTGATGAATACTAGGTCAGATATATGCTTTGTTGTGAACACCTTTAGGCAATATCCAGTGGAACCTAGACGTGCTCACTTAATAGTTGCAAATCATGTGATGAGGTACCTAAAGGGTACGATAGACTTTGATCTATGTTATCTTGGAGATCATGACTTCAGATGGATACACAAATGTTGATTGGGAAGGAAGTGTATCATACAGGAAGAGCACATCAAGAGGATGTTATTGTCTGGGATCGACCATGATCTCGTGGGTTAGCAGGAAGCAGTCCAGTGTGGCTCTCAGCACAACTGAAGCAGAATATATGGCTGCTTTCTCTACTAGTTGTGAAGCGGTATGGCTTCAGGATTATTTCACTTAGAGATAGACCCAACTGTGATCCTATGTGACAAACAAGAGTTATATCAAGATGGTAGATAATCCAGTGTTCCATGATAAGTCAAAGCACATAGAGATCTGACATTTCTATATATAAGATATGGTGCAGAAAGGAACTATAAATTTCGAATCTATAAAAAGTTGCCAATGTACTAACCAATCCTCTACCTCAAGTGAACAAGTTTCCGATGTACTAACCAATCCTCTACCTCAAGTGAACAAGTTACCGATGTACTAACCAAACCTCTACCTCAAGTAAAGTTTGATTATTTCTGAGACAATCTTGGTAGGACCCTCCTTGAAAGGGGGAGTGATGTAGACACTGATGATGAGATTACCCGCATCGACCGTGAAGTCAATGATATGTAGGATACCTATATTGGTGATGCTGATAGAGAGGTTGGTGGATGGTCCTTAAAAAGGGTCTAAGTTGACAAGGGGATTGCATCATCCTTGAACACATGTTCTAAAGTGAGCCGTAGACACATGTTTTCAAAAATGAAGTCCTTCGTGGACAAGTGGGGATTGGATCATCCCTGGAATTCAGTCCTAAAGTGAGTCGTAGACATGATGTCTCCAAGAATGAAGTCCCTTGTGGACAAGATGGGATTGGATCATCCCTGGATTTATCGTCCCTTGAATTGAGCCGTAGACATGATGTCTCCGAGAATGAAGTCCCTAGTGAACAGGATGGGATTGGATCGTCCCTGGATTTATGGTCCCTTGAATTCAGTCGTAGACATGATGTCTCCGAGAATGAAGTCCCTAGTGGACAGGATGGGATTGGATCGTCCCTGTATTTATGGTCCCTTGAATTGAGTCGTAGACATGATGTCTCCGAGAATGAAGTCCCTAGTGGACAGGATGGGATTGGATCATCCTTGGATTTATGGTCCCTTGAATTGAGCCGTAGACATGATGTCTCCGAGAATGAAGTCCCTAGTGGAAAGGATGGGATTGGATCGTCCCTGGATTTATGGTCCCTTGAATTGAGCTGTAGACAGAGGTCTCCAAGAATTGATTGATGGGATTGGATCATCCCTGGATTTATGGTCCCTTGAATAGATCCATAGACAGAGGTATCCGATAATTGGTTGATAGGACTGGATCGTCCCTGGACCTCGGTTCAAAAGTTACGTGATTGGGATTGCATCGTCCCTATATATGAGACTTGTCTTAAAGTGATAAGGATTGATCATACTGCAACTTGATCTGGATTGTATTATCCATGGACCTATGTCCTAAAGAGAGTGAGATTGATCATCCTGTAATATGATCGTGTATGTTGTAGGGTATGCTACTATTATTGATACTTGTATTAATGATATGTATTGATGAGGATACTTGTATTGATGATGTGTATACTTGTATTGGTGTGGATACTAATACTGATGATCTAGATGACGATGTTGATGATCGTGTTGATCTAGATGATGATGTTACTGATCATGTAGATCGAGATGATGATCCAGATGTTGTAGATCGAGATGATGATCCAGATGCTGTAGATCGAGATGACCCAGATGCTGTAGATTGTGATGATCTAGATGTTGTAGATCGACATGATGTGATGACGATGCTGATGATCGTATGATGACGATGCTAATGATCGTGAGGATCCAGATGATGATGGTGCTATAGCTGTTCGGGTGTTGCAGAAGACTGTTAGGAACCCATGTCTTTACTTTGTTAGTATATTGTTGTTGGACGCATATGCTTTGTAAGTCATCCCGTAGTATTGTTGATCAATAGTTTATGTTATTGTTGTTGGCGCATATGCTTTGTAAGTCGCCCGTAGTATTGTTGATCCATAGTTCATAGTGGCCAATGGTTTTGACCCATAGTATTGGTGCCTAGACTTAGTATATAAGTGTGTGTTGAGACCTATGAAGGCACCGTGAAGTTATTTGTATTGAGCTTGCTCATAGGAGGTTTCCCCCTCGAAGTGGCCTGTGATCAATATAAAAGTGATTCTGAGTTCTGTCATATCTGCTATTTCGCATATTGTTATTAATTACTTGTTGTAGGTGCTTCACATCTGGTATCAGAGCCTCCACCCAGGTTCAAGTCACAGAGCGGGTAACAACGTCATCATTGTAGTGTTCGCCCGAGGCTCGTATGGCTCAAAGGGGACACCACCGTATGGGCACACATCCAACCCAGAGTCTGGACTGCGGAGTTTGGTGGGATGTTAAGATCCTAGTGGGCGGCCTTCACTAACATCTCGAGGTTTTGGTGTAACGGTTCGTATCATTTGGTATCAGAGCCTCCACCCAAGTTCAAGTCACAGAGCGGGTGGCAATGTCGGCATTGCAGTGTTTGCCCGAGGCTCGTACGGCTCAAAGGGGACACCACCGTACGGGAGCACATCCAGCCCAGAGTCTGGACTGTGGAGCGTGGTGGGATGTTAAGATCCTAGTGGGCGTCCTTCACTAACATCTCAAGGTTTTGGTGTAACGGTTCGTATCAAAGAATCAGTACTGAAGATGTTGATGTTCTAGTATTGAAGATATTCCAGTAACTGGTTGAGTTACTGATGATGTTGAGAAATCTCCCAATGATTTATAGATTTATCATGTATGATGTAGTCAATGACTCCTTTCTCCTGCAGATGTTGTTATAATATCCTTCTCGTTAAGGGGGAGTGTTGAATATTGTAACTTCTAAGAATATTATATTTGTACTTTATTATTCCGAAGATGTTTCATTCCTCCGTGAAGATCTTATTGTATATCCGGAGATGTTTATTCCTCCATCGGATTGTGGTAACTTGGGTTATTAGACTTCCCTAGTGGGGGTCGGCCCTGTATGTGTTATGTGGGTCAAAGGGTTATTAGACCACCCTAGTGGGGTCGGCCCAGTCAGTTGTAATGGGGTGTTTAACCCAGTGGTAAAGTTGGGGCTGACCTAGTTAATATAAAGTACAAGTCGGAGATGTGTATATATAGAGGAGGTGTGTTCCTCATTTGACACACTTCCCTCACTTGGAATATAGCGCACTTGTGAGAGAGAGGTATGCTATGGAGAAGGAGGAGATCATGTATTTGGTTTTCATCTTTGTATATTGCTGGTCATCTATATTGAGGAAGCTTTGCTAGGTTTTCTACCCTATGAGGGTTTCCCGGGATAAATTTGTGTCTCTTGTGTTTATGATGTGCTTGTTGTTTCTTCAGTGATCCTGTATATGCTATTGTTGTGAAATGGAATGAAATGATTATATTTTCTGTCTTAGCATATTGAATCTTAACAGTTTTTTAAAGAAGTATTCAGATTGCATGGTCTGCCCAAGACTATAATAAGTGACCAAGATAGAAAATTTACTAGTGCTTTCTGGAAAACTTTGTTTGAACTAGTTGGAACTAGTTTGAATCTTAGAAAAAGCTATCACCATCAGACTGATGGAAAAACTGAGAGGGTAAATCAATGGCTAGAGGGTTATCTCAGGAATTATGTTACCAGGCAGCAAAAAGCATGAGTCAAATGGATACATTTGGAGGAATTCTGTTATAACACAACATTCCATATCTCCATTGGAATGACCCCATTCAAATATTTGTATGGATATGAATCCCCCACATTTGTAGATATGATTTTTGGGGATTGCAAAGCAAAAAAAGAAAAGTATTGGATGCAACAAAGCCAAGACATACTCAAGGCCCTCAGAGAAAAATTGCAGGTTGCACATAACCAACATAAGGTGAATGCAAATAAGAAAAGAATAGACCGGACCTTCCAAGAAGGTGACTTGGTCTACTTGAGGTTGCAACCCTACAGGAAATACACTATGAAATAAAAAGGGGTTGATAAATTGTTGCCAAGATTCTATGGACCTTATAATATCACAAGAAAAATTGGTGAAGTTTCTTATGAATTAGATCTGCCACCAAGGAGCAAGATACATAATGTTTTCCATGTGTCATGATTGAAGAAATAAGTTGGCCAACAAGTAACTGTTTCAGAAGAATTCCCTCCTCTCTATGATGAAGGAAACTTGGTCTTAGAACAAGAAAATATTTTGCAGGTTAGAGAAAAGAAGTTGAGGAGAAGAACCATTAAAGAATATCTAGGGAAGTGGAAGGGGCTTCCTAGTGAAGATGCAACCTGGGAAGGTGAACAGATTTTGAAACATCCTAGATTGCAACTGATTGAGGACAAGCAGTCTTGGGGAGGGAGGACTCTCGTGTCCCTTCTGTAGTGATCCTGGTCAAGACTTGGATCCTCCCATCCCTAGGGGGTCTAGGAAGAATAATTAATAGGTGTAAATTTTGGCACAAGTACTATATGAATTAATTAATTTTAATATTATGAGTTTTAAATTATCTTTGATAATAAATGTCTCATCATTATTAATTAAATTTTTTGGAAAGTATTAATGATGACATGGATAGGAGGGCGCATGAGGTCAAAATTTACCTCACCTACTCAAGTGGAAAGCTCAGAAAAATCAAGTTATCTAAAGGCAAGGTGGCAGCATAAGAAATTGGAAATTGACAAAAGCAAGGAAAAATAGGAAAAATCACAAATCATGAGAGTTTAAAAGAACGAAATTGCAGAAAACAACCAGTTTGGAAAAGAGGGCAACATTCAGAAAAGCTAAGTAGGGCGCACTTGCTAATTCCAATGAAAAGACACAAAGTAGGAAATTTTTCAAAGCAAGTTAATTTTTAATTCTCTTAAGGAATGCATCCTTCCTCTCTCAAATGTGTGGATGAATTATCAGTGAAGCTAATTCAGCTATAAAAGGAATCTAGGAAGCACTTCTCACATATTTTTTTGGTTAATTAATTTTTTTCATTGAGAGCTCTTGCTACTCAGAGTTGATAGATGTGCCTCAACCATTGCTTGGGAGATAAACCTTAAGGTATTTCATGTTCTAGTCATATATTGATCAGTGCCAGAGCCATGGAATGCTGATATACATATATACATCATCCCAGTATTGAATATTCTTAAGCTTCCAATGAGTGATCTTGAATCAGAGTGCCATTGGAGAGATTTCATCAGAAGGAGGTACTCCAATTAAGAGAAGGAGATCAGTGCAGCCCATAAGGTTCAGTGCACCCCTCATGTACAAACATCAGCCCTGATTTCACACTCCTATAATATACATTATAGAATTGCATCTCCTTCTTCTCTTCTCATGCATATTCTCTCAATATTGTAAGATTCTCTAGCATTGGAGATCAACTGAAGTACTGAATGTAATAAAATATTTAATATATGCTCATGACCTTTGATTTCGACCTGATTCTTTTCAATAACTCATATCATAACCTTAATTCAATTTAGGAGTGAAATTTGTAATCCTATAAGGCAATTTGGATTAAGAAAACGTAAGACTAGCTCTTTATGCCTCTTTTAATGACTATTTTTACCACTTTTTCCAATAAAAAAAATATATGAGTTTATTTTCTAATATGATGGTTGTTTGAGGTTCTTGAGACAATAATGAATCATCCCAAATCCCATTTCTGAGAATTCGAAGACACCTTAGACAATTTGGGAGAGTTTGGAAAATTGCTAGTTGAGTAGTCCTACTTAGCGCCCTTGACCCTTTTGCTACCAAATCCACCTAGACCCTCCCTAAAAACCCAAAACACTTATCCATCATTCATTATGGAGTTTAATTCCTGAAATAAACCAATGGTTTCATTCAGGTGTAAACATATGAGTCTAGTTTGCATATGCTAGAGTGCCGAGGCAGCCTCAAAGTAGACATTAGCTCTAGTTGACTCTTGAAATGTAAATGGCCCCACTGCTTTGTGCATAGATCTTGGAATTTGGAACTATTTCTGACATATTGGATTTTTCACATATCTCCATACTTTTTCAAAACCTAATTATCCTAAATTAATAATCCTGGAGTCACCAATCATCCCCTAGATCGATCCATTCTTAACTAGTTTTTTGTTTGTGAAAATTGTGTTGTTACATTTTAAAATTGGGAATAAAATTGACTCAAATCTAATCAGGGTTATTACATAATTTTATCTATAATAAAATTATGTAAATCCATGCATAAATTAGTATCAAAACCTTATAGATAGATTTAAATACTAACGATAAAGCAATAGCATACACCAATGACTTTACACAATCAGTAAGTGTCCCAGACCACAACAACTTAATCAAATATAAGAAATATGTTTCTATTAAAATGTATTTCAAAATTCCAAATGGTTGTTTATCATCAACAACTACTAGTAGTAAGAAACAACATATACCTGCACCAATGCAAGGCCTTAACATCAGTGGTCATTAATCATATTAATAGTGAGGACCGACATCCACATTAAATGTTTCATCAATAGTAAGCAACACACACACACACACACCCGCAACAAAAAATATTAATGACTGGTAGTAGTACACAACAATATATATCAATGATATGACAGTTAGTATCGGATAGTAATCATCAACATCATCATTGGATACTTAACATAATAAAGTAATAAGCAGGTTCAAACAATGGTAACAGTGATGATCAACACTAATCAACATATAAAATTTTCCTTCAACAATCAACCTTAGCCATCTATTCCAACATTAATTATCATTCATGAGCAACAGTGAGTTTTAGCACGCGACAACCGTAATAAAAAATCATCCTTAAAGGGGATTTCAAGGCTTTAAACAAGCTCTCTCTAGAGGAAAAGGAGTCTCCCTAGCTAGGCCAAAGACAAATTACCTTTGAAAATTACCTAGCAGCTCAGCCCTAACATTGTTTCACTATTTTTTGAAGGTTCGTGTGACAGGTTTAGGGAACTGAAATGGAGGAAAGAGGTAACTCCCTAGTGGATCTATTGCTTAAAAAGTGGTCTGAATTTTAGGGTGGCTCAAATTTTCAAATTTTGTAACATTTTTTTGTTTTGAAGTTTTTGAAGTTTTTAGGGTTTTCTGGATTTCTGATTTTCTTAGGGTTTTTAGGGTTGTAAGTTGCATCCTAAACTACTCTAAGCTAATATGTAATGCAATTACATATAATATAAGTGAGATTCTTATAAATTTAGTAAAAAATGATAAGAATAAGGGGGTTTTAATGTGCCTCCTCAAACCCTAGGGAATAAGGGATGACTGACCAGACTCACTCCTGAAATGTTTCTCTAAGGCTTGCAAAATTAGGGCATCCAACAAAAAATTATAGGGTTTGTTGGAGGAGCATAATTAAGGAAAAAAACGGAGATCCAATGCCCAAACAAGGGAAAATACTTCAAGAGGATGTTTTCCAACATACAAAGTTGACAAAAGGCTAGTGAGAATCCCTAATTCAGAGAAAATGTAGCATTAACAACACCATTCAATCCACGAATGAGCATGAAATCACCAACTTTAAACAAAGGAATGGTCAAGAAGAAGCCATAGATCCTCCTTGTGCTTGTGTTAGTCCAACAATGGTAGAATCAACCATGTATATTCAATAAACCCTAGAAATTCATTTTTAATTTACCGTCAATCCAAGAAGAGATCATTCCAAGAGGTATGCATCACATAGAATGCCCATAGAGTAAGAGAAAAATAATAAACAAGATTTTATCTTAAGTCTTGTGTTTTACAAATGAATTTGGAATGGATATTTATATCCATCCTAGCACAAGGTTTAATTTTTTATCAAACCTACATGTCTTAATTTGTGAATTTAAAATTAAATCAATAAAATACTAAAATAATCTAAATTAAGACAAAATTAGGGAATATCACCCACATGTTGGGTACTAGACCATAAAACTAGCATAAAATCATGAAAAATGCTAAAATAGGAAATCTAAGGCCTCACCATGACGACAAGAGTGATCCTAAGGAGGGTGTCATGCTCCTAATAACCCCAAAGTGATGAAAGAAGTCCCTTAATGTCCCCCTTCCCTTATCTTAAGGCTTGATGAAAATGATGATGTCATATGATCAATTTGGCTAGAAAGTGTCTAATAATCTGCAAAGAAGGTCCAATTCAGGTGTGAGAAGGTTGATAGGCTATGGATATCCTCCCTAGATGAAACACAATCACCCTTAAGGAAGGAAAAACATGGTGGTCATGTGAACCAATGGCCCACCCTTGGAAGCCCCAGACACCAACCCCAGAGCTAAAAGCCCCATAAAGCGCAGTCAACAATGCCACTAGTCCATAATACTTCCAAGAATAAAACCAAGGAGCTCAGTCATGGCCATCCATACACGGAAAACCCCACACTTGTGTTAGGATATTCCTATACTCCATCCTAGTCCTAGCAACATTTCCATTGTTTGCATTTTCAGTCATGCATGCAAATATTAGGGTTTGCATGCATTTTGCATACATTCCAGTCATCAGCACCAGCACCTAGCCCTCAGTGAGCTAGCCCCGAGAGATTATTTCCTTGTAGTTTCATCCCTCCCAGTGACTAATGCACCCTCCTTTGCCTTACCGCATGACAAAGGTGCCTTCTTCACCTACTAGTCCAGTTATATTCAGTTATATTCAGTCATCTTCAGTTACTTCCTTGATTTAAGGATTAACTAACTCTTTACTGACCTTACCACTCTGATGGACCTCTAGTGAGACTAAACTTCCTGTTCTGACTCTAGTAAGCTCCTACTGCATCCTCCACTAAGCCTCCTTCATCCAGTTAGTGTCTCCATGTGCTAGTTACATTCAGTTACACCTACTACACTCAGTTAGACTCAATTTGACTGACAGTTGACAGTTACTTGTGCATTGATGACTCTATTGATGATCATGAGGACACCTAGTTGTGCTCCGATGACACTCCAATGATCCTTTGATCACTCCATGAAGGATAATTCGAATTGCCACCTTAGGCATTCGAATCCTCACGCTTGTACTATTTATTTGTCCATATTGTGATTAATTAACTAGTGTGTGTGAAGTATTATTGCTTCTATCCAAGTTCTAGTATACCATATTATTCTGTTGCTCATTATACTGTATTGATCACTCTTCTTCTATTTTCCTACTTAATCATAATTAATATTGTGAGGTATACATCATCTCTTAGATCTGCTGTGAGTATTTTCACATGGTATCAGAGCATGTTGAGGGTATTCTTTATCTCCATTCCTGAGAGTTTTTTTGTAGGTTATTATCAAGATTTCGAGTGCAGCAGTTTCTGCATTTATGCAACAGTAGCAATTGCAGATATTCTCTATTGTTTTTGCAGGTCTTCTACAACTTCGATGTTTTCAGAAGATCCTCCTCTTTATCTATTCAACTATGTTGAATGGAAACCAAAAATGATAGCATATTTGAAGAGACATGATCTCTTTGATTATTGTTTTGAAAGAGAGTTCGAATCTTCTGAAGAAGAGAATTACTGGTTAGATGAAGGTGGAAGAGCTATTGCAGCCATGATGTTTTCTATGTCTAGAATCTTGGCATTCTACTCCCTTGATGATGAATATGTTAAATCTCCAAAAGAGCTATGTGCCCACCTGGATAAAAGTTTTGGCAAGCAGGATGAAGGGATTGGTCCAAACCCTTTTGAGAGAAAGCAAAGTGATGCATTCGCCCTCCTTGATGATCTCATTGATCATGAACCAATATAATCTCATATTGAAGTTGTTGACAAAGAACTTGCATATTCTCCACTCATGCTCCAACTTTCTTCTCTTTCTGTGCCAGCTCACACTCTAGATATAGCAGAAGGTCCTAAATCCTCTCTTGCACCAGAGTCTGTTGGTTTGCATCATGATCACATGATTATTTCGGAGGTAAAATCATCTATTGGAGGTAATTCATTCCTTCATCTCAAGCAATCATCTCTTTTATACTACTATATGATCATTAATTCATGATTTCAGAAGGTTATTGAAGATTATGGCCATTGCCATTCGCTTGGGATAAATTCTCATGCAATTACTGGTTTTGATCTCACCTCTCATGGTTCAAAGGAGATCTCAAGAAACCATGATTCAAGTCTTGGATCTAATTTGGATTCTAAGCAATTACTACGTGGGATAATTTCTCATGCATATGATAGTTTTGATCTCACCCCTGTTGGTTCAAAGGAGATCTCAAGAAACTATTTTTTAAGTCTTAAATCTGATTTTGATTTCAAGCAAACATGTAATAGTTATTTTTGGCATAATCTCACCCATGGTGGTTTGAAGGAGAAGACAAAAGACTATATGCACTTTCATAGATTTGATCCTACCTTAGCTAATTTGAATCACAGGTTCAAGGATCATTCTCATACTATTGGATTTGTTCTCATCACATTTGATTTGAGGAGAAAGTACAAGCACATGCTTTTTGAGCATGATCCATTTCTTCCCAAGAAGAAGATACCTCTAGACATATGACCAAGCATCACACCTGCTTGAGTTTGGAGCATTTATTTTTGTGTGTGCCTTACAGTTTGTTTTTGAGGAGGGGGTATGTTTCCCATGGAATTTTCCCACTTCCTTGGTTTATTGATTGTTATTCATTGTATTGGGTCACCCTTGATCTTAGTTACCAGGGCCCAGGATGGATTAAGGGGGGGTGTTATTCCTATACTCCATCCTAGTCCTAGCAACATTTCCATTGTTTGCATTTTCAGTCTTGCATGCAAATATTAGGGTTTGTATGCATTTTGCATGCATTCCAGTCATCAACACAAGCACCTAGACCTCAGTGAGCTAGCCCCGAGAGCTTCTTTCCTTACAATTTCAGCCCACCCAGTGACTAATACATCCTCCTTTGCTCCACTAGATGACAAATCCACCTTCTTCACCTACCAGTCCAGTTATATTCAGTTATATTCAGTTACTTCCTTGATTTAAGGATTAACTGACTCTTTACTGACCTTACCACTCTGATGGACCTCCAGTGAGACTAAACTGCCTGTTCTGACTCTAGTAAGCTCCTACTACATCCTCCACTGAGCCTCCTTCATCCAATTAGTGTCTCCATGTGCTAGTTACATTCAGTTACACCTACTACACTCAGTTAGACTCAGTTTGACTGACAGTTGACAGTTACTTGTGCATTGATGACTCCATTGATTATCATGAGGACACCTAGTTGTGGTCCGATGACACTCCATTGATCCTTTGATCACTCCATGAAGGCTAATTTGAATTTCCACCTTAGGCATTCGAATCCTCATGCTCGTTCTATTTATTTGTCCATATTGTGATTAAATAACCAGTGTGTGTGAAGTATTATTGCTTCTATCAGAGTTCTATTGTACCATATTATTCTCTTTCTCATTATACTGTATTGATCACTCTTCTTCTATTTTCCTGCTTAATCATAATTACTCTTGTGAGGTATACATCATCTCCTAGATCTACTGTGAGAATTTTCACAACTTGGAATTTTGAAACTTTGATACCTTCTCTACCAAACAACCTACTAGAACGTTGTAGATTGTAGAAGCATAACACGATCCATGGAAAAAAACAGGATGAGTCATTGGTTCATGATTTTCGACAAACCTCCTTGCAATAATAGGGACTTTCCATTATATTTTCTTCATAAAATATATGCAAAGTTTGTGTTGGGTCTCGACATGAAGTATTTTTACATTCATGATTTTTAGTGGGTTGGTCTTGGCTCTTTCTAGGATCAACCAATAGCTAGACATAACCCAATGAGAGGGCCACCTGCTCCTAGGTGTAGATCTCCTCCCACCACAAACATCTGAGTTACTAGATCACTTCGCAGGCATTGCCACTTCCTTATTACATATTATACATATAATATTGCAACACAATTCACTTGTAGTGTCATCTAGACATGACCCATTGGATTTGTATGGAGGGCCCTCGGGTGTAGGACCTTTGGGCCCCATAGATCATGGACCTTCCATGACAAACATTCATGCAAAGGAATCTTTTGAGAGCTTAGAATTACCCCGTCGATGCACTCATTGTGGGAATACTTTCCCTGGCCCAACTTAGGATCCTACACGAGATTTTTTTTGTCTAAGGTTAGTATTATTTGTAAATGGTGGTAAGTCATTGAGTATATATTTAATTGTAATTGGAAATTATTAGATAAACATTAATTAAAATATTTATATGTAAATAATGTTTTATGCATGTATATTTGTTTTGAGATGAATCAAATCCATCAAGGTGGGATGAAATAAGTCCTCCTAACCTTGATTTTTCCATGGCAGCAGTAGAGGATATTGTGGCACCTCACATACAGGTATTTAAAAGACTGTATGATTGAAGGATTTAAAAAGTTATTTAGTTTCAATTATTAAAGTTGTTTATGAGAAATAAACCTTAATGTTGTTGTGTTTCCACGGGTGCTTTCCAAAGAGATAAAGGATAGATATCCACCTGGGGTAAGCAAATCACTCCACAACCAAGTAACATGTGTTAAATTAATAATATATTTGATGTTAAATTCATTTTCTTTGTATGGTTAATTTACATGCTTCTCTATTAATAACAAATATTACATATGTTTATGTAGGTTCCATCTTCCACCATGCCATCACCATACCCACCCATCCCTCCCCATCCCTCCCCATCTTCCACCTAGTCCATTATTTCCACAATTCATGGTGAGTCCTATGATTGGTAACCATAACCCCATGATTGGCATTCCCATTCCCTGCCCTAGGGTGATTCCATACCTTGTACAACCAATGGGGCTATATCGCCACCCACACCCATCCCCTCTTATGGGTCCCCCACCTATCCAAGTCTAACATTCACCAATCCGCCGTCACAACCCTCCCCTAATTGCACTCACCACTACAACTCCATCCCCTATACCCACATCAGCACCATCCATTGCTCCTGCATCTACCCCAGTCCATGTACCTACATCATCCCCTACCCACGTACCTAGATTAGCTCCCTCCCCCACCATTTCCTTGGAAAAATTTGTCCAATCCAGTGCTCCACTTCCTAGCTAGGAAGGGTAATCTCTTGAAATGCCCCATATATTTAATATAGTGATATTTATAACTTTATTAAAATA
Source organism: Larix kaempferi (assembly GCA_027924585.1). Classification (NCBI taxonomy): domain Eukaryota; kingdom Viridiplantae; phylum Streptophyta; class Pinopsida; order Pinales; family Pinaceae; genus Larix; species Larix kaempferi. The sequence continues at coordinate 7,214,269 of BSBM01000963.1, read as the reverse complement.
TTATAAAGCATGAATGAAATTCATAAAATAATGCATTTCGATCTTTGTGTATTAATTGATTTTTTACAATTGTTGTAGGGAGTCATTGTTGAGAGGCTTGGATCGAGGAGATGGGGAACCCCATTATGTTATACTGTAACGTCTCAGCTGAGTATATAAGATTTTAATTTTGATTGTATTTTTAAGTGTACTAATTGATAGAATTGTGGGAAAAAGAAGATATGTTGTTGTTCCCCCCCTAGAGCCCAAAGAGACCATCTACACCCATACACAAGAAGGATCAAGCTTCCTCTAGCTCAAAGAGGAGGAATATTGATTTTGGAGATAAGCATGGGGGTGCTTATGGTGGCCAAGATGATTGAGACACCCACTATGTACATTAGCCATGATGCGACATTTTGGCCACGACTAGATGTATATTTGTGTCTAAAACACGAGATTCCCTTATTCCATTTTTTGTCATGAGAATCTATAATATGTATTGGGAACGATGTTCCATTTTGTATAAAAATGTATAGTTGGACATATTTCCAATATCAATACATGACTTTCAACTCATGTATATGACAATGTGTTTATCCATTTTTACATTCATGATATGGATTTGATGTTATATACTATGAATGTTACATTGTCCAGGGTGAATGTAATGATTTCTAATTAGTTTGATTAAATTAAATTATACACTAATATATACTAATGCAAATGAATGGCTAGGAGGATTATAAAAGGTATAAAGACAATTGAACACAAATGTTTGCTTGATAAATTAATCATATGTGCTTAAGGAATTTATTTCAAGTAATCTATCGACATTCTTTAATATTAACTCCTAGGTATGATCAACATCGATCTAACTCTAAGACTAACATTGTTCAATTATTTTAATCTATTGCAAACCATTAATAGAGAATGATAGAGAAAGGGACTCTATTTAGGATTTTTTTAGACAAATGGCACTTTAGGTTGATTCCATTGGTTGTTTGATTGTTCTAATATAAAAGCAAGATAGTTAAAAGAAAATGTGCATCAACTATAGAGTGTTGAATATGAAAGCATATTTGCACATGGATATTGGAAAACATTCTTGTATAGTAACTAAGATTCATGGGTTTATGTGCCTAGGTTGATAGATTCTAGTTCCAAGAAGGGAACATAAGGGATTCGACACACATGTGGCGCAAGGTGGAATTATGGGGTAAAGTTAAATATACATGATTTTTTAGATCCTACCTTGGTGACATCATGCTACATGTAATATCATAATATTATACTATGAAAACATGAAATATTACATTACATTGTTTCATGATTTGGCATCTAAACCTCAACAACAAGTGTGGTGATATGAGCATATCAAGAGGAAAATAAGATTGCAATGATTAATTATGCTATGTTACCCCATATGAGCTTATTAAGTATATTATTAATAATTTAAAGGCTTCTAGTTGAGTCTCAAGGAAAAGTGGAAGTTTTATACATGTTTTCTTCATAAGAACATTTGGCACCCAAAGACCACTTTTGCTAGTAAGTACTAGTTTACTTAGGAACAATATTATCACTAACATCCAAAATCCATACTCAAGACCACACACGACAGATGAACGTCACACAATTTTTTTATTCAATTTCAATGAAGAGCATATCCAAATAAAAGCCACAATTTATCCTCCAAAGGCCTTTTGTTCATATTTCTTGTGTCCAACAAAATGATTTTAGCCTCCAAACCAAGTGATTTGATCACTAGCTCATGAACCCAAAGATTTGTCTTTTTGCTAGCCTTGGATAATATTTTCTTCAACATAACTCATAGTATACCTTAGCGTGAAATTATTTTTCCTTCTTCTTCCTTCTTCTTCATTGTATTTAGACTCTTCATTGCATTTATAAATCCTATTTATCTTGTGTTATATGTTCCTCTCTCATTATCCATTGATTTATAGTTTGAAAGGTGTCTAGAGTCATCCCCATGAGTAGCTGAGATTTTCCTTCATCTCTAGAGATATGTGTAGTTCCTCATAAGCTAATGAAATTCAGGTCCATTTAAAACTTTTAATTGAAAACCTATGTAGTGTGATTGAGTTCTTAATGAATCCTTCCTAGGTTTTGATGTATTCTTATTAATTTGTAGTTTCTGACAATCTTGATTCACCCATTGGAGAAGTATTCACATCCCTAGAGTCACGATGTTGAGTCCCTTTCTTTCCATAATATTTCCACCATCCAATACATTGATATCTCATTGTTGAAATTGAAAAAGAAGTGTTAAATAGAAATTAGATTGGTATGCAATTTATTTAATACATTTTCGAGATTTGATCATTAGAAAGAGGAAAAAATAGGAATATTTTTTATGAATAACTTACTTACAAGCTTGATTGTGCCATGTCCTTTTGCATTGAATGAGTATATTATGTGTTCTTGCTTGAATAGCTATGTTGTCAAAGTTATATCACTTCATTGAAATCATAGAAGTCTTGGGTGAAATGAGTTAAATAAGTATTCTTAATGCCAAATGTTTTACTAGGTTGTATTTGAATCAATTTAATAGAAAGGCCTCATATATCCTCTTTGAAATATTATCACTCTTCCTTATGGGCCTTACATAATTTTCAAAAACTTTGGTGACAATGCATTTGAGTTGGACATAGTACCTTTTTTGTATTTGCATACAATTTTCAATGTAGATTTTCTTACTCACACCATACATAAGGAGGACACATAATCAACAATATTATTGAACAAGGTGGGGGGATCAATTTAACTTGTATCCAAAGTGTATGGTGAGGTGCAATGCTCAATGCTTTCTTAAGCATGAGTTTCTGAAAACAAGTGTTTTCGTAGAACTAATGCGAAGGAAATTTTGTGTTAAGTATGACAATGCATTTTGGTGCTAGTGAACATCAACAATAGTGCCAATGACAAGCCTTACCTTAGATGATGCACCAATTAAATGAACCAACTCTATGGAGTGTTTAAGAATCACTAATTCCAATGAAAACATACGTTGACCACACAATTGACATATATTTCTTACTGGGGCACACATGCAACCAAGGATGAAATAAGGGTTTCATCACTAGCATGGTCACCAATCTAGTGTTAGAGTTTTGGAACCTATATTTACAAAATTTACCTATTTGAGGGTTATGTTAATTAAGTACAAAATACAAATAGAAATCAAATCTAAGGGCCAATAAGTAAGTCATTCCCTACTATAACTTATGTAAAAAAAACAAATTCAAACACATGGCATTCCATACACAAGACATAACAAAGAATGTGAACTTTTATTTAGTTGAAAAGGTTAAACAAAAGATGTGACAAACACCTTGACTAGAACCTTCATAATTTTTGTTAAATATCATGTCACGTGAGGGTAACCCTAGTTTATCCTTTAAACATAAACTGATAAAACCCTCGTTTCTCAGATCATTGAACAAGACCTCATGGTCAAAAGGTTGAGGAGTTTATGTAGTTGACCTAATCATGCAAAAATGTATAGCCTATTAATGAGAGAAACCCTAGTTATTGATATCAATTAAAAAGAAAAGTACTAGGTGATGGACCCATGGGAGAGAGGTGCCTCTATCTAGAATGCATTTCCATGAGCCCAATGGAGTTGACGGTTTGTCGATCCAAACCATAGTCATCATTTATGGTGAGTTGTAGGTTGCCACCTTAAGCCTTTCAGGGACACTTAGTGAATCTATCTATAGGGCATAAAGACCCAAACAAGCATTGGAATTGAGTTCCATAAGCTCCTTCATATGTGTTTGGTAATTTTTTATGTCGTCACACTACCCATGGTCCCAAGGATGAGGAGTTTTAGTACTTGAGCTAATCATGCCAAAAGTGAATAGTCTCTTATTGAACAAAACCCTAGTTCTTAAGGTCACGGCATAAGATGAGCACCATACGATGGGACCATGGAACATACATTCCCTTAGATGAAATGCATTGTCATGAGCCCAATAGGGTTGATGGTTCATCAATTTGAGCCACGATCATTATTTTATGGAAAGTTGCATGTTTCCTCCTTAAGCCTTTTAGGGACACTTGGTGAATATATGTCATTAGGGAATAAAAACTGAACTAAGCATCAAAATTGAGTTTAATAATGTACTACATGTTTGTTTGGGAATGTTCAACAAGGGAACACTACCCATGGTACCAAGGTCTAGGAGGTTCAGTACTTGACCTAATCATGCCAAAAGTGCATAGTCTCTTATTGAGCAAAACCCTAGTTCATGAGATCACTCCACAAGATGAATAGTGGGAAATGGAACCGCACAAGAGAGGTGCCCCTAGTTGGGTTGCATTGTCACGAACTCAATGAAGTCAATGGTTTGACGATTAGAGCCATGGTCATCATTTTATTGCAAGTTACAAGTCGCCTCCTTGAGCCTTTCAGGAACACTTGGTGATTATGTAATTATGGAATATAAATCAAATCGAGAAATGGAATTAATATTTGTAACCACTTGCATCTGTGTTTGGACATGTTCAACATGGAAACACTACCCATGGTCCCAAGGTTGAGTATTTTCAGTACTTTACATAATCATGCCAAAAGTGCATAGTCTCTTACTGAGCATAACCTTAGTTCCTAAGACCACTACAAAATACACGCATCGGGAGATGGAACCATGGGAGATAGGTTGTCACGTCCCCTTCCATCAATCCGTTGCATGGAAGGAAACATGATTAAAATTACGGGGCTTATTGGGTAAACTTGGCCCCATACATTACTCATAAATTCATAACAATTGAAAACTTCTGTGTGCAGATTCAAACTCAATATAAACAAAGCAGAATAAAAACACATTTGCACACACACAAACAGTGATGCATTAACACATCTATCACAAATAGAAGGTGATTCCATATGCAGAGAATCAATCCCATTCTCATGCCATTCACATATTTCATATCAATTTGATTACCATGAATAATTATCATTCACAATTAACACATTGCAACGCACATAATGCATGTAATTTAAACACAGAGAACACTTATCTTTGAGATGAATTCATGCAAACAACTAGCTATGTGAGAGAAACGTTCCACCCAACCATAGATTCTTTCCAGCTTGTATTCTTTTAGTTGAGAGATCACCCTCGAGCTGGGTTGTGTATCCACTAAGGAGGGACTAGAAGGGCTCACTCACAGCCATGGTTTCACTCAACAGCTATGCTAAGCCAACACACAGTTGGTCTTATCAAGCATACAAAAGACAAAGGAGGGAAATGCTAAGCCAGTCAGCTCAACCACAGAGATACAAGCATCTCAAGATAAATTCAAGCAATCCAATCCTCTGTTCAAGCATTCACACTTGGATTTCTCACAGTTCTACTTATCATCCTCAATCCGGTCACTAGACTTTTGGGCTATAAAAACTGGGTTTTTCTATGGATTTCAGGGTATCTAATACTCTCAAATTTGCCCCAAGGTTCATATATATGGATCACCCATTGGATTTTATTGTCAAATACCAAATCTGGGCGTTTATGGCTCTTCAAAACGTGAGTTCTTGCAAAGTTGCGATTTCTGGTTTTGCTCACTACTAGGAATTTGTTTTGGATGAAAATTTATGGTGGGTTAATCAACCATGGAATGGGAATGAGGAATAATCCATTCCCATGAGGTAGAGTGACTTCGGGTACAAGAAAATAGAGCCCATACTCTTCCATACAAATTTTTGGGCTGCCCATGCTCCATTGAAGCCATGGACTGAATTCTTCAACAACTTCCTTACAACAGAAATAAATGTCAGCAAGGAAAGTCAAATGGGTTCTCAAGATGACATTTGGTATCCTATGGTTCAATCCCACAACCCCCTCACCACTCTCTAGTGGATACACATGGCCCCTTATCATTGTTGAAATATTGTAGCTTCTAAGAATATTATATTTGTACTTTATTATTCCAGAAATGTTCCCTTCCTCCAAGGTGACCCTATTGTATATCCGAAAATGTTTATTCCTCTGATGGATTGTGGTAACTAGGGTTATTATATCTCCCATGTGGGGGTCGGCCCTGAGATAATTTATTAGGGGTTATTAACTCTCTTAGGAGAGGTCAGCCCCATAGGGAAAAAAGTCAGGCGGGAAACAAGTATAAGTAGAGGAGGATGTTCCTCACTTATCTCACTCTTCCATCACTTAGAAACTAGTGCACAAGTGAGAGAGAGGTCTGCATAGGAGGTAGAGAAGGATCTCTTGTCTTTGACTACATCTTGTATTTGGTTGATCATCTTTATTGAGGAAAGCTTTGTTGGGTTTTCTATGCCATGAGGGTTTCCCAGGGTAAAATCTTTGTCTATCTTGTGATTATGTTTCTTTCAGTAATCTTGCTAGTCATATTAGTATAAAATCAACATGGTATTAGAGCTATCCTAAATAGGACATCTTTCACAAGGTGAAAATATCTCTCTTTCTTCCTCCGGTGAAAATTAGGGTTTCTGTAAAAGTTGGAATTCTTGGATTCTGATTACATGGTTGGATAGCCCTCCTCAAAATCAAACTTTTGAGACCTAGATCAAAATTTTTGGTTGGGTAGAACTCCAGGAAATTCAAACCCTAGTTTGACAAAAAGTGCGAAAAACCAGAAAACCAGAACCAGATTTCTACAACAGGTCTGAAGTTCGCTGGTCAAGTTTGGGGGATGAAAAATTGAAGTTTCCAGAAAGTAAGTACATCAATCACCTTGCCTCACTCAAGCCAATCTCCTGGTAAGGTCAGTTTTTCATTTTTGGAATTTTCAATTTTTGGTAATCCCCTAGGCAAGATGGCCCCAAGCACTAAGCTTGAGGACAAGCTAAAAGGTATAGAGAATTTTCGGGCATGGAAATATAGAATTGGTCTCATTCTTGAAGAGAATGATCTTACCCAATATATCAAGGATGAAGTTGCAGAACCTGAGGAAGATGAAGCCAAAGAGAAGTATAGGAAGGACCTAATTAGGGCAAAGAGAATCATTCCTGATTCTATTAAGAACCACATGATTCCCCAAGTGGCATCCAAGAAGACTCCAAAGGAAATGTATGATTCCCTAGGAAGAATGTATGAAGGAATGAACATCAATAGAAAGATGAATCTCAGAGCTCAATTGAAGAGCACCAAGATGAATAAAGGAGAATCCATTCAAGACTATTTCTCAAGGGTTTCCCAACTCAAGGAACAACTAGATGCCATTGGAGATACCCTTCAAGAAGATGAACTAGTCATGACTGCTCTAAATGGTCTAACTAGACCTTGAGAGTCATTCATCCAAACTATGTGTGCAAGAAAAGAAAGTATGAAGTTTGATGTGGTATGGGAAGATTGCATTCAAGAAGAGGCTAGGGTAGCCAACAAAGAAGCCCTGCTGAAGGAACATGATCAAGCTTTGGCCACTCACATTAGAAGAAGAAGGAGTAACTACAAATCCATGAAAAATGGCCATAAGAAATCTCACCCTCCACATAGATTTCAAAAGAAGGAAGGAGTAAGCTCAGAAAGAGAGCTCTCCTCAGTTAAGTGTTACAGTTGTCACAAACCAGGACAGTTTGTTAGAAATTGTCCTTCAAAGAAGAAAAAGAATTTCCAGAAAAGACATCATGCACATCTAGCAGAAGATGATAGTGAAGAAGAAGAAGAGGTGAGGCCTAAAAGGAAGAAGACCAAGGTAGAGGAAGAAGAAGATGCAGAAGAATATGTTCTATTCTCTGCACTCTCTGGGTCATTAACACATGGAGAAGACACATGGCTTATTGATAGTGGTGCTTCAAAGCACATGACAGGTCAAAAGAAGACTCTCTCAAAACTTGAAGAAAAGACCTCCCCTCAGAAGGTGTCTCTAGGATATGACTATCAATATCCCATCAAGGGAATTGGTGAAGCAAGCTACAAGCTTGATTCTGGAACTCCATTGAAGATGAAAGAAATATTATATGTACCAGGTTTGAAGAAGAACCTACTCTCTATCTCTGCTTTGGATAAGAAAGGATATAGGGTTGCATTCATAGATGGGCAAGTACTAATGTGGCCCAAAGGAAAATCAATTGAGGATGCAATTGTTAATGGTGAAGAGGAAGGAGGTCTATACAAACTCAAGGGCCATCTAGAAGCTGCCCTTGTTCATGAAGCCACTAGCCCAAGTGAGCTATGGCACAAAAGGCTTGCTCACATTAACTACAAAGCATTACCTCATGTGAGCAAAGTAGTCATAGGACTACCAAACTTAAAGATTGACCATGATGGTACTTGCAAAGGATGTACAAAAGGGAAGAATATCAAGAACCCATTCCCAAAGAGTGAAACAAAGACAAAGAGTACATTGGAATTGATTCACTCAGATGTATGTGTACCAATGCCATCCACATCCTTGAGTGGATATGAATACTACCTCACATTCATTGATGAGCACTCAAGAAAGAATTGGATATATTTCCTAAACGGAAAAGATGAATTCTTTGGAAAGTTCAAGGATTTCAAAGCCTTGATAGAAAACCACTCAGAAAAGAAGATTAAGATACTCATAATAGATAATGGTGGAGAATATACTTCAAAATATTTTGAAGTCTTTTGTAAAGAAGCTGGAATCAAAAGGGAACTAACCACTCCCTACAATCCCCAACAAAATTGTGTTTCGGAAAGAAAGAATAGAACCATTATGGATGCAGTAAAGACAATGATACATGATCAAGACCTACCCATGTATTTATGGGCTGAAGCAGCCAGGACAACAGTCTATGTGCAAAATAGACTGTCTCATAGTGCTCTTGATTTCAAGACCCTAGAAGAAGTATTCATAGGGAAGAAGCTTGAGGTAATTCATCTCAAGATATTTGCATGCCCAGTATACATTCACATTCCAAAAGAAAAGAGGACCAAGCTAGATCCTTCTGGGAAGAAAGGAATATTTGTCGGATATTGTGAGGCATCCAAAGCATTCAGAATATACATCCCGGGATTCCATCATATGGAAATAAGTAGGTATGTGACATTTGATGAAGAGAAAACTCTCAAGAGATCTAGGAAGTTCCAACATAAAGAAGTATACGAGGAAGAGGCACCTTCCATAATCACAAAAGCTGCACCCACCCCTGAAGAAACAACTCCTGAAGATCATGACATGATGGAACCACAAGAACCCCCTATCATAGAAATTTCAAGGAAGAGAAAGCCAGCATGGGCAAGAGACATTATACTAAGAGCTGAAAGATATGGAGCTCCTGAAGGCTCCACCAGGGTAAGCAAGAAACCAAATACATTCTCCAACTATGTGGCCCTGATGTGTGATATTGTAGATAAAGAACCCACCAGTTATGAGGAGGAATCTCATAAGAAAGAGTGGGTAGAGGCAATGATGGAGGAATACCAATCAATAATGAAGAATGATGTTTGGAATATAGTTCCCAAACCAAAGGATAAGAGTGTCGTATCCTCCAAATGGATATACAAGATAAAGCATGCTACAGATGGTAGCATTGAAAAGTATAAGGCAAGATTTGTGGCCAGAGGATTCTCTCAGAAAGAGGGAATTGACTATGAAGAAACATTTGAACCAGTTGCAAGGTACACTTCCATTAGAACCATCATGGTACTTGCATCCATGATGAAGCGGAAATTACACCAGATGGATGTGAAGACAGCCTTCCTGAATGGTGTGATTGAGGAGGAAGTATACATAGAACAACCACAAGGATTTGAGGTGGAAGATGAAAGAACCCATGTATGCAAACTAAAGAAGGCCTTGTATGGGCTGAAGCAAGCTCCCAGATCTTGGTATGGCAAAATTGACAGTTTCTTGACTAGCCTAGGTTTTACTAAGAGTAAAGCTAATCCAAACCTTTATCTCAAAGTTATGAATGATGAACTTGTCATATTGTTGCTATATGTGGATGATCTATTTCTCACTTGAAATGAGAAACAAATTATCGAATGCAAGAAGAAACTCTCTTTAGAGTTTGAGATGAAAGATATCGGACTGATGCACTACTTCTTAGGTCTAGAAGTATGGCAAGGTCCATAGGGAATCTTTCTCAACCAAGGAAAATATGCTGTGGAAATATTGAAGAGATTTGACATGTTGGAATGTAAAGCCATGGCCACTCCCATGGATTCCAACCCGAAGCTGTTAGCTGATGACTCAACAGAGTTAGTGGATATGAGTATGTATAGACAGATTATTGGGTCATTGATGTATTTGACAAATACCAACCTAGATATATGCTTTGCCATGAATACCTTGAGTCAGTATCTAGTGGAACCTAGACGAGTTCACCTAATTGCAAAGCATGTGATGAGGTACCTAAAAGGTACGATAGACTTTGGTCTATGTTATCTTGGAGATCATGATTTCAAATTGCATGGCTACACTGATGATGATTGGACAGGAAATGTATCAGACAGGAAAAGTACATCGGGAGGATGTTATTATCTAGGATCTGCCATGATCTCATGGTTTAGCAAGAAGCAATCTAGTGTGGCTCTCAGCACAGCTGAAGCAAAATACATAGCTGCTTGCTCTGCTAGTTGTGAAGCAGTATGGATTCAAAAACTATTATCAGGACTATTTGACTTAGAGATGGACCCCACTGTGATCATGTGTGACAACCAGAGTTGTATCAAGATGATAGAGAATCCAGTGTTCCATGATAAGTCAAAGCACATAGAGATTCGATATTTTTATATACGGGATATGGTGCAGAAAGGAGCTATCAAGCTCAAGTATGTGAGCACTGACGAAAAAGTTGCTGATATATTGACCAATCCTCTATCTCGAGTAAAGTTTGAGTATTTTCGAGACAAGCTTGGTGTAGTTCAGAAGGACCCTCCTCGAAAGGGGGAGTGATATGGTCGCTCATGATTAGATTGCCTACATCGATAGTGAGGTCGATGATGTGGATACCTATATTGGTGATGCCGAAAGTGAGGTTGGTGAATGGTCCTTAGACAGGGTCTAAGTTGACGTGGGGATTGCATCATCATTGAACACATGTTCTAAAATGATCCGTAGACATATGTATCCAAGAAAGAAGAGGGATTGCATCATCCTTGAACACATGTTCTAAAAATATCCGTAGACAGATGTCTCCAAGAATGAAGTCCTTAGTGGATAGGTGGGGATTGCATCTTGCCTGGACTTCGTTCCCAGAATTGATTCGTAGACAGATGTCTCCGAGAATGAAGTCCTTAGTGGACAGGTGGGGATTTCATATTCCCCGAACTTCAGTCCCAGAATTGATCCGTAGACAAATGTCTCCGAGAATGAAGTCCTTAGTGGATAGGTGGGGATTGCATCTTCCCTGGACTTCGGTCCCAGAATTGATCTGTAGACAGATGTCTCCGAGAATGAAGTCCTTAGTGGACAGGTGGGGATTGCATCTTCCCCGGACTTCGGTCCCATAATTGATCCGTAGATAGATGTATCCGAGAATGAATTCCTTAGTGGATAGGTGGGGATTGTATCTTCCCTGGACTTCGGTCCCAATATTGATCCATAGACATATATCTTCGAAAATTGATGATAGGACTGCATCGTCCCTGAGCTTTTAGTTCAAAATGTACGTGGTAAATCCTAGATCTGATCTAGGTCACATCTAGTATGAAAAAGGACTGGCACTATGGTCGGGATTGCATCGTCCCTAGACATGAGATTTGTCTCAAAAGGATCATGGACTGCATCGTCCCTAGACATGAGATTTGTCTTAAAAGGATCATGGAATGCATATTCCCTAGACATGAGATTTTTCTTAAAAGGATCATGGACTGCATCGTTCCTAGACATGAGATTTGTCTTAAAAGGATCATGGAATGCATCATCCCTAGACATGAGATTTGTCTCAGAAGGATCAGGATTGATCATCCTGTAAGTAAGATCTGGATTGAATCGTCCATAGACATGAGAGATGTCTTAAATTGAGCAAGATTGATCATCCTGGAATTGGATCGTGTGTATTGCAGATGATGCTGTAGATCGAGATGATCCAGATGCTCTAGATCGAGATGATCTGGATGATGATCGAGATGATGATACTGTTGATTGAGATGATCCAGATGATGATGATCAAGATGATCAAGATGATGATACTATTGATCAAGATGATCCAGATGCTACTGATCGAGAGGATCCAATTGATGACGATGATGTAGCTAATCGAGTGCTGCAGAAGATGACTCAATACTAACGATGCTGATACTCCAATATTGAAGACCTGAAAATATTCCAGTAACTGGTTGAGTTATTGATGATGTTGAGAAAGCTTCCAATGATTTATACATGTATCATGTACCATGTAGTTGATGACTCCTTGCTCCTGCAGATGTTGTTATAATATCCTTCTCGTTAAGGGGGAGTGTTGAAATATTGTAACTTCTAAGAATATTATATTTGTACTTTATTATTCTAGAGATGTTCCCTTCCTCCGAGGTGACACTATTGTATATCCGGAGATGTTTATTCCTCTGATGGATTGTGGTAACTAGGGTTACTAGATATCCCATGTAGGGGTTGGCCCTGAGTTAATTTATTAGGGGTTATTAGACTCCCTAGGACAGGTCAGCCCCATAAGGTAAAAAGTCAGCTGGGAAACAAGTATAAGTAGAGGAGGATGTTCCTCACTTATCTCACTCTTCCATCACTTAGAAAGTAGCGCACAATTGAGAGAGAGGTCTGCATAGGAGGTAGAGAAGGAGCTATAGTCTTGGACTACATATTGTATTTGGTTGATCATATTTATTGAGGAAAGCTTTGCTGGGTTTTCTACCCCATGAGGGTTTCCCAGGGTAAAATCTCTGTCTATCTCGTGATTATGTTTCTTTTAGTGATCTTGCTAGTCAAATTAGTATAAACTCAACACTCATTAGTTACTTCCATAGCCATTTTTGGTATTTTATTGCATGATGTTTATTTACATCATTTTTACAATGTTCCATGGCTAAATAGCACATGGGTAACATAATATCTAATACTTGCATTTTAAATAAAATTCAAGCTTCCACTAGCGGGGCCTTGGCCTTGAGATCCACACTAGGAAAACATACATCACACGTATACAATATGTTAGATTTTGAGCAACAATTCAATATACTCTAGGATATTTACTGAGAGAATAACATGTACAACATATCAGTGCATATCAATCATAGCAACGATATCAATCATCACAAGGAGCAAACATGAGAGACAATAGACACACAGAGTTTCCGTGGGAAAAACCCTAAGGTGAAAAACCCCACAACTTCCTCAGAGATAGATAGAGCAATAGTACAACCCAAATACACAGAGATAGTCTTCTGCTAGCAGCTGATCCTCCTCCTCACATGTGCGCCACTTTCCGAGTGATGGAAGAGTGAGTAATGAGATGATCAAATAGAGATCTCCCGATCTCTATTTATACTTGTTCTGACCTACCTAATAAACTAGTGGGGCTGACTTGTAGAACTCAGTCTAATAACCCCAAGTTACATTAATCCGGGCTGACCCTTTACTAGGTGGGATAATAACCCATCGGCAAGTTAACACACTTACGACACTTGTCAATAAAAATGACGACACTTCCGTATAGAGGAATAATACATCTCTATAGGAGTACAATAAAAATATATATGATTTATGGAATTTAATATCAATCTCTTATTAAAATATAAAATCCATGTCTTCACAAAGGTTTGTAACTTCGCAGTATCTCAATAGTGCAGAAAACTTAAAACAATGTTTCTCCAAAATGTCAACAGATACCTCTCGCTATCTGAGAGGTCCATATTTATATAATTAGTAGAGCTGAACTTAACTAAATGTCTAAATGCCGATTCATCTTATACAGGAGTGTGTTCTCTATAAATCAGGAAACAGGGTACCGAGCTGCATGAATCTTTAGTCTTCTACGTGTTTGTCCTTTAGTGCCCTGAACCTACTCAATCACTCTTGGTTTCCACATAATTAGTTTATTGAATATGCATTTCAACATACAAGAATAATCATCAAAAACAATTTCATTAAATAATTAAAGTAAAACATTTTTCCCACAAATGAGTGTGTTTCTTCGTCATTGCTTGAGCTTGACTGCGGGAAAAAGGTTTATCAAATACCTGAAAATTAGACTCATCATTCTCTCCCATACTTGAAGGATTCACCCATCCTTGGGTGACTTATTCAATTCATCGATGACCTCCCTGATATCCCATGCTACCACCTTAGGTATCCCTACCTTCTTGTGATATCCAAAATTCTGATCCTCCCTGGCCCATGCCCTCCTCTCTTCCTCTTCATTAATCTGTTCCTTGATGACTGGGGAAAGAAAGAATGGGGGATTCAACCTCATCCCAATCCATCTGAGTTGATTTCTTGCCAGGGATTCTTTGTAGAGTGTGGTTTTGAAAAGAGCATCATCAAGCCTGAGGGGAGAGTGGAGTTCTTTTTTCTTCAGATCGTTTGCCACCCTACTCCACCTTTCCTTAATGGACTCATTAACTTCCTTCTGTGTGCTTCAAAGTGTAATGTCAAAATGAGTCACAGCCTCCTGTTGTTTTGCAAGGAGAATGGGTATCAGTTCCTCGTCCTCGATGAGGATCCTGTGGTTATAGATTATCCCTTCAGGGTGAGTTGGCTCTGGTCTGATCATTAATGGGGTTTCCCATTTGGATACGACATAGAGATGGTAGCCCTGTGCTTGCTCAATTCCGTGGTTCATCCATGAACGTAATTCCATCAACTGTAAATTGCCCACATATGGGTTTGGCGACCAATTGGGCAAGCCAGAAACTACGAAATTATGCAAGAAGAATTCACTCAATTGGTCCTTCTCTAGCTCTGTGGAGTTCAAACATGCATCCATAAACTCTTTGGGAGTGCTTATCTCTATAGGGGGCCCTTGCTTCAATCTATGGAGCTGGAATTTGCTCCATTTATCCTGTATATAAACTGCATATACTGTCGACGACGGTCTGAGGTCCCGCAGTCTATCATATATGCCAGTAGTAGTGGCCAAAACAACTTTTAATTTGGTAATCTCCTGGTCTTTCTTTGCTAATTCGTTTTGTGCCTCGGCCAATTTTTCTTGCAGCGCTGAATTCTTCTGCTCAGCCAGCTGCAACCCTTCTGCATGATGTATTTTCAGGATTTGAGTCTTTTCGTCTAAAAAATGGGGGAGGTGTGAGTTGGCTTCCTTTTGAATGAGTGAAACCTAGAGTCGTAAAGTAGTGCCCAATTACCTTCGTTGAAATTTTTATCCTTTAGATGTTGGTCATGCCATTTCCTTATTTGTTGTTGGATGATTTCAGTATGTGTAAGTGTTTGTTGGCTGTGCTCATCCAGTTGATTCAGCTGTAGCATCCGTTCTTTTTTAATTTCTGGTAGGTCCATATGTAAATCTGCTGCAATTCTTAATGTCCTTATTTCAAATTCGATTGGAAGCATGACCTTTTTTCCATAGACTAGTTCATAAGGTGTGAATCCTGTAGTTGTTTTCCATGTAGTATTGTAAGCCCAGACTGCCTCACTAAGTCTATCAGCCCAATCCCTTTTGTGAAGTTGAACAGTTTTTGTCAAGATTCTCTCTAACTCCCTGTTGGTTACCTCAGCTTGACCATTTGCTTGAGGGTGGTAGGAGGATGACTGTCTGTGCTTTACATTGTTTCTTTTCATCAAGTCTTCAATTAAATTTGATGTGAATTGTGGGCCCTGATCAGAAACTACTTCTCTTGGCACCCCAAACCTGTGAAAGATCTGCTCAGTAAAGAATTTGGCCACACTGGTTTCATTTGCAGCAGCCAAAGCTGCTACCTCTGTCCATTTTGTAAGGTAATCAGTGCATATGAGGATGTAGCTTTTCTTATTGAACTATGGGTTGAATGGGCCAACAAAATCAAATTCCCACTTTTCAAATGCCTCCAAGGAGATTTGTGGATGGAGTGGCATTTCTTGTTTTTGTGTTGGTTTTCCCAATATGGATGCCTAATGAGGGAAGCTATACTAAGAGCCTACCTTAAATGTCAACCCGGGGGACGTACAAACTTTAGAGGTGTAGGAACTATTTGTGCTCTTATAGGATAATCTTTGTCGCAGTTGGGTGTCGGTATCGATGTTCTAAGGGTTTCCTACTCAATATGTAAAACTGTTTATACTAGGGAATTAAATGCTGGAAAGCAATAAATCTATTTTAAAGAATTAAAGTACTGAAAGCAGTGAATCTCTTTTTAAGGAATGAAGATACTAAAAGCAGTAAATCTATTTTAAATAATTAAAATGCTGAAAGTAGAAGATATAATCTTATGAATTTACTTAATGCAGAATGGTAAATATAGAAAATGCCAGAACAAATCTATTCTAATATTGGAGAAAACAAGGTCTGTAATTATTTTGGGCATAAAACTAGAGTTCTGATCTAAATTGTTTGAATACTAAACTAAGATTGAAGTGCGATCGTTTCATGCTACACATCTATTTACTAAGTAGTCAGAGTAATTAATCACGATGGGAAACATTCATAAATCTCAGATCTAAACCATGACTTTCGAAAGCAAAGCTAATACATATGTAATCGTTGGTAAAAATGTGCATTGGAAGAAAGCAGCTACAGGACTACTGAAACCATATTGCTAAACTACATAACGTATTATAAATTACTACAGAATCAATACATCATTCAAATGCTTCCATGTGCGATATAAATTTTCATCAGTGTAAAACACATAACCGAAAATACCTGAAAGTGGAAATCCCCTAACTTACGTGTTGGAGGGACCCTCTCCAACCCGTACTTAGGAGAGAAAGAAACTTATAAACGCTGGCTAGAATTTAACATCAATCTCTTATTAAAATATAAAATCCATGTCTTCACAAAGGTCTATAACTTCGCAGTATCTCAATAGTGCAGAAAACTTAAAACAATGTTTCTCCAAAATGTCAACAGAGACCTCTCTCTATCCGAGAGGTCCATATTTATACAATTCATAGAGATGAACTTAACTAAATGTCTAAATGACGATTCCTCTTAATGCCGAGTTGCATGAATCTTCAGTCTTCTACGTGTTTGTCCTTTAGTGCCCCTGAACCTACTCAATCACACTTGGTTTCCACAAAATTAGTTCATTGAATATGCATTTTAACATACAAGAATAATCATCAAAAACAATTTCATTAAATAATTAAAGTAAAACATTTTTTCCACAAATGAGTGTGTTTCTTCGTCATTGCTTGAGCTTGACTGCGGGAAAAAGGTTTATCAAATAACTGAAAATTGGACTCATCATAGACGATAGGTAAGAAGTTTCATAACTGCGTAACTTCAAAGTACGAGTAAAGTTCGAATTCAACGTCGTAAATAAATAGAAGTTTAGAAATTATGTTGAGACTCTCCATACGTTTGCAGGTATGAATTTCATACCTACAAATATTGTTTTCAAATGCTGTCTTACAATTCAGCTATGCATAATACAGAATGGTCGATGATCGTTATCAAGCTGATAGTTTTGTCACTGTAATCTTTGTCGTGGTTGTAGCTGGCTTTATTGTTGTCTTAAGATAATTAATTATCTTTATAATACTGATGTAATAGATGTACCACAAAATCATTAAATGCTTGTATGAGAAAGAATAGTAAGAACTCATAGCATTTTAGTCAGTCTTCATGCTAAATATATATCTTTAGATCCATCGAATGTCTACTATACAAACTATTTATTTTTATATCTTCGATAATAGAGTTTGTATGATCACAACCAAAGTTACAAAGGTAATATTAAAATATCCTATGTATGGGTTATCCCATTCGTATCCTTACAATGTTTAATTAGTGCTACTTATAACCCTTTCGAAGGCTTGTATCTACTTTGTATGAATGGCATATAAATGAAACTATGTCCAAATGTGACTATAGTTGTCCTATCAACTAATCTCTAAGTCAAGTTTTATTATTTAAAAACCACAAATCATAACTAGGAGCTATATAAACTTCGAATTGTTAATTTACATAACAAATGAACTTAATACGTTATAGGGCTGGAACTATATGAATATATATGTAGTCGTTGGCCATTATAACATCGTAAAGTGTTTTATGAATCGTAACTTGGAACCAAATGAACTTTGGATTCGAAAAACCATAACATATAATGTTACATCATTGTGTAACAATGTTTGCATTCATATCATTGGGAAACGAGTGTTGACATGCATTTAATTGATTGACAGGTTGATGGTTTTACAAGCGATACGAAATCGGCGTTAGTGATTGTGATCCAGGCCTGCATTAATGGCCGTCCATTATCTCATGGTGACAAGGCTTAAACAAAACTCCACGTAAGTGCAAGCTAATGCATGCGATGACTGTTTGTTGGAGGTCCTTCGAGCTGGCTTTCGATGCATCCATTGTAAACTTGACGTGGTAAGACCGTGCTAAGGAAATGAGTGATTCCATAAATGCAAAGCCATGCGATACTCGATGCAATTCGATGGCAATAGTGATCGTTGATCGGCTTGATCCTGGCCGTTGGATGTAACCCTAGAATTGGGTCGATGTTTTGGTTTAATAAGGAGTGTTTGTAGTTCATTGTTACGTTGGTCTTGGCAGTGTGGCCGACATGCTGCTGCTTTGTAGGGTTAGAAGACAAGGGTTTCAAGCCTGTGACCTGAAATTTAGGTTAGAAAAATAGTGCAAGTTTTGTCTTCTGTCATGTCATGAACAAATTATGAGCCTTGAGTTTGTAACCATGTCAAGTCGATAGGTTTAGTTGTTTCAATCTCTAGGTTTGTTTTCCTTTTAATAGAAGGATATCTTGCTGCAACCAAATTCAAATGGAAATATGCTAATGTACGAGGCAAGAAATTCATCAAGTATAGGCATATGTTCAGAGCTTGCCCTTCAACTGTAAAGGTAACGATTTCCCAAACTTGGAGTTTTCTAGTATCATTTGTTTTAAAAGATATGATGATTAACATTTGTGTGTTTGTTTTGGTAGGCACCGGTTTCGAGAGCGGAACACACACCAGGTTTTGGAAAGAGGATGGCCAAGCTCCATTTCGGGTAAGCTCAGGGTCTTCCAAAACCCTCGTAGGTGCTCTCCATCTGAGGTTGATGTGTTTTCAAAGGATGAGTAACAGGTCTTTGCCATGACTCATCGTTGTTGTTGGTTGGAGAACTTCGAAGCACACTTTGTTATTCAAATGATGTATGTTCAGTGCTGCGACTCTAGTTTGTTTATGTAGAACTTGGTTTTATAACTTGATACTTATCTTTGTCGAACTGGGAAATGTAAAACTCGTCAATGCCAAGGGTTTAAGGACTCATTTCATATGTCGAACTTGGGAATAAACCCTATATGAATTTGTTTTGGAATATATGTTGAAATTTTATTTTTTGAGAACATCGATTTCGTTTTCTTGAGAATGGAACTTGTACTGGTTAAAACCATTGAGCCATGACCTGTTTTGTTTAAGTTATAAGAAACGATAAAAGGAGCCAAGGCTCATTTGTAGTGAAAACGAAGCTCTCTTCTCCACAATGAAAAAAGTATGCTATTTATTTCTATGTAAAATCATCTGTGTTATTTAACTTAATGTTATAGGTTGACATTGTAAAGTTCGATCGGTACTAGGGTTTGTGAAATGATAAGTCTGTAATGTATGATGTTTGAAAGGTATTTAATTCGTTGGTAATGGAAACGAACAGGCCTTACCCTAATTTGTGTTTTCCTTGAATAGATACTAAATTTTTGAAATGAATTTCCAAAAGAACTTTGGTTTGATCCGAAGCCTGTGTAGATTGTAATGGTTTCTGTTTGCAACTAGCAATGATAAAGGAATCGAATTCTAACTAGGGTTTGAATGAAACTCAGTTTTAAAGTTGACATTTACAGATTAGAAAATCTAAATAAATAGAATGAATGATGGAAAGAAATGTTTTCATGATCTGATTGTAAAAATTAATTAAAGACAAGGGTTATAGTAGGAATGAAAACAATGTGTGTATGTGAAAAGTGAAGACTGTGAAATGCAACTCTGTCCAATTTTTATTTCTTTATTTACTTACAGCAACACTGTTTATAATGCAAATGAAATATGATATATGGAAATTTTGATTCTATTTGTTTCTTATGAACATAGTAATGCTAAAAGAAATACAATGTAACTATACATGAATTATACAATGTTTGTTTTTCATAAAACTAAGGAAACATTCTATATATATATATATTAGATATTATACAAAACTTTCTACTATTACTAACTATAGGACAGAAACTGATAAACAGATAATTACTATCTTTATTTGTCAAATTCAATGGAAAATTGCCTATCTTGTCATCTATTCTTAATTTGCGTATCTATACTAGAGTACGATGCATAAAACAACATGTGGAAAAATAAAGATACTGGTTTATCAA
Organism: Larix kaempferi; assembly: GCA_027924585.1. Classification (NCBI taxonomy): domain Eukaryota; kingdom Viridiplantae; phylum Streptophyta; class Pinopsida; order Pinales; family Pinaceae; genus Larix; species Larix kaempferi. Next base: position 7,193,894 of record BSBM01000963.1, on the reverse strand, counting down.
TTCGAATTCATCATTAAACTTTAACATTCAGACTTTAAATAAATTTAGAAATAGATTCTTATTTCAAAACATAAAACAAAGATTACTAACTTACTGAATAGAACTACTAGCTAAGATAAAGTAGAAAATTTGTAAAACCTAGATAAATCTATAGGGCAACAAACAGCCCAAGAAGACTGTTCCACCCAACCAATTCCTGAAAGCAGTTAAGTACTTGCCTTAGGACCCCTGAGCCTATTCACTGAACCACCAGAAGGAAGAAACTTTAGGAATTAGGATCTCCACTTGCAGTAGTACCAACTGTTGAATCTTTGAGAACTAGCAGTCCAATAGACCTACACCAGCACCTCTTGTTCTTCTTAGCAATATGTAGACTTAAGATTGAACTCACAACTAGCCTCCCTATTTGAATCTCTCAGTCATCACCTGATGTACATGAGGAAAATATTTGTACAAAATATTGTGTAAGAGCTACCTTCTCAATTCGAATTTTCGTTATGTAGGCTTCCTAGGCCTTTTCAGATGTTACTGGGTCATTTAATGAGCTTCTTGCTCACTCCCTCCACCTGGGGGATAATGCCACATTTTTAGTGGTAGTTTTCCCATAACCAACAGCTAGTGGTGAAGTGCAATTGCTACCATCTGTCCCATACCTTCCAACAGTTTCCATTCATCCTAGTGGGTCAATGAACACTCATTTAACAGTCCCCTTGGGTGTTTGTCTCTTAATTAATTTATTTAAATAATAATAATCAGTAATTACATTCATCCTTGATCAAAATTGATCATAATTACAAAACTTTGTAATTAAATTTAACATAAAGTATTTTGCAAATAAAATAATAATTTTCAGAAATTTGGGTAAGTGACATACACCCCCCCTTAAGTATCAAGATCGTCCTTGATGTTGGCTAATCGCTCCTTGAGTGTTCCTGAAACAAAGTCGGGTATGCTACCTGCATACTACTATCCAACTCCCGGGTTTCCTCTTTTGGGCTAAGGTGCTTCCATTGCACCTTCACTTGCCCAATGGTGCGATTCCGGAGAATAGTTTCCCTCCTTCCGAGGATACAGTCCGATTCCACTGGAAAATATCCATCTTGTCCCATCTGTACATCATTACAATTTACAACATGAGTAGTATCGTGCACATATTTATTTAAAAACGATATATGAAAAACATTATGTATTTTTAAGTTTGGTGGCAAGGCCAGTTGGTATGCCACTGCTCCAACCTTAGATAATATTTCAAAAGGACCACAATACCTCGGTGCCAACTTGGCATAGCTCCTCAATTTCAGTGAACTCTTTTTCAGTCTTACCTTGAGAAATACATGCTCACCAACCTGGAACTCTTTATGAGTCCTTTTTAAATCAGCTTGACTCTTTTGCCTATCTTGGGCAGCTTTTAAATGTCCTTGTACCTATTTCACAATTAGTTCTAACTCCTGCAATAATTCAGGTCCTAAAACAACTCTATTTACTGGATCATTCCACAAAAAAGGTGTATTACATTTTCTACCATAAAGAATTTCAAAAGGACTAAGTCTGGCCGATGCATGATAATGATTATTATAAGCAAATTCTGCTAAGTGCAAGTAGTCTTCCCACTTAGTAGGTTGATCATAAACATACATTCTTAATAAATCTTCTAAAACTTGATTTACCCTTTTTGTTTGTCCATCCGTTTGTGGATGAAATGTTGTACTGAAATTTAAAGTTGTATTCAACCCCTTAAACAGTGACCTCCAGAAGTTTCATGTAAACTTCGAGTCATGATCTGAAATTATTACTTTCGGTATTCCATGTAATCTAAAAATATGTTTCATAAAGATCTTTGCAATATATGGAGCTTTATGAGTAGTATTTATGGATATGAAATGTGCTTCCTTGCTGAGTTTGTCCACGACCACCATGATAGAATCATGTTGTTTCTGATTTTTAGGTAATCCAGTATTAAAGTCTATGCTGATCACTTCCCATTTCCAACTTGGTATCGGTAACGGTTGCAACAATCTAGCAGGATGTTGGTGTTCAACCTTCACTTTTTGACAATCCAAACATTTAGCCATGTACTCTACTACTTCATCCTTCATTCTGGGCCAATAGTATTCTTTTCTCAACATAGTAATGGTCTTTTGATAACTTGGATGACAAGAATAGTGACTTTTATGCATTTCATTTAATATCAGAAATTTTAATTCTGGTATGTTTGGTACATACAATCTGTTTTTATACAGTAATAAACCATTTTCCTTCATGCTGTAATCTACTATAGAACTTTCAGAACTGTTGTTTGCTGTCTTTTCCTTCATTTTTCAGTATTCTTCATCTCTTTCACTCTTTTCAAGGATGTGATTTTCCAAATCAGTTGAATAATTACTGATTGCTGAAATAAAATTTAGTTTTGCCTTACGACTCAAGGCATCTGCAACCTTGTTCTCCTTTCCTTTAATATGCCAAATTTCAAAATCATACTCACTTAAAAACGTCAACCATCTAGCTTGTCTAGCATTCAGGTTTGTATGATCTAATAAATATTTCAGACCCATGTTATCTATCAATAATGTAAATTTTCTGCCAATAAGGTGGTGACACAACATTTTTAAGGCATGAATAATTGCCAATAACTCTAAATCATAGGTAGAGTAATTATTTTCATGTACTTTCATCTTTCTATATTCATATGCCACCGCATGCCCTTCCTGTGTCAGGACTCCACCGAGTCCGTCATTGCATGCGTCTGTACAAACTACAAAATGCTTGTTGGGGTCTAACAGTTTTAATAAATTAAAGGAATTATTGATGACAGCACCTATCTTGATCCCACACAAATTTCTTCCCTTTTTTCTGCAAGGAAGTTATGGGATTGGAAATCTTTGAAAAAATTTCTATAAACTTTCTGTAATACCAGTAATGCCCATAAATGATCTTACATCCGACACATCCTTAGGAACCGGCCAGTCATTAATGGCCCTTATCTTGTCGGGGTCAACCGAGATTCCTTTTGCCGATATTGTGTGTCCTAGGTACTGAATTTTGTCTTTGTGGAAGTCACACTTAGTAAACTTGGTGTATAGTTGATGATCTCTTAGAACTTGTAAGATAATTCGTAAATGTTCATCATGCTCTTCTTTACTTTTTGAGCATAGTAAAATGTCGTCTATAAACACAACAACAAACTTGTCTTCGTATTTATGTAGAATATTATTCATCAGACACATAAATACAGCTGGGGCATTAGTCAAGCCAAATGGCATGACTACGAACTCGTAATGTCCATACCGAGTTATGAAAGCTATCTTGAAAATATCTTCATCCTTAACCCATACTTGATGATATCCTGATCTTAGATCAGTCTTTGAAAATATCGTTTCTCCACGCAGCTGATCAAATAGATCGTCTATGTGGGGCAACAGATACCAATTCTTGATCGTCATCTTATTAAGCTAACGATAATCTATACACAGCGTTAGGGTTCCATCTTTCTTCTTAACAAAGATGACAGGTGCTCCCCATGGAGACACACTAGGTCTAATATCATTCTTATCAATCAGTTCCTTCAACTGTGATTTTAATTCATTTAGTTCCAGTATATTCATTCTGTATGGAGCTTTAGAATTTGGTACTGTTAAATTTTCAGAATTTACTTCAATATGATCTAGGATCTTAACTGAGAGAACAACATGTACAGCATATCTACAGCATATCAATCATGGAGACAATAATGCAAGCACACAAGAGACACAAAGATTTACTTGGGGAAAACCATAAAGGTGAAAAACCCCAATAACTTCCTCAGAGATAGATAGAGCAATGATACAACCAACCAATAGAGATAGCCATAACCTAGCAGCAATCCTCCTCCTCCATAAGTGCGCCTCTCCTCCTTGAGAGCATGTGTGAGAAGTGAGTGAGTAAATAGAGTGCCTCCCGCACTCTATTTATACTTGACTTGACTTGCCTTTTTACCTAACTCATGTCGGCTCGAACTTAACCACATAACATAATGCTGAGTGGGCCGACCCCCAATAGGGTGGTCTAATAACCCTTTGACCCACATGGCCGACCCCCAATAGGGTGGTCTAATAACCCTTTGACCCACATGACTTATACAGGGCCGACCCCAAACAAGGTGGTCTAATAACCCCTCAAGTATAAGTTACGACACTTACAATATAAATGACGACACTTCCTTATAGAGGAATAATACCATCTCTATAGGAATACAATATACATATATGTGAAATACATTCCGAAGTTAAATATACATCAACACTCCCTCTTAACTAGGAAGGTATTTCTCAGCATAGTTCTTCTAGCACAAGTCATCTTCTCTGGATCATCGTCACTAGATAATCGTCATCGAGTCATCATCATCGTCACTGCTGCTGCTATCTCAATCAATATCTGAATCTACTCGTCATAGGAAGTTCTACAGAGCCAGTCCTTTTTCATACTGGATGTAGGCCCACCACCTGCAGGTCTTCGTCATCACTGGCCATACTGTGGAATCCTCAGGACTTATTACGTGCGTCACAAAACCTCGAAAGAGCATCCCAGGATATTACGGGTACACAACTCCAACCTGGAGGATCTCCCAGGGCGCTATTACATGTGACCCCACCACAAAACCTCGAAAGAGCATCTTAGGATGTTACGGGTACACAACTCCGACCTAAGATCTCCCAGGGCACAAATTACATGTGGTCTACCACAAAACCTAGCAAGAGCATCTCAGGATGTTACGGGTACACAACTCCGACCTGAGATCTCCTAGGGCACAAATTACATGTGGTCATGGCAAAACCTCGCAAGAGCATCTCAGGATGTTACGGGTACACAACTCCGACCTGAAATCTCCCAGGGCCCAAATTACATGCCATAGGACAAAACCTCGCAAGAGCATCTCAGGATGTTACGGGTACACAACTCCGACCTGAAATCTCCCAGGGCACAAATTACATGTCCTCCCAGGGCAATGTCTCGAAAGAGCATCCCAGGCTGTTACGGGTACACAACTCCGACCTATAGGATCTCCCAGACATGCTCATCTGCACAACCTGATCCATGGCCACAGAGTATCGACCTGATACTCACCATACATCATCCTGATGTACTTATGATCGTCCTGATCATAATCACTGCAACGTCCTGCTGCAAGTCATCTGGAGCAACATCCTGAAGCTCGTCATCCATGATCGTCCTGATCATCAATGCAACATCCTGCTGCAATTCATCTGGAGCAACATCCTGAAGCTCGTCATCCATGATCGTCCTGATCATCAATGCAACATCCTGCTGCATGTCGTCTGGAGCAACATCCTGAAGCTCGTCATCTATTATCATCCTGATCATCACTGCAACATCCTGCTGCATGATCTACCTGATCATCAATGCATCTTCCTGATGCATACCAAGTATCATACATGATCCTCCTGATCATCAATGTATCCACCTGATACAAATATATGATACATATCATCATACATGATCCTCCTGATCATCAATGCATCTACCTGATGCATACCAAGTATCATACATGATCCTCCTGATCATCAATGTATCCACCTGATACAAATATATGATACATATCATCATACATGATCCTCCTGATCATCAATGCATCTACCTGATGCATACCAAGTATCTACCTGATACATATCATCATACATGATCCTCCTGATCATCAATGTATCCACCTGATACAAATACAAATACATGATACATATCACCATACATGATCCACCTGATCATACAATGTATCCACCTGATACATATACAAATACATGATACATATCACCATACATGATCCACCTGATCATACAATGTATCCACCTGATACATATACAGATACATGGTACATATCACCATACATGATCCACCTGATCATACAATGTATCCACCTGATACATATACAGATACATGGTCCAAGCATCCAACATGATGCATAAACAATACATACACATGATCCAACTGATCATATCCAGCATCCAACATGATGCGTTCATACATACATAAAATGATTCAACTGATCATATCCTGCATCCAACATGATGCGTACATACATACATAAAATGATTCAACTGATCATATCCTGCATCCAACATGATGCGTACATACATACATAAAATGATCCAACTGATCATATCCTGCATCCAACATGATGCGTACATACATACATAAAATGATCCAACTGATCATATCCAGCATCCAACATACATAAAATGAAACAACTGATCATATCAAGCAGAAACTAGAACATCATCCTGATGCTCATCATCCAGCGCTTACATCCACAGCCATGTGAAGGATCCTCCTTCCAACATGCTTGGAATGGCTTCAGCAAATGTGTCCGTCACTTCTTCCTCGAAGTGTCCTCGATCTGAATAACACCAAGCCTCTCTCTGAAGTACTCGAACTTCACCCTGGCTAGTGGCTTCGTCAGCACATCTACAATCTGCTCGTCCATTGCAACATACAGGAGCTTCACAGCTCCTCTCTGCACCATATCCCTGATATAGTGATATTTGATCTCTATGTGTTTCGACCTGTCATGAAACACTGGGTTCTCGGACAGCTTCACACAACTCTGGTTATCACAGAAGATACCAGTAGCCTCCAACGGGAGATCAAATAACTCAGACAGTAGCTTCCGTAGCCATACTGCCTCACAACTAGCTGAATAGGCTGCAACATACTCTGCCTCAGCTGTACTTAGTGCTACGCAGGACTGCTTCCTGCTAAACCAAGAGATCACACCTGATCCCATACTGAAGCAACACCCAGATGTGCTCTTCCTATCTGCAGCACTGCCAGCCCAATCTGAATCAACATAACCCTGCAGGTTAAACTTTTGATTCGCCTCATACTTGAGCCCAAAAACCACTGTACCCTTCAGGTACCTCAGAACATGCTTTACAGTAACCAGGTGAACACCCCTCGGATCCGTCAGGAACTGGCTCAATGTGTTCACAGCAAAGCAAATGTCTGGTCTCGTGTTCGTCAAGTACATCAAGGACCCAATCATCTGACGATACGTAGAGACATCAACCAGCTCAGATGAAGCATCACATAGAAGCTTCATATTCGATGTCATAGGTGTGGCCATAGCCTTGCAGTCCATCATCCCGAACCTCTTCAGGATCTCTACTGCATACTTCCCTTGTCCAAGGAAGATTCCATCACTCTGCCACACCTCCATGCCAAAAACAAATAGTGCATCATTCCCAAGTTCTTCATCTCGAACTTGGTAGTAAGCTTTCGCTGCATGTCGGCAATCAATCTATCTTCACCTGTAACAAACAAGTTATCTGCATACAAAAGTAGTATCACTTTTATATTTCTCAATGCTGTCATCTGCAACATGCTTGATCTGATAGATCCATATGGAAGTCATAACAAACTTCCCTTCAGGTCTTGGGACTACATCCCAAACATCGTTCTTCATGATCTACGGATCATGGCATTCCATTTCTTCATCCCAGATCCTGGGAACTTCAATATCTTCAATAGATAATTTTGTTGTTGAACAAATGTTGTAGTTCTTCTTTTGTAGGTGAAGATATACGGTCTTTCTTATCTTTGTTTGTTCATTGGGTGGACTCCCTCTGAGTCTTTGCTTCTTTGCGGGAGATACTAGAGTCATAATCTGAAGTAGCTTCTTCTACACCTTTCTATTGTGGAATGTAGGAAGATGTTCAACTCCCTCTAAATATCTGCATCCTTGCAGAAGCTACTGAAGTGTGCTCCTTTGCTTTCTTTGCAGGAACAACTGGAGTGTGCTCCCTCTTGATCTTTGCTTCCTGGATTACCTGTCCTTGAACTTACATTCATCCTTGGTCCCTATGCATCATGATTGTGTTATCCTTGTGATCTCATATAAAATCATACATTCATTAGTATACTATTAAAACACAATAATCTCAAGCATGTATAGTCATGATCATTTCAAACAGAAATAATAAGCATTAGCATTCAAGGTTTATGTAGGAATCTTATGGTTAGTCAAATCATAAGAAGCATAACATGTCTAAACCTATAATTACTCAAACCTATGACTCTTCGCGTTAGTTGAATCATCAATTAAGATAAGAGATATAATGTGCATAAAACCTGTGATTATTCAAACCTATACTTTCATGATTCTTCTGGTTAGTCATATCATCAATTATGGTAAGAAATATAATACGCATACAGCCATGACTTATTCAAACCTATGACTTCATGAATAATCATTATCAAACAACACAACAGTATAAGATCCTAACACAAGGTAGGATTCTATCTTGATATAGGAAAAACATACCTGGATTAGCATGCTAGCTATTTATACTCACATGATGTCTTCTTGTAGTTCTTCAATGACTTGTGCTAGTAACCTGTATATCTCATAGGTTAGCCATTATAAAACCAAGTTATACATACCTCGTAAATGGATCTTCTATGAGATCCATGACAATGGATGAGTCTTTATCCTCATGTCATCATGATCATATGTTCTTGAACTGGAACATGCTTTGTCTTTCTTGGTGTACCTTTCATGTTAGTAGACAACATAAACCTCATACAACACCATAATGCATTAGTACAATCATAAGTGTCAACACCCTAACCAATGAATATCTTCTATCATGCATTCATAATTTTGTTAAGGTGAAACGACAAATCTAAAATCAAAATTGTACTAACCGTAATAACATGAAGACAAACATACCATAAACTTAATCATGGACAAATATCGAAACATACCTCGATGAGTCATACCTGTCGAGATCGCTTGAAAACTTCTTATGTAAGGCCTTAGCCTCATCTCCCTCTGAAACACGAACTTCTTCACTTATGCAGGTGACCAATCCATCTTCTTCTAGGATTAACCCAATCCACTTGATTTGCAAGAACTGGACCTAGAGCTGGATATGGTTTTGTCAGAAAAACCCCAAAAATTCAAACTTTGAATTTCAACCTTCCGATAGGATAGGAATATGCGCCTTGATGAACTGATCAAACTGGTATATTCAGGATTTGAAAACTGCAAAGTTTCACTCCTCAATTTTTCCTTTGAAACTTTTGGATTCACTGGACGTGACCCTAAATTGGGGTTTGATGAAGCCCACTCTTCTGCCCAATCAAAATGTTTGATCCAAAGCTCTAAGCTTCTATTTTTCCGAGGAGCTTCCAGCCGTGGTCACAGATTTCAAAAATTCCCATTTTTATAGAAGCCCTAATTTTCCACTTTTCTGATCAAAGTCCCGAACTAGGGTCTAATCAAGCCCGGCCTTCTACCCAGCCAAAAATTATGATATTGGTCTCTAAATTTCTATTTTGATTAGTAGCATCCAGCCGTGGTCTCCGATTACAAAAATTCCAACTTTCTTCAAAGCCCTAAATTCCGGAAGCCATGAATGAAGGTACCAAAAAAATAATTCTGTTTTGACAGAAATATGTACCTGATTGTTTCTGGTGTAACTCCGAAATTTTTGATCCACAGGGTCTGAAAAAGTTTTCTGAGATAGCCTGACCTGTTATCTTTCCATCCTCACAGGTCTGACCTCAATTGGATGTTCTGAGAGAGAGTTATGCCAAATGTCGCAACGTGACCTGTTTTGGGAAAATACAGGAGAGCGAACTTGTACGGTGTGCCACGTGTCACTGTTTGACCTTCGGCCTTTGAAAAAGTTTTCTGAGATATCTCGGCCTGTTATCTTTCCATCCTGACAGGTCTGACCTCAATTGGATTCTCTGAGAGAGAGATATGCCAAGTGTCGCAACGTGACCTGTTTATGGGATAATACAGGAGAGCGAACTTGTACGGCGTGCCACGTGTCACTGTTTGACCTTCGGCCTCTGAAAAAGTTTTATGAGATATATCGGCCTGTGTACTACCTGTCACTTTTCACGAAATTTCATTTGGAGCTTCCTAGCCCAAGTTATGACCTTTTTCCCAAGGTCACCTGATTTTGACTCAGATCTGGAAGAGGCAGAAACCCTATATTGTACAGATCATAAATCACAAAGTACAACGAATTAGAGGTTGTCCTTTGGACACAAGGTACCTGGAGATTTTAGCTTCGACCTGTAACAATTTCAGATCCGAAACCTTCGCCAAAACGGATTTATAGCGAAAGTTCTACGATGCGTGGTTTTTACTATATCAAGCCCTAGCATCGTAAATGCAACAAGTGTCATACATGCCATATCATGCCTTCTTTCAGGCTAGCTCTGATACCATGTTAAATTTTCAGAATTTACTTCAATATGATCTAGGATCTTAACTGAGAGAACAACATGTACAGCATATCTACAGCATATCAATCATGGAGACAATAATGCAAGCACACAAGAGACACAAAGATTTACTTGGGGAAAACCATAAAGGTGAAAAACCCCAATAACTTCCTCAGAGATAGATAGAGCAATGATACAACCAACCAATAGAGATAGCCATAACCTAGCAGCAATCCTCCTCCTCCATAAGTGCGCCTCTCCTCCTTGAGAGCATGTGTGAGAAGTGAGTGAGTAAATAGAGTGCCTCCCGCACTCTATTTATACTTGACTTGACTTGCCTTTTTACCTAACTCATGTCGGCTCGAACTTAACCACATAACATAATGCTGAGTGGGCCGACCCCCAATAGGGTGGTCTAATAACCCTTTGACCCACATGGCCGACCCCCAATAGGGTGGTCTAATAACCCTTTGACCCACATGACTTATACAGGGCCGACCCCAAACAAGGTGGTCTAATAACCCCTCAAGTATAAGTTACGACACTTACAATATAAATGACGACACTTCCTTATAGAGGAATAATACCATCTCTATAGGAATACAATATACATATATGTGAAATACATTCCGAAGTTACATATACATCAACAGGTACTGCTCCTGGTATTAACTCTATGGTAAGATCCAAGTCTCTTTTAGGTGGTAATCCGGGAATCTCCTCAGGAAATACATCCTTTAGGACAGGTATGTCCTCTAATTTCAGTTTGTCCTCTTTACCCATAAACTCATCATTCACTACGTTTACTGCAAACATTTGGCATCCTTTCCTAACTTCCCTCTTAACTTGCATGGCTGAAATCTGTCTAAGGGTTACCTTCCTTGGGATGCCTTTTATTTCTACAGTTTTCCCTTTGTCATTTAAACATGTAAAACTTTTTCCGTAACAGTCCAGAATGACATGATGGGCTTCTAACCAGTCCATCCCAACTATAATATCATAAGAACCTAAAGGTAGAATATTCAACTTGATTTGTGTTTGTAAATGATTCATGGACAAAACACAGTTTTCTATAAAATATGATACTTTTCTTTTTGTTCCAGTTGCTAGTCTAACTAGCCAAGATTTACTAAACTTTTCAGTTTTCAATTTAAGATTTCCACAATGTCTGGTGATATATAACTTAAGCTAGCACCTAGATCAATTAAAATAGTAACGGGATGATCATGTAGCATACCTTCAATCTCTACCATGGATATTTGATGATCTTCTTGCCTGTTACCAAGTGATGCATTGATTCTGGGCATTTCCCTCGCCACATCTCCAACCGTAGGTTTAGTCTGTATAGATTTGATGTTGTTTTCTTTCCGCTTCCTCAAGGTACATTCTGATGCGTAATAGGGGCCTTGACATTCAAAGCATTTGATAGGTGCCTTTAGCTCACTAGTTCTGGTATTATTAGGTGCATTTCTGGGTGCTATAGAATTCTGTTGTGAATTGTTTCTAGAGTTGTTCCCTTGATAATTCTGATTCTGAAATTTTTTCTTTTGAAATACGGAATTTTCGCTGAACCTGAAATTTTTCCATTTCTGCTCAGAGTTGTTGGGCTTATGACTCTTCCAGTTTGACATTCCTTCTCTTTTCCGATTTGTGTCATAACAGAAAACTGCCTTTCTCATTGCCTCTTCCAAGGTCTTAAGACTGTCATACTCAATTCTGTCCTTAATATTGAAAGGTAAACAACTCAAGTACCTTTGAATTTTTGTTTTTTCTTCTATGAGGTATGGTACATATCTTAGTAAGTTCAGAAACTTACCGTTCATTTCCTTCATGTTCATACCTCCTAGCTTCAAATTGTAGAACTCTTTGGATTTTTCTTCATAGTATTGTTCAGACAAGTACTTCTTTTTAAAGTATCGTTTAAAGGTACTCCATCTTTAATCTTTATCTTTGATGCCCTTTACTCTTTTGATGTCCTACCACCAAATGTCTGCTTTTCTGATCAAGTTATATATAGCCATTTTTTCCTTCAAAGACTCTGAATAGTTATAAATCTGGAAATATTTCTTCATACCGGATAGCCAAGCTTCAACTGTCTCGCCCTTCTTAGTTTCTCCATTGAAAGTTGGAGGTCTAATTTTTTTGAACTCCCCAGAAATCTGCTCATATTCTTTATGATTTTTCCTTCTAGGTTTGAAATCTCCTTCACTGCTATCACTAGTCTAGTTACGTTTCTTTCTGCATGTTTCAATAGCATCTCCTGATGAGGTTGAACTGTTGTTCACCTTATTGGTTTTCATTCTCTTGTTTTTATCAGCATGAGGCAGATCCTCAACTTTGGAAATTTCTTCATTATCCTTCTCTTGTTCCTCAGTTGGGCACTGTTCAAACAACACTTGGTTTAATTGTTCTTGTGCTTGCAGAATTCTTTCATTGTCTTGTTTCACAAATCTGATTTCTGCTTTTAATTCATGAAAAGCATGTAACAGTTCTGTCGAACTGTTATTTAGTTCACCGTGACCTTATGCTACATAGTGCTATCCCGAGCTGTGACTGTTTGGCTGAAATATGTCGTCAAATTGTTCAGCTGAGTTCTCCATACCTGTAATTGAAAATAATTTATGTATAACATAATAATTAAAATTTCAAATTAGTACAATTTTCTGCTGTATAAAATTTTCTGCTGTGTGTGTTTGGACCTCTTTCAGGCCTAGAGTTCGAATCTGAGCTCTGATACCACATGTAACATCCCATAATTTCATAAAAATTTAAAAATTTTAACAGCATTAATTATGATATTTATAATTGCGGAAGTAATAATTGTTGATTATGACAGCAGTAAATGAAAAGTTGTCAGTACTAAACATACTTTAATTTATGTTTAGCAGCAAAATGATAGTGACAGATTTTAATAAAATAATTAATGAACATCATTATGATGGAAAATGAATTAACAAATTGGAAATATGATGCGACACTTTTCTTTTGCAATGATACTGACAGTTTGACTTTTGATGCATAAGGGTGTCCTACAAGGTACCCTGGAGCTTACTTAGCTGCAATGCTAAAGCAAATTGAATGTTCTATTGTGCAGACGACAGGTAAGAAGTTTCATAACTGCGTAACTTCAAAGTACGAGTAAAGTTAGAATTCAACGTCTCAAATAAATAGAAGTTTAGAAATTCTGTTGAGACTCGCCATAAGTTTGCAGGTATGAATTTCATAGCTACAAATACTGTTTTCAAATGCTGTCTTACAATTCAGCTATGCATAATACAGAATGGTCGATGATCATTATCAAGATGATAGTTTTGTCACTGTAATCTCTGTCGTGGTTGTAGCTGGCTTTATTGTTGTCTTAAGATAATTAATTATCTTTATAATACTGATGTAATAGATGTACCGCAAAATCATTAAATGCTTGTATGAGAAAGTATAGTAAGAACTCATATCATTTTAGTCAATCTTCATTCTAAATATATATCTTTAGATCCATCGAATGTCTACTATACAAACTATTTATTTTTATACCTTCTATAATAGAGTTCATATGATCACAACCAAAGTTACGAAGGAAATATTAAAATCTCCTATGTATGGGTTATCCCATTCGTATCATTACAATGTTTAACTAGTGCTACTTATAACCCTTTCAAAGGCTTGTATCTATTTTGTATGAATGGCATATAAATGAAACTATGTCCAAAAGTGACTATAGTTGTCCTATCAACTAATATCTAAGTAAAGTTTTATTATTTAAAAACCACAAATAATAACTAGGACTATATAAACTTCGAATTGTTAATTTACAAAACAAATGAATTTAATACGTTATAGGCTGGAACTATATGAATATATATGTAGTCGTTGGCCATTATAACATCATAAAGTGTTTTATGAATCGTAACTTGGAACCAAATGAACTTTGGATTCAAAAAACCATAACATATAATGTTATATCATTGTGTAACAATGTTTGCATTCATATCGTTGGGAAAAAAATGCTGACATGCATTTAATTCATTGATAGGTTGATGGTTTTACAAGCGATACGAAATCGGCTTTAGTGACTGTGATCCAGGCCTGCATTAATGGCCGTCCGTTATCTCATGGTGACGAAGCTTAAACAAAACTCCACGTAAGTGCAAGCTAATGCATGCGATGACTGTGATGGTTTCCATGTAATATATCTTCGTTGGAGGTCCTTCGAGTTGGATGTCGATGCATCCATTGTAAACTTGATGTGGTAAGGTCGTGCTAAGGCAATGAGTCATTCCATAAATGCAAAGCCATGCGATACCCGATGCAATTCGATGGAAATGGTGATCGTTGATCAGCTTGATCCTGGCCGTTTGATGTAACCCTAGAATTGGGTCGATGTTTTGGTTTGACAAGGAGTGTTTGTAGTTCATTGTTACGTTGGTCTTAGCAGTGTGGCCGACAAGCTGCTGCTTTGTAGGGTTAGAAGACAAGGGTTTCGAGCCTGCGACCTGTAAGTTAGGTTAGAAAAATAGTGCAGGTTTTGTCTTCTGCCATGTCATCAACAAATTATGAGCCTTGAGTTTGTAACCGTGTCAAGTCGATAGGTTTAGTTGTTTCAATCTCTGGGTTTGTTTTCCTTTTAATCAAAGGATATCTTGCTACAACCAAATTCAAATGGAAATCTATTAATGTACGAGACAAGAAATTTGTCAAGTATAGGCATATGTTCAGAGCTTGGCCTTCAACTGTAAAGGTAACGATTTCCCAAACTCGTAGTTTTCTAGTATCATTTGTTTTAAAAGATATAATGATTAAAGTTTGTGTGTTTGTTTTGGAAGGCACCGGTTTCGAGAGGGGAACACGCACTAGGTTTTGGAAAGAGGATGGCCAAGCTCCATTTCGAGTAAGCTCCAGGTCTTCCAAAACCCTCGTAGGTGCTCTCCATCTGAGGTTGATGTGTTTTCAAAGGATGAGTAACAAGTCCTTGCCATAACTCGTCGTTGTTGTTGGTTGGAGAAATTCGATGCACACTTTTTTATTCAAATGATGTCTGTTCAGTGATGTGACTCTAGTTTGTTTTATGTAGAACTTGGTTTTATACCTTGATACTTATCTTTGTCGAACTGGGAAATGTAAAACTCGTCAATGCCGAGGGTTTAAGGACTCATTTCATATGTCAAACTTGGGAATAAACCCTGTATGAATTTGTTTTGGAATATATGTTGAAATTTTATTTTCTGAGAACATCGATTTCATTTTCTTCAGAATGGAACTTGTACTGGTTAAAACCATTGAGACATGACCTGTTTTGTTTAAGTTATAAGAAACGATAAAAGGAGCCGAGGCTCATTTACTATGAAAACGAAGCTCTCTTCTTGGCAATGAAAAATGTATGCTATTTATTTCTATGAAAAATCGTCTGTGTTATTTGACTTAATGTTGTAGGTTGACATCGTAAATTTCAATCGGTACTAGGGTTTGTGAAACAATAACTCTGTAATGTATGATGTTTGAAAGGTATTTAATTCAATGGTAATGGAAATGAACATGCCATACCCTAATTCATGTTTTGCTTGAATAGATACTAAATGTTTTAAATGAATTTCCAAAAGAACTTTGGTTTGATCCAAAGCCTGTGTAGATTGTAATGGTTTCTGTTTGCAACTAGCAATGATAAAGGAATCGAATTCTAACTAGGGTTTGAATGAAACTCAGTTTAAAAGTCGACACTTACAGATTAGAAAATCTAAATAAATAGAATGAATGATGGAAAGAAATGTTTTCATGATCTGATTGTAATAATTAATTAAAGACAAGGGTTATAGCAGGAATGAAAACAATGTGTGTGTGTGAAAAGTGAAGACTGTGAAATGCAGCTCTGTCCAATTTTTATTTCTTTATTTACTTACAGCAACACTGTTTATAATGCAAATGAAATATGATATATGGAAATTTGGATTCTATTTATTTCTTATGAACATAGTAATGATAAAAGAAATACAATGTAACTGTACATGAATTATACAATGTTTGTTTTTCATAAAACTAAGGAAACATTCTATATATATATTAGATATTATACAGAACTTTCTACTATTACTAACTATAGGACAGAAACTGATAAACATATAATTACTATCTTTATCTGTCGAATTCAATGGAAAATTGCCTATCATGTCATCTATTCTTAATTTGTGTATCTATACTAGAGTACAATGCATAAAACAACATGTGGAAAAATATAGATACTGTTTTATCAATTCGAATTCATCATTAAAATTTAATAATCAGACTTTAAATAAATTTAGAAATAGATTCTTATTTCAAAACAGAAAACAAAAATTACTAACTTACTGAACAGAACTACTAGCTGAGATAAAGTAGAGAATTTGTAAAACCTAGATAAATCTATAGGGCAACAAACATCCCAAGAAGATTGTTCCACCCAACCAATTCCTGAAAGCAGTTAAGTACTTGCCTTAGGACCCCTGAGCCTGTTCGCTGAACCACTAGGAGGAAGAAAATTTAGGAATTAGGATCTCCACTTGCAGTAGTACCAACTGTTGAATCTTAGAGAACTAGCAGTCCAATAGACCTGCATCACCTCTTGTTCTTCTCAGCAATATGCAGACTTAAGATTGCGCTCACAACTAGCCTCCCTATTCAAATCTCTCAGTCATCACCTGATGTACATGAGGAAAATATTTCTACAGAATATTGTGTAATAGCTGCATGTCAATTCAAATTTGCCTTATGTAGGCTTCCTAGGCCTTTTCAGATGTTACTAGGTCATGTAATGAGATGCTTGCTCACTCCCTCCACCTGGGGGATAATGCCACATTTTTAGGGGTAGTTGTCCCATAACCAACAGCTAGTGGTGAAGTGCAATTGCTGCCATCTGTCCCATACCTTCCAACAACTTCCATTCCTTCTAGTGGGTCAGTGAACACTCATTTAACAGTCCCCTTGGGTGTTTGTGTCCTAATTAATTTATTTAAATAATAATAATCAGTAATTACAATCATCCTTGATCATAATTGATCATAATTACAAAACTTTGTAATTAAATTTAACATAAAGTATTTTGCAAATAAAATAATAATTTTCAGAAATTTGGGTAGGTGACAGGCTCCATGGTCATCCTTCTACCTTATCAATATCTATAGGTTCTCGCAAATTTTTTAATAAAGTCTAGGGGTTAATTTTGATGTATTAATTGTCTAGTTTAATTAAATTCAAAACTTTGGAAAGTGTGCAATGCATAAATTGTACATATTTTATTATTCTCTAATTGTGTGATGAGTGGAAATTCTTAGGTGGCCCAGGAGGGGGCATAAGAGATCTTGTGGATCCTATAAGCTATCATCCACAATCTAAATTGGAATAAAAGTAGAAAAAATCAGTAAATCCACTAAAAAGATGGAAGGCAGCATAAAAGCAGGAAAGCATAGAAAAGCAAAAAGAAGTAGAAAAGAAGAAAAGCTAATAAAAGCATAAAGTAGTAGAAAAGAAAGAAAGGAACTAGAAAAGAAGGAAAGCACAGAAAATCCAGGAAAAGAAAGATGTTTCCAAAAGAAGGAAAAGCATACCAAAGCAAAAAGGCAACAAAGCAAGGAAAAAGAAAGGTGAAAGCTGCAGGTTCAAAATTAATCAATGAGAGTGCATTGGATGAGGTTGATGGTCCAAATTCTTTGTATCTTGAAGCCAAACCATCCTATAAAATAAGTAGGAGCACACCCACTCACATATTTTTCTAGTTTGATTTTTGCACTGAGAGCTCTGAGCTTCTCAAGACTTGGGAGACGTCCCCTAGTCATAGTTGCGAGATGTACCCATTTTGTTCTTCCTTCCAATTATGGATTCAGTTAGATCACGAGGAGTAAGGAATTCATCCATACTCATTTAGGTTACTTGCAAGTCCATTCCATTTTCAAATATGTGATACATTTCTCAATGATGAAGATTCAATCAATTGGAGTGTTTTCTTCAGTGTCTTGTCTTGATTATGTTCTTGATGGATGATAACGACCCCATGGGTACCTGCTGCTACATTTGAAGATCTATAATGTGAATGGTTTTCCTATGATATTGAATGTAATGTTGTGATATTCTATTCTTCAAATTATATTTTCATAAATTAAATAATATTTGATCCTATGCTCATTGTAGTGCCAAATTTAACTACTTTTCTAGAATTTTGCATTAGACTAACTTCCATGGAGCCAATTCTCTATCTGTAAGTTGTTGCAGTTAGTATACATGTTACTGGACCCATATCATCATTCATAACATAAATTTGAAAACCTTAGAGGCCATTTGAATTAAGTTGGAAATTCCCCAGTTGAGCAGTCCAAAAACTAGTTTTGTATTCCTATCTTCCAAACTAAGTTGTTCCTAATTGATCATCTTAGAGTTGTTTTAGCTAGTTGGGGGTATTTTCAATCCAACCACTTCTATATCTGCATTATAATCCATTTGGTTCCACATAAGTCCTGGGGATATTGCTTAAGAGTCTTTGGCTTTTGCAAAGGGTCGTCCCAGGAATGATGCACCCAAAGAATGTGCACATGTCCAAGTTGGGAGTCTATTTAGGATGATGTAGGCTGTCCTTGAACTTTAGTAGGTCCTAAACTTTATATTGGGAAAAATCGCAATAGTCTATACATGTTTGGGGTTTTATTTTTGAATTCTATCCAAACTAGTTACTTATATTGTATCCATCCCACCCACTATGTGTTTAATTTTTTAAATCATTGATTTAGTGTCCTATAATTAGTTTTGGTACATTACAGTGGTATCATAGCATGGTCCTATGAACCTGCTCATGATTATCCTTGATGAGTTTTAAGAGAAAACCATCTGCTAAAGGGAAGGATCCAGAAGAACCTCTTGTAGAAGAGGAGGCTGACTCTATTGAATATTGTAACTTCTAAGAATATTATATTTATACATTATTATTTCGGAGATGTTTCATCCCTTCGAGGTAACCCTATTATGTATTCGGAGATGATTTTTTCTTTGATGAGTTGTGGTAACTAGGGTTATTAGACCCACCATGTGGGGGTCGGCCCTGATCTTATATTTTAGGGGTTATTAGACTTCTCCAAGAGAGGTCGACCCCATTAGGGTATTTAGTCAGTCGGGATCTAATATAAATAGAGGAGGTGAGCTCCTCATTAGACACACTTGTACAACTCAGAAAAGTAGCGCACTTGTCTGGGAGATCTGCTAAGGAGGTAGAGAAGGAGGGAGCACATCTTGTATATTGGTTGATCATCTTATTGAGGAAAGCTTTGCTGGGTTTTCTACCCCATGAGGGTTTCCCAGGGTAAATTCTGTGTCTATCTTGTGATTATGCTTCTTTCAGTGATCTTGCTATTCTATTTGGTTTAAACTTAACATGGTATCAGAGCTAGCCTGAATAGGACATCTTTCACAAGGTAAGAATATCTCTCTCTCTCTCTTCGGTGAAAATTAGGGTTTCAGCAAAACTTTGGTATTGTTGAATTCTGATTACATGGCTGGATAGCCCTTCTCAAAACCAATCTTTTGAGCCCTAGATCGAACTTTTTGGTTGGGTAGAACTCTGGGAAAGTCAAACCCTAGTTTTACCAAAAATACGATAAACCAAAAATTAGGTTCAGCAAAAAGTTGGTATTGTTTAATTCTGATTACATGGCTGGATAGCCCTTCTCAAAACCAATCTTTTGAGCCCTATATCGAACTTTTTGGCTGGGTAGAACTCCAGGAAAGTCAAACCCTAGTTTTACCAAAAGTGCGATAAACCAGAATTTTTGTCCCAGGATCCGAAAAAGTAAAAAGGTAATACTTCCGGGAAAATACTACTCTATCCCTTATCTCTTGGACTCCCCCAAGAGAAGATGGCTCCAAACATTAAGCTTGAAGACAAGCTAGAAAGAATAGAAAATTTCCGGGCATGGAAATACAGAATTGGTCTCATTCTTGAAGAGAATGATCTTGCTCATTATGTCAAGGATGAAGTTGCAGAACCTGAAGGAGATGAAGCCAAAGAGAAGCATAGGAAGGATTTAATTAGGGCAAAGAGAATCATAGCTGATTCTATTAAAGACCACTTGATTCCCCAAGTGGCCTCCAAGAAGACTCCAAAAGAAATGTATGATGCTCTAGGAAGAATGTATGAAGGAAAGAACATCAATAGGAAGATGAACCTAAGGACTCAGTTGAAGAGCACCAAGATGCACAAAGGAGAATCTATTCAAGACTACTTCTCAAGGGTCTCCCAAATCAAGGAGAAACTAGATGCCATTGGTGATACTCTTGATGAAGATGAACTTGTGATGACTGCTCTAAATGGTCTCACTAGACCTTGGGAATCTTTCATACAAACTATGTGTTCCAGAAAAGAAAGCATGAAGTTTGATGTAGTATGGGAGGATTGTGTTCAAGAAGAGGCTAGGGTAGCCAACAGAGAGGCTCTTCTCAAAGAGGATGACCAAGCCTTGGCCACCCACACCAAAAGAGGTAAGAGGGGTCACTTCAAGAAAGTGAACCACAAGAAGTCTCAACCCTCTCATAGATTCAAAAGGAAAGAAGGAACAAACTCAGAAAGAGATCTCTCCACAATCCAATGTTATAATTGTTTTAAACTAGGACACTATGCTAGAGACTGTACTCTTCCAGAAAGGAAGAAGAAGAAGTTTGTTCACAAAAGACATCATGCACATATGGTAGAGGATGAGAGTGAAGAAGAAGAAGAAGAAGAAGAAGAGGAAAGGCCTCAAAAGAAAAGATCTAAAGTAAAGAGAGAAGATCCAGAATAATATGTCCTATTCTCTGCACTCTCTGGATCTGTGTCTCCTAGAGAAGATACATGGCTCATTGATAATGGTGCTTCAAAACACATGACAGGTCAAAAGAAATCTCTCTCAAGACTTGAAGAAAAGTATTCCCCTCAAAAGGTATCTCTAGGAGATGATTATCAATATCCCATCAAGGGAATTGGTGAAGCATGCTACAAGCTTGATTCTGGAACACCCTTGAAAATGAAAGAAGTTTTATATGTACCAGGTTTAAAGAAGAACCTACTCTCTATCTCAGCACTAGATAAGAAAGGTTTTAGAGTGGCTTTCATAGATGGATAAGTACTCATGTGGTCCAAAGGAAAATCAATTAAAGATGCAGTCATCATTGGTGAAGAAGAAGGAGGTCTCTATAAACTCAAGGGTCATCCAGAAGCTGCCTTTGCTCATGAAGTTTCTAGCCCCAGTGAGTTATGGCATAGAAGATTAGCTCACATTAACTACAAATCCTTACCCTATGTAAGCAAGGTGGTCATAGGATTACCAGATTTGAAGGCTGATCATGATGGCCCATGTAAAGGATGTAAGAAAGGGAAGAATGTCAAGAACCCCTTTCCAAAGAGTGAAACAAAGACTAAGAACATTTTGGAGCTAATACACTCAGATGTATGTGGACCAATGCCTACCACTTCTCTAAGTGGCTTTGAATACTATCTTTCATTCATTGATGACTATTCAGGGAAAACTTGGATATACTTCCTAAAAGGTAAGAATGAAGTCTTTGGAAAATTCAAAGAGTTTAAGGCTTTAATAGAAAATCTCTCAGAAAAGAGAATCAAGATTCTCAGAACAGATAATGGCGGAGAATATACTTCAAAGGAATTTGAAGACTTTTGTAAAGAAGCTGGAATTAAGAGGGAACTAACCACTCCCTACAATCCCCAACAAAATGGGGTGGCTGAGAGGAAAAATAGAACTATCATGGAAGCTGTAAAGACTATGATACATGACCAAGATCTTCCCATGTATCTATGGGCTGAAGCAGCTAAGGCGGTAGTATATGTGCAAAATAGACTATCTCATAGTGCTCTTGATTTCAAAACTCCAGAAGAAGTGTTTACAGGAAAGAAGCCTGAGGTAAGTCATCTTAAAATATTTGGGTGTCATGTGTACATCCACATTCCAAAAGAAAAGAGAACCAAGTTGGATCCTTCTGGTAAGAAGGGAATATTTGTTGGTTATTGTGAATCATCCAAAGCCTTCAGAATCTACATACCAGGTTTTCATCATATAGAAATAAGTAGAGATGTAACATTTGATGAAGAAGCAGCTCTCAAGAAATCCAGGAAGTGCCAACTTGAAGAAATCTATGAAGAAGATACATCTCCTAGAATCACAGAGGCTGTGCACATCCCTAAAGATGATTCACCAGAGGATCATGACATGTTGGAACCACAAGAACTTCCTATTACAGATTTATCTAAGAAAAGAAGGCCAGCATGGGCTAGAGATATTATTCAAGGAGCTGAAAGATATGGAGCTCCTGAAGGCTCCACTAGAGAAAGAAAGAAACCAAAGCTAATGTCCAACTATATGGCCTTGATGTGTGATCTTGTGGATCAACAACCTACTAGCTATGAAGAGGCAGCTCAGAAGAAAGAATGGGTAGAAGCAATGACAGAAGAATATTAGTCAATAATGAAAAATGATGTTTGGGATATATTTCCCAAACCAAAAGATAAAAGTGTGGTTTCTTCCAAATGGATTTTCAAGATAAAACATGCTGCAGATGCTAGCATTGAAAAATATAAGGCAAGATTTGTAGCCAGAGGATTCTCTCAGAAGGAGGGAATTGACTATGAAGAAACATTTGCACCAGTTGCTAGGTATACTTCAATTAGAACTATCATGGTACTTGCATTTATGATGAAGTGGAAATTACACCAAATGGATGTTAAGACAGCTTTTCTGAATGGTGTAATTGAAGAATAAGTGTACATAGAGCAACCACAAGGGTTTGAGGTTAAATACGGAAGAACTCATGTATGCAAACTGAAAAAGGCATTATATGGGTTGAAGCAAGCTCCCAGGGCTTGGTACGGAAGGATTGACAATTTCTTAACTAGCATGGGTTTTACCAAGAGTAAAGCTGACCCAAATATTTATCTCAAAGTGATGGATGATGAACCAGTTATACTGTTGTTATATGTAGACGATCTATTTCTAACCGGAAATGAGAAACAAATTATTGAAAGCAAGAAGAAGCTTTCTTCAGAATTCGAGATGAAAGATCTCGAATTAATGCACTACTTCTTAGGTCTAGAAGTATGGCAAGAACCAAAAGGAATATTTCTAAATCAAGGTAAGTATGTTGTGGAGATTTTAAAAAGGTTTGATATGTTGGAGTGTAAACCCATGGCCACTCCCATGGACTCCAACTTGAAGTTATTAGTTAATGACTCATCGGAACTAGTGGACCTAACTCTATATAGACAAATCATTGGGTCATTGATGTATTTGATAAATGCTAGGCCAAATATATGCTTTGCTGTAAATACCCTAAGTCAGTATCTTGTAGAACCTAGAAAGGTTCATTTAATAGCTACAAAGCATGTAATGAGATACCTAAAAGGTACATTAGATTTTGGTCTATATTATCTTGGAGGTCATGAACTCAAATTACATGGTTACTTAGATTATAATTGGGTAGGAAGTGTCTTAGACAGAAATAGTACATCAGGTGGATGTTATGGTCTTGGATCTGCCATGATCTCATGGTTCAGCAAGAAACAAACTAGTGTGGCTCTCAGTACTACTGAAGCAGAATATATAGTTGCTTGCTTTGCCAGCTGTGAAGCAGTATGGCTTCGAAAAATATTATCTGAAGTGTTTGAATTAGAAATGGATCCCACTGTGATTATGTGTGACAATCAAAGCTGCATTAAGATGACAGAAAATCCTGTATTCCATGACAGGACAAAACACATTGAGATCCGAGACTTTTATATACGAGATATGGTGCAGAGAGGAGCTATCAAGCTCGAGTATGTCAGCACTGAGGATCAAATTGTTTACATCTTGACCAAACCTTTGTCTCGAGTAAAATTTGAATACTTCCGAGACAAGCTCGGTGTAGTTCTAAAGGACCCTCCTCGAAAGGGGGAGTAGTATAATCTATGTTGATGAGTTTGTCTCATCAACAACAAAGATCGTTGATGAGGATACATGTCTACTACACCTGGATACTTAGATATATTTAGATTTAGGACTCTTATACGTGCTTTTGATGATAGATTTAGTAGTGAGAATACATGCTTTTGATGATAGATGTATTAGTGAGAATACATGCTTTTGATGATAGATGTATTAATGAGAATACATGCTTTTGATGATAGATGTATTAGTGAGAATACATGCTTTTGATGCTAGATGTATTAGTGAGAATACATGTTTTTGATGATGGATGTATTAATGAGAATACATGTGAGGATTGCATCATCCTTGAACACAAGTTCTAAAGTTAGCCGTAGACAAGTGTCTCCGAGAAAGAAGAGGGATTGTATCATCCTTGAACACTTGTTCTAAAGAGAGCCGTAGATGTATGTCTTCGAAAATGAAGTCCTTGGTGGACATGAGAGGATTGGATCATCCCTGGACTTCAATCCTAAAGAGAGCCGTAGACAAGTGTCTCCGAGAAATAAGAGGGATTGTATCATCCTTGAACACTTGTTCTAAAGAGAGCCGTAGATGTATGTCTTAAAAAATGAAGTCCTTGGTGGACATGAGAGGATTGGATCATCCCTAGACTTCAGTCCTAAAGAGAGCCGTAGACATGATGTCTCCAAGAATGAAGTCCTGAATGAACAGGTAGGGGATTGCATCTTCCCCGGACCTCGGTCCCAGAATTGAGCTATAGACTGATGTCTCCAAAAATTGAATATAGGACTGCATCGTCCCTAAATTAGGTTCAAAATGTATGTGAGGACTGCATCGTCCATGAACTGGGTTCAAAATGTACGTGAGGACTGCATCGTCCATGAACTGGGTTCAAAATGTACGTGAGGACTGCATCATCCATGAACTGGGTTCAAAATGTACGTGAGGACTGCATCGTCCATGAACTGGGTTCAAAATGTACGTGAGGACTGATCGTCCATGAACTGGGTTCAAAATGTATGTGAGGACTGCATCGTCCATGAAATGGGTTCAAAATGTACGTGAGGACTGCATCGTCCATGAACTGGGTTCAAAATGTACATGAGGACTGCATCGTCCATGAACTGAGTTCAAAATGTACGTGAGGACTGCATCGTCCATGAACTGGGTTCAAAATGTACGTGAGGACTGCATCGTCCATGAACTGGGTTCAAAATGTATGTGAGGACTGCATCGTCCATGAACTGGGTTCAAAATGTACGTGATGGGATTACATCGTCCCTAGACATGAGACTTCTCTTAAAGTGATAAGGACTGATCATCCTGGAACTTGATCTAGATTGTATCATCCATAGACCTATGTCCTAAAGAGAGCAGGATTGATCATCCTGTAAACTGATGATCGTGTGATGACGATGCTGATGATCGTGTGATGACGATGCTGATGATCATGTGATGACGATGCTGATGATCGTGTGATGACGATGTTGATCGTGTGATGAAGATGTTGATGATCGTGTGATGACGATGTTGATTGTGTGATGACAATGTTGATGATCGTGTGATGACGATGATGATGATCGTGTGATGACGATGCTGATGATCGTGTGATGATAGTGCTGATGATCGTGTGATGACTATGTTGATGACATTGATGTTCTAGTAACTGGTTGAGTTACTAATGATGATGAATTGAAGAAAGCTTCCGATGATTTATAGATGTATCATGTATGATGTAGTCGATGACTCCTTGCTCCTGTAGACTTTGTTATAATATCCTTCTCGTTAAGGGGGAGTGTTGAATATTGTAACTTCTAAGAATATTATATTTGTACATTATTATTCCGAAGATGTTTCATCCCTCCGAGGTAACCCTATTATGTATCTGGAGATGATTTTTCCTCCGATGAGTTGTGGTAACTAGGGTTATTAGACCCACCATGTGGGGGTCGGCCCTGATCTTATATTTTAGGGGTCATTAGACTTCTCCAAGAGAGGTCGGCCCCATTAGGGTATTTAGTCAGTCGGGATCTAATATAAATAGAGGAGGTGAGCTCCTCATTAGACACACTTGTACAACTCAGAAAAGTAACGCACTTGTCTGGGAGATCTGCTAAGGAGGTAGAGAAGGAGGGAGCACATCTTGCATTTTGGTTGATCATCTTATTGAGGAAAGCTTTGCTGGGATTTCTACCCCATGAGGGTTTCCCAGGGTAAATTCTGTGTCTATCTTGTGATTATGCTTCTTTCAGTGATCTTGCTAGTCTATTTGGTTTAAACTTAACAGACTCCACTGAAGTCAAGCTCAAGGAGAAAAAGGCATGTCTAACATGGATGAAAGAGAAGAGTTCATATATTTTTTTCATATCATACTGAAGGGCATGAAATACATATCCCGAAACATCATCAATTTGGGTCAAGAGAATTGAGAATTCCTTGCCAAGAAATTGGTAAATAAAGATGGAGAATGGAGTAGTAGTGGATCTCAACATTAAGGAAAGAATATATTAGGTGAGAATCTATTTTCAAAAACAGGGGCTCACAATCAACCTCATGAATTTAAGAGTGAGATTAAGAGTCAGCTAGGGCCTACGATGCCTATATTCACTTAAGAGAATAAAGAGGATCCAGAAGTGTAGAGCAAATCCATTGCTACATGGGAGGATCGTTATGCAGAGTATCATACTTTGAGTGACGATTCCGGGAGAGCATTGCCCTTCAGGGATTTCTATGAATCCCAATAGAAAGTCCATCCAAGAGGGAGAAATATGATTCCTGCACAAAATTTCAATTTGAAGAATGTCATTAGTAAGATCTCTCTCCCATATTTTTATGGTTCACCCAAGTGTATTGCAAGTGCATGGATCCAAAAATTGCATAAATATTTTCAATTGAATCCCATGGTCGAAAGGGATTCCATCAAAATGGCCACCCTACATCTTGATGGAGAGGCCAATTACCTAGTTTTCCATGGCATGAAGAACTCGGGTCATGACCAAGTGTTAACCTATGAAGAGTTCACTAGAAGGTTGGCTGAGATATTTTATCGGAAGGATCCTGAGAAATTCTTCAGGGAGATAGCACATCTAGGACAGACATGAACTCCCAAGGCCTGTATTTTTTAGTTCTAGAATTTAGCACTGATGGTCACTGATATATTAGAAGCTCGCTTGATCCATTTATTCATAGAAGTATTAGTAGATCCATTTAAAGGGTTGGTTAAATCCTATAGACCATCTACTCTATAGGATGCAATGAGAAAAACTAGGGATCTACAGGATGTCATCCCAAGAACAATCTTTCCTCCCAAGGCTATTGTACCTACCAAGTTCAAGAGTCAAAGACCTCCCTTGAGGAATTTAACTGGCACTTTCAAGAACGATTATAATTTCAAATATTGAGATGAATTGAGGAGGGGGAAGTTATGTTTCACTTACTAGGAACCATGCGTTTCATGCCACAAATGTGCCAAAGGAAAGGCACATTACATTGAGTTTTTCTTAGAGAGTGAATCTAAGGAGGATGATGAGGAGAAAAGTTGATGGTGAATATGATACTGAAGATGAAGAACAACTACCACCACCAAGTGGCAAGATTGTAGTCTTGGCAGGAATGCCTCGTTTAAACATTCTCAAATTCAAGGGAGCAGTTCAAGGACACAATGTTTCAATTTTCGTCGATGGAGGTTCTACCCATAATTTTATTGATATAACCTTGGTGGAAAGAAAAAATATACCTACTTATAACTTTGAAGGTTTCATTTTCATCATACCAGGTAATAACTCCATGGACTGTACTATATGGATTCCAAAGCTGGAAGTAACCATAGGAGATTATACATTGACAGACAATTTTTATGTTGTGAATGTGGCTGATACTAACTTGGGGTTGGGAGTGCAATGGTTGTACTCCATTGGAGATCATTCCATGAATTATAAGGTGCCTCAAATACACTTCCAAGATTCTGAAGGGAAGCAGATTTCTTTGCAAGGCATCAACACTTATCCAAATCAAGTGGTGTCCTCACATAGTATGAGGTCAATTTTGAGGCATGGAGACATTGAGTGGGCTATTGAATGCCTCATCACAAGTCCAAGCACCACCATAGATGTGTCACAACAACATCAGGACATCAAGAGATTGATTCAAAAGCATGAGAATTTTTTTGGAGACCTTCCTCATGGAAGGGAACTAGATAGAGGAGTAGAGCATGTGATTGAATTGGAGGTGGGAACACAACCCATCATGAAACAACCCTATAAGCACCCCAAGAAGTTCAAGGATGAAATTAAGAGGAATATTAAGGAACTTATTGAATTAGGACTCATTAGACCAAGTTTGAGTCCTTTTGCTTCTTCAGTAGTTTTACTGAAGAAGACATATGGAACACTGAGGATGTGCATAGATTACCGAGCTCTAAACAATAAGACCATTAAGAACCGATACCCAATCCCCAGAATTGATGAGCTAATGGATGAGCTGGATGGGGCCAAATTATTTTCCAAGATAGACCTTTGTTTTGGTTACCATCAAATCAAAATGAGAGAGGAATACATACAGAAGATAGCTTTCCGCTATCACTATGGACACTTTTAGGTTTTAGTCATCCCTTTTCGCTTGACTAATGCTCTAGCTACATTCCATTATTGCATGAATAGATTATTCAGTAAGAAGTTCTGTAAGTATGTGTTAGCAATTTTTTATCACATTCTGATTTATAGCAAGACCTGGGATGAACACTTGCAACATTTGGAAGCTGTACTAACAGTTTTGGCAGAACAATCATTGTATGCAAAGCTATCCAAATGTGAGTTTGGAATGAAGAAGTTGTTTTATCTTTGTCATGTGACTAGACCAGATGGGGTAAAATTACACACGTAGAAGATCCAAACTATTCTTGATTGACCAAGTACCAAGAATGTGACTGAGTTGAGAGGATTCATTGAAATCTTCACTTACTATAGAAAATTTGTCAAGGGATTCTCACAATGGAAATCACCCTTGACTGACCTTACAAAGAAGGAATATTTTTGTTGGTCTGGGGAAGATGAGAAGGTTTTCAACAGAATGAAGGAAGTGATGAGTATCTTCCCGGTCCTTGCCTTACCTAATTTCACTTAGGCATTGGAGCAAATAATTATTTGCTTCACACAAATAACTTCACCAGAAGATTTGGTATATACGATAAGCCATAAATATGGAGTAAAATAGATAATATATTAGATAATGGATAAAATATTACAATAATGGCCCTGCCTTAAATATAGCTTAGGCATTTTGATGTCGAGGAGACACCTCCTTTCATAACCTATCTTTAGTTAACCTAACTATTAATTATTTAACTATTATATTATTTTATATTCGTAGCATTGCCACTCTCTTAGAAAGGCTTTGTCCTCAAAGCCTTATAATTTTGTCACATTGTTCTTTGCATGTCGTGGCCGCCGAAACATGTCAATACGAACTGCTAAGTGTAGAGAATAACTTCCGATACATCGACGTATCAATCCATCCCAAATTGATTTGTTGTGGACTGATGGGATTCCCTACTGATGTGTCGTCAGGAGATTTGATCACATTAGTACCATTATCTTTCGACATTTCCCACTTTTTCAAATATCAGTTTTTATGGTTGGGGTGTCGATAAGGAACTTTCACGATGTCATTTTCGTTTACGAATGTCGCCTTTAGAGCATTGATCTGAGTTGGAAGTTGTATTTTCGTCTCTTGAGGATTTAAGTTTTTGTTCTGTATCGTTTCCAACTTGTTTTCTAACTACCTATTATCATTTTGAAACTTCTTAATCAATTCGACTTGCGATTTTCTGTCATCTTCAGATGTCTTAAGTTGTTTCTTAAGATCTTCATTATGAATTCTGATACAACTATTTTCTTCCTGCTTGTCTAGAAGTTTCCCTTCAATGTCGTCCATAGATTGTTCTATCTTTCAGCTATTTTCAACTTCTTAATTTTTGTGACTAGTATCTTGTTATGATTTCTTAGCCTAAAAATTTCTTCAGCATTGTTAGATAATGCTTTATTACTCTTCACGATCTCTGACTCATGTGTCTTTTTAGAGTCATCATTTTGTTGTTGAAGAACTTTTATCTATTGTCGACACTGGTCGACCTCTGATTCTTGATTTTCTAATTTATGTCGTAACTGCATTACTTCTTTATCTTTGTTGCTAACGATTTTGTTCAAGCGTATTATTTTTGCTTCATAATTGTTTATTTCTTTCTTTATATCTTGATTTTTCAACCTCTAATTGAAATCACTTTCATCTTTTAATTCCTTGATTTGCGCACATAATTTTTCTATGTGATTTTTTCTGGTTGGACATTGTTTGTTCATTGAACCGTTCTTGTATCTTATGTAGTTCAATCCTTATTTCTGATTGTGTATTAATGTCTCGTAATTCTTCATTGTCTTTTTGATAGCGCTTTAACTTGGATTCTAATTTCTCTCGCAAATCGGCTTCCATGGTTTCTGTCTTCTTCGACGGTGGAATGATCTTCTTTGATTTCTTTGATGAGTCTTTCTTAAACTTGGTCGTCCTTGTCGTTAACGCGTCTCGACTTCTTGATAAGCCTTCCTTACTTTGACTTCTTCAACAATAAATGATTGTCCTTGACTTGATTTCTTCGATGATAAGTGTTCTTTGACTTCTTTGATAATAAGGAGTCTTGCTTAGACTTTGTCTTTAATGTTTTTTTTTTACTTGGTCTTCTTTGACTTGAATTTGCTTTGTTTCTTCAAACAATTCTTTTTTCAAAAGAATTGATTTTTTTTTTCTTTGATAATAATAATTATTATTAAAATTTAATAATAATATTATTATTAATATATATATATATATATATATATATATATATTTTATAATAATAATTATTAATTAATTAATTAATAATATTATTATATTAATCTTGTATAAACTATATGTATATAGTTTAACATATAGTTTTTCTTTTCAAAAAATAAAAATCTAAACAATTATAATAATTATAATAATATTGTTATTATATTGTTTAATGTTTTTTTTTTTAATTTTAGGGTTTCGATGGATGGCGGGAGCGAGGGGATCCAAGGAGGGTGTGATGGAAGGAATGGAGCAGGTGTAGCGGTGGTGGGAGAAGGGACGGTGGTTGGCAAAATAACACGGTTGAATGGATTGGAGTGGAGGTGGGATGCAACAAAGATGCGGTGGAAGGGATTTGAAGGAGGAGGAGGGTGTGATATGCGAGCGCGGGGGTAACGTGGGTGTTCTGGCGGAGGTGGATGATGTGTGCAGAGGGCGTGGCTGGGAGGAGTAGAGGGAGCCGTGGAGGCTATGAAAGCAAGGGAGGTGGGACAGGGTTTATGAAATGGAGGGCACAGTTGTGTAGGGAGAGGGGTGGCGGGAGTGGAGAGGAAGAGCGGAGGAGCTGGAGGCGTTGGAGGGAGGACGGACGAGAGGGAGGAGTGATGAGCGCGAAAGTGACGAGTGCAGGAGTGAAGGAAGGGGATGCTGGGTGGAGGTGAGGGATGGCGGGAGTGAAGAGCGCAGGGGAGACTGGCACAGGGGGAGCAGTAGTGCGGGGTTGGGAGCATGGGAAGATGGAGAAGGCGGCGGTGGCAAAGGGAGGAGGGAGTAGGGCACGGGAAGCGGGAGTAAAGCGCAACGGGAATATGGAGCCGTTTGGGAGAGGTGAATGATGGAAGAAGAGTGCGGAATTCGTGGAGATTGTAGGAGGGGATTATAGCAGATGGGGGGTCGCAGGGGAGATGCCAGCCATGAAGGAGTGGCGAGGGAGGATGGTGAGCGAGGGCACCACAAAGGTGGAGAAGGAGAGTGAGTGTGGAGTTGGTTGTGGGGGGAGTGAATGGGGAGAGGGGCTATGGAGGAGTTGCAAGCGGAGGGTATGTTAAGAAGAGGGACAAGAGCCCGATATCTGGTCAAAGACCAAGTAGTTCAGAAATTCTGAGAGGATGGCTACCAGCCTGGGATCAATGAGGCTCGAGGAAAGAGCTGCTCTGATACCAAATGGAGAAAATAATTATTTTCTTCACACAAATAACTTCACCAGAAGATCTGGTATATACGATAAGCCATAAATATGGAGTAAAATAGATAATATATTAGATCATGGATAAAATATTACAATACTGGCCCTGCCTTAAATATAGTTTGGGCATTTTGATGTTGAGGAGACACCTCCTTTCATAACCTATCTTT
The DNA here is from genome assembly GCA_027924585.1 of Larix kaempferi. Classification (NCBI taxonomy): domain Eukaryota; kingdom Viridiplantae; phylum Streptophyta; class Pinopsida; order Pinales; family Pinaceae; genus Larix; species Larix kaempferi. The sequence goes on along the minus strand of BSBM01000963.1, from coordinate 7,161,534 downwards.
AGTTAACCTAACTATTAATTATTTAACTATTATCTTATTTTATATTTGTAGCAGGCATTTGTGCTTGATTGTGATGCCTCCAGTGAAGGAATTGGAGCAGTTTTGATGCAAAATAAGCACCCCATTTATTTTGAGAGTAGAAATTTGTAGCCACATGAAAGGAACTACTCAATATATGATAAGGAAATTCTATCCATTATGCATGCGTTGGCCAAGTTAGAAGAGTACTTGGTGGGGAGCAAGTTTGTTGTCAAGACTGATCACAATAGTCTAAGGCATTTTTTGACACAAAAGCAGCTCAATGATAAGCAACAAAAATGGGCGAGTAAAATTCAAGCCCATGATTTTGACATAGAGTACAAGAAGGGGAAAATGAATGTAGTGCAAAATGCACTTTCAGTAATCCAACTCTTTCTTTAATGGAATTTCCTACTAATTGGAAGGTTCAATTAGCAATAGAGTACTCTATAAATAGTTTTGCATGTGATATTCTAGATGGTTTGGTACATGATGATGCATATAAGGTTCTCCATGATTTCATATACTAAAAGGACTGCATCTTCTTGGTTCTAGAATCTAAATCGAAAAGAAAATTTTAGAAGCTGCTCACGATGCACCCTTAGCTAGCCACCCCAGGTTCTTGAATACATATAGAAGGGCGAGGGAGAGGTTATCATGGAAGGGACTCAAAAATGATGTGATGAAGCATGTGAGGGAGTGCATTGCATGCCATCATAACAAGGTGGAGCATATACATCCTACTAGACTATTACAAGCTCTTGCCATTCCAGAGTATAAATGGGAGAGTATCTCTGTGGATTTCATCACCAACTTGCCAAAGGTCCAAGGTAAAGATTGTATTTTTGTAGTGGTTGATATGCTAACAAAATTTACACATTTTTTTGATGTTACATCTACTATTGCAGCAATCCAAGTTGTTGGCATCTTCTTTATAGAAGTATCCAATTTGCATGGTTTGCACAAAACCATAATAAGTGATAGGGACAACAAATTCAAAAGTGTATTTTGGTATAAAAAAATTCAAGCTGGTTGGGACAAGTTTGGACCTGAGCACCATCTTAAACCCTCAAACTAATGGAAAAATTGAAAGGGTGAATCAATGGCTAGAAGGATACCTCATAAACTATGTCACATGGTAGCAAAAAGATTGGATTACATGGTTGCACATGGGAGAATTTTGCTACAACACAACTTCCCACATATCCATTGGCATGACACATTTCAAGGATTTGTATGGGTATGATGCTCCCACATTTGGAGATATGATTTTTGGAGATTAAAAAAGGAAAAGGGTTGGATCCAAGAGATTCAATAATTTTTGAGAGTACTCGAGGACAACTTGCTGACAACTCAAAATCAACAGAAAAATGTATGCAAATAAGAATAAGAAAGAGCATAGTTTTCAAGTTAGTGACTTGGTGTACTCGAGGTTGCAGCCATACAAACAATATTAATTGAATGGAAATGGGGATGAAAAGTTAAAACCAAGGTTCTATGATTCTTACAGAGTTGGGTGGAAGATAGGAGAAGTTGCTTATGAGTTGGATCTTCCAAGAGGAAGCAAAGTACACAATGTATTTCATGTTTCTTGTCTTAAGAAGGAAATTGTGAAACAAGTGACAGTATCATTAGATCTTGCACCAGGGGATGAAGGACATCTAATATTGGTACCAGAAAGGATTCTACAAACAACATAAATAAGGTTGAGAAACAAAACCATGAAAGAATTTCTTGTTTTGTGGAAAGACTTGCCCAGTGAAGATGCAACATTGGAGGGTGATCAAGTGCTGCAACATCCAAGACTACAACTGCTTAAGGACAAGCAATTTTGGGTGGGGAGGACTGCAATGTCCTATCCCTAAGGGCTCCATGGTCATACTTATACCTTATCAATCCATATAGGTTCTAGCAAAAAATTCAATAAAGTGTAGGGGTTAATTTTGATGTATTAATTGTCTAGTTTAATTAAATTCAAGACTTAGTAAAGTGTGTAATGCATAAATTGTAAATATTTTAATATTATTTAATTTTGTGTTGAGTGAAAATTCTTAGGTTCCCTAGAAGGGTGCATAAGAGATCTTTTGGACCCTATGAGCTGTCATCCACAATGGAAACTAGAATAAAAGCAGATAAAATGAATACATCCTCTAAAAAGATGGAAGGCAGCATAAAAGCCGAAAAGCACAAAAAAGCAGAAAGAAACAGAAAAGAAGGAAAGACAATAAAAGAAGTATCCAGAAAGAAAGAAGTTCACTGGAAAATAAGGAAAGCAAAGAAAATCCAGGAAAAGAAAGATGTTTCCAAAAGGAGGAAAACTAGATAAAAGTAGAAAGGCAACAAAGCAGGGGAAAATAAAGGTAAAAGCTATAGGTTCAAAATCAGTCATTGAGGGTGCATTGGATGAGGTTGATGGACCACATTAATTGTATATTGAATCCAAACCATGTTATAAAATAAGGATGATTTCACCCACTCACATATTTTGGTAGTTTAATTTTTTCATTGAGAGCACTGAGCTTCTCAAGAATTGGGAGATGTGCCCTTAGTCGGAGTGGGGAGATGTGCCCCTTGTGTTCTTCACTCAACTTGTGGATTCATTCATATCATGAGGAGTAATGAATTAATCCCTACTCATTTAGGTTACTTGTAGGTCCATTTTACTTCCATATACTTGCTACCTTGCTTAGTGCTGAATATTCAATCAATTGGAGCGTTTTCTTTAGTGTCTTGTCTTGATTATGTTCTTGTTGGATGATGGAGACCCCATGGGTACTTGATGATACATTCGAAGCTTTTTAAAGTGAATTATTTTACTTTAATATACAATGTAATTTTGTGATATTATGTTTTGCAACTTATCTTTTCATATATTAATTAGAATTTGATCCTATGTTTGTTGCCGTGCCAAATTTAACTAGTTTTATGGAATGTTGCATCAGGATGAATTCCATGGAACCAATTCCATAATTGTAAGTTGATTCATTTAGTATAAATGTTAGTGGACCTATATCATCCTTCAAAACATAAATTCGAAACCATTAGAGGCCATTCAAATTAAGTTGGAAATTCCTCAGTTGAGTAGTCCAAAAACTAGTTTTATTTTCCTATCTTCCAAAATGAGTCCAATTGTTCCTAATTGATAATATTAGGGGTTTTTTAGCTGTTTGTGGGTGTTTTAAGGCTAGAGACTTCCACATATTCACCAGAAGCCATTTGGTTCCACATAAGTCATGGGGATATTGCCTCAAAGTCTTTGGATTTTCCAAAGGGTCATCCCATGGATGATGCACCCAGAGAATGTGAATTTGTTGAATTTGGGAGTAATTTTAGGCTATTGTAGGTTTTCTTTGAGATTTAGAAAGTACTAAACTCCATCTTGGGAAAACTTGGGAGAGTCTAGAGGTGTTTGGGGTTTTATTTTTTAATTCTAGCTAAACTAGTTAGTTCTTGTGTATCTAGTCCAACCACGGTGTGTTTAAACTTTTAAATCATTTAGTTAGTGTGCAAATAATTGGTTTGGTTACATTATACTTAATTCATGGATTCTCAGGCATGCATAAGCAGCAAAACATAATGGGTAAAGGTTCCTATCTTTTCCACTATCTTTTCTCACCTACAACCTTTCTCTTTGATCTAATTTCTACAATTCTCTTTCCTTGTTTGAATTTCTGGTTATTTTTTAGTTTGGTAATGATAATAAAAATGGAATGAATAAGAAGAGGAAAATTCTTTGTAGTGTAAAAATATGCTATAAAATATTCCTTTTCAAAAATGGATTATAGACTCCAAAGGAGATGAGAGGATGGGGAAAAGAAAACTGACAAAAATTCTAACCATAGAATAGAGGACTCTTACAATAGTCATAGAAGTATATTCATCACATGCTTCCATAAATACATGAAAAGACTCTCCCCACCAACCTCACACATGCATTCAATCATTGGATTTAGTAGTCAAAAGGAAGTAATTGGCTCATTTAAGGCACACTAGGTAGAAAATGGATGATTTCTAAGGTTGACATTTGGAAATAGAGGATTAATATCCCATGGGCCCTCCTTCCTCTTCCTCTCTAGTGGAATCATAGCCCCTCTAGTGCTCATTGCACAACCATCTTGGACCATTTTATTATTTTTTCAACATAATATTTGCGTACCTTTTTTATTTAGCATGGCAAGCTAATCACATGGTCCATATAGATATATTTACATTCTAATCCCTATCCATTCACTAGTCGGGCTTTGGCATTGAGCTCAACACTAGGAATCCATACTACTATATTTACATCATTTAGAATCCATACTATTATATTTACATAATTTACATAATTTTATTGCACTCAGAGTTGCGAGGTTCTCTACAACTCAGTATGGGGGAGATGTTGTCACATAATGTAACATAAAGTTATGTAATGCTACAAAATATAAAAAGTAATAAAAAAAATCACGCCGGTTTATAAAATAATAATAAAATAAAATCCATGTTGGCTCATAAAATAAAAAATAAAACTAGCACAGATCCATGTTAAACCTAGATTTATCAAGCACCAATAGGGATCAAATTTATTGAGGTGTAAATTTTTTTCTGGACATGTCCAAATTTTAAAATAAAAAATTCACGGCAAGAAATTGGATCCCTCTTGGTGCTTGGTAGAACTAGATTTAAGATGGATCTATACTGGTTTAATACATTCTAAGTCAAAATTAGTGGTATTACATTGTGGACCCTTACCCCCCTCCCCTTCTCCTTGCATTTAATGACTTCAAAATCACTTTCCCCATATACCACAACTCAATCAATCTTCTCCCCTCCCATCATCTCCCTTCCCTTTCACCCTTCTTTCCCATCCCTTCTCCACTTCTCATGCCCCAAAACATGTGGCCACTGAAAATGTGAGGGTACCATTAAAGGTAATTGAAATTGACCACATTAGAGTGGTGTCATGGAGTTGGGAATCCTTTTTGTTTGTTAGTTGATGTATTTATCGATTCATTAATAGAAAGGGCGCTTGCTAGTCACCTCACATTGCAAAGTTCCCTTGCTTTCTATGGCTAGATGGTCCACAAGAGGGGGAGAGAGGGAGACAGGGGGGGGAGAATGTAGAGGAGATAAAGGTGGGGGGGAGGAATTGGGGTGAGGAGGGGAGAGGATATATTTTATTTTGTCATTTTATTTTTTTGGATTTCTTAATAGTTATTTTCATTATTTTGTTTCTTTTCAGTTTTTGAATATTTTTAAAAATTGTACATTTTTATTTGAGTTTTTTTAATTCCATTTTTTCTCTTAATTCATTTTCTAAATTACATTTAAATTTTCCATTTTATTATTTACTTTGGGTTTTATTAGGTGAGAAGAGGGGGATAAGGGTTGACTTTGTAAACTACTCAAAAAATAGAGAAAAATATTCGGTAGGAAAAATAATAAAAATGAAGTTGGAGAATCAATAAAAAATTTTATAGTATTAAATGAAAGAGGATCAATAAAACAAGATACTTATTGCACCGAGAGTAGTGAGGTGCTTACAACCCAGTATAGGGGATATTTTGTCACATTTGTCACATTATGCAACATAACGTCCCCATATCGACTCATAACTTATCAAAAATAAAAATAAAAAGTAATTAAAAAATTCATGTCAACTCATAAAAAAAGAAAGTAAAATTAATGTAGATCCATCTTAAACCTACATCTATTAAGTAGCTAGAGGGATCCAGATCCACCTTCTTGAGGTGTAAACATTTTCTTAATGTGTACAAAAATTAAGATAAATTTGTTTTCTTAATATGTAAAAAATTTAAGATAAAAAAAAATTACACCTCAAGAAATCGGATCCCTCCAAGTACTTAATAGATTCGGGTTTAAGATAAATCTATGATAAGTAAATATGAATCCATGATTTATTCATATATTCAAAATGGTAGATAATATATATGAATTCTTATTTAATTAAAATGAATAAGTTTTATATTATAGATCTATCTTATTTAATATTAAAAATTTTAAAATGTTTCAAACCTAACTTTATATTTATATTTATATTTATATATATATATATATATATATATATATATATATATATAATTTTATTTTATAAAATTTAATGATATTTTGAAAAACGTTTATTTTCCCTATTTTAACTATTTTTCATGAAAAGTTTACATATTCTATTTACAAAATCAATTCAAAATTTTAAAAAATATTGCCTTACAAATAGGCATTTTTCATATATATTTTACGGAATCAAAGGAGATTCCTTTAAGTTTTCATTATACTCACAAAATTACTCGTATATTTACACCATCATTGAGGTGAAATGATATATTTTCCAACATAGGCATATTGAAGTTGAAACCATTGTTAATATTCCTTTTGAATGATTTGATGATATCGAAAAAAGAAAATTAAGTGGTTCCAACTATCAATTGGCACAACTATAAAATGTAGCTTGTTATGTAGTCAAAGGAAAAAGCAAATCCCATGAACGATTTGGTATCAATTGAAAGAATTAAGAGAATGAAAAATCACTATTTTTTGAGTTGTAATTTTTTTAATCTAAATTTTTTTACACGTCTAAAGAAATTTATAGCTCAAGAAATTTGATCTCTCTATTTGATAGATCAATGTTTAAGATTGATCTATGATTTTTAGTATTTTATTTTATGAGTCAATAAGAATATTTTTAATAACTTTTTATTTGGTTTTAAATTTTTATTCCATGAGCTTACTTTTTATTTGGTTTTAAATTTTTTATTTTTATGAGATGACATGAATTTTTTATTTATTTTTATTTTGGTAACATAACATTAGTAATGTGAAAACATCTCCTCCATACTAGGTTGGAAAGCACCTTGTTACTCTCGATGCAATAACATTATTTTCACACTCAAACTTGCTTAAATCTTGAATAATTATTGATCTTGTAACACAATAACATTACTTGTATAACATTGATATAATTGATTGTTTTTATGTTTTCTTACAAACTAACATTATTCCATGTCCTCGCCTCTACATGCCAATGTCTTGTAGAGACATATTGAATGCTTAGTCTTATGGTTAGCTAGATGATTTCCTAGATAAAGATGATTCATTTTCCATTTCTTTTATTGTTTACTAGGTTGTGAAATCTCAAGCACAACAGATCTATGGAACAAACACAACAATTACTAGAGATGCATGCAACAAAATGTATGGAAACACTATGCAGAAGGTTTGCAACAGTAAAATAATCTCATATACTCAGAATAAATATTACAATATGTAACAATGGCTACAATAAGCCAAACAATTTGAATTCCAATGGTGTTCATTCGAACTGGTGCATGAGAGTGGCTTACTAGGCAGTTGACACCACTCGGAACATCAGTTAACCACTTATCTAATCAATAATTGAATCTAACAAACTCTGAAACTGACTAATTGAGTCTAACTCAATGTAGAACTCAACTAAATGCCTAAAAATAGGGGAGGGTGCCATATGTCTACATTTTAACTAAGTGTTAGGTGATAATCACACCAAACAAAGTCAAACAGTGTAGTAAGGTGCCCTAGGTTCACCACTTGGCTGAATAATGTGCTAGAGGCATGCAAATCACCCCCTGAAAGGTGGAGGAGGCTCAGTAGGTGGCCCAGTTGGCTCCTGGAATGTAGGAGGAGGCTTAGTTGATGCCCAGTTGGCTCCTAGAATGTAGGAGGAGGATCCGATGACTGAAACTATGATTTGCTGATGATGTAAGCACATGATGGAGTCAATAATACTTAGGATAAGTGGATAATTAAGCTGTAAGGCTCAAAAAAATGATGTGTGGTTGGAAAATTCTCCAACACCCACCCTTAATCTAATCTCATGGAGGTATACAAAAATAATAAAAGGTCCCTAGAAACAATGGCCATATGTCACCCAACAACAATGGCCATATGTCACCCAGTACAAAAATAATCCAAACAATGCTAGAAAAATCTCTAAGTGAGGAAAACAGGGAAAAACCCAGTGGGAAAGAAAACCCCCCCTCAAACTGAACACTAAAGGATCTAATATGTCCTCACCATAGTAGAACTCACCCCCAACAGTGAACGAAGGTAAGAGAACTTCTTCTCAGTGAAGCTCTTGGTGAAGATGTCTGCAATTTGCTCTTATGTAGGGCAATATTGCAGTACAATGGTTTTGTCATGCACAAGCTCTCAGATGTAGTGCATGTGGATCTCGATATGCTTGGTCCTCTATCTCTTAACTGGATCTGTCGAGATCTTGATAGCACTTTGATTGTCACAAAATATGACAATAGAAGTGGTGCTACCAATATCAAACTCTACTAGAATACCCTGCAACCAAACTGCCTGAATGCAAGCATTGACTACTCCTCGATACTCTGCCTCTGCTGAAGATAAGGCAATGGCTGCCTACTTTTTGCTTGAACAAAACATATGCCCTATTCCAATCATGCAAACATATCCGTAAGTGTACTTCTGATCAATTATATCAACCTCCCAATCTGAATCACTGAATCCAACCAAATCTAGATTGGAATCCGCAGCATAGTGAATGCCAAAATGTCTAGTACCCTGCACATAGTGCAAGATTCTTTTGGATGCCTTCCAATGAATCTCATGGGGTTGTTGCATATACCTTGAAACAACACTCACGGCATAGGAAATATCAGGCCTAGAGTGTGTCAAGTATAGAAGACTACCAATCAACTATCGATAAAGTGTAGAATCCACCAACAGTGTAGAATCACCATCCTCGAGACTGATTCTTGAGAAGAATGGAAATGGTGTCGATTTACAATCTTCCATATTAAATTTGTTTATCAAGTCTGAAGCATATTTTGACTGAGATATGGGGATCCCATCAAAATTTTGAGTGATCTCTGAGCCTAGAAACTACATTAGCAGGCCTAAATCACTCATGTCGAATGCTAGATGTAGTGTGGTTTTTATAGTGCCGATAGAAGTAAAAGTGCTTTCTGTAATCAAAAGGTCATCAAAATAAAGTACAATTATCAACGAATTACCTTCATGCTTCTGTAGGTACACATTTGGATTTGATTTGCATCTTACAAAATTTTGTGACAGAAGGAAGGAATCCATCTTTGCATACCAAGCTCTTAGGGCCTGTTTTAAACCATACAATGATTTTTTCAGTCTGCACGCTAATGTCGAATTTGATATGTATCCTTCAGTATGATTCATGTAAATATATTCATGAATATATCCATGAATAAATGCACTCTTCACATCCATGTGGTGCACTTCTCAGTGCTTAGATGCAGAAACTGTCAAAACTAGGCGGATAGAATCCATTTTACCAACCGGTGCAAAGGTTTATGTGTAGTCCACACCATGAACTTGGGAGAATCCTTTTGCCACCAAACTAGATTTGTATTTGCAGGTTGAGCCATCTGTAGCAACCTTGGTTTGGTAGACCCATTTGCATTGAACTAATTTCCTCCGAGGTGGAAGAGAAACTAGCTCACATGTAGCATTTTCTGAAGAGAATTGTACTCTTCATCCATGGTGGTTTGCCCTCTCGGATCTCGGTGGGAATCCTAGTATGATTTAGGATCTGAACCTATCATCAAAACCATTTTTCAGATAGTAAAGGATCAGAATATGAAAGAGACATACCTGCTCTTTGAAAGTCTGCTCGAGTTCTTCTTGGGTTAGCAGGATTTCTAATGTTAGAACCAACAGAATTGAGAGTCTTTTCTACCCATTTTGGTAACTAATGAGGATCATTTGGATCTGATTTTGAACCTGATATTTCATGTTCATTAATGTCTGATAAAATATCAAAAATATCATAACACAAATTTTCATCATCTTCTTCTGAATTTTCTTCTTGTGGAGGAGGCAATTAAACAGTTTCTTCCTCGACTAGTTTTAGATCTTGAAGAGGTTCTTCAAATTTGACACTTCGCTTGCTGGATATCTTTTTGGATCTGATATCCATGAGTTTGTATCCTTTTGATTCTTTAGCATATCCAATGAGGATGCACTCAGTACTATGTGTATCTAAAGATATTCTCTTCTCAGTCGAAATTCTAGCCCATGGAGGCTTTTTGAGCTTGAACTTTTGATCAGTGGAAGCTAAATCAGCTCCAAGAATTGGTATATGGTTTCTTGTCATCTCCATTGAACCAAAATGGGTGATATCAAAACCAAAATCACCAAAATGTTCTTGAGACTTGAACCCAAGCGAATAGTAGTGTCCTCCATCTTCAATGAAACTCTTAGAACATGTGCTAATGATCGAACAGAATAACATATGAAGCATGTGATCAAGGAGGGCGAATGCATCAACTCCAAAAACTGATTTAACCTCCAAAACATTCAATATATCGTCATTCTACACACCAAAAAACTCATGTGAAAGAGAGGATTTAAGGACCTCTTCAGATTCTAGAGTATGAGCTGGCTTATCTTGCTCAAAATTTGAAATAGAAGACATCGAGAACATGAGTGTTGAATCTACAGTTTCTTCTTGATATTGAACAAATTTATAGTGAGATATGGTTGAGGATGAGACTGATTTAGAGAGAACACTTGAGAAGGTATCACTGGTCTTGTTCTCCAAATGGATAGCATGATCCTCTTCTTTCTACTTTCCAAATTCTCTATCCAAATTGTCTAGAGATCTCTTGGATGTTCAACATTATTAATGAGGTAGCACATACTAGGAGACATAGTAATACACATTGCTCCAAAGGATCTGTCACAATCATTTATCCAATCATTCTCCCCTTCGTAGAAATCAAAATCTCTCGTAATACCAATACACATATCAAAAAGACATTATCTCTTCAAATATGCTGTTATCTTTGGTTTCCACTCATCATAGTTGAATGGAGAGAGAGGAGTAAGTGCTTTCAGATCCATCAAATATGTTGTAATATTTTTGAGAGAAACCTGCAGTCACAAACAACAAACAATCTTTAGGTCGACAAACTGCACTTTTCAAGTTGCATCACACCCGACATAGACTATCAAGCAAGCTTGAAGAGTCGGATGCACAATATCCAGGAATTATGTGGAAAATTTTTGGCTTCTGGTGCAGAGTTGGAATATTTTTTAGCAAACTTGCTCAATATCCATATGTATTTCTGGTGCAGAAGTGCAGAATCACTGGTGCAGAAGATCAAAAGTGCAGAATTAGTAGTGCAGAATCACCAATGCAGAATCACTAGTGCAAAATCACTATAGAAAAGTTGTCTTCTCCCTGCCATGAGGCTTTAATACCATGTGAAATCTCAAGCACAATAGATATATGGAACAAACCCAACAATTACTAGAGATGCATGCAACAAAATGTATGGAAATGTTGTGCAGAAGGTTTGCAACAATAAAACAATCTCATATACTCAGAATATAGATTACAATGTGTAACAATGGATACAATAAGCCAAGAAATTCAAATTGGTGCATGAAAGTAGCTTACTAGACAGTTGACACCACTCGACACATCAGTTAACCACTTAACTAATTAATAATTGACTCTAACCGACTCTGAAACTGACTAACTAAGTCTAACTCAATGTAGAACTCAACTGAATGCCCAAAAATAGAGGAGGGTGCCATATGTCTGTAGTTTAACTAAGTGTTAGGTGAGAATCACCCCAAAAAAAGTCAAATAGTGTAGTAAGGTTCCCTAGGTTCACCAGTTGGTTGAATATTGCGCTAGAGGCATGCAAATCATCCTTTAAAAGGTGGAGGAGGCTTAGTAGGTGGCCCAGCTGGCTCCTGGAATGTAGGAGGAGGCTCGATTGATGCCCAGTTGGCTTCTAGAATGTAGGAAGAGGACCCAATGACTAAAACTATGATCTACTGATGATGTAAGCACATGATGGAGTCAATAATACTTAGGATAAGTGGATAATTAAGCTATAAGGCTCAAATAAATGATGTGTGGTTGGAAAATGCTCCAACATAAGTATCCTCTCAAATTTAAGACTTAAACACTTGGAATGTAGAAAATCAAGTAACATATTATAGTGATGTGATTGTCATTCACATTCTTTTTCAAATTACATTACTACACAACACATCCACATTACTACACTCGGATCTACAAAATCAATGAAAATTAAAGTAATTATAAATAGTGGGTTAACACACTCACATTTCTCATTGATTCCAAAAAGAAATTATAACCCCTGTGTGTTAAATTGCATCTATTATATGAATTTATCATCATAAAGTATGGCCTTGTTGGTTCCTGAGATCATTGAGTTTAATAGGAATTACCAAGAAATATTCACTAATCCAAAAAGACTTGTAATCACTATTAAATTAAACACATAACTCCTCAAGTGATCCACACTTACCATTGAATGATCGAATATTGAACCATATGTAAATCTACTCTATTCAATTTGTCTGTGAACCATAACAAGTTACATTTGAAATATCCACACAATCATCACATTGAATGATCGAATATTGATTAATTCATTATAACCATATGTAGATATACTCTATCCAATTTGTTATTGAACAATAACAAGTTACATTTGCAATATCCACACAATCATCAAATAACATAGATGGAAAAAATTACCTAATTGAGGTGAAAGCACATGCCATACTAGGTAGATAAATTATCTTTATTATTGTAGAAATGATTATGTCCATGTAAATCTTCATCATAATCTCAACCATGCTTATATATCCACATCGATGTCTATTTGATTCCATGTATACTAATAGATTCATTCTTGGTCTATTACAATTGGTATTGCAATAGCCACAACAACTACATTTAACTCTTAATGGTTTGCCCTTATTTATAAGTAAAGATAGCCTTAAGCATTTGGTTGGGTATTGGTTAGCATTGAAGTATTACTCATTTCTCTCTCTCTCTCTCTCTCTCTCTCTCTCTCTCTCTCTCTCTCTCTAGCTCTCTCTCTCTCTCTCTCTCTCTATATATATATATATATATATATATATATATTGTAACTAGGGTAATTAGCAACTGGAGATTGGGCTAGTACTCGTGTGACACAAGGTCCAGGGATCCAATCCCACTACCACTATACCCCTAGGTGGCCCACAACCTCCCACAAGCATGGGACACAGGTAAGCCCAGGTGTGATTTGAACTCGTGACCTATATTTACAGCATGTGACTTCATATCAAGTGAATCGCCAATGAGACACACCCGTGTGGGCTTACTCATTTCTATATTATGATTAATAATTTAAAATAATGGCATTGATATATTTGATTCTTATAAAATGCATGATGGATGTTGTAGTTGGCAATTCCCCTCCTAATTATGGCATGGTTTTATCAAGATCATGGGAGGATAAATTATGATGCCATAGTAAGCTAGATAGAACATAGGTGAAAATTCCTATTTTTGTATGGAAAAATATTAAAACATATTTTGATAGTGGTCCTTTCATTAGATTTGGACAAGTATTAGTGTAATCCACTTTGAAGATAGGTCAAAATAGGTGTTTCCAAAGTGAAAATTTGGGATCTCAAAAGTGAAAAAACATGGTTTTAAGTGTGATGTCATGTCCCCGGCCGCCTTAGAAGTACTTTGAGAATACATGGAACTCCATCAACACCCTTAACTTCAAAATTTAGCTCTGATAATTGAATTTGAAGGTCTCATAACTGACACTGATATATTTTAGTAGGGCTCTAATACTACTCTATCAATTGAATATGAACTTTGTTACTTATCTGTTGAATTTAAATTCCTTCTGAACACCTAGTTTTAACTATAACAATCAACATATGAGTTCAAATACATATTTACAATGGAATTTAACTTGAAATAACATACCCATCCATGCCAAGATGAACAAGCTAATACAATGGAATTACATTGATAATTAAACAATAGAATTACCTTACAGGCATGGTCACCCAATAATGATCAATTTACCATCTAATTAAGAATGCAATATCTACATGAATGTAACCAGACATATGCCATGAAGACCATGCACACAAGCACACTCAGAGACAAGAATTAAACACATTCCCTAATAAAAATAGCCATGGAATTCATAATGAAAAACATAGCATTCGCAATAAGATAAACATGTATCTTTATAGATGCCCCAAACTAGATACAAGATTCAGACATTCCTCCCAGCCGTAGGCTCTCTATTGTACTTAATATCTCTACAATAGAGGCCACCCCCAAGTTGGGGCTATCAATCCACAAGGGTGATGTGCTATGCAAATATTTGCTTCGCCCAACTATTCATAGGCTATGCAAGAGTCCCAATATTCCCAATATATGATGCAACCTTCTAGTGTGTAAACACCCTCCACATCTATCCCAATCCATAGTAATCATCCCCCATCGGCCTCTAGAAGATAAGGAACAACTAGCTTCTCCAAGTTAACAATTCCTTGGGTGTCCTCCAATTCCTTTTCATTTCTCTAGCATAGACTAACCGAGTATCTATCCTGGCACTCCACATAATAAAACATGCAGGCTAGGTGTTGCTTGGGATTTCTCCCAAGCATGTGCAAGGATGCACCTGCTAACTAGTAGAAGCAGTCTCAATAAGAATGTGTAAAAACTAATATAATCTGATCTAACATTAACATATGTAAAGAAATAAAAAACTAGATTTAAGAATGTAAGCAATAAGATCTATGAGACAAAACAAGAAATTTAAAAAATTAATATTTTTGTATTACCTCAAATGGTGAGGATGGTGAGTTTTGAGCAACTCCAAGGTTGAGGTGATCCAATGTCCAATATTCTCTTCTTCTCCAATGCTTCAATGGGAATCTTCAAACTCGAAATGGGAGGCAATGGCTCTCAAAGGGAATTTGGCAGCATAAGGATAGGATGAAATGTGGATGAATACTGAGGAGCCCCTATCACCTTTTTATAGTTTTTGGGTGATGGGTAATACCATTATGGTTTTAAGGAAAGCAATGGTATGGACCAACATGGTTTAGGTCTCTTTTTCCCTCTTTTTCCTTTTTTGAATATTTTTTATATTTTTATTCCCTTTTAATATTTTTTGAGAATTTTGGACCCTTTTTGAGGGTTTTTTGTGTTTTTGAGGAAAAATACATATTTTGAGGGGAAAAAGGTGTATTATGGTCTTTTTGGTGACCTTTCGATGATTTTAGAGGCTCAAATGGTGGAAAAAGTGGACAAATGGGTCATGTGAATAAGGGAATGAGCTAGTGAGCACTTTTTCGGTGTTAACAGATTGCCCCTTGATGTGTGAGGGCAGGAGCTCATCGTATGGCCGATAGACATCATAGTTCTTTTGTCTTTTTCCTGGGGTTTGCAGAAGAGAAGAGACTGATTGGAGACTGGAACAACGGCCCCTTGGAAGCTGCAAAAAATGAAAAAATACCTGGCCTCAAAATGAATGAGGAATAATCTGTGATAATGGACGAGGCAGGCATACCCATGCTCACATCAAGACATATACATAACAATTAGGCCTAAGAAGAGGGACCTGAATAATACATAAAAATATGTTGGTACATAATAATGGTCTAGAGGGGACACAATGTTGTGAAATACTCATGGTCATACCATGACTGATCTCAAGAACTGATACACTACGAAAGAGCAACAACCATTTTGAATAAGGTTTCAGAAGGGTTGATGAACTGTTGGAGCTAAAGGTGTCCAACATCTGTAGGGATTCAATGACTGTGAGTCAACTTCTGAAAAGTATATGTAACTGTATACTCGAGGGAGTATAAAACTGGGGTACATCTGAAAATTGTCGCCAAGCGCAACCTAGATAGCCACAGGAAAATGTAATTGGTTGTTTCCTCAATTAGACTCTCAAATGTGGTAGAGTCAGGTGATATCCAGGGTCTTCAACAAATAACTGAAAGGACTGATACCCTGTGTGAGTCTCAACAATGCGATCAAGGTGTTGATG
This sequence comes from Larix kaempferi, assembly GCA_027924585.1. NCBI lineage: Eukaryota > Viridiplantae > Streptophyta > Pinopsida > Pinales > Pinaceae > Larix > Larix kaempferi. Next base: position 7,145,632 of record BSBM01000963.1, on the reverse strand, counting down.
TCAAGCATGTGAGAAACAATCATTTAGAGAGGCACTGAGGACGCCTTTCAAAATGATCTATAGGCACTCATCACTAATAGTGATGAGTCCAAGGCACAGGGACCTCTGGGTCTATCCTCTGGAATAGATTTGGTTGGCGTCGATAGAGGGAGACCAAAAACTACCAAGGCAATGATGCTTCCTTGATAAGAGCACGAGGTGTATAACTGAAGTGTGATAGTACTAATGGTAGGACTGGCACACTGTGGGGATGGGGAATAACTGGGGTCATAGAGTGGGTGGACTCAAACTTCCTTTGTTCAGAGCATGATGACATGGCTGACCTGGAAGCATAGGAAACTGACTTTTAGGTGTGAGGATCATAGCTTTAGGGGATCATGGGTATGTATTGCAAACTGGAGGGACTCTGGGGGGACAAGCTGATGGATGTTATTGGGAGACTCTCAGGGTGACATACTACAGAATATTCTGAACAAAGGCGACCATAATGGGGGAGATGCCATATGAGTAGACATGATATGTTGTGGCATAGAAAAGCACCATTGGGTCCTTCTTCGTAGTTTTAATGAGATCCAAGAAGGGATAAAAGTTTGCTCTGAAATGGTACTGTCCTATGGGTTTATGCAAGCCCAGGACTGTTCATGCTCGTGAGTGCTTTCATTTTTAAGGAGTCTGAAAATGATAAGAAGACTCTGAATTGGTGGAGGAGTACCGTCCTGTGGATTTATACGAGCCCAAGACAGTGATTGCTTGTGGTTGCTTTCATTTTTAGAGAGTCTGAAAGCGGTAAGGAGACTACATTGGTGTTCTTTTTTGTATGTTAGTCTCCAAGGCCCGAAAAAGCATAAAATGATGCAAATGGAGAACTCTTCTAGATAATGTGACTAGAGTATTCCCTTTTCGTAATTTGTCCACAAGGTCCGGAAAAGGGGTAAACTTATACTAGGTAGACGCCCTTTCAGATACTTTTAGTGAGCATGAAAGGAAGCAAGATTGCTCGACGATCTTTTCATTGTTTTAGGAGTCATAAAAGAGCTTAACAAAAACTCCCTAAGTGCCTTTTTCGTAAAGGAATTGCTCGGCCTGAAAAATGGATAAAATTATACCGAACAAAGAGGTATTGGTGAGAGCGAGGAATGATCTCGAGCATCATCACGAGCATGGAAAATTGAATTCGACGATATAAAGAACGTGAAAAACGGACAACAGCTGATGTGGCATGCAAACTGAGGCGACGAGGGGCATATGAGAAATGCCCAAAAAATTTGTTGGTGAGAACGAGAAATGATCTCAAACATCATCATGAGTGTGGAAAACTGAATCCGGCGATATAAGACTCGTAAAAAATGGACCACGGTCGATGTGGCACGCAAATCGAGGCGACGAGGGGCATATGAAAAATGCCTGAAAAATATAGGGGTGAGAGTGAGAAATTATCTCAAGCATCGTCACAGGCGCAGAAAACTGAATCCAACAATATAAGACTCATCAAAAATGGACAACATCCAATGTGGCACGCAAACCAAGGCGACGAGGGGAATGTAAAAAATGCCTAAAACGAGACATGGTGGAATCGCAAAAAGGAGTGGAATATCGTGAAGTTCTCACTGCAATGATTCCAATGGTAAAAATGGTTTGAAAAATGGACGTCGTATGATGCCGGAATGGTTGATTGAAAATTGGTCAAATTTCTATAAATAGCAAGTGGACCCAATGTGACAAGTGTCATTTTCACCGTTGAGTTTCATAGAGTAATTTAGTTGGGTTAGATCATTTTCTTGATTTGCGGGAGATTTGACTGTTGGTTTTTCATTCTGCGAGTTTCAGGTAAGCCTATGTGCCTTAGCCTTTCAATTTATTTACTTTTTGGTGAGCGTTGGGGTCTCGGAAAATGCGAATATTCCACGTTGGCTTTCTAACACGGAATATCGCCGGTTTTGCCCCTTTTTCCGCCATGCACATCGCGGGTATGGGCTGGATAGCCGCGATGTGCATCGCGGCTGTGTATGTCTGCAGTCGTGATGTTCATTGCGGTTGTGTATGCTTACAACCATGATGCACATCGCGACTGTGAGGGCTGACAGCCGCAATGAGCATCGCAGCTGTGAGGCTAAAAGCCGCAATGTTCATCGCGGCTAGGGGGCCGAAAGTCGTGATGGGAAAAAAAAATTGTTTTTGTTTTTTCTAAAAAATTTATGTGTTGTTTTAGCAGGATGTTGAAGAGGCCACTGGTATCATGGTGGGAGAGGGAGATTGATGAGGTACTAATGGGTAGTATTTGGGAGAGCCCGGATGTGTGGGAAGCCTTGGCTTTGGGCGGATTGCTGAAGTTCGCTCAGATTCCTATCATGCGTTCAGTGAGGGAGCTGCTGAACAAGTTGGTTGACTTCTGGGATCCAGAGGAGGTGGTTTTTGTGCTGCAAGGTGAGTGACTGGAGCTCACCTTGACTGATGTATACTTCCTTACGGGTTTGCCTCATTTGGGAGAGATAGGGAACACCCAGCCTAGGATTCCTGCTGGTATGGACATTGAGGATGTCCTTGAGAGATTCTGCATTCTAGGGGCTCGTGCGCAGAACAGTGCATTGAGTATCTCGGATCTGCAAGAGCCAGAGATGCAGGCGGTGGCGACTTGTGTTTTGTGGGTGCTTGGTGCATAGGCACCTCATCGTTTGTCAAGGGGACAAACGATGATGGTTCACCGTGTCTTGACGGGGACCTATTTTGCTTGGGGGTAGATGTTTCTAGCCTGTGTTTAGCGAGAGCTGAACAAGGTTAGGAAGGAGGGAGGAGAGTTTAGTTATGCTTCTTTCCTCTATTGTTTTTTCTTTGAGCGAGTACCTACCTTGCAGCCATGCGTGCTAGTTCGAGATGGATTGATGAGTGAGCTGCGGATGGTGTGGTGGGGGGAGATGATGCCCTGGGGTGGTGGTGGCATCCGGCGATTCTTCTCGTCAGAGATGTATGATCAGTGGGAGCAGATGCCCATTGTGATTGATGACTATCCATATCAGGGTATGGACTTCCGGGGTGATCCCCAGATGCCTCGAGCTCAAGGACAGGCTTGGGGGCTGGATGGTACATATTTTTTTTTATTTCTTTATTATATCATGTTCAGATGTTTTGTTATGAGTATAGCTAGAGATGTTTTTATGTTAGTGACTTGTTTCAGTGTGGGTCGTAGCAAATGTTGGTCTAAGGCCTCTAGCGGATCATATGGGTCGTAGGGGACAGGTGATGGTGGTGGTTTCTCCAGTGGTAGCGGTGCCCCCGCCTCATACATGAGGAGTTGTGCGTCATCGAAATGATGGCATAGAGGATGTACGTGAGACTTTGGAGGCGCTACTAGTGGATGTACTAGATGAGGGTTGGAGGGATCTAGATCAACATGTTCTTCATCGGTTTTACGATGCTCAACGTGAGTGGAGATCGATCCTGTGGAGAGTAGTTGTGGTGATAGCTGAGAGGAGGGCTCGAGAGTTGTATGATCCAGAGGAGCCACAGGAGCTGGGTGACCATGATGATTAGATTATCTTGTACATGCCCCCAAATGCTGATGATCATATGGGGATGTATTTTGTTGATATATATCTTGTACGGCTGGTGTACTTTTTGTATATGGGGGTGCTGAGGGAACTCATTACATTGTGACTATATGATGATATATATCTATTTATGCATATCGATGCATTTGTTTATACACTTGTGTATGCATGTGGATGCACATCTTGTCGTTTCTTTTATGTCTTGTTGCACGTGGATGCAATTGTATGTTGTTTGTTTTCCCATGGAGGCACATTCAATGCACGTGGATGCAATGTTATTGTTTTTGTATGCCCGTGGAGGCACATGTTTATGCACGTGGATGCAATGTTATAATGATTTATGTAGTTTGTTTATTTGATTTTTTTATGCCTATGTGATGCATGTTGTGATGTCCTACATGTTTTGGTTGACGTGCCAATCTAGAATGTTGTTAGCCATTTGGTGTGCCACAGTGTTTAGATTTCTTGGGACATGAGTGAATGAAATGGATTCAAAGTGTCGAATCATTTGTTTAGTGCATAGGAATTTTCTAAATAGACAGGGATCGCGTACCTGGTAACAATTGTTGATTTGTGACATAAGGAGATGGGAGTTCAGCAAAACACTAAGATGATTGATGCCCATCTGGAGAGCAGCAGCCAGTAGACCGGTTATGGCGTCGTACTCAGCTTGATTATTTGTGGCGGAACCTATGCACACTCTGTCGATATGGATCAACTCATGTGAAGGGGAATAAAGTACCCAAGCTGCAGAGGTGAGGTTTGGAGACCGGCGACTTGCACCGTCGGCAAAGCCGATATGGTAGAGTGGAACGAGATCCATCTGTTTTCATGAAGGAAAGAATAAAAATGTAAGGTTTTGAAAGTTTACCAGTGAAAAAATGAATTAAAAAGTTGTACAACATGGACTGTGGTGTCCAAGAGATTTTATGGATAGAATCGTTTGAGGTACAACCCATTACGGTGGTTGCGCATGGGGTTTCCTTTGGAATCTTCAAAATGTATGCCCCATGTCCAAGACAAGTATGTATGACGTATGGGCCTTGCCACATGGATTCAAATTTTCCTTTACCTATTTATCATGGGCTTGGTCGTAAACAAGTACCACGTCTCCTTCACTAAATGCTCGTGGGTGAACATGTTTATCATAATGGATTTTTGATTTGTTTTTTGCATCTTCGATTGTTTGGAGAGCTGTGCGGCGATATTCGTCGGCTTGCTCTAAAAGAAGTAAACATTCTTCAATTGGTGAAGTATCTGATAGGAGTTCGATGGAAATTTGTAATGTCGGTATCTTGCACTCAATGGGGAGGATAGATTCCACGCCGTGAACCAAATGGAAAGGGGTAAAGCTGGTGGCAGTTTTGGTGGATGTGCGATAAGCCCATAATGCAGGAAAAAGCATATGATGCCAATTGGATTTATGTTTGTCGACAGTGCGTTGGAGGATGGTCTTCAAAATTTTTTTAACAGATTTAACTTGGCCATTCCCTTAGGGGTAGTAGGCAGAGGAGAAATGATGTTCAAACTTAAGGAGTGTTGACAATTCTTGCCAAACGAAGTCCTCAAAGTGAGAGCCGTGGTCTGAGACGAGTTGTTGTGGTTCTCCAAAGCGAGTAATAACATGGTTGAGGAAAAAACGGGCTACAATGTCGGCTTTGCAATTGTAAGTAGGCATGGCTTCTGCCCATTTGGTAAAGTAATCAACAGCCACAATAATCTGTTTATGGCCTCCAGCTGATGCGGGATTGCAATCCATGAAGTCAATGGCCCATTTGCAAAATGGTCCAGCGGTGACAACTAGACGAAGGGGAGACGGGGGAGTTCTTGCCTTGGGGGCAAAGAGCTAGTAGTTTTGGCAGTGTTTGACTGCTGTGATATAATCAGTGAATAATGATAGCCAAAAATAACTTGCATGAATAACCTTTTGGGCAGTGGTCATTCCATAGAAATGGCCACCGCAGGCACCACTATGACAGTCATTAAAGACTTGTTATGCTTCTTCTTGGGAAAGGCATCATCGTAGGACTGTGTCGACGCCACATCGATATAGGACATCACCTAAGAGTAGATAATGGGGGGCATGGTGACAAATACGACGACGCCCATCATGGTCGATGTTGGGTCGAAACTTCTGTGTGCGGAGATATACAAAAATGTCACCGTACCAAGGGTGGTTAGACGAGATGATGAATAGATGTTCGTCAATTAGATCAGTATGGATGGCTGGTGGTGACGATGAGGATGGTAGGTCCGTAATGAGTTGAGCGAGTGCTAGGGCCTTGGTACTCTTCGGAGTTTTAAAATTCAGGTCATTTTCTTATAGGATAATCACCCATTTGGCAACACGGCCTTCCAAAAGGCGGCGATTCAAGAGATAGACCAATGGGTTGGAATTTGCTACAACAGTGCTATGGATGAGGAGAATATAATGGCGTATTTTCTGTATTGAAAAAATGATGGCGAGGGCCATTTTCTCTTCATATGGGTAGCGCAGTGGTGGGCCTGATAAAGTTTGGCTCACATAGTAAATGACATGCTATTGACAAGCGGAGTCTTCTTGGACGAGTACTCCATATACGGTGTAATCAGATGCGGAAACGTAAAGGATAAAATCTCTTGTGAAGTCCGGAGGAGAAATCAAGGGGGGACTTGTGAGTGCTTTCTTTAGGTCTGTGAAAGATCCTTCTTGTCCCATACAAAATGGGTATGAAGGCATAGAAAATGGAGGAAACCATGCACTGTCGTGGCGTAATCTGGGACAAAGTAACCGAGGAAGTTGGACCTCCCCTGAATGCTTTGTAATTGTCTTAGTGTACGAGGTTATGGTAGGTCTACGATGGCTTGGACCTTTAGAGGGTCAACAGTGATCCCTTTTTCTGAAATGATGAAACCCATCAGACGGCCTGCTGGAACGCAAAAGACACATTTGAGTGGGTTCAAGCGGATTTTGTATTTGCGACAACGTAAGAAAACTTGTCGGAGGTCATCCAAATGGTCGGATCATTGCTTAGATTGATGTGGAGGCACCTTCATCCAAAACGGTATGATGGATATTGTTTCGACAAATTTTAGTGTGAATTTGAAAGGCCAACTGATGAGACAGTCATGGCTGAAAGTATTCCAAATTGAACATGATTGTATTGGAAGAATCGGGATCAACATCTCCAAGTGTTGACAATAGGGTTTTACATTGAGTAGGAGAGTGTTGTAAAACTTCGAGAGTTGACATCGCACAGGGTGCTTGAGCTAAGTCCTCAACAATATTGTAATTTTGGGCAGCTCGTGCATTGGGATTAAATGTCGCCTTCAGAATGGTGACCTTGGGTGGGTGCAACATAGTGTCAGCAAGTGGTCTCTCAATATGAAGAAAACCTGATGGTGGAGGTGGTGATGGAACATATTCCAAGGTAGTTTTGTCTTTGTAATTCGCATTCTTATTTGGAATGGAGACAGATTCATATGTCTTTGAACGAGTGGTTATGTGAATAGTCTCATTACTCATCATGAGCATATCATGGTGTGAAGATGTATCTGGTTGGGTGTTTTCATTTTGGTTTCCCCCTTGCGGGGGGTTGTGTGAAACCATTTGTTTTTGTTGACTCATGTGGGAAAGGGTCCGTTAAAAATTTCGTGCGGGAATATCCATTAACAAATTTATTGACCTCCTCATGATAAGGGAATTCTTTTGTGTAGTGATATTCCTGACATATGAGGTAGGGAAACTTCGCTTTCCTCTTAGGTTTGTCATCGTTGGTTTGTTGAGGTTTTGGGTTTTCCTGTTGTGTAGAATATTTTTTGGATTTTCCTTTATTATTCTTCTTTTTCCCTCCAGATTGTTGTGGCGAGGATTGGACAGCGTTCACCTCGGAGGTCTAAGTAGTAGAAGTAGTGTTTTTAGGTGTAGCCTAGGTTGGAGGTGGAGCAACAATGGTTTGTTGTCCACCGGATTTGTTCACAATTGGGCCTTAACAGAACCAACTATACCATCGATAGGAGGTTAGGTAGAGGGCCTTGATGTATCATTAGTGGGGCGGGGAGCGTGAGGAATAATTTCTTATAGTGTCCGAACTGGGAATAAACTAAATCCATATATTGTGCACGATAGATTGCTTGTTCCTCCATGACGGGTCCGCCCATTGCAACATCCCTATCAATGGGTGGAAGTAAGGACTTGGTGAACCAATCATCCAATAATTGGTCCATAATTGGTGCCTTGATTAATCTTTGGTATCACCGCCACTCATGGAATTCATTGGAGATGTGTGTGGCAGTAGATTGGCGCAACGAAGTTAAAAGGTCTATTCCAGTATCATATCAAATGGGAAGCTGGAAGTGTTTCAAAAAATGCATAGTGAGGGTATTGAAGTCTCGAAAAGAGTGTTGAGGCAGCTCAATATAGCATTTTTCTATTGTATCGGTCAATGTGCATTGGAAGAGCCTCAATTGTATAGAATCATCAACCATCAATGAGTTGGAAGAACACCAGAGATGGAATGTCATAACATGATTTTTGGGGTCTTCCCCGGGTTTAGCATCAAACTTCGGAATGCCTGATGGAATTTTGGCAGGTATGGATGACCAATGTGGTTCATTCCAAATAGGATCATTAATAAGTCTGTACAAGTCGGGAAGATCTAGTGTTGCCAGAAATGGGAGTTGTCTATTGGGTTGTAGTAATGAATAGTATTGATGGGGTGTTGGGATTCCTATCAAACCCTGCACTGCATATTGGTGCATGTTATACCCATACATATTACCCATGGTGTAGTCTTGTAAGTTTTGTGCATTAGGATTCATCTGATTAACCAGTTGTTGATTAGGAATCATAGGATTGATCAATTGATTCAGAATTGAGTTGGATGCTGGTTGTTGAACATACTACAAAGTGGGAATGAACGGTGTAGAAACATGGGGTTGTTGAGTCCAGGGAATGTTCCCAAATCCTTGGTTGGGTGGCTTTCCCATACCTTGAGTAGGGGGAGGTGTTAGATAGAATGGATCCCATGGATTATTTTTGTCACTCTGATTAAGAGATGGGGTTTGAGGGGGTGGGTTCCATTGAGTATTCAAGGCACCAGAATAGGGTACTCCAAAGTTCAAGTTAGGGGGAAAGTAGGTTTGATGTTGATTAGGTTTCCCCTGGCTTGGTTCTGGTTTCCAAATATGGAATGCCCCCCAGTAGATGAGACTTGTGGCCCCCAAGAAGGAAATGGGCCTGATGAAGGAAATTGGATGTTGGTCCCACTTGGGGTAGTAACAAATGTTTGTCCACCACTAGGTTGGTTCCGTGGTCCCCATAGAGCAGATGATGTTGATGGAGGAGGTTGGTGATTAGGCCTGCTCGGGGAACCTGCAAATGATTTTCCTCCAAAAAGTGAGGTGTGTGGTCCCCACGGAGAAGATGATGCTGATGGAGAAGGTTGGTGATTGGTCCCACTCAGGGTACCAATCCTCCAAAAAGTGAGGTGTGTTGTCCTCACATGGTAGATGGTACAGACAGAGGGGGTTGGTTACGGGTTTCACTTGTGGTTCCAATAAATGGTTGTCCTCTAGAAATGGTGTAAATTGTGGCCGAACATTGACCTCTAGTGTTAACACCCAAAAAGTGCTCACTACCTCATCTACCCCATTACATGACTCATTTGTCCATATTTCCTACCATATTTACCTTTAAAACCTTAAAATCCCATTAAAAAGCCTCCAAAAGGCCACAAAACCATCAAAAAAGCCTTCAAAGGGATAAAAAACCCCTTTTCCCCCCAAAATTATCCAAAATTCCTCCAAAATAGCAAAAACCCTCTAAAAAGGGAATAAAAAATATAAAAAAGCGGAAAAAGAAGGAAAAATGAGGAAAAAACCCTATACAGCTGACCTAAACCATATGGTTCCCAAAACCATGGGCCAGCACTCCACCACTAAAAACCTATAAATAGGTGATGGAGGCCCCTCATTTCATATCTATAGTAAAATACACCCTTACTCTGCCAAAATCACTCTCGAAACCCTAGCTCACCGTTGAGCTACTTTCACCCTTGAGTGCCCCTTTTGGCCCATTTCCAACCCTTTGGAGAAAGAGAAAGGAGCAAAGCTAGAGTTTGGAGCAACCCTCTTGGACTATTGCAAGAACTTCACCAACCTCTACACCTGAGGTAAAATTTTAATACAAAAAAGAAAGATCTTCACCATATTTCCATGTTTTGTTATGTTTATTAATGCTCATGCTAGTTTAGAATTCGTATTGTTTTATTACTTTAATTTACTGTTTATTGAACTGCTACTAAGGAGTCCATTCTCCTTAGTAGGTTCTCATTTGCACAAGCTATGGTGAAAACCCTAGCTACAGTTTTGGCGACTCCATTGGTGTTATTGACCCAAATGATTCACAACTGATGGCCTTCGATTTGGACCAGTCCGAACCACGCCTGCCTTCCACTTTAGCATTCCAAGTTTCTGTTTCTGTTTGGAATCTTGTCATCCATCGGTGCATTATCGATGAAGGTGCCTCTACATGCGTTATGTCCACATTCGTTTGGCAGAAGTTGGGATCCCCTACTCTCCAGCAGTCTACCACTGCGTTGTGAGCCTACGACGGCTATTCAGCTCAGCCCCAAGGTCTCTTAGCTAATGTCCCCGTCCAGTTGGCTAGAAAAACCGTGCTCATTGACATCGAGGTCATCAATGCCCAACATGATTATAACCTCTTACTTGGACGCAGCTACATGTATGCCATGCAGGTGGTTTCCTCGTCTGTTTTTTGTACCATGATGTTCCCCCATGATGGACGCATGGTCAAGGTCGACCAACTCACCTATTACGATCCCAATGCCCCCGTTGCACCCGAAAATGTTCTCCCCATGGTTGAACAACCTGTTGGTGGTGCAACTACCTCGTTTGTTTCCTCCGTGGGACCCGTAGTTTACTCAGATCCGTCGATGACCTCAAAATTCCAATCCATTCCCCCCATCACCTGCGACCGAAGTATCTAACCTATATACCCTTTCCCACAATACACAAACACCCAACAATCAACCGACCTTGTTACCCAAACCACCATTGGTACATAGTCACATTGGTGTTACACCCATCCACACAATCCCCTTCCTATTCCCTCCCTCGGGTGTAGTAAGCGCCCCGGTTATGGCTATTCTTAGCCTCCCCGGGTTAACCTTGGGATTACCCCTGTGGTATATTTCACCTCCCGTTCCCCCGCCGACACCAAATGTCATCCTCCAACCAGTGCAACCCATTGCCACTACTAGTCAACCACCTCCCGGTGTCACTACCCCTTCGTCATCGAGGAATCCCCCTCCTCTTATCAAGCCCACTGGGGGTAGAGGCCCACAACCATACACTGCTATACCCCCTCCCAAGGAAGTTAAACCCCCCCCAATGTTTCGTGCTCCTCCTAAATGCTCATTGTGTGATGAGTTAGGCCATCTGACTCATCAATGTCCATAATTACCAGCGTTACAGGAACACATGCAAATGCCTGACGATGACCCCAACATCCTGGTTGTCGAACTCAATCCAACCCGTAATCCTTGTGATAAATCACTGCCTACCAACCACCCTTGTGCAATATGCGGTATTTACGGCCATTACTCACATCACTGTCCTGATCTCCCAGATTACAGAGCAGGTCTCTATGAGATGAATAATTTTGACATTGAGACGGCACCCCCCACAATTCAGGAGATCCACCCCCCGGTATCATCCCCATCCGGAGAGATTAACACCATTTATGTGATCTCTTTGACTACCACTCCCTCGTCAACCAATTTGACAACTCAAAGTTTCCGCAATGATGAGGAGATCCTAGAGGCTCTCACTACCCTGGGTTATCCTTGGGACGACATGCACCATCGTTCCTATTTCCTCCCAGAAGACTCCTCCTCTACCATAGCCACCCAATTTGTGGTTGAGTCCAAACATTTCCTTCCCACCAAAGTCTACTGGTTTAAGGATCCTATTCCTGCTCCTAATGATTTTGAGGAAGGTAACATGGCCAACATCTCACCCGTCATCCACATAGATATCTCTGACCCACCTGGTTCTCTTGAAATCATTACCTTAGGAGCCTCCTGCAATGATTATGAGATTGAAGCGTACAAAAAAATTTCCAAGAGTTCCGCGACATCTTTGCCTGGTCCTATACTGAAATGCCTAGTCTTGACCCCACTATCAAAGAGGAAACCACATATCCATAGCATGGGGGCAGGCCCAAAACCTTGCCTACTCATCATCATCATCATTTTCATCGGCGATACTAGGGGCATCCACCCTGCACGGGGAATCCCCCATCATATCATCACTTCTATATTCCACCACGGCTCACAGCCTCATGGTACACCACCCCTCCAGTAGTTGGTCAATGCCCTGTTGATCCCTCTCTAAGACATCATCTCCACCACATTGACACCGCTGAGTTAAGGGACCTAATAGATTACCTCGACCCTGGGATAAGGGGCATGATCAACCATTTCGAACCTTCCCCATCACATCTATCTCAGCACATCCATAACGCCCTTGTTCAAACCAACACATATGTGATCCACAATCACAAACCCCATGCACATAGCATGGGAGAAAGTCATTAACCCTGCTCACGTTTTCACATACGTGATCTCAACCATTTTGGAGTTCACATATCACTTATATATATGATTTGATTCGATACACCTAGTATTTTTCCCCAGCGGGTCATCATTTCTCCCCACCACTGCATCCTTGGCTTGGTGGGCTCACCTTTATTTGCATCCATTTTTTAACCTAGTTCTTTCCTTTGACCATTCTGGAGTCCTTATGACCTCCGTTTTTTGCACCATTTGCATTGTTGGATTCATTTTTCTGAGCCTGTGATGATGCTTGAGATCATTTCTCGCTTTCACTGCCATATTTTTTGGGTATTTTTCCAAAATGCCCCCCATCACCTCGGTTTGCATGCCACATCGGCTGTTATCATTTTATGACACTTTTTATATCGTCGGATTCATTTTTCTGAGCTCGTGATGATGCTTGAGATCATTTCTCACTCTCACCTAGTACAATTTCAACATTGTGTCCCAACACCTTGTTGCCTCGATTTGCGTGCCACATCGGCTGCCATCAAATTTTTCCACATTTTTACATGAGCTATTCACTCCTGTCATACAGCAATTATTTCATTATTTTGCCACCATTCATTACCCCGCAAGGAGGCCCACCAGTGTTCCCCCCTACCCTCATTCTTGGTCATCTTTAATGTTCCTTGATTGAGGACTTCCTCCTTTCCTGACCATTCCTTTTGTTCGGTATAATTTTATCCCTTTTTCGAGCCGGACAAGTCCTTTACGAAAAAGGCACTTAGGGAGTTTCTATTAAGCTATTTTTTGACTCCTAAAACAATGAAAAGATCGCTGAGCAATCTTGCTTCCTTTCATGCTTGTTAAAGTACCTGAAAGGGCATCTATCTGGTATAGGTTTAACCCTTTTCCAGACCTGGTAAACTAATTACAAAAAAGGAATACTCTAGTCACACCGTCTAGAAGAGTTCTTCATTACATCCTTTTATGCTTGTTCGAGCCTTGGAGACTAACACATGAAAAAGCAACCCCCTGGAGTCTTCTTATCGCTTTCAGACTCTCTAAAATTGAAAGCAACCACGAGCATGAACTATCCTGGGCTCATACAAATCCACACGACAGTACCATTCCATTATTTCAGAGTCTTCTTATCGCTTTTAGACTCCTTAAAATTGAAAGCAATGACGAGCATGAATTGTCCTGGGCTCGTATAAATCCACACGACAGTACCATTTTACACACACTTCTTCTATTTCCTTAACCCGTGAAGAAGTCCCCCCGTGCCTCTTGGCACTATGATCGATCATCTTGGAAGCACCCCCAATCAGGTCGCCTTTGTTCAGAGTAGTCTGCAGTCTCCTTCCATTTTACACCAGCTTGAGTATCACTCATCCCAGTCACTATCCTTGATCCATTACATCTATGATCCCTTTCCCATCAGTCCATTTCATATGTTGCCTGATCGTCCCCTCCATCATACTCTGAACAAAGGAAGTTTGATTCCACCCACTCTACTTGCCCAGTTATCCCCCACAGTATGTCAGTCCTACCATCAGTACTCTCACACTTCGGTTCTCCACCTCGCGCTCCTATCAAGGAAACATCATTGCCTTGCTAGTTGCAGGTCTCCCTCTGTCGACGGCAACCCCTCTATTCCATAGGATAGACCCAGAGGTCCCTGCGCCTTGGACCCATCACCATCTGTGGTGAGTGCCTACAGACCATTTTGGGAGGAGTCATCATTGCCTCTCCGCATGGTTGTTTCTCACATGCTTGACTTCAACACCTTGATCGCATCGTTGATAATCGCGCAGGGTTTATATCCCTTCAATTATTGGTTGAAGACCCCAGATTTCTCCCGAATCTAGCACATTGGTGAGTCCCTTCAGAACGCCCAGTTATATGTTCCCGTGGATGTTCGGGTTGCATTGGCGATTGTATTCGAAAGCCATCCAGTTATATGCTTCCTTGAGTACCCAGTTCAGTTCTAGTTCAGTGTACCATTGAGGACATGACTCCCCGTCACTATGCTTCAGCAGCTCATCAGTTCCTCTAGTACCACACTCAATAGCACTGTAGTTATTCCAGTGTACTCGTTCTTCAACTCAGACATGGTCAACCCAGCAGTATGTCACCGATTCGTGTCCCCTCTGGACCCTTATGATGTACACAGTGGTTCTCTATGTATCTTCCAGGTCCTCCTTGTTCGGGCCTCACAGTTATTTTTTATGTATCTTGATACAAGCATGGGTATTCCCGCCTCGTCCATATATTGAGATTCTTCCTCATTCATTATTTGAGGCCATGTATATGTCAGGTCCCCATATTTTGGACCCCATTGTTATTATTTTTCTATATCATGATATGAGCATGGGAATGCCCGCCTCATCCATATGATCAGATTATTCCTCATCCATTATTGAGGTCATGTACTTTCAGTTTTTGCAGTTTGTTCGGGACCGTTGTTCCGGGCTCCAATTTGTTTCTTCTCTTCTCCACACCCCAGGAAAACCATACAAGACTTATGATGTCTATCGGCCATACGATGATCTCCTGCCCTCACACATTAGGGGGCAATCTGTTAACACCCAAAAAGTGCTCACTACCTCATCTACCCCATTACATGACTCATTTGTCCATATTTCCTACCATATTTACCTTCAAAACCTTAAAATCCCATTAAAAAGCCTCCAAAAGGCCACAAAACCATCAAAAAAGCCTCCAAAGGGCTAAAAAACCCCCTTTTCCCCCAAAATTATCCAAAATAGCAAAAACCCTCTAAAAAGGGAATAAAAAATATAAAAAAGAGGAAAAAGAGGGAAAAATGAGGAAAAAACCCTATACAGCTGACCTAAACCATATGGTTCCCAAAACCATGGGCTAGCACTCCACCACTAAAAACCTATAAATAGGTGATGGAGGCCCCTCATTTCATATCCACAGTAAACTACACCCTTACTCTGCCAAAATCACTCTCGAAACCCTAGCTCACCGTTGAGCTACTTTCACCCTTGAGTGCCCCTTTTGGCCCATTTCTAGCCCTTTAGAGAAAGAGAAAGGAGCAAAGCTGGAGTTTGGAGCAACCCTCTTGGACTATTGCAAGAACTTCACCAACCTCTACACCTGAGGTAAAATTTTAATACAAAAAAGAAAGATCTTCACCATA
Organism: Larix kaempferi; assembly: GCA_027924585.1. Lineage (NCBI taxonomy): Eukaryota > Viridiplantae > Streptophyta > Pinopsida > Pinales > Pinaceae > Larix > Larix kaempferi. The sequence continues at coordinate 7,130,357 of BSBM01000963.1, read as the reverse complement.
TTTCCATGTTTTGTTATGTTTATTAATGCTCATGCTAGTTTAGAATTCGTATTGTTTTATTACTTTAATTTACTATTTATTGAACTGCTACTAAGGAGTCCATTCTCCTTAGTAGGTGCTCATTTGCACAAGCTAGGGTGAAAACCCTAGATACATCTAGTCATAGTGGGTGTTCGAACAGTAGGGATAGATGTTATTCCAATGGAAACATTAAAAGAGTTTGGTTGTCCCCATTGGTTAACTACATGAGTAGGGACGACTTGTGAAGATAGTGGTGCTCTAGTTCTAGATGGTAAAGGCGATGATGAGAATGTAGGGTTTTTCCTCATAGTAGGAATGTTCCTTGAAGAAGTGCAAAAAATGTTATCTGGAAATAGATGTGGGGAAGGTTGGAGAGGAATTTTCGGTGTCAGCTACATGGGTATGGAAAGAGTACAAAAATCGTCGAGGGCTTGGCCCAGAGTTGTTTTCCATAATGAGGAGTCTGGATAAAAAACGTTAATCTCTCAACCATCAGGGAAATGTCTTGGATTGGTCTAGTCTGTGGGTCTTGACCGACCTACGAATGACTCGCGGGAGGTAGGATTACTCGATGAAGATCGGGGCATGTGGGAATCATGACAGTTTACCGCTTGATAAGTGGTCGTAGGTGGGTATTGCAAGGTTGAATCCAATATCTGAGTAGATTCACGTGTAATCATTCTAATGCCACTTGTTTGTTGGCTAGATTGACCATTTCTACTCATATAGATTCCATAATGTCTTGGGTTGAAGGGAGGTCAGGAGAAGGAATTTCGAATGATCTATTTCTCTAAGATCCAGCTTTGTAGCTTGTATAACCAAGGGTGAAGTTATAAAAGGTGGGATTTCCCAGTATACAAGGGGTTTCTTAAAATTCGTCGTAAATTGAATCATCGAAGGGGGTATAGAATTGGATTCCTCAGTAACTTCGACATGTCCTTGAGGGAGATCAAATGATGATGGTGTTAAGTTTATACTAATTTGACTAGCAAGATCACTGAAAGAAACACAATCACAAGATAGACAGATATTTTACCATGGGAAACCATCATGGGGTAGAAAACCCAGCAAATATTTTCCTCAATAAGATGATCAACCAAAATACAAGATGTAATCCAAGACTAGTGCTCCTTCTCTACCTCCTATGCAGACCTCTCTCTCACAAGTGCACTACTTTCCGAGTGATGGAAGTATGTAATAAGTGAGGAACATTCTCCTCTACTTATACTTGTTTCCCGACTGAATTTTTACCCTATGGGGCCGACCTCTCCCAAGAGGGTCTAATAACCCCTAATCAAAGAACTTAGGGCCGACCCCCACATGGGAGATCTATTAACCCTAGTTACCACAATCCATCGGAGGAATAAACACCTCCGTATATACAATAGAATCATATCGGATGAATGAAACATCTCTGGAATAATAAAGTACAAATATAATATTCTTAGAAGTTACAATATTCAATAATCCCCCTTAACGAGAAGGATATTATAACAACATCTATAGGAGCAAGGAGTCATTGACTACAACATACATGATATATCTATAAATCATTGGAAGCTTTCTTCAATACATCATCATCAATAACTCAAGCAGTTACTGGAACATCGTCTCGATCTACAGCATCTGGATCATCATCTCAATCTACAACATTTGGATCATCATCTCGATCTACAGCATCTGGATCATCATCTCGATCTACAGCATCTAGATCATCGTCTTGGCATACTTTGCAATACACACGATCATATTACAGGATGATCAATCCCACTCTCTTTTAGGACATAGGTCCATGGATGATACAATCCAGATCAAGTTCCAGGATGATCAATCCTTATCACTTTAAGATAGATCTCATGTCTATGAATGATGCAATCTAGATCACGTACATTTTGAACCAAAGGTCCAGGGATGATGTAGTCCTATAATTCAATTCTCGGAGACATCTGTCTATGGATCAATTCAAGGGACCTAAGTCTGGGGACGATGCAATCCCCACCTTCATTCTTGAAGACATCTGTCTACGGATCAATTCAAGGGACCTAAGTATGGGGATGATGCAATCCCCACATTTATTCTCGAAGACATCTGTCTACGGATCAATTCAAGGGACCTAAGTCCGGGGATGATGCAATCCCCACCTTTATTCTCGGAGACATCTGTCTACGGATCAATTCAAGGGACCTAAGTCTGGGGACGATGCAATCCCCACCTTTATTCTCGGAGACATCTATCTACGGATCAATTCAAGGGACCTAAGTCCGGGGACGATGCAATCCCCACCTTCATTCTCGAAGACATCTATCTATGGTTCAATTCAAGGGATCAAAGTTTGGGGACGATGCAATCCCCACCTATACACTAAGGACTTCATTCTCGAAGACATCGATCTACAGATCAATTCAAGGGACCGAAGTCCAGGGACGATACAATCCCCACCTATACACTAAGGACTTCATTCTCAAAGACATCTATCTATGGATCAATTCAAGGGACTGAAGTCTGGGGACGATACAATCCCCATAGTATCCTCATCAGTACAGGTTTCATTAGTACATTATCAGTACAAGTACATATATCAATACAAGTACATATATCATCAATACATGTATACATATCATCAATACAAGTCTCCTCATCAATACATGTATACATGTCATCAATACAAGTAATACAAGAATCCTAACTATACATATCATCAATACAAGTAATACAAGTATCCTCAATATACATATCATCAATACAAGTAATACAAGTATCCTAAGTATACATATCATCATCAATACAAGTATGCATATCATTGATACAGGTATCCTCATCATTGACCTCACTGTAGATGCGGGCAATCTCATCATTAGTATCCACATCACTCCCCCTTTCGAGGAGGGTCCTTTTGAACTACACCAAGCTTGTCTCGAAAATACTCAAACTTTACTCGAGACAGAGGTTTGGTCAATATATCAGCAATTTGTTCATCAGTGCTCACATACTCGAGCTTGATAGCTCCTTTCTGCACCATATCCCTTATATAGAAATATCGGATCTCTATGTGTTTTGACTTATCATGGAACACTGGATTTTTTGTCATCTTAATACAGCTCTGGTTGTCACACATGATCACAGTGGGATCCATCTCTAAGTCAAACAATCCTGATAATAGTTTCTGAAGCCATACTGCTTCACAACTAGCAGATCAAGCAGCAATATATTCTGCCTCGGCTGTACTGAGAGCCACACTAGACTGTTTCTTGCTAAACCATGAGATCATGGCAGATCCAAGACAATAACATCCACCTGATGTACTCTTCCTATCTGAAACCCTTCCTTCCCAATGAGCATCTGAGTAACCATGCAATCTAAATTCATGATTTCCAAGATAATATAGACCAAAATCTAATGTACCCTTTAGATACCTCATCACATGCTTTGCAGCTATTAAGTGAACTCTTCTAGGTTCCACTAGATACTGACTCAAGGTATTTATAGCAAAGCATATGTATGGTCTGTTATTTGTCAAATACATTAATGACCCAATAATCTGTCTGTATAGAGTCACATCTACTAACTCTGATGAGTCATCAACTAATAACTTCAAGTTAGTGTCCATGGGGGTCTCCATGGCTTTACACTTCGACATATTGAATCTTTTCAAAATCCCCACAGCATACTCACCCTGATTTAGAAAGATTCATTTGGTTCTTGCCATACTTCTAGACCTAAAAAGTAGCGCATTAATCCGAGATCTTTCATCTAAAATTCTGAAGAGATTTTTTTCTTGCACTCAATAATTTGTTTCTCATTTCCAGTTATAAATAGATCATCTACATACAACAATAATATAACAGGTTCATCATCCATAACTTTGAGATAAATATTAGGGTCAGCTTTACTCTTGGTAAAGCCCATGCTTGTCAAGAAACTATCGATCCTTTTGTACCAAGCTCTAGGAGCTTGCTTCAATCCATACAAAGCCTTTTTCAACTTGCATACATGTGTTCTCCCGTCTTTAACCTCAAATCCTTGTGGTTGTTCTATGTACACTTCTTCTTCAATCACACCATTCAGGAAGGTTGTCTTAACATCCATCTGGTGTAATTTCCATTTCATCATAGATGCAAGTGCCATAATAGTTCTAATGGAAGTGTACCTAGCAACTGGTGCAAATGTTTCTTCATAGTCAATTCCCTCTTTCTGAGAGAATCCTCTGGCTACAAATCTTGCCTTATATTTTTCAATGCTACCATCTGCAGCATGTTTTATCTTGAATATCCATTTGGAAGATACCACACTTTTATCTTTTGGTTTGGGAACTATATCCCAAACATCATTTTTCATTATTGATTGGTATTTTTCTGTCATTGCTTCTACCCACTCTTTCTTCTGAAATGCCTCTTCATAGCTAGTAGGTTCTTGATCCACAAGATCACAAATCAAAGCCACATAATTGGATATTAGCTTTGGTTTCTTCCTTTCTCTAGTGGAGCCTTCAGGAGATCCATATTTTTCAGCTCCTTGAATAATGTCTCTAGCGCATGTTGGCCTTCTTTTTCTAGATAAGTTTGTAACGGGGGGTTCTTGTGGTTCTATGATGTCATGGTCTTCTAGTGTAGCACTTCAGGGATGGGCACAACCTCTGTGATTCTAGGAGGTGTATCTTCTTCATAGACTTCTTTAAGTTGGCACTTCATAGATTTCTTGAGAGTTGCTTCTTCATCAAATGTCACATCTTTACTTATTTCCATATGATGAAAACCTGGGATGTAAATTCTTAAAGCTTTGGATGATTCACAATATCCAACAAATATTCCCTTCTTACCATAAGGATCCAACTTGGTTCTCTTTTCTTTTGGAATGTGAATGTACACTGGACATCCAAATATTTTGAGATGACTTACCTCACGCTTCTTTCTTGTGAACACTTCTTCTGGAGTCTTGAATTCAAGAGCACTATGGGATAGTCTATTTTGTACATAGATTGTTGTCCTAACTACTTCAGCCCATAGATACATGGGTAGATCTTGATCATGTATCATAGTCTTTACATCTTCCATGATGGTTCTATTCTTTCTTTCTGCAACCCCATTTTGTTGGGGATTGTAGGGAGTGGTTAGTTCCCTCTTGATTCCAGCTTCCTTACAAAAGTCTTCAAAATTCTTTGAAGTATATTCTCCGCCATTATCTATTCTGAGAATCTTGATTTTCTTTTCTAAGTGATTTTCTATCAAAGCCCTGAACTCTTTGAATTTTCCAAAGACTTCATTCTTTCCTTTTAGAAAGTATATCCAAGTCTTCCTTGAATAGTCATCAATGAATGAGAGATAGTATTCAAACCTACTTAGGGATGTAGTGGGAATTGGTCCACATACATCTGAATGTATTAACTCCAAGATGTTCTTAGTCTTTGTTTCACTCTTTGGAAATGGGTTCTTGATATTCTTCCCTTTTTCACATTCTTTGCATGTGCCATCATGATCAATCTTTAAGTCTGGTAGTCCTATAACTATGCTTACATAGGGTAGGGCTTTGTAGTTAATGTGAGTAAGCCTTCTATTCCATAGCTCACTGGGTCTAGTGGTTTCAGGGACAAGGGCAACTTATGGATGACCCTTGAGTTTGTAAAGACCTCCTTCCTCTTCACCAATAACAATTGCATCCTCAATTGATTTTCCTTTTGGACACATAAGTACTTGTCCAACTATGAATGAAACTCTAAATCCTTTCTTATCTAGTGCTGAGATAGAAAGCAGGTTCTTCTTTAAACATGGTACATATAAAATTTCTTTCATCTTCAATGGTGTTCCAGAATCAAGCTTATAGCTTGCTTCACCAATTCCCTTGATGGGATATTGATAATCATCTCCTAGAGATACCTTTTGTGGAGAAGTCTTTTCTTCAAGTCTTGAGAGAGTCTTATTTTGACCTGTCATGTGCTTTGAAGCACCACTATCGATGAGCCAAGTATCTTCTCCAGGTGTTACAGACCCAGATAGTGCAGAAAATAGAACATATTCTTCCGCATCTTCTTTATTTACTTTAGATCTTTTCTTTCGAGGCCTTTCCTCTTCTTCTTCTTCTTCTTCTTATCCACTATCATTTTCTTGCCATATGTGCATGATATCTTTTGTGAACAAACTTCTTCTTCTTTGTTTGTGAAGTGCAATTTCTAGCAATGTGTCCTAGTTTAAGACAATTGAAACATTGGACTGTGGAGATGTCTCTTTCTGAGTTTGTTCCTCCTCTCCTTTTAAATCTATGGGAGGGTTGAGACTCCTTGTCGTACACTTTCTTGAAGTGACCCTTTATTCTTCTTTTGGTGTGAGTAGCCAAGGCTTGGTCATCCTCCTTGAGAAGGGTTTCTCTATTGGCTACCCTAGCTTCTTCTTGAATACAGTCCTCCCATAATATATCAAACTTCATACTTTCTTTTCTAGCACACATAGTTTGTATAAATGAATCCCAAGGTCTAGTGAGACCATTTAGAGCAGTCATTACAAGTTCATCTTCATCAAGGGTATCTCCAAGGGCATCTAGTTGTTCTTTGATTTGAGAAACCCTTGAAAAGTAGTCTTGAATAGATTCTCCTTTGCTCATCTTGGTACTCTTCAACTGAGATCTTAGGTTCATCTTCATGTTGATGTTCCTTCCTTCATACATCCTTCCTAGGGCATCATGAATTTCCTTTGGGGTCTTCTTGGATGCCACTTGGGGAATTAAGTGGTCCTTGATAGAATCAACAATGATTCTCTTTGCCCTGATCAAATCTTTCCTATACTTCTCTTTGGATTCATCCTCCTCAGGTTCTGCAACTTCATCTTTGATATATTGGGCAAGATCATTCTCTTCAAGAATGAGACCAATTCTATATTTCCATGCCCAAAAATTCTCTATACCTTCTAGCTTGTCCTCAAGCTTAGTGCTTGGGGCCATGGAGGGGATTACCAAAAATTGAAAGTTTCAAACAATGAAAAAAATGACCTTACCAGGAGATTGGCTTTTAAATAAGGTGAGGTGACTGATGTACTTACTTTCTGGAAACTTCAATTTTTCAGCCTCCAAACTTGACTAGCAAACTTCAGACCTGCTGTAGAAATCTGGTTCTGGTTTTCTGGTTTATCACACTTTTTGTCAAACTAGGGTTTGACTTTTCTGGAGTTCTACCCAACCAAAAATTTTGATCTAGGGCTCAAACGTTTGATTTTGAGTAGGGCTATCTAGTCATGTAATCAGAATCCAAAAATATCAACTTTGTAGAAACCCTAATTCTTCACTGGAAGAGAGAGAGAGATATTTTAACCTTGTGAAAGATTATCTATTCAGGCTAGCTCTGATACCATGTTAATTTTATACTAATTTGACTAGCAAGATCACTGAAAGAAACACAATCACAATATAGACAGAGATTTTACCCTGGGAAACCCTCATGGGGTAGAAAACTGAGCAAATATTTTCCTCAATAAGATGATCAACCAAAATACAAGATGTGCTCCAAGACTAGAGCTCCTTCTCTACCTCCTATGTAGACCTCTCTCTCACAAGTGCGCTACTTTCTGAGTGATGGAAGTATGTAATAAGTGAGGAACATCCTCCTCTACTTATACTTGTTTCCCGACTGACTTTTACCCTATGGGGCCAACCTCTCCCAAGAGGGTCTAATAACCCCTAATAAAATAACTTACGGCCGACCCCCACATGGGAGATCTAATAACCCTAGTTACCATAATCCATCGGAGGAATAAACATCTATGGATATACAATAGAATCATCTCGGAGGAATGAAACATCTCTGAAATAATAAAGTACAAATATAATATTCTTAGAAGTTACAATATTCAACAGATGGCATCACTAGAGTGGTGCTAGTCTCTAGAAGGATGCTAACTTATGGTAGAACAGTGGTTTCAAGTGAGACACTAACCTCGGGAGCTAAAGTAGTTTCCATTGTGGTGCTGACTTCTGGTGCAGCAGTGGATTGTGGTACTGCACTTGTCTCAGGTACGGTACTAGTTTCTAGGATAGTACTAGTCTCTATAACTATGCTATGGGTTTGGGGTACCGTAGAAACTGGTGGTGTCGTACTCAGTGATGGTGGAACAATGGCCTCGACCAGCTAGTCTGCTAGTAGGGTCTGTGGGTATGCATGAAGATGAAGGTCGACTAACTAGAGGTACTGAATCGGGACTCTTCCCTTATTGTCTATGTGATTTCCATTGGTTTGCCATGGAACTAGATTAAGTGTTATGGGGAAAGTCTTGTGAAAAAGAACTCAAAAACCCTGCAGCAAATGAGGGTGCAAAAGGGGAGCTAGGAAAAGAAAAGCTGCACAGGCCAAAAGAAGAAGCTCAAATAAATTGATTGGGACTGATGTCACAGTAAGTGAGCTATAAAAAAATGGCCAAAATGCTAACAAGGACCACTCAGAAAATAAAAAGAACCTCTAAAAGATGAAATACCAAGCAAACTTCCTATCTAGTATCTACAGACCTCAACAGATCGTATCCTTCGCAAGGTGATGAAATCCAAGTCAAAGAATATGAAGTGAGAGACCAAAGTGGAAGTATATCCCTCTACCAAAAGCGATCTTGGGTAAAATATCCTTAGAAGAAAAACCACTAAGCTACCTCGTTCATGAAATGTTCGAGAAGGTTAACTGGAGCTTCTTCCTTTGAGCCCTCGTACAATTGGTATGGAGGCCGAAAAATACAAGGAAGAAAACAAATTGATGTCCTTAGGTACTAAGTGGAGTGCGACATTCCATAAAGTCCGTCCAGAACCGGTCCTCGCTGCTTACCTTCGTGGAACGGGAGTCCCTCTCAAAAAATTGGTTGATAACCATGTCAACAAATACAAGAGGATTTTAGTACACTAAAGGACAAAAGCTATTTTTCATACGTGAAGTGATAGGGGAGAATTATTCAGATTCCTATCCTCGATGTCCTACCTAACTAAAAATTTATTTTGTATCCTCAAGTGAGGTTAAAATTTGTTGACTTAGGGTATAAATTATAATGGTTGATTGTTTTACTCAAGCGGGTAGCGGAAGTGCAACTCAATGGTGTTGTGGGTTGACTCAAACCATGCAATGTGAATGAATCAATGCACTTTTATTTTCGATGAATCACTAGCTAGAAAGAAGAGAGAGTTCTTCGATCCCAAAAATGAAATAAACACAAGCACAAACCTTCTCAAAGAGAAAAACCATTCATATTTGTATTTTTCCTTTATGCCAAACTACAACTACTCTTTCAAAAACAAATGAGTCCAACAATGTTTTCTTTTTCTACTTCCAATGAGTGGAATGTATGAAAAGTGAATGAAATGTGTTTTCTAATTGCAACAAATATTATGATCTTTAAGTGAAGGAGATAAAAATAGAGTTTGAAAATTTTTCTAAGCCAATTATATGAATTGAAATGAAAAGAAAAATTTTCAAGTAATAAAAATTTCCAATACTTCTTCCAAGGATCAAAATGAATATAACAAATCTTGCCTTGAATTTTCAATAAAAATCACTTTTGCAATAAAATGTCGAGAAGGAAAACAACCTAAGTTTTTTTTCACCTTAACTCATGAAAACCAAACCAATGAAAAATCAATCAAACAAACCAAATTGTGATTCAAAATCACTTATAAAGATCAAAGTGAGTATGCAAACTGAATGCAGAAGTGTAAGAAGGTTGTAAGGGTGTATTGAGTGATTGAAACAATGCCCTAACTTCCAATGCACTTAAACTTCTACCAATTCACTCAAGAATCCAAGCAAATGCTTAAAAGAGGTTCAAAAAGCAAATGCAAGATGATGCAGGGGTTAGCCTGGGGTCACACAAGCCTGATCGATGTCAGAGAGATGAAATCAATCCAAAAGATCATAAATAAAAAATCAAACAAGCAAAAAACAACTTGTATGGACACACGGGGAATTTTTGCAGTGTGAAAGATAACCCGGGCGTGAAATCTAAGGATTATCGCGGTCTAGAACACTACCGGGTTGCAGAAATTTGGGAATTTTCGCACTGGTAAGTATGCAGGGGACGCAAGTTTTGAAAAATAGTTTATCTTTTCTTGGGTTTGCAAACACATAGAACAAAAAGTAGACTACCAAAATGATGTCAGAGGTAAAAAAATTTGAGAATATGCAGAGGAAAGGAATCAAATGGAAAGAAAAACAAGATTTCAAAACCAAATGAAAACTAGATCTAAGCCAATGGAGTTGCCAATTTCTATAGTAGTAAATCCATCTTACAGATGTTAGTTTTTCATCATTTAATTCAATATATATAGGATCTTAACTGAAAGAACAACATGTACAGCATATCAAGCATAAGAGACAAGAGACAAGAGACACAAAACATTTCACCGGAGAAACCAAGAAGGTGAAAAGCCCCGCAAATTCCTCAGAGATAGAATTAGCACCAATACAAAGATCAAACCCAAGATATAGATGACTATAGCATCTACTCCTCCTCCACTAGTCCGAAATCCTCCTCTCTCTCACTAATGCGAAGTGAGTGAATGAGAGAATGTATCAAATGAGAGAGTCACACTCTCTATTTATACTTTTACTTTCACTTGACCTTTACTCAACTAGGTCATCCCCAACTTAGCCACATAACATAATACTGACTGGGCCGACCCCACTAGGGTGGTCTAATAACCTTTTAACCCACATGACTCATACAGGGCCGACCCCATCAAGGTGGTCTAATAACCCATCAAGTATAAGTTACAACACTTACAATATAACTTGCGACACTAGCAAGTACAACTGACGACACTTCCAATCGGAGGAATAATACATATCCGTTGGGGATACAATAAAGTACAAATACAATATACAAGTGAATATCTTTTGAAGTTACAAATACATCAACTCTCCCTCTTAACTAGGAAGGTATTCTCTTGACACGGGTCATCAATACATATAGGCACAAGTCTTCAATTCTGGAGTCGGATCATCGTCACTAGATCACGGAGCATCATTGTCACTACTATTGTACTCGTCATCTCGATCACTGGGCTATCTCTGAATTCTTCTCATCATAGGAAGTTCTACAGAGCCAACCCTTTTTCATGCTGGGTGTAGGCCTAGCCTCCTGTAGGTCTTCATCATCTATGTGAATGATCTGATAGAGGTGGACTCTAAGGACTAATTATGTGCTGACGCAATACCTGATAATTGCATACCAAGAACATTTTATGTTCCTAAACATGACCGGAAAGATCTCCCAAGACTAATTACATGCATCCCTTCACAATTCCTTTAAAGAGCATCCTAGGAAGAATTTACGTGCCACAACACGACCAGAAAGATCTCTAAAGAGCATCCCAGGACTTACTATGAGCACACAACTCAACCTATCGAATCTCCAAAACCGATTACATGTGAATAGGCACTACCTTAAAAGATTATCCCAGGAACATTTTACGTGCCTAAGCACGACCGACAAGATCGATAAAGAGCATCCCAAGACTTATTACGAGCACACAAATCAACCTATTTGATCTCCAGGACTGATCACATGCCTCTCTAGCAAAACCTTGAAAGAGCATCTCGGGACTGATTACGAGCACACAGCTCAACCTATTGGATCTCCGAGGATCTTTTACATGCTACTGCACAACCTGCCACAGATCATCCATGACCTCAAAGTATCATCTTGATACTCATGATCCAACTAATCATCATCGCACGGTGCATCAACCTAATGCACACCATCATCACATGATCATCCTGATCATCATCATAGCATCGTACTAATGCATATCATCTAGAGTATCATCCTGATACTCATCACACATGATCATCCTGATCATCGTCATAGCATCGTCCTGATGCATATCATCCAGAGTATCATCCTGATGCTCATCACACATGATCATCCTGATCATCGTCATATCATCATCGTGATGCATGTCATCTAAAGCATTGTCCTGATGCTCATCACACAATGCTTACATCCACAACCATGGGAGGATCCTCCTACCACCATGCTTGGAATGGCTCCTACAAATGTGTCCCATCACTTCTTCCTTGAAGTATCTTCTATATGAAGAACACCAAGCCTCTCTCTGAAGTACTCAAACTTCACTCTGGCTAGTGGTTTGGTCAACACATCTGCAATCTGCTCATCCATCGCAACATATAGGAGCTTCACTGCTCCTCTCTACATAATATCCCTGATATAGTAATATTTGATCTCGATGTGCTTCGACCTGTCATTGAACAGCGGTTTCTCTGACAACTTCACACAACTCTGGTTGTCACAATAGATACAGGTAGCATCCAATGAGAGATCAAATAACTCAAATAGTATCTTCCTAATCCATACTGCCTCAAAACTAGCCGAACAAGCTGCGACATACTCTGCTTCGGCTATACTCAGTGCTATGTGAGATTGATTCCTACTAAACTAAGAGATCACACCTGATCCCATACTGAAGCAGCACCCTGAAGTGCTCTTCTTATCTGCAGCATTGCCTACCTAATATGAATAAACATAACCCTCTTGGTTAAACTTTTGATTCGCATCATACTTGAGCCCATAATCAACCGTACCCTTCAGGTACCTCATAATATGCTTTACAACAATCAGGTGAATATGTCTAGGATCTGTCAGAAACTAGCTCAAAGTGTTCACCGCAAAGCAATTATCTAGTCTCATGTTCATCAAGTACATCAAGGACCCAATCATCTGACGATACATCATGACATCAACCAACTCAGATGAAGCATCACATAATAGCTTTAGGTTTGATGCCATTGTTAATTTTTGAGCATTAATTAAAAATACTCTAGGATCTTTACTAAGAGAATAACATGTACAGTATATCAATGCATATTAATCATAGCAAGCATATCGATCATCACAAGATGTAAACATAAGAGACAATAGACGCACAGAGTTTCCGTGGGGAAAACCCTAAGGTGAAAAACCCCACAACTTCCTCAGAGATAGATAGAGCAATAATACAACCAAAGTACAACCCAAATACACAGAGATAGTTTCCTCCTAGCAACCGATCCTCCTTCTCACATGTGCACCACTTTCCGAGTGATGGATAAGTGAGTAATGAAGTGAATAAAATAGAGATATTTGATCTCTATTTATACTTGTCCTATTCTTCCTAATAAACCTATGGGAACGACTTGTCTAACTCATCCTAATAACCCCAGGTTACGTTATTTCGGGCCGACCCCTCTACTAGGTGGTCTAATAACCCATCAGCAAGTTACACCACTTGCGACACTTGTCAATACAAATGATGACACTTCTTTATAGAGGAATAATACATCTCTATAGGATTACAATAAATATAGATGAAATACATTCTGAAGTTACATATACATCAACAATCCCTCTTAACTAGGAAGGTATTTCTCGACACATATCTGCAGGCACAAGTCTTCTTCTCTGGATCATCATCAATGAATCATTGTCCTTAAATCATCGTCATCGTCACTACTGCTGCTATCTCAATCAATCTCTTATCTACTTGTCATAGGACATTCTATAGAGCCAGTCCTTTTTCATACTGGATGTAGGCCCACCACCTGCAAGTCTTCATCATCACTAGCCATACTGTGGAATCCTCAGGACTTATTATGTGCATCACAAAACCTCACAATAGCATCCCAGGTTGTTACGAGCACACAGTTCTACCTGTAGGATCTCCCAGGATCTTTTACATGTGACTGTCACAAAACCGTAAAACAGTGTCTTGCCAAGCAAGATCTCTAAAGAGCATTTGAGGCCTTTTTCATCCTGTCCAGATCTCTAGGACTTATTACTTGTGACCCCCACCACAAAACCTTAAAAGAGTGTCTTTCCAAGCAAGATCGCTAAAGAGAATCTGATGCCTTTTTCATCCTGTCCAGATCCCCAGGACTTATTACATGTGATCATGGCAATGCCTCGAAAGAGCATCTGAGGCCTTTTTCATCCTGTCCAGATCTCCCAGGTCTACTTATATGTCCTCCCAGAGCAATGCCTCTAAAGAGCATCTGAGTCATTTTTCATTTTATCTAGATCTCCCAGGTCTACTTATATGCTCATCTACACAACCTATCCACGGCCACAGAGTATCAACATGATACTCACCATACATCACCCTAATGTACATCATCACATGATCAACCTGATCATCATCACTGCATCATCCTGATGCATGTCATCTAGAGCAACATCCTGAAGCTCATCATCCATGATCATCCTGATCATATAATGCATCCAACTAATGCACACCAAGTATCTACCTGATAGATATCATTACACATGATCCACCTGATCATACAATGTATCCACCTGATACATACACAGATACATGATCTACCTTATCATACAAAGTATCCACCTGATATATATCAACATACATGATCTACCTGATCATACAACGTATCCACCTGATACATATACAGATACATGGTCCAAGCATCCAACATGATGCAAACATACATACAAATGATCCAACTGGTCATATCCAACATCCAACATGATGCATATACATATAAATGATCCAACTGATCATATCCAAGCATCCAACATGATGCATATACATATAAATGATCCAACTGATCATATCCAAGCATCCAACATGATGCATATACATATAAATGATCCAATTGATCATATCAAGGCATCCAACATGATGCATATACATATAAATGATCCAACTGATCATATCCAAGCATCCAACATGATGCATATACAGAGCAGTAACTGGAGAATCGTTCTGATGCTCATCATCCAGCACTTATATCCACAGCCATGGGAAGGATCCTCCTCTCACCATGCTTGGAATGGCTCCAGCAAATGTTTCCATCACTTCTTCCTCGAAGTGTCATCAATCTGAAGAACACTAAGCCTCTCATTGAAGTACTCGAACTTCACTCTGGCTAGTGGTTTCGTCAGCACATCTGCAACCTGCTCATCCATCGCAACATCCAACAGCTTCACTGCTCCTCTCTGCACCATATCCCTGATATAGTGATATTTGATCTCAATGTGTTTCGACCTGTCATGGAACACTGGGTTCTCAGACAGCTTCACACAACTCTGGTTGTCACAAAAGATACCAGTAGCCTCTAGCGGGAGATCAAATAACTCAGACAAAATTTTCCGGAGCCATACTGCCTCACAACTAGCCGAACATGCTGCAACACACTCTACCTCGGCTGTACTCAATGCTATGCAAGACTGCTTCCTGCTAAACCAGGAGATCACACTTGATCCCATACTGAAGCAGCACCTAGAAGTGCTCTTCCTATCTGCAGCACTGCCTACCCAATCTGAATCAACATAACCCTGCAGGTTAAACTTTTGATTGGCATCATACTTGAGCCCATACTCAACCGTACCCTTCAGGTACCTCAGAATACGCTTTACAGCAACTAGGTGAACACCTCTGGGATCCGTTAGGAACTAGCTCAATGTGTTCACTGCAAAGCAAATATCTGGCCTCGTTTTCGTCAGGTACATCAAGGACCCAATCATCTGACGATACACAGTGACATCAACCGGATAAGATGAAGCATCACACAGAAGCTTCAGGTTTGATGCCATAGGTGTGACTATGGCCTTGCAGTCCATCATCCCAAACCTCTTCAAGATATCCACTGCATACTTCCCTTGTCCAAGGAAGATACCATCTGCACTCTGCGACACCTCCATGCCTAGAAAATAGTGCATCATCCCCAAGTCCTTCATCTCGAACTCAATAGCAAGCTTCCTCTTGGTATCAACAATCAAACTATCATTACCTATAACAAACAGGTCATCTACGTACAGGAGTAGTATCACAGGATTTTCTTTCCTCAACCTTGTAGTAAAGGTTGGAATCCGCTTTACTCTTGGTAAAGCCCAAGCGAGATATAAAACTGTCCATCCTACCATACCAAGTCCTAGGAGCTTGCTTCAATCTACACAAGGCTTTCTTCAATCTGCACACATATGAATTCTTGTCATGTGTCTCAAAACCAAGTGCCTCCTCCACATACACTTCCTCCTCAACTACACCATTCAAGAAAGCTGTCTTGACATCCATCTGGTGTATCTTCCATTTCATCACTGCATCCAAAGCAAGTACTGATCTAATGGAAGTGTATCTGGCCACAGGTGCAAAGGTCTCTTCATAGTCAATTCCTTCTTTCTGGGAGAAGCCACGAGCTACAAATCTTTCTTTGTATTTTTCTATGCTACCATTTGCAAGATGCTTGATCTTGTAGATCCATTTGGAAGTCACAACAGACTTCCCTTTAGGTCTTGGGACTACATCCCAAACATCATTTTTCATGAGATATTCCTCAACCATGGCGTCCTTCCATTCTTTCTTTTTTGCTGCCTCTTCATAACTGGAAGGTTCTTTGTTCATAATATCATAGAGTAGAGCAACATAGCTGGTATGTGATCTAGTTCTCTTCTTTGCTCTATGTTCTTCTTCTGGAATGCCATATCTTTCTGCATCTTGAATGAGCTCTCTATCCCATGCAGGTTTCCTCTTGTGAGAGTCCTTCTCACAAGGTGGATCTACAGGTTCTTGTGGATCTTCAATTTCACGATCAACATATGGAATTGCTTCAGTCATAGTAGTGTCTTGAAATCTGGTTTCCTTTGGTTCTTCATGATCTTCAACAGGTGTCTTCCTTGATTTGATGAATGCTGAGTTTTCATCAAATGTTACATCCCTGCTGACATCAATCTTCTTGAACCCTGGAAAGTATATTCTGTAAGCCTTCGATATTTCACTGTAACCCACAAAGATACCTTTCTTTCCTAAAGGATCTAGCTTTGTCCTCTTTTCCTTTGCAACATGTATATATACTAGACAACCAATTATCCTGAGATGGATGACTTTAGGACTCTTACCAGAGAACACCACTTCTAGTGTCTTGTTGTCCAATATCTTGTGGGGTGTTATGTTCTGCACATACATAGCTATCCTAGCTGCGTCTTCCCATAGATGCATTGGCAGATCCTAGTCATGCAGCATTTCCCGTGCTGCTTCCATGATTGTTCTATTCTTTCTTTCTACAACTCCATTATATTTTGGATTGTAGGGAGTAGTCAACTCCCTCTTAATTCCTGAATCACTGCATAGTTTCTTGAAATCACTTGAAGTGAATTCACCTCCATTGTCGAATCTGAATGTCTTGATCTTCTTATTGGTTGATTCTCCATCAAGGTTTTTAATTCCTTGAATTGATCAATGTCATGTCCCAAATTTGGAATTGGGTCACAATGGCCTAATCACATTGGCCATATTCATTAGAGTTTGTAAAACTGATGTTAAAGGTCAAATAAATTCCAAGGAGGAAAATTACTAGTTTCCTAGGTTTGGGGTAGAAGATTTGGGATTTGGAATAATGGGGATAATAAATGATGTTTGAAAATTAGAATGGAATAAATATTTAATAAAGGATCTAAATAAATATATACAAGTTAAAATCAAAGTAGCATTTGATCATGAAGACACATGGAGGAAGTGGGACCCACATATGGCTAGATTTCCTCACTACACTTGGCATCATTCTCTCACCAATTCGAATTCAAGGTGAATGGTAACATAGTGGGGGAGTCCAAAAGGTATTATTCATGTCATGACTCATCCAAGGTCGAAATATAGAGGAAGAGTAACTCCCATGGAAGAGGAAGAGGCAATTTGGAGCTAGTGAGACACTTGGGCTAGATTCCCTAGCTCTATGACAACAATGATGAAGATGCTATGACACCTATGACTCAAATCAGACCTAAATGCTGACATATGACATATATGACATGTCAGGGCTAAAATTAGACTCCAAGAGGCCACTCAAGGGTGTTAGAGCAGCTAAGATGCTTCCACATGTGATTTGGTGGAAGTGGGAGACTAGGAATTGTTGTACAAGTGGCGTTCTTTGGAATCTCTTCCCAACTTGAGTTGGCATGAGTCTCTTGGAAGGAATTTGACCCATGGAGGACATTAGAACTTTATAAATGTCAATAACAAAGAATGAAACTATATTTTTATCATTTGTAGAATTTTCAATTGCATTTGTGAAGAGGGAGAGCTAGTGGATGACTCATTTCTTGCCTTAGCCAATTTCGAGGGTGAAAGATTCCCATCCAAGTTGGTAATTGGAAAATCCATTCAGACCTTTCATTTGGAGCTTTAATGGAGTCTTTATTTTCAGATGTAAGCTACAAGGAAGCTCGTGGTTTCTTCTATTGTAGCTCACTCCTTCAACCATTTCCAGTTTTGATGGCATATTCTTGATCCTTGAGGGAGGGAATTTTTGGTGAGATATTGTACTCTTTGGGGGAGATTATAATGCCCCATTTCTATTCTAATATGAATTAAATGCTATTTTCTTCATCTCCAGAAAGTTTCAGGTCGAAATTCCAAGTATAAATGTATAAATCTCAATTTTAATGAAAGAACAGTGCGATTTCCCCACTACCTTGTTGTGAATCAATGTAATGTTGATGATTTCGAATGAATGGATGATTCTATGATGAATTTGTGATTAATGGACTACCTTGGATGTATTTTACAAGTTTCATGTACTGTACTTGAGAATTTGAAGTATTTTTACTCAGTTTAATTGCATCGGGAGAAGAAATAGTGTCATTTCCCCAAGGGTCGAATTGGTGATTTTTGCAGTTGAATGGGAGAGGGTTTGAACAGATATAATAATCAATTAATGGTGCACCTGAGACCTTAATAAAATCCTTAATACATTCCCTACCTCTATTCATAAATTTGAGTGGGTTTGGAGGCATTTGGGAAGCCATTTTCAGTACTTACCCCAGGGGGATTTGAACCCCAAATTACTAGTAAAATTGCGTACTTGGTCCAGAATCTTAAGAGAGTTTGCAGAGGTATTTTGGTGGTTATATGTAATCCATGAACATCATATTCAAGTCCTAATATCATTCATACACCTTCCTTGAATATTTGAAGGCATTTGGACTCAATTTGAGACCTAGAGACCAATACTAGTCAAAGGGAAATTACTAGTAAAGTTACCTACATTGTAAAATCTGAATCACAACAGAACCTAGCTACTATGGATTCCTCACTAGTGAAAATATTGCAACACATTTACAAGCATTAGCATAAATATGTAGAAAATGAAGAACAATACACATGAAATGGGTGAATAATGTAAATATTATTAACTGTCCAACCCCAAAATGGGTTAAGAACATCCATATATACAAATCTGGAACAATTCGAATCCATATAGAGTGTTCACACTGATCTAGCTTAGAAATAGCTCAAAACCCCCTAGGTTGACCAAAATATCCCAAACCATCCCAAACTGGTTCGAAAGTGCTGTGTGAATGCTGGGAATGACTGGACGGGCCCATGTGACCTCACACATGTGGAGAATCTGGTTGGTTAGAGGTTAGGAAGCTAGAATTGGCTAATAAATGGGAAAAGGAGGCAAGTTTGTCCACATTCTAAGAATGTGCGCCCTTGGTCAAAGAGAATCCCACAAAACAAGGAGCAAGAGTGCCCTAGGCATGCAGGAAGCAATAAATGACTGGAAGGGTGCACCCAACAGCTACTTTGACATAGCACAATGCTCAGTTTGTTCACATTGCCAACTGGTTCAAGCTAACTGACCATTTACTCACTAACCAACTTGGGGATGCATTAATTAAGTTGTTTGGTACTAATTAACCATCAATTAATAAATGATTAATGTACATAGGTGTAATAATGTTCTAACACCCCCCCTTAAGCTAGACTTAGTGAAATATCAAAAATAAGGCCTTGGCAACTAGGCTCAAGTCACCTTTTACATCATAAAAATTTATTTGTCCATGTAACCAAGGTAAGGAGGAAAACCACATGGGAAATAAAACCTCCCCTCTAAAATGGACATGTGGCATATATCAGAATACACCAATCATCACCATGCATCACTCACCCCAAGCAAAGATCTAAGGTGAGTGAAGGTCTTCTCGGTAAAACACTTGGTGAAGATATCAGCAGTTTGCTCACTGGAAGGGCAATACTGCAATTCTATGGTCTGGTCATGCACCAAACCCCGAATGTAATGCATGTGTATCTCTATGTGCTTGGTCCTTTTCCTCTGAACTGGATCAGTAGAAATATTGATTGTACTTTGATTATCACACCAAAGAATAGTGGGTGAATAAAAAACAATCCCGAACTCTGCAAGAATACCTTGCAACCAAACACATTGTGTGGCTGCATTAACTGCTCCCCTGTACTCGGCCTCAGCTGAAGATAAGGAAATGGTATTTTGTTTCTTGCTTGACCAGCATATAGGTCCATGTGCAAGCATAAAAACATAACCGGAAGTTGATTTCCGATCGATACAATCACCAACCCAATCAGAATCTGTAAATCCTACTAGTTCAAGGGATGAACTAGCAGCATAATGGATACCAAAGGACTTAGTACCCTGAACATAATGAAGGATCCTCTTGGCTTCCTTCCAATGGATCTCATGAGGTTCTTGCATGTACCTAGCAATAGCCCCAACAACATATGACAAATCTGGTCTAGAATGAGTAAGATATGGCAAGCTTCCAACAAGCTGCCTATACAATGAGCTGTCAACTAGTGGAGAAGAACCCCACTCATTTAGCTTAACTCCTGAAAGAAATGGAAATTTTGCAGACTTACATTCATCTATTTTAAATTTATGCAGCAAATCTGAAGCATACCTTGACTGAAATATAGAAATTTCATTCACAGTTTGGTCTATCTCCAAACCCAGAAATTGTTTTAGCAATCCTAGATTGGTCATGGAGAATGCACTGTGCAATGCTCTCTTAACTAAGTCAAGTTCTTTGGTGCAGCTACCAATGATCAAAATATCATCAACATACAGTACAATAATCAATATCAGATCACTAACATGCTGCATATAAACATTTGGATCAGACTTACACCTCTCAAACCCCAAAGATAGCAGAAAATTGTCCATTTTTGCATACCATGCTCTTGGAGCTTGCTTGAGCCCATAGAGTGACTTGTTCAACCTGCAAACAAGTGTATGATCAGAAATAAAACCTTCAGGCTGCTGCATATATATCTCCTCATCCATATCCCCATGAAGAAAGGCACTTTTTACATCCATGTGATGAACCTCCCATCGCTTGGAATCCCCAATGGCCAAAACTAGTCTTACGGAGTCCATCTTTGCCACCGGTGCAAATGTCTCTATATAGTCCAATCCTTGGACCTGAGAGTAACCCTTAGCCACCAACCTGGCTTTATACTTCATATCAGAGCCATCGCATCCAACTTTGGTTCTATAAATCCATTTGCATTGCACTAGTTTCCTCTTGGGAGGAAAAGGGACCAAATCCCAAGTTTTGTTCTCATGGAGTGAGTTCATCTCTTCTTGCATGGATGATTGCCACCTTGGGTCTGTACATGCTTTTGAATATGACATTGGATCAGATCCAACCATCAAATAACATGCCTCACTCAGATCAGAATTATCACATGCAAAGGAGTTGTGAAATTGAGATCTAGTTTTCCTAGCATCTTGGGGATCTCCCACAAGCTCTCCGGCACTTTGAATTGTTTTCTCTGCCCACTTGGGCCTTGAGGGAGGGATATGTTCAGAATCCATATCAACATCATGTTCAGCAATATCAGAATCAGAAATATCAGAAGAAGAATCACTACTTACTTCATCATCAAGACGAGGAAATGAGCATTCCCCATCACCTTGTTCACTAGCTTGCAAAAACTCTTCTTCTTCGAATTTGAAACTTCTTTCGATGAAAGTTTTGAGAGTGGATGGATCAAAGAGCTTTTATCCCTTGGAATCCTCTGCATACCCAACCATGATTGACTCCTTGCTTTGGGGCTACAAGGCTTTTCTCTTCTCCGGTGGAATTCTGGCCCAAGCCCTTGAGCCAAAAATTCTGAAATGTGAAACATTGGGTTTGTGGCCCATCCATGCTTCAAATGGAGTAATTCCTTGCAATGCTTTGTGTGGTGCTCTGTTCTGAACATATGTTGCGCAATTCATAGCTTCATCCCACAATTTAGGAGACAAATCCCTTGCTTGCAACATGCAAGTTGCCATCTCTTTCAGTGCTCTATTTTTACGCTCTGCAACACCATTTTGCTGTGGTGTGTAGAACACTGAGTGTTGCATCTGAATGCCATGATCTTGACAGAGCTGCTGCAGATTCTTATTGACATACTCTCTGCCATTATCAATCCTCAAAACCTTTATGGCCTTCCCACTGAAGTTCTCAACCATACTCTTGAAAATTTTGAAACATTCAAAGACTTCAGATTTTTGCTTAAGGAAAAATAACCAGCAGTACCTTGAGTAGTCATCGATGAAGGTGAGCACATATTTGCTGCAGCCATAGGAGGGAGTTGGGAGTGGACCTATCAGATCAGAATGCACTATCCCAAGTGGTTGATCATCCCTCCTTTCCTTCCCTTTTTCATACTTATTTTCAGGATGCTTCCCAACCATGCAACCCTTGCATGTTCCATTGGAAAAACTGATTTGTGGCAGCCCTTCTACCATCTCTCCTTTGCTCAAAGCTTGAAGATATTTGTAGTTTAGGTGACCATACCTTTGATTCCATAGCTTGCTTGTCTCATTCCCATGTGACAGAAGTACACTTGGTGAAGAGAACTCGAGAAAGTGGGAGAACTTGTACATCTTCATATCATGGTCTGCAACACCCATTGCAACAATTTTTTCAGTGGAAATTTCTGATATCTCCACATCATCCTGAGTGAAGAAAACTTTCTTTGCTGCTCCAATATGTGTCATTTGATATACAGAGAGCAAGTTTTTTGCATGATTTGGTACATACAGCACATTGGAGAAGAACCCATTCTCCATAGATATTTTCCCAATGCCATGAGCAGGGATTTCTGATTCATCTCCCATTCGAATGGAGAGACCACTGTAGGGTGCAAGTTCAGAAAACGAATCTCTTGAAGAAGCCATGTGCCTTGACGCACCTGAATCAATGATGAACAATGGTGAATTAGATGAACAAGCCACCAAAGCATGGCAACTCTCCTTGTCTTCAGAAACGCACTCCTTCTTCTTGGAACTTTCAGGAAGAGGAATATTATTTTTCTGTAGGAGATGGGTCATGATGTCTATGGTTTTCTTCATGCATGAACTCTCTAGGTGAAAACCACTTTGACAGTAGCTGCATTTTGTCTTCTCAGCCTTCTTTCCCTTGTTCTTGACAGGATTCGAAACCCCCTCAGAGGATTTGGGCCTCTCATCCTTCCTCTTCTTCTCTTGAGATTTCGACCCCTTGGGTTTTTGCTTGCCTCTTCCATATTTCGAATCTCCAGCTGTAAGAACTTGGTCTTTTTGCTTGATGGAGCCCATCAAGACAAGCTTGTCTTGCTCTTGAGTTAGCATCTCCATGAAGTCAGCCAACGATGGCATCTTCCAACCTCTAATTGTGAGCCTTGTGGAGTTGAAGGAAGACACAAAAAGCTGAGTATTCAGAACCCAGTTTGGAAAGAATGGACAACCCCAACTGTTCTTCTTTCTTCTCTATGCCACATTGTCTGATCTACAAGACCAAGTTCTTGAACTTGGTGAAAAAGTCCTGGATGGAATCGAAATTTCCTGGGATCACTGAAACAAGATAATTTTCGAGTTGGTGGCCTCTCATCTCATCAGTCTTTCCAAAAAAGGTCTCAAGCTTGAGCCACACTTCATTTGGAGTATCTAGAATTTCTACATGAAACATGAGGTCTCTTGAAATGCTGAGACAAAGGAGGCCAAATGCCTCATCCATTCTGTTAAAAAACTTGGATTTCTCCACAGCTCAGTTTGGCTCAACCTCAGTGCCCATCGTAATTCTGTAGAGACCCTTAGATCTCAGCAAAATCACCATTTCTTCCTTCCAATCAAAATAGTTGAAGAGAGTGAGCACATTTGGGTGAGATGGCTCCATTCTTCTCTGTTGCTCACGCACTTGCTGACAATGTTGATCTTCAATACCTGCAAACAACTCTCAAATCACTCTGGAGGGATCTACACTAACAGATTTGAACCCTATTTGATAGTGGGTGCATTCGGGAGAGCGTCACACCTGAGAAGAGCCACTAGATTTCTCCAATGACTCAATGCAATGGCCTCAGGAATTCTGCAGTTTCTCCACTGCTTCTGGAAATCCACTAAAACAGTCTTGCTGGTTCGAATTCTAGCTCCAAGAGCTCTGATACCATGTAAAATCTGAATCACAACAGAACCTAGCTACTATGGATTCCTCACTAGTGAAAATATTGCAACACATTTACAAGCATTAGCATAAATCTGTAGAAAATGAAGAACAATACACATGAAATGGGTGAATAATGTAAATATTATTAACTGTCCAACCCCAAAATGGGTTAAGAACATCCATATATACAAATCTGGAACAATTCGAATCCATCTGGAGTGTTCACACTGATCTAGCTTAGAAATAGCTCAAACCCCCCTAGGTTGACCAAAATAACCCAAACCATCCCAAACTGGTTCGAAACTGCTGTGTGAATGCTGGGAATGACTAGACAGGCCCATGTGACCTCACACATGTGGAGAATCTAGTTGGTTAGAGGTTAGGCAGCCAGAATTGGCTAATAAATGGGAAAAGGAGGCAAGTTTGTCCACATTCTGAGCATGTGCACCCTTGGTCAAAGAGAATCCCACAAAACAAGGAGCAAGAGCGCCCTAGGCATGCAGGAAGCAATAAATGACTGGGAGGGCGCACCCAACAGCTAGTTTGACTTAGCACAATGCTCAGTTTGTTCACATTGCCAACTATTTCAAGATAAGTGACCATTTACTCACTAACCAACTTGGGGATGCATTAATTAAGCTGTTTGGTACTAATTAACCATCAATTAATAAATGATTAATGTACATAGGTTTAATAATGTTCTAACATACATTGATCAGAATTGAAAGCGGATTTGCAAAGGTATTTTAAAGGTCCAAAGGCATACCTGAAACACATATTTATGTTCTAATATCATTCATATACCTTCTCAGAAGATTTGGGATCATTTGGGGCAAATTTGGGATCTAGAGATCAAAACTAGTCAAAGGTCTAACTAGGGAAAAAAGTGAAAAATTGTCATTTTGATAAAATTCCTAACAAGGCACATTACAATCAAACACTTCATACTTTCCTTTTAAGAAGTAAACCCAAGTCTTCTTGGAGAAATCATCAATGAAAGAGACATAGTAAACATACCCACTCAGAGAACTGGATGACATTGGACCGCATACATCAGAGTGGATGATTTCCAAGATTCCTTTTGCCTTGCTTTCACTGCTTGGAAATGCCTTCTTTATGTTCTTTCCTTTTGCACATCCTTTGCAAATACCTTCATGTTTGGTCTTGATTTCAGGAAGACTCTCTACAGCTTTGCTTGCAATTGGGAGTGCTTTATAGTGCACATGAGCAAGCCTTCTATGCCAAAGTTCACTTGGCTCCATGGATTCATGTACCATGGCATGTTTAGGTTGTCCCTTTAATTTATACAATCCTCCCTCTTGCTCTCCAATCACCACTGCTTCATCAATAGTTTTACCTTTTGGCCATGTTAGGACTTAGCCATCTACAAATGCAACCCTCATGCCCTTTGCATCTAATGCAGAGATGGACAGTAGGTTCTTCTTGATCCCAGGTACAAATAACACATCTTTCATCTTCAAAGACTTTATAGAGTCTAGGTTGTAGGAGGCTTCCCCACTTCCTTTGATAGGGTATTGATAATCATCCCCAAGTTTCACCTTATGGGGTGATTCATGTTCAGATAAATTTACAAAATATTCTTTAAACCCAGTCATGTGTTTAGAAGCCCCACTATCAATTAACCAATCATTACAACCATGAGAAATAGTACCTGTGAGAGAAGAGATTAGAACATACTCTTCTTCGCTTGATGAGTCATCATCACTTTCTGCTCTAGCCTTCTTCTTGGGAGGTTCATCATCCTCAGCAACATGAGCATGATATCTCTTCTTGTTTCCCTTCTTTTGGTTGTTGTTGGAACCCTTTTTGTTCTTGGGACAATCTATAGCAAAGTGTCCCTTCTCATTACAGGTAAAGCATCTCAGATCCTTCTTACCCTTTTGGTGATGGTGGTGAGAAGGTCTTCTGTTATGAAATGGCTCCTTCTTGAACTTACCTTTTTTGGTAAGCTTGATCTTCATTTCCCATCTTTTCTTCTCGGTCCACGAGCCTAGCTTCTTCTTGAGAACATTCTTCCCGCAGTCTGTTGAAGGAGATCAACTTCCTTCTTGCACAAATTCCTTGAATAAAGGAA
This sequence comes from Larix kaempferi, assembly GCA_027924585.1. NCBI lineage: Eukaryota > Viridiplantae > Streptophyta > Pinopsida > Pinales > Pinaceae > Larix > Larix kaempferi. The sequence continues at coordinate 7,104,050 of BSBM01000963.1, read as the reverse complement.
TCCCATGACCTGGGTAGGCCATTCAAAGTGGTCATGACAACTTCACCATTCTCCACCATTTCATGCACCGCTTCTAGTTTTTCCTTGATCTGATAGATCGTAGAAAAATAAGATTGAATGGTTTCTCCATTCTGAAACTTTACCCCTTTCAATTGGTTCCGCAGGGTCATCTTCCGATTTATGTTCTTCCCTTCAAATAGGTTGGTCAGGGAATCAAACATCTCTTTGGGTGTCTTTAGAGATGAAACATGTGGGATGAGATGGTACTTGATAGAATCAACAATGATCCTATTTTCCTTGACCAAGTTCTTCTTGTGGAGGGCTTTAACCTCTTCTTCCTCTAGGACAAGGACCTCTTCCCTTATGTAAGTGTCCAACTCATTTTCTTCCAGGATTAACCCAATCCTATAATTCCATGCTCGAAATTTATTAGCCCCTTCAATCTTATCCTCAAGCTTGGTGTGGTGAGACATCTTAAGGAGTACTTCAAATGGAAATAGAAAATATTTAGGTATTACCACTTGATTTGGTAAAAACTGGATCTGGTCCCAGATTAGGGTTTGTCAGAGAAACCCTAAAAATTCAAAATGTAAATTTCAACTTTCTGAAAGGATAGAAAGATGTGCCTTGATGAGGTGATCAACCTGGTGTATTCAGAATTTGAGATTTACAAAGCTTCACCCTTCATAAATGCCTTTTAGTCTTCCCGGGTTCACTAAGGAGGACCCTGAATTAGGGTTTGAGTTTGCCGAAGATTTACCCAGCCAAAAATCTCAATCTGAATCTCTAAACTTCGATTTTTCCAAGGAGCTTCCAGCTATGTCTTCAGATTTCAGAAATGCCTATTTTTGTGGAAACCCTAATGTTTAGGGCCAAAACTGAAAGTGCTCAGAACGGAATTCTGATTGGACAAAAAGATTCACCTTGCTAAGGAGAGTCAATCTATCATATTGCTTTTCCAAAATCTATGGAGAGAAACCCAATAAACAAGAAACCCTGGTTTCCACCATTGCACAATGTCTTCTTCTCAGGTTAGCTCTGATACCATGTTAGTTTTTGAGCATTAATTCAAAATACTCTAGGATATTTACTGAGAGAATAACATGTACAGTATATCAATGCATATCAATCATCACAAGATTCAAACATAAGAGACAATAGACACACAGATTTTCCGTGGGGAAAACTCTAAGGTGAAAAACCCCACAACTTCCTCAAAGATAGATAAAGCAATAATACAACCCAAGTACATAGAGATAGTTTCCTCTTAGCAGTTGATCCTCCTTCTCACATGTGCGCCACTTTCCGAATGATGGATAAGTGAGTAGTGAAGTGAATGAAATAGTGATCTCCGATCTCTATTTATACTTGTCCTGTGCTGCCTAATAAACCTATGGGGCCGACTTGTCTAACTCAGCCTAATAACCCCAGGTTACATTATTCTGGGCCAACCCCTCTACTAGGTGGTCTAATAACCCATCATCAAGTTACACCACTTGCGACACTTTCCAATACAAATGACGACACTTCCGTATAGAGGAATAATACATCTCTATAGGAGTACAATAAATATAGATTAAATACATTCCGAAGTTGCATATACATCAACAGCCATAGGTGTGGCCATGGCCTTGCAGTCCATCATCCTGAACAACTTCAGAATCTGTACTGCATACTTCCCTTGTCCAAGGAAGATTCCATCTACACTCTGCCACACCGCCATGCCTAGAAAGTAATGCATCATCCCCAATTCCTTCATCTCAAACTCGGCAGCAAGCTTCCTCTTTGTGTCAGCAATCAACCCATCCTCACCTATAACAACAAGTCATCCACATACAGTAGTAGTATCACTGGATTTCCTTCCTCAACATTGTAATAGAGCTTGGAATCCGCTTTAGTCTTAGTAAAGCCCAAACTAGATAGGAAACTATCTATCCTACCATACCAAGTCCTAGGAGCTTGCTTCAAGCCATATAAGGCTTTCTTCAACCTGCACACATATGACTCCCTGTCATGTGTCTCAAAACCAAGTGGCTTCTCCACATACACTTCCTCTTCAACTACACCATTCAAGAAAGTTGTCTTGTCATCCATCTGGTGTATCTTCCATTTCATCACTGTAGCCATAGCAAGTACTATTCTGATGGAAGTGTATCTAGCTACAGGATAAAAATTCTCTTCATAATCTATTCCCTCTTTCTAGGAGAAGCCACGAGCTACAAACCTCGCCTTGTATTTCTCTATGCTACCATCTGCAGCATGCTTGATCTTATAGATCCACTTGGAAGTCAGAACATAATTCCCTTCAGGTCTTGGGACCACATCCCAAACATCATTCTTCATGATTGACTGGTATTCCTCAATCATGGCATTCTTCCATTACTACATCCCAGATCCTGGGAACTTCATATTCTTTAATATCTTCAATAGATAGTTTTCTTTGAACTTCGTTGCTGGAACAAATGTTGTAGTCCTTCTTTTGTAGGTGATGGTACACAGTCTTTCCTACAAGGCAAGTTCAATTGCATGATTAGAAACATCTTATATATTTTAGAACAAATTCTTACTCATAAAGTCATATGTCATACATTCATGCAATTATTTTAGCCAATGCTTCAATACAACACTTATCCATATCTCATAACTTTCTAGATGCCTTCCATCTCTACCAGAACATTGTTAAGAGTGTGCACAACTCCCAACATGTCAGCAAAGAGGTTTCATTCTAGATAAGTAGCAATGGAATGTTGTACAATACCATAGGCCACTTACCCATTAATTGCATATTAGTAGTATCTTGTTCATTAATGCAACTTTTCTAATATGCATAATATACATCCTAAATCTAGGAACATAAGTATGACTGGAAAGCATCATTTAAGTAATCATATATATGACAATTCAAATACTTACCTTTGTTTAGTTGTAGGGTGGACTCCCTCTCAATCTTTGCTTCCATGCAGGAACTAGTGCAGTGTGCTCCCTCTTGATCTTTGCTTCCTTGATTATCTATACTTGAACTTATATCCATCTTGGACCATTATGCATGCTTAAATGTGCACTAGTGTCATCAGTGTGTCATCCTCAAGATCTCATGTAATGTCCCCTCCTATCATACCAGCAAGATAAAGAGGATCATTGTGCCAAAACCGGGCAATTGGCCCCAATGTTTACTAAATACAACATCCACATATATAAAAAGACGGGCATGCAGATGTACAATCTAAGCAAACACAGCAGAAGTAAATCGTTTGCAAGATTAACACACATCCATCATACATTCCAGATTTGCATGTCATTCATCAATAAAGCAATATCAAATTATCAAATGGGAATACTTATCTTAAACCAGGTAGTCCCCGAGCAACCAGCTACGCTTCTGCAACGTTCCACCCAACCGTAGGCTAGTGTACTCCTCAATCTCTCAGCACCACTGCCACCCCCGAGATGGGCATGATCTCCACAAGGAAAAAGGGGAAAACAGGCTCTCACATAGACAAAGGTATATCAAAATTAGCCAAGCCAATCAGCAATTGGGTTTTTCAGGCTGTTAAGAGATGGGTGCATATAACCTCAAAGCATACGTTTTGGGCATGAGAAAAATGCCTATACAGTGAAGTTCCCAACAGTGGGTTTTTCTGAGCTTCAGAAAAACGTGGGTAGACTCAAAACGAATTGGCAACTAGGAAAATTGACTGGGAGGACAACTCATTTCAGAAAAACGCCCCAAGGGCAAAAACAACCTCTCCCTCCGTCCCAAATCGCATCCCTCCTTCCCCAGCTGCTGCAAAATATCAAAACGCGTTTCTGGGCATGGAAAAACGCAGGGTTATGGGGAGAAACGTGAGGATAACTTCTAGTGAGCTCCATCTGCCTGAGAGGAAGGACGTAATCCATGAGGAATGGCCCTAGGTAGCATTTCGTGGGGGTTTTTCTTGCCCAGCAAGCCAAAAATACGATTTTTAGGTTGATGGCTTGCCCATGCACGAAAATCTGGCTGCCATACCTTTCTAATCCCAAGACAATAACTGCCCCAACCAATCTTTGGAAGAATTAAATGATTGGGTGCATGAGACAAAATGGGTAGTTGGTGGTTTTATGGGTTTCCCCATTGACACATGGATTAACACCATTGGCTCAAGGGTTTGAATAATTTCCCTCCCTATTCCTTGTAAAGATCATGCCCCCATCTCTTTGTTGCATTGCGTAGCTGGTTGTGGGTTTTTTCATTAAAATTGCATATTTATATGATGTCCGATTTTACATTGTGCACCGCTAGCACAAGGACTCTATGCATCTATTCTAATTGCCGATACATAGAACGATAAATCAATGGCGGGGACTTGGCCTTGAGCTCCTCACCATGAATAAATAACAATATTTACATCATTTACAATATTAATGCAATAGGGTCAAGCTGGGGACATTACATTCCCCTCCCCTTGGAATAACACCGTCCTCGGTGTTCCAACACTTGGGAAATAAATACCCACTTTACATATGTCCAAAATTCACAAAAACTTTGCAGATCTGCCCTGCATTCTAATCTTTACTTTGAACTTTCAGGACCAAGTCCTTTGATCTTCACGAGCTGCTCCTGCTGATTCGGATCTTCTAGCTCATCCATACGTCTGAAAACTTTATGGCTGCTACCTTCTTGAGGTTCTCTTGTTGGGCAGTTGCGGAGGTAATGCTCCCCCCCACATTTCCAACACTTCACGGGTTACTTCATCTTTACCTGCTCAATTTCCTTTGAGTCTTCCCACCTGGAGCGTTCCTTAATCGAACGATTGGATGAATGCTTCTTCACTGCTCGACTTTTCTTTCCCTTGCTGATTGCTTTCATAATGCTTTTTACCTCTTTCTGCAGATGAATAGAGTCCTGCAAGACCCTGTGGTTCATCTTGTTTTGCTGCTTTTGCATCTTGAGCATCTCTCCAAGATTTTCTTGGGTCTTGGCAATTGTTTGAAGAAGACTTCCAGCCAATCCTAATAGCCCTTGGTCCGCCGCCATGGTCAATGGAAACAACTAACCACACTTTGCTCACTAGCACACTTGCCTGCACCGGCTACAACCAATTGATTCAATTTTCACCTGTGAAATTCATCATTACAATTCTCGTTAGGCCCAGCATAACCCAAACATTAAAAATCAGTCAATAGTTTTTCCCCAGTTGACATGGATAGTCCATGCTTTACTCATGAGACTCCCACACTTTTTATTCTTGCCCAACATACACATGAATTCCTTCATGTTCATCCATTCACAGGAAATTCATTATTTAGCATTCACAATTCACTTTAATCAAATAAACACACTTTTACTTTCAGTCATGCATGCATTCAACATTTTTCTAATTCTATAATTGCATCAATAAAAGGGAAAGAGAGAGAGCAGTAAGAGTTTCTCCTCTTAATCCTGTTCCATTCTGGAACCCACACCACCACTGTGGTTTTCATGCTCCTGTCCTCTTTCACTTCAACGTGAATGCTTGACCTTCCCTTCTTGGCTATGACACGTAGTGTCTATGGTTTGTTCTAGACCTCTCAACCATGGAGTTCCTCCACTTGGTTGGTCTAACTCTTGGCTGCTAGGACTCACACAGCTCCACTAGCCCCATCTTTCATTACTGCTCATGCTGAGCTCTTTAGGGTAGTTACATGTCCACATGCATCCTTAAGATGCTTCAAGGTTCTTTCTTCCAACAATACCTGCGTCGGATGTCTTCACTTTATTCCATAGGACCCTTCTGTGCTTTACAAGCCTTGGATCTCCTATGGGTATAATAATGAATGTTGGGATAGCAAGCAGGCTACTCCTCAACTCCAATTAATCAATGCTCAACCATCCACTTTCTGGATTTACCAAGCAGCTTTCAGTCCTTTCAGGGTCCTTGCTTCCTGTATTGACCAAGGTTTCCAACAAAGAAACAATAATGCATCAGCTCACTGTTGCAATATTTATGCTTGAAACCTTCAGTTTTTTTCTTTCTTTTTTTTGTTCAAATAAGAAATGAATGATATTGAATACTTATCTGTATTGTGCATTTCCTCGCTACTCCACAGGTTTCCTTCTCTGCTTTACAAGCCTTGGATCACCTGTGGGGTGGAGGCTTGGCCAGCACACATGTTGCTCCACAACATCATCCAAATAGGCAATGCCAAGCCAGTACGCCGACTGGGTTTATCAGGCATCCCTAAAATCAGTATGCTAAGCCAGTACGTTGACTGGGTTTATCAAGCATTTCAAAATCAGTATGCTAAGCCAGTACGCCGACTGGGTTTATCAAGCATTTCAAAATCAGTATGCTAAGCCAGTACGCCGACTGGGTTTATCAAGCATTTCAAAATCAGTATGCTAAGCCAGTATGCCGACTGGGTTTATCAAGCATTTCAAAATCAGTATGCTAAGCCAGTATGCCGACTGGGTTTATCAAGCATTTCAAAATCAGTATGCTAAGCCAGTACGCCGACTGGGTTTATCAAGCATTCAGTAACCATTTCCAAGCCAGTTCTCCAACTGGGTTTGTCAGGAAATAACACCCTTCATCAATACCTTCACAACATGCAAGTCACCAATGCCAAGCCAGTACACCGACTGGGTTTGTCAGGCATTAATTTAACAACATGCCAAGCCAGTACACCGACTGGGTTTATCAGGCATCCAGCAACCTTTTGCCACAACACCCAAATAACCAATGCCAAGCCAGTACACCGACTGGGTTTATCAGGCATACATAATATGATTGCGTGGCTCCTTCTCTTATGCAAACCAGTGGTTCCCTCCAAGAACTCCATAGGTGACTCACTCGACTGCAGGCTAGCATGGCCCCACAATACCGACTCACACTACATAAGGATGATACCCCCTTTTTATGCAACACAGCTCCTCGGGCCTATCCATCCCTTCTAGTGTCCTTTAGTGTGAGCGTAGAAAGGTTACCACTGCCCATACAGTCCTCTTGAGCACCCTTTCTTCACTTTGCCTCTTATGTGCAACACCAAGTTGCATTTGTGTAAGCTGTTAGCACAAGAAGGATAAGAAGACTCATCAGTATTGCTGCTCTAAAATTGTAACCACATTTCATAACATTCACTATCAAGTATTGAAACACTAGGAATGCGTCCATTCCCTTAGGGTGTAGTCAATATTGAAACCCTAACATAACCCATCACCAGAAAGGTATGCATCCCTTTCCGATGTGAGCCATGTAGGCCTTAGTCACACTCAAGCAGTTTGGAGCAATAGTAAAATAAGATAGAACATGCTCTGCATATTAACCCTAATAATTTAGACATGAATGTTATTGTCTAGGGTCACAGAATACTCATTCATTTTGCAGTTGTGTCTCACATGCCTTCTGGGCATAGCTTTACCATCTCACTTTCATGGTTTACCGTCATGCGGTTTGGCTGAGACATTATCAATGGCGTTTCACCCGAAACCCATTTCCAAAGCATGGGGTCTTTCCCATCTGGTTTGGCTTCTGCAGGCCATCACACATGATCTTCCTGCAATGTGTCCTCTTGGCACACTTTATCAAATAGCCAAACAGTCAGCAACATTTAGCAATAAGCTTCAAATATGATTGTTCCATAACCAATCAATAGCATTAATAATTAAATTCAATATGAATTTACAATTCTGTCTACTACAGAAATTGGTTTTCTTATCCATGAGGCTATCCTCATATTATTTGGCTCCTGTAAGTGACACCACTCTTCCCGTTATGGTCTTATGCCCGCTGCCATACATGAGCATCCATTTACAGCATGTCCTCCTGACACATTTCATATAAGCCAAACAATCATTAGCAATTATTAGCACAATTTCAAATCTGAAACATTTACAAATCTGAGATTTACAACTGTCCTTACTAACAGAACTTAGAGCTCTCATCCATGAGATTCCTTCTCATAAGCTCTAGATCAAATTTCACATTCATATCGTTCATACAACTCCGTCCTTCCACAGAGCATTCTAGCAGCCCATCGATCATGATTGGGCTATTCATGCACTTACTCTTCTGCATTCATAACAACCCATGAAATGATCCTAGAATTATCATCAATTCATCACTTCATTCATTATTTATTTTGCAATAACATATGCATCATCCTTATGTATTCACACCATGCATCACAAGATTTATAAAATCTCTTCAATGCACATCTAATAAATGCTACCTTGCATTGTTTCATGAGTACTATGCATTCAAGCCTATTATGATCGAACATGACTATCTCATATAATTTGCATTACCACATTCAGGACCCCTAGTCCTCACTTGCTTTGGTTATTAAGCACATAACCAACATACACATGGCATGATATAAATTCATATGAATGCATTGAGATTTCTAAACAATCATAGGGTGTAAGGATCATTTCCTTCACTTACCCACACCTCACCAAGCTTGGTAGGTTAACAGTCCCAATCAGCATTCAATACCACATGCAAACTAAATCAACATAGCTCAAACATAGTCGAAGGAATCTTACCAAATCCCCTTTCGACATTCGTGCAATTAGGCTCCAATAATCATTACCTGCATGGTTACCATGAACATCGCCTGATGTTACCTGATCGGTTGGCCTCTTACCAAAGCTGTTCAGTCCTTTTGCCAATTTTATGATCATAGATTTGTTGCACCATCCTTTCTGCATAAGGTTGTTGGCTTCATGCAACAACATCCTCAGCACATTTAGCCATGCTCTTTGTTATCTTTGGTCCTACAACCAATGCCAACATCAAGAGTGATTATCGACCACAATATTCTCCATTAGTGGTTCATTGCATATGTAGAATTCAATATGCAATATCCCATTCATGCACAAGCATTTCCATATGCACTATGCAATGTTTGTTAAGATGCCATATAGTGCATATACATCTATGTAATCCCTTACATTTTTAACATTTTTATGCCATATGACAAGTTCATAATTATAAGTACGATAACAAATAGGGGTTAAAGAATTCTTCCCTTTTCGATCCCTCATTGCAACATGGAATTCCTCTTCCATATCATGCAATTGTAAGAATTGCCCATATTGACAACAAAATTTGTTTGTCAAAACAGCCGTTGGCACTCTTCTGCACTAAATATCTATGATATATGTAGACCTCGTTCAAACTCTGGTCATGCATCATTGTTTCCTGCTGGACAAGCTTTCCAATGCCTGTCTTCATGCTCCATTCCGACATCAGGTGTGGAAACTGCATCTCTTCAAAAATGACAACTTCACTCCAATTCTGCACATTTTACACAGTTGCATTTTGGTCCGGAATGCCAACTTTAACCACCTGTGGGAGGAAATCCATGAAGAATCACAAAAACTTATCTATCGGGCGAAGTTAGTCCATATAGCAAGGAACCCTCAGCAGTTCACGGATTTCAATTCCGATGCACCATTCATCTTCTATGAATTTATGGGTTTTACTACTTCTTACTTTTCACATTTTTACAAAATTCCAAATTTTGGGCCAAAAATGGCTATCTCCCAAACGGTGCATTTATGGAAAATCTTCGTCTAACGAAAACTGTCCGTCTTAATGAGAATATGAAATGTCTAGTTCAGTAAAATTTTTGATTCCCACATCTAGGGTCACTTTTTACTGCCCATAAGCATTTCAAAATCCCGAAAAAGTGGCCCGGAACAGTGCTTTTTGGCCTTCTTGCTCACCCCGACTCCACATCCTTTGGAGTTTGGCTCCAATATCCCGAACTTAACATTGTGCCTATTTCATGGCTGTGCCTGATCAATTTCAGCTCCAACCAACCTTCCGTCAAGCCTCGGGACTCCGTCCTTCAAAAGTCACTATTATCCATTTTCTGTCAAATCGGAGTGTAATGGGATCGGGGTCTTCACTGGTTCTTTCATGGCCCCTGTCAATGGCCTCCGAGCCCCACAGGAATCATCCCATTCTGAGCCCTGGTACTCCCCCTATCCAAAAATTGAGGGTTTTTTTTTTTTTTTTTTTTTTTTTGGGGCGATTTGCCGAATGCTTCCGCAATTGCGGAGCCATTCGGCGAAGGCTTCCGCAGTTACGGAGCCATTCGACGAATGCTCCTGCAATTGCGGAGCCATTCGGCGAAGGCTTCCGCAGTTGCGGAGCCATTCGGCAAATGCTCCCGCAATTGTGGAGCCATTCGGCAAAGGCTTCCGCAGCTTCGGGAGGCCCTCGGAAATTCTTTCCGTTGTTTCGGAATGGTTTTGGCGAACTTTTCCGCAAATTTCGGGGAACTCTTCCGCGAACCGGTTTGCCGAACTCTTCCGCGGTTGCGAGAAGATTTGCGGAACTCTTCTGCAACTGCGGGAAGGTTCGCGGAACTCTTCCGCAAATTTCGGAAGAGAAATCCTTCCGAAACTTCACTTAGAGAAATTTCTGCTTTTTCGGAGCATTTCGCCGAATTTTTCCGCATTGCGGGACAACTCGCGGAATCCTTCCGCAAATTTCGGAAGAGAATTCCTTCCGAAAATTTCGGAAGGGAATTCCTTCCGCAAATTTCGGGCGACTTCCCGAACTTCTCCGCGTTCCGGAAAAACTCGCGGAATGCTTCCGCAGTTTCGGAGCAATTCGTCGAATGCTTCCGCAGTTGCGGGAGACATTCGAGAATTCTTTCCGAAACAGACTAAAACCAAAATTTGAAAACTTTCTTTCAGAGATAACTTTAATTGGATTTGGCCCATAGAGACCCAATGCTGCAACCAGCAGCTCTGATACCAAATGTAATGTCCCCTCCTATCATACCAGCAAGATAAAGAGGATCATTGTGCCAAAACCGGGCAATTGGCCTCGATGTTTACTAAATACAACATCCACATATATAAAAAGACGGGCATGTAGATGTACAATCTAAGCAAACACGACAGAAGTAAATCGTTTGCAGGATTAACACACATCCATCATACATTCCAGATTTGCATGTCATTCATCAATTAATCAATATCAAATTATCAAATGGGAATACTTATCTTAAACTAGGTAGTCCCTGAGCAATCAACTACGCTTCTGCAACGTTCCACCCAACCGTAGGCCAGTGTGCTCCTCAATCTCTCAGCACCACTGCCACCCCCGAGCTGGGCATGATCTCCACAAGGAAAAAGGGGAAAACAGGCTCTCACATAGCCAAAGGTATATCAAAATCAGCCAAGCCAATCAGCAATTGGGTTTTTCAGGCTGTTAAGAGATGGGTGCATATAACCTCAAAGCATACGTTTTGGGCATGAGAAAAATGCCTATACAGTGAAGTTTCCAACAGTGGGTTTTCCTGAGCTTCAGAAAAACGTGGGTAGACTCAAAACGAATTGGCAACTAGGAAAATCGACTGGGAGGACAACCCATTTCAGAAAAACGCCCCAAGGGCAAAAACAACCTCTCCCTCCGTCCAAAATCGCGTCCCTCCTTCCCCAGCTGCTGCAAAATATCAAAACGCGTTTCTGGGCATGGAAAAACGCAGGGTTATGGGGAGAAACTTGAGGATAACTTCCAGTGAGCTCCGTCTGCCTGAGAGGAAGGACGTAATCCATGAGGAATGGCCCTAGGTAGCATTTCGTGGGGGTTTTTCTTGCCCAGCAAGCCAAAAATATGATTTTCAGGTTGATGGCTTGCCCATGCACGAAAATCTGGCTGCCATACCTTTCTAATCCCAAGACAATAACTACCCTAACCAATCTTTGGAAGAATTAAATGATTGGGTGCATGAGACAAAATGGGTAGTTGGTGGTTTTATGGGTTTCCCCATTGACACATGGATTAATACCATTGGCTCAAGGGTTTGAATAATTTCCCTCCCTATTCCTTGTAAAGATCATGCCCCCATCTCTTTGTTGCATTGCGTAGCTGGTTGTGGGTTTTTTCATTAAAATTGCATATTTACATGATGTTCGATTTTACATTGTGCACCGCTAGCACAAGGACTCTATGCATCTATTCTAATTGCCGATACATAGAACGATAAATCAATGGTGGGGCCTTGACCTTGAGCTCCTCACCATGAATAAATAACAATATTTACATCATTTACAATATTAATGCAATAGGATCAAGCTGGGGACATTACATCTCATACATAATCATACATTCATTAGTACAATCTCAGTACTATCAAAACATTATGATTCTAAATAATCTTAAATATGTATGGTCATGATAATTTTATACATAGGTAATAGACGTTAGTATTCAAGGTTTCAGGGAAGGCTTCTTTTATTCATGCATATTCGTATTTGACCATAAGACTCTTCTGGTTAGTCATATCATCAGTCAAAGCAAGAAACATAATATGCATAAACCCTTGATTACTTAAACTTCTAACTTCAAGAATAATCATGATCATTAATACAAAAGTATAAGATCCTAACACAAGGTAGGATTCTAACTTGTTATAGGAAAAACATACCTAGATTATCATGCTTGCTAGTTATGTCTAACATACCCATATAATGTCTTCTTGTTCTCTTCAATGACTTGTGCTAGTAACCTGCATAGCTCATAAGTTAACCATTGTAGAACCAAATTATACATACCTCATAAGTAGAGCTACTATGTGATCCATGAGTCTTTGTCTTCGTGTCACCGTGGTCATATGTTCTTGATCTAGAACTTGATTTGTACCTTTCATGTTAGCGGACAACATCATCCTCATACAATACCACAGTGCATTAGTACAATCATAAGTGTCATAACCCTAATCAATGAATGTCTCCTATCATTCACATGCATTCATACTTTTACTAGGGTGATAACACAAGTCTAAAATTAATCAATATTGTACTAACCTCAATAATATGAAGACAAACATATCATAACCTTAATCATGAACAAATTTCAAAAACATACTTGTATCTCCTCAAGTCATACCTTTCGAAATTTCTTGTAGCATTCTTATGTAAGGCCTTAGCCTCATCTCCCTCTAGAACTGGAACTTCTTCACTTATGCAGGTGACCAATTCATTCTCTTCTAGGATTAACCCAATGCACTTTGATTTGTTGAAACTAGATCTGGAGCTGGATTAAGGTTTGTCAGAGAAACCCTAAAAAATCAAATTTTGAATTCAAACTTCTGAATGGCTGGAAAGATGTGCCTTGTTGAGCTGATCAAGCTGGTATACTTCAATTTTGAAAACTGCAAAATTTGACCCTTCAAAATTGCCTTTGAAACTTCTAGATCTTCTAGACACGATCCCGAACTAGGGTTTAATAAAGTCCAGTCTTCTTCCTAACCAAAAAATTTGATCATGTACCCTAAGCTTCGATTTTTCTGAGGAGCTTCCATCCGTGGTCTCATATTCAAAAAATTTCAACTTTTGCAGAAACCCTAATTTTCCACCTTTTTGATCAAAATCCTGAACTAGGGTTTGATAATGCCTGGGGTTCTTCCCAACCAAAAAATTTGATCTTGGTCTCTAAATTTTGATTTTTCTGAGGAGAGTAATCCTATGCTGAGACCACTCCAAAATTCCACTGTTGTCAAAAGCCCTAATTTCCCACAGCAGTAATAAGCCAAAAATGAGAATGCTCATAATCCAATTCTATTTCATAGAAATATGTGGCTTATTGATTCTGGTGCATATTTGAAATTTAATTCAATATATATAGGATCTTATCTGAAAGGACAACATGTACAGCATATCAAGCATAAGAGACAAGAGACAAGAGACACAAAACATTTCACCGGGGAAAACCAAGAAGGTGAAAAACCCCACAACTTTCTTAGAGATAGAATAAACACCAATACAAAGATCACACAGATCAAACACAAGATATAGATGACTGCAGCAACTACTTCTCCTCCACTAGTGCACACTCCTCATCTCTCTCACTAATGTGAAGTGAGTGAATGAGAGAATGTGTCAAATGAGAGAGTCACACTCTCTATTTATACTTTTTACTTTCACTTGACCTTTACTCAACTAGGTCAGCCCCAACTTAACCACATAACATAATACTAACTGGGCCAACTCCACTACGGTGGTCTAATAACCTTTTAACCCACATGAATCATACAAGGCCGACCCCATCAAGGTGGTATAATAACCCATCAAGTATAAGTTACGACACTTACAATATAACTTGTGACACTTGCAAGTACAATTGACGACACTTCCAATCGGAGGAATAATACATCTCCGTTGGGGATACAATAAAGTACAAATACAATATACAAGTGAATATCTTCCGAAGTTACAAATACATCAACAACGGATAGTTATATTTACCCTTAGATCAAACTGAGATTAACTAAGCCTAATCTAAGACAACAAACAAACAAATGCTACCTTAAGATCCTAGATCTAACAATGCATACAAATCTTAAATGTATTCAAAGAGAAAGAATCGATGTAACTCACCTTGAACCAGATGTTTATCTTGTTTCCAGCTCCCATCTCAAATCTCGTGAGCAAAACTTGTTTGAATCAAGCAAACAAAAAGAAAATAAAATATCCAAATACCTTGTATACTAGTTGAGATCTAAATCAGATTAGAAACACTCCATGCTAATGATTGAAACATAACACATGAAATGGGAAATTAAGACAAGTTATATTAATGGAAACTAGGAGAAACTTACAAAGTGATCCCTTGATGTCCAAGCAAACCTCAAGCTCCAAAGACTCCTTCCTTGCTACCTATGCAAAAATCCTAAGACCATAGGTTTGATGCCTCAAATGATCTCCCCCTAGCTTATGCATGGCACCTTCTTATAGGGTTTGGGAGGCCAACCACTAGGAGATAATAATGGATCTCAAGGAGTAGAAGGTGGATCAAGGAGCTGACTCACAACAAGGAAGAAGGAAGAGATGGGATTCGAGATGAATCATCATCCCTAAAGTTTCTCCATCGAATCCAAGATACCAAATTCAAAGGGTAAGGTGGTTGAATGGATTTATGTGCCCCCAACACTGAGATAAATGCGACGAAGTTGTGATTTTTGAGCCCTAGCAAGTATGCAAGTCGCGAAAAAGGGGAATTTTCGCACCTTGCACCACTAGCAGGGTGCGAAAATTCTTGCAAAGTGGGAAAAATGATGTGCCAAGTGACTTTGATGAGGTTTCTTTCATCTTAAGCAAGTTGGAGTTGGCTCTAAGGTTTCCAAGGAAGGCCAAATAGGGGACCAACTAGGTGAGAGTAAGTTTTGACATGCATTAGGAGGAAACGTCGTTAGGTTTCACATGGGGATAAACCATGACGAGGTGAAATGACACTCAAAGTGGAACTTTGGATTATAACACCACCCAATTTAAAAAAAAAATCATCACAAATGGAGTCCAGGAGAGGGAGATATGCATTTCAAATATGGGTATCTTTCAAAATTTGGGTCATGGTTACGACAACTTTCCGAATGCCATATATTTTTAACTTAGAGATCAGATTGAGGAAAGGTCAAACTCATTGGAAAGATAATTTTCCAAGATTTCCAATGGTATATTATATGATATACTTCAACTGAAAATCCAGTGCTCAATAAGGGACAAAAACAAGAAATGGTTTATGGAAACAAAACTAGGAAAGAATAAGAACTCTTCTCTAGTTGAGCCGCTAGTTATGTTGTGGATAATTCTCTCTTGTGGTCAAGTGAGACCTCCCTTGGATCCTTTCCCTTGATCCATGATAGACATGAGTGTAGACCGATGTTCTTTCGATCCCTAGATCCAATATTCTATCTCCTATATCTAATCATTCATTCACATGCACACTAGGAGAAGAAGAGGAATAGGGTTACATACCTTGGCTTATGAAGAGTCCTTTGGTGCATATCCAATCTAATTGTTGTTGATATGATATACTTTTCTATAAATCCACTTGCTATCTCCTACATACAATGAAGAAATCAAATACCTTTCCTCAAAACCTTCTAACATATGGAATATGACATGTGAATGAGCATAAAATCATAGATCTAAGCAATAACAATGAGATCTAATCCGATCTACTCAAGCAATATCAGATATACTATAGAACATCAATTAAATGCATATCTAAACAAGATACCATTTATAAAACATGATGTATATAGGGGAATAAAGAGACATGTATATATTATGAAAATAAGAGGAGTACATCAAATAACAAACATTGAGTGAGTTGATGCAAATCTCCTCCAAGCTACCTGATCCAAGCCATCCTTGACTCAACCAAGATGTTCACAATGGCTATAGGATGCATAAGAATCCCAATAGCATGGAAATATTATGCAAACAATTTCTCTACAATTTTGGAAGAGTAAGGACACTCTTTATTGTTCATCCATTTATCCATTGAAATGCATTTGTTATATAGATGAATGGAGGAATAGAACAAAATGAATCTAGACTCCTAGGTCTTCCCACATTTAGATAGGATTAAGAGTTCATAGATTAACACATGTGGATCCAAATCATTTCTCAAATTTCCTCAACAAATAAGGAAAAAATTAGGCTTCTAGGGGTTATCATTCCCCATAATGGAATAATAAGTGACCTTATCCCTCTCTATAGTGGTGTAAGGAGGGATATGGCTCATTTTTACTAGGAAAATCAATTTCAAGGGTTGGAAAGGTAGTGTTTGGCCATGATAAATAATATATGTCTCATCTAAGATATAAGGATGGAAAATAAGGATATAACACCAGTTGAAGAATGAAAATGGATCATCTCAATGGTGGATCAGGACAATAATACATGAGAGATTCGGATCTGTGTGGATATGCACAACCTCAATTCAGAATGCATCCATGGCATGTTCTCTACACCATTTATAGATGAGGGCCTGGAGAATGTAGGAGGATAGGAAGCATATTTGTTCACTGATGGATTTTGGGGATACCGTCAGTTCTATATAGTAGAGGAGGATCACACAAAGACTATTCTTGCGATGGAGTAGGGATCCTTTTCCTATAATGTAATGCCTTTTGGGATGAAGAATGTGCTAACCATATTTTCCAAAATAGTGGTGTCTATGTTCAAAGAATTCATGCATAATTTCTTGGAGGTATATCTAGACAATGGGACATTTTTCAGTCTAGTGAAAGATCATTTGCGGGTACTAAGACTCATGTTACATCATTGTAGGAAAATGCAAATCTCTTTGAAATTGAATAAGTGTATTTTTTGCACCCCATTTGGAATCCTCTTGGGGCATGTTGTGTGCAACGAAGTTCTACTGGTTGATACGACAAAGATCGTAGTCACAGTCAATTTGTTGGCCCCAACATCAGTCAAACAGTTGCACACAACATTGGGACACATTGGCTATTACATAAAATTTATCAAGAACTATGTCAGTATTATAGTGCCCTTACAGGAGTTGTTGAGGAATGAAATTAAGTATGTATGGACACAAGAGTTCGAGCAAGCGCTGAACATCCTGAAGTAGAAATTGGTTACTGCTTCGGTCTTAATTTTTCCAGATTGGATGTGCATGTTTCACGTGCATGTGTATGTTCCATTAATAGCATTGGGAGAAATGCTATCCCATCCCGGGGAAGGAGGCATTGATCACTTCATTTCCTTCACCACCAGAAATTTATCCACAGTTGAGAAGAATTATACCATGACTAAGCATGAAGGTTTGGAGATGGTGATTGCTTTGCATAAATTTCAACAATACTTGTTGGGGAGTGACATAAAGTGCTTTATAGATCATTCTTCCTTGAAGTACTTGGTAAATAAGCCAGTGTTGGGGAGGTGCATATGCCAATGGTTGATCCTATTTCAAGAATTTGAGTTTGAGTTCATTGTTAAGCCAGAGCAGCATAATGTTGGTCCAAATAATTTGTCTAGGATTGAATATGGTGAAGAAGGAGGAATCTTGGAAGACGATCTCCCTAATGCATATTTGTTTCACATTGAGGCCGTACCAGATTAGTTTCAAGGAAATTGCAACATTTTTTACTATTGGTTGTGTGTCAGATGCATTGTAGACAACTGGAAACACACCGTGCATATTTTCAGTTAATCACAATACAAATCTACAAGTTGGTAGATGATGGCATACTACGTAGGTGTGTGCTAGAACATGAATGACCGCTTCTCTTAAGGGAATCACATGAAGGAATTATGCGAGGAAATTATGCAAGGGAGGATAATACGCACAAGGTGATACGTGTAGGACAATGGTGGCATTCAATTTTTCAGGAGGATAAGATGTATTGCAAAAAATGTGATGTTTACTAGAGAGTGGGAAAGTTGTTGTGTAGGGATGAAATGACTCTCTTCCCTATTACTGCGCTAGATCCTTTTGAGAAATATGAGATTGATTTTTTGTCTCCTATCAACCCATCAGTGAACAATATTGGTGCTTGGTACATCATTATGACAACAAAGTACCTGACAACATGGTCATAGTATGTGCCAGTGAAGGATTGTACCTTAGAGACTGTTGTGTGGTTCATATTCCAGCATATTATCACTAGGTTTGGATGCTTGAAGGTGTTGATGAGTGGTCAAGGAACCCATTTCCTGAAGTCCACCATCTGTGTGTTAATAGAAAAATGCATGATACACCACCAAAAGAGTACCCCATACCATCCCCAGGTCAATGGTACAGTGGTAGCATTCAATAATATTTTGGATCATGTGCTCACAAAGGTATGCAATGTGTTGCACAATGAATGGGATAAGAGAATTATAGTAGTAATATGGGCATATAGGACAATGTGTAAGAGGGTCACAAAGCAGACTCCAATCTGGCTAGTTTATGGAAAAGAAATAGTGATTCCACTGGAATTTGTTGTCCCTAGCCTGTGCCTAGATATAGACGCAAATATGACATATGATGAATCACTTGCGCACTAACTAGAGGAACTATTGGAAGTAGAATATGATTGGGTCATGGCAGGGTCCAATCAGGTCATTCATAAGCAAACAAAAAAATATTGGCATTACAGGAACATTAAGAGCAAGACCCTAGAGCCTGACACATTGGTGTTGATGTATGATAGTAAGTTTTTGAAGAACCTAGGAAAGCTCAGAATGAGATGGTTGAGTCCATTCTAGATCATATTCATCACTGATGCAAGTGCAACAAATATTTCCATCTTGGTAGGGAAGCAAATGTAGGGACTCATCAATGGAAGTCACCTTAATCCCTACCATGGCCCACAAGGTCAAGAACACCTATAAATCAACGTCAGTATGAAAAAGAAATTAATTCTTTGTCATTCTTAGCTACAGTCAGTTTCATTTTAGTTATGAGAGAATATAGTTAGTTTCACTACAGTTACAAAAGAATCAAAGGAAAGTGTCAAGTGTTAGTAGCATATAGGATTCGGTTTCATTAATGCACAGAACGAAATTGCATAAAAGTTATTTGTCAAGTCATAAGAAAAGTCACCTAATTCATCAATGTGCCACTAATCCATCCCCCACTCATCCATATTCCAGTCATCAACGTGCCACTAATCCATCCACTAGTCATCATTCCTCCAATCATCAAGTCACCATGCACCCATCTGCTAGTCATCATTCTACCAATTATATCACTCATGTCAGTGATTTTTTGTGTCAATAACAACTATGTTTTCTATATTTAGAAATATTAATGAAAGATAATAGTCATAAAGAGAAATTAATACATTAAATAGCGCTAAAAAAAGGTAACAACAAGAAGGACAAGACATAATTATTGTCATCTCCGGTCAGAGAGATCACATGAGATGAAGTTAGGGGTGCATAGAAAGAGAGGAAACCTGTAAGAGTGAATCTTATGGCACACAAAAGGAGAGAGATCTTGCACCTAGTTGGTTGTCTAGTTTAGCATTCGAGGTGACAGGTGCGTAGAAAAAGAGAGAGTCTACAAATAGTTGGTCATCCCGTTCAACAATTAAGGTGAAAGGCGTGAGGGGGGGAGAGTATTAATGGAGGTAGGAGAGCCTTTCTATTACACATGTATATAAGAGGGTAAAATGAATATGAAGGAAGCATCGATTTTCCAAGAGAGTGAGGAGTTGACGCAAGAGTTGCAAAGTGCATTTGAGCTGATTCTGTTGGGTGGTGATGAGGGTTAGTTAGCCTTGAGTTTGAGTTCATTACATGCCAAATAAATTGAAAATACATGGAAAATAATTCAGTGGATAAAAAGGGCCAAACTAGTAACATAGTGGTGAAGGAAAACCCCATGCCAGAGATTCCAATTCCTGTAGAGGTCGATATTAAGGGGCCATTCCTAGGAAAGGTCCCCTTTATTAGGTATTCAGACTTCAAAATTATTAATGAGGCAAAATTCCTACATCTTGCAGTGGATAAATACATGCAAGTGAAGTTGATAGACACAGGGAAGGAAAAGGCGGAATAGAAACCCTGTGCATGGTAGCTCCATAAGTCAGGAATCATGGCCCCATTTTGGGAGGGGTTCGTCCATTAAGGATTGCATGCAATTCCTCCTTAGAGGCCTATAGGGATGGTGTCTTTGGTTGGACTAGAAATACAAGATCACAAACAAGGTAATCCACTAGATCTCTGACCTTCTATAAAAGGGCATGGATCTTGCGGAGGTCATAGAAAATGAATCTGCAAAGAAGGTATACATAATACTCCACACATGTAGAGGTATGCATGGGGTCATCATCTATGCAACATTAAATCAATGGGTACAATTTGAAACCCATATCCTGGCATGCAAACTCTTGTGGAAGTGTTGCAGGGATGAGTTCTTAATAGGGGTCTTCATTGCAATTGAGAAGTGTGTGACGTGCCAGCTCATGAAATCGACACAATATTTGAGGTAGGGGTTCATCTAGGACTTTTTGGATGCACACGATTGAGCAAGTGAGTTCCATTACAGTTGGTTGTATTCTTGGTGGCCATGGTGTTGTGGCAGCCTCTTCCAAATTACACATATGACCATCCCACACCAAAAGACTTCATGGCGGATTTTTTTTGGTTTTGCACTGCCATCCAACCTGGGAGTTGTAGAGCGATATTGATATCGCATTCCAGTTATGGTATATGAACATGTTGACGACTAGAGTAGATTCATTCAGGATTCCATAATGGATTGTGGACAAGTATAATGACACAGTGATGTTTGAGGTGGACTACCACAATGTCCTCGTCACACCGCATGCAAAACCAAAGTCTGATGTAGATATATTTATTTTTTTCATCACAGTCGAAGATGTTAAAGTAGCAATCATGCAGTGGCTGCAACACCTATAGCTATTTTCAGACTTAGAATTGGAGATTCTAAAGGAGCAAGGAATCCAAAAGAATAATCCTTAAGGTGTAGGCAGTAGCTCTGCCCCACACATTCAGTCAACCCACTTGACAGAAAATAACAAGCACACGTGTCTCTCCTCATAACAAGTCTAATACCCAATGAATAAGCAAAATAAGTTGCCTTCCCCACTACCGAAACTAAGACTCATATCAGGAAGAAGAAATCTAGGAAAAAATACCGCTAGCAAGAACTCTTGGAATGAAGCTTCCGGCTTCATTCAGGTGCACCATTTTTGTGGAGTTCAGAACTGAGGTTGAACAAGAAGAGGAGAAGCCACCAGACTAGAGAGAGGTGATAGACTAGGAGGTAGGAGAACATAGTACCCTACCTAGGAAGAAAGCGAAGGCTAACACTGTAAAAATCCGTGTAATTGTCGAGCAGATACAATCAAATATGGAGGTCATGTAGGTACTCCAAAAGGATAGTAAGGAGCATCTCCAGGATCTAAGAATGGTCTTGCACATTGCCTCAGGCATAGTGGTGGAGCAGACCTCAGAAACGAAAAGCACCAACTAAAAATAGGAGCTACATAAATAGGAACTGGAGGCCTTCCATTGGAATATATAAAAGCTAAACCCACTAACTATTACTTTCATTCAGCCATCGATGGCATTAGACACCTATCTTCTGGTTTATAATGAGCTTAGCTTGAATTTGGTCTTGACAGAGTACTTGCAGTATTTTTTTATATAGGTCTTTGCTAATACAGGAGATCGGCATGCACAAATAAACCATTCCTATTTTAGGATCAATCGGTGACATAGAGATATCATAAAGGAAAAAGACCAATTAGTAGCAGAAGTAGACATGGCATATGATGTGCTTCCTGTTGTAAGTTATTCAACTAAAAACCAACTGTTGTCTCTCTAGAATGTCACCCAAGTCAAAGGAATTATTGCTGTGATCCATTAGGAAGTGACTGAAGTCTAGGAATAGATCAAGTTGGATCCATCCTCGAACAAGATAGAACTGGAAAGGAATATTGAAGATGCAACACAAGTTATGGACCAAACCAAATGAGGAGTAGCAACCTTGGGAGGGGTCATCGAGTATAGTTTGAATATCTGGAACTACCTGTTAGTTTTTCATAAATTTTCAATCTGATCTAAGATCTTAACTGAGAGATAACATGTACAGCATATCAATCATTGACACAATAATGCAAGCACACAAGAGACACAGAGTTTTATCCGGGGAAAACCAAGAAGGTGAAAAACCCCGCAACTTCCTCAAAGATAGAAAGAGTAATGATACAACCAAATTACAAGAGATAATCTTCTCCTAGCAGGTGATCCTCCTCCTCACATGTGCGCCACTTTTCGAGTGATGGAAGAGTAAGTAATGAGATGATCAAATAGAGATCTCCCGATCTCTATTTATACATGTCATGTCCTGCCCAATAAACCAGTGGGGCCGACTTGTCTGACTTAGCCTAATAACCCATGGTTACATTAATCCGGGTCGACCCCACACTTGGTGTTCTAATAACCCATTTACCCACATGACTCATACAGGGCCGACCCCATCAAGGTGGTCTAATAACCCATCAAGTATAAGTTATGACACTTACAATATAAATGACGACACTTCCGTATAGAGGAATAATAACATCTCTATAGGAATACAAACACTTACGTATAGAGGAATAATAACATATCTATAGGAATACAATATACATGGGTAAAATACATTCCGAAGTTACATATACATCAACCCTCCCTCTTAACTAGGAACATATTTCTCAACATAGATTTGCTAGCACAAGTCCTCTTCTCTGGATCATCATCAGCAAATCATTGTCCTCGAATCATCGACATGGTCACTTCTATTGCTATCTCAATCAATCTCTGATCTAATTTTCATAGCAAGTTCTATAGAGCCAGTCCTTTTTCATACTAGATGTAGGCCCACCACCTACAGGTCTTCATCATCACTAGCCATACTGTGGAATCCTCAAGACTTATTACATGCGTTACAATGCCTCAAAAGAATATCCTAGGACCATTTATGTGCCGAAGCACGACCGGCAAGATCTCCTAGGTCCACTTACATGTGACTGTCACAAAACCTTAAAAGAGTGTCTTTCCAAGCAAGATCTCTAAAGAGCATCTAAGGCCTTTTTCATCTTGTCCAGATCTACAGGACTTATTACATGTGACCCCTACCACAATGCCTCAAAAGAGCATCCCAGGACTTATTACGGGCACACAGCCCAACCTATCAAATCTCCTAGGTCTACTTACATGTGGTCATGGCATTGCCTCGAAAGAGAATCCCAGGACTTATTACGGGCACACAGCCCAACCTATCGGATCTCCTAGGTCTACTTATATGCCATAGGACAATGCCTCGAAAGAGAATCCTAGGTTGTTACGAGCACACAGTTCTACCTATCGGATCTCCTAGGTCTACTTATATGTCCTCTCAGAGCATCCCAGGCTGTTATGAGCACATAGCTCTACCTGTCAGATTCCCTAGGTCTACTTATATGCTCATCTGCACAACCTGTCCACGGCCATAGAGTATCAACCTAATACTCACCATACATCATTCTGATGTACATCATCACATGATCAAACTGATCATCATCACTGCATCATCTTGATGCATGTCATCTGGAGAAACATCCTGGAGCTCACCATTCATGATCATCCTGATCATACAATGCATCCACCTAATGCATACCAGGTATCTACCTGATACATATAATCATACATCATCCACCTGATCATACAGTGTATCCATCTGACGTATATCAACATACATGATCTACCTGATCATACAAAGTATCCAACTGATACATATACAGATACATGGTCCAAGCATCCAACATGATGCATATACATATACATGATCCAACTGATCATAACAAGCATCCAACATGATGCATATACAAATATATCAAGCATCCAACATGATGCATATACATATACATGATCCAACTGATCATAGCAAGCATCCAACATGATGCATATACAAATACATCAAGCATCCAACATGATGCATATACAGATACACCAAGCATCCAACATTATGCATATACAAAGTAGTAACTGGAGCATCATCCTGATGCTCATCATCCAGTGCTTACATCCATAGCCATGTGAAGGATCCTCCTCTAACCATGCTTGGAATGGCTCCGACAAATGTGTCCATCACTTCTTCCTCAAAGTGTCATCAATCTGAAGAACACCAAGCCTCTCCCTGAAGTATTCAAACTTCACTCTGGCTAGTGGTTTCGTCAGCACATCAGCAACCTGCTCATCTGTCGCAATATACAGGAGCTTCACTGCTCCTCTCTGCACCATATCCCCGATATAGTGATATTTGATCTCAATGTGTTTCGACCTATCGTGGAACACCAAGTTCTCAGACAGCTTCACACAACTCTGGTTATCATAGAAGATACCAGTGGGAGATCAAATAACTCAGACAGTAGCTTCCAGAGCCATATTTCCTCACAACTAGCTGAACAAGTTGCAACATACTCTGCTTCAGCTGTATGCAGTGCTACGCAGGACTGCTTCCTGCTAAACCAAGAGATCACACCTGATCCCATAATGAAGCAGCACCCAGAAGTACTCTTCCTATCTGCAGCACTACTGGCCCAGTCCGAATCAACATAGCCCTATAGGTTAAACTTTTGATTCGCATCATACTTGAACCGATAATCAATTGTACCCTTCAGGTACCTCAGAATATGCTTTACAGCAACCAGGTGAACACCTCTAGGATCCATCAGGAATAGGCTCAATGTGTTCACTGCAAAGCAAATATCTGGTCTAGTGTTCATCAGGTACCTCAAGGACCCAATCATCTGACGATACATAGTGACATCAACCGAATTAGATGAAGCATCACATAGAAGCTTCAGGTTCGATGCCATAGGTGTGGCCATGGCCTTGCAGTCCATCATCCCAAACCTCTTCAGGATTTCTACTGCATACTTCCCTTGTCCAAGGAAGATTCCATCTACACTCTGCCACACCCCCATGCCTAGAAAATAATGCATCATCCCCAAGTCCTTCATCTTCAAAATCGCCAGCAAGCTTCCTCTTGGTATCAACAATCAATCCATCCTCACCTATTCAAACAGGTCATCCATATACAAAAGTAGTATCATAGGATTGCCTTCCTCAACCTTGTAGTAAAGGTTGGAATCTACTTTACTCTTAGTAAATCCCAAACTGGATAGAAAGCTATCTATCCTACCATACCAAGTCCTAAGAGCTTGCTGCAATGCTTTCTTTAACCTACACACATACGACTCCCTATCATGTGCCTCAAAACCAAGTGGCTGCTCCACATACTCTTCCTCCTTGACTACACCATTCAAGAAAGATGTCTTGACATTCATCTGGTGTATCTTCCACTTCATCACTGTAGTCATAGAAAGTATTGATATGATGGAAGTGTATCTGGCTATAGGACCAAAAGTCTCTTCATAGTCTATCCCCTCTTTATGGGAGAAGCCACAAGCTACAAATCTCGCTTTGTATTTCTCTATGCTACCATCTGCAACATGCTTGATCTTGTAGATCCATTTTTAAGTCACAACAGACTTCCCTTCAGGTCTTGGGACTGCATCCCAAACATCATTCTTCATGATCGTCTGGTACTCCTCGATCATGGCGTTCTTCCAGAATCCTGGGGATTTCAATATCTTCAATATATAACTTTGTTGTTGAACAAATGTTGTAGTCCTTCTTTTGTAGGTGATGGTATACGATCTTTCCTACAAAACAAGTTAACTTGCATGATTAGAAAACATCTCATAGTTTTCAGAACAAAATCTTACACATAAATAAATATGTCATGCAGTCATGCAATTATCTTATCCAATGCTTCAATACAACATTTATCCATATCCCATAACTTTCTATATACCTTCCAATCTCTACCAGAACATTGTTAAGAGTGTGCACAACTCCCAACATGTTAGCAAAGAGGTTTCATTCTAGATAAGTAGCAATGGAATGTTGTACAGTTCCATAGGCCACTTACCCATTACATGCATATTAGTATTATACCGTTCATTAATGTATTTATTCTAATATGCATAAGACACAACCCAAGTCTGGGAACATAAGTATATACATTATTGAACAGTATTTATTTAAACAATCAAATATACAAGAAATGACGATTCAAATACTTATCTTTGTTTGGTTTTAGGGTGGACTCCCTCTCAGTCTTTGCTTCCTTTCTGCAACTCCATTCTGATGTGGATTGTGAGAAGTGGTCAAATCCCTCTGAATGTCTGCATCCTTGCAGAAACTATTGGAGTGTGCTCCATCTTGATATTTGCTTCCTGTATTACCTGTCCTTGAACTTATATCCATCCTTGATCACTATGCGTGCTTACTAGTATCATCATTATGTTACCCTCGAGATCTCATGAATTCATTAGTATAATCAAAACACAATAATCTTTAACATGTATAGTCATGATCATTTCAAACACAGATAATAAACCTTAGTATTCAAGGTTTTAGGGAATACTTCTTTTACTCATGCATATTCCTATTTTACCAAAGGACTTTTATGGTTAGTCATATCATCAATCAAAGTAAGAAGCATAATATGCCTCAACCCATGATTACTAACTTCAATGAATAATCATTATCAATCATGCCATGTATACTTATATACGATATCTTAACACAAGGTAGGATTCTAACTTGATATAGGAAAAACATACCTGGATTACAATGCTAGCTAGTTATGTCTAACATACCCGCATAATGTCTTCTTGTTCTCTTCAATGACTTGTGCTAGTAACCTGCATATCTCATAGGTTAACCATTATAGAACCAAGTTATACATACCTCATAAGTAGATCTTCTATGTGATCCATGAAAATGGATGAATCCTTTTCTTCATGTCACCATGGTCATATGTTCTTGAACTAGAACATGATTTGTCTTTCTTGATGTACCTTTCATGTTAGTGGACAACATCAACCTCATACAACACCACAATGCATTAGTCACAACATAAGTGTCAAAACCCTAATCAATGAATATCTTCTATCATGCATTCATATTTTATTAAGGTGATACAACAAGTCTAAAGTTAATCAAGATTGTACTAACCTTAATGAAGACAAACATACCATAAACTTAATCATGAACAGATTTCAAAACATACCTGGATAAGTCATACTTGTCGAGATTGCTTGTAATCTTCTTATGTAAGGCCTTAGCCTCAACTCCCTCTGAAACAGGAACATCTTCACTTATGCAGGTGACTAATCCATTCTCTTCTAGGATTAACCCAATCCACTTTGATTTGCAGAAACTGGATCTGGAGTTGTATTAGGGTTTGTCAGAGAAACCCTAAAAATTAAAACTTTGAATTTCAAACTTTGGAAAGGATAGAAAGATGCGCCTTTCTGAGTTGGTCAAGCTGGCATACTCAGAATTTGAAAACTGCAAAGTTTCACCCCTCAAAATTGCCTTTTAGATTTTTGGATTCACTAGGGAGGACCCTGAATTATGGTTTGAGTTTCCCGGAGCTTCACCCAACCAAATAGTTTGATCCAAAGCTCTAAACTTTGATTTTTCCAAGGATCTTGCAGCTATGGTCATAGATTTCACTTTTCCGATCAAAGTCACGAACTAGGGTTTGATCAAGCCCGGCCTTCTACCCAACCAAAAAAATTTGATCTTGGTCTCTAAATTTCGATTTTGATGAGTAGCATTCAGCCGTGGTCTCCAATTACAAAAATACCAACTTTCTCCGAAACCCTAATTCCCAGTGCCATGAATGAAGGTGCTCAAAATCCAATTTTGTTTTGACAGAAATATGCACCTGATTGTTTCTGGTGTAACTCTGAAATTACGAATCCACAGGGTCTGAAATTTTGACCTATGGTAGCCTGACCTGTCATCTTTCCAACCCCATAGGTCTGACCTCAATTGGATTCTCTGAGATAGATTTATTCCAAGTGTCGCAACATGCCCTGTTTATGGTATAAAACATGAGAGCGAACTTGTACAATGTGCCACGTGTCACAGGTTCAACTTCTGCCTCTGAAAACCTTACCTGAGAAACTAAAGTTAGTGCCCTACCTATCACTTTTTATGAAATTTCATTTGGAGCTTCCTATCCCAAGTTGTGACTTTTTTTCCTAGGTCACCTATTTATGACTAAGTTCTGGAAGAGGCAGAAACCCTAGATTGTACAGATCATAAAACACAAAGTACAACGAATTAGAAGTTTTGCTTTGGAAAAAAGGTACATGGGGATCTTATATTGAACCTGTAAGCATTTCAAATCTTGAAACCTTTCTAAAATGGATTTATAGTGAAATTTCTACGATGACTGGTGTTTTCTATATCAAGCCCTAGCTTCGCAAGTGCAACAAGTGTCATAAATGCCATACCATGCCTTCTTTTAGGCTAGCTTTGATACCATGTTATTTTTTTAGAAATTTTCAATCTGATCTAAGATCTTAACTGAGAGAATAACATGTACAGCATATCAATCATGGACACAATAATGCAAGCACACAAGAGACACAGAGTTTCACTGGGTAAAACCAAGAAGGTGAAAAACCCCGCAACTTCCTCAGAGATAGAAAGAGTAATGATACAACCAAATTACAAGAGATAGTCTTCTCCTATCAGCTGATCCTCCTCCTCACATGTGCGCCACTTTCTGAGTGATGGAAGAGTAAGTAATGAGATGATCAAATAGAGATAGCCTGATCTCTATTTATACATGTCCTGTCCTGCCCGATAAACTAGTGGAGCCGACTTGTATAACTCAGCCTAATAAACCATGGTTACATTAGTCCGAGCCGAACCCACACTTGGTGGTCTAATAACCCATTTACCCACATGACTCATATAGGGCCGACTCCATCAAGGTGGTCTAATAACCCATCAAGTATAAGTTACGACACTTACAATATAAATGACGACACTTACGTATAGAGGAATAATAACATCTTTATAGGAATACAAACACCTCCATATAAAGGAATAATAACATCTCTATAGGAATACAATATACATGAGTAAAATACATTCCGAAGTTACATATACATCAACACCACCTATAGGATGTGCCAAAGTTATAACAGGTGGACAAGCAAAGAAGATACTATGAGGAACAATTCAGTGCAAAGAAGCAGAGACTGCTACAACTACCTCTTTCTACGAATAGAGAAGCAATAACAGAGATTTCTACCCTGACCAAGCAGATCACAACAAGTAGAGCCAAGATGTAGATGATAAAAAATATTATTTCCAAGGTACAATAATAGGTGCATAAACATTTTGATAGCCTATCAGAACTTCACACCAAGGAAATTGAGTTTCTTCCCCTTGTAGGGAAATTTAAACCAAAAGCAGGGAAGAGTAAGAAGGAAGGTGCAGACTCATTTACCACTTAGCTCACTAACATCACTAGTGAGTTGGATCTCATACTAACCAGCTTTCAGGAGTTTGTAAGCCACATGCTATGCACCTTCCCTCGATGGAAGCCTTAGAGCCCTAAGTAGCATGGTCCAGGATGAGCCACATATTAGTGTTGGGGGACCGTTGGTTCCTATGTTTTGGATTAGTAATTGGGAACTGAGCTAGGCAATTAGAAGAAACTATGTGCCAAGTGAATATAGGTAGAGGTGCATGAAGATTTCAATTAGAGACTGCACATCATCAACAGTTCTGCATTTTTAGAACCCAAGCCTATAAAAAGGCATTTTGGTAAAGGGGTGCATTGTTGTTGGTCTACGGAATTTTGTTAGAATGTTGGGTTGGAATGTATGGATGTTGTGGTATTTCTCTAGATGTTTATTTTTATGATGTATTTTAGCGTTGTATATGGAATGATACTTGTATCATGGTATAGGAAATAACTATTAAGTTCTTGAGAAAGATATGTAGCTATGAAATGTATCTCGGTTATGAATCTAAATATAATATACTATGTTATCTCATAATTGCCTTGTGTAGTTTCCTAATGCTTATATGTCTGATGAATGTTGAGTAGTTTGAAAGATGAATGTTAACTTGTTAATGGTTCAATTGCATAGTAAAATAAAGTATTAAATACAATGCTAAGGAAAAAGAGCCCATCCTAACCTGCACATCCTTGATTCATTCCTTTGTGTAATTAATGCATGCATATTTGGTGAGACCTTATCCTGTTTGTAGGGTATTGAAAATTCCGACACCTATAGGGTGTTTTTGTTGTTGATGTAATTTGAACCTAATTTCTAACAAACCACCACCCAAAAATTAGGGTTGTGTACCCATATATCTTGTCATATTTCAAGGACTTGCTAGAAGCATCCCTAATGGATTTTCTAGCATGATTGTACTCTTTATCATACCAAGGGTTGGACATTCTATTTTCATTTCTACATGACACCAAGAAAGAGAACTTGTTAATGGAATTAGATATGGATTGTGGTAAAATTATGATAGAGGTATTCAATATTGTTCTTATTTTATAGTATATTTAATCCATTATTTAAATCCCTTAAAATATATTAGCTTTATTTTTTCCAAATATCAAGTGATTTTAATTATTATAATTCTCTCTTATGGGCGTTTTTCAAATTTTATAGTTGGGGCCAATGGTTATGATTAGAGTTGGGATCATCAACATTTAAGATGTCAAAAGATATTGTTTGGTTGTATATGGGATATCATATATCACATAATCTATGGCACTACTACCAATCCCATGGACACAATTCATTTGGTTTAATTTTGACCACTTCATAAGACCATTGCAAATTATTATATCTGCATAACTACAAAGCTTGATTGGGCTTGTACTGAACACATTCTTAACCAAGTCTTCATAGTTTATTGTGTATATTCTAGATAACACAAGCTCCTCATATATCCATAGAGGGTTAGGGTTTAATTCTTTACTTAAAATAATAGCTTGGTTATTTGATGTTCTATCATTAAAGTCTCTTAGCAAGAATATATTTCCTTCATTTCCTAGATTCCAGATAAAATGTTCCAAGACATTGTAAGGACATTTGTCTATATAGACTATGCTTCTTATAATATGTACAATTAATAGGTTCAAAATAATATATTTCAATATAAATATTCTTAGCATTAATATATTAAATATCCATCCAAAGGTATTGATTGAAAGGATATTTCTTGTGAATTCCTAATATGAGGGAAAATGTTCTTATTTATATAACAAGCTATGTATCAATTTCCTTTACCATAGGAATTCTTATTCTATATCAACCACAAAACAAATCCTTCTATATTAGGGACCTTAGATTATTTATGCTCTCAAGTTTCAATAAGAAATATAATATGAATTTAACTTGGGATCCAACTTAACATGGGACCTTCTCTCGATGGAAAGGAAAGAAAAATCTAAGAGAGGACCTCGAGTGTCCCAAATTCCTAATTTTTGTTATCTTTTTGGTCTCTATCCATTAAATAATATCTTTTATATTCTTTATTCTTTCCCATTTCCCTTCCTTTCTATATTCTTTTACCTTTTCAACTTCCTTTCTGAATTCAGTTTGATCTTCTAAAATAAGATATTTCTTTAGAAATATTTGAAGCTTTTTTAGACTTGTATTTTTACTATGTATATCATACTTATGGTTGTTAGATCTTATCTTAACATAAATTAACCTATCTTTGTGCTCAATTATTTTTGCTAGCCTCTTCAGTTTTTTGAGACAAGTTGTTATTTTCTTGTATTTTTTCCTTGACGATAGAATGGCCTTTTCATTCTCCTCTTTCAAACCAAAAATTATGACATTCAAGGATATTTTTCTACAATCATGGTCTAAATATATAAGCTTATTCATTTCCTTTTTGAAGGGTTTGATATGCAATCTACCTCCAAATTATTTAGGGTTGTTGCTTATTTTTTCTTCTAGCTCTTTAATATTGTTCTTATATTATTATTTCCTAGTTTACCAACCTCTGTTGGGTTTGTTGTTTCTGTTCTTTTCATTACTTTTCTATTTCTCGTAATCTCATCTCTAGTTTCTCCAAATTATTCTCCAACTTAATTATCTTAGTGTCTATATGTTTCTGAATCTTGTCTTCAAATAATGCAAACTTATTATAAATCCTTTCCCCTAACTCTTTTGAAGTTTAGATTCTCTTTCTTTTACTATGTTTATCAAGATTCTATATATTCATAAAGACTATCTAGGCTTACCTTGCTAAATCTCCCCTTTGGGGACATTTTTTTTAATGCAGTGATTTTTTGATATTGGACTAATTAAATAAAAAGGTAGTAAGTTGTTACAAAGACTGGGAAAAAGAGCTCAATGGGGAGAGAAATCCTGTGCCCCTCATTAGGTAAAGATCATCGATTAGGGTTTAGAAGGTATGTCATGGAAATTCCCAATGATAATACCTTTTGAAACATTCTCAATGAAAATGCCCTGTAAAAATGGCTTAGTGAAAATGCCCAATGAAAACAACTTTGCAATAAATAAATAAATAAAATGATAAAGAAAATAAAGAAAAAATTACAACTTGTGCACCTGATTAGGTCAATCTTATGGATTAGGGTTTTAAAGGTATGCCATGAAAATGCCCAAATATTGAGACTGCATGGTAAAAATTCCTTGTGAAAAATTCTTTGAAAATGCTCAATGAAAGTTCCTCTGTGAAAATCCCTTTGAAAATGCTTTAATGAAATTTTTTGGTGAAAATTCCCTATGAAAATGCCTCAATGAAAATGTCTCGTGAAAATGGTATGTAAAAATTCCTCAATGAAAATGTCTCGTGAAAATGCCATATGAAAATGACTTAATGAAAATTCCTTGTGAAAGTACTTCAATGAAATTGATTTAGTGAAAATGTCCAATGAAAACGACTTTGTGAGAATCTTCTATGAAAACGTCAGTGAAATCAACTTTGAAATACATAAAATGATAAACGAGTAAAGAGGAAATAAATTATAACCAAGAAAGGAACATAGGCACGTGATTAAATCAACTTCACAGATTAAGGTTTGGGTATGCCATAAAAAAACCCAATCTTGAAAATACTTGATGAACCTAAGTGAAAATTCCCCCTTAGTGAAAAATGAGTTAATGAATTATATAGTTTTTGATGTCGTTCAACTTTTATATAATCTTTGTTTATAAATATTTTGTATATTTAGAATTATTGAGATATTGAATATTTCTAATTAATAATTTTAAATAAAATTTATAATTTATAATTCAACATAATTGAGTTCGGGAAATCTAGATTTTGTATATGAAAAAGAATGTCATGATAAAAAAGTTATTTTTTAAAAAAATGATTCATTCAAATTCTATGAGAAAAAAACCTTTTAATTTAAAAACAATCTAAATTTTTAGAAAATTATATATTTTTACAAAAATATTAATAAACATTTTATAATTAGCATTTTAAAAGTTAGTAAAATTAGCCAAATTTATATATCTTAAAAAATATAAACTTTTTAAATTCTCACAAAATATAAAAAATATAATTTTTATTTTAATAAATTTAAATACTAACGCGTAGTCTAAAAGTTCTACGATTTCAAACAATTTTCTTTTTCTTTTTCTTGTCACATCCCCCATTCCCTCAATGCCATTTAGATTTATGGGGGAAAAACCTTGAAGAACCTGCTAACAATTTTTTTTTCCAAAGAATCCAAACAATGCATTTTAACGTAGCCACAATGGTCTGAGTCCGCAATCCATAGGCAACAATCCGCAAGCCGCAAGTCAGAACTCGGAATTTGGGTCTCCAAAATACACATCATCGACAGAACACCTCTCCAACTTCCGAAGTCCACAATCCACGATGCGGGACTTGGAAATTTGGAAGACCGATTTCACGACGTCGACGAAACTCCTCTCCAACTTCCGCAGTTCCGCAATACACAATGCGGGATTCAAAAATTTAAGGAACCAATTTGATGGCTTTGAAGAAACATGTCTTCAACTTCCTCACTCTGCAATCTGGCTTTGCCCGCGAGTCAAAAAGTTGGAACGTCGAATATCCAATCCTTGAATATTTTCCCTTCTGACTTCTGCACTTCGCAGTCTGCGATGTGGGAGTTGGAACACCAATTCTCTAACTTGAAATATTTCCACTGCCGAGTTCTACACTCTACAGTCCACGATGTGGGTGTCGGAGAGGCGGAACACTAAAAATCCATCCTCGAATATTTATGCTTCCGTCTTCTGCACTCCGCACTGAGGGTTCTGAAGGTCAGAAGTAAGCAAAATACCCCTGATACAGCTAACTTCTTAGGCTGATATCTTCTTCATCCTAGGTCCATTCTGGGAAAATATGGTACCATTGGAAATATCTCGGCAAGCCCTATGCAACTGCATGATCCTATTCCACATCCAATGACTCCGATCCTATCCTTCTTCCAACCCAAAATTTGGTCCCAAAATTCATCCATGCCCCTTACCTACTCTGTAAAGAACTCTGATCCACTCAGACATGGCCCTTCCCTTCATCTAATCCATAAGGGCAAGCATGAACACCACAGTGGGGTGTCTATTTCCTCCCCAAAGCCTTAACTGAACCTTTTGCACCTTCAGGGCCTCAACCAAACTTATACCTATTCATCAATGAACAAATATACATAGAAGTAAAACACATATATATATTTGTCTATTCAAATAAACATAGTCGAATTAAACCACATTGACACACTCAGAATACATCTACCAGATTTCATCATAGGCATAATAACAACATAAATACAAGTATACAGTTCCATCAATCAGCTGGATCAATCCATGCATTGTGACATAAAAAACAAGCATTCATGTATATAGAATGGCATAATCAGAGGAAACAGGAAACACTTATCTTTAATTGAAACCACCAAGCAACTCGCTATGGACTGCAATGTTCCAACCCAACCATTGCTCTCTTCCCAACCTGTAGTATTTCAACACTCAAAGACCACCCCCGAGATGGGGCTATGTATCCACTAAGGAGGAACTACCCAGGTTTACCCATAGTCATGCTAAGCCAACACACAGTTTGGTTTATCAAGCATGCGAAGAGGCAAAGGAGGAGGGAAATAAGCCACTGAGCTCAACCACAGAGCTACATACTTCCCCAACTCAATCAAACAACCTTCACCTTTTTTATCAAGTAGTTCCACCCTTTTCTCTCTCTTCCACACTGTCATCCACACCTGGATATCCTTAGGGTTATGGTAGAAAGGATATTTCCCTACACTAGAGTTTCAGGCTATTAGATCCGGGATTCTGTATGGATTGTTGGACGTCTCACACTCATGAATCCCTCCCCTCCAGTTCAACTCTATGGATTCCCCAACGGTTTTTCTTTGTCACACAAATTTATGAGCGATCTAGGATTTGCAAATTGTGGCTCTCTCCCAAATCGATATTTCTCCTTCTCCCCCTGCATCTTTATCCTAATTGAAGCTAAAATGAATCACCATGGCATTGGGATGAGCAAAAACATCCTTCCATCAAGTGGAGTGACTTCTGGGAAAATTCAAAAAGATCCCATACCCTACCTTACGAAATTCAGGGCTTCCCATACTCCATCAACCTCATGAATCAGAGTTCTGAAGTACTTCCTTACAAAAAAAATAAATAGCATCTAGGACAGGTCAAAGGGGTTCTAAATATGGCATATGGCAGCTTAGGGTTCAATCCCACACCCCCTCACCTCTCCCTAGTGGATACATGGTCCCCCTCATTTAGTTGCATCCATAGGAAACCCCTTGGTATTTTATTACATTATATTTACATCATTTTACAATTTCCATGGATTAATAGCACATGGATCACACAATTTCAAATACTTGCCTCTCAAAGCTGATCATTCACTAGAGGGGACTTGTCCTTGAGCTCCACACTAGGAATTATACATCACATACATACAATGTTCACATAAAATCCAATATATCCCAGGGGTCAAAATGGGGATATTACATTTCCATTCCCCTTATAATAACACCGTCCTCGGTGTTCCAATACTTAGGAATACATACACAATTTACACATGTCAAAAATTCACAAAATGTGGCAAGTCTGTCCTGGATATCATCTTTTACTTTGAGCTTCCAGGACCAAGTCCTTTGGTTTCTACAAGTTGCTTCTGCTGGCTTTGACCTTCCAGCTCTACAAAAATCCCTTCTTTTTCTTTACCTTTCAGTTGATCCACAATTTTGGAAACTTCATGGCTACAATTCTTCTTGTTGTCCTTTGTTGGGAAGTTGCAGAGGCAATGATTTCCTCCACATTCCCAACATTTTAGTGGCTTCTTTTTCCTTACCTGCTCAATTTCCCTTTATTCTTCCAACCTTATGCATTTCTTAATGGGATAATTGGGTGACTACTTCTTCATTGACACATTGTCCTTTCCACTGCTAATAGCTTCCAAAATTCCTTTTGCCTCTTTTTGCAGACAAATAGAGTCCTGCAAAGCCTAGTGGTTCAACTCATTCTGTTGCTTTTGTAGCTTGAGAATTTCCCCAATATTTTCTTGGGTCTTGGAAATTTTTTGAAGAATATTTTCAGCCAATTCCAATAGCTTTTGGTCTGCTTCCATGATCAATGTTCACAACTATCCACACTTTGCTTACAAGCAACACTTGTCTTGTAATAACTGCAACCAATTGATTAACTTTTCACCTGTGAAATTTATCATTGCAATTCTTGTTAGGCCAAGCATAACATAATCATTAAGATCAGTCATTTACTTTCCCAATTGACATGGAAAGTTCATGCTTTATCCATGAGACTTCCACACATTTCATGCTTTTCCAACATACAAATGAACTCATTCATGTTCATACTTCCACAGGGAATTAACCAATTCAACATTCACCATTTATTTCAAGCAAAATAAACACAATCAACTTTCATCCATGACATGCATTCAACAATTATATGTTTTTAAAATGAATCAATCAAAAGGAAAGAGAAGAGTAAGAGTTCCCCCCCTCTTAATCTTGTTCCAATCTGGAGCACCAACACAAGTGTGGTTCCATTACCCTTGGTCTCTTTCACTTCAAATGTGAATGCGTGACTCGCCCTTTTCTTGTTTTGGTGATGACACTTGGTGTTTAAGTTCTGTCTAAGGCTTCTCATCTAGGGAACCCTTCCCCATTGTTTCCTATAGAACCTTTGGCCGCTAGGACTCACATAAGTCCACTAGCACCATTTCCATTGATACTCATACTGAGCTCTCTAGTATAGTCACATGTTCGCATGCATCCTTAGGATTCCTTGAAGGTTCTTGCTTACAGCAATACCTACACTCAAAACATTGAGTCAATTCACATGTCAAGTTCATTTTCATAGGGTTTATCTCTAACAAGCATTTAAAAATCATAAAGGAATCATATACACATGTATATTCACATTAAATAAGAAAGAAGATGCAAGGTAAACAAAATACTTATATGTATTGGACGTCTTCACTTTATTCCACGGGTTCCTTCTTTGCTTTACAAGCCTTGGATCGCCCATGGATACAATAACAAATGTTTGTCCAACACGAAGGCTGCTCCACAACATTCAATTCCCAACCAGTGCACCAATTGGATTTACCAAGCATTTATGGTGCTAAACCAGTCCCATACCTGGTTTTCCCTCTCCATTTACAGGCCAACACTTTCATTTGGGTTAATAGCCCAATGGAAGGACATTGCACCATAACATTCAATGCTCAACCAGTGAACTAAATGGATTTACCAAGCATTTATGGTGCCAAACGAGTCCCATACCTAGTTTTCCCTCTCCAATGCCAAGCTACCACTTCCGTCTGGGTTAACATGCCAATGGAAGGAAACTGCACCATAACTATTCCCAAGCCAACGATCTGCTATGGATCCATGGGAATATCCATGCACTCCCACCTGCCTCGGCATCCATCTCACTTTTATTCTTAGCATGCATCCCCAATTTCATGTGTAATACTTGAAAACACAAGATGGGTAGATAAGCTCGTCAGTATTGCTGATATAAAATTTTAACATACTTCATACAAGTTCACTCTCTAATATTGAAACACCAGGAATGCATCCATTCCTTTAGAGCGTAGTCAATGTTGAAAACCATAACACAAAACAACACCTGAAAGGTGTGCACCCTTTTCCGATGTGAGTCATGTAGGCTCTAATCACACTTAAGCAGTCTGAAATAAAACATGCACACTCAAGTAGTCTGAAATAAAAGCACACAATCACACTCAAGCAGTCTGAAATAAAACATGCTCTGGACATTAATTCTAATAATTAGACATGCATATTTTTAACAAGGGTCACAAAATAATTATTTGTTTTGCAAATGTAATTTCTCTTCCTTCAATGTGTCCTCCTGACACACTTCTCAAATAGTCAAACAATTAGCAATATTAATAATCAAGCTCAAATCTCAATTTACAATTATGTTTACTACATAATTTTGGTTTATTCAATCTTGAGGCCATCCTCATATTGTTTGGCTCTTGTACGTGATATCACTCTGTCCATTATGGTTTAGGATTTCTCCCATAGCATAGACATCTACCTGCAACATGTCCTCTTGACACAATTCTAGAGAGCCAAACAACCATTAGTAATTTTTAACAAATTCTTGAATTCACAAATCTGGTTTCCTACAAAATTAGATTTGTAAACATGAGATCATTCCCATAAACTTAAATTAGAAATTTTCAAATCTGTTTCATGCAAAAATAAGATTTCACCACAATGAGATCATCATCACAATATTTTTCTTTCACACAGTAGATCCCATCTTTATTATGGACTTACATGCATTGTCATGTCCATGACAATTCTACCTTCAATGCGAATTCTTCAATCAGCAAAACAAGTTGTGAATACCCACACATTTATTATTTTTAGTGCAACATTTACAACAACCATTGAAGCGATCGCAAAATTATAATACTCAATAGATCAAACACTATCAGCTGTTATTATTTCAAATGCAATGATATACATTTTCTTTATATGCATTTTATTCACAATCGGATTCCAAGATACAGTGACATCACATATACATGAAGTCAAATAAAACTTTCATCATTCATGATTACACAACCTTATCCACTCCTGTAACTCTATCCCCATAGAATCTCATGAAACGATCTTAGAATTTTCAATAATTCTACCATTTCATCTATTATCTAATTTCAATTAAATGTATACCATAACCATGCATCCACACAATTGTTATACCTCAAAGTTACACTTCGAGCTCTAGTGTCACATCTTTGTACCATGTGACCTAGCAACATTTCTCCCTAATGTATGTTACATGTTGTTGGTACCCTCCTTGGTCTCATATAGACACCTTGGAGACAAATCCACTTCTTGTTGACCAAGAAACAAACTAATAGGCCAAGTGTCATCTTTTAGACCCCAGATTGACCTTGTTTGCCTTGATTTTCGTGCCTTGCACATCTCCCAAGACATGAAAATCCTATATTTTTGCGCTCTGCATAACCCATGACCTGCGAAAATGATCAAATTTTCATTCTATGCTCAATATCTGGGGCACGAAAAATATCAATTCAGCCTTTGGCCTTGGATCTTGGATCTGTACCTTCCGAGACATTCCCTTGGGATTGACACCCTTGATTCGATCTCAACCTCCTCTCTCTATTTATCTTGGTTGATCCACTAAACCCTCACTAGATCCACCTTCCTCTCCTTATGGTTAACTTCTCAAGTTCTATAAAAGAGAGGACATCCATGAGCCATATGGGAAACTACTTTGGGTATCCAACCTATGATATTAAGAGATTTGCAGAGATAGCTAGAGGGAGTAAGCATTGGCGTTGGAGCTGATTTGGACATCAAACAACTCTATGTAAGTGTCGTCAAGTGTCTTATTAATGATAACGTGTCTTGGTTCCCATTTCGTGTGCATTATGTTTGAATCATTGGCATGAAGTATATCCAATAATATTTGAATCTAAATTTTATTTCAAGGTATTTTGGAGATTGTGTGTTTGTTTCTTGTTTGATCTTGACAGGTTCAACTTGGGAGCTTTGGGATCAAAGTTGGAAGCAGGACAAACATTCGGTTTGAAGGTTAGTTACATCCTTCTATCACTACCAAATACATTTAATCTTGTTGTATGAGCTTAGTTCAGGATTCAAGGTTGCATTTGTTACCTAATTTTCTTAGATTAGAGCTAGCACTATCCTAGTCTAACCTAAGAGAACCTCTTCTTATCCGTAGGAAGAGGTTCTATAACAAAAACTAGCAACTCCACTGGTTTGAATCCATTTTCTTTGATTGTGAAGTTTGCTTTTACTTTCACTCAAATTGATTGTGAAATTGGGTCTTTTTACCCTCATTCACATCCCTCTTCTCTACATTAGATTTCTGTCATTCAGTTTAACCTTAGCATCTAGTCCCCTGGGTTGGAAAACCCTAGAAAAGTCCAATATTTTTCTTAAAAGCTCGCCCTTACTTTCCCTCTGTGTATTTTCGTGCCATGCAATCTCTTACCAGAGCGAAAATCATCAAATTTCTGCTCCCTATACACTCTGTAGAACACGAAAATCTAGTATTTTCGCACCTGGGATGCATTCTGAGCCGCGAAAATTCCCTGAGAAAGTCATTTTTTGTTTTTTTTTCCGTTGATTTCACTTCATTTTTGGTGCTCTGCTCCATACTACTTTACTAACATTTATCAGACCTCTATGACCTGTGGTTGCGGTATCTTGCTTGCATTTTAGTTTCTTTTGAATCTTTCCTTGATATTCAAGATCCTTTGGTAGACACCTTGAACAACTTGAGACCTAGTTCACTGTTTCAGTAGAACCTACATACTCATCATTTTTTGTATCTTGTCTGCACATTCATCTTGATATCGCTTAGCAAACTTTCAAGTGTTTTTGGTTTGTTTCATTCACTATTTGAGATCAGATTTTATGAGTCTTGTGACATCATAACTAGCTTGTTTGCCTCCTTACCATAGTTTGCAAAAAGATTGGTCATTTTTGAATAGTCAATGTCCTATAAGATTATGTACTTGAAATCCTTGATTACATTATTGAGAGAGTATATTGTTTTGAAATAACATCTTTCTATCTATTTCATAAAAAATGATATTGAAAAACCCTTTTGAAACACTCTTTCCCTTCTTGTTGAAAATATCAAAGTCATATTTTGTATTTGGGAAGCATATCTTCATTGTTATTTGTCACATATCTATACTCATTAGAAGTAGAATCAGTAATAGATCATATCCATAATGAAAGAAGTAACATTAGTTTGGCATATTTAAAGAAAAATTTTGAGTGGTTTTTTCATCTTGTTGAAAAAGTTCCTGCTTGCACTGATTGAAGAACTCTCTCCTTACCTTAGCTAGTATTCATTGAAAGGAAAGGCTTATTTGATTTACACTCATTTTCATGGTTTGAGTCAGTCATCACACCACCAAGTTTCACTTCCGCTACCCGATTGAGTAATACAACAACCATTAAAATTTATCTCCCTAACTCAACACACTTTAACCTTGCTTGAGGATAAAAAGAACTTGGTAGTTAGGTAGAACACCGGGGATAGGAATCTAAATAATTCCTCATTTTCATGTTCATCCGATACATAGTTGATTTCCTCTAGGGTACTAAAATCCTCTTGTACTTATTTACACGGTCATCAACCAGTATGTGGGGAGGGCCTCCTGTTTCATGAGGGTAAGCCACGAGGACAGGTTCCGGATGGGATTTGTGGAATACCACACTCCACTTAGTGCTAAATTTTCAGAATTTACTTCAATCTAATCTAGGATCTTAACTGAGAGAACAACATGTACAACAAATCTACAGCATATCAATCATGGACACAATAATGCAAGCACACAAGAGACATAGAGTTTACTTGGGGAAAATCATAAAGGTGAAAAACCCCAATAACTTCCTCATAGATAGATAGAGCAATGATACAACCAGAATACAAGAGATAGTCTTCTCCTAGCATCAAAGCCTCCTCCTCCACAAGTGCGCCACTCTCCCAAGTGTGAGTGAGAGAATATAATGTATAAAATGAGAGAGACACACTCTCTATTTATACACTAACTTGACTTGACCTTTACTCAACTAGGTCGACCTCAACTTAACCACTTAACATAATGCTGATTGGGCCGACCCCCACTAGGGCAGTCTAATAACCCTTTGACCCACATGGATGACCCCCAATAAGGTGGTCTAATAACACTTTGACCCACATGACTTATACAGCGCCGACCCCAACAAGGTGGTCTAATAGCCCATCAAGCATAAGTTATGACACTTACAATATAAATGACGACACTTCCGTATAGAGGAATAATAACATCTCTATAGGAATACAATATACATATATGTGAAATACATTCCGAAGTTAATATACATCAACACTCCCTCTTAACTAGGAAGGTGTTTCTCGACACAGGTCTTCTAGCACAAGTCTTCTTCTCTGGATCATCGTCACTGGATAATCATCATCGAGTCATCATCATCGTCCCTACTGTTGCTATCTCAATCAATCTCTGAATCTACTCGTCATAGGAAGTTCTACAGACCCAGTCCTTTTTCATACTGGATGTAGGCCCACCACCTGCAGGTCTTCATCATCATTGGCCATATTGTGGAATCCTCATGACTTATTACGTGCATCACAAAACCTCGAAAGAGCATCCCAGGCTGTTACGAGCAC
Organism: Larix kaempferi; assembly: GCA_027924585.1. NCBI lineage: Eukaryota > Viridiplantae > Streptophyta > Pinopsida > Pinales > Pinaceae > Larix > Larix kaempferi. The sequence continues at coordinate 7,061,201 of BSBM01000963.1, read as the reverse complement.
ACAACTCTACCTATAGGATCTCCCAAGGCCATATTATATGTGACCTCACCACAAAACCTCGCAAGAGCATCCCAGGCTGTTACGAGCACACAACTCTACCTATAGGATCTCCCAGGGAAAGATTATATGTGGTCACCACAAAACCTCGCAAGAGCATCCCAGAATGTTACAAGCACACAACTCTACCTATAGGATCTCCGAGGGATAGATTATATGTGGTCATGGCAAAAACTCACAAGAGCATCCTAGGACTTATTACGGGCACACAACCCAACCTATCGAATCTCCCAGGGACATATTATATGCCATAGGACAAAACCTCGAAAGAGCATATGCCAGATATTCCAGGGCCAGATTATATGCCATAGGAAAAACCTCGAAAGACTATCTGCAGATCTCCCAAGGCCAAATTATATGTCCTCCCAGAGCAAAACCTCGAAAGAGCATTTGCCAGATATCCCAGGGCCAAATTATATGTCATAGGCAAAACCTCGAAAGACTATCTGCAAATCTCCCAGGGCCAAATTATATGCTCATCTGCACAACCTGATCCACGACCATAGAGTATCAACCTGATACTCACCATACATCCATTAGAGAGATTTTGAGGTCAAAAAATGGCCTCCTAAGAGATGTACTACAAAAATATGAGATATATTAAAATATTATGAATTGGGGGTTTTCTACGGTAGGTATATATGACAAGTCACCTCCCACACTATTTTCTATGCACAATATAAATAACCATGGTTGAGTTGCTATTCAAAATTCACTAGAAATAAAATTAATAAAATAAGTCTACATTGATGTGACTAAGATTCATTGTAAATTCCCAAAAAATTATTGTCCTTTAGCATTTATTTGTCTTGAACTTGCAAATGAAATTAAATAATAAAAAATATTTTTAAGAGCTATTTTTTTAATTTTATGTTGACTTTTTATATTTAGTACTTTTCTCATGAATTTAATATAATGTAAATTTATTGAGAATTTATTTACATGTAAAATGTTAATAATATTATTATAATCCACATTGCATTATTATTATTATTATTTATTAAATCTATTTTTATTCTTTATTAGTTTGACATTATGTTATTAAATATAATGGAGTGAATATATAATTTAAAATTAAAAACATAAAAATGATAATATATTATTTTATAAAAAAATGTGAAAGGACTTTCTTTATGAATTAAGAGTACTTCACTTGAAAATGACAATAATATTATTTTATGAGAAAGTGTGAAAAGACATTCATTATGAGTAATTTACTTGAAAATGAGAATACTATTATTTTATGAAAATACTATCATTATGAGTACTTTACTTTATGACTTAAAAGTACTTACACCACTACCTTGGTTAACTATGTGTTTTCATTCACCATAGAAAATTTGACAAATAAACATTCTTAACTCATGCAATGCCACCTCACCAAGGGGGATGATTTCATCTACTAGAATGTGATTGGTTGTTTTTTATAGTACATTTTCTTGTTTTGAGGCCATTTTTTTACCTCAAAATTTCTCTAATGCATCCTAATGTATACATGATCATCTTGATCATCATCACTGCAACATCCTGCTTCAAATCATCTGGAGCAACATCCTGAAGCTCATCATCCATGATCATCCTGATCATATCATGCATCTACCTGAGGCATACGAAGTATCTACCTGATACATATCATCATACATGATCCACCTGATCATACAGCATATCCACCTGATACAAATACAAATACATGATCCATCTGATCATACATGATACATATCAACATACATGATCTACCTGATCATACAATGTATCCACCTGATACATATACAGATACATGGTCCAAGCATCGAACATGATGCATATACAAAATACATACAAATGATCCAACCGATCATATCCAACATCCAACATGATGCGTACATACATAAATGATCCAACTGATCATATCCATCATCCAACATGATGCATACATACATATACAGATAAATGATCCAATTGATCATATCCAACATCATCCTGATGCATATACAGAGCAGTAACTGGAGCATCGTCTTGATGCTCATCATCCAGTGCTTACATCCACAGCCATGTGAAGGATCCTCCTTCCAACATGCTTGGAATGGCTTCTGCAAATGTGTCCATCACTTCTTCCTCGAAGTGTCATCAATCGGAAGAACACCAAGCCTCTCTCTGAAGTACTCGAACTTCACTCTGGCTAGTGGTTTTGTCAGCACATCTGCAATCTGCTCGTCTGTCGCAATGTACAGGAGCTTCACAACTCCTCCTTGCACCATATCCCTGATATAGTGATATTTGATCTCTATGTATTTCGACTTGTCATGAAACACTGGGTTCTCGGACAGCTTCACACAACTCTGGTTATCACAAAAGATACCAATAGCATCCAATGGGAGATCAAATAACTCAGACAGTAGCTTCCGTAGCCATACTGCCTCACAACTAGCTGAACAAGTTACAACATACTCTGCCTCAACTGTACTCAATGCTATGAAGGACTGCTTCCTGCTAAACCAAGAGATCACACCTGATCCCATATTGAAGCAGCATCCAGATGTGCTCTTCCTATCTGCAACACTACCAGCCCAATTTGAATCAACATAACCCTGCAGGTTAAACTTTTGATTCGCTTCATACTTGAGCCCATAATCCACTATACCCTTTAGGTACCTCAGAACATGCTTTACAACAACCAGGTGAACACTCCTCGGATCCGTCAGGAACTGGCTCAATGTATTCACCGCAAAGCAAATATCTGGTCTCATGTTCATCAGGTACATCAAGGACCCAATCATTTGACGATACATAGAGACATCAACCGGCTCAGATGAAGCATCACAAAGAAGCTTCAGATTCGATGCCATAGGTGTGGCCATGGCCTTGCAATCCATCATCTCAAACCTCTTCAGGATCTCTACTGCATACTTCCCTTTTCCAAGGAAGATTCCATCTGCACTCTGCCACACCTCCATGCCAAAAACAAATAGTGCATCATCCTCAATTTCTTCATCTTGAACTCGGCAGCAAGCTTCCGCTGCGTGTCGGCAATCAATCTATCTTCACCTGTAACAAACAGGTTATCCGCATACAAAAGTAGTATCACTAGATTGCCTTCCTCAACCTTGTAGTAAAGGTTGGAATCCGCTTTACTCTTGGTAAAGCCCAAACTGGATAGAAAGCTGTCTATCCTACCAAGTTTTGCACACATATATGACTACACCATTTAAGAAGGCTGTCTTGCAATCCATCTGGTGTATCTTCTATTTCATCACTTTTATATTTCTCTATGCTGCCATCTGCAGCATGCTTGATCTAATAGTTCCATTTGGAAGTCACAACAGACTTCCCTTCAGCTCTTGGGACTACATCCCAAACATCGTTCTTCATGATCGACGGATCATGGCATTCTTTCCATATCCTGGGAACTTCAATATCTTCAATAGATAATTTTGTTGCTTGAACAAATTTTGTAGTCCTTCTTTTGTAGGTGAAGGTATACGGTATTTTCTACAAAACAAGTTAAATTGCATGATTAGAAACATCTCATAATTTTAAGACAAATTCTTACACATAAAGAAATATGTCATACAATCATGCAATTATCTTAGCCAATGCTTCAATACAACATTTATCCATGTTCCACAACTTTCTAGATGCCTTCCAGTCTCTACCAGAACATTGTTAAGAGTTTGCACTACTCCCAACATGTCAGCAAAGAGGTTTCATTCTGGATAAGTAGCACTAGAATGTTGTACAGTGCCATAGGCCACTTACCCATCACATGCATATTAGAAGTATACTGTTCATTAATGCAATCATTCGAATATGCACAATACATATCCTAAGTCTAGGAACATGAGCATATACATCATTGAACAATTTTATTTAAACAAACAAATATGCAAGAAATGATAATTAAAAATACTTATCTTTGTTTGGTTGCCGGGTGGACTCCCTCTAAGTCTTTGCTTCCTTGCAGGAGTTGCTAAAGTAGCTTCTTCTACACCTTTCTGTTGTGGAATGTAGAAAGATGGTCAACTCCCTCTGAATATCTGCATCCTTGCAGAAACTACTGAAGTGTACTCCTTTGCTTTCTTGCAGGAACAACTGGAATGTGCTCCCTCTTGATCTTTGCTTCCTGGATTACCTGTCCTTGAACTTACATCCATCCTTAATCACTATGCATGCTTATTAGTATCATCATTGTGTTATCCTTGAGGTCTCATACATAATCACACATTTATTAGTATAATCTTAATACTATCAAAACACAATAATCTTAAACATGTATAGTCATGATCATTCACAGATAATAAACATTAGTATTCAAGGTTTCAGGGAAGTCTTCTTTTACTCATGCATATTCTTATTTGATCATAGGACTCTTCTAATCAATGCATAAACCCGTGATTACTCAAACCTATACCTTCATGATTCTTGTGGTTAGTCATATCATCAATTTTGGTAAGAAACATAATATACATACAGCCATGACTATTCAAACCTATGACTTCATGAATAATCATTATCAACAACACAACAGTATAAGATCCTAACACAAGGTAGGATTCTAGCTTGATATAGGAAAAACATACCTGGATTAGCATGCTAGCTAGTTATGTATAACATACCCACATAATGTCTTCTGGTTCTCTTCAGTGACTTGTGCTAGTAACCTGCATGTCTCATAGGTTAACCATTGTAGGACCAAGTTAAACATACCTCGAAAGTAGAACTTCTATGTGATCCATGACAATGGATGAATCTTTGTCTTCATGCCACCATGATCATATGTTCTTGAAGTAGAACATGATTTGTCTTTCTTGGTGTACCTTTTATGTTAGCGAACAACATAAACCTCATACAACATTACAATGTATTAGTATATTCATAAGTTTCAAAACCTTAATCAATGAATATCTTCTATTAAGATGATACGACAAGTCTAGTAATTAATCAAGATTGTACTGTAATGATATGAAGACAAACATATGATAAAATTAGCCATGAAACATACATGTAAGCCATACCTGTCAAGATTGCTTGTAATATGCTTATGGAAGGCCTTAGCCTCATCTCTCTCTGAGACAGGAACTTCTTCACTTATGCAAGTGACCAATCCATCTTCTTCTAGGATTAACCCAATCCACTTGATTTGCAAGAACTGGACCTGGAGTTGGATTAGGGTTTGTCAAGGAAACCCCAAAAATTCAAACTTTGAATTTCAAACTTCCGAAAAAATAGAAATATGCGCCTTGATGAGCTGATCAAGTTGGTATATTAAAAATTTTAAAACTGCAAAGTTTCACCCCTCAAAATTGCCTTTTAGATTTTTGGATTCACTAGGGAGGACCTTGAATTAGTGTTTGAGTCTCCTGGAGCTTCACCCAAACAAAAGATTTGATTCAAAGCTCTAAGCTTCGATTTTTCTGAGGAGCTTCCAGCCGTGGTCACAGATTTCCAAAATTCCAAGTTTTGCAGAAGCCCTAATTTTCCATCTTTCCGATCAAAGTCCCGAACTGGGGTTTGATCAAGCCCGGCCTTCTGCCCAACCAAAAAATATGACCTTGGTCTCTAAATTTCAATTTTGATGAGTAGCATCCAGTCGTGGTATCCGATTAGAGAAATTCCAACTTTCTCCGAAGCCCTAAATTCCAGAAGCCATGAATGAAGGTGCTAAAAAATAATTATGTTTTGACAGAAATATGTACCTGATTGTTTCTGGTGTAACTCCGAACTTTTCGATACACAGGGTCTGAAAATTTTTCTTAAGATAGCCTGACCTGTTATCTTTCCATCCCAACAGGTCAGGCTATCGCAATGTTATGCCAAGTGTCGCAACGTGTCGTAACGTGACCTGTTTATGGGATAATACAGGAAAGCGAACTTGTACAGCATGGGATAATACAGGAGAGAGAACTTATACGGGATAATATTGGATTCTCTGAGAGAGAGTTATGCCAAGTGTCACAACGTGACCTGTTTATGGGATAATACAGGAGAGCGAACTTGTATGGCATGCCACGTGTCACTGGTTCAACTTCGGCCTTTGAAAAGTTTTTTTGAGATAGCCCGACCTGTTATCTTTCCATCCTAATAGGTCTGAACTCAATCGAATTCTCTGAGAGAGAGTTATTCCAAGTGTCGCAACATGACCTTTTTATGAGATAATACAGGAGAGCAAACTTGTACGGTGTGCCACGTGTCACTGGTTCAACTTCGGCCTCTAAAACATTTTCCTGAGATAGTATAGTCTATGTACTACCTGTCACATTTTACAAAATTTCATTTGGATCTTCCTAGACCAAGTTATTACCTTTTTCCCAAGGTCACCTGATTTTGACTCAGATATGGAAGAGGCCAAAACCCTATATTGTACAGATCATAAATCACAAAGTACAACGAATTAGAGGTTGTCCTTTGGACACAAGGTACATGGGGATCTGATCTTCGACCTGTAAAAGTTTCAAATCTGAAAAATAGCCAAAATGGATTTTTAGCGAAAGTGCTACGATGACGGATTTTTGCTATATCAAGCCCTATCATCGTAAGTGCAACAAGTGTCATACATGCCATATCATGCCTTCTTTCAGGCTAGCTCTGATACCATTTTCAATTTTCAGAATTTACTTCAATCTGATCTAGGATCTTAACTGAGAGAACAACATGTACAACAAATCTATAGCATATCAACCATGGACACAATAATGCAAGCACGCAAGAGACACATAGTTTACTTGGGGAAAACCATAAAGGTGAAAAACCCCAATAACTTCCTCAGAGATAAATGGAGAAATGATACAACCAGAATACAAGAGATAGTCTTCTCCTAGCAGCAGAGCCTCCTCCTCCACAAGTGCGCCACTCTCCCAAGTGTGAGTGAGAGAATAGAATGTATAAAATGAGAGAGACACACTCTCTATTTATACACTAACTTGACTTGACCTTTACTCAACTAGGTCGTCCTCAACTTAACCACTTAACATAATGCTGACTGGGCCGACCCCCACTAGGGTGGTCTAATAACCCTTTGACCCACATGGCTGGCCCCCAATAGGGTGGTCTAATAACCCTTTGACCCACATGACTTATACAGGGCCGACCCCAACAAGGTTTTCTAATAACCCATCAAGTATAATTTACGACACTTACGATATAAATGACGACACTTCCGTATAGAGGAATAATAACATCTCTATAGGAATACAATATACATATATGTGAAATACATTCCGAAGTTACATATACATTAACACTTAGCACCTAAGGATATCTATCCATTGTCTTCCTTGTATTTGACCGTATAGGTGATACGAGGGCTCAAAGACAGAAGTGCCAGTTAACCTTCTCTGATGTGTCTGTGAAATTTTCAATTACTAGGAACTAGATTCATAAGACAATTTCACCATGGAATATTTTAGACAATGAGAGAAGAAGAATAGAGAGAATAAATTATGGAAAACACTCTATATCTTATTCATTGATATGATAACAATATATAATACATCCTCCATGGAGAAAATTGAATTGCTTTGAAGCAATATGGAAAGAGAAAAAAGAAAGGATTAGAAAAGACAAAAAACCCCCTAGGTGGCAAAAGCAGTTTCCAAAACTGCGCTAGAGGCTCACGAATTTGGAAAGTATGGTATGGAAGATCATGAGTGAGGTAAATGGAATGTAATGATGGATTTAGAAGGTTAGATATGATGTGGAGGTCGAATTGGTCAAGTGGCAAAAGATTCCAAGTAAACTAGCTTTATCTTTTCCACTAGAAAGCAGAAAAATAGGATAAAGCTAACTAAAACTGGATAGTGTCTTTCTAATTCAGGAATGGAATAAAATCAGATAGAATCCAAGGAAATCTTATCCAGAATCTATCCAAAATCGTTTTTGTGAATGAGGATAGCATGTGGTCCACTAAAAGACAAAACTGGCCTATTCTACCTAGTCAAAACTCAAGAAATTAATCATAAATGATTAATTAATTTTATCCTAAGTCTAGAGTGACATAGTGGGTTTTTTAAATGTTCCAACACCCCCCCTTAATCCTAACTTTATGTGATGGGAATTAGAAAAATATCAGAAATATAGGTCCCAAGCAACAAGGCTTATGGTCACCTTAATACAAAAATAACTAGTCCATGTAAACCGAGGAAACAGGGAAAACCTCATGGGAACAAAACCCTCCCTCAAAAATGGACATGCTTAATATCTTCATACTATCATGTTGCTCATTTGAATGAGCTAAATGAGCTAAATGGGTTTCTTCCGAGTCACTAACTTGATGAAGAGATTGTGGATGTCATGATCATGCATCAGTGAATCGATGTTGTGTAGGCAAGAACCATGTGTTGAAGCTCTATGAAGTTCATCTTCTGATGATGGAGGAGAATCAAATGAATTTTTCTTGCTGTTGTAACATACATAATCAAATTTGAAAACATAATCAATGATGGAAAGAAGATCTATGCATACTCCTTCCCAAGAAGAAACAATGACCTCAACAAGATCAATTTCTTCTGTAGCTGCAATATGGTGTACTAGTTCTTGTACTTTCTTCTTAAAATGATGTAGAAGCTTTCTGATATTTAAAATGATATCATGCAGATCTAAAATATCAGAATGTAAGTCATATGGAGCAGCAACCAATAAATATGTGGAGTCTCCATGATCAAACACAATTTCAGTAGAAAACGTTTGAGAAACTAGATCACCCGGACAACTGAGCGAGCCTAGAGAGTGTGAGGACTTGAATTTTGAACCATGAGTGATGGGTTCAAGTCCAGATGTGTGGAATATCATTCCAAATAATGCCAAAACAATGTCTGTCCAACCAATGAAAGATATGCAAGACAAAAGTGCAACAGAGGCAACTGACACAGTGTAGGAAAACATAGAATTGTGTAGTTTCTTAACTGGAGAACTTGGGGTTTGTAGGGTATTTTGTGCATCCAAAGGTTCGATAAATGGTGTGGGATATGTAATGACCTGCATATCAGACTATGAATCATCTTCTAAATCAGAATCTAAAATATTTGAATGTTGGTGAAAAGAGCTTTCAGAAGACAAGTCAGAAGCTAGTAAAAAATGACTAGTTTTGAGAGTAGACTTGGGTGAACTAACTGAAGAATGTATTGAGGAAGAAGTGGAGGTTTCTGATTATGATATATCAGAATGTGAATCAATATCCGAGACATCAGAATTATATTTCACTCTAGCACTCAAAGAATAAGCATGATTACCTTTGGGAGAGGCTTGGAAACAGTGTTCTTGTTCTACAACAAGATTGTCTTGTTCTTTCTTTGCAAAGTCCGGAACATCTATGTTATGCTCTTCAAGCATCTTGGCCATGATGTCCAATTTCTTCTTGAAGTAAGATTTATCAGGATGACTACCTTGGAAGCAATAAGAACACTTGGGCTTCTCCTTCTTCATCTTCTTGGATTTGGAATCTCCATCAGAATCCTCTTCATCTAACAATGTCTTTTGTTTGGATTTGTCATTCTTCTTTGCTCCATGAGCAACAAGTGCAAAATCTTTGGAGGGTGATTGATCCCTCATTTGGACCAGCTTGTCCTTTTCTTGAGTGATCGAAGCAATGAATGCATCCAAGGTTGGAATCTTCCACTTTGGAACTGCAAGTCTTTTAGAATGAAAAGTAGACACAAATACTGAGTATTCAAAACTCAGTTTTGACAAAATGGTAAGGATTAATTGCTCATCCTTCTTCTCTATGCCACATTGCTTGAGTTGAAGCACTAGGTTCTTGAATTTTGAGATGAAATCCTCCATAGAATCGAAATTACTTGGACTAAGAGAGATCAGCTCAATCTCCAACAAATGACCTCTGAGCTCGTCCTGTTTTCCAAAGAGAGACTCTAGCTTTGTCCACACTTCATTTGGAGTTGATAGAGAATCGATATGGAATAGAAGATCTGGAGATACAGAGAGACAAAGTAACCCATAAGCTTCATCAATCCTATTGAACCATTTGGATTTTAATGCAACATCTCCTCACTCAGTTTCAAGCCCCATAGTGACTCTATACAGTCCTTTGCTCCGAAGCTGGATGATCATATGTGCCTTCCAGTCAAAGAAATTGAAGGGAGTGAGAGTCACAGCTTTGGCTTGATTTTGCTCCATACTGATGTGCTCTTGGTGATGGAAATACCTGCAAAAAACACTCTTGGAAATTGCTTTGACTCAAGCTAGCTCTGATACCATGTGAAATTTTCAATTACTAGGAACTAGATTCATAAGACAATTTCACGATGGAATATTTTAGACAATGAGAGAAAAAGAATAGAGAGAATAAATTATGGAAAACACTCTATGTCTTATTCATTGATATGATAACAATATATAATACATCCTCCATGGATAAAATCGAATTTCTTTGAAGCAATATGGAAAGAGCAAAAAGAAAGGCTTAGAAAAGACAAAAACCCCCTAGGTGGCAAACACAGTTTCCAAAACTGTGGTAGAGGCTCACGAATTTGGCAAGTATGGTATGGAAGCTAATGAGTGAGGTAAATGGAATGTAATGACGGATTTAGAAGGTTAGATATGATGTGGAGGTCAAATTGGTCAAGTGGAAAAATATTCCAAGTAAACTAGCTTTATCTTTTCCACTAGAAAGCAGAAAAAACAGGACAAAGCTAACTAAAATTGGATAGTGTCTTTCTAATTCAGGAATGGAATAAAATCAGACATAATCCAAGGAAATCTTATCTAGAATCTATCCAAATTCATTTTTGTGAATTAGGATAGCATGTGGTCCACTAAAAGACAAAACTGGCCTATTCCACCTAGTCAAAACTCAAGAAATTAATCATAAATGATTAATTAATTTTATCCTAAGTCTAGAATGACATAGTGGGTTTTTTAAATGTTCCAACAGTGTCATGAATGAGGTAGCCTAGTGACTCTTCTTCTAGGGCTATTTTACCCAGGATCTGTTTCAGTAGAGGGATATACTTACACTTTGGTCTCTCATTTCATATTGTTCGACTTGGATTTCATCACCTTGTGAAGGATACTATTTGTCGAGGTCTCCAGCTCTTAGTTAGGAAGTTTGCTTGTTATTTCATCTTTCTAGAGGGTCTTTTTCGTTTTAGTGCTGCTTCTTTTGGCCACTTTTGTTTCAACTCGCCTACTGTGACACCAGTCCCAGCACACTTTTTTTTAGCTTGCTTTTTTGGCCTGCGAGCCTTGTATTTTCCTAGCTCCCCTTTTGCACACTTGGTTGCTCTAGGGTTTTTGAGGTTTTTTTTTTCACGAGAATGTCCCCAGAACTTTTAATCCTATCACATGGATGATCAAAGGAAATCATGGAAACAACATGGGAGAAGCCCTGAACAACCCCCACGGACTTTCCGTCTTCCTGCTTCATGTATCCCTACCCCTTCCAGCCGAGGAGCTGGTCGGGGGACTGTTCCACCATCTACTAGTACAACACCTTTAGTTGCTTCTCTACACCTGAACCATAGCATTGTCTCAGATCCTGTTACAATAACTAAAACTAGTAGTGTACCTGAGATCCATGCAATACCACAATCCACTGGTGTACCAGAAACTCGCATCATAGTGGATACTATGTTGGCTTCTGAATTCAATACTTCACCTTATGTCATGTCGGAAGGCATTATCCTCTTGGAGACTAGCACTACACTAGAATCAGAAACATTATTTGATGTCCCTGAAGGGTACATTTAAGTCATTGAAGAACCTTAACCCACACCTCCTAGACCATTTCATCTATCTTTTGATTTTGCATATCCTACTAGACAACTAGAAACTCCACCTGTCATCTCTACATAATTATTTACCCATAGTTATGAAACTGGCTCTTCTAGTAATGTACCGTTAAACTTATCTTTTCCCAATCTCCCTTCAGGACCTGATATTATGGAATCAATTCAAGCTAGTATGGTTAGTCTAGCTAACTCACCCCTAACATCATAACGCTTTAGACGTGACACAGCTAGAATGCTCACTTCGGATTCACAATATCCCCTTGCACCCACTTCTCAAATGAAAGATCCTCCTGATTTTCGAGCTTCCTGACCTCCATCTCATGACATGACTTATCACGAATCATTCGTAGGTCGATATAGACCCTCGGACTAGACTATACCATCACTCCTTCTAGATTCCAACAGGATAGATCCCATTTTTTATCCATCCTCCACTTTATGGGATACAATTATGGGCCAAGCCCTCAATGATCTTCGCACCGTTTCAATTCCTATGAACGTGATGCCTGAAAGACCTTGAGTATTGTCCCCACACTTATTTTCACACAACATGTTTGGCTTACCATCAGGGGATGAACCTCTTATGAGGAATAACCCAATATTTTCACTGTCACCACCTCTATCCAGAACCGATGCAAGATCCTCTTCACAATTCAGCACCTTTAGTGCAGTTGGTTAATCTACACCACCTCACTCTTCTACTTTCATTATTGGAAGAATGCCCACCTCTACTGCTCGAATGCCCGATGTGACTGGAGGTCATTCTTCAGCCACAATATATACCATTTCCTGAGAACAACCATTCGTTGGAACCATTGGTACCAGTAACCAACCTCCTTCGGTCGGACCATCTACATCCTGGGTACCACCGATCCCATCTTTTGGAGGACAACTACTTGTTTCTTCCCCAAGCGGGGCTACTCAAAAATCGCCTCCATCCGCTTCAAAGTCTTAGTGGGGCCCACATACCACATATTTTTTAGGATTACCATTTTTCAGCATCCCGACAGGAACCATTCAACAACCCCCTCCATCAATATCATATGCTCTACGGGGAACATATAATCCACCTATCAGTGGACAAATTCATGTTAGTATCCCAACCAGAACTAACTTCCAAATTCCCTCATTAGGTCCAATTCCTTCTTGGGGACCTCAAATCCCATTGAGTGGGGGGTATTCCTTATTCAGAAACCTGAATCAAGCTGGGGGGGAACCTAATCAACATAAAGCTTTCGGCCCCCCTAACTTGAATTCTGGAATTCCTTATCCCACCGCCTTGAATACTCCATGGAACCCACCTCTTCAAACTCTTCCATTTAATCAGGGTGGAACAAACATTCCATGGGCTCCATTTTTTCAGGAACTCCCTACCCCACATATGGGTAATCCACCCAATCAAGGATTTGGAAACCTCCCTTAGACACATAAATACTAGGGGCCTACACCCCTTATCCCCACTAAGCAATACACTCAACAAATGGTCTCTACTTCGATTCTGAATCCCTCGGTTAATCCTATGATTATGAATCCACCACTGGTTAACCAGATGGTCTCCAACCAACAAAAAATTGAACAATATCCCGCGGGAAACATGTTTGGGTATAATATGCAGCAATATGTTGTGCAGGGTCCCATAGGTATCCCTACACCCTACCAATATTACTCATTCCTGCAGCCTAATCGACAACTTCCATTCTTGGAAACATTAGATTTCCCCAATTTCTCTAGACTCATCAACGATCCCATCTGGCATGAACCACACTGGCCCCCCATCCCGACCAAACTACCATCGGACATCCCAAAGTTCGATGCCAAGCCCGGGGAAAACCCTAAAAACCACGTCATGACATTCCATCTCTAGTGTTCATCAAACTCATTGATGGATGATTCCATTCAGTTATGGCTCTTCCAATGTACACTTACCGGCATGGCAACAAAATGGTATATCGAGCTACCCCAACACTCCTTTCGAGATTTCAATACCCTGTCCATGTAGTTCTTGATGCACTTCCCGCTCCCCATTCGATACTTGACTGGAACAGACTTGTTAACTTCCTTGCACCAATCCAATGCCACACATATATATGATCACATTCATGAGTGGCGGCGACGCCAAAGATAAATCAAAGTACTGATTTTGGACCAATTATTGGCTGATTGGTTCACCAAGTCATTTCTGCCCCCCATTTCCAAGGATATTGCTATGGGCAGACCTGTTACGGAGGAATAAGCAATTTATCGTGCATAGTATATGGATTTGGTATATACCCAATCCAGAACATTATATGAGCTCATTCCTCAAGCCTCCCACACTACCACTGATCCAAAAAATCCCACCACTGAACCCCCCATTGATGGTATCGTCGGTTCAGTAAAGGCCCAGCCTAAAACCAAATCGAGTGGGCAACAAACTACTGTTTCTCCATCTCAAACTCAAGCTACACCTAAGACATCTACTTCTCCTACTTCATCCTCTAAGGTGAACATCGTTCAATCCTCGTCACAAAAATCCATAGGAAAAAAGAAGAACAACAGAGGAAAACCTAAGAAAACCTCTACTTAGCAGGAAAAATACAAGACCACAATAGACCAACAATGACAACAAACCTAGATGAAAAGAAAAGTTTCCTTGCCTCATCTGTCAGGAAGATCATTACACGAGAGACTGTCCTTACAAAGAGGAAGTCAACAAATTTATAAAAGGTCCTTCCTGCCTTACAGTGTTAACCGACCCTTTTCCTCATCAACAACAACAAATGGTCACACAGGAAACCCCACAAGGGGGCAACCAAAACAACTCTTCCCGACCAGAAACGTCCTCAAATCATGAACTCCTTATGATGACCAATGAGATGGTTCACATATCTACACGTACAAAGACATATGATCCTCCCCCAAGCTCGAACAAAACTGAGACTTCCCAGGGAAAGTCTCCCTTAGAAGAATCTCCCTCGACACCTCCACCCAATGGCCATATCCACATTGAGAGACCTACTGCTAAAACTGTGTTGCGCCCACCCAAGGCCACCATTCGGAAGGTGACATTTATTCCCAACACGCGAGCATACCAAAACTACAACATCGTTGAAGACTTGGCTCAAGCACCTTGTGCCATGTCGAACCTCGAATTTCTACAACACTGTCCTGTACAACATAGAACTTTGTTATCAACATTGGGAGTTGTTGATCCAAATTCTTCCAACACTATTTTATTTAACCTAGAATACTTCAAACCTAAGCTTTCCCACTAGTTATCCTTCCAGATCCATACTCGAATCCATGGAAACAACATCCATCATACTATTTTGGACAAAGCTGCTTCCACCTCGATTATGTCTTTGACCTGTTGGAGAGCCATTAGTTCTCTAGAAGTGGCCCAATCTCCTACTACTTTAAAAGCATTTGATGGATGTGGTTTTCAACCGTATAGACTCATCCCATCGCTTTCCATATAGCTAGGGTGAAAAACTGTGTCTATCCACGGGGAAATCATAGATGCTTTGTTAGACTACAATCTCTTACTCGGTCGCAATTGGTTTTATGCCATGATCGCCATAGCATCCTCCGTTTTTCGCTTAGTGCAATTCCCCCATCAAGGGAAAATCGTAAGGATAGACCAATTAGATTTTTGCACTGCGGCTATACATCAGAATTCCACCAACAATGTCCCATTGCTGGAAAATGCTCAACCTCACTTTGAAGATATTGGAGTTGGTATTTTGAAGGAATCCTCCATCATAAGGGTATTTCTGGAAGTTCCACCCCTGGTTTTCTCGATTAACATGATTTCTTCAAGCACTTCTCTACCCTATGAATCTACTAACTCATGGGTGATACCGAGTCCTTTCGAGTTCGAAACCCTTGGCACCGCTATGCCTTTAAACCAAAATTTAGTAACCTATCAGGAAATTCAGTCGGCTCCCGACTGGATCGATGTAATTGACCACCATTGTGTGGCAGGTTCATCGTCTCGAATTCTTTCATCCTTACCCTACAATGACTCCGTTACACAGATTTTTCCTACAGACGAATTTATTATGGAGATCATGAGTTTGGACGAACCCCCTTGGGAAGATCACCACCATAGGTCATCTTTCCCCACGATTCGAGCGATAAATCCCTATTCTAAATCCATTGTTTCATTGTATAGTGTCAACACTAAGAATCTTGTACATACATTTGACGTATTCTTTGAAGGGAACTTAGCGAACATCACGGAGACCATCCTCGTTGACATATACGTGAAACCTGGTGTCATGGAACACATCCATATCGGAAAAACATGCACTCCTATAGAGATAGAATTTTATACTACCCTATTTAAAGAGTTATGCAACGTTTTCACTTGGAAATATGAAGAAATTCTTGGGATAGACCCGTCCATTGTGGTATATGAAATTCAAGTCTATCTTGGTGCCCGACCAGTTCGGAAGAAACTACGGCTTGTGCATCCCCAGAAAACAGCTTCCATAAAAGCAGAAGTTGAAAAAATTCTTCGTGTTGGGTTCATCTATCCTATCTCGTTGACAAACTAGGTGTCCAATATCGTCCCTATCACAAAAAAACATGGAATGATCAGGGTCTGTGTCGATTACAGAGATCTGAACAAGGCTTGTCCAAAGGACAATTATCCAATGCCCTTTATCAACCAGATTATCAATAACTGTGTCAAGAGTGTCATCTTCTCATTTCTGGATGACTTCTCCGACTACAATAAGATAGAGATACTCCCTTATGACCAGCACAAGACCACCTTTATTTTCCCATGGGGGACATTCGCATACCACAAGTTACCCTTTGGTCTCAAGAACGCCGAGGATACCTTTCAACAAGCAATGTCATACGCATTTCATGATATCAAACACGTTGTAGAGCCATATCTGGACGACTTACCTGCTCATTCTGATACAAGAGAGAATCACCTAGATCATCTCAGTGCCATTTTCTCACGATGTCACCACTACAACATACATTTGAATACACATAAATGTGTGTTTTGTGTAGAAGCTAGCATATTGTTGGGATTCATCATTTCCAAGGACGGCATACACCCCGACCCCACAAAGGTAGTAGCTATTTTAGCCCTTCCTCCGCCCACTAACATTCGAGAACTTTAGAGTTTGTAAGGGCATGTAAACTTTTTATGCCGCTTTGTCTGCAATTTTTCCAAGATAATGAAGGGCTACATGAGGCTTCTAAAGAAAGATGTCCCATTCTTTTGGGACAACGAATCCCAATGGTCATTTGACAATTTAAAGAAGGCCCTGACCAACGCTCCCGTCATTCAACCCCCCAACTATACACGGGAATTTATTCTATATCTCATTGCTTCCCTCACCACCATCGGCATAGTGATGGTACAAGAAGATGACAACGGTAATGAACATGTGATGTATTACCTCAGTAAGAGTCTTTTAGACTTCGAAACCCGCTATTCACATGTGGTGAAGCTGGCTCTGACTAGAGTATTCTTTGTCCAGAGATTCCATCATTACATACTGCTTAGGAAAACTATTGTAATTGTGAACTTCAACCCCATGTATTATATCCTAACACGTTAAGTGCTAGGGGGGAAATACTCTTGCTGGATTGTGGTTCTCCAAGAATTTGACTTGGGATTTTCAAAGGAAAAAGCCAAAAAATCCTTAGTTTTCACCGAGCTCATGTGCGCATTGCCCCATTCCACTGACCATGCTAAGCCCATCGATTCTCTTCCAAATGAATCGTTGTTTCTCATTTGCACATCTGATATTTGGTATGGAGATATCGTTTTGTATCTCCAAACACATGCTTTCGGTCGAACCTCAACCGAGATGAATGTCGCTGTATCCGACATCAAGCTTTGTACTAACTGATAGTTAGCGATACTCTTTATCGTCATGGTGTTGACTCCATTATCCGACTTTGTCTAACTCTAGATGAGGCTGAACACGTTCTTAATGATTGCCACTCCAAAGCATGTGGTGGTCACCTTTCTAGGATGGCTACAACCCAGAATACCTTTACTTGCAGGATACTTCTGGCCCTCAATATTCAAGCACTGTATCGAGACAGTCAAGAAATTTCCTCCATGTCAATTCTTCCATAGTAAGAAGCACTTGCACCCTGCTCCACTCCATCTTGTTATTGTCGTTGACCCCTTTACAAAATTGGGTATCGATTTTATGCACTATAATCCTACTTAAGCTGGGGGGCATGGTTATGTCATAGTAGCCGTGGATTATTTCACTAAATGGGCTGAAGAAATGCCAACTTACGCAGAGTATGGAAAAACAACCGCACTTTTCATATTCAACCATATCATCGCTAGGTTCGGAGTTCCACAAGCTATCGTGACCGATCATGGTTCCCATTTTGGGAACCATATGATTGATGAACTAAGCACCAAATTGGGTTTTCGTCACGAAAACTCAACCCCGTATTACCCATAGGAAAATGGTTAACTAGAGGCCATAAATAAGGTCTTGAAGTGCATGATCCAATGCACTGTAGGTACTAAGAAATCAAATTGGCACTTAGCTCTTTTTTCTTCTCTTTGGGACTATCGAACCTCAGTAAAAAATGAAACCAGGTTTACACCATTTCAACTGGTGTATGGCCTAGAGACTATCTTACCAATTGAATGTGAACATCCATCACTAAAGCTAGCCTTCGAACTACTACCCAATATGACCTCCAAGGAGGAATTGTTTTTGTATCTAGCCAAGCTATATGAAACCCGCTGTGATGTCACATTAGCTAATGAAGCTCATAAAAAGCCCGTCAAATCCCAATACGATAAATGTGCCCAACCTCAGATATTCAATGAAGGGGACTTAGTCCTTACATACGATCAGATGCAATATGATATGTTAGGGAAAGGCAAATTGGAATCTATGTGGTATGGTCCCTATATCGTGAAACGAGTATTGGAGAAAGGATCTTACGATATTGTCGACTATAATGGTACAAACTTGGGATGGCCCCTTAACAGGAAGTACCGCAAGAGGTTCTACGCATAGGATTATCCTGTGTGAGACACCTTGTACATAATGTACTTAGCTTCTTTTTAAGTTCATTTGTTTGTGTGCGTATGGATTCGATTTCATATACCTTATTTGACCCTGACTTGTGCTTCTATGTGCAGATGTCAGCTTACTACGGGTTTGCAGATGGAACTAGCCAACATACCTGGAAACTTGCTTCCGTAGCATGGGTACTCTATTCCCCTGACGATGAGTTGATATCCTCGGGTGGCATCTTCTTGGGCCTCGCAACCAACAACGTTGCAGAGTAACATGAAGTCACCGGACTCCTAACTGAAGTCACTTCCCTTGGGATCAACACCTTTTCGTTCTACCCGGATTCCCAACTCATGGTATCCCATTTGAATCGTGTCTACACTATTCGCAAACCTACATTACTTTGATTATTCAGAAGAGTACGCCTCTTGGAGCAATCATTTGATTTCATTTAGTATCAACATATACCAAGAGAATTTAAAATGGTATCTGATTCATTGGCTAATTATATATTGGATTGGCATCTAGCTCATACATAAAACATGTCATAACAACTACAAAAGTCGTTGTAAATAAGAAAATCACAGAAATAGGTCCATATGTATAAATATTGCATACAATTTTTTTCTGAATACATATAATATAGTGTGTCAAAAAGAAAAAATTGGGCTCATGTCCCATACAAAAATGGCTCTCAAGCCTACATATCGCTGAAAATGCTACTGCCTATATCCTAGTCATGGGGCTCGCGGTGCTCATGATAGCACATGACTGCTCTCACCACACAGCGAAGCAATCTACCAATCTGCTCGGGCACACCAACGGTATGCCTCTGAAGATGATATGGTACGTCAGGAATTCCATTGGAGGGACACCAATAGTCAATCCTTGGAGGTTCCACTCCACATCACGGAACCCCCCTACCTCATCCTCATCCTCATCCTCATCCTGACGCTAGACCCCGCCTCGACACAGTGGTGAATATCTCGCTGGCCTCCTCGGCTCGTGATCTGCATCATTACATATACATATGTCAGGTCTTTTCTGCACATCAAAAACAACAAAAAATTATATATTAAAAAAATATAAAAAAACATGTCTGTGAAGGTCATATACCTAAGTCATCCCAATCATTGTCCTCCAATAGTGCTAGGTCGATGTCTTCCCGGAATTCCACCCCATCATAGGGGTAGTCCTCAATCATAAAAATCTACTACTCAAGCCACGAGAAGAAGTCCTCGCCAAAAGATAATACTTGGGGCCCACCAAGCTACCCAGAATAATCACTCCACCTCACCATCCGAGGCTCGGATGCAGGACAGATCGACATACTCACTTGAGGAAGCAACAAATGCACCCTCTCTAGGAAGAACGCCACAAGGATGCTCCCATATCCAAACTGGATGACATCCCCATTCCTGCACTTTGTGACTTGGTCCTTGATGTTTACTAGGACCCCCTCACACCATTTGAATGACCTTGGTTCCATACACTCGACTGCATAGGTCATCAGTGATTTGGTAGCATGGTGAGCACCCACACTTCCCGCCACACGCACTATGGTGTATAAGACAGTTCTCAAAGGAAGGTTGGTCACATCCACAATGAGCACTTTCCCGCTTTTCTTGCAGGACCCTTGTCTGCAATAGCGGGAAACATAGGCCTCCGTGGTCTCTTCTACGATCTGATGCCCTGCCAAACTAACCCATTCCCCTCTCTTGGAGAGACCAGTCAAAAAATAAATTTCCTCGAGCTCTATCTCGAGAATGTGCTCTCCAATATGGAAAGCTTGGATGTCATCGTCCCACATTTGAATGATGTAGTTTAATAGCTTTCCTTACTTTCAAATGCCCCTTGTTCTGAAAAAATTCAGTAAGCCACATTCTCTTAGTGCCGTGAGCATGGAATTGTCATTTAGGGCCACTCTATCATCATCTTCGTGCTCTCTCTCTTTCCAGTCAACCATCTTCATTCAAACAAGTTTCAAACTTCTGCAAAATGTCAAAGAAAACATCTATCAAAAGGTGAAGACCTGATTTCATGCTCAACATGAGAAAACAATTTTGCATTTTTTCATTTCTGCGCATTTTCGCGCCTGGGTGGTCTCCTTGAACGCGAAAACTGGACATTTTCGCACCCTCCCTTGAGGCCCTCACATGAAAATTTAGAGATTTTCACGCCTCTCGACATAGAGAGGGCACGAAAATATCTGAGGGTGATTTTTTTTCCCTATAGACCCTCCTAACTCAGAAAAAATGGCATGAAATAGAGAAATAAAAACATAAAATGAAAGATGAGCTCAAGAGAATCCACCTGGTTTAGACGACAGTTGAAACAGTGCCCTCGATCTTCGGATATCGTCGCTTGAAGGTTTTCCCTCCATAAGGTGAAAATTCCTCTTTGGGTAAAAATAGCCAAGTTAAAATGGGTAACTTCTTCTTTTTATCCTCTCTTTATACATGTTAAATGTCTATTTTTTCTTATTATTTTATTTTGGAAACCTTTTTAGCTCAAATTCTTCATATATCTTAAATGTCCTATTTCCAAGGTTTTTTAACCGATTTTGACAGGATCCCATATGTTGTTCACATTGGCAGTATGAAGTTGCTTTAACTTTCACTCAAGCTTACTTTATCTTTTTCGTGCTCTGGACCTAAACATGAAAACGACTCCAAGCACTTTTTCACACCTGTGTCGTCCTTGTCAAACTTAAGAAAACTGGTGTCGAGCTAAGTCGACTTTACTTGTGCTCGTAAAACGATGAGGAAAGTATCATTTTGGTATTATTTTATTCCTTTTTTGGGCCAAGATTATTAACATTAAGAAACGGACCTTTGGAGTTCCCTTTAAGTTCTTTTCGGACTCCCTCGTTATGAAAAGATCACCAAGTACACTTGTCTCTTTCACACTTGTAAAAGTATTTGAAAGGACATCTATTTGGTGATAGGTTACCCCTTTTTCGACCTGTCTAGACTATTTACGAGAAAGGTATACCTCAGTCAAATTTTGACTGGGAGAGTTCTCTCAAAAATCGTTTTACACTTTTTTCGGGTCTGGGGGACTAACTTTACGAAAAAGTACATTTTGGAGTCTTCTTTAAGTTATTTCAAACTCTCTAAACATGAAAAACTGCTGATTTTTCCTTCTTTGGTCTCGTTAAATTTGAACACAGAAGGGCCCACATTGGGACGAGCCCCCCCTTTCTCAAGTTCGTAAAACATGTGATATTGGACTCATCCAGCAGATGAGCTATACCGAGCATCGGTTATCCTCTTCAAGCTCATAAAACAACAAAGAGGTACTCATCAGTTATGATGGGGCAAAATGGGAAATGAGTCAAGTTTACTTTTTTGGCAGCTTGAAGGTCGTCACCTTTGAACATGGAATGCATCCACACCTTGTCTTCTTTTGGGTATTCAGTCCTTTCTGATCGTCTCCTTGGTCTTGAGTCCACTCACCTTGTGGTTGTTCTTTGCTAATTAAATCCCTGCTGCCAAGCTCTGCTTCATGTCATTATATGTTCAAAGGATCAGCATTGCTTTGAGTCATCCATTATGTCAAACCTTCCATTGTGTCAGTACATTATCCTTTCAATCCATTGCTTCACATCTCTCTCTCATGTCGATTTCTTGTCGATTATGTGGGATTCATTATGGCCCACCTTTGACGAGTCTATTCCTGTCGACACCAACTCACTATCCAGGAATTAGGCTTAGGAATCAACAATTAGTACCTTGGTACCTACATGCCTTAATGGAAGGTCTCCTCGCATTCGACAGTAGGTTTTCATTATTGACCTATGATCGAATGATCTCATGGAAGTTCGACGTCAACTCTTCTATTCACGTTTCGTCAAGATGTACTACGGATACCTTAGGGATCATCATTGGTGATTTCCCTCGTGCTTGTTAACAGCTTACATCATTGGCTGGTAATCAAGTAGTTTATGCCATGTTCGACTTCAAGACATTGTAATCACATGGTCAGATTCGTATCATTTTGGGCTCGGGAAGAAGACCCTGGACATTCCTGATACTGTTTCCACATCCAATTTGTGATGGCGATTATTGAGTAGGTCTCCACATACACATCATGTTTATGACCTCAGTATTGTATTGTCACACAAATCCACTATTGTATTGGTCGTGATTGTGTTATTGTTGTCTCATGGATCTACGATTGTTCATAGTAGCCATGATTTGTCTGCCATCTATATCATCTCAGTTCTCATGGATCTGCAGTGTATTGGTCGCCAGCCATGCTTTGAGTTAGTTGTTCTAAGCATGGGTATGCCTGCCTCGGTGGCATTTGACATTTTGTTTTCTTGCAGCTCCTCTCCGACTCCCTCGATGCTATCACCACGCAAATTATTGGTAAATTCTTTCGGCCATAAGTTTATTCTGATCTCACACTTTTGGGGGCATCTTTTATACCTCAAAGTTACACTTCGAGCTCTAGTGTCGCATCTTTGAACCATGTGACTTAGCGACATTTCTCCCTAATGTATGTTACATGTTGTTGATACCCTCCTTGGTCTCATCTAGACACCTTGGAGACAAATCCACTTCTTGCTGACCGAGAAACAACCTAATAGGCCAAGTGTCATCTTCTAGACCCTAGATTAACCTTGTTTTCCTTGATTTTCGGACCCTTCACATCTCCTAGGACACGAAAATCCTATATTTGTGGGCTCTGTATAACCCCTGACCCATGAAAATGATCCAAGTTTCGTGCTATGCTCAATCTCTGGGGCGCAAAAATCTCAATTTAGCCTTTGGCCTTGGAACTTGGATATGTACCTTTCGAGAGATTCCCTTGGGATTGACACCCTTGATTCGATCTCAATCTCCTCTCTCTATTTAACTTGGATGATCCACTAAACCCTCACTAGATCCACTTTCCTCTCCTTATGGTTAAGTTCTCAAGTGCTATAAAAGAGAGGCCATCCATGAGCCATGGGGGGAACTACTTGGGGTATCCAACCTATGAACTTAAGAGATTTGCAAAGATAGATAGAGGGAGGAATCCTTGGAGATGGAGTTGATTTGGACATCAAACAAATCTATGTAAATGTCTTCAAGTGTCTTATTAATGATGACTTCAGTCTTGTTTCCCATTTCGTGTGCATTATGTTTGAATCATTGGCATTTGAATCTAACTTTTACTTCAAGATATTTGGGAGATTGCGTGTTTGTTTATTTTTTGATCTTGATAGGTTCAACTTGGAAGCTTTGGGATCAAAGTTGGAAGAGGGACAAACATCCGGTTTGAAGGTGAGTTACATCCTTCTATCTCTACCAAATACATTTAATATTGTTGTATGAGCTTAGTTCAGGATTCAAGGTTTCATTTGTTACCTAATTTTCTTAGATTAGATCTAGCACTATCCTAGTCTAACCTAAGAGAACCTCTTGTTATCCATAGGAATAAAGTTCTATAACAACAATGCATATTAACATATATGTAACCACACATATGCATGCATAATAAACAAGGTTTACATAATATCTTTTAGTGTACATTTACTTAATGCACCCAATGCACTATAGCATTGATCTAAAACATTTTTGTGCCTATACATGTGTCATGTCACGGTAAGTTGGGCATCTTAGTCAATGCTTCAACACAATACCCAACCACCCCCCAATTACTTGGTTAACTATCTGGGTTCATTCTTCTTCATCCAAACACAACACATCAGGAGTTCTCTCACTCGATGGTTGTTGGGAAATAAATTTCATCCCAAATTAACATCAATAGGGAGTTCATTGGATACTTGTTGAGCACTGCAGGCTTCACAACCCAATATCCTCATGGTTTCACACATGGCATGCCCTTATTTCATATGGATGCATTCAAAATTTTAAACAATCGCATGGTATAATGCTCATTTCTTTACTACCCCATACCTCACCATACCATGGCAGTATGGAATTCACATAGATGCATTCAACCTTACATGCATACCATTTTATGATGATTGCAACATGGTTAAAGTATTCTTACCCATCCTTTCTCAACACTTGTATAATCAACAGAAATAAACATTACATGCATGGCTGCCATCGACATACCATATGATGTTACCTGATCAATTGGCCTCTTACCAAGGACTACATAGTCCTTCCACCAAATTATTGATCATGGATTTGTGCTCCAACCTTTTTTCACAAGGATTCTATTCATATGCAAGATCATCATCAACATCTTCAGCCATGCTTCTATTACCTTGGTAAAATGAAGAACCACCAAAAACAACACTTCGTCATTTCTCAAAGCAAGGTGTAAGCAAGGCATCTCAAAAATAATTTCTTCCATATCCTTGTGCAACATTGCAAGAATCACATGTGTGTAGCATAGGCTTTTTGTTGATGTATTTGTAACTTCGGAATGTATTTCATATATGTATAGTGTATTCCTATAGAGATGTTATTATTCCTCTATACGGAAGTGTCGTCATTTACATTGTAAGTGTCGTAACTTATACTTGATGGGTTATTATACCACCTTGATGGGGTCGGCCCTATATAAGTCATGTGGGTTAAAGGGTTATTAGACCACCCTATTGGGGGTCGGCCCTGTCAGCATTATGTTAAGTGGTTAAGTTGAGGCCGACCTAGAAAATGTTATTAAGCAAGTCAAGTCAAGTAGAAATAGAGTGCGGGAGGCACTCTATTTGATCATTCACTTTCACACTTATACACTCATTGGAGAGTGGTGAACTAGTGGAGGAGAAGAAGCTGCTCCTAGGAGACTATCTCTTATGCTTGGGTTTTGTATCATTGCTCTATCTATCTCTGAGGAAGTTATTGGGGTTTTTCACCTTCTTGGTTTTCCCCAAGGAAACTCTGTGTGTCTATTGTCTCATGTGATTTCTTGTTGTGATTGATATGCTCTATATGTTGTACATGTTATTCTCTCAGTAAAGATCCTAGAGTATGTTGAATTAATGCTAAAAAATTAACATGGTATCAGAGCTAACCTGAGAAGAAGACACTATGCAGTTGCGGAAGCTAGGGCTTCTTGTTTTTAGGTTTCTCTCCAGATATTTTGGAAAGGCATTAGGGTAGATTGACTCTCCTGAGCAAGGCGCATCTTTCTGTCCAATCAGAATTTAATTTTGGGCACTTTCATTTTTTTCCCTAAAATATTAGGCTTTCCACAAACATAGGAATTTCTGAAATCTGAGACCATGGATGGAAGCTCCATGGAAAAATCGAAGTTTAGAGATTTGGATCGAACTTTTTGGTTGGGTGAAGCTCCGAGAAAATCAAACCCTAGTTTGGGGTCCTCTTTAGTGAAGCCAGAAATTAGGGCTTCAGCAAAGGTTGGAATTTCTGAAATCTGAGACCATGGCTGGATGCGCCTCAGAAAAATCAAAGTTTAGAGCTTTGGATCGAATGTTTTGGGTTTGGTGAAGCTCCATGAAAATCAAACCCTAGTATGGGGTCCTCTCTAGTGAAGCCGGAAATTAGGGCTTTTGCAATGGTTGGAATTTCTGAAATCTGAGAACATGGTTGGAAGCTCCTTTGAAAAATCGAAGTTTAGAGACCTAGATCGAACTTTTTGGATGGATGAATCTCCGGTAAAATCAAACCCTAATTCAGGGTCCTCCCTAGTGAATCCAAAAATCTAAAAGGCAATTTTGAGGGGTGAAACTTTGTAGTTTTAAAATTCTGAGTATACCAGCTTGACCAGCTCAGAAAGGCGCATCTTTCTATCCTTTCAGAAGTTTAAAATTCAAAGTTTGAATTTTTAGGGTTTCTCTAACAAACCCTAATACAGCTCTAGATCTGATTTTAGCAAATCAAAGTGGATTGGGTTAATCTTAGAAGAGAATGGATTGGTCACTTGCATAAGTGAAGAAGTTCCTATTTCAGAGGGAGATGAGGCTAAGGCCTTACATAAGAAGATTACAAGCAATCTTGACAGGTATGACCTATCCAGGTATGTTTTGAGATCTATTCATGATTAAGTTTATGGTATGTTTGTCTTCATTAAGCTTAGTACAATCTTGATTAACTTTAGACTTGTTGTATCACCTTAATAAAATTATCAATGCAAATATTCATTGATTAGGGTTTTGACACTTATGATTGTATGAATGCATTGTGGTGTTGTATGAGGATAATGTTATCCGCTAACATGAAAGGTACAAATCAAGTTCTAGATCAAGACCATGATGACATGAAGACAAAAACTCATCCATAGTCATGGATCACATAGAGGTATGTATAATTTGGTTCTACAACGGTTAACTTATGAGTTATGTAGGTAATTGAAGAGAACAAGAAAACATTGCTAGACATAACTAGCAAATATGATGACCAGGTATGTCTTTTCCTATATCAAGTTAGAATACTACGCTATGTAAGGATCTCATATTTTTGTATGATTGATAATGATTACTCAAGAAGTTACAAGTTTGAGTAATCTAGGGTTTATGCATATTATGTCTCTTACCTTGATTGATGATATGACTAACCAGAAGAGTTCTATGGTCAAATATGAGTATGCATGAGTTAGAGAAGTCTTCCTTGAAACTTTGAATGCTAATGCTTATTATCTATGTTTTAAATGATCATGACTATACATGTTTAAGATTATTTTGTTTTGATAATATTAAGATTATACTAATGAATGTATGATTATGTATGAGATCTCGAGGATAATGCAATGATGATACTAGTAAGCATGCATAGTGATCGAGGATGGATATAAGTTCAAGGACAGGTAATCCAGGAAGCAAAGATCAAGAGGGAGCACACTCCAATAGTTCCTACAAGGAAAGATTGAGAGGGAGTCCATCCAACAAACAAACAAAGATAAGTATTTGAATTGTCATTCTTGTATTGTTCAATGATGTATATACTTATGTTCCTAGACTTAGGTTGTGTATTATGCATATTAGAATAATTGCATTAATGAACAGCATACTACTAATATGCATATAATGAGTAAGTGGCCTATGGAACTGTACAAAATTCCATTGCTACTTATCTAGAATGAAACCTCTTTGCTGACATGTTGGGAGTTTTGCACACTCTTAACAATGTTCTGGTGGAGATTGGAAGGCATCTAGAAAGTTATGGGATATGGATAAATGTTGTATTGAAGCATTGGCTAAAATAATTGCATGATTGTATGACATATGTCCTTATGTGTAAGAATTTGTTCTGAAAACTATGAGATGTTTCTAATCATGTAATTTAACTTGTCTTGTAGGAAAGATCGTATACTGTCACCTATAAAAGAAGGACTACAACATTTGTTCCAGCAACAAAGCTATCTATTGAAGATATTGAAGAATCTGAAGTTCCCAAGATCTGGGATGAAGTAATGATCGAAGAGTACCAGTCGATCATGAAGAATGATGTTTGGGATATGGTCCCAAGACCTAAAGGGAAGTCTGTTGTGACTTCCAAATGGATCTACAAGATCAAGCATGCTGTAGTTGGTAGCATAGAGAAATACAAAGCAATATTTGTAGCTTGTGGCTTCTCCCAGAAAGTGAGAATAGACTATGAAGAGACTTTTGCTCTTGTAGCTAGATACACTTCCATCAGAATAGTACTTGCTCTGGTTCCAGTGATGAAATGGAAGATAGAGACCAGATGGATGTCAAGACAACTTTCTTGAATGGTGTAGTCGAGGAGGAAGTGTATGTGGAGCATCCACTTGGTTTTGAGACACATGACAGAGAGTCATATGTGTGCAGGTTGAAGAAAGCTTTGTATGGCTTGAAGCAAGCTCCTAGGACTTGGTATGGTAGGATAGACAACCTTCTATCCAGTTTGGGCTTTACCAAGAGTAAAGCGGATTCCAACGTTTACTACAAGGTTGAGGAAGGAAATCCTGTGATACTCTTATTGTATGTGGATGACCTATTTGTAACAGGAGAGGATAGATTGATTGCTGACACGAAGAGGAAGCTTGATGTCGAGTTCAAGATGAAGGACTTGGGGATTATGCACTATTTTCTAGGCATGGAGGTGTGGCAGAGTGCAGATGGGATCTTCCTTGGACAAGGGTAGTATGTAGTATAGATCCTGAAGTGGTTCGGAATGATGGACTGCAAGGCCATGGCCACACTTATGGCATTGAACCTGAAGCTTCTATGTGATGCTTCATTTGATCCGGTTGATGTCACTGTGTATCATCAAATGATTGGGTCCTTGATGTACCTGATGAACACGAGATCATATATCTGCTTTGCGGTGAATACATTGAGCCAGTTCCTGACAGATTCGAGAAGTGTTCACATGGTTGCTGTAAAGCATATTCTGAGGTACCTGAAGGGTACAATTGATTATGGGCTCAAGTATGATGAGAATCAAAAGTTTAACCTACAGGGTTATGTTGATTCAAATTGGGCAGGCAGTGCTGCAGATACGAAGAGCACTTCTGGGTGCTGCTTCAGGATGGGATCAGGTGTTATCTCTTGGTTTAGCAGGAAGGAGTCCTTTCCAGCACTGAGTACAACCGAATTCAAGTATGTTGCAGCTTGTTCGGCTAGTTGTGAGGTAGTATGGCTGAGGAAGCTACTGTCTGAGCTATTTGATCTCCCGCTGGATGCTACTGGTATTTTTTGTGACAACCAGAGTTGTGTGAAGATGTCTGAGAACCCGTTGTTCCATGACAGATCGAAGAACATTGAGATCAAATATCACTATATCAGGGATATGGTGTAAAGAGGAGCAGTGAAGCTCCTGTATGTTGCGACAGATGAGCAGGTTGTAGATGTGTAGACGAAACCACTAGCCAAAGTGAAGTTTGAGTACTTCAGAGAGATGCTTGGTGTTCTTCAGATTGAAGATACTTCGAGGAAGAAGTGATGGGACACATCTGCAGCAGCCATTCCAAGCACGGTGAGAGGAGGATCCTTCCCATGGCTGTGGATGTAAGCATTGTGTGGTGAGCATCAGGACGATGCTCGAGTTACTGCTTGGTATGATCAGTTCGATCATGTATATGTATATGCATTAGTTGGATGCTTGGTATGATCAGTTGGATCATGTATATGTATATGCATCAGGACGATGCAGTGATGATGATCAGGAGAATTATGTGAGATGAGTATCAAGATGATACTCTGGATGATATGCATCAGGATGATGCTATGATGATGATCAAGATGATCATGTGTGATGATATGTATCAGGTGGATACATTGCATAATCAGTTGGATTATGCGTGATAAGTTCCGAAGACATAGATGCACATGGGCTTTTCGAACATGGTTGTAGATGTGTTCTCCCATGGTCACGATGTAATTGCTGAGCTTTTCCAACATGGTGGAAGATGTGTTCTCCCATGGTCGTGATATAATTGCTGCAGCCATTCGCTTTTCGTGGTAGATGTGTTCTTCCATGGTATAGATGTAAGCGCTGAAGCCATTCAAGCATGGTCAAAGTGTGTCTTCCCATGGCTGCGATATATGTGATGTGGCCATTCGAGCATGGTTGAAGTGTGTCTTCCCATGGTTGCGATATAAGTGTTGGGGCCATTCTCGCACGGTTGAAGTGTCTCTTCCCATGGCTGTGATATAAGTGCTGTGCCATTCTCGCATGGTTGAAGTGTGTCTTCCCATGGTGTAGATATAAGTGTTGAGCCTTTCACGGATGGTTGAAGTGTGTCTTCCCATGCCAGTGAATGTAAGTGCTGTGTGATGTGCATCTAGGTTGTGCTTCATGAACGATGTTATGATCAGTATGATCATGAGTATCAGGATGATACTCTGTGGCCGTGGACAAGTTGTGCAGTAACATGTAAAAGGTCCTGGGAGATCTGATAGGTTGAGCTGTGTGCTCGTAATCAGTCCCGAGATGCTCTTTTGAGGTTTTGTTGACGCACGTAATATGTCTTGAGGATTCCACAGTATGGCTAGTGATGATGAAGACCTGCAAGTAGTGGGCCTACATCCAGTATGAAAAAGGACACTGGCTCTGTAGAACTTCCTATGATGAGTAGTTCATAGATTGATTGAGATAGCACCCGCAGTGACAATGACAATGATTCGATGTCGATGATCTAGTGATGATGATCCATAGAAGAAGACTTATGCTAATAGATCTGTGTCGAGAAATACCTTCCTAGTTAAGAGGGAGTGTTGATGTATTTGTAACTTCAGAATGTATTTCATATATGTATATTGTATTCCTATAGAGATGTTATTATTCCTCTATACGGAAATGTCGTCATTTATATTGTAAGTATTGTAACTTATACTTGATGGGTTATTAGACCACCTTGATGGGGTCGACCCTGTATAAGTCATGTGGTTTAAAGGGTTATTAGACCACCCTATTGAGGGTCGGCCTTGTCAGCATTATGTTAAGTGGTTAAGTTGAGGCCGACCTAGAAAAGGTTATTAGGCAAGTCAAGTCAAGTATAAATAGAGTGTGGGAGGCATTCTATTTGATCATTCACTTTCACACTTATACACTCATTGGAGAGTGGTGCACTAGTGGAGGAGGAGATGTTGCTGCTAGGAGACTATCTCTTATGCTTCGGTTGTGTATCATTTCTCTATCTATCTCTGAGGAAGTTATTGGGGTTTTTCACCTTCTTGGATTTCCCCAAGGAAACTTTGTGTGTCTATTGTCTCATGTGATTACTTGTTGTGATTGATATGCTTGATATGATGTACATGTTATTATCTCAGTAAAGATCCTAGAGTATGTTGAATTAATGCTAAAAAATTAACACTTTTCCCGCAATCCCTTTAGTGGGTGTGCATCCTTGTTAGGTGTGCATTCAAATTGAAATGTAATGTGTGCATTAAAAACTTTTATCAATATGCAATACCATATTCAAGCACACATACGTTTACATGCAGTATGCATTATCTCTTAATATGCCTACTATGCATACACATTTCATCTATCTAATCTCTTGCATTTTCAACCTTCCTATGCCATAATATCATATATATATAACTCAGAAGATGTAAATATAACAATAAGAGAAGAGTTGAGGAATTCTCCCTATCCAATTCCTGATCATAGCATGGAATTCCTATTCCATATCATCATTGGTCCAATCGATGGCAGCTCTACCTGTAACTCATGCTTTGGCTCAAGTAGCCCCAGTGCTGCAACGTTGGGCTCTGATACCATCTGTCACATCCCTTATCCCCTCAGTTCCCTTTAGAGTGATGGGGGAACAAATTTGAAGAAACTGCTAATAATTGTTTTTTTCAAACAATCCAAACTATACATTTTTACACAACTGCAATGGTCTCAGTCCGCAATCCGCAATTTTGCAAGCAGCAATCCGCAAGACGCAAGTCAAAAGTTGAAAGACGGATCTCGAAAATACACAGCATTGATGGAACACCTCTCCGACTTCCACAGTCCGTAATCCGCGATGCGGGACTTGGAAAGTCAGAACAGCGATTTCACGCCGTCGACGAAACTCCTCTCTTACTTTATCAGTTCCGCAATCCACGATATGGGACTTGGAAAGTAGGAGAACCAATTTCATGGCATCGAAGAAACATGTTTCTGAATTCTACACTCCACAATCCATCTTGCGGGAGTCAGAAAGTCGGAACACCGAATATCCAATCCTCGAAGATTTTCCCTTCTAACTTCTGCACTCCGTAGTCCGCGATGCGAGAGTTGGAAAGTCAAAACACTAATTCTCCAACTTCCAATATTTCCACTTCCGACTTCCACACTCCGTAGTCCGCAATGTGGGTGTCGGAAAGTCAGAACACCAAAAATCCATCCTCAAAGATTTATGCTTCCGACTTCTGCACTCTGCACTGCGGGTTCGAAAGGTCGCAAGTAGGTTAAATACCCCTAATACAGCTAACTTCTTAGGCAGATATATATCCTAAGTCTATTCTGGGAAAATCCGGTACCATTAGAAAGCTCTTGGCGAGCCCTATGCAACTGCATGACCCTCTGTCACACCTAATGACTCCGATACTATCCTTATTCCAACCCATATTGTGGCCCCAAACTTCATCCATGCCCCTTCACCACTCTGTAAAGAACTCTGCTCCACTCAGACATGGCCCTTCCCTTCATCTGATCCACAGGGCGAAGCATGAACACCACAGGGGGGTGTCTATTTCCTCCCCAATCCTTAACTGAACCTTCTGCACCTCCAAGGCCTCAACCAAACTTATCCCTATTCATCAATGAACAAATCTACATATAAGTAAAACACATAGATGCATTTGTCTATTCAAATAAACATAGTTGAATTAAACCACATTGACACACAGAGAATACATCTACCAGCTTTCATCATAGGCATAATAACAACATAAATACAAGTATTAAGTTCCATCAGTTAGTTGGATCAGTCCATGCATTTTGACATAACAAACAAGCATTCATGTATATAGAATGGCATAATCAGAGGAAACATGAAACACTTATCCTTAATTGAAACCACCAAGCAACTGGATATGGACTGCAACATTCCAGCCCAACCATAGGTCTCTTCCCATCCTGTATTATTTCAGCACTCAAAGACCACCCCCGAGCTGGGGCTATGTATCCACTAAGGAGGAACTACCCAAGTTTACCCATAGTGATGCTAATCCAACACACAGTTGGGTTTATCAAGCATGCCAAGAGGAAAAGGAGGAGGGAAATAAGTTAGTAAGCTCAACCACAGAGCTACATACCTCCCCAACTCAATCAAACAGCCTTCATCGGGTTTATCAAGCGGTTCCAACCTCTGCTCTCTCTTCCGCACTGTCATCCACGCTTGGATCTCCTCAGGGTTACATCTAGAAGGCTCTTTCCCGCAGCTGGTGTCCGGGCTATCAAATCCGGGTTTCTTTATGGATTGTTGGGCGTCTCACACTCATGAATTCCCTTCTGGTTCAAGTCTATGGATTTCCCAATAGTTTTTCTTTCTCACGCAAATTTATGAGCAATCTAGGCTCTTCAAATCATGGCTCTCTCCCAAATTGTCATTTCTCCTTCTCCCCCTGCTCCCCCTAAGTATTTCTCCTAAATGAAGCTAGAATGAATCACCATGGCATGGGGATGAGTGAAAACATCCTCCCATGAGGTGGAGTCACTTATGGGACAAGTTAGACAAAGCCCATACCCTACCTTATGAAATTCATGACTGCCCATACTCCAACCTCATGAATAAGATTTCTAAAGCACTTCTTTACAACAAAAATAAATGACAGCCATGACAGGTCAAAGGGGTTCTAAAGATGACATATGGTAGCCTAGGGTTCAATCCCACAACCCCTCACCTCTCCTTAGTGGATACATGGTCCCCCTCATTTAGTTGCATCCATAGGCAACCCCTTGGTTTTTTATTACATGATATTTACATCATTTTACAATTTCCATGGCTTAATAGCACATGGATCACACAATGTCAAATACTTGCCTCTCAAAACTAAGCATTCACCAGCGGGGCCTTGGCCTTGAGCTCCACGCTAGGAATTATACATTACATACATACAATATTACATAAAAGCCAATATATCCCAAGGGTCAAAATGGGGATATTATATTTCCAGTATGATTTTGAAAAAATCGAAGAGAAATTTATAAAAATCTTGGTTACAACTCTCAAACTCTGAAATTTTGGGTGCCACGTGGTTTTTGATGGTGTTGAATCTATTTCTACCATCAAAATCACTATTAAAACGCAATCAAAACTTAGATTTTGCAAAATTAAAAAACCTGATTCCCATGAAAAGCTCCCATCTATACCAAATCGTCAAATTTTTAGACAACTCCAAATACTAAACATAAAGAAAATGTATGCCAAATAAAGAAATGTATATTAAACATTTCTTAACATTAACCATTACACAAATGCATGTTAATCATTTATTAACCATCCAAAGCATTTTCCCTTACTCATGGGTATTGAAGATTATTCAACTTCATTGAGAAAATGTATATTTGGTGTTTAAATATCAAATAAAAGGATCACCCAAACAGTTCTAATATGCACCCCTCTTATATCATCCCAACTTCCTCACTCTTGGTTACATTGTGAATTCAGGTTTTTTGCCCCCGAACTTCCCTCTTGGTTTTGTGCCTCACTTTTGCTCTCTGAGTTACATTCCCAATGCATACACCATTAAGGTAGTTTTCTCGAATGAATTTAAATTGTCTACCTTTGAAATCTACATCAATCCCATTGTACAAGAAATCTTGACTTTTTGCAAATGGCTTTTCTCTTAGAACTACACGAGTGAATTCAAATTTCTTGGCTTTTTGCAAAGGCTGTTTTTAGAACTTTAGGAGTGAATTCAAATTTGTCTAGACAAATCTACATCGATCCCAATGTTCAAGCACCAATGTTCGAGAAATCTTGACCTTCTGCACTATACACAAAATCCAATTGTTTTTCCTGTACAACTTTAGGAAACCGGAGATATAAAAATATTACAACCATGTTTTTTTGTCTTTGCCTCACTGTCATAATAAACTAGATCATCCCTATCTTATTTCCGAAAACCTAACCAGGCATGTACATTTATTAAAATCTAGCTGTAAAGAATTATTTGTACTCCCGCATTTATGGGATACATAAATATAAAAGTTCATTATATAGAACTACGATATAAAAATGTTACACCCATGTTGTTTTGTCTTTGCCTTAGTGTCATAATAAACCATATCATCCCTATCTTATTTCGGAAAACATAACTAGGCATGTACATTTATTAAAATCTAGTCATAAATAATGTTTTTGTACTCCCACTTTCATGGGTATATTTATTAAAATCTAACTATAGATAATTTATTGGTACTCCCACTTTCATGGGATACATAAATATAAAAAGTTCATATATAGAAGGTTAAAGTGACATTTGAAAAGACATAAATTCTGAAGCTTTGAACGGATGTAAGTGAAATGACAACCATCCAATATAATGGTTACGTTCCATTAGACTTGCATCTTTTATTTACTAAATTTTCAATTTATGGCGAAGTATAGAACATTTTGTGATTATCTCGCTATCGCAACATTCACATGACAACGATAACGACGTTGTAATTTGCCGTTGTTTTTGGTAGTTAAAGGAATATGCCATGCCAACGACGAACCATACCTAGAATTCACGAAATTTAAAGAGAGCTACATAAGGGATTTTGTCACTCGAGTCGAACCAATTGTTAGTCCACAATAGTAAAATAGAACCCTTTGGAGTGGTCTTACAAAGGTAATTACGAGGCTTCACCTTAGGTCTTCATGTTATTCTAGTAGAGGGAGAGTTTCATTGGTACCCTTCAACTTAGGTTTTCTTGTGATTCTAGTAGAGGGAGAGTTTTCATTGGTAGGCTTCACCTTAGGTTTTCATGTGATTCTAGTACATGAAGAGTTTTCATTGGTAGGCTTCCCCTTAGGTCTTCATGTGAATCTACTAAATGTTATAGTCGATGGATATGGTTTTATGGATCAATATGTGTCCTTGTCTTTGACTCTCTTAGGAAAAAATACACTCAAAATACACATGGGTTGATTAGAGGACTGGTTTGTTTTTAGAGTACCATGTTAGAAAAAACGATAGCAATAACCACCCAATTTCGTATGGAAAATACAAACCAATCATTATTTATATAAAAGTTAAAATGTGATGTTTGCTAGGGTTTCTTAATTTAATGTGTGGGATTCAAATAAAATACATTTATTAAAGAGTACTATATAAAAATTAACTATATAAATCTACAATTACAACATTAAATAAAATTTAATTTAATAAAAATACATTATTGAAAACTATCAAATTATATATTACATTGAAATATAAGAGAAAATGTTATCAACCACTACACCTCATTCGAGTTAGGATATGAGTTCTCATCTGTCAGGGATATGGATCTAACTAAACTAGCTTACCTATCTATGCAAAACAATAATATATCAACAATAAGTAAAGAAAAGAGAACGAGAGAAAAGAGTACATCAGATATACGTGGTTCACCCAATTGGGTTACTTCCACAGGAAGTTAGTCTTCTATTATCTCTAGAATTTCTCCCTCAAGCTTACAAGAGAGCAATGCCAATAACCCCAATACAATATAGCAATACTTGTGAAAGTATAGATCATGATGAGTGATGTGACTCCATTGACTCTATTATATACTAAGAGATAGGAGGAATTACTCTCACATATTACATGTGGGATAATATAATTCTCCATAATAACATCTATTTATATAATAATGAATATGAAGAATATATTTTACCATAATGAATATGGGATATAATGTATTACTCTTTTACATAAGAATGTGGATATCTTTGGACATAATACAAAGACATTATTACCTTCCAAGGAATATAAAATATTCCAACACTCCCCCTTACTAATAGCTAGGAAAAAATCCCACCATCAAAGGAAGGAAGGAGTCATTACTGCTCCCCCTTGATGACAACTTCCCTCATCCCAAGTAAGGAACGAAGATGCACATACTTCGTTGTTGTTAAGGATTTGGTGAAGATATCGGCTGCTTGCTGCTCTGTAGGACAATACTCAAGAGAAAGAACACCATCTGCAACGAGACCTCGAATGTAATGAGCATCAAGATCGAGATGATTTTTCTTGGAGTGATATACCAGATTAGAAGCAAGTTGAATTGCACCCTGATTGTCACATTTCAACACAGTGGACGATTTCGGAACCAAGCCAAGCTTAGTGAGAACATACTGTAACCAAACTGCTTCTTTTGATGCTTCTTTGGCTACTCTATACTTTGCTTCACACGAATATAAAGAAAGATTCTTCACCTTTTTGCTGGACCAAGAAATTAGACCTGAACCAAGTTGAAATATATAACCAACAGTTGATCGTTGATCAGAACGGACACCTACCCAGTCAAAATCTATATAACCAGAAAGAGAAACTGTAGTACTGCTCGAATAAAAAACACCATAGTATAATGTCCCTTGTAAATATCTCAGAATTCTCTTTGTTGCTTGCCAATTATTTTCATGAGGTTGCTACATGAACCGTGAAACCATACTTATGGCGAAAGAGAGATCTATTCTGCTGCGAGGTAAATATATCAAACTGCCGACTAGCTGACAATAAAGAGTAGCATCAACAAGAGGAGTAGTACACTCAACAATTAACTTTACACCAGACTGAAAAGGTGTAGGAGCAGGTTTACAATCACTCATGTGAAAATGAGCCAATAAATATGTAGCATACTTCAGTTGAGAGAGAAAGATACCATCTGCCAGATGCCAAATTTGAAGACCCAAGAAATAGTGCAATATACCGAGATCGGTCATTTCAAACTATTTGTGAAGGTCACTTTTCATACTTTGAATGAAAATAGGTTGGCTTCTAGTAATAAAAAGATTATCCACATATAAAACAATAATAATGATATTATCATCAACACCCTTAACATACAGGTTAGGATCAGATATACAATGCTTCAAACAATTATTCAAGAAATATGCATCAATTTTATCTGCTTGTTTAAGACCGTATAAAGACTTGTGTAATTTACATACTAAACTTGATGATTTAGCATTAATAAAACTAGGAGGTTGTTACATATAAATGTCTTCATTAACATCACCATTTTAAAAAGCATTTTTAACATCCATTTGGTGTTTTCCCATTTATAAGATGAAGCAATAGATACAATGGTTCTTATTGTATTCATTTTAGCAACAGGTGAAAAAGTTTCGTTATAATGTATACCTTCAAGTTGATTAAAACCTTTTGCAACTAGTCTAGATTTATACTTTTCAATTTGTCCTTACGCAGTAAATTTAGTTTTATAAACCCATTTACAACCAACTAAATTATTTCCCTAAGGAAGAGGAATAAGAGACCAAGTCTTGTTCTTCATAAGAGAATCATACTCAACAGACATAGCTTGTTCCCAATGAGGTTTACCCTTAGCTTGAGCATAAGAGGTAGGATCATCTGTGGCCAAAACATTGGTCATAAGAGCAAAGTTAGATCTAGTTCTACAACTATCAAAAGGGATTCTGATATCACTTCTTGCATATTCAAGAGTTTTATGTGCCCAAATAGGAAGGTTAGAAGGAACAGAAGTCACTTCAAGAGCTT
This sequence comes from Larix kaempferi, assembly GCA_027924585.1. Lineage (NCBI taxonomy): Eukaryota > Viridiplantae > Streptophyta > Pinopsida > Pinales > Pinaceae > Larix > Larix kaempferi. The sequence goes on along the minus strand of BSBM01000963.1, from coordinate 7,022,385 downwards.
CAAGACATTCAGGTGGAATACTTGAAGAAGAGGAAGAAGATGAACTAAGTTTAGTCACATAACTGGTATGAGCAATCGAGATAGGAGTAACAGGTGATAAAGGAATACTCATAGTGACATGAGGTTCTTCAAAATCAGGTGGTGGAGAAACTTCAATAAATTGAACATCTCTTCTAATGATTACACTTTGATTAGAATGATTAAACAACCTATAAGCCTTAGAATCCTCAGAATAACCAATGAATATACACTTGTGAGACTTGGGTTCTAAATTTTTCCATTTTTCATCAGAAATATGAGCCCAACATTCACAACCAAACACTTTAAAGTTACTAATATCCATCTTTCTACCATTCCAATTTTCATCAAAAATATGAGCCCAACATTCACAACCAAACACTTTAAAGTTACTAATATCCATCTTTCTACCATTCCAATTTTGCTCAGGGGTAACATGCCTAACAACTTTTGTAGGAACTCTGTTTAAAATAAAGTTAGTACAACTTATAGCTTCGACCCAAAATTTCGTATGTAATCTTTTAGAATAAAGCATACATCAAGCCATTTCAACTAAATTTATGTTTTTCCTTTCAGCAACACCATTTTGTTGAGGTGTGTAAGGAACAGTCATTTGATGTTGAATTCTATGTTTAGATAAAAATACTTCAAATTCTTTCTTAATGAATTCCCCCCCATTATTAGTTCTTAAAGTCTTAATCTTTTTACCATATTTGTTTTCAACCAAGGATTTAAATACTTGAAATTTAGAAAAAGTTTCACTTTATGTTTCAAAAAATAAACCCATGATTTTCTACTAAAGTCATCAATAAAGGTAAGAAAATAGACTGCATGTGATATAGGGACCACAAATGTCACTATGAATTAATTGCAAAGGTTCTTTAGCACACCAAGCTTTACCTTTATCAAATATTTTTCTATGATTTTTACCAAGAACACAACCTTCACAAACACCATTAGTAGACGAAATATTAGGGTAAGCCAAGTACCATTTTAGTTAACATTTGCATTTTACCATAATTCAAATGACCTAATATTCCATGCCATAATTTACTTAGTTCATCAGCATGAGCAACATAGGAATAAAAATGTTGCTTTTTAGTTGAATTAAAACCAACAAACTTATATAAACCAACAGTATGATCAACAGGACCAAAAGAAAGTACTTTGAAATTTTGATTGATATCTTTAAGAACATATTTATCAGGCCAAGCTTCAAATTTATATTATTTTTGACATGCACGATAAATAGAAAGCAAGTTGATGGGCATATTTTCAACATGAAAAACATCTTCCAATTGACCATTAGCAACATTAACATTACCAGAACCAATTACGGAAAGTTGTTTACCATCACCTATAGATACTTTTTAAGATGTGTTTTTATTATTGTCATAAGATGTAAATAAACAAGCCTTACCATTCATATGTTTAGAAGCACCAGAATCCATTATCCATTCCACTTTAGAAGAAGAATTACTAGAAGAAACAACAAAAGCACACAAAGCTACTTGTGATTCATCAAAACCATTCTTTTTAGCCTTAGCTTTTAAACGTTTCAATTTAAAACAATTCTTTTCAGGATGGTTAGTTTTACTACAATGTTTACAAGAAGGATACACTTTCTTCACCTTACTATTGTCATGATGTGCATTAGAATCATTACCAGAGTTATTAGTAGGATTTGAAGTGTGTGAATTAGAACCTTTAACATTATTAAAAATTTTCTTAGGATTCTTATTATATTCCATAAGAGCCTTATTAGGTGTGAGTTGTCCTGAAACAATTAACCTTTCTTGCTCATTTAACAACCCTTTACAAAAATCATCAAAAGTAGGTTTCGTGGTATTTGAAAACAATTCAAGTGCTCTATTCCTAGAGTTTGAATGAACATATCAAAACAAGATGACATTTTTTGTTCTACAAGAATTATAAGAGCAGTGTTTGTTTTCTTGTAATCTGTACCACAACTATGTAATTTTTCATTAAAATTTTTCACTTTAGCAAGATATAATTCTACTCTATCAAAGTTAGTAGGATCTAACTCATAAATTTTCTTTTCATGGTAATAAGCAGAAACATCATCATATTTATCAAATAAAGAAGCAAGAGTTTTCCATACCTCAACGGGTTGTCTTCTGCTTCTATAATTACATGAAGACTATCTGCAACCCTTTGACCAATGAGCCCTCTCGCTTGATCACATTTATCTTCCCATATAGCCAAAGCTTGAGCATCAATAGGTTTCATGTGTTCACCATTAACAATCCTCCAAAGATTCTTACTCCTGAGAACATCAATCATTTTTCTCTTCCATGCAATATAGTTAGGACCAACAAGTTCAGGAACATAAGCTACTTCTGAAGTCATAATGATAGAAATATTGACAAGAAACAAAATGCTAGAAATGACAAAAGAAAGAAGGTGAATAACATAAAACTAAAATAATTTATCGTACTGATCTAAATCTACAGAAAGCACAGTTAGAAAAAATAGTAAAGGAAAAGAAATTTTACTTTCATCCATTTTGAAAAAAGTGCGAAGAAAATCCACTCGCGGGTCTGCCAATAGGAAACTAGCGAATAAACACAAGTACTCGCGGGTTCTGCTTAGTAAAGGTCACGGTTACTCACGGGTTGTGATGTAATGGAGTCACGGATACTCACGGGTCTCTACATTGTAAGGTTGCGAATCTGTCGAAGCATTCATGAGCTCAACATAGGGAGGGTTGTGAATAAGCTGCAGTAAACACAGGTTCGACAGTGGAACAGTCGCGAGTATGTCATAGCATATGTGGGTCTACGCACTGGGATGCCACGAGTCTGCAGAGTATTCACGGGTTCGCAATATGAACAGTCGTGGTTAACCATGGGTTCCTGTGAAGAAAAGTTGCGAGTGTCCAGTTTAAGGCCGAAAACAGTGTCGAATATGCCGGGCACGGAAACCTGCACAAAGTCTACCAAACTTGGAAGAAAACTACTGTTTTGACAGCCGGAAGATAGATCTCCTTAAGGAGAATCAGAAAATCATATAGATCTACAAAATGACATCAAGAAACCCTTGAAAAATTTATGCAAAAATCTACACAACAAGCTTAGGGTTAGAAAAAAAAGCTGCAGAAATATGCCCAAATTTGAAAAGAAGCCTAATGGTTACCAGATAGAAAGAAAATATACAAGAAATAAACAATGCCCAAATGATAAAAATATTGTTTTGAAAGCAATAGAAGGTGCTAGATCATAGAAACAAGCTCTGATACCATGTCAAAGATATGGATTTAACTAAACTAGCTTACCTATCTATGCAAAACAATAATATATCAAAAATAAGTAAAGAAAAGAGAACAAGGAAAAATAGTACACCAGATACACATGGTTCACCCAATTGGGTTACGTCCACGGGAAGGTAGTCTTCTATTATCTCCAGAATATCTCCCTCAATATTACAAGAGAGCAATGCCAATAAGCCCAATACAATATAGCAATACTTGTGAAAGTATAGATCATGATTAGTGATGTGACTCCCTTGACTCTATTATATACTAAGAGATGAGGAGGAATTACTCTCACATATTACATGCAAGATAATATAATTCTCCATAATAACAACTCTTTATATAATAATGAATATCAAGAGTATATTTTACCATAATGAATATGGGATATAATGTATTACTCTTTTACATAAGAATGTGTATATCTTTCAAAATAATACAAAGACATAATTACCTTCCAAGGAATATAAAATATTCCAACATCATGAAGAGTTGTCTTACTAGAAAATGATTTTCTTTCACATCCCTATCCCATCAATTAGACTAAAAAAAGAAGTATTTACGAATTATAGGTTTCTAAAATTTTCCTCATGGACCATAAGATTAATTCTTAAATAATAAATGCATTAGTAAATTCATGAATGTAAAATAGAAGACAATTTAAAACTCTATCTACACATACAACATGCATAAGAAAACATATTTATAATACGAAGAAAATAAAATCATTATACATTCATAAGTTGAGAGAATTCTTATCTTTAAACAAGAATATCCAAGCAACTAGTTGTGTAAGAACAATTTTCCACTGAAATGTAGGTATTAGTTGCAAATACCACCCCCAAGATGGCCTATGGGGCCACCCGGATGAAGGAAACTCTAATAGAATTTTCTTTCTCATCCCACAACCCATTTACTCTCATGCTTAGCGAATCTACCCACCTTTGAGAATTTACAAGGATCCCACTCAACCATCTTGGCCATGGAACTCTTTTCTACTGCCCCACATAACATAAAGAAGAAATTTTCCATGAATTCTCCATAGTTCCCTCATGATATCCAACCCTTACAGTGCTTACTAGTGTCTACAGAAAGAGTCCAATTTGTGGTATGTTGTTGCAAAACCTCCTGTAACCTTAATGTAATGTCCCCTCCTTGAGGGCTCTGTAACATCCCATAATTTCATAAAAATTTAAAATTTTTGATAACAACATTAATTATGATATTTATAATTGCGGAAGTAATAATTGTTGATTATGACAGCAGTAAATGAAAAGTTGTTAGTACTAAACATACTTTAATTTCTGTTTAGAAGCAAAATGACAGTGACAGATTTTAATAAAATAATTAATGAACATGATTATGATGATAAATGAATTAACAGATTTGAAATATGATGCGACAATTTTCTTTTGCAATGATACTGACAGTTTGACTTTTGATGCATAAGGGTGTCCTACGAGGTACCCTGGAGCTTACTTAGCTGCAATGCTAAAGCAAAATGAATGTTCTATTGTGTAGACTAGTGAGCTCCCAATATGGATGCCTAATGAGGACAGCTATAATAAGAGCCTACTTTAAATGTCAACCCAGGGGACGTACAAATTTTAGAGGTGCAAGCACTATCTATGCTCTTATAGGATAATCTTTGTCGCAGTTGGGTGTCGGTATCGATGTTCTAAGGGTTGCCTACTCAATATGTAAAACTGGTTATACTAGGAAATTAAATGCTGGAAAGCAATAAATTTATTTTAAAGAATTAAAGTACTGAAAGCAGTGAATCTGTTTTTAAGGAATTAAAATACTAAAAGCAGTAAATCTATTTTAAATAATTAAACTGCTGAAAGTAAAAGAGATAATCTTATTAATTTACTTAATGCAGAATGGTAAATCTAGAAAATGCCATAACAGATCTATTCTAATATTGGATAAAACAAGGTCTATAATTATTTTGTGCATAAAACTAGAGTTCCGATCTAAATCGTTTGAATACTAAACTAAGATTGAAGTGCGATTGTTTCATGCTACACATCGATTTACTACGCAGTCAGAGTAATTAATCACAATGGGAAACATTCATAAATATCAGATCTAAACCATGACTTTCGAAAGCAAAGCTAATACATATGTAATTGTTGGTAAAAATGTGCGTTGAAAGAAAGCAGCTACAGGACTACTGAAACCATATTGCTGAACTGCAGAACGCATTATAAATTACTACATAATCAATACATCATTCAAACGATTCCATGTGCAATATAAATTTTCATCATTGTAAAACACATAACCGAAAAATACCTGAAAGTGGAAATCCCCTGACTTATGTCTTGGAGGGGCCCTCTCCAACCCGTACTCAGGAGAGAAAGAAACTTATAAACATTGTCCAATACATTCCGAAGTTACATATACATCAACACTCCCTCTTAACTAGGAAGGTATTTCTCGACACAGATCATCTAGCACAAGTCTTCTTCTCTGGATCATCATCATCGATGCATCGTCCTCGAATAATCGTCATCATCACTGCTGCTGCTATCTGAATCAATCTTTGAATATACTCATCATAGGAAGTTCTACAAAGCCAGCCCTTTTTCATTTTGGATGTGGGCCTAGCCTCCATGTAGGTCTTCATCATCTCTGGTCGAACTGTGGAATCCTCAGGACTCATTACGTGCATCGACAAAACCTCGCAAGAGCATCCCAGGCCTTTTACAAGCACATAGCTTAACCTATCGAATCTCCCAAGATCTTTTATATGCCATTGCATAACTTATCCACAACCGCAGAGTATCATCCTGATACTCATGATCATATTGATCATAATCATCTCTGCGAGCAAGCCATCAAGTAGGTACACCTCAGGACTGATTATGGGTGAATCCATGAAGATGGGTGTCTATTTTGGGGGGTTCCGTGAGAAAATAACTCTGAATTTTTCATGTTTTCCATCTTTGGGCGATTAAAAGTGATATTTTTGTTTGGAATTTCACTTTTCATTAAAAAACAAACTTTTAGAGAATTATATTAGCTTACTATCCATATTTTTTTCAATTTTTTATATTGAGATTTGATATGTCGATTCGGCAAATGTTTGACAGTGTGTTCTTATAAAATGAAAGGACTACAAAATAGCCATGTTTTGTCGCACACATAAAATCATTGTTAAACTTGTTTTTTGCAAAAAACAAATATGCTACGACAATCTACACACAATATACTACTGTATGACTATAAGTTTGTAACAAATGCATCTATATACTAATTATTATATTTATTTGAATTCGATCAATGGGGAAACTTTGTCAATTTTCAACATATTTTTTGTCGCAAAACTTTTCTCTCAACTGAATATAAAACTAAAAATTCTATGAATACCCTTTTGAAGTAGACACGCTAATTAACTGCACCATAGTTTTCTCAATTTTTTTCGTGGTGTATTTTTAAAGTTATGGATTTTTCATTTCACCGCATTTTGAAAGAGATGAAACTAAACTCGACACCTGTTAAGAAAACAAACAATTACAAATATCAGATCTTACCTATACACAAAGAAATCTATATATTCGGAAAGTAGATTCAATAACGAAACTAATGGTATCAAGTCCAACAATCGCTTTGTAGTGTAAGAGATCATTTTTACCTTCCGAAAATGGAGAAACCTGAAAACTGTGAGAGACAATCAGATTTTTAGGTTTCAGAGGTTATTCGGCCGAATAACTGTTTTCCATAACGACTACGCCAATTTAATCAAAGGTTATTCGGCCGAATAACCAAACGTAAAAAAAAACTCGTCGACCGAGGAAAAAAAAAAAAAAAAAAAAAAACCGTTCTTGTCTAAACTTATATAAATAAAACTAAATACTTCAATTAATTTCACATACTTTCTAGTCAGATTATTTTTTAAGGGATTTTCTAAGGAGTTTTTTTGTAAATGGGGTTTTTTTTATAAGGTATTCTTTTTTTTACTTCTTTCAAATGAATACATTGAAAGAATGTTTTTCTAAGACATTTTTGCAAAATGAGTTTTTATTCCAAGCCTTTTGCACTTCTTATTTCTTTGCAATGGGTTTTTTTTCCAAGGATTTTCTAAGGAGTTTTTTTGCAAAGAGAGTTTTTTTTATGAAGTATTTTTTTTCAAGCTTTTTGCACTTCTTATTTCTTTGCAATGGATTTTTTTCCAAGGATTTTCTAATGAGTTTTTTTTGCAAAGAGAGTTTTTTTATGAAGTATTTTTTTTGTTACTTATTTTTAAGGAAAACATTGAAAAAATGTTTTTCTAAGGCATTTTTGCAAAATATGTTTTTATTCCAAGCTTTTGCACTTCTTATTTCTTTGCAATAGGTTTTTTTTTCCAAAATAGTGATTTTAAAGAGTTTTTATTCCAAGTTATTTTTTCAAAGGAATTGTCTTTTTCCTTCTTATTTATTTTAAAATAATTTTTTCAAATGAGTTTTTTCAAAGTTTATTTTTTTTCTAAGTATTTTTACAAAAAACGTTTATTTTACAAAGTATTTTACAAGTGGTTTTTTCAGAAAATGTTTCTTTCCAAATTGTGCATTTATAGAGTTTTTATTCTAAGACATTTTTGCAAATAAGATTTTATTTCAAGTTATTTTTACAAAGGAGATGTATTTTTTCTTCTTATTTATTTGAAAAGGGGTTTTTTCAAAGTCTCCCAAGTTATTTTTGCAAAAAAGTTATTTCGTTGCAAGGGTTTTTACAAAGAAATCTTTTTCCCAAGTATTTTTTCAAAGAAATTTCTTTTTTTTTTCTAATGGGTTTACAAAGAAGATTTATTTAAAAAGTGTTTTTATTCTTTTCCAATGGGTTTTTTCAAAAAATGTTTCTTTCTAAAGTGTGCATTTACATAGTTTTTATTCCAAGGCATTTTTGCAAATAAGATTTTATTTTAAGTTATTTTTACAAAAGAGATGTATTTTTCCTTCTTATTTATTTGAAAAGAGGTTTTTTCAAAGTCTCCCAAGTTATTTTTGCAAAAAAGTTATTTCGTTGCAAGGGTTTTTACAAAGAAATCTTTTTCCTAGGTATTTTTTCAAAGAAATTTTTTTTTTTTTTTTTTTTTTTTTTCAGTGGGTTTACAAAGAAGATTTATTTAGAAAGTGTTATTATTATTTTCTAATGGGTTTTTTCAAAGGTGATTTATTGTCAAAGAGTTCTTATTTCATTCAAAGAAGGTTCTTATCAAATGAAACTTGTTTCCAAAGACTTTTTTTTCAAAAGACTTTTATAAGATTTTGATAAGGTGAAGTAAATTTCAGTTAATGTGTTTATAAATTTCGTAACTGTTTTTAAATATTCATTTTGTTTTTTTACAATAAAATGATGATTCTTTAAGTTATCATTTATAGATTAAACAATCATGGGCAGTAAGAGAAACCGTCAAAGAAAATATGATCGTAAACGTGCTGATGATGATGATAATAGAGAAAAGAAAAAACTTAAATATCATGCCAACAAAGCAAGCCTTGCGGAAATGCGAACAACGATTATTGAAGATACAAATACAGTTTTACATGATAATGTTGATGAAATAAAAATTGAAAATAGAGTACAAGAAGAACAGATTGAAGTTGAAGAAACTATTGTTGAAGATGTAAATAGTGATTTACATACTAATGTCGATGAAGTCAATATTGATGATCAAGTTCAAGAACCAGAAATTGGACCAGGTATGTATATATCATGTATTTTCCAAATTCATTTTTTATAATGAATTGTATTTTTGGATAGATGTTTTAAATTAAATTTAACTTGATGTATAGGTACTTTCACCATTGATTATGAAACATTAGAAAACGTTGATTGCAACAAATATGAAAAAAAAATACCCATACATGCTGCACGATATCGGGCTCAAAAAATTTATGATGATGTTCTGAAGAATTATTCAGCAACAAGACAAGCACAAATTTTGAGATGTTTATTAGTGACCAAGAAGTTAGAAGATGCTACATCATTATTGGGTATTCACAAGGTGACCAAAGAGTCGAAATTAAAACATAATGTGATAGAAAATATAGGTGATGTAATAAAAAAGTTTGGAAAATCTAGGAAAAAAAACATCAGTGCTGCACGAAGAGCAATTCATACAACAATTATTTCGACTAGTACTAAACAAAAACGTTTGACAACACAGCTAGCAAAAGCAGTTGGAACCTCAAGAAAGACATTATACAAACATAGTAAATTCAGAATGCAAATAGATGAAAATGATGAACTTGCTTGCTGGGCAATTATTTGTAGACGGCCTTACAAAGATAGAATGAGAGCAGGTGTTAAAGATATTGTACGGGAATATTGGTTGACACATGCTCAAGTTTCACCAAATTCAAGAGATGTAATACGACAAAAAGTATCACGAGGATTATATGTAAGCAGTCCAAAACATATAATGGATATGACATAAGTACAATTGTTCAATAAATTCAAGAAAGATCATCGTGGAATTAATGTGTAAATCACTACATTTGGGAAACTAAAACCATGGTATGTTAGACCTATTACTATCCGTGACACATGTTGTTGCCGTTATCATGTGCAATTTCAATTATATTACGACACATTTCTTGAATTTGGTAAAATGTTTTGGACAAATTCACCACCTCCGCCCACAATACGTGAATTCATATCTCAAACCCTATGTGAGAGAAATCACAATGAAGTATTTTATAATAAGAAATGTGTCAATGGAAAACATTGTAATCATTGTGGAAATTTGGTTTTATTCCACAATAAATATCCTATCGATACTGATGACTCACTGTCAAATGTCACCGTTGATTGGAGAAGATATGAATACATTACAAGTACTAGTGATGTATATTCCAAAAGGATTGATTTGCGAGAAGATAAAATATGTGTGACAGATTTTCTCAAGAAATTCGAAAGTGAAATTTATAAATACACAAAGCATTCACATAGAGCACGATGGCAAGACCTTCAATTCAAACAGTCTCGTGAAATTTTTTTACTAGGAATAATTTTGTCAAGGGTTGATTTTGCAAAAAATTACACATTTGCTACACAAAAAGAGATACAGAGTGAATACTATCATTCTGACCAAGTTTCGATATTTGTCCATGTTTTATATAGACATTCTCAATAGGATGTTGACGTCATTGAAAGCACGTGTGACAATCGAGATGTTATTAAAGAATATCACTTTTATATCAGCGACGATCATACACACGATACACATTTTGTTCAACATTGTATTGAAAGTATTTTCTACAATTCACTAAAGGGATGTAACATTAAATTCAATGATCATTGGATATGGTCAGATGGATGTGCCGGACAATTTAAATCTTCGCAATCATTTTATTGGTTATGTCGACTTCATAAAGTATTGAACATTAAACATCGCTGAAATTTCTTTGAAACTGGTCATGGAAAAGGTAAACATGATGGTGCAGGAGCATGCATAAAAAGAGCACATTGAAGATGGCAAATGAACCATAGTTCTGCATGATTCCATTCAGCTGCAAAGGTTGTCCAATGGTGTAAATCACATCTAAACCATGATTATAATCAACAATAAAAAAATGTGCATAGGTATGTACACACAAATGTTTTAATTTATATTTTATTGTCAATTTAAAAAAAAGTATGTACCGAACATCAAAATTTGTCATTTGTGTACTAAGTTTTTTTGGTATGTTGGGGTCCAAGATATAAATAGATCAATACCATATGACACTAGCACCATACAAGGGACTAGAGATTTTCACTCTATTCAAACAAAAGCCTTCCAAAACATTTATGCATTTGACAGTAGAAAGCAATCATGCTTTTGTCATATTTGCACTGAAAATATTGAATCTACAGAAGTTTGTGAAAACATAATGAACAACTACATAAAACATTGGAAACACACAGAGATTAATCCTAAAGGAAAAATGCCACTAGCAAGCATAGAAGAATTAGAATCAGAAGATATATCAATATCATTTTATGGCGACAGAATTTCAGATCTCATTAGAGAAGGTAATGATCAAATACCATTGTTTTTGTCGATTGTTCATTCTTGTCCTTCACCTTATACACATGTATATTAGTCAATTTAATTGAATTAAAAATCTTAACATCAATTGTAATTTGCACAGGAAATGTTTTTGTTGTGATTGCACTTGTAGACAACAATGAAAATGTGAAGTATTATTTGATGCGATGCACTAAAGGAAAAATGAAGTTATTGGAAGACTACAATGACAACGGACATACATACGAGAGAGGATCCATCATTTTAAAGGGCTATTTTTTTTCAGCAGACCCATATGACTCAAAATTATGTCTACTTTCCGGATTATGAACCTGATGTTATATGTTGTCAATATAGCCATTTAGTATGTGCATCTCAAATAAAATTGGTTCAATTTCCATAAAAAAAACAATTAAAAAATAAAAAATGGAAACTGTCCAAATATGACCATGAACGGATAATTGAAAACAACATTCCATTGCAATGTTTTTAAAACTATATATTTAAAATTAGTACATCAATGGTTTTGTCAATTTCATTGTCAAATGTTGTGTACAATATATTTTTTTCTTTCTATGTCTATGATCTTGAAAGGAACTGGAGTATAAGAGTTTAAATAATCGTATTCTAGTATGCTGAAATTTGAATTCAAAAATTATTTGTTAATGAAAACCTCAATGTACAAAATTTTTGTCTTAATTCTGTCTGAAATGCTTTATTCGGGTCCCCATATGTCTATTAGACCACTTAAGGGATGAGATAACGGATCTATGGTCGTCGCCACTCTCCGCCCCAAATCTTTAATTTAAAATATAGCTTGTGTAAGTTCACATAACTGAAATTATGGCAAATGGAGACACCGATCATTTGATTTTTAATCACAAGAAAAGATTCTAGGATTGTGAAGCTTATGCTAAATTAGATGAATGATTATTTACAACAAATCAATGAAAATTCATCAAATTGTTGTCTAAAATCATTGCTCTAATTTAGCACAAGCTTCACAATCCTGTAATCTTCGCTTATGATTAAAAAACAAAAAATCGTTATCTCCATTTGCCATGATTTCAGCCGCATCAAATGTAACTGGACATTGAAAATAATAATTATTAATTAAAAAATCATATCAAAATTTGAACAAATAATATTCATTTTTCAACTTCCTAACATTCAAATTTCAATCAAAACTTCCTAACAAATTCTGGAACTTTGATCTCAGGTAACATTCATTTTTAAACTTCCTAACATTCATATTTCTATCAAAAATTCCTGATATTCCTAAACTTCATAACATTCAAAGATAGCAATCATGTTCTTGACATTCAATCTTGACATTCATTTATTCATTGCACCTTATCATAAATTCCTTAACATCCATTCTTACCATCACATTCATTCTTAACATTCCTATCAAAATTTAAACCTAACATTCAGATTTCAATCAAAACTTCCTAACAAATTCATAAAATTTGAACTTAACATGTTCATTTTTAAGTTTCCTAGTTCGTCCATATTTCTATCAAAACTTCTAACATTCATAAACTTCCTAACATTCAAAGATAACATTCATGTTCTTAACATTCATTTTTAGACTTCTTAGTTCATCCATATTTCCATCAAAACTTCTAACATTCCTAAACTTCCTAACATTCCTAAAATTTGAACTTAACATGTGTTCCCTTTTAAGCTTCCTAGTTCATCCATATTTCTATCAAAACTTCCTAACATTCAAAGATAATATTCATGTTCTTAACATTCATTTTAAACTTCCTAGTTCATCCATATTTCCATCAAAACTTAGATAACATTCCTAATCTTCCTAACATTCCTAAGCTTCATAACATTCTTAAGCTTCCTAGTTCATCCATATTTCTATCAAAACTTCTAACATTCCTAAACTTCCTAACATTCAAAGATAACATTCATATTCTTAACATTCATTTTTAAACTTCATAGTTCATCCAGATTTCCATCAAAACTTCTAACATTCCTAAACTTCATAACATTCAAAGATAACATTCATGTTCTTAATATATTCAATCTTAACATTCATTCATATTTCAATCAAAACTTCTTCATTCATGAACTTTAAACCTATGTTCATCTATTTTTAAACTTCATTTAACATTCATAAATTTCATAATATTCAAAAATATCATGTTCTTAACATTCTTGATCTTAACATTCATTCTTACATATTCATTCATTCATTTAAACATGCAAGTACATATTCTAAACTTTTAAATCACACCAAATATGCTAAATAAACAAAAATAAGTAGATCATTTAAACCAAGTTTCACAAAATATGTATGTTCAAAGGACATGTATATAATCCTCAAAAAAATGCTCATGAACATGCAAGTTCAATGTACATATATGTATCTAGTCCAAAAATAAATTTCTTCGACATGTCCAAAACAAATCTTTGCTATCTATGCATATCAACAAATAAACAAAATGTCCACCATGCTATAAAAATAAAATGTCCACCATGTTATCCTCCACTAGGGCCTCCCCCTGGACTCAACCCATCCTACAACATGTATAAAAGCAGATTATGAATATCATTTAAATTACTTAAACTAAATTCAGAAAATTAAAATATTAAACTTATATATCAAAAAACAATTCAATTATTAACAAAATTACATCAAATTCTCCAAATATTTGTCCACCACCATTCTCCAAAGGAGTTTTCCCTTTGCCTCCAAAAGACTTAAAAGACCCAAGCTGCAACATGTATAAAATCAATTTATGAATCTCATAAATTACTTGAACAAATTTTAACTAAATCCATAAAAATTAAAATATTAAACTTATATAAAGATCAATTCGAGTGTGAACAAAATTACCTCATTGCCAATATCTGCTACATGAAGCAGAGAACCTATATCTCCCCCCTAAAATTTAAATTATATTAATAAATAAAACATAATGCAAACCAAAAAAATTATTGTGCCAATTAACTTAAAACTATAACAAAAAGATTAAAAAAATATTAGCTCACAATAGATGGTAAATCATTTATAAAGTTCATATCTATAGAAACCTGCATGAATAAGTCAAATTAACAATAAGATGCATAGTTAAATTAAAATTCAATATATATATATATATATATATATATATATATATATATATATATATATATATATCAAGTTCAAACATAATTACAAATATGTAAATAATAAATATACCTCTCGAATATTCTCTAGATTTTCGCTAGTTGAAACATGGAAAGAATGTTCATTCATCATTCTTGAAAACTGCAACCAATAAATATTTATATAATGTACCTATTACTTTACATCAAAAAACATAATTTATCATTCATATAATGTAACAAAAAATTTAAATTAAAATGAATAAAATATTTAATTAAGATCAAGTCATATCATAATCAACAAACCTCTCCCAAACTCGATGTGTCATTGGATATAACATTTGCCACTAGGTCGCAAAAAACCATGGCATATGCCCTAAGATCTTCAATGCTCATTCCATCTATCTCATCATTAGTTTTGTAAACAAACTTTTGATGAATAGCAGAACGAGCCCTTTCTCGAACCAATCCCACATCTACTCCAACTAATGCTGACGATAAACCATCGCCAACAAAATTCCTTGTAGTTGTCCCAAGTTGAGATGTGGGCTCTATCTCTGATCTTAATGCCACCAACCTAGGTGGGCGAGATATCTGGGGTGGAGGTCGAAGAGTTGTAGGGTCTCTAAGAGCACATTTTCGATTATATATTCGACCCTTTCCAACTCCATAAAATTCTGAATGAACATCGGTATAGTCTGGCTTCATATTTAAGAAAAACTCAACATGAAAAAAATCTAACAAAATATTGAGAAACCTCATCGTTCCATGGAAACTGACCATAGGTTGTGAGAAATTGATCATAGAGTAGATGTGCAAGATCAGGATGCTTGAAATATTACACTTTCAAAATCTCTCGCTTTATGCCTTCTTTGAAGTTAAACATTGATTTGGCCTGTTCTTTCGTCACTCTCTCCTTCACAACATCCCACTTGTCTAGACCCATCACTTGTTCCCTTCGTCTTCGTATCAAATCAACACAACCATTTGTAGTTGGTCCGAGATTTTCATATGCCTGAATGAATTTTTTCAATGATCACAAAATAATCTCCAAACTTTGTTTACTTTCTGGAAGGAGATCCATAGTAGACAAATCATTTTCCAACTTACCGTAGTGGGATCTACATCTTTCAAGAGTCATTTGATGATCACCACTTTCCCATGGAAGCTCTCAAGGTAGATTAGATGGATATGTTGTAATGGGTGTACAACCCTCAGTTAATTCAACATATTGCGTCCTAGCTCGACCATCATCACCTTGTGTAGAATGATGAGCCTCTTGAGAACCTTGCTCTGCACCCTCATCTGTCTCCCTTGCTTGCTCTGTCTCCCTCCCTATAAAATTACAAGCATCTTCTGAACGATACTCTGCTTCAAATAAAAACAAAGTTTTGTTTAAACAAAAGTACAAATTTTGCATACACAAAAAAACAATTTGCATGTACATGTTAAAAGATCAATATTCATATACCAACAGAGGGTCGAGATCGACGTTCTCCCACAGAAGATATAGGAGAATAATTTGTACCCCTTTCGCCTCGTCGATGTGAACTATACAATAAACTAGAATCCCGAGGGGAGGTTGAAAACCTCCGATTATCACTTGTAACACCAACCCCAGAAGATTGTAAAGACCTCCTACGCTTTCTCCTCAAAGACTCCTCTCTTTCCATTTGATATATAATGTCTACACTTGCACAAATATCAACTGATTACATTATCAAATTCTACATGTTAATTCTACAAATTTTAAAACCTAGCTGCTAAAGAGACTAAGTTATTTAATAAGGACCTAGATTTACCTAATATCATCTAATAGTTATTAAAAATAGTATAGCTAATATTGTTAGATGTGTGAAGAATTAATATACCAATCTTCTAAGTGTTTTTGATGTTTAAAATGAATGGAACCAATATAGTTAAATACTAAGTGAAGGGTTCATTTCTTTATGTCAAAGAATTAGTTCATGAACATGTTAACTTTTAATCTAAATCTTAAATTAATAACTTAATTGATATTTTAATACTTTAAACATAAATTATATCTACAAATATTTTCATTATTCCATAAAATAAAAAAAATTAACAATTCATGGTATTATGTTTCCAGTTTGACGTGTTTCCCAAATTTACCATGTTCCACTATGGTCTTCAGTTTCTTAAATTAATAATTTAATCAACATATTTTAATACTTTAAACATAAATTCTATCTACAAATATTTTCATTATTCCGTAGAATAAAAAAAAATTGACCATTCATGGTATTATGTTTCGAGTTTGACATGTTTCCCAAATTTGCCATGTTCCACAATGGTCTTCAGTTTCAACCTGATAACGGTAACGATTCTTAGTATTATGTTCTCCAAGTTTGCCATGTTGCAACCAAAGAAAAACATAATACCAAGAATGGCCACCTTTACAAGGCTAAAACTCAAGACCATTGTGGCATAATATCATCTAATAGTTTTTAAAATGACAATGACTATTATTGTTCGGATGTATAAAAAATTACTATACCAATCTTCTAAATGTTTTTGTTATTTCATAGTACATCTAAATTAAATTCTATTAATGTCTATAGTTTAATTGTACCTAAAGTCAATTTTAAAGTTTTGTTGTATTAAAAGTAGAGTTTAATCGTCTAAAGTTTCGTTGTATCTATAGATATCCAACAACATAGTTTGTAATAGAACTAATATATTGATCTCTGCACTCTGTCAACGTAGACAGAGTTCATGAACTCTGTCCATGTCCATGTTGACAGAGTTCAGCCAATAAAACAAGCCTATATATAAAAAGGATATATCATTTGCAAATACAATTACAATCCTACTTTTATTTTCATTTCTAAACACATAAGAAAAATCAATAATTTAACAAAAGTAACTAACTAAACACTGCATATATTCCTCTTTTTATATTTAAATTTAAATAATTTTCAACATACTATTTGACCAGAGTTCATGGACTCTGCCCAATTGGACAGAGTTCATGAACTCTGCCCAACTAGACAGAGTTCATGAAATTTGTCAAACTGAAAAGAGTTCATGTTAAACCTCTTAATACTAATCCACACTATCTGTGAGTAATGTGTATCATTACCTATGCTAGTTCATGAGCTCTACCCAATTGGACAGAGTTCATGACCTCGGCCCATTTGGACAGAGTTCATGAACTCTGCCCAATTGGAAAGAGTTCATGAAATATGCCCAATTTTGGACAGAGTTCATGAACTCTGCCCAATTGGGCAGAGTTCATTTACAGGGACAAACTCAAAATAAATTCGACTCACCTGTTTAGACGCAGCCGAAATGAAAGCAGGCGAATTTAGATCCGACCGAAGAGAGTCCCAAGAGGATTTGTAAATAGCCGAAACGAAATGAGCCAAGCAGCCAAGAAAAGAAAACCTGCAATAACAATTACAAATTATTATAAGAAATTTAAAGAAAAAATAAACACATAAATATGCCAAAAGAATTACCTCTGCACAACCTCGCGTCGATAGGTCCCCAGCTACAGCACCCCATTGTTGTGTACACGTCCACAGGAGAACACTCCAATGCCAAAGCTCCACCAACAAAGGTGCAGATGCATGCTACACCTACAGATGTCCAGACGCAGACTCCACCAAAGAGCGTCCAGACATCCAAACAGGCTTACGAACCAGCGGCAGAGGCAGAAGCTCGCAAATGAGAGGATGGGAGAAACAGAAGGTGGTGGACGAGCGAATGGCAGAGGCAGAAGCTGGAGGCCTAACACTCTAGCAACGACGAACCGCCGAGCAAATCCTAGCACACAGGGTGGCGGAGAAATGACACGCAGCAGCGGGGAATCGGGTGGCGGAGTTCGACGACAGCAAACTAGACGGACGAGCGGGTGGACAGGTAACAGTCGAGATGGGTGACACAGAGGTGGGACCAACAATAGCACCAAAGGGGTCCATGAAATCAGCAAAAAGTGACAAACAATGGTCGCGGCCGAGCTTTTATGCAGAATAATTGTTCGGTCGAACAATTATTCGCCCGAATAAGTGCACAACACGTTGCGTTTTCTCCGTCCGGCTAAAACCTCGCACACACATCAAGGCCACCGTTAGGTCTAACGGTGGCCCGTTAATTGTTATTCGACTGAATAAATAGTAAGTTATTCGACTGAATAAGTTTAATTATTCGGTCGAATAACTTCCACTATGGTTCTTCGGCGCCCGATTCTCACCAAAGTGTAACCCACCTTCGCGTTTCCACCCTTACACTACCTCTGCAAAATCTACAAGATCTCTCAAGACTGATTACACTGCCTCTACAAAACCCGCAAGAGCATCTCAGGACTAATTATATGCCTCTGCAAAACCTGTGTACCCAACTGTCACATCATCATCTTTAGATCATCGTCCATGGAGCACAACCCAAATGCACACACACAACACTTACACTCACCATGGGAGGATGAACCTACCGCCATGTGAAAGGATCATAGCACTTACATCAATGACCATGGGAGGACAAAACTACCACCATGTCAGAACGACCCAGCACTTACATCAACGACCATGGGAGGACGAACCCACCACCATGTCGGAATGGCCCTAGAACTTACATCAACGACCATGGGAGGAGGAACCTACCACCATTTCAGAATGGCCCCAGCACTTACATCAACGACCATGGGAGGGTGAACCTACCACCAAGTCGGAATGTCCCATCAACCCTTACAACTCACCATGGGAGGAATAACCTACCACCATGTGAGAATGGCCCAGCCCTCACATCTGCACCATAGGAGGACTAACTGTTGGCCCGGTTTTGCAACCAGACTTAGTGCTATGGGCACCTGCTAACTAGTAGCAGCAGTTTCAATAGAATTAAACAAGAAACTAATCTAAATAAAACTAATCATGGATCTATGCAAGAATATAAGCAAATAATGTAAACATTTAAAAAACAAGAACAAGAAAATATTAAAGAATAAATTTGTATTGAAAAATGGGGGGCAAGCAAGTGCTTGTGATAATACCTTCAATGGTGAAGGTTGATGTTGAGCAACTCCCAAGATGAGTAGCTCCAAGCTCCAAGAGGTCTCCTTCTCCAAGGTTGCTTACAATGGCCAAAATGCTCAAGGAAGATTTCGGCAGCATGAGGATGAGATAATGGATGGATGTGAAATGAGGAGCCCCTACCACCTTTTTATAGATTTTGGTGGTGGGGAATACCATTTGTGGTTTTGTGGAAACCAAATGGTATTAACCAACATGGTTTAGGTACTTTTCCCTCCTTTTTCCTTTTTTGAATAAAAATAATATTTTAATTCCCTTTTTAATATTTTTGGGAATTTGGACCCTTTTTGAGGGTTTTTTATGCTTTTCAGGAAAAATAATCTTTTTTAATGGAAAAAGGGGTGTACTCAGGTCTTTTGGTGACCTTTTGTTGGTTTCAGAGGCTCAGATGGTGAAAAAGTGGACAAATGGGTCATGTGAATAGGGAAATGAGCTAGTGAGCACTTTTTAGGTGTTAACAGATTGCCCCCTTATGTGTGAGGGCAGGAGCTCATCGTATGGCCGATAGACATCATAGTTCTTTTGTCTTTTTTCAGGGGTTTGGGAAGGAGAAGAGACCGATTGGAGACTGGAGCCACGGTCCTTGGAAGCTGCAAGAAACAAAAAATATTACATGGCCTCAATATGAATGAGGTATAATCTCTGATAATGGACGAGGCGGGTATTCCCATGCTCGTATCAAGACATATACATAACAATTAGTCCCAAGAAGGGGGATCTAATACATAAAGAATCTACTGGTACACCATAACGGTCCAGGGGGGACATTATTTTGGGATGTACTCCTGATCATAACGGATCTCAATAACTGATACACTGGAATAACTGAGGAACTGCTGAAACTGAAGGTGTCCAACATCTGTAGGGACTCAAAGACTATGAGTCATCTCTGAGAAATAATGTAACGGTATACTCAAGGGAGTATGAAACTGGGGTACATCTGAATACTGTCGCATAACCCGGATATCTGTAGAAAAAGTGTAATTGGTGTTATCCATAGGAAGACTCTCAAATGTGGAGGAGTCAGGAGGTATCCGGGGTCTTCGACTAATAAGTGAAACAGACGAATACCCTGTGCGGGTCTCAACGATGCGATCAAGGTGTTGAAGTCAAGCATGTGAGAAACAACCATTTGGAGAGGCACTGAAGATTCTTCTCGAAATGATTCATAGGCACTCATCATAAGTGGTGATGAGTCCAAGACACAGGGACCTCTAGGTCTATCCTCTAGAATCAATGTGGTTGTCGTCGACAGAGGGAGACCAGCAACTAACAAGGCAATGATGTTTCCTTGATAGGAGCGCGAGGTGTAAAACTAAAGTGTTGTAGTACTGATGGTAGGACTGACATACTTGTGGGAAGGGGAAATAACTAGGTCAAAAAATGGGTAGATTCAAACTTCCTTTGTTCAGAGCATGATGACATGATTGACCTGGCAGCGTGGGGAACTGACTTGTAGGTGTGGGGATCATTGCTTTGACTGAATGGTATATATTGACTCTGGGGGGGAGGACGAGCTGATAGGTGCCGTCGAGGGATTATCAAGGTGACATACTGTAGAATACTCTGAACAAAGGCGACCAAAATGGGGAAGCTGTCTAATGAGTAGATGTGATCTGTCGTGGCGCCAAGAGGCACCATTGATTCCTTCTTCGTAGTTTTAATGAGCTCCAAGAAGGGATAAAAGTGTGCTCTAAAATGGTACGTTCCTGTGGATTTTGTGAGCCCAGGACGGCTCGTGCTCATGGTTGCTTTCATGTTTAGAGAGTCTGAAAGCGGTAAGTGGACTCCATTGGTGTTCTTTTTCGTAGTTTAGTCTCCAAGGCCCGAAAAAGCATAAAATGATGCAGATGGAGAACTCTTATAGCCGATGTGACTAGAGTATTCCTTTTTCGTAATTAGTCTACAGGGTCCGGAAAAGGGGTAAACTTATACCAGGTAGACGCCCTTTCAGATACGTTTAACGAGCATGAAAGGAAGCAAGGTTGCTCAGCAATCTTTTCATTGTTTTAGGAGTCAGAAAAGAGCTTAACAGAAACTCCCTAAGTGCCTTTTTCGTAAAAGGGGTTGCTCGGCCCGAAAAAGGGATAAAATTATACCGAACTAAAAAGGGAGTGATGAGGGCGAGAAAAGGTCTCAAGCATCATTATCAGTGCGGAAAACTGGATCCGGTGACATAAGGATTGTTGAACAAGGAGAACGGCCGATGTGGCACGCAAATCGAGGCTATGTGACGGGCATGAAAAATGCCCTAAAAATCAGGACGTGACAGCGAGAAATGATCTCACGCATCATCATGAGCGCGGAAAACTGAATCCGGTGATATACGGCACGTCGAAAATGGAGAACGGCCGATGTGGCACGCAAATCGAGGTGACGAGGGGGCATGGAAAAAATGCCCGAAAAAATCTAAAGGTGAGAGCGAGAAATGATCTCAAGCATCATCACGGGCACGGAAAACTGAATCCGGCGATATAAGACACGTCAAAAATGGAGAACGGTCGATGTGGCACACAAACCGAGGTGACGAGGGGGCATGGGAAAAATGCCCGAAAAATCTAAAGGTGAGAGCGAGAAATGATCTCAAGCATCATCACGGGCGCAGAAAACTGAATCCGGCGATATAAGACACGTCAAAAATGGAGAACGGCCGATGTGGCACGCAAACCGAGGTGACGAGGGGGGCCAATAAATGGTCAAAAAATGGACCCCGTCAAAATGGGAAAAGGAAGGAACCTGCACGAAGTTCTCGCTGTGCTGATTCCAATGGTACCAACAGTTTGAGAAATGGACTTCGTATGATCCCGCAATGGTTGGTTGAAAATTGGTGGAATTTCTATAAATAGGGCGTGGGGCCCAAATGACTTGTCATTGTTACATGCGAGTTTGATAGAGCTATCAGAGCTATTTCTTGATTTCCGGGAGATTTCACCGTTGGTTTTCGATTCCGCGAGTTTCAGATAACTCTATTTTCCTTAGCCTTTTCAATTATGTCTTTTTTGTTTGGCGGCGAGCCCCCGAAGGCCGCGAAATTCCATGTTTACCCTCCAACATGGAATATCGCGGGTTTCGGGTCTATTCCCGCAATGAACCGCGCGGGTTTTAGGCTGACAGTCGCGATGTTCATCGCAACTGTGAAGTTGGAACCCGCGATGTTCATCGCGAGTTCATGGGAGATAGTCGCGATGTTCATCGCGACTGTCTGGCCAAAATCCGCGATGTTCATCGCGGGTTTTTTCATGGAGGCCGCGATGGTCATCGAGGCTTTTGGTGGAAATGCCGCGATGGTCATCACGACTTTTGGTGGAAAAGCCGCGATGGGATTTTTTCAAAAAATTTCGTGCTGGGGCTAAAAATTTATTTTGTTTTCTGGCAGGATGTTGAGGAAACCATTGTCGTTGTGGCGAGAGCGGGAGATTGATGATGATCTTATGGAGAAGATTCAGACTGATCCGGGGGTGCGACAGACTCTGGCTATGAGCGAGCTTTTGAAGTTCACTCAGATCCCACCTATTCGTTCAGTGAGACGGCTCCTGAACAAGCTAGTGAGTTGGTGGGTGCTGGCGGAGGGTGCATTTATTATTGGGGGTGAGAGGTTGGAGATCACTCTCACGGATGTCTATTTTTTGACTGGGTTGCCTCGTTTGGGTGAGGTGGGCGATCTCCTGCCGAGGATCCCGCCGGGTGTGGATATGGAGGACTTGTTATAGACCTTCTGTGTTGATGATGATGTTTTGCAGAACAACTCTATCAGTCTGCGATCCCTACGTGAGTGGGATATGCGGGTTGTTGGGGCATGTGTTCTGAGGATATTGGGTGCTGCTGCGCCACATCGTATGTCTGGTGGACAAACGATGATGGTGGACTCTGTTCTCCGTGGGACTTATTATGCTTGGGGGCAGATGTTTCTGGCTGGTGTCCGGAGGGATCTGGACAAGGCCATTCGAGAGGGAGGTGAGTTCTGTTATGCCTCCTTCCTATGCTGTTTTTTCTTTGAGCGCTTGTCGACCTTGCGGCCACGGGTACCCATTCGTGCTGGTCTGGTGAGTGAGCCTCGCATGATGAGGTGGGGGCAGATGATGCCTCATGGCGGCGGTGGTGTGCATGGTTTCTTCACTGTGGATTTTTATGAGCAGTGGGAGCAGATGCCCCTGCTGATTGAGGACTACCCTTATGCCGGCATGGACTACCGAGGCGACCCCGAGATGCCTCGTGCCCCAGGACAGGCCTGGAGTTTAGACGGTATGTTTTGTGTTCTATTTTATATTATATCATGTGTTGTTTCATTTATCAGTCTATGATTATAGTTGCATATGATGGTTTATTTGCATTGTGCAGATGTGGGTCCAGTGCCACCGGCCGACTACGTGGCTCGTCAGGGGCGAGCGATGGTGCTCGCCCATCCACCTGCAGCGGTACCACCTCCACGTGGTGGAGGATTTGCGGCTCATGGGAGAGGGGTTGGCCCTCGAGATGACGCCATAGAGGGTGTCAGACAGATGTTCGACCGGATCCTAGCTGGACTCCCCGAGGATGGTTGGAGAGACCTGGATCGGGATATTTTGGAGGGTTGATTTGGTGCGCCGCCTGAGTGGCGGTCGCTCTTGTTGAGGACAGCAGTGTTTGTGGCAGGGCACAGGGGTGGTGCTCGGGATGTCCCGCCAGAGCCGGCTCAGATGAGGATCCGTCTACGGGGTGACCAAGCGGGGCCAGCGGAGGAGGCACCAGAGGAGCGCAGAGTTCGGGCTTACCATGACCCGGCGGG
The DNA here is from genome assembly GCA_027924585.1 of Larix kaempferi. NCBI lineage: Eukaryota > Viridiplantae > Streptophyta > Pinopsida > Pinales > Pinaceae > Larix > Larix kaempferi. Next base: position 6,998,167 of record BSBM01000963.1, on the reverse strand, counting down.
GCCAGCGGAGGAGGAGCCGGAGGAGCCTAGGGATCCTAATGAGTAGATGATATTGTATCTGCCCCCAAATGCTGATGAGCATATGGAGAAGCATTTTTTGTACGATTGATGTATTTTTTGTATATCGGGTGTTGAGAGCACATATGACATATTGACTATCATGGTTTATATATATATATTTTGATATATGGTCGTGTATGCACGTGGATGCACATTTGTCTTTTGTATATGTCCGTGGAGGCACATGTTGTGCATGTGGATGCAGTATTTTGCTATTTGTTTATGCCCGTGGAGGCACATGTTATGCACGTGGATGCATTATTTTGTTTATGGATATGCCCGTGGAAGCACATGTTATGCACATGGATGCACATTTTGGTTATGACATGATGTGATTGGTGTGCCAGTCGAGGACATTGTTGGCCATATGGTCTGCTATGCTATTGAGGTGTCCTGGGACATGTGTGAACGAAATGGATTCAAACTGTCTAACCATTTGTTTAGTGCGCAGGAATTTTCTGAAAAGACAGGGATCGCGTACCTGGTAATCATTGTTGAGCTGGGAAACTAGGAGCTGTGAGTCCAAGAAAACGTTGAGGTGACGGATGCTCATTTGGAGAGCTGCGGACAGGAGACCGGTCACGGCATCGTATTCAGCTTGGTTATTGGTGGCGGCACCTAAACATACTCCGTCAATGTGAATTAACTCATGTGAAGGGGAGTATATTACCCAAGCTGCGGAGGCGAGATTGGGAGACCAACGGCTTGCACCATCAGCGAAACCGACATAGCAGAGTGGAAGAGGATCCATCTGTGGTCATGCAGAGAAAAAAAAATATTTAGGTTTTTTGAATTTTTTGTGAACAAAGAAAGTATGCCTATACTAAAATGGACGGTGGTGTCCATCAGATTTTCTATGGGTAAAATCGTTTAAGGTACAACCCGTTGCATGGGTTGCGTAGGGGATTTCCTTCTGAATCGGTCAAAATGTATGCCCCTTGCCCGAGGCAGGCGTGTATGATGTAGGGGCCTTGCCACATCGACACGAACTTTCCCTTTCTGGTTTTATCATGAGCTTGATTGTAAGCAAGGACAAGATCTCCCTCAGAAAAGGTTCTTGGGTGGACGTGTTTGTCGTAACTTAGTTTTGATCGTTGTTTAGCTGCTTCCATGTTTTGAATGGCTGTGCGCCGATCTTCATCGGCCTGCTCTAGGAGTAGTAAACGTTGCTCGATCGGGGAAGTGTCCGGTAGGAGTTCAACGACGATATGTAAGGCTGGGATCTGGCACTCAATAGGGAGGACGGATTCGACACCGTGAACTAAATGGAAAGGGGTAAAACCAGCGGCGGTTTTGGTTGAGGTGCGGTAGGCCCATAGTGCCGGGAAAAGCATGTGGTGCCAATTGGATTTGTGCTTGTCTACAGTGCGTTGGAGAATGGTCTTCAAACTTTTATTGATCGCTTCGACTTGGCCGTTTCCTTGGGGATAGTAGGCGGAAGAGATATGGTGTTCAAATTTCAACATGGTTGATAATTCTTTCCAGATGGCATCTTCGAAGTGAGAGCCATGGTCGGAGACTAGTTGCTTCGGCACTCCAAAACGAGCGATAACATGGTTGAAGAAAAATCGTGCTGCAGTGTCAGCTTTGCAATTATAAGTCGGCATGGCTTCCGCCCACTTGGTGAAATAATCTACGGCCACAATGATGTGCTTATGCCCGCCGGCTGACGTGGGGTTGCAATCGAGGAAGTCAATGGCCCATTTGCAGAATGGTCCGACAGTGATGACTGGATGAAGGGGGGCGGGAGGGGTTCTTGCTTTGGGGGAAAAAAGTTGGTAGTTCTGGCAGTGCTTGACTACGGTGATGCAATCAGTAAACAATGATGGCTAAAAATAACCTGCCCGAATGATCTTCTGGGTGGTGGCCATGCCGAAGAAATGGCCTTCGCAAGCACCACTGTGACAATCATTGAGGACTTGTTCTGCCTCACTATGGGATAGGCATCGGCGTAGGATGGTATCAACGCCGCGTCGGTAAAGTACGTCCCCTAACAAGAGGTATCGGGGGGCATGGTGTCGTATGCGACGGCGTCCGTCACGATCGATGTGTGGTCGAAATTTTTGCATGCGAAGGTAAGTCAAAATGTCTCCGTACCAAGGGTCATCAGACGAAATGATGAATATTTGCTCGTCAATCAGGTCCGTTTGGATAACAGGTGATGTCGAAGAGGATGGGAGGTCAGTGATGAGGTGAGCAAGTGCGAGGGATTTAGTGCTCTTGGGAGTTCTGAAAGTGAGGTCATATTCCTGGAGGATAATGACCCATTTAGCAACACGACCTTGTAGGAGCCGCCGGGTTAGGAGATACACCATAGGGTTGGAGTCGGCCACGACTGTGGTATGACTGAGTAGAATGTAGTGTCGCAACTTTTGCATGGAAAAGACTACAGCTAGGGCTAATCTTTCCTCGTATGGGTAACGCAGAGGTGGTCCAAACAAGGTCTGGCTGACGTAATAAATCACATGCTCCTGGAGAGAGGCATTTTCTTGGACCAAAACTCTGGACACAGCATATTAAGATGCCGAGACATAAAGGGTGAAGTCTTGAGTGAAATCCGGTGGGGATATCAAGGGGGCTTGTGTGAGAGCTTTCTTGAGGGCTTCGAATGCCGTGTCTGCTTGCTCATCCCAAGAACCCGTATGTGGGTACGAAGTAAGCGTAAGAACCCGTGGACTTTGGTGGCGTAATCAGGAACGAAGCGCTTAAGGAAATTGGATCGCCCTTGTAGACTCTGGAGCTGCCGAAGCGTGCGAGGAGGAGGAAGTTCTAAGATGGCTTTGACTTTCAAGGGATCGACAGTGATTCCGTCTTGGGAAACAATGAAACCCAACAACCGGCCTGCCGGGACGCAAAAGACACACTTGTGTGGGTTCAAGCGGATTTTATATTTGCGACAACGCAGGAAAACTTGCCGGAGGTTGTTAAGGTGGTCTGATCGTTTTCGGGAACGAGCTGTGAGGTCATCAAGGTAGACTCGCAGGATATGAACCAAGTCATCAAAGCAATAGGTCATGGCTCGCTGGAAAGTGGCACCAGCATTTTTAAGGCCGAATGGCATGACGCGATAGGCAAAGGTGTCCCATGGGTTGCTGAAGGCAGTCTTGTACTGATCCTCTTTACAGATGTGAATCTGGTTGTATCCAGAAAACCTATCCATGAAATATAGGACCTCATGGCCCGCGTACTCATCAATGAGTTGGTCAATGAATGGCGTGGGGAAATTGTCTTTTGGACAAGCGTGGTTTAAGTCACGGAAATCAGTGCATACTATAAGGGTGCCTTGCTTTTTGTTGACGGGAATGGGGTTCGACACACAGGTGGTGTACGGAATAGGATAAATGAATCCTGCTTTGCGAAGTTTCTCGACCTCAGCTTTGACAGCGGGGAGTTTGGAAGGATGAATGGGTCACTGTTTCTGACGAACAGGGGGTACCTCCGGCCATGTATCAATGTTGTGTTCTATGATGGCGGGGTCGACACCAGGCATCTCGGTATAGGACCAGGCAAAGACATCACGGAACTCTTGAAAGAGCTTTTTGTACGCCTAAGTTTCTGCTTGAGTGCAAGATGCGCCCAGCGAGATGAGCTCAGGTTTCCTAGGTGTTGTGGAAATATCTATCTGTATAGTGGGGGAAATGTTGGACATGTTCCCTTCTTCAAAGGCATCCGGTGCTGGGATGGGGTCCTTTAACCAATCGACCTTGGTGGGTATGAAGTCTTTCGATTCGACTGATAGCTGGTTGGATGCGGTGGATGTAGATGTTTCCGGGAGGAAATACGAGCGATGATGCATATCATCCCAAGGGTAGTCGGGTGCAAAGAGTGTCTCCAAAATTTGCTCATCAGTATTGAAGTAGTCAGACCATAATCCAAGGAGTTCTGGTTTGAAAGTTGTTGAAATCATATATATTGTATTGACTTCTTCCGACGAGGATGATGGCAGGGGGTAGATCTCCTCGATGAGGGGAGGAGATATCTCCAAATCAATGTTGTTTAACTCATACAATGCTGCTCTATAGTCAAGGAGATCAGGACAATGGTGAGAGTAGTGGCCGTAAACACTGCATATGGCACAAGGATGGTTGGTTCGCAGTGATCTGTCGCGAGGCTGAGGAGGTGGCTCAAGTCTAACGACTGGGATGCCGGTGTCATCGTCCAACATATTCATGTGCTCTTGGAGTGCTGGTAACTGTGGGCATTGATGAGTCGGATGTCCTATCTCATCGCACAAAGAGCATTTAGGAGGAGCTCGAAATACTGGTGGGGGTTTGACTGCCTTAGGGGGTGGTATAGCAGTGTATGGTTGTGGACCTCTGCCCCCAGTGTGCTTGACAAGAGGAGGAGGATTGGTTGACGACAAAGGGATCATGAGACCAGGAGATGGTTTCGTCGACGACGACGGGATTGTGACACTAGGAGGAGGTTGAGTAGTGGTAACAATAGGTTGTACCGGTTGGAGGATGACATTTGGTGTCGGCGGTGGAATGGGAGGTGAAATGTACCACACAGGTAATCCCAATGTTAACCCGGGTAGACTAAGGGTAGCCATAACCGGGGCGCTTACTACACCCGAAGGAGGAAATAGAAAGGGGATGGTGTGGATGGGTGTAACACCGATGTGACTAGGGACCAATGGTGGTTGACTACTGGGTGCTTGTGTATTCTGTGAAAGAGTACAGAGGTTTGTGACGTGGGTCTCCGGTGACGGTGGTGGAATGGCCTGGAATGTAGAGGTCATTGGTGTATCTGAGTAAAGTCAGGGCCCTACAGAAGAAACAAAGGAGGTAGTTGCACTAGAAGTGGGTTGTTCAACCATGGGGAGAACATTTTCGGGTGCTGTAGGGGCATTGGGATCATAGTAGGTGAGTTGGTCAATTTTGACCACGCGTCCCTTGTGGGGGAACATCATGGTGCGAAAAACGGATGAGGCGATTGCTTTCATGGCGTACATGTAACTGTGGCCAAGTAAAAGGTTATAATCGAGCTGGGCATTAATGACCTCTATGTCGATGAGCACAGTTTTCCCACCTAATTGGACGGGGACCTTGGGTAGTAAACCTTGAGGTTGAGCTGACCGACCGTCGTAGGCCCGCAATGCAGTGGTGGATTGTTGGAGAGTAGGGGATCCCAACTTCTGCCAAACGAATGTGGACATGACGCATGTAGAGGCACCCTCGTCGATGATACACCGATGGATGACAAGATTCCGAATAGAAACAGAAACTTGGACTGCTATGGTGGAAGGCAGACGTGGTTCGGACTGGTCCAAATCAAAGGTCATCAATTTCGAATCATTTGGGTCAATCGCCCCAATAGCGGAAAGTAAAGTCTTGCGTTGCGTAGGACAGTTTTTTAAGACTTCTAACGCAGACATGGCTGCGGGAGATTGAGCTAAGTCATCTACGATGTTGTAATTTGACGCAGCCCGTGCATTGGGGTTGTTGTTGATACGTCGGAGTGGGAAACGAGGTGCTTTAGAGGCGCCATCAAGTGGAAGCGGTGGTATACGTAACGTCTGATCAGTGGGATGAGCGTTAGTATCCTTATCGGTGGGGGGGGCTTCGGAGGTAGGGCCATACTGGTTCTGACGTGTCTGAATGTTGACATCGGCAGTGGACATCATCAATAAGTGGTGAGTGCCTCAATCAAACATGGGTTGATCAGGAGCGGCGTAAGTGATTTGTTGTGGTGGCACGTTGCCCTGTGGGGGAGCTAACGGCTGAGTGTTCACCACTCCTTGTGTTGGAAAAGGGTTTTGTAGCACCAAAGGTTGTTGTTGAGGTGGTGGAGGGTTGGGTGGCGGCTGAGGAGCAGCCTGCCCTTGACGATGGGCGTCATCTGTCCATAGTTGTCGGGCTCGCTCCAAATGTGGGCAAGCGTGGGTATAGTGGCCATAGACCCCACAAATAGAATAAGGATGGTTTGTTCGTAAATTAGCATTTTTGGCTTGCTTAGGTGGCCGATCAGGATTCTGATGAGCAGGTGCCGCATTATTATTTTGCGGAGGATGGGGAGGGTGTGGAGCTTGGTTATGGTTTTGGTTGTTTCCACGGTTATGTCCTCTTCCACGGTTTGGTTGCCCACCCTGGTTGCGTTGGTTATTTTGGTATTGGGGCTGATGTTGTTGTGCGTACACATGCCCTTGAGCATTGGGGGGATTGTGGGGAGCCGTAGGTACGGGAGCAGGTTGCGGTGGGTAATATGCAGGTGTAGCTGGCGGTGGTCCAGTTGCCTGTTGGGTTTGTTGGTACCCCTGAGCTATTGGATGTGTTGGATTAGCTGGTGCAGCTTGCTGTGGGTACTGCATTTGTTGTGGCGAGAACTGAATGGGGTTCTGTGTAGTAGGTTGGTTATAGTATGTAGGAGGTACATATGCTGATGGCGCTTGTCCATAGCAATGTTGTGGACAAGAGGGTCCATGAATATGATGTGTCTGGTTTGTTGGAGCGTAAGAAGTTGTCACTCCGGAACTGGATGTGGCCCTAGAAAGGTCTAGGGCAGGCATGGTATTCACCATGCTGAAAGTTTTAGCTTGGGGTGTGATTTGGCCAATAATGCCATCGGCGGCATGATATGCCCCCGGTGCGTCACTGTGTGAAGAGTCGCATCGTGGGGCGTCTGGTATGATTGAGTATAGATAACCCAACTGGGCGTAAATGAGATCAAACTGTTGGGCTTTGAGGATGGCCTCTTCTTCAGACTGGGGTCTTTCATATGCCACATCCTTCGCAATGAGAGGGAGGAGGGATTTTAGAAACCAATCTAAGAAGATACGGTCGTCTAATTTGATTTTGCAGAGGCTTCGACGTCGACACCACTCATGAATGTGGTCAGTGATGTGGGTGGCCGTGTTCTGTCTGCAAGACAGTAGGATCTCGACGCCCGCATCATAGCAGACAGGTAACTGAAAGAACTGCAGGAAGGTGGAGGCAAGGGAGGTAAAGGTGGCATGTGTCCCATGGGGCTGCTCGATATACCACTTGGCTGTAGAGCCAGTGAAAGTGCGCTGTAAAATCCAGAGGCGGACAGAGTCGTCCACTATGGAGTTGGAGGAACACCATAGATGGAAGGACATGATATGGTTCTAGGGGTCTTCACCCGTCTTACCCTCAAATTTAGGGATGTCGGAGGGGAGTTTGGTGGGCATGTGAGGCCACGCAGGATCGTTTCTGATGGGGTCATTAGTGAGCCTAGCTAAGTCTGGCAGGTTCAGACTTGCCATATATGGTAAGCTAGCAGATGTAGCGACTGGGACTGGGACATGCCTAGTCATGGTGGTATGGGGTCCAGTAGCACCTAAAGGTATGCTAGGTATTGAAGGTATATGTCCTCCAATAGGTGTGGTCTGGTAAGGGCCAGCGCTTCCTAGTGCAACATGGGTTACACCAGGGTTAGGAATAGTAGTGGCGATTCCTGGGATAGGGTTTGTGGAAACTAGATGGGGTGTGACCCCTATGTTGGGCATGCCCATAACAGGTGGTGGCCCTGTGTTGGGAATTCCTATAACAGGAGGTGGCCCTGTGTTGGGCATTCCTAAATGTGGAGTGTTGCCCATATTGGGCATACCCAGGGGGGTGGTTGTTTCCATGGACAGCACTGTAGTAGAAGGGTCTGTAGACGTCTCTCCTATGGTGCTGGTAAAGAGTGGATCAAATGGTGTTCCAGACATAATGTTGGTTGGTAATAACGAAGTGGGATTTTCGGATTCTGCCTCAGAATCAGAAGTGAAGGGAGGCGTGTCAAAATCGGATGACTGTCTAGTTGACCGACGACCCCTCTAGTTGACCGATGACTGGCTCGTATTTAACCAATGGGTTAAATACCCCACTACAACTGACTGGGCCGACCCCTATAGAGTGGTCTAATAACCCTTTGACCCATATAACACATACAGGGCTGACCCCCACTAGGGAAGTATAATAACCCAAGTTACCACATTCCGATGGAGGAACAAACATCTCCGGATATACAATAAGATCTTCAAGGAGGAATGAAACATCTCCAGAATAATAAAGTAAAAATATAATATTCTTTGAAGTTACAATATCTCAACACTCCCCCTTAATGAGAAGGATATTATAACAACATCTACACGAGCAAGGAGTCATCAACATCATACATGATACATCTATAAATCATTGGAAGCTTTCTCAACATCATCAGTAACTCATGCAGTTATTGGAACATCTTCAATACTGGAACATCAACATCTTCAATACTGAGTCTTTATCTTCTCCAACACTCAAACAACTACAACAACATCAACATCTATATCCTCACAATCATCAGCGTCATCATGATATGATCATCACGATCAGCAGCATCATCATCTAGACCATCATGATCAGCAACATCTAGATCATCTCGATCTACAGCATCTGGATCATCTCGATCTACAACATCTGGATCGTCTCGATCTACAGCATCTGGATCATCACGATCTACAGCATCTGGATCATCTTCATCTACAGCATCTGGATCATCACGATCTACAGTATCTGGATCATCACGATCTACAACATCTAGATCATCATGATCAACATCATCGTTAGCTAGATCATTACAATCAACAACATCATCAATACAAGTATAAATATCATTAATACAAGTATCCTCATCAATACAAGTATACATATCATCAATACAAGTATCCTCATCAATACAAGTATACACATCATCAATACAAGTATCCTCATCAATACAAGTATACACATCATCAATACAAGTATCCTCATCAATACAAGTATACACAATAGCAACATATCCTGCAATACACATGATCCAATTATGGGATGATCAATTCCTCTCACTTTAGGACATAGGTCCAAGGATGATACAATCCTAATCCACTTACGGGATGATCAGTTCCTCTCAATTTAAGACATTTCACCATGTCTAGGGACGATGCAATCCCAATCTGTTTATAGGATGATTAGTCCTTATCACTTTAAGACACCTCACCATGTCTAGGGACGATGCAATCCCAATCTATTTACAGGATCATTAGTCCTTATCACTTTAAGACACCTCACCATGTCTAGGGACGAGGCAATCCTAATCTATTTACAGGATGATTAGTCCTTATCACTTTAAGAAATCTCACCATGTCTAGGGACGAGGCAATCCCAATCTATTTACAGGATGATTAGTCCTTATCACTTTAAGACACCTCACCATGTCTAGGGATGAGGCAATCCCAATCTATTTATAGGATGATTAGTCCTTATCACTTTAAGACATCTCACCATGTCTAGGGACGAGGCAATCCCAATCTATTTACAGGATGATTAGTCCTTATCACTTTAATACATCTCACCATGTCTAGGGATGAGGCAATCCCAATCTACTTACAGGATGATTAATCCTTATCACTTTAGGACATAAGTCCAAGGACGATGCAATCCTGATCCACTTACGGGATGATCAATCCCTATCACTTCAGAACATAAGTCCAAGGATGATGCAATCCTATCACGTACATTTTGAACCAAACGCTCAGGGACGATGCAGTCCTATCACGTCCACTAGGGACCACTTTCTCGGAGACATATGTCTACGGATCTCTTTTAGGACATGTGTCCATGGATGATACAATCCCCTCATCCACTAGGGACCACATTCTCAGAGACATCTGTCTACGGATCACTTTTAGAACTGAAGTCCAGGGATGATACAATCCTCTCGTCCACTAGGGACCACATTCTCGGAGACATCTGTCTATGGATCACTTTAGAACTGAAGTCCAGGGATGATACAATCCTCTCGTCCACTAGGGACCACATTCTCAGAGACATCTGTCTACGGTTCTGTTTAGGATTGAAGTCCAGGGATGATACAATCCCCTTGTCCACTAGGGACCACATTCTCGGAGACATCTGTCTACGGATCTATTTAGGACTGAAGCCCAAGGATGATACAATCCCCACCTGTCCACTAGTGACTTCATTGTCAGAGACCATACATCTACGGATCCTTTTAGAACATGTGTTCAAGGATGATGCAATCCCCTCCTGTCCACTACGGACTTCATTCTCGAAGACCATACGTCTACGGATCCTTTTAGAACATGTGTTCAAGGATGATGAAATCCCTCTTCTTTCTCGGAGACATATGTCTACGGATCCTTTTAGAACATGTGTTCAAGGATGATGCAATCCCCTTGTCAACTTAGACCCTGTCTAAGGACCATCCACCAACCTCTCTATCGGCATCACCAATATAAGTATCCACATCATCGACCTCACTGTCGATGTAGGCAATCTCATCATAAGTGATCACATCACTCCCCCTTTCGAGGAGGGTCCTTCTAAACTATATTAAGTTTGTCTCAGAAAACTTTACTTGAGGTAGAGGTTTGGTTAGTACATCGACAACTTGTTACAAATTCGAACTTTAATTCCTTTCTGCACCATATCTTGTATATAGATATGTCAGATCTCTATGTGCTTTGACTTACCATGGAACACTGGATTCTCTACCATTTTGGTACAACTCTGTTTGTCACATTGGATCACAGTTGGGTCTATCTCTAAGTCAAACAATCCTGAAGCCATACTTCTTCACAACTTAGTAGAGAAAGCAGCCATATATTCCGCTTGTGCTGAGAGCCACACTAGACTGCTTCCTACTAAACCACAAGATCATGGCTGATCCCAGACAATAACATCTTCTCGATGTGCTCTTCCTGTCTAATACACTTTTTGCTCAATCAACATCTGTGTAGCCATATGAAGTCATGATCTCCAAGATAACATAGATAAAATTCTATCGTATCCTTTAGGTTCCTCATCACATGCTTTGCAGCTATCAGGTGAACTCGTCTAGGTTCCACTAGATACTGTCTCAAGGTGTTTCACAGCAAAGCATATATCTGACCTAGTATTCGTTAGATACATCAATGACCCAATAAATTTTTCTGTACAGAGTTATATCCACTAACTCTGATGAGTCATCTGCTAACAGCTTCAAGTTGGAATCCATGAGAGTGGCCATTCCAACACATCAAGTCTTCTCAAGATTTCTCAGCATACTTTCCCTGGTTGAGAAAGATTCCTTCTGAGCCTTTCCATACTTCTAGACCTAGAAAGTAATGCATCAATCTGAGATCTTTCATTTTCATTTCTGTAGCCATCTATCTGTGCCATCTCTCATCAGATGGGTCTACTGATATGAGCCTCAACATCATTCGAACTCTGTGGTGAGTTCCTTCTTGCATCCATGTCATATGTGTATAGAAGCCATATTCAACCTTGTAGCAAAGGTTGAGATCCACATCACCCATGGTGATCATTAAGCTCATCAATTGATTATCGATCCTGGGTACCCATACAAAACCTGATTCACACTTTTTTTTTAGCTACACCATTAAGGGAATGGTCTTATCTAGTCACTTGGAGCAAACATCTTGTCATGATTCTCTTCCTCTTTCTAAGAGAATCTTCTAGCCACGAGCCTTCTATATTTTGTTTGATTTGTAAATCTTCTTGTTGAACATCCATCATTTGTTCAGTGTTCATCATTCTTCATGATCTTTCCTACAAATCAACATTAAGTACATGATTAGTAATACTTCATAATCATGAAATCATGTTGACATGATAACCTATTATGCATACAGATATCATTTACATAGTTATGCAACTATCTTGACCAATACTTTGGCACAACACTTTTCCATATCCTGTATGCATACAGTGGCTATCTAGATGCCTTCCATCTCTACCAGAACATACTATCGAGAGTGTGCAAAGCTCTCAGTATGTCAGCAAAGAGGTTTCATTCTAGACAAGCTACAATGGAATGTTTGTCCAACTTACCAATCATATGCATATTCGTAGTATATTGTTCAATGCTTTATGAATGTTTACACTCAGTGTGATATATTCTAGGAATACAAATATGCATACAATCTATTACAAGCAATATCATTTACTATTTCAAATAACAACTCAAATACTTATCTTTTATGTTTGTGTGGTTTCCTCTCGCATGGTCTTCTAAATGTCTTTTGAACTTCTATTCATTCTGTACCACTGTGCATGCTCAAGTGTGCAATATTGTCATCCTCATGATCTCATACACAAACATACATTCATTAGTATATTCTCAAAACATTCTAATTCTAAATAATCTTGAATATGTATAGTCATGATCATTAGTATTCAGGGTTTCAAGGAAGTCTTCTTTTACTCATGCATATTCTTGTTTGATCATAGTACTCTTCTGGTTAATTAAATCATCAAGATAAGAGACATAATATGCATAAAACCTTGATTACTAACTTTATGAATAAGCATAACCAATCATACCAAGTATACTTATATAAGGGATCCTAACACAAGGTAAGATTCTAACTTGACATAGGAAAACATACCTGGATTAGTATACCTGCTTAGTTATGTACAACATACCTAAACAATCTCTTCAATGATTTAGAGATCCTGAGCTAGAACCTGCATGTCTCATAGGTTAAGCATAATATAACAAAGTCATACATACCTCGTAAGTAGAACAAAGATTATGGATGAGTCTTTGTCTTCATGCTGTCATGGTCATGGAACTTGATTTGTCTTTTGTGATGTACCTGTATCTTGTTAGCAGACAACATCAACCTCACACAACACCATAATGCATTAGTACAATCATATAGCCCTAATCAATGAATGTCTTCGATCATTCACATGCATTCATACTATTACTAGGGTGATAAGACAATTCTAACATTAATCAAGATTGTACTAATAAATAATATGAAGACAATCACATCATGGACTTAATCAAGAATCAGATTTCAAGACATACCTGAACCTCCTTAAGTCATACCTATCGAGACTTCTTGTAGTCTTCTTATGTAAGGCCTTAGCCTCAACTCCCCTTCAATTTTGATCTGGAGCTTGATTAGGGTTTGCTAGAGAAACCCTAAAAATTCAATCTTTGACTTTCAAACTTCTGAATGGATGGAAGGATGTGTCTTGCTAGCATACTTCAATTTTGAAATCTCCAAAATTTGACCCCTCAAAATTGTCTTCGAAACTTTTGGATCTTCTGGACAGGAACCCGAAGTAGTGTTTGATGAAGCCCACCCTTCTATCCAATCAAAAGGTTCGATCCAAGGCTCTAAACTCTTATTTTTCTGAGAAGCTTCCAGCCGTGGTTTTCGATTCCAAAAATTCTAACTTTCTTTGAAACCCTAAATTCCGGAAGCCATGAATGAAGGTGCTCCAAAAATAATTCTGTTTTGACAGAAATATGTACCTGATTGTTTCTGCTGTAACTCCGAAATTTTCCCTCCACAGGGTCTAAATTTTTTTTTGTGGTAGCTTGACCTGTCATCTTTCCATCCCGACAGGTCTGACCTCAATTGGATTTTCTGAGAGAGATTTATGCCAAGTGTCGCAAAGTGACTTGTTTATGGGATAAAACAGGAGAGCGAACTTGTACGACGTGCCACGTGTCATTGGTTCAACTTCGGCCTCTAAAAATGTTTCCTGAGATAGTACAATCCGTGTACTACCTGTAACTTGTTATGAAATTTCATTTGGAGCTTCCTATCCCAAGTTATGCCAAGTGTCGTAACGTGACCTTTTTATGGGATAAAACAGGAGAGCAAACTTTTACGGTGTGCCACGTGTCACTGGTTCAACTTCGGCATCTAAAAATATTTCCTGAGATAGTACAGTCTGTGTACTACCTGTCACATTTTACGAAATTTCATTTGGAGATTCCTAGCCCAAGTTATGACCTTTTTTCCTAGGTCACCTGATTTTGACTGAGATCTGGAAGAGGTAGAAACCCTAACTTGTACTGATCATAACTTACAAAGTACAACGAATCTGAGGGTTCCCTTTGGACACAAGCTACCTGGAGATGTTATCTACGACCTGTAAAGGTTTTCGATCCTGAACTTTCGCCAAAATAGATTTATGACGAAAGTTCCATGATAACTGGTTTTTGCTATATAAAACCCTAACCTTCAAATTGTCGTAAGTAAAGCAAGTGTCGTAAGTGCCATACAATGCCTTCCTTCAGGTTAGCTCTGATACCATGTTAAGATTTAATATGCTAAGATAGAAAATAGCAGCATTGCATTCCAATTCATAATAATAGCATATACAGGATCACTGAAGAAACAACAAGCACAGCATAAACACAAGAGACACAAATTTATCCTGGGAAACCCTCATGGGGTAGAAAACCCAGTAAAGCTTCCTCAATATAGATGACCAGCAATATACAAAGATGTAACCCTGAGCATAAGCTCCTCCTTCTCCATAGAAGACCTCTCCTCCACAAGTGTGCCACTCTCAAGTGAATGAGTGTGTGTGAAATGAGGAATACACCTCCTCTATTTATACACTACTTCGACTTGTCTTTTACACAAATCATGTAGGCTCGTATTTAACCAATGGGTTAAATACCCCACTACAACTGACTGGGATGACCCCTCTAGAGTGGTCTAATAACCCTTTGACCCATATAACACATACAGGGCCGACCCCCACTAGGGAAGTCTAATAACCCAAGTTACCACATTCCAATGGAGGAATAAACATCTCCGGATATACAATAAGATCTTCAAGGAGGAATGAAACATCTCCAGAATAATAAAGTACAAAGATAATATTATTTGAAGTTACAATATCTCAACAAATTCCTCATCATTGATCCACTTTTTTTTTCTCTTATTGATTTTTCCCATAATGCTTTTTACCTCCCTTTGCAGACAAATAGAGTCCTACAAAGTTTTGTGGTTCATTTCATTCTGTCTCTTCTATATCTTGATCATTTCTCCAAGGTTTTCTTGGGTCTTGGACATTGTTTGAAGAATACTTTCAGCTAATTCCAACAGCCTATGGTCTGCTGCCATGGTCACTATGCACAGCTAGTTCTCACTTTGATCACAAGCAACACTTGCTCGTAACAGCTGCAACCAATTGCTTCAATTTCCACCTGTGAAATTCATCATTACAAATCTTGTTAGGCCAAGCATAACCTAAACATTAAAAATCAGTCAATTGTTTTTCCCCAATTGACATGGAGAGCCCATGCTCTATTCATGAGACCTCCACACTTTCCATGCTTTCCCAACATACACATGAATTCCTTCATGTTCATCCATTCACATGAAATTCATCAATTTAGCATTCACAGTTATTTCAAGCAATTAACACAATCATTTCAAACCATGACATGCATCAAACAATTTTATGTTTTTATAAATGCATCAATAAAAAGAAAGGGAGAGCAGTAAGAGTCTTCTCCTCTTCGTCTTGTTCCATTTCAGAACCCTCACCACCACTGTGGTTTTCATGCTCCCAGCCTCTTTCACTTCAACGTGAATGGTTAACTTGCCCCTTCTTGGCTATGACACTTAGTGTCTATGGTCTATTCCAGACTTCTCATCCATGGAGTTCCTCCACATGGTTTTCCTACAACTCTTGGCTGCTAGGACCCACACAATCCCACTAGCACCATCTTTCATTACTGCTCATGCTGAGCTCTTTAGGACGGTCCCATGTCCACATGCATCCTTAGGATGCCTTCATAGTCCTTTCTTCCAATAATACCTACACTCAAACATTGAATCAAGTCACATGTTTAGTTTTTTTTCATAGGGTTTATCTTTAAACAAGAATTTAGGAAATCATAGCCAAATCATATACACATGTATATTCATAAGCAAGAAGTGGCGATTTAATCAAATACTTATCTATATTGTGTATTCCCTCTCTGGTCCACAGGGTCCTGCTTTTATTTACGAGCCTTGGGATCCTCCTGCGGACTGGGATGTTTGGCCAGCATGCAGGCTGCTCCAAAACATCAAATAATTAATTTCCAACCAATACACCTTCACACCGACTTGGAAGGAAACTTCACCACGACCATTTTAAGGTCAAGGCTCTACTATGGAGCCATAGGCATATAAAAACCCTTTCATCAACACCTTCACAACCCTTCATCAAAAATCCCCACAACCTCCACAACATCCTTTCATACACATTAACCCTTCCACCACAACCCCTCACAACAACCTTGTACTTTGTTTTTTTAGTGTGCAACACCAATTGCATATGTTTAGGTTGTCAACACAAGTAGTATAATCAAACTCATCAGCATTATTGTTTTAAAATTAAACCATTATTCATAGCATTCACTATCAAGTATTGAAACACCAGGAATGCGTCCATTCTGTTGATGTATATGTAACTTCGGAATGTATTTTATCTATGTATTTCATATATATTTATTGTACCCTTATTAGAGATGTGTTATTCCTCTATAAGGAAGTGTCGTCATGTGGATTGACAAGTGTCGCAAGTGTGTGTACTTGTCGATGGGTTATTAGACCACCATGTGGGGTCGGACCTGAATTATATATATTATAATGTGGATGTACTTAGCTAGACAAGTCAGCCCCATAAGGTCACTAGGAAAACACATTAGTATAAATAGAGATCAGGTGATCTCTATTTAGATCACTCGTAAAAGTATCTCACTCTCACTCAGAAAGTGGTGCACTAGTGAGGAGGAGGATCATCTGCTACTAGGAGACTATCTCAGTGTATTTTGGTTGTACTTTGGTTGAACCATTGCTCTCTCTATCTCTGAGGAAGTTGTGGGGTTTTTCACCTTAGGGTTTTCCCCATGAAAACTCCGTGTCTCTTGTCTCTCATGCTTTTGATTCTTGTGATGCTTGTCATGCTTATTGTGATTGTCATGCATTGATATACTGTATATGTTATTCTCTCTGCAAAGATCCTAGAGTATTGAGAATTAATGCTCAAAATTTAACATGGTATCAAAGCTAACTTGAGAAGAAGACATTTTGCAGTGACGAAAACTTGAGTTTCTTGTTTATTGGGTTTCTCTCCATAGATTTTGGAAAAACAGTATAGTAGATTGACTCTACTCATCAAGGCGCATCTATCTGTCCAATCAGAATTCATTTCCGAGCATTTTCAGATTTGGCCCTAAAAATTAGGCTTTCCACAAAAATAGGAATTTCTGGAATTTGAAAACACAGCTAGAAGCTCCTTGCAAAAATCAAAGTTTAGAGATTTGGATCGAGATTTTTGACTGGGTAGATCTCCGGGAAATGCAAACCCTAATTCAAGGCTCTCCCTAGTGAACCCAGGAGGACAAAATGTCAAATCTGAAGGGTAAAACTTTGCTGATCTCAAATTCTGAATGCACTAGGCTGATCAGCTCATCAAGGCGCATCTTTCTGTCCTTTCAAAAATTTGAAATTTACATTTTTATTTTTTAGGGTTTTTTCGACAAACCCTAATCCGGGTCCAGATCAAGTTTTCAGCATTTCAAGTGGTAAGACCTAAATCTTTTCTATTTCCATTTGAAGTACTCTTTAAGATGTCTCACCACACCAAACTTAAGTATAAGCTTGAAGGGGCTGATAACTTCCGAGCTTGGAAGTATAGGATTGGGTTAATCCTGGAATAGAATGAGTTGGACTCATATGTAAAAGAAAAAATCCCTATCCCAGAGGATGAATATGCTAAGGTATTGCATAAGAAAAACTTGGTCAAGGCAAAGAGAATCATTGCTGATTCTATCAAAGACCATCTCATACCCCATGTGTCTTCTCTAAAGACACACAAGGAGATGTTTGACTCTTTGACCAAGCTATTTGAAGGGAAGAACATAAATCGGAAGATGACTCTACGGAATCAATTGAAAGGGGTCAAGATGTTGAATGGAGAAACCATTCAATCTTACTTCTCCAAGATCTCTCAGATGAAGGAGCAAATTGAAGCTGTGGATGAAGTAGTGGACAATGGTGAAGTTGTTATGACCACTCTGAATGGCCTACCTAGGTCATGGGATTCCTTTATTCAAGGAATCTGTGCAAGAAAGAAATTGATCTCTTTCAGTAAACTATGGGATGAATGCTCTCAAGAAGAAGCTAGACTTGTAGCTCGTGAAGAAAAGATGGGAGGTGAAGATCAAGCTCTCGCAGCTCACACCAAAAAAAGCAAGCCCAAGAAGGAGCACTCTCGCTACAAGAGATCCTATCAAAAGAATAAGAAGGATCTAAGATGCTTCACATGCAATGAGAAGGGTCACTTTGCTTCAGATTGTCCCAAGAACAAAAGGGATAATAACAACAACTCCAGCAAAAAGAAGAAGGGAAACAAAAGAAAGTTCCATGCTCATGCTGTCGAGGATGATAAACCTCCAAAGAAGAAGGCTAGGGCAGAAAGTGATGATAGTGATGATGACTCATCAAGTGAAGAAGAGTATGTTCTAATCTCTGCTCTCACAGGTACTATCTCCCATGATTGTAATGATTGGTTGATTGATAGTGGGGATTGCAAACACATGACTGGGTTTAAGGAATCTTTTGTGAATCTATCTGAACATGAATCACCCCATAAGGTGAAACTTGGGGATGATTATCAATACCCAATCAGAGGAAGTGGTGAAACATCCTACAACCTAGATTCTGGAAAATATTTGAATATGAAAGAATTCCTTTATGTGCCTGGGCTCAAGAAGAACTTACTCTCCATCTCTGCATTGGATTCAAAAGGTATGAGGGTTGCATTTGTAGATGGCCAAGTCCTAATGTGGCCAAAGGGTAAAACAATCAATGATGCAGTAGTGATTGGAGAGCAAGAGGGAGGTTTGTACAAATTGAAGGGACAACCTGAACATGCCATGGTGACATAAAGACAAAGATTCATCCATAGTCATGGATCACATAGAGGTATGTATAATTTTTTTTTGCAAAAGTTAACTAATGAGTTATGCAGGTCATTGAAGAGAACAAGAACACATTGCTAGACATAACTAGCAAATATGGTGACCAGGTATGTGTTTCTTATATCATAGGATCTATCATATAAGTATGCATGGCATGATTGATGATGATTGTTCATAAAGTCATAAGTTTGAACAATCATGGGTATATGCATATTATGTGTCTTACCTTAATTAATGATATGACTAACCAGAAGAGTCATAGGTTTGAGTAATTACAGGTTTAGACATGTTATGTTTCTTATGATATGACTAACCACAAGAGTCCTATATAAACCTTGAATGCTAATGCTTATTATTTCTATTTGAAATTATCATGAATATACATGCTTGAGATTATTGTGTTTTAATAGTATACTAATGAATGTATGATTTTGTATGAGATCACAAGGATAACACAATCATGATACTAATAAGCATGCATAGGGACCAAGGATGAATATGACTTCAAGAACAGATAATCCAGGAAGCAAAGATCAAGAGGGAGCACACTCCAGTGGTTTCTACAAGGGTGCAGATATTCAGAGGGAGTTGTCCATCTCTCTACATTCCACAACAGAAAGGTGTAGAAGGACTCCAGCAGCTCCTGCAAGGAAGCAAAGACTCAGAGGGAGTCCACCCAACAAACAAACAAAGATAAGTATTTTAATTATCATTTCTTGCATATTTGTTTGCTTAAATAAAATTGTTCAATGATGTATATGCTCATGTTCCTAGACTTAGGATATGTATTGTGCATATTAGAATGATTACATTAATGAACAGTATACTACTAATATGCATATAATGCGTAAGTGTCCTATGGCACTGTACAACATTCCATTGCTACTTATCTAGAATGAAACCTCTTTGCTGACATGTTGGGAGTAGTGAAAACTCTTAACAATGTTCCGGTAGAGACTGGAAGGCATCTAGAAAGTTATGGAACATGGATAAATGTTGTGTAATGAAGCACTAGCTTAAACAATTGCATGACTATATGACATATTTCTTTCTGTGAAAGAATTTGTTCTGAAAATTATGAGATGTTTCTAATCATGCAATTTAACTTGTTTTGTAGGAAATGTTGAATTTTCAGAATTTACTTCAATCTGATCTAGGATCTTAACTGAGAGAACAACATGTACAACAAATCTACAGCATATCAATCATGGAGACAATAATGCAAGCACACAAGAGACACAAATATTTACTTGGGGAAAACCATAAAGGTGAAAAACCCCAATAACTTCCTCAGAGATAGATAGAGCAATGATACAAATAACCAAGAGAGATAGCCATAACCTAGCAGCAGATCCTCCTCCTCCATAAGTGCGCCACTCCTCCTTGAGTGCATGTGTGAGAAGTGAGTGAGCAAATAGAGTGCCTCCCACACTCTATTTATACTTGAATTGACTTGCCTTTTTACCTAACTCATGTAGGCTCGAACTTAACCACATAACATAATGCTGACTGGGCCGACCCCCAATAGGGTGGTCTAATAACCCATCAAGTATAAGTTACAACACTTACAATATAAATAACGACACTTCCGTATAGAGGAATAATAACATCTCTATAAGAATACAATATACATATATGTGAAATACATTCCGAAGTTACATATACATCAACACTCCCTCTTAACTAGGAAGGTATTTCTCAGCAAAGTTCTTCTAGCACAAGTCATCTTCTCTGGATCATCGTCACTGGATAATCGTCATCGAGTCATCATCATCGTCACTGCTGCTGCTATCTCAATCAATATCTGAATCTACTCGTCATAGGAAGTTCTACAGAGCCAGTCCTTTTTCATACTGGATGTAGGCCCACCACCTGCAGGTCTTCATCATCACTGGCCATACTGTGGAATCCTCAGGACTTATTACGTGCGTCACAAAACCTCGAAAGAGCATCCCAGGATGTTACGGGTACACAACTCCGACCTGTAGGATCTCCCAGGGCGCTATTACATGTGACCCCACCACAAAACCTTGAAAGAGCATCTCAGGATGTTACGGGTACACAACTCCGACCTGAAATCTCTCAGGGCACAAATTACATGTGGTCCACCACAAAACCTAGCAAGAGCATCTCAGGATGTTACGGGTACACAACTACGACCTGAAATCTCCCAGGGCACAAATTACATGTGGTCATGGCAAAACCTCGAAAGAGAATTTCAGGATGTTACGGGTACACAAATCCGACCTGAAATCTCCCAGGGCCCAAATTACATGCCATAGGACAAAACCTCGCAAGAGCATCTCAGGATGTTACGGGTACACAAATCCGACCTGAAATCTCCCAGGGCACAAATTACATGTCCTCCCAGAGCAATGTCTCGAAAGAGCATCCCAGGCTGTTACAGGTACACAACTCCGACCTATAGGATATCCCAGACATGCTCATCTGCACAACCTGATCCACGGCCACAGAGTATCAACCTGATACTCACCATACATCGTCCTGATGTACTCATGATCGTCCTGATCATCATCACTGCAACGTCCTGCTGCATGTCATCTGGAGCAACATTCTGAAGCTCATCATCCATGATCATCCTGATCATCACTGCAACATCCTGCTGCATGATCCACCTGATCATCAATGCATCCACCTGATGCATACCAAGTATCTACCTGATACATATCATCATACATGATCCTCCTGATCATACAATGTATCCACCTGATACATGACACATATCACCGTACATGATCCACCTGATCATACAATGTATCCACCTGATACATGACACATATCACCGTACATGATCCACCTGATCATACAATGTATCCACCTGATACATATACAGATACATGGTCCAAGCATCCAACATGATGCATATACAAAATACATACACATGATCCAACTGATCATATCCAGCATCAACATGATGCGTACATACATACATAAAAATGATCCAACTGATCATATCCAGCATCCAACATGATGCGTACATACATACATAAAAATGATCCAACTGATCATATCCAACATCCAACATGATGCGTACATACATACATAAAAATGATCCAACTGATCATATCCAAGCAGAAACCAGAACATCATCCTGATGCTCATCATCCAGTGCTTACATCCATAGCCATGTGAAGGATCCCCCTTCCAGCATGCTTGGAATGGCTTCAACGAATGTGTCCATCACTTCTTCCTCAAAGTATCCTCGATCTGAAGCACGCCAAGCCTCTCTCTGAAGTACTTGAACTTCACCCTGGCTAGTGGCTTCGTCAACACATCTGCAATCTGCTCATCCGTCGCAACATACAGGAGCTTCACAGCTCCTCTCTGCACCATATCCATGATATAGTGATATTTGATCTCTATGTGTTTCGACCTGTCATGAAACACTGGGTTCTCGGATAGCTTCACACAACTCTGGTTATCACAGAAGATACCAGTAGCATCCAACGGGAGATTAAATAACTCAGACAGTAGCTTCCGTAGCCATATTGCCTCACAACTAGCTGAACAGGCTGCAACATACTCAGCCTCGGCTGTACTCAGTGCTACGCAGGACTGTTTCCTGCTAAACCAAGAGAACACACCTGATCCCATACTGAAGCAACACCCAGATGTGCTCTTCTTGTTTGCAGCACTGCCATCCCAATCTGAATCAACATAACCCTCCAGGTTAAACTTTTGATTTGCTTCATACTTGATCCCATAATCCACTGTACCCTTCAGGTATCTCAGAACATGCTTTACAACAACCAGGTGAACACTCCTCGGATCCGTCAGGAAATAACTCAATGTGTTCGCTGCAAGGCAAATATCTGGACTCGTGTTCGTCAGGTACATCAAGGACCCAATCATCTGACGATACATAGTGATATCAATCGGCTCATATGAAGCATCACACAGACGCTTCCGGTTCGATTCCATAGGTGTGGCCATAGCCTTGCAGTCCATCATCCCGAACCTCTTCAGGATCTCTACTGCATACTTCCCTTGTCCAAGGAAGATTCCATCATTCTGCCACACCTCCATGCCAAAAACAAATAGTGCATCATCCCCAAGTTCTTCATCTCGAACTCAGCAGTAAGATTCCGCTACATGTCGGTAATCAATCTATCTTCACCTGTAACAAACAGGTTATCCGCATACAAAAATTCAAGAAAGCTGTCTTGAAATCCATCTAGTGTATCTTCTATTTCATCACTTTCATATTTCTCTATGCTGCCATCTACAGCATGCTTTATCTTGATAGATCCATATGGAAGTCATAACAAACTTCCCTTCAGGTCTTAGGACCACATCCCAAACATCATACTTCATGATCGACGAATCATGGCATTCTTCCCGTATCCTGGGAACTTCAATATCTTCAATAGATAATTTTGTTGTTTGAACAAATGTTGTAGTTCTTCTTTTGCAGGAGATGGCATACGATCTTTCCTACACAACAAGTTAAATTGCATGATTAGATAACATCTCATAGTTTTCAGAACGAACAAATTCTTACACATAAATAAATATGTCATACAATCATGCAATTATCTTAGCCAATGCTTCAATACAACATTTATCCATATCCCATAACTTTCTAGATGCCTTCCAATCTCTACCAGAACATTGTTAAGAGTGTGCACAACTCCCAACATGTCAGCAAAGAGGTTTCATTCTAGATAAGTAGCAATGGAATGTTGTACAGTGCCATAGGCTACTTACCCAACACATGCATATTAGTAGTATACTGTTCATTAATGCAATCATTCTAATATGCACAATACATATCCTAAGTCTAGGAACATGAGCATATACATCTTTGAACAATTTTATTTAAACAAACAAATATGCAAGAAATTAAAATACTTATCTTTGTTTGTTCGTTGGGTGGACTCCCTTTGAGTCTTTGCTTCCTTACAGGAGCTGCTAGAGTCCTAATCTGAAGTAGCTTCTTCTACACCTTTCTGTTGAGGAAAGATGGTCAACTCCCTCTGAATATCTGCATCCTTGCAGAAACTAATGAAGTGTGTTCCTTTGATTTCTGGCAGGAACAACTGGAGTGTGCTCCCTCTTGATCTTTGCTTCCTGGATTACCTGTTCTTGAACTCATATTCATCCTTGGTCCCTATGCATGCTTATTAGTATCATGATTGTGTTATCCTTGTGATCTCATATAAAATCATACATTCATTAGTATACTATTAAAACACAATAATCTCAAGCATGTATAGTCATGATCATTTCAAACAGAAAATAATAAGCATTAGCATTCAAGGTTTATGTAGGATTCTTATGGTTAGTCAAATCCTAAGAAACATAACATGTCTAAACCTGTAATTACTCAAACCTATGACTCTTCAGGTTAGTTGAATCATCAATCAAGATAAGAGATATAATATGCATAAAACCTGTGATTATTCAAACCTATACCTTCATGATTCTTCTGGTTAGTCATATCATCAATTATGGTAAGAAACATAATATGCATACAACCATGATTATTCAAACCTATGACTTCATGAATAATCATTATCACCAACAGTATAAGATCCTAACACAAGGCAGGATTCTAGCTTGATATAGGAAAAACATACATGGATTAGCATGCTAGTTAGTTATGTCTAACATACTCACATGATGTATTCTTGTTCTTCTTCAATGACTTGTGCTAGTAACCTGTATATCTCATAGGTTAGCCATTATAAAACCAAGTTATACATACCTCGTAAATGGATCTTCTATGAGATCTTATGACAATGGATGAGTCTTTATCCTCATGTCATCATGATCATATGTTCTTGAACTGGAACATGATTTGTCTTTCTTGGTGTACCTTTCATGTTAGTAGACAACATAAACCTCATACAACACCATAATGCATTAGTACAATCATAAGTGTCAACACCCTAACCAATGAATATCTTCTATCATGCATTCATAATTTTGTTAAGGTGATACGACAAATCTAAAATCAAAATTGTACTAACCGTAATAACATGAAGACAAACATACCATAAACTTAATCATGGACAAATATCGAAACATACCTCGATGAGTCATACCTGTCGAAATCGCTTGTAATCTTCTTATATAAGGCCTTAGCCTCATCTCCCTCTGAAACAGGAACTTCTTCACTCATGCAGATGATCAATCCATCTTCTTCTAGGATTAACCCAATCCACTTGATTTGCAAGAACTGGACCTTGAGCTGGATGTGGGTTTGTCAGAGAAACCCCAAAAATTCAAACTTTTAAGTTCAAACTTCTGACAGGATAGAAATATGTGCCTTCATGAGCTGATCAAGTTGGTATATTCAGAATTTGAAAACTGCAGAGTTTCACTCCTCAATTTTGCTTTTGAAACTTATGGATTCACTGGATGTGACCCTGAACTGGGGTTTGATGAAGCCCACTCTTCTTCCCAATCAAAATGTTTGATCCAAAGCTCTAAGCTTCTATTTTTCTGAGGAGCTTCCAGCCGTGGTCACAGATTTCAAAAATTCCCATTTTTACAGAAGCCCTAATTTTCCACTTTTCTGATCAAAGTCCCGAACTAGGG
Organism: Larix kaempferi; assembly: GCA_027924585.1. Classification (NCBI taxonomy): domain Eukaryota; kingdom Viridiplantae; phylum Streptophyta; class Pinopsida; order Pinales; family Pinaceae; genus Larix; species Larix kaempferi. Next base: position 6,972,820 of record BSBM01000963.1, on the reverse strand, counting down.
TCTACTCAAACCCGGCCTTCTGCCCAACCAAAAATTCTGATCTTGGTCTCTAAATTTCTATTTTGATGAGTAGCATCCAGCCGTGGTCTCCGATTACAAAAATTCCAACTTTCTCCAAAGCCCTAAATTCCGGAAGCCATGAATGAAGGTACTCAAAAATAATTCTGTTTTGACAGAAATATGTACCTGATTGTTTATGGTGTAACTCTGAACTTTTTGATCCACAGGATTTGAAAAAGTTTCCTGAGATAGCCTGACTTGTTATCTTTCCATCCTGACAGGTCTGACCTCAATTGGATTCTCTGAGAGAGAGTTATTCCAAATGTCGCAACGTGACCTGTTTTGGGATAATTCAGGAGAGCAAACTTGTACGGCGTGCCACGTGTCCCTGTTTGAACTTCGGCCTCTGAAAACGTTTTCTAAGATAGCTCGGCCTGTTATCTTTCCATTCTGATAGGTATGACCTCAATTGTACTCTCTGAGAGAGATTTATGCCAAGTGTCGCAACGTGACCTGTTTATGGGATAATACAGGAGAGCAAACTTGTACGGAGTGAGACGTGTCACTAGTTCAACTTCGGCCTCTGAAAACGTTTCCTGAGATAGTATAGGCTGTGTACTACCTGTCACTTTTTACGAAATTTCATTTGGAGCTTCCTAGCCCAGGTTATGACCTTTTTCCCAAGGTCACCTGATTTTGACTCAGATCTGGAAGAGGCAGAAACCCTATATTGTATAGATCATAAATCACAAAGTACAACGAATTAGAGGTTTTCCTTTGGACACAAGGTACATGGGGATCTTATCTTTGGCCTGTAACAATTTTAGATCCGAAAAATTTGCCAAAATGTATTTATAGTGAAAGTGCTACGATTACTGGTTTTTGCTATATCAGGCCCTAGCATCGTAAGTGCAACAAGTGTCATACATGCCATATCATGCCTTCTTTCAGGCTAGCTCTGATACCATGTTGAATTTTCAGAATTTACTTCAATATGATCTAGGATATTAACTGAGAGAAAAACATGTACAGCATATCTACAGCATATCAATCATGGAGACAATAATGCAAGCACACAAGAGACACAAAGATTTACTTGGGGAAAACCATAAAGGTGAAAAACCCCAATAACTTCCTCAGAGATAGATAGAGCAATGATACAACCAACCAAGAGAGATAGCCATAACCTAGCAGTAGATCCTCCTCCTCCATAAGTGCGCCACTCCTCCTTGAGTGCATGTGTGAAAAGTGAGTGAGCAAATAGAGTGCCTCCCACACTCTATTTATACTTGACTTGACTTGCCTTTTTACCTAACTCATGTAGGCTCGAACTTAACCACATAACATAATGCTGACTGGGCCGACCCCCAATAGGGTGGTCTAATAACCCTTTGACCCACATGACTTATACAGGGCCGACCCCAAACAAGGTGGTCTAATAACCCATCAAGTATAAGTTACGACACTTACAATATAAATAACGACACTTCCGTATAGAGGAATAATAACATCTCTATAGGAATACAATATACATATATGTGAAATACATTCCGAAGTTACATATACATCAACAGGAAAGATCGTATACCTTTACCTACAAAAGAAGGACTACAACATTTGTTCCAGCAACAAAGATATCTATTGAAGGTATTGAATATATTAAAGTTCCCAGGATCTGGGATGAAGAAATGGAAGAATGCCATGATCCGACGATGATAAAGAATGATGTTTGGGATGGAGTACCAAGACCTGAAGTGGAGTCTGTAATGACTTCCATATGGATCTATCAGATCAAGCATGCTGCAGATGGCAGCATAGAGAAATATAAAAGTGATGAAATGGAAGATACACTAGATGGATTTCAAGACAACTTTCTTGAATGGTGTAGTTGAAGAGCAAGTATATGTAGAGTATCCACTTGGTTTCAAAACACATGATAGGGAGTCATATGTGTGCAGATTGAAGAAAGCCTTGTATGGCTTGAAGCAAGCTCCCAGAACTTGATACTAAGAGGAAGCTTGCTGTCGAGTTCGATATGAAAGATTTGGGGATGATGCATTATTTCCTAGGTATGGAGGTGTGGCAGAGTGCAGGTGGGATCTTCCTTGGTCAAGGGAAGTTACACAGTAGATATCCTGAAGAGATTTGGGATGATGGATTGCAAGGCCATTGCCACACCTATGTCATCGAATATGATGCTTATATGTGATGCTTCATCTGAGCCAGTTGATGTCTCTATGTATCATCAGATGATTGGGTCCTTGATGTACTTGACGAACACGAGACCGGACATTTGCTTTGCTGTGAACACATTGAGTCAGTTCCTGACAGATCCGAGGAGTGTTCACCTGGTTGCTGTAAAGCATGTTCTGAGGTACCTGAAGGGTACAATGGATTATGGGCTCAAGTATGAAGCGAATCAAAAGTTTAACCTGCAAGGTTATGTTGATTCAGATTGGGCTGACAGTGCTGCAAATAGGAAGAGCACATCTGGATGCTGCTTCAGTATGGGATCAGGTGTGATCTCTTGGTTTAGCAGGAAGTAGTCCTGTGTAGCACTGAGTACAGCTGAGGTAGAGTATGTTGCAGCCTGTTCAGCTAGTTATGAGGCAGTATGGCTACGAAAGCTATTGTTTGAGTTATTTGATCTCCCATTGGATGCTACTGGTATCTTTTGTGATAACCAGAGTTGTGTGAAGCTGTCTGAGAACTCGGTGTTTCATGATAAGTCGAAACACATAGAGATCAAATATCACTATATCAGGGATATGGTGCAGAGAGTAGTTGTGAAGCTCCTGTATGTTGCGACGGATGAGCAGATTGCAGATGTGATGACGAAGCCACTAGCGAGGGTGAAGTTTGAGTACTTCAGGGAGAGGCTTGGCATTCAGATTGACGACACTTCGAGGAAGAAGTGATGGACACATTTGCTTAAGCCATTCCAAGCATGTTGGAAAGAGGATCCTTCACATGGATGTGGATGTAAGCGCTGGATGATGAGCATCAGGATGATGTTCTGGATTCTGCTTTGTACGCATCAAGTTGGATGCTAGATATGATCAGTTGGATCATTTATATGTATGTACGCATCATGTTGGATGTTGGATATGATTAGTAGGATCATTTGTATGTATTTTGTATATGCATCATGTTGGATGCTTGGACCATGTATCTGTATATGTATCAGGTGGATACATTGTATGATCAGGTGGATCATGTATGGTGATATGTATCATGTATTTGTATTTGTATCAGGTGGATACATTGTATGATCAGGTGGATCATGTATGATGATATGTATCAGGTAGATACTTGGTATGCATCAGGTAGATGCATTATATGATCAATATGATCGTGGATGACGAGCTTCAGGATGTTGCTCCAGATGACATGCAGCTGGATGTTGCAGTGATGATGATCAGGATGATCATGTGTACATCAGGATGATGTATGGTAAGTATCAGGTTGATACTCTATGGCCGTGGATCAAGTTGTGCAGATGAGCATATAATTTGGCCCTGAGAGATTTGCATATAGTCTTGCGAGGTCTTGCCTAAGGCATGTAATTCGTGCCCTGGGATATCTGGCAAATGCTCTTTCGAGGTTTTTCTCTGGGAGGACATATAATTTGGCCCTGGGAAATCGACATATAGTCTTTTGAGGTTTTTCCTATGGCATGTAATTCGTGCCCTGGGATATCTGGCAGATGCTCTTTCGAGGTTTTGTCCTATGGCATATAATCTGTCTCTAGGAGATCTGATAGGTTGGGCTGTCTGCCCGTAATAAGTTATGGGATGTGTTGGCTTGGTTTTGCAACCAACCTTAGTGCAATGGGAACCTATCAACAAGTGATAGCAGTTTCAAAGATTGAAAGCAAAAACAACAATTATAAATCTAAATCTAAATCTAAACTAGCATGTGCATATAATAAATAAAATTTTTCTAAAAACGATTCAAGAACAAGAAATAAAAAGAATGAGTATTGTATTAAGATACCTCAAATGGTGAGGATTTGTGTTGAGCAACTTCCAAGGTGAGTAGCTCCAAGCTCCAAAGGTCTCTTCTCCAAGATAGCTACAATGGTCAAAAGCTCATGAGAGATTTTGACAGCATGGCGATAAGTTGATGGATGGATAGTGAGGAGCCCCTACCACCTTGTTATAGTTTTTGGTGGTGGGGAATACCATTATGGTTTTGAGGAAACCAATGGTATTGACCAACATGGTTTAGGTACCTTTTTCCTCCTTTTTCCTTTTTTGAATATATTGAATATTTTTATTCCCTTTTTAATATTTTTGGGAATTCTGGACCCTTTTTGAGGAAAAATATTCATTTTGAGTGGAAAAAGGGGTGTATTAAGGTCTTTTGGTGGCTTTAGAGGCTCAAATGGTGGAAAAGTGGACAAATGGGTCATGTGAATAAGGAAATGAGCTAGTGAGCACTTTTTAGGTGTTAATAGATTGCCCCCTAATGTGTGAGGGTAGGAGCTCATCGTATGGCCGATAGACATCATAGTTCTTTTGTCTTTTTTCTGGGGTTTGGGGAAGAGAAGAGACCGATTGGAGACTGGATCCACGGCCCTTGGAAGCTGCAAAATAAACAATATTACATGGCCTCAATATGAATGAGGGATAAGCTTTGATAATGGACGAGGCGGGAATACCCATGCTCGTATCAAGACATATACATAACAATTAGTCCCAAGAAGGGGGACCTAAAAAATACATAAAAAATTTGTCGGTACATCATAAAGGTCCGGAGGGGACATTATTCTGGGATGTACTCATGATCATAATATGACTGATCTCAATAACTGATACACTGGAATAGAGCATCAACCGTTCTGAATAAGGTGTCAGAAGGGTTGATGAACTTCTGAAACTGAAGGTGTCCAACATCTGTAGGGACTCAATAATTGTGAGCCATCTCTGGGAAGTACTTGTAACTGTATACTCGAGGGAGTATAAAACTGGGGTACTATTCAATACTGTCGCCATGCGCAACCCGGATATCTATAGAAAAAATGTAACTAGTTGTTTCCATAAGTAGACTCTCAAATGTGGAAGAGTCAGGTGGTATCCGGGGTCTTGAACAAATAACTAAACGGACCAATACCCTGTGCGAGTCTCAACGATGCGATCAAGGTGTTGAAGTTGAGCATGTGAGAAACAACCATTTGGAGAGGCACTGAGGACTCTTCTCAAAATGGTTCGTAGGAACTCATCATAAATGGTGATGAGTCCAAGACACAGGGACCTCTAGGTCTATCCTCTGGAATAAATTTGGTTGTCATCGATAGAGGGAGACCAACAACGAACAAGGAAATGATGTTTCCTTTATAGGAGCGCAAGGTGTAGAACTGAAGTGTGGTAGTACTGATGGTAGGACTGACATACTTGTGGGGATGGGAAGTAACTGGGGTCATATAGTGGGTAGACTCAAACTTCCTTTGTTCAAAGCATGATGACATGGTTGACCTGGAAGTGTAGGGAACTGACTTGTAGGTGCGGGGATCATAGCTTTTAAGGACTGAAGGGTATGTATTAACTGAGGGGACGAGCTGATGGGTGCTGTCGAGGGATTCTCAGGGTGACATACTGTAGAATACTCTGAACAAAGGCGACCAAAATGGGGAAGCTACCATATGAGTAGACATGATCTGTTGTGGCGCCAAGAAGCACCATTGGGTCCTTCTTCGTAGTTTTAATGAGCTCCAAGAAGGGATAAAAGTTTGCTCTGAAATGGTACCGTCCTGTGGATTTTGTGAGCCCAGGATTGTTCGTGCTCATGGGTGCTTTCATTTTTAAGGAGTCTGAAAATGATAAGAAGACTCTGCAGTGGTTGTGAGTACCGTCCTGTTGGTTTTTACGAGCCCAGGATGGTGATTGCTCATGGTCACTTTCATGTTTAGAGAGTCTGAAAGCAGTAAGGGGACTCCATTGGTGTTCTTTTTTGTAAGTTAGTCTCCAAGGCCCGAAAAAGCATAAAATGATGCAAATGGAGAACTCTTCTAGCCGATGTGACTAGAGTATTCCTTTTTCGCAATTAGTCTACAAGGTCCGAAAAAGGGGTAAACTTATACCAAGTAGATGCCCTTTCAAATACATTTAGCGAGCATGAAAGGAAGCAAGGTTGCTCAGCGATCTTTTCATTGTTTTAGGAGTCAGAAAAGAGCTTAACAAAAACTCCCCAAGTGCCTTTTTCGTAAAAGGGATTGCTCGGCCCGAAAAAGGGGTAAAATTATACCAAACAAAAAGGGATTGATGAGAGCGAGAAAATGTCTCAAGCATCATCATGTGTGCAGAATACTGAATCCGGTGACATAAAGATTGTCAAAAAGGGGCAACAGCCAATGTGGCACGCAAATCGAGGTGACAAGGGGGCCTGGAAAAAATGCCCAAAAATATGGGCGTGAGAGCGAGAAATGATCTCAAGCATCATCACGAGCACGGAAAACTGAATCCGGCAATATAAGAGTCATTAAAAATAGAGAACGGTCGATGTGGCATGTAAACCGAGGTGACGAGGGGGCATGGGAAAAATGCCTGAAAAATCTGGGCGTGAGAGCGAGAAATGATCTCAAGCATCATCACGAACGCGGAAAATTGAATCCGACGATATAAGACTCATCAAAAACAGAGAACTGCTGATGCATCATGCAAACCGAGGCGACGGGGGGGGGGCATGGAAAAATGCCCTACGTAAGCAGAGTGGAACACTATCTATCTGTGGTCAAGCAGAGAAAACAAATATTTTAGGTTTTTTGAACTTTTTGTGAAAAACAAAATAATACTGTACAATAATGGATGGTGGTGTCCATCAGATTTACTATGGGTAAAATCACTTGAGGTACAACCCGTTGCGTGGGTTGCGTAGGGGGTTGCCTTCTGAATCGGTCAAAATGTATGCCCCCTGTCCAAGGCAAGTGTGTACAATATATGGGCCTTGCCACATGGACACAAACTTTCCTTTCCCGGTTTTGTCATGAGCCTGATCGTAGTCGAGGACAAAGTCCCCTTCAGTAAAAGTTCTTGGGTGGACATGTTCGTCAATGTGATGTTCCATAATTTTAGGATCGAGGCCAAGCATCTCGGTGTAGGGCCAGGCGAAGACATCACGAAACTCTTGGGAGAGTTCCTTATATGCCTAAGTTTCCACTTGAGTGCATGATGCACCTAGCGAGATGAGCTCAGGTTTTCCAGGTGTGATGGAAATGTCGATTTGGATAATAGGGGAAATGTTTGACATGTTCCCTTCCTCAAAGGCATCAGGAGCAGGAAAAGGATCCTTAAACCAGTCGACTTTGGTGGGGAGGAAATCTTTGGACTCGATCGGAAATTGGGTGGTTGTGGTGGAGGAGGACTGTTCTGGGAGGAAGTAGGAACGATGGTGCATGTCTTCCCAGGGGTAATCAGGGGCAGTAAGAGCCTCTAGAATCTCCTCATCATTGTGGAAACTTTGAGTGGTCAAATCATTTGACGAGGGAGTGGTAGTCGAAGAGATCATATAAATGGTGTTAATCTCTCCGGATGGGGGTGATACGGGAGGGTAGATCTCTTCCATTGTGGGGGGTGCCGTCTCAAGGTAAAAATTATTCATCTCGTAGAGAGCTGCTCTGTAATCTGGGAGATCAGGACAGTGATGTGAGTAATGGACGTAAATACTGCATATTGCACAAGGGTGGTTGGTACGCAGTGATTTATCACGAGGCTTAGGGGTTGGATCTAGTTCGACAACCGGGATGTTGGGGTCGTCGTCAAGCATTTGCATGTGTTTCTGTAATGTAGGTAATTGTGGACATTGATGAGTTGGATGGCCTAACTCATCACACAACGAGCATTTGGGGGGATCACGAAACACGGGGGGGGGGGGGGGTTTAAATGTCTTAGGAGGGGGTACAACAGTGTATGGTTGTGGGCCTCTGCCCCCAGTGGGCTTGATAAGAGGAGGGGGATTCATAGATGACGAAGGGGTAGTGACACCGGGAGGTGGTTGACTAGTAGTGACAATGGGTTGCACCGGTTGTAGGATGACATTTGGTGTCGGTGGGAGAATGGGAGGAGAAATATACCACACGGGTAATCCTAAGGTTAACCCAGGGAGGCTGAGGGTAGCCATAACCGAGGTGCTTACTACTCCTGAGGGAGGGAATAGGAAGGGGATTGTGTGGGTGGGTGTAACACCAATGTGACTAGGTACCAATGGTGGTTTGAGTAACAAGGGCGATTGATTGTTGGGTGTTTGTGTATTGTGGGAAAGAGTACAGAGGTCAGAGACGTGGGTCGCGGGTGACGGGGGTGGAATGGATTGGAATGTAGACGTCATCGGCATGTCGAAGTAAAGTCCGAGTCCCACGGAGGAAACAAACGAGGTAGTTTCACCACAAACAGGTTGTTCAACCATGGGGAGAACATTTTCGGGTGCAGCGGGGGCCTTGGGATCGTAATAGGTGAGTTGGTTGACCTTGACCACGCGTCCGTCATGGGGGAACATCATGGTACAAAAAATGGATGAGGCAACTTCCCGCATGGCATATAGGTAGCTACGGCCAAGTAAGAGGTTATAATCAAGTTGGGCATTGATGACCTCTATGTCAATGAGCATGGTTTTACCAGCCAGCTAGACATTAGCTAACAGACCTTGGGGTTGAGCCGAACGGTCATCGTAGGCTCGCAACGTAGTGGTGGACTGCTAGAGAGTAGGGGATCCCAACTTCTGCCAAACGAATGTGGACATAACGCATGTAGAGACACCTTCATCGATAATGCACCGATGGATGACAAGATTCCGAACAAAAACAAAAACTTGGAATGCTAAAGTGGAAGGCAGGCGTGGTTCAGACTGGTCCGAATCGAATGCCATCAGTTGTGAATCATTGGAGTCAATAGCACCAATGGCGGAGAGCAAAGTCTTGCGCTGTGAAGGATAGTTTTTTAAGACTTCTAAAGCAGACATGGCTGCGGGAGACTGGGCTAAGTCATCTACAATGCTGTAATTCGACGCAGCGCGAGCATTGGGGTTATTGTTGATGCGACGAAGTGGGAAGCGAGGTGCCTTAGAGGCGCCATCGAGTGGAACCGGAGGTATACGTAACGTCTGATCAGTTGGATGAGCGTTAGTGTTTTTGTCGGTGGGAGGGGCTTCAGGGGTGGAGCCATATTGGTTCCGACGGGTTTGGAGGTTGACATTAGTGGATGACATCATTAAAAAGTGCTGGGTACCTGAGTCGAACATGGGTTGATCAGGAGCGGCATAAGTGATCTGTTGTTGTGGGGGCGCGTTGCCTTGAGGGGGAGCCAATGGCTGAGTGTTCACTACGACTTGGGTGGGTAAGGGGTTTTGTAATACCATGGGTTGCGGTTGGTTAAGTGGAGCTGGCTTTCCAGCATGGCCCTAGCGTTGGGCATCGTCAGCCCAAAGTTGACATGCTTTCTCTAAGTGGGGGAAGTTGTGAGTGTAGTGTCCATAGACTCCACATATAGAACATGGATGGTTTTTTCTCAGGTTATTGTTTTTGGGCTTCTTGGGATGATGATCCGGATTCTGGTTGGGAGGAGTAGCATTGTTATTATTTTGAGGATTGGGAGGTGGTGGACCTTGATTATGTTGTTGGTTGTTGCCACGGTTACGTCCTCTTCCACGGTTTTGTTGTCCACCTTGGTTGTGTTGGTTGTTTTGATGTTGGGGCCGATTGTGTTGTGTGTACACTTGCCCTTGAGAAACAGGAGGATTTTGGTTTGCCGCAGGTGCGGGAGCAAGTTGCGGTGGATAATAAGCTGGTGGGGCTGGAGGTGGTCCAGTTACCTGCTGGGGTTGTTGGTAACCCTGAGCTATTGGTGGTGTTGGGTTAGCTGTTGTAGCTTGCTGTGGGTAATACATCGGTTGTGGCGGGAACTGAATTGGGTTCTGGGTAGCCGGATGGTTATAGTATGTGGGTGGTACGTATTCCAATGGTGCTTTCCCATAGCAATGTTGTGGACAAGAGAGTCCATGAGTGTGATGAGTCTGATTCGTTGGAGGGTACGAAGTTGTCACTCCAAAATTAGATGTAGCCCTAGAGAGGTCTGGGGCATTTATGGTGCTCACCATGCTAAAAGGTTTAATGTGTGGTGTGACCTGGCCAATAATACCATCAGCGGCATTTGATGCCCCCGACACGTCACCACGTGAAGAATCGCCTCGTGGGGCGTCTGGTATGATGGTGTAGAGATAGCCTGATTGGGCATAAATTAGGTCGAATTGCTGAGCTTTTAGGATAGCTTCTTCCTCTGACTGGGGTCGTTCGGAAGCGACGTCTTTTGCTATGAGGGGTAGGAGTGATTTAAGGAACCAGTCCAAAAATATACGGTCATCCAGTTTAATCTTACAGAGGCTACGACGCTTGCGCCACTCATGGATGTGGTCCGTGATGTGGGTAGCTGTGTTTTGTCTTCAAGACAACATTATTTCAACTCCTGCATCGTAACATACAGGTAGCTAAAAAATTGAAGGAAAGTGGAGGCGAGAGACGTAAAAGTATGGTGGGTGCCATGTGGTTGTTCGATGTACCACTTGGATGCAGAGCCAGTGAACGTTCGTTGCAACAGTCTTAGACGAATGGAGTCATCCACTATGGAGTTAGATGAACACCATAGGTGAAAAGACATTATGTGGATTTGAGGGTCCTCTCGAGGTTTTCCTTCAAACTTGGGTATGTCCGAGGGGAGCTTCGTAGGCATGGGTGGCCATGTAGGTTTGTGCGTGATAGGATCGTTGGTTAGCCTGGCTAAGTCTAGTAAGTTCAGACTAGCCATGTAAGGTAAACTAGAAGATGGGTGTGGCGTAGTGAATGTGACATAACTATTCATGGTGGCATTATGTAGTGGTCCAATAGCCCCTAAGGGTATGCTAGGTATTGAAGGTATGTGTCCTCCAACTGCTGTGGTTTGGTATGGGCCAGCATTTCCAACTGCAACGTGGGTTACACTGGGGTTAGGAATAGTGCCAGGAATTCCTGGGATCTAGGTTGTGGTAATGAGAGGGGGTGTGACCCCTATGTTGGGCATACCCATAACATGTGGTGGCCCTGTGTTGGGAATACCTAAAGGTGGAGTGTCCCCCATATTAGGCATGCCTAGAGGGGTTGTTATTACCATGGATGGCACAGTAGTAGAATGGTTTGTGGACGTATCTCCAATCGTACTGGTAAAAACTGGGTCGTATTGTGTTCCGACCATGAGGTTGGTTGGTGATAATTCAGTAGGGTTTTCGGATTCAGCCTCAGAATCAGATGTGAAGTGAGGCGTGTCAGAATCAGATGACTGTATGTTTGGCCGATGACGTGTCAAGTCAAGGGATAAGGCTTTATGTCGGTGACGTGGAGAGCCAAGTAGATTGAACTGAGGGGGTTCACCCTGAAGATGACGAGATCATCTTAAATTCTCAATGGTGAGAAATATGTTTTAAAAATTTTCAGTGTAAGGTGGTGATGTAAAAAACTCGAAACCCTAATGCAACAAAGAGTGCAAAAAAGGGGAGTGAAAATAAAGGCTCTCAGGCCAAAAATCAACCTCAAAAAGCACTTATTATAGCAGTTGTGCTATAACAAGTGGAGGGATGCAACAAAATTGGTCAGAATACCAACAGTCAAACAGTTTCTAGAAAAAAGAGGTGCTACTAGACCAAAGGTGGGTAATGTATCATGCAAACACCTAACTAGAAGTATTGTGAGTCAACAAACGATATCCTCTGCAAGGTGATGAAATCCAAGTCAGACAATATAGAGTGTTGATTCAACGGCTAGATATCCCTCTATCGGGAGGGACACCGGGTAGACAATCCTAAAGAGTGGCAACTAGGATACCCCGTTCATGACACGTCCAGAAAAGGTGAATCTGCCGTTTGGTCCTTTTACCACAGTACCCCCATACAGGGATACCCCGAGAACTGTGAAAGGTAGCCTTCAGTTACTGAATGGATTGCGGTATTCCACTCAGGCCTCTGGAACCAGTTTGGCGACTTCAACCCTCCTAGGGGAGAGGCCCTCTGATAAATTGGTTGTGACCGTGCCAAAAAATACTAGAGAATTTTGGTTCCCTAATGGACAACAGCTATGTCTCAAGTGTAAGCAACCGAGGGGTGTTATTTGGAACACCTATCCCCTCAAGTCTACCTAACTACAAAATTATTTTAAGTGCTCTTCAAGTGGGGTTAAAAGTTGGTTGAGTTTAAGGTAAATTTTAAGACTCAGTTTAAATTATGTGGCAGAGTGGGTGCTAGTGTGGTATTTAAACTGAAATTGATTTGCCTCGCTTGGGCGATTTTACAAATGAAAGAAAAGACACTTCCAATTTTACAAAAAATAAAGGCGTTTTTGAAATGTAAATGCTTGAAAAAGCTATTAAAAAATAATGGATCTTTGAAATAATTCGAAGGAAAGCAAATAACATGAATACTTCAAGAAATAAATGGATCTCTTAAAAAATGCTTGGGCAAAAGTATCGAGCAAATAAACAGTAAAACCTTGATCTAGATAAAATGCAGAAAAATCTCTCTTTCAATTTCTGAAAATTTTGTAAAAAGACTTTTTAATGGAGCATTCTAAATAGTAAAAGATTTAATATGGCTGTAAAAAATGTAGGAAATTTAATACTGTAAAATATGCTAAATGGGTAGAAAGTACAACAAAAAATAATTTTCAAACAACTGGCCGAATTGAAAAAACTTGCAACGCGGGTTTCGGGAAAACAGCCGCAATGGGCCGCATGGGTTTCGGCCATGAAGCCGCGATGTGCAGCGTGGATTCCTATCACACAGTCACGATGGGCAGCGCGGGTTTCAGCCACGATGTGAAAGCCGAAAACGGCCGCCAAAAAATGAACCCAAAAATGAAAATTTCGGGCTGTTAATGGCAATAGAAGGGGCCAAGATCTAGAACAGCAATGGATCTGTTGTCTAGGATGGCAGATCTATGAATTAAACTGATTAAAACTAACAAAAACTAAGATCTAAAGCAAAAAATAGAGATCTAAGAATTCGAAGCCAGCAGAGTCGCCAAAAATTGTTGGCTTGGTTTTGCGACCAAGCTTAGTGCAATGGGCACCTATCAACAAGTGATAGCAGTTTCAAAGATTGAAAGCAAAAACAACAATTATAAATCTAAATCTAAACTAAACTAGCATGTGCATATAATAAATAAAATTTTCTGAAAATGATTCAAGAACAAGAAATAAAAAGAATGAGTATTGTATTAAGATACCTCAAATGGTGAGGATTTGTGTTGAGCAACTTCCAAGGTGAGTAGCTCCAAGCTCCAAAGGTCTCTTCTCCAAGATAGCTACAATGGTCAAAAGCTCATGACAGATTTTGACAGCATGAGGATAGGATGATGGATGGATAGTGAGGAACCCCTACCACCTTTTTATAGTTTTTGGTGGTGGAGAATACCATTATGGTTTTGAGGAAACCAATGGTATTGACCAACATGGTTTAGGTACCTTTTCCCTCCTTTTTCCTTTTTTGAATATTTTTAATATTTTTATTCCCTTTTTAATATTTTTGGGAATTCTGGACACTTTTTGAGGGTTTTTTATGCTTTTTGAGAAAAAATATTCATTTTGAGTGGAAAAATGGGTGTATTAAGGTCTTTTGGTGACCTTTTGGTGGCTTTAGAGGCTCAAATGGTGGAAAAGTAGACAAATGGGTCATGTGAATAAGGAAATGAGCTAGTGAGCACTCTTTAGGTGTTAACAGGATGCTCTTGCGAGGTTTTGCCATGACCACATATAATCTATCCCTGGGAGATCCTATAGGTAGAGCTGTGTGCTCGTAACAGCCTGGGATGCTCTTGTGAGGTTTTGTGGTGACCACATATAATATGTCCCTAGGATATCCTATAGGTATGCTCTTGCGAGGTTTTGTGGTGAGGTCACATATAATATGGCCCTGGGAGATCCTATAGGTAGAGTCGTGTGCTCGTAAGAGCCTGGGATGCTCTTTCGAGGTTTTGTGACGCACGTAATAAGTCCTGAGGATTCCACAGTATGGTCAATGATGACAAAAACCTGCAGGTAGTAGGCCTACATCCATAATGAAAAAGGACTGGCGATGTAGAACTTCCTATGACGAGTAGAGTCAGAGATTGGTTGAGATAGCAGCAGCAGTGACGATGACGATGACGATGCATCGATGATGATGATCTCGAGAAGAAGACTTGTCTAGTAGATCTGTGTGGAGAAATACCTTCCTAGTTAAGAGGGAGTGTTGATGTATATGTAACTTCGGAATGTATTTCATCTATGTATTTCATATATATTTATTGTACCCTTATTAGAGATGTGTTATTCCTCTATAAGGAAGTGTCGTCATGTGGATTGACAAGTGTCGCAAGTGTGTGTACTTGCCGATGGGTTATTAGACCACCATGTGGGGTCGTCCCTGAATTATATATATTATAATGTGGATGTACTTAGCTAGACAAGTCGGCCCCATAAGGTCACTGGGCAAACAGATTAGTATAAATAGAGATTAGGTGATCTCTATTTAGATCACTCGTAAAAGTATCTCACTCTCACTCAGAAAGTGGCGCACTAGTGAGGAGGAGGATCATCTACTACTAGGAGACTATCTCAGTGTATTTTGGTTGTACTTTGGTTGAGCCATTGCTCTCTCTATCTCTGAGAAAGTTGTGGGGTTTTTCACCTTAGGGTTTTCCCCATGGAAACTCTGTGTCTCTTGTCTCTCATGCTTTTGATTCTTGTGATACTTGTCATGCTTATTGTGATTGTCATGCATTGATATACTGTATATGTTATTCTCTCAGCAAAGATCCTAGAGTATTGTGAATTGATGCTCAAAATTTAACACATTCCCTTAGGGCGTAATCAATATTGGCATCCCTATCATAACTCAACACCAGAAAGGTGTGCACTTCTCTCTGATGTGAGCTATGCAGGTCCTAATCATACCCAAGCAGTCTTCCATAATGGAAATAAAATCAAAACATGCTCTGCAAATTAACTCTAATAATTAGACATGCATGTATGTATATATATCAGTCAGGGTTTATAGAACACTTATCCATTTTGTAGATGTAATCTCTCTTCATTAATGAGGAATGGGGGCTCCTTCTCTAAGTTGATAGTCCCTCAGTTTGTCATCCCAACTCCTTTTTATGTTCCACAACCCTCATTTTTCTTACTGACATGGTCTTTACCATCTCACTCATATTGTTCACTAATTATGCAATGCAGATTGGACATTATCAAAATATCCAATGGCGTTTCCCCCGAAACCAATTTCCAAGATATGGGATTCTTCCCATGAAGTTTGGCTTCTGCAGGACCTTTCCCATGGTCCTACTGCAATGTGTCTTCCTGACACATTCCTCAACATCCAAAGAGTCAACAACATTTAACAATAAAATTCAATTATGATTGTTCCATAACCAATCAATGGCATTAATAATTAAATTCAATATGAATTTGCAATTCTGTCTACTACAGAAATTGATTTTCTTATCCATGAGGCTATCCTTGTATTGCTTGGCTCTTGTAAGTGGTATCACTTCTACCATTATGGTCTTATGTCTACTTCCATACATGAACATCCACTTACAACATGTTCTCCTGACACAATTCATATAAGCCAAATAGTCATTAGTCATTTATTAGCAAAATTTCAAATCTGATATTTACAAATCTATAATTTACAATTGTTCCTTCCAACAGAACTTAGAGTTTGCAACCATGAGATTCCTTGTCATAAGCTCTAAATCAAATCTTTCAAATCTGTTCCTTACAGAAATTAGATTTGCAACCATGATGTTATTCTTATAAGCTTAAATCAGAATATTTTCAGATTTGTTTCATGCATAAGTTAAATTTCACCACCATGAGAACCTTCTCATAACCTTTGGCTTTTGCACATGGTAGAGTTCGGTCTTTACTATAGTCTTATCCCCATTTCCATCTGCAAGACATTTCTACCTGGAATCTGAAACTTTCAATCAACCAAACATGTTGTGAGTATCTATGCATATAATTTGTTCATTGCTACAACAGTCACTGAAGTGAACTCAGAATTATAACACTCCATAATTCAAACACTCTCAACTGTTAACATATCAATATCACCAAACTCATTTACTTCACGTAATCATTATCATACTAAAATTGCAAGGTAGAGTCACATCACTCATGCAATTTAAATAAAACTTTAGGTACTCATTATTTCACAGCCATATGATTTATACAACTCTACCCTTCCACAGAGTATTCCGACAGCCCATCGATCATGACTATCTTCTTCATGTACTTACTATTCTGCATTCATAACAACCTATGAAATGATCCTAGAATTATCATCAATTCATCATCTCATTCATTATTTAGTTTGCAATAGCACACGCACCATCCCTATGTATTCATGCAATGCATCACAACATGTGAACCCACACTTATGCATGCACATTTACAACATTTACCCAAACTTTTCATATACATTCACTCAATGCATAGCTACAAGATTTATAAAATCTCCTAATACATATCCACTCAATGCTACCTTGTATTGATTCATGAATACTATGCATTCAAACATATTATGGCCTAACCATGACTACCTCATATAGGATGCATTACCATAATCAAGACCACCAGTCCTCACTTGTTTTGGTTATTAAGCTCATAACCAACATACACATGGTATGCTATATTTTTATATGAATGTAGTCTAATTTCTAAACTGTCACATGGTATGAGACTTTTTGCCTTCACCACTCCATGCTCCACCACACTATGGAAGTACGACATTCACATGAATGCATTTCAACTCTAAATGCATACCATTTTATGATTACTAAATATGGTTCAATGAATTCCTACCCAACTCCCTTTCAACACATATGCAATCATTATAATTAAACCATTACCTGTATGGATCCCATTTACACACTTGATGTTACCTAACCCATTGGTCTCTTATAGAGGATTATAGAATTCTTGCACCGACCTCTTGATCATGGATTCACTGCCCTTAACTCTTGTTCATAAGGTTGTTGGCCACATGCAACAACATCATCACCATATTTAGCCATGCTTATGTTGTCTTTGGTCCTATAACCAATACCAACACCAATAGCAATTATCAACCACAATATTTGCCATTAGTGGTTCATTGCATATGTAGAATCTTACTACTTTTACCAATATGTAATATCATATGTGTGCACAAACATCTGCTCATGCACTGTGAAATGTTTATTAATATGCCAACCGATGCATATTCATGCCACTCATCTAATCTCTTGCATTTTTAGAATTCCCATGCCCTAATTTTATGTACACCAGCATAGATCCAAATCCTAGGCTCTATCAAGCACCGAGAGGGATCAAATCTCCCGAGGTGCAAATCTCTCCTTGAATAGCTCCTTGAGTGCAATACCTGAGCCACCTAATCCTAAGCTCTAAAGTTTCTAGTTTAAGTCTCATATTTACTTTTTACCTTGTATTATTCGTTTTTGTTTACTTTGTATTATTTTGTCAGTCGACAAACATTCTAAAATCTCATATTTACATATTACTTTGTATTAAAAGTAAAGA
The DNA here is from genome assembly GCA_027924585.1 of Larix kaempferi. Taxonomy (NCBI): domain Eukaryota; kingdom Viridiplantae; phylum Streptophyta; class Pinopsida; order Pinales; family Pinaceae; genus Larix; species Larix kaempferi. The sequence goes on along the minus strand of BSBM01000963.1, from coordinate 6,955,241 downwards.
GTAAAGTCTCTAGTTTAAGTCTCATATTTACTTTTTACTTTGAATTATTCTTTTTTGTTTATGACCGACATAATAATTATTACTTTTTACTTTGTATTATTCTTTTTTGTTTACCTTGAATTATTTTGTTATTAGACAAACACTCGACAAACACTCACATGTTACAAGATCTCCCTCATACTGGGATGTAGAGCGCCTCTCGGCGCAATAAAGCTTATCAAATATAAATACAGTTAGCAAGACAGGGGTTAAGGAATTCTCCCTTTCCAATCCCTCATCCGCATGGAATTCCTTTTCCACATCATAGTTGGTATGATTTCATGGCTTCTAGCAAACACACAGGGAATCATCAACTATGATTTTATCACCAAGCATCAATTCAATACATATACTCATGCATAATATTCTAACTTGCTACTTTCCAGGCATGCATTTTTAGAAATTGCCCATATTGACAACAATTTTGTCAAAACAGCCACCGACACTTTTCTGCTCTACATAACTACGAGGTATGATAACCTCATTCAAATTCTAGTCATGCACCATTGTTCCTTGCTGGATAAAATTTCCAATGCCTATCTACTTGCTCCATTCCAACTTCGAGTGTGGAAACTACATTACTTCAAAAATGACAACTTTAACCAAAATCCTACACTTTTACACACAGTTGTAAAATATCATGAACTGCCAACTTCATACCCCTGTAGAAGAAAATCTGTGAAGAATCACGAAACATTTTCTATCGGGCGAAGTTATTCCATATAACAAGGAACACTCAACAACTCACAAATCTATGTTTCGATGCACCATTCATTTTCTATTAAATTATGGGTTTGACTACTTTCCTCTTTTTAACATTTTCCAAAATTCCAAAATTTGGGCCAAAAATGGCTATTTCCCAAATGGTGCATTTCTGGAAAATATTTGTCTAACGGAATATGTCTGGTTTACAGAGAATATGAAATTCCGAGTTCAGTAAATTTCTTGAATCTGAGTTATAGGATCACTTTTAACCACTGCAAGCTTTTCAAAATTTCCAAAACGTGGCCCGGAATAGTGTTTTTTGGCCTTCTTGCACACCCCGACTCCACATCCTTTGGAATTTGGCTCCAAAACTCCGAACTTAACACCGTGCCTGCTCCATGACTGCTCCATATCAATTTTGGCTCAATCCGACCTTTTGTCAAGTGCTGGGACATTGATTTGTGAAAGCCATTAATCCCAAATTTATGACAAATTTGAGCATAATGGGATTGGGATCCTCATTGGTTCATTCATGGCCTTCGTCAATGGCCTCAAAATTCCATTGACCTCATCCAAATCCGATTCCGCAGGCTCTTGTATTCCAAAAATCAAATTTCGGGCTCTATACTCGTTTTTTTCTTTTTTTTAATCTGCAGGTTCCGCAACCCGCAATCCTGCAATCCATACTGCAGGTGCAGAAATGCTACTTTTCCAACCCAGGACTACTCCATCCCGCGGTCCCGCAACCCGTAATCCCACAACTCCACGATTCCGCAATTTCAGGTGTGGAAATCCAAATCACGGACATGGAAATTTTAACCTTTCCGCAATCCCACAACCCGCAATCCCGCAATTCCGCGATTTCGCAATTTCGGGTGTGGAAATCCAAGTCGCGGACATGGAAATTTTAACCTTTCTGCAATCCCACAACGCGCAATCCCACAATTCCACAATTCTGGGTGCAGAAAGCTAAGTCGCGAATACAGAAATTTTAACCTTTCCGCAGAAGAAGGATCGGCCGCTCCTTCTGGTGATTAGTATTTTCTCTGTCACAATCCGCAGAAGAAGGGTCAGCCACTCCTTCTGGTGATTATTATTTTCTCTGTCACGATCCGCAGAAGAAGGTTCGACCGCTCCTTCTGGTGATTAGTATTTTCTCTGTCACGATCCGTAGAAGAAGGGTCGGCTACTCCTTCTAGTGATTAGTATTTTCTCTGTCACGTCCCCTCCCATCAATCCAATGCATGGAAGGAAACATGACTAAGCTTACGGGGCTCATAACTCCTTCGTCCCTTGGCCAAATGGGACAAGTTTGGTACCATTGGAAAACTCTTGCAGAGCTCTCTGCAATGGTGTGATTATCTGCTGCATCTAAGAACTCTAATCCTGTCATTTTTTCTTTCCAAAATGATGCCCCAACTTCACCAATACCATGTTAAAACATTCTGTTACCTGCCTATAACTCAGAGTTTGGCCCAAGAAGTCCCAATGATGCAAGCTGGGCTCTAATACCACTCTGTCACGTCCCCTTCCATCAATCCATTGCATGGAAGGAAACATGATTAAACTTACGCAACTTATTGGGTAAACTCGGCCCCATACATTACTCATAAATTCATAACAATTAAAAATGTCTATGTGCAGATTCAAACTCAATACAAACACAACAAAATTAAAACACATTTGCATACACACAACCAGTAATGCATCAACACATCTATCACAAACAGAAGGTGATTCCATATGCAAAAAATCAATCCCATTCTCATGCCATTCACAGATTTCATATCAATTTGATTACCATGAATAATTATCATTAAGAATTAACACATTGCAACGCACAGAATGCATATAATTTAAACACAGAGAACACTTATCTTTGAGATGAATTCGTGCAAACAACTGCCTATGTGAGAGCAACGTTCCACCCAACCATAGATCTCTGTCCAGCTTGTATTCTCTTAGCTGAGAGATCACCCTCGAGATGGGTTGTGTATCCACTAAGGAGGGACTAGATGGGCTCACTCACAACCATGGTTTCACTCAACAACTATACTAAGCCAACACACAGTTGGGTTTATCAAGCATACAAAAGACAGAGGAGGGAAATGCTAAGCCAGTGAGCTCAACCACAGAGCTACAGGCATCTCAAGCTAAATTCAAGCAATCCAATCCTCTGTTCAAACATTCACACTTGGATTTCTCATAATTCTGTCCCCAAATAACTCAATCCCGTCACTGGACTTCTGGGCTATAAAAACTGGTTTTTTCTATGGATTTCGAGGTATCTAATACTCTCAAATTCGCCCCAAGTATCATATCTATGGATCTCCCATTGGATTTTATTGTCAAATACCAAATCTGGGCGTTTATGGCTCTTCAAAACGTGGGTTCTTGCAAGGTTGCGATTTCTGGTTTTGCTCACTGCTGGGAATTTGTTTTGGATGAAAATTTATGCTGAGTTGATCAACCATGGAATGAGAATGAGGAATAGTCCATTCCCATGAGGTAGAGTGACTTGGGGCAGAAGAAAATAGAGCCCATACTCTGCCATACAAATTTCTAGGCTTCCTATGCTCCATTGAAGCCATGGACTGAATTCTTCAACAACTTCCTTACAACAGAAATAAATGTCAGCAAGGAAAGTCAAATGGGTTCTGAAGATGACATTTGGAAGCCTATGGTTCAATCCCACAACCCCCTCACCACTCCCTAGTGGATACACATGGCCCCTTCTCATTAGTTGCTGCCATAGCCAGTTTTGGTATTTTATTGCATGATGTTTATTTACATCATTTTTACAATGTTCCATGGCTAAATAGCACATGGGTAACATAATATCTAATACTTGCCTTTTAAATAAAATTCGAGCTTCCACTAGTGGGGCCTTGGCCTCGAGCTCCACGCTAGGAAAACATACATCACATATATACAATATTTAAATTAGAAGCTAATATATCCTACAAGTCAAAATGGGTTATTACAAAGGTGCGCCTAGCTGAAATGCATTGTCACAAGCCCAACAGAGTCAATGGTTCGTCAATCGATCCATGGTTTTCAAGCTAAATTATATTGCTAAATGTTAGACAATATATTATCAATTGGGATTTTGTAAACTTAGAGATGAAAGCACATGAAATGTAGGATTAAATATTAATCTATCCTAATCTAATAACTAATGACTAACATTGGAAAAACAATCTCAAATACACACTTTGGAATTTAAATGATAACTATAGGAGATGGAAATAAAAATTAATGATTCATTCATTGTGACACAAGAAGAAATAAATGAAAACTATAGGAAATGGAAATAAACAATAATGATTCATTTATTGTGACACAAGAAGAACTAAGTGCTATAAAGGATCAGATCACACTAACTCATTTATGCATGGTCATGTGATTAATCGTGAGTATCTTACTTAAGTTTCCTATCCTTCAATGGATTCTAGTAGTGTTACAAAACTGCGGAAAAGTAATATGAAAACGAACTAAAATGGAAAAGATAAGGCATTCTAAGAACACAATCAAACTCAACAATAAAACACACTTGACAAGCTGAAAAACTAGTGTAAAATGCTTAATTTAATGAAATTACAAAAACTAGTATATGTGCATAGGAAACTATATAGTGACAAAGGAATAAGTGTATGTACACATGAAACAATTTGAATGCATAGGAATATATGTAAATGTTATTTCATACACGTGTATGGATTCGCTTATTAAATATAAGTGTCAATATGTAAGTTTGTATATGCATGGGAGTTACTTGATCATTGTACCAAAGTAACTTAAATATTATGTTAGTTGTGTGTCTACAAACTAAATCAAAGTAACCTAAGTTATGCGACCCAAATCAAAATAACTCAAATAGGGATGCATTTAAAACAATGTAATAATCCCTTAACATGAACCCCATTTCCAAGGCACCTTCCATATTCTTTCACGAGAGAAGAAAAGTGCTCCTATGAAACTAGTGATGGTCGATTTAATATTCAAAGAGTTTCTATTTACTATATAATCCAAAGAAAAAAAATCACAGTACATGGATTAGAAAAGAAATAACAATCCAAGTTTAAATATTCAAATACTAAGTATGAAATCCAAAGGATACAAGTACTCAAAACCAAACAATTATGATTTACAACTTGATAGACATTGCATTTGAGAGTGTATTGAGACATGATTTAAGGTGATATAATCTTATGTAAACTTTGTAATTGTATTACACAATGGATGGGATTGAATTTTTGGTTATATGTGTGTATAAAATAGAGTAGAACCTTTATGGTTGAGTGAACAAACAATATTATATCCAATTATAGAGACAAAACATCATTCTCAAACAACAGGTCATTATCAAGTCATTCTCCAACAATAATTTAATGGAGTTCATTTAATGCTTTAGCTCTGAACCACGCATGCTTCTTTTTTACATAGCATCATATGTGGTAATTGTTCAGAATAACAAGTTCTTAGGTTTGGTCAATACTGGTGTCACAAGTCAGTACTAGTTGTTGCATGTAGGTGTCCATATCCTCGACAAATTAACTTCATGCACCCATTTTGCATTGAAATCTATATTCCCATGTTCTTCCCTTCTAAGATTTGTAAAATAAATATAATTGGGGAATGGGGGAGTAGTCTCAGGAATCCCCTTAAGAGCATGGGATGACAACTTCTAGTAATGAATTTTGATTACCCTCTCTAGTCTGAATACACCATTTCCCGCGAGCGTCCATAGACCTGATGGTTTTTCCTACTAGAATCACAGGTTGGAACTCACTTCCAACAAGTGTCTATAGCCTCAATGGGTTAACCTCTTAAACTCATTTCACACTAGATGCTCTAGTCCCATTTCTCCCACCTTTTTTATGATTTGTAGTATGGATATTTCTTTTGCAATAGATAGATGGGGGAGCAGATCTAAAAATTCCCTTAGAGACATGGGATGATACCTATTCAAGATTAATTTTAAGTACCTATATACTATCCCTATGTAAAGCATATCATGAGTGATCCAATCAGAAGACACAATGTGGATGAGAAAACTTAATGTGAGGTGGATGAAGCCACTAGAGAATAAATGAAAGATGCTTAGAGTCCCTACATCATTGTCTTCATGTATAGTTATAGTAGTGTTCCACCATGAGCAAAAAAATCATTAAATGTTATGCAAGTCTTGGAAAAGATGCCCAGATAACATGCTTTGGTTTTTCAGACTAGGATATATAATTTTTCTACTGGTGTCATTATATCGACCCTTTAATTTCATTTAATCCCCATAATACTTTTGATAGTTAGGATGTGAGCAATTTTTATTATTGATAATCATAAATTTGTACGAACAAGAAAAAGGGAAACCCAAGAACATAAAAGAATGATCAAGCATGAAAAAATCAGTTTGGAATTAACATTCAGTTTCACCTCTTTTCTTTTAATGTACCAATATTCTAGTTATTTTAAAAGGATACTTAAACTATCATTATTGTCAAAGAATTTTTTTAAAATAGACATATAATGATAAAGCAAGAATAAATTATTTTCAGGAAACAAATTTAGGAAAGCAATGTGATTATAAAGAAATTTCAAAATTTTGAGAAAATATATCAACGGATACTTCCTTGAAGATATCTCCTTAGCTCTTTCAAAATACCCTTCCAATATTATGTGCAAATGCAAAATATAGAATTGAAAAGATTACCATATCACAAAATTCCAAGCACAATTATCATAGCTTACTTTATTCAGAAAATTGTTGAACAAAATATAACTAAAAACAAATATAACTATCAACCAAAAACATATTTAAAAAATTATTAGATAAAAGTCTCCCTTGAAACTAGTTTATGGTGAATCTTCACTTGATGACTATTGGCAAGGAGTGGGGTATGATCTTCATCAAGTGTTCATCAGCTTGACTGCTATTAGCTTGCTTATTTGAAAAGAATCATGAAAATATGTTGCACTATACTTAGGGATATACTAACAAATATATGTATATTTTATTTATTTATTCATTTACTAACCTACCCGGGCCTACCTGAAAAGGAAACCATTTTCTCAAGTGTAGGAATATTTCTAGTGAATCCATTTGCGTAACAGGTTTAAAAATACACTCATACACAAATTTGAAAAATATACTTCAATGGTTTCCAGGATATGAGGAACCAACTACTTCGATTGGGATGATGTTAAGAATTGTTGAAGAATAAAGTGGTGCTTCGGCTTGATGCTTGTATCGAACAAAATTTCAATGTAGCCTTTGTCTTCCTAGTTCTCTTGTTCATTAACACTGATTTGTATATCCTCATTGGTCATGCCATGCAAATATTCTACTATTTCTTAATTGGTCTCTTGAATGGGTATAAGATCCAAGGATATGCATGTTGGAAATCCCTCAATATCAAGTTCTGATGGTTTCTCTCCATCGAATGTGGTCCATGATTTGATTCTTTAGTCTCCTCTTGTTGTTGTTCATGTAACTCGTTTTATTTTATCACTTCCCAAAATGCAAGTATGTAGTCTTGAATGCTATTGATATTTTCTCCTCTTGTGATGTAGATATGTCCCGGATATTTCTTGGAGTAACATTCCCTTTTACTCAACAAATTCTTGAACATTCTTGATATCTTCTATGTTGGTTGGTAATACCTATCTTGCACATGGATTAGTGTATGGGTTTCTTAAAACACCAAGAATGAAAGGAAACTAATTATAAAAATGAAATGGAACTAAATGCAAAAAGGAAACACCACACTCAAAAAAATTCAATCAAATGAAAAACAATCATGTACTCAAAGAGCCACCATGCTACTAGGATCTTGCTATCACCAAGTAATCTGTTCACTCAAGTTAGGCTTCTCTTTTTTCCATGAAATAAGGTTTTACTGAAACTAAAATAAAGGAAACACACTTATGTGAAACAAATAATCAAGGATTTGGAGAAACCCACTATAGTGGAAGCGTTCAACTATTACACCACATAAGTTCTATAATGAGGTTGTCTTTGTGCCTTACCATTTCTCTTTCCCAAGTTGTGTAATTTAAAGAAAACCTACCTATCTAGGATTTAATCCCTTTATCATCTCCCCAAAAACAACGCCAAAAATGTTGAACTAAATTATATTGCTAAATATTCGACATTAAATTATCAACAAGAAGTTTGTAAACTTCGAGATGAAAGCACATGAAATGTAGGATTTAAACTTAATAGGGCTAATCTAATAACTAAGTACTAATTGTTGAATTTTCAGTATTAAATCACAATACTATAGGATCTTTGCTGAGAGAATAACATCTACAGTATATCAATGCATGACAATCACAATATGACAAGCATCACAAGCATCATAAGAATCAAAAGCATAGAGACAAGAGACACAGAGTTTCCGTGGGGAAAACCCTAAGGTGAAAAACCCCACAACTTCCTCAGAGATAGAGAGAGCAATGGCTCAACCAAAATACAACCAAATAATACAGAGATAGTCTCCTAGCAGATGATCCTCCTCCTCCTCACCAGTGCGCCACTTTCCAGAGAGAGAGATAGATACTTTTCCGAGTGAGTAAAATAGAGATCTCCTATCTCTATTTATACTCACCTTTTTGCCCAGTGACCTACTGGGGCCGACTTGTCTACTTGAGTACATCCACATTATATTATATATTAATTAGGGCCGACCCCATAAGGTGGTCTAATAACCCATCGGCAAGTACACACACTTGCGACACTTGTCAATCCACATGACGACACTTCCTTATAGAGGAATAACACATCTCTTATAAGGGTACAATAAATATAAATATAATATACAGATGAAATACATTCCGAAGTTACATATACATCAACACTCCCTCTTAACTAGGAAGGTATTTCTCGACACAGATCTGCTAGACAAGTCTTCTTCTCTGGATCATCGTCATCGATGCATCGTCATCATCATCGTCACTACTGCTGCTATCTCATCCAATCTCTGTCTCTACTCGTCATAGGAAGTTCTACAGAGCCAGTCCTTTTTCATACTGGATGTAGGCCCACCACCTGCAGGTCTTCGTCATCACTGGCCATACTGTGGAATCCTCAGGACTTATTACGTGCGTCACAAAACCTCGAAAGAGCATCCCAGGATATTACGGGTACACAACTCCAACCTGTAGGATCTCCCAGGGCGCTATTACATGTGACCCCACCACAAAACCTCGAAAGAGCATCTTAGGATGTTACGGGTACACAACTACGACCTAAGATCTCCCAGGGCACAAATTACATGTGGTCCACCAAAAAACCTAGCAAGAGCATCTCAGGATGTTACGGGTACACAACTCCGACCTGAGATCTCCTAGGGCACAAATTACATGTGGTCATGGCAAAACCTCGCAAGAGCATCTCAGGATGTTACGGGTACACAACTCCGACCCGAAATCTCCCAGGGCCCAAATTACATGCCATAGGACAAAACCTTGCAAGAGCATCTCAGGATGTTACGGGTACACAACTCCGACCTGAGATCTCCCAGGGCACAAATTACATGTCCTCCCAGAGCAATGTCTCGAAAGAGCATCCCAGGCTGTTACGGGTACACAACTCCGACCTATAGGATCTCCCAGACATGCTCATCTGCACAACCTGATCCACGGCCACAGAGTATCAACCTGATACTCACCATACATCATCCTGATGTACTCATGATCGTCCTGATCATAATCACTGCAACGTCCTGCTGCAAGTCATCTGGAGCAACATCCTGAAGCTCGTCATCCATGATCGTCCTGATCATCAATGCAACATCCTGCTGCATGTCATCTGGAGCAACATCCTGAAGCTCGGCATCCATGATCGTCCTGATCATCAATACAACATCCTGCTGCATGTCATCTGGAGCAACATCCTGAAGCTCGTCATCTATGATCATCCTGATCATCACTGCAACATCCTGCTGCATGATCTACCTGATCATCAATGCATCTTCCTGATGCATACCAAGTATCATACATGATCCTCCTGATCATCAATGTATCCACCTGATACAAATATATGATACATATCATCATACATGATCCTCCTGATCATCAAAGCATCTACCTGATGCATACCACGTATCTACCCGATACATATCATCATACATGATCCTCCTGATCATCAAAGCATCTACCTGATGCATACCACGTATCTACCTGATACATATCATCATACATGATCCTCCTGATCATCAAAGCATCTATCTGATGCATACCAAGTATCTACCTGATACATATCATCATACATGATCCTCCTGATCATCAATGCATCTACCTGATGCATACCAAGTATCTACCTGATACATATCATCATACATGATCCTCCTGATCATCAATGTATCCACCTGATACAAATACAAATACATGATACAAGCATCCAACATGATGCATAAACAATACATACACATGATCCAACTGATCATATCCTGCATCCAACATGATGCGTACATACATAAAATGATCCAACTGATCATATCCAGCATCCAACATGATGCGTACATACATACATAAAATGATCCAACTGATCATATCAAGCAGAAACTAGAACATCATCCTGATGCTCATCATCCAGCGCTTACATCCACAGCCATGTGAAGGATCCTCCTTCCAACATGCTTGGAATGGCTTCAGCAAATGTGTCCGTCACTTCTTCCTCGAAGTGTCCTCGATCTGAATAACGCCAAGCCTCTCTCTGAAGTACTCGAACTTCACCCTGGCTAGTGGCTTCGTCAGCACATCTGCAATCTGCTCGTCCGTCGCAACATACAGGAGCTTCACAGCTCCTCTCTGCACCATATCCCTGATATAGTGATATTTGATCTCTATGTGTTTCGACCTGTCATGAAACACTGGGTTCTCGGACAGCTTCACACAACTCTGGTTATCACAGAAGATACCAGTAGCCTCCAACGGGAGATCAAATAACTCAGACAGTAGCTTCCGTAGCCATACTGCCTCACAACTAGCTGAACAGGCTGCAACATACTCTGCCTCAGCTGTACTCAGTGCTACGCAGGACTGCTTCCTGCTAAACCAAGAGATCACACCTGATCCCATACTGAAGCAACACCCAGATGTGCTCTTCCTATCTGCAGCACTGCCAGCCCAATCTGAATCAACATAACCCTGTAGGTTAAACTTTTGATTTGCCTCATATCTGAGCCCATAATCCACTGTACCCTTCAGGTACCTCAGAACATGCTTTACAGCAACTAGGTGAACACTCCTCGGATCCGTCAGGAACTGGCTCAATGTGTTCACAACAAAGCAAATATCTGGTCTCGTGTTTGTCAGGTACATCAAGGACCCAATAATCTGACGATACATAGAAACATCAACTGGCTCAGATGAAGCATCACAAAGAAGCTTCAGATTCGATGCCATAGGTGTGGCCATGGCTTTGCAATCCATCATCCCAAATCTCTTCAGAATATCTACTGTGTACTTCCCTTGACCAAGGAAGATCCCACCTGCATTCTGCCACACCTCCATACCTAGGAAATAGTGCATCATTCCCAAATATTTCATATCGAATTCAGCTGCAAGCTTCCTCTTGGTATCTGCAATCATTCTGTCATCTCCTGTCACAAATAGGTCATCCACATATAGTAGTAGAATTACAGGATTCCCTTCCTCAACCTTGTAGTAAAGGTTGGAATCCGCTTTACTCTTGGTAAAGCCCAAACTAGATAGGAAACTGTCCATCCTACCATACCAGGTTCTGGGAGCTTGCTTCAAGCCATACAAGGCTTTCTTCAATCTGCATACATAAGATTCCCTGTCATGTATTTCAAAGCCGAGTGGCTGTTCCACATATACTTCTTCTTCTACTACACCGTTCAGGAAAGCAGTCTTGACATCCATCTGGTGTATCTTCCATTTCATTGCTGCGGCCAAGGCAAGTACTGTTCTGATGGAAGTATATCTGGCTACAGGTGCAAAGGTTTCTTCATAGTCTATTCCTTCCTTCTGAGAGAAACCACGAGCTACGAATATTGCTTTATATTTTTCCACACTGCCATCTGCAGCATGCTTGATTTTGTAGATCCACTTGGAAGTCACAACAGACTTCCCTTTAGGTCTTGGGACAACATCCCAAACATCATTCTTCATAATTGATTGATATTCCTCAACCATAGCATCCTTCCATTCTTTCTTTTCTGCTGCCTCTTCATAACTGGAAGGCTCTTTGTTCATGATGTCACAGAGTAAAGCAACATAACTGGTGTGTGATCTGGTTCTCTTCTTTGCTCTGTGTTCTTCTTCTGGAATGCCAAATCTTTCTGCATCATGAATGAGCTCTCTAGCCCATACAGGTTTCCTCTTGTGAGAGTTATCCTCACGAGGTGGATCTACAGGTTCTTGTGGATCTTCAAACTCACGAGCAGTTTCTGGAACTGCATCAGTCATGGTAGTGTCTTGAAATCTTGTTTCCTTAGGTTCTTCATAATCTTCAATAGGTGCCTTTCTTGATTTGATGAATGCTGAATTTTCATCAAATGTTACAGCCCTGCTGACATCAATCTTCTTGAACCCTGGAAAATATATTCTGTAAGCCTTCGAGCTTTCACTATAACCCACAAAGATGCCCTTCTTTCCTGAAGGATCTAGTTTAGTCCTCTTCTCCTTTGGGACATGAGTGTATACTGGACAACCAAATATTCTGAGATGGCTGACTTCAGGTTTCTTACCAGAAAAGACTTCTTCTGGTGTCTTGTTGTCCAATATCTTGTGGGGTGTTCTATTCTGCACATATACAGCTGTTCTAGCTGCTTCTGCCCAAAGATGCATAGGAAGATCCTGGTCATGCAACATTGCCCTTGCTGCTTCCATGATAGTTCTGTTCTTCCTTTCTGCAACTCCATTCTGTTGAGGATTATATGGAGCAGTCAACTCCCTCTTAATCCCTGAATCACTACAAAGCTTCTTGAAGTCATTTGAGGTGAATTCTCCACCATTGTCAGATCTGAATGTTTTGATTTTCTTGTCAGTTTGATTTTCCATCAAGTTTTTGAATTCCTTGAATTTATCAAACACCTCATCTTTGCCCTTCAAGAAGTATACCCAAGTCTTCCTGGAGAAGTCATCAATAAATGATACATAGTAAACATACCCACTTAGGGAACTGGATGACATGGGGCCACATACATCTGAGTGGATGGTTTCCAGGATGTCTTTTGCCTTGCTTTCACTGCTTGGGAAAGCCTTCTTAGTGTTCTTACCTTTTGCACATCCTTTGCAAACCCCTTCATGTTTGGTCTTGATTTCAGGAAGACCTTCTACAGCCTTGCTTGCAATTGGAAGTGCTCTATAGTGCATGTGAGCAAGTCTCCTATGCCAAAGTTCACTTGGCTCCATGGATTCATGTACCATGGCATGTTCAGGTTGACCCTTTAATTTATACAAGCCTCCCTCTTGCTCTCCAATCACTACTGCATCATCTATAGTCTTTCCCTTTGGCCACATTAGTACTTGGCCATCAACAAATGCAACCCTCATACCTTTTGCATCTAGAGCAGAGATGGAGAGTAAGTTCTTCTTGAGCCCAGGTACATAGAGAACTTCCTTCATCTTCAGAGATTTTCCAGAATCTAAGTTGTAAGAGGCTTCACCACTTCCTTTGATTGGATATTGATAATCATCCCCAAGTTTCACCTTATGGGGTGATTCATGTTCAGAAAGGTTCACAAATGATTCCTTGAACCCAGTCATGTGTTTGGAAGCCCCACTATCAATCAACCAATCATTACATCCATGGGAGATGGTACCTGTAAGAGCGGAAATTAGAACATATTCTTCTTCACTTGATGAGTCATCATCACTACTACTTTCTGCCCTAGCCTTCTTCTTTGGAGGTTCATCATCTTCGGCAGCATGGGCATGAAACCTTCTTTTGCTACCTTTCTTCTTCTTACTGGAGTTGTTCTTATTATCCCTTTTGTTCTTGGGACAATCTGAAGCAAAGTGACCCTTCTCATTGCATGTGAAGCATCTTAGGTCCTTCTTATTCTTTTGATGGAATCTTTTGGGGTGAGGGTGATCCTTCTTGGTTTTGCTTCTTTTGGTGTGAGCTGCAAGAGCTTGATCTTCACCTCCCATCTTTTCCTCACGAGCTATAAGCCTAGCTTCTTCTTGAGAACATTCTTCCCGAAGTCTACTGAAGGAGATCAACTTCTTCCTTGCACAAATTCCTTGAATAAAGGAATCCCATGACCTGGGTAGGCCATTTAGAGTGGTCATTACCACTTCACCATTCTCCACCATTTCATCTACTGCTTCTAATTGTTCCTTGATCTGAGAGACCCTTGAAAAGTAGGATTGAATGGTTTCCCCATTCTGAAACTTTACTGCTTTCAATTGGTTCCGCAGGCTCATCTTCCGATTTATGTTCTTTCCTTCAAATAGCTTGGTCAAAGATTCAAACATCTCTTTGGGTGTCTTGAGAGAAGACACATGGGGTATGAGATGGTCTTTGATAGAATCAGCAATGATTCTCTTTGCCTTGACCAAGTTCTTCTTGTGCAATACCTTGGCCTCTTCATCCTCTGGGATAGGGATGTCCTCTTTCACATATGAGTCCAACTCATTCTCTTCCAGGATTAGCCCAATCCTATACTTCCAGGCTCGGAAGTTATCAGCCCCTTCAAGCTTATCCTCAAGCTTGGTGTGAAGAGACATCTTTAAGAGTACTTCAAATGGAAATAGAAAATATTTAGAACTTACCACTTGAAGTGCTGAAAACTGGATCTGGTCCCGGATTAGGGTTTGTCAGAGAAACCCTAAAAATTCAAAATGTGAATTTCAAAATTCCGAAAGGATAGAAAGATGCGCCTTGGAGAGCTGATCAGCCTAGTACATTTAGAATTTGAGATCAGCAAAGTCTTGTCCTTCAAAATTGCCTTTTTGTCCTCCCGGGTTCAATGGGGAGAGCCCTGAATTAGGGTTTGAGTTTCCCGGAGATCTACCTAGCCAAAAATCTCGATCCAAAGCTCAAACCTTCGATTTTTGCAAGGAGCTTCCAGCTGTACCTTCAGTTTCCAGAAATTCCTATTTTTGTGGAAACCCTAATTTTTAGGGCCAAAACTGAAAATGCTCGGAATTGAAATCTGATTGGACAGAAAGATGCGCCTTGATGAGTAGATCCAATCTACTATACTGAATTTCAAAAATCTTTGGAGAGAAACCCAATAAACAAGCAATACAAGCTTCCGTCACTGCAAAATGTCTTCTTCTCAGTTAAGCTCTGATACCATGTTGAATTTTCAGTATTAAATCACAATACTATAGGATCTTTGCTGAGAGAATAACATCTACAGTATATCAATGCATGACAATCACAATATGACAAGCATCACAAGCATCATAAGAATCAAAAGCATAGAGACAAGAGACACAGAGTTTCCGTGGGGAAAACCCTAAGGTGAAAAACCCCACAACTTCCTCAGAGATAGAGAGAGCAATGGCTCAACCAAAATACAACCAAATAATACAGAGATAGTCTCCTAGCAGATGATCCTCCTCCTCCTCACTAGTGCGCCACTTTCCAGAGAGAGAGATAGATACTTTTCCGAGTGAGTAAAATAGAGATCTCCTATCTCTATTTATACTCACCTTTTTGCCCAGTGACCTACTGGGGCCGACTTGTCTACTTGAGTACATCCACATTATATTATATATTAATTAGGGCCGACCCCATAAGGTGGTCTAATAACCCATCGGCAAGTACACACACTTGCGACACTTGTCAATCCACATGACGACACTTCCTTATAGAGGAATAACACATCTCTTATAAGGGTACAATAAATATAAATATAATATACAGATGAAATACATTCCGAAGTTACATATACATCAACACTAATATCGGTAAAATAATCTCAAATCCAAATGACAACTAAATGGAATGCCAACAAAGCCATGCTCATGGATATCAGAACCAACATCGTCAAGTTGGGGGAGTAGCTCGAGGGTATGGACTCTAGTTTTGTTTAGGAAAAATACTCCTTGGGTCGCATCAATGAATTTGAGGTCTTGCAGCATGAAGCTAACACAGGCGGAAAAAATGGGAACATCGAAGGTTCGTCGGGAGTTGACGCTCCAACTAGCGGCCTTCATGGGACTGGGGCATCCTTGGAAGCATCCCCGCTGCCTCCACCCCTTTGGCTTTGTCCACCATGGGCCCTGTGCAGCACAATAATACCAAGGAGTAGGGGGAAGTCCATACTTCCCCAGGCCGCAACTCTCATCCTCAGTCTTAGATCACGGACGATGACTTCTATGGTGGCTTCCCTATCGTGGAGGAAACGCCCAACTTTCCTTATGCAGAAGCAAGCTCCTAGAAGGACTGTGGTCGCTCTGAGTTATCTATGTGACACCCAACTTATCTGTTTCAATTTACTTTTCTGTTCGTTTTTTAGGCATGTACTTAAGAATGATATGTATGAACTGAATCCAACCCATAACAATAGTGATGCAATATCACCCCACAAGGGTTTTTGTTGTTATGTCTACAATTTTTTCAGCATATTTGAGCACCTAGGATGGTGGTCGCACCACCTTAGACCACCCCAGCAGGCTGACAGACATGTATTTTTTGATGTAACATATGTTCCTCGGTTCTAATATAGTACTGCAGCTTTTAAAAAAAAAACAATCTCAAATCCACACTATGGAATTTAAATACAAACTAGAGGAAATGGAAATAAACACTAAGTATTCATTCATCGAGACACAAGAATAAGTAAGTGCTATAAAGGATCATATCACAGTAACTCATTTATGCTTGTTTCTTTGATTAATCATGAGTAGCTAACTTAGGTTTCCTATCCTTCAATGGATTCCAGTACTGTTACAAAACTACAAAAAAATATATGAAAACTAACTAAAATGGAAAAGATAAGACAATCTAACAATGCAATCAAACTCATCAATAACACACACTTGACAAGCTAAAAAACTAATGTAAAATAATTAATTTAATGAAATTATAGAATTTGGTATATGTGCGTAGGAAACTATATAATTACATAGGAATCAATATAGGAAACATTTTGAGTGCACAAGAATCAATGTAGATGTTATTTCATGCATTTGTATGGATTCACTTATTAAATATAAGCATCAAAATGTAAGTTTGTATATGAATGGGAGTTAATTGACCATTGTACCAAAGTAACTTAAATATCATGTGAGCTATGTGTCTACAAACTAAATCAAAGTAACTTAGTCTATGTGACCCAAATCAAAATAACTCAAATAAAGATGCATTTGAAGCAGTATAATAGTCCCTTAACATGAACCCCATTTCCAAGGCGCCTTCCATAGTATTTCACGTGATAAGGAAAATGTTCTCGTGAAACTAGTGATGGTTGATTCAATGTTCAAAGAGATTCTATTTACTCTATAATTCAAAGAAAACAAATCACAATACACGGATTGGAAAAGAAATAGAAATCCAAATTTCACTATTCAACTACTAAATATGAAATCCAAAGGATACAAGTGCTCAAAACCAAACACTTATGATTTATAACTTGAGAGATAGTGCATTTGAGAGAGTATTGACAAATCATTTGAGGTGATCTAATCTTATGTAAACGTTGTGATTGTATTACACAATGAATGGGATTAATTTGCTCGTTATAAGTGCATATAAAATAGAATAGTCATAAAACATAGTAGCACGTTTATGGTTAAGTGAACAAACAGTATTAAATGCAATTATAAATGCAATTATAAAGAAAAAACATTATTACACTAGTTTGAAGAATCACTCTGTTTTTTTACTAATCTAAATCTATTAAATAGAAATATAAATTACAACTGAGTAGAAACTAAATGAAAATCACACTACACATCATAAAAATGGAAATGCAATGAACTAAAACTAATCTACTAAACCAAATGAAATATAGAAATGCTTATGCACACTGAGCATCCCTTCCTAGGTGGCTATGGATTCTAGGAAATATTAGATCAAGCCATGAAGATGCACCAAAATTTAGCAAAGAATTAGCTCTCCATTCATTAAAACTCTGACTACAAAAGACAATGAACAACTCTTTAATACAATGAATTTCTCCTTAATACAAATTTCATGAATGATAATGGTCATCATCCTTGGTCCTATGAGATCTTATTTATACTTGGAATTAGTTTGGGGAAATATAGAATCGAATCCCCAAACTCAGAAAACGAATTTTACATTTTTGAAGAAAATCACAAAATATGGGTTTTACATCAATTTGGGCAAGTTTGTGATAAAGATACATCCATATCTCTCAAACGATAGCTCATTTTTTTAAATGACACCCATGGAAATCAATTTGTTGTGCTCCAAACAAAACCCATGTTTTAGCTTTTCGAGACACGCCTTCATTGCCTTGGAAATTGCGCCCAAAGTTGACTATTTGAAAAATACTAATAAATAATAAGAAACCTTTGACCATGAGTTGGAGACTCACATGTGTGAGTTGGGTGAGGTCTGATGGACATGTAGTCATATACAAGAATCCATATACCATATCCATGTGCTCTTTCCTCCATTGGACACATGGAGGTATGAGGAACAATGATGATGGTTGCGGGAACTAAACTGTGTTGCAGGAACTAAACGATTTTACAAGAACTAAATTGCACTATAGGAACTAAACTACACTACAAGAACTAAACTGTGGCTATAAATAGTCATTAGAAAAATCAAGTATAATAATCTTCAATTCATAAAAATCAAGGAAAACAGATGTAATCTGACCACTACGGCATAAGGAAGCATGTCCTCGTGTTTTGATGAGAATATGTGGGAAATGGATTAATAAATAAGTGGAAGTAGGAGATAAATGAATAAATGGATTAATATGAAAAGTAGTAAATGATGATAAATCAACAAACCAACACCAGTCATCATTTTATGGCGAGTTGCATGTTTCCTCCTAAAGCCTTTTGGGGAAACTTAGTGAATATGTCATTAGGGATTAAAAATCCAACCGAACATCATAATTAAGTTTCATAATATCATGCATGTGTTTTTGGCCATGTTCGACATGGTCACACTAACCATGGTCCCAAGGTCAAGGAGTTTCAGTACTTGACCCAATCATGCCAAAAGTGCATAGTCTCTTACTAAGTAAAACCCTAGTTCCTGATATCATTGGAAAATACAATCACTAGGCTATGGAACCATAGGTGAGAGGTGCCCCTAGATGGAATGCATTGTCATGATCCCAGCGGAGTTGACTGTTCGTCGATCTGATCCACACTCATAATTTTATGGAAATTTGCAAGTTCCCCCCTAAAGCCTTTCAGGGATACTAATGAATTTGTCATTAGGGCATAAAAACACAACCTGGCATCAAAATTAAATTCTATAAGCTCCTACATATGTGTTTTGGACTGTTTTTCATGGTCACAATACCAACGGTCCTAAGGTTGACAAGTTTCAGTAGTTGACCTAATCATGCCAAAAGTGCATAGTCTCTTAATGAGAAAAACCGTAGCTCTTGAGATCACTGCACAAGATGAACATCAGGTGACGAAACCACATGAGATAGGTTCCCATAGATGAAGTGTATTGTCACTAACCCCATGGAATGAAGGGTTCATCAATTTGAGCCACAGTAATCATTTTATGGAAAGTTGTAGGTCTCCTCCTTAAGCCTTTTAAGGATATTATGTCATTATGTCATTAGGGCTTAAAAACTGTTTGGACATTAGAATTGAGTTATGTAAGATCTTGCATGTGTGTTTGGGCATGTTTGACATGGGAACACTATCCATGATCCCAATTTTGAGGATTTTTCAATACTTGACCTAATCATGCCAAAAGTGCATAGTCTCTTACTAAGAAAAACCCTAGTTCCTGAGATCACTACACAAGAAAAACACTAGGAGATGGAACCATGCGAGAGAGGTTCCCATAGATTAAATGCATTTTCATGAGCCAAATGAAGTTGGTGGTTCATTGATTTTGAGCCACGTTCATTATTTTATGGCGAGTTGGAGTTTTCCTCCTAAATCCTTTTAGGGACACTTGGTGAATAGTATCATTAAGGCATAAAAACCCAATCGGGAATAATAATTGATTTTTGTAATCTCATGCATGTGTGTTTGGGTATATTCAACATGGGCATGCTACCCACAATCTCAAGGTCGAGGAGTTTCATTATTTGACATAATCATGCAAAAAATTGCATAGTCTCTCAAGGAGTTGCTAGGAGATTTCAAGGATGAATCTACCATAAATCATGCTTGAAAAAACCATTGTGTAAATGTGATAAGTTGTTTTAGGTTGTTTATATTTTTTTTTCTAAAATCATGTTCTAAGAATAGTAGTATGACTACTTTCAATCTCAAATATGAGAAAAATTTGGAAATCCCATGAGAATAAATTAGGGTCAAATTAAAATGTGTAGGAGTTTGATAATATAGTTAAATAAAAAAAAAATTAAATTCCTAGATACGATATCATATATCTGTACTTGGTTGTACAAGATTAGAGATATCATTGTAGTTTGTTGAAATATATGATTGGCCCCTTTTTTAATTGGGTTGTTTCAAAAACTACACATGGGTATACCAAAAGTGATAAATGGTCCCATTCCGATCAATCGAGTCTGTTGATTTGCAATCATCCCATTTTTCACTACTACAATGCCCACAAAAGCAAGCCAATTTTAGAGTCCATACTTAGAATAAAGGGTTATTTGGGCTTCAAAATGAATGAAATCTATGAGCTCATTGTACCGTGTTGAAATGATATGACCATCACTGACCTATGTTTACCACTTCCCAGAAATTTCGCAGTACATGTCTTGTCCCTGTTAAATTTTGTTGCAGTTGAGCACCACTTGATGCTAGTGTAGAAAACCACTGAACTATATATGTTGCATCTAGAATATGACAATTTATTGTAAACTTCATCTTCTCCCTTCATAGTTTAGTTTTGATGTATGCACTAGCCCCATCATGTTCACTTGATCCAGATTTATGTAAGAACGGAATCAATGAATATATCTATGTTCACATACACATATATATGGCAAGAAACGCGGTAATACAGTAAAATCAAATTCTATTAAAATGAATGAAATAGAACAAACTATAAAATAAAAGCAGTTGGAATGGTGGTAGCTATACCTCTGAGAAGAGATGTGGCGGTTATGCTCATTCGTGACAAGATGAATACAAGAAGAGGCTAAATGAGCCTATTTATCATAAGAATGAGGGAAATGACCCTAAACATCCAAAAACCTAACCCTAGAAGATGAACTGTCATAAAGTTTGCAGCCCCAAGGTGGTTAGTTGAATAGTCAACTTCACAGGGTCATAAATTTTGCATATGATCTTTGTTTGGGGCGCTAGATATCCTTTTAGAAAGCTCTATTTGATATTTACAAATTTTGAACGAGAGCCAATGTATGCCAATTGAAGCCATTCCTCGCCCCCCGCCTGAATTTCCAAAAAATGTCGTTTAGGGCCTCAAAACGGCCTCGAAAGTTCGGGACCCGAAAATCTATAGAAAAATTACTAGAAAAATGCCAAAATGGAAAAAC
This sequence comes from Larix kaempferi, assembly GCA_027924585.1. Taxonomy (NCBI): domain Eukaryota; kingdom Viridiplantae; phylum Streptophyta; class Pinopsida; order Pinales; family Pinaceae; genus Larix; species Larix kaempferi. Next base: position 6,933,921 of record BSBM01000963.1, on the reverse strand, counting down.
AAATTGATCCAGTGGAATAGGTGGGTGGCCACCTACGTCCATCTGGATCATCACATTTCCCATGCCTAGTCTCAAAATAGTTCCAAATATGCTACACATTGTCTGTTTTGTGCAAAATAATCAACTATTAGAATACATGAGAAATTTTTAATTGGCCTGCACAACTATCTAACCATATCCAATGTTGATCCATTTGATAAGACATTTGAAAGAAGTGTTTCACATAATGTAGGTTGTGGCACCTGTCATCACATAGGTAGAAGTTTGTCTCTTTCACTACTATCCTCTTGTCATTGTTGTTGTAAGTCCCCTACCTCTATGTGATATGTACCATTATACTAACTTGATATGAATGATAATACTAGCTTTGGATCTCATTTTGTTGCTTAAGGGTTTAGTTCTTAGATAAATCCACAATTGACAATATAGTGCCTAAAAGAAAGGTGTCTATGCATATTCGAAGATTTTCATTTTGACATCGTGCTACATGGACATGTTGAACATATTTTTTGTTTTTAACAAAAAAATCCTTCATGAAATCACATACTCATACCTGGTTACATAGAAATAAATATTCAATTGCATTGTGACCTTTAAAAGAATATGGAAAATTTGAAGTTGTGATAAGAAACAATACTATCTTCACTTACATGGAACTTCACCAATGCAATTTTTGTGTGCTTTCTTTCCCATTGTCCATTTGATACATAACATACTTTAATATTTGCATATCTATTATCATCCTTCTAAATTCGTGCTCCTCACTTTCATGAATGCATCAACACAATAAATAAAATCTACTGCATGTAGAGAATGTTCAATATATACAAAGTTTCCCTTAATATTTTTGTCCATCTAGCATTTGACACGTAATGCTATGGATAAATTCCATCGATGAAATCAACAGTAGTATGGATGAGCATTCTTGCAAAATGTTAGTATGCAAAACACGTTGAATGTGTACATATATGTCATAAAACTAATGAAATTCTACATGGTATCTACAGCAACATGTGTTGTAGTCTATGCATATCCTAACATACCTAGGCTTACATTTTTCAAAATATCTTTGGCCCAGATTCAATTCCACATGTTCAATCTTGAATCCCTCATAGAGCTCTATTTGTTCATGTCAAGGAAGTGCTTAATGTTGGGCTCTCGATCATTAGTACATTTTCTCAACTTTAGCACATCTCTTTGATTGGATGAAGGCCTAGTATTGTCATGCCAAAACTTTGTACTAGTTCCTTGATAGAATCAATTAATTTCCTATTTGAGTGAGGCAACCTTCCAATGAAGGCCCAACAATCTGTTTGATTTGAATTTTCAAGGTTATCTCTTATAATAGAGTACTTTCAAAGACTTTTTTCTATTTATTTTAAATATGTTAGATGCACATGAGATCAATTGACAATGCTTTATGTACATGTTTACGGTCAATTGTGATAACAAACAACGGGAAACATTACAATCATATGAAAGAGTAGGCTTTCCAATTGTATTAAAAGATGCTTGAATATTTCTAACAACATGATTACTAGCATCTGAACCTTTGACTATATCTATGCCTAAAATTCTCTTAACACCATGATTTTAACAATGCCAACAATAATTGACATTTGGAAGCATCATTTTTTTATTCAAAATAGTCTGATAATTTTGCTACATTGCTAATCAATAATTCATTTCGGTAACTTACCTTCAAGGTGTTACACCTCAAATTTCCACACCAAGTGTAAGTGAGGGTCTTCATGTTTCACCCCCATTGAAAACATGATGTTTATGCCTCCTATGGGTGTTAGGACCCTTCATTCTAATGTTGTTCCCTTCCCTAGTCACACTTGGAAGCAAATCCAAAAAGAAAGGGGTCGAAACCCACCTTAACCACCTCCCAAAACTACCTCTTACTGGAATTTTCGTGCCCTTCCAGTGTCCCTAGCAGCGAAAATTTCAACTTTGTCGCGCCTTGCATGCTTGTGGGGGAGCAAAAATTTCATATTTTTCGCGTTTTGCTCAGTTATAGGGGTGCTGAAATATTATTTTAGGCTTATCCTTTTGATTTTGGATCTTGGATCTCATGGATATTTTCTTGGGATGATGTCCCCCTTCGAATCCCATCTCATATTCCTCCCTTGGCATCGTTTAGATCTTTGATCCACATCTCCCTCACTTAGATCCATCATATTCTCTAAGTTGTTGGCCTCTCAAATCCTATAAGAAGAGGGCCATCCATGAGCTTGGGGGGAGTTCTTGAAAGCACCAAACCTATGATCCTATGGTTGGAGAACACTCAGAAGGAATCCATTATGAGCCCATAATTCTTTCAAGGGTGATGAAGGAGAGCTTGGAGGATGATCATGCTGCAACAAAGTCAAGTATAATCCATTTTGATGTACATGTCTTCATGGATTTCTAATCATTGATAACTAGGCCTATTCTCCCATATTATGTCTCTTGTTATTTGATATGTGATATGTTGTAGATTAGATCTAGCTTAATACATCTACTTTCTTGAAAGTTTTGGTTCTTTGTCTTGTTTTACAAGTTCAATCCTTGGAGATCAAGCTTGGAGATGGAGCTAGGAAAACCTACAGGATGGAGGTAAGACCTATCTCTTTCTCTTTCCTTCCATGTTAAAAGTTCATGTAATTGCTTGATCTAGGAGAGTAGATCACCATTTTTTTGGTTTCAATCTTCGATTAAGTATCTAGGGGATTAAACAGGTCCATGGGAGAGTTTAACTATTCATAGGAGGAATTCTCTAGTACAAAAATTGGTGACTTCACTGGGGAACATTTTCCCTATATTTTTCCTGACCTTTGAATTTGGATCTTTTTCTCCTCAAGAATAGTTGGATTATGATTGTTTCCTTGCTCTACCTTTCACTAGCAGACTGTGTGAGTCTTAGACCTGATCCAACATTAAATTTAGGCTCGACTCATTTCAAAATTTCGTTCCCATAATATTTTCGAGCCCCTACCTCATCCTACAGAGCGAAAATATCCATATTTCCATGCCCTTGTAGTGTATTGAGGCACGAAAATCCCTAATTGTCGCTCTGTGATTGTCACGCAGGGTGCAAAAATTCCATGTTCTCTGAAGAAATTGAGTTTGTTTTCCTGGTTCCTGTTTGACTCTTGTTGTCAGTCACTTATTGCCACCTTTTGTTGTTGGATAGTGTGTGTGATCCAACACTATTATTATTTTGGTGGTGTACACTCTTTGGAAAAAATTCGAGACTTCCTTTGAGTACATGTTTTATGTGCATTTTTTGAATTTTTTGCATTATATTTGATCGAAATAGACATCAAATTTAAAAATAAATTTCCCCCTCATGGGGAGGGGGCATGAATCGTATATTCTACAGTCCCTTTGACTCATATTAAGGATTTTTCAACCTTTTGGGATCTTTTGTGTGGTTTGTATTGCTTTGATTGGCTTTGAAAAAATTGGGACATCCTTGTCTTTCTAAGTCATCTTTCTTGCATTTTACATTTTGTTTCCTTTACATTCTGAGTTATCTATTGATGTTGGAAATATTGATTCTTTGTCTCCACTTTAGTTCAAAGAGAAACTTAATTTTGTTCTTTTTTTTATATTCACAAACTTGTAAAACATAAATATTCTTCTTACCTTAGTTTTATCATTTTGCATTCTTGTTCTTACACTCATAAGAAGAAGAAATGGTTGTTTCATATTTGTGTGCATTTGAGTTACAAAAGATTATTGAGTGTTTTCTTTGTATTACATTTGTTTGGAAGCATTGATGGATTTTTTTATTTTCCATAGCTTAGATGTGTCTTTTTCAAGTGTAAAAATATAGGAGACAAACTAGACTTTGTGTTTGGTGTTGATGGAAAGATCTCTTTTTGTCACCTTAGGATAATTTGGGGTGCATGATTTTTAAATTTTCGTTTTGAAAAAGCTAAAATTGCATTTTCATAGGGTTGTGCATTTGGGAAGAACAAAATCTCTCTCCCTCGCTTAAGTAGGACTTCATCGAAAGAAGACTTGCATACTCATTCATTGCATGGTTTTGAGTCACGTCCAAATTTAATCTATCCACTTAACCACATGAGATAAAACAAGCGCTATTTAAATTAAAATATTTTAGCAACCTGAGTGATAAGGTAGAGATGTGTTATGAAGTATTTCAATGTAGGAGTTGTCGTCACTTGCCTGCACTGCATTCTGGGGGCTTGTGGTTCTTCCATGTACTAGTTGGTATATTAAATGGCCTTTCACGTACTTAATGGTATATAGAAAGGTTCTTCACGTACTCGACAGTATATATGAAGGATCCTATCGAATGATTATGCATTAGACAGTACTACTATGGATTGGAGATTTTATGTACCTTGTGTATATTGGGAGACCCCAACAGGATCCTGAAACCATCTGAGTCAACCATTGGTCGTCTTGTTATTGCAATACATCGAGAACAACACTCAGGGATCTACTATGAATGTACTATCAGGTAGTCGGGTAATATAACCAAGGGTACGGTCCCAATCCTCCTTTTTTAGTGCTCTAAAAAATTGGGCTGAGTATAACTATTGGACCCTACAGTATATCACGATTTGTGACAGCTTGACACACCCATGAGGATCCGAATTTTACATCCCTCCTATTCACAAGTTTTCCCGTTGTTTTTAGTTTGAGTAGCATTTGTTGTGCGTGGTATTTAGAAGGCCTTAGTGAGTCGATATATGGAAACCTCTTCTGGGACTACCAATCAAGAGGCCCCTTTTCAAGGGTTACCTTTTGTCTTTCCTCCAGTCGGATATATTGGTCCTCCCTTTATTGCCACTTTAAATATTTTTGGATTAACTATAGGATTACCGGTATGGTTATTCAATCTGGTGATTCCGGCTATACCCATTGTTTCAAATGTTAACTCTCCACCATGAAAGTATCAACCCCAAAGTAATAATTTTCCTTCTTCATCAAATTTATCTTCTTCTTCCTCTTCCTTTGCAGTGATGTTAGTAGTGATGTTAGTAGTCAGGAGGATAAGAATAAGAAGAAGAAGAAGAAGATTAAGAAGAAGAAGGATAAGAAAGAGCCCAAGCTTCAACCAACTGCCTCTGATGGTACTCATTCTATTTAAACACATCATAGACCCAAGTTCCCTTTCAATATTTGCAGGGGTGATCACCTTCTTAAGGATTGTCCTGGTCTATCCAAAGTATTAGAAGAGTGGTCTAAAGCCTCCAAAAAACCTATTTCATTAGCCTCTGGACATCATATTGATGATACCCCATCGACTAGTGACTCTATTCTTAACGGTTGGAAAGGTAAAGTCAATAATAATTGCCTATTATGTAAGGGTATGCACCTCAGATACCTTTGTACTCACATGGATGAAGCTTTGCAGTTGTTGGAAGAATTAACTATATCTCAAAAACACCTTCCAATAGGATATCATAAGTTGTCTCTTGACCCTCCATTGGTTGATGAAGTGATCGATCCAGCTCCATTCTCGGTCGGTCCCACTCTTTCCCCAAAGAGTGAAGAACAAGTAGTTCATCATACTCTTCCTTTTAAGAGTGAAGTTGGAGTGGTTGATTCAATGTCATCTCTAATCGACCCCACTCTTTCACTAGAGAATTCTAAGACTGATGTAGTCACCATGACACAATCTTCACCTCATTCTACTCTTCCAGTTGAGAGTGAATTGAAAGCCACTCATGTTTTCTTAGTAAGTTTGGATTGTTCTGTACAAGAGGGAATTTTACCCATTTTGATGGAACCCCATCCAAGCACTGAGGTTATTTCCTTTGATTGGAATAATCTAACAGAATCTCGTCTTCCTTTGGGTGTTCCTTTCCAGATATTTGTAGGAGTTTCCAATAAGGAGATATTTCACACTATAGCTGATGAAGGAGCTTATGTTAATATTTTATCCTCAACTGCTTGGAAATCTATAGGTTCTCCTCAGCTTGTGCCAATCATTGACCAGATATTGTATTTTAAGAGATGACCTAATGAACCTTTAGGGATCCTTCCTTAGTTACCTATCACTTTAGGAGGAAAAATTGTATGCATTGATGTTGTGCTAGTCCAAGGTCCCTTAGATTTTAATATGCTCCTTAGACGTGATTATGTTTATGCAATGAAAGCTGTAGTATCCACACTGTTTCGCATGGTGTATTTTCCCCATGACAGGAGGATCGCGACTATTGATCAAATTTATTTTTTTAAACCTAATCATCGCATGACTTCCAGTCATCGAACTTCCCTAAATTTTCCTCATGTTTTAGTGGTTTCTTCCCCTTATGGATTGGGGGCATGTCTCCAGTATTTGGACATCATACTGGAGTTATTTCCCTAGCTTCTTATGTCAGGGGCACACTACCAAACTATGAACATCTTGTTGGGTAGGAACCAATCTCAAGCATAGTTTACCTTTGGTTTCAAGCTCGTGTAAAAATGAAACCATTATTCTCCCATTGAGTAGAGTCTTCCACTAGACTTAGTACCTGAACCTTATTTTCATCCTCCTATGCCATTTGATCCTTTGTCTCTAGTGAAAACATTCCTATTAGTAGTTGGAACATTAATCGGGTGAACAAGCAGACTAGGAAAATGAAAAGAAGCTTGGGAGGCATGTCTTCAATCTCTGTACATCATGTTGAAATCAACTCGATGGACTCTCCAAACAATGTTAAAATTAAGTTGCTTACTTCTAGAAATCATGTTGAGGGCATGTATCAACCTATGGATATCATCTTCCAGTGGGAATCTTTTCGAGCATACCTTCTTTTTGGTTTCGATCTCATTAAACCATGAAAATGATCCTGAGTATATTTTATTTCCTATTCCAATCTCATTAAAAAATTAAGCAGATACCATGAGCTTTCTTCCAACCTATCTTCGAGCTCATTAAAAACAGTAAGATGGTGTTGAGCTTAATTTTTCCACTTTTTCGTGGTTTGGTTAAAAACATGAAAAATATGCGTTGAGCTTACTTCTTACTTTTTCGTGCTCTAGTTCAAACATGAAAAGTACTCTGAGTGCTTTTGATACCATAGTTGTGCTCGTTAAAATTAAGTTAAAAAGATTTGTCTATCGAGTATAGGTTTATCTCTTTATCCTGACTCGATAGTGTAGCTAGGGTTTTCACCCCAGCTTGTGCAAATGAGCACCTACTAAGGAGAAGGGCCTCCTTAGTAGCAGTTCAATAAACAGTAAATTAAAGCAATAAAACAATATGAAATTTAACCTAGCATGAGCATTAACATAAATAACAAAACGTGAAAATATGGTGAAGATCTCTCTTTTTGTATTAAAAATTACCTCAGGTGTAGAGGTTGGTGAAGCTCTTGTAGTAGTCCAGGAGGGTTGCTTCCAAGCTTCCAGTTTTGCTCCTTTCTCTTTCTCCAAAGGGTTGGAAATGGGCACTCAAATGTGAAAATAGCTCAAGGGTGAGCTAGGGTTTCAAGAGTGATTTTGGCAAAGTAATGGTGTGTTTGACTGTGGATATGAAAAGAGGGGCCTCCATCACCTATTTATAGGTTTTTAGTGGTGGAGTGTTGGCCCATGGTTTTGGGCACCATATGGTTTAGGTCAGTTGTATAGGGTTTTTGCTTTCTTTTTCCCTCTTTTTCCTCTTTTTTGTATTTTTTTATTCCCTTTTTAGAGGGTTTTTGCTATTTTGGAGGAATTTGGGATTATTTTGGGGGGAAAAGGGGTTTTTGGGCCTTTTGGAGGCTTTTTAATGGGATTTTAAGGTTTTGGAGGCAAATATGGTAGGAAATATGGACAAATGAGTCATGTAATGGGGTAGATGAGGTAGTGAGCACTTTTTTGGTGTTAACAGATTGCCCCCTGATGTGTGAGGGCAGGAGCCCATCGTATGGCCGATAGACATCATAAGTCTTGTATGGTTTTCCTGGGGTGTGGAGAAGAGAATAAACAAACTAGAGCACGGAACAACGGTCCCAAACAAACTGCAAAAACTGAAAGTACATGACCTCAATAATGAATGAGGAATAATATGAACATATGGACGAGGCAGGCATTCCCATGCTCGTATCAAGATATAAAACAACAATAAAAATGGGGTCCAACATATGGGGACCTAAAATATACATGGCCTCAAATAATGAATGAGGAAGAATCTCAATATATGGACAAGGCGGGCATACCCATGCTCGTATCAAGATATATAAAAAATAACTATGAGGCTTGAAAAGGGGGACATGTAGAATACATAGAGAACCACTGTGTACATCATAAGGGTCCAAAGGGGACACAAATCTGGGACATACTGTGGGGCTGACCACGCCTGAGTTGAAAAAAATGATACACTGAAACAACAACAGTGCTACTGGGTGGGGTACCAGAGGAACTGATGAGCTGCTGGATCATAGTGACGGGGAGTCATACCCTCAATGGTACACTGAACTAGAACTAAATTGGGTACTCAAGGAAGCATATAACTGGATGGATTCTGAATACAATCGCCAACGCAACCCGGACATCCACGGGAACATATAACTGGGCATTCCGAAGTGACTCACCAATGTGCTAGAGTCGGGGGAAATCCGGGGTCTTCGACCAATAACTGAAGGGATATATACCCTGCGTGATTCTCGACGATGCGATCAAGGTGTTGAAGTCGAGCATGTGAGAAACAACCACTCGGAGAGGTAATGAGGACTCCTCTCAAAATGGTCCGTAGGAACTCACCATAGATGGTGATGGGTCCAAGGCGTAGGGACCTCTGGGTCTATCCTCTGGAATAGAGGGGTTGTGGTCGACAGAGGGAGACCTACAACTAGCAAAGCAATGATGTTTCCTTGATAGGAGCGTGAGGTGGAGAACCGAAGTGTGAGAGTACTGATGGTAGGACTGACATACTATGGGGGGTAACTGGGCAAGTAGAGTGGGTGGACTCAAACTTCCTTTGTTCAGAGTATGATGGCGGGGATGATCGGGAAGCATATGAAACTGACTGGTGGGAAATGGATCATAGCTGTAATGGATCAAGGATAGTGACTGGGATGAGTGATACTCAAGCTGGTGTAAAATGGCAGGAGACTGTAGACTACTCTGAACAAAGGCGACCTGATTTCGGGTGCTGCCGAGATGATCGATCATAGTGCCAAGAGGCACGGGGGGACTTCTTCATGGGTTAAGGAACTAGAAAAAGTGTGTGTAAAATGGTACTGTCGTGTGGATTTATACGAGCCCATGACAGTTCATGCTCGTGATTGCTTTCAATTTTAAGGAGTCTGAAAGCGATAAGAAGACTATGAAATAATGGAATGGTACTGTCGAGTGGATTTGTACGAGCCCAGGACAGTTCATGCTCGTGGTTGCTTTCAATTTTAGAGAGTCTGAAAGCGATAAGAAGACTCCAGGGGGTTGCTTTTTCGTGTGTTAGTCTCCAAGGCCCGAAGAAGCATAAAAGGATGCAATGAAGAACTCTTCTAGCCGGTGTGACTAGAGTATTCCTTTTTCATAAGTAGTCTACCAGGTCTGGAAAAGGGTTAAACTTATACCAGATAGATGCCCTTTTAGGTACTTTAATGAGCATGAAAGGAAGCAAGATTGCTCGATGATCTTTTCATTGTTTTAGGAGTCAGAAAAGAGCTTAACAGAAACTCCCTAAGTGCCTTTTTCGTAAAGGACTTGTCCAGCCTAAAAAAGGGATAAAATTATACCGAACAAAAGGAATGGTCATGCAAGGAGGAAGTGCTCAATCAAGGAACATTGATGATGACCAAGAACGAGGGTAGGGGGGAACACTGGTGGGCCTCCTTGTGGGATAATGAATGGTGGAAAAATAATGAAATAATTGCAGTATGAAAGGAGTGAATGGCTCATGTAAAAAGGTGGAACAATAAGATGGCGGTCGATGTGGCACGCAAACCGAGGCAGCAAGGTGTCAGGACACAATGTTGAAACTGTACCTGGTGATAGAGAGAAATTACCTCAAGCATCATCACGAGCTCAAAAAAATGAATCTAACGATATAAAAAGTGTCAAAAATGGATAACGGCTGATGTGGCACGCAAATCGAGGCGACGAGGAGCGTTTTGGAAAAAATACCCAAAACATATGGGAGTGAGAGCGAGAAATGATCTCAAGCATCATCACGGGCTCAGAAAAATGAATCTGATGATATCAAATATATCAAAAACGGAGAGAAGCCGAAGTGGCATGCAAACTGAGGTGACTAGTGGTGACTTTAAAATGCTCCAAAAATGATGTGGAAAAAATGAGAAAACAAGTTGACCATCATGACGGTCTCGTCATGCTGATTCTAGTGGTGGAAACGGTTTGAAAAATGGACTCCGTATGGGTTTAGAATGGCCAAAACAAGAAAAAGTCAATGGACTATAAATAGTAAGTGGGTCCAACATGACAAGTGTCATTTGGACTTGTTGACTTTGACTAGTGATCAGAGTGGACCAGAGCTGAGTTGGTTTTCTGGACGATCCGACTGGCCGTTTTCAGATCCGAGAGTTACAGGTATTCTAATAAACTCATACCTACATTTTCTTTGGGTTCGGGGGGGGGGGGGGGGGGGTAGTGGGTCCCAGGAGAGTTTTTGTATGGTCCACATGGGGTGGACCGCGGGTTTGTGGGGTGGAACCACATTCTGGGACCGCGGGTTCTAGGGCAGATCAAATAGATGGGGACCGCAAGGTTTGGGTCGGAATACGCGGTTTAGTACCGTGAGTTCTGAGGCTGGACTCGCAGTTCGAGACCGCGAGTTCGGCTCCTAAAGGCGCGGCCTTGTACCGCGACTGTAGCCCTGACAACTGCTGTCGAAAACCGCGGCAAGTGGCCCTAAATACGCTATTGGGATCGAGCTGTTAGGGTTTCCCCCGGGGGGGAGGGAAGGGTTAATTATTTGACATGAGTCTGATGAGTTTTCCTTGTGTGATTGACAGGATGCCATTGGTGCTTTGGCGAGAGCGGGATGTCTCGGATGAGATAGTGGATGTCATCCGGAGGGATCGGCATGTGCGGTCGGGCACAGGAGCTCGTAGGGGATGAGGAGCTACTGGAGGAGGAGCGGGGTGAGGAATCGGAGGCAGCTGATGCCAGAAGTGACAGAGGGTATGACTCTCATTAGTGAGTGCAGGGGACTCCCCCCCGATTTTGTAGCTATGGCATGTATTCTATGGGGTGTATTGATGTATATATATTTTTTGTATAGTTGAGTACAGGGGTACTCAAGACATGTGTAGCATATTGACGGTTATTTCTTGATATATATATATGCACATGGATGCACATTTTTGCGTTGATGATTTAGTCTACGCATGTGGATGCGCTTATGGTTTGTTATATGATTTTAATGCATGTGGATGCAAGTAGTATAGGATGATGGGCACATGGATGCCCCTTTTGTATTTTATGTTATGCAACATGATGCATGTAGGATTAGGCATGTGGATGCCCTGTATAGTAATGTGGTTTTATTTTTATTGCACATGGATGCAAATGTTTATGTGGTGATAGGCACGTGGATGCCCTTGGCAATCTTTTTGGATTTTTTATATATTTTTTGATGAGATGATATGGGATGATAATGCATGAGGGAGTTTTTACATGATGTGATTGATGTGCCAATCTAGGATGTTGTTAGCCATTTGATCTGTGACACTATTCCGAGCTCTTGGGACATGAGTGAATGTTATGGATTCAAATTGTCGGCTAAGTTGTTTTGTGCGCAGGAATTTTCTAAAGAGGCAGGGATCACGCACCTGGTAGCAGTTTTTGAGCTGGGAGACAAGTAGCTAGGAGTCAAGGAATACATGAAGATGACATATGCCCATCTAGAGAGCAGCAGTCAAGAGGCCGGTCACAGCATCATACTCCACCTGGTTATTGGTAGCAGCGCCTATACATATTCCATCAAGGTGAATCAATTCATGTAAAGGGGAATATAAGACCCATGCTGTAGAAGCCAGGTTTGGAGACCAGCGTCTTGCTGCATCAGCGAAGCCAATGTAATGAGGTGGAAGATGGTTCATCTGTGATCATGCAAAAATGATGAATGTAAGATTGTGGTAAGAAAGGTGAAAAACAAAAAAGAGAACAAACTATACAATATGGACCAATGGGGGCCGTGGGTTTATTTAGGGATAAAAGCGTTTAAGATACAACCCATTACGAGGGTTGTGCAAATGGTGACCTTCGGAGTCAGTTAAGATGTATGCCCCATTGCCAAGGCAGGTCTGCACGATGTAAGGGCCTTGCCACATGGATTCAAACTTTCCTTTACCAGTCTTGTCATGGGCTTGGTCATAGGCGAGGACGAGGTCCCCTTCATGGAAAGTTCGAGGGTGTACAGGTTTGTCGTAACCAGCTTTGGAGCAGTTCTTGGTGGCTTCAATGATCTGGAGAGTGGCACGACGGTCTTCATCAGCTTGTTCTAGTGATAGCAGATGTTGCTCGAGTGGGGAGGTGTCTGGGAGAAGCTCGACGACGATGTGTAAGGAAGTTATCTGACACTCGATGGGGAGGACAGACTCTACACCGTGAACTAAATGAAATGGGGTAAGACTGGTGGTAGTTTTGGTGGATGTACGGTAAGCCCATAAGGCAGGGAATAACATGTGGTGCCAATTCGACTTCTGCCTGTTAACAGTGCATTGGAGGATGGTTTTTAAAATTTTGTTAATGGCCTCTACTTGGCCGTTCCCTTGGGGGTAGTAAGCAGAGGAATACTGATGTTCGAACTTCAGTAGGGTGGATAACTCACGCCAAAGGGAATCTTCGAAGTGTGAACCATGGTCTGAGACCAACTGTTTGGGGACCCCGAATCGAGTGGTAACATGGTTAAAAAAGAAACGGGCATCGGTGTTATCTTTACAATTGAAGGTGGGCATGGCTTCATCCCATTTGGTGAAGTAATCGATGGTGACAATGATGTACTTATGGCCGTTGGCGGATGAGGGTTTACATTCCATGAAGTCGATGGCCCACTTACAAAAGGGGCCAATGGTGACGACTGGGTGTAACGGAGTGGGTGGTGTCCGGGCCTTGGGGGAAAAAAGTTGGCAATTATGGCAATGTTTGACCGCTGTGATGCAGTCGGTAAAGAGTGTGGGCCAGAAGTATCCGGCGCGGACAACCTTTTGGGTGGTGGCCATTCCAGATAAATGTCCGCCGCAGGAACCGCTATGACAGTCATTGAGGACGTGTTCGGCTTCCTTGTGTGTAAGGAAACGACGGAGAATCGTGTCAACCCCTCGCCGGTAAAGGACATCACCTAAGAGGATATATCGAGAGGCCTGGTGACAGATATGACGGCGTCCATCACGACTGATGTTGGGTCGAAACTTCTGCGTGCGAAGGTATAACAAAATATCACCGTACCATGGGTCATCAGATGAGATGATGAACAAGTGATTGTCGGGTAACTCATCGAATATTTGTGGGGATGGAAGAAGGGAGGGGATATCAGTGATGAGCTGGGAAAGCACGAGGGCTTTAGTGATCTTAGGGGTTCTGAAAGTGAGGTCATATTCTTGGAGGATAATTACCCATTTAGCAACGCGACCTTGCAGGAGATGTCGGTTTAAGAGATAGACCATGGGGTTCGAGTTGGCGACAACTGTGGTATGACTGAGTAAAATGTAGTGTCGCAATTTTTGGACGGAAAAGACCACAGTAAGGGCTAGTCTTTCCTAATATGGGTAACGTACGGGTGGTCCAGACAAGGTCTGGCTGACGTAATAAATGGCATGCTCCTAGTGAGCGGCATCTTCTTGAAATAAGGACTCCGGACACGGCATAATCAGATGCTGAGACGTAAAGGATGAAGTCCTGAGAGAAATCCGGAGGGGAGATCAAAGGGGCTTGTGTGAGAGATTTCTTGTGGGCTTCGAGTGCAACTTCTGCTTGCTCATCCCAAACAAAGGGTATGTGGGTGCGAAGTAGGCGTAAGAAACCATGAACGGTGGTGGAATAATCAGGAATGAAGCAACGGAGGAAATTAGATCGCCCCTGCAGACTCTGGAGCTGTCGAAGCATGCGAGGAGAGGGAAAGTCTATGATGGCTTGGACTTTCAGGGGATCAACAGCGATTCCTTTCTGGGAAACAATGAAACCCAACAATTGGCCTGCCGGAACGCAAAAGACACACTTGTGTGGGTTCAAGCGGATTTGATATTTGCAACAATGCAAAAAGACCTGCCGAAGGTCGTTAAGGTGGTCTGATCGTTTCCGGGAACGAGCTGTAAGATCGTCAAGATAGACTAGCAGGATATGGACCAAGTTGTGAAAACAATAGGTCATGGCCGGCTAGAAGGTGGCGCTGGCTTTTTTGAGGCCGAAAGGCATGACACAATAGGAAAAGGTGCCCCATGGGGTGGTAAAGGCAGTCTTGTACTGATCCTCCTTACGGATCTGAATCTGGTTGTATCCGGAAAAAACCATCCATGAAAGATAGGACTTCATGCCCCGCACACACATCGATGAGTTGGTTAAGAAATGGCATGGGGAAGTTGTCTTTGGGATAGGCTCGGTTTAAATTGCGGAAGTCAGTACATACTCTGATGGTGCCTTGTTTCTTGTTAATAGGGATGGGGTTTGAAACCTAGGTGGTATACGCAATAGGATAAATGAATCCTGCCTTGCGAAGTTTCTCAATCTTTGCTTTAACAGCGGGGAGTTTTGAGGGATGAATGGGGCGCTGTTTTTGGAAAACGGGGGGGTACATCTGTCCATATGTCAATGTGGTGCTCTATAATAGCGGGGTCGAGACCAATAATTTCGGTATAGGGCTAGGCAAAGACATCACACAACTCTTGGAAAAGTTTTTTGTACTCTCCAATCTCATACTCACTATAGGAGGCTCCCACTGTAATAATTTCAAGAGCACCAGGTGGGTTAGAGATATCTATGTGGATGACAGGTGATATGTTGGCCATGTTACCCTCCTCAAATGCATCAGGAGTGAGGATGGGATCCTTAAACCAGTCGACTTTGGCAGGAAGGAAATATTTGGATTCAACCACAAATTGGGTGGCTGTGGTGGAGGATGACTCTTATGGGAGTAAATAGGAATGATGGTGCATGTTTTCCCAGGGATAATCCGTGGCAGTGAGAGCCTCTAGAATCTCCTCATCATTGTGGAAACATTGAGTTGTCAAATCGGTTGACGAGGGAGTGGTAGTCGAAGAGATCATATAAATGGTGTTAATCTCTCCAGATGAGGATGATACTGGGGGGTGGATATCCTCAATTGTGGGGGGTGTCGTCTCAAGGTCCAAATTATTCATCTCATAGAGAGATACTCTATAATCTGGGAGATCAGGACAGTGATGTGAGTAATGGCCGTAAATACTGCATATTGCACAAGGGTGGTTGGTATGCAGTGATTTATCACGAGGCTTAGGGGTTGGATCAAGTTCGACAACCAGGATGTTGGGGTCGTCGTCAAGCATTTGCATGTGTTCCTGTAATGCAGGTAATTGTGGACATTGATGAGTCGGATGGCCTAACTCATCACACAATGAGCATTTGGGAGGAGCATGAAACACGGGGGGGATTTTAACTGTTTTGGGCAGGGGTATATCAGTGTATGGTTGTGGGCCTCTGCCCCTAGTGTGCTTGATAAGAGGGGGTGGATTCGTAGATGACGAAGGGGTAGTGACACCGGGAGGTGGTTGAATAGTAGTGGCAATGGGTTGCACCGGTTGTAGGATGACATTTGGTGTCGGCAGGGGAACGAGAGGCGAAATATACCACACGGGTAATCCTAAGGTTAACCCAGGGAGGCTGAGAGTAGCCATAACCAGGGCGCTTACTACTCCCGAGGGAGGGAATAGGAAGGGGATTGTGTGGATGGGTGTAACACCAATGTGACTAGGTACCAATGGTGGTTTGGGTAACAAGGGTGGTTGATTGTTGGGTGTTTGTGTATTATGGGAAAGCGTACATAGGTTAGATACTTCGGGCCCGGGTGACGGGGGTGGAATGGATTGGAATGTTGAGGTCGTCGGCGTATCTGAGTAAAATTCGGGTCCCACGGAGGAAACAAATGAGGTAGTTGCACCACAAACAGGTTGTTCAACCATGGGGAGAACATTTTCGGGTGCAGCAGGGGCATTGGGATCGTAATAGGTGAGTTGGTCGACGTTGACCACGTGTTCGTCATGGGGGAACATCATGGTACGGAAAATGGATGAGGCAACCGCCCGCATGGCATACATGTAGCTGCGGCCAAGTAAGAGGTTATAATCAAGTTGCGAATTGATGACCTCTATGTCAATGAGCACGATTTTTCCATCCAACTGGATGGGGACATTAGCTAAGAGACCTTGGGGTTGATCCGAACGGTTGTCGTAGGCTCGCAATGCAGTGGTGGACTGCTGGAGAGTAGGGGATCCCAACTTCTACCAAACGAATGTGGACATAATGCATGTAGAGGCACCTTCATCGATAATGCATCAATGGATGACAAGATTCCAAATGGAAACAAAAACTTGGAATGCTAAAGTGGAAGGCAGGCGTGGTTCGGACTGGTCCAAATCGAAGGCCATCAGTCGTGAATCATTTGGGTCAATAGCACCAATGGCGGAGAGCAAAGTCTTGCGCTGTGAAGGACAATTTTTTAAGACTTCTAACGCAGACATGGTTGCGGGAGACTGGGCTAAGTCATCTACAATGTTGTAATTTGACGCAGTGCGAGCATTGGGATTATTGTTGATGCGACGAAGTGGGAAGCGAGGTGCTTTGGAGGCACCATCGAGTGGAGTCGAAGGTATATGTAACGTCTGATCAGTGGGATGAGCGTTAGTGTTTTTTTCGGTGGGAGGGGCTTCAGGGGTGGAGCCATATTGGTTTCGATGGGTTTGGAGGTTGACATCGACGGATGACATCATTAACAAGTGATGGGTACCTGAGTCTAACATGGGTTGATCAGGAGCGGCATAAGTGATCTACTGTTGTTGTGTCGCGTTGCCTTGAGGGGGAGCCAATGGCTGAGTGTTCACTACGCCTTGGGTTGGTAAGGGGTTTTGCAGCACCAAAGGTTGATGCTGAAGTGGTGGGGGGTTAGGTGGCGCCTAAGGAGCTGCGTTCCCTTGGAGATGGGCATCATCAGTCCAGAGTTGCCGAGCTCGCTCCAAATATGGGCAAGCATGTGTGTAGTTGCCATAGACCTCGCAAATAGAATAAGGATGGTTTGTTCGCAAATTAGGATTTTTGGCCTACTTGGGCAGCCAATCATGGTTCTGGTTGGCAGGTGCCGCGTTATTGTTTTTTGGGGGATTGGAAGGTTCATCGCCTTGGCCTGGAGGGGGGTTGTTCCCATGGGTACGACCTTTGCCACAGTTTTGCTGGCCCTGTTGGCACTAGTTATTTTGGTTCTGCTACGGATTCTGTTGGGTGTACACTTGCCCTTGGGCAGCAGGTGGGTTCTGGGGTTGTCCAGGTGCGGGAGCAGGCTGCAGTGGATAATAAGTAGGGGGAGGTTGTGTAGGTGTTGAACCTTGTGGGGGTTGCTGATACATCTGCGGAACGGATTGTGGGTTTTCCGTAGGGGATGCCTATGGTGGGTAATAAGCAGGTTGGGCTTGAGAGGACACAGGAGCTGGTGCAACTTGTGGGTGGTAATATGGATGAGGTGCGATTGGGGGGGCATAAGCGGGGGATGCATGACCAAAGCAATGAGGTGGACATGAGGGTCCGTGGGAATGGTGGTGATGTGCCATAGGAGCATACGAATTGGTTGCTCCGGACTATGATGTAGCCCGCGAAAGGTTGGGGCCATGGATAGGATGTGCTATGGAAAAGGGTTGGGGATGCGAGGCAACACGGCCAATGATGCCATTTGCGACATGGGATTCCCCCGGTGCATCGTGACAGGAGGAATCACCGCAAGGGGCGTCAGGTATGATGGAATACAGATAACCCGACAGGGCATAAATGAGGTCAAATTGCTGGGCTTTAAGGATGGCCTCTTCTTCGGATTGGGGTCGTTCGGATGCCACATCCTTGGAAATGACAAGAAGGAGGGATTTTAGAAACCAATATAAGAAGATACGGTCGTCTAAATTGATTTTGCAAAGGATGTGACGTCGACGCCACTCATGAATGTGGTCAGTGATGTGGGTAGCCATGTTATGTCTGCAAGATAGTAGGATCTCAATTCCTGCATCATAGCGGATAGGTAATTGAAAGAACTGCAGGAAAGTCAAGGCAAGGGAAGTAAAGGTGGCATGGGTCTCATGGGGCTGCTTGATGTACCACTTAGCTGCAGAGCTAGTGAGGGTGCACTGTAGCAGACAGAGGCAGACAGAGTCGTCTACTATGGAGTTGGAGGAACACCATAGATGGAAGGACATAATATGGTTCTGGGGGTCCTCACCTGCCTTTCCCTCAAACTTAGGGATGTCGGAGGAGAGCTTGGTGGGCATGTGAGGCCACGCAGGGTCGTGTCTGATGGGATCGTTAGTCAGTCTAGCTAGGTTAGCAAGGTTGAGACTAGCCATGAATGGAAAACTAGTAGAAGGATGTGACATACTAGCGGTTGTGACCATGTTGGGGCCAATGCCCCCAAGTGGAGGGGTTGGGTTTGGGATGTTGCCCCCAAGTGGAGGGACGAAAGTGGTATGGGACGATCCTGCACCACCAAGGGTAGTGGGATTCACTGATGGAGTGGCAATAGGTATGCCAGCTACTGGAATGGGTACATTGATCGGAATGGTAGATGTGGGCCCCATCGAGGGCATACCCAAAGCAGGTGTGGTAGCTGGTGTGGTGGTGGATGCTCCACCAATGGTCCCTACAAAGAAAGGGGTGGAAGTCACGCCAACCATGGGGCTGGTTGGTGCATTGTAAGTGGGGTTCTCAGAATCTGTCTCAAAATCAGAGGTAAAATAGGGGGCGTCAAGATCGGGTGACAGAGTTCTATGCCGTTGACGAATGGAGTCAAGTGACAGGGCTCAATATCTATGATGAGTGGTATCAAGTGATGAAGATCTATGTCTATGACGGGTGATGCCAAGTAAACCGTGTTGTGGGGGCTTGCCCCGGAGGCATCGAGAATGTCTCGGGGACTCAATGGTGACAGATGGTGTCAAGTATCTGGGGGTTGTGTTGAGTGAAAACCATCTCAAAAACCCTAATGCAACCGAGTGTGCAGAAGGAGAGCTCAAAAAATATGGCACTCAGGCCAACAACCAACTCAAAACACTTAGTGTAATAGTTGTGCTACAATAAGTGGAGTATCAACAGAAATGGTTAGAATACCAACAAGCTGCAGGTTTCCTAAAAAATAAAAATATTGGACTCACTAGACCAAAAGGAGGTAAGGGAGCATGCAAACACCTAGATAAATAGTATTCTGACTCAACTAGACATATCCTCTGCAAGGTGATGAAATCCAAGTCAGACAATATGGATGGTAGAGCCAAGTGGCTAAAGATATCCCCCTACCAGGAGGGACACCGGGTAGTCAATCCTAGAAGAAAAGCAACTAAGATACCCCATTCATGACACGTTCGGTTGGGTGAATCTGCCGTTTGGTTCTATCGCCGTTGTATCCCCATATGGGTGATACACCGAGAACTGCAAAAGGTATCCTTCGGTTACTGAATGGATTGTAGTATTCCACTCAGGCTTCCGGAACCAGTCTGGCAACTTCAATCCTCCTAAGGGAGAGGCCTTCCCGATAAATTGGTTTTAAACCATGTCAAAAAATACTAGGGGATTTTGGTTCCCTAATGGAAAACAACTATGTCTCAAGTGTAAGCAACCGAGGGGTGTTATTTGGATGCCTATCCCCCCGATCCTACCCAACTACAAAAATTCTTATGTGTTCCCCAAGTGGGGTTAGAATGTTGGTTGTGTTAAGTAGTATTTTAGGGCTCACTTGAATTAGGTGACCGAGTGTGTGCGTATGAGATGATGAACCCAAGTAAAAGTGCCATGGGGTGGGCAACTTTCGAAAAAATAACAATACAGAATTTAAACTTTGAAATGCAAAATTTTCTCTTTTCAATTAAAATGCTGAATTTTTTTTTAAAAATATTCTGTAAATGGAACATAAATAATACTACAGAAAAAGGCTATAGGGAAGTATGGCTGCAGATAGGACAGATGGCTGTGCGGGTGCAGAAAATATTGCAGCAAAGTGTTGGGTTCAAAATAGTGAAAAAAGTGCAGAAAACAGACCGCGGGTCTGTGGCAAATCTGGGCAGTCGGACCGCGGGAAACAGCTCAACAGTCGTGGACAGGTTGCAGGATTCTGGCTGAAATACGCAGGCGAACCACGGGAAAAGGGCCGAAAGTCGCAGGCGGGTTGCAGGAAAATGGCTGGAAGCCGCAAGCGGGATGCAGGAAAAAGGCCAAAAGATGCAGGCGGGTTGCAAGAAAATGGCTGAAAGCCGCAAGCAAGCTGCTGGAAAAAGGCCGAAAGAGGCAGGCGGGTTGTAGGAAAATGGCTGAAAGTCGCAATCGGGCTGCGAAAAAATGGGTTAACAGCCGCGGTCAGATAGCACAAAACAAGCTTATAGCCGCGGTCAGATTGTAGGTAATAGACTGGAAACCGCCGGTAGGTCGCTGGAAACAGTCTAAGAGCCGCGGTCGGATCACAGGTAAATTCCTGAAAGACGTGGTCGGAACACAACTGCGGGAGGCAAAAGACAGGGTTTACGGCAGCCAAAAGGGATAGCCGAAAGGAAAAAACAAATAAATATTGCAGAAAATTAAAAATGTTTAAAACTTTAAAACTATAGCCAGAAATTCAAAGGAACACAAGGGGAGTCGCCAAAACTATAGCTAGGGTTTTCACCCCAGCTTGTGAAAATGAGCACCTACTAAGGAGAAGGGCCTCCTCAGTAGCAGTTCAATAAACAGTAAATTAAAGCAATAAAACAATATGAAATTTAACCTAGCATGAGCATTAACATAAATAACAAAACATGAAAATATGGTGAATATCTCTCTTTTTATATTAAAAATTACCTCAGGTGTAGAGGTTGGTGAAGCTCTTGCAGCAGTCCAGGAGGGTTGCTTCCAAGCTTCCAGTTTTGCTCCTTTCTCTTTCTCCAAAGGGTTGGAAATGGGCCAAAGGGGCACTCAAATGTGAAAATAGCTCAAGGGTGAGCTAGGGTTTCAAGAGTGATTTTGGCAAAGTAAGGGTGTGTTTGACTGTGGATATGAAAAGAGGGGCCTCCGTCACCTATTTATAGGTTTTTAGTAGTGGAGTGTTGGCCCATGGTTTTGGGCACCATATGGTTTAGGTCAGCTGTATAGGGTTTTTGCTTCCTTTTCTCCTCTTTTTTCCTCTTTTTTGTATTTTTGTATTCCCTTTTTAGAGGGTTTTTGCTATTTTGGAGGAATTTGGAATTATTTTTGGGGGAAAAGGGGTTTTTGGGCATTTTGGAGGCTTTTTTAATGGCTTTGTGGCCTTTTGGAAACTTTTTGGCCTTTTGGAGGCTTATTAATGGGATTTTTAAGGTTTTGGAGGTAAATATGGTAGGAAATATGGACAAATGAGTCATGTAATGGGGTAGATGAGGTAGTGAGCACTTTTTGGGTGTTAACAGATAGACTATTTACGGAAAAAGAACTGTGCCGAGTTTAGTTTTCACCTTTGTCGTACTGGGCTATCAGTCATGATAAAGTCATATTTTGAGTGATAGTTTATCATTTTTTTACCTCGTAAGACTATCCATATGAAAAAGGAACTCTTTGCAGCCTTCTTTTAATCCCTTTTAGAATCTTAAAACATGAAAAGATTGTCAAGCGAACTTGTTTCTTTCACACTTGTAAAAATATTTGAAAGTACATCTATCTAGTGATAGTTTACCCCTTTTTTGGACTGTTTAGACTAGTTAGGAAAAATGAATACTCTATTCAATCATGATTAGAATATTTCTCTCTCACATTATTTTATCCTTTTTCGGGTGAGGAGACTAATTTTTACAAAAAAGAACCATTAGGAGTCTTTTTTAGATTATTTCAGACTCTCTAAACATGAAAAATCATCGAGTTTTCCTTTGTTGGACTCATAAAATAAAAAATGGACCCATATGGGACTGAACACATCCTTTGTCAAGTTCGTAAAACATGTGAGATTGGACTCATCGAAGATGAGCTATAGCGAGCATCTGTTATCCTCCTCAAGCTCGTTAAAAAACAAAGAGGTACCTGTTAATCATGATGGGGGTTGGGGAGAAATAAGCCAAGTCTATTTCTTAAAAGCTTTATGGTAGCTTGTATTTCCCTTGAACATGGAACCTTTTTGCATCTCATCATACAATTGGGAAATATGCTTGTCTCTGAGTCATACCAGTTCCATGATTCATCCTGCTCGTTCAAGTTATTTGAAGAATGCCTCAGTCATCATCGCATTATGTCTTGGTCTCTTCCTCATTGAGTCAATGCTGCCAATTCAATTATTGTCGTGCCCCTCGATGTTCAAGGGAATTATTTACCTAATTTATCCTCTGCAATATTCTCATCCTTTACATATTTGTGTCATTCCATACTCATTTGATTCATTACTTCACATCACTTTCCTATGTTGATGATGTGGGATTCATCATGGCCCTCCTTCAATGAGTTTTTTCTTGTCTACATCATCACATCATCTAGGAATTGAACTTAGAAACCAACCTTAGTACCTTGGTATCTGCATACTTCAATGGTAGGTTTCCTCACTTTCGACAGTAGGTTTTCATCATTGACCTCTGATCGAAATATTCCGCAATTGATCGACTTCAACTCATCTATTCACATTCGTTGGAATGTACTAGTGGTGCCTTGGGGATCATTATCATTATCGATGATTTCCCTCGCACTTGTTAATAGTTTACATTATTGACTAGTAATCAAGTGGTTTCTACCATGTTCAACTTCCACACCTTGTAATCACATGGTTAGATTCATATCGATTTGTGTTGGGTAGAAGACCTTGGATGGTTCTAAAGTCTATTTATCACATCCAGGTTGTGATGGTGATTATTTTAGTAGGTTCCCACAAAAATATTATGGTGGTGACCTCATTGATGTACTATCACACAGATCCACTCTTGTATTGGTCATGTCTGTGTCATTGTCTCATCATGGATCTACAATTGTATTCTAGTAGCCATGATTATGTTCAGTCATTCAGGTATGGATCCACGTTGTATGTCAGTGGCCATATCCTTGGTCATTATTGTCATGGATATACAATGTATTGGTCAAAATCCATGCTTTGAGTCAGTTGTTCTGAGCATACTTATTATTGGTAAAGTATTTCGGCCATCAGATTCCTTCTGACCTCACACTTTAGGGGGCACCTTTTACACCTCAAATTGCCACGACATGTGTAAGTGAGGGTATCCATGTTTCACCACCATGGAAAACATGATGTTTATGCCTCCTAAGGGTGTTAGGACCCTTCATTCTAATGTAGTCCCTTACCTCGTCACACTTGGAAGAAAATCCAACAAGCAAGGGGTCGAAACCCACCTTGACCACCTCCCAAAACTACCTATTAATGGGATCTTCACGCCCTGCCAGTGTCCCTAGGAGAGAAAATTTCATCTTGGCCACTCCTTTCATTCCTGTGGGGGAGAAAACATTTCACCTTTTTCATGTTGCTCAGGTATAGGGGCGTGAAAATATCAGTTTAGGATTATCCATTTTATTTTGGATCTTAAATATCATGGATATTTTCTTGGGATGAGGTTCTGCTAGAAAAACAGGATCGCAAAGGAATAACAATAAACAAGATGCAAATATAAATCACATAAACACAATATAAGAGAGACACTAATATAACGTGGTTCACCCAATCTGGGCTACGTCCACGGAGAAATTTCAAGTCCTTTTTTTATTATAACATCCAACAAATGAAGGGATACAACCTAAAGCACATTCGCTACAACTTCCTCTTCAATCTCTCTCAATCTCTATTACACAATCACAGAGGTAATTACAATGCTACAATACATTACACAGTCGTATTAGAATGTCTTCCTTTTAAAGGGAATTACCGTGGGAAAATACTATGGGCTACCCAATACCATGGGCCCATAAATATTTGGGCAACAAAAAACCAAAAAAGATTATTTCGAGTGATTTTCCTCTGAACCCCCTTTCTCATGGGCACTACCCCCGAACCCCCACAGGGGGACTGCTGGCCCCAGGACCCCCATGGGGCTGCGATGACCCCACACAACCCCCTGCTAAGATGAGTGTATAGTCCATATGCATATCATAGAAAATTGGGGTACAAACACGGTTGAAACAACAAGATTTATGAATTAAGAATATCAGGCTCCACATCCAACAATATCCCACTTGGATACTGATCACAACAATTCCATCGCTACTGCACTTGTTGGACTATGCTCTGAACCTTGTATTTGGAAAATTTCTCATCTTCACCTTCATCCTAGAAGGACAAGTGAAACCGATCAGGAACTCAGTTTCTCAGTGGTTACTACCTTTGTCAACATGTCTACAAGATTTTGGCTAGTGTGTATCTTTTCCAGCTTCAACAGTTCATATTCTAGAAAAAATCATATGAAATGGTACTTCAAATGTATATGTTTAGTCTTAGAATGGAAGGCTGAGTTCTTTGCAAGATGAATGTCACTCTGGATGTCACTATACAACCTGCTATCCTCCTGCTTCTCACCTAATTCCTCCATGAACCTCTGTGACCAAATCATCTATTTACTAGCCTATGTAGCAACAACATACTCTACTTATGTTGTTGAAAGTGAAGCAACCTTTTGCAGCTTCGAAATCCAACTTACTGCTATTCCACCTATAGTAAACACATACCCTATGGTGCTCCTCCTGCTATATTTCTCACCTGCCATATCTTTCATGTACCAAATTTTGCATTGGGTCACAATGGCCTAAGCCCATTGGCCATATTCATGGGAGTTTATCAAATTGATGCTAAAGGTCAAATAATTGCCAAGGAGGAAAATTACTAGTTTACTAGGTTTGGGATGGAAGCTTTAGGATTTGGAATAAGGGGGATAATAAATGATGTTTGAACATTAGAATGGCATAAATATTTAATAAATGGGCTAAATAAATATATACAAGTGAAAATCAAAGTGGAATTTGATCATGAAGACACATGGAGGAAGTGGGACCCACATATGGCTAGATTTTCCCACTACACTTGGCATCATTTTCTCACCAATTCGAATTCAAGGTGAATGGTAACAAACTTGGGGGATTTCAAAATTTATTATTAATGGCATGAATCATCCAAGGTCGAAATAAATAGTAAGAGTAACTCCCATGGAAGAGGAAGAGGCAATTTGGAGCTAGTGGGACACTTGGGCTAGATTCCCTAGCTCTATGACAACAATGATGAAGATGCTATGACACCTATGACACAAATCAAACCTAAAGGATGAAATATGACATATATGACATGGCAGGGTTAAAAATAGCCTCCAAGAGGTCACTAAAGGGAGTTAGGGCAGCTAAGATGCTTCCACATGTGATTTGGTGGAAGTGGGAGACTAGGAATTGTTGTACAAGTGGCATTCTTTGGAATCTCTTCCCAACTTGAGTTGGCATGAGTCTCTTGGAAGTAATTCGACCCATGGAGGAAATTAGAAGTTTCTAAAAGTCATGAACAAAGAATAATAATGGATTTTGATGATTTTTAGAATTTGCAATTGCATTTGTGAAGAGAGAGAACTAGTGGATGACTAGTTTCTTGCCTTAGCCAATTTCGAGGGTGAAAGATTCCCATCCAAGTTGGTAATTGGAAAGGCCATTCATAACTTTCATTTGGAGATTTAATGGAGTCATTTGTTGTAGGTGTAAGCTACAGAGCAGATCATGGTTTGTGCAACACTTTCTCTCAACCATTTCCAGTTTTGATAGCATATTCTTACTCCTTGAGGGAGGGAGTTTTTGGTGAGCTATTGTACTCTTTGGGGGATATTCTAATGCCCCATTTATTTTATAATATGAATTAAATACTCTGTTTTTTATCTCCAGACATTTTCAGGACGAAATTCCAAGTAGAAATGTATAAATCTCATTTTTAATGAAAGAACAGTGCCATTTCCCCAATACCTTGTTGTGAACCAATGTAATGTTGATGGATTCGAATGGATTGTGAAGAACCTGCAATAATTAATTAATGAAAATACACAAGATATCAGAAACAATAGAACTCAGAATCACTTTTATATTGATCACGGGCCACTTCAAGGGGGCAACCTCCTTTGAGCAAGCTCAATACAATTAACTTCACGGTGCCTTCAATGACCTCAACACACACTTATATATTAAGTCTATGCCCAATACTATGAGTCAAAACCATGGGACATATAATACTACAGGACGACTTACAAAGCATATGCGTCCAACAACAATATACTAACATAGTAAAGAGAAGGATTGACATAGGTTCCTAACATCCCCTCTCCCTTAGAAAAATCTTTGTCCTCAAAGCTTTGGTTGGAGAAATTGCTGCAGAATCTGAAGGACTGGTTCCTTGGTAGCATCCTCGAGTTGCATTTCAGGCCACTGACGCCTTTGGAGTGTCAAGGAGGATTGATTGGAAGACTTAGATGAAGAAGAACCCTGTCAGCTGCATGGAAAATGCGCTTAGAACGGTGTTGATCAGCATGTTGTTTCAACCAAATTCTGGCCATGTGAAGATTGTCCTGCAGAATGAGAAGAATCTGATCGCGGTTTCGAAGAACCGAGTCAATTTCCTGAACTGGGGAGCTGCTAAGGGTGTATGGAAAAAGAAATGGCGATGTTTTTCCATAGACTGCTTCATATGGTGTCCTTTGAGATGTGGTATTGTACCACCAGACAGACGGAGAATCCACATCCAAGAGATAGAGCTTTTGTTGAACACATCTATGTCCCTGAGTGAATTTCTCATCACAATTATAGCAAAGCCCTTTTTCTCGGTGTGCCTACATTTCTATTTCAGACAAATGCTTGATAGGAGTTGGTTGAGGAGAAGGCGTGATGGGAGGTCATTGGGAACCCATATTTCTGAAGGGAACAAAGGTGGGTTTGGAGCATTGTTGAGCTGCGATCTTGTCCTCGGCCAGCTTAGCCAACCCTAGGACTTCCATCATTGTGTTGGGACAAAACATTTTGACCTCTGAGCGGATTTCATCCTTGAGACCACTGATAAAACAACTCCTGTAGAATTCATCAGACAATCCTTCTGTGTGATTGGCCAATTTCTCAAATTCTGTCTGATACTCTCTCACTGTGCCAATTTGGTGAAGTTTAGTGAGTGCTCCTGTGAAATCATCAAAAGCACTAAGACCAAATCGTGGCAAAATGAGTTGGCAAAAATCTGTCCAGTTTGGCTCGGGATGAGATTTGATGTACCAATGGTACCATTGAAGGGCTTCCTGTTCCAAATGAAAGGATGCAAGTGGAACCTTCTGGGCATCAGAAGTATTATGCAGACTGAAATATTGTTCTGCTCGATATATCCATCCATTCGAATCAGTACCATTGAAGCGAGGAAAATCAAGTGTCGGTCCACGAAAATTGTTGGAAGAAGAGAACCCGGTGGCTGCAAAAGATTCTGGCTGTTTGGTATTGTTCATGGCTGAATGCTGAAGATGGAGGCTGAGAAATTTTTCATCCAGATCTTAGAGTTTGGTTTGGATGGCTGCAAGTGCTTCCTCCATGGTGTGTGCTCCTGCACGGGTGACAACCATAACCAGGTTTTTTTGTTTGTTTGGTGGAATGGGTAGAAAAACACAAACAAAAGCTTATTTAGTAAGGGGAAATGTGGATTTGGGAAAAACTCGTATGGGTAATTGGGGTTGGACTAGGTTTTGGACACTTTCTGAGGGACAGGGAAGAAAAAAATGGGGATTTCAGAAGCGGGAACTCTATGGTAAATTTGAAGGCAATCGGATGAAAATTGAAGAAGTTATGGCAAACCCTAAAAACAGACAAATGTGGGATTTCTGGTCTTGGGAAGTGGAATTTGGGATAGGGTCTTGAGGAATGAAATATGTAGAATGGGATTGCAGGGATGTCAGTGAAGTTTCAGGGAAAACAGAGTTGAAATAAGGGAGATATGGCCGAAAAACATAATTTTATAGTTTTTTTTTTAGAAATGGATCGGCAACAGCAGCGCGGAAGGGATCTGCAACGGCGCAGAAGGGATCGAAAATGGCTGGATCTGAAACGGCGACTGGATCTGGAACGAATTTTAGAATAGATCTGAAATGGCTGGATCTGGAGCGGAAGTGATCGGCAACAGTTCAACTGAAAATAGATATGGACCCCAGGTATGTACGGCTTCCTAACAGTTCAGGTGTTTCCCTCGGACACCAATGTTGTTTGACGGCTTGCGTATTGGGGTAGTACTCCTCACTCCATGGCTTAGGTAAAACTAATAACCGTTTTTCCACAAACGACAGTTCTTGGTTTACCTCACGGGTGGGAACTAGTCAATCAGGTAGGGGTAGTTTCCCTTTTCACTGGCACGTCCTCTCAATGGGCCAGCTACTTTGGGGTTCTTGTGGTACTCCTCAAAATGAGTTTTAGGACTTATGCCCAAGTAATTCCCACAGTTAAGTAGATAAGGAATATTCCCAAATCCGAAGCTGCAACAGATGCAAAAAAATATTTGGCAGAAATTCCACCCAACGAGCCCAAGAAAGTGCTCTGATACCAGATGTGAAGAACCTACAATAATTAATTAATGCAAATACACAAGATATCAGAAATAACAGAACTCATAATCACTTTTATATTGATCATGGGCCACTTCGAGGGGGCAACCTCCTTTGAGCAAGCTCAATACAATTAACTTCACGGTGCCTTCAATGACCTCAACACACACTTATATATTAAGTCTATGCCCAATACTATGAGTCAAAACCATGGGACATATAATACTACAGGACGACTTACAAAGCATATGTGTCCAATACTATGGGTCAATAATATGGGATAATATAAACTACCGATCAACAAATACTACGGGACGACTTACAAAGCATATGCGTCCAACAACAATATACTAACATAATAAAGAGAAGGGTTGACATAGGTTCCTAACATCCCCTCTCCCTTAGAAAAAGCTTTGTCCTCAAAGCTTTGGTTGGAGAAATTGATGCAGAATCTGAAGGAGTAGTTCCCCAGTAGCATCCTCGAGTTGCATTTCAGGCCACTAACGCCTTTGGACTGTCAAAGAGGATTGCTTGGAAGACTGTAGATGAAGAAGAACCCTTTTAGCTGCATGTAAAATGCGCTCAGAACGGTGCTGATCAGCATGTTGTTTCAGGCGAATTCTGGCCATGTGAAGATTGTCATGCAGAATGAGAAGAATCTGATCGCGGTTTTGAAGAACCGAGTCAATTTCCTGAACTGGGGAGTTGCTAAGGGTGTATGGAAGAAGAACTGGCGGTGTTTTTCCATAGACTACTTCATATGGTGTCCTTTGAGATGTGGTATTGTACCACCAGAGCACTGCTAGGAAATCCATAGAAATAGTTGGCCAAAGCTGTGTAGGGATGGGTAAGGGTTTGAGCAATACCGAAAGGAGTGTCATTTCACCCTTGTTGACTTAGAAAGTATCATCGTCAGCCACCATCTGTTGAATTGTCATTTTTAGTCCCTGCCAAAAGAAGTTAAATTGTTCCCAGTCATACATTTTGCAGAACCCAGAGTGCCCTATTGATGAAGAAGGATGGAGTTCATATAAGAGATAGCCCTGTTGAACATATTGCAACCAATTTGGAACAAGCAGAGAAAGAGCTATAAGAGGAACTGGGTCATCAATTGTGCGAGAAGGAGCATCTTCCACCATATTGTCCTTACCCTTCTTGTAAGTGATCACATAGGGAGAACCCATGAGTTGGATAACCCATTTCAGGTGTGTTGGGGAGGAGACCCATTGGTTCAGAAAATTTTCTAGACTCTGGAGATCAGTCTTGATGCATAAATAATTCCCTAATAGGTATGGTTGGCACTTCTGTACTGCATGGAAAATAGCCATCATTTCCTACTGAGAGGTAGATGGGGCTAAATTCTTACCGGAAAGGTCTCTTGAAGGTAGCAAGTGCATTGGTTCAGCAAAGATACCTGCATATCTATCCAAGGAAGTAGTGGAGACTATTGATGGGTGGATCTGAATGGAATTGAGCTAAGCGATGACACCATGTGAATTCTTCTTAAGGAGTTTTTCCAGGCGATGTGAACTGATGATGCAGAGAGACCCTGGTTGTAAGCCCATAAATTTATGTTGTGCCCCATTGACTTTAAGCTGCATCCAAAGTTCAGCAAAATCCCATAAGATGGGGACAAGTGTGCGTAACCATTGAATGCCCAAAACCACATCACATCCGCCTAAGGACAAGGCAAACATGTCAGAGCGTAGGGTATAATCTTCCATAGAGATACGCACATTGTGACACTTCCCCTTCCAAGGTAAGGTGCCCCCATTGGCAACCATGACTTCAAAGTTGGAGCAAGGATGGACAAAACAATAAGCCTGTTTTGCAATTCGAGGGTCAATGAAGTTATGAGTGCTACCATAATCAATGAGTATGGTAAGAGGGAGCTTCTTAAAGTATCCCCTGACCCGCATTGTTTGTGGGGTGGTGACGCCGGTTACAGCATGGAGAGAGATCTCGGGTGGGTCATCCTGAGATGGGGTGTCAACAGGCGGGTGTTGAATGTCGACCTAATCATCTACTATATCTATAGCTTCTTCACCAAGTTCTAAGGCAGACGGAGAATCCACATCCAAGAGATAGAGCTTTTGTTGAACACATCTATGTCCCCGAGTGAATTTCTCATCACAATTATAGCAAAGCCCTTTTTCTCGGCGTGCATGCATTTCTATTTCAGACAAATGCTTGATAGGAGTTGGTTGAGGAGAAGGCGTGATGGGAGGTCATTGGGAACCCATATTTCTGAAGGGAACAAAGGTGGGTTCAGAGCGTTGTTGAGCTGCGATCTTGTCCTCGGCCAGCTTAGCCAACCCTAGGACTTCCATCATTGTGTTGGGACAAAACATTTTGACCTCTGAGCGGATTTCATCTAGTAAGGGGAAATGTGGATTTGGGAAAAACTCGGAGGGGTAATTGGGGTTGGACTAGGTTTTGGACACTTTCTGAGGGACAGGGAAGCAAAAAATGGGGATTTTAGAAGAGGGAACTCTATGGTAAAATTTGAAGGCAATCGGATGAAAATTGAAGAAGTTATGGCAAACACTAAAAATAGACAAATGTGGGATTTCTGGTCTTGGGAAGTGGAATTTGGGATAGGGTCTTCAGGAATGAAATATGCAGAATGGGATTGCAGGGATGTTAGCGAAGTTTCAGGGAAAACAAACTTGAAATAAGGGAGATATGGCCGAAAAACATAATTTTATACTTTTTTTTTTATAGGAATGGATCGTCAACAGCAGCACGGAAGGGATCTGCAATGGCATGCAAGGGATCGAAAATGGCTGGATCTGAAACATCGACTCGATCTGGAACGACTTTCAGAATAGATATGAAATGGCTGGATCTGGAGTGAAAGTGATCGGCAACAGTTCAACTGAAAATAGATATGGACCCCAGGTATGTACGGCTTCCTAATAGTTTAGGTGTTTCCCTCGGCCACCAATGCTTTCTGATGGCTTGCATATTGGGGCAGTACCCCTCACTCCATGGCTCAGGTAAAACTGATAACCGTTTTCCCACAAATGACAGCTCTTGGTTTACTTCATGGGTGGGAACTAGTCAATCAGGTAGGGGTTGTTGCCCTTTTCGCTGGTAGGTCCTCTCAATGGGCCAGCTACTTTGGGGTTCCTGTGGTACTCCTGACAATGAGTTTTAGGACTTATGTCCAAGTACTTTCCATAGTTAAGTAGATAGGGATTATTCCCAAATCCGAATCTGCAACAGATGCGAAATTTTTTTTGGCAGAAATTCCACCCAACGAGCCCAAGAAAGTGCTCTAATACCAGATGTGAAGAACCTGCAATAATTAATTAATGCAAATACACAAGATATCAGAAATAACAGAACTCAGAATCACTTTTATATTGATCACGGGCCACTTCGAGGGGGAAACCTCCTTTGAGCAATCTCAATACAATTAATTTCACGGTGCCTTCAATGACCTCAACACACACTTATATATTAAGTCTATGCCCAATACTATGAGTCAAAACCATGGGACAATAATACTACGGGATGACTTACAAAGCATATGCGTCCAATAATATGGGTCAATACTATGGGCTAATATAAACTACGGATCAACAAATACTACGGGACGACTTACAAAGCATATGCGTCCAACAACAATATACTAACATAGTAAAGAGAAGGGTTGACATAGGTTCCTAACATGGATAAGTAAAATACTGATGGTTAATTTATGAATGTAATGATATTTATGTATTATACAAGTTTTACATTCAATACTTAATATTTTGAATTCATTTTACTCAGTTTATTTACATTTGGAGAAGATTTGGTGCCATTTCCCCAAGGGTCGAATTAGTGATTTTTACTTCTATTTGGGAGAAGGTTAGAACAGACATAATAAATAATTAATGGTTCACGTGAGACCTAAATAATTTCCATTATACATCCCCTAATGCTGTTCTGAATTTCAAGTGGGTTTGGAGGCATTTGGAGAACCATTTTCAGAACTTACCCTAGGGGGATTTGAACCTCAAATTGCTAGTTAAATTCCATACTTTGTCCAAAGTATTAAAAAATTGTTTAGAAGTATTTTAATGTTCATAAATAATCCATGAACATCATAATCAACTACAAATATCAGTCATACACCTTCCTTGAATATTTGAAGGCATTTGGAGCCAATTGGAGACCTAGAAACC
This sequence comes from Larix kaempferi, assembly GCA_027924585.1. NCBI lineage: Eukaryota > Viridiplantae > Streptophyta > Pinopsida > Pinales > Pinaceae > Larix > Larix kaempferi. The sequence continues at coordinate 6,901,124 of BSBM01000963.1, read as the reverse complement.
AATACTAGTCAAATGGAAATTACTAGTAAGGTTCCCTACCTTGGCCAGAATTGAAAGAGGATTTTCAGAAGTATTTTAATGGTCCAAAATCATCCCTGGAAACACATATTTATTTCCTAACATCATCCATATACCTTCTTAGAATATTTGGGATCATTTGGGTAAAATTGGAGACCTAGGCATCAAAACTAGTCAAAGGTTGAATTTGGGGAAAACGAGAAAAATTGGTCATTTTTATAAAAATTTTAAAAAAGGGTCATTACAGTGGTATCAAAGCATGGTCCTTGCACCTATGAATTAATATCATACATTGAAGAATAATTTGCATCCATGTCTCACTATTATGAGGAATCCTATGAATACAATTCTTATGAGGAATATGTAGATGCTTATGAGCAATATGAAGCAGAATGTGAATGGTTTGAGGAAGAGGTGCCATCATGCAACACTTCGTACAATTTTAGGAGGAATGAAGATTATGATTATGACCCCATGTATGATAAATATGAGTATGTTACACCACCAAAGGATAATGCTATGGATAAGTTACAAAGATGGAGAGCAACATATAAAACCTTGCCCCAAAAATATAAAAAATATCAGGAATATCTTGATTTGTACAAGGAAGATACACAAAATGCCATGTCTTTTGAGTACAATGCTGAACATATTTTTTCAAATAAGCCCAAAAATGAAGATGTGGATTTAGTGAAGAAATGTTTATGCCCTTCTTGTAAAAGACCTTGGAGAGAAAATTGATGTGTGTGTGAGTATCTAAACTTCTAGAGAATAGATCTATTTCCTACTGGATGAGATTTTTTGGATTTTATTCAAAAATAGATTCCAAAGAAATTGATCCTAAGGAAAAAAAGGGGAAAAATGCATCATCTTGCTTGAAGGAGAAAAAGGAAGAGACATCATAAGAGCATGAAGGAGAACCTGTTGAAAATATTGCAGATCAATTCGAGACACATTCTACCTTGGACATGAATCAAGAAGCATCAATTGATGGATGCTTGAACTATGAAGAAGTACCTAGTAATGGGTTCTCACACCTCTATGTTGGTGACATAGAGATCACTTTTGACAGTATTGGTGCAAGAAAAAATTCCCCAAGCATGAAAATGAAGAACTTGTAGCAATTGAAGAAGAAACAAGATCAACTTCCACATCACCACTTGAGCTTCATGAAGTTTGTCCAAGCAAGAAGGAAGAAGATGAGGTTCATTTACAAGATCCTCATTTTCTTGAAGGATCCTTAAATATGAATGAAAAGAACATCCAAGAGTCCCTTAGTATTCTCTGTGACACTCAAGCATTGGTGTCAAATTCTTGTTGGAGAGCTACTTCATTGGAGGAAACATCATTCCTTGAAGACATGGAGAAGATTCAAAGAGCAATTTGTCACATCAAAGGTAATTTCATGTCTTTTCTTTTTGATAGAAACCATTTGTTTGAGCTTAATGAATTGTTATATGATGCATACTTGAAGAATAATGAGTATAATCATAAGCTCACAATTCAAAATGAGCGCCTTTTTGAAAAGTTGCAAGATACTTGTTTTTCCTCCTATGTTTTAGATTGTCAAATGATAGATTATTTGGAGGATTCTCATGACATGGTGGATCATGAGAAATGTGGAAATTTTATTGTGCTTAATGTGTTTGAAGATGAACTTGAAGAGATCCAAACACTTGATGTGGTGGAAGAGGAACTTGAATTGTCTCTTGATGAAGATTATACAATTTTTAAAGAAGAGCATGATTCCTCTACATTGGAACTAATCTACAACAAAGGTTTCACACTTTTGAAGGAGCTGCATGATACAACCCATATGGATCCTTTCCATGATGAAACTCCTACATTTTTTTATCATTTGGGTGAGTTAGTTCATTCTCCTACATCCTACCATTTGTTAGGAACCCATGTCAACCCTTCTATTTACTTTGTTAGTATATTGTTGTTAGATGCATATGCTTTGTAAGCCGTCCCGTAGTATTTTTTGATCGATAGTTTGTATTATTGTTGTTGGATGCATATGCTTTGTAAGTCGTCCCGTAGTAATTGTTGATCCATATTTTGTATTAGCCCATGGTTTGTATTGACACATGGTATTGACCCATGGTATTGGTGCCTAGAATTAGTATATAAGTTTGTGTTGAGACCAATGAAGGCACCATGAAGTTATTTGTATTGAGCTTGCTCAAAGGAGGTCGCCCCCTCAAAGTGGCCTGTGATCAATATAAAAGTGATTCTGAATTCTGTTTTTTTTTTTTATTTTGTGTGTTTTCATTAATTAATTATTGCAGGTTCATCACATCTGGTATCAAAGCGCTTTCTTGGGCTTGTTGGGTGAAATTTCTGCCAAAATTTTTTATCGTAGCTTCGGATCTGGGAATAATCCCTATCCGCTTAACTGTGGGAAGTACTTGGGAATAAGACCTAAGAATCATTGTGAGGAGTACCACATGAAACCCGAAGTAGCTGTCCCATTGAGAGGACCTGCCAGCAAAAAGGGCAACGATCCCTACCTGATTGACTAGTTCCCACCCGTGAGGTAAACCAAGAGTTGTCATTTGTGGCAAAGTGGTTATCAGTTTTACCTGAGTCGTGGAGTGAGGGGTACTACGCCAATATGCAAGTCGTTAGACAACATTGGTGGTCGAGTGAATCCCCTGAACTGATAGGAAGCCGCACATAGCTGGGGTCCATATCTATTTTCAGCCGAACTGTTTCTGATCACTTCCGCAACATTTCAAATCCATTCCGAGCCGTTTCAGATCAATTCTGATAGTCGTTCCAGCTCCAACCATTTCAGATCTATTCTGAAAGTCGTTTCAGATCCATCCATTTTTTATCCATTCAGCGTCGTTTCAGATCCATTTGTTGCTAATCCCTTCTGCGCCGTTGCAGATCCATAAAAATTTAAAAAAAAAAAAAACTTTTGTTTTAACTCTGTTTCCCTTGAAACTTGCCAGACACCCCTGCAATCCTATTCTTCATATTTCATTCCTATGGACCGTATCCCAAATTCCACTTCCCAAAGTCAGAAATCCCACATTTGTCTATTTTTAGGGTTTGCCATAACTTCTTCAATTTTCACCCAGTCAACTCCAAATTTTGCCACCGTGTTCATTCCCTATTTCTGCTTCTTTGTCCCTCTTTGACAAATTTTCTCATTCTTTCACCCCGTTTCTAAAATCCTCATTTTTTGCTTCCTTGTCCATTAAAAAGTGTCCAAAACCTAGTCAAACCCCTATTACCCATCTGAGTTTTCCTAAACCCAAATTTCCCTTTACTAAATAACCTTTTGTTTGTGTTTTTCTATCTATTCCCCCCCCCCAAAAAAAAAAAAAACTCCTGGCTATGGTTGTCACCCGCGCAGGAGCAAAAAACATGGAGGAAGCACTTGCATCCATCCAAACCAAACTCCAAGATCTGGATGAAAAATTTCTCAGCCTCCATCTTCAACATCCAGCCATGAACAATAACCGACAGCAAGAATCTTTTGCAGCCAATGGGTTCTCTTCTTTCATCAATTTCCGTGGTTCAAAGCTTGAATTTCCTTGCTTCAATGGTATTGATCCGACTGGATGGATCTATTGTGCAGAACAATATTTCATTCTGCATAATACTTTTGATGTCCAAAAAGTTCCACTTGCATCCTTTCATTTGGAACAGGAAGCCCTTCAATGGTACCATTGGTACATTAAGGCTCATGACGAGCCAAAATGGACAGTTTTTTGCCAAATCCTTTTGCAACGATTTGGTCCTAGTGCTTTTGATGACTTCACTAGAGCACTCACTAAACTTCGTCAAATTGGCACCGTGAGAGAGTATCAGACAAAATTTGAGAAACTAGCCAACCACACAGAAGGATTGTCTGATGACTTCTACAAGAGTTGTTTTATCAATGGTCTTAAGGATGAAATCTGCCCAAAGGTCAAAATGTTTTGTCCCAACACAATGATGGAATCCCTCGGGTTGGCTAAGTTGACAGAAGACAAGATTGTTTCCCAACAACGCTCCAAACCCACTTTTGTTCCCTTCCGAAATATGGGTTCTCAACAACCTCCCTTTCCGCCAGCTCCTCTACCAACTCCTATCAAGTATTTGTCTGAAATAGAGATGCAGGCATGTAGAGAAAAAGGGATTTGTTATAATTGTGATGAGAAATTCACTCGGCGACATCGATGTGTTAAAAAAAATCTCTATCTCTTGGATGTGGATTCTCCGCTCGCCTCTAAAGTTGGTGAAGAAGATCTAGATACACCGGATGATCAGGTTAATGTTCAGGAGCTGCCTATTGACTTCCCATCTCAGGAAGACCACCCAGAGATATCTCTCCATGCTTTATCCGGTGTCACCACCCCCCAAACAATGCAGGTCAGGGTTACTTCAAGAAGCTTCCCCTCACAATACTCATAGATTCTGGTAGCACTCATAACTTCATTGACCCTCAGATCACCAAACAAGCTGATTCTTTTGTCCATCCTTGATCCAACTTTGAAGTCATGGTTGCCAATGGGGGCACCTTACCTTGCAAGGGAAAGTGTCACAATGTGCATATCTCTCTGGAAGATTATAACCTGCGCTCTGACATGTTTGCATTGTCTTTAGGTGGATGTGATGTGGTTTTGGGCATTCAATGGTTACACACACTTGGCCCCATCTTATGGGATTTTGCTGAACTTTGGATGCAGTTTTCAGTCAATGGGACACAACACAAATTTATGAGCTTACAACCAGGGTCTCTCCGCATCATCAGTTCACATCGCCTGGAAAAGATCCTTCAGAAGAATTCACATTGTGTCATCGCTCAGCTCCATTCTATTTAGATGCACCCACCAACAATCTACAATACTTCCTTGGATAGATATGCAGGTGTCTTTGTTGCACCAGTGGGCCTGCCTCCTCCAAGAGACCTTTCCGGTAAGCATTTAGTCGCATCTACATCTCAACAAGAAATGATGGCTATTTTGCATGCAGTACAGAAGTGGCAGCCATCCCTATTAGGAAATTATTTCTACTTCAAGACTGATCTCCAGAGTCTGGAACATTTTGTGGAACAGTGGGTCTCCTCACCAACACACCGAAAATGGGTTATCCAATTCATGGGTTATGACTATGCGATCACTTACAATAAGGGTAAGGATACTATGGTGGAAGATGCTCCTTCTTGCCAATTTGATGACCCAGTTTCTCTTACAACTATTTCTCTGCTTGTTCCAAATTGGTTGCAATCTGTTCAACAGGGCTATCTCTTCTATGAACTCCATGCTTCTTCATCGGCAGGGCACTCTGGGTTCCTCAAAACCTATGACCGGGAACAATGTAACTTCTTTTGGTAGGGACAGAAAATTAAAATTCACCAGATGGTGGTTGAGTGTGATACTTTCTAGGTCAACAAGGGTGAAACGACACTCCTTTTGGGACTGTTCAAACCCTTTCCCATCCCTACATAGATGTGGATAGCTATTTCTATGGATTTCTTAGAAGCACTCCAGTGGTACAATACAACATATAAAAGGACACCATATGAAGCATTTTATGGGTAGGCACCGCCAGTTCATCTTCCATACACGCTCAAAAGCTCCCCAGTTCAAGAAATTGACTCGGTTCTTCAAAACTGCGATCAGATTCTTCTCATTCTACAGGACAATCTTCACATGGAAAGAATTCGATTGAAACAACAAGCTGATCAACACTATTTTGAGCGCACTTTTCATGCAGCTGATATGGTCCTTCGTCTACATCCTTCCTAGCAATCCTCCCTGAAACTCAAAAGGCGTCAGTGGGCCGGAATGCAACCCGAGGATGCTACAAGGGAACCACTCCTTTAGATTCTGCATCAATTTCCACATCTAAAGCTTTGAGGACAAAGATTTTTCTAAGGGAGAGGGGATGGTAGGAACCCATGTCAACCCTTCTATTTACTTTTTTAGTATATTGTTGTTGGACGCATATGCTTTGTAAATCGTCCCATAGTATTTGTTGATCCATGATTTGTATTATTGTTGTTGGACGCATATGCTTTGTAAGTCGTCCCGTAGTAATTGTTGATCCATATTTTATATTGGCACATGGTTTGTATCGACACATGGTATTGACTGATGCTATTGGCACCTAAACTTAGTATATAAGTTTGTGTTGAGACCAATGAAGGCACCATGAAGTTATTTGTATTGAGATTTCTCAAAGGAGGTTTCCCCCTCGAAGTGGCCTGCGATTAATATAAAAGTGATTCTGAGTTCTCTTATTTCTGCTATTTCGTGTGTTTTCATTAATTAATAATTGCAGGTTCATCACACAATTCCATATTTTGCAGCATTAGTCTCAATGAAGAATGGATGAAAGGGTTCTTTTTGTTGGTGCCACATGAGGAGTATGGAACTCCTAGATTTTCCTTTTATGATGACATGGTTGGAGCATATTCTTATTCACATTTGCAGCAGCATCATCTGTTACTTTATGATGATGCACATCTACATGGATGCACCTATAATATGCATTTGGGTCACTTGAAGACTCATAATTTTTCTTTCTCAACACTTGGTTCATCTGATGTTGGAGGAACTTCATCCAAAACTTGGGTGAATAGATTTATGAGTAAAGAATATTTTGTTGGTAGCCACATACTTTGTTACATCTTTATGATTCTCACATTCATGGATGTTTGGGTGATACTTCTTTGAGTCCTTTGAAGTCTCCTTTTTTTTTCTGCTCATTATTTGGTTTAGATTTTAGTGGAGATTCTTCATTCACTTCTTATCCTTTTGGAGCAGCATTACAAGACATGGGATCCTCACCTATGTCATTGGAGCAGATTTGATGGGTCACTTGAAGATTGTATGCACTTGAAAAATGGTGGTCTACATGCTTGGAGGTATAAGCACTTTCATGGCTCTTTGATGAAGCATCTCCTTGATGTACATTTTCATTATGTTGTTATGTACTTTGATGATATATATTTTCTACTCATGATGTTTGAAAGATTGCATACAAGAAAATGGGATCCTGGAATCCTCTTATCTGATGGTATGGGTTGGAGAGCACTCTTAATTGTTGGGGTGCAATATAAGCAATGGGACCCTGGGATCATTTTTGTCTCATTGGTTTCAATTTTTTTGGGAAACAAGTAGTATGGGGGATGGATTCCCCACTTAATAAAGTGATTTTAATCAGAGTTGTGCAGCAGCAAGCATGGTGGTTCCTCTCTAAAATATTCATGGAATCTCAAAGACTTAAGGTTGGGAAATTCAATGGCAACTTCGAAGAATTATACAGCAAGCAGGTTCTTCAACACCCATGTTTGAAATTTCTTGAGGATAAGCAATATTGGGAAGGGACGATTTGTCATGTCCCAAATTTTTCATCGGGTCACAATGGCGTAATCCCATTGGCCATATTCATGAGATTTCATCAAATTGATGCTAAAGGTCAAATAATTGCCAGGGAGGAAAATTACTAGTTTCCTAGGTTTGGGATGGAAGCTTTGGGATTTGGAATAAGTGGGATAATAAATGATTTTTGAAATATTAGAATGGAATAAATATTTAATAAAAGAGATAAATAAATATATACAAGTGAAAATCAAAGTGGAATTTAATCATGAAGACACATGGAGGAAGTGGGACCCACATATGGCTAGATTTCCCCACTACACTTGGCATCATTTTCTCACCAATTCGAATTCAAGGTGAATTCTAACATACTTGGGGGAGTTCAAAAGGTATTATTCATGGTATTAATCATCCAAGGTCGAAACATAGAGGAATATTAACTCCCATGGAAGAGGAAGAGGCAATTTGGAGCTAGTGGGACACTTGGGCTAGATTCCCTAGCTCTATGACAACAATGATGAAGATGCTATGACACCTATAACACACATCAGACCTGAAGGCTGACATATGACATATATGACATGTCAGGGTTAAAAATAGCCTCCAAGAGGACGCTCAAGGGAGTTGGGAAAGCTAAGATGCTTCCACATGTGATTTGGTGGAGGTGGGAGACTAGGAATTGTTGTACAAGTGGCATTCTTTGTAATCTATTCCCAACTTGAGTTGGCATGAGTCTCCTGGAAGGAATTCGACCCATGGAGGACATTAGAAGTTTATAAAATTCATGAACAAATAATAATAAAAACTTTTGATCATTTTTAGAATTTGCAATTGCATTTGTGAAGAGGGAGAGCTAGTGGATGACTAGTTTCTTTCCTTAGCCAATTTCGAGGGTGAAAGATTCCCATCCAAGTTGGTAATTGGAAGGGCCATTCAGAAATTTCATTTGGATATTTAATGGAGTCATTTTTTGAAGGTGTAAGCTACAGGGAAGATCATGGTTTCTTCTATTGCATCACTTTCTCTCAACCATCTCTAGTTTTGATGGCATATTCTTACTCCTTGAGGGAAGGCATTTTTGGTGAGCTATTGTACTCTTTGGGGGAGATTATAATGCCCCATTTATTTTATAATATGAATTAAATATGCTATTATTCATCTCCAAACATTTTCAGGATGAAATTCCAAGTAGAAATGTATAAATCTCATTTTTAATGAAAGAACAGTGCCATTTCCCCACTACCTTATTGTGAACCAATGTAATGTTCATGGATTCGAATGGATAGGTAAAATACTGATGGTTAATTGATGAATGGAATTATATTTATGTATTATACAAGTTTCACATTCAGTACTTAATATTTTGAAGTCATTTACTCAGTTTATTTACATTTGGAGAAGATTTGGTGCCATTTCCCCAAGGGTCGAATTAGTGATTTTTGCTGCTTTTTGGGAGAAGGTTAGAACAGAATTAATAACTGATTAATTGTGCACATGAGACCTAAATAATGTCCCTTATACATTCCCTACCTATTTTCCTAATTTCAAGTGGGTTTGGAGGCATTTGGAGAGCCATTTTCAAAACTTACCCTAGGGGGATTTGAAGCTCAAATTGCTAGTTAAATTCCATACTTTGTCCAGAAACTTAAAAAAGTTTTCAGAAGTCTTTTAATGGACATAAATCATCCATGATCATCATAATAAAGAAAAAATATCAGTCATACACCTTCCTTGAAGATTTGAAGGCATTTGGAGCCAATTGGAGACCTAGTAACCAATACTAGTCAAATGGAAATTACTAGTAAAGTTCCCTACTTTTGCCAGAATTGAAAGAGGATTTGCAGAAGTATTTTAAAGGTCCAAAAGCATACTTGAAACATATATTTATGTCTAAAATCATATATATACCTTCTCAAAATATTTGGGATCATTTGGGGCAAATTGGAGACCTAGGCATCAAAACTAGTCAAAGGTCGAATTTGGGGAGAAAGAGAAAAATTGGTCATTTTTATAAAAAAAATTTAAAAAGGGTCATTACAATATCTACATCAACATATCCATGTAGAACAATTTCTGAACCTCCAAAACATAATGCATGAATGGTAGTACCTCTCAAATACCTGAGAATCCATTGCACTACCTTCCAATGTTCTTTACCTAGACTGTTCATATACCTGCTCACAACTCCCACTGCATGTGAAATATTTGGTCTTGTGCACACCATGGAATACATCAAGCTACCAATTGTTGATGAATAGGGAACCCTGGAGATGTAATCTATATCTTCTTGTGTCTTGGGACACATCTCCTTAGGTTGAAATGGTTGGCCAAAGGTGTACTAACTGGTTTTGCATTATGCATTCTAAACCTCTCCAACACCTTTTAAATGTACTCACCCTCAGACAATGTCAATTTGCGATTTTTCCTGTCTCTTATTATTCTCATACCAAGGATTTATTTTCCATCGCCCAAATCCTTCATCGCAAATGAACTAGCTAACTTCATCTTGAGCACATTTATATCATGCATGTTAGACCCTGCAATAAGCATGTCATCCACATACAATAACAAGATAATATTTCTTCCATTATCTATCCTCTTGAAATAAACAAAGTGGTCATAATGACATCTATTATAACTTTGTTCTGTCATAAGCCTATCAAATTTCAAATACCACTTCCTTGGAGTTTGCTTCAATCCATACAAGCTATTCTTCAACCTGCATACTAAATTCTCCTTCCCTTTGACTTCATACCCATGTGGTTGTTGCATATAAATCTCTTCCTCCAAATCTGCATGGAGAAAGGCTATTTTTACATCTAATTGTTCAAGATGCAAATATTCTTGCTATTGTTCTTGATTTTCTACCACCTTTGGAACTTCATTTTCTTTTTTTAATCAAGCACTGTGTACTCTGTGTTTTTCTTTTCCCGTTTCTTTCCCTGCAACTGATCTTTATACATGAAATTTTCATTGAATACCACATTTATACTCCCAATGATTTTCTTACTTTCATAATCCCATAAATGTTAACCAAAATCATCAACCCTGTATCCAATAAAGATACATTTTGTGTATTTAGCCTCAAGCTTTCCTCTATTTTCTTTATCAATATGAACAAATGATTCACAACAAAAAATTCTCAAAAATGAGTAGTTTACCTTTTTTACTTATCCAATCCTCTTTTGGAATCCCACCGTCCAAAGTGCTTGGAGTCCCTTTGTTTATTAAGTAAAAAACAGTATTTGCAGCATCTGCCCAAAACTGTAAGGGAAACCCTACATGCAATCTCATACACCTTGCACACTGCATGAAAGTCCTATTCATCCTTTCTAACACACCATTTTCTTGTGGTGTTCCTAGGAATGTCTTCTCTCTACGGATACCATGGTATGAAAAATAACTATCAAATTCCTTGTTGAGATACTCACCTCCATTATCCGATTTGAAACACTTCAACCTTTTTCCCGTCTCATTCTCAACCAAAGCTTTCCATTTTATTAAAAGTAGAAAAAACAACAAATTTCTATCTAATGCAATAACCCAAGTTTTTCTAGTTGCATCATCAATAAAAGTAACATAATAACGAGAACCACCAAGAGATTGTACTTGAGCCGGTCCCCATACATATGTATGCAAAATATCTAACTTTTCACTCTCCTTCTGTTTCCCAACCCTGATAAATCTAAGTCTCTTTTGTTTTCCATAAAAATAGTTTTCACAGAATTCCAAACTTACCTGCTTCATATCTGGCAATTAATTCCTTGAGTGGAGAATCTGCATCCCCTTCTCACTCATGTGGCCAAGCCTATTATGCCACAATGACGTATCTATTCCTATGGAAGCTAAAGATATAGAACAATCAATATTTAGAGGGCATAAGTACAATGTACCTATATTATCTCATTTTTCTATCACCATAGATCCTTTAGTGATCTTCAACCATGTTTCTCCAAACATAGATAAACAACCACCATATCCCAACTTCCCCGTTGAGATCACATTTATTTTCATAGTAGGAATATGCCTTACATCTTTCAATAGCCATTCAGTTCCATTCTTTAATTTTATCTGTACCTTACCCATTCCAAAAATTTTACATGGCTCATCTATTAGTTTTTCATCATTTAATACAATATAATCTAGGATCTTAACTGAGAGAACAACATGTACAACATATAAAACATAAGAGACAAGAGACACAAAGCATTTCACCGGGGAAAACCAAGAAGGTGAAAAACCCCGCAACTTCCTCAGAGATAGAATGAGCACTAATAAAAAGATCACAAAGATCAAACCCCTAAACAACAGATAGTCTCATAGCAGCTTCTCCTCCTCCACTTGTGTTCACTCCTCCTCTCTCTCACTAATGTGAAGTGAGTGAATGAATAAATAGAGAGGTTCTCCTCTCTATTTATACTTTACCTTTACTTTCCTTTTACTCTAACTGGGCCGACCTCCCTTAGGAGAGTATAATAACCCATTACCACTTGTCACTGGGCCGACCCCACTAGGGTGGTCTAATAACCCTTTAACCCATATTGCTTCGACCCCTCTAAGGAGGTCTAATAACCCATCAAATATAATTTATGACACTCACAATATAACTTGCGAAACTTGCAAGTACAAATGAAGACACTTCCAATCGCAGGAATAATACATATACGTTTGGGATACACTAAAGTACAAATGTAATGCATACAATATACAAGTGAATATCTTCCAAAGATACAAATACATCAACACTCTCTCTTAACTAGGAAGGTATTCTCTTGACACAAGTCATTAATACATATAGGAAAAAGTCTTCAATACTAGAGTTGGATCATTGTCACTAGATCACTGGAGCATCATCGTCACTACTGTTGTACTCGTCATCTCGATCACTGGTGCTATCTCTCATTTCTTCTCGTCATAGGAAGTTCTATAGAGCCAACCCTTTTTCATGCTAGATGTAGGCCTAGCCTCATGTAGGTCTTCATCATCTCTACGAGTGGGCCATCCTGTGGAATTCTCAGCGCTAATTATGTGCTTCAACAAAACCTCGAAAGAGCATCCCAGGACTGATTACAAGATTACTGCTCAACCTATAGGATCTCCCAGGGAGCTATTACATGTGACCTCCAAAAAACCTTAAAAGAGCATCTTGTGACCTGTAAGATCTCTAAAGAGCATCCCAAGACTTTTACGTGAATAGAACAACCTGTCCGGATCTCCAGGACTGATTACATGTGATCTCCACAAAACCTTAAAAGAGCATCTTGCGACCTGCAAGATCTCTAAAGAGCATCCCAGGACTTTTATGTGACTAGCACAACCTGTCCGGATCTCCAAGGCTGATTACATGTGATCTTGCAAAACATTAAAAGAGCATCTTTTGACCCGCAAGATCTCTAGAGATCATCCCAGGACTTTTACGTGCATAGCACAACCTGTCCAGTTCTCCAGGGCTGATTACATGCTATTGCATAACCTGTCCACGGCCATGGAGTATCATCTTGATACTCATGATCACACTGATCATCTTCGCATGGAGCATCATCCTGATGCTCATGATCATACTGATCATCATCATACAATGCATCATCCTAATGCACATCATCATCATAGCATCATCCTTATGCATATCATCATCACATGATCATCCTTATCATCATCATAGAATCATCCTGATGCATATCATCACACATGATCATCTTGATCATCATCATAAAGAACATCATCTAGAGCATCGTCTTGATGCTCATCACACAACACTTACATCCATAGCCATGGGAAGGATCCTCCTACCACCATGATTGGAATGGCTCCTGCAAATGTGTCCCACCACTTCCTCCTCGAAGTATCTTCTATCTGAAGAACACCAATCCTCTCTTCGAAGTACTCGAACTTCACTCTGTCTAGTGGTTTGGTTAACACATCTATAATCTTCCCATCCATCACAACATACTGGAGCTTCAATGCTCCTCTCTACACCATATCCCTGATATAGTGATACTTGATCTCGATGTGCTTCGACTTGTCATGGAACACCGGGTTCTATGACAACTTCACACAACTCTGATGTCACAATAGATACAAGTAGCATACAACTGGAGATCAAATAAATTAGATAGTAGCTTCCTTATCCATACTGCCTCGCAACTAGCTAAACAAGTTGCAACATACTCTGCTGCTTCAGCTATACTCAGTGCTACGCAGGATTGCTTCCTGCTAAACCAAGAGATCACACTTGATCCCATATTGAAGCAACACCCCGAAGTGCTCTTCCTATTAGCTGCACTTCCTGCCCAATCTATATCAACATAACCCTCTAGGTTAAACTTCTGATTCGCATCATACTTGAGCCCATAATCAACCATGCCCTTCAGGTACCTCAGAATATGCTTTACAGCAATCAAGTGAACATGTCTAGGATCCGTCAGGAACTGGCTCAACGTGTTCATAGCAAAGAAAATATATGGTCTCGTGTTCGTTAGGTACATCAAGGATGCAATCATCTGATGATACATCGTGGCATCAACCGACTCTGATGAAGCATCACTCAATAGCTTTAGGTTCAATGCCATAGGTGTGGCCATGGCCTTGCAGTCCATCATCTTGAACCACTTCAGGATCTCTAATGCATACTTCCCTTGTCCAAGGAAGATTCCATTTGCACTCTACCACACCTCCATACCTAGAAAGTAATGCATCATACCCAAGTCCTTCATCTCGAACTTGACAGCAAACTTCCTCTTCGTGTCGGCAATCAACCTATCTTCACCTGTCACAAACAGGTCATCCACATGTAGTAGGAGTATCACTAGATTTCCTTCCTCAACCTTGTAGTAAAGGTTGGAATCTGCTTTACTCTTGGTAAAGCCCAAAATGGATAGGAAGCTGTCTATCCTTCTGTACCATGTCCTAGGTGCTTGTTTCAAACTGCACAAGGATTTCTGTAATTTGCACACATGTGACTCCCTGTCATGTGTCTCAAATCCGAGTGGCTGCTCCACATACACTTCCTCTTCAACTACACCATTCAAGAAATATTTCTTGACATCCATCTGGTGTATCTTCCACTCCATCACTGCAGCCAGAGCAAGTACTATTCTGATGGAAGTGTATTTGGCTACAGGTGCAAAGGTCTCTTCATGATTTATCCCTTCTTTCTAGGAGAAGCCACGAGCCACAAACCTTGCCTTGTATTTCTCTATGCTACCATTTGCAACATGCTTGATCTTGTATATCCATTTGGAAGTCACAACATACTTCCCTTCTAGTCTTGGGACCACATCCCAAACATCATTCTTCATGATCGACTGGTACTCCTCAATCATGGTATCCTTCCATTACTACATCCTTGATCCTGGGAAGTTCAGATTCTTCAATATCTTTAATAGGTAGTTTTCTTGAACTTCGTCACTGGAACAAATTTTGGTGTCCTTCTTTTGTAGGTGATTATACACAATCTTTCCTACAAGTCAAATTCAACTGCATGATTAGAAATATCTCATAGTTTTCAGAACAAATTTTTACACATAAAGACATATGTCATACAGTCATGCAATTATCTTAGCCAATTCTTCAATACAACATTTATCCATATCCCATAACTTTCTAGATGCCTTCCATCTCTACCAGAACATTGTTAAGAGTGTGCACTACTCCAACATGTCAGCAAAGATGTTTCATTCTAGATAAGTAGCAATGGAGTGTTGTACAGTACCATAGGCAACTTACCCATTACTATATTAGTAGTATCTTGTTCATTAATGCAAATTTTCTAAAATGCATAATGTACATCCTAAATTTAGGAACATAAGTATGTACATGAATGAACAACATTATTTCAGTAATCATATATACAAGAAATGACAATTCAAATACTTATCTTTGTTTGGTTGTTGGGTGGACTCCCTCTCAATCTTTGCTTCCTTATAGGAATTACTGGAGTGTGCTCCCTTTTGATATTTGCTTACTTGCAGGAACTACTGGAGTGTGCTCCCTCTTGATCTTTGCTTCCTGGATTATCTGTCTTTGAGCTTATATCCATCCTAGACCACTATGCATGCTTAAGTGTGCACTAGTGTCCTCATTGTGTCATCCTCAAGATCTCATAATCATACATGCATTAGTATAATTTCAATACTACCAAAATATTATGATTCTAAATCATCTTAAACATGTATGGTAATGGTCATTTCATACACAAGTAATTTATCACGATCCTTAGTATTCAAGGTTTGAGGGAGGACTTCTTTTACTCGTGCATATTTTACCATATGACTCTTCTAGTTTGGTATATCATTAATCAAGGTAAGAAGCATAATATGCATAAACCCATGATTACTCAAACCTATAACTTCATCAATAATCATTATCAATCATACAAAAGTATACTTATATGAGACCCTAACACAAGATAGGATGCTAACTTGATATATGAAAAACATACCTGGATTATCATGTTTGCGAGTTATGTCTAACATACCCAAACAATGTCTTCTTTGTTCTCTTCAATGATTTAGAGACCTTGTGCTAGTAACCTACATATCTCATAATTTAAGCATTGTAGAACCAAATTATACATACGTCGTAAGTAGAGCTTCTATGTGATCAATGGCTATGGATGAGTTTTTGTCTTCATTTCACCATGGTCATATGTTCTTGATCTAGAACTTGATTTGTCTTTCTTGATGTACCTTTCATGTTAGCGGACAACATCATCCTCATATAACACCACAGTGCATTAGTACAATCATACGTATCATAAACCTAATCAATGAATGTCTTCTATCATTCACATGCATTCATACATTTACTAAGGTGATAATACAAGTCTAAAGTTAATCAAGATTGTACTAACCTCAATAATATGAAGACAAACTTAATCATGAACAGATTTCAAAACATACATGTATCTCCTCAAGTCATACCTGTCAGGATTGCTTGTATTCTCCTTATGTAAGGCCTTAGCCTCATCTCCCTCTAGAACTGGAACTTCTTCAGTTATGTAGGTGTCCAATTCAATCTCTTCTAGGATTAACCCAATCCACTTTGATTTGCTGAAACTGGATCTGAAGCTGGCTAGGGTTTGGCAGAGAAACTTTAAAAATACAAATTTGGAATTTCAAACTTCTGTCTAGACAGGGAGATGCATTTGACTGAGGCGAGCAAGATAGTTTGCTTATATTTTGAAAACTCTAAAAATTGACCCCTCAAAATTGACCTACAAATTTTGGATCTGCAACTTTTGTCAAAATCTGGTTTACTGGTTTTCTGGTCCAAAACTCGAACTAGGGTTTGATAGATCCCTGGGTTCTACCCAACCAAAAAATTTGATCTTGGTCTCTAAATTTAAATTTTGCTGAGGAGATCAATCCTATGGTGAGAGAATTCCAAAATTCCACTTCTTTCAAAAGCCCTAATTTCTCGCAGCAGTGACAAGCCAAAAATGGAAATGCTCAGAATTCGATTCTGTTTTGATAGAAATATATGCCATATTGTTTCTAGTGCAACTCTGAAATTGTGGATCCTCAGGGTCTGAAACTTAGTCCTATGGTAGAATGACTTGTCATATTTCCAACCCCACAGATCTGACCTCAAATGGATTCTCTATGAGAGATATATGCTAAGCGTCGCAACATGACCTGTTTATGGGATGAAACAGCATAGCGAACTTGTACAGAGTGCCATGTGTCATTGTTTCAACTTAGGCCTCTAAAACTCGGACCTGTGAAACTACGGTCCATTCCCTAACTGAAACTTTTTATGGAATTCCATTTGGATCTTCCTAGCCCGATATATGACCTTTGTTCCTAGGTCACCTGTTTAGGTCTGCATTCTGGAGAGGCATAAACCCTAACTTGTACGGATCATATCTCACAAAGTAAAATGAATCTATGGCTGAGATTTGGAAACAAGGCACATGAACATTTCATCTTCGGCCTGTAAAATTTTCAGATCTTGAACCTTCTCCAAAACGGATTTATAGCTAAAGTTCTACGATAACTAGTTTTTACTATATCAAGCCCTAGCTTCCACTTTGTCGCAAGTGCAACAAGTGTCGTAAATGCCATACAATGCCTTCGTTCAGGCTAGCTCTGATACCATGTTAGTTTTTCATCATTTAATTCAATATGATCTAAGATATTAACTGATAGAACAACATGTACATCATATCAAACATAAGAGACAAGAGACACAAAGCATTTCACCGGGGAAAACCAAGAAGGTGAAAAACCCCGCAACTTCCTGAGAGATAGAATGAGAACCAATAAAAAGATCACAAAGATCAAACCCCAAAACAAGATATAGTATCCTAGCAGCTTATCCTCCTCCACTTGTGTGCACTCCTCCTCTCTCTCACTAATGCGAAGTGAGTGAGTGAGTGAATGAATAAATAGAGAGGTTCTCCTCTCTATTTATACTTTACCTTTACTTGTGTTTTACTCTACCTGGGCCGACCTGCCTTAGGAGAGTCTAATAACCCATTACCACTTGTCACTGGGCCAACCCCACTAGGGATGTCTAATAAACCTTTAACCCATACTGGGCTGACTCCTCTAAGTTGGTCTAATAACCTATCAAATATAAGTTATGACACTTACAATATAATTTGCGACACTTGCAAGTACAAATGACGACACTTCCAATCGGAGGAATAATACATCTCCGTTGTGGATACAATAAAGTAAAAATGTAATGCATACAATATACAAGTGAATACCTTCCGAAGTTACAAATACATCAACATCATCATCACCCAATAAAACATGTCCAAAATCGGTTGGAACATAATCCTGAAATTTTTTCCTATGGGGTGTAGCATGACATGAAGCCCCTGAATCTACTACCCAGTAATCACTAGTATTATATAATGCAAGAATCAAGGCATGCTTTAACACATCCCCTTCTACATTTTATTCCTAAGTAGTCTCCTACTCTCCATATTCTTTCTTCTTTAGAGATTTGCAGTCCTTCTTCCGATGTCTTGTCTTTCCACAGTTTCAACACTCTATCTTTCCCAGTTTGGACTTGGATATACCTTTCCTAGACTTGATGCAATTACCTAGGCCCTTTACTCTCTCCCTTTGTATTCCCCTACTCTCCATGGTCAATGCATTACCTGATGTCTCACTTGTGCTTTTCCTTCGCATTTCCTCACTAAGAATAACACCAGCAACATCATCAAATTTCACTTTTACATCCAGAGACAGAGTTACTTACATCCATGACCAAGTCGTTCCAGCTTTATGGAAATGAACAGAAGATTAGAAGAGCCCTAACATCATCATCAAAGTTCACTTTTACATAACTTAGCTGATTTGTAATCGTATTAAATTCAATTAAATGATCATAAATAGATCCACCTTCTCATATCTTCGTATTAAATAAACACTTCATTAGAAATACCTTGTTGGAGGCTGAGGATTTTTCATACAGCTTACCCAATGCGCTCATTAGACCCTCCGCTTTATTTTCTTTTGAAATATTGAAAGCCACCGACAAATCCAGGCACAGTCGTATTGTTCCCAGTGCCTTTCTGTCAAGAACCTCCCATTCTTCGCCCTTCATAGTTTCCGGCTTTTTTTATTTTCCTCCCAATGGTAGGAATAGAACCTTCTGATACACATAGTCCTCCATTTGCATCTTCCATAACTTGTAGTTTTGGCCGTTAAATCTCTCGACCTTAAAATTTCCTTCTTCCTCCATTTCTCCCACTCAAACCAAGAACCCTTCTTTCCTACGAGTTTATATTCCAAATAGACCTTTAGCTCTGATAGTAATTGTTATAAAAACAAGATTGCAGAGAACTAATAATAAACAATATTCAAATATAAATCACACAAACACAATACACGAGAGACACCAATATAACGTGGTTCACCCAATTTGGGCTACGTCCACAGATAAATTGGCAACCCTTCTATTATTATACCATCCAACAAATGAAGGGATACAACCTGCAGCACATCTGCTGCAACTTCCTCTTTAATATCTCTCAGTATCTCTTACACAATCAAAGATATATTTACAATGTTACAATACATTACACAGTCATATTACAATATCTTCCTTTTAAAGGGAAATAAAATGGGAAAATACTACGAGCTACCCAATACCATGAGCCCATAAACTATTGGGAAACAAAACAACCCATAAAATTTATTTCGAGGGTGCTTACATTGAACCCCCACACCCCCCCACATGTATGAGTGTAAAATCCACCATCATATCATATAAAACTGGGGTACAAACATGGCTGAAACAACAACATATCTGAATTAAGAAGATCATGCTCCACAACCAATAGGTCCCCCTTCGAATCTTCTCTCACATTCCTTCCTTGGCATGGTTTAGATCTTTGATCCACATCTCCCTTACTTAGATCCATCATATTCTCTAAGTGGTTGGCTTCTCAAATCCTATAAGAAGAGGGCCATCCATTGTTGATGTATATGTAACTTCGGAATGTATTTCACATATATGTATATTGTATTCCTATAGAGATGGTATTATTCCTCTATAAGGAAGTGTCGTCATTTATATTGTAAGTGTCGTAACTTATACTTGAGGGGTTATTAGACCACCTTGTTTGGGGTCGGCCCTGTATAAGTCATGTGGGTCAAAGGGTTATTAGACCACCCTATTGGGGGTCGGCCATGTGGGTCAAAGGGTTATTAGACCACCCTATTGGGGGTCGGCCCACTCAGCATTATGTTATGTGGTTAAGTTCGAGCCGACATGAGTTAGGTAAAAAGGCAAGTCAAAGTCAAGTATAAATAGAGTGCGGGAGGCACTCTATTTACTCACTCACTTCTCACACATGCTCTCAAGGAGGAGAGGCGCACTTATGGAGGAGGAGGATTGCTGCTAGGTTATGGCTATCTCTATTGGTTGGTTGTATCATTGCTCTATCTATCTCTGAGGAAGTTATTGGGGTTTTTCACCTTTATGGTTTTCCCCAAGTAAATCTTTGTGTCTCTTGTGTGCTTGCATTATTGTCTCCATGATTGATATGCTGTAGATATGCTGTACATGTTGTTCTCTCAGTTAAGATCCTAGATCATATTGAAGTAAATTCTGAAAATTTAACATGGTATCAGAGCTAGCCTGAAAGAAGGCATGATATGGCATGTATGACACTTGTTGCATTTACGATGCTAGGGCTTGATATAGTAAAAACCAGTCGTCGTAGCACTTTCGCTATAAATCCGTTTTGGCGAAGGTTTCGGATCTGAAATTGTTACAGGTCGAAGCTAAAATCTCCAGGTACCTTGTGTCCAAAGGAAAACCTCTAATTCGTTGTACTTTGTGATTTATGATCTGTACAATATAGGGTTTCTGCCTCTTCCAGATCTGAGTCAAAATCAGGTGACCTTGGAAAAAAGGTCATAACTTGGGCTAGGAAGCTCCAAATGAAATTTCGTGAAAAGTGATAGGTAGTAAACAGGCCGAGCTATCTCAGAAAACTTTTTCAGAGGCCGAAGGTCAAACAGTGACACGTGGCACGCCGTACAAGTTCGCTCTCCTGTATTATCCCATAAACAGGTCATGTTGCGACACTTGGCATATCTCTCTCTCAGAGAATCCAATTGAGGTCAGACCTGTCAGGATGGAAAGATAACAGGCCGAGCTATCTCAGAAAACTTTTTTAGAGGCCGAAGGTCAAACAGTGACACGTGGTATGCCGTACAAGTTCGCTCTCCTGTATTTTCCCAAAAAAGGTCACGTTGCGACATTTGGCATAACTCTCTCTCAGAACATCCAATTGAGGTCAGACCTGTGAGGATGGAAAGCTAACAGGTTAGGCTATCTCAGAAAACTTTTTCAGACCCTGTGGATCAAAAATTTCGGAGTTACACTAGAAACAATCAGGTACATATTTCTGTCAAAACGGAATTATTTTTTTGGTACCTTCATTCATGGCTTCCGGAATTTAGGGCTTTGAAGAAAGTTGGAATTTTTGTAATCGGAGACCACGGCTGGATGCTACTCATCAAAATAGAAATTTAGAGACCAATATCAGAATTTTTGGCTGGGTAGAAGGCCGGGCTTGATTAGACCCTAGTTCGGGACTTTGATCAGAAAAGTGGAAAATTAGGGCTTCTATAAAAATGGGAATTTTTGAAATCTGTGACCACGGCTGGAAGCTCCTCGGAAAAAGAGAAGCTTAGAGCTTTGGATCAAACATTTTGATTGGGCAGAAGAGTGGGATTCATCAAACCCCAGTTTAGGGTCACGTCCAGTGAATCCAAAAGTTTCAAAGGAAAAATTGAGGAGTGAAACTTTGCAGTTTTCAAATCCTGAATATACCAGTTTGATCAGTTCATCAAGGCGCATATTCCTATCCTATCGGAAGGTTGAAATTCAAAGTTTGAATTTTTGGAGTGTTTCTGACAAAACCATATCCAGCTCTAGGTCCAGTTCTTGCAAATCAAGTGGATTGGGTTAATCCTAGAAGAAGATGGATTGGTCACCTGCATAAGTGAAGAAGTTCGTGTTTCAGAGGGAGATGAGGCTAAGGCCTTACATAAGAAGTTTTCAAGCGATCTCGACAGTTATGACTCATCGAGGTATGTTTCGATATTTGTCCATGATTAAGTTTATGGTATCTTTGTCTTCATGTTATTACGGTTAGTACAATTTTGATTTTATATTTGTCGTTTCACCTTAACAAAATTATGAATGCATGATAGAAGATATTCATTGGTTAGGGTGTTGACACTTATGATTGTACTAATGCATTATGGTGTTGTATGAGGTTTATGTTGTCTACTAACATGAAAGGTACACCAAGAAAGACAAAGCATGTTCCAGTTCAAGAACATATGATCATGATGACATGAGGATAAAGACTCATCCATTGTCATGGATCTCATAGAAGATCCATTTACGAGGTATGTATAACTTGGTTTTATAATGGCTAACCTATGAGATATACAGGTTACTAGCACAAGTCATTGAAGAACAACAAGAAGACATCATGTGAGTATAAATAGCTAGCATGCTAATCCAGGTATGTTTTTCCTATATCAAGATAGAATCCTACCTTGTGTTAGGATCTTATACTGTTGTGTTGTTTGATAATGATTATTCATGAAGTCATAGGTTTGAATAAGTCATGGCTGTATGCGTATTATATTTCTTACCATAATTGATGATATGACTAACCAGAAGAATCATGAAAGTATAGGTTTGAATAATCACAGGTTTTATGCACATTATATCTCTTATCTTAATTGATGATTCAACTAACGTGAAGAGTCATAGGTTTGAGTAATTATAGGTTTAGACATGTTATGCTTCTTATGATTTGACTAACCATAAGATTCCTACATAAACCTTGAATGCTAATGCTTATTATTTCTGTTTGAAATGATCATGACTATACATGCTTGAGATTATTGTGTTTTAATAGTATACTAATGAATGTATGATTTTATATGAGATCACAAGGATAACACAATCATGATGCATAGGGACCAAGGATGAATGTAAGTTCAAGGACAGGTAATCCAGGAAGCAAAGATCAAGAGGGAGCACACTCCAGTTGTTCCTGCAAAGAAAGCAAAGGAGCACACTTCAGTAGCTTCTGCAAGGATGCAGATATTTAGAGGGAGTTGAACATCTTCCTACATTCCACAATAGAAAGGTGTAGAAGAAGCTACTTCAGATTATGACTCTAGTATCTCCCGCAAAGAAGCAAAGACTCAGAGGGAGTCCACCCAATGAACAAACAAAGATAAGTATTTTAATTATCATTTCTTACATATGTGTTTGTTTAAATAAAATTGTTCAAATGATGTATATGCTCATGTTCCTAGACTTAGGATATGTATTATGCATATTAGAATAGTTGCATTGATGAACAGTATACTACTAATATACATGGGTAAGTGGCCTATGGCACTGTACAACATTCCATTGCTACTTATCTAGAATGAAACCTCTTTGCTGACATGTTGGGAGTTGTGCACACCCTTAACAATGTTCTGGTAGAGATTGGAAGGCATCTAGAAAGCTACGGAATATGGATAAATGTTGTATTGAAGCATTGGCTAAGATAATTGCATGACTGTATGACATATTTTGTTATGTGTAAGAATTTGTTCTGAAAATTATGAGATGTTTCTAATCATGCAATTTAACCTGTTTTGTAGGAAAGACCGTATATCTTCACCTACAAAAGAAGAACTACAACATTTGTTCAACAACAAAATTATCTATTGAAGATATTGAAGTTCCCAGGATCTGGGATGAAGAAATGGAATGCCATGATCCATAGATCATGAAGAACGATATTTGGGATGTAGTCCCAAGACCTGAAGGGAAGTTTGTTATGACTTCCATATGGATCTATCAGATCAAGCATGTTGCAGATGACAGCATTGAGAAATATAAAAGTGATACTACTTTTGTATGTAGATAACTTGTTTGTTACAGGTGAAGATAGATTGATTGCCGACATGCAGCGAAAGCTTACTACCGAGTTCGAGATGAAGAACTTGGGAATGATGCACTATTTGTTTTTGGCATGGAGGTGTGGCAGAGTGATGGAATCTTCCTTGGACAAGGGAAGTATGCAGTAGAGATCCTGAAGAGGTTCGGGATGATGGACTGCAAGGCTATGGCCACACCTATGACATCGAATATGAAGCTTCTATGTGATGCTTCATCTGAGCTGGTTGATGTCTCTACGTATCGTCAGATGATTGGGTCCTTGATGTACTTGACGAACACGAGACCAGACATTTGCTTTGCTGTGAACACATTGAGCCAGTTCCTGACGGATCCGAGGGGTGTTCACCTGGTTACTGTAAAGCATGTTCTGAGGTACCTGAAGGGTACAGTGGTTTTTGGGCTCAGGTATGAGGCGAATCAAAAGTTTAACCTGCAGGGTTATGTTGATTCAGATTGGGCTGGCAGTGCTGCAGATAGGAAGAGCACATCTGGGTGTTGCTTCAGTATGGGATCAGGTGTGATCTCTTGGTTTAGCAGGAAGCAGTCCTGCGTAGCACTAAGTACAGCTGAGGCAGAGTATGTTGCAGCCTATTCAGCTAGTTGTGAGGCAGTATGGCTACGGAAGCTACTGTCTGAGTTATTTGATCTCCCGTTGGAGGCTACTGGTATCTTCTGTGATAACCAGAGTTGTGTGAAGCTGTCCGAGAACCCAGTGTTTCATGACAGGTCGAAACACATAGAGATCAAATATCACTATATCAGGGATATGGTGCAGAGAGGAGCTGTGAAGCTCCTGTATGTTGCAATGGACGAGCAGATTGCAGATGTGCTGACGAAGCCACTAGCCAGGGTGAAGTTCGAGTACTTCAGAGAGAGGCTTGGTGTTATTCAGATCGAGGACACTTCGAGGAAGAAGTGACGGACACATTTGCTGAAGCCATTCCAAGCATGTTGGAAGGAGGATCCTTCACATGGCTGTGGATGTAAGCGCTGGATGATGAGCATCAGGATGATGTTCTAGTTTCTGCTTGATATGATCAGTTGGATCATTTTATGTATGTTGGATGCTGGATATGATCAGTTGGATCATTTTATGTATGTATGTACGCATCATGTTGGATGCAGGATATGATCAGTTGAATCATTTTATGTATGTATGTACGCATCATGTTGGATGCAGGATATGATCAGTTGAATCATTTTATGTATGTATGAACGCATCATGTTGGATGCTGGATATGATCAGTTGGATCATGTGTATGTATTGTTTATGCATCATGTTGGATGCTTGGACCATGTATCTGTATATGTATCAGGTGGATACATTGTATGATCAGGTGGATCATGTATGGTGATATGTACCATGTATCTGTATATGTATCAGGTGGATACATTGTATGATCAGGTGGATCATGTATGGTGATATGTATCATGTATTTGTATATGTATCAGGTGGATACATTGTATGATCAGGTGGATCATGTATGGTGATATGTATCATGTATTTGTATTTGTATTTGTATCAGGTGGATACATTGATGATCAGGAGGATCATGTATGATGATATGTATCAGGTAGATACTTGGTATGCATCAGGTAGATGCATTGATGATCAGGAGGATCATGTATGATGATATGTATCATATATTTGTATTAGGTGGATACATTGATGATCAGGAGGATCATGTATGATACTTGGTATGCATCAAGTAGATGCATTGATGATCAGGAGGATCATGTATGATGATATGTATCATATATTTGTATCAGGTGGATACATTGATGATCAGGAGGATCATGTATGATACTTGGTATGCATCAGGAAGATGCATTGATGATCAGGTAGATCATGCAGCAGGATGTTGCAGTGATGATCAGGATGATCATAGATGACGAGCTTCAGGATGTTGCTCCAGACGACATGCAGCAGGATGTTGCATTGATGATCAGGACGATCATGGATGACGAGCTTCAGGATGTTGCTCCAGATGAATTGCAGCAGGATGTTGCATTGATGATCAGGATGATCATGGATGACGAGCTTCAGGATGTTGCTCCAGATGACTTGCAGCAGGACGTTGCAGTGATTATGATCAGGACGATCATAAGTACATCAGGATGATGTATGGTGAGTATCAGGTCGATACTCTGTGGCCGTGGATCAGGTTGTGCAGATGAGCATGTCTGGGAGATCCTATAGGTCGGAGTTGTGTACCCGTAACAGCCTGGGATGCTCTTTCGAGACATTGCTATGGGAGGACATGTAATTTGTGCCCTGGGAGATTTCAGGTCGGAGTTGTGTACCCGTAACATCCTGAGATGCTCTTGCGAGGTTTTGTCCTATGGCATGTAATTTGGGCCCTGGGAAATTTCAGGTCGGAGTTGTGTACCCGTAACATCCTGAGATGCTCTTGCGAGGTTTTACCATGACCACATGTAATTTGTGACCTAGGAGATCTCAGGTCGGAGTTGTGTACCCGTAACATCCTGAGATGCTCTTGCTAGGTTTTGTGGTGGACCACATGTAATTTGTGCCCTGGGAGATCTTAGGTCGGAGTTGTGTACCCGTAACATCCTAAGATGCTCTTTCGAGGTTTTGTGGTGGGGTCACATGTAATAGCGCCCTGGGAGATCCTCCAGGTTGGAGTTGTGTACCCGTAATATCCTGGGATGCTCTTTCGAGGTTTTGTGACGCACGTAATAAGTCCTGAGGATTCCACAGTATGGCCAGTGATGACGAAGACCTGCAGGTGGTGGGCCTACATCCAGTATGAAAAAGGACTGGCTCTGTAGAACTTCCTATGACGAGTAGATTCAGAGATTGATTGAGATAGCAGCAGCAGTGACGATGATGATGACTCGATGACGATTATCCAGTGACGATGATCCAGAGAAGATGACTTGTGCTAGAAGAACTATGCTGAGAAATACCTTCCTAGTTAAGAGGGAGTGTTGATGTATATGTAACATCGGAATGTATTTCACATATATGTATATTGTATTCCTATAGAGATGGTATTATTCCTCTATAAGGAAGTGTCGTCATTTATATTGTAAGTGTCGTAACTTATACTTGAGGGGTTATTAGACCACCTTGTTTGGGGTCGGCCCTGTATAAGTCATGTGGGTCAAAGGGTTATTAGACCACCCTATTGGGGGTCGGCCATGTGGGTCAAAGGGTTATTAGACCACCCTATTGGGGGTCGGCCCACTCAGCATTATGTTATGTGGTTAAGTTCGAGCCGACATGAGTTAGGTAAAAAGGCAAGTCAAAGTCAAGTATAAATAGAGTGCGGGAGGCACTCTATTTACTCACTCACTTCTCACACATGCTCTCAAGGAGGAGAGGCGCACTTATGGAGGAGGAGGATTGCTGCTAGGTTATGGCTATCTCTATTGGTTGGTTGTATCATTGCTCTATCTATCTCTGAGGAAGTTATTGGGGTTTTTCACCTTTATGGTTTTCCCCAAGTAAATCTTTGTGTCTCTTGTGTGCTTGCATTATTGTCTCCATGATTGATATGCTGTAGATATGCTGTACATGTTGTTCTCTCAGTTAAGATCCTAGATCATATTGAAGTAAATTCTGAAAATTTAACATCCATGAGCTTGGGGGGAGTTCTTGAAAGCACCAAACCTATGATCCTATGGTTGGAGAACACTCAGAAGGAGGCCAGTATGATCCCATAATTCTTACAAGGGTGATGAAGGAGATCTTGGAGGATGATCATGCTGCAACAAAGTCAAGTATAATCCATTTTGATGTACATGTCTTCATTGATTTATAATCAATGATAACTTGGCCTATTCTCCTATATTATGTCTCTTGTTATTTGATATGTGATATGTTGTAGATTATATCTAGCTTAATACATCTACTTTCTTGGAGTTTTTGGTTATTTCTCTTGTTTCACAGGTTCAAGCCTTGGAGATCAAGCTTGGCGCTGGAGCTAGGACAACCTATAGGTTAGAGGTAAGACCTATCTCTTTCCCTTTCCTTCCATGTTAAAAGTTCTTGTAATTTCTTTATCTAGGAGAGTAGATCACCATTTGTTTTGTTTATGTCTTAGATTAAGTATCTCGGGGATTAATTATGTCCATCAAAGAGTTTAACTATCTGTAGGACAAATTATCTAGTACGTAGGGGATGCTAGATTACATTCATTCACTTGAATACATCTGGGATTTCTTCGGCATGCACTGGATAGTAGAGGTAAGGAAGGTGGAAAAGATGTGTGAATCCCATCAATGGTATATCGTAGCATTGCATTGAATTGAGAATCAATATTAGGAGTGCATTGGACATGTGTGTCGTCTATATGTTGAACATGTGATTGTTCAAATTTAGCTTGCACATCATGATTATCTTGTCCAATATCCTAAGGTGAATACCCAACATCTAGAAAATTTTGAATACCATCTTCATCAATTGGATCATTACTTTTTGATGGAATATTAGATGGAATATGAATGAAATCCATTGGATTTGAGGGTATGTGTAACATCCTATTCCACCCAATACAACCATCGAGAGGGGACATTACCTGATTTTGGGCTCTAA
The DNA here is from genome assembly GCA_027924585.1 of Larix kaempferi. Lineage (NCBI taxonomy): Eukaryota > Viridiplantae > Streptophyta > Pinopsida > Pinales > Pinaceae > Larix > Larix kaempferi. The sequence goes on along the minus strand of BSBM01000963.1, from coordinate 6,872,768 downwards.
TATTTCGCCCCAAATCCATAATATGAATTTCAACATATACAATGTGTGCAGAAACGTAAATAAACATACACATCAAAATTAAAATCTATCCACACACATTTAGCATGCAAATATAAGCATAAGCATTACAAGCATCAAATAAAAACATTTCAGATTCAAATGCATGAGAATACTTATCTTTATCCAATGCAGATCCAAGTAAATGGATGTGTAAAAGTGATTTTACACCCAACCATAGGAACTCTATCCAACATATACTCTTTTTGTTGAGAGGCCACCCCCAAGTTGGGCTATGAGGCCAACAGGAAGAAGGAAACACCTACAGGTTTCTCACTTTCATACCACAACCCATTTTTCTCTCTCTATGCTTAACCAAATTCTCATACAAATATCTATAGGGGTCTCACTCAACACTGACAACCTTGGCTTCCACAATACCTACCCCACACAAAACCCTTCTTGGCTCAGGCATCCCCTTCGCCGATCCACGATTTCGTTGGACGATCCATCTTTCCTAGTGCTTCCAGTCTATGCATAGAAGAAGTCCAATATGATATGTGTTGCTATAGAACCACCTATAGCCTCAATTCGTGTCTTCTTAAGCACCTATGAGCAGAAAAATTCGACAGGTAAGGGTTCCTACTCTCTGCTCACCTAAAACCATCAATTTTCACTTCCAAATATGGAGCATGGTCTCCAAATTCGAATTTCGTGGGTTAGGAACAGTCTGGTAAGTTAATGGACAACAATGGAGATCTCTTCCTAGTGTAGATCTGCATGAAAGAATGAGAGAATGGGGGTTGACTCCAAGGGATATGTGAAAATGGTGAAAAGACAATTGACATAGCTTCTGACAGTAGAAGAAAGGACTCTTGGTAGCTGTAGGATGAATTTTGTCATGACAGAACTGTCACAAGAGTGCATTCATCCCCATGCTCGAATAATTGCATGAGGTGAATTTTTGTTGATGTATATGTAACTTCGGAATGTATTTCATATATGTATGTTGTATTCCTATAGAGATGTTATTATTCCTCTATATGGAAGTGTCGTCATTTGTATTTACAAGTGTCGCAAGTTGCATTGCAAGTGTCACAACTTATATATGATGGGTTATTAGACCACCATGTGTGGGGTCGGCCCTGAGTTGAGTTGCCCTGGGTTATTAGACTCTCCTAGAGAATTCGTCCCTGCTAGGTTATTAGGAAAGTCAAGTCAAGTATAAATAGAGTGCAGGGAGAACTCTATTTGATCATTCACTTGCTCACTCATTCTCTCATGTGAGTGGTGCACAAGTGGAGGAGGAGAAGCTTCTAGGAGACTATCTCTTGTACTTTGGTTTTTTGTATCATTGCTCTTTCTATCTCTGAGTAAGTTGTGGGGTTTTTCACCTTGATGGTTTTCCCCAGGGAAACTCTGTGTCTATTGTCTCTTGTGATTGATATGATGTACATTGTATTCTCTCATATAAGATCCTAGATCATATTGAATTTATGCTCAAAATCTAACATGGTATCAAAGTTAACCTGAGAAGAAGACACTATGCAGTTGAGGAAGCTAGGGATTCTTGTTTTTTTGGTTTCTCTCCACAGATCTTCAGAGGCAGGAGGCTATATTGATTCTCCTCAACAAGGTGCATCTTTCTGTCGAAACAGAATTCAATTCTGAGCACTTTCAATTTTTGACCTAAAAATTAGGGTTTCTGCAAAAAATTGGAATTTATGAAATATGAGACCATAGATGGAAGCGCCTCTGCAAAATCAAAGTTTAGAGATTTGGATCAAAATTTTTGGTTGGGTGAAGCTCCGGGAAATTCAAACCCTAATTCAAGGTCTTGCTGAGTGAATCCAGAAGTTTCAAAAGCAATTTTGAAGGGTGAAACTTTACAGTTTTCAAATTCTGAGTATACCACCTTGATCAGCTCATCAAGGCACATCTTTCTATCCTTTCAAATTTTTAAAATTCAAAGTTTGAATTTTTAGGGTTTCTCTGACAAATCCTAATCCAGCACTAGATCTAGTTTTCAATAAATCAAGTGGTAAGACCTAAATCTTTTTTATTTCCATTTGAAGTACTCTTTAAGATGTCTCACCACACCAAGCTTGAGGATAAGCTTGAAGGGGCTGATAACTTCCGAGCCTGGAAGTACAGGATTGGGTTAATCCTAGAAGAGAATGAGTTGGACACTTACATAAGTTAAGAGATCCCTATCCCAGAGCGAGAAGAGGCTAAGGCCTTACACAAGAGGAACTTGGTCAAGGCTAAAAGGATCATTGCTGATTCTATCAAAGACCATCTCATACCACATGTGTCATCTCTAAAGACACCTAAGGAGATGTTTGATTCCTTGACCAAGCTATTTGAAGGGAAGAACATAAATTGGAAGATGACATTGAGGAATCAACTAAAGGACATCAAGATCTAGAATGCGGAGACCATGAGGCCTTATTTCTCAAGGGTCTCCCAGATAAAAGAGAAACTTAAAGTTGTGGGAGATGATATAGAGAATGGAGAAGTGGTTATGACCACTCTTAATGGCCTTCCTAGGTCATGGGATTCCTTTATCCAAGGAATTTGTGTTAGGAAGAAACTTATCTCCTTCAGTAGGCTGTGGGAAGAATGCTCACAGGAAGAACCGCGGATTGTAGCTCGAGAAGAGAAGATGGGGAATGAAGACCAAGCTCTCACAACACACTCCAATAAGTATGATGATAAGAAGGGACATCACAACAGTAAGAAAGAAAATCACCACCATCAGAACCAGAGGGGTAGCTTTAGATCTCAAAGAAACACATCCAATGACCGATGATTTACATGTGATGAAAAGGGGCACTATGCCAGGGATTTTCCCAAAAACAATAAAGATGGCTCCCACAAGAAAAAGAAGAACATCAAAAGAAAACATCATGCTCACACTGTAGAGGAGGATGAACCGCCCAAGAAGAGGGCTAGGGAAGAAAGTGAAGATTCTTCAAGTGATGAAGAGTATGTTTTGATTGATGCCCTCACCGGTACCATTAATCATGGAAGTAATGATTGGCTTATAGATATCGGGGCTTCCAAACATATGACAGGATTCAAGGAATCCTTTGTAAATCTATCTGAACATGAATCACCCCACAAGTTGGAACTTGGGGATGACTACCAGTATCCAATAAAAGGAAGTGGTGAAGCCTCCTACAAGCTAGACTTTGGAAAGTCTATGAAGATGAAAAATGTACTATATGTTCCAGGTCTCAAGAAGAACCTTCTCTCCATATCTGTATCGGATACAAAAGGCATGAGGGTTGCATTTGTAGATGGCCAAGTCCTAATGTGGCTAAAGGGTAAAACGATAGATGATGCAGTGGTGATTGGAGAGCAAGAGGGAGGATTATACAAACTGAAGGGCCAACCAGAACAAGCCATGGTCCATGACTCAATAGAGCCAAGTGAACTTTGGCATAGAAGTCTTGCACACATGCACTATAAAGCATTACCAATTGCAAGCAAAGCAGTGGAAGGTATTCCTGAAATCCAGACAAAACATGAAGGCATTTGCAAAGGGTGTGCAAAGGGAAAGAGCACAAAGAAGACATTTCCAAGTAGTGAAAGCAAGGAAAAAGGAATCTTGGAAATTACCCACTCCGATGTATGCGGTCCGATGTCACCTAGATCTCCGAGTGGGTATGTATACTATGTTTCCTTCATTGATGATTTCTCTAGGAAGACTTGGGTTTACTTCTTGAAAAACAAAGATGAAGTGTTTGACAAGTTCAAGGAATTCAAAGCCTTGATAGAAAATCAAATTTATATGAAGATCAAGATCTTCAGATCCAACAATGGCAGAGAATTTACTTCAGGAGACTTCAAGAAGCGATGCACTGATTCAAGGATTAAGAGGGAGTTGACTACTCCTTACAATCCACAACAGAATGTGGTTACCGAAAGGAAGAATAGAACAATCATGGAAGCAACTAAGCAAATGCTTCATGACCAAGATCTACCTATGCACTTATGGGAAGAAGCAGCAAGGACAGTTGTATATGTGCAGAACAGAACACCTCATAAGATATTTGACAACAAAACACTAGAAGAAGTGTTCACTAGTAAGAAACCAGAAGTTAGCCATCTCGGAATGTTTGGTTGTCCTGTATACACACAAATTCCAAAAGAAAAGAGGACAAAGCTAGATCCGTCGGGAAAGAAGGGCATATTCGTGGGTTACAGTGAAAGCTCGAAGGCTTACAGAATCTACTTTCCAAGATTCATGAAGATTGACATCAGCAGGGATGTAACTTTTGATGAAGACTCAGCATACTTCAAATCAAGGAAGACACCTATTGAAGACAATGAAGAACCCAGAATATCTAGAACACAAGACACCACTATGAATGAATCAATTCCTGAAGAAGATCGTGAAATGGAAGATCCACAAGAAACTGTAGATCCACCTCATGAGAATAACTCTCACAAGAGGAAACAAACATGGGCTAGAGAGCTCATCCAAGATGCAGAAGGTATGGCATTCCAGAAGAAGAACACAGAGAAAGGAAAAGGACAATATCACACACCAGTTATGTTTCCTTACTCTATGATATCATGAACAAAGAACCTTCCAGTTATGAAGATGCAGCGGAAAAGAAAGAATGGAAGGATGCCATGGTCGAGGAATACCAGTCGATCATGAAGAATGATGCTTGGGATGTGGTCCCAAAACCAGAAGGGAAGTCTGTGGTGAGTTCCAAATGGATCTATAAGACCAAGCATGCTGCAGATGGCAGCATAGAGAAATATAAAGCAAGATTTGTAGCTCGTGGCTTCTCCCAAAAGGAAGGTATAGACGATGAAGAGACTTTTGCTACTGTGGCCAGATACACTTCCATTAGATCAGTACTTGATCCGGATGCAATGATTAAATGGAAGGTACACCAGATGGATGTCAAGACAGCCTTCTTGAATGGTGTAGTTGAAGAGGAAGTGTATGTGGAGCAACCACTCGGGTTTGAGACACATGACAAGGGGACTCATGCGTGCAAATGTAAGCAAGCCCTGTATGGTTTGAAACAGGCACCCAGGACTTGGTGCAACAGGATAGACAACTTCCTATCCAGTTTGAGCTTTACTAAGAGTAAAGTGGATTCCAAACTTTACTACAAGGTTGAGGAAGGAAATCCAGTGATACTACTATTGTATGTGGATGACATGTTTGTGAAAGGTGAGGATGGGTTGATTTCCAACACGAAGAGGAATCTTGTTGCCGAGTTCAAGATGAAGGACTTGGGGATGATGCACTACTTTCTAGGTATGGAGGTGTGGCAGTGTGCAGATGGAATCTTCCTTCGACAAGGGAAGTATGTAGTAGAGATCCTGAAGAGGTTCAGGATGATAGACTGCAAGGCCATGGCCACACCTATGGCATCGAACCTGAAGCTTCTCTGTGATGCTTCATTTGAGCCGGTTGATGCCATAATGTACTGTCAGATGATTGGGTCCTTGATGTACCTGATGAATACAAGACCAAATATTTTCTTTGTTGTGGACACCTTGAGCCAGTATCTGACAGATCCGAGACATGTTCACTTGGTTGCTACAAAGCATATTCTGAGGTACCTGAAGGGTACAATTGACTATGGGCTCAAGTATGATGTGAATCAAAAGTTTAACCTGGAAGGTTATGTTGATTCGGATTGGGCAGGCAATGCCATTGATCGAAAGAGCACTTCGGGGTGCTACTTCAGTATGGGATCTGGTATGATCTCTTGGTTTAGCAAAAAGTAGTCCTATGTGGCACTGAGTACAGCCGAAGTAGAGTATGTTGCATCTTGTTTGGCTAGTTGTGAGGCAGTATGGCTTAGGAAGCTACTGTCTGATTTGTTTGATTTCCAGTTGAGTGAAGTTGTCAGAAAACCCAGTGTTCCATGATAAGTGGAAGCACTTTGAGATCAAGTTCCACTATATCATGGATATGGTGTAGAGGGGAGCAATGAAGCTCCTCTATGTTGCAACAGATCAGCAGATAGCCGATGTTTGACCAAGCCACTGGCCAAAGTGAAGTTTGAATACTTCAGATCAAGAATCCTTCCAAGGGGAAGTGATGAGTCCGGAGACACAGATGCACATGAGCCATTCTCACATAGTGGTAGGTAGGTCCTCCTATGGTGCAGGTGTAAGGGCTGAGGCTATTCTCACATGATGGTAGGTTGGTCCTCCCATGGTGTAGATGTAAGGGCTAGGCCATTCTCACATGGTGGCAGGTATGTCCTCCCATGGTGAGATGTAAGGGCTAGGCAGGCCTTTTCGACATGGTGGCAGGTAGATCCTCCCATGGTCATTGATGTAATTGTCGATCTTTTCTGACATGGTGGCAGGTAGGTCCTCCCATGGTCGTTAATGTAATTTTTGTGCCTTTCCGAAATGGTGGTAGGTAGGTCCTCCCATGGTCGTTGATGTAAGTGATGTGCCTTTCCGACATGGTGGTAGGTAGGTCCTCCCATGGTCGTGATGTAAGTGCTAAGCCATTCTCGAATGGTGGTAGGTAGGTCCTCCCATGTTGGTTGTTGTAGTCCCAAGGTTCATGTGGTTACCATAGATACATTACATGATTATAATCAAGCATACACAATGATACAGATATAAGAGACGAGACAGATAGAGAGAACACAAGCCTTTATATTAACCAGCAAGAGCAGAATACAGTCACAGAACCAATCTAGTATTTACATCAGCTCAAGAGCCTATATATATATCTATCAATACAGTTACATAACCGTCTGTCAGTCTAACTGACCGACCCAACCTATACTGGTCGATGCAACCTATCAACCTATACTTCAGAGTGGTCGGGCAGAGGGCCTAGTCGACAGGCCGACCTAGGCCCCTCCAACATCTCCCCCACCTCAAAATGTTTCTTCATCCCGAAGAAATGGAGAGATCAAAATTACAAAAAAATAGTGATTAAGACGGTTATGATGAAGGTAAGTTGCAGCTGGTAACATCAGATGTCTGTAGGCATACCGCAAGGATACCTTCGGCAGAGATGGAGAGATGGTGCTGGAACTCTTCCCAGGTGCGTATCAAATTCTGAATGTCGACAGTCAATATCGTGAGCTTTGACAAGTTTTCCATGTTGTCATGGGTGGATATGGCTTGTAAGTGGATCATGTCGGGTCCAAATGTAGTGATTGTGACCTGGGCAGTAGCAAGTAAGTGTCGAAGCTGGGGCTGAATTTCTTCAATTTTATTGAGGCCACAGCGTGCCTAAGATATCCACTGAGTTTCTTGTTTTTCCAACTTGTCCAATTTCTTATTTTCCATGATGATTTGATTATCGAGTTTTTCAATGAGTGCCTCGTCTATAGTCAAACGCTATTGGTGAAGTGTGCCTAACAAGGTTCTTGTCTTTTGTAGTTCTTTGTAGACTTCGCATTAATGCACATACCAATTGTGCAGTACTTTAGCAATTTTTTCTGCTTGAGTATCATACTATGTGAGTAAATTGACAGCTGCTGTGAATGCTGTAAACTGATTTGTCATGAGAGAAGCTACTTCAACAGCCTGATCCTGTTGTCTTTTGAGGAGCTCGGATTGTAACATCGACACAATAGATTTGAATAAATGGTATGCTCTATCAAGAGGTAATGTCGTGTCAGAATGGGACAGCAGTGGGACAACTTGCTGAACTAAATTTTCACATTTGGTAAGAAATGTAGTCCTTTCTTCTTGTAGCTGGAGTAACTGGTCTTCTGATTCCTGTCGACGAAATCTTTGTGCTCTGAAAACTGCATCTTCTAGTAAGTTGAGCTCTTCTTGAGATGCCAACTATGGCTGGTAGCTGGCAGTAGCTACGAATTGATCTAAGTAGACAGATAGAGTATTGTCTAAGTGATCTTGCTATGCTTGTTGTCTTTGTAGTTGCTGTTGAGCTTCTTTCTCTTTACGCTTTTTCTCCTTATGTTTCTTTTGGCTGCTTTTCTCTTTTTCTTTGTCTTTACTTGGAATTTGTTTTTCTAGCCCCTTGTCTTTCTCAGTTACTACTGAATGTATGTCATTGGCTACTTGTGTGTGATCAACAACTTGTTCTGCCTGGACTTGTGTGCTTGGTTCTTCCTGTATAGTGATTGGATTTTCATGTTCAATAATTCCAGCACTTAGTGGAATTGTTGCTGATACACTGGATGTATCCCCATTTCCTGTACTGTCTTGAATATTGGGATGCTCTTGTGATTTCGTCATATCGGCTGCAATATATCGTGTTGCGGTTGGTTCTTTGGCTTGAATGGAAACGGCTTCTACTGCTTCTGTCGTGGATACTTCTATGTTGTTTTGTTGTATCATCAGACTGGACTTAGATCCATCGACAGGGAGACTCAACTGACTTGTCGGGAATGATGGTGGGTCGACTGGGGATGTAAGTGGACTCAGAGAATTGGTTCTATCGAACAGACCTAGACAGACTGGACTTAACTCAATTGCAAACTCGACATGAGGAGTGACGACTTGGGGGGACTTTTAACTAGGAGTGACTGTAGACTGAGGTGGGATCACTTGTTGTTGTAATGACATGAATGGGAGAGAAGTATAGACAGTTGTTTCTTGGAAATAAATTAGTACTAAAGGGTCGGGGTTTTTGATATGATGTGTTGTTTTATGGCCGACAAGCACTGGTACTGACGAGGATGAAGGTAATTTGTCGACTGGGACAGTGTCGGGGGGAGCCAAATTATGTGGAGTTTCGGCCACGTTCTCGAAGACTAGTTTTTTAATCACCATTTCATGCCAATTAGGACATAGATATGGGAGATTTGCGATAAACTGACTCAACATAGCATCTGCTGGGTTAATAGGACCAGGTAGTGTTAAGGGGTTGCTTTCTTCTTCTATTGTGGTCGGGGAAGAAGGGTGGGTAAGATAGGTTAGGTCGATATGGGGTTCAACCAAAATTTTAGGTTTCTTAACAATAATTCGAGAAAGGGGGTACTTATCTTTTTCCAAAAATTTTATGAACTGGTCTTCGATAGGTAGTTTGTTCTTGGCTGCATCTTCCAGAATTTGAATGGCAGTGTCGTACAATTCAATCTCATATTCTTCCCTAGGTTCTTGAAAGGTTACCTTTCTTTCCCTTTCCCTTGGGTTGGTATTTCCTTGTTCTGTTGGGCCTTGATTACTTCAGCTGCTACCTTCTGTATATTGTCGTCTATTAAAAGATGTTCTGGGTTGTCTGACTCTGTGATGTTGTTCGACTGATCCCGAGCTTCTGCTGATTCTTTGTATGGAGTCATTGTAAGTGATAATACCTTAGGGTTAGGTACTAGTTCAGGCTGATATGTGAAGTTATTCCTGTACAACCTACTTTCATATGCTTCTTCTTGTTCCGCATCTTTCAATGGTTCGACATATGTGAAGTCGACTTTTCTGGCGATGGCTGGAATTGCCAGGACTTCATTAGATTGTCGGCTTAACTCTGTGAAAATTTCACTTACTGAAGGGTAATAGTCGAGGTGTTTAGCCTGACTTGCTACACCTTCCCTATACCATACTGTTGTATCATCCAAAGAAAGTTGGATGTGTGCTAATGGGGGTATACATCATCACACATTCCGTGGTACTCTCCATCTTGTTGCTATTGTTTTAAGGTCTATAAACCATGCTTCCAGCCATAATTTAACTGTTAATGGCCCGTGTCGACTTTTTCCTAGAGCGAAATAGCGGAAAGTTTCCATGAGGACAAGTCGTTCTTGGGAAAAATCTTTGTTCCCTTTCGGCCGGAGATGGGTCATAGCAATCCAGATAAGTACAAAGGGGTAACGTAAGCTGCTTCCTTCTTCTTGGAATTTGTGGCATGTGTACTTTATTATGTCGGCCAAGAAGTTGGCCCACTTGTATACTTTACCGTGTACAACCATATTCTTAACAACTTCCAACATTTCAGTCTTCAAATCTGATCCCCTTTCGTTTTCATGAAAGTGAATGCGACACAATCTTGGCAGCATTTTTATAGCTTCCAAATACAATTTGAGTCACAGCTATGCCTCTTGAGTTCTTTCCAGTAGGGGTCTCAATAAATTCATCGATCAAGTCCGCTCCTAAACTTGTCGGTACAGCATCTCCTTTGTATGATAAACCGATTACCTTGTGGATTAATTCTCCATTGATGTCGACTAGAACATCAAAATATAGCCTTCCATTGTGATACCTGCTAACAATGAATTGTGCGATAATTTCTTTAAGTCCTCCAAAGTTGTCCATCAACAGGGCCTTCATATAGTGCAAAATTGTGGTTGTCTGTAACCGCTTAGCTTCGTCCCTCCAACGGCTGTCTGAGTCCTTCGCCCAATCTTCAATCTTGTTCCATGCCCTCTTCCAGGTGGGTTCTAACGCTTTTGCGTTCTGAATCATCTGGAGTCTTGTTTCCAATGGTGTTTGTGCCTTTTCCAGTTCTCTAACCATCGTCGCGGCGGCCCTGGTAATTGTTAAGGTTTTCTTGGGGGCCATGGACGATTCAGGATTTAGAAATGCAAAATTTGCTTTGGCAGGGTCGGGGAGCTCTATTCTTGGATTTCTAGTTCTCGGCAAAAGAGTGACCAAGAATCCTCAAGCTCTATATTTACGGTAGATTTGCTGGGCACGGGTGAATGGGACGTAGAGGCCTATATTGATAGTTGATTTGATGGAGTTATTAACTTAGACTAACAAGATATTGGCGCCCTGTCAGGTTCATTACTTTTGGCGTCGCAGGTATGTTTAGCCTTTATTTCTTTGTCATCATGATGCTGCGATACCTTGTTTGATGTGTTATGTTGATGACCTTCTCTAGAAGAGTTTGGTCGGTCCGAGCTCCATTGTTTACGTCGTGCCAGAGTTTCCTTTGCAACCCATCGGTGTTCTTGTCGATGTCTGTAATATCAACGGTTATGCGTCGGACTGTTCTCTTTACTCTTTCCATCCCTATTCTCCCAATCTCTCGTCATTGTACTTCTATCATGCTTTGTTGTTTTCTTGATTGCTTATAGTGTTTCTCATTCGCTTTTTCTAACCGTTTTTTTTTTTTAATGTTCACGACTTATACCGTTTAAGTCAGGCGCCATTTATGGATTTCTTGAAAATATTTCCTTGTAGTGTTTTCAGTCAGACTGATCCGTTGGGATTTAACGTTTCGACAATGTAGGGTCCCATCTATTAGTTTTTCATCATTAAATCAATCTGATGTAGGATATTAACTGAGAGAATAACATGTACAGCATATCAATCACAAGAAACAATAGACACATAGAGTTTCCTTGGGGAAAACCATAAAGGTGAAAAACCCCAATAACTTCCTCAGAGATAGATAGGGCAATGATACAAAACCCAAGAATAAGATATAGTCTCCTAGCAGCAGCTTCTCCTCCTCCACTAGTGCACCACTCTCCAATGAGTTTGAGAGTGAGAAAGTGAATGATCAAATAGAGTGCCTCCCACACTCTATTTATACTTGACTTTACTTGCCTAATAACCTTTACTAGGTCGGCCTCAACTTAATCACATAACATAATGTTGATAGGGTTGACCCCCAATAGGGTGGTCTAATAACCCTTTAACCCACATGACTTATACAGGGCCGACCTCATCAAGGTGGTCTAATAACCCATCAAGTATAAGTTACGACACTTACAATATAAATGACGACACTTCCGTATAGAGGGATAATAACATCTCTATAGGAATACAATATTCATAAGTGAAATACATTCCGAAGTTACATATACATGAACACTCCCTCTTAACTAGGAAGGTATTTCTCGACACAGGTCTTCTAGCACAAGTCTTCTTGTCTGGATCATCATCACTGGATAATCGTCACCAAATCATTGTCATCGTCACAGTTGCTGCTATCTCAATAAATCTCTGAATCTACTCATCATAGGAAGTTCTACAGAACCAGTCTTTTTTCATACTGGATGTAGGCCTACCATCTACAGGTCTTCATCATCACTGGCCATACTGTGGAATCCTCAGGACTTATTACATGCGTCACAAAACCTCGCAAGAGCATCCCAGGACTGATTACGGGCACACAGCCCAACCTATCGGATCTCCCAGGGAGCTATTATATGTGACCACCACAAAACCTCGCAAGAGCATCCTAGGACTTATTACAGGAACACATCCCAACCTATCGGATCTCCTAGGGCGATATTACATGTGGTCATGGAAAAATCTCAAAAGAGCATCCCAAGACTTATTACGAGAACACATCCCAACCTATTGGATCTCCCAGGGCACTATTATATGTCCTCTGAGAACAATGCCTTGAAAGAGTATCCCAAGACTTATTATGGGAACACATCCCAACCTATCATATCTCCCAAGTCAACTTACATGCTCATCTGCACAACCTGTCCACGGCCACAGAGTATCAAGCTGATACTCACCATACATCATCCTGATGTACATCATCACATGATCATCCTAATCATCATCACTGCATTATCCTGATGCATGTCATCTGGAGAAACATCCTGAAGCTCATCATCCATGATCATACAATGCATCCACTTGATGCATACACAATATCTTCCTGATACATATCATCATATGTGATCTGCCTGATCATACAATGTATCCACCTGAAACACATAAAAATACATGATCCACTTGATCATATAATGTATCCACTGTTGATGTATATATAACTTCGGAATGTAGTTCACCTATGTATTTCATTTATGTATATTGTACTCCTATAGAGATGTGTTATTCCTCTATATGGAAGTGTCGTCATTTGTATTGACAAGTGTCGCAAGTGGTGTAACTTGCTGATGGCTTATTAGACCACCTAGTAGATGGGCCGACCGGGAAGAATGTAACCTGGGGTTATTAGGCTAAGTTAGACAAATCGGCCCCATAGGTTTATTAGGCAGCACAGGACAAGTATAAATAGAGATCGGAGATCTCTATTTCATTCACTTCATTACTCACTTATCCATCACTCAAAAAGTGGCGCACATGTGAGGAGGAGGATTAGCTACTAGGAGGAGTCTATCTCTATGTACTTGGGTTATACTTTGGTTATATTGCTCTATCTATCTCTGAGGAAGTTGTGGGGTTTTTCACCTTAGGGTTTTCCCCACGGAAACTCTGTGTGTCTATTGTCTCTTATGTTTGCATCTTCTGATGATTGATATGCTTGCTATGATTGATATGCATTGATAAACTGTACATGTTATTCTCTCAATAAAGATCCTAGAGTATATTGAATTAATGCTCAAAAAAATTAACATGGTATCAACACTAACCTAAGAATAAGACATTGTGCAGTGGCGAAAACTAGGGTTTCTTGTTTATTGGGTTTCTCTCCACATATTTTGGAAAAGTTAATAGATTGACTCTCCTCATCAAGGTGAATCTTTTTGTCCAATCAGAATTCAATTCTGAGCACTTTCAGTTTTGACCCTAAAAGTTACGGTTTCCACAAAAATAGGAATTTATGAACTCTGAAGACATAGCTAGAAGCTCCTTGGAAAAATCAAAGTTTAGAGCTTTGGATCGATATTTTTGGCTAGGTAAATATCTGGGAAACTCAAACCCTAATTCAGGGTCCTCCCTAGTGAATCCTGAAAGACTAAAAGGCACTTCTGAAGAGTGAAACTTTGCAGAAATCAAATTCTGAGTATACCAGGATGATCAGCTCATCAAGGTGCATCTTTCTATCCTTTCAGAAAGTTGAAATTCACATTTTGAATTTTTAGGGTTTCTCTGACAAACCCTAATTCAGGACCAGATCCAGTTTTTAGCAAATCAAGTGGTAAGACCTAAATCTTTTCTATTTACATTTGAAGTACTCTTTAAGATGTCTCACCACACCAAGCTTGAGGATAAGCTTGAAGGGGTTGATAACTTCCGAGCCTGGACATATAGGATTGGGTTAATCCTAGAAGAAAATGAATTGGACACCTACATCAGCTCTGAGGTCCCTATCCCAGAGGATGAAGAGGCTAAGGCATTGCATAAGAAGAACTTGGTCAAGGCAAAGAGAATCATTTCTGATTCTATCAAAGACCATCTCATACCACATGTGTCATCTCTGAAGACACCCAAGGAGATGTTTGACTCTTTGACCAAGCTATTTGAAGGGAAGAACATAAATCGGAAGACAACTTTGTGGAATCAATTGAAAGGGGTCAAGCTATTGAAGGGAGAGACCATTCAATCTTATTTCTCCAAAGTCTCTCAGATCAAGGAACAACCTGAAGCTGTAGATGAAGTGGTGGAGAATGGAGAAATTGTGATGACCACTCTGAATGGCCTACCTAGGTCATGGGATTCCTTTATCCAAGGAATATGTGCAAGAAGGAAGTTAATCTGCTTCAGTATACTGTGGGATGAATGTTCACAAGAAGAGGCTAGGCTTGTAGCCCAAGAAGAAAAGATGGGAAATGAAGATCAACTCTCATAGCTCACACCAAAAGAAGCAAGCCTAAGAAGGAGCACTCTCATTACAAGAAATATTCTCACACACATCTAAAGAATAGGAAAGATATGAGATGCTTCACATGTAATGAGAAAGGACACTTTGCTGTAGATTGTCCCAAGACTAAAAAGGACAACAACTTCAACAAGAAGAAGAAAGGCAACAAGAAGAGATATCATGCTCATGCTGGTGAGAATGATGAACCTCCCAAGAAGAAGGATAGAGAAGAAAGTGATGATGATGACTCATCAAGCAAAGAAGAGTATGTTCTAATCTCTGCTCTCACAGGTACTATCTGTCATGGTTGTAATGATTGGCTTATTGATAGTGGGGCTTTCAAACACATGACTGGGTTTAAAGAATCTTTTGTAAATATATCTGAACATGAGTCACCCCATAAGGTGAAACTTGGGGATGACTATCAATATCCTATCAAAGGAAGTGGTGAAGCCTCCTACAACCTAGAATCTGGGAAGTCTTTGAAGATGAAAGAGGTTTTGTATGTACCTGGGCTCAAGAAGAACTTACTCTCCATATCTGCATTGGATGCAAAAGGCATGAGGGTTGCATTTGTAGATGGCCAATTTCTAATGTGGCCAAAAGGTAAAACTATAGATGATGCAATGGTGATTGGAGAGCAAGAGGGAGGATTGTATAAATTGAAGAGACAACCTGAACATGCCATGGTACATGAATCCATGGAGCCAAGTGAACTTTGGCATAGAAGGCTTGCTCATGTGCACTATAGAGCACTACCAATTGCAAGCAAAGATGTAGAGGGTCTTCCTGAAATCAAGACCAAACATGAAGTTGTTTGCAAAGGATGTGCAAAAGGAAAGAACATAAAGAAGGCATTTCCAAGCAGTGAAAGCAAGGCAAAAGAAATCTTGGAAATCATCCACTCTGATGTATGCGGTCCGATGTCATCCAATTCTCTTAGTGGGTATGTTTACTATGTCTCTTTCATTGATGACTTCTCCAGGAAGACTTGGTTTTACTTATTGAAGAAAAAGGATGAAGTGTTTGATAAGTTCAAGGAATTCAAAGCCTTGATGGAAAACCAAACTGATAAGAAGATCAAAACATCCAGATCCGACAATGGTGGAGAATTCACTTCAAGAGATTTCAAGAAGTTATGCAATGATTCAAGGATTAAGAGGGAGTTGACTGCTCCCTACAATCCACAACAAAATGGAGTTGTGGAAAGAAAGAATCGAACAATCATGGAAGTAGCATGAACAATGTTGCATGACCAGGATCTGCCTATGCATCTATGGGAAGAAGTAGCTAGGACAGTTGTATATGTGGAGAACAGAACACCCCACAAGATATTGGACAACAAGACACCAGAAGAGGTCTTCTTTGGTAAGAAACCTAAAGTCATCCATCTCAGAATATTTGGTTGTCCAGTATACACTCATGTCCCAAAGGAAAAGAGGACCAAGATAGATCCTTCAGGAAAGAAGGGTATCTTTGTGGGTTATAGTGAAAGCTCAAAGGCTTACAGAATATACTTTCCAGGGTTCAAGAAGATTGATGTCAGCAGGGATGTAACATTTGATGAAAACTCAGCATTCATCAAATCAAGGAAGACACCTGTTGAAGATCATGAAGAACCAAAGGAAACCAAATTTCAAGACACTACCATGACTGAAGCAATTCCAGATACTGATCGTGAAATTGAATATCCATAAGAACCTGTAGATCCACCTCGTGAGAAGGAATCTCACAAGAGGAAACCTGCATGGGATAGAGAGCTCATTCAAGATGCAGAAAGATATGGAATTCTAGAAGAAGAACACAGAGCAAAGAAGAGAACTAGATCACATACCAGCTATGTAGCTTTACTATGTGATATTATGAACCAAGAAACTTCTAGTTATGAAGAAGCAGTGGAAAAGAAAGGATGGAAGGATGCTATGATCAAGGAATACCAATCAATAATGAAGAATGATGTTTGGGATGTTGTCCTAAGGCCTGAAGGGAAGTCTGTTGTGACTTCCAAATGGATCTATAAGATAAAGCATGCTGCAGATGGCAGCATAGAAAAATACAAGGCAAGGTTTGTAGCTCGTGGCTTCTCTCAGAAAGAGGGAATTGATTATGAAGAAACTTTTTCTCCTGTAGCTAAGTACACTTCCATCAAAACAGTACTTGCTCTGGCCGCAGTGATGAAATGGAAGATACACCAGATGCATATCAAGACAACTTTCTTGAATGGTGTAGTCGAGGAGGAAGTGTATGTGGAGCGGCCACTTGGTTTTGAAACACATGACAGGAACTCATATGTGTGCAGGTTGAAGAAATCCTTGTATGGCTTGAAGCAAGCTCCTAGAACTTGGTATGGTAGGATGGACATTTTTCTATCTAGTTTGGGCTTTACCAAGAGTAAAGCAGATTCCAACCTTTACTACAAGGTTGAGGAAGGCAATCCTGCGATACTACTGTTGTATGTGGATGACCTGTTTGTTATAGGTGATGATAGTTTGATTGCTGATACCAAGAGGAAGCTTGCTGCCGAGTTCGAGATGAAGGACTTGAGGATGATGCAGTTTTTTCTAGGTATGGAGGTGTGACAGAGTGCAGATGGGATCTTCCTTGGACAAGGGAAGTATGCAGTAGAGATCCTGAAGAGGTTTAGGATGATGGACTGCAAGGCCATGGCCATACCTATGGAATCGAACCTGAAGCTTCTGTGTGATGCTTCATCTCATCCGGTTGATGTCACAGTGTATCGTCAGATGATTTGGTCCTTGATGTACCTGACGAACACAAGACCAGATATTTGCTTTACAGTGAACACATTGATCCAGTTCCTTACGGATCCTAGAGGTGTTCACCTGGTTGCTGTAAAGCATATTCTGAGGTACCTGAAGGGTACAGTTGATTATGGGCTCAAGTATGATGCGAATCAAAATTTTAACCTATAGGGTCATGTTGATTCGGACTAGGCAGGCAGGGATGTAGATAGGAAGAGCACTTCTAGGTGCTACTTCAGTATGGGATCGAGAGTGATCTCTTGGTTTAGCAAGAAGTAGTCCTACGTAGCACCGAGTACAACCGAAGCAGAGTATGTTACAACTTGTTCGGCTAGTTGTGAGGCAGTATAGATTTGAAAGCTACTGTCTGAGTTATTTGATCTCCCACTGGAGGCTACTAGTATCTTTTGTGACAACCAGAGTTGTGTGAAGCTATATGAGAACTCGGTGTTCCACGACAGGTCGAAACAAATAGATATAAAATATCAATATATTAGGGATATGGTGCAGAGAGAAGTAGTGAATCTCCTGTATGTTGGGACGGATGAGCAGGTTGTAGATGTGCTGACAAAACCACTAGCTAGAGTGAAGTTCGAGTACTTCAAAGAGAGGCTTGGTGTTCTTCAGATTGACGAAACTTCGAGGAAGAAGTGATGTAGACATTTGCTGGAGCCATTCCAAGCATGGTGAAAGGAAGATCCTTTCCATGGCTTTAGATGTAAGCGCTGGATGATGAGAATCATGACGATGCTCTAGTTACTACTATGTGTATATGCATCATGTTGGATGCTAGATATGATCAATTGGATCATTTATATGTATGTATGCATCATGTTGGATGCTGGATATGATCAGTTGGATCATTTATATGTATATGCATCATGTTGGATGCTTGGTATGATCAAGTGGATCATGTATTTGTATATGTATCAGGTGGATACATTGTATGATCAGGTAGATCATGTATGATGATACGTATCAGGAAGATACTGTGTATGCATCAGGTGGATGCATTGTATCATCAGGATGATCATGGATGATGAGCTTCAGGATGTTTCTCCAAATGACATGCATCAGGACGATGCAGTGATGATGATCAGGATGATCATGTGTACATCAGGATGATGTATGATGAGTATCAAGTTGATACTCTGTGGCTGTGGAATAGGTTGTGCAGATAAGCATATAATCCATCCCTGCGAGGTTTGCAGATAGTCTTTCGAGGTTTTTCCTATGGCATGTAATGTGGCCCTAGGATATATGGAAAACTCTCTTTCGAGGTTTTTCTTTGGAGGACATATAATCCAACCCTGGGAGATCCAATAGGTTGAGCTATGTGCTCGTAATTAGTCCTGGGATGCTCTTTCGAGGTTTTGTCCTATGGCATATAATCCAGCCCTGGGAGATTCTATAGGTCGGAGTTGTGTACTCGTAACAGCCTAGGATGCTCTTTCGAGGTTTTTCCATGACCATATATAATCCAGCCCTGGGAGATCCTATAGGTCGGAGTTGTGTGCCCATAATAGCTTGGGATGCTCTTTCGAGGTTTTGTGGTAGGGTCACATATATTACAGCCCTGGGAGATCTGACAGGTAGAGCTGTGTGCTCATAACAGCCTGGGATGCTCTTTCGAGGTTTTGTGACGCACGTAATAAGTCCTGAGGATTCCACAGTATGGCTAGTGATGATGAAGACTTGCAAGTGGCGGGCCTACATCCAGTATGAAAAAAAAACTGGCTCTGTAGAACTTCCTATGACAAGTAGATTCAGAGATTGATTGAGATAGCAGCAGCAGTGATGATGACGATGATTCGTTGATGATGATCCAGAGAAGAAGACTTGTGCTAGCAGATCTATGTCAAGAAATACCTTCCTAGTTAAGAGGGAGTATTGATGTATATGTAACTTCGGAATGTATTTCACCTATGTATTTCATTTATGTATATTGTACTCCTATAGAGATGTGTTATTCCTCTATACAGAAGTGTCATCATTTGTATTGACAAGTGTCGCAAGTGGTGTAACTTGTTGATGGGTTATTAGACCACCTAGTAGAGGGGTTGGCCCGGAATAATGTAACTTGGGGTTATTAGGCTGAGTTAGACAAGTCGACCCCATGGATTTATTAGGAAGCACAGGACAAGTATAAATAGAGATCGGAGATGTCTATTTCATTCACTTCATTACTCACTTATCCATCACTCGAAAAGTGCCACACATGTGAGGAGGAGGATCAGCTGCTAGGAGGATTCTATCTCTATGTACTTGGGTTGTACTTTGGTTGTATTGCTCTATCTATCTCTGAGGAAGTTTTGGGGTTTTTCACCTTATGGTTTTCCCCACGGAAACTCTGTGTGTCTATTGTCTCTTATGTTTGCATCTTGTGATGATTGATATGCATTGATATACTATACATGTTATTCTCACAGTAAAGATCCTAGAGTATATTGAATTAATGCTCAAAAAAATTAACATCCACCTGATATATATCAACATACATGATCTACTTGATCATACAATGTATCCACCTGATACATTTACAGATACATACACATGATCCAACTGATCATATCCAGCATCCAACATTATGCATATACATATACATGATCCAACTGATCATATCCAGCATCCAACATGATGCATATACATATACATGATCCAACTGATCATATCCAACATCCAACATGATGCATATACATATACATGATCCAAATGATCATATCCAGCATCCAACATGATGCATATACATATACATGATCCAACTGATCATATCCAACATCCAACATGATGCATATACATATACATGATCCAATTGATCATATCCAGCGTCCAACATGATGCATATACATATACATGATCCAAGTGATCATATAGAGCAGAAACTAGAGCATCGTCCTGATGCTCATCATCCAGTGCTTACATCCATAGCCATAGGAAGGATCCTCCTCTCACCATGCTTGGAATGGCTTCAGCAAAATGTCTCCATCACTTCTTCCTCGAAGTGTCATCAATCTAAAGAACACCAAGCCGCTCTCTAAAGTACTCAAACTTCACTCTGGCTAGTGGTTTCATCAACACATCTACAACCTGCTCATCCATCACAACATACATGAGCTTTACTGCACCTCTCTACACTGTCACCTACCCAAATTCTGAGAATATTATTTATTTGGAAAATACTTTATGTTAAGTTTTAATTACAAATTTTTGTAATTATGACAAAGTTTGGTTACGGATGAATGTAATTACTGATTATTATTATTTTAATAAATTAAAACAAGAGACAAACACCCAAGGGAACTGTTAAATGAGTGTTCACTGACCCACTAGGAGGAATGGAAGCTGTTAGAAGGTATGGGATAGATGGCAGCATTTGCACTCCACCACTAGTTGTTGTTTATGGGACAACTACCCCTAAAAATGTGGCATTATCCCCCAGGTGGTGGGAGTGAGTAGGAAGCTCATTTAATGACCAGTTAACAACTGAAAGGCCTAGCCAGCCTACATAAGGAAAATTCGAATTGAGCAGCCAGCTCCTCTTATGATATTTCTGCATAAATATTCCTCAAGTGCATCAGGTGATCACTGAGAGATTCGAATAGGGAGGCTATGTGAGAGTGTAACTGTAAGCCTCTAAATTATTCTGAGAAGGAGAACCATAGGTGCTGGTGCAGGTCCCTTTGATTGCTAAGTCTCTAAGACTGGATGACTATTGCTAATGCAAGTTGAGGTCCTAATCTTCTAAGTTTCTTCGTCCTGGTGGTTCAGTGAATGGGCTCTGGGGTCCTAAGGCAAGTAACTTGGTTGTCTTTAGGAATTCGTTGGGTGGAACAGGTTCCTTGGGCTGTTTGTTTCTCCTATAGTCAACTAGGTTTTACTATTTTTACTTTTGTTTTTACAGTTAAATGGTTTCTGTATAATAAAATTTGTTCCAATCATATAGTAGAAACTAATCTATTTTCTGATTTAATTCTGATTCTGAACGAAAGAGTTTTTATGAAATGATTGAATCGATAACCATGAGTCTATATTTTTCCACATGGTTTTATTTGCATCGTAATCCAGTATAGAGAAGTGATTTAAGGAAGATAAGTGATAGGCAAAACACCATTGATTGAAAATATGAATGCAGTCGTGTTCTTGTTAAAGTTCTACATAATTATAAACACAGTGAACATTGCAGTATAGTATAAACAGCTGCATAAAATTTATATGATTCCTTTGTATTAAAGAAAAACATATTTTGTTTCTGTACAGTCCTTTATTTATCCTTTCTAACTCCATCTAGTGCAGATAGTAAACAAATGCATTCAATATTATACATGTCATGTTTTCAAGCAATTACATTTCCAAGAATTATAGCAGCTACAATAATCAAATTTCTGTTTAGATTTGTTTTAATTATACATGTTTATTTTCTCAATTAACTATCACATTTGATTTTTCTTTACAAAATAACTGTACAGTAGGATCAACCCTAATATTTTCCAAAACCTAACTAGCATTCGAGTTTTCTACATTACAATAAGCTTCAATTAGCAGAATGCACATTCACTATCATTACTTAACGACAAGTTACAACTCTAGTAAGAAAGCAAAGATAGTTTTGAAACATTCACATTTTACAAGTGAGAAACCAGTTTGAGCTTTCGAATATTTCTGTTTATAAACAAAGTATTTAAACATCAATGTTTTCACGTAGCCGAAAGTAAAAGTTGGACAAACCCTAGCATGGAAACATATACCATAACGAAGGCATTAGATAGGATTTCATTCGTAGATCAAAATAGAACACCATAATTTAAAAAAAACAAGTCTTTTCATTTCAACGAGCCATCGTTTGTTTTTGAGAAAGAGAACCCTCGGCTCTCATTTCACAACAGAGTTCACATTACGGACTTGTCAAGGTTCCGAACATATATAGAAGTTTAACCCTTATCAACAGACTTTTAACGAGGTTTTTTTTTATCCCTAACTACACAGGGTTATACCCTTGACATTTTAGCAATACAAAAACGAGTGCGAAGCTCTTATCAACGATGTAGCTAGGAATCAAAAGGACAAGTAGCAACTTAAATGTTCAAGGGTTACCCACTGTAAACTTTTGTGTCAACATAAGACCATAAAAATCAACAATCTTCCATCACCGAAAAACAAGGTCGAACAGTTTCGAATCTCGGCAACGGTAATCATCATCAAACATAGTCCAAAGGCACCTACGAGGGTTTGAGGACCACCGGATCTTAACAGGAATTGGATGCATGCATTCCATTCCAAAACCGTGCTAACAACCTCATACGAAACCGGTGCCTACCAAAAACACAGTCAAGAAGTTTAAAACAAGAAAATGTAAGTATGAAAGCATAAAACACAGCAATACGCTTTATGGGTGAGTGCTTACCTTTAAACTCAAAGCTCTGAGCCTTTGTACATCACCCAACAATAACGGCGAAGCTTATTGGCGTGACGGAAACCACAGGTTGTTTACAAAAGAGCCGAACTACAAATTCCTCAGTCGAAAGAAGTAAAACCAAGCACTACAAACTCTAACTGTATCGTAGCACCAAGGGTGAACCTGCCACTTTTAAAACCACCACCTACAGGTCATAGGATCGAAACCTCCAGGCTACATTCTTCCAACCCTACTTTCCAACAACCTGTCGGCCTCATCACTCAAAAACCAAGGTAACAATGAAGACCGGGCACTCTCCATCACCACATACAACGAGATTCTAGGGTTACACATTCAACAACCCAGATCTAATAAAATCAACGATCAAGAAGGTTCCAGCAAGATACTTTGTAGGTTGGGCAACCATCGCATTTATTACTTCATAAATTACAACAACCACGATGGTGCCAGCATTGCATACCAAGGGTCATTACCGTATCTAGATCAGAGGAGATTCAACGTGGAAATCTTACACAACCAGGTTCATAGTTAATTTGTCCACCACGTTCACGTGGATGGTATTACGTGGAGTGCCAACAACACTTTCCATTACATAGTTGATCTGGACCATTAATGCATGGACAGAACGCCATCATTGCCAAGTTGCAAAGCATGCCAAGTACCGGGCATTAAACTCCTGTCAAAGTCGAATTCATTACAATATTAGTTTCGATTTATACCTTTTGTATAGTTTCAAAGTTAATATTCACGCATCGTAATCTTAGAGTTTTCTGCTTTGTTACGTTACAATGTTTTACATCGCATTTCTTGGTTTGTGTATAAGTCACATAGGTGAGGCTTATACCTTTATATATTAGTTAACCTATGTTAATCTTTGATAATCATAGATTATAAGTAGATAGGATTTGTGTTTATGCAAATTATAATGATAGAATATAACACAAGAATATATTCATTATATATATTTTTCATATATTGTTTTAAATTGCAAACATTAGAGAAAGAGTAGGATTATGTGTTAAGTTCTCAAGCAAAACTATAATGCTAATTACTAGCATAAACACTATGATAAATATTTATATTTCACGCAATAGTTTTATATTGCAAAGTTTTGATGATTTAGTAGTACAAATATTATATCTACTACGTTCAAATAGAATTACTTAGGATGTTGATAAAACCGTTCGATACTAATGACGATAGTCATGACAATAAACATAGCATCATAAGAACTAAATAGACGATGCTTTTTCATAAACTTAGAAGGGTATGCGAGTCAGCTCCTGAGCTATTTTTTGAACCAAGCATTCATACCTTTAGTAACTTGTTTCGCAAGGGAGTACATAGCATTTTATTATTACATCGACGTTGATTTTGAAAGACACGTGTACTCTTAACACATGTGGTCGTAGAACTTCTTACCTATTATCTAGACATAGAAACATTTCAAATGCCTTAGATTTTGTAGCTAAGTAAACTCCAGGGTACCTCGTAGGACACCCTTTGACATCAAGAAAACAAACCGTCAGTATCTTGTCAAAAAGAAACTTGTTCACATCATATTTCCAACTTTTCAGTTAACTTGAGCAATTATTTTCATAAGCATGTTTTCAGAAGTGTGATGTGTCGCTATCATTTAAAATGTTTTTAGACTTAGTAATTAACTTATGTTCAGTATTAATGACTTCTTTAATCATTGTCGTCTTATCAAGCATTTATTATTTCCGCAACTGTAATTATTAACATTTAATGTTATTTTTTAAAAGTTTTTAATTTTTATGAAAATTTGGGATGTTACATGTAGTATCAGAGCTCATGTTCGAACTCTAGGCCTGAAAAAGGTCCAAGAACATGCAACAAAAAATTTTGTTACAGCAGAAAATCTTACTAATTAAAATTTTAAAATTATTTGTGTTATCAGAAATTATTTTAAGTGACAGGTATGGAAGGGTCGGCCAAACGTATGGAGGACAGATTTCAACCAAACAACCATAGCATGGGACAACATTATGCATAAGAAGGCCACGATTAATTGAATGACAATTCGTCAGAATTGTTACATGCATTTCAGGAGTTAAAAGCAGAAATCAGATCTGTGAAACAAGACAATGAAAGAATTATGAAGGCACAAGAAGAATTAAACCAAGTGTTGTTTGAACAGTTCCCAGCTGATGAGCAGGAGAGAGAAAATGAATATATCTCCAAGGTTGAATATCTGCCTCATGGTAATAAAAGTAAGAAAATGAAAACCGATGATGTGAACAGCAGTTCAACATCATCAGGAGATGCTATTGAAGTACGTAAAAATAAATGTAACTATTCAAGCGATAGCAATGAAGGAGATTACAAACCCAGAAGGAAAAGCCATAAAGAGTATGAGCAGATTTCTAGGGAGTTCAAAAAGATTAAACCTCCAACCTTCAATGGAGAAACTGAAAAGGGAGAGACAACAGAAGCTTGGCTGTCCGGCATAAAAATTATTTCCAAATATATGATTATTCTGAATCGTTGAAGGAAAAGATGGCTATATACAACTTGACCGAAAAAGCAGACATTTGGTGGCAGGACATCAAAAGAGTGAAGGGCATCAAGGATAAGGTTGTAAATTGGAGCACTTTTAAAAGATACTTCAAAAAAAAATTCTTGTTTGAACAATAATATGAAGAAAAATCAAAAGAGTTCTATGACTTAAAGCTAGGAACTATGAACATGAAAGAGATGAACAGTAAATTTCTGAATTTACTGAGATATGTGCCATATCTCGTGGAAGAAAAACTGAATATCCAAAGGTACTTGAGTTGTCTACATTTCAACATCAAGGACAAAATCGAGTATGACAACCCAAAGACCTTGGAAGAAGCCATGAGAAAAACAGTTTTCTGTTACGACACAAATCGGAAAAGAGAAGGAATATCAAACTGGAAAAGTCATAAACCCAACAATTTTGAACTGAAAAATAAAAATTTCACTTTTGGTGGAAATTCTGGTTTCCAAAAGAAAAATTTTCAGAATCGGAATTTTCAAGGAAACAATTTTAGAAACAGTCAACGGCAGAATTTTACAGCTCCTAGAAACACTCCCAATGCTACCAGAAATAATGATCAAAAGGCACCTATCAAATTTTTTGAGTGTCAAGGTCCTCACTATGCATCAGAATGTCCCCAGAGGAAGTGGACAGCTAACAACATTTATTCTATTCAAACTGAACCTAATGTTGGAGACTTGGAAAGGGAGATGCCCAGAATCAATGCAGCACTCGACAACTGACAAGCAGATCATCAAATTTCTATGGTAGAGATTGAAGGTATGCTACAAAATCATCCTGTTACTGTTTTGATTGATCCAGGTGCTAGATTAAGTTACATATCACCAGATATTGTAGAAAGTCTTAAATTGAAAATAGAAAAATTCAGTAAATCCTGGTTAGTTAGACTAGCAACAGGAACAAAAAGGAAAGTATCATATTTTATTGACAGTTGTGCTTTATTCATGAATCAGTTAAAAATGTAGGTCAAGTTAAATGTTTTACCTTTAGGATCATATGATATTATAATCGGAACGGACTAGTTAGAAGCCCATCATGTCATTCTGAACTGTTATGAGAAGAGTTTTACATGTTTAAATGATGATGGAGAAACTGTAGAAGTAAAAGGTATTCCAAGAAAGATAAACCTTAGACAGATTTCAACCATGCAAGTAAAGAGGGAAATTAGTAAAGGATGTCAGTTGTTTGCAGTAAATGTGGTCAATGATGAGATCAATTGTAAAGAGGACAAGCTAAAATTAGAAGACATACATGTCCTAAAATACTTCAAATATGTTTTTCCTGAGGAGATTCCAGGATTACCCCCTAAGAGATATTTAGACTTTACCATCGAGTTAATACGAGGAGCAGTACCGAATTCTAAATCTCCATATAGGATGAATATACTGGAATTAAATGAGTTGAAATCATAGTTGAAGGAGTTGATTGATAAAAACTATATAAGACCCAGCGTGTCTCCTTGGGGAGCACCTGTTATATTTGTTAAGAAGAAAGATGGTACCCCACTAGTACAAAATGAGAGATAAGTGACCAGGCGACCAAAAAATTTGGTCACCACAGTTTTTTCAAGGGATAAATGACCAAAATTGAGAAATTTTAAGTGAACTAACTAAAAATGACCAAGATAAATGATCAATTTGGTCACAAGATAAGAACTAAACTAAAAATAACCAATTTGGTCACGGGAGAAGAACTAAACTAAAAATGATCACATACCAATTGGTAATTTATTTGGTCATTTTTAGTTGTGTCAGTCCGATAATATAAAATTGCAATTTTGACAATGAATTTGTAGATTTGTACAATTTACTAAATTTTAACACTATAGATGGATTCAGAGACCCCCTCACATGTCACAACTATAGTGTTAAAATTTAGTAAATTGTAGACCCCCTCACGTGTCACAACTCAACAATTGACACCAAATTAGCTTATAAATTCTATATTTATATAAAAATAAATTTATTATTATTTGAAAAATTTATAATATGAAGCCCCATAACCATGTAATAGTGGGGAGCCACTAAAGCGTTTAACCATAAATTATAAGTTTTATAACCCATACACCCCATGCGAATACTAGTCATAGAGTTTCAAAGTTATGGAAACATTTCACAACAATGTCCTTATGCTATCTTCCACTTTAACCATGGCAACCTTACAAACATAGGTTTCAATAGTTTAAGGCCCAAATGAAAGGTGCACTATTTCAAAGAGTAGCCAAAGTCTAACAAAGAGGTCTAAGGATAAAATCTCATGAATTCGCCTATCTAACCATATTAAAATGTAAAAATAATGTAAAACTTAAGGTTCAAATCTCCTCAAGAGATCAAACAAAATTAATTATTATAATGTATAACTACAAACCTCATGAGTGTGGTACTCCTTGTTCTAGTATACTTGTGGTGTGATGTCTTAATGTGATAATAAATGGTCATGCACTCATAATATGGTCATTGCATTGTCTTGAAAAATAATGGTTGTCCACGTGCTAATTATGTGGTCATTATGTTATCTTATAACACAATGGTCATCCTTGTGCTAATGTGGTGATGGTGTTATATTGTTATATTTGATGGTTAGTTGAGCCTAGGAATATTGATCCTAAGCTAATGTGGTCATTGTGTTATCTTGTAACATTTGATTGTTAATTGAGCTTGTAAATGTTTTCTTAGGAAGAGAAACCCCTTGATCGAATCTACACCAAAGGTAAGCCCAATTCCTAGGCCACTCAGTTGATTTTTCACCATTCTTCATAGAGGTTCAATCTGAGAGAGAATTCAGGAGAAAAAAAGGAATGCCCATGTGATGCGCAACTAACCTCTCCTCCAATTTTCATTTATGACGATGATTAGTTTTAGTCTAAGTGAACAACTTCAAGTTTGGCCCTTTGTTTTGTTTAATAGTTTCAATTTTCTCTTTGCTTGTTTTGTATGGACATAGCCCCCGACCTGTAAGGGATTTTGTAGAAATATTAATTTTCACTAGTCTGTTTAGTCGATGGACATGTGCCTCGTTTTTCTCAATTGTGGGGTATCGTTGTTCTCACTAAACATTTGGTATCTTTATTATCAACCACTTGGATTCTTCTTCTCTGTACATTTTGCTAGTTTTTTAATAGAATCCTAAACTTATATATATTATAAAAAACAATTCCAAGGCACACATTATTTAGGCCTATTTGCCAATACGATATGTTTTTGTAATATTTTTTCCAAGAGGGAAGGTTAAAGGCCAACATAATAACCAATCAACCATTATATTAGTAAAAGGCATCAATCTTTTATAAATACCCCATTATCATAAAGATTATAATATATAAAATTAATATATATCCATTTTAATAAGATTATGATATATAAAATTAATATAAATCTATTTTAATATTAAAACTGTTAAATATAAAAAAAAAAATTATCTTTTTATTTTTAAAATATTTTTCTCCATTTAAATCTATAACAAAAAACAAAAATATACAAAACATATATGTGGAAATACAGTTCTATTTAACTAAACTATCAAACCAATCCAAGTGAAAATGAATAATAATAATTATTTAATATAATTTTAATATTTTAAACCTAAACACCAAATTCAGGTACATAATAATTTCCGATTGTTATTGTTGTTGTTTTTGTTTTTGTTTTTTTTCCTTGGAAAAAGTCAGTAATTTTATTTCATAAAATGAACAAAATTACATTCTGCACATGTAATAGAATCACTAAGATCCCTACATTGTCACATATTTCTGTCCCATATCAACATCATAACAGATGTCCCGATCATCATACAGTACGTCTGTCCATACAATCCACTAATATCCCATTACCGATTACAATTAACAGTGAAACACTTGCTTGTTCGTTGGTTTACAAATATCTGTGTAAACGACTGTCCCTACAGCCCACATATATCCAAATTTTATATATAAAACTATGTTGTCCCTCGCTGGTTCGATCAAATACTGCGTTTGCTCCATCGCAACTATTGTCCATCGCTGGTCATTGCAGACCCCGCGCTTGTCACCTATTTCTGAGCTATGGCTCAATTATGTGCCTCATTAGCTTCGTGAAAAGGTATGTGGTAATAGCTGTTGGTGCCCTCGGGTGTGTGATTTGTGATCTTCCAAGTGCCAAATGGATAGTGCTGCTGTGTCGCTTCCTTGGAGAGCATATTAGCAATCTCATTCCTCTCCCTGTAGACATGTGTAAATGAAATTTGATAAAATGACTGCTTTAACAGGATCACCTCCTCCAGTATAGGTAAGAGTATCATCACATTGCAGTGTGTGATCTCCTTTTCCCAGTTGATAACTAACATGGAGTCGCCAAAAATCTGTAGAGATAGACATCCATGTTCAATGGCGAATAACATCAGCAGCCTGAGAGACATAAGTTCAGCAAAATTATTGGATCCCCTTCCCAATCCAGTCACCAGATGAAAGTAATGAGACTCTGTTTTGTATAGTACTCCCCCCCCACCACACTCCGATTGATGGTCTATTGAAGCACCATCAAAAAAATCCCACGGCATGGTTTTTTCAATCAACTCCTCACACACAGGTCGCGTTCAAACCACAGGGACAGGTGCCTTGAAGTGTAGGGTAATAGCCACGATTTGTGCCACTACACTCGCCATTGGAACCCTGCAATCTTGAAAAATAATCATATTTCGGGTAATCCAGATGCCCCAGGCATATATACAAGGGAAATCCCGGATGGTTGATGTCTTATGTGATATCCACCACAGTTGGAATGCCTCATGAGCACTCGCACCCTGCCACCCCACATTGAGATCCAGTAATATGCAGGCATCAGCCCAAACTGCCTGAGAATACCTACAATGTACAAAGAGATGAGAACTAGTCTCTTCAGCATCCCTACATAGTGGACAAAACCCCGGCCCCTGTATGAATCGTCTTTGTAGAATGTCCCAGGTTGGGGCCCGTTGCTCCAGAATTGCCCAGAAGAGTAGTTTTGTTTTACCTGGACACTTTAGCTTCCATAGATGTTTCCACCACCACACCAATTTCCTGTTATGTACATCCACATTCAACTGAATATATCATTCTTAGGGGAGTATATTCCAGAGGGATGATGGTCCCAAATCAGTTCATCAGTCCTATTTGTCAGTCGTATA
The DNA here is from genome assembly GCA_027924585.1 of Larix kaempferi. Lineage (NCBI taxonomy): Eukaryota > Viridiplantae > Streptophyta > Pinopsida > Pinales > Pinaceae > Larix > Larix kaempferi. The sequence goes on along the minus strand of BSBM01000963.1, from coordinate 6,842,481 downwards.
TACGATAGTCTTAAGTGCCGGAGATAATCCGCCCAAGCCCCATGCATATCACCAGGAATCTCCAGTCTTTGTGCAGTGTTCCATCCCTGATGCCAAAGTGTAGATGTTCTCAGATCCGCAATATCAGCCAAGAAATGACAACCCCTTTCTGCCAATATATTCCTCAAATCCACATGAAGGACATGGCCACCCCTACAGCCAACCCAAGGGTCCAGTGCTATACAAATAAGTCTCCCATTTCCAACCCGCCACACTAATCTAGATCCTACCAAATGAAAATTCTGCACCACCGCTTTCCAAACCACAGAGCAATTTTCCCTCGTCTTATTGCCCAGCCTGATCCATTCAAGTAGAGTAAGTGGGGCAATATATTTATGATATACCACTCTAGTCCAGAGGCTCTGTGTGTGAATAAGTCGCCACGACACCTTGGCCCCCAAGGCTTTAGCGAACAGAAATATATTCTTTAACCCCCATCCTCCCAGGGCTTTTGGGACCGCAAGTTTTTCCCATCTGACCCACACCAACGCTCATTTGTCACACTTACCCTTCCAGAGAAAAGCAAAACACAACCGTCGTATCTGTTCCAAAACTCCTTTGGGAATCCAAGCTAGAGACAGCCAATACACCGGGATTGCTTCCAAAATAGATTTAATCAGAACCAGCCTCCCAGCCCGTGAGAGCCATTTATGACTCCATCCAAGTAGTCGTTGTTCTAATTTAGCTAATAACCAATACCAATCAGCCTTCTGATATGCATTTGGTTTCAAGTGAAAGCCAAGGTACTTTAAGCCATCATCGATATCCAATGTCCTGTAAGGTAGTCTAAGTGCCAAATAGTGAATCTCCTGCTCGGTTAAATGCAAACAAGTGATTGATGACTTGTCAATGTTCACTAACATACCTGCAGCTATTTGCACTAAATTGAGACCTTCAACCACCTTATCAATATCCAGTCGGGTGCCATCACAAAAAATCAGTATGTCATCAACAAATAGGAGATGAGAGATATACAGTACCTGAGAAATGGATATTCCACGAAAGGAACCATCAGCTTTAGCTTTTAGTATAAAACGACTGAGTCCTTCAGCAACAACGAGGAACAACAGTGGAGAAAGTGGGCATCCCTGTCTAAGGCCCCTTCCCGCATGGAAGAATGGACTCACAGAGCCATTGATCAATACAGCAAAGCTCACCGTAGTGATGCAGGCCATAATCCATCGGATAAATTCATAACAGAAACCCAGGTGAGTAAGGAGCATCCGGAGATAGAGCCAACTAACTTTGTCAAATGCTTTTGAAAGATCAATCTTGATCACAACACCCTTCTATTTCTGCACTTTCAGAGTGTGTAATCCTTCCTGGGCAACACCGATGGCCTCATGCATTTGTCGACCTTCCAAGAAACCAAATTGTTCACAAGAGATATGCTGAGATAAAATATTCTTGAGTCTCCTCGCCATAACCTTAGAGATGATCTTATAGATACAATTGCAGAGAGAGATAGGTCTGAATTCATCAAAGTATTCGGGCTTGTCCGATTTTGGTATAAGAGCAATAAAAGTCGAATTAAATGGACCATGTACAAGCCCATCCTTCCGCGATTCTTCCACCACATTCAATAATTCCTCCCCGAAGAGGTCATAGAATCCCAAGAAGAATTCGATAGGCCAGCCATCTGGCCCAGGGATTTTATCTTTCTGAAAGGAATGCATTACCTGCAACAGCTCATTTGGCAACACTTCCTCCATCAACAATCGATTTTCTTCCTCCCCCACAAAACAAGGGAAAAGCTGAGTCACACGAATTACCTCAGCAATAGAGGCCCCAGGTTGTGCAGTGAATAAATCTCCAAAGAGTCTAACACCCAACTCCGCCAATCCATCAAAACTGGAGACCCGTTCCCCTTCAGCAGAAGATAGTTCCCAGATAGAGTTAGTCGATTTTCTCCCTTGTGCATATGCTTGAAAAAATTTTGTGTTCTCATCACCGCACTATAGCCAGATCGCCCTACTTTTCATTCTCCACATCTCTTCTCGCTCACATAGAATCTCATTTCTGCGTTTCTCCCATTCCACCAACTCACCTTTCTGCTGATCATCCATAAAGCCCATGCCTGGGCAATGAATCAGTTTATCGATATTCATCTCAGCATTCTGCAGATTCAGCTCATCACGAACCCGTTTATCATGTGCCCAAAGGATAGTGGCCTCTTTTATGCGTTGTAGATTATGCTGAAAGTGTGCACCCGTGTACTCTAATGAATCTATAGGTCAATGAACCCACAGATTCTGAACCATGTTATGAAAATCCTCCTCCTTCATCCAGCTAGGATTGAATTTGAAAGGACTTGGGGGTTTTTTACTTCTGCCTCTTAAATCCAGAAATATGGAGCAGTGATCAGATACGCCACCCGACCCTACCCACTGTCGGACAACATCAACCCCCAGTACTAATACATCAGCCACCAAAAACCTATCCAGTCTTTTAGCTACCCTATGGTCCCCAGCTCGCTTATTACACCAAGTTGGAGTTAACTTTGTAGGTAGTATGTCTAGTAGATCCTTCCTGGCGAAGGCTTGAATGAAAAAATTTGCCAATGTATCCGGTGCAGCCCGAGGCCCCCACACTTCAGAAGACCCCAGCGAGAGATTTAAATCCCCTCCCAGAATCACATCCCTTCCTTCAAAAATATTCATACTTAACAAGGAATCCCAGAATCCATCCCTATTTGAATATGGCCCGTAAATATTGAGGACCGTGATCAACCTACCAATCTCAGCATCCCAAACTTCCAAACCGATACCAAAAGGGATACCCCAAGAACAGTCATATCTACAGCTCTTCACCTTCCACCCCAAGGCCAGCCCTCCAGAACGCCCCCGAGCATCCACTCCTACAAACTTCCATCCTGGAAGCAAAGATTCTAAAGTCCGAACAACATCCACATTGCCACCCAAAGTTTCCTGCAACAGTAATATATCTGGTTGATTTAAGGCCACCAACCTCCTAAGAGACGATTTTTTAATGGGACTCGCCAACCCGCGATAGTTAAAGGACATAATTTTCATTAGAGACCCCCATCCAGGGCTTTCTCTGCTGTAAGTGCCCACTCATTGGAAGATTGTGTGCCCATCACTAAGTCAACCTTAGCCTGATCCTGTTCCTTTGACAAGAGGGATTTTCGTCCCCGACCCTTACCCCCAATACTAAGAGCCAAATCAGGAAGTCCCCTCCCCCCCGATCCGTCAGCAGCAATCTCCCTATTTCTGAGGGCGTAGCGGATACTACGTCCCACAGAACAGCTGGAGTGTTTGGTGGATACCATGGACGGTGTGGATGTATAGTCCGCATCAGACATCAAACAAGTAGCAACTGGACTATGTAAATCGGTACATGCGAGTGGAGGGGGCCCATGACTACCCCCCCCCAAATCATCAGAGACAAATATAATGGAATCAACAGGTGAAATGATGTGAGACATACCCTGTGGGTTCGCAGATGATCCCCCACGTAATATGGACCTCTCCCTTTGTTCGCTGGTGTAGGCCTGAGTCAAAGAGGTTGCAGTAATAGTGGCCCCCACAACATCCGAATCAGGAGATCCAATAGTCTCCAATTCAATGTTCTCTGATGGAGGCAGGGTTTCCCCAGCACCAGGAATCCCATGATCAGATGATACCCCAGTAGTAGAGTGCTTTCCACGAGCAAGCGCAGGCCCACGTCCATCAACCCTCACCTGCTGAGGATTCACCTTCAACAAAGGATCAGCACGATCAGCAGCACCTTCCCCGACCATTGGCTTACATGCCCGAAATGTTAAGGGGCAGCTGGCTACCAAATGTCCATGATCATGGCAGCAGTGGCACCTAAACGGCACCCCCACATAATCCAGAAGTTGAACAAAGTCCCCATCCTTGGATTGTATGTTAATCTCAGCAGAGAGCCCCTACCGAAGGTCGATTTTTACCAAAATATTAGCCACCGTATAATTTCCAGTCTCATGGTGGGAGTAATCCGTACACACATAATCACCAAGAAAATTTCCAATCTCAGCAAACCGAGTTTCATTCCATAGATGCATGGGGAATCCAGGAAGCTTCACCCACAGCGGTTCTGCATCTATTTTCTCCGATTTAGAGTCGAAAAAGGGAGTCCAAATTTTCAGGATGATATGGAATCCCATCATCGACCAATGTCGTCTTAAGACTTTATCAACCTCCCCCTGGTTTGGTAGTATAAAAGAGAACCAACCCTTCGTCAACACCCGTATCTCAGGAGCAGAAGACACCAAATCCTTCCACTGCTCAGCCACCCAACGCTGAAGGAAACCGCGTCCAATTCTTCTGCCCCGAACATGTCCAACCACTGCGGTGTGTGTGAAATCCTCCGCCTCTTCCATCGTAACATCCACCCCCAGCACCAACTTATCCGGTCTCTTTCGATCTTTAACCCGCTTCGCAGAAAATCTATGAGAAACAGCCTTCGCAGGAACCCCGGATCGTTGAAAAGTCTCCCTGGAAGACTTAGGTGATTCAAAAAGATGTCCAACCCTGTCCCGCGCTACCTCAGGCCCAGAAAAGACCACTGGCCCCCCACCATTCATGGAGAGTCCAGTCAGAGCCCCTGATCCATCTGCCATCGCAGAGTCAATTCCAGCAGCCACATTCCCACTGACATATCCCCTAGCCGAGGTGTAAGCCACATCCTCCATCACCCCACCCCAGACGTGCCCTCAGTACAACCGGTTCACCAATCCCAGGCACCAAAAACAGCCAGATATCAGCAATCCCTAGCCCCAGACAATCATCATCAGCTCGGTCAGAACACTATCTCAGAATATAAAATCAAGAATCAAAAGTAGATCAGCCCCCATGCCACAAAACACTCCAACAACTATCTACACCACGAACTCCTCCAAAGAGGATTCAATCCCCAGCGATCGTCCACCATCAATCCCCAGCAATTACTCCATACGGCCCCAAAAACCAGTACTCTGTAACTCACAGCAGCAGATCAAATGTCCATGACAGCATGGTGGCACCTACAGATCAGGTTTCGTATGATCAAATGTAATCCTGTATCAATTCCAATGGATGTTGGCAACGAGATCCAAGCCAGGGTATCTCATAACCCGAATCCACCAAGATGAAAATGGGTGTTAAAATTGAATGTATATAGTCTGCGTCTTCCGCTCCACCATATCCCAATATACAGGAAGTCTGTTATCTCCTGATGTCAGAATTCTGGAAAAATGGAGCTCTCAGCCAAAATAGTTGCCCACTACCATACCAAAAATCGCTCAGCACATCCAAGAGATTCCCCACACAACCTCTCGCGCGCGCAAAGGTCCTCCGAGCCCGATTCAAGGATAGGGAGCTCTGTACGAGCTTAGTTAATGCCTGCACAATTCAAAAACCCTCACAGCCATTCTGTAGCAGTTCTTGGTGCAATTCTTGGAGTTCTTGGAGCCCATCATATCCCGGGTCAAAAAATCGTTATCTCAAAAGGAGCTCTCAGCCAAAATAGGTGCCCACTAACATACCAAAAATCGCTCAGCACATCAGAGATTCCCCACACATACTCTCACGCACGCAAAGGTCCTCCGAACCCGATTGAAGGAGAGGGAGCTCTGTACGAGCTCAGTTAATGCCTGCACAATTCAAAAACCCTCACAACCGTTCTGTAGCATTTCTTGGAGCAATGCTTCTTTCATTCAACCAATCGATATTCTATTCCTGATAGGGCAATATTTTAATGTTCCCGGGTAATACATCTCTTGTTTTTGTTATTATTATTATTATTATTATTAATTTAATTTGAGTTCATGTGCCAATTGTTATTGTTGTTGTTTTTGTTATTATTATTATTATTATTAATTTAATTCGAGTTCATGTACCACATTTACAGCCACATTTTTTTCCAAAAAGAGTGGGGGGGAATATTTAGATGATATATATAGAGAGAAAGATAACTAACAAACAAACAAACTAGGAAGATACCAGATTTACGCCACATTTTTTCTCGAAAAGAGGTGATAGGGAAAAATATTTAGATGATATATATATATATATATATAACAAACAAACAAACTATGAAGATAGACGGAAGGAAGAGCCGTAGTAAGGGTTTAGACATGATCGTGTTCTCAACTTTTTGGAGTTCGTTAGTCCTTGCAAAGGTTTGCTATTATTTCTGAGTTTACATTCAATGAATTCTGATGAGTTTTCTCCCTTATTGATGTTTTGGCAAAAGTCTTGTACCCTTTTGATTAGGCTTCTACAAAGGCATGCACACATGGTCAAAGCATTTTAGGTGAGGGTTTTTGGCATACTTGGCATACAAACCTCTGTTAAGCATTTTTCTCCCATTTTAAAACCCTCTTCTCTATGTAAAACTTCCAGCTACAGGAAATCTCCACTCATGAAATAAATAACAATCCACCTTAACTTTGCTATGGGTATCTTAGAAATCTTCTACTAGCCTATTTCATTGTGTTTTCAATTTATAGATAAGAAGACACACCAAAATTCTTCTGACATATTCCTGTATTCATACAGTCATACTCTGCCTCCTATCTATTTTCATACTCAAACACATTCAATTCTTGAAACTCCCCTAAATCTGCATTGTGACTCTGTTAAGAACAAACCTGCTAAGTGAGTTACTAGGTAATCATTATTATGATTGACGATTGAGAATTGGTTCTGAGAGCTCTGAGAGCCATCGGGTTTTAGGGCACACTGCCCTAGACATCAAGTGTGTTTTGGCAGCTAAATATATCTGCCCTAGCCACTCCAGAGGTAAATCACACAGGTTTATCATAGCATTTCAAGAATTGCAGAAATCATATTACATCCTTGCAAAGATCCAACGTCTTCATCAGATACCTAATTAGTGATGGCGCACTTATTTGCTCATTGAGATAGCAATATCATTACTACATCTGGGCGTCTTCTTGAGGGCACATTCTCCTTGTGTGGGGCAGCATTATTCTTCACACTGCTGCTTGTTTGTCTACTGAACTCGTGAGTCCGTGACCACTTGTCAAGAAGGAGAGGAAGGCGCAGCTGTTAGCAAGGGATCTCTCTGTTGCTAAGGCGTGGGAAGTCCTATTCCAGTCAACGAACAAGGGCGAGTTACTGATCATACAAGTCTTCATTCCATTGGCAGCGACCCATCATAATTAGCAAATATCTACTGAAGAGAAGTATCAATCATTGGTAAGAGGAGCGTGATACATAACCAAGAGTCATATTTATTTAGAGGATCACGACTTCTTGCATGGGAAAGTCTGGAGGAAAAGGAAGATAGCGTTTACACTTTAAAGGGCTACATTCCCCAAATCTGGGCTTGATCTGTCCTCTTGGCATGGATCTTCTAGATGGGCTATTTTCTTATGCAAGCACCCTCCTATCATACTATATACGCATGGCTGATTATATACTGTAGCCTTTTCAGCCATCAACAGCATATGTTCATCACTGTTTAAAGCTCCACAAACCAAGGAAGAGAAACACAGTATAAAAGGAAGATTCCATCACTTGGTATCCCACAACGACAGCAGTAATTGAGGTAGCCATTCTTCATTGGCATCAATTCTTCATTCTGGTAGCAGTGTATTGTTCTGGTGGCAGCATATCACACTCATCGTATTACATTCAGGAGTCTGCATACACTAAGAAGGGCGTGATCTTCTCATTTACTATAGGGCTGCTCATGTCTTCTCACTTACTATAGGGCCGTAAATGCTTTTTACTTACGAGTATGCTACGCATTCAAGGATATGGCCGTATTCAACCATATGGAAAATACAAATGTATCGTAAGACATATTTGTTTCCTCCGATCAAAATTGTTTCACAGCATATACATGATATGGACGCATTCGACCATATTCGAATCCACACTGAACTTATTATTATATAACTTTTATTTACTGTGCGCTCTTATATTTGCAACTTGTATCCTCCAAAGTTTATTATTATACGATAATATTTACTCTGTAATATTGTATTTGCAACTTATCCAAAGTTTATTGCAACTTCTATCATCGACAGTTTATTATTATACGGTAATATTTACTTCGTACTATTGTATTTGCACCTTATTCAAAGTTTATTATTATATTTAATATACACTCTTGTATTTGCAACTTGTATCCAATTTTTTTTTATTCTACATATAGAAGATTTAAGCTCCTGCATTTCAGCAATATTTGTTTTTTTATAGACATTCTTTCCACATCAAAGTCTATCAATATATGCGCAGTATATATAGATACGACGTCGACGTCTATGGTATCTACCTGTTGGATACACTTTCTATAGACCAATATGAAGTGTAGCTACATGCTAAACATGGACATGACAGGTATCATTTTAATAAAATAATAACAGGTCTCATTTTAATAAAATAATAATTTCACCAATTGTAGTTAAGTCCTAGGTATCATTTTAATAAAATAATAATTTCACCAATTGTAGTTAAGTCCTAGGTATCATTTTAATAAAATAATAATTTCACCAATTGTAGTTAAGTCATCTATAGTTCAGTATGAGAGATGTCACTAACAAAACAGGTCTGTACAACTGGGCGTATTGCATGCGATCTGCCCTTTAACATTGACCACAATGACCAATTCTGAGCATTAGAGGAAGGTCGCTTCAGCCATAACGATCTGTTATTAATTGCTGTCATCTACTCTAGAGAGTTTGTACTCTTGCTGCATAAATTATGCATGTTCCAGAATTCATCCATAGAGTCACATTGAAGGCAGCCACAATATTCTTTCATCAAATCATCCATTGCAAACTCAGATCTGAGATCACAAATCTGACTTATATATAGCAGCAACATACAAGGATCTTCCAATCACTAGATTCACTACCACAGGTCAGAATACAATCATCTCTGAGATCTGATCATATTGGGCAGTTTGTAGTGTTTGTTGCTTGTTTTATTTGAAGGACATTTCTAGTAAAATTACTCGGTGTTGTTCCAAGTTGGAAGATATTGAATTCTTAAAATTATGCCATTACATTACATGCAATTATTCTGGGGTTAAATAAACACTTGTAAAGCAATTACATCCAAAACTAAATCAGTTACATAAATTAGTGTCTTGGAACTCTTGCCAAGCCATACAGTGGTATTGGGATATCACAGTAACTAACCCTACGTGGTGCCTGGCCCCCACCCGGTGCCCCTATTTCAGATTCAGATCTTAGACTCCGGACCTCACCACTTTAGTTAGATCTGAGGCCTTATAGATTTTCTTTATTCAATCTCTATGTTCCTGTAATTACCAAATTTATCTACAGTGTTCTACTAATTATACAATCCCCATATACCTATCCATTCTTTAACCTCCTCGAAACATAGTCATTATTGGTCCAAATCAATTTGTTTTCATACTCATGATGCTTTAGGGACTTTGCACAACGGGTGACTCTTTATGAGGTAGGACATTCAAAAAAATTTCAAGTCATCAAATGGTTTTAGGAGCTAGTATCTACTTTCATCTTCTTGCTGCTAGTAATTTTTTATATTTTTTCTCTTTCTAGTTATTTTCATTTCCATTCCCACTTTGTAGAAATCAAAGGATTTGAAATGTGCTAATTGTGTGCTTGTAAGGGGAAAAGGGAGAGTTTCTATGCTCTTCATTTGATCTGTTTTTTAATGGATTTTATCTCGCAGATAAGAGAGACGAGTCTCACAGAGAAACACTCACTACTTTTCTTCACAACAGGAAACAACAGGGCTCCTATCGGTGGTTTCGTAAGTCTCAAGTTTAACAATGTCTGGAATGGTGATGAAATAGACAGGTATAGGCATTCTTTTCTCATAATTTCAGAAATAATATAATCCTTCTCCTCGTTGTGCTGGGTCTTCGAAAGATTAAAAAATGAGAAAATAATGCCTATACAAGAGGCATTACGGATTTCCTATAACAACTTTCTCTAGCATATTTTTAAATTTGACTGATTGCTTCTAACACAAAACCCTGCTTCAGCCATACTTGATGCTTCCTTGACAAAAATTGAACTGCTTCCAGTGCTATGAAGTTTTTACAAAATTCTGGAAACTTTTAGATAAAGGGTCCATTATATCATATTTAGAATACTGGCTGGGAATGCCCTATGTATAGATAAACTTTATGCCACTTCATATGATTCTTAAAGAGACTTGAGGACCCATGTTAAAACTATCAAACATCTGGCCACTCATACATCTTATTTAATCTTGAGAACTTGGTTAATCCCATCTCTCCAAGTGCAGCAATGAAACCACCCTTGATCTATAGCAACAACTTGCTATAATTTCAGAATTTTACAAGCCTTGAGGTTTCCCTTTTGAGTGAATTTGATTGCATTTTCAAAAAAGTTTCGAATGCATTATTGAAGCCTTACTGAATCATTTTCATTGTTGAAACAATAATATTTTCCAAGTTGAAACAATGTGCAAAATATAAACAAAGAGTTCATCCAAACTAGAGCAATCTTGGATTTTTAAAGCTATGTTTATTGGCTAAAGTCTTGTAGGTGGTTGCAAAAACACACAGTACCTTGGAGCTAGGCATCATAGAATGTACAAAGTGTTCAATAAGTCATATAGGGGGGAGTATTAGATGACTTCTTTGTGTTTTAGGTTGCACAGACTAAGTGACAGCCACATTGAAGACTTTCCTTGATACTGTTGGAGACAACCATGCTAGAAGAATTGCAACACTATAGAATTAGGTGGTAGGCTTAACTATAGGAAGTGGTCTTGGGGGCAGTACTTGGTGCATGGACATAAGTAGATTTAGTACCTTAGTGCAACTACAATGAAAATTTTGCTCAAGTTGTTGGGATGGATTCTATCCATATGATTCTATCTATAGCTGCTTCATAGAGATGGGAGGTTCATCATATGGATGTAGTAAAAATTTATTTCCTTCATGGTGATCTTCAAGAATCAATCTATATGCAACAAGCACTAGGCTTTGTTCAAGAAGTATCAACACCACATGTCTGTCGAATTAATCAATCTTTATATGGCCTAAAGAAGGAACCTTCCTATTGGTATTAAAAGATCCATGATTTTTTTATCAGCTATGGATTTTATCATTGCGAGAGTGAGCCCGATCTCTACATTTTCCATTATGATAATAAAATTATTATTATTGTGCTTTACATGGATGATTTGATTCTAACCGATAGCTCGACCTCCCAGGGTAAGGAACTGAAGCTAAATCTTCATGAGTTGTTTTAATTGACTGATATTTCTCTGCTTCACTATTTTCTAGGCATTCAAATTACTCAATCTACCTCTGAGATCTCTTTCTCTAAACCTCAGTGTGATCTGTATTTTCTACAACGCTTCAAGTTGGAGGATTGTAATTCGGTTAGCACTCCTCTTTCCATTGGGATGAAGTCTCAGGCATACTGTCCCTCTCCTATATTTGAGGCTGCTATCTATCAGTCTTTAGTGGGTAGCCTTCTCTACCTTACTCTAACTCAATCGGATATTGCATTTGCCGTCAGTTTTTATTACCGGTATCTACAGGCACCTCATGAGTGTCACTAGCAGGTTGTAAAGCATATTTTATGCTATTTGAAGGGCACCACTCATATGGGCATTCACTATGCAATAGGATCCCCTATTCAACTTCAAGGATTCTCTAATGCGGAGTTGGCCGATGATATTGATGGGTGTTGTTCCACCTCTGGTTACTTGTTAAATATTTACTCTAGACCAATTGATCAGTGTTAAGAAGAAAAATATTGTGGTTCTATCTTCTATATAAGTTTTGTATTCCAATGTTCTCCTCGCTAGGAAGCATACTTTTTGGATCATGAGAATTATTTGTGATAAGATGGGCTTTCCTCAAAAGGGCCTCGCCCCTCCCTATTGTGACACTCTAAGTGCCATCAAACTTATTCATAAATATGTGGATCATCATAAATAACACGTTAAGCTTTGGATGCACGATATCCATCATATTTATGCTCTGTAATGTATCGCACCCATCTTTGTTCCTTCAACCAATCAGCTCACATATATCTACACCAAAATATTGTAAAAGAGGAAAGCATAGTTACATATATAAAGAAAGTATTGAAATGTATATACACAGGATAGTGAATTTGTAATTGATACTATAAAAAAAATGCTTATATATTATGGCACAATTGTTATTCTGGGCCATCCCTTCACGCTAAAGCTAGGCACGAAGATTAAGTAAGACATATGTGTAGAGGCTTATCATTGTTAGTGGTTAGGTACCCATGCATATCCCCTGAGGTAGATGTCTCTATTAGGAGTTATCATCCTTACTTACAGAGGGTATAGTATTACCTGTGGCATTCAGTTCAATCCCGAGATGTACCAAAATACTTTCAGGTGCAACACCAACACTTCTAGCAGGAAAATTGTTCAAGGGTCTCTTAAATGATAGTGCAATTTGATATCTTTCTTCGTAATCCTCATGTGATATCATGTAGAAGTCTTGAATGCATCCCAAAGGATTTCATTAAGAATTTTAACATATACTTATTTGACTTACAAAACTTCTAGTATTACTTCCTACGAGCAGAAAGATACATGAACGATGAATGGCTGAAGGAGGCCCTTTGTGAAGTCTGTCATTCTAGATGGAATAACCAAATACTCTTGGGTTTTTAGCAAACCATGCACATAATCCAAAAGGCTTTTCATAACTTAAAATGAATACCAATCCATGTCATGAATTCTAGATTAGCACATTGAGGCCGACAGTGAATGTCAAAATCCAGCAATAGTTCCGAGTGGTTATGTGCCAACATTTTTCTGGGGCTACTGGCTACTTTTCAGCATACACTTTTCTCTTAGAAAGCATGCCTTCCATTTTCAATTTCTCAACAAGGTTCTATAGCACTAATTTAGGAAGTGATTTCAAACTCTCTTTGCACTTTCACGAGATGTACGGTCAGTCATTAGTTGGACATTAATAAAATTATCTTATCTTATAATATCTTATAGGATAGTTCTCTACCTCTAAACCCATGATTTTCATGTCAGTAATTTACTTTCATTGTGATGAATTTACTTGCAAAGTTAGACTAAGGGAAACTGATACAACAATGCAATGTGCAACATGTTGAGTGGAAGAAACAGTTAAACAAAGAAAACAAAGTTTCAAATATAGATTTGTTGGTCAAGGATTTATGGCTTAAGGTTGTTGATTGGTTTGCAGCAAGGAAACTCTTTGGACATGTTTAGTCATATCATGGTTAGTTTATAATTTAAAATTCCTTTGCTCCTATTATTCATTGAGAATCGAGATGTAGGTGGTCTGTAGGAAGCTATCTAGACTTTTCACTATCATTATATTATTATGGATGCATTATACATTAGATTTATGTTTCTTCTCTTGTTTGCATTTGTTCACTAGCTTTGAGTTGATCTGTTTTTGTTTTAGCAGATGTTGATGCAAGGGATTTGATCCTCATATCTCTTCTTATCACTACACTAATTGAAGTACCATTTTTATTTGATTTCAGAATGTTCATGAGAGATTTCATACAGAGTCCCATGTCAACACAATTGCTCGCTTTAATGAACGCTTTATTTTGTCTCTGGCATCCTGCAAAGCATGCATAATTATGGAGGACGAGCTTAACATTTTTCCAGTATCATCGCACATTCGTTCAATTGCACCAATATCAGTTCTATAGGTTGTGTTGAATACTTTCATTACCTCAAATATTGATTATTATTTATTTATTTTTCTCATTTGAGCATTGTTTAGCTTTCTTTTCTAGCTTTACTGGTTGTAAAAAAGAGTACTAGAGCTTTGATTTTTATATAGTTTTCTGATTTTAAATATTTAACATAGGATTTTCTTCTCTTTCTACCATGTTTTATCTGAAGGGTGATGAGGGATTATCCGAGGCAGAAAAAGACCTAAAAAGTCTAAAAGAGAAGCTTCATGTTGATCAGCCAGTGGGGCCATTGATTGGGAAATGTTGTACATTGGATCAGGTGATGAATATCTTATCCTTGAAAACATTTCTTCAGTTCTTTAACTAGCTATACACTTTTCTCACATCTCTCAATAAACCTGTTGGTTTGTAATTTAAGGTTAGAGAGAAATATGTGACATGAAAATTCTCATTGTGTTCTTTGACTAGTATAAACTAACATGCTGGATTGTGAAGGGAAAATATGTGATTAGGTTTCTTGATGCAATATTGGAAAAGACATTGAGAATCATTGTTGCCTTAACTGCTTCCCAAGGATGGGGCAAATCTATTGCCTTGGGTCTTGCTATTATTGGGGCTATTGCTGCAGGGTTTGTTCTATGTTTTTGAAACTTTTGATATGAAATTCATCTTTATGAGTATAAGATGGGTTGATATGTATTATATAATGACATATCTTGCAGGTATTCAAACATTTTTGTCACTGCGCCAAATCCAGAAAACTTGAAAACATTATTTCAGTTCATTTTCCAAGGGTTTGATGCATTGGAATACAAGGTCTGTAGTATTGATCTGTTGAATGGAATTTAACTTTTAAGTTTAATTTTGTGTATTCACTTATTTAATCATGTTCTTTCATTTATTATTTCAACCATGTAGAAGTAAAACCAGAGAGGATGCGTTTTTCTGACAATTATAGTTTCCCTTCAGAGGCTACGATTTCCATTGGATAAATTTTGTATAAAAAATCCTTTTGGTTGTTTTTATAGATTGTAATATGAAATGATATTCAAGTTAGCTCTGTACATTACTGAGAGAAGCTATATTATCTGGCATTTGGTTATAGGAACATACAAGTGGAGCTTGAGCTTGGGGTGACACTTTATGCTTTTTTCCCATTGTTTTCAGTGTTGGCTACATAGATAGCAGCAGGAGCTTTCTTGAAACAAAGCCAAATAAGGATAATGGGAGCAAATGCAGATGCCCAAGTTCAGGAAAAGATAATTGTGATTCTTGATTTGGTACCGCTCGGAGAAAAATTTGACAATACAATTGCATTCTTGATTTTGAGAGATTTTGGCAAAAGAAGGTTATTATTAACATGACCATTTTTGGTGACTATTGGGTAATATTTGTTTCTTACCTAGGTATGTGACCATTTTCAAGAATTTGGAAAGATAGTGTTAACTGTTGAAAATTTTATTCTCATATCAATCCATAAAGAATTATATTTAAGGGTACTAGTTCAATGGTAGAGCACCTGCCTTCTAGGAAGGAGGTTGGTGGTTCGATTCCTCCGTGCCCTATATATTTTATGAAACCACTAAAAAGAGATAAATGACTAAAAAAATGACCAAAGTTTGCATATAAACGACCACCAGTACAACATGAGAGATAAGTGACCAAAAAAAATACCAAAATATGCATACAAATGACCACTTTTGAGTTGGCAATCTCTGGTAGCAAATTAGCGATCATTTATCACGTGACAAAAAATGTGGTCATTAATTGTGACAAATATACGACCAAATATATGACCACAAGATAAGCTATAAATGACCAAGCTAAATATGACCACATTTTTGGTGGCATGATATATGGCCACTAATTTGCTACCAGTGGTCACCAACTCAAAAGTGGTCATTTATATGCGGATTTTGGTCGTTTTTTTGGTCACTTATCTCTCATTTTGTACTAGTTCCCTAAGACTGTGCATAGATTATCGCCAGTTGAATAAGATGACAATCAAAAATTGATATCCATTGCCCCGCATAGACGATCTATTTGGTCAGTTGCGTAGAGCAACGATATTTTCAAAGATTGATCTAAGGTCAGGTTATCATCAAATGCGGGTCAAGGATGAGGATATTTTCAAAACAACCTTTAGAACTCGATACAGACATTATGAGTTCGTAGTAATGCCATTTGGTTTGACTAATGCCCCAGTTGTATTTATGTGTTTGATGAACAATATTCTACACAGATACTTATATAAGTTTGTTATTGTGTTCATAGACGATATTTTAGTGTATTCTAAAAGCAACAAAGAGCATGACGAACATCTACGGATTATCTTACAAGTTCTGAGACATCATCAACTATACGCTAAGTTTAGTAAGTGTGACTTTCACAAGGACAAAATTCAATATTTATGACACATAATTTCTAAGGAAGGAATCTAGGTTGAGCCCGATAAGATAAAATCCATTAATGATTGGCTAGTTCCTAAGGATGTGTCAAATGTAAGATCATTTATGGGTATTACTGGATATTACAGAAAAATACAAGAAAAGACAGCAAGTAACAATTCTGAAAATTCTATGGCAGATTACAGTTTGAAGGAAAATGGCTTGCTACTGTACAAAAACAGATTGTATGTACCCAACATACCAGAAGTAAAAATTTTGATTCTAAATGAGATGCACAAAAGCCATTACTCTGGTCATCCAAGTATTGTGGTCCTTTCGAAATATTGTCAAGAGTTGGACCAGTGGCTTACCAACTGGCTTTGCCACCAAATTTAAAGATACATAATGTTTTTCATATATCATTTTTAAAGATATGTGTATTTGATGCTACTCGTGTTGTAAATTGGAATGACGTATAGGTGGGACAAGACAGAGATTTTCAGGTGGAACCGGACTGTATCCTTGAAATGAGAGAAACTTTGCTCCGGAATCGCACCATCGGGCAAGTAAAAGTGCAATGGAAGCACCTTAGCCCAGAAGAGGCAACCTGGGAGTTGGAGAGTAGTATGCAGGAAGCATACCCAACTCTGTTTCAGGAACACTCAGAGAGTGATTAACCAACATCGAGGACGATGTTGAGACTTAAGGGGGGGTGTATGTCACCTACCCAAATTCTGAGAATACTATTTATTTGCAAAATAATTTATGTTAAGTTTTAATTACAAAGTTTTGTAATTATGACCAAGTTTGGTCAAGGATGAATGTAATTACTGATTATTATTATTTTAATAAATTAAAACAGGAGACAAACACCCAAGGGAACTGTTAAATGAGTGTTCACTGACCCACTAGGAGGAATGGAAGCTATTAGAAGGTATGGGACAGGTGGCAGCATTTGCACTCCACCACTAGCCGTTGGTTATGGGACAACTACCCCTAAAAATGTGGCATTATCCCCCAGTTGGTGGGAGTGAGAAGGAAGCTCATTTAATGACCAGTTAACAAGTGAAAGGCCTAGGAAGCCTACATAAGGCAAATTCGAATTGAGCAGGAAACTCCTCTTATGATATTTCTGCAAAAATATTCCTCAAGTGCATCAGGTGATCACTGAGAGATTCGAATAGGGAGGCTATGTGAGAGTGTAACTGTAAGCCTGCAAATTATTCTGAGAAGGAGAACCAGAGGTGCTGGTGCGGATCCCTTTGATTGCTAAGTCTCTAAGACTAGATGACTATTGCTACTGCAAGTTGAGGTCCTAAGATTCTAAGTTTCTTCCTCCTGGTGGTTCAGTGAACAGGCTCGGGGGTCCTAAGGCAAGTAAATTGGCTGTCTTCAGGAATTGGTTGGGTGGAACAGGTTCCTTGTGCTGTTTGTTTCTCCTACATTCAACCAGGTTTTACTATTTTTACTTTTGTTTTTACTGTTAAATGGTTTCTGTATAATAAAAAAATTTACAGTCATATAGTAGAAACTAATATATTTTCTGATTTAATTCTGATTATGAATGAAAGATTTTTTATGAAATGATTGAATCGATAACCATCTCTATATTTTTCCACATGTTGTTATTTGCATCGTACTCCAATATAGAGAAGTGATTTAAGGAAGATAAGTGATAGGCAGAACGCCATTGATTGAAAAGATGAATGCAGTAGTGTTCTTGTTAAATTTCTACATAATTATAAACACAGTGAACATTGCAGTATAGTATAAACAGCTCCACAAAATTTATATGATTCCTTTGTATTAAAGAAAAACATATTTTGTTTCTGTACAATCCTTTATTTATCCTTTCTAACTCTATCTAGTGCAGATAGTAAACAAATGCATTCAATATTATACATGTCATGCTTTCAAGCAATTACATTTCCAAGAATTATAGCAGCTGCAATAATCAAATTTATGTTTAGATTTGTTTTAATTATACATGTTTATTTTCTCCATTAACTATTACATTTGATTTTTCTTTACAAACTAACTGTACAGTAGGATCAACCCTAAGATTTTCCAAAACCTAACTAGCATTCAAGTTTTCTACATTACAGTAAGCTTCACTTAGCAGAATGCCCATTCACTATCATTACTTAACGACATGTTACAACTCTAGTAAGAAAGCAAAGACAGTTTTGAAACATTCACATTTTACAAGTGAGAAACCAGTTCAAGGTTTTGAATACTTCTGTTTTTAAACAAAGTATTTAAACATCAATATTTTCACGTAGCCGAAAGTAAAAGTTGGACAAACCCTAGCATGGAAACATATACCATAACGAAGGCATTAAATAGGATTTCATTCGTTAATCAAAATAGAACACCATAATTTAAAAAAAAACAAGTCTTTTCATTTCAACGAGCCATCGTTTGTTTTTGAGAAAGAGAACCCTCGGCTCTCATTTCACAACAAAGTTCACATTACGGACCTGTCAAGGTTTCGAAGATATACAGAAGTTTAACCCTTATCAACAGACTTTTAACGAGGTTTTTTTTTATCCACAACTACACAGGGTTATACCCTTGACATTTTAGCAATACAAAAATGAGTGTGAAGCTCTTATCAACGATGCAGCTAGGCATCAAAAGGCCAAGTAGCAACTTAAACATTCGAGGGTTACCCACTATACACTTTTGTGTCAACATAAGACCATAAAACTCAAAAGTCGGCCATCACCGAAAAACAAGGTCAAACAGTTTCGACTCTCAGAAACAATAATCATCATCAAACCAAGTCCAAAGGCACCTATGAGGGTTTGAGGACCATCAGAGCTTACCAGGAATTGGATGCATGCATTCCATTCCAAAACCGTGCTAACAACCTCATATCAAACCGGTGCCTTCCAAAAACACAGTCAAGAAGTTTAAAACAAGAAAACATAAGTATGAAATCTTAAAACATAGCAATATGTTTTATGCGTGAGTGCTTACCTTTAAAATCAAAGCTCTGAGCCTTTGTACATCACCCAGCAATAATGACAAAGCTTATTGGCTTGACTGAAACTAAGGGCTATTTACAAAAGAGCCGAACTACAAATTCCTTAGTCGACAGAAGTAAAACCAAGCACTACAACCTCTAACTATATCGTAGCACCAAGGGTGAACCTGCAACTTTTAAAACCACCACCTACAGGTCACAGGATCGAAACCTCTGAGCTACATTCTCCAACCCTACTTTCCAGCAGCCTGTCGGCCTCATCACTCAAAAAGCAGTGTAACAATGAAGACCGAGAACTCTCCATCACCACATACAACGAGATTCTAGGGTTACACATTCAACAACCTAGATCTTATAAAATCAACGAGCAAGAAGGTGCTAGCAAGCTACTTTGGAGGTCGGGAAACCATCACATTTATTACTTCATAAATTACAACAACCATGACGGTGCCAGCATTGCATACCAAGGGTCATTACCGTATCCAGATCGGAGGAGAGTCGACGTGGAAATCTTACACAGCTAGGTTCATAGTTAATTTATCCACCACGTTCACGTGGATGGTATTACGTGGAGTGGGAACAACACTTTCCATTACATAGTTGGTTTGGACCATTAATGCATGGACGGAACGCCATAATTGCCAGGTTTCAAAGCATGCCAAGTACTGAGCATTAAAATCCTGTCAAGGTTGAATTCATTACAATATTAGTTTCGATTTATACCTTTTGTATAGTTTCAAAGTTAATATTCACGCTTCGTAATCTTAGATTTTTCTGCTTTGTCACGTTACAATGTTTTACATTGCATTTCTTAGTTTGTGTATAAGTCACATAGGTGAGGCTTATACCTTTATATATTAGTTAACCTATGTTAATCTTTGATAATCATAGATTATAGGTAGATAGGATTTGTTTTTATGCAAATTATAATGATAGAATATAACACAAGAATATATTTTTCATATATTGTTTTAAATTGCAAACATTAGAGAAAGAGTAGGATTATGTGTTAAGTTCTCAAGAAAAACTATAATGCTAATTACTAACATAAACACTATGATCAATATTTATATTTCACGCAATAGTTTTATATTGCAAAGTTTTGATGATTTAGTAGTACAAATATTATATCTACTACGTTCAAATAGAATTACTTAGGACGTTGATAAAACCGTTCGATACTAATGATGATAGTTATGACAATAAACATAGCATCATAAGAACTAAATAGACTACGCTTTTTCATAAACTTAGAAGGGTATGCGATTCAGCACCTGAGCTAGTTTTTGAACCAAGCATTCATACCTTCAGTAACTTCTTTCGCAAGGGAGTACATAGCATTTTATTATTACATCGACATTGATTTTGAAAGACACGCATACTCTTAACACATGTGGTCGTAGAACTTCTTACCTGCTATCTGTACATAGAAACATTTCAAATGCCTTAGCTTTTGCAGCTACGTAAACTCCAGGGTACCTCGTAGGACACCGTTTGACATCAAGAAAACAAACTGTCAGTATCTTGTCAAAAAGAAACCTATTCGCATCATATTTCCAACTTTTCAGTTAACTTGAGCAATTATTGGCGTAAGCATGTTTTTCAGACGTGTGATATGTCGTTGTCATTTAAAATGTTTTTAGACTCAGTAATTAAGTTATGTTCAGTATTAATGACTTCTTTAATCATTGTCGTCTTATCAAGCATTTATTATTTCCGCAACTATAATTATTAACATTTGATGCTGTTTTTTAAAAGTTTTTAATTTTTAGGAAAATTTGGGATGTTACATGCACCATATCCCTGATATAGTGAAATTTGATCTCAATGTGTTTTGACCTGTCGTGGAACACAGGGTTATCAGACAGCTTCACACAACTTTGGTTATCACAAAATATACTAGTAGCCTCCAGCGAAAGATCAAATAACTCAGACAGTAGCTTCCGAAGCCATACTGCCTCACAACTAGCCGAGCAAGCTGCAACATACTCTACCTCGACTTTACTCAGTGCTACGCAGAACTGCTTCCTGCTAAACCAAGAGATCACACCTGATCCCATACTGAAGCAGCACCCATACGTGCTCTTCCTATCTACAGCACTTCCCGCCCAGTCCAAATCAACATAACCCTGTAGTTTAAACTTATGATTCACATCATACTTGAGCTCATAGTCAATTGTACCTTTCAAGTACCTCAGGATATGCTTTACAACAACCAGTTGAACACCTCTAGGATCCTTCAGGAACTGGCTCAATGTGTTCACCACAAAGCAAATATATGGTCTCGTGTTCGTCAGGTACATCAAGGACCCAATCATCTGACAATACATAGTGACATCAACCGGATCAAATGAAGCATCACACAGAAGCTTCAGGTTCGATGCCATAGGTGTGGCCATGGCCTTGCAGTCCATCATCCTAAACCTATTCAGGATCTCTACTACATACTTCCCTTGTCCAAGGAAGATTCCATATGCACTCTGCCACACCTCCATGCCTAGAGAATAGTGCATCATCCCCAAGTCCTTCATCTCGAACTCGACAGCAAGCTTCATATTCGTGTAGGTAATCAATCTATCCTCACCTATAACAAACAGGTCATTCACATACAATAGTAGTATCACTGGATTACCTTCCTCAACCTTGTAGTAAAGGTTGGAATCTGCTTTACTCTTGGTAAATCCCAAACTAGATAGGAAGCTATCCATCCTACCATACAAAGTCCTAGGAGCTTGCTTCAAGCCATACAAGGCTTTCTTCAACCTGCACACATATGACTTCCTGTCATGTGTCTCAAAACCAAGTGGATGCTCCACATACACTTCCCTTTAGACTACACCATTCAAGTAGGTTGTCTTGAGATCCATCTGGTGTATCTTCCACTTCATCACTGCAGCCAGAGCAAGTATTGATCTGATGGAAGTGTATCTAGCTACACATGCAAAGGTTTCTTCATAATCAATCCCTTCTTTCTGGGAGAAGCTACGAGCTACAAACCTTTCTTTGTATTTTTCTATGCTGCCATCTGTAGCACGCTTGATCTTGTAGATCCACTTGGAAGTCATTACAGACTTCCCTTCAGGTCTTGGGACTGCATCCCAAACATCTTCATGATCGAATGGTACTCCTCGATCATGGCATTCTTCCCAGATCCTGGGAACTTCAATATCTTCAATAGATAACTTTGTTGCTGAACAAATGTTGTGGTCCTTCTTTTGTAGGTGATGATATATGATATTTCCTACAAAACAAGTTAAATTGCATGATTAGAAACATCTCATAGTTTTCAGAACAAATTATTGCACATAAAGAAATATGTCATACAGTCATGCAATTATCTTAGCCAATGCTTCAATACAACATTTATCCATATCCCGTAACTTTCTAGATGCCTTCCAATCTCTACCAGAACATTGTTAAGAGTGTGGACAACTCCCAACATGTCAGCAAATAGGTTTCATTCTAGATAAGTAGCAATGGAATGTTGTACAGTTCCATAGGCCACTTACCCATCACATGCATATTAGTAGTATATTGTTCATTAATGCAATTATTCTAATATGCATAATACATACCCTAAGTCTAGGAACATAAGCATATACATCATTGAAAATTTTTATTTAAACAAACAAATATGCAAGAAATGATAATTAAAATACTTATCTTTGTTTGGTTGTAGGGTTGACTCCCTGTCAGTCTTTGTTTCCTTTCTGCAACTCCATTCTGATGTGGATTGTGAGAAGTGGTCAACTCCCTCTAAATATCTGCATCCTTGCAAAAACTACTCGTGTGTGCTCCCTCTTGATCTTTGCTTCCTGGATTACCTGTCCTTGAACTTATATCCATCCTTGATCACTATGCATACTTACTAGTATCATCATTGTGTTATCCTCGAGATCTCATACATAATCATACATTCATTAGTATAATCTCAATACTATCAAAACACAATAATCTTAAGCATGTACAGTCATGATCATTTTACACACAGATAATATATCACAATTCTTTTACTCATGCATATTCCTATTTGACCATAGGACTTTTTTGGTTAGTCATATCATCAATCAAAGTAAGAAGCATAATATGCCTAAACCCATGATTACTTCAACCTATAACTTCATGAATAATCATAATCAATCATGCCAAGTATACTTATATAAGAGATCTTAACATAAGGTAGGATTCTAACTTGATATAGGAAAAACATACTTGGATTAGCATGTTATCTAGTTATGTCTAACATACCCACATGATGTCTTCTTGTTCTCTTCAATGACTTGTGCTAGTAACCTGCATATCTCATAAGTTAACCATTATAGAACCAAGTTATACATACCTCGTAAGTAGATCTTCTATGTGATCCATGACAATGGATGAATCTTTGTCTTCATGTCACCATGGTCATATGTTCTTGAACTAGAACATGATTTGTCTTTCTTGATGTATCTTTCATGTTAGTGGACAACATCAACCTCATACAACATCACAATGCATTAGTACAATCATAAGTGTCAAAACCCTAATCAATGAATATCTTCTATCATGCATTCATAATTTTATTAAGGTGATACGACAAGTCTAAAATTAATCAAGATTGTACTAACCTTAATGAAGACAAACATACCATAAACTTAATCATGAACAGATTTCGAAACATACTTGTAAGTCATACCTGTCGAGATTGCTTGTAATCTTCTTATGTAAGGCCTTAGCCTCATCTCCCTCTGAAATAGGAACTTCTTCACTTATGCAGGTGACCAATCCATTCTCTTCTAGGATTAACCCAATCCACTTGTATTGCAGAAACTGGATCTGGAGCTAGATTAGGGTTTGTCAGAGAAACCCTAAAAATTCAAACTTTGAATTTCAAACTTCTGAAGGGATAGAAAGATGCGCCTTGATGAGCTGATTAACCTATTATACTCAGAATTTGAAAACTGCAAAGTTTCACCACCCAAATTTGTTTTTCAATCTTCCGGATTCACTTGGGAGGACCTTGAATTAGGGTTTGAGTTTCCCGGAGCTTCACCCAACCAAATAGTTTGATCCAAAGCTCTAAACTTTGATTTTTCCAAGGATATTCCAGCTATGGTCACAGATTTCAAAAATTTCCATTTTTGCAGAAGCCCTAATTTTCCACCTTTCCGATGAAAGTCCCAAACTAGGGTTTGATCAAGCCCGGCCTTCTTCCCAACCAAAAAATTTGATCTTGGTCTCTAAATTTCGATTTTGATGAGGAGCATCTAGCCGTGGTCTCCGATTACAAAAATTCCAACTTTCTCCGAAACCCTAAATTCCTGAGGCCATGAATGAAGGTGCTCAAAATCCAATTCTGTTTTGACAGAAATATGCACCTGATTATTTCTGGTTTAACTCCAAAATTTCAGATCTACAAGGTCTAAAACTTCTTCTTGTTGTATCCTGACCTATTATCTTTCCAACCCCATAGGTCTGACCTCAAATGGATTCTCTGAGAGAGAGTTATGCCAAGTGTCGCAATGTGACCTGTTTATGGGATAAAACAGGAGAGCGAAGTTGTATGGCATTCCACGTGTCACTGGTTCAACGTCGGCCTCTAAAAAACTTACCTGAGAAACTAAAGTCCGTGCTCTTACTGTCACTTCTTACAAAATTTCATTTGGAGTTTCCTAGCCCAAGTTGTGACCTTTTTTCCTACGTCACCTATTTATGACTGGGATCTGGAAGAGGCAGAAACCCTAGATTGTACTGATCATAAAACACAAAGTACAATGAATCAGAGGGTGTGCTTTGGACACAAGGTACATAGGGATGTTATCTACGGCCTGTAAATTTTCAGATCCTGAAACTTCGCCAAAATAGATTTATAGCGAAAATGCTACGATGACTAGTTTTTGCTATATCAAGCCCTAGCTTCCAATTTGTCGCAAGTGCAACAAGTCTCATAAATGCCATACCATGCCTTCCTTCAAGCTAGCTCCGATTCCATGTTAGTTTTCCAGCATTAATTCAATCTGATCTAGGATCTTAACTAAGAGAATAACATGTACAACATATCAATCACAAGAAGAAATCACAAGAGACAATAGACACACAAAGTTTCCTTGGGGAAAACCATAAAGGTGAAAAACCCCAATAACTTCCTTAGAGATAGATAGAGCAATGATACAAAACCCAAGCATAAGAGATAGTCTCCTAGCAACATCTTATCCTCCTCCACTAGTGCGCCACTCTCCAATGAGTGTGAGAGTGAGAAAGTGAATGATCAAATAGAGTGCCTCCCGCACTCTATTTATACTTGACTTGACTTACCTATAAACTTTACTAGGTCGACCTCAACTTAATCACGTAACATAATGCTGACAGGGCCGACCCCCAATTGGGTGGTCTAATAACCCTTTAACCCACATGACTTATACAGGGCCGACCCCAACAAGGTGGTCTAATAACGCATCAAGTATAAGTTACACCACTTACAATATAAATGACGACACTTCCGTATAGAGGAATAATAACATTTCTATAGGAATACAATATTCATAAGTGAAATACATTCCGAAGTTACATATACATCAACACCATCCATTCTATATGCAATGTTGGGCCTGGCCCAAGGAGGTCAAATTTCGAACGTATTAAGTTTTGTGAACTGCGAAGCCAAGCGTAGCATGGATGGAGACTTTTATGTGGAAAACAGTTTTGGAAGCTGCGAGGAGAAGCGCAACACAGTTTTGGTATGCTGCGACGGTGCACGTAGCGCAGTTGCGGAAGAATTGTGAGGTTGGTGCCACGAGGAGTATAGCTCTTCGATGTGCCATGTCGATGGACATCCAGCTAAGTAGAGCATGGATGGAGGATGGCAGTTAATGTGGTTAGGTCACAGAAGACCTATTTTTGGCAAAGATCACCGATAACTACCAAGCAGTGGGTAGGTACAGATCGAGATAGACAAATTGGTTACACCACCAGATAACTACCAGTTGAACGAATTGTCTAAGGCCGTGACTAGAGCAAAAGCGTGGCGGAATCAAGCTATTGGCGCACATGACAGAGGAGCGGATTGTTGGTAGTACGGTTGTCGTTACACCAAAACCTGCAGGTGATTGATAAACTCACCACCACCAGATTTCAAGGATCCATAAGAGGCGATTAGTCCCTTGTCACAATACACCAGGGAGCGCTGACTACTTGCAATTTTGTGCAACAATCTCCCCCTCAGCGTGAGTCGAGTGTGTATCGAACTCATGACCTCTAGCTCTGATACCAATTGTAGGTTGTACGATTTTCGTTACACCAAAACCTGCAGGTGATTGGTAAACTCACCACCACCAGATTTCAAGGATCCACGAAAGGCGATTAGTCCCTTGTCACGATACACCAGGGAGCGCTAACTAATTGAAATTTCATGCAACACGGATGACAATGTGTCTACACCGAGGTTGGCGCGCATATGACTGAAGATTCGCCACCAGATATCAGTAAGTCCGGTTTTTGGAAAACCATGACAGTTTTGTAAAACCTAAGGGTTTCGCCTTTGTAATGTAAAGACATGACCTAAGGGAATGATCTATATATAGGGAAATTTTGTATAGGAAAGGGGCTCTTCATTTTTGTTATTTTTCTCATTGTTGATTGAATAGATCTATGTTAAGAGACAGTTTTGTAAAGGCTCTGCAAGCTAAGTGCGCAGACACCTAATCTTGAGAGAGAGAGAGAGAATAACATCTGCAGTTGAGTGCACAGGCGAAGAACTGTTGTACCCCTTTCTCATATAAATAAACAACAGTTCTTGTGGACGTAGCTTCCCATCCGAGGGGGCGAACCACATTAAATCATTGTGTTATGTGTTTGTTGTGTGTGATTGTCATTAATTGGTGATTTAAATTACTTACAGTACATGCATGAGATTATTAGTGCTTGTTATATGTTTACTGTGATCTATATTCACCGAGGAAAGGATGGAATAAGATGCTAAGTAGTTCATGTATAAAGAAGTATTAAACAGTAAGCACCTATAAGTCTCGAATGAATGGATCGACGAGATAACCACATAGTTACTCATTAATGGTTGAATCGCAGTAACAAAGCTCATGGCACTGCGCATCTCACACGTTTGCATAAGTTATGTTGTCTATAAAGCTAAGTAATGATGAATGATTAAGGTTTATTGGCTAAGAAGTGAATAGAAGTGATCAGTCTCATAAACCCCACTGCGCGGTCTCTGAACGCACTAGGGGTGCCAATATCCTTGTTCCTGAAAATACTCAACGCGGAGTAGGAGACTCTGTGCAATCACCAAACGTAGCTGCGTAGTATGTCACCGCGCTGCGCATTAAGAAGTTGAATCACTCGCATCACAAGGTTGTGGAAACCTGCTTCTGCAACCACCCCATCAACTTCACCTCGGGTGAGACCTCAGGATGCTTGCAGTCTGTTGCCGAAAGGGCCGGTGAATAGGGGTTTTGTTGGTATTTTATACCACGAAGTACCTGGGTCTACATTGGAAAACCTCTAGAACATTACTACGACCAAAAAATGGTTTTGTTTCCGTGCTAAGACCAATGATGCGATAGTGGATTCAGAAAAGTAATGTCCGACAGTTGGTATCCAGAAAAAAAAAAAAAAAAAAAAAAAAGAGAGATCACAGCTTGGTGCGATAAGATTGAAAGGGACTTTGCAAAGAAAGAAAACAGGCACCCACGTCTATATGAGGTAGATTGGTTAAACAGATACTTGTGGAGGTATATCCACGAAATTTTTTGGGCATCATTTCCAACTGAGCTCCACGAGTGGATATCGTGCCTCGCAGAAAGAAATAATTGCTCCCAAGGTGGAGTACCTACATAGTAGAGTCCAGACCTTACTGAACAACTCAGAGCAATCGACATCCCAGTGTCGCGAGCAGTTGACTTTTGGGTTGACAGCATACTTGAAGGATTTGTGACTGAGTTTGCTATAGACATGCTGAAATCCTACATCCAAGCAGAAGCATCTTTCTTTGAAGGAATCAGAGGTAAGTTCCTAAAAAACTTCAGTTTATACATTAAAATGCTTTTAGCTGAGAAAGGTGTTTTAAGAATGCAATAATAACCCTAGATCTGTCATGGTAGAGAATACATACATTGATTCTGACAAAGAAAACCATACTTTGAGAAGTGGAAAAAGATACAAGCTTACTAACGAGAAGAAACACACACCATCTAGAAACCATACCGAAATTCCATGTGATCTCAATAATACAAACACTCAGTTATCAGCCACAATCAACCATATTATACCTCAGAATCAGACAGTCCAGAACCCACCCGCTGTGAGTATCGCGCAACCCATCCCACAGATCAGTAATACTAGTAACACCGCAGGAGCAAGTGCTCAGAGCACTACGACTCATACTATTCCGCATAATACTGTCCCTAGTACAATCCAGCAACCTCTATCTAATTTTGCCACAGGGAATCAGTTCTAGAACAGTACACAATCTGGTAGAAGAATGAAAGATAATGATATAAAACTGTCGATATTCAAAGGAATGGGTCAAGAAGACCCTGATCAACACTGGTTTCTATGCGAAGCCATGTGGAGTGTTAAGAAAGTGACAGATGATGCTGCCAAGAGAGCACAGCTCATAACTACTTTTAGAGATGGAGTGCTACATTGGTTCATGAAGTATTCTCAAACACAGCTAAGAACCTTAGCAGATATCAAAACTGCGATTGCAATAGAATTTAAGAAACCCAAATCAAAATCGCAGTGCATAACAGAGTTGAAAGAAATCAAGCAGAAACATACTGAATCGGTCTGGGAATTTGACCAAAAATTCAAAACATTGTTGGACCAAGTGAGCTTTGTTATAACTCCGCAACATCATCAAGAATGGTTTATTGCTGTGCTATTGCCCCATATCCGACAACCACTAATGCAACAAAAGGTTGTATCTCAAACTGAGGCCTTGGAGATCCCAATGAAGTTGGAAGCTTCACCAATTGGAGAAAGTAGTTCAGGGATGATCCAGATCTAGAACCAATTGGCTACCTTGACATTAGAATTACAAGGTATGAAGAATGGAAAAGAGCAGAGACATGAACAATGACATGATGTTTGGTGCACAGGGTGCAAAGGAGAGGGCCATACTAGAGAACATTGCCCCTTATTTCAGGATTATCTTAACAGTAGCACACCAAACCCAATAAATATGAATCAGAACCAGGCACCATAGTGTGAAATTTGTAAGAGTAGAGGACACAAACCTGAAGACTGTTACCTGCTACAGAAATACATGAATACACCTAAAAACTTATACTGCACTTTCTGTAAGTCAGTATGCCATGATGAGTCCAACTGTCACGCTTATGAGCTGATGAATGAAAGAAAGCGAGATATAGATGCAACGCGAGGTACTGGAATGTACCGAGTCCAAGAGGAAAATCAGCCAAAGAAAGAGAACACCCACTATGATCAAGGAGGATATAGAGGTCGCGGTGGTGGATATCACAAAAGAGGAAGAAATACTAGTCAAAATCAAGGAAGAGGACGAGGCCAGGTAATATGCTATAACTGTGGCCAGCCAGGTCACGTATCAAGAGACTGTACTAATACATGCACCACATGCAACTACTGTAAATCATTTGATCATGTGATAGAAGATTGCCCTGTGCTTGAGGTAGAAATGCAGAAGAGGAGAAGAACAAAAACACCAAACCCTAACATCTAGTTGATCGCATCAGAGAACAGACCTATAGGTCCAAGTGTCAATGCAGTAATGTGAAGTGGCACTGATACAGGAAAAGACAACATCGCAGAAGCCTTGACTTTTGGAACAACTAATCCTAAAAAAAAGCCTGAAGAAACAATAGGAATAAAAAAAAATCCTGGGAAAGCACCTCCATTAAACTTACAGAAAAACAAAGAAGTATTTAAAGAAGCATAGGACATGTTTTCTCCAAGGATCCCGCTGCGAAGTCAAGAACCACAAATAGAAGACATGCCACTAGCTTATGATCAGACACACACTGCACTGGATGCATCTAATTATATTACACAGTTTCTGCACAGCTGCATCAAGTTATTAAAACACAAGGATACTCTTATGGAATTTGAAAAGCTGATAAATCAGTATGAATCATCCAGTAAGAAAGGATCAACATAGGGCGCAATACATAACATTAGGAGTCCAAAAAGAACCGGCAGGGAAATGCGGTTCACTACACAGATAGGAGACTATGAGATAGACGAGATCATTCTTGATCTCGGTTTTGAAGTGAACATCCTAACAAAGAAAACATGGCAGGCGATGGGAAAACCAAAGTTACAATGGTCACCAATTCAGTTAAGAATGGCTAACCAGGGCATAGTTATACCACTAGGAAGGTTAACCAACACCATTGTCGATATTGAAGGAGTGCGAAGTTATGCAGACTTCAAAGTAATTGAAATTGTGGATTATAGCAATCTGTATCCAGCATTGCTGGGCATCGACTGGGCCATGAAAAACTCTACCATCATCAATCTAAAGACAATGAAAATGATATTTGAAGGCCATGACATAAGGGTTGTCACACCATTGGATCCTTCGTAGGGTGAATGATATGCTGAACCTATTCAAGAAGAGTACTGTGCTCAAGACCTTGATTGTATCTATCAAATGAAAAAAAATGCTACGGATTATATTGATCCTACTGCAGATGGAACACTCAGCTAGCGCTGCGATAGTTCTTGCATATCAGACTCTGAAGTAGGATTAGAAAAGTGGCAACAAAGAATGCATGAGGTATCTGCTAGGAGGTGCGCGACAATTACAAAATCACTCCATTGGTTTGGAAAGCAGGTAATTCCAATCCCCACTTATGATGGTACAACTAACGTCTATTCATTTATCAAAGAATATACTGCAGCAATTGCAGATGAACATCGCGTCTCAACATTAGATATGGCACTTCGCGAGACACCTTCCAGATGATGAGCTACACACAAGAAAACATTGACAACTTAGGATCATTGTAGAAAAAAACTACAGATCAGGTTTGCTGATAAGGTCACGTTACCATTTAAGAAATATAGTGGTCAGATAGATCCAGCAGATCATATCGCATCTTGTGTCGAAGCTTGGAAGGAAAGACCACAAACAAAATGGGTATATCTCTTTGTGCATACATTGGAGGAGCCTATTCCAAAGAAATGGTACTTGGATGAGGAGCTGCGCCGAGAAACCGCGGATTGGTCTATACTCACTGCGAGCTTCCAGAAGGATTTTATATTTACAGATGAGCATCCTACTATCAATGACGCCCTGCAGCTTATTAAAGAAAGCATATTCTGACAAGATTGCTTCAAGTAAAACATAACAACCGAAGAGTTTTTTGAAGCAGACAATGTACTTGCAAATCTACAACCAGATTGGTCAGAACAGATAGAGCAGGCTTTAGATTGCTATAACATAGCTGAAGAAGTTGAATATAATGATGAGGAGAACCCGTGCAACATAAAGATTCAGGAATCAGAAGGATTACGTGAGGTAGAAGGACCTCCACTCGAAATTCCAAACATGAGTGGACCGGTTAAAACAAAACAAGTGAACATCAACGCCCTTGAAGAGCCGAAGTTCGCAGCAATAGGAGACTACTGAGATGATAACACAATTGCAGAGATCGCAACTATATTATAGGAATATCAAGAAGTATTCCCAACGAAGTTCACCGAGATGAAAGGCATTTTGGGAGACTTAGGAGTGATGAAAATTCCTCTTAAGCCTGGCGCAAAACCTGTAAAGCAAAGACCATAAAGATTAAATCCGCGCTACAAGGAACGATTAAGGCAAAACTAGACAAGATGCTCGATGCAGGAATCATTGATCCAGTTGAAGAATCAGAATGGATAAGCCCGATGGTCATCCAAGACAAGAAAAAAAAGGGTGAGATCAGGATCTGCCTTGATCTCAGAAAGTTGAATGATGCCTCTATACATGATCCATTTCCTACACCTTTTACTGATGAAGTACTTGATAACGTTGGAGGGAATGAAGCATACTCTTTTACTGATGGATTTTCAGGATACCATCAGATAAGAATTGATCTAGTAGATAGGCACAAGACCAATTTGCCATAGAATGGGGTTCGTTCCAGTATACCGTAATGCCTTTTGGCCTGAAGAACACACCAGCCAAATTTTCTAGGGTGGTGATCGCAACATTTAAAGAATTCATCCACAAGTTTTTAGAAGTTTACTTTGATGATTGGACTTTTTTTGGGCTACTCAAGAACCATGCCGCGAACCTAAGGATGATGCTAGAAAAATGCAGACAACATCAGATTTCATTAAATTTAAAGAAATGTATTTTCTGTGTTCCGTATGGGATTCTAATGGGACATATTGTGTGTAAGCAAGGGTTGATGGTTGATCCAGCAAAGATATCAGTTATTGTAAACTTTCCTACACCAAATTCAGTTAAACAACTGCGCACTACACTGGGCCATACCAGATACTACATAAAATTCATTAAGGGTTATGCACAGATAACCGCAGCAATGTAGAAGCTTTTAAAAAAGGATGCACCGTTCATTTGGAATGAGAACTGTGAGAAAGGATTTGACACATTGAATGAGAAAATGGTTACTATGCCGATCTTAGTCTTCCCAGACTAGGAGAAGCAATTTCACGTACATGTGGATGCTTCCTGCATCGCATTGGCGTTGTCCTTGCACAACCAAAAGAAGGAGGCATTGATCATCCCATTGCATTTTCGAGCAGAAAGCTATCATCAACAGAAAAGAATTACACAACTACTGAGAGAGAAGGACTCGCAATGGTATATTCATTACATAAATTCAAGCACTATTTGCTTGGTGCACACTTTTCAATGTTTACAGACCATTCTGCATTAAAATACCTAGTCAATAAGCCAGTGTCAAGGGGGCGGATATGCAAATGGATATTACTATTCCAAGAGTATGATTTTGAAATAGTCGTTAAACCAGGAAGATTAAATTTAGGACCTGATCATCTATCAAGGATTGAGTCAGGAGAGGAACCTACAAATCTAGAAGACAATCTTCCTGACGCGCAGTTGTTCGCTATACAGGTAGCCGATGAATATTATCAAGACATAATCAATTTCTTAACTACTAGGTTCGCACCTACAGAAATCACTACACAGCAGAAGAAATAGTTGGTAGTGCGAGCCGCGGAATTCACCATTATCGTAGGACAACTCTACAAGTTAGGACCCGACGAAGTGGTGTCAAGATGTGTATTAGAACATGAGAATCCATTTATATTAGTTGATGCACATTCAGGATTCGTAGGTGGTCATTATACAAGAAGGGCTACTGTGTAGAAGATATTACGCGCAGGACTATGGTGCCCTACGATCCATAAGGACCCCAAAGAACATTGCCAAAACTACGATGTCTTTCAAAGGATAGGGAAGCCATCATGGAGAGATGAGATGCCATTGAATCCTCAGCTAACCTTGTAGGCATTCAAAAAATGGGCAATTTATTTTGTAGGACCTATGGGAAGATAACTGGTGCGAGGTACATTATTATTGCGACTAACTACCTCACAAGATGGGCAGAAGCTAAACCTGTGAAAAATTGCAGCTCAGCCACAATGGATGAATTTACCTTTGAAAATATCATCACAAGGTTTGGATGCCCCAAAATTCTAATGAGTGATCAGGGTACTCACTTTCTGAACAAAACTATTGAAGCCTTGACTAAAGAATTCTACATCCATCATCAGCGCAGTACACCTTAGCACCCACAAGCAAATGGAATTGTTGAAGCATTCAACAAAGTACTTGAGAATGCGCTAACTAAGATATGCAACATAAACTACGATGACTGGGACCTGTGCATCCCGTTAGTATTATGGGCATACAAAATGACATGCAAGAAATTAACTGGACATACACCCTTCAGATTGGCTTATGGGAAAGAAGTAATAATGCCAATGGAATATATTCTTCCCAGCTTGAGAATAGCTGCATTTACAAGAATGGCAGATCACGCAGCACTAGAAGAAAGACTAATACACTTGGTTGGGTTGGAAGAAGACCGCTTCATTGTGGGATTACTCCAGCAAGTGCAGAAAGAACGAGAAAAAGCATGGCACGATCGCCACATCAAGAATAAGTCTTTTCAGGTAGGTGATCTAGTCCTCCTGTACGATAGTAAATTCATGAAATTTCCAGGAAAGTTCAAAATGAATTGGCTTGGACCATATGCTGTCATACATGTTACTCATGGTGGCACAATCCAATTAGCTACCTTAGCTGGTGATACATTACCTAATCTTATAAATGGAAGTAAACTAAAGCTTTACCGCGATAGTCCTACTTCGCAGGAATCCTGTATGATTAGAAGAAAGGGAAAATTCAGAGTTCCAAAAATTTTTCAAATTAGGCACTAGAAATTACTGAGTCTGTACATGTAAATTACCAAGAAAGGTCTCTAAACTGCGCAGCACTGCTGAAGCTGTGTAGCAAAAAAAAAAAATGCAAAGTTGCGAAGTTTAAAAGGAAACCCTCCAGAGAAAAGAAATAAGATACTGCGAAGTAACTGCGCAGGACCTATTTTTCACCTGCTGCACAGGTTGACGCAACACTCCAGAGAAATAGTTGTTACAGTGTCGGTCAGAAAAATAGCCGTTAATTTGAGCTTTTTCGGCAATCGCTAGGGCATTTGAAGCAAAAATAACCGTTCTGAAAGGATTAATGATGGACACAACCGATATATTGCATAGATTTAGCTAACGACTACAGCATTTAATGCTTATCTAATCATTAGAAGGAGCGGAGTAAAAATACATGCGCCTACAAATACCACCATATTCTACCTCATGGGCATTACCAAAACATTCAAAATTTCTTGTGGACACTAGTCTCTGAGTTATTCTGCAAGCTAGAAGGTATCCTATTGAGAAAGACCGAGGTGAATGTCTGAAAATTCCTCAGAAGAAATCAAATTAATGCTACCGGAAGCTATAAAGATATTTCAATACGGAGGTATTGAAGGGTTAATGAGAACCCCTGTAAAGAACATTGTCAAAGATAAGCTCGAACAATCTTGAAGGTCACCAAGGCACACTGTACCCATGGATCCGAAAGGAAAAGAACCGCAATAGAAAGTCAAATTAACACAGATGAGATCGGTATTACAGAAGGATCCACAGATGACAAAGGAAGTTCCGCTCACATTCACACATTCACACATGACTATATCTCACCAAGGGTAGTAGATGCGCCAACACTGAAGCTACCAAGGAACACAAGATATGATATTCCATTATCACCAATTTCAAAGCATGTGAAGTTGGCCGATAATCTCCTCGGTAAAATACAAGAATGCAAATGAGAAGACCATGACCTACTACAAATACAAAGGGATGACAATGAACCAAGATGCCCACAGTTCCATCCAAACAAGTATATGTGCTGGAAGAAAGATGTAAAAGGCAACCAAAACTTAGTTGTCGAAAGCTGGTTATCTGGAGTTGCGGAGTCGAGGCTGTTAAATCTATTACGACTCCCTCATTTTGACAGGTTTCCAGAAGTTAATGTAGTAGTATGAACCTTGATGGAGTGTATGCACTAAGGATACCTGTGGCTCGACTATAAAGTCGACCTCAACATTGATTTGATCCATCGCATAACAGGTTTGAGCAAGAGGGGCGCAAACCCAAAGAAATTCTTCCAAGGAAAAAGTAAGGATAAAGAAGTCACCGCATTAATGAAACAAAGTACTCCTACTGTGAAGGGATGGAGAGCATATCAATCTAAAGATATAAACGACAAGGCAACAAAGTTTTTAACACAACTGTTAACGGGTAAAATTCTAAGAAAATGTAGACTGCTGGAAGTAACTGCGAGTGTTGTATTGTTAGGAGTAAGTGTTGTAGAAGGAGAAAAGTATAACTGGTGTCAATACCTCCTGAATTAATTCCTGGACGAACTGTTTGAAGTACAAGAAAGTGGAACATATTTCCACTTCACATGGCTGATAGTCCTAATGGCATTCGTCGGTTGGAAGGAACCAAAGGACTATGTCGGCGTGATCATTGATAGACATGACTATAGAGGACCGCGCTATCAAATCCTATGGGTGAACCTAGATATGAGGAAGCAGCATGCAACAAATGAGGTGTTCCACACCTACTATCATCAACTCCGCGATGTTATCATCAAAATGCCGCAAATATCAAAAGAGGTAACAGGAAAATGCATTCAATAAGTAAATTTTTATGCTAACATGCGTTGCATTGAAATTTCAGCAAAAGCACAAAAGAAGAACATAGAATGGTTTGAGGGACGATATTGTTAGTTTTTATAGAATTTACTTCAATCTGATCTAGGATCTTAACTGAGAGAACAACATGTATAGCATATCTATAGCATATCAATCATGGACACAATAATGCAAGCACACAAGAGACACAGAGTTTACTTGGGGAAAACCATAAAGGTGAAAAACCCCAATAACTTCCTTAGAGATAGATAGAGAAATGATACAGCCCAAGGATAAGAGATAGACATCTCCTAGAAGCAGCTTCTCCTCCACAAGTGCGCCACTCTCCAAAGAGTGTGTGAGAGATTAGAATGATCAAATAGAGTGCCTCCCGCACTCTATTTATACTTGACTTGACTTGCCTAATAACTTTTACTAGGTTGGCCTTAACTTAACCACATAACATAATGCTGACTGGGCCGACCCCCAATAGGGTGGTCTAATAACCCTTTGACCCACATGGATGACCCCCAATAAGGTGGTCTAATAACACTTTGCCCACATGACTTATACAAGGCCGACCCCAACAAGGTAGTCTAATAACCTATCAAGTATAAGTTATGACACTTACAATATAAATGATGACACTTCCGTATAAAGGAATAATAACATCTCTATAGGAATACAAACACTTCCATATAGAGGAATAATAACATCTCTATAGGAATACAATATACATATATGTGAAATACATTCCAAATTTACATATACATCAACAGATATCACATGATAGAGGAAGATATTGATCTTCTCATGAAAGAATGGCCTGCGTAGTATCAGGTCGAGATATTTGAAGTCCAAAGCGACGATGGGGAGGACAACCCAATATCATGTCCCATTATAGAAGAAACCTTAAAGAGGAAGGACCCCAAAATCCCACTGCAACAAAAGGGACCACGGAAAAAGGCCAAAGCAAATAAGGAAAAAGTAGATACAGTACTAAAAGAGGACGATTACGAAATGATCGCTCAGTCTGTCAATGAAAAGATGGAAGACATGCTAATCGAGAAGGAAAAGAAGGAGAAGGTAATTCATGAAACCTTAAAAGAATTTACATTAATAAGTTGGACGTGATCGCCGAAAAATTTGAACAGGTACAACAAATATTACCAGTACAGAAAGACTCAGGCTCAGAGGCAAATTCGGGAGGCACTTCGTAGATACAAGCACCGTAGTGGACTCTGACGACACCAACAAGGTCCCGCATCGTCCATATGCAACTGTTAGCAGTAAGGCTGCCGCTACCTGACCAAATACTTCTAGATACAAAGGACGTAGACTGCGTAGAACTCAATCTTGCGAAGATCACATTACTGGCTCTACATTACTTGCAGTTGCAATTTTTTGAAGAAATGCACAAGAGAACCACGGATGCAATGAAAGGGCAAGTAGAACTGTAGACACGCTACAAAGCGTTGGAAGAAGCTAGTTCACGGAGAGCTATGGAGCTTCAAGATGAACATGATCGTCAGAAAAGGCTAGAATCCATGATCACCACGGTTGCGGATTAGATACCAAAATTTGAAATACAAGTGGAGGCCGCGGATACCATCATCAAGATAGGACAGATGGTGAATAAACTTAAGGAAGAAAAAGATGATATGGAAGTCACCCTCGAATATGAGATATCTTCATTAAAATTCCAACTTCAGAACATGACAATACCAACTGAATCAGAAATAAGAGCAAAGGAAGTAAAAGCAACAGCAGAAAGCATAGCTAGAGAAGTCACCAAATGCGGAAGTTTATTAGAATCAGTGTCTAAAGCATTCGCTACCCTTCAGGAGGACCCAAAATGGTTGGAAGCAAAGGAGGCACTAAAAATGAAGCAGATAGAATTCGAAACATTGGATGAAGAAGTTAAAGCATTACCAGCGAAGGAACGACTCCACAGATACAAGGAGGTCAATGCGCTAAAGAAGGAAATGCAGAATTTAAGAGAGAAAGAGGCTGCAATTGGGGATAAAACACAACCCTTCCTAGAAAAATCAAGCTTCATGTCACAAGAGATCGAAGAGAAACTGAAAGAATTGCGCGATGGTCAGCAACAGGTAGAAGAAAAAGAAGGACAAGAGATAACACCTGAGATGCTAGACACAGTAATACAAGTAAAAAGGGACACCAAGGAAGTAGTTAAGAAATTAATTGTTGAATACAATGAATTCACTGCGTCGACCGACCCACAAGAAGAGGAACAAGTAGAATATGCAAAAGATGCGGGTGGCTCGAGGGCGAGCCATAAGTAAGTGTTAGGGGCCTTTTGGGCCTGGCCTAAGGAGGTCAAATTTTGAACGTATTAATTTTTGTGAACTACGAAGCCGAGCACAGCATGGATGGATACTTTTTGTGGAAAACAGTTTTGGAAGATGCGAGGAGAAGCGCAGCACAGTTTTGGTATGCTGCGACGGTGTGCGCAGCGTAGTTGTGGAAGAACTGCGAGGTCGGTGCCATGAGGAGTACAGCGCTGCGATGTGCCACTTCAACGGACATCCAGCTAAGCAGAGCATGTATGGAGGATGGCAATTAATGTGGTTAGGTCACAGAAGACCTATTTTTGGCAAAGATCACCGATAACTACCAAGCGGTGGGTAGGTACAGATCGATATAGACAAATTGGTTACACCACCAGATAACTACCGGTTGAACCAATTGTCTAAGGCCGTGATTGGAGCAACAATGTGGTGGAAGCAAGCTGTTGGCGCGCATGACAGAGGAGCGGATGACAACATGTCTACACCGAGGTTGGCATGCATATTACTGAAGATCCACCACCATATATCAGTAAGTCCGATTTTGGGAAAACCGTGACAGTTTTGTAAAACCTAAGGGTTTCGCCTTTGTAATGTAAAGACATGACCTAAGGGCATGATCTATATATAGGGAAATTTTGTATAGGAAAGGGGCTCTTCATTTTTGTTACTTTTCTCATTGTTGATTGAATAGATCTATGTTAAGAGACATTTTTGTAAAGGCTTTGCAAGCTGAGTGCGCAGAGACCTAATCTTGAGAGAGAGAGAGAAGAGCATCTGCAGCTGAGTGCACAGGCGAAGAACTATTGTACCCCTTTCTGAGATAAATAAACAATAGTTCTTGTGGACGTAGCTTTCCATCCGGGGGGGTGAACCATGTTAAATCATTGTGTTATGTGTTTGTTGTGTGTGATTGTCATTAATTGGTGATTTAAATTACTTACAGTACATGCATGAGATTATTAGTGCTTGTTATATGTTTACTATGATCTATATTCACCGAGGAAAGGATGGAATAAGATGCTAAGTAGTTCATGTATGAAGAAGTATTAAGCAGTAATCACCTATAAGTCTTGAATGAATGGATCGACGAGATAACCACATAGTTACTCATTAAGGGTTGAATCGCAGTAACAAAGCTCACTACGTTGTACATCTCACACATTTTCATAAGTTATGTTGTTTATCAAGCTAAGTAATGATAGATGATTAAGGTTTATTGGCTAAGAAGTGAATAGAAGTGATCAGTCTCATAAACCCCACTGCGTGGTCTCTGAATGCACTAGCGGTGCCAATATCCTTGTTCATGAAAATACTCAACGTGGAGTAGGAGACTCCGCGCGATCTCCAAACGCAGCTGCGTAGTCTGTCACCGCGCTGTGCATTAAGAAGCTGAATCACTTGCATCACAAGGTTGTGGAAACCTGCTTCTGCAACCACCCCATCAACTTCACCTCGGGTGAGACCTCAGGCTGCTTGCAATCTGTTGCCGAAAGGGCCGGTGAATAGGGTTTTGTTGGTATTTTATACCGTGAAGTACCTGGGTCTACATTGGAAAACATATAGAACAGTACTGTGACCAACATGAAACTTCTTCGGTTTCCCTTTTACTTGGCTATTATAAAGGAGTTCCAAGTCTCCAACTGACAAATTCTTCTATTTGATATTTTTGTTGTGCCACGCTTTCAGCTCTTGTTTTTGGACTTGTTGATGTTCTATCGCCATCTGTCTACTTTCATCCAACTTCGACAGTTGTAATAGCCAATCTTATCGAGCATCTTCGACATCGATATGCAAGACTGCTGCAATATTCGGTGATTGTCGTCGAAAATGCAATGGGGCGACTGCTTCTTGTCCATAGAAAAGTGAGAAAGGTGTCTGGCATGTCATTCTTTTGTATGTTGTTCTATATGCCCAGAGAACAGTAGGTGCTTTATCATCCTAGTCGTCTTTCTCTGTGTTGCATATTTTTGTAAGTCCTCTTGTGAGTGTTTTATTGAACGATTCCATGGCACCGTTCGACTAAGGGTGGTATGTTGTGCTTATTCTATGATCAACTGCAAATTCCTTGGTTAGTGCTTCAATAGTTGTGCATACGAAATGCGTACCTTGGTCACTTATTAATTTTAAGGGGCATCTTAAACGTGTTATGATGTTTTCATAAATAAACTTAGCGGCAACTTCGCTTGAACATGTTTCGACCAGTTTTGCTTCTGCCCACTTGGTAACATATTCGACAGCAGTGATAAGATATCGAGCATATATCCTCCTCCCTACTACTGGAAATGGTCCAATAAAATCGATAGCCCAAATTTCAAATGTTCGGCTAGATTTAATTGGAACCAGTGGCATTTCTGTTCTTGGGAGCGGTCGACCCATACGCTGACATCTATCACACTTGGATACAAATTCTCGATAGTCTTTGTGAACTGTCGGCCACCATAGTCTGGCTTGCAGAATTTTTCTAGTTGTTATGTCTGCATGATAATGTCATCCCACTGGTCGGGCATGAGCTTCTGTAAGTATATCTTTTATTTCATGCTCTAGTGCACATCAACGTAGAGCCAATTTTATAGAGGAATCCATTGATCAGAGTGTAAGGAGCTACTTTCATTGCCAAGATCTTCCTCTTTTTCTCAGTCATTCCTTCAAGGGCTTACCCAACCTCGAGAATTTGTGCAATTTCCGCAAGTTATGAAGGGACTGCTTCAATATGAAACAAGTGTGTGTCTCGCAAGTCATCTTTGATTCATGTCAGCTCTTCCCCTGTGTCGACTCTCGACAGGTGGTCTGGTCCAACATTATCTTTTTCGGGGTGAATAATTACTTCGAATTTGAATTCTTGAAATAGTAAGATCCTATGACACAACCTCCCATGATGTAATGGTTTATTGACTAAATATTTTAAGGCTTGATGATCTCTATAAAATATAAAGGGGTTAGCCAATAAATAATGATGATATTTCTGTAGTGCAAATACCATACCTAATGCTTCTCTTTCGGTTGTGGAGTCATTTCTTTCAGCTTTATTCAACTTCTGAATGCTAAACACATTAGGATAATCCATCCCATCTTCTCGAGGTTGTGTTAAAATGGCACTCACTACGATTCCAAATGCATCAATATGCACATGAAATTTTTTCGACCAATCTAGAAATCGGAGGATGGGTGCTTCAACCATTTTTATTTTCAATGTGTTGAATGAGATGCCGCACTCCTCCTTCCACCTGTAATCTTGATTTTCTTTTAGCAGTTCTTTGAGAGGGTAAGTCATATTGGAGTAATGTGTGATAAACTTTCTATAATACCCAGTATGACCCAACAGGATTCGTACTTGTTTCGGATTAACTGAAGGTTTGAGGTCGAGAATAATTTTGATTTTTGCGTAGTTGACCTTGATGCCTTCTTTACAAACTACATGGCCTAGTAATATGCCGATAGGTGTCAGGAAAATGCATTTTTTAATGTTAAACGACGACTATATCTGCCGACACCATTCCAACATTAGTCGAAGCCCTTTGCAGTGATCTTTCAACATTGTATAGATTGTCCAATCATCAAAGTAAACTGCCATGGTTTTGTAGATGTATTCTTGAAATGCTTTGACGACAATTCTTGAAAATACCACAGGTGCGTTCTTTAGACCGAAAGGCATGACTTTGTACGTGAATGACCTGAATTCGCACATGAATGTTGTCTTTTTATAATCTTCCTTTGCAATAGGTACTTGGTTGTACCCTGAGAATCCATCCGTGAAAGAGTAGCACTCATGCCCTGCAACTTCATTAATAATTTCATCTGCAAAAGGGGTTGGAAAGGGATCTGTGAGAGTTACCTTGTTCAGCTCACGAAAGTTGACAGAGATTCACAGTCGTGTCGGATCTTGTTTCTTTGGCTGAACAACCATCGTGATATCCCACTCCGATTGGTCGATGGGATATATGATTCCTTCCGCAAGCATACTATCGATCTCCTTTTTAACAATATCCTTATATTTGTGAGCAATTTTGTAGGGTCTTTTCTTTACACGTCTGGCATCTGGATTAATATCAATTTTCATCTCACCCATCTCCTGCACAAGTCCTTTCAAGTCTCTATAATCTCAAGCTAATACATCTTGAAATTATTCAAGGATACTGACGAATTCTATTGTTTGTTCCTCATTCCAGTAATCGCCAATCTTTGCCATTTTCGGTCAGTCGTCTTTTGAAATATCTACTTCTTTTGTTTTAATCTTCATGTCCATCCATTATGGTGCACGGCTGTCACTTATCGATCTTTCCCCTTCTTTGATTTGTGTGAATGTTGGTGGAAAGTCCTTTTATGATAACCTTTCAGGTTCTTCTTTTTCGACAATATCTCTATTGAAAATTGTTTTTACGAGCTTCTATACATTGGGGTGATCCTATCTCCATTGAAAACTCTTTCCGGTTGATTTCTTCTTTTCTAGGTTTAGTCTTGTCGAATGTTGGATTTCTGTCGACCTTATGTTGTAGCAGGTATTAGGTCGATGTATAATCATCTGCTTTTCTATAAGTGCTGAAGTTTTTGTCAGCTGCAGAAATTCTTTGATACGTTTACTTGCTTCGACCATTTTCTCCTCCTGTGGGGAAAACTGGAAATCTTTAATAAAATTTTCTTTTATATCTTTCCAAATGAAAGTTTCTCCTCTCACCTCTTCCATCTTATACCATTTATTAGGTAGATCATCAAGCATTCTAGGGAAGAGATGAGGCCATTCTCTTTCATCTTTATAGCCCAATTTTCTCCATTATCTTTCGCAACAATCGATGTGGACTTCAGGATCTTGTCCTTGTGTAAACAGAGGGATGTCGGCCCGAGTCATCAGTGTTCTTCCTCCAAACCTTTCTATAAAAAATGTAGATGCAGTGTTCCAACTTTGGAGTTTCGGCTGATGGATATCCCACCATCTTGCAGCTTGACCGGTAAATGTCTCTACCGAAATTTGTAGTCGGCCTTGTTCTCTGACATGTTTTGATACCTGTTCAACATGTATAGCAGGTGAGTCACGTTCTTTGTATCTTAATGTTAGATTACTTGTTTGCGTACTTCTTTCTGGAATAAGTGTTGGATATGCTTTCATTTTTCATTCGAATATCTTCATCATATATGATATTGAGAGACACTCTTTTATTTGCTTCTTTGAGATAGCTTCGACAGTCCAGCATTCCTTTGCGTGCAAATCATAATTCTCTATCTACCAATCATAGAGTTCTACATCGGAATTATATCTGAGTGAAACAGGGTCTCCAAGGTGAATTTATTTTTGGGAATTCGGTCCAAT
This sequence comes from Larix kaempferi, assembly GCA_027924585.1. Classification (NCBI taxonomy): domain Eukaryota; kingdom Viridiplantae; phylum Streptophyta; class Pinopsida; order Pinales; family Pinaceae; genus Larix; species Larix kaempferi. The sequence goes on along the minus strand of BSBM01000963.1, from coordinate 6,798,603 downwards.
TCGATCTTCATTGTTGTCTATTTGATAAAGTTGTCGAATATCATTGTCTACTTTTGCGGGTTCCAACCATGGTTCTCCCTAAGATGGGAAGATTGGTACAATAACCTTCTTCCCAATGCCTTTCAACTTGATGCGACTTTTTCTAAGGAAATTGAATCTTTCATCTTCCGCCCCCAAGGTCGACCGACCAAGGCTGGGAAGTAACTCGCATCATCCTTGGGAGTATTAATCTCAAAATATACTCTTGTCGTGATGCCTTTAATGGAAGTTTCGACTCCTTTCCAAACTTTGATCGGTTCAATTAATCCTTGATCTACAAGATTTAGATAAATGCCTGATTCCTGTAGTTGTGGTCGACCGAGTTGATCCCAGGTATCACGAGTCATGATATTCATTTGGGAACCAAAATCTAGTACGACTTATCGTACATGATATCCATTTATGTCGAGGTTGACTAATGGGTCAGCATCACTTTTCTCTTTTTGATTTAGTCGGCAAATTTTTTTAGTTTGTCTTTGCTTGACATGTTTATTTTTCAATTTATGCAATAGGTCAATCATTTTTCTTACAGCTTCATCATTTTAAATTACTCTGATCAATTCATTGAAAATTTCCTGCCGGTTTTCTTCGCTATCTTCATATGCTGCTAAGTCACAAAATATGTCAGATGCATTCTTGTACACAGATTTTTGTTTTATCGGATTTGGGTAATCTTCTTTATCTACAATTCTACTTATCTGTGGCTTATCTTGACCAATGTGAGTACCTTTCCTAGTTACAATTTGCAAGTTTTTTGTACGAAGCACTTCATTTTTGGCTACACAAGATAAGACATAAACATTCTTTGTATTATTTATTTTCTCAATCATGGTAGGGAAATCCTCTAAATAGTGATTGCCTACCCCACACTTTGTACAAAATTTAAGATCAGTCCTTTCCTTATAGGGGCATTCTGCATGCCGATGATCCTCGGTGAGGTATGTGAAACACAAACTAGGTCTATTAGGTCGAGTGCTACGACCACCACCGCCACGAACCCGATTTTGGTATCCTCCGCGTCTATTGTAGCCATCATAATGTCGATCATAACGACAGTCATTATACCTTGGGTATATTTCGTTCCTGTTCTTATTGTACTGGTTATTTCTTCCATCGTTTCTTCCAAACTTGTCGTGTCCCATATTTTTGTTGTGATGCTACTCGACAGAGTTTGTCTAGTACACTGCACGATAATTTTGCAGATTTTCAAGTTCAAATGAAATTCTTCGATCGCATGTGTACCGACTTCGCAAATTTGACACAATTTTTCTTTCTTATTTTTCAGATTGTGTGGACAATCGTTTGTGGTGTTCAAGTCATATTCTTTGCACAGATCGTAAAAACATCTAGTTTGGATGAGTTTAACTTCTTTTCATCGATCCTCAATTCGACAAGAGTCTTTGGTATGCCCTAAAGTTCGACATGTAGTACACTATAATTCTAGGCCTTTCAGAGTTATGCTTCAGATAGCTTGTTCCATGCTTTCAAGGCATTCGCCGACATGTCTATCGATAGAGACTAGAGGATATTCATCATCCATTTCGATCTCTACCACTGCTTTTAGTGCTTCTGCGTAAGTATTAACACTTTGTCGATGGACATGTATCTTGATTTTGCTTATGAGTCCGGCAATAAACCATTTAATTAATATTTTTTATTCGATCTCATAGTCCAATTTTCTCAAGAGGTCTTTGAACCTCTTGTTGTACTCCTTGACGTTTTATGTCGACTTCTGGCTTGTTGTTTCCAGTCGTTCGACCGCTAGGTATGTTGCATCTTCAATCATAAAAAAGGCCAGGAAGCTTTGTTTAATTTGTGCTTTGGTTGCATTTGGTGATTTGTTTATGTATCCCATGTACCATGTCAGTGCACGTTTTCTTAGCGAACCAACAAACTGAGCGATCTGTATTTCTTCGCTGGTAATCTGATTGGTTGTCCATATCGCTTCATACACAAACCAATGTCTTGTTGGGTCTTCATCACCTTCATAGAATGGAAGGTGTGTTGTGGAATGCGACATGTCTGCTGGTGAATTGTTTTGCGAATCCGTTGGAGGTGTAGGTGGATTATTTCCACAATCATAACTTGGTGCTTCTTTAGTTTGAACTAATTGTCTTTATGGGATGGGTTCTCTGTCTTCAAAGACTAGAACTTCTTCTGTAACATCTGATCTGACTTCCTCTACTACTTCTGTTGAAATCCAATTAAAGTTTTGCTCAAATGGGATTTCCTTGAATCTCGAGCTCTCTGACGTACTCGACGAGTTACTCAAATTTGGTATTGGCAGGGGGGGCACTTCTTCATGTTCTGAATATACTAGATGAAAGATTTGGTTTGAAAATTTGGGTTGGAAAGACACCTAATTGCCTTCCTTCGGCCGATGAATCAATAATCTATTAACATCATCGCCGTCTTCACTTCGACGAATCCAAATTCTTGACTGACCAGCATGGAGACCAACGTTTTCCTCGACAATTTCCTGCACCTGAATACTTTGTGTTAAATGAAATGGAGACGGAGGTACTACCGTTTTAGGTATCTGAACTTGGAGAGCTCTACCACACTCTATCCACAAGTCTTCATCCATCGGCGACAGGTCTTCTTCAACACCCCGTTCATCGCGGGCTCGTCTTGAATCTGGCATATTTTCTTCTGCATCTGTCATGATATTTGATCCTCGCATCCTCCAGAGCGCAATTGTCTGCTCCTGCAGCTCTTCATGCTGATGCCTCCTCTTTTCTCTTTTGATTTTCTAAATATATGGGGTGATTTTATGACTCGAAAGTCTTTCTTTGTTGTATTTTCTTCCACTGCTGGCTATGTCACCTTATCATATGTCATTTTTCATCAAACTAGGTACATCAAAACATGCTTCGACACCCCCAATGTTGGCCCAAAGTTTTCTATATCACTAAGGAAATGCAGACCATCATTTGTTCAAAACGAATTCTCATTCGCGCTCCTTTATGAATCTTCCCACTTGCGTTCTTTCTCCTCCCAATTAGAGTTTGGACAGGCCAAGAGCAGCAACGGTCATGTCTCGACTATATGCGCAATGCCTTTGTCGATCAAAAATTTGAACAATAAGGTCGGCAGAGAACATAGAAATTGATTAGTTAGTTCGGTGAAGAAATTTCTTCTAACTTCATCTACAGATACACAATCTTCAATCGCTTGTTCTTCACAAAAATCGTCTCCAATCTTTTTTCACCACTCCGACAGGTTCGTACGTCCTTCGTTGATCAACTTTGACAACAACTTCCTCTCTGCTTCGTCAACTGGTCTTTTCATCCAGAAGCTTCTTCAAGGCAGTCGGCACAAACTCTACAAATTTCTCATGGGTCTCAGAGAAGAATCGATCTCTCGCTTGGCTAATCGTCAACTTGTTTCATCATGCATAGTTCTGCAGATAATTCATGATTTTATTCTCCCTCCAATCTCTAATCTCATGTTCTGAAATCATAGGTCATGCTGCTATTTCTTCAATGCATCAACCGGAAACAGAACCAGATGTTTTAGTCCCAAGGTTCATTTGGTTACCATATATACATTACATGATTATAAGCAAGCATACACAATGATACAAATATAAGAGACGAGACATATAGAGAGAACACAAGCCTTTATATTAACCAGCAAGAGCAGAATATAGTCATAGAACCAATCTAGTCTTTACATCGGCTCAACAGCCTATATATATATATATCTATCAATACAGTTACATAACCATCTGTCGATCTAACTGGCCGACCCGACCTATACTAGTCGACGCAACCTGTAGACCTATGCTTCAGAGTGGTTGGGCGGAGGGCCTAGTCGACAGGCCGACCTAGGCCCCTCCAACACTAGTGTATGTAAGTACTATGTGATGTGCATTTGGGTTGTTCCCCATGGACTATGAAGTGATCTGAAGATGATGATGTGATAGTAGGGTACACAGGTTTTGCAGAGGCATGTGATCAGTCCCGAGATACTTTTGCAGGTTGTGCAGTGGCATATGATCAGTCCTGAGACATCTTGCAAGTATTGCAGAGGTATTATAATCATTCATGAGGTGTAATTACTTGATGGATTTCTCGCAGAGATGATGAAGACCTACATGGAGGATAGGCCTACATCCAACATGAAAAAGGGTTAGCTCTGTAGAACTTCCTATGACGAATAGATTGGAGATTGATTGAGATAGCAGCAGCAGTGACGATGATGATGATCCAGTGACGATGATCCAAAGAAGAAGACTTGTGCTAGAAGACCTATGTCAAGAAATACCTTCCTATTTAAGAGGGAGTGTTCATGTATATGTAACTTCGGAATGTATTTCATATATGTATATTGTATTCCTATAGAGATGTTATTATTCGTCTATATAGAAGTGTTGTCATTTGTATTTACAAGTGTCGCAAGTCGCATTGCAAGTGTCACAAGTTGCATTGCAAGTGTCACAACTTATATATGATGGGTTATTAGACCACCATGTGTGGGGTCGGCCCTAAGTAGAGTTACCATGGGTTATTAGACTTTCCTAGAGAAGTCGGCCCTGCTAGGTTATTAGGAAAGTCAATTCAAGTATAAATAGAGTGTGGTAAGAACTCTATTTGATCATTCACTTACTCACTCTTTCTCTCATGTGAAAGTGGCGCACAACTGGAGGAGGAAAAGCTGCTAGGAGACTATCTCTTGTACTTGGTTTTTTTGTATCATTGCTCTTTCTATCTCTGAGGAAGTTGTGGGGTTTTTCACCTTGATGGTTTTCCCCAAGGAAACTCTGTGTCTATTGTCTCTTGTGATTGATATGCTGTACATGTTATTCTCTCAGATAATATCCTAGATCATATTGAATTTATTCTCAAAATCTAACAATTTTCCCACCAACCTCCGACATGAATTCAATGATTGGATTGTTAGCACTTAGAAAATCCCCTTTGTTGTAAAAGGATAAACCTAAGGTAACTCTTTCAAACCAACCTTTAGGAGGAAAAACTAGCCTTTTTTCCTACCAGAGAGGGCTCTCTCAAAAATATGTGAATGGCTAGGGATGTATGAAAATGATTAGGGTTTTTTAAACATATATGTGGCTGAAATATACGCAAGAACCATTGGGCATGGAGTCAAAACTGATAATTTTAAGGACCAACAGACAAACAACAATAATAATTTTCACAAAGGTAAGATAGTTGTCACATTACAGTCAAAATATTTTGCAAGTGATAAAAGAAAGAAAGATAGACATTCCATCAATATGGGCACCAATTTCAGATGAATCCAATATCGATTTTAGAGAAAAGATGGATACTCAGACCTAATAAATCGGAGCATATACATATGAATTCTGACATATTTTAATTCTCATCCAAGCATAGAAGACATAACATAATGGAAGTGATAACAAAGAAAGTATACATAAACATAGAGGAAAAGGAAGTACGAACTGTAACTTCGATCAACACATGAATCTTTGTTCTGCAAAAATGTGCTATTTTCTGTGTGCATGTCTTGTATTAAAAATAGAATAACTCGATACAAAGAGTGTCTTGCTTTCAAAAGTTTCCAACCCTTCAAAATGACAATTATTGCCTCTTTATACAAAAACCTCTTTGAGGTAAAACCTAACTGCTTTTTTAACCAAATAGTTAAATAACTTAACTAATTTCCACATGTCACTCAAGTCAAAGTTTATATAAAGAATATTATAAGATTTTTTCAAAATGAAAATTTTCAATAATCTTCATTTGCTGATGGCTATTGACGGACATATTTATGGATGAATAGTATTTTTTTTTCATGTTTCTCTACAATGTTCCACTGGTCAGTAGTAATGGTCTCGTAGAGTATCATTTCTTTCGCTAAAACCTTCAGCTCCACATTTTCTTCAATAGAAATAAGAGGGATTTTTTCACCCAGAATCTTCAACATATCCACGATTTCGAAATCCTATGCAAGCTTTTCCAACAAGATCTTACCTGTAAGGACATGAGTTAAATTCTGAAATTTATCATGATTCATTCTTATTGCAAATAACAAATTTGTATAATCAATATGGGGAATCAATTCATTGTTTTCATTCCAAAAAGACGGAAACCTTTTTTGGAAGACTCTTTCGAACTTTTTCTTGAAATCAGCAATTTGTCTTTTCATTCCCGCAACTCTGGCTTCAACACTTTCCACATGTGTATATTTACCTAGTATTATCCTCGCCCAAGCGATCACTGAAATTCGATTTTTGATAGCCATTGTCTTCACCTCATCTTCTATTAAAGACCTCAAGAAAACCATGGCATTTTGGGCTGTCTCTTTTGGCTTTTTATTTAAATTCTCCCTCACTGATATGCAATCCTTTAAAGCTTCTTCTATTACTTTTTATTTTGCTTTTACAGAATTCAAGTAAGGTCTAAGTTTGGTAGCTTCTTCAATGATAATATCGCAAATCATATGTTTACATCCTTGCATTGGGACTTGTCCAATCACTTGGTAAATGAAACTTTGGTTTGTATCTATCAAATCTTTATTTTTTCCCTGCAGTCCCTTTATTTCCTCATCCTTTTTCTGGTTCTACTCTTCTAGTTTTTGCTTCTCTTCTTTTAATTCCTTTATTTCTACTTACTTGAGACTCACTCGAGACATGGACTGTATGAGGTCATATTTATTAGTTTCTCCACTTACATGGTCGATAATTGATTGTTGTTGGGCCAAGGCCGTTAGCTTCCCTTTTAAATATTCAATTTGACCTTTCAGATTAGTTTTGTCTTTCTCCCACTCTGCTTCCTTTTCAACAAATTTTAATAATTTGGCCTTACTATCATCAATTTCTTTGGACAAATCTTCTTTCTCTCTCTCCAACACAGTTAATTCAGAAGCCTGAATTAACTGAGTTGTTGGAATTTTTAATTTCTTTTTTAGTAATTGAATCATATTATCTTTCTCCATCAACAATTTCTTGACTGCATCACCTCCATCACTATTCCCAACTAAGTCAATCTGTAATTTCTTGACTTGTTGTTGGTGAGATTTATTCTCTACTTTTTCTTGTTTCAACTGGTTCTCCAGTCTATTTATTGTATTCTCCATTTTAGCAACTTTCAAAGTTGCTTGTGCAAGATCATCGTATATTACTTCTCTTGTCTACCTGTGTATTTGGATCTTATCAGGCACTGTTATCTTTTTCAAATTTACTTTAAATTCAGTCACTTTTTCTTCAGTTGAAACTGCCAAATTTAAAGTATTATCCTTGATATCTCTACTTGATACTAAAGTAATTTCTAAATTTGTCAAATCTCTAACCTTTGGCAACAATCCATAAGTCATACGGGAATAGGTTTGTTTATCTTTCCCATATTTGTCCTACATTTCAACTCTGGATTGAAATTTACTTGTATCTCCAGCATCTTTAGCTTCCTCAAAACTGTATTCCTGTATCTGGACCTTTGGGGCCGAAAACTTCTCTTTTTCGTGCTCTTCATTGCCTGTGAATACAACCAAATCTTGTTGTTCATCAATCTTGAGTCTTTTCTTTTTACCTGGTTTTTCATCATCTAAATCAATAATATCTTGCAAGCTTCTTTTCTCTCCAACCTCTACGGTATCTGATGTGTATCATGTTCCTGCTGCAAACTCTGTCAAAAGAAGATCTTCCACTTGTGAACTTGTGGTTTCCTCACCATCACATTCATACTGCAACAATTTTTTTCTCTTCGACAATTCCTCCAGTTCTTTGTAATCAAAAGCTTTGGTATTATTATTCTGCCTCCTATTAGAAATTATTTGAAGAGGATCATATTCAATTGCTATGTCTTTCTTAAATTCCATATTTTCTAATAATTTCTTCACATGTACAATAGCATATTTAATTTTTACAATAAATAGACCTATTTTCCAAGGGTATTTCACATCAGATCCTTTCTTAGAAGTTAAGAAATGATTATCTTCTACCATCAAATTATGTCCAATAAATTCCAGAGCAAACATTCTCAAAGTTAAAAAGGTTGGTAACACATAAGGATCATGCGCGAAGCCATACAACCTAATTACGATGTGATATTTAAACAAAAACCAATCTCCCACTGCTAGATCTTCCTTCAACTGCATCAGGGACTTCATTCCAAGCAACACCCTAGGTAATTCTTCCCAAAATATCATTCTATACAGCTCAGATAGAATATAGTTCATGTAATTAAACATGTTATCATCCAAAGTTCCTGTGGAAAGTATTTGTGGAAAATGTAGCTCTTTATGACTACAAGTCAAGACCATCTTCATCAGGTGTGACTGAAACCTAAAGTGCCTTGTGTTGGAAAAACTTACTAGCTGTGAATGGATACTTTCTACTAAAAATTATTCAAATTTGAGACAAGGTGTCGAATCATATTTACCTCCAAGTAAACCAACACTTATTCTAAATAATAAAGATAACTATAACTCTGTCAACTGTATCAGTATCCAGACCTAAAAACTGGGCAATTAAGGAAAGAACCAACTAGGTATTATCATCGAGAAAATTGTAAGCTAAAGGGTAAGGGGTATTTTCAATTTCCAATTCGGGTTTAAGACAGGTGGTCAAAAAAGCTTGTCGACTCTCAGGGGAATATTGACGATACAAATTGACGATAAACTCTTCGGAGAAAATTTATAACTCAGACGCTTGAGACATTGGGATTTCAAGAGAACTTATGACGATCGACGACTCTATTGGACAGACAATTTTAGTTTTCTGAGCATTCATAATGACTCTCTCAGCTTCAGAATAATTTTTCGTGCACCAGGATACAAATTCAGGGAAATACATAATTTGGTCAGGGAAAAAGAAAATAAAAGATGAGTGAACCACTCTATGTATGTATATACCCTCTTTATGCAAATTCTTTAACCTTATTTTAATTTCAGGGATAGGTAACCAGATTGTTGTATCAAAAACATCATAATCCCTGTCTTCTATGGCATTCTTAACCTTAACATTGTCAAGACTCGGATCCTCCTCCATTTTTCTCTTCTTATAAGCAAGCTTAGAATACTGACAACACTGGTTACAAGACCCTACCTATTACTAGAAACCTCAGAGACTGACCTGCTCTGTCGATTTCTTCGCGGCACACATGTCCAGAAGCTTCTAATGCTAGCACTGCGAAGACAAATGTCAACTTCACGTGTCTCGCAACTTTATATAACCAGTTTTTTATCCTTCGAGCTTCTCCATTGGCACAAATTTTCCACATTCGTCGATCTCCCTTGCTGCAATCGAAGCCGTTAGATTGAAACTCCTTTTACCATCACAATGATATCCCTTCACCGTCTGATCATTCCATCTTCAAATATCCACCGTTGATTTTTTATTTTACACCTCCGCCAAGGTGGTTTTGCAGTTCATTGAAGTGGTTTCCATTACCTTTTTTTCTGCTTGCAGAACATTGTAAAGTCGCCACCTGTCCAGCAGTTTCACTTTTCGTAACCACCTTCTCCTTTAATCACTTGCACATATTCATAGTGCGGAATCACTTAGAATCGTTGATTTGATAGGTCTGTACTAATAGAACGGTTAGATATGCATGTTGTTTAACCTGCTCCTTTATTTTTCAACCGAGTTTCCTTCTGTTATCTTCCATGCTTCTCTTCTTAGGGAAACGAGCTCTCTGCCGTGGATTCACCTTGATGTAATTTGGACCATTAAACCTTCAACCATACTTGTGCTCTTTAAACTTTTATCCTGAGCCGTTGGATTTCTTTAGCAACCATCTTATCCATCGACAGTTTTTGCACAACACATAAGTGGTTTACGATACCCCCTTTCCACCATGTGAAATACTTGTGATGCGACACGTAGAAGCCTATTTTATTTTTCGCAACCACCTACCGCTTCTTACCTCCATGCACTTTGGTGGTGCGGAAACAATGTGAACTGATGATCTCCTTTCACTCATCCCATCAATGGTAGATCTTGCGTACTGCTTAGTGCCTTTGTTATTTTCCTTTCGAATGAATGCTTTTAAACTTCTATGCCATTCCTTTTTATCTAGATTGTTGATTTTCGCATATTTCTTTGAAATTTCTTTCTACTATCCTCTTAGCACTTTTATTTCCAACTCCTGGCCATATGACCATGGAACCAGGGAAATTCTTATGGCCACTCTCACCATATTAAGATATTTTTCACAACATTTTCTCTATTATACACCATCATTTTCCCTGTAAAAACATGGTACTAACATGGATAATAGTAAAAAAGGAGATAATTGGCTTATTCAAGACGCATGATAGAATTTGGGTGATTTCTAAGGTTGAAACTTGGCAACAAGGATTTAGTCTCTCATAGACCCCGTTTCCTCTTCCCCTCTGGTGGAATCATAACCCCTTTGGTGCTCTTTACATGACAACCATTGTTGGACCATTTTATTATTTATGCACATAATATTTACATATATTATAAATCATTATGAAAATCCAACCAAACGGTCCAAAATTTTAAAAATGTGTACCTCATACATTCCTACCCATTCACTACTCAGGCCTTAGCCTTGAGCTCTGCACTAGGAATACGCACTAGCATATTTACATCATTTACATAATTTTTTTTAATTACATTCCAACTCAAAACTGGGAGTATTACAGGGTTCATTGCAGATGCCTAAGTTTTTCTATACCCAATCCTTCCTTCTCTCATATTTCATGGACTTTTTCAAGGGACATCTCCATTCCTCTATAGTTTTTTGCTCTTTTTTTTCTGTTATCCATCTCCAAAAACGTGGAATGAAAAAACATTGGGAGGTTAGAGGTAGCTGGACTAGATACTAGAAAGTGATAGAGTGGGGAGCGAGGGGTAGGAGGGTGAGGAGTGGGGGGGTTGGGGGTAGAGAGAGAGAGAGAGGGATATTTTGTGGGCATGGTTTGTGGCAGGAGGTGGGGTTTAGTAGAGTAAAAGAGGAGGGGTTACAGGTTTAGAGAGAGAGACAGAGACAAAGACAGAGGCAGAGAGAGAGAGATCATAGTTAGTGTTGGTGGGAAATACTACCCTATAATGAGGAAATCGACATTATCAACTTAAGGGGGTGACAGGTAAGCATACTAATTGCATTACAGAGATGTTTATGAATGGAAATAGATTATAGGTCTTGAGGACATACCTTTTGAATGAAGTTCAATCCTAGCTTTTATCCAATTTTGCGCTCGATCCTCAATCCAATCTCCCATTCGATAAACTTGCAACACAAAGACCTTTCTCAGCGTATATTGGCCAATATAATAATGATGGAATTGATAAATAATTCAAACATCAAGCATTAACCAACATTGATCCAAACAAATACATAATCCAATAAGCACTTGATTTGGGACGGGAAATATGCTTCAACCTTTTATTGTCAAAAACATGTGAATGATACAAAGTATACCTGACTTTGCAGCATGCTCATGCAACCTGATCCTAGGCTCCTGCTCCTCTCTGACTTCAGAATTCCTCCAGCATAACCTCCTTCAATACAAGCTTCTCATATAGAAGAGTCTCTCAATGGCTCTCATATATAAAATGTCTCTATGTCTAACCCCTCTCTTTAATCCTCCTTGTATTTATAGGACAAGGGAGTCAGTTCAGGTCGAGAGGTGGTTGCAGGGGAAGTTAGGGAAGTTGGGAAACCAACAGAAACTAATCCCCATTCATCAAATTAATTATTTTTTTATCATATTTTAAGGTGTGCGCTACTACTTCACAGTGGAGTAGCGCCCAGGGCGTGACTACAGCATTAAATACTAGCGTTTGTCACTTTTTAAATGTTGTGCGCTAGTCTATTGAAGAGGAGTAGTGCCCATGAGGAGGTGTGCGCTACTATTGTACACTAGAGTAGAGAACATGCGCTAGTATGCTGAGGTAGAGTAGCGCCCATGTCTCAAAATGATGTTTTTTAGGGCTTTTCCAGCTTGCAAGGAGGTAGATTAGGTCAAGGTCTCATTTAAGGTCATCATGCTCCTCAATCCAAGTTGTCCTTTTGTGTGATCGAAAGCTCAAGGTGATCACGGACGGAGAGGTGCATATTTGACCTATAACGGATTCCCCCTAATGTGTGAGGTCAGAGGGAAACGATGGCCGAAATACATTACAATCCAAATACAGAGGAGGAGCAAGGAACCGCGGAAGCAAGTCACAAGAACACCTGAAACAAAGATCAAGGTCAGTGAGTAATTACAATCTTGAAATCATATAGATGTGCAGTGTGATACAATATGATCTCCGATACATAACAAGGAGATGTATATAAAGAATGGCCACTTGGAATACAAGCATGGATCCATGTCAAAGTGAGAGATCATAGCCATAACAGCAAACTGGATCTAGGTCTCATGGAGAGCAAAATATGAGTGAGGCTCAGTCTTGCGCAACTTAGGTGATAACATAATGAGGTGATATCATCAACATCCCAAGGTCTTTATCCAAAACAACTCAAGGTACAAACCCTAACCATGTGAATAGATGAGCTAACAGTCAAACATGGGGGGTATCGTTTGATTACCGGTCATTGATGTATACGATTAACAAATGCGAGGGCTTCCACCGATAATGATGATGGGGCCCAAGGTACCTAGTACAATCCTACAAGTGTGAATAAGTGGACTTGGAGTCGAACACTCGAAGATCCATTAATGTATTCTCATTATTCAACAGCGAGGAAAATTGCCACTGGTGACTACAATCTCCAAGGTACTAACCAAAACTCTAAACTTCATTCCCAGAGTAAAATGAGTTGATGTCGATGGGAAGAAATCCGTTGGAAGGGAGGCCTTAAGGCATCCTCCATCATCCAAATCAAGGGACACTCAACTGGTATGAGCTGATATGGAGTAATATATAACAAGATTGACACTAGGATGGATGACACATGAGGTCAAGGTAAACTGCAGAATGGCCGACACAGGGTATATCCTTGAACATTGAGCATGACACAAAGTGACTTAGGCAGTTTTCAACATCATGGGGAAAATGATATAAGTTTGTAATGTAGGAGAATTAACATACCCTCCATATGGTTGGAAGAATAACCAACTGGGGGAGTAAACAACTCGGAGATCAAGTTCACCCTAAGGTCGAAAACTAAACCCAACCGACATGATAGACTCAAGTAGGTGTTGTGTTCAAAGATAGAACTGACTGAACTGCCTTTGACACTAAAGATATGACACATATTTCCCATCCCTTATTCTTTTTAAATAAAAGAATACCTTTCTTGTTGTTTTAATGAGTCCAAGAAAGAGTGAAAACTCAATAGATCCAACCATGTAAAAGTTTAACGATCCCATGGGAGGAAGACTCATGACCTTCTTCATTGTTTGTAGAGTTCAAATAAGAGATAGAAGATTATTCTATATTACTGATCTCTGGATTTTAATATCGAGCCGAGATCTGTTCTTGCTCACCGGTGTTTTCAATTTTAAGGAGTCTGAAAAAGTTAAACAATAACTCCATATACCTGCTCATGGATTTTAGTATCGAGCCCAAGCAGATTAATGCTCACCGGTGTTTTTCTATTTATAGAGTCTGAAAAACTTAAACAATCCTCTTTACACCTATCCATGGATTTTATATCGAGCCCGAATTGGTCTATGCTTGGCGGTGTTTTCTTGTTTATAGAGTTGAAAAACTTAAATAGTCCTCTATTTACCTTCTCGTGGATTTCACATCGAGCCTGAGTAGGTGAATCCTCACTTGGTGTTTTCATGTTTAAAGAGCCTTAAAACCCTAAAGAAAGGCTCCGAAAGGTCCTTTTTTGTAAAGTTAGTCTCCTCCCCCGAAAAAGTATAAAACAATGGAAGAAGAACTCTTCTAGTGCATACAAAAGTATACCTAGAGTATACCTTTTCCATAAGTTATACACCAAGGCCCGGAAAAGGGGTAATTCTCTACTTGAGTGGATGAGCCTTCAATTACTTTAATGAGCTTGAAGAGGACAAGTTTGCTCGGCGATCTTGTTTAGGTTTAAATAGTCCAAACAAGAGCTTAAAATGACTGAAATGTCAGCTTCTGGGATCATGACTTCACAATCTGCCAAAACTAGGTCTTCAACAAAAATATTAGTAATCGCGACAAAAAATCTCAAATGATACATAAATTTGAACTATGAGCTAGTTAAAAAGGTCTACCATCGAGAAATTTAGTCTTAGAAGATTGATCCTACAAAAAATTAGTGAAAAATGAGAACCAAATGGGTGAAATTACCTTTGCACCATGTGTCTCTATTAATTGATTAATTAGGACATTGTGGTAGAATTTGAAACTATAAACATTTTTTACTAGGATGGGTAAAAATTAAAATCAAATTCAATATATTTAATTTCACAATTAAACTCAAATTTCATTTTGTTTTGTAGGGAAAGAATTTGGGAGAAAACCTTGAACTTCAATCTTCCGTGGCGATCGATTCGAGCAACCAATCAGCATTCCTCCTCCACCAAGTAAGTTTAAATCCTCCCATCTTGCATTTCAATGGTTTATTTGTCAATTTTTGAGCCAAAATTCACTTGTAAGGCAATGCTCATATCGTGAATTGCGTGGGCTCTACTCTACAGTGAGCATAGTAGCACCTACAGGGAGGTGCGCGCTACTATGCTCACACACAGTAGCGCCCATGCGTGACTGTATGGTATGTGCAGTAGCACCCATGCCTGAAAGTGAAGAAAAAAGTGTCGAGATCTAAAAATTTGACATTTCTTGTGCAAGATGATTCTTCTTTGGAGGGAGAGGGAACATGAGGACATGGATAGGCTGGCAATGCAAGACCCAGTCACTCTCCATGCTCTCAGAAGATGCGGTTTGTTGAAGTTTTACCAAACCATGAATATGAGGGCACTCAATAGATTGTTTCGAAGACTTGTTCAGTACTGGGATGTGGATACCAATACATTTGTTATCCGAGAGCAAACCTTAGAGCTTGCAATTGATGACATTTATTTCATTAATGGACTCTCTAGGAGGGGAGATGTAGTAAATTTGAAGGGGTGTTTTAGCAATGTGAGTGTAACATCAGTGCAAGAGTACTTGAATTCATACTGTGTGGCTGGAGTTGAGAAATCAGAAAGTCAAATCTTGATTTCTACCATTGAAGGCCTTCCTCTAAAGGTGATTGTGAGTATGATCAACCGAATGGCAGGTAGTGCTACACAACACCTAGCTTCCAGGCATTCCATGCATATTGGTTTAAGATGCTTGCAAGGCAATGTGTACGACTGGTGCACTAGTTTACTGGCAAACATGAAGCTTCAACTCACGAGTTGCAAATCTAGGAGAATGAAGAACTTTGGGTACGGCAGCGTTCTATGTACCTTCTCATTCAAGAGGGTACCTACTCTTAGCTTGGGAATTCCTCTACCTCCAGCTAACCCCCATGAGCCAACATTAGGCCGTTGGGGTGACATATTCCTCCACCAGGGTGGTGGGGAAAGTCACTATTGTTATCATACTGATGATTTCTGGGGGTGGTGAGAGAGGCAGGTTCCCACTTTCAAGTAGTTTCCATATGCTGGATTGGATTTTTGCCATGATCCAGAGCTGGTGCTTCCTCCAGGTGGAGCCTGGGGAGTTATTGGTATGTTTTTATTTTGAGAATTATTTAATTTTTTCAAACTTTTCAAGTATTTGATTTTTATGAATGAATTTTGAAGTACTAAACAAGTGTCATATGCAGATATTGGGCCTATCCATCCTGAGGGACATCCTACCATCTTCGTAAGGCCAACTGATGTTGTTGTAGCAGATGCTATGTTAGGGAGCATAGAGAGGAAAGTGAGTCGGTTGACTCACGATGTTCCTGCATTCCGTATGGATCAGATACCTATTGATATGCAGGAAGATGTAGTTGGGGTGGCCCCAGCATGGCTTAGGGTGCTGCGGAAGATAGCTAGGCTAGTCATATGTTATCGAGATGCAGTAGATGATGATGGGGCCCCTCCTTCTCCATAGGAGATGGATACATTCTATGTATGTTTTTGAGGCCATTGTGCCCAGTTTTGTACTTTATGGCGTGGCTTGTGATAGACTTATGATCCAAAACTCATATATTTTTTGATACAGTATCGGATATATATACTGTCTTGATTATTTACATGTGTATGTGTTTAAACTTTATGCGTGAAATGTTGTTTATGGAAATGTATGATATAAATGCCAATCTAGAACATAATTTGCAAATGAATCAGCTAATGCATTTAAATTTCTTGGAATGTGTTGATATATAATGGAATCAAACTATCTTTCCAATAATCTAACTCGCAAAAACTGATGTAGCAACAAAGGATCTCTAATCTGGTAAACCCTCGTTAACTGAAATACAACTAGTTGCGAATCAAGTCTTACCTCCAAATGTGAAATGCCATGAACAAGGGCATCTCGGAGAAGCTCTATAACCGCACTGTACTCAGCTACATTGTTCATAGTGGGGCCCAAACAAACCCCCCCTCGACAAGACCAATTGGCCAACTGGTGAGTAAATGACCCAAGCTGCCGAATCCAACTGTCAGGTGTGGCGACTGGCGCCATCAGAAAATCCTAAGAAATGTCCAGTCGACGTCTGATACACGAAATAAAGACACACATAAGGTTAACTAAGCAAACACAAGCAAAAACTAGCTCTACAAAATATACAACTATGTTGCAAGAAAACGCACAACTTCCTAGGCATAGTACTTCTTCATGTAGAGCCCATTTCTAGGATTAGGCAGCTTATTACCCTCGTAGTCTACTAGCTCATAAGCACCTTTCTTCAGTACTTTGGAAATTATGTAGGGCCCGAGCCACATGGACTTGAACTTGCCAGGTCCCAGCGATTCTTTGTCTTGATCCCATAGTAGAACAAGATCTCCTTCAAGGAACACCCTAGGCTTGACAGACTTATCATACTGTCCTTTGACTCATTTCTTGTGAACTTCGTTTGCTGTGAGTTCGTCGCGGCGCTGTTCATCTAGATGCTCTAAATGCAACAAACGTTCTTTCAGTATTGAAGTATCTGGTAGTAATTGAACAGCCAGTTTTAACGAAGGAATCTCGCATTCAATCGGAACGACTGCTTCTATCCCATGAACAAACTGAAAGGGAGAGAACCTGGTAGCATTCTTTACGTTCGCTCGGTAGGACCAAAGAGCAGGTTATAGCATGATGTGCCAATTGTTTCGACTAGAATTGACAGTTCTTTGCAGTATTACTTTTAAATTTTTGTTAATTGCTTCAACTTGTCCATTCGCCTGTGGATAATATGAAGATGAATGTTCTTGTCGAAAACCTAACATTGTGTACAAATCTGTCATCATGCTATTCTGAAAATGACTGCCATGATCAGTCACAACCTCTTTAGGAATGCTAAACCATGCAATAATCTGATTAAACATTAAATAAGCGGTAGTTTCTCCATCTGCCTTGACAGTAGGCATTGCCTCCGCCCACTTGGTGAAGTAGTCGACGACAACGATGATATAATGATGCCCTCCAGCCGAAACTGGATTGCAAGTCATGTAATCAACCCCCCATTTTGTGAAAGGGCCTGCTGTAATCACAAGATGAAGAGGAGCTGGATGTGCCCTCATTTTCTTGGTGAAGAACTGACACGGATGACAGCGTTTCACTGCTTCCACACAGTCTTTAAAGATTGTGGGCCAAAAATATATGGCACGCAGTATCTTTTGAGCTGTTGCCAACCCAGAAAGATGTCCCCCACAAGCTCCACTATGGGCATCATTTATTATTGCTTCAGCTTCTTCTAATGTTAAGCAATGTCATAAGATGGAATCTACCCCACGTCGATACAAAGTATCTGAGATGATGAAATAGTTCTTCGCATGGCTTTTCAGCTTGCGTCATTCTTCTCTAGAAAAAGTCGTAGGACACCTCAAAGTATGGAGATATACTAAGATATCCCCATACCATGGGTTAGAGGAAGCAATGAGGAAGATAGGTTCATCCGGGAATGATGATTCTTCCTCGATATGCTCTAAGTCACTCGGAAACTCTGAGATTAACTCAGTGAACACTAGCAATTTCTTTGACTTGGCCGATTGAAAGACCAAATCGAACTCTTGTAACATTACAATCCATTTGTTGTACTTCCCACCGATGATTCATCGAGTGAGAACATACTGAAAGGGATTGACTTCTTCGTAAAAGTATGTAATGACGAAGCCTCAGTACCCCATAGACTGCAACAAGTGCTAATTTCCCAACATGCGAATATTTAACTTCAGGGACTATCAATGCATCAGAGAGATAGTAGAAAACATGCTCTTGGAGCATGTCATCATCCTGAACTAACACTATGCCAATTGTATTAAGAGACGCTGCCAGATATAAAAGAAAATATTTTGTGTAGTCTGGCAGGCTTAACAAGGGGGCTAAAAGTAGTGCCTTCTTCAAGGCCTCAAATGATGCTTGAGCAGCCTCATCCCACACAAAGTAGGTATCTTGTTTAAGTAGTCTCATAAAACCTTTCGTGATCTTAGCATAGTTTATGATAAAGCGTCGTAAGAAATTAGACATGCCTTGCAGACTTTGAAGCTGTCGCAAGGTGCGAGGAGGAGGCAGATTTACAATCACCTCAACTTTCAATGGGTCGACCATTATGCCACGATTGGAGACAATGAAGCCCAATAGATGTCCCAATTCGACGCAGAATACACACTTATTAGGATTCAAACGAATCTTATATTGTCTGCATCTTTCAAACACAAGTCTAAGATGAGCTGGATGATCCCGTCTCTTTCGAGATCACGCCGAGAGGTCATCTAAGTAAGGTTCAACTATGTGTTTGATATCATGAAAAGTGAAATTCATTGCTCGCTGGAAAGTGGCTCCATCATTTTTTAAGCCAAATGGCATCTTCCAGTAAGCAAAGGTTCCCCACGGGAAAATGAAAGTTGTTTTTTTCTGATCCTCGGGTTTGATTTGTATTTGATTATATCCCGAAAATCCATCCATGAAAGAGAACATCTCGTGTCCCACACAAGCATCTATGATCTGGTCAATAAATGATGTGGGATAGTTATCTTTCGGACAAACTTTGTTCAAGTCCCAGAAGTCAGTACAGACTCGGATGGTACCTTGCTTCTTATCAACTGGAACAGGATTTGAAACCCATTTCGTCATGTCAATCGGATAGATGAATCTGAATTTAAGCAACTTTTCAACCTCCGCCTTAATGGCGGCCGCTTTTCGAGGTTTCACAGGACGTAGCTTTTGTCTCACAGGTTTTGCGTTAAGGTATGTCATGATGACATGCTCAAAGATGGCTGGATCTATATCTGGCATCTCCTCATATGACCAGGAAAATATGTCACGGAATTCTTTGAAAATCTTGGTATACAGAGCTATCTCTTCTGGAGAGCAGTCTGCACCAATAAAAATGTTTTCCATGACCCCGGGTTTGGTGGAAATGTTAATCGGGATTGTCCTCGATATATTATCCATATTCCCTTGAGCGTAAATAGCTCTCGAAGTGGAAGGAAACGATGACAAATCAACAAATCCACCGGGTCTCAAAGAGAATTCTCCTCTCTCTATCCTGTCTAGGTTTGGAAGCAGGTAAGACCTGTGATGCATATGTTCCCATGGCTGATCCACGCCCATCATGACTTCCAAAATGGCTTCATCAAATGGTAATACGATGTCTAAACAGTCGAAAGAGTGGGTATAATTCAGTGACCATGCCGGAGCATAGTCCATATCTGACTCAGCAGAGACTGGCAGAGTCATGATATGTTCCATTACAGCATGTTGTGCTTCCATGTAGGCTACTTCTGCAATGGATAGAGGCACTGAAGGTTCCGATGTAGTGGGAAGGATCCACGGATCAGTTCTTAAACCAACCATGAAAGTTTCAGTAGAAGTACCCACATCAGAATGCATAAAAAGAACTGGAGAGGGTAGGTCAAACGTGCCTATTAATGACCCGTAAAGCCCTGCTCCTAAACTCTCGCTTACTGGGGCAGTTTGATCAACTAAGGGAATCGTGGACTCCGAAGAAGTCTGGTTGTTTCTCTAAGTGAAAGAAAGTTGATCGACTGTAACGACCTTACCTTCAAAAGGGAACATAACAACTCAAAAAACTGTCGATGCAATAGCTCGCATGGCATACGTTCAACTCCTCCCTAATAACATGTTGTAATCAAGCAGAGCATCCAGAAATTCTACTTCTACAGCAATTGTCTTACCGGCCAAAGTGACATCAAATGATGGAAAAACTCCATGTGGATGGAAAGCCCTGCCATCAAATGCAGTAAGCAGTGTGTTAGAAGGGGCTAACTCAGGAGAACCCAAAGCTTTCCAATAGGAAATTGACATTACACACGTAGACACGCCCTCATCTACGACAGCTCGTCTGATGGTCATTGGGCCATGGACGACTTATATTTGAAGCGCAACGTGGTACGGCAACCGGTATTTGATATCAACCATATCAAATCGCGCAAACATGTTAGATGATTCCATACTTCCAATAGCTGCCAGAAGTGCATTTCATTGTAAAGGACAACTTTGCAAGACTTCTAAGGTAGACATAGCACAAGGGGTCTGGGCTAGATCTTCAACCACATTGTAGTTGGAAGCAACCCGAGTGTTAGGATTGTGCGATGCCTTTCAGGATCTTGGGCAGTGGGTCCACAGGTATGTGGAGTGGAGTGGAAGATTCTGGAATCTCCTTATCCTTCTTCTATGCATCCGGGGTGTAATTCCTTGCTCTCGTTTGTAAGAGTGCATCTGAGCTAACCATGTTAATACAAGTTTGATCAACTGAAGCATGTGTGGTGCCCCCAGTATTGGAGGTGCCAGAAGCTAAACCCTGTCCCTTAGGGAATGGATCTTTAAGTATGGCAGGCTTCTTTTCTTGAAGTAGCTTTTGGGCTTCTTCGAGTAGAGGGCATTGGTGAGTGAGGTGGTCCTACTTGCAAAGTTTACAAGGGAAATTAACCTTCTTCTTCTCTTTGTTACCCTCCTCGACATTCTCTTTTTTGGGATTTTGATGGTTCCCCTCTCCTTTCTTGCCCTTCTTTTTATTATTGGGCTGCCGAGGGCCCTTTTGATTGTTCTGAACCTGGTTTACAGATTCAGAAGTAGAAGGAGAGGTTGTGACTGAAGTAACTTCCGCAGTTGGTTGTTTGACGAATAAGGCATGAACCTGCTTGGTCAATGCTTTGAAAGCTGCAGAATCAACTGAACCGACTATGCCGTCAGCATGCGGTCCACGTTTAGGTCTACTCAGATTAGTATTTGATTGCGGTGCATCAGGTATGATTTCATAAAGTAACCCAGATTGTGCATAAACAAGGTCTAGTTGTTGGGTTCGTAAAATGGCTTCTTCCTCGATAGACACTCCAGAAGTAGCTACTTCCTTAGAAATATAAGGAAGGAGTGATTTCAAATACCACTCAAGCAGGAATTCTGGAGGTATGTTGGCTTTAATGAGCCTCTTCCGTCTTTGCCACTCTTGAATGTGATCAAATAAGTGAGTGGCCTTATTTTGTCTAAATGTAGACAAAAGGTCTGTTCCGGAATCATACCAAACAGGAAGCTGGAAGTGGTTCAGAAAAATAGTCGCGAGATCCCGAAAGTTAAAGAATGTAGCTGCAGGTAACTCAATGTACCATTTGGTTGCAGCACCAGTTAAGGTCCTTTGGAATAGTCTCAATCTGATGGAATCTTCATTTAATGAGTTTGAGGAACACCATAAATGGAAGGTAGTGACATGGTCATCAGGGTCCTCGCCATTTTTTCCTTCAAATTTTGGAATGTCCGAAGTTAACTTGGTAGGAACTAGTGGCCATGTGGCATTGTGATACACTGGATTGTTTGTCAACTTGGAAAGGTCTGCAAGTTTAGAGTTTCCAGAAACGGTAAACGAGGTCTGCAAGACGGCATTTGATAAGCTGGGGACATAAAGGGGGAACCACCCATAGTTTGACCCGTGAACTGCTGGTAGGGGTTTCCCATGGACATCTACTGGTGGGGGTTTCCCCCAGCCATCTGCTGGTAGTGGTTTCCCCCAACCATCTATTGGTAGGGGTTTCCCCCAGCCATCTGTTGTTACGCGGAAGTATTATTGAAATTCCTCCACCCATATGAAAGTGGGTTAGCGCTCTGTGGGTTCCTCCACTGTGGCTGGGTGTTAGCCCCACCATATTGCTGGTTAAAAATGTTACCCCCCTCCTCCCGAGAATAAAGAGAAAGGGACGTTTCCTGCAGGTATATTACCTTGATTCAAGTTGGGACCTGCAAAGGTATTAAAACCAGTAGTAGCTGACGTGGACGGTGCAGTCATGGTACTCATGACAGGCACAGTTGCAGAAGCATTTGGCCCTACAGCGGGTGTGGAAATCCAAGTGTTGGGTATGTGATACAATGGTTGAGTCACAGGCGGTTGAACAAGATTCATTGTACTATTAGGTCCAAAAGTGGGTGTAGAGGCAGATGCCATAGTTGTTGAACTCGACATGCCTAAGGTACTAACATTAAAGCTGAAGGATGGAGTCGAAACAAAAGTTGTCTATGCTGAACTCAGTGTAGCAGTGGGAGGAGGATTTACAGTATTTGTGTTCATACCTATTGTGGGAGTCTGTGGAACTCCCTGTTTGCCTCCTGTATTAGTCATAAAATGCCCAGGTGTGAAATGATATGCACTATAATCAGGTTGCTGGAAACCAGCAGATTTCTAAGATTAGTCAAAGGAGGATTAAAAGGAATAGTGAATTCACCAGAAGTGAGATCCTCAATTTCAACTGTATTAAAAGCTTGCTGATCTAGAGTGTCAGGTTGTGGTTCCTCAAGAACCTCTATTTCAGGTCTTTCTGTTGCAGGTTGTAGTTCTTCAGGAAACTCTATTTCAAGTTGTATTTCTTCAGGAAACTCTATTTCAGATTGTAGTTCTTCAAGAATTTCTATTTCAGATTGTAGTTCTTCAGGAATTTCTATTTCACCAATGGTTTCCAAAGGAACACTGGAGTCTACCCTCTGTCATCTAGGTGGCAGTAGTGGTTCCGTTATAAGTGGGGAAAGGTTTTGAAACCTTCTTGACCTATGAAGTTCTTGGTCTTCCACGATTGTATATATATATATATATATATATATAATAAAAAATAATCAAAAAGCCTAGTGGCCACTAAGACTAGGGGGAAAACAGCACACCACTAAAAAAATTACTAAGTATTCAAACCAGTCAAACAAGATGCCTTCCAAAGAAGAGTCTGGGATGATGATGGCCCAGAACAGATCAACGAAGGATGAACAATAGTTACCCGGGGTCCACAATACAATGACTAAGGGTGCAAGCGCTGGAATCACCCAACCGCCCTCCCAAAGACCTGCAAGGGATTTCCTCCCACGTCTGTCCTAGGTACATCATATATACCCTCCGTTGTCACCTGTGTATGAACCTATGGTCAGATACTAAGGATACCACCACACAGAAAACTCCTGGGGGAACAGTCTCTGGTCGAATCAGAAGGCATGGGTAGGGTAACTGAGCCCGGAACTCAAAAGAGTCAACAAATGCGATCCAATCCTGGTATATGCTCGAAACAGAAAGTAGGAGGAGTATTCCCAACAATCTGATCTCACAAGACCTACTGCATAGATCCCAGGAAAGCTTTGAATGAAGTGGGTTTACCTGTGATATTCGAACTACGATTTTTGCGTAATGTGTGATCTTGGGTGGTTTAAGGTGATTTAAACCCAAGATCCTAACCAAGACTAGTTGGTGTTGTGTATCCCTAAAAAAGAAAATTGTTGCTATTTAATTTTATTAAATATTTTTAGGGTTACTTTTTACTCAAAAGGGAGTGCGTTGTGTGGCGTGGATGCAACAGGAAAGCAAAGTGCATAAATTATAACTTTCAACAACAAAACTTTTTATTTTTTCATTTAATGTTCTTTCCAAATTAAAAACTGAGCAAATCTAAGCAAAATTTTCTTTTTTTTTCTTTTGAAATTCTGAACAAAATAAACTATGCTATTTTGCAAAAGATATAAGCCTCACTATTCTTAAGCTACCCAAAATATTTTGTTGCTTTTTCTGTTATTATGAATGAAAAAGAACTTTAAAGTAGGAAGCAAATAAGACTTATAAAAGATGTGTAAGTATGGAAAAATGGCTCCTAAGCTCACAGTTGTCAAAACAATGGTTCAACAAAGACTTGTCCTACAAGTTTTTTCAAAAGAAAAAGACCTCACACTTGGAAGCAAAGCGGTAAGAAAACAAAGACGAAAGATGCTCAGAACTGGAAATCAAACTCAAAAGGAATGTCCCAAAGCATCAAAACCTAACAAGACTACTAAGCCAAGCAATCGGCAGGCAAGCGAGCTAACCACCACCCTACTAACACAAAGACTAAAAGATGAAGCAAACTAAAGTACTCCAAACTCACTTGATACTTGGAAAAGACAATGAAGTCAAGAAATGTTGGAACTCAAAAAGTTTGGAAGACACCCCAAGGACTCCAAAACAGATCAAACCCTAAAACAAAGGATAAGATACCTAAAGAGAAAAAAAGTGTTGAAACAAAAAACAAATGCGAAGCATACAGGTTTGTAGGTCAGCAACACACTATCAGGGTAAGGATAAGCAACTGTGTTCACTAAGGAACAAGGCCTAGTCTTAAAAAAAAAAGAGTCAAAAATGAACCAAACACTTCACAAGTAACCAAGTGACCTAAAGATGACCAAAAGGACTCAAAGAAGGGTACTGAGACTCAAAGAAGAGTTACAGACCTCAAAGACCAGTCAAGAAGGCCCAAAACAAAGTTAGAAAACTCAACCAAACAACTAATAGAAGGATACAGGAATGTTCCCTACTGTGCAGTAGAGAAACTAGCGCATCTGGAGAGGTGGGCGCTACTGTATAGAGACAGACTAGCGCATGGGCAATACTGTATGTATAGCAGGGTAGCACACAGGTCTTAAAGAGTTAAAAAAATAACTTTTCAGAGGTGTAACGGGACTGAGTCAAGCAAAGGGAAGCAAGCAAGGACTACCTACAAGGCTTCTCAGAAGATTGAAAGGGGTGAGAAGTACTGGGTAGACAATCAAGAAGGGTTTCCTAGAGCAGAAAAGACAACTTCCCCAGTGGAGTCGCCAGTCTGTTGGCGGGAAATACTACCCTATAATGAGGAAATGGACATTATCAACTTAAGGGGGTGACAGGTAAGCATACTAATTGCATTACATAGATGTTTATGAATGGAAATAGATTATAGGTCTTGAGGACATACCTTTTGAACGAAGTTCGATCCTAGATTTTATCCAATTTTGCGCTCGATCCTCAATCCAATCTCATGTTCGATAAATCTGCGGCACAAAGACCTTTCTCAGCGTATCTTGGCCAATATAATAATGATGGAACTGATAAGTAATTCAAACATCAAGCATTAACCAACATTGATCCAAACAAATACATAATCCAATAAGCACTTGATTTGGGACGGGAAAGATGCTTCAACCTTTTATTGTCAAAAACATGTGAATGATACAAAGTATACCTGACTTTGCAGCATGCTCATGCAACCTGATCCTAGGCTCCTGCTCCTCTCTGACTTCAAAATTCCTCCAGCATAACCTCCTTCAATACAAGCTTCTCATATAGAAGAGTCTCTCAATGGCTCTCATATATAAAATGTCTCTATGTCTAACCCCTCTCTTCAATCCTCCTTGTATTTATAGGACAAGGGAGTCAGTTCAGGTCAAGAGGTGGTTGCAAGGGAAGTTAGGGAAGTTGGGAAACCAACAGCAACTAATCCCCATTCGTCAAATTAATTATTTTTTTATCATATTTTAGCTACTATTTCACAGTGGAGTAGTGCCCAGGGCGTGACTACAGCATTAAATACTAGTGTTTGTCACTTTTTAAATGTTGTGCACTAGTCTATTGAAGAGGAGTAGCGACCATGAGGAGGTGTGCGCTACTATTGTACATTGGAGTAGAGCACATGCGCTAGTATGCTGAGGTAGAGTAGCACCCATGTCTCAAAATGATGTTTTTTAGGGTTTTGCCAGCTTGCAAGGAGGTAGATTAGGTCAAGGTCTCATCTAAGGTTATCATGCTCCTCAATCCAAGTTGTCCTTTTGTGTGATCGATAGCTCAAGGTGATCACAGACGAAGAGGTGCAAATTTGACCTATAACAGTTAGGTTGAGAGAAGAGGGGGGGTTAGTCATAGTGGAAGGAGATGAAGAGGGGGGGTTAATTGCAGGGGGATGGGGATTAGGAGGGAGATAGAGACAGAGGGGGTGATGAAAGGATTTTTGGGGGCTGAAATTTAAAAAGAAATAATGCAGGGATATATGAGGGTCATAACTTTTGACTCATTTATCCGTTTGGGCTCAAATTTAATAGGAAGTTGCATTTCGAAGAGTTCAATGCACTGACAGATAAGATCCTTCTTACTGGATTTTTTTTGCAACTTTTTCGGATCCCAATTCCTTCATATAGTGCCTCAAATTGGGCTTTTAGTGTTTTTGTGGTATATTTTAAATTTGTAATTTGTTAGTTTATGCACCTAATTAGAAAATCCAATTGACAACTAGTGTCACTCTCGTGAGCTTTAAGTTAGTGACCAGTTTTAGAGTCATGCGAGAATTTCCTAAATTAGCAATTTTAAAAAATATTTGATATCATTTATAAGAGTTTGAACCTCCATTGTAATAGTTAGGATGGAGAAAGAATGAAAGATTGTCTTTAATTTTCCACTCTCATGTGTTTGCATGGATTTTAGATCTTTTGAATGAATTAAATTTTATTGGCTACATCAGGGGGTTAGGGGTAGGGGGAGTAAGAGAGATAACGAGATACATTGGGGAGGTAGGGGTAGGAGGGTGAGGAGTTTGGGGGGTATGGGTAGAGAGAAAGAGGGAGAGAGAGAGATATTTTGGGGGCATGTTTAGTGATAGGGGTAAGGGTTAGTAGATACAGAGAGAGTGATTAGGGGTAGGTGGAGTAGAGAGAGAGAGAGAGAGAGAGAGAGAGAGATCGGGGGGTGGTTATGGGTAGGGGGGTAGGAGAGAGAGAGATAAATATATATAGAGAGAGAGAGATATAAATATATATATAGAGAGAGAGAGGGGGGGGTAGTGCTAGGGGAGGGGGAGAGAGAGAGAGAGAGAGAGAGGTGGGAGGTTAGTGGTAGGAGTAGGAGACGGGTGGGTGGTTAAGGGTATGGGGAGAAGTAGAGGGGAGATGGAAAAAGAGAGATAGTGGGATGTAGGTGCTTAGTGGTAGGGGGTAGGGGGATTAGGGGAGAGAGGGGGGGCCTTGGTGGTTTGGAGGAGAGAGAGAGAGGGTGGGGGTTAGGAGTAGGTGGAGGATTAGGGGAGAGCGAGAGCGAGAGAGGGGTTTAGTAAGGGTTATGGGGAGGAGGGGGGATTATTGGTAGTGGGATGAGTACGTGGGGAGGAGGGAAAAGAGGGGGATGAGGGGGGATTATTGGTAGTGGGATGAGTACGTGGAAAGAGATAAATATAGAGAGATGAGAAGGGTTTGTTAGTTGGAAGGGGGAAGGGATATTATGAGATATATATATATAGGGTGTGTGTGTGTGTGTGCGCGCGTGAGAGAGATGTGGGGGTTAGGGGTGGTGCAAGGAGAGCTAGAGAGAGAGGGGACATGGTTAGGACTAGGGGAATAAGGGGGTGGGAGAGAGAGGTGGGGGTTAGGGCTTCCCAATGAGGAGAGATAGAGAGAGAGGGGACAAGCTTAGGGGTAGGCAGAGGAGGGGAGGAAAATATAGATAGATGTGGAGGTTAGTGATTAGGGGAAGGAGGATAGGGGTTAGATAGAGAGAAGGAGAGAGATCGGGGGGTTTAGAGAGGAGAGGGATTAGGGATAATGGGAGAGAGATATGGGGGAGAGAGAAGGGGGGATTATTTGCAGAATGATGAGTACAGGGGAAGAGAAAGAAAGAGAGATGAGCAGTGTTTGTTAGTGGGCAGGGGGAAGGGAGATTATGATATATAGAGAGCGAGAGGGGTTTAGGGTGTGTGTGGGTGTGTGTGTGGGTGTGTGTGTGGGTGTGTGTGAGAGAGAGAGAGAGAGAGAGGTGGGGGTTAGGGGTGGTGCAAGGAGAGATAGAGATAAAGGGGACATGGTTAGGACTAGGGGAATAAGGGAAAAGAGAGAGAGAGGTGGGGGTTAGGGTTTCCCAATGAGGATAGATAGAGAGAGGGGGGGTGAGGTTAGGGGTAGGGGGAGGAGGGGAGAGAAATATAGATAGATTGGGAGGTTAGTCGTTGGGAAAAGGAGGATAGGGGTTATATAGAGAGAAGGAGAGAGATTGGGGGTGTTAGAGAGGAGGTGGGTTAGGGACAATGGGGGAGAGAGGTGGGGTTAGAGAGATAAAAATAGAAAGAGAGTGAAAATAAATTAAAATGTAGGTAGCAATAGTGTGCACACATGTAATAATGCACATGCATTAATAACGTTCACACACTATTTATTCACATAGAAACAAGTGTGCAAATATTAAGGTGTGTGCATTTCAAATTTGGAATTTTTTTGTCACAAATGAATTTTTCCATCTACATGGGGAATGAGTTGTCCACTTTGGTATTAGGTTCGAATAGTTAAACCTGTGGTTTGGGATTGCAACTGTTATATTTTGAGCATTAATTCAATATACTCTAGGATCTTTACTGAGAGAATAACATGTACAGCATATCAATGCATATCAATCATAGCAAGCATATCATTCATCACAAGAAGCAAACATAAGAGACAATAGACACATAGAGTTTCCATGGGGAAAACCCTAAGATGAAAAACCCCACAACTTCGTCAGAGATAGATAGAGAAAGAGTGCAACCCAAATACACAGAGATGTTAAATTTTGAGCATTAATTCACAATACTCTTGGATCTTTACTAAGAGAATAACATATACAGTATATCAATGCATAACAATCACAATAAGCATGACAAGCATCACAAGAATCAAAAGCATGAGAGGCAAGAGACACAGAGTTTCCATGGGGAAAACCCTAAGGTGAAAAACCCCACAACTTCCTCAGAGATAGAGAGAGAAATGGCTCAACCAAAATACACTGAGATAATCTCCTAGAAGTAGATGATCCTCCTCCTCACTAATGTGCCACTTTCTGAGTGAGAGAAGTGTGACTTTTCGAATGATCCAAATAGAGATCTCCCGATCTCTATTTATACTTAAGCTGTTTTCCCAGTTACACTATGGGGCCTACTTGTCTATCTAGATACATCCACAATATAATATATATTTCAGGGTCGACCCCACACATGGTGGTCTAATAACCCATTGGCAAGTACACACACTTGCGACACTTGTCAATCCACATGACGACACTTCCTTATAGAGGAATAACACATCTCTAATAAGGGTACAATAAATATATATGAAAAACATAGATGAAATACATTCCGAAGTTACATATACATCAACACTCCCTCTTAACTAGGAAGGTATTTCTCGACACAGATCTGCTAGACAAGTCTTCTTCTCGGGATCATCATCATCATCATCATCACTGCTGCTGCTATCTCAACCAATATCTAACTCTACTCGTCATAGGAAGTTCTACAGAGCCAGTCCTTTTTCATACTAGATGTAGGCCCACCACTTGCAGGTCTTCGTCATCATTGGCCATACTGTGGAATCCCTGGGACTTATTATGTGCGTCACAAAACCTCGAAAGAGCATCCCGGGATGTTACGAGCACATGGCTCTACCTATAGGATATCCAAGGGCCATATTATATGTGACCTCACTACAAAACCTTGCAAGAGCATCCCAGGCTGTTACGAGCACACAACTCTACCTATAGGATCTCCAAGGGACAGATTATATGTGGTCACCACAAAACCTCGCAAGAGCATCCCAGGATTTTACGAGCACACAGCTCTACCTATAGGATCTCCCAAGGACAGATTATATGTGGTCATGGCAAAACCTCGCAAGAGCATCCCAGGACTTATTATGGGCACACAGCCCAACCTATCGGATCTCCCAGGGAAAAAATATATGCCATAGGACAAAACCTCGAAAGAGCATCTTCCAGATATCCCAGGGCCATATGATATGCCATAGGAAAAACCTCGAAAGAGTATCTGCAGATCTCCCAAGGCCAAATTATATGTCCTCCTAGAGAAAAACCTTGAAAGAGCATTTTCCAGATATCCCAGGGCCAGATTACATGCCATAGGAAAAACCTCGAAAGACTATCTGCAAATCTCCCAGGGCCAAATTATATGTCCTCCCAGAGAAAAACCTCGAAAGAGAATTTTCCAGATATCCCAGGGCCAAATTACAAGCCATAGGAAAAACCTCGAAAGACTATCTGCAAATCTCCCAGGGCCAAATTATATGCTCATTTGCACAACCTGATCCACGGCTATAGAGTATCAACCTGATACTCACCATACATCATACTGATGTACACATGATCATCCTGGTCATCATCACTGCAACATCCTGCTGCATATCATCTGGAGCAACATCCTGAAGCTTGTCATCCATGATCATCCTGATCATACAATGCATCTACCTGATGCATACCAAGTATCTACCTGATACATATCATCATATATGATCCACCTGATCATACAATGTATCCACCTGATACAAATACAAATACATGATCCACCTGATCATACATGATATATATCAACATACATGATCTACCTGATCATACAATGTATCCACCTGATACATATACAGATACATGGTCCAAGCATCCAACATGATGCATATACAAAATACATACAAATGATCCAACTGATCATATCCAGCATCCAACATGATGCATACATACATATACATATAAATGATCCAACTGATCATATCCAACATCCAACATGATGCGTACATACATATACATATAAATGATCCAACTAATCATATCCAGCATCCTCCTGATGCATATACAGAGCAGTAACTGGAGCATCGTCCTGATGCTCATCATCCAGCGTTTACATCCACAGCCATGTGAAGGATCCTCCTTCCAACATGCTTGGAATGGCCTCTACAAATGTGTCCATCACTTCTTCCTCGAAGTGTCATCACTCCGAATAACACCAAGCCTCTCTCTGAAGTACTCAAACTTCACCCTGGCTAGTGGCTTCATCAGCATATCTGAAATCTGCTCGTCCGTCGCAACGTACAGGACCTTCACAACTCCTCTCTGCACCATATCCCTGATATAGTGATATTTGATCTCTATCTGTTTCGACCTATCATGAAACATTGGTTTCTTGGACAGCTTCACACAATTCTGGTTATCACAGAAGATACTAGTAGCATCCAATGGGAGATCAAGTAACTCATACAGTAGCTTCTGTAGCCATACTGCCTCATAACTAGTTGAACAGGCTGCAACATACTCTGCCTCAGCTATACTCAGTGCTACGCAGAACTGCTTCCTGCTAAACCAAGAGATCACACCTGATCCCATATTGAAGCAGCACCCAGATGTGCTCTTCCTATCTGCAGCACTGCCAGCCCAATCTGAATCAACATAACCCTGCAGGTTAAACTTTTGATTCGTCTCATACTTGAGCCCATAATCCATTGTACCCTTTAGGTACCTCAGAACATGCTTTACAGCAACCAGGTGAACACTCCTCGGATCTATCAGGAACTGACTCAATGTGTTCACAGCAAAGCATATATCTGGTCTCGTGTTCGTCAGGTACATCAAGGACCCAATCATCTAACAATACATAGAGACATCAACCGGCTCAGATGAAGCATCACATAGAAGCTTCAGGTTCGATACCATAGTTGTGGCCATGGCCTTGCAATCCATCATCCCGAATCTCTTCAGGATATCTACTATGTTCTTTCCTTGACCAAGGAAGATCCCACCTGCACTCTGCCACACCTCCATACCTAGGAAATAATGCATCATTCCCAAATCTTTCATATCGAATGTCAGCAAGCTTCCTCTTAGTATCTGCAATCAATCTATCATCTCCTGTTACAAATAAGTCATCTACGTACAGAAGTAGAATCACAAGATTCCCTTCCTCAACTTTGTAGTAAAGGTTGGAATCCGCTTTACTCTTGGTAAAGCCCAAACTAGATAGGAAACTGTCCATCCTACCATACCAGGTTCTGGGGGCTTGCTTCAAGCCATACAAGGCTTTCTTCAATCTGCACTCATATGACTCCCTATCATGTATTTCAAAACCAAGTGGTTGCTCCACATATACTTCCTCTTCAACTACACCATTCAAGAAAGCAGTCTTGACATCCATTTGGTGTATTTTCCATTTCATTGCTGCAGCCACAACAAGTACTGTTCTGATGGAAGTATACTTGGCTACAGGTGCAAAAGTTTCTTCATAATCTATTCCCTCTTTCTGAGAGAAACCACGAGCTACGAATATTGCCTTGTATTTCTCTTCACTGCCATCTGCAGCATGCTTGATTTTGTAGATCCATTTGGAAGTCACAAAAAACTTCTCTTTAGGTATTGGGACAACATCCCAAACATCATTCTTCATTATTGATTGGTATTCCTCAACCATGGCATCTGAGTGGATGATTTCCAAGATATCTTTTGCCTTGCTTTCACTGCTTGGGAAATCCTTCTTGATGTTCTTACCTTTTGCACATCCTTTGCAAACACCTCCATGTTTGGTCTTGATTTCAGGAAGAACCTATACAGCCTTGCTTGCAATTGGAAGTGCCCTATAGTGCATATGAGCAAGTCTTCTATGCCAAAGTTCACTTGGCTCCATGGAGTCATGTACCATGGCATGTTCAGGTTGACCCTTCAATTTATACAATCCTCCCTCTTGCTCTCCAATCACTACTGCATCATCGATTTTTTTACCCTTTGGACACATCAGGACTTGGCCATCTACAAATGCAACCCTCATGCCTTTTGCATCCAATGTAGAGATGGAGAGAAGATTCTTCTTGAGCCCAGGTACAGAAAGGACTTCTTTCATCTTCAAATATTTTCCAGAATCTAGGTTATAGGAGGCTTCACCACTTCCTTTGATTGGGTATTGAAAATCGTCCCCAAGTTTCACCTTATGAGGTGATTCATGTTCAGATAGGTTTACAAAAGATTCCTTAAACCCAGTCATGTGTTTGGAGGCCCCACTATCAATCAACCAATCATTACAACCATGGGAGATAGTACCTGTGAGAGCAGAGATTAGAACATACTCTTCTTCACTTGATGAGTCATCATCACTATCATCACTTTCTGCCCTAGCCTTCTTCTTTGGAGGTTCATCATCCTCGGAAGTATGAGCATGGAAATTTCTTTTGCTGCCCTTCTTCTTCTTCTTGGAGTTGTTGTTATTATCCCTTTTGTTCTTGGGACAATCTGAGGCAAAGTGACCCTTCTCATTGCATGTGAAGCATCTTAGATCCTTCTTATTCTTTTGATAGGATCTCTTGTAGTGAGAGTGCTCCTTCTTGGGCTTGCTTCTTTTGGTGTGAGCTACGAGAGCTTGATCTTCACCTCCCATCTTTTCCTCACGAGCTACAAGTCTAGCTTCCTCTTGAGAGCATTCCTCCCACAGTTTACTGAAAGAAATCAATTTATTTCTTGCATAGATTCCTTGAATAAAGGAATCCCGTGACCTAGGTAGGCCATTCAGAGTGGTCATAACAACTTCACCATTGTCCACTACTTCATCCACAGCTTCAAGTTGTTCCTTGATCTGAGAGGCCTTGGAGAAGTAAGATTGAATGGTTTCTCCATTCAACATATTGACCCCTTTCAATTGATTCCGCAGAGTCATCTTCCGATTTATGTTCTTCCCTTCAAATAAATTGGTCAAGGAGTCAAACATCTCTTTGGGTGTCTTCAGAGATGACACATGGGGGATGAGATGGTCTTTGATAAAATCAGCAATGATTGTCTTTTCCTTGACCAAGTTCTTCTTATGCAATATCTTAGCCTCTTCATCCTCTGGGATAGGGATGTCTTCTTTTATATATGAGTCCAACTCATTCTCTTCCAGGATTAACCCAATCATATACTTCCAGGCTCGAAAGTTATCAGCCCCTTCAAGCTTATCCTCAAGCTTGGTGTGGTGAGACATCTTAAAGAGTACTTCAAATGGAAATAGAAAATATTTAGGTCTTACCACTTGAAATGTTGAAACCTGGATCTGGTCCCAGATTAGGGTTTGTTGGAAAAACCCTAAAAATTCAAAATGTGAATTTCAACTTTTTGAAAGGATAGAAATATGCGCCTTGATGAGCTGATCATCCTGGTGTATTCAGAATTTGAGATCAGCAAAGCTTTACCCTTCAGATTTGCCTTTTTGTCCTCCCGGTTTCACTGGGGAGAGCCCTAAATTAGGGTTTGAGTTTCCCATAGATCTACCGAGACAAAAATATCGATCCAAAGCTCTAAACTTTGATTTTTGCAAGGAGCTTCCAGCTATGTCTTCAGATTTCAAAAATTCCTATTTTTGTGGAAACCCTAAGTTTTAGGGCCAAATCTGAAAATGCTCAAAATTGAATTCTGATTAAACAGATAGATTCTCCTTGATGAGTGGAGTCAATCTACTATAATTCTTTTCCAAAATCTATGGAGAGAAACCCAATAAACAAGAAACTCAAGTTTTTGTCACTGTAAAATGTCTTCTTCTCAGGTTAGCTCTGA
Source organism: Larix kaempferi (assembly GCA_027924585.1). Taxonomy (NCBI): domain Eukaryota; kingdom Viridiplantae; phylum Streptophyta; class Pinopsida; order Pinales; family Pinaceae; genus Larix; species Larix kaempferi. The sequence goes on along the minus strand of BSBM01000963.1, from coordinate 6,763,978 downwards.
TATCATGTTAAATTTTGAGCATTAATTCACAATACTCTTGGATCTTTACTGAGAGAATAACATATACAGTATATCAATGCATAACAATCACAATAAGCATTACAAGCATCACAAGAATCAAAAGCATGAGAGACAAGAGACACAGAGTTTCCGTGGGGAAAAACCTAAGGTGAAAAACCCCACAACTTCCTCGGAGATAGAGAGAGCAATGGCTCAACCAAGTTCAACCAAAATACACTGAGATAATCTCCTAGAAGAATATGATCCTCCTCCTCACTAGTGCGCCACTTTCTGAGTGAGAGAAGTGTGACTTTTCGAATGATCCAAATAGAGATCTCCTGATCTCTATTTATACTTAACCTGTTTTCCCAGTTACACTATGGGGCCAACTTGTCTATCTAGATACATCCACAATATAATATATATTTCAAGGCTGACCCCACACATGGTGGTCTAATAACCCATCGGCAAGTACACACACTTGCGACACTTGTCAATCCACATGACGACACTTCCTTATAGAGGATAAACACATCTCTAATAAGGGTACAATAAATATATATGAAATACATAGATGAAATACATTCTGAAGTTACATATACATCAACAAGAGATAGTCTTCTCCTAGCAGTTGATCCTCCTCCTCACATGTGTGCCACTTTCCAAGTGAAGGAAGAGTGAGTAATGAGATAATCAAATAGATATTTCCCGATCTCTATTTATACTTGTTCTGACCTTCCTAATAAACTAGTGGGGCCGACTTGTCTAACTCGCTCTAATAACCCCTAGTTACATTGATCCAGGCCGACCCCTTACTGGGTGGTCTAATAGCCCATTGGCAAGTTAACACACTTGCGACACTTGTCAATACAAATGACAACACTTTCATATAGAGGAATAATACATCTCTATAGGAGTACAATAAATATATATATGAAATACATTCTGAAGTTACATATACATCAACACTCCCTCTTAACTAGGAAGGTATTTCTCGACACAGATCATCTAGCACAATTCTTCTTCTCTGGATCATTGTCATCAATGCATCATCCTTGAATCATCGTCATCGTCACTACTACCGCTATCTCAATCAATCTCTGAATCTACTCGTCAGAGGAAGTTCTACAAAGCCAACCCTTTTTCATGATGGATGTATGCCTAGCCTCCATGTAGGTATTCATCATTTCTGGTTGTAGTGTGGAATCCTCAGGACTCATTACGTGCATCAACAAAACCTCGCAAGAGCATCCCAGGCCTTTTATGAGAACACAGCTCAACCTATCGAATCTCCCAAGATCTTTTACATGCCACTGCACGACCTATCCACGACCATAGAGTATCATCCTAATACTTACCATACATCAACTTGATGTACATCATCACATGATCATCCTGATCATCATCTTCTCTGCGAGCAAGCCATCAAGTAGGTACACCTCAGGACTAATTACACTGCCTCTGCAAAACCTGCAAGATCTCTCAGGACTGATTACACTGCCTTTGCAAAACCTGCAAGAGCATCTCAGGACTGATCACATGCCTCTGCAAAACCTATGTACCATACTGTCACATCATCATCTTCAGATCATCTCATAGTCCACGGAGCACAACCCAGATGCACACACAACACAGCACTTACATTCACCGGCATGGAAAGACTTTTCTCTGACCATCCGAGAAAGGATCAACACTTACACTCACCGGCATGGAAGAACTTTCCTATGACCATGCTTACAACAATTACATCAACGACCATGGAAGGACAAACCTCTTGACCATGTCGAAAAAGCTATCGCAATTACATCAATGACCATGGAAGGACTAAACTCTTGACCATGTCGGAAAAGCTCAGCAATTACATCAACAACCATGGAAGGACTAAACTCTTGACCATGTCGAAAAAGCCTTGGTACTTACATCAACGACCATGGAAGGACTAAACTCTTAACCATGTCAGAAAATCCCAGCACTTACATAAACGACCATGGGAGGACCAACCTACCACCATGTCGGAATGACCCAGCCCTTACATTTCACTATGGAAGGTCTAAACTCTTAACCATGTGAGAATGGCTCAGTGTGCATCTGTGTCTCTGGACTCATCACTTCCCCTTGGAAGGCATCTCGATCTAAAGTACACCAAGTCTCCCTCTGAAGTATTCAAACTTCACTCTGGCAAGCGGCTTGGTCAACACATCGGCTATCTACTCGTCTATCGCAACATACAGGAGATTCACTGCTCCTCTCTGCTCCATATCCCTAATATAATGATACTTGATCTCAATGTGCTTCGACTTGTCATGGAACACTGGGTTCTCAGACAACTTCACACAACTTTGGTTGTCGCAATGTATACAAGTAGCACTCAGCTGGAGATCAAACAAATTAGACAGTAGCTTCCTAAGCCATACTACCTCACAACCAGCTGAACAAGCTGTGACATACTCTACTTCGGCTGTACTCAGTGCCACACAAGACTGCCTCCTGCTAAACCAAGAAATCATACTGGATCCCATACTGAAGCAACACTAAGAAGTGCTCTTCCGATCAATGGCACTTCCTACCGAATCCGAATCAACATAACCCTCTAAGTTAAACTTTTGATTCGCCTCATATTTGAGCCCATAGTCAACTGTACCCTTCACGTACATCAGAATATGCTTTGCATCTATCAGGTGAACACTCCTCAGATCCGTCAGGAACTGGCTCAATGTGTTCACAGCAAAGCAAATATCTGGTCTCGTATTTTTTAGGTACATCAAGGACCCAATCGTCTGACGATACATCGTAGCATCAACCGGCTCAGATGAAGCATCACATAGAAGCTTCAGGTTTGATTCCATAGGTGTGGCCATGGCCTTGCGGTCCATCATCCCAAACCTCTTCAGGATCTCTACTGCATATTTCCCTTGTCCAAGGAACATTCCATCTACACTCTGCCACACCTCCATACCAAGAAAGTAGTGCATCATACCCAAGTCCTTCATCTTGAACTCGGCAGCAAGCTTCCTCTTCGTATCGATAATCAATCTATCTTCACCTGTTACAAACAGGTCATCCACATACAAGAGTAGGATCACAGGATTGCCTTCCTCAACCTTGTAGTAAAGGTTGGAATCCGCTTTACTCTTAGTAAATCCCAAATTGGATAGGAATCTATCCATCCTACCGTACCAGGTCCTGGGTTCCTGTTTCAAACCATACAGGGCTTTGTTCAGTCTGCACACATGAGTTCCTATGTCATGTGTCTCAAACTTTCCATTTCATCACTACAGCCAGAGCAAGTACTCATCTAATGGAAGTGTACCTAGCCACAGGAGAAAAAGTTTCTTCATAATCAATCCCTTCTTTCTAGGAGAAGCCACGAGCTACAAACCTAGCTTTGTATTTCTCTATGCTTCCATCTACAGCATGCTTGATCTTATAGATCCATTTGGAAGTCACCACAGACTTCCCATCTGGTCTTGGGACCACACCCCAAACATCATTCTTCATGATCGACTGATACTCTTCGATCATGGCATCCTTCCATTCTTTCTTTTTCCGCTGCTTCTTCATAACTGGAAGGTTCTTTATCCATAATGTCACAGAGCAAAGCAACATAACTGGTATGTGATCTGGTCCTTTTCCTTTCTCTGTGTTCCTCTTCTGGAATGCCATATCTTTCTGCATCTTGGATGAGCTCTCTAGCCCATGCTAGTTTCCTCTTGTGAGAGTTCTTTTCACAAGGTGGATCTACAGGTTCTTGTGGATCTTCCATTTCTTGGTCTTCTTCAGGAATTGCTTCATTCATAGTGGTGTCTTGCATTCCGGATATTCTGGGTTCTTCACTGTCTTCAACAGGTGTCTTTCTTGATTTGATGTATGCTGAGCCTTCATCAAATGTTACATCCCTGCTGATGTCAATCTTCTTAAATCCTGGAAAGCAGATTCTTTAAGCCTTTGAACTTTTGTTGTAACCCACGAATATGCCCTTCTTTCCCGAAGGATCCAGCTTTGACCTCTTTTCTTTTGGGATGTGTTGGTCTCACTGCTGTTCTAGAGGTTTTCTAATGTAGACCCAGGTACTTGACGATACAAATACCAACAAAACCCCTATTCACCATCCCTTTCGGCAACAAACTACAAGCATCCTGAGGTCTCACCCGAGGAGAAATTGATGGGGTGGTTGCATAAGCAGGTTTCCACAACATTGTGATGCGAGTGATTCATCTTCTTAATGTGCAGCATGGTGAAATACTACGCAGCTGCGTTTGGTGATTGCGCGGAGTCTCCTACTCCGCGTTGAGTATTTTCAAGAACAAGGATATTGGCACCCCTAGTGCATTCAGAGACCACGCAATGGGGTTTATGAGACTGATCACTTCTATTCACTTCTTATCCAATAAACCTTAATCATTCATCATTACTTAGCTTGATAAACAACATAACTTATGCAAATGTGTGAGATGCGCAATGCCATGAGCTTTGTTACTGCGATTCAACCCTTAATGAGTAACTATGTGGTTATCTCGTCGATCCATTCATTCGAGACTTATAGGTGCTTACTGCTTAATACTTCTTCATAGATGAACTACATAGCATCTTATTCCATCCTTTCCTCGGTGAATATAGATCACAGTAAACATATAACAAGCAACAATAACTTCATGCATGTACCGTAAGTAATTTAAATCACGAATTAATGACAATCACACACAGCAAACACATAACACAATGATTTAATGTGGTTCACCCCCCCGGATGGGAAGCTTCGTCCACAAGAACTGTTGTTTATTTATCTCGGAAAGGGGTACAACAGGTCTTTGCCTACGCACTCAGCTGCAGACGCTCTTCTCTCTCTCAAGATTAGGTCTCTGCACACTCAGCTTGCAGAGCTTTACAAAAATGTCTCTTAACAGAGATCTATTCAATCAACAATGAGAAAAATAACAAAAAGGAAGAGCCCTTTCCTATACAAAATTTCCCTATATATAGATCATGCCCTTAGGTCATGTCTTTACATTACGAAGGCGAAACCCTTAGGTTTTACAAAACTTTCACGGTTTTCCCAAAATCATACTTACTGATATCTGGTGGCGGATCTTCAGTCATATGCGCACCAACCTCGATGTAGACACGTTTTCATCCATGCCAATAGCTTGCTCCTTCCACGTTGTTACTCTAATCACGGCCTTAGACAATTGGTTCAACTGGTAGTTATCTGGTGGTGTAACCAATTTGTCTATCTCGATCTGTACCTTCCCACCGCTTGGTAGTTATCGGTGATCTTTTCCAAAAATAGGTCTTCTGTGACCTAACCACATTAACGTCCATCCTCCATCCATGCTTTGCTTAGCTAGATGTCCGTCAACGTGTCACATCGCAGCGTTGTACTCCTCGCGGCACCGACCTCGCAGTTCTTCCGCAACTGCGCTGCGTGCACAGTTGTAGCATACCAAAACTGTGTTGCACTTCTCCTTGCAGCTTCCAAAATTGTTTTCCACAAAAATTCTCCATCCATGCTACGCTCAGCTTCACAGTTCAGAAAACTTAATACGTTCAAAATTTGACCTCCTTGGGCCAGACCCAACAGGCCCCTAACACTTACTTGTTGTTCGCCCTTGAGCCACCCCCAACTTCTGCATCTTCTACTTGTTCCTCTGCTTGTGGGCCGGTCGATGCAGCGAATTCATTATATTCGAATATTAATTTCTTAACTACTTCCTTGATGTCCCTTTTTACTTGCATTACTATGTCTAGCATCTCAGGTGTTATCTCTTGTCCTTCTTGTTCTTCTACCTATTGCTGATCATCGTGCAATTCTTTCAGTTTCTCTTCGATCTCTTGTGACATGAAGCTTGTTTTTTCTAGGAAGGGTTGTGTTTTATCCCCAATTGCAGCCTCTTTCTCTATTAAATTCTATACTTCCTTCTTTAGCGTGTTGACCTCCTTGTATCTGTGGAGTCGTTCCCGTGCTAGTAATGCTTTAACTGCTTCATCTAGTTTTTCGAATTTTTTCTACTTTGCTTTCAGTGCATCCTTTGATTCCAGCCATTCTGGGTCCTCCTGAAGGGTAGCGAATGCTTTAGACGCTTCTTCTAATAAACTTTCGCATTTGGCGACTTCTCTGTCTATGCTTTCTGCCGCTGCTTTTACTTCCTTTGCTCTTATTTCTGTTTCAGTTGGTATTGTCATGTTCTGAAGTTGGAATTTTAATGAAGATATCTCAGATTCAAGGGTGACTTCCATATCATCTTTTTCTTCCTTAATTTTATTCACCATTTGTCCTATCTTGATGATAGTATCCGCGGCCTCCACTTGTATTTCAAATTCTTGTATCTCATCCGCAACCATGGTGATCGTGGATTCTAGCCTTTTTCGACGATCATGTTCATCTTGAAGCTCCATAGCTCTCCGCGAGCTAGCTTCTTCCAATGATTTGTAGCTTGTCTATAGTTCTGCTTTCCCTTTCATTGCATCTATGGTTCTCTTGTGCATTTCTTCAAAAACTTGCAACTGCAAGTAATGTAGAGTCGGTAATGTGATCTTCGCAAGATTGATCTCTACGCGATCTACATCCTTTGTATCTAGAAGTATTTGGTCAGGTAGAGGCAGCGTTACTGCTAATGGTTACAGATGGACGATGCAGGACCTTGTTGGTGCCGTCAAAGTCCACTACGGTGCTTATATCTGCGAAGTGCCTCTAGAATTTTCCTCTGAGCCTGAGTCTTTCTGTACTGGTAATCTCTGTTGTACCTGTTCAAATTTTTCGGTGATCACGTCCAACTTATTAAAGTTTTCTTTTAAGGCTTCATGAATTACCTTCTCCTTCTTTTCCTTCTCAATCAGCATGTCTTCCATCTTTTCATTGAAATCCTGAGCTATCATTTCGTAATCATCCCCTTTTAGTACTGTATCTTCTTTTTCCTTATTTGCTTTGGCCTTTTTCCATGGTCCCTTTTGTTGCAGTGAGCTTTCGGGGTCCTTCCTCTTTAAGGTTTCTTCTATAATGGGACACGGTATTGGGTTGTCCTCCCCATCATCACTTTGGACGTCAAATATCTCAACCCGATAATGTGCATGCCATTCTTTCATGAGAAGATCAATATCTTCCTTTGTCATGTGATATCATCCCTCAAACCATTCTATGGTCTTCTTTTGTGCTTTTGCTGAAATTTCAATGCAACGCATGTTAGCATAAAAATTTACTATTTGAATGTATTTTCCTGTTACCTCTTTTGATATTCATGGCGTGTTGATGATAACATCGCGGAGTTGATGATAGTAGGCGTGGAACACCTCATTTTTTGATGATAACATCGCGGAGTTGATGATAGTAGGCATGGAACACCTCATTTGTTGCATGTTGCTTCCTCGTATATAGGTTCGCCCATAGGTTTTGATAGCGCGGTCCTCTGCAGTCATGTCTATCAATGATCACGTCGACATAGTCCTTTGGTTCCTTCCAACCGACAAAAGCCATTAGGACTATCAGCCATGTGAAGTGGAAATATGTTCCACTTTCCTATACTTCTAGCAGTTCGTCTAGGAATTCATTCAGGAGGTACTGACACTAGTTATACTTTTCTCCTTCTGCGGCACTTGCTCCTAGCAATACAGCGCCCACAATTACTTCCAACGGTCTACATTTTCTTAGAATTTTACCCACTAACAGTTGTGTTACAAACTTTGTTGCCTTGTCGTTTATATCTTTAGATTGATATCCTCTCCTTCCCTTCACAGCAAGAGTAGTTTGTTTCACTAATGCGGCGACTTCTTTATCCTTACTTTTTCCTTGGAAGAATTTCTTTGGGTCTGCACCCCTCTTGCTCAAACCTGTTATGCAATGGATCAAATCAATGTTGAGGTTGACATTACAGTCAAGCCACAAGTATCCTTAGTGCAAACGCGCCATTAAGGTTCTGACTACTGCCTTGACTTCTGGCGACCTGTCAAAATGAGGGAGTCATAATAGATTTAACAGCCCGGACTACGCAACTCCAGATAACCATCTTTCGGCGACTAAGTTCTGGTTTCCTTTTAGATCTTTCTTCCAGCACATATACTTGTCCAGCTGGAACTGTGGGAATCTTGGTTCATTGTCGTCCCTCTGTATTTGTAGTAGGTCATGGTCTTCCCATTTGAATTCTTGTATTTTACCGAGGAGATTATCGGCCAACTTCACATGCTTTGAAATTGGTGATAATGGAATATCATATCTTGTGTTCCTTGGTAGCTTCAGTGTTGGCACATCTACTTCCCTTGGTGAGATATAGTCAGGTGTGAATGTGAGCAGAACTTCCTTTGTTATCTGTGGATCCTTCTGTAATATCGATCTCATCTGTGTTAATTTGACTTTCTGCTACGGTTCTTTTCCTTTGGGCTCCATGGGTACAGTGTGCCTTGGTGACCTTCGGGATGGTTCGGGCTTATCTTTGACAATGTTCTTTACAAGGGTTCTCATTAACCCTTCAATACCTCCATATTGAAATATTTGTATAGCTTCTGGTAGCATTAATTCGAGTTCTTCTGAGGAATTTTCAGACATTCACCTCGGCCTTTCTCAATAGGATACCTTCTAGCTTGCAGAACAACTCAGAGACTAGTGTCCGCAAGAAATTTTGAATGTTTGGTAACGCCCGCAAGATAGAATATGGTGGTATTTATAGGTGCAGGTATCTTTCCTCCACTCCTTCTAACGGTTAGATAAGAATTAAATGTTGTGGTCGTTAGCTAAATCTATGCAATATATCGGTCATGTCCATCATTAACCCTTTCAGAATGGTTATTTTTGCTTTAAATGCCCTAGCGGTTGCCGAAAAAGCTCACATTAATGGCTATTTTTCCGAGCGACATTGTAACAGCTATTTATCTGGAGTGTTGTGTCAAGCTGCGCAGCAGGTGAAAAATAGGTCATGCGCAGTTACTTCGCAATATGTGATTTCTTTTCTCTGGAGGGTTTCCTTTTAAACTTCGCAACTTTGCAAAAAAAAGTTAATTTTTTGTTGTTGTGCGGTTTAGAGACCTTTCTTGGTAATTTACATGTACAGACTCAGTAATTTCTAGTGCCTAATTTGAAACATTTTTGGAACTCCGAATTTTCCCTTTCTTCTAATCATACAGGATTCCTGTGAAGTAGGACTATCGCGGTAAAGCTTTAGTCTACTTCCATTTATAAGATTAGGTAATGTATCACCAGCTAAGGTAGCTAATTGGATTGTGCCACCATGAGTAGCATGTATGACAGCATATGGTCCAAGCCAATTCATTTTGAACTTTCCTGGAAATTTCATGAATTTACTATCGTACAGGAGGACTAGATCACCTACCTGAAAAGACTTATTCTTGATGTGGCGATCATGCCATGCTTTTTCTCGTTCTTTCTGCACTTGTTGGAGGAATCCCGCAATGAAGCGGTCTTCTTCCAACCCAACCAAGTGTATTAGTCTTTCTTCTAGTGCTGCGTGATCTGCCATTCTTGTAAATGCAGCTATTCTCAAGCTGGGAAGAATTTATTCCATTGGCATTATTACTTCTTTCCCATAAGCCAATCTGAAGGGTGTATGTCCAGTTAATTTCTTGCATGTCGTTTTGTATGCCTATAATACTGATGGGATGCACAAGTCCCATTCATCGCGGTTTATGTTGCATATCTTAGTTAGCGCATTCTCAAGTACTTTGGTGAATGCTTCAACAATTCCATTTTCTTGTGGGTGATAAGGTGTATTGCATTGATGATGGATGTAGAATTCTTCAGTCAAGGCTTCAATTTTTTTGTTCAGAAAGTGAGTACCCTGATCACTCATTAGAATTTTGGGGCATCCAAACCTTGTGATGATATTTTCAAAGATAAATTTGGCTGATGTGGCTAAGCTGCAATTTTTCATAGGTTTAGCTTATGCCCATCTTGTGAGGTAGTCAGTCACAATAATAATGTACCTCGCACCAGTTCTCTTCCCTAGTGGATTAATAGGTCCTACAAAATCAATTTCCCATTTTTCGAATGCCTGCAAGGTTAGCTGAGGATTCAATGGAATCTCATCTCTTTGTGATGGATTCCCTATCCTTTGAAAAAACATCGCAGTTTTGGCAATGTTCTTTGGAGTCCTTATGGATCGTAGGCCACCAAAGTCCCGTGCGCAATATCTTCTGCACAGTAGCCCTTCCTGCATAATGACCACCTGCGACTCTTGAATGTGCATCAACTAATATAAATGGCTTCTCATGTTCTAATACACATCTTCGCAGCACTTCGTCAGGTCCTAACTTGTAGAGCTGTCCTGCGATAATGGTGAAGTCTGCGGCTCGCACTACCAGCTCTTTCTTCTGCTGTGTAGTGAATTTTGTAGGTGCGAACCCAGTAGTTAAGAAATTGATTATGTCTTGATAATATTCATCGGCTACCTGTCTAGCGAAAAATAGCACGTCAGGCAGATTGGCTTCTAGATTTGTAGGTTCCTCTCCTGACTCAATCCTTGATAGATGATCAGGTCCTAAATTTAATTTGACTGGTTTAACGACTATTTCAAAATCATACTCTTGGAATAGTAATAGCCATCTGCATATCTGCCCCCCTAACACTGGCTTATTGACTAGGTATTTTAATGCATAATGGTTTGTAAACATTGAAAAGTGTGCACCAAGCAAATAATGCCTGAATTTTTGTAATGCATATACCATTGCGAGTCCTTCTCTCTTAGTAGTTGTGTAATTCTTTTCTGATGATGATAGCTTTCTGCTCAAAAATGCAAGGGAATGATCAATGCCTCCTTCTCCTGGTTGTGCATGGACAATGCCCAATGCGATGCAGGAAGCATCCACATGTACGTGAAATTGCTTCTCCCAGTCTGGGAAGACTAAGATTGGCGCAATAATCATTTTCTCTTTCAATGTGTCAAATCCTTTCTCACAGTCCTCATTCCAAATGAACGGTGCATCCTTTTTTAAAAGCTACTCCATTGGTGCAGTTATCTGTGCATAACCCTTAATGAATTTTCTATAGTATCTGGTATGGCCCAGTGTAGTGCGCAGTTGTTTAACAAAATTTGGTGTAGGTAAGTTTACAATAACTGATATCTTTGCTAGATCAACCATCAACCCTTTCTTACACACAATATGTCCCAGTAGAATCCCATACGGAACATAGAAAATGCATTTCTTTAAATTTAATGAAATCTGATATTGTCTGCATTTTTCTAGCATCATCCTTAGGTTCGCGGCATGGTTCTTCAGTAACCCAAAAATGGTCCAATCATCAAATTAAACTTCTAAAAACTTGTGGATGAATTCTTTAAATGCTGCGATCACCACCCTATAAAATATGGCTGGTGCATTCTTCAGGCCAAAAGGCATTACAGTATACTGGAACGAACCCCATTCTGTGGCAAAAGTGGTCTTGTGCCTGTCTGCTGGATCAATTCTTATCTGATGGTATCCTGAAAATCCATCAGTAAAAGAGTATGCTTCATTCCCTCCAACGTTATCAAGTACTTCATCAGTAAAAGGTGTAGGAAATGGATCATGTGTAGAGGCTTCATTCAATTTCCTGAGATCAACGCAGATCCTGATCTCACTCTTTGTTTTCTTGTCTTGGATGACCATCGGGCTTATCCATTCGGATTCTTCAACTAGCTTAATGATTCCTGCATCGAGCATCTTGTCGAGTTCTACCTTAACTTGTTCCTTGTAGTGCATATTTAATCTATATGGTCTTTGCTTTACAGGTTTTACCTCGGGCTTAAGAGGAATTTTCATCACTCCTAAGTCTCCCAAAATGCCTTTCATCTTAGTGAACTTCGTTGGGAATACTTCTTGATATTCCTGTAATATAGCTACGATCTCTGCAACTGTGTTATCATCCCAGTAGTCTCCTATTGCTGCAAACTTTGTCTCTTCAGGGATGCCAATGTTCACTTTTTTTCTTTTAACCGGTCCACTCATATCTGGAATTTCTAGTGGAGGTCCTTCTACCTCGCTAAATCCTTCTGATTCCTGAATCTTTATGTTGCGCGGGTTCTCCTCATCACTATCTTCAACTTCTCCAGCTATGTTATAGCAATCTAAAGCTTGCTATATCTGTTATGAAAAATATGCTTGTAGATTTGTAAGTACATTGTCTGATTCAAAAAACTCTTCAGCTATTATGTTTTCCTTTAGGCAATCTTGTCTAAAAATGCTTTTTTTAATAAGCTGCAGTGGGTCATTGATAGTAGGATGGTCATTTGTAAAGCTAAAATCCTTCTGGAAGTTCGCAGTGAGTATATACCAATCCGTGGTTTCTCGCCGCAGCTCCTCGTCCAGGTACCATTTCTTTGCAATAGGCTCCTCCAATGTATGAACAAAGAGATGTACCCATTCTATCTATGGTCTTTCCTTCCAAGCTTCGACACAAGCTGCAATATGATCTGTTGGATCCATCTGACCACTATATTTCTTAAATGGTAACGTGACCTTATCAGCAAACCTGATATGTAGTTTTTTTCTGCAATGATCCCAAGTTGTCAATGTTTTCTGGTGTGTAGCCCACCATCTGGCAGGTGTCTCGCGAAGTGCAATATCTAATGTTGAGACGCGATGTTCATCTGCAACTGTTGCAGTATATTCTTTGATAAATGAATAGACGTTAGTTGTACCATCATAAGTGGGGATTGGACTTACCTGCTTTCCAATCCAGTGGAGTGATTTTGTAATTGTCGCGCATCTCCTGGCAGATACCTCATGCATTCTTTGTTGCCACTTTTCTAATCCCACTTCAAAGTCTGATATACAAGAACTATCGCAGCGCCAGCTGAGCATTCCATCTGCAGTAGGGTCAATATAATCCATAGAATTTGTTGTCATTTGATAGATACGATCAAGGTCTGGAGCGCGATACTCTTCTTGAATAGGTTCAACATATTGTTCTCCCTGCAAAGGATCCAATGGTGAGATAACCCTTATATCATGGCCTTCAAATATCATTTTCATTGTCTTTAGATTGATGATGGTAGAATTCGTCATGGCCCAGTCGATGCTCAGCAATGCTGGATACGGATTGCTATCATCCATAATTTCAATTACTTCAAAGTCTACATAACTTCACACTCCATCAATATCGACAATGGTGTTGGTTAACCTTCCCAGTGGTATAACTATGCCCTGGTTACCCATTCTTAACTGAATTGGTGACCATTGTAACTTTGGTTTTCCCATCGCTTGCCATGTCTGCTTTGTTAGGACGTTCACTTCAAATCCAAGATCAAGAATGATCTCATCCATCTCATAGTCTCCTATCTGTGCAGTGAACCGCATTTCCCTGCCGGTTCTTTTGGGACTCCTAATGTTATGTACTGCGCCCTATGCTGATCCTTTCTTACTGGATGATTCATACTGATTTATCATCTTTTCAAATTCCATAAGAGTATCCTTGTGTTTTAATAACTTGATGCAGTTGTCCAGAAACTATGTAATAGAATTAGATGCATCCAGTGTAGTGCGTGTCTGATTTTAAGCCAGCGGCATGTCTTCTATTTGTCGTTGTTGACTTCGCAGCGGAATACTTGGAGAAAACATGTCCCATGCTTCTTTAAATACTTCTTTGTTTTTCGGTAAGTTTAATGGAGGTGCTTTCCTATGATCTTTTCTTATTCCTATTGTTTCTTCAGGCTTGTTTTTAGGATTAGTTGTTTCAAAAGTCAAGGCTTTTGCGATGTTGTCTTTTCCTATATCAGTGCCACTTCGCATTACTGCATTGACACTCTGACCTGTAGGTCTGTTCTCTGATGCGATCAACTGGATGTTAGGGTTCGGTGTTTTTGTTCTTCTCCTCTTCTGCATTTCTACCTCAAGCACCGGGAAATCTTCAATCACATGATCAAATGATTTACAGTAGTTGCATGTGGTGCATGGATTAGTACAATCTCTTGATATGTGACCAGGTTGGCCACAATTATAGCATATTACCTGGCCTCGTCCTCTTCCTTGATTTTGACCATTATTTCATCCTCTCCCGCGATATCCACCACCGCGGCCTCTATATTCTCTTTGATCATAGTGGGTGTTCTCTTGCTTTGGTTGATTTTCCTCTTGGATGCGGTACTTTCCAGCACCTTGCATTGCTTCCATATCTCGCCTTCTTTCATTCATCAGTTCATAAGCGCGACAGTTGGACTCATCATGTCCAACTAACTTATAGAAATTGCAGTATAAGTTTTTAGGTGTCTTTACATATTTTTGTATCAAGTAGCAGTCTTCAGGTCTGTGTCCTCTGCTTCTACCAATTTCACACCATGGCTCCTGGTTTTGATTCATATTTATTGGGTTTGGTGCACCACTGTTAAGGCATTCTTGAAATAAGGAGCAATGTTCTCTAGTATGGCCCTCTCCTTTGCATCCTGTGCACCAAACTTCATGTCGTTGTTCATGTCTTTGCTCTTTTCCATTCTTCATACCTTGTAATTCTAATGTCAACATAGCCAATTGGTTCTGGATCTAGATCATCCCTGAACTACTTTCTCCAATTGGTGAAGCTTCCAACTTCATTGCGATCTCCAAGGCCTCAGCTTGAGATACAACCTTCTGTTTCATTAGTGGTTGTCTAATATGGGGAAACAACGCAGCAATGAACCATTGTTGATGTTGTTGCGGAGCTATGACAAAGCTCACTTGGTCCAACAATGTTTTGAATTTTTTGTCGAATTCCCAGACCGATTCAATAGGTTTCTGCTTGATTTCTTTCAACTCCGTTATGCACTGTGATTCTGATTTGGGTTTCTTAAATTTTGCTGCAATCGCAGTTTTGATATCTGCTAAAGTTCTTGGCTGTGTTTGAGAATACTTCATGAACCAATGCAGCGCTCTGTCTCTAAAAGTAGTTATGAGTTTTTCTCTCTTGATAGCATCATCTGTCACTTGCTTAACACTCCACACAGCTTCGCATAGAAACCAGTGTTGATCAAGGTCTTCTTGACCTGTTCCTTTGAATATCGGCAATTTTATATCGTTATCTGTCATTCTTCTTCCGGATTGTGTACTATTCTGGAACTGATTCCCTTTGGCAAATTTAGATAGAGGTTGCTGGATTATACTAGGGATAGTATTCTGTGGAATAGTCTGAGTCGTAGTGTTGTGAGCACTTGCTCCTGCGGTGTTACTAGTATTACTGATCTGTAGGATGGGTTGCGCGATACTCGCAATGGGTGGGTTCTGGACTGACTGATTCTGAGGTATAATATGGTGGATTGTGGCTGATAACTGAGTGTTTGTATTATTGAGATCACATGGAATTTCAGTATGGTTTCTAGATCGTGTGGGTTTCTTCTCGTTAGTAAGCTTGTATCTCTTCCACTTCTCAAAGTATGGTTTTCTTCGTCAGAATCAATGTATGTATTCTCTACCATGAAATATATAGGGTTATTATTGCATTCTTAAAACACCCTTCTCAGCTAAAAGCATTTTAATGTATAAACTGAGGTTTTCTAGGAACTTACCTCTGAGTCCTTCAAATAAATATGCTTTTGCTTGGCTGTAGGATTTCAGCGTGTCTACAGCAAACTCAGTCACAAAACCTTCAAGTATGTTGTCAACCCAAAAGTCAACTGCTCGCGACAGTGGGATGTTGATTGCTCTGAGTTGTTCAGTAAGGTCTGGACTCCACTCTATAGGTACTCCACCTTGGGAGCAATTCTTTCTTTCTGCGAGGCGCGATATCCACTCGTGGAGCTCAGTTGGAAACGATGCGCAAAAATTTTTGTGGATATCCCTCCATAAGTATTTGTTTAACCACTCTACGTCATATAGACGTGGGTGCATGTTTTCTTTCTTTGTGAAGTCCCTTTCGATCTTATCGCACCAAGCTGTGATCTCTTTTTTTTTCTGGATACCAACTGTTGGACATTACTTTTCTGAATCCACTATCGCATCACTGGTCTTAGCGCGACAACGGAACCATTTGTTGGTCGCACTGTTGTTCTAGAGGTTTTCCAATGTAGACCCAGGTACTTCGCGGTACAAATACCAACAAAACCCCTATTCATTGGCCCTTTCGGCAACAGACTGTAAGCAGCCTGAGGTCTCACCCGAGGTGAAATATATGGGGTGGTTTCAGAAGCAGGTTTCCACAACCTTGTGATGTGAGTGATTCAACTTCTTAATGCACAGTGCGGTGACAGACTAAGCAGCTGCGTTTGGTGATCGCGCGGAGTCTCCTACTCTGCGTTGAGTATTTTCATGAACAAGGATATTGGCACCCCTAGTGCGTTCAGAGACCGCATAGTGGGGTTTATGAGACTGATCACTTTTATTCACTTCTTAGCCAATAAACCTTAATCATTCATCATTACTTAGCTTGATAAACAACATAACTTATGCAAATATGTGAGATGCGCAGCACCATGAGATTTGTTACTGCGATTCAACCCTAATGAGTAACTATGTGGTTATCTCGCTGATCCATTCATTCGAGACTTATAGGTGCTTACTCTTTAATACTTCTTCATACATTAACTACTTAGCATCTTATTCCATCCTTTCCTTGGTGAATACAGATCATAGTAAACATATAACAAGCAACAATAACTTCATGCATGTACCGTAAGTAATTTAAATCACCAATTAATGACAATCACACACAGCAAACACATAACACAATGATTTAACATGGTTCACCCCCCGGATGGGAAGCTATGTCCATAAGAAATGTTGTTTATTTATCTCAGAAAGGGGTACAACAGTTCTTCGCCTGCGCACTCAGCTGCAGACGCTATTCTCTCTCTTAAGATTAGGTCTCTGCGCACTCAGCTTGCAGAGCCTTTACAAAAATGTCTCTTAACAGAGATCTATTCAATCAACAATGAGAAAAATAACAAAAAGGAAGAGCCCTTTCCTATACAAAATTTCCCTATATATATATCATGCCCTTAGGTCATGTATTTACATTACAAAGGCAAAACCCTTAGCTTTTACAAAACTATCATGGTTTTCCCAAAATCGGACTTACTGATATATGGTGGTGGATCTTCAGTCATATGCGCGCCAACCTCGGTGTAGACACGTTGTCATCCGCTCCTCTGTCATGTGTGCCAACAGCTTGCTTCTGCCATGTTGTTACTCCAATCACGACCTTAGACAATTGGTTCAACTGGTAGTTATCTAGTGGTGTAACCAATTTGTCTATCTCGATCTGTACCTACCCACCGCTTGGTAGTTATCGGTGATCTTTGCCAAAAATAGGTCTTTTGTGACCTAACCACATTAACTGCCATCCTCCATCCATGCTTTTCTTAGCTGGATATCCGTCGATGTGGCACATCGTAACGATGTACTCCTCGCAGCACTGACCTCGCAGTTCTTTCGCAACTGCGTTGTGCGCACCGTGGTAGCACACCAAAATTGTGATGTGCTTCTCCTCATAGCTTCCAAAAATGTTTTCCACAAAAATTCTCCATCCATGTTGTGCTCAGCTTCGCAGTTCACAAAACTTAATACGTTCAAAATTTGACCTCCTTGGGCCAGGCCCAACAGGATGTGGGTGTATACTAGACAACCAAATATTCTGAGATGGCTAACTTCTGGTTTCTTACCAATGAACACTTCTTCTGGTGTTTTGTTGTCAAGTATCTTATGAGGTATTCTGCTATGTACATACACAGCTGTCCTGGCTACTTCTTCCCATAAGTGCATAGGTAAATCTTGGTCATGAAGCATTGCCCTTGCTGCTTCCATGATTGTTCTATTCTTTCTTTTTGCAACCCCATTCTGTTGTGGATTGTAAGGAGTGGTCAACTCCCTCTTAATCCCTGCATCACTGCATAGTTTCTTGAAATCTCTTGAAGTAAATTCTCCACCATTGTCAGATCTGAAGATCTTAATATTCATGTCAGTTTGGTTTTCTATCAAGGCTTTGAATTCTTTGAATTTGTCAAACACTTCATCTTTGTTCTTCAAGAAGTAGACCCAAGTCTTCCGAGAGAAATCATCAATGAAAGAAACATAGTACACATACCCACTCAGAGAACTGGATTACATTGGTTTGCATACATTGGAGTGGATGATTTCCAATATTCCTTTTGCCTTGCTTTCACTACTTGGAAATGTCTTCTTTGTGTTCTTTCCCTTTGCACAACCTTTGCAAATGCTTTCATCCTTTGTCTGGATTTCAGGAAGACCTTCCACTGCCTTGCTTGCAATTGATAGTGCTCTATAGTGCATGTGTGCAAGCCTTCTATGCCAAATTTCACTTGGCTCTATTGATTCATGGACCATGGCTTGCTCTGGTTGGCCCTTTAGTTTGTACAATCCTCCCTCTTGCTCTCCAATCACAACTGCATCATTTATAGTTTTCCCCTTTGGCCACATAAGGACTTGGCCATCTATAAATGCAACCCTTATGCCTTTTGCATCCAATGCAGATATGGAAAGTAGATTCTTCTTGAGACCTGGAACATATAGTACATCTTTCATCTTCATAGATTTTCCAGAGTCTAGCTTATAGGAGGCTTCACCACTTCCTTTTATGGGATACTGGTATTCATCTCCAAGTTTCACCTTATGAGGTGATTCATGTTCAGATAGATTCATAAAAGATTCCTTGAATTCTGTCATATGTTTGGAAGCCCCACTGTCTATAAGCCAATCATTTTTTCCATGAGTAATGGTACCAGTGAGAGCATAAATTAAGACATATTCTTCATCACTTGAAGAATATTCACTTTCTTCCCTAGCTCTCTTACTGGGAGGTTCATCATCCTGTGCAGTGTGAGCATGATGTCTTCTTTTATTGCTCTTTTTCTTGTGAGAGCTATCTTTGTTATTTCTGGGACAATCCCTGGCAAAGTGTCCCTTTTCATCACATGTACAGCATCGGACAGAGGACATGTTTCTTCGAGGTTTGGTGTTGCCTCTCTGATTCTGATGGTGGTGCCTTTCCTTCTTATTATGGTGATGTCCCTTCTTATCATCATACTTCTTGGAGTGTGCTATGAGGGCTTGATCTTCATTCCCCATCTTCTCTTCTCTAGCTACAATTTGAGCTTCTTCTTGTGAGCATTCTTGCCACAGCCTACTGAATGTGATAAGTTTCTTTCTATCACAAATTCCTTGGATGAAGGAATCCCATGACTTAGGGAGGTCATTAAGAGTGGTCATCACCACTTCTCCATTCTCTATATCTTCACCCACAGCTTCAAGTTGTTCTTTTATCTAGGAGACCCTTGAGAAATATGACTGCATATTCTCTACAATCTGGAACTTGATATTCTTCAATTGATTCCTCAGGGTCATCTTCCGATTTATATTCTTCCCTTCAAATAGTTTGGTCAAGGAATCAAACATTTCCTTTGGTGTCTTTAGGGATGACACA
Source organism: Larix kaempferi (assembly GCA_027924585.1). NCBI lineage: Eukaryota > Viridiplantae > Streptophyta > Pinopsida > Pinales > Pinaceae > Larix > Larix kaempferi. The sequence continues at coordinate 6,744,657 of BSBM01000963.1, read as the reverse complement.
TGGGGTGTGAGATGATCTTTGATAGAATCAGCAACGATCCTTTTTTCCTTGACCAAGTTCTTCTTGTGAAGAGCCTTAGCCTCTTCTCCCTCTAGGACAGGGACCTCTTCGCTTATATAAGTGCCCAACTCATTCTCTTCTAGGATTAACCCAATCCTATACTTCCATGCTCGGAAGTTATCAGCCCCTTCACTTCAAGCTTATCCTCAAGCTTGGTGTGGTGAGACATCTTAAAGAGTACTTCAAATGGAAATAGAAAAGATTTGGGTCTTACCACTTGACTTGCTGAAAACTGGATCTGGTGCCGGATTAGGGTTTGTCAGAGAAACCCTAAAATTTCAAACTTCTGAAAGGATAGAAAGATGTGCCTTGATCAGCTGATCAGCCTAGTATATTCAGAAATTGAGATCTACAAAGTTTCACCCTTCAGAAATGCCTTTTAGTCTTCCCAGATTCACTAGGGAGGACCCTGAATTAGGGTTTGAGTTTCCCAGGGATTTACGCAGCCAAAAATCTCGATCCAAAGCACTAAAATTCGATTTTTTCAAGGAGCTTCTAGCTATGTCTTCAGATTTCAAAAATTCCTATTTTTGTGGAAACCCTAATGTTTAGGGCCAAAACTGAAAGTGCTCAGAATTGAATTCTGATTGGACAGATCTACATTCATCTTACTGAGGAGAGTCAATACATCATATTACTTTTCCAAAATCTGTTGAGAGAAACCCAAAAACAAGAAGCCCTAGCTTCCGCAACTTTATAGTGTCTTCTTCTCAGGTTAGCTTTGATACCGTGTTAGATTTTGAGCATTAATTCAATATACTCTAGGATCTTTACTGAGAGAATAACATGTACAACATATCAGTGCATATCAATCATCACAAGAAGCAAACATAAGAGACAATAGACACACAGAGTTTCCGTGGGGAAAACCCTAAGGTGAAAAACACCACAACTTCCTCAGAGATAGATAGAGCAATAGTACAACCCAAACACACAGAGATAGTATTCTCCTAGCAGTTGATCCTCCTCCTCACATGTGCGCCACTTTCTGAGTGATGGAAGAGTGAGTAATGAGATAATCAAATAGAGATCTCCCGATCTCTATTTATACTTGTTCTGACCTACCTAATAAACTAGTGGGGCCGACTTGTCTAACTCAATCTAATAACCCCTAGTTACATTAATTCGGGCCGACCCCTTACTAGGTGGTCTAATAACCCATCGACAAGTTAACACACTTGCGACACTTGTCAATACAAATGACAACACTTCCGTACAGAGGAATAATACATCTCTATAGGAGTACAATAAATATATATATGAAATACATTCCGAAGTTACATATACATCAACAGCAACTAACAAAAAACATCTATTTTTTCATTTCTGTGTTTTTCAACCTCGAATGCTAGAACGTTTTGCTGCTAATGAAATTGCACAAACTTATAGAAATTTATGTGCATATATATGTGTGTGTGTGTGTGTGTGTGTGTGTGTATTAGGAAAACAACATTGTTTTATATTTTTATTTATTTTTATTTGGGCATATGTCAAATTTGTAAAAAAACATAGCTTTCTTATTTTCATTGTAACATTTGATTAGTTCCCCTATTTTGAAATGAAAAAGAACCCACAAACATGTAGACAAAAAATATGGAAATAGTGTTGCACAAGAACCGCTTGTTAGCTACAACTCTGCAATTAAAACAAAAATAGTGTTTACATACAAAACTTGGGGCCTAACGCAAACATATGCATTATGTTTTCGTAAAAAAATATCATACCAATCTTAAAAGAACACCATTTTCTTTGAGTTATAGTAATTTTCCATAAATAAAAATTAATATAAAAGAGAAAGAGATAGTCCTCATTTTTTGTTGTTTTTCCTCATAGTGAGTTTTCCTGCGGTAAATCTTGTATTTATTGTGTGAATTGTATATTTCTTTGGTTTAGTTATTTTAGTTTTAGTTCCAGTTATTTAGCATTAAGTGAAAATAAGCTAATAAACAGTACTATATTGTTAGACTTATTTTGACAAACTAGATATTTCAGTAAATATCCATGAGAATTTAGATCACCACATCTTGCATTGAGTGTAATGTTAAAGCATTCAAATTAGCCAAAGAATAAAATCACACCAAATTAATAAGAAAACAATTCCATTAAAAAAAAAATCAATTTTAAAATTAGAAAATTATTTTTTTTGTTTTAAAAAAATCCAATCAATATATATTTCTAATCAAACTTTGAGACATTACATTAAAAATTTTTGATTAAGTTAAATAAAAATCAACTACTACACATCATAATCAGTATATATTTCTAATCAAACTTTGAGACATTACATTAAAAATTTTTGATTAAGTTAAATAAAAATCAACTACTACACTCCATACTTTGTTAGAGACTAATAAAAAAACATACTATAGATTGGACGTTGTACCTACCAATATAGTTTGGAGGTTGTACCTACCAATATAGTTTATCTCTATACTTTTAGAGAAACAAATTGTGTGGGGTTAAGTGCAATATTTTTTGCACAATACCATTCGATCTTCTTTTTCCTTTGCTCTTCCATTTTGTAAGTCCTTTTGATAGAAAAAAGTAATTTGAATTCTAGGTGTGTAAATTCATTGCATTGTTGTAGGGATGGTCTTGGCCACGGAGAAATATCGTGGGAACACAATGGTGTGAATATAGACATTTTTAGGAAGCGATATTGAAGGTAATGAAAATCTTTTGAGTAAGAATAAAAGAATAAATGGTTCGCGAACCTTGAAGATGGTGCATTATGCAAGGATGTTTTGCAAATTCTTACGATTGAATATTTATTGTGCGGAGTTTCAATACTGCAGGTTATTTTTTGTGCAATTATGTAAATGTGGTGTGTTAAAAAAAAATGTAGAACCACAAAGAACATGCCAATTAAATTTTACACTGATGTGATCTGTCGTGTTTCATAAGCATTGGTTACAGGTTGTTTTTAATAAAGTTAAGTTAATGTAACTTGTTGTAGCATCAGTTATAGGTTACTTTATGTAATATTTTATGTGTGTTTGAGAAGGTCACTTGTATGATTAAATTCTGGATATATTCACTATCTAGAATACTCTCTTAGAACTTATTGGATTGAACGAGCTATGTGTTCAACAGATGGAAGTATATCCATAGATCGGTCCAGTTACTTGGTTACTTCTTTGCCAAACTCAGCGAGCTATGTACTTTGGCATAGTAAAGTATTCAATATTCTTAGTTACTACAATTACTTTATTGATGATCAAAAGCAATTACAGTTTAAATGAGTCAAGTGGGAAGCTCAAAGTTGTGGAGAAGAAAGAGCGTAAATCGGAGATTTCAGAGTGGGTGTAAGTGCTGATGAAGACCAGCGAGACAAGATTCAATAATTTATTTTATGTTTTGCAATTGTGTTTTATAATGTAAGCATTAAAGGGGAGTGTTAGAGATAATGCTTTCATTAATGCATGTAGATTTGGTTTGAGGTTTCTTAGGGTTGTTGGGGATTGTTGAGATATTCTCTCAACCTATCTTTCCAAGATTGGAATAAGTTAGATTTGATAACACTTATATAAGTGTGTTGTATTTGGGTTTGAAAGTAATATATGAATATTGTTTTGTGTGAAATATATGTGTAATGTATGCGCTCTCAAATTCTAAGCCTAATAATGGAACAAAAAAAGATAATGATTATGAATGCGGAGAAACAATTACCCATCGGTTTTTATTGAAGTCTTCATAAAATTTATATATATTTATTTGGGGATTTGACCCGGAGACCTTATGCTTGCAAACTCTCAACAAGTCAAAGTAACCCACCTAACTAAAAAACCATCATATTATTTGTTAAAGTTTATATTCTTTGAAATTTAAAATTAAATGAAATAGGTTAATTAGCAAAAATGCATTTTATATCCACCAAGTAATTATTTCAAGTGAAGAAATTTAATGATGTAATTATATATTAAGATATATTAAGATTATAACATGTCTAGATTGTAGGAGGACGAGACATGTATGTTGTTTAATTATAGGAAGGTTAATGAACATTCAAAATTTGACATAATAGTTTTTAACTTGCTTAATCTAGGTGTCGAACCCATTTATGGATTCAGTAGCACCAACCACAAATTAAGTGGTTGTGTTGGTGGAGATTTTTCTACTTGGAATATCATATAACTAGCACAACCACTTAACTTGTTACCTCGTTGTCCTCTTATCATCGGCCTTCTTCTAGTTAAAGAGGTTGTTTACTACAAATTCTCGGTTATAAACAATCTGGATAGTATACTTGTGTCATCCTTATGCAATTTAGATAAGTGAAAATCAACCTTCATCCCCAATCAAAAGTGGAGAGAATTACACCAATAAATATTATTCTAACACCTACCACCTACCAGTATAATTATTGCTATATCATATCATTAAATGATCCACTGTCTCTCTCCACTGTTTCTCTGTTCTTAGTACTGGCTCGAGTTTTTTATTTTAATTTTACTCAATGAAGTTTAATTTATCTTTCCGTTCTCACTATTAACGATGTCTAACAGACACAATTTGAAATGTACGCGCAAGCCATAGTATGTTCGCTTGTCCACTCTGCCAGAGGGTACTGTTGCAGCCTGTATGCAAATGGCAGAGAAGGCGCTGTTCGCGATCCTTTGTTGTTCTTGTTTCTTAGTATATTTGCTATATATAGAAGGCAATTTGGAAGAGAACCTTACAATCTAAGGACAATATGAATTATTGTTATCCAATGCAAATTCCACATATGAAAATGCTATCACTTTTATATGGCAGTTACAAAAACATATAGTTGGTGCCCACCAGAAATCGATAGTTATGCACAAAACCCGCTGGATCAAAGCGACATGGACCGTAGACCTGAGCCCCATTCCGCCTGCATACCTTAAGCACTGTGCATTGTAGAGTCTTGTCCACACTTTTATGCACTGTGGAGTACTTTTGTTCTCCATATTTTGTTGCCAAAAATACAAAATACGAAATATCTTTGTCAAATCATTTTAAAACGTAATCAGATTATAATAAATTAAATTCAGTAAACTTCTTGAGAAAATGTAGATCAAATTCAATGCTTTTAAATACTTTTTAAAGGATTTGATGGCACCTGATTGTGAATATGGATTGGATTGTAATTCTACTTATTTTATAATTGCACCAATCCTCGTTAGAGAAATAAATGGTCCAAAGTGATGCACCAGTTGCTAATTTGTAATGAGTTAATTAATGATATCAGAAATTGAGATTATTGTAACTATCATAGTTATTTAATTTGTGATGGTGAATTAAGTTAAAAGTGTAGCTAGTTAATGGCTAGTACTAAGCAGCACGTCGTTACTGTGCTTGCATTCGATCTCAAGCAACATCAGATCTAATGCTGCGTAGCAGGCTACTTAGTGCTCGCCCTAGTTAATTGGATTGTCAGTTAATATAGGAAGACACTAACTTAAAATCAATATAAACACTACATTTTTCTCATCCTAGTGGAGATCTACCTCCATCCACAGCCACAAAACTTACTGTCATCAATCTATATTTTATTATGTGAGGACTGTAAAGCTGCCTCAATGTGAATTTTATGTTTTCTGTAGAACGAGTTTACGACTGGTTATTTGAATGCACTCACAGTGTTTAATTTTTTTTTTAATTTCACAGCGTTTACAGGTTGATTGAGTGGTGCTTGACAACAATTTTTTTGTTTTCTATTCGTCATTAATGGGAAATGTTCTGCCCAAAAAATGCTATTCCGTCAATTGTGGCCTATAATTTCCAAAATTAGATTGGAAAAAATCATTCCTCAAATCCCAAAAAAGGTACGTATTCTGTTTTCAGGTCAAAAAAATACTTCGAATCTTTGTCAGATACTACTGTTTCATAAAACTATAGCGGAGTTATCATAGATTAGACCACACCAGGTTTTGAAAAGTACAGATACGGAATTAAATTCAGTTAATCAGGTTAAGAGGATGGAGACAAAAACATAGGACGTCACATTTAAGTATAACAGTAAGAGCCATTGAAATAATTGCTGCGTTATATCGTTCTAGAATAGATGCAACCTGAATCTATTAACCTCTATTTACAAATATTGATCCCTAATTTTATTAACGTTACAAAAAATACAGTAGAGATGAGCATATCTCCTACTCTGGATATTGTTTATATTATCTCTTGGGAAGAAAGGTAAAGTTGCAGTTAAATTTCATACGAGCAACGAACAGAGCTCTCGACGTTGTCTATGGGTTATCTCCAAAGGCAGAAAAAATATTTTCTAACCATGCATGCTTGAAACGCATCTTTGCATATAGATAAGTTTTTTAAAATATTTTATAACCATCAGGCTTGAAAGGCATATTTGTAAATTCATAGATAAGTTTCTGGGAGGAAATTTTAATATGAAATAAATGAACAGGTTATCCATTACTTGTTCTCCATGCTTATAGCCCATAAAATTAACTGGACAGTTATCCCATCCTTCCTTAATCTAGAAAAAGTATAGATGACAATCTACCTCAAATTCTAAGATATAAACTCTTATCATTAAAAAAAAACCCTAAAATTTAGAAAAATTAACCCACAAAATATAAAAAAAAACCTAAAATTTAGAAAAATCACACAAACTTAAAAAAAAAATGCAATTGGATCAAATTTTAACTCATCCTACATATTGCTACTAGGAAGAAGTAACTTCCCGAAGCTTCCCGAAGCAGTTTATCTTCTTCACTAGGTTAATGTGTATTCATTCAATATCTAGGAGTTCATTGGAGAGCATGTAAAAGTTTTTTTCTAGAATTAATAGAAGAAGAGCAAGTAGTTTATCTTGTTCACCGTGTTAGTGTGTATTCATTCAGTATGAAAGAGTCCATTGGAGAGTAGGTGGATTTAATAAAAGAACAGTAGTTAGCTCATTTCCCCTCCATGTTCTTTGTGTCTCATTGAGACCTATACTTCTAGCGTAAATGGTTTGGTTTTTGTTGTTTTTGCTCCTACCGTGTTCCTGCCTATCCAACAAATTGGTATCAGAACAGGTAAACGAGAACCTGCGTTCTAAGAGCCAAAGCTTTGTGTGTGCACTTATGTCTGAATCATTAGGTGTAAGTGGTGTGAGAGAAGCAGTTATCTTCATCCACATGAAAGAGGAGGTCTACATCTAGTTAAGAAAAGAGGTTTGTGGGCATGAGCGTAAGATAACCCTCTTCATGGAAGAGGAAGACACAGGTGCATTGCACAGTGGAGTCAAAGCTGTGAGCCAAATTTGTGTTATTTTTAGGGTTGAAACTAACGACCAAGATCAATCAAAGAAAGATCGATGAATACAATTCATTTCAGCTCGAGCTTTGAGTGTTGTCACCAAAAGGATTTTGTCACCCGAAGTTGTTATAAATCATGGGTCTGATTGTTCTATAATTTATTTCAGGTCCTGTTCTAGTAAATTTGTCCTATGGATAGTTAAACTTACTCAAAGATTAGACGGGATTCAAGCAAGCCTAATCTAATACAACTAAGTAACAAGTGGGACCTTAAACTCCTAGATCTAATATGCAGATCAAAGCACCGAGAGAGAAGAGAAGGTGTGACTTACCTTAGATCAGTCGGTTGTCCTAGCTCCAGTTCTAAGCTTGATGTCCAATATGTGAACCTATGTAAGCAAGACAAACACAATATCTCCAAATACCAAGTACAATGATTAAGATCTAAATTCTAATGAAACATATCATGAGTCCAAACTAGTAAGAAATATAATATGGTAGAATAAGCCAAGTTGTATTAAGGTAGCTTAAAGAAGATGAATACAATGTTACCCTTCATGCCCAAGCAATAATGTCTCCTTCCAAGCCTTCCTCCATGCTATCTCTACAAAACCTCCAAGACCATAGGTTTGATTCCTCCCAAGTTCTCCCCTTAGCTCATGGATGGCCTCCGTCTTATATGATTTGGGAGGCCAACCATTAAGAGAGGAAGGTGGATCTAGGTGAGTGAATTATGGATCAAGGAGTTGAACTAGGCCAAAGAAGGAGGGTGAGTTAGGATTCGAGAGGAACCCCAATCCCAAGGAAATCTCTTCGAAGGAAAGATCCAATTTCCAAGCTAGGGATTAGTTAAGGGAATTTTCGTGCCTTAGGCACTGAGCAGGACGCGAAAATGATGTAATTTTTGTGCCGCATGCAGGGCATGAAAAAGATGAATTTTCGTGCCTTGCAACACTAGCAGGGCACAAAAATATTAGTAAAATGTGCTCAAGGAGGTGGCATTTTGAATCTATGAGTTGGCATTCGGCTAAGGTGAGTTTAATTTGTCTCCAAAGACTCCAAGGAAGGCCAAGGAGGGGACCAACAAGATCGAAGTAAGGTCCAACGCTCGTTAGAAGGAAGCGCCATTAGGTTCTGCATGGTGATATGGCATGAAGACGTGAAATGGCGGTCAAAGTGAGACTTTGAGGTATAACAGGTCCATGAGAATGCATAAATGCCAAACAACTTTGAGAGCCAAAATAAATCGTGGTCGTCCTTTCTCTATTCTTTGCATTGATATGATGGCTCTTGTAATTTCCGATGCATGAGTGGATTAAAAGTCAAGCGTGTCAAAAGGAGAGGAACAATGATGTGTCATTAGTGGCATGTCATATATGATCATTCTATCATAACTCAAGTAATTTCTTTAAAAACAAGACTCCTAGATCCTTGAAATCTGAATCCAGACACTACAATTTAAGTGTTTTTTCAAAAAAAAACAAATAACCTAATCTCAGAGATTCGAGTTCGGCACACTACAAATATGAGTGCTCTAAATATGTTTGGATCCCTAGATCCCGGATCATCCAGATCCGACATTATGATTTAGGTGGTTTCTTTAGATAATACATATCACTAGATCTTGAACATATCTGTGTCTGAACCTTTGCAAAAGAGGTGTTTTATAAGGAAATCCAGATCCCTGGATTCCCAAATTCATACGGATCTGTTTTTGTGTGAAAAAAAAGTGTTTTGTAGGAAAGTCTAAATTTTGATATTCTCGAATCTCTCAGATTCCTAAATATGCCTACTATATTTTATAGAAGGATTCATGGGCTGGTGCAAGGTAATGATACCCAATTATGACACGTTAGTTGCAATGACATTCTGGAAAAATAGAAATATTATCATTAAAATCAATTATTAGAGGTACCTACAAAACTTTTTCCGATTAGGTGTAAAATGATGAAACGTAGAAAAACAGATGACCTTCCGGAATATATAATTTTTATTTATGGAAAAGTGGTATAACCACCCCAAAATGTCATTATTCAAAGATTGGTATGTTATTTTTTTTCTAAAACATAATGCACATGTTTGATTTGACCCACCTGTTTGCTATGTAAATTTTCAATTTACAAGAAAAAAAATATGTAGAGGCGTAGGCAACAGAAAAATATTGTGTAGGGCTATTTTTTCAAAATTTTAAAAGTCAATTTTATATTTTTTTAAATTACCGAAGTCAGTGAAGCCCTAAAACGACATGGTCAATTGTCGAGCCACCATATCATGGTCTAAAAATAATCAAAATGCATTTTTTTTTTAGGTTGTAGGTATTTCCGTGCTCTTATGTGGGTTCTTTTCCGTTTTCGAAATAGGTAAGCCAATCAAAAGTTATAGGCCAAATAAACGACCTATGTTTTTTACGAATTTGACATGAGTGCAATGTAAAATGAATTAAAAATAGAGAACAACAATAGATCTACTAAAAAATTATATATTTGGAATCTGCACACAGAGCTCGACAAGTGTGTGCAATTTCATCTGCAGTGCACTCGTGGAGCTTATGCAGAACTAGCTGTGAAAAATAGGAAGTTGTAGCGTTTGATGTGTTCTGCCATAAATCATAGATAAATCAGACCGAGCCTAAAGATGCAGTCCGAATCTAATTCCAAGCCTGCAAGGGCGCCAAAAACAATTTGAATTCACACACGCGTGCATGCAAAGAGGTGCGCACGCGTGGTTAACAGCGCGCACGCGTAGGTGCACGTAGGCATTCATGTAATTTCCTTTGTCACGGGGATACATAGAGTTGATGAAGATGTGATGATTAAGAAGATGACAATGATGGAGATGTTGATGAGGAAGAGGGAGATGACAATGATGATTAAGATGTTGACGAGGAAGGGGGAGATGACAATGATGATGAAGATGTTGATGATGATGATGAATATGTTGATGATGATGATGATGATGATGATGTGATTATGGTGACAATTTTGATGAAGATGATGATGGTGATGATGATTAGATGATGGTGACAATGGTGATAAAGATGATGATGAAGATGATGGTGGTGATGATGGTGATGAGGATGATGATCATGATGGTGATGAAGATGATGATGATGATGATGAGATGAGGATGGTGATGAATATGATGATGATGATGATGATCATCATCATCATCCTCTTCATAATCATCATCACCATCATCATCGACATCTTCATCATCATTGTCATCTCCCCCTTCCTCATCAACATTTCCATCATCGTCATCTTCTTCATCATCACCATCTTCTTCATCAACATCATCATCTTCTTCATCACCATCATCATCATCATCAACATCTTCATCTACATCATCATCATCTTCTTCATCCTCATCACCATCACCATCATCATCATCTTCATCGTCATCATCATCATCGTCATCATCAACACCATCAACATCATCGTCACCACCCTCTTCTTCCTCATCATCATCAACATCTAGGTCATCATCTTGATCATCAACGTCAGATCAACATCATCATTATCATCCTCATCATCACCATTGATGTTGATGATGATGAAGATGATGATGATGATTTTGATGATGAGTACGATGACCATCAACATCATCATCATATTCATCATTGTACTCATATTCATCATCATCCACCACCACCATCATCATCATCATCGTCATCTTTGTCATCACCCTGTTCCTCATCAACAACATCTTCGTCATCATCATCATCATCACGATAGGAAGATGATGACGAAGATGTCAATGACGAAGATGATGACGAAGGTGGCGATGATGAGTATGATGAGGATGATGAAGATGACGACTATGATGACAAAGACAATTATGATCGTGACCATGATCATATGATGATGATTATGATGATGGTGAGGATGACGAAGATGGCGATGATGATGACTAATGAAGATGATGATGACGAATATGATGATTTTGATGGTCATGATGATGATGATGATCATATTCGTCGTACTCGTATTCATCATCATTGTACTCGTATTCATCATCATCCACCATCATCATCATCATCATCATCATCATCATATCATCATCATATTCATCATCCTCATCATCAATCGTGTCATCACAATGATGATGATGATGATCATGATGAGGAAGTTGATGATGATGATCATGTTGTTGATGATGATGATGTGCTGCATATTCCTCATCATCTTCATCATCATCATCATACTCATATTCATCATCATCTTCGTCGACAACGATGATACGAAGATGTCAATGATGATGATGATTATGATACGAAGATGTCAATGATGATGATGATGATATGAAGATGTCAATGATGATGATGATGATACAAAGATGATGACGAAGATGAAGATGACTAAATTATGATGACGAAGACATTGATGATCGTGACCATGAGCATATGAGGACGATGATGATGATGATGATGGTGATGATGATGACGAATATGATGATTTTGATGATGATCATATTCACCATCATCATCATCATCTCCATCATCGTACTCATATTCATCATCATCCACCATCGTCATCATCATCACCATCACCATCATCATCGTCATCATCATCATCATCATCATCATCATCATCATCATCATCATCATCATCCTTTTCCTCACAATGATGATGATGATGGTGATGATGAAGTTGATGATCATGATCATGGTGTTGATGATGATGAAGATGATCTTGAAGATGATCATGATGATGAGGATGATGTGCTGCATATTCATCATCATCTTCATCATCATCATCATCTCCATTAGTCATCATCACCATCTTCATCGTCATTGTCATCATCATCATCATCATCATCATCATCATCCCCATCCCCACAATGATGATGATGATGAAGATGGTGATGATGATGACTAATGAAGATGAGTATGACGACGAATATGATGTTTTTGCTGCTGATGATGATCATCATATTCGTCATCAACATCATCGTACTCGTATTCATCATCATCCATCTTCATCATCATCATCATCATCATCATCATCATCATCATCATATCATCATCATCTTCATCATCCTCGTCATCATCTGCATCCTCACAATGATGATGATGATGATGATGATGAGGAAGTTGATGATGACAATCATGGTGTTGATGATGAGGAAGATGATGATGATGTGCTGCATATTCCTCATCATCTTCACCATCATCATCATCATCATCATCATCATCATCATCTCCAAATTAGTCATCATCATCATCGTACTCATATTCATCATCATCTTCGTCAATGATGGTGATACGAAGATGTCAATGATGATGATGATTATGATACGAAGATGTCAATGATGATGATGATGATGATGATACGAAGATGATGACAAAGATGTCAATGATGATGATGATTAGGAGGAAGATGGCGATGACGAGTATGATGACGAAGATAAAGATGAATAAAGATAGTGATGACGAAGACAGTGATGATCGTGACCATGATCATATGATGACGATGGTGATGATGATGACTAGTGAAGATGATGATGACGAGTATGATGATTTTGATGATGATCATATTGTTGATGATGATGATCATGTTGTTGATGATGATGAAGATGATGATGATGTGCTTCATATTCCTCATCATCATCATCATCGTCATCTCGAAATTAGTCATCATCATCATCGTACTCATATTCATCATCATCCACCATCATCATCATCATCTTCGTCGACAATGATGATACGAAGATGTCAATGATGATGATGATTATGATACAAAGATGTCAATGATGATGATGATGATGATATGAAGATGTCAATGATGATGATGATGATACGAAGATGATGACGAAGATGTCAATGATGATGATGATTAGGGGGAAGATGGAGATGACAAAGATGAAGATGACTAAAGACAGTGATGACGAAGACAGTGATGATCGTGACCATGATCATATGATGACGATGGTGATGATGATGACTAGTGAAGATGATGATGACGAATATGATGATTTTGATGATGATCATATTCGTCATCATCATCATCATCTTCTTCATCATCGTACTCATACTCATCATCATCCACCATCGTCGTCATCATCACCATCATCACCATCATCATCATCATCATCATCACCATCATACTCATCATCATCCGCATCCTCACAATGACGATGATGATGATGATCATGGTGTTGATGATGATGAAGATGATGATGAAGATGATCATGATGATGAGGATGATGTGCTGCATATTCATCATCATCTTCATCATCATCATCTCCATTAGTCATCATCACCATCTTCATCATCATTTCCATCATCATCATCATCATCATCATCATCCTCATCCCCACAATGATGATGATGATGAAGATGGTGATGATGATGACTAATGAAGATGAGTATGACGACGAATATGATGTTTTTACTGACGATGATGATCATCATATTCGTCATCAACATCATCATCTTCATCATCGCACTCATATTCATCATCATACATTGTCATCATCATCATCATCATCATCATCATCATATCATCATCATCTTCATCATCCTCATCATCATCCATGTCCTCACAATGATGATGATGATGATGATGATGACGATCATGGTGTTGATGATGAGGAAGATGATGATGATGTGCTGCATATTCCTCATCATATTCACTATCATCATCATCGTCATCATCATCATCATCATCTCCAAATTAGTCATCATCATCATCGTACTCATATTCATCATCATCATCATCTTCGTCAATGATGGTGATACGGAGATGTCAATGATGATGATGATGATGATGATATGAAGATGTCAATGATGATGATGAAGATGATATGAAGATGTCAATGATGATGATGATGATACGAAGATGATGATGAAGATGTCAATGATGATGATGATGATACGAAGATGATGACGAAGATGTCAATGATGATGATGATTAGGGGGAAGATGGCGATGACAAAGATGACTAAAGACAGTGATGACGAAGACAGTGATGATCGTGACCATGATCATATGATGACGATGGTGATGATGGTGATGATGATGACTAGTGAAGATGATGATGATGAATATGATGATTTTGATGCATCATATTCGTCATCATCATCATCATCTTCTTCTTCTTCATCATCGTACTCATATTCATCATCATCCACCATCGTCCTCATCATCACCATCATCACCATCATCATGCTCATCCTCACAATGATGATGACTATGAAGATGGTGATGATGACCATGTTGTGGATGATGATGAAGATGATGATGAAGAAGATGATGATGAGGATGATGAGGATGATGAGGATGATGTACTGCATATTCGTCATGATCATCATCATCAACATCATCATCATCATCAACAACATTAGTCATCATTAGCGTCTTCATCATCATCATCATCATCCACCTAGAATCATTATTCTTGATGTAATACATATATTTTTAATTCAAAATTAAATTAATGTTTTGAAATTAAAATACATATTTCTAAATATACCCCTAAACACCTAGAAGCACTTAAATGCACATAGGGAATATGGGTTAGAAGAGGTCCTAAAGGATTTTATGGGGGAGGGCCTCTTTATGGGGAGGGGCTCTAGGAATAACCCGACACATTTATATCTCTTGGGTAATAAATGCATTGAACGTTACCCACCAAACAATACAACGTTCAGAATGGACACGCACACGCTAGATGCGCGTGCGCGTCCTTGTTGAAGATAAAATTTAGAAAATCACCAATGTTCTTTCTCCCTCAATTTTTTCCTCATTTTCACATTCTCTTCGCTGGTTTCACGCACAGTCTGACAAGCATTTAAATGGTAGATTGAATTCAGACACCATTTGGTGCTTCCTTGACCATTTGGATAGAATACACAACATTTTGGGCTCTATTTTGGCTCCTTGGATTGAATACACACCTCTTGGGATCTATTTGGATCAATTGAGTGAATACACAATAGTTGGACTCTATTTGGCACCTTGGATTGAATTCTCATGCTACTTGGACACACATGAAGTCTTCTTACATATAGTGGACACATCAAACGAGCATTTGACATTTGAGGCAAAGAGCAATCATAATCCTTAAGGTATGGTGATAATTTTATCTTGTTAAATGTAGTTTAGTCTTCATTCACTTGTTTGAATGGCATCTATTTTGGTTTTTCCTCATGAATTGTATGATAGATCTATTTTGGTTTTCTTAATCTTCAACATAGACAATAAAAACGTCTTACCAAAAAAAAACTACAAAATGCACCAAGAAATGCTTTCAACCTTTCATGAAGATAATAAATAAAAATTACTTGCATCACCACCAATAACATTTCATAATCACATCCTTCCATCTATTAGACAAACATTTGTTGAATTCCTCATGGTTTCACTACAACAACTCACACAAACACCTAGAGAATTGAAAACTCTTAGTCTTTTGGGGTTATTTTCCCTCATAGGGAAGTTGCTCCTACTAACATCCCATACCACCATTCAATACCATCCAATACCATCCTACCGATTTCCTAGAGGTGTCGTTGCAGTTATATGTAGGGCATTCCCAATAGATTTTAAGATTATATGAAAACATTCTCACTAGATGTTGTTGTACATAATCAATTGCTACATCGAGATTTAATAATCATGTGCACATCGAGTTTTAATATCTTATTTGTTGTTCATTCTTGCAGGGGTGATATTTTTGTTTTTTTTTTAAACGCATTGAATATGGGCAACAGACGTAATAATATAAGAAAGTCTAGAAGGACGGCGCTGCCCCCTGAAAAGGCCCATGAGATAAGAGAAAAAGCCAGGTTGTACATGCAAAATCGTAGAAAGAAAAATGTTAGTGCCTTAGATCCATCAACAAGCAATGACGAAGTGGTTGAAGCCAATCAAATCTTTCCTGATGTCGAGTATGGTTGGGCCTTTGTTGGTAGGTTACCTCGTTCAGACATGAAGCTCATTGATGTTGTTAAAGAACTAGTGCAGAAGTTTTGGCATGATAACAATAGACCGTCATCGAATCAAAGAGATGTTTTAAAGTTGAGAAAAGGTGTTAGGGGGGTGAACCCCAAGTCAAGCACTTCCTT
This sequence comes from Larix kaempferi, assembly GCA_027924585.1. Taxonomy (NCBI): domain Eukaryota; kingdom Viridiplantae; phylum Streptophyta; class Pinopsida; order Pinales; family Pinaceae; genus Larix; species Larix kaempferi. The sequence continues at coordinate 6,728,305 of BSBM01000963.1, read as the reverse complement.
GACACGACACAAACAGAACTTTGCGAGAGGTTCAAGAATGAGCACACACAATTGAACTTGGGCCAAAGGTCCTTTGAAAAATGCAAACCCTGGTATGTTAAAATTTGCAATGATCGCAATACATGTTGTTGTAGATACCATGTAGAATTTGAGTACTTTTATGATACATATAGGCATATATTTTGTGATTTGGATACTAACATTGTGCAGGATTTCCCATCGTTACAACCGTCGAATGCATCCAGAGAATTTACACATAGCATAATGTGTCCAAGACCTAAAGGACAAAAATATTATAAAAGATCATGTTTATATGGGACGTGTTCCAATTGCAGTGGATTTGCATTATTGAGCCCCTACATCCACGCAACCGCGAAGCACGCATTTGGGAGGATGTCAATAAAAATGCAGAACTTCCAGTACATGACATATCAAGTAGATAGTTCGAAGGAAAGCAAAAAATTTGCATTGGTGAAGTCACAAGTAATCTAAGTTTGCATACTTTCATACTGTACATGTTGAATTTGTACATATATATTCACATTGAAAATGTCACGTTGTATTAATGCCCTGGGTTTTGTGGCACCAAGTACAAATTTACAATTTCATGAAGAAATTCTACCAAAAGACCGAGCAGTATGTACAGCATGTCCATGTAGCACGATGGCAGGATGAACAGTACAGACAGTGCAGGGACACCTTCCCCAATGGCACAATATTGTCGATTGTGGACTTTGCTGAAAACTACACCCTATAGCCACAAAATGAGATTCAAAGTCAATACTACCATTCAGACCAACTTAGCATAATGGTCCATATCACGTATAGGCACGCACCATAGAGCAGCAACGAAAGGAGGATAATATTGAAAGAGACCAACTTCTACATCAGTGATGATAGGTTCCATGACCTGCATTACGTGCAACATTGCTTCAAAATTTTCTATGATCAGCTGAAGGAGAGAGGTATACAGATGGATCGGCATTGGATATGGTCAGATGGTTGTGCAGGCCAGTTCAAAAATGCACTTGTATTCCAGTGGTTGAGTATTTTGCACAAGACTTGTGATGTGCTGCATGTGTGGAACTATTTTAAGACCGGTCATGGAAAGGGAGAGCACGACGGTGCTAGGGCATGTCTCAAAACTGCCCTATGAAGGGAAGAGATGAGGTGCACGAGAAACCCTCATATTCGGGATGTAGAAACCATAGTTCAATGGTGCTCTGCAAAAATGTCAGATCGAACCACGAAGCAACACATACCAACAGGTAGAGGACATGTTGTCAAAAATTTCTGGCATGTAGTTGATATAGACCGATCGCGTTCTTGTAGTTACAGTACTGTGCAAGGAACTCATGGATTTCATTCAGTTCGAAGCTCAAACAACCCCTTATTTGAAATATGGACGCGAAAACTTGCTTGCTTTTGTGGGCCTTGCAGCATTTGGGAATGGGATGAATGTGAATCAATGGATTGGGTTGATGAATGGGATCATGTATCACTTGCAGGGGACCCACGTGCAGTTGCTGAAACAATCCAATTAGAGGAAGTCCAGTCCTCTATTTTGAATGAATATGATCATTTATCTAATCTAGTACAGCCAGGTAAACATTTTTGCATGCATATCCCGGTTCCCTCCTTGTTTATATGTAATTATCCAAGTTATCAAACCACTACTTGTTGGAATATGACCATAAAATGCATCTTTGCAGGACACTTCTACGCAGTTGTCGCCCCAACAGACAGTGAAATTGGGATGAATTATTGGTTGGAACGATGCATCTAGGGGAAGCAAACCCTCCTTGCATCATTAACGGATAGTGAAGGAATTACCTTTCCCACTGGATCGATGGTTGTTCAGGGGGAATATCTTACAATGGATGGAAAGGGACAAAAGAGAAATGGCTACACATACACGGATTATAGACCATGGTCGGGGGTGTATCACTTTACGCACTTTATCGTTGGTACAAACATCCAACTACAGATAATGTCAACGAAGTCATCAAACAAGGTACGCTACTTACTACCTCATGCAGAGCATTAGAGGTTGTTTGAAACAATAAAAAATCGAGAGGATCCAGAAGGCCTAATTGATTGAGGTACATAGTATAGTAATGATGTGATTGTTTATTCATGCATGTCTAAAGTTATTCATGTTAGATAGTTTATTTGATATCGCTATCTTATATCGTTTATTTGATGTTTGAGTTATGATTAAGTTATGATTTATAGCCATGTCATTGTTTATTCATGCATGATCAATGTTATTCATGTTAGATAGGACTTTGATATCGTTATCTTATATCGTTTATTTGATGTACATGAGTTATGACTAAGTTATGATTTATGTGAATATGTATGTGGCTCACGTGATGCAACAACTTCCATATTGTCTTGAGCTACTTCATCATCTCCTTGAGCAAATTTGATGGTAGTACAATGATGAAATTTGATGAAATTCTATCCATGAATTTACCCTCCATTTTTATAGGAAAAAGTATATTCAATAAATTCCAACATTGCCAAGTCAACCTACGATTTTGTTTTGGTAGTACAATGATTTTTTTGTTCAAGATTTTGGTTATATCTACAATGACTAACTCCCAATAGTTCCCATCTTGTTTCCCTTTCACTCTTATTATTTTTACCCTCTCTTTTTCATAAACATTGTGCACTTTTGGACTTGTATCATTTTACACATTTTCAAATTATGTATTCACATCTCCTAGGTTCCTTGAAAATATCACTTCACATAGCCTTTCCCTATTTCACATTCCCCATTATGTTGTGTTCAACATAATTACAAATGTATAGGGTGTTAATATTTAATATGCTAAGACTGAAAATAGCAACATTACATTCCATTTCACAATAATAGCATATACAGGATCACTGAAGAAACAACAAGCATAGCATAAACACAAGAGACACAGATTTATCCTGGGAAACCCTCATGGGGTAGAAAACCCAGTAAAGCTTCCTCAATATAGATGACCAGCAATACACAAAGATGCAAACCAAAGATATGATCTCCTCCTCCACCATAGCAGACCTCTCCTCCACAAGTGCGCCTGTCTCAAGTGAGTGTGTGTGTCAAATGAGGAACACACCTCCTCTATTTATACACTACACTGACATGTATTTTACACAGGTACACGTAGGCTCGTATTTAACCAATGGGTTAAATACCCCACTACAACTGATTGGGCCGACCCCTCTAGGGTGGTCTAATAACCCTTTGACCCACATAACATATACAGGGCCGACCCCCACTAGGGAAGTCTAATAACCCGAGTTACCACATTCCGACGGAGGAATAAGCATCTCCGGATATACAATAAGATCTTCACAGAGGAATGAAACATCTCCGGAATAATAAAGTACAAATATAATATTCTTTGAAGTTACAATATCTCAACATAGGGAAAAAGGAAAATTATGGCATTTATGATATAACACCATTAATCTTTAAAATATGATGTAGCTAGAATACTTAGTGAAGGAACATAAGTGAATATGCCATAAGAACTTTCATAAAATGATGCCAATGATCCCTCTAGTCCTTTAACCTTATTTCCTCACTTGGATAAATCATTTGGACCTCTATTGAATTTACTTTTCCCTTAAATATTGAGTAACTTTTTTCTTGCAATAATCAACACATTTTCAAAGAGGTTGTTTTGTTTGCTTGAGTTCCTTTAAAATATCACTTTGTGTTACCTTATCCCACTGCACTTCCCTCCATCTATGCTTTTTATTACTCTTAATGTCAACAAGGATGTCACTATGCAACACCAAACAACCCAAGAAATGAAACAATCCTTTATCATTTAGTGAACTAAGTCTGGTAACAATCAGGAATCCCACAGTGCGCTTGATTCTCAGTAGTTTCAAAATTATGTTTAATGTTTTGAGAAGTAGTGATTTTGCTAGGAGATTATATTATGCTTTATTCTTGTAGGATAGATAGGTATAGAAATAAAATCTTGAAACCAACAACAACAAGGTGACACCGGGACAATTTTGCAAAGTTGACCCCCGTGTGCAAAAATTGCACACTCCCTCACTGAGCGAAACCCTAGTTTCCAAGATGGACCTACAAGGTGACACCCGAGCCACGGGACCGGAGGGGAGGGGCACCCCTAGCACTATCCCAATGTCCTGAATCCAACGAAGCTGACGTTTTGTCAATCAGAGCCACTGTCTTCATTCTATGGCTCATTTCGTCTCGCATCCAAAAGGCCTTTAGGGACACCCGCTGGATACCTGTCGGGGCATAGAGCTCCAGCCGTGCAGCAAAACCTATTTCTGAGGAGTCCTGCAAGTGTTTCTAGAGAGGTTTCAGCTGGGAATGCTAACCACAAGTGCCCGGGGGAGGATTTTTCAAAGTTGACCCCCGTGTGCAAAAATTGCACACTCCCTCACTAAGCAAAACCCTAGTTTCCAAGATGGACCTACAAGGTGACACTGGGGCGATGGGACTGGAGGGGGGGCACCCCTAGCACTATATCGATGTCCTGAATCCAATGGAGCTGACGGTTTGTCGACCAGAGCCACGGTATTCATTCTATGGCTTGTTCCGTCTCGCATCCAAAAGGCCTTCAGGGACACCCGCTAGATACCTGCAGGGGCATAGAGCTCCAACCGTGCAGCAAAACCTGGTTCTGGGGAAGCTTGCAAGTGTGTCTAAAGAGTTTCCAACTGGGAATGCTAACCACAAAGTTCCCGGGGGAGGATTTTGCAAATTTGACCCCCGTGTGCAAAAATTGCACACTCCCTCACTGAGCAAAACCCTAGTTTCCAAGATGGACCTACATGGTGACACCCGGGCCACGGGACCAGAGGGGAGGGGAACCCCTAGCACTATCCCGATGTCCTGAATCCAACGAAGATGATGGTTTGTCAATCGGAGCCACGATATTCATTCTATGGCTCGTTCCATCTCACATCCAAAATGCCTTCAGGGACACCCGCTGGATTTATACAATCTCTGTTTTATGAGAAACTGACCTTAGAACTTCTCTTAGCAATGACAACAAATACTTCATTTTGCATTTGTTAGCAGAAGAAGATCAATTTTCGACAAAACAGTGTAGTTATTACATGTGGAGGCAGCGGTTTCCCGTGGGAAACTAGTATAGGGTTGAGTAGAGAAAAGATGTTGGGAAATGGGCTATTACATTAGCTTTTCCGATGGGCAAGCAATTTACAAAAGGAAATATGGCGGCTGTAGGTATCTATGATTTTCTTTCGACGGAAATTGTAACAAGATTTCTATTTATAATACAAGCAGATTTTTTACTAGTTTCATCAAGAGAAAGTATCATTTTCAATAGCAAGTGGAACCAGGGAATCCTTCGTTGTGTTCCATTAGCCTTTTATTTAGCATTCCGTGCTCTGATAAGTGGTAGTTCACCTCTATCATTGAAAGCTTGGGTCTATAGGTACCTTCCCTTTCATATTCCTCATTATCCACAGCTAACTCAAGTTAGAGATGCCATTCAGATCCAATTGAAAGTTGACGAAGTGGTTTTATGTGACATCAACTTTGGAATAAACGTTTATGTAAACCAACAGAAGCTTGGACAATACTCCCTACTTTTAAACGCATTCTGGAGAGAATAAGAGGACAAGTTCATCAAAGCGACTTCATTCATCTATATTCTCGTAATGTACACATAGTCCATCCTTATCTTGATAAACAAGAGTTTTATAATAGCTTGAATGTTTTGGGCATGGTTATCTCCCTGTATTCGGTTGTCTGATTGGTTGACAAGCTTGCCTGAAAATATGTACGTTGAACTTCTTTGTTTTATTGCTGAAAAATGGAAGGGATTTTCAAGTCACCTGCAAAATGCTCCTTTTTTGAAATATCTAAGTTCTTCCAACAACATAGATTTGGCTAGTGTATCAAATGCTGTCGTCCACACTAGAATTTATCTTTCATCAGAGTTGCACATATTATGGCTAACGAAATGGTCTCGGGAGCTTGGAAGTGCCAGAAAATATTATTCCATGCCTGAATCTACCCAGAAGGCAATTATAAATTTAAATCCTCGAAAATGCCTGAATCTACCCAAAAGGAAATTATAAATTTGGATCCTCGAGAAGGTAAGAAACTGTATGAGTGGTTGAATCAGTATCCTAAAATTACAGAGCTTTCTATCTCAAAGTTTGTTGAGCGGCTCCTGGATGTAGTATCAGACTCAACAGACATTAAACTTGTTATCACCACTAAAATGGCCCTGTGGTGCCCGACTAGAATGCCCGTAGCGCCCGAACCATGGATCGGTTCATGAATCCGTCGACTCCGGTGGGTCTAGGACGCCGGGTTTCAGCTAGGGGACCCCCCACAGCGTTCCTTGAAGACCTAGAAGCAGTGCCAATGGGCCATTCCCGGAGCTAGGGTTTTGCTCAGTGAAGGCCATTCCTAATTCGCTCAATGGGGCCATTTCTCATCCGGAGGCCCCCAAGCATGCGTGGCCACCGTGGATAGGTCCACTACGGCCATGTGGACCTGTGGGAGCCGACGGAATCCAAGTCTGCTCGCCATTTTGGATTTTGTGGCCGTGGAGCAAATGCCCAAAGTGTCCCTGAATGGCCCCGGGGTGCCTGACTAGAATGCCCGTAGCGCCCGAACCATGGCTTGGTTCATGAATCTGTCGATTCCGGTGGGTCCACGACGCCGGGTTTCAGCTAGGGGACCCCCCACAGCGTGCCTCAAAGACCCGGAAGCAGTGAAAATGGGCCATCCCCGGAGATAGGGTTTTTCTCAGTGAAGGCCATTCCAAATTCGCTCAATGGGGCCATTTCTTGTCTGGAGGCCCCAGGTGTGCGTGGCCACCATGGATAGGCCCACTATGGCCACGTGGACCTGTGGGAACCGATTAAATCCAAGTCCACTCGCTGGTTTGGGTTCTGTGGCCACGGAGCAAATGCCTAAAGTGTCCCTGAATGGCCCCGGGGTGCCCAACTAGAATGCTTGTGGCACCCGAACCGTGTCTCAATTCGTGAATCTGACGATTCCAGTGGGTCTGGGATGCCAAGTTTCAGTTAGGGGACCCCCCACAGCATGCCCCGAAGACCCGAAAGTGGTGCCAACAAGCCATCTCCTGAGCTAGGGTTTTGCTCAGTGATGGCCATTCCAAATTTGCTCAAGGGGGCCATTTCTCATCTGGATGCCTTCGGGCGTGAATGGCCACTGTGGACCTGTGGGAGGTGAAGGAATCCAATTCCTCTCACCAAGTTGGGTTCCGTGGCCCCGGGGCAAATCGTCCAGGTGTCCCTGAACGGCCCCGGGGTGCCCGACTAGAATTCCCGTGGCACCTGAACCGTGGCTCGATTCGCGAATCCGTCGACTCCGATGGTTCTGGGATGTCAGGTTTCAGCTAGGGAACCCCCCACAGTGTTCCTCGAAGCCCCGGAAGAAGTGCCAATGGGCCATCCCTGGAGCTAGGGTTTTTCTCAGTGAGGTCCATTCCATATTCGCTCGAGGGGGGCATTTCTTGTCCGGAGGCAGAAGAAGATCAAGTTTCAACAAAACAATGTAGTTAGCAGAAGAAGATTAATTTTTGACAAAACAATATAGTTATTACATGTGGAGGCAGCGGTTTCCCGTGGAAAATGAGTGTAGGGTTGAGCAGAGGAAAGATGTTGGGAAATGGGATATTACATTAGCTTTTTCGATGGGCAAGCAGTTTACAGAAGGAAATATGGCGGCTGTAGGTATCTATGCTTTTCTTCTGACGGAAATAGGATTTCCCTCAGAAGAAAAGCATAGATACCTACAGCCGCCAAAGCATAGATACCTACATCCACCCATCGGAAAATCTAATGTAATAGCCCATTTCCCAACATCTTTCCTCTACTCAACCCTACACTTGTTTTCCACGGGAAACCGCTGCCTCCACATGTAATAACTACATTGTTTTGTCGAAAATTGATCTTCTTCTGCTGACTACATTGTTTTGTCGAAAATTGATCTTCTTCTGCCTCCAGACGAGAAATGCCCCCCTTGAGCGAATCTGGAATGGCCTTTGGGTGCTATGGGAATTCTAGTCGGGCACCATGGTGGCCACGCACGCCTGGGGGCCTCCGGACAAGAAATGCACCCCTTGAGAGAATTTAGAATGGCCATCACTGAGCAAAACCCTAGCTCCGGAGATGGCTCGTTGGCACCGCTTCCGGGTCTTCGGGGGACGCTGTGGGGGGTCCCCTAGCTGAAAACCACCATCCTGTACCCATCGGAGTTGACGGATTCATGAACCAAGCCATGGTTTAGGTGCCACGGGCATTCTAGTCAAGCACCCTGGGGTCGTTAAGGGACACCTAGAGGATTTGCCCCAGGGCCATGGAACCCAACCAGCGAGAGGAATTGGATTCCATCACCTTCCACAGGTCCACATGGCCATTGTGGAACTATCCACAGTTGCCACGCACGCCTGGGGGCATCCGGACGAGAAATGGCACCCTTGAGCAAATTTGGAATGGCCATCACTGAGCAAAACCCTAGCTCCGAAGATGGCTCATTGGCACCACTTCTGGGTCTTCAGGGGACGCTGTGGGGGGTCCCCTAGCTGAAACCCGCTATCTTAGACCCACCAAAATCAACAGATTCATGAATCGAGCCATGGTTCAGGTGCCACGAGCATTCTAGTCGGGCACCCCAGGGCCCTTCAGGGACACCTGGAGGATTTGCCTCGGGGCTTTGGAACCCAACCTGGCGAGCGGACTCAGATTCCTTTGGCTCCCATAGGTCCACATGGCCATAGTGGACCTATCCACAGTGGCCACGCATGCCCGGGGGCCTCCAGACGAGAAATGGCCCCCTTGAGTGAATTTGAAATGGCCTTCACTGAGCAAAACCCTAGCTCCGGGGATGGCCCATTGGCACTGCTTTCAGGTCTTCGAGGCACGCTGTGGGGGGTCCCCTAGATAAAACCTGGCATCCCAGACCCACTGGAGTCGACGGATTCGCAAACCGAGTCACAGTTCGAGCACTACGGTCATTCTAGTCGGGCACCCTAGGGCCATTAAGGGACACTTTGGGCATTTGCTCCACGGCCACGGAACCCAAACCGACGAGCGGACTTGGATTCCGTTGGCTCCCACATCTCCACGTTGCCATAGTGGACCTATCCATGGTGGCCACACATTCCTGGGGGCCTCTGGACGAGAAATGTCCCCATTGAGCGAATTTGGAATGGCCTTCACTGAGCAAAACCCTAGCTCCGGGGATGGCCCATTGGCACCGCTTCCGTGTCTTTGAGGCACGCTGTGGGGAGTCCCCTAGATGAAACCTGGCGTCCTGGACCCACCGAATTCAAGAGATTCATGAACTGAGCCATGGTTCGGGCGCTACGGGCATTCTAGTCGGGCACCCCGGGGCCATTCAGGGACACTTTGGGCATTTACTCCGTGGCCACAGAACCCAAATCGGCGAGCAGACTTGGATTTCGTCGGCTCCCACATGTCCACATGGCCATAGTGGACCTATCCACGGTGGCCATGCACGCCTGGGGGTCTCCGAACGAGAAATGGCCCCCTTGAGCGAATTTGGAATGGCCTTCACTGAGTAAAACCCTGGCTCCGGGGATGGCCCATTGGCACTGCGTTCGGGTCTTCGAAGCATGCTATGGGGGGTCCCCTAGCTGAAACTCGGTGTCTCGGACCCACCGAAATCGACAGATTCACGAACCGAGCCACGGTTCGGGTGCTACGGACATCCTTGTCGGGCACCTCGGGGCCATTCAGGAACACCTTCGGCATTTGCTCCGTGACCACGGAACGCAAACCGGTAAGCGGACTCGGATTCCATGGGTTAGAGTTAGAGTTAATGATGATGACGAAGATGGTTATGCTGACAAAGATGTTGATGATGATGGTGATGGAGATGGTGATGGTGATGGTGATGTTGATGGTGAAGAAGATGGTTTAGTGCTAGGGTTTGGGTGGGGGTTAGGGCTGGAGTTATAGAAGGAAATTGAGTTAGGGTTAGAGTTAGAGTTAATGATGATGATGAAGATGGTGATGATGATGATGATGGTGATGGCGATGGTGATGGTGATGGTGGTGATGAAGGAGATGGTTTAGTGCTAGGGTTTGGGTGAGGGTTAGGGCTAGAGCTATATGAGGAAATTGAATTAGGGTTAGAATTAGAGTTAATGATGATGATGAAGATGGTGATGTTGACGAAGACGTTGATGATGATGGTGATGGCGATGGTGATGGTTATGGTGATGGTGAAGAAGATGGTTTAGTGCTAGGGTTTGGGTGAGGGTTAGGGCTGGAGCTATAGAAGGAAATTGAGTTAGGGTTAGAGTTAGAGTTAATGATGATGATGATGATGATGGTGATGGCGATGGTGATGGTGATGGTGATGGTGGTGATGAAGGAGATGGTTTAGTGCTAGGGTTTGGGTGAGGGTTAGGGATAGAGTTATAGAAGGAAATTGAATTAGGGTTAGAGTTAGAGTTAATGATGATGACAAAGATGGTGATGCTAACGAAGACGTTGATGATGATGGTGATGGTGATGGTGAAGAAGATGGTTTAGTGCTAGGGTTTGGGTGAGGATTAGGGCTGGAGCTATAGAAGGAAATTGAGGCCAAGTTAGAGTTAGAGTTAATGATGATGATGAAGATGGTGATGATGATGATGAAGATGGTGATGATGATGATGGTGATAGCGATGGTGATGGTGATGGTGGTGATGAAGGAGATGGTTTAGTGCTATGGTTTGTGTGAGGGTTAGGGCTAGAGTTATAGAAGAAAATTGGATTAGGGTTAGAGTTAGAGTTAATGATGATGACGAAGATGGTGATGATGACGAAGACGTTGATGATGATGGTGTTGGTGATGGTGATGAGGGACCTAGATATGACAATGATGATGGGACCTAGAGATGACAATGATCATGAAGATGGTGATGATGATGAAGGCATTGATGATGATGGCGATTGTGATGGAGATGGTGATGATGGTGGCAATAGTGATGAGGGACCTAGAGATGACAATGATGACGAAGATGGTGATGATGATGAAGGCGTTGATGATGATGGCGATGGTGATGAAGATGATGATGATGGTGATGAGGATGATGATGATGATGATGGAGATGTTGGTGATGATGAAGATGATGATGATGTTTATGATGATGAAGATGATGAATATGATGGAGATGGTGATGATGGTGGCGACGGTGATGAGGAACCTAGAGATGACAATGATGATGAAGATGGTGATGATGATGAAGGCGTTGATGATGATGGCGATGGTGATGGAGATGGTGATGCTGGTGGCTACGGTGATGAGGGACCTAGAGATGACAATGATGATGAAGATGGTGATGATGGTGAATGCATTGATGATGATGGCGATGGTGATGAAGATGATGATGATGATGATGATGATGAAGATGGTGATGATCATGGAGATGGTGATGAGGGACCTAGAGATGACCACGATGACGAATATGGTGATGATGATGAAGATGGTGATGATGATATTAGATGCAGTGATCATAATCATCATGGGGAGAATTTTTTTATCAAATGCCACACAATCATAGTTGTAATAACCATAGTCACAGTCCCAAAGGTGCATAATTGAACCATGAGCAACACCAACTAATTGTGGCATCACATGAACATGGTAAGAATAACCATTGATGTGGGCGAGGGCGGGTATAAACATTGTGTAGATGATATAGAGAAAAAAGTTGGTGCTCTATAGAGGTTAAATGAGATGACCATATCCAAATGATGTATGATGATGAATTTGGGAAAAAAACTTTATTCTCACTAAATACACAAAACACCTTACCATCCTTGAAAAACTGAAAAAATGGTTAGTTGTTTTTAGAGGCAGTATATAACTATTGATGACAATTTCTTTGATGAACCATGTTTGGAAAACTACTATAATGGTTTGTTTTGTATGAAGTGAGAGTCCCTAGGATCCATTTGTTGGAAATAAAACTTCCATATTAGATTCTGAATGTCTACAATGACTTGGAAAAAAATTTCAATACTTTAATCAACTTTACTTGCAAAAATTCATCTCAACCCCCAATCTCTTTCATGCTAAGATCTATAGAGAAAGTGTAGAGTGTCTATCTCAAAATTCTTAGACTCAACTCCTCAATTGTTTGGATAGGGTTAAGATCAATTTGTGTATCCCAAGGGGATAACTCAATGATTTGTAGCCATTTTTTATGGCCATTTCACTAATTATGTTCCAACACATGCTCAGTTCAAATCCCCCCAGGTGATGCATACAAATTTTGTTGATATGTTTACTAAAAATGCAATCCTTGAATATGGGGAAGTGTCCCTTCAATTTCCTCACAAGGTTTCCTTTAGAAAGGAAAAGATCAACTTGTGATATCAAAGCAGTCAAATAATGTATTTTGAAGGTTAGAAACAAGTATGCTCTAAACTTCGGAATATTGTCCATCAACAACCATGTAGATATTCTATAATTAATCCCAATATACTCTGTAAGTTGTCAACAATGGCCTTCATTGTGCACAAAATCACATAAATCAACCAGTAATAAAGCATGGAGTATACACTACACATCCATCACCATTGCACTTGAATAAAGGTAAGTTTATGTAGATTATTCAGGTGTGGATAAGTTATAAACGTGGTTCCACAACCGATTTTAGCATGCTTTTGATTGGTTGAAACAATCACAAACATATTCTCAAGTAGTTAAATTTATCAAAAACAAGTCGAACGATCATGTACTAACAATCCACCAACAACCCTACAGTGAATCATATACTATGCATATCTTTTTGAATGTATTGTGGAAAAACATTTCAATCATTCCTAGCAATTATTGAACATTTGCAAGTGCAAAAGAAAAAAGGGTTCAGTGTTTCTTAATTATAAAGCTACACATCCAACATTATTGCACCTCAATGAGGATAGTTTATAGAGACAATTCAGGCATGGATAAGTAATACTATAAAAATTGGTCTTCCACAACCAAGTTTAGCATGCTTTTGATGGATTCAAAGAATCATAGACATATTACTAGATGACTAATGTATCAAAAACAAGTTAAGGAATCATGTACAATCTAAGCAAGTTCTCTAATAAAATAGTTGAACATAGTCAAATGTCATTCATTGAAATTTTAAGCCTAAAACAAGGATTTTTAAAACAAATGTCAAATATACATGATATAGGGGTACCTACAAAATGTCATGTCATTTAATGCACTGCACACTTACGCTTTGGATGCAAAGGAGTAATCAAAGACATGATCATGATTTCATAACACAGTTATAATTGTAATGTATTAAATTAGCAAACAATGTACTATTTTTACAGGCGTGTGTATGCCAAAAATTTTAATATTTTCCACTCTCCTATACGACAATCATTTATTTGATATTGACCACTTGACGTTAAAAAAAAAATCAAAAAATATATATATATGACTAAAACATACGATAAGTTTGTCAATAACAACACTCTAGTATATCCATTGACATTGATTCCTTATATGGACTGAAAAATATTGTATTTGTCATGTTTTCACACACATGCCTATGCACTAGGTTTCGTTTATGTGTATTTTGCAATAGTGTATGATTTATTTTTGTTTACAAGTATTGGATTCAATTCTATCTAAAAAGATGCCTATTCTGTCCCATTTTCTCATTAGTGAGGAATTTCATTTCATTGAAAAGTAATAACTGCTTAAATTAATTTGTGTTAATGCATCAAATTATTTTCATAAATTAGTTTGATTCTCACCATGTACACCTCCGACGATGGACATGGCTGGGCTTTTGGGCTAGTAGGCGGCACAAATGGATGGACAACCACCTCTGATGCAGTGATGGGGGGGACGTAGTGGCAACCACTATAGGTGCAACCACTGGAGATATAGATGAGGATACTAGAAGGGTAGATGCCACAATAGTGGCGGGAAGTGGGGATGATATGGTGGGAGAAGAAATGGTGGTATGGGGTGGAGGAGGACGTCCTGGACGATGAACCCTTGCTGGTTGTATGATAGAGGGTATCGAACCAAAAGGGCTAGGGGGGGTGTTGAGGGATGGTGCATGGGAGGGAAGTTTTGCATAGAGGGAGGAGGATGGACAGAAGGGAGGTTGTGGATGAAGAGGGGAAGCTGGAAGGAAGGGGGGGCATGAATGAAAGGGGGAGGATGGATAGATAGGGGGGTGTGGATAAATTGGGGAGGATGTATGGACGTGGGGGTGTGGTTGAGTGGGGGGGGATGGATGGAAGGGGGAGTATGGCTGGAGAGAGGAGGCTGGATGGAAGGGAGGGGGTGGGCGTAGGGAGGAGTCTATATGGAAGCGAGGGGGGGGAATCATGGGAGAGGGTGGATACATAGGACTAAAATGGGGAGCCGCAGCTGTTGGTGGCACCTACATATACATTTGTAATATCACAATTTAGTAAACAAACAATAAATTAAACCATAGTAAGTCGCAACAATTCAAATTAAAAGTGTGCTTATAACTACACATTATACCTGTGTATGTGGTGATCTGCCAATCCCTGGCGGGGGTGGTTGATCACCGTAGTCAAGGAACACCTGTGGACACCAAAATGCATGCATGTTATGGACATGTTAAACAAGTCATTATTTATGCAATCAAGATATTCAAAAACATTGTACGAACTATCAACGTGTATGCCATAAATATAAATACTTGAGTAATATAAATGACATAAGTAATAACAGTATTGTGCCAACTACTGAAAATACCTCCATGTGGGGTGCCGCAATTTCAGTTGCAACTGTCATTGCTGCATCCAGGTTGGGAGATCCTACGTTCTCCCATGTTGGTGTCTCAGCTCTGAATAACTGTACATTGAAATAATAGTTTAAGTCAAACAAAAATACTTTATATGTTATAAAGTGATGATTGAAAACACATTAGAAAAATTGCTGACCTGATCCATATAACAACCCTCGATCAGGCCAGGGCAAGTGTGCCTGCAATGGGGACAAAGATGTGGCACTGTCCTTGTCGAACTGGAATGCCCAGCATGGCTACCATCAGTCATGGGTCTATCCTGGCCCTGTCGTGAAGGCCCTGCACCTGGATCTCTATCAAGGTCACCCGACCTCTCCACTGTAATCGCTGCTACAAAGGAGGTGTGTCTGAGGAGACCATGTACAACATTCCTCATTGCCACCTTGATCTAATCAAGCTTATGGGAAACTGAGGTGGCTAGGGAGAGGGGTTGGGGTCACGCCTCAGAGCTGGTGGCCCTCTCAGTGGGTTCCTCCTAGTAGCAGGTCGATCTTGGGCAGAGCCACGCCCAACACCTTGGAACTCGGTTATGTCAAAATAGTTGACATGTAAATCGAGGAAAAACTCAGCCCACAATTGGCTAAGGAAGTACTGTGGAACCTCCCTATTATTGCAGGGAGGTTTATCGTACACCATGAACCACCTCTACATCCAATTGTCCCTCCACGGTTGGTAATGAAACCAATCCATGCAAACACGTGGCTTTGTAATGTTTGGTGGTTGGCCTGTTTTCGGCTCGGTGAACATACTATATAATTGGGATTTTGTAATGTTCAAATCTTTTATTGCTTCCTTGGAGATGCCCGTGGAGTAGTACTCCCGCATCCTAGCTCTAAATTGAGTCATGTCTGTCAATTGCCAGTGTGCATGTATGAGGGAGTCGATTGAGTTCTCAATTGATGGGGCAAGAGACAATCGAGATGGTTCACCCGAGTTTCTAAGTTCACGAGTGTGCACTCGCATTTCATTTACATAGTGGTTAAGGTCATCTTGTTCAAAATTAGGTTGTGGGTTTTGGTTTTGTTCAGCATTGGGTCCAAGGTTAGGGTTTTCTTTTGTTCCATCGGACTCGAGGTTAACATCTTTTTCACTCATTGTCTCAGTTGCAATCTGCAATTGAAAATTGGTTCTTTGTTTTTAAAATTTGGGAATTATTTACAATTACATACGCAAAAAAATACAAAAATTGACACAAATAAGGAATAAAATTGAAAAAAAATGTGATATTTACCTATTAATCGAAGTGGTGACGAGTTTGTGGGTGTTGTTGGGTGGTTTTGGAGTGGATTTGGCCTCCATTGGTAGTTGAATGGACGTGTACGCGGAGGAAGAGTATGCGCTCGACCGACCAAATGAAAAATGGGGTAATTACCGACTATTTTTTTTTATATTTTTAACAAAGGCGCGTGTGCGTCTCCTTTATGCGTGCACGTCTCCTTTACGCGTACGTGTCAGCGATGCGCATGTGCCTTGGTTTGGTATCGAACCTAGAGGCACGTGCGCGTCTCCTTAGGTGCGGTCGCACTATTTTTTTTCTCCGCTAGCGCGGCCCTATTGCAACGAATTTGGGAAGCATATTCGTGCGCCCACCCTCATGTTTGAATTAAAAATGGCCTAGAGGTTAGGAGGACATCTTAGTCCATTCCTCAACTGTAAGATGATATTTTCCTTGTGTATTTAGATCACAACATTTGATTTCATGGAATCTATCAAGAGTTTGATTCAAGCTCAAGGACCAATTTCAAATGGAAAAATTATGAAATTTTGTCTATATGGATGAAATTGTTCATAAGATCTCAAGAGCATTGGGAAATAGTAGAAACTGAGTTTGCAGAATGAGATCTAGAAACAATCCAGGTGATGACCAATGCACAAAGAACTTAGTGTTGGAAATATTGTTGTTAATGTCAAATATGAGGAAACATTGTTGTCATTAATTTCAAAAACAGAGGGAGATTACAAATAGAGATTGCAAGATGAAGATTGTTGGAAATATTGTTTTTGGATTCCTAGTTTGGATACCCGATAATTGAGGGAATTTTTACTCTAGATACCTATATCAAAGGTTGGAAATCTTATTCTGATACTTTTCCAATGGTATATGGAAGTCCCTCTAACTCCATAGGAATGAGGAGATATGAAAGAATTTGCAAAGTCAACCCAACTAGATTGTTAGGTCGACCTTTCTAGCATATTGAACAACGTTATGTCAGACCAAAAAGTGATTTTTGAAGAGTATAAATAGGAGGCACTTCTCATTTGTTTATTTTTATTCAAGCACTTATAGATATGAAAAGGGTGCACACTTGTGGAAGAGGAAAATATTCTAGGGATTGAAGATGGATCTGAAGATGTCTTTTGGGTTTTGAAGATATTCTTGATGATATTCTTTTGAAGTTTTTTCTTAAAGGTTTCTAGGGTTCTCTAATGAACATGAGGTGCACCTTGTGAAGAGGAATGGATGTTTTCTTATAGATTATTCTTTAGATGAGGTACAAAATTTAAGAGAAGTCTGAAAGTTGAATATTGCGCAGTAGTAAATATTGTCTTGCGCATAGCAGAGTTTCATAGAGTAGAGTGTGACACTAGTGGAGACTATCTTGCACAGAGTAGAGTGTGACATAATAGAGTCGGGTAGTAGTGAATACTATCTTGTGAAGAGATATGTTTACATAGTATAGTGTGACAATAGTAAATACCATCTTGCATAGAGAAAAGTATGACATAATAGAGTGTGACAGTAGTCTTGCGAAGAGAAAAGTAGAGTGCGATAGAGAAAAGTGTGACAGTACTCTTGTGCAGAGTAGAGCACAACAAAGTAGACCGTGATAGAATAGAGCATGACAATAGTCTTGAAGAGAGTATAGTAGAGTGTGACATAAAAAAGTGTGACAGTAGAATTATGTAGAGCAAAGTGCAATATAGTAGACTGAAGCAGAGAAAAGTGCGACATAGCTGAGTGTGATAGGAGTAATGGTTTTCTTACACAAAGAAAAGTGCAACAGAATAGAGCGCGATAGTATAATGCAAGAAGGTACATTGGTGTGCAGAAGTTAGGTGTGTGTTGACATAGCGGTTATCGACAGGGGTTCACTTCGCACTGTCGTCAACAAACCCAACCAAACACCCTTAAGCACCAGCCCAGAAAGGTTTTACCCTTTCCAGCAACACCCACAAAGCGAGTGAGGTCTCACCTGAGATGATTAAGGGGGTTGCAGGAAACAAGTTTCCGCAGTGAGGAAAGGAAATGCAACCAATTCAACTCTACCGCGATAGAAACCAGATATTTAGATTCACATACCTTTATATATTCATCATTCGCAGTGTCAACACATAATGTACATTTGCATCAACATGGTAAAACTGATCATTCGCATCAACAACAATTACTGAACCAAAAACCTTAAACATATCACAAACACTTGTATTCATCATTTAACAGAAACAAAAACAAAAGATATAACAATAACCGAACATCTTCATGCATTCATCAAAACCTACGGTATAACCTTCGTAGAAACAGTTCAAACATACTATTGCAGATCCATACAAAACTGTGAAAACAGAGCAAAACACCACTTGATTCTTCAAATATAGGATTCCATTAGGCTTACCTTCCTACTCTTATTTATATCCAACTATGGAGGTTACATTATGGTCCAAATGACCCATTTCTAACAAGCTAACTAATCTTGCGCTTACTAGTGGAGTCCAGGAATGGATGCCTAATTAGGGTAGCTAAACCCGAAGTATACTTTAATTATCGACCAGGGAGCATACAAACTTAAGAGGTGCTAAGCACTGTATGTGCTCTATAGGATGGTATTCATCGTTCAGGGTGTTGGAATGTATCTTACAGGTTTCTCAAAAAGGAAATGGAAGTGAGCTGTTCTTAAATAAAGAATGAAAGAATATAAAAAGGTTGTAAATCTATGAACTGGAAATGATGAAACTGGTAGATCTCTATGCTAAGAATTAAATGCTGGAAAACTGTAAATCTAGTCTAAGAAGTAAATACTGAAAGGTGGTAAACTTAATCCTAGAAATGTAACAATGAAAGATGGAAATTTAAGCTAGGAATTAAATACTGAAAGCTGGGATTTTAATTGAAGAATTGAATACTAAAAATCAATCAACTTTATCTATTTGAATTAAGTACTGAAAGTGGTAATCATTTACTCTATTCAAATCAAAGAACTGAAACAATTTACTTCTATATGACCGAACTCAGATAAAGGAAATATGCATGGAGTTGCAGATTCTAATCATTGTCTAAAATTAATATAACACGCTGGAAAATAGAGGTAAAATATGCCTGCGCAGAATGCATGTACAGGACTAAGGAATGCGTGTTATGGAACTACAAAACCGGTATTCCCGAACTACAGAGAAAAATCGTTGAACTGAAATAAGAATCTATTGTTTAAACCATTATCAAATTACTTCACATATTATGATGATTAAACCAATGAGAAAAACACATGAGAAATACCTGAAGTAAAAACGAGGCTCCTGACCTACGTGTTGAGGGGGGCCTCCCCAACCCGTATTTTCAGGTGTGGAAAAGACTTATAAACTCAAAGCTTGAAATAACACCAATCCTTCCATTATTAAAATTGTAACTTCATGTCTCATAAAAGTCTTAAACCAGAACTGTCTTGAAATACAGAATGCACTAAAGAGTGCTTCTCCAAAAATAACAACAGGGACCCCTTGCTACTCAAGAGGCCCATTTATATATATTTAGTTCTAACCTAACTCTATGCTTTGTAAATGTCGATCCTGTTTAACAGGAATTCTTCTAAAAATCAGGAAGATATGAGCGCTGAGTCCCTTGGTGATCTGTAGTCTTCGTGCTTGATTCTCTTGTCGATTTCCCAAGTCACTTATGCCTTGCTCATGCATGCTTATTTATATAGTTAGCACATAAAAATGATTTTAACATAAGAAAAATAATCTCTAAACTAATTTATTTAATAATCGAATCAAATGTAATATCTCCCCACAAACAAATGTATTTTCTGTGAAAATCCTCACGGCAGATCTAAGAGATGATGTATACCTCACAATGAAAGAATTTAGGAATAAGATTAAGAGTGGTCAATGCAGTAAGATGAGCAATAGAATAATAATACAATATGTTATCTCCCAAATTGACCACCGTCATTTTGGATGACAGAATGGGTAAAAATCTTTATTTCTATAAGTCATGGCCTTCAAAATTCAAAATCTCAGTTTTCGGCAGTTAACTAAGTCTGTGGAAGTTTACTTAACTGCCGAAACAGGCCAGTTTCATCAGCTAATTTGGTTTGCCAGAATGATTTATTTGCCGAAAATGTTTCCATGTGTAAATTTAAAAAATATTGTGCTCTGGAAAAATACTACCAGCTATATCCTGAACAGTAAAGCTAAAGGACTAAAAGCAGCAGAATTGTCAAGGAATTGGCAAAAAATAATTATTGCACAGAGCAGTAAATGGAAATTGGAGGAATATTTTCTGCTGAAATCACGTGATGTTGCGGGGCAATTTCGATGGCCTTCCCGAGCTTCAAATCAAAATCTAAAAGCACCAATGGATAGCTTATGTTCTGTAGATCAAAATCGACTATTTAAACATGCAAAACGGACATCGGACGGCTGAGAAAATCGATTTTTGCCAAAGGCAATTTTTTTTGGAAATCTACAGGCTTTCGGCAGCTTAGGCGGGCCACCACAGCGCTCATTAGCTGCCGAAAAGGCCAGCTTTCGGCAGCTAACACGTGAAACAGGCAGCAGGCTTAGCTGCCGAAAGCCTGTTTTCACAGATTCTCTCAAATTTCGCCCAGATCGCGGATTTATTAGCTGAAGTGGCGAAAAGCCAGTCAAAATAGATGGATCATGAATTATCTTATCAATATCTTGAGGCTTTTGAGTGAGATCTAAGTCAGGGGGGCGTTTTAGCTGATTTTAAGCATCTTTTTGAGGAAACAGCTCTAAGTTCAAGTGCCACGTCAGCTAGGTCGAATCTGCATGTACCAAACTCAGCCCCACCGAGCCTTGGGATGCCAGCTTCTCTTCACCAACCACCGAGCTATGAAAGGAGATCCACATCTCATCTTTTCCATGATTTTAGGGATCATTCCCTATCTTTCTGCATTTACTGTTCTAGTTAATCTTTTAGTTAATTAAACAGATCCATGCTTTTAGGATCTGGGAACTGCTTTGTAAAGGCTATAAAGCCTGAAAACTAAGATGATTGAAGGGTTCGATTTTGGAGAGAGTAATCTGCTATTGTACTGAGTTTTCTTTATGCTAATACAGATCACAGGTTTCTTTCAGTTTTGATGTCAGCTTTCCATTTTCCTTTCACTATTATCTGTGTTGTCTAGCTTTGAATGGTTTCTTTTCCATTGTTCAGCTCATAGCCTGGTATTAGTTTCTTGAATGTCTCTCGAACCCTACTCTGTACTGGTTTGGTTACATTCCTTTTCTTCATCCATCTTTGAAGTTATATGCTGATTAATCAACTCTTGAGAGCACTGTTTCATTTGTTTATCATGCTGAATGTCTGAATGCCATACTCGGATTGAGTTGTCCCATCGATCCACCTTTTCAAAAGACACAAAAAAGATAATTTCTTAAGTTACCAGGCATACCTAGCTTATAACCCTAGGTAGTTTCTTGGAGAGCTAACACAATAGAACTTGGATAGAAGCAAAAAAACTTCACACACTCTAATTCATTAATCACAAATGGACAAATAAATAATACAATGCATGAGGAATTCGAATGCCAAGGTGGCAATTCGAATTAACCTTCATGGAGTGATCAAAAGATCACTGGAGTGTCATCGGAGCACAACTGAAAGTTTTCATCATCATCAGTGGAGTCATCAATGCTCAAGTAACTATCAACCATCAGTCAAACTGAGTCTAACTGAGTGTGGTAGGTGTACTAAGTGTAACTGGAACTAACTGAATGAAGGAGGCTCAGTGGAGGGAGCATGAGGAGCTAACTGGAGTCAGAATGGGAAGTTCAATCTCACTGGAGGTCTATCGGAGTGATACAGTCAGTTGAGAGTCAGTCTAGCCTTAAATCAAGGAAACAACTAATGATAACTCAACTAACTGAAGTACAACTGAATGGTAGGTGAGAGAGGGCGAGTGGCTTCCTTAAATCAAGGAGGAAGGGTGCACTAAGCTCTAGGAGGGATAAAACTAATCTGAGAGAAGCTCCCGGGGAATGGCTAACTGAGGGATAGGTGTTGGACTGATGACTGGGATGTATGCAAAATGCATGCAAACCCTAAAAGTGCATGCATGACTGAAAATGCTAGTAGGACTAGGATGGAGTATAGGAATATCCTAACATTTTCCTTATCGGTCCTTGTGCTTGTTGTGGCATAAAAGGATATAAAATACCTATATTCAGAGCTCATCATCTCCCCCACACTGAAGGAGTCACCCACATTTCGGTGACACATCTTGTCTTGGATGGCCTCTCTGATGTCCCAAGCAATGACCCTGGGAGCCCCTGCCTGCCTATGATAACCCTAGGTCCGGTCATCTCTGGCCCATGTTCTTTTCTCTTCCTCCTCGTTAATTTGTTCTTTCATAGTTAATGGGAGAAAGAATGGTGGACTAAGCTTCATGCCTATCCATCTGATCTGGTGTTTTATTAAAGATTGCCTATATAACTTAGCCTTGGTGAATGTCATTTATAACCTGAGAGGGGAGTGAGGCTCCTTCTTCTTCAAATATTCTGCAATTCTTTCCCACCTCTCACTGATGGCTTCCTGCACCTCTTTGTATGTGCATTGAAGGGTGAGGTCAAAATGCGTTACTGCCTCCTATTGTTTTTCAAGAAGTATAGGAATTAACTCCTCATCTGTGGTGATAGTCCGGTGGTCCTTAATTACTTTTTCAGGATGAGATTCCTCGGCCCTGATCCATAACGGGTTTTTCCACTCCTTTGCAAGGTAGAGATGAGCATCTTGTGCTCTCTCTACCTCATGGTTCATCCAGGAGCATAATGCTCTTAGCTGGAAGTCACCTACGTATGGATTAGGTGACTAGTTAGGTGATCTCGGTACCACGAAGTTATGCAAGAAAAACTCGTACAATTATCTTTCTCTAACTCTGTGCAGCTCAAAGAAGTGTCCACGAATTCCTTTGGAGTGTTCAATTCTAGAGGCAGGCCTTGTTTTAACCTCTGCAGCTGGAAATTCCCCCACTTTTCTTTTCAGTAAACTGTATAGATTCTGGACGGTGGTGTGACTCCCAAGATACCATCATAGATCTTAGCAGTGATAGTCAAGGTATCCTCCAATTGTTGGATTCTCTAGTCTCTCTAAGCCAATTCAGTCTGGGCTTGGCCCAATTTCTCCTGTAGCGCTAAGTTTTGTTGCTCTGCCAGTTTTAATTCTCCTGCATGCTACATCTTTGAAATCTGGGTCTTTTCATGTACAAACAGTGGGGGTGCTAGTGAAGCTGGTTGGCTTCTCTGGATCCTTGCTTCAATTTTTAATATTACCAACTCCTCCCTGAATTTTGCTAGTTCTGGCAGTGCCTTAGTTAGATGGTCAGTGACTCCAGAATTTACATTTTTATCAGCAGGGTTCCATTGGTAAGAATCCTCTTCTTCAGGTGTAGTTGGATCATCCTGATCTACCCCAAGATCATCATCAACAGATAAGTTTTGAATTAGGGGGCTGGGCTCTCTTTCTACCTTCTTTGTATGCTTGTTTTTGGGCTGCTATGTGAACCTTTTACTTCGTCGTTTTGCCCCTTTCCTGTTGGTGGAAACCCTTGATTCTTTTTGGTGGGAGGCATCCTTTGAATGTTTTATCCTGATCAAGGTGTCGGCCATAACCTCATTATCTCTATCCAGGTCAATCTTTCGCTTAGCTCCTAATGCCGAGGTGGATTTTTCCTTTGATCCCGCGGCCAAGAGTATACCTGGGTTAGGAGTGCCCCTCATTCTCTGCATGTCTTCGGCTGAGACCAACACAAACTCCTCCCATGAGAGTTCTAGAACCTGTACCATCAATTCTTCACAAATTATCAATTTGATCATCCCATGGTGGGCTAGTGCATCTTCTTTTCCCTGAACTACCTTTTTGCTCATTTATCCTAGGGACTGAACAAGATAATAGGGAATGATGATATTGTTATTTGGTGTGATATGGTTCCTGTGCCTTAGAAGATCCAAAATTCGGAAGTAGAAGATCAGGATGTAGCTCAGTCTCCTTGTGCAAGTTATATATCTCAGGACGACGAAAGTTATATCGTCCCATGGTGATGGCATGGTGGTTCTTTTGACTCCATTCTTGTCTTCCTCATACACTTCCCCCTATCCGAAGAAGGCTATTTTTGCCTTTAGGTTAGCTTCCCAGTCGTCTCGGCCCCAATGCAAACCCATGGGCAGCCTGATATACTTCACAATTTCCTCCTCATCAAGTCGGATACGTGGTCCCCTTATCCGGGTGACAACTGTTCATATTTTATGTGCTTCAGGTTCCTAGAAAACTCTAAAGCCACCTCAGTATTGGGCCCTCTCAATCCTGAGATAAAGGGCATCCAGCCTGCATCACAGAGGATTGATAGAACCTGTGGGTTTTCATAGATGGGCTTGTGATCCTCCAGCTCATTCTTTTTGAACCCCTTCGTCATCTTTGAATTTTTCTACTATAATCGACAAACCAAAAAGATTTGAGTGTGGCTGACTTACCTCAAATAGTCAGGATTGATCACAGGCTTGAGGGCAACTTGTTTGCTGAGTGACGATACGAACTTCTAGCTTCCTTGATTCCTGAACTGCTTGTATTTCTAAATTGGGTCCTCGGGTATACTATGCTGCCTTATTTATCTATTTTTACACACTTATCTCGATCATTGTGCACCGTACTTGCTGCCCTATACATTCCTTTCCATTATTGCACCATGTGTTTCTTTTCATCATTGTACATTGCGATGTTGCTTTGATCGTTGGGGGATATAGTAGTTGGATGCGGGGTTTTCATTCGCTGACATGTCTAAGGTGTGTAATCATGATTCAGTGAGGTAATTTTGAACCATGCCACCGGATTATCTTAAAAGTTGTCCTCAGATTTGCAAAATAGCTGTTTTGGGGGGATTTTGATTTGATTTGAAAATAAAACAAAGAGTTAAGTGATTACCTTCCATGATAGTGTTCCTGAGTGTATGATGCGTGCTTGATTGTATGGTCTCGGAGTTCTGTAGTTGAGTTCATCTGCGTCTGTAGTTAATTTGGTCACGTCAGTAGTGACACCTTTTTTCCTTCTTTCTGCCAGTTCTCTTGAAATTATTTCCTTTGCTTGCGTGACTATTTGTGCAAGTATGTTGATTTGAATTTTCTGTAGTGCTAGAGTTATGTTCTTCCGACTCATTTGGAATGATTGTTGGCTCGCTTGAATTGATTGCTGGCTCACTTGATTGGAGAATCTGAAATTGTTGATATTGCTTGCTGGCTCTCTTGATTGATTTTTGTTGATATTTGTTTGTTATTCTTTTGTTGGGTTTTTTGTTTGCTACTTAATTTGTGTTGGCTCGCTTGAAACTGCTTGCTAGTTCTTCACAGGGATGGATCAAGTCCATCAAATTCGTTTTGTGATAACTTGAGTGAATTTTTCTTTTCATTTTTCTCCTCTGTTTTTTTTCTTTCTTCTCTTTTTTTTTCCTTTTTTCTCTTTTTTCATTTTTCTCCTTTTTCTTTCCTTTTTTCTCTTTTTTTCATTTTTCTTTTCTTTTTTTCTTTTTTTCTTTTTTTTTCATTTTTTTTCATTCTTCATTTTTACATTTTGTAACTAGAATCAGTTATGTTCTATGCTCTCTATCAACATTAGACTTTGTTGATAGAGTGTCTGTGTGAACTCCTCTCTGGACTGTGGTGTCTTATAGAGTTTGAGTCTATGTCCATTCACCAACATGGGGAATTTTTCTTCATCTATTGTTGTAATTCTGACAACTCCATTATCATAGATCATTTCAATAATGTAGGGCCTGATCCATCTGGTTGTGAATTTGCCTTTAAAAGTGTGAAACCTGGATTCATAGAGTATTGCCCACTCACCTTCTTTGAATTTCTTCTGCTTGATGTTTTTTTCATGCCATTTCTTCCTTTGTTACTCGAGGATTTCAGTGTGGCTAAGTGATTTTTGGTGTTGCTCATCCAACTGATTTAATTGTAGCATGCGTTCTTGTTAGATATCTGAAAGTTCCATGTTTAACTTGGTTGCAATTCTCAATGTTTTGATTTCAAGCTCAATGGGAAGCATTATTTTCTTTCCATAAACTAGCTCATATGGGGTGAAGCTTGTTGTTGTCTTCCATGTGGTATTATAAGCCCAAAATTCCTCACTTAATTTGTCTGCCCAATCTCTTTTGTGCAGTTGCATTGTCTTTGTCAAGATTATTTCTAGTTCTATGTTTGTCACCTCAACTTAACCATTAGCCTGAGGGTGGTAGGAGGAGGACTTCATGTGTTTAATATTATTTCTCTGAAGCAGGTCCTCGACAAGGTTGGATGTAAACTATGTGCCTTGGTCATAAAATAGCTCTCATGGGACTCCAAATCTGTGGAATATTTGCTCTGTAAAAAAAATTGCGACATTTGTTTCATTTGCTGCTGCAAGTGTTGCTACTTCTACCCACTTTGTAAGGTAGTCAATGCATACTAGAATATAGATTTTCTGATTTGATTGGGGGTTGAATGGACCAACAAAATCAAATCCCCATTTCTCAAATGCTTCCAAAGAGATTTGTGCATGGAGAGGCATTTATTCTCTTTGTGTAGGCTTCCCCATTCGTTGACAGTCATCACAATGTGAAACATATTCATAGGAGTCCTTGTGGAGTGTTGGCCAATAATATCTAGTTTGTAATATTTTATAGGTTGTTCTTTTTGCATCATAATATACTCCACATGGCTCATTGTGAGTGGCATGAAATATGTCGTGGACTTCATCTTCTTTGATGCATCTTCTCAATATCTGGTCTGGCCCTTTTTTGAAAAGCATTCCTTCTATCCATGTGTACATGGCACTTTGCCTTATGATTTTGTTATTTTCTTGGTGGCTGTAATGTTGTGGGAATTTACCAGACACTAAGTAGTTTTCTATGTCATCAAACCATGGGCTTCTTGTTGAGATTGCAAAAAGGTGCTCATCGGGGAAGTTATCATTCACCAATTCATTGTCTTGTCCATGGGTGAGTCTAGACAGAAAATCAACTACTACATTGTGTTTGCCTGGCTTATCCAGAATTGTTATGTCAAAATCTTGCAAGAGGAGTAGCCATCTAATGATTCGATCACTTGTATTAGGTTTTTTTCATAAGATACATGATTGATGAATGGTCAGTGTGGACAAAAACTTGGTATCTAGTTATGTAGTGCCTGAATTTGTTTATGGCATGTATGACAACCAAAAAATCCTTCTCTGTTACTGTATAATTTAATTCTGCTCCTGCCAAGTTTTTGTTGATATAATATATGGCATATGGTCTCTTCTCTTCTTGTTGTCCAAGGACTGATCCAATGGCCTTATCTGATGCATCAGAATGGATGTGGAATGGAAGTGTCCAATTTGGTCCTTGGAGTACTGGAGCTGTGATTGTCTTCTCCTTGAGGTTATCAAATGTGTCATACAATGCTTTGTCCAGATGAATTATGTGTCTTTTGTGAGAAGAGAAAACATTGGTGCAACAATTTTGCTATAACTTTCGATAAATATTTTGTAAGAGCCTGTTTTCCCAAGAAAGCTTCTCACATCCCTTTGTTTGACAGGTGGTGGAAGTGTTCTAATGATTGTGAATTTTGCTTGATCAACTTCAATTCCTCATTGTGAAATAGGGTGCCCAAGCACGATGCCTTCTTCCATCAGCATTCTGTATTTATCATTGCTCAGACATAAGCTCATCTCGATGCATTTTTTCAAGTCTAATTCTAGATGTTTTAATGCCTGATCAAAATTCTGGCCATAGGGTGTGAAGTCATCCATGTAGACTTCCATTTGATCATTAATAAAATCAGAGAAGATGCTTAAGATTTTCCTTTGAAATGTTGTTGGGGCATTACAAAGTCCAAAAGGTAGTACTCTGTATGCATAAGTGCCCCACGGGCATGTAAATGTTGTTTTATCCTGATCAGCTGGGTGGATGAGGATCTGGTTGTACCCACTGAACCCATCCAAGAATGAGAAAAATTTGTTTCCAGCCAATGTGTCCAGTACTTGGTCGATGAATGGGAGAGGGAAGCGATCTCTTTTAGTTTCCTTATTGAGCTCTCTATAATCCACACAGATCCTCCACTTCCCTCCTTTCTTAGGAACTATAACCAATGGTGAGACCCATTCACTATCCGAGATTGTGTATATGAACCCTATGTCTAATATCTTCTGTAACTCCAACTTAACTATGTCTTTTAATGTTGGGTTCATTCTTCTATGTGGTTGTTTGATAGGAACAACACCTTCCCTTATATATATGTAATGCTTGCAAATGTCAGGGTAGATACCCTTCATGTCAGTGTATGACCATGCAAAATATTTGTTGTTGTCTGATAGTACCTTCATTAATTGTTGTTCTTGTCCTGGCTCCAAATTGGAGTTAATATTAACAGTATTTCCAAGCATATTCCCAATTGTTTTGATCTAAATTGGATGTTGTTCAAGTGTGACTACCTCTGACCACTTTTTGTCAGAGTTGTGGGACGAATTCTTATCCTCCTACTGCTGATCTGTTTCAAAAAGATCTTCAAGAATATCATGATTAGTAGATGCATTTTGAATAAATTCATCTAAATGACTGTCTTCATCAATGGCTCTTAGCAATATGGCATCTTCAACAGTAAGAATAGGCCATATGTTTTGGTTTGTTATATCATTATAATCATCTTTCCAGTTCTGATATTCTAGGTCTGAAGACTTTCTTGCTGGAGGATAAATCGTGATTTTTTTCCTAGCTTGCCCACTGGTGATTGTCATGTTACCCGATCTGCAACCTATATAAGCATCTACAATTGCTATCCAAGGTCTCCCTAGTATTATTGGGTACCCGTTGAGTTTACTTTTCACTTCAATAACTATGAAGTCGGCTGGGTACTCCCAGGATTCTATATTGATAATGATGTCTTCGAGCATTCCTTCAGGATTTACAATTGATGTGTCAACAAGCTGTAGTATGGTAGTTGTTGGCCTGACCATCGATTGGAGTCCTAGGGCTATCATTATGACCTTGGTCATCACATTGATTGCAGCTGCTAAATCAATTAGGTTGTTGGCAATATGTCTGTTTTTGATGGTTACATTGACTACTGGACTTCCTGGATCAAGGTATTTGGGGTTGACAATGACACCCAACATTAAATTGGCTAATTGGCCTACTACGTTTATAGTTGGTGGGTCACGTCTTCTTCTGCTAGGTATTTTCAAGCAATTCTCTTTAATAAACTTGTTACAGATTGGCACATCGCTTATGGCTTGTAAAATGGGTATTTGTATGTTCAAATGCTTCAATTTGTTGAGAATAGCATTCTCCTCCTCCTCTTTGGTGCTTTGAATGAGTTTTTCGGGGAATGGAGGGTTTCTATTTTGTATGTGTGGCAAAATTTATTCCTCCTAAGGGTTTGCCTCTTTTGGCTGCCAAATTTCAGGTTGTGTTATTTGTTTGTGATCTATATTTCCTTGATTAATCTAGGTGTGTGTATTTTGTAATGTTTTCCCATACCTGAGATTGATTTCGTTTATTTTCAATATATCCACAACATAAGTTGGAAATTGCACCATTTCAGTATTATAGGCTTGTTGTTGTCTTGCCCTATTTTTGTTTGGGTTTGGAATCGACTGGGAAGGAATTGGAGGAAGTCTAGGAGGTGGTTGATTGTGTGGGGGTGGCATGATGAGTGGCTTCTGCAATGGATCCCTCCAGTTGGATGAATAAGGATATTGATTTCCATAATTCGTGGTTGGCTTAGAAAAAAATGGGGGGTATGGAGAATAAGATTGTTGGTAATAAGGCTGTTGATATGGTTGGCTTTGTTGCCACTGGTTTGGAGTTGGCTGAGATGGACATGGGGCTGGTACTAAGTTCCAACTTTGCTGATTACTTCCCTGATTAAAGTAGGCTTGGTTGTTGGGTTGGGGAGGCCTAACAAAATTATTTCTTCTTTGATTAACGAAACAGAGTTGTTCTATTGCACCTTCAATTGTGGGATCTTGGATGTGTTGGTTGTGGAGCCAGATATTTTAGTCTCATAGATGATATTGTCTCAGTCGTGCACCCCAGAGAACTGTACACTCATTCTTCATTTTTTGGGGTTCAGGGAATCGCCCTGAAAAAGGGGGTTTGGGGGCAATGCCCCCAAGTCATGGGGGTGCGAGGATGGATCCCCTACGAATGGAGGTTTGAGGGAAGCGCCCCCGAGAAATGGGTGTTCGAGGGCAACGTCGTCGAGAAAAAATTTTGGGGTTGTTTTTCGCAGTTGTTTACGGTCCCATGGTTTTGGGTATCCCGTGGTATTTTCCCATTGTATTTTCCCTATAAAAGAAAGACATTGTAATACAGCTAGGGTTGATGTATTAGGTTTTATGCATTGTAAATATCTCTGAGATCATGAAGAGAGAATGTGAGACAGTGAAGAGGAAGTGCAGCGGTTGTGCTGCAGGTTGTATCCATTCACTTTGCTGGATGGTATAATAATAAGGACTGGCAACTTTAGTGTGGACGTATCCCATGTTGGGTGAACCACGATATACCTGTGTCTCTCTTTTAATGTGTATGTGTGATTATATTTGCATTTATGTTTATTGTTATTGCTCTACAATCCTGTTTTTATAACAATTGGTATCAGAGCTGAAGGTCTATTTGGCAGATAAAACCGTAGGCAGCTAGGGTTTCTGGTTCGAGTGGGAGCAATGGAAGAAGAAGGAAAGTTTAAGGTCGAGAATTTTAACGGCCAAAACTTCCAGTTATGGAAGATGCAAATGGAGGACTATCTGTACTAGAAGGATCTATTCCTACCATTGGGAGGAAGAGCAAAGCGGCCAGCGGCTATGAAGGACGAAGAATGGGAGGTTCTTGACAAAAAGGAACTAGGAACAATACGGTTGTCCCTGGCTTCGTCAGTGGCTTTCAATATCTCAAAATAAATGACAACAGAGGGTTTGATGAGTGCACTGGGTAAGCTATATGAAAAACCCTCGGCCTCCAACAAGATATTTCTAATGAAGCATTTATTTAATATGAAGATGTCTGAAGGTGGATCTATTACTGATCATTTAAATAATTTTAATACGGTTACAAATCAACTAAGTTATTTAAGTGTGAACTTTGGTGATGAGGTTAGGGCTCTTCTAATCTTATGTTCATTGCCATAAAACTGGAACAGCTTGGTCATGGCTATAAGTAACTCTGTCTCTGGTTAAAACACCTTGAAATTTGATGATGTTATTGGTGTTATTCTTAGCAAGGAAATGCGAAGAAAAAGCACAGGTTAGACATCAGGTAATGCGTTAACCATGGAGAGCAGGGGAAGACAAAAGGAGAGAGGAAAGAGCCAAGGTAATTGTGGCAAGTCTAAAACGGGTAGATCCAAGTTCAGACTAGGAAAAATAGAGTGCTAGAACTGTGGAAAGAAAGGGCATCTGAAAAAATACTGCAGATCTCTAAAGAAGAAAGGAGATGCACAATAGGAAACTACCCAGGAAGCAAATGTAGCAGGTGATGTGTTACAAGATGTTTTGATTCTTTCATTATATAATACTAGTGATTATTGGGTAGTAGATTTCGGGGCTTCATGTCATGCTACACCCCATAGGAAATATTTTCATGATTATGTTCCAGGCGATTTTGGACATGTTTTATTGGGTGATGATGAGCCATGTAAAATTGTTGGAATGGGTAAGGTATGGATAAAATTTAAGAATGGAACTGATTGGCTGTTGAAAGATGTTAGGCATATTTCTGCTATAAAAATAAATCTAATCTCAACAGGGCTGTTAGGAGATGGTGGTTGTCTATCTACATTTGGAGAAAAGTGGTGGAAGATCACTAAAGGATCAATGGTGATAGCAAAAGGAGATAGGGTAGGTACGTTGTATATATGTGTTCATAATACTGACCATTCTATCTCTTTAGATTCCACAGGAACGGATATAGAATTGTGGCATCATAGGCTTGGCCACATGAGTGAGAAGGGGATGCAGATTCTCCACTCAAAGAAGTTGCTGCCAGATTGGAAGCAAGTAAGTTTGGAATTCTGTGAGAACTATGTTTATGGAAAACAGAAGAGAGTCATATTTCTCAGGGTTGGGAAACAGAAGAAGAATGAAAAGTTAGAGCTTTTGCATACAGATGTATGGGGACCGGCTCAGGTACAATCTCTTGCTGGCTCTCATTATTATGTTACATTTATTGATGATGCAACTAGGAAAACTTGGGTTTATTGTATTAGACAGAAATATGATGTGTTTTCTACTTTTAAGAAGTGGAAAGATTTGGTTGAGAATGAGACAGGAAAAAGGTTGAAGTGCCTCAGATCTGATAATGGAGGTGAGTATTGCGGCAAGGAGTTTGATAGTTATTGTTCATACCATGGGATTCGTAGAGAGAAGAAAGTCCCAGGAACACCACAAGAAAATGGTGTGTCAAAAAGGATGAATAGAATGATCATGGAGCGTGCAAGGTGTATGAGATTGTAGGAAGGGTTGCCCCTACAATTTTGGGAAGATGCTGTAAATATTGTTGTTTATTTAATAAACAGAGGGCCTTCAAGTGCTTTGGATGGTGGTGTTCCAGAGGAGGCATGGACATGTAAAAAGGTAAACTACTCATTTCTGATAACGTTTGGTTGTAAAGCACTTTTCCATATTGATAAAGAAAATAGAACAAAGCTTGAAGCTAAATCCAAGAAATGCACCTTTATTAGATATGGGGTTAATGATTTTGGTTATCGTTTATGGGATTATGAAAATCACAAAATCATTAGAAGTAGAGATGTCATATTCAATGAAAAGGTCATGTATAAAGATCAGTTGCAGCGAAAGAAACAGGAAAAGGAAAACACAGAGTACACAGTACTTGATGAAATTGAAGAAAATGAAGTTCCAAAGGTGCCAGAAAATCAAGAACAACAGCAAGTACCTGAAACTCCTGGAAGTGTAAGAAGATTTACCAGGTTAAGTAGACTCCCTGAACGATACTCTCCTTCGATGTATTATTTATTGATGACCGATGCTGGTGAACCATAATGTTATGAATAAGGAATGGAGGTAGAAACTAGAAAGAAGTGGGAGCAAGGCATGAATGAGGAGATGGACTCATTGGTAGGAAACCAGACTTGTAAGAAGCGGTACAAGGCCAGACTTGTTGTAAAGGGGTTTGCACAGAAGAAAGGTATAGATTTTGATGAAATATTTTCTCCTGTTGTTAAGATGACTTCAATTAGGACTATCTTAATTCTAGTGGCGGTAGAATATTTGCATCTTGAACAGTTAGATGTAAAACAACCTTTCTCCATGGGGATTTGGAGGAAGAGATATATATGCAGCAACCACAAGGGTATGAGGTCAAAGGTAAGGAGAACTTGGTATGCAGGTTGAAAAAGAGCTTGTATGGCTTAAAGCAAGCTCCAAGGCATTAGTATTTAAAATTTGACAGGTCTATGATAGAACAAGGTTATAGTAGATGTCATTCTTACCACTATATTTATTTCAAGAGGCTAGATAATGGAAGTTATATTATCTTGTTGTTGTATGTGGATGACATGATTGTTAAGGGTCTAACATGCAGGATATAAATGTGGTCAAAAGGAAGTTAGATAATTCATTTGCGATGAAGGATTTGGGTTCTGCAAAGCAAATCCTTGGTATGAGAATAACAAGAGACAGAAAAAATCACAAATTGACATTGTCTCAGGGTGAGTACATACAAAAGGTGTTGGAGAGGTTCAGAATGCAGAATGCAAAACCAGTTAGTACACCTTTGGCCAGCCATTTCAGTTTAAGAAAGAAAATGTGTCCCAAGACATAGGAGGAGATAGATTACATGTCCAAGATTCCCTATCAATCAGCAGTTGACAGCTTGATGTATGCCATGGTGTGCATAAGACTAGATTTTACACGTGCAGTGGGAGTTGTGAGCAGATATATGAACAATCCAGGTAAAGAACATTAGAAGGCAATACAGTGGATTCTCAGGTATTTGAGAGGTACTACCACTCAGGCATTATGTTTTGGAGCTTCAGACACTATTCTATAGGGATATGTTGATGCAGATATGAAAGGTGACAAGGATAGCAGGAGGAGCACCACAAGGTATGTGTTTACTATAGGTGGAACAACAGTAAGCTGGATTTCGAGACTGCAAAAGGTTGTTGCACTTTCAACAACGAAAGCAGAGTATGTTGCTATTACAGAGGCTAGTAAAGAGATGATTTGGTTGCAGAGGTTTATGGAGGAAGTGGGTAAGAAGCAAAAGGATAGCAGGTTGTATAGTGACATCCAGAGTGCCATTCATCTTGCAAAGAACTCAGCATTCCATTCCAGGACTAAACATATACAACTCAAGTACCATTTCATACGCTCTATTATGGAAGATGAACTGTTGAAGCTGGAAAAGATACATACTAGCCAAAATCCTGCAAACATGTTCACAAAGGTAGTAACCAGAGAGAAAATGAGTTCCTGTTCAGTTTCAGTTGCCTTCTAGCATGAAGGTGAAGAGGAGAAATTTTCCAAGTGCAGCAGCGGTGGAGTTGCTGTGATCAATCTCTAAGTGGGAGATTGTTGGTTGTGGAGCCAGATCTTCCAATCTCATAGATGATATTGTCTCAGGCATGCACCCCGGAGGACTGTGTGAAATTTCTCACATAAGATCCAAAGAGATGATGTAAACCTCACAATGAAAGAATTTAGGAATAATAGAAGAAGAGACAAGCAATAGAACTTAGATCCAAAGAAACTCTGATTGAGGCAGAATAATTACACATGTTACATTAAACAGAATAATCAACTGGTAAATATACAATGCTAAGTATGAGGATTCAAATTCACTAGGTTGAATTCGAATTGGCCTTCATGCACAGATCCATAATCAGTGGAGAGTCATCAATGCCTAACTAGGAGTCCACCTTCTCATCAATGAAGTCATCAATGCACAAGTAATGGTCAACCGGGAGTGAAACTGAGTCTAACTAAATGTGGTTGGTGTAACTAGCACATGGAAGCACTAATATAGTGAAGGAGGCTCAATGGAGGGTTCCATAGGAGTTAACTGGAGTCAGAATGGTCAATCTAGTCTCACTAGAGGTCCAATAGAGTGATAAACTTAATAAAGAGTCAGTTAATCCTTAAATCAAGGAAAGAACTGAAGATAACTCAATGTAACTGAATATAACTGGACTGGTAGGTGAAGAAGGCGCCCTTGTCATGCAGTGGAGCAAAGAAGGGCGCATTACTCACTGGGAGGGCTAGAAATGATCTGAAAGAAGCTTCGGGGGCTAGTTTGCTGAGGACTAGGTGTTGGTACTGATGACCTAGAATGCATGGAAAATGCATGCAAACCCTAATTTTGCTGACTGAAAATGAAAATGACTGAAAAGCTAGTAGGACTAGGATGGAGTATAGGAATATCCTAACACCCCCCCTTAATCCATCTTGGGCCCTGGTAACTAGGACCAAAGGTCACCCATACAATAAATGAAATGATAATAAAAATACATAACTATCCATAAACTGAGGAAATGGGGAAAACCTCATGGGAAAAATACCCCCCCTCAAAAGAACAGTAAATAACTCAAAGAACCATCATGCAGAAAAGAAAGAATCTTTCATCAGTGAAAACTTTTGCAAAAGACTTGGCAAGCTGATCCCATGAATGAAGGTCTCCCACTGTGTGGAGGATGAAGCAAGTCTTTTTGGAACTTTTTCTATATCTGGAGTGAATGAAACATGAGGAGTCTTCCCAAAAGATGGAAGAGAGAACCCCATCATCATGCTGCATCTCTCATGGAGAGATGGATGGCATAATGCAAGGTTGGCATGATGGTGAAGTCTAGTAGTTTTGTGAACAGGTAAATCATCAACTGTGTTCTCAGTAGTAGCAAAGACTGTGTGAGCCCATGTTGACCTCGAATCTGGACTGAGAATAGGTATTGGTTCTGGATCTGAATCTTCTTGCACCATGATCTCAACATCAAAATCTTGATCTTCTTCTTCATTAGAAGAGGAGTCACTAGAAGAGGAGTCACTGTGATCTTCATCAGAATCTGAAGGAATAGTTGGAGAGAAAGGCATGAAGTGTGAGAACTCATATGCCTTTGAGGCATGATTAGCAATCCCATTCACTATAACCTTTCCAGTGGAGATTTTTTTAATCTCTACTATTTTTGGACCAAAAATTACTTGTTTTGGAGATCCTATATGAGTCATTTGATATACTGACAACAAATTAGCTGTAAGAGAAGGAACACATAAGACATTTTTGAACTTACCATGCTCCATATGAACTGTACCCAAACCTTTGGTAGAAGTATGAGAGTTGTCTCCCATGTGAATGGTAGGCCCATCTTGGAGATCCAAAGAGGAGAAGGATTCTTCTTGTGCAATCATGTGGTTGGAGGCTCCAGAATCTATGAGGAGGGATTTTGTCTTTGAAAAACCAGCCATTAATGCATGGCAATCATCAGATCCACTTCCAGAATCAGTCATCTTTGCTTCTTTTGGAACAACAATTTGGTTTTGTTCAAGAATCTTGGTTAAAAGATCAATCTTCTTGTGCATGCAGGCCTACTCAGGATGGTTTCCTCTCTTGAAGTAGGTACAATTAGGTCTCTTTTGTTTGTCATTCTTAGATCTTGAAGGTTTCTTGCCTTTGTCTTTTTGCCTCCCTTTTCCATTTGCTCCACTTGCTTCACCAGCTAAAAGAGCTAGATCTTTGGAGGCCTTGATGGCTCCCATTTGAATCAGTTTGTTCTCTTCTTGAATGAGAGCTTCAATAAAGATTTTTAAAGTGGGGAACTTCCATCCAGGGATTGACATTCGAACA
Organism: Larix kaempferi; assembly: GCA_027924585.1. Classification (NCBI taxonomy): domain Eukaryota; kingdom Viridiplantae; phylum Streptophyta; class Pinopsida; order Pinales; family Pinaceae; genus Larix; species Larix kaempferi. Next base: position 6,691,455 of record BSBM01000963.1, on the reverse strand, counting down.
GAATGAAAAGTAGATACAAAGACAAAAAATTGAGATCCAAGTTTGCTCAATATAGAGAGTACCAATTGCTCATCACTTTTAGTGATGCCACATTGCTTGCAATGTAAAACCAAATTCTGAAATTTGGAGAAGAATTCTTGGATGCTCTCGAAATTGCTAGGTTGAAGGGAAACCAATTCATTCTTGAGAATGTAGCCTCTTAGTTCGTCTTGTTTGCCAAAAAGACTCTTCAATTTTATCCATAACTCATTTGGAGACTTCAATCCTTCAGTATGAAACAATAGATCATCAGATATATGAAGGGATATGCATCCAAAGGCTTCATCCATTTTGTTTAGGTGCTTGATTCTCTCTACAGCTTGATGTGGTATGGCATCTTTTTCCTCAACTATTCTAGTGAAACCTCTTGACTGCAAGAGTACTATCATCTTAGCCTTCCATTCAAAGTAATTGAAGGGAGTGAGAATTATAGGAGAAGAAGGAGCATTAGAATTTCTCATCTTGATTGCTTGAACAAGTGCAAATAGAAACTGCTGAATCTGCTGCTGCAACTGTTGGAACTTCGAAATACCTGTAAAAAAAAAACTCTCAAGAATGGAGGTAGAATATAATATCAAGGCTCTGATACCATGTGAAATTTCCCACATAAGATCCAAAGAGATGATGTAAACCTCACAATGAAAGAATTTAGGAATAATAGAAGAAGAGACAAGCAATAGAACTTATATCCAAAGAAACTCTGATTGAGGAAAAATAATTACACATGTTACATTAAATAGAATAATCAACTGGTAAATATACAATGCTGAGTATGAGGATTCGAATTCACTAGGTTGAATTCGAATTAGCCTTCATGAACACATCCATAATCAGTGGAGAGTCATCAATGCCTAACTAGGAGTCCACCTTCTCATCAATGAAGTCATCAATGCACAAGTAATGGTCAACCGGGAGTCAAACTGAGTCTAACTGAATGTGGTTGGTGTAACTGGCACATGGAAGCACTAATATAGTGAAGGAGGCTCAGTGGAGGGTGCCATAGGAGTTAACTGGAGTCAGAATGGTCAATCTAGTCTCACTAAAGGTCCAACATAGTGATAAACTCAGTAAAGAGTCAGTTAATCCTTAAATCAAGGAAAGAACTGAAGATAACTCAATATAACTGAATATAACTGGACTAGTAGGTGAAGAAGGCGCCCTTGTCATGCAGTGGAGCAAAGAAGGGCGCATTAGTCACTGGTAGGGATAGAAATGATCTGAAAGAAGCTCCGGGGCCTAGTTTGTTGAGGACTAGGTGCTGGTACTGATGACCTAGAATGCATGCAAAATGCATGCAAACCCTAATCTTGCATGCATGACTGAAAATGAAAATGACTGGAAAGCTAGTAGGACTAGGATGGAGTATAGGAATATCCTAACATACTGTACACTCATTCTACATTTTTTGGGGTTCGAGGGCGGAGCCCCGGAGAAATGGGGGTTTGGGGGAAACGCCCCCGAGAAAACAATTTGGGGATGTTTTTCGCCAGTTGTTTATGGGCCCATGGTTTTGGGTATCCCATGGTATTTTCCCATTGTATTTTCCCTATAAAAGAAAGACATTTTAATATGGCTAGGTTTGATGTATAAGGTTTTATGCATTGTAAATATCTATGAGATCATGAAGAGAGACTCTGAGACAGTGAAGAGGAAGTGCAGCGGTTGTGCTGTAGGTTGTATCCCTTCACTTTGTTGGACGGTATAATAATAAGGACTGGAAACTTTAGTGTGGACATAGCCCAAGTTGGGTGAACCATGATATATCTGTGTCTCTCTTGTAATGTGTATGTGTGATTATATTTGCATTTATGTTTATTGTTATTGCTCTGCGATCCTATTTTTCTAACAGGATGACATCTTTGCATGAGGGCAACAGAGAGAATTTGTTAGTGGAGTTATCGTCAGTGCATAGGCCATATATTTCTATGGTGTTCAATGTGCATTGCCCCTTTTCATGCTTCTTTCTGCAGCGTGGACAAAATACTGCCAGGGCTTGGTTTATCTCGTCTTGTTTCTTATTTATTTGGACTGCATCAAGTTGCATGGATAGGGATTGTAGGATATCAATTTGCATATCATCAAGAAGGTTCCCTAAATTAGAATTTGTGAGGTTTGGTCCTGAAGATGTTGATCTCCCATTAAATGGATGTGAATCCCTTGTCCCACTTTTACCTTTTCTAGATCTAGAATAGTTCTTGAAGATTTGTAGGATTTGGTCATAATTTTTCTGGAATATATCCTCATATCCTAGAAGTTTCAAGACTTCCAAATTTTCTTCTTTGATTCCCCTAAGAAGGACAAGTTTCAGTGATTCTTGATCTAAGGTGCAGTGACTAGCTCGTTTGTAACTGAGTTGAAAGCGTTGTGCATAGTCTTCTAGGGATTCTCTTTCTCCTTGTTGCATTCTGAAGATTTCATCTCTCGTATCTTTTTCCTTACAGTAGTCCCTGTATTTTTCTAGGAAGGTTTGTTTCATTTGTTCCCAGGTGAAAATGTTGTTTCCTTCTAGGCTCATAAACCATGTGAGTGATAAATCTTTCAATGTAGAAGGAAAGATTCTTAGTTTTTGTGCATCAGTAGTGTACCCAAATGACCTACAAACTAACTCAAATTCAAATAGAAATGTGTCAAGATATTCTGAGGTTAAACCATGGAAGTTTGGCATGTTATTAGGGTTGATGTTCTTCATCCTGTCATCCCCAAGAGGTACATTAATGGGAAAAGTGAACAATTCTCTAGGTTCCTCCTCTTCTTCTACCATAGTAGTGTTTGAGATATAGCTAGCAAAGAATTTATCTCGGTTTGGATCGTTACTAGAATAAAATTCGTCTTCAGAGTGAACGAACTCAAATTGGGAATTATTAGAACTGTTGTTACTCATAGGGCGGTTAGGCAGAAAGCGTCCAAATCTATATCTATGTCATCGAGGCATTCATGATAAAAAAATTATGTTTCAGGTTGTTTTTGTGTTTTTTTTCAAATATGTCTCCTATGGATTAAGCACTTCCCCGGCAACGACACCAAAAAGTGGTGGACTCTAGGAATGGATGCCTAATTAGGGCAGATAAACCCAAAGTATACTTTAATTATCGACTAGCGAGAGTACAAACTTAAGAGGTGCTAAGCATTGTATGTGCTCTATAGGATCGTCTTTGTCGTTCAGGGTGTTGGAATGTATCTTAAAGGTTTCTCAAAAAGGAAATGGAAGTGATTTGTTCTTAAACAAAGAATGAAAGAATATAAAAAGGTTGTAAATCTATGAACTGGAAATGCTGAAACTGGTAGATCTCTATGCTAAGAATTAAATGCTGGAAAACTGTAAATCTAGTCTAAGAAGTAAATACTGAAAGCTGGTAAACTCAATCCTAGAAATGTAACACTAAAAGATGGAAATTTAAGCTAGGAATTAAATACTAAAAGTTGGAATTTTAATCTAAGAATTGACTACTAAAAATCAATCAACTTTATCTATTCTAATTAAGTACTGAAGTGGTAATCATTTACTCTATTCAAATCAAAGAACTGAAACAATTAACTTCTATATGACCAAAATCAGATAAAGAAAATATGCATGGAGTTGCATATTCGAATCATTGTCTAAAATTAATATAAAACACTGGAAAACAGAGGTAAAATATACCTATGCAGAATGCATAAACAGGACTACGGAACGCGTGTTATGGAACTACAGAACCGATATTCCCAAATTACAGAGAAAAATCGTTGAACTGAAATAAGAATCTACTGTTTAAACCATTATCAAAGTACTTCACATATTATGATCATTAAACCAATGAGAAAAACACATGAGAAATACCTGAAGTAAAAATGAGGCTCCTAACCTACGTGTTGAGGGGGCCCTCCCCAACCCGTATTTCAAGAGTGGAAAAGACTTATAAAATCGAAGCTTGAAATAACACCAATCCTTCCATTATTAAAATTGTAACTTCATGTCTCTGAAAAGTCTTAAAACAGAACTGTCTTGAAATACATAATGCACTAAAGATTGCTTCTCCAAAAATAACAACAGGGACCCCTTGCTACTCAAGAGGCCCATATATATATATATATATATATATATAGTTCTAACCTAACTCTATGCTTTGTAAATGTCGATCTTGTTTAACAGGACTTCTTCTAAAAATCAGGAAGATATGAGCGTTGAGTCCCTTGGTGATCTGCAGTCTCTGTGCTTGATTCTCTTGTCGATTTCCCAAGTCACCTATGCCCTACTCATGCATGCTTATTTATATAGTTAGCACATAAAAACAATTTTAACATAAGAAGAATAATATCTAAAGTACTTTATTAAATAATCAATTCAAATGCAATATTCCCCCACAAATAGATGTATTTTACTTATTGTTCCTTGTGCTTGTTGTGGCATAAAAGGCTATAAAATACCTATATTCAGAGCTCATCACTTACTCATTCTCCGTGAATGACCCTTTCTTCCGCGGATGGTCCTTCTTCGCAACTATCAGCTTCCTCACTTCATGCAGATTGATCCCGTGCCAACAGGTCCCCAACAAAAACTTGTGGCTCACCCTCAAGCCGCCTCAGCTGGACACCTCTGGTGTTGTTCTCATCCGTTGTTGTGGTAAACTTCTAAAACTATTCTTGACGTCTAGAGCTCATTTTCATGTACTTCTCAAACTCATCCTCCGGTCTCTTGGTCGTTGTCATGTACTTCTCGAACTCACCCTCCAGTATCTGGAAACCTTGATCATCTACCCCTTCATTACCGGCTCTTGTGCTTCAGGCTTGCTGCAGTCTGAGGAAAAGTTCATCAACATCACCAACTTGGGAAATAGGCCAATTCCTCCAGCACATCTGTTTCACACCTCTGCCCGGCCACTACTGGAGCTAGCCTACCTCATCCCTTGGTGTTCTGGTGGTTGCAGGGACCATGGTTCTTCTAACTACTACTACACTCTTAGACATCTCGGGTGGGACTTCATCTTTGTTCCTCCCTACTATCTGCGTCACTTCCTTCGCTGGTTTTTCATGCACACTCACCATTATTTCCCTTAGCGCACCTGGAGTGCTTCCACTCGAAATGAAATGCACCATTGGAACTATCTCACTTCCCTTTTCCACAACTTCCTTGAGCTTGCTCGCTCAACTTCCTAACTCTCTGCATCTAAATTACTGACTCACATCATGCAACTTACTGATTCTTCTCTTCGGACTCTTTGTACTTGCATTCTATCTCCACGCTGGTATTTATGCGTGTTCTTCGTGTCCTTGGCACCTGATCATCATTTGTGAAATATTTCCCACATCCATTTGATTCTGTCCTCAAGTGTATCATCATACTCCTCTGCCTTATTTTGGTGATGTTGATCCATGGTAATCATGATCGGATTTGACTCCTACGTGCTAAACATGCAAAGCATTAACGAGCGACTCGACTGGCCATGATTTCCACTTTTTGCAATCATTTTTTTTTTTTATGGTGTGATACTAGGCCTTTGCTGGAGTCACTCCCTGTTGTGCTTGTCGCACTCCTGGAACCTCAGGTTCAACTGACACAGTTGTTTCTCTCTTAGGTCGACACTGATTCTGACCTTGTCGGTTTTCTTATCCTAGACAGCCATCGGGATGATCCACTCTGACTCCTCAACTGGTTCTATAATGCCTGTTTCCAGCATTCTTTCAATCTCAGCCTTCACCCTCTCCTTGTACCTTGGATTCAACCGATAGGGTCGTTTCTTCACTAGCTTCGCATCGGGTTTCAAGGGGATTTTCATTTCTCCTAAGTCCCCAGAAATTCCTTTCATCTCTGAGAATTTCATTGGGAACAAATCCTGAAACTCTTGCAACAAATCAGTCATCTTAGCAATAGTCGAGTCATCCCAATAATCTCCAATACTTGTGAACTTCAAATTATCCTCTGGCCCAATGTTCACTTTTTTTTTTTTTTCAACGGTTGCTGAAACTTGTCGAAAGGTGTTTCTGGTGCCTCAACACTGTGAATTCCTTCTTACTCCGGTACATACGTAGACCTTGGATCATCATCATCATCTGTCTCTCCTATGATATTGTAGCATTCCATTAACATTTCTGGTGTTGCAGTCCACTGAAGCCCCAGTGGTTTCTCTGTCGAGACTGCTTCAAATACCTTCTCCTGAATCGCCTGTACTGCACTATCGATGAAGGGGTTTTCGTCAGAGAAACTAAACACTTGGATAAATCCAATTGTTAACTGTTCCAAAGAGATTGTTCTGCATCGCAGTTATGCTACGACATATCAACTTCGCAGTACTTCATCCAGTGTGTGAATAAATGCATGGACCCATTCCTGTTTCGCTCGTGAGCCCCATTTGCTTTCACATTCAACCAAATGCGCCTTCGTATCGCCTCTGTCGTTGAACCTCCTTCCGCCATATCCTTTCACATCACCAAACCTAACCATCATTAGGTGTCGACATAGTGGCCAGTAAGTTATGGTGAGCTTGTGTGTTTCCCACCATCACGTTGGTGTAGCCTTCAGGGCTTCTTCCAAGGACAAGAGTCGTTATGGTTTTGCCACTTTTTCTTCAAATTCAGTGAGAAATGTAGCCAAATTGGGCAATCCCTCATATGTTTGTAGCTTGCACTCTTATGTGGATACTCTTCTCAACGACTGGGTGATCCTTGTACACCTCCTGAATGAAACTTCATGTAGCTGGTTCTGCCAATTTTCAAGTGCTTTATCTGAATCTGATGTCGTCAAACTGCTACTGCGCCACCCTAACTCTCCATCTGTAGTGGGGTTTATATAATCTTCAAAAAATTTGTAGATATTATCCCATACCTCGGTGAACTCATCCCTTGTTGGTTCAACATACTTCTTCCCTTCCACAAGATCGAGAGGTGATACAACCCTTATCTCGCGATTCTCTAACGACATAGTTCGCTTCTTAAAGTTGATAATAACCTGTTTCTCCATCGCCCAGTCTATCCCTAGAAGCACTGGGTAGGGGCTTGTATTGTCCACAATTTCAATCACATTGAAATCTGCGTAAGTCTTGAGGCCCTCAATCTCAACGTGGACCTGGCATAGTCGACCAATCGGGGTGACTTTACTCTAGTTTGTTAGCCGTAGCTGTATCGGGGACCAAGCCAACTGTTTTTTCCCCATCATTTCCCACATTTGTTTGGTCAGGATGTTCACGTCAGACCCCAAGACCAAGATAATGGAGTTGATATCAAATGCCCCGACTTGTGCAGAAAACCACATTTCTCTTCCCATCTTCCTCTTATGTATGCAATTGATCGTCTGCTCCTTTCCTGCACCCTACCTTCGATGCAGCAGGTTGGATATCTCTGCCAATGCATCCTAATCTTTTTCCATCTCTAGGAAACTCTCCAAAAATGCTCTTAAGGTGTTGTCCTTTCTCTGCGAGTTCGTCGTGTTGAATATCGGTGGCATGTCGTAAATACGTTCTTTCTAGTGAAGAGGTGGTTATCTTAGATACCTCATCACTTCCTACGCTTGTAAGAAAATATCCCTTTCTACCTCCGCATCAAATGTTACTTGTTTTCTTGCTACCAGTCGGATGATATCCTGTGGTCTGTCAGCCCCTGTCATAGCTCCTCCGCGAGTCATTATTTCAACAATCGCACTTTGACTTCGAACCTCTGTTGATATATTTTATACTACTGGTGGATTCTGGTTTTGATTCTGATTTTGCAGACGTGGTGGCAGGTTCTTAGTTTGCCACTTTGCAACAAGATGAGGACAATCTTCGACCCCATGGTCCACAACGCTGCAATAAGTGCACTATGGTGCTGGATTTGCGAAATCCCTCTGATAATGCCCTTTATTCCCACAATTGTAACATATGATGGGTCCCCGATCTCGTCTAGCATCTCCTCCTCGGCCGACACCAGTAGCTCGGCCACCGCGGAACCCCCCTCTGTTTCCTCCTCGCAGTGGCCCATATGGCAGGTACTGCAATTGAGCATACTGCGGATACGGATATTGTAGTTGACCGTATTGCGGTTATTGAAATTGTGGTTGAGGATATGTCGGTTGGCCATAATCCGACTGACCATACTGCGGTTGACTATACTATTGCTACTACTGCTGATCGGTGGTTTCTCCTCCCCTTTCATGAAGAAAGTGTCTGCGGTCCTTTCTTGGAGTAGGTCATAAGCTCTGCATTCTTTCTCTTCGTGACCAACCGATCGACAGAACTTGCAATACAATTTCACTGGTTTTGACACCATCTTCTACATGTACACACATTCTTCTGGTTGGTGTCCTCCCGACTGACAGACACGACACCAAGGAATCCCTCCCTAACTTAGGGGATTCGATGCACCTGATTGCAAGTATTCTCGAAGCTCTGGGCACTAATCCTTGTGGTGTCCTTCCGTCCTATACCTAGTGCACCATACGTCTTCGCGAACCTCTTTTCCTTTCATCATGTCTTGTAGCTGGATCGTCAATTTTTCCAGCTGCGCTTGTATTCGATCCATGCCGAATTCCATTTCTCCAATTGGTGAAGCCTCCAGCTTCATTGCGATCTCCAGTGCTTCTGCCTGGGTCGCTACCTTCTGTTGCATCAGCGGCCCACAAATGTGCGGCACCAACCCAACGATAAACCATTCTTTGTGTTGCATATCATTCATCCCAAAACTTACTTTCGCCATTAGTGTTTTGTATCGTTGGTCAAACTCCCATACTGACTCGTTGGGAAATTGTTTGATTTCATTGAGCTAAGTAATGCACCGCTACTTAGATTTTTGGTTTTCTGAATTCATCGATCATCCCTGCTTTGATCTTTGGCAATGTTTTACCTGGAGTTCTCGCTGGTACCTTAGTAAACTTCATATACCAGTCTAGCGCATGGCCCCTAAGGTTCATAGCTATTTGTCCCCTTTTTATATAGTTATCCTGGACCTGCTTCACGGTCCATATAACTGCTTCACACAAAAACCAGTATTGTTTGGGATCCCCAATCCCGTTACCTTGAAGGTTGGAACTTCGCTTCATCATCCGCCATTATTTTACTTATACTATTAGTATTTACTGATGCGCTGCTCTTACTACTGTTCTAACACGTACGACAGCTCTGCGAATAACTTGTATTTCCTTTTATCAATTTCTGAGTAGTGCACGGAGTTGAAGGTGCGTTGTAGCTTAGGGTCCATCCTTCTTCGGCTTCAGTATCTTGTTCACTTTCTTCTTCATCGTAATAAGGTCGCTTCCTCCCTTGTGGTCATGTTTTATATTATTCTGTTCAGGTCCTCTCAGGAGACTCTCTCTCAGTCCTCTTCTTCTTCTCAGGATGTCGGAATATCACCCCACTCCTTAAGGTACCACACTCTTCGTCATCTTCCCTTAAAAATTCGTCGTCGCTCATGTCCATCTACCCCTCATCTTTCTACCGGACCCGCATCCACGCGGTACCCACAAATTCCAACACTGATCTTTCTACTCGTCGAAGTTCGTCCTTAGTATTCCCTTTTCACAGACGAGCATCTTAATCCATAGTTTCAATGATAGCAGGAATCTCCCCCCAGGTCCCTTGAAAAATTTCCTTTATGCATCACTATAATATTTGACCGTGTCCACAGCAAACTTAGTGATGTATCCTTCTAAGATACTGCCGACCCAGAATTCAATAGCCCATGATACTTTATTGTCAACCCGTTTCAGCTGTCGAATCAATTCTGGAGTCCAATGGTCTGGCTTAGTCTTTTGTCAATGGTTCTTATGAAATGTTAGCTGCGCTAACCACTCATGCATCAATACCGGGAGTTCGCAGAAGAATATCTCATGGATATCTGAATAAATTTGTTTTTGTAGCCAACTGCTTACTGTCTCTCTAGGGTTTTTCTTTTCTCCTTCCATGAATTCTTTTACTTTCTTGTCAAACCAGTCCTGAATCTCTGGTTTTGTCGGGTGCCACAGAATGTCCTTATCTTCCTTCTTCGGAGCCCCACAAACATAACCATTTTTTGACACATCAGCTATCAACAAGGGTTCACTTTGCACTGTTGTTAACAAACACAACCAAACACCCTTAAGCACCAGCCCAGAAAGGTTTTACCCTTTCCAGCAACACCCGCGAAGCGAGTGAATTCTCACCTGAGATGATTAAGGGGGATGCAAGAACCAAGTTTCCACAGTGGGGAAAGGACATGCAACCAATTCAACTCTACCGTGATAGAAACCAGAGATTTAGATTCGGATACCTTTATATATTCATCATTCGCAGAATCAACACATAATGGACATTTGCATTAACATGGTAAAACTGATCATTCGCATCAACAACAATTATTGAACCACAAAAACTTAAACATACCGCAAACACTTGTATTCATCATTTAACAGAAACAGAGACAAAATATATAACCATAACCGAACATCTTCATGCATTCATCAAAACATGCGTTACAACATTCACAGAAACAGTTCAATACATACTATTGCGGATCCATACAAAACTACTCTTATTTATAGCCAACTATGGCGGTTACATTATGGTCCAAATGACCCATTTCTAACAAACTAACTAATCTTGCACTTCCTCATTCTCCGTGAATGACCCTTTCTTCTGCGGATGGTCCTTCTTCACATATGTCGGCTTCCGCACTTCATGTGGACTGATCCCGTGCCGACATTGTGTTTTGCAAAGACTAGCATGCAATAGGAAAGTTATTGTAGAAGAAAGGTGTGAAGTAAGAAACAGTGCAGTATTGAATCCAGTGGCATATACATAGTACGTGTTACAAAAACAAAAGTTGAATACTACTGAGGAGTTGATGCTACACAAAAGTTGAAGTAGTGGATAATTTGAAGGTGCAAAGAAGTTGAAGTAGTGGATAATTTGAAGTTGCAAAGAAGTTGAAGTAGTGTAGAATTTGAAATTGCATAGAAGTTGAAGAAGCATAGAATTTGAAGCTTCACAAAAGTTGAATAAGTTGAAGAAACATAGAATTCGAGGTTGTGTAGAAGTTGAAGTAGCGTAGAATTTGAATTTGCGTAGAAGTTGATGAAGTTGTGTAGATATGATGTTGACTATGTAGTAGATTGAAGTTAATTATGACAACATTCTCATACCTGATTCTCTAGTATGTTGGATCATACATACTACTGAGTTGGTGCTTAGTTGAGTAGATTGGTGTCTCTTATAGGATGGTGCCTACATATTACCGAGTCAGCGCTCAGTTTTGAAATGGGTGTCTCCAGTAGGTTGGTTCCTACATATTGTTGAGTTGGTACTCTATCAATAGGATTGGTGTCTCCAACATGTTGGTTCTTGTAAACATTGTAATAGTAGGCTGGTTCCTACTCAATATTCATAAGGATAAGAATCATTGTGGTTTTCTTCGGATTAGGTTTCCATGTTATATCTTGTGTTTTTTGTTTTGAATAAACATGTGTTGATTATTATGAATGGTTTTATTAATGAGTAAAGAAATAAAAAGTGTGTTATAATGATTCACCCCCCTCTTAGTATAACCATAAATCCAACAATTGGTATCATATCCATTTCCTTAAGACAATTTGACCATTGGAAGGAAGATCTATGTACCAGAATGGACAAATAGGAAAATTTCTCCAAGAATGGAGCACCATTATTTAATGGAAATAACTATGCTTCTAGAGCATAAGAATGAAAACTTATCTGATGTCACTAGGATTTGATGTCTGGAACTCCGTTGTATTTGGTTACACAAATCCTAAAACTCCAACAACCGATGCCAATAGGAAAAATCCATATAATCATATTGCAAAAGATATGAATGTTGTTTTAAGTGGTCTAATATAAAAATAGCTTGTCAAAGTATTGTAATGTAAGTTGGCAAAGGAGATTTGGAATCAACTTCAGAAAATTTATGAGGGAGATGACAAATTCAAGAAGGCCAAGCTTCAAACACTAAGAGGACAATTTGGAAGCCTGAAAATGAAAGAAGAAGAGGACATAACATCCTGCTTTATTAGAGTAGATGAAATTGTCTATACTATTGTTGGATTGAATAATTGTTCTAGAGGTTTCCAATGTAGACCCAGTTTCTTAACCATTCAAGGAACCAACAAAACCCCTTTTCACCAGCCCTTTCGGAAACAATCTACAAGTAGATTGAGTTCTCACCCGAGGCGAAGTTATGGGGGATTGTGGAATCAAGTTTCCACAACCAAGTGATATGTGCTTTAAACAGCCGTGACGGGAATCGTGCTGAAGAATAACATTTCTATGAGCTAGGATGTTATGCAACTCGCACATCCAAGGACTACGCGGCTCGGGTCTGATTCAATAGTAGGATAGCGCTACTGATAGATGCACTTCCTCCTCGATACTTAACTACTTCAATCAACTGTACTTAACGAATATTATGCATCCACAGTTACCTCATATTATTTATCATATGATTCATGCAATATGAAAAACATAATGTACTGCGCACTGTATAGAACTTCTCTATTAAGTGATTGTCCAACCGATTCATACATTCACAGACTTAGAAATACTTGTTCACCTTTCATTCATCCACATATGCAATACCTAACATATTATTCCCATCCTCATTCTTATGGAGAATACATATAAAAGTAAAACACATAAACTGACAAGTAGGAGCTCAAGCATTAATTGTAAGCAAATAAAGAAGTGCAAATATACAAACAATCACACAACACAGGATTTAACGTGGTTCACCCCCAGGATGGGAGCTACGTGCACAGGAACTGTTGTTATATTATTTCGGGAAGGGTACAACAGTTCTAGTCTACGCACTCAACTGCAGACTCTCTTCTCTCTCAATAGGCCATTGCGCACACAGCTTGTAGAGCCTTTACAATCTTCTCTCAACAGAGTTTGGTGTCCAACAAGGATTCATACTTAGAAGATTCAAAAACAAAGATTATTCAACCCTGTCCCTTTACAAAATTTGCCCATTTATAGATCATGCCCATAGGTCATGTCTTTACAATGCATAGGAAAAAACCCTAAGGTTCCTAAAACTGGTGCGGATACCCTCCACCCTACCCGTCGTCGTCGCCAAGTTACTCCACTCGCTTCGCTCGCATGACTAGGCCACTCACGGCTCTAACGGCCTTTTGACAGCTGCAGTCATCACAAAAACGGTTGCACTGCATCGTGGCCTGTCACTTTCTGTCCCTTTAGCCTGCCTGTCATCATCGAGTTAGTGGCCTAGCTCCTTAACTACTTGCCGCCACTCCCTTTTACAGGTTGCTTTCCTCTTTCTCCTTTCTGCTTCTTACCCAAAATAGGTCGCTTTCTCAGCTCGACCTTCCCCTATACTCTTTTACCAAAATTAGTTGTTGCGTTGGTGCTGTGCACCAGCATAGTTGCGCCAAAACTGCATATGCACTCCTAGCTGCGCACCTCACAAAACGGTGTCTTCTGACTTCGTAGCCCAAAAATGCGCAGCTTCCAAAATTGTGTCCTTATCAAAAAATTTCCTACTTGGTCCACGCCCAACAGACCCCTAAAACTGACTTGTGGCTCGTCTCGAGCCACTTCAATCCAGCTGCTCCATCTGCGCATCCTTTGAAATACTTGATCGCGCCGTAAAGTCTTGAACATTTGCACTTAGCTTTGCAACTACTTCCTTTATTTCTTGCTCATGTCCTCTTATCATGTTTAGCATCTCATCTGAGGTCGGTTCCAAAATTTGCTCCTTGAATTTATTTTCTGTTGCCTGAAGTTCTTGCAACTTTACTTCAATTTCATCTGTCAAGGTGAGTGCCTCTTCTTGTAATGGTTGTAACCTTGAAGAGGTTTCAAATTCATTTTCTCTTAAATCCTCGAGCTCCTTTCTAAGTACCTTGGTTTTCTCAAAGGTGTGCCTCTTATGACGTATCGGTAAGTCCTTCATAGAAGCATCCGTGGAATCCACTTCTTCTTGCTTTTGTTGTATTTCATTGTGGATCTTTTGCAACTCTGGTTCCTCTTGCAATATTCCCTAGATATTCGAAACATCATCGAGTAGGTTTTGGCATCGCACCACTGCTACGCAGATGCTCTACGTAGAGGCCCCCAGTGCCTCTACTCTGGCTTCTTCTGCCTGCAGTGCTATATCAATTGGCAATCGAGCTTCCAGCTCGGCCAACTCTACCTGATGGGAAACTTCCATCTCTGTAATCTTCTCTGCGTGGGAAATTTCTAATCCCTTCATTTTTTCTTGCAAACTATCCAAATCCACGCCAATCTGTAGGAAAGCCACCTCAACTTTTGATTCTTCCCCAATTTCGGGAAGCTTCAGGTATACTGTTGACACTACTCCTTTCCTGTTCTTCTGCTCACATTCTCCTTGTAATTTCTTGTAACTCTCTTCAAGTTGACGGTGCTGATTGTGTGAGACGATGTCTTGTTCGTGTATTTCATGGGATATTTGAGTGTGAAACTCGTGCAACCCTTCTGCTGGTAGCATAGCTACATTAAGTTCCAACTGTGCGAGCAGCCTTGCATTTTATGTCATCTCATCTGTCGGGAACAAAATGGACATTTGCGCAATCTTGACTATACGCATTCGTGTTGTAAAGGCAGGTGACTTGCGCATCGGCTCACTTGACTCCCCCAAGTGGTCGTTATGTTCTGGCTCCTTAGTCAATTCGCGATGGACTTGCTCCATTCGTAAGACCAGATTAGTCAATTTATTGATGCTTTCTCTGACCTCTGCTTGTACCGGTTCTTCCTTATCCTCTAGGTGCTCTAACACCCGTGATGCGATCTATTCATAGCCATCATCATGCAACATTATGTCAAGCAATGGTTTTGTCGCTTTGGTCTTCTTTTTCTGTGTCTTCTCTAGTGTCTGTGTAGCTGGTTCCTTTCTTTTCTCACCGACCTGCATGGCAGGAATTTGGATTGGCGTGCTTTGGACTGTTGCACAGAAATCTTCCACCATGTGAGCATCAGCATTCTTTGGCCTGTAGGATCCATTTCAATGACTCAGATCCATTTTCATCCTTCATTGATACCAGCCCATTCTATTTTTGTTCCTACCCGCATGTTGCATCACTATAGCATGTGTACCCGTGAATTGCATCCCTATAGCCCGCGGGTATCAGGTAAAATGGTAAAAACCACTATTTTATTACTTTTTACTCCCAAAAAGCAGTCATTGGGTGACCTTTGGCTCTCCATCTTCCCAAGTAACTTCTCGATGAGTCCTTTCACCTACTGTTGGAGCCTAGGTCGCAGCTGTGGTAAAAGCTGCGAATTTTGAGGAAAAAAGCACAAGTGTTGAAGGGAAAGTGCTAATTTTGAATAAGCACCAAGTTTTGGGTAGAAGTAAACAGTGCGCAGTACGGTGCCAGATGGATGAGCTCAGCACAGATTATGGATCGGAATTCACGGAGCTCACGCGCACACGTCAAAGGAGAATGAATGTGGCCGAGTAGAGAGCTCAGCTACCACAATAAATGAAGCAACAGAAGAGAGGGCTCAGCTACCCTCATTAAGGCTAAGTACAGAAGTTATGGTTGCTCTGATCAAGGAGGAGCAACGGACCAAAGCATTGAAGGCGAAGGACAAAGAGCAGTGAATGAAGAAGCGGCGCCCATACCCGCAATATGCGCCGAAAGTCACGGAACCTGCAGGAAATGGCGATGTGACTGCAAGCGGCACCTACAGTACACCTAGCCATGTACGCGGTTAGGGTTTTTGGGGATTACTGCTGGGAAAGGCCCACAGTTTTGTAAAGGTGCGACTGTCATGGCCACCTATATAGATGTGTAATTCTAAAGGAAGAAGGTTAGACGTCTCGGATATTAGATGTTTTAGCCATTAGAGAGCTAGAATGGCTAGAGGGCCATTGTAAGTTGGTTGTTGATTGTTTTCTATTGTGTGTTAGAAGACAAGAGTTAGACGTAAGCTAGTTGTTTGAGATATGTTAGCTAGTCATTGAGTCGCAGACAGTCTGAGTCGACGTCTGAACTATTGTAATCTCTGTAGAGGAAGAGAATAGATCTAGAGAAGGGCTCCCAGCTATGTGCGTGGAGTTTCCTGGAAAGATCTAAGGCTGCAGCTGTGTGCGCAGCATATTGTGTAATTTCCATTTGGATTAATATAAGATACACTTCCCGTGGACGTGGTTTCCCCGTGGAGGTGAACTACCTAATTCTCGTGTTATGATGCTATGTTGTGTGATTGCATGTTGTATTTCACTATCTGTGTATACATGAACATTGCGCTATTTTCATGAATATTTTAAGTAAGCTCTCAAAGCTTCCGTGGTAGTTATAATCGTTAAGTGTCGAAGGAATCTATAGAACGCTGTCGCTGAGGCGATTGAGGAGAGTGTTGCTGCGGTGGGTGCGCAAGCAGAATGATACATAGAGTATCGACGCAGAGGGTACTTACCTCGTGCGCAGAAGCGGAGATACCGCGCAGCTAGGCTGGTAAGTGAGAGCCTCAGCGCTGTGGCATAGAGAAGTCTGCGGAAGAGTAAGACCTTCCGCTTTGAGGAATTGTAGGGGAAGAAAGGGAGAGACTGCAGTCTCTGCGTCGCCTAGGTTAAGGAAGCCTGATTCCTTAGCCCCCCCATAGCCACTTCAGGTGAGACCTCGAGCTGCTGCGCAGCTCGTTGCCGAGAGGGCCAGTGCGCCAAGGGGTTTTGTTGCTTCGCTTCATTAAAACCCGGGTCTATCCAAAAATCAACCAACAAATGGTTTCATTGCCTTGTGACTTGTTACTATGAGACTTGTTATTTTGGTGACGCGCGAGATTGATGCGAAACCCAGAGAAAGAAGAAGCCAACAAATGGTTCCATTGCCTTGCCACTATTATTCCGGCGACGTGTGAGATAAGCCAACAAATCGTTCTTTCGTCGGCTTCAACACTCTTATTCTAAAGGCAATGTGCTATTGGAATCCTATAGCTAAAGAAATTCAAGACTGGTTTGATTCAAAGGCTAAAGAGTTCGCTGAATGAGAAAATACAAGCTCTAGGCTTCAGACAGAAGACTGGTTGCAGAAGTATATCTATACTGACCTTCATGAAATTTTCTTTGCCACATTTGCATTTGAGTTGCATGCGTGGGTAGCTAAGCTAGCAGATACTAGACCCACTCTGCATGTTGATCGACCCGTCGCTTGGATGCCTGATCTAGTTAGCAATTTGAAGCAGGTAGATAATTCTGTGTCCCGCACAGTAGACTTTTGGTTGAACAGTTTGCTGGAAGGCTTCATCACTGAGTTTGCAGTAGATACGAGAAAGAGTTTCAGCGAAGCTGAGAGGAGTTTCTTCAGAGCACATAGAGGTAAGTTCTTAAATTCTCTGAACTTATGGATTAAAATGCTTCTGTATGAAAAAGGAAAACTATGCATAGATTCTGATGAATAGCATAGACAAGTAATGTCCGTAGATTCCGATAGTGATCTTGAACTTATTGGTTGCACTCGTAGTGGAAAACGGTATAAAGTAGGCCTTGACCAACATTCTTTTGAGTCTAGCCCAGAAGATAGTCAAGTTCCTAGAGCGAGCCATATAGAGAGACAAGGGAGTGCTCATATCCCTTATCACCCTTTCACACCGCAAAAGCCAGACGGGGCTCAGTATAACCCCGCAGTAACACCTTCTAGTATCCCGCATGGTACTTCTAGTACCTCAGCCCCACCGTTGTCTAACCATCCCGGAGGCAGTACTACAGCACCTCCACCTCAACCTAGCGCAAGAAGGATGGGTGATGACATGAAGCTACCAACTTTTAGAGGAACAGGGATAGAAGACCCTGAGCAGCATTGGTTCCTATGTGAAGCCATTTGGACAATTAAGCAAATTAATGATGATGCTGTTAAATTGGTCCAGTTAGCAACCAAACTAAGAGAAAGAGCCTTAACATGGTTCATGAAATACTCAGCAGCACAGAATAGGACACTTGCTGATGTCAGAAATGCTATGATTAGAGAATTCAAGAAACCTAAATCAGAATCACAGTGTATAATAGAGCTCAAAGACATAAAACAGTTACCTACAGAGTCAGTATGGTACTTTGACCAGAAGTTCAAAGCCTTGATAGATCAAGTAAGCTTTGAGTTTGCACCACAGCAGCATAAGGAATGTTTCATTGCTGCGCTGCTTCCACACATTAGACTTCCTTTGATGCAACAGAATCTCACTACACAAGAACAAGCTCTAGAAATGGCTATGAAACTAGAAGCTTCACCAATTGCAGGAACAAGCAATGATGTTGCGTAGTTGTAGAACCAGTTAGCAAACTTAACCTTGCAAGTGCATGGTATTAAGAAAGGCAAGGAAGTTAAAGAAGAAATTTGGTGTACAAAATGTAAAGCGCAAGGTCATTCAAAGGACCATTGTCCCATTTTCATAAAGTGTATTGCAACTGGAGCACCTAACCCTTTACCACAGGCTCAGGGGCCTTGGTGTGAAATCTGTAGAACTAGAGATCACAGACCACAAGAATGTCACTTATTACAGAAATACGTACAAACTCCAAAGAATTTATATTGCAATTTCTGTAAATCAGTAGGCCATGATGAGAACAATTGCAGAGCATATGATCTTATGATGGAAAGAAAACGTGATGTTTATAGAGTACAGTCAGAGGCACAAGGACCCACAGCAGGTCCACAATATGACCAAACTCGCGACGGCCGAGGAGGAAATTATAGGGGTCGTGGACGCGCAACAAATTTTGGTCGTGGAAGAGGAAAAATCACTTGTTATAATTGTGGAGCTCAAGGTCATTTTGCAAGGGATTGCCAAAATCCTACAACCATCTGAAGATATTGTAAATCTTATGATCATGTCATTGAAAAATTCCCTCAGTTGATGGCTACGATGCAAGCAAAGATGCCATAGGTCAATCAGAATATTCAGCTGATTGGAGCAGAAAAAAGAGAACCAAATCCTACAGTTAATATAGTAACGCGCAGTGGAGCAACCACTGGTGCGCCAGAGTTGGGAACTGGAAAGCAAGCGATGCAATGGGTGCACCGCGCTAATATTAAACCAGCCCCTCTCGACCTGCAAAAGCAGAAAGAAGCATTCAAGCAAGCTCAAGAGTACTTTTTAGATCCGAGAGCTTCAAGATCTGTCGCAATTTCGCATAATGATATCAGATCGCAAGTGCTAAGACAAGAGAACCTGGTGCAGGAACAAGCTACTACATCTGGAAGGCTTGATGATGAAGATGCACTAGGCAGTGTCCATGCTTTCCTGAGAAACTGCTTAAAGTTGTTGCGCAATGAAAAAACAACTATGGAACTTCAACACCTATTGGATAAGTGTCAACAATCTGCTTCGATGAACACACCGCAGCATGTTGTTCACCAGATTGGGAGTCATACTAGAACTGGAAAAGAGATGAGGCTCACAGCGTAGATTGGAGCATTTGAAATGGATGAAGTCTTTTTGGACTTGGGCTCAGAAGTTAATGTTCTCACCATGCAGACATGGGAACAGATGGGTAGCCCTCAGCTTACAAGATCTCCTATCCAGCTAAGACTCGCAAATCAGCAACGAGTCTCTCCATTGGGCAGGTTACCCAATGTACCTATTGATATTGAGGGAGTAAGAAGTTCTGCAGACTTTGAAGTAATCAAAATTCTGTATGATAGTAGACCTTACCCAGCACTTTAAGGCATAGACTGGGGATTTGATAATTTGGCTATCATTAATTTGAAGAAAAGACAGATGACCTTTGAGGATGACCAGATTAGTGTCATTGCACCGCTTGATCCCATTCAAGGACCAAGGTATATTGAACCCATTCGAGCAGAGGAAGAAGCGCGCCACATGGAACGTTTGTATCAGATGACTGCTAGTCAGAGTGACTATGTCAATCCCATAGCAGACGGACATATCAACTAGCAATGCGATAGTTCGTGCACATCAGACTCAGACGCAGGACTGGAAAACTGGCAGAATCACTTACATGAGGTTTCTGTAAGGCGATGCACCATGATGACTAAATCCATTCGATGGATTCTCACAGAAGTGAATGACACTTCAATTTTTGATGGTTTAACTAAAGTGAGTGAATTCATACATGCATATGAACAACAAATCCCAGATGAGCAGCGCATACAACCATTAGATGTAGCACTGCGCGCTACACCCACAAGATGGTGGGGTGCGCATAAAGAGAATATTCACACATGGAAAGACTGTCGCAGATTGATACTGTGCATATTTCAGGGAACTACAGCAGAAGTGTTGCACAAATATGATGGACAGAGTGACCCCAGGTCACACGTTGAAGCATGTATTCAGCAATGGTTAGATATTCCGGAGGATGAGTGGGTTCACCTCTTCATCCACACATTGGACACAGTCCCAAGGAACTGGTATACTGAAACAGAATTGCACAGAGGCACTATCACTTGGCCTCTTATGATACAAAGTTTTCAACTTACCTTCAGCTTTGAGTCAGAACATCTGAGCATCGACCACACTTTAAAGTGTATTAAAAAGAAGGTATTTAAACAATGTCCATTACCAGAATATTCCCAACCAGATTGCGCTGTCCAGATAGAACATGCCCTCGAATGCTATAATTTCACCACTAAAGAAGAGGAAGATGATCCTCGCAACATCAATATTCCAGATTCAGAAGGGACGCGCAAAGTCGAAGGTCCTCAGCTTGATACCCCTGCCATTACAGAACACATCAAGCTCAAAAAGATTAACATTGGTACAGAAGCCGAACCCAAGTTTGCTTCTATAGGAGATTATTGGGATGATGAAAATGTTGGGCATATTTCATATTTATTATGTGACTACCAGGATATCTTTCCTACTAAGTTCACAGAAATGAAAGGCATCCTAGGAGATTTAGGAGTGATGCGCATGCCTCTGAAAGAAAACGCCAAGCCAGTAAAACAACGCCCATACAGGTTGAATCCGCGATATAAAGAAAAGGTTAAAGAAGAAATTGATAAAATGCTCGCAGCAGGTATCATTGAGCCCATAGAGGAAAGTGATTGGATTAGTCCTATGGTGGTACAAGAGAAGAAGACAAAAGGAGAAATAAGAATCTGTGTAGACTTGCGCAAGTTGAATGACGCATCAGCGCATGATCCATTTCCTACTCCCTTTACAGACGAGGTGCTTGATAATGTTGGAGGACAAGAGGCTTACTCCTTCACTGATGGCTTTTCGGGATACCATCAGATCCGCATCCATCCAGACGACCGCCATAAGACCACTTTTGTGACTTAATGGGGCTCATTCCAGTATATGGTAATGCCCTTTGGTCTTAAAAACGCTCCTGCTATCTTATCTAGAGTCATTGTTGCTGTATTTAAAGAATTCATTCATAAGTTTCTAGAAGTCTATTTTGATGACTGGACTGTGTTTGGTTTATTAAAGAACCATATAGCGAACCTACGCATGATGTTAGAAAAATGTAGACAGTATCAGATTTCCCTAAACTTGAAAAAATGTATCTTCTGTTCTCCTTTTGGTATTTTGTTGGGTCATATTGTATGTAGACAAGGACTCCTGATGGATCCTGCGAAGGTTTCCATCATTTCTAATTTACCTGCGCCCAACTCAGTCAAACAATTGCGCACTACATTGGGACATACAGGGTATTACAGAAAATTTATCAAAGGTTATGCAAAGATCACTGCACCTATGGAAAGATTGCTGAAAAAGGATTCGAAGTTCCAATGGACAGAAGAATGCCAACAGAGCTTGGATACACTTAAAGAAAAGATGATCACTGCGCCTATTCTAGTTTTCCCAGACTGGAGAAAACCCTTTCATGTTCATGTAGATGCTTCTTCCATAACATTGGGGGTTGTTCTTACACAACTGGGAGAAGGAGGTATTGATCACCCCATTTCTTACTCCAGTAGAAAGTTGTCCACAGCCGAGAAGAACTACACCACTACAGAAAGAGAAGGACTAGCTATGGTGTATGCCCTACAGAAGTTCAGACACTACTTATTGGGCGCACATTTTAAAATGTATACTGACCATTCTGCTTTGAAATACTTGGTCAATAAGCCAGTGTTAGGGGGGAGAATTTGCAGATGGCTACTCCTCTTCCAGGAGTATGATTTTGAGGTTATTGTCAAACCAGGTAGATTGAATGCGGGACCTAACCACTTATCTAGGCTAGAGTCAGGGGAGGAACCTACAAATATGGAGGACAATCTGCCTGATGCGCAACTATTTTCTGTTCAAGCAGCAGATGAATATTATTCCGATATTCTTGAGTTTCTCACTACCGGGCAAGCGCCAGTTGAGTTTTCAATCCAGCAGAAGAAGCAACTTGTTGTCAAAGCCGCAGACTTCACTCTGATAGCAGGCCAGCTCTACAAGTTGGGCCCCGACGAAGTCTTGCGCAAATGTATCCGACCGCATGAGAAGAACTCCATCATCGCAGAAGCGCACTCAGGAACCGCAGGAGGCCATTTCGCAGGAAAGCCGACTGCGTAGAATATCTTAGCCGCAGGCCTCTGGTGGCCAACATTGCAAAAGGATACTAAGGAATTCTACAAATGTTGCGATGTGTGCCAGCGAACAGGAAAACCTTCAAGGAGAGATGAAATGTCGCTAAGACCCCAGATAACACTGTGTGCTTTTGATAAGTGGGCCATTGATTTTATAGGACCTATCAACCCACCAGGAAAAAGAACCGGCTCAAGATACATCATTATAGCTACTGAATACCTCACCAGATGGGCTGAGGCTAAGCCAGTTAAGAACTGCGACGCTTTCACTACCACGCAGTTCATTTTTGAGAACATTATCACTAGGTTTGGATGTACACTAATTCTAATGAGTGATTAGGGTACACATTTCCTGAATGAGACTATAGAGGCCCTTACTGAAGAATTCCACATTAGTCATCATAAGAGTACACCCTACCACCCACAAGCCAATGGTACGGTGGAGGCATTCAATAAGATTCTCAAGAATGCCCTGACGAAGATCTGTAATCAACAAAGAGATGATTGGGACCTTAGAGTCATAGCTTTATTATGGGCTTACAGAACCACATGCAAGAAACTAACAGGTCACACATCTTTCAGTTTGGTGTATGGACAAGAAGAAGTTATGCCCATGGAATACATTGTTCCCAGTCTCAGAATTGCGCAAATTACAGAAATGGCAGATATTGATACTATGAGTGAAAGACTCTCACAATTGCTTGCCTTAGAAGAAGACAGACTTTTAGCTGGATTCCATCAACAAGTACAGAAGGCAAGACAGAAAGCTTGGAATGACAGGCATATTAAGAATAAACACTTTGAAGAAGGAGACTTGGTACTCCTCTATGATAGTAAATTCATCAAGTTTCTAGGCAAGTTTCGTGTACATTGGTTAGGCCCTTTTCGGGTCATAAAGATAACAGAAGGAGGAGCAATTCAGCTTGCGAAGCTGAATGGAGAATTGCTACCTACAATGATCAACGGGAGTCGGCTCAAGCTTTATCACGACGGCCACTCCGCCCTGTCGACTTAATCCATTGCTAAAGAAGTGCAGATGTCTAGTGTAGTTGAAAGAGGCATCGCATTATCAGTCTACACAGAAGTCGCGAGACACTTTCAGTCTCTGGCTTCCCGCGCAGTTCCTTGAAACATCCACACATGTCAACAAAGTTTGTTTTGAGCAACCCTATTTTTGCGCTCATTTTTCCGGCTCGTCAAACCATCGCTCTTGTAGAGTTCCCTGTGTCAAGTTGCCGCTTGAGGAGTTCTCGTTGTGGACCCCTCTATATGCACAGTTACCTATGTTGAAATGACCTGCTGAAAAATTTGAATTATAGTAG
This sequence comes from Larix kaempferi, assembly GCA_027924585.1. Lineage (NCBI taxonomy): Eukaryota > Viridiplantae > Streptophyta > Pinopsida > Pinales > Pinaceae > Larix > Larix kaempferi. The sequence goes on along the minus strand of BSBM01000963.1, from coordinate 6,667,698 downwards.
TCCTATAGCCGCTTGAATATTAATGAAGGATAAGCTCGCCATTTAATTGTATCCGCTCTGACAAAGTCGGCTTGATCTCCCGAAGATTCGCATTTATGTCATTCGCTGAAAGCTTTAGCTTCTCCCGAAAGGCTGTCAGAGCCCGTCCATCACAATTAATGCACCGCAGAGGCGCGGGGGGTAGAGGGCTTGTCAAATCATGCATAGGCATCTACGGCTAGTAACCCCACTTGTCCGAATTTACTACCGCCTTTACCTATAAATACCCCACACTTGTATATTTTCGGGTTACTTTTCTTGAGTTGCATAGTCTTGTTTGAGAATCTAAGTTATTCTTTTCAGAGCCGAGTTGTGCAGAGTGCTTCCTTTGTTTTCAGCGTTTGTATCCTACGTTGTTCCACCATTTGTCTGTTCAAGTCCTTGTTGTCTATACCAATTCACGACAGAGAACCTGTCTACTGAAGAAATTATTCGTCAATTTAAGCGCAGAGGCTTAGATTTCGGCATGACTACCCCGGTGACAACCTCAGCTTACACGCACCCTGGTTGGACTGATCCCAGACAATCTCCAGGAACGAGGGCATCTCAACCGCAGCAGCCGGACGAGCCCATTCCAGAGCCGTTGGCCACCATGGTGAATTACATTCTTCCATGTCCAGATGATGCACCAGAGGTGTATATTCCGAAGAATGCAAAGTATCTGATTCCGCTGCCACCACTGCCGGAAGGCGTGCGACAAGAAGGGTCCCTGCTTGGACACCTTCCACTGGTCAAGTTTTCTGATTTCAACTTGGGCGACTACAGAATGTATCCTCAGTTTGCGCCAAATTGCTATCTGACGGTAGTCCACAATCCCACCAGAAAAATTGATGAATTCGTCCCGAAGGAATTCGCAACAAATTTAGAGAAGTCTGGACTATTGAACTTATTGAAGCTACCGCACTTCGAGCGTAGCAATGAAGTCAATGCAGTTGTTAAGGCACTGCTATCCTGCATTCATGGTGGTTACCTTTGGTTGGGGAGGCCAATCGATTTGAATGTCGACTTGATTTATCACATTACCGGCCTATCTAAGATTGGTAAGGACCCCAATATTCATTTTGTTGGAAAGGAAAAAGACAGAAAGTTAGCTGCACAGTTGGTGCAGAAATACAAATTAACAAGAGGAGGTCGGGATTATGACCTCACTACAGTTGAGGATGAAGCACTTAGATTCACCGGTAGTCTGCTTGCAGGCAGACTCCTCACAAAGTGCAGGCCTAAAGAAGTTACTGGAGCTGTCGTGGAACTCGCTATCGCAGCTGCGAAGGGAGAACAGTACAATTGGTCTCTCTTCCTTCTCAATTCCTTCTTGGAAGACTGTCGGAAGGTCCAAGACACCCCCGGTCAGATGTTCCATTTTTCTTGGCTTTTAATTTTATGCACCTTGGTCGGGTGGAAGGAGCCCCCCAATACTCAGTTCCTTCCATGTCGCGCAGGAGAGGTTGCAGGCATGCGCTATGTCAACCTTTGGGATTCTAGCAATCCCGCGAAGCGCAAGATGAACCGTACTATATTTTGCGAATACTACCATCTCCTCAAAAATACCATTCAAGAAATGCCGAGGCTGAGTGAGGAGATAGCAAATATATATGAAGGGAAGTTGGTCTTTTCTGCCGAGGCTGAGTGAGGAGACAGCAAAGATATATGAAGGGAAGGCACCACAAGCAACCCCAAGTACTGAGTGAGTTGAAGTACTTGCAGAGAGGCATACTGTCATGCAGATCTCGCCTACAAGCATGACACTTCCGGATCCTTTGGCTGCACTGCAGGTAAGCGCAGTTGGGCCTGTTGAAATAAATTTGTCTTTAATTCCCATAGAGACTCTGCAGTTAGTGCAAGAGAAGGTCTCTATCGAGCTGAGAGCTAGAGAGCTCTCCACATTCCATGCAAACCAAAGACTGCAATCGCAGGAGATAGAGTTGAAGGAAAGCCACAAGAATATCTCTGAGAAACTTGCACTTTGTGAGGCCCAAGACACTGGGATAAGAAATGCAGTTGATGAAATTGCCCAGGAGTTGCCGGCCTGCGAGATTCAACCAGACCTTCCTCTGGTTGAGAAAGTTCAAATTATTGGTGGAAGGGTGAAAGCCCTAGAGAAGGAAATAGTTGCTATGGTTGAAGACCATAGAACGTAGATCGCCAAGTTGGAAGCTCGTGTTGCAGCGCATTCTACAGATGATAGGCAGGAACAATTTGAAGCGCTGTGCAAAACTTCCACACAAATGAAGAGCAGAGCAGATGAAACCGAGACCCTGATGACCCAAGCTATGGAGGCTTGGACGGATCTTGAGAAGCTCCCTTTCAAAATCGGTCTTTTGGAACAGGTCAAAGCCGCAGAACAGTCCCTAACTGTTTTGACAGAACAAGCTAAGGCATTAGAAGGCTTAGCAAAAATGAGGAAAATGAGCGAAGTGCGCAGAATCCAACAGCAACTGCACAAGCTCAGAAACGAAGATGCTAAACTCACAAATAACATTCAGCCATTTATGGATGAGTATGCTGAACTTGCTGCCCAAGCCGAGGCAAAGATCAAAGAAATTGCAGAATCTCAACAAATGGTTGATGGCATAAACGAAGAAGAAGCCACTGCAGAAATGGTGCAGACAGCTGTGGAATGCGTCGATGAAACGGACTCCGCTATTGCGCAGTGGAAGAAAACATTTGTTGAGACCCAAGCAAAAGCAGATGCGCAAGTAAAGTGACCACACGCTAGTGTGAGTGGCTCGAGGACAAGCCACAAGTAAGTGTTAGGGGCCTGTTGGATCCTAGGCTGCAGCTGTGGTAAAAGCTGCGAATTTTGAGGAAAAAAGCACAAGTGTTGAAGGGAAAGTGCTAATTTTGAATAAGCACCAAGTTTTGGGCAGAAGCAAACGGTGCGCAATACGGTGCCAGATGGATGAGCTCAGCGCAAATTATGGACCGGAATTCATGGATCTCACGTGCACACGTCAAAGGAGAATGAATGTGGCCGAGTAGAGAACTCAACTACCACAATAAATGAACGGAAGAGAGGGCTCAGCTACCCTCATTAAGGCTAAGTACAAAAGTTATGGTTGCTCTGATCAAGGAGGAGCAACGGACCAAAGCATTGAAGGAGAAGGACAAAGAGCAGTGAATGAAGAAGCGGCGCCCATACCCGCAATCTGTGCCGAAAGTCATGGAACCTGCAGGAAACGGCGACGAGACTGCAAGCGATGCCTACAGTACACCTAGCCATGTACGTGGTTAGGGTTTTTGGGGATTACTGCTGGGAAAGGCCCACAGTTTTGTAAAGGTGCGACCGTCATGGCCACCTATATAGATGTGTAATTGTAAAGGAAGAAGGTTAGACGTCTCGGATATTAGATGTTTTAGCCATTAGAGAGCTAGAATGGCTAGAGGGCCATTGTAAGTTGGTTGTTGATTGTTTTCTATTGTGTGTTAGAAGACAAGAGTTAGACGTAAGCTAGTTGTTTGAGATATGTTAGCTAGTCACTGAGTTGCAGACAGTCTAAGTCAACGTCTAAACTATTGTAATCTCTGTAGAGGAAGAGACTAGATCTAGAGAAGGGCTCCCAGCTGTGTGCGTGGAGTTTCCTGGAAAGATCTAAGGCTGCAGCTGTGTGCGCAGCATATTGTGTAATTTCCATTTGGATTAATATAAGATACACTTCCCGTGGACGTGGTTTCCCCGTGGAGGTGAACTACCTAATTCTCGTGTTATGATGCTATGTTGTGTGATTGCATGTTGTAGTTCACTATCTGTGTATACATGAACATTGCGCTATTTTCATGAATATGTTAAGTAAGCTCTCAAAGCTTCCGTGGTAGTTATAATCGTTAAGTGTCGAAGGAATCTATAGAACGCTGTCGCTGCGGATATTGAGGAGAGTGTTGCTGCGCTGGGCGCGCAAGCAGAACGATACATAGAGTACCGACGCAGAGGGTACTTACCTCGTGCGCAGAAGCAGAGATACCGTGCAGCTAGGCTGGTAAGTGAGATCCTTAGCGCTGTGGCATAGAGAAGTCTGCGAAAGAGTAAGACGTTCCGCTTTGAGGAATTGTAGGGGAAGAAAGGGAGAGACTGCAGTCTCTGCGTCGCCTAGGTTAAGGAATCCTGATTCCTTAGCCCCCCCATAGCCACTTCGGGTGAGACCTCGAGCTGCTGCGTAGCTCGTTGCCGAGAGGGCCAGTGCGCCAAGGGGTTTTGTTGCTGCGCTTCATTAAAACCCGGGTCTGTCCAAAAAGCAGCCAACGCCTACCTTTGAGAGGACTATATATTGAGCACATATGGCTTATGGACGGGAGGAAGAGGAGAAAAGTAAAGGCACTCTAGTGGATTTTTGCCCTATCTTGAGTCTACACTTATTGATCCTTGTAGTTGTGAACCATTTATGTTCACCTTCCAAACTCCTTTCTAGTTTGATTTTGCCATTCATGGATGAATGAAGTGGTGGAGGAACAAGTGGATTGATCTAGATCTTGGTTCAGATTGGTTGCCGACAAGAGGTCGTATCACTTTGTACTTCTTCTTGTTCATTAATAGAAATACTCATATTCTCATCCATTAATGGTGTGAATGTCATTTATTATACATTGGGTTGCATTTGCCTATGATATTATGGACCATTGTTATTGATAATGTTAATGTCATTTATATATATCACATGTACTTGTTAGATATTTGTTGTCAAGACTAATTTGCAGATTACAAGTGCTTGGATGTGCGCGGATTGAAAGCTCCAATGGGGATCTACATCAAACGTTGGATCAAGGTTGGTTATATTTCTCCATTGTTTTAACATTGTCATTTATAATAGCATTGTTTTGAGGATTGAGTAGATTTCTGGTAGTCATCTGTCTATTGTGGTATTCCCAAGCCATAGTGAGTTTTCTCCAATACATAAATGGTGACTCCGCTGGGGAAAACATCAATGTTTGGAAAAAAAATTGAGCATTAGTCCATAATTAGAGTTGTTGTTTATCGAAGCTCTGTGTCACTGTTTGGCCGTTAAGATACACTGTAGAAAACCTGCTTTTTCTGAGCCTCTGGACTCTTTATTTGACCATTTACTTTTCCTCACCCGCGGGCTAGCTTAGTTCTGCCCACGTATACCCACTTTTGTTTACACTGCTACTCATGGGTACCCCCAGGTATTCCTTCGACAATAGCGTGTAACTCCGGCTTTTGTTGATTTATGGCTATTGGTTGTTGCTGGGTGAGTTTGGTTGGTTCCTGAGTCTTTGTTGGCCTCTTTCTTGACTGTTTCATGCCTTGGTTGTGACCAGATCTCTTCGTCTCTCTTGGTTGAGTCTTCTTGGTTTTTTACCAATCTTTGGTTTTAACCTCTTGGTTTCTTCCTTTTGAGCTCTTCCTTTTGGCTGAGTCTTGCTATTTAGGATCTGCTGGGTTGTCTTAGTGATCTTCTCGGCACTTCAGTGACTGAATAGTAGGATTTTGCTTGCATTTTTTCATTCCATATATATTGAAAAAATACAAAAAATATTCATTTATTTTTTGCATTTTCCTTTCTGTTTATAAGAGAAAATACAAAAATATTTTATTTCCATGTACTGCATTTTGCATTGAGTGCTTGTTGCCTTCATTTTAGGTTTTGCTTGTGCATTGAAAAGATAAAAGTTTGCATATTTATTTCGGAATTGTTGATTGACTTTGCATATTATTGGCATTGTTTTATTGGATAGATGAGTCTAGGATTGGATGAAGGTGCATACTATTGATTCTACACATCACTAGTTTCACGACCATATCCCTTGAGTAATCACAGTCACTAAAATTAATGCTTAATCATAAAATTGATTCGACTTATTTTATTTATAGGGTACACCAACTAGCATAGGTTTAGAGTCTTGGAATAGATAATTGTGAGTTAACGATCCAAGACTACTGAACGAAACATTAGGTGTCTGACCAGGGAGTGGAGGAATCCATGGTATAGATCGGTGTTCTCGAGAATCTCTACTCAAACCAAAGTTAAGCACGAGGTCACGGAAGGTTGGTTGAGGAGATATCCCTCTGATACCGGCTGAACGTGGGAGATATATCCAGGATTTGTTCATATCTGGGGGTACCGGAGGTTCGTCCTCTTGTGCTTCGGGCTTAGCTAACCTGCCCATATGACGGATCCCACCTGCGACTATCCCCCTGAGCATTGGTTATATTGCGGTAGACATAGTTTCCTTACCTAGGTACCGCACAGGGTACTTGTCGTGGTTATGTTTTTTGTGTCCTGATTCAGATATGGATTGGACAGCACAGTTGTGTTTGTGCAGTGGACTTGACCCTGTCGACACAGTGAAGCCTGGGTGTCTCTATAACTGATTCTGCTACCTTTGGCTATAGTTTGGGAGTCTCAAGCCTCTCCTAGGAGAGACATACCGGCTCTAGTGTCGGGAGCTCATTTAGCCACTCTATCTGTCTGCTCTTAGTTGTAGATTCTCTAGGTGTGTGCTTTTGATTTACTATTTTTTGATCGATAGTTGGCCTTTAGGAGACGTTGTGTCTGTCTCTGGAGTGAACGTGGTGTAGAGCCCTACTCTCCGTCGGTCCCGTCGTTTAGCTGGTTTAAAGCCAGCTTTGGTTACACAATGCATTACTAGAGGATGCCAGAGGGCTCCCTCTGAGTCTTCAGATTCTTACACGACTTACATTGAGGATTATATGGCTACACATCCTGATATCGAGCAAGACCTTCCTACTCCTTCGGGTAGAATTGAGCATACTTCCTATCCCCAGAATCCTTGTGAGGATTCGGGAGGTGATCCACCTGCGACCCGGCCTGGTTCTATTTGGCCTAATCCACTTGATAGGGATCTGTTTGATCCTTCGAATTCGGACAATTATCTTTACGGGATGCCCGACTTACCCGAGGAGGAAGAACAGGACGATCCTTTCGTTCCTTCGTTTCCACACGATTCTAGATATAGGAGGCCTGAGACTCATGATGATTCCAGCCCTATGGTCAACCCCACTGCACTCTCTTTTGGTATGCCTATTCACAATACTGTTGAATCTTCCACTATGGTTGGTACTCATGTTGTCACTAGTCAAAGTGTTAGCCATACTATACCCACTAGGGGCACTACCCTAGTTGGGGGCACTATGTTATCCACCCACTCACATAGTATGGGGACTGGTCAGATTCCTAACCATGCTAATGTTGGAACGCGACCACCTCCTAGGAATACCCAACCTACTCGGAATGTTGTCTGAAACACGACTCGCCATCCACCACCTAATACACATGTCGCTACTCGTCAACCTAGGACCACTTTCGCACATGATACCATTCCTCCCAACCACGGGGGTGGACACATACCGCATACTCTTATGTCCAATACCATCGCTAGTAATAGTAATGTAGGGGGTGGGAATATTTCCTATCCACATGGACATCACACCACCAACCCTGCTACTGGTCACACCCATATTGGACCTGGGAATACTTCTCATGTTTATGGTCATCACACGATTGTTCAAGCTAATCCTAATATTGGGGGTGGGAACATACCATACCATTACGGTCAATACAACACGGTTCCCACTATGAATAGTACATACATGCCCCATACCCATGGTGGAAACCCTTACTACAACATAGTCGGTGTTGGCCACTAGTATCACCCACCACCCCAATATGGTGCTCAAAACGCACATATACCTGCTTACTCTCGAATGGGTCAGGCAGGGGGAGGTTATCCATATTATGGCCATGGGAAAGCTTATGGGCTGTCAGGTCCTCAGTATCAGCAGTTTAACCCTCATGGTCAAGCTTTTGGTCCATCGTATAACACAGTTCTATTCAATCAACCTTTTATGGGAGCTTATAATCAAGCTTTCCAGCCTCAGCTCCTGTTCCTTGCACGCTTGAATCTCCCGAATCTTTCGAAGCTCATGAATGATCTGGTGTGTCACGATCCTACTTGGCCCCCAGTCCCTACCAAGCTCCCTTCGAACATTCCAAAGTTTTAGGGGAAAGGTGGTGAGGACCCGGGAGATCATGTCACAACATTTCACCTTTGGTTCTCCTCCAACTCTTTGAATCATGATTCCATCCAATTACGACTACTTCAACGCACCCTCATGGGGGCAGCCGCGAAGTGGTATGTGGAGTTGCGCGGAAACACCTATAAGGGATTCAACGAGATTGCTTTGGTTTTCTTAGACCATTTCCAGTTGCCGGTTCATTATGATACTGGTAATGAGTTGTTGTCCACCTTCCGTCAGAATAAGGCCACACATATTTATGACCACGTTCAAGAGTGGCGTCGGTGAAAGAGATTAGTGAAATCCAACATTCCTCCAAAGTTCCTGTTGGAATGGTTCCTTAATTCTTTACTTCCATACATTGCTAAGGATGTTTCGATGTCTTGCATTGTGACTGAGGAACAAGCTATCTTGAAAGTACAGCAGTTAGATCTTTTTTATTCTCAGTCTGGCATTTTGTATGACATTATTCCTAACGCACCGAGAACAAGACATGAGCCCACGTCAGTTCCTAGACCACATGCACTCACCCTGTAGACTTGGTAGCTAATCAAATGCAAAATTTGTCACTTAACCAGTCTGCACCCGGACAGGTTCACACCTTATCCACTTCCACTCCGTCGTCTGATGTACACAATGTGCAATCAACGAAACCGTCGGGTAACCAGCAACCTGGTGGTAAGAAAAAGGGGAGAAATAATCGTAGGGGTGGAAACAATGGAAGTAACAATAATATCAATCGCAATACTCCTCATAAAGAGAATTCCAACCCTCGTCGGGAAGGAGGTAATGCTGGCGAGGATCGTAAACCTAGGCGTAAGGTGAAATTCCATTGCAAGCTTTGTGGGGAGGATCATCTTACTCACTTATGTCCTCGTATTGAAGAAGCATCGAAGCATTTGGCACAGAGCCCAGCTGTGTTGAAGGATCCCCTACCTCATCACCAAAACATGGCTTCACATGCTCCCACCACTAGTTATGGTACTAATGAAATGACAACGTCTTCTTCCAATACTAATGGTTATGGATGCGTGAATATGGTTCAGTCGGAGGTTTGTGTTGCTACTTGTCAACGTGATTATGGTGCACCACAACCGAATTTTGGGAATGAGCCTCCCCCTCCTCCTGATAATTCCTTGCATATCAAGAAGCCTTATATTATGCCGCGGATACCGAAAGGTGTTCTCAAGCACTCCATGCATAATCCTAATGCTCGAGCCACCGAAAACTACTCCATCGTAGAAGATTTGGGCCAAAATCCGTGTGCCATGTCGGCTCTTGAAGTTTTGAAAGCTTGTCCTTCTTAGAAGCATGCCCTTTTGAGTACATTAGGAGTTCAGGATGGGGGAAGTCCTAGTGTTATCAAGTTCAATACTATTGATGTCCATCTTCGCTTGCCTTACCACGTGGCTTTTCAAATCTAGGTGGTTTTCCTTAAGAGCTTCATCAAACATACTATGGTTGATGAAGGTGTGTCTGCATCGGTAATGTCGCTAACTTGTTGGAAATCTCTTGGCTCTCCTCCCTTACTCGCGTCTAGAACTACACTCACTGCATTTGATGGTAGATCTTTTACGCCGCATGGAATTATCCCTTCCCTTATTGTCTCCTTGGGAGGTAAGTCTGTGCCTATTGAATTCAAAGTGGTTGATGTGCCCATCTACTACAACCTTTTACTGGGTCGGAACTGGATGTACGCTATGAAGGCAGTTGCGTCTACTGTATTTCGAGTTATTTGCTTTCCCCATGAAGGCAATATTGTGACGATCGATCAATTAGATTATGTTGGCACTTCTTCCACAGCATCTATAGGATCAGTAGTCCCGCAAGTTTCTGATTCTCAGTCAGCAACTAGGAACATAGGTGTTGGAATGTACCCCTCGTTGATGGGAACTTTTAACCATTCTGCACCTGTGAATTTTATTGGAACCATTTCCTACAGTGCGCCTCCTCCTTCGAATAGTATGCCATTCTGGACACCCTATTGTGATGATCCATGGATTTTTCCATCCACGGATTCTATGTCTGGAGACATTGCGCACGTCGGGATGTCTATGCCTTTATCTGTAGCGAAACTCACTTATGATCACATCCAACAAACCACTGCAGATCCGGATTTCTCTTCTCCCCAGACAGTTCAAGAAGATCCCGTTACGCTACCAGTTTGGGCAGCCAACTCATCTTGCTCTCATGATTGCCTCGATGATACTTTGCCATCGGATGAAGCTATCCTCGAAGCCATGTGTGGTAGTGAGAGGCCTTGGGAAGATATGCATTATCAATCTTATTTCCTTCCCAACCTTTAACTCATCGAGCAAGAGGAGTTTGGGATGACTCTAGCTGAGATGGTTGGTCACCCTGTGGCTTTTTTGTAGTCACATGATGTTTTCTTGGAGGGGAATATGGCCAATATTTCCCCAACCACTTCGATCAACATCTCTCGCACTCCCGGAAAGATTGAAAATGTGTACGTCGGTGCCGATTGCACTCCTGAGGAGATTGTTATTTACACTGATGTGTTTACCGAACTCCGGGAAGCTTTCGCCCGGTCATACGAGGAGATGCCAGGAATAGACCCCCGCATTGTTGAACACGAGATTAAAACATATCCCGATGCTAAACCAGTTCGACAATGTTTACGTGCCGTGAACCCTAGGAAGGCAGTTGCTATTAAGGCAGAGGTGGAGAAACTGCTCAAAGCTGGTTTCATCTACCCCATTCCTCTTACCGAATGGGTGTCAAACCCCGTTCCTGTGGATAAGAAGCAAGGAACGATCCGTGTATGCACTGATTTCAAAGATTTGAACCGTGCATGTCCGAAAGACAACTTCCCCATGCCATTCATTGATCAAATATTGGATGCTTGTGCGAGAAGTGAGATTTTCTCATTCATGGACAGATTCTCGGGTTATAATCGGATTCAAATCAAACCCGCGGACCAACATAAAATGACATTTATTTGTCCATGGGGAACTTTTGCGTACCGGAAAATGCCCTTTAGCCTCAAGAACACCGGAGCTACTTTTCAACAAGCCATGACCTGTGCCTTTCACTATCTTAGGAAGATTATGGAAGTTTTCTTGGATGATCTTGCTGGCCATTCTCGCAAGAGAGTGGACCACCCCAAGCACCTCCATATGATTCTCAAACGATGTATCCACTACAAAATTCAATTGAATCCGAACAAATGCATCTTCGCTGTTAGGACTGGTCACCTTCTAGGATTCATAGTTTCGAAAGAGGGTATTAGAGTCAATCCTCTTAAAGTTGAGGCAATACTTCATTTGCCTCCTCCTCGTAATATGTTTCAACCTCAGAGCCTCCAAGGGAGAGCTACTTTTCTGCGTTGGTTTATAGTTAACTATGCCAGTATTACTAAAGGTTTCACACACCTATTGAAGAAAGACACACATTTTATCTGGGATGAGCGAGCCCAACAGTCTTTCGATAAGAAAGCTTTGGTATTGGCCCATGTGATTAGTCCGCCGGAATTTACACGCGATTTCATTCTTTATGTGGCCGCGTCTCAAGAGACTATTGGCATGGTCTCGGTTCAGGTAGATGCTACGCTTGTCGAGCATGTTATCTATTATCTTAGTCAAAACTTAGTAGACGCTGAACTAAGATATACCCACGTAGAAAAGTTGGCACTTGGGACTATTCACGCAGTCCAGCGGTTACGGCATTACACTTTTCTTTGAACAACCATTGTTGTAGCTCATATCAATTTGTTTCAGTTCGTCCTATCATGACGCCTTATCGGGGGTAAGTATAATAAATGGATTGTGATCCTTCAGGAATTTGATCTCGAGTTTGCTTCTGCAAAATTGGTGAAATCATTGGTGTTCACTGAGTTTATGTCGGACCTTCCATGGCTTGATGAGGATGTTACTCATGAAGATACCTTCGTGGATGAACATTTATTTCTTATCTCAACCGAGGACCCTTGGAATGGGGATGTCATTCGATATCTCAAAACTTTGAAGTTTCCCCCGCATTATTCATGAGACAAGTGACGGCATGTGAGAGATCACGCTAAATATGATACTATCGTCGGTGACACTTTGTATCACTGAGGGAATTATTCCATTCTCCGTCGTTGCTTGACTCACGAAGAAGCGGAATGGGTACTTAATGATTGCCATGTGGGTGCATGTGGCGGTCACTTATCCAGGCTTGCCACAACCCAGCGTATTATGCGAGCGGGTTATTTTTGGCCTGCTATATTTAAAGATTGTATTAACGCTGTGAAGAGATGTCACCCTTGCCAGGTGTTTTCTTGGAACATACACTCGCATCCAGTGCCCCTCCTTCCAGTCATCACAGTCGGTCCCTTCACTAAGTGGGGGGTAGATTTCATGGATTGCAAACCAGCTTTGGCTGGGGGGCATCATCATATTATTGTGGTCGTGGATTATTTTTCCAAATGGGCTGAGGCCATGCCTACCGTTAAAGTTGATGGTGCTACTGTAGCCCATTTCGTAGTCAACCAAATTATCACTCAATTCGGTATCCCGAAAGAGATTGTCACTGACCATGGCAGTCACTTTCAAAATAAGATGATGGAGGATTTGTCTCTCAAGCTTGGGTTTCATCAGGAACACTCGTCTTCCTACTATCCTCAAGCGAATGGTCAAGTTGAAGTAGTAAATAAGTCTTTAAAGACCATTCTCCAACGTACCATCCAACAAAGCAAGACCAATTGGCATATCATGTTATATCCTGCTTTGTGGGCATATCAAATTGCAGTTAAGACTGCCACCAGGTTCTCACCATTCCAGTTAGTTCATGGTGTGGAGTCACTTTTACCGATTGAATGTGAGATTCCTTCGCTCAAGCTAGCCATAGAGCTCCTCCCTGATACGACGGAGATTGAGCAACGTTTAGTACACCTCGAGGAACTTGACGAACACCGTCGAGATGCCGTTGTGGCCATTGATGCTAACAAGTGTCGTGTCAAGGTTCAATATGATAGGTCTTTCCATCCCCAGCAATATGCTGAAGGTGACTTGGTACTCTTATATGACCAAGATAAAGAACCCCTGGGGGTAGGCAAGCTCAATCCCATGTGACACGGTCCTTACATTGTGAGGTGTGTCCTCGAAAATGGAGCTTATCAGTTAGAAGATTACGAGGGAGTTGTCTTGAAGGGGCCTAGAAATGGGCTCTACCTCAAGCAGTATTACGCTTGAACCTCTGGTTCAAGCTGATACTTTTGTACACTGTTGTATATTTCTTCTGTACATAGTTTAGGTTGCATTTTTGGTTGTCGGGTCTACTGATTAGCCTCTGTTTGATTGACAGATGTCAGCGGGATGTCCTACATTCTTAGGTTTTGCGGATGGTGCTAGCCGACATACACAACAGCTTGCTTCTATTGCCTGGGTTATCTTTTCACCTGACCATCTAGTTGTGTCCTCAGGAGGTGCTTGTCCCGGTCCTACATCTAACAATGTGGCTGAGTATAGTGTTGTTTTTGAACTACTTCAGGATGCCATCTCACATGAAATCCAGTCTTTAGAAGTCCTCCTGGATTCACAACTAGTTGTGTCTCAGCTGAATGGGAAGTACCGTGTATGAGACCCTACATTACTACGGATATTCCTTAAGGTACGACTCTTGGAGTGACATTTTGTTTCCATTACATATATTCACATTCCGAGAAGTCATAATTATATATCTGATGCATACGCTAACTATGTATTAGATTTTCATTTGTCACATTCATCATGAAGCACATAAATACAAAGGCATTCATACATTTGTACCATACACACATATAGTAGAACTGAGAACCAAAGTTCTCTATATATATAAATATGTCCAAAAATGGTAGTGTCATACAAGACTGGAGCCCGTAGCCCTCAAAAATATACATATCGATACCAAAATAATGAGACCCTGGGATATCTACTCCCTCCGAGGAGGTCTAGCTGCCGACTCGACGGGATGAGTCTCATAGTAGTACTGTACTGCATTGGCCATCCGCTACAGTAGCCGCACCCACTCACCAAAAACACCCACTACCTGGCACTGCATAGCCTCAGGTAGTCGGGCTACCTCTATCAGCAGTACTCGTGAAACCATCTGTGATATGTTGCGCCGCAACGTCTGTAGTGTGCACCCTGCTGCAGCATCTGTCGCCACCTCATCTCTACCCCGACGACCATGTCTCGGGAAGCCCTCGGGTCTCACTGGTCCTTTGTCTGCGAGCAAACAGTCACCCATTGGCACATGATATTACCACCAAAAATATTTTGTGCTTTTCAACTATAATCAAAAAATCCATAAAAATTTAAAAACACAAAACCAAAAGAGTACTCACCAATGTCTCTGAAAGCTGCACCTAGTGGGAGCGGCATGTCACGGTCCTGTCTCAAGTCTATCCCCGCATAGGGGTAGTCCTCGATAGCAATCACCTGTCGGTTCCACCAGCAGAAGAACTCCTCAGTATATGGTGATGCCAGATGGCCACCACCCTGTCATGCCAGTATCTCATCCCACCGAGTCAGGGCTGGATCTCGGAGACTGTGAGGAGGGACATCCACCCTCGGGCTAAGTCCTGGAACCCTCTCAAAGAAGAAACTGCAAAGGATGCTACCATACCCAAATTTTTTGGCCTTCCACTCTTTGCATTCCGTCAGTTGTGTCTTCATAAACACCAACAAAGTAGTACACCAGTCGAATATAGTAGGCTGCAAGCATTGTGATGCGTAGAACATCACCGGTCTGGATGCCTGATGTAGTGCTTTGGATCCTATGATCCGCACCAGAGTTTCCACTATGATCTTTGTGCTCAATTCCACTATGAGATTGATCGGTACTTGACTTCCCACTGGTCGTGTGTTGGCAGGACAATACCGTATATATAATCTTGCACAGTGATCCCACCACCCACTGTCCATGACCGAAGACTAGCCACTTCCCCTCTACGAGACAAACCTGTAATGAAATAGATATCCTCTACATCTAATGTCAGTGTTTGACTATAGAGGATGAAGTGTTGAGAATCCACATCCCAGTAGTTGACCAAATGTTTGAGTAGTAGGTTTTGGGCCCTTAAGCCCCCGAGACTCCAGTATTTATATAAGCCACATGCTTGCAATGCTTGTTGTGCTTGCAAATCATTGGACACGGCCTCATCTACCTGGTCATGCTCTCTCTCCCTCCGCTCTAGAACAATCCTAGAGTGAAAACCAAGAGATTTTTAGTCAATTTCATGCTTAAAAACTTCTTCACGGCCGTACCCGTGGGCTATATTGTATACAGGTGCGGGTAGACGTGGGCAGTCAGATTTTTGACTGCGCGTTTCATGCCCACCCGCGACCCACATACTTACAGCCTGCAGGTAGCACCAAAGCCATTTAGGGATCAAACGACATCTCCCACCGACAAAAATTGAAATGAAAGCACTTAAATGAAAGGTATGGCAATGACCACTAACCTACTCCAAACGGTTCGCTGAATGGTTGCTCGTAGCTCCCATGATCGGCGCTTGAAATTTCAGGTGCAAACTTACCACTCAACTCCAAAATGGTGAATAGTGCAAATGAATTGAAAATTATTAAATTTTATTACTATTTATAATTTTCTGGACCCACTTTTCTATAGTTTTGTCCATTTTGGGCCGTTATGAACTAATATCATGTCATGGAGTAATGTTTTTTCAACAGATTTCCTCGACGAGAGTTGTTCTGATCCATTTCACACCTACGACAGGTACGTTTCACACCTGGCATATAGGTTAGATGCCATTTCCACATGCATTATGCATTTGACCTTTGACCACTTTTCATAAACCCTAGGTGTGACCCCGCTTCGTGACTGACACAGAACCTTCACACTATTATAGAAGTGTCGTCATGTGGCAGTAGGGCTTTCCCAAACATGGGTACCCTAGTTAGAACCCCTTATGCTTTTGGTGCCCATGTCGTTGTCTGTCCTCAGGATTGGGAGTCCTTTGTAGTCACTCCATGACATTGCGATGACGAATCATACTCTACTTTTTCTTATGCTAGCCATCTCCCTTAAGGACTCCCCTCAGTTATATCATGTTGTGATTGCATTGCATCATCCTGCTTGCCGCTTGAGCCTCATGCCAGCTCCCGCTTACTCAATTGTTATCCTAGTGCCTGAGCACTTTCCCTGTCGAGCCCTGCAGAACTTATATATTTTCCCTTCACAATTTGATGACCCTTTGACCCTAAGGGAACACACCCCCGAGTGTCCACATCCTGCACACACTTCCTTGCATTGAGCATAGGTATGTTCCACTGCTTGGGACTAGTCTGCTAGCTATTTGACACTCGTTCCCTCACTTGTTGTACTATAAGCAATTTTATTCTTTTTCAAGCTTTTCCCAAATATGAAAAAGACAAAAAAATCAAATATTCCAAAAAGCTGGATGAGATTATGGTCACTATTTCTTGTTGGCAGCTTTTGTGTCGCCTTTGAATAGAGCATTCATTCCACTCCATACATTATGAGTCGAGACTATAGTTGGGCCTTAGGAGCTGTACTTGTTTCTCAGTATTCTCGACCGATTGGTTAAGCTTCTAGTCATTATGGAGCCCTTTGTAATGCCTCCTGCATTGCACAGTTTATGTCAAGTCTATGCTTCCTGAGTCTATCCATCTACTCATGCTCTTGTTCAAAGGAAGTCCTGAAACCAGTGTCGGCCACTCCTCAAATATCTTGACTATTGCATGTCGGCCATCCTTATTGAGTCAGTCTGTTTCACCTGAGATCTTCCAAATCTTTCAGCATTGCTAGTACCTCATGCCGGTTGATGGGGGATGCCTTAATGCCCTCCTTCCAGCGAGTCTTGTTCCGTCGAATTCAACCCATTTATTCCAGAACTTGAGGCTTAGAGTTCGGTTGAGTACCTTGATGCTTGCAGTCATCAGTGGCAGGTTCTCTCGCCATCGATAGTTCTGGGAATACATCAATGTCCCCTAATCAATGGATTCATCCTAGTGTTCAACTTCAACCCATTTATTCACACTCTGATGATTGTGCTCTGTGCCTTGATGCCCATTTTCATTATCGGTGGGTCATCTCGCGTCTGTTAACGGTGTACATCAATGACCGATAATCAGACAATGTCTCATCAGGTTCGACCCCAACTCCTTTATTCACTTGATGGGACTTGCACCGTCGAAGACTTGTGTAGAAGACCCCGGGCGATTGTGGCATTCGATATGCTACATATGACTTTGAATTTACATCTAAGATATCACCTCTCAGATTTCAGCAGTTTGTACCTCCAATTTGAAACAGTTGTCTTGTTTTCAGCAGAAGACCATATCTTACTGTAGAGGGATCATGGCTATGATCACTTATGACATGTATCTACTTATGTACTTCCTATTCATGGCCATTGTATCAGATTGTTGTACTATACCGACATGTATTCAGAGATACTATTGTATTATGACGAGTGAACCGTTCTTTCCACTTGTGTCTCCATCACTCCATTTCTGAGTTTTATAATGTATTTCGGCCATCGTAGCACATTTCAGTCTCTGACCTCACACATTAGGGGATATCTGTTACACAAAAATATTCCACCCTGTGAGCATCAACATTATTTGGCCTGTAGGATCCATTTCACTGACTCAGATCCATTTTCATCCTTCAGTGATACCAATCTATTCTATTTTTGTTCCTACCCACATGTTGCATCACTATAGCATGCGTACCCGCGAGTTGCATCCCTATATCCCGCGGGTATCAGGTAAAATGGTAAAAACCACTATTTTATTACTTTTTACTCCCAAAAAGCGGTCATTGGGTGACCTTTGGCTCTCCATCTACCCAAGTAACATCTCGATGAGTCCTTTCACCTACCTTTGAGAGGACTATATATTGAGCACATATGGCTTATGGACGAGTGGAAGAGGAGAAGAGTAAAGGCACTCTAGTGGATTTTTGCCCTATCTTGAGTCTACACTTATTGATCCTTATAGTTGTGAACCATTTATGTTCACCTTCCAAACTCCTTTCTAGTTTGAGTTTGCCATTCATGGAGGATTGAAGTGGTGGAGGCACAAGTGGATTGATCTAGATCTTGGTTCATATTGGTTGCCAACAAGAGGTCGTATCACTTTGTACTTCTTCTTGTTCATTAATAGAAATACTCATATTCTCATCCATTAATGGTGTGAATGTCATTTATTATACATTGGGTTGCATTTTCCTATGATATTATGGACCATTGTTATTGATAATGTTAATGTCATTTATATATATCACATGTACTTGTTAGATATTTGTTGTTAAGACTAATTTGCAGATTACAAGTGCTTGGATGTGTGCGGATTGAAAGCTCCAACGGGGATCTACATCAAACGTTGGATCGAGGTTTGTTATATTTCTCCATTGTTTTAACATTGTCATTTATAATAGCATTGTTTTGAGGATTGAGTAGATTTTTGGTAGTCATCTGTCTGTTGTGGTATTCCCAAGCCATAGTGAGTTTTCTCCAGTACATGGACCTTGGGATTTTTGTCTGTTTGGTCCTCATCTTCCTCCTCTGAAGATGTAGTGATAATAGTTTCCGATGCATCTTCCCTCCAACTCTCGGGACAGTATTCAATGAGCAGATCAATCATCGGCGCGTTGAGCTGATATTAGCCTTCAAACCATGTATCTGCTGACAAGTGTGGCTATATGTAGATACAATGTAAGCCATCCTTGAAAATAATCTTGGGATTATATGCGGTCGTCACCTCTTCTGTGATGCGTGGGGTCTTCTTAATAACTGTGCATAACTGCTCAAAATACATCAAGAATTGTTGATCGTTGAGTCGCTGCTTCTTTGCGTTTGTGGATTCCCACATGTTCGCGAAGCGGACCACGCGACAGTCATCTCCTGCTACCAGCAGGCCATTCCGATGTGAAGGTTCTTTCCATCCTACGAAATCAATATGTATGATCAACCAACTGAAGTGGAAAGGTAACCCTTTGTCCTGAGTATCTTGTACCTCCAGTAAAAACTCATTGAGCAGAAAGTTTTCCCAATTATACTCGTGCCCATACATAGCTTTGGCATCTAGGGCCACTATTGATGCTAAAAATTCCTTTGGCCTTGCTTTCCTTAGCAACCTTCCCGCCAGTAGTTGAATGGTGAAACACAGGGGTTCAATTGTAATGGGGTCAATTTCATACCCCCTATTCCCTCTTACCAAGTTGAATTCGGTCTTTATTTTCACAGCTAATTCCTGATCATCCTTCTTGTTGACAAATTCCTTAGCAGGGTTGTCACCCCTCTTGCTCAAACCAGTAATTCTTTCTATCAATTCGATAGTGATGTTGACCTTAAAATCCATCCAAATATATCCCTGGTGCGTGCAGAATAGCAGTGTATGCACCACAGCCTTGCATTCTTTGTTGTGTTCAAAATGTGGGATCCTCGGCAGGTTCAGCAGACCAGCCCGGGACAATGGCACCGCCCAGTCCAATGGAATAATTTATGCTTTCTTTGAGGTCCTTTCATCTCTGCTATACATGTATCTGTCCAGCTGCAAGTATGGGAATTTCTCAGCATCCATCAGGTTGTAATCGGTAAACTTGTAGGTAGGATTTTTTCCCAGCAAATCTTCCTTAGTCCGGACATGCTTCGACATCGACGGTAATGGGATGTCGTATTGTGTATTTTTCTCCAACTTCCTTTCTGGGGAATTTCTCTTTCTTGGACTGATATACTCTGGAATGAGCCACATAGGTTGTGGTGGGATCCCTTGTGGAGCCGCTGGCTTAGAAGCGCCTGGTGTTTTTTATTTTTCCTGTGCGGTGATCGGGTGCTTGTCCTTATTTTGTTGTTGCGGCTGGTTCGGCTTCGGGCTCTTGGATGAGCCACCCCATTCTGGTGTCATCTGCTTTGGTGGTGTCTTCATCACTCCACTTATACCAGAGAGGTTGAAGGTGCCAAGGATTTCTTCTAACATCTTCTATTTGGACATAAACTCTGCAAACACTTGTACCTCTGGTTGCTAAGTTCTTACGATCTTTACAGCCGATAAAATTTCAAACTCACGGTAAAATGCATAAGGAAGAGTTTGTCCATATTTATAGAGCCTTTACCCGACAGTGTGGTCGTTAACGGTTAACTGAGGGATTTAATGCTACATTCGCTTATCCAATCCCAAACGGATCTACACCTTATGTGACATTGAATGTACCGGGAACAGCCAGACTAGGCATTAATGCTAGGTGTGTTGGATGAGATCTCGCTGGCGTCTCAATCTTTTCCACCGTTAAATATGTTAAGTCGAATTAACTTTCCTTAATTGTTGAGGTATAACGGTACTGGCATCTGTATGACAGCCTATCGAATGATTAAATTCCAACTCCGTTGGCCGGATCCTATTATGATCTCGATCATTTCAGTATTTATTACGCCCTAACAGATAGGATATTCCTTTAATGCGGGATTGTGTCGGTGACGCCATTTTTTGAATAATGGACTAACCGGTCAACAGTTGTCATGGTCACCCACTTATGTCATGATGCACTGGCGATTCTGACAGTTTGCTTTGCTGGCATCCCTTGCCCTCTTGTCTTCAACTGCGTAGCTACGCTATGGCTTCATGTCTTTCGTCGCATCTACTCATATTCCATAGTTTTCCTTTTCCATTCGATCGGCGCAGCTACCTTTTCAACTTCGTACTGCGTGGTTCTCTTTTCTTTCTCATTTTTTTTTTTTACAGAGGGTTTTGCGAAGTAGGGCTATCCTGATAGGGTTTTATCCTACTTCCATTGACTAATCCAGGTAAATTGTCTCCCGCTAACATGGCTAACTGAGTTGCACCACCATTAGTAACATGTACAACAGTATATGTGTTAGGATATTCCTATACTCCATCCTAGTCCTACCAGTATTTCCATTACTTACATTTTTAGTCTTGCATGCATTTCTACATGCAGCATGCATGCATGCATTTGCATGCATCCCAATCATCAATCCCAGCACCTAGCCCTCATCTAGCTAGCCTTGGTAGCTTCTCTCCGATAATTTTTAGCCCTCCTAGAGCTTAGAGTGACCTCTCTCCTTGATTTAAGGAAGCAAAGGTACCCTCTCTCAGTTACCATTCAGTTTTACTTCAGTTACTTTAGTTATTTTTAGTTATTTCCTTGATTTTGGGCTAGACTGACTCTCAACTGACTGTATCACTCCGATGGACCTACACTGAGACTAGACTACCCATTTTGACTCGAGTTAGCTCCTCATGCGCCCTCCACTGAGTCTCCTTAATTAAGTTAGTGCCTCCATGTTCCCGTTACACCTACCACACTCAGTTAGACTCAGTTTGACTGATGGTTGACAGATACTTGTGCATTGATGACTCCACTGGTGATGAGATAGAATTCTAGTTGTGCTCCAATGACACTCCAATGATCTTTTGATCACTCCATGAAGGCTTATTCGAATTACCACCTTGACATTCGAATCCTCATGCATTGTACTACTTGTTTGTCCATATTGTGATTAATGAATTACTGTGTGTGAATTTATTTTGCTTCTATCCGAGTTCTACTATATTATTATTCTGTTGCTCATTTTACTGCATTGACCACTCTTAATCTTATTCCTAAATTCTTTCATTATGAGGTATACATCAGCTCTTAGATCTGCTGTGAGGATTTTCACATGGTATCAGAGCATGTTGAGTGTATTGTTTATCTCCATTCCTAAGATTTTTTTGCAGGTTATTATCAATATTTCGAGTGCAGCAGTTGCAGCAGTTTTTGCACTTTTGCAGTAGTAGCAGTTGCAGACTTTTCTATTGCTTTTGCAGGTCTTCTGAAACAACTTCCATGTATTCATCAGGAATTACTCCTCTTTCTCCATTCAACTATGATGAATGGAAACCAAAAATGATAGCACATTTGAAGATACATGGTCTATATGATTATTGTTTTGAAAGACAGTTTGAATCCTCTAAAGAAGTGTGTGACTGGTTAAATGAAGGTGAAATAGATTGTGCAGCCTTGAGTTATGCTATGTCTTGATGCATGTTATATGACCTCCCTGATGTTGGATCTCCAAAAGAGCTATGGGCCCATCTGGATGAAAGATTTGACAAACAAAATGAAGGGATTAGTCCAAACCCTTTCGAGAGAAATCCCAGTGATGCATTCGTCCTCCTTGATGATCTCATTGATCATGAATATCTCATATCTCATATTGAAGTTGTCCTCAAAGAAGAAGAACTTGCAGATTCTACACTCATGCTCCAAATTTATTCTATTTCGAATTTTGTGCTAGCTCACACTCTAGAAATTGCAGAGGTTCCTAAATACTCTCTTGCACCAGAGTCTGTTGGTTTGCATCATGATCTCATGAATGTTTCGGAGGTCAAATCAGCCATTGGAGGTAATGCATTCACTCTCCTTGATCACCCACCTCTTATTTACTACTATAAGATCATTATTTCATGCTTTCAGAAGGTTATTGAAGATGATGGCCATTGCCATTCGCTTGGGATAATTTCTCATGCATTTACTCGTTTATATCTCACCTCTAATGGTTCAAACGAGATCTTAAGCAACCATGATTCAAGTCTTGGATCTGATTTGGATTCCAAGCAATCACTAATATTTGATGGTTCTTTTGGGCACAATCTCACCCATGATGGTTCAAAGTAGAAGACAAAATGCTATCTGCACATTCATAGTTTTGATCCTACCTGAACTGATTCGAATCACAGGTACAAGGATCATCCTCATACTTTTAGATTTGTTCTCATCACATTCGATCTGAAGAGCAAGTACAAGCACGTGCTTTCTGAGCATGATCCACTTCTTCCCAAGAAGAAGATACCTCCAGACATATGACCAAGCATCACACCTGCTTGAGTTTGGAGCATTTATTTTGTGTGTGCCTTATAGTCTATTTTTAGGGGGGGTATTTTTCCCATGAGGTTTTCCCCATTTCCTCGGTTTATTGACTGTTATTATTATTCATTGTATTGGGTGACCTTTCGTCTCAGTTACCAGGGACCAGGATGGATTAAGGGGGGGGTTAGGATATTCCTATACTCCATCCTAGTCCTACCAGTATTTCCATTATTTACATTTTCAGTTTTGCATGCATCCCAGTCATTAGTCCTAGCACCTAGCCCTCACCTAGCTAGCCCCAGGAGCTTCTCTCCGATCAGTTTTATCCCTCCTGGAGCTTAGTGCGCCCTCTCTCCTTGATTTAAGGAAACAAAGGTGCCCTCTCTTAGTTACCATTCAATTGTACTTCAGTTACTTCAGTTATCTTCAGTTATTTCCTTGATTTAAGCCTAGACTGACTCTCAACTGACTGTATCACTCCGATGGACCTCCACTGAGACTAGACTTCCCATTCTAACTCCAGTTAGCTCCTCATGCGCCCTCCACTGAGTCTCATTCATTCAGTTAGTGCCTCCATGTTCTAGTTACACCTACCACACTTAGTTAGACTCAGTTTGACTGATGGTTGACAGTTACTTGTGCATTGATGACTCCACTGATGATGAGATAGACTTCTATTTGTGCTCTGATGACACTCCAGTGATCTTTTGATCACTCCATGAAGGATAATTTGAATTACCACCTTGGCATTCAAATCCTCATGCATTGTACTACTTATTTGTCCATATTGTGATTAATGAATTAGTGTGCGTGAAGTTATTTTGCTTCTATCCGAGTTCTACTGTATTATTATTCTATTGCGCATTTTACTGCATTGACCACTCTTAATCTTATTCCTAAATTCTTTCATTGTGAGGTATACATCAGCTCTTAGATCTACTGTGAGGATATTCACAATATGGACCAAGCCAATGCATCTTAAACTTTCCACGAAACTTCATAAGTTTGCTATCATATAGGAGGACTAGATCACCTACCTGAAAAGACTTGTTCTTGATGTGGCGATCATGCCACTCTTTTTCTCTATCTTTTTGCACTTACTGGTGAAAACCTGTGATGAAGCGATCTTCCTCCAACCCAACTAAGTGTAGAAGTCTTTCCTCTAGTGCCTCTTGATCTTCCATGCCTGTAAACGCAGCTATCCTCAAGTTGGGAACAATGTACTCCATAGGCATTATTGCTTCTTGTCCATAGGCCAACCTAAAAGGTGTGTGGCCAGTCAATTTATTGCATGTAGTCCTATATTCCCATAACACAGCTGGAATGCGCAGGTCCCAGTCATCCGATTCACATTGCATACTTGTGTGAGTGCATGCTCCAATACTTTGTTGAAAGCCTCCACAGTTCCATTTGCTTGCAGATGATATGGTGTACTTCTCTGATGGTGAATATGGAACTCTTCAATCAGGCCTTCAATAGTTCTATTCAGAAAATGAGTTCCCTAATCACTCATCAAGATCTTCGGACATCCGAACCTGGTCAGGATGTCTTCAAATATGAACTACACAGCAATACCTACGCTACAGTTCTTTACTGGATTTGCTTCTTCTCATCTGGTAAGATAATCGGTGGCAGTGATGATGTATCTTGAACCAGTCTGTTTTCCCGATGGGTTGATCGGTCCCACAAAATCAATCACCCATTTCTCAAATGCCTGAAGTGTCAATTGGGGATTCAATGGCATTTTGTCCCTACACGATGGTATTCCTGTCCTCTGATAGACATTGCAGATCTGGCAATGTTCCTTTGCATCTTTGTGAATAGTATTCCACCATAGCCCTGCTCGCAATATCTTCTACGCAGTTGCTCATCCTGCATAGTGACCTCCTGCTGCTCCTGAATGTGCATCAGCCAGTGCGAATGGATTCTCATGCTCTAACACACACCTATGCAGAACTTCATCCGGCCCCAATTTGTATAGCTAACTGAAAATTATGGTGAAGTCTATTGCTCTTACTACCAACTGCTTCTTCTTATGCGTAGTAAACTCTATCGGTGCCAACCCAGTAGTCAAGAAGTCTATGATATCTTTATAGTAGTTATCGAAAATCTGAATAGAAAACAATTGCACATCAGGAAGATTGTCTTCAAGGTTCGTAGGTTCTTCTCTTGACTCGATCCTTGAAAGATGATCAGGTCCTAAGTTCAATCTACCACGCTTAACCACTATTTCAAAGTCATACTCCTGAAAGAGTAACAACCATCTGCAGATTCACCCCCTAACACTGGCTTGTTGACCAGGTATTTCAAATCAGAATGGTCAATGAACATAGAGAAGTGCGCACCAAGCAAATAGTGCTTGAATTTCTGCAGTGCGTAGACCATAGCTAGGCCTTCTCTCTCAGTGGTGGTATAATTCTTCTCAACAAATGAGAGCTTCCTGCTCGAAAATGCAATGGGATAGTCAATACCTCCCTCTCCTAGTTTCACTAATACAACACCCCATGCTATGCATGAAGCATCAACGTGTACATGGAATGGGTTCTCCCAATCTGGAAAAACTAAGATCGGCGCAGTTACCATTTTCTCTTTTAACATGTCAAATCCTTGCTCACATTCTGCGTTCCAGATGAACTGCGCGTCTTTCTTTAACAACTTATCCATTGGTGTGGTTATCTATGCATAACCTTTTATAAACTTCATGTAGTAACCGGTATGCCCCAATGTGGTGCGCAGCTGCTTTACTGAATTCGGTGTTGGTACGTTTACAATAACTGCGATCTTCGCAGGGTCAACCATCAAGCCTTGTTTGCACACAATGTGTCCCAACAGAATTCCATACGGTACACAAAAGACACACTTCTCCAAGTTCAATGAAATTTGATGTTGTCTGCACTTTTCTAGAATCAATCTGAGGTTTGCGCAATGGTCCTTCAGCAGCCCAAATACTGTCCAATCATCAAAATAGGCTTCTAAAAACTTATGCATGAAATCTTTAAATGTTGCGACCACAACTCTAGAGAATATGGCAGGCACGTTCTTTAGGCCAAAAGGCTATACTGGAACAACCCCCATTCAGTGGAAAAATTAGTCTTATGCCTATCCGTTGGATCAATTCTTATCTGATAATATCCCGAAAATCCATCAGTAAAGGAATATGCCTCATTTCCTCCAACTTTATCGAGCACCTCATCAGTGAAGGGAGTAGGAAATGGGTCATGCATCGAAGCATCATTCAATTTTCTGAGATCCACACAGATCTTGATTTCACCTTTAGTTTTCTTGTCTTGGATAACCATTGGGCTTATCCATTCTGACTCTTCAACCGGCTCGATGATCCCCGCGTCGAGCATCTTATCGAGTTCTGCCTTAACTCGCTCTTTGTATCGCAGATTCAGTCTATAGGGCCTTTGCTTAACAGGATTCATGCCTGGCTTAAGAGGTATCTTCATAATCCCTAAGTCACTCAGAATACCTTTCATTTCGGTAAACTTCATTGGGAATAAATCCGAATACTCATGTAACAAGTCTACGATTTCCGCGACCGTCTGATCATCCCAATAGTCTCCAATCGATGCGAACTTCGGCTCTTCTTTGGTACCAATGTTCACTTTCCTCGTTTTCACAGGTCCAATTATCTCTGATATTTCCAACAGAGGTCCCTCTACGTCGCGTGCTCCCTCTGACTCAGGTATCTTTATGTTGCGAGGGTCCTCCTCATCACTTTCTTCTTTATCTTTAGACTCTTCAACTATATTATAACATTCCATGGCATATTCTATATGTTTCATGCACTCTGGCTATAGGTTTTCTGATACTTCTATATGTCTAAAGAATTCCTCTAATGTCATATTTCTATGTGGACATTCTGGTCTAAATATTCTTTCCTTAATAATCTGCAAAGCATCATTTATGGTAGGACTCTCGTCTTCAAAACGGAAGGTCTTTTGGATGTTCGCAGCTAGGGTAGACCAGTCTGTAGTTCCCCTAGGAAACTCCCTATCCAGGTACCATTTCTTTGGAGTCTGCTCCTCCAATGTATGTACAAATAGATGAACCCACTGTGTTTGTGGTATCTCCCCCCATGCTTGTGAACAAATCTCAATATGCTCCCTTGGATCCGTCTGTCCATTATACTTTTCAAAGGGAAGCGCAACCTTGTCAGTGAACCTGATCTGCATCTTTATTCTGAACTGATCCCATGTGGTCAATGTGTGCTTATGCGTAGCCCACCATCTGGAAGGTTTCTCTCGCAGTTCCATGTCTAATGCTGGTAAGCAATGCACATCAGCAATTGCTACAGTGTATTATTTGATAAAGGAATAAACATTAGATAAACCATCATAGGTGGGAATTGGGCTTACCTCCTTTCCAATCCAATGCGATGACTTTGTAACCTATGTGCATCTCCTTGCATATACTTCATGCATACGACTTTGCCATTTATCCAATCCTGCGTCAGAGTCTGAGATGCAAGATCTGTCACATCTCCAGCTGAGTGTTCCATTTGCAGTAGGATTAATATAGTCTTCCTGGTTTGCCGTCATGTTGTAAAGACGGTCCAAGTCTTGAGCTCTAGATTATTCCTGAATCGGCTCACTGTATCTTTCTCTATCTGAAGGGTCCAATGATGCGATGACCCTGAGATGCTTTCCCTCAAAGATCATCTTCTTTGTCTTCAATTTTATGATGGTGAGGTTATCCATTGCCCAGTCTATACCCAATAGTGCTAGATAAGGCTGACTATCATCCACAATCTCGATAACTTCGAAGTCTGCATGACTTTGCACTCCATCAATTTCAACAATAACATTGGCTAACCTTCCAAAAGGTATGACTTTCTCTTGATTGGTCATTCTCAACTGTATAGGTGACCATAACAGCTTTGGTCTCCCCATTTGTTGCCATGTCTGCTTAGTTAATACATTCACTTCAGATCCCGGATCAAGGATGATATGGTCCATCTCATAATATCCTATTTGTGCACTAAGCCTCATTTCTCGGCGTATTCTCTTATGTTTCGTAATTTGATGAACTGCACTCTCATCATTCTCCATCTCGCTGTGTGGTTCATATTGATTTAACAACTTTTGTAATTATGCTAGGGCATCCGCGCTCTTCAATAGCTTCATAGAAACTGCGCAACAGAGGTGCCTGTCTCTACTGCAGTGCTCGTTTTGCATAAGCGGCTGGAATATCTTCTATATGTGGTATTTAGCTGCGCAACGGGATTCTTGGTGATCTAGGTGCTTGTTCTTTTAAAATGTCTCGCGCTTCATCAAACACTTCTTTATTTTTTTCGAGGTTAAAAGCAGGTTCCTTCCCACTAGATTTTCTGATCCATATTGTTTCAAGAGGAGTGTGCGTAGTGTTAAAGTCTCCAGAAGTCAATGCTTATGCTCCTCTATCACATCCTGTTGTAGTGCCACTTCGCATCACTACATTGATACTTGGATCCATAGGCCTTCTCTCTGCTGCGATCAACTGAATGTTTGGGTTAGCGACATCCTATTTTCTTTTCTGCATTTCTGCCACTAACACTGGGAAATCTTCAATAACGTGATCGAAAGATTTACAATAACTACACGTAGTGCATGGGTTGGTACATTATCTAGATACATGACCTGGTTGGCCACAGTTATAACATATTACCTAGCCTCGGCCTCTTCCTTGTGTTGTCAGCATTTCTTCCTCTTCCGCAGTATCCTCCACGGCCTCGGTATGGTCCTTGCTCGTGCTACACATTATCTTGTTTCTGCGGAGTCTCTTCTTGGACTCTGTATACTCCCCCATACATATGATCAATATCTTTCTTCCTTTCCAACATGAGCTCATATGCGCGGCAGTTGGACTCATCATGCCCAACTGACTTACAAAAATTGCAATATAGGTTTTTAGGTGTTCTTAAATATTTATGAATTAAGTAGCAGTCCTCTGGTCGGTGTCCTCTAGTTCTGCAGATCTTGCACCATGGTACTCTATAGTGTACTGTCAACCCAGAAGTCGAATTCTCTCAAGATTGGGCTATCTGTTTCTTTAATCCTTTGAGTGAGTTTTGGAGTCCACTCAGTAGGTTCTCCTGGCTGGAAACAATTCTTCTGCTCTGCGAGCCTCGATAACCACTCGTGTAACTCGTTTCCAAAACTTGCCCAGAAAACTTCGTGAACATATTTCCATAGGTATTTTTTCAACCACTGGATGTCAGAGAGATGTGGGTGTCTATTCTCCTTTCTTGCGAAGTATCTCTCTGTCTTGTCACACTAGTCCTAGATCTCTTTCTTGTCTGGATGTCAATTTTCTGCAATCAGCAGGATCTTGTCTTCATCGCACATCACTCTTTCAACCATGAAAACTCATCATGGATTATTAGCATGGCAATGGAACCATTTGTTGGATTGAATAACTATTCTAGAGGTTTCCAATGTAGACCCGGGTTCTTAGTGGTTAGAGGAACCAACAAAACCCCTTTTCACTGGCCCTTTCGAAAACAATCTGCAAGCAGACTGAGGTCTCACCCAAGGCGAAGTTATGGGGGGCTGTGGAATCAAGTTTCCACAACTAAGTGATGAGTGCTTTAAACAATCGTGACGAGCAATGCGCTGCGGAATGACACTTCTATGATCTAGGATGTTGCGCAACTCGCACATCCAAGGACTACGCGACTAAGGTCTGATTCAATAGTAGGACAGTGCTACTGATAGCTGTGCTTCCTCGTCGATACTTAAGTACTTCAATCAACTATACTTAACGAATATTATGGATCCACATTTACCTCATATTATGTATCTTATGATTCATGCAATATGACAAACATAATGTACTGCGCACTCGCGGTGCTGCACACTATATAGACCTTCTCTATTAAGTGATTGTCCAACCGATTCATACATTCACAGACTTAGAAATACTTGTTCACCTTTCAGTCATCCACATATGAGATACCTAACAAATTATTCCCATCCTCATTCTTATGGCGAATACATATAAATGTAAAACACATAAACTGACAAGTAGGAGCTCACGCATTCATTGTAAGCAAATAAATAAGTGCAAATATACAAACAATCACACAACAGAGGATTTAACATGGTTCACCCACGAGATGGGAGCTACGTCCACAGGAACTGTTGCTATATTATTTTGGGAAGGGTACAACAGTTCTAGTATGCGCACTCAGCTGTAGATTCTCTTCTCTCTCAATAGGCCACTACGCACACATCTTGCAAAGCCTTTACAATCTTCTCTCAATAGAGTTTGGTGTTCAACAAGGATTCATACTTAAAAGATTCAACAATGAAGATTATTCAACCCTTTCCATTTACAAAATGGGACCATTTATAGATCATGCCCATAGGTCATGTCTTTACAATGCATAGGAAAAAACCCTAAGGTTCCCAAAACTGGTGCGGATACCTGCCACCCTACCCATCATTGTCGCCAAGTTACTCCACTCGCTTCGGCCGCCTAACTAGGACACTCGTGGCTCTAACGGCCTTCTGACAGTCACAGTCATCATGAAAATGGTTGCACTACATTGTGTCCTATCACTTTCTGTCCCTTTAGCCTACCTGTCATCATCAAGTCAGTGGCCTAGCTCCTTAACTGCTTGCCGCCACTCCCTTTTACAAGTCGATTTCCTCTTTCTCCTTTCTGCTTCTTACCCAAAATAGGTCGCTTTCTCAGCTCGACCTTCCCCTATACTCTTTCACCAAAAATAGTTTTTGTGTTGGTGCTACGCACCAGCATAGCTACGCCAAAACTGCATATGCACTCTGAGCTGGCACCTCACAAAACTGTGTCTTCTGACTTCGTAGCCCAAAACTGCGCAGCTCCCAAAATTGTGTCCTTGTCAAAATTGTGCCTACTTGGGCCACGCCCAACAACTATCAAAGGTTTGGGTGATGTGAGGAACCTACAACAATTAATTAATGAAAATGCAAGATATATCATAAATAACAGAACACAGAAGATATTTATTGATCGCGAGCCACTTCGAGGGGGAAACCTCCTTTGATAAATCTCAATACAAATAACTCGTGGATGCTTTCATTGGCCTCAACACATACTTATATACTAATTCTATGCGTCCAATACCATGGAACATATAATACTATGGGATGACTTACAAAGAATATGCATCCAATATTATGGATCAATACCATGGAACATATAATACTAAGGGATAATACAAACTATGGATCAATACCATGGAACATATAATACTACGGTATGACTTACGAATCATATGCGTCCAACAACAATATACTAGCAAGGTAAAGAGAAGGGTTGACACAGGTTCCTAACATCCCCTCCCCCTTAGAAAAATATTTTTCATCGAAGATTTAGATGTGGAAATTGTTGTTGAATCTGAAGGAGTGGTTCCCATATAGCATCCTCTTGGTGCATTCTATGCCACTGAATTAATACTTATGTGATAGATCAAGATTGAAGCTGATGAGTGTGCCTATTGAGGATGGTCTCCGGCTTCGAAAGGATGGATCCTTCATTATCCAGTTCTGGTAAAATAGTTTTTTCTTTGATGTTGGTGCCAAGAACTCTCTTTAGAAAAGAGACATGAAAGACTAGATGAATGCGGGAAGACGAAGGAAGTTCCAATTTATAAGCAACGAACCCAATCTTCTAAAGAACCTTATATGGCCCATAGAACTTTGGAGCGATTCCCTTTGAGTTTAAGGGAGGATTGCTTGTAAGGTTGTAGATGAATAAAAACCATATCACATGCTTGAAAAGTGCGCTCAGAATGGTTCTGATTGGCTTGTTGTTTCATTCGATTCCTTGCCATGTGAAGATTGTCTTGCAAAATGCGAAGAATATGATAGCGATTTCGAAGAAACATGCCAACTACCTGAACTAGTGAACTGTTGGGGGCGTATGGAAGAAGAACTAGCGGTGCCTGACCATAAACTGCTTCATATGGAT
Organism: Larix kaempferi; assembly: GCA_027924585.1. NCBI lineage: Eukaryota > Viridiplantae > Streptophyta > Pinopsida > Pinales > Pinaceae > Larix > Larix kaempferi. The sequence goes on along the minus strand of BSBM01000963.1, from coordinate 6,635,888 downwards.
TCATTTTAGATGCAATGTGGTAGGAGGTATTGTACCACCATTCAACGAGAGGGAGCCACTTTTCCCACTGATGTTGTTGTTCAGAGGTGAAGCAACGAAGAGAAGTGTCCAAACATTTTTTGATAACTTTAGTCTGACCATATGTTTGTGGGTGATACCCTGGAATCATCTTAAGTTTGGTGACAGTGTGGCGAAATAGTTATGTCCAAAAATGACTAGTGAAAGTTGCATCACGATCTGAGACAATGGAAGAAGGGATTCCATGAAGACGAAATATTTGGTCTAGGAAAATATGTGCGAATGAGGAGGCGGTATAGGGATGGATGAGGGAAAAACAATGACTATATTTGGAGAGGCGATCAACCACAAACAAAATCACTGTCTTACCTCCATATTTAGGGATCCCTTCAATGAAATACATATAAATATATGTCCAAATCCTTGTAGGGATGGGCAAGGATTCAAGCAATCCCAAAAGGAGTGTTGTTTCACCCTTTTTGCACTGGTCGGTATCACATTCAGCCACCATCTGTTTAATTTTCCTTTTCATTCCCTTTCAAAAGAAGTTACGTCATGCCTGCTCATACAGTTTGAGGAACTCAGAGTGCCCTGCCGATGGAGAAGCATGGATTTCATAGAAGACAACATGTTGAATATTTGTGCTTTGGGGAAACACTAGATGACCCTTGTATCTCAGGGAAGCATCATTCCAAGATTAATGTGGTGCATCAGAAGGGTTGTTGGAAAACCGTTAGATGATTTGAGATAATGAGGAATCATTGACATAGCCCTGTTGAACATATTGCAACCAATTTGCAACAGGTATAGAAATAGTTGAAAGAGAAACTTGGTCGTCAAATGTGTGATAAAGAGCATCCGCCACAAGATTGTCCTTACCCTTCTTGTAATTTATCTCATAATCATAACTCATGAGTTTGATAACTCATTTTGGTTGTACTGGGGAGGAGACCCGTTGTACTAGGAAATATTTTAGACTCTAGTGATCATTCTTGATGCATAAATGATTCCCTAATAGGTATGTCCACCACTTCTGTATGGTATGCAAAATAGCCATTATTTCCTTCTCATATGTAGAGGTGGCTAAATTCTTACTAGAAAGGGCCTTGTTGGTAAACGCAAGGGAATGTTCATTTTGAAGGAGAAAAACACCAAGTCCATTGTCGCAAGAATCACTCTCAATAGTGAAGGGCTTGGAAAAATCGAGCATAGCTAGAACAGGTGTAGTACACATAGCTTGTTTCAGTTTTTCAAATGCACACTTAGTAGCATGTGTCCTTGTAAAAGCATCCTTTTTCACAAGAGTGGTTAATGGAGCTGCAATATTCCCATAATCATTAACAAAATTGCGGTAGTAGCCATTCAATCCCACTGCTTCAGCAAAGACACATGCATATCCATCCAAAATTTGTTGTAGATACAAAGGAGTAGTGGAGACCATTGAAGGTTGCATATAAATGGAATGAAGCTAAGCGATGACACCATGTGAATTCCTCTTAAGGATATTTTCCAAGCGATGTGAACTGATGATGTTGAGAGACCCTTGTTGCAATCCCTTCAATGTGTGTTTTTTCCCATTGACTGAAAACTGCATCCAAATTTCAACAAAATCCCATAAGATGGGTCCAAGTGTGCTTAAAAATTGGGCACCCAAAACCACATCACATCCTCATAAGGCAAAGGAAAACATGTCGGAGCACAAGTTATAATCTCCAATAGGGATATGCACATTGCGACACTTCCCCTTGCAAGGTAAGGTGCCCCCATTGACAATCATGACTTCAAAGCTGGAGCAAGGATGGACAAAACAATTATCATGTTTGGCGCTCTGAGGGTCAATGAAGTTTAGAGTGCTACCAGAATCAATGAGTATTGTAAGAGGGAGCTTCTTGAAGTAACCCTTGACCCACATTGTTTGTGGGGTGGTGACTCCAACTAAGGCATGGAGAGATATCTCTGGATGGTCGTCCTGAGAAGGAGGGTCAACAAGAGGCTACTGAATGTCGACCTGATCATCTACCGTATCTTGAGCTTCTTCACAAATTTTAGTTGCAGGAGGAGAATCCACATCCAAGAGATAGAGCATTTGCTCAACACATCTATGTCCCCGAGTGAATTTCTCATCACAATTATAACAAATCCCTTGTTCTCGACGTGCTCACATCTCTGATTCAGAAAAATGCTTGATAGGAGTTTCTCTAGGAGCTGGGGTGATGGGAGTTCTTTGGGAAACCATATTTTCAAATGGAACAAAAGTGGATTTGGAGCATTGTTGGACTGTGATATTCTCCTCCGCCAACTTAGCCAACCCGAGGACTTCCGTCATTGTGCTGGGATGGAACATTTTAACCTCAAATCAGATTGCATCTGTCAAACCACTGACAAAACAACTTCTGTAGAATTCATTAGACAATCCTTCTGTGTGATTGGCTAGTTTCTCAGATTCTGTCTGATACTCTCTCACAGTGCCAATTTGGCGAAGTTTATTGAGTGCTCCTGTGAAGTCATCAAAAACGCTAGGACCAAATCGTTGCAAAAGAAGTTGGTAAAAATCTATCCATTTTGGCTCTGCATGATCCTTGATGTACCAACAGAACCATTGAAGGGCCTCATGTTCCAAATGAAAGGATGCAAGTGGAACTTTGTTTACATCAAAAGTATTATGCAGGTTGAAGTATTGTTTTGCCCGATATATCCATCCAATCGGACCATCACCATTGAAGTGAGGAAAATCAAGCTTCGGCCCACAAAAAGTGTTGGAAGAAGAGAACTCAGTGTTTGCAGAAGACTCTGACTGTTGTCTATTTTTCATGGATGAAAGCTGAAGATGGAGGTTGAGAATTGTTTCATCAAGATCTTGGAGTTTGGTCTTGAGGGATGCAAGTTCTTCCTCCATTTTTTTCTCTTGCTTGGGTGACAACCATAACCAGGTTTTTTTTTTTTTGGAATGGGTAGAAAAACAAAAACAAAAACTTCTTTAGTAAAGGAAAATTTGGATTTGGGAAAAACTCTGATGGTTAATTGGGGTTTGTCTAGGTTTTGGACATTGTCTGATGAACAGGGAAGCAGAAAATGGGAATTTTATAAGCGGGGTGAAAGAATGGGAATTTTTTTCAAAGAGGGACAAAGAAGCAGAAATATGAAATGCACAATGTGGCGAAATTTGAAGGTGATTGGGTGAAAATCGAACAAGTTATGGAAAACCCTAAAAATAAACAAATGTGAGATTTTTGGTTTCGCGAAGTGGATCTTGGGATAGGATCCTCAGGAAGGAAATATGTAGAATGGGATTGCAGGGGTGTCAGTGAATTTTCAAGGGAAATAGATTTAAAACAAATAAGATATGACGAAAAAACATATACTTGTTTTCTTTTTCCGGAATTGATCTGCAACGGTTATGAACATATGTAATATGTTATTTATCAGTTGGAAATAGATATGGACCCCAGGTATGCTTGGATTCTTATCATCTAATGGGATTCACTCGGTCACCAATGTTATCTAATGGCTTTCGTATTGGGGAAGTACCCCTCACTCCACGGCACAAGTAAAACTAATAACCGCTTTGCCAGAAATGACAACTCTTCGTTTACCTCATGGGTGGAAACTATTCAATCAGATAGGGGTCGTTTTCCTTTTCGCTGGAAGTTCCTCTCAATGGACCAACTACTTTGGAGTTCCTGTGGTACTCCTCACAATGAGTTTTAGAGATATTCCCAAGTACTTCCCACAGTTAAGCGGATAGGGATTATTCCCGTATCCGAACCTGCAATTGAAAGGAACAATATAGACGCGAACAATTTTTTTTGGAAGAAATGCCACCCAACGAACCCAAGAAAGTGCTCTAATACCAGATGTGAGGAACCTCTAGCAGTTAATTAATGAAAATGCACGGTATATCAGAAATAATATAACACATAAGAGATTTATTGATCACAGGCCACTTCGAGGGGGAAAGCCCCTTTGATAAAGCTCAATACAAATAACTCGTGGATGCCTTCATTGGACTCAACACGTACTTATATACTAGTTCTATGCGTCCAATACTATGGATCAATACCATGGAACATATAATACTACAGGACGACTTACAAAGCATATGCGTCCAATATTATGGATCAATACCATGGAACATATAATACTATGGGATAGTACAAACTATGGATCAATACCATGGAACATATAATACTATGGGATAGTACAAACTATGGATCAATACCATGGAACATATAATACTATGGGATGACTTACAAAGCATATGCGTCTAACAATAATATACTAACAAAGTAAAGAGAAGGGTTGACACAGGTTCCTAACAGGTGAGGAGATCGAAGAGTCTGGCATTGTACAAAAGGTGTTGAGAACACTTTCCCCAAGCTTTAATGCTATGTTTTATGCATTATAGGAAATAAGGGAGCTGGACAAACTAGCAATGGATGAGCTACATGGAAACCTTACGACAAATTAAATGAGGACAAAAAATGAGAAACCTTCCAAATATCTTTTCTTCTCAAGCGGAATTCTAGTCCATGCAATGGACCCGAAAACCCCGAGGTGTGACACATCAGGCATGTGACCGGTGCAGGCTTCGAAAGGATTTCCACCTTTGACGAATGAGTGTGGAACTATGTTATGAATATATGTAGCATCATTCATGGCCTCAGCCAAAATATTTGAATCCAAACCTTTCGAATCAATCATACAAGTAGCCATCTCTTTCAATGCTCGGTTTTTCCACTCCGCTACACCATTCTGTTGAGGTGTGTAGGGGACTATGTGTTGTATTTGGATACACAAAAAGTTGAAGCAGCTCTTTTTTTATATATTCTCCACCATTAACATATCTAATATCTTTTATCTTTCTCCCAGTGGCAGTCTCAACATAAGCCTTGAAATTCTCGAACCTTTCAAACACTTCCGATTTGTTCTTGAGAACGCAGACCAATGTGAAACTAGAAAATTCATCAATGAATGTGAAAACATACCTTGAGCCATTCATGGATGGATTTGGTAATTTACCACTAATATCATTGTGAATTAGCCGCAAAATACAAGAATCCCTACTAGCTTTTCCTCGATCGAACTTGTGCTTAGGATGCTTGCCAATTATGCAACCTTTGCATATCCCTTTTGAGGATTTAATGTTCAGAAGGAATTCAACCATATAAATATTTTGTAGAAGCTTAAAATATTTGTAATTAAGGTGTCCAAACCTCTCATGCCATAGCCATCTAACCTCATTTCCATGAGTCAAAAGGGCACTTGGATTTGAATATGGAAAGAAGTGGGAAAACTCATATGTTTTTGCAGCATGATTTGCCTTGCCTACTGCAATGAGATTTCCAGTAGTAATTTCATAAATTTCAACATCATTAGGGTTGAATATAACCTTATTGGGCAAACCAGTATGTGTCATTTGATACACAAAAATAAGGTTCGAATCTAGAGAAGGGACATACATAACATTTTGAAAACTTCCATGTTCTAAGTGAATTGCACCTTTTCCTTTCGATGAAGTTTGTGAAAAATCTCCCATGTGGATGGATATGTAATTGTCAATGTCCAATGATGACAAAGATTCTTTACTTTCAACCATGTGATTCGAATCTCCTGAATCTATGAGAAGATATTTTGAATTTGAAACACTTGCAATGAGTGCATGACCTCTTTCTGGATTATCATTTTGATCTCCATCGTCCTTCTTCCTTGCTCCATCTAGAAGAGTGATATTGTTATTCTCCAAGAGAAGGGCCATCTGATAAATAGTCTTCTTCATGCATGAGCTTTCAGGATGAAATCTCCTGCCACAGGAAGAACACTTTGTCTTCTCATTTCCCTTTTGCTTGTCTTATATTGAGCCTGGGGTGTAATACCCTCATTTTGACCCTTAGGATATATTGGCTTTTAATGCAAATATTGTATACATGCGATGTATGTTTTCCTAGCGTGGATCTCAAGGCCAAGGCTTCGCTAGTGGATGCTAGGATTTTATTTAAAAAGTCAAGTATTTTATATTATCTTATTCATGTGCTATTAAGCCATGCAAATTGGAAAAATGATGTAAATAAACATCGTGCAATAAAATACCAAAAATGGGCTATGGAAGCAACTAATAAGAGGAGGCCATTTGTATCCACTAGGGAGTGGTGAGGGGATTGTAGGGTTGAACCATATGCTTCCAAATGTCATCTTGAGAACCCATTTGACTTTCCTTCTTGACATTTAATTCTGTTGTAAGGAAGTGGTTGAGAAATCAGTCCATGGCTTCAATGGAACATGGTAAACCCAGAAATTCGTATGAAAGGGTATGGGATCTATTTCCTTGACCCACAAGTAACTCTATCTCATGGGGAATACGTTTTTCCTAATTCCCATTCAATTTTGGAACAGGGAAGCATCAATTTTCATCCATTACACATGCCCAGTAGTGAGACAAAACCAAAAAATCTAAACTCTGAATTTAACCACGTTTTGAAGTGCCAAAAACGCCCAAAAAATTGTGTGGACAGTGAAATCCAATGGGGGATCCATAGACCTGAACCTTGGGGAAAATTTGAGAGTGTTAGATGCCCAGAAATCCATAAGAAAACCTATTTTTGATAACCCAAATATCCAATTATGGGATAGATTCATTTGGCCACAAAAGCTGAGAAAACTCCAAGCGTGGATGATAGAGAAGAAGATAAAATAGAGGTTGGAATTGCTTGATAAACCCAACTGTGTGTTGGCTTAGCATGATTGTTTGTGTGTAACCATGGTTGTGAGTGAGCCCATTTAGTTCATCCTTAGTGGATACACAGCCCAGCTTGGGGGTGTGTCATGTCCCCAATTTTGGGTTAATTCAGTGACCATGGGTAAAAGGGGACATTATTTTTCTAGGAAGATAAATGAAAATTTAATCCTGTAACTATATAATCAATTTTAGCCTAAGTTCTGTTGGAGGAATTAATTTGATTAATTTAAATTAATTCATTTACTTAATATTCCTAAAATAATTGGGCAAGTGGGCCAAGAGAGTGCCCTCATGGAGATAAGGTTTCCAAATTGGATCTAAAGACAAGAAAATAGAAATATGACTAAATCAATTTGTGGATTTAGGAAAAGAACAAAAGAATGAAAGGTGTAAGAGTTTCTAAAAGCAAGAAAATGGAAACAACCAGAAAAAAAGCAAAAGGAGGGCGCAGTTTCCAAAAAGGAGTCCAATTTGTTAGAAAAACAGGATCGCAGAGCAATAACAATAAACAGAAATGCAAATATAATCACACATACACATTACAAGAGAGACACAGATATATCGTGGTTCACCCAACTTGGGCTATGTCCACACTGAATTTGCCAGTCCTTATTATTATTACCGTCCAGCAATGTGAAGGGATACAACCTACAGCACAACCGCTGCACTTCCTCTTCTCTGTTTCACAGTCTCTCTCCTGATCTCAGAGATCTTTACAATGCATAAAACCTAATACATCATCCTCCCTAGCCGTATTACAATGTCTTTATTTTATAAGGGAAATACAATGGGAAAATACCACGGGATACCCAAAACCATGGGCCCGCAAAACAGCTGGCGAAAACAGCCCCAAAAATTTTCTTCAAGGGCGTTGCCCTCGAATCCCCATTTCTCGGGGGCGCTGCCCCCAGACCACCCAGCCAGGGGGGATGGTCCCCCATGGAACCCCGTGGGGGGGCGATGCCTTCCCACACCCCACCACTGGGGTGACAGTATAGTCCACCTACATATCTTATAAAACTGGGGTACAAACACAGCTGATACAATATCATCTATGAGACTAGAAGATCTGGCTCCACAACCAACAATATCCCACTTGGAGACTAATCACAGCAATTCCATCGTTGCTGCACTTGCTAGACTTGGACTTGGCAAATTTCTCCTCTTCACCTTCATGCTAGAAGGCCAACTGAAACCGAGCACGAACTCAGTTTCTCTCTGGTCACTACCTTTGTGAACATGTCTGCAGGATTCTGGCTAGTATGTATCTTTTCCAACTTCAATAGTTCATCTTCCAGAACAGAGCGTATGAAATGGTACTTGAGCTGTATATGTTTAGTCCTGGAATGGAATGCTGAGTTCTTTGCAAGGTGAATGGCACTCTGGCTGTAACTATACAATCTGCTATCCTTTTGCTTCTTACCCACTTCCTCCATAAACCTCTGCAACCAAATCATCTCTTTACTAGCCTCTGTAATGGCAACATACTCTGCTTCTGTTGTTGAAAGTGCAACAACCTTCTGTATTTTCAAAATCCAGCTTACTATTGTTTCACCTACAGTAAACACATACCCTGTGGTGCTCCTCCTGCTATCCTTGTCACCTTACATATCTACATAACCATATCCCTGTAGAACAGTGTACGAACCTCCAAAACATAATGCCTCGGTGGTAGTACCTCTCAAATACCTGAGAATCCACTGTACTGCCTTCCAATGTTCTTTACCTGGATTGTTCATATATATGATCACAACTCCCACTGCATGTGCAATATCTGGTCGTGTGCACACCATGGCATACATCAAGCTGTCAACTGTTGATTGATAGGGAATCTTGGACATGTAATCTGTCTTTTCTTGTGTCTTGGGACATTTCCTTACTTAGACTGAAATGGATAGCCAAAGGTGTACTTACAATTTTTACATTCTGCATTCTGAACCTCTCCAACACCTTTTGTATGTACTCACTTTCAGACAATGTCAATTTGCGATTTTTCCTGTCTCTCGTTATTCTCATACCAAGGATTTGCTTTGCAGCACCCAAATCCTTCATCGCAAATGAATTAGCTAGCTTCCTTTTGAGTACATTTATATCCTGCATGTCAGACCCTGCAACAAGCATGTCATCCACATACAATAACAAGATAATATATCTTCCATTGTCTAGCTTCTTGAAATAAACACAATGGTCAGAATGACATCTACTATAACCTTGTTCTGTCATAAACCTATCAAACTTTAGATACCACTGCCTTGGAGTTTGCTTCAAGCCATACAAGCTCTTTTTCAACCTCCATACCAGATCCTCCTTACCTTTGACCTCATACCCTTGTGGTTGCTGCATATATATTTCTTCCTCCAAATCCCCATGGAGGAAAGCTGTTTTTACATCTAACTGTTCAAGATGCAAATCTTCTACCGCCACTAAACTTAAGATAGTCCTAATTGAAGTCATCTTAACAACAGGAGAAAATATTTCATCAAAATATATACCTTTCTTCTGTGCAAACCCCTTTACAACAAGTATGGCCTTGTACCGCTTCTTACCTCCTTCTTCTTCCTTCAACCTGTAAATCCATTTGTTTTGCAATGCTCTTTTACCAGCAGGCAACTGAACCAAATCCCAAGTCTGGTTTCCTACCAATGAGTCCATCTCCTCATTCATGCCTTGCTCCCACTTCTTTCTAGTTTCCACCTGCATTGCTTCTTCATAACATTCTGGTTCACCAGAATCAGTCATCAATAAATAATACATTGAAGGAGAGTATCATTCATGGAGTCTACTTAACCTGGTAGATCTTCTTACAGTTGCAGGAGTTTCAGGTACTTGTTGCTGCTCTTGATTTTCTGCCACCTTCGAAACTTCATTTTCTTTAATTTCATCAAGCACTATGTACTCTGTGTTTTCCTTTTCCTGTTTCTTTCCCTGCAACTGATATTTATACATGACCTTTTCATTGAATATCACATCTCTACTCCTGATGATTTTTTTTTTCATAATCCCATAAACGATAACCAAATTCATCAACCCCATATCCAATAAAGGTACATTTCTTGGATTTAGCTTCAAGCTTTGTTCTATTCTCTTTATCAATATGGACAAATGCTTCACAACCAAACGTTCTCAAAAATGAGTAGTTTACCTTTTTATCTATCCATGCTTCCTCTGGAATACCACCATCCAAAGCACTTGAAGGTCCTCTATTTATTAAATAAATAGCAGTATTTACAGCATCCACCCAAAACTGTAAGGGAAACCCTGCATGCAGTCTCATACACCTTGCACACTCCATGATCGTTCTGTTCATCCTTTCTGACACACCATTTTCCTGTGGTGTTCCTGGGATTGTCTTCTCTCTACGAATCCCATGGTATGAACAGTAATTATCAAACTCCTTGCCGCAGTACTCACTTCCATTATCAGATCTGAGACACTTCAATCTTTTTCCTGTCTCATTCTCAACCAAAGATTTCCAGTTCTTAAAAGTAGCAAACACATCATATTTCTGTCTAATGCAATAAACCCAAGTTTTTCTAGTTGCATGATCAATAAATGTAACATAATAATGAGAGCCACCAAGAGATTGTACTTGAGCCGGTCCCCATACATCTGTATGCACAAGCTTTAATTTTTCATTCTTCTTCTGTTTCCCAACCCTGAGAAATATGACTCTCTTCTGTTTTCCATAAACACAGTTTTCATAGAATTCCAAACTTATCTGCTTCAAATCCGGCAGCAACTTCCTTGAGTGGAGAATCTGCATCCCCTTCTCACTCATGTGGCCAAGCCTATGATTCCACAATGTTGTATCTGTTCCTGTGGAAGCTAAAGAGATAGAATGGTCAGTATTATGAGGACATAAATACAACGTACCTACTCTGTCTCCTTTTGCTATCACCATTGATCCTTTAGTGATCTTCCACCACTTTTCTCCGAACGTAGATAGACAGCCGCCATCTCCCAACTGCCTTTTTGAGATCAGATTTCTTTTCATAGCAGGAATATGCCTAACTTCTTTCAACAACCAATCAGTTCCATTCTTAACTTTTATCCATACCTTACCCATTCCAACAATTTTACATGGCTCATCATCACCCAATAAAACATGTCCAAAGTCGCCAGGAACATACTCATGAAAGTATTTCCTATGGGGTGTAGCATGACATGAAGCTCCTGAATCTACTACCCAATAATCACTAGTATTATCTAATGCAAGAATCAAAGCATCTTGTAACACATCACCTGCTACATTTGCTTCCTGGGTAGTTTCCTTCTGTGCATCTCCTTTCTTCTTTAGAGATTTGCAGTCTTTCTTCATATGTCCTTTCTTTCCACAGTTCCAGCACTCTATCTTTCCCAGTCTAGACTTGGATCTGCCCATTTTAGACTTTCCACGATTACCTTGGCTCTTTCCTCTCTTCTTTTTTCTTCCCCTGCTCTCCATGGTCAACGCATTACCTGATGTCTCACCTGTGCTTTTTCTTCGGATTTCCTCGCTAAGAATAACACTAATAACATCATCAAATTTCAAGGTGTTTGAACCAGAGACAAAGTTACTTACAGCCATGACCAAGCTATTCCAGCTTTCTGGAAATGAACACAAGATTATAAGAGCCCTAACCTCATCATCAAAGTTCACACTTACTGAACTTAGCTGATTTGTAACTGTATTAAACTCATTTAAATGATCAGTAACAGATCCACCTTCAGACATATTCATATTAAATAAACGCTTCATTAGAAATACCTTGTTGGAGGCCGAGGGTTTTTCATACAGCTTACCCAATGCGCTCATCAAACCCTCTGTTGTCGTTTCTTTTGAGATATTGAAAGCCACCGACGAAGCTAGGGTCAACCGTATTGTTCCCAGAGCCTTTCTGTCAAGAACCTCCCATTCTTCGTCCTTCATAGCCGTCAGCTGCTTTGCTTTTCCTCCCAATGGTAGGAATAGATCTTTCTGGTACACATAGTCCTCCATTTGCATCTTCCATAACCCTAAGTTTTGGTCGTTAAACTTCTCGACCTTAAACTTCCCTTCTTCTGCCATTGCTCCCACTCGAACCAGAAACCCTAGCTTCCTGTGGGTTTAACTGCCAAATAGACCTTTGTCTCTGATACCAATTGTTAGAAAAACAAGATCCCAGAGCAATAACAATAAACAGAAATGCAAATATAATCACACATACACATTACAAGAGAGACACAGATATATCGTGGTTCACCCAACTTGGGCTACGTCCACACTGAATTTGCCAGTCATTATTAATACCGTCTAGCAATGTGAAGGGATACAACCTACAGCACAACCGCTGCACTTCCTCTTCTCTATTTCACAGTCTCTCTCCTGATCTCATAGATCTTTACAATGCATAAAACTTAATACATCACCCTCCCTAGCCATATTACAATGTCTTTATTTTATAAGGAAAATACAATGGGAAAATACCACGGGATACCTAAAACCATGGGCCCGCAAAAGAGCTGGCGAAAAAAGCCCCAAATATTTTCTTCGGGGGCGTTGCCCCCAAACCCCCATTTCTCGGGGGCGCTGCCCCCGGCCCCCCCAGCCAGGGGGGATGGTCCCCCCTGGAACCCCATGGAGGAGCGATGCCCCCCCGTTGGGGTGACTGTACAGTCCACCTACATATCATATAAAACTGGGGTACAAACACAGCTGATACAATATCATCTATGAGACTAGAAGATCTGGCTCCACAACCAACACAATTTACAAATCAAGCAACTTTTACAAAGCAGGAAACATATGGAGACAAAGGAGGGCACAGTTTCTAAAGGAGAAAAGCTTGTAAGGAAAAATAAAGGAAAGTATGTCCACTCATGGGTGACCTATTCTCACAAGTCACCAAGCTCTTCAACTTGCTCAGCAGTTCATCATGAAGTTTATAAAAGAAGCCAACCAACTCCATTTCACAACTTTTGTCATTGTGAGTTTATGAGTGAAGCATTTTAGCTTCTCAAGGTTTGGTGATGTGCCCAAGCTAATCAATGGGTGATGTGCCCCATTCTTCTATTCTAATTCTCTTCTCTAATATTCTATCAGTATTTTCAGCAATGGAGATCTGATATGCAGGTCCATATACTCCAATACTAAGAAGAACCTAAGCTTACAAGGATTTATCATCATACAGGGTACATTCGGAGGAGACAACATTGAAGGGACAAAATGGAGGTTTTGGTTTCAACACTTCTGATCATTTATGGGTTGTGAGACCTATTCCATTGCATCCGTAGGGCCGTTTCCAGTAGGAAACACTTTTTTCCTCATCGAAAAAGGTGTCCGGATGACCAAGATACACCCATTTTCACTAGAGCCAAGGTTTCATGTGTTAAGGAGTGCACGTGTGAAGTTCCAGTTCATTGAATGCGCCCATGAAAGATTAGGAAGCTCAGTGCACAGCCTATGCTCTGTTCCATACCTATTGAAGACCATAATACACTTTCATAACAGATATGTTTCCATTACATCTCTTCTTACATTTCTTCTATGGCCCTATGAGGGGGTTTTCTAGTCTACAAGACATTGTGCTGATGAGGAGCTAATTAAAGAGTACAAAATTTGTTCAGTAAGTAATAATTCGACTTGATTCTATTAATTAAATTATCTCAGAGCATATTAATATTTCATAACAAAGAATTTAATTAAATCAAGTCATTTATTAACTCAGATTGGAAGACTAGCTCATTGAGCATTGTTTATTGACTAGTTTTGCAAGAATGACTGCTAAATTTGTTCTAAATGTCAGATTTACTTTCTGTAAGTTGTAGGAGGTCAATAACAAATCATATTAGCTATATCAGATCCTACTTTGAGAATTTTGGAGGATTTAACCATTTTTTGTAAAGATTTCAATTTGACTAGCTCTGTCATCTCGGCAGGGCCTAAAACTTCCAAACCACTCCTACTCTTTCCAAATACTTTTTAATGTTGCTCAGTGTGTCCATTGAACCTATTTTACTATCATAACTCATTTTTTTACCCACCAATTCTAGTAATCATATGCTGGTGCGCCCAGGAAGCTTTGGAGTAGACTTCAGCCTGGCTGATGTTCGAAACATAAATGGACCCAGTGCTTTGTGCTTAGGACTCTCCCTCTGATATTATTATTTGTTGCTGCAAATTTCCCCATACAAATTCCAGAACTGAAATTTCATCCCACCATCCTCAGATTTAGTCTCCATCCCCATCACTGACCTCCTGCTCTGTTTGAAAAATTATTAAGAAATTTATCCAGTGAATTTTATTAAAATTTCTGAAGTTGAGTTAATATCTTGGTTGAATCTTCCCAAGGATATTAGAGTGGTATCAGATCACTTTCCTCCACCCCTGTGGAAAGAAATAAGCTCACTGATTGAAGGAAGATTGAGGATCTTCTCATAGATGCAAAATGTGGCTCCTACCAGTCAGTGAAGAAGAAGAATTTTATTTTGAGCCATATGAAGAGGAGGAGAGGACCCACATTGGAAATTTCTATTTGCAGAAAGTTGAATATGATTTCCTTGTTGAACAAATGTTTGAAGAGGACATAAGAAATGATCTACCTATGACTAATTGGGATTATGGAGGAATACTCAATAGAGGGAACCCAAAGAAATCCTATGAGTACTTCATGGAGTACTTTGCTTTGAAGAAGGAGGTTCAGAAGTCCCTGACCTTTAGAGACTATTGTGATTTGGAGATTCAAAGGTTTTTCAAAGACCCATACAATTGTGATAGAAAAAGAAGGATTTCACATATGGTTGATGGTGTGTTCAAAGAAATCGAGGCAATATTTTTACTCCTAGGAGCTAAGATGGAAGGGAGGGATAAAGATGTGTCCTCACAGACAGGAAAAATCAAGGGAGGAAACCAAGAGCCACCTAGTTCTTCGCGTGGAGAAGAAGTAGGAGAAAATAAAGATGAAGTTGCAGCTGTACATGTGGATCCATCACAATCTCAAGGAAAATGAATCAAGAAGGAATTTTCATCAAGGCCATTGGCAGGACCAAGCATTATGAGACTGTTTGGTTTTCCTTCAAGAAGGAAGTCCAAAGGTTGTGATCTGAGCACCACACAAGATGGAGAGACATCAAGTTTCTTGGAAAGAAATGACCAAGAAGACCTTGTTGGTTCCGCATTACTCCAAGGAGTGGATGAAGAAGGTCAATGCACAATGGAAGATCCAACAGTCAAACATTTGATTGTTGACAATGTGGAAGGTGAAATCACTCCCAATTTCTTCATGGGTGATTTCAAGATAAATGCAAAAGATATGGGGCAGATTGATGATGGTGGGACATCTATTGGATCTGATCCAGAGGATGAGCATAAATTAGATTCATAGTCAACACTTGAGCTTCATCGGGAAGCAGAAATCAAGCACACCTCGGAGGGGTGTGAATCAGAAATTGTGGGGGAAAATCATGATGCCATAAACCTATCTCTTGAGAAGGATAATTGTGCACAGAGGCATGAATACCATTCTAATTTTTGCAGGCCTTTGTTGTAGCCCCATATGGAAGCCACTACTAGTGGGAGGATTGGTCTGGTTGATTCCTCCAGTAGTTGGGTTCAAGAATCACGGGAGGTTGAATTGCAATAAGCAGAAAAGGAGGTTCACCAGCTAGAACTTCTTTCCCTGATTGGACCATCGAAAATGAGTGAAGGAAAAATCAAGGAGATGCTGAAAAATCTCCATGAACTTAATGATTTGATCTCTCACTATTGTTGGAGAACTACATCAATGGAGGAGCAACCCTTTGTTGAAGATTTTGTGCACATGTGAGAAGCGGTAGGAATCCTAAGAGGAAATTTCTCTCAGCTGCTTTCTGATAGAGATCACTTGCTGGAACGTGTGAATATGCACTATAATGCTGCAATAAGGAATGATGAGGATATAAGCAATCTCACTCATATGTTGGAAACCACCCAAGATTCTTTGATTGGTACTCATGCTGCTTGTCAAGAATCTGAGAATCGGATTGAGCAGTTTAATGAGAAGTTGCTAGAATCACTTTTTACCTCCCAACTTTCACAAAGTCACAATAACATGGTTGAATTATTTCATGTTCCAAGGGAGGAACTTCATGATTTGGTGGATCATGAGCAACAGTCTATTCGGTATGTGCTTGAAGAATGTGCAGAAAAAGTGGATGAAAAGCAAGCACATGATTTTTTCAAGAATAAACCTGAGACTTTCATTGAAGAATGTCCCTCTTCCAGGGAAAAGGCAGATTAGTTCACCATAGATGAGTCAACCATCAATGGAGAGTATACATCCACAAATTCAGTGGATGAAATGTTTAGAAGTATGGCTCACCATCCTTCATTCCCCACTTCACACTCAGCCACGAATATTGGGAATGAAAATTGGGTAAAGGATTCCTCCTATTTGTGTCACATGATGAGCAGGAGGATCCTAAAATTGAGGCCGATGGCATGTTCCTTAACCCGCAGCAGTTGAGGAATCCCATGCATGTGTGTGCAGCCACATTTGACAAGAAGGCATCAGATCTACACTTACCTTCAATGTGTGGGTCAATTGATGGAGTTTTGCACCCTTGGATCAATGGCAGAAAGTTGAGCCATTGGATGAAGAGGGGAGGACCTGTTGAGTTCCATAGATACCATGATATCTTTTATTTGAGGGAAACATGAACATGGTTTATTTTGATAGAACTTACTCTCTTTTGGAGCATTCTTCTGTGAGAGACATGGAAGAGTGTTTAGAACAGTTTGATGAGAACCAACCAGTTGATCTTTTCCCGAGGGAACCTGAGTTGTTGCTTGAAGAGAGTCATTGTTCCATGGAGAAGAGGGATGAGATGACCCCATTTGGACCAGCCAATAATGAAGAAGTTGAGGCCAAAATTTTGGTTACTAAAATTTGCAGACATACAAAGAAGTTTAATAGTTCTTTCCCACGTGATCTAGATTCAGCCACATCAATGAGGAATGAACATTGGGTGAAGGATTTTTTTCTGGTTGATGCCACATGTACAATAGGAGGATCATGTTCTGTCCCTATGGGAGATAGATCCTATTGTAGAAGAGATGGGTGATTATAACTCATATAAATCAGCAAGAAATATTTATTATTCATTCACTGAAGGGATGGATAGAGGCATCACTGAAAAGAAAAATCTGGAAGGTAAAAGTTTCTTGTCTTTCTGCAAGGAAATTGTTTTTAATTTAGCTTATTTTTCTATGATTTGCAAGCAGCAGTAGAGACATATTTTGCAGCCATTAGATACCTCCAGTACACATTCACACAAGGCTCGAGTGTACAAATTCATAATAAAAAATTTCATGAGCAAGAGAAATGGAGAGATTCCAACTTGGTATTGGGATCCTGGCATCCTTCAAAATGCCACATTGTTTGGAAGAATGTTGCACAATCCATGGGATCCTGGAATTCCTTGGGTTGAAATTTTGTTCTTGATGACATTTGAGCTTTGGAAAAAGCACCACAAGCAGTGGAATCTAGACCTTCTTTTTCCTGGTGGATTTTGTTGGATGGTATTCAGATCCATGGGAGTGTCATATAAGAAATGGGATCCTGGCATTGTTTGTCTTTGGAGAGATGATTATGATCAGAGTAGTGCAGCAAAAGCATGATGGACTCTTGGGATATTGTGCTTGAGGACAAGCAATTTTGGGAAGGGAGTACTGTCATGTCCCCAATTTTGGGCTAAGTCAGTGACCATGGGTAAAAGGGGACATTATTTTCCTAGGAAGATAAATGATAATTTAATCTTGTAACTATATAATAAATTTTAGCCTAAGTTCTGTTGGAGGAATTAATTTTATTAATTTAAATTAATTCATTTACTTAATGTTCCTAAAATAATTGGGCAAGTGGGCAAAGAGAGTGCCCTCATGGAGATAAGGTTTCCAAATTGGATCTAGAGACAAGAAAATAGAAATATGGCTAAATCAATTTGTTGATTTAGGAAAAGAACAAAAGAATGAAAGGTGTAAGAGTTTCTAAAAGCAAGAAAATGGAAACAACCAGAAAAAGCAAGAGGAGGGCGCAGTTTCCAAAAAGGAGTCCAGTTTACAAATCAAACAACTTTTACAAAGCAGGAAACATATGGAGACAAAGGGGGGCACAGTTTCTAAAGGAGAAAAGCTTGTAAGGAAAAATAAAGGAAAGTATGTCCACTCATGAGTGACCTATTCTCACAGGTCAACAAGCTCTTCAACTTGCTCAGCAGGTCATCAAGAAGTTTATAAAAGAAGCCAACCAACTCCATTTCACAACTTTTGTCATTGTGAGTTTATGGGTGAAGCATTTTAGCTTCTCAAGGTTTGGTGATGTGCCCAAGCCAATCAATGGGTGATGTGCCCCATTATTCTATTCTAATTATCTTCTCTAATATTCTATCAGGATTTGCAGCCATGGAGATCTGATATGCAGGTCCATATACTCCAATACTAAGAAGAAACCAAGCTTACAAGGATTTATCATCATACAGGGTACATTCGGAGGAGACAACATTGAAGGGCCAAAATGGAGGTTTCGGTTTCAACACTTATGATAACTTATGGGTTGTGAGACATGTTCCATTGCGTCCAGAGGGTTGTTTCCAGTAGGAAACACTTTTTTTCTCATCGAAAAATGTGTCCGGTGACCAAGATACACCCATTTTCACTAGAGCCAAGGTTTCATGTGTTAAGGAGCGCACGTGTGAAGTTCCAGTTCAGTGAATGCACCCATGACAGATTAGGAAGCTCAATGCACAGCCTATACTCTATTCTAGACCTATTGAAGACCATAATACACTTCAAGAACAGAGATTTAGCCATTACATCTCTTCTTACAGTTCTTCTATGGCCCTATGAGGGGGTTTTCTAGTCTACAAGACATTGTACTGATGAGGAGCTAATTAAAGAGTACAAAATTTGTTCAGTAAGTAATAATTTGTCTTGCTGCTATTAATTAAATTATCTTAGAGCATATTAATATTTTAGAACAAAGAATTTAATTAAATCAAGTCATGTATTAACTCAGATTGGAAGACTAGCTCATTGAGCATTGTTTATTGACTAGTTTTGCAAGAATGACTGCCAAATTTGTTCTAAATGTCAAATTTACTTTCTGTAAGTTGTAGGAGGTCAATAACACATCATATTAGCTATATCAGATCCTACTTTGAGAATTTGGGAGGGTTTAACCATTTTTTGTAAATATTGCAATTTGACTAGCTCTGTCATCCCAACCGGGCCTAAAACTTCCAAACCACTCCTACTCTTTCCAAATCCTTTTGAATGCTACTCAATGTGTCCATTGAAACTATTTGACTATCATAACTCAATTTTGTACCCACCCAGTCTAGTAAGCATATGCTGGTGTGCCCAGGAAGCTTTGGAGTAGACTTCAGCCTAGCTGATGTTCGAAACATAAATGGCCCCAGTGCTTTGTGCTTAGGACTCTCCCTCTGATATTATTATTTGCTGCTACAAATTTTCCCATACAAATTCTAGAACTGAAAGTTCATCCCACCATCCTCAGATTCAGTCTCCATACCCATCACTGACCTCCTGCTCTGTTTGAAAACTATTTATAAATTTATCCAGTGAATTTTATTAAAATTTCTGAAGTTGAGTTAATATCTTGGTCGAATCTTCCCAAGGATATTACAGGGTGGTCTCTCAACTAAAATAATATAGGCTGGATAGAGACCTATGGTTGGGTGGAACGTTTCTCTCACATAGCCAGTTGCTTTGACAGCTTCATCTTAAAAGATAAGTGCTCTCTGTGGTTTAAATTATGTCCATTTTGTGTTCTATTATGAATGTTTAATTATTCATGTTAATTGAATGAAATGATTACTTTGAGTTAGTCAGTGTAAATCCTATGCATAGCATGAGAAGGGGATTAACTCTCTGTATGTTGTTTCCTAATTCTTCCTAGGAGAAATAGGAAGATGCATCCCATTCTATGTGTATGTTATTATGATTTAATTCCACTGTGTAATTTTTTTTTAAATTGTAAATTTTTTCATATAGCTTTGGGGAAGAAATAGACACCCCCCTGTTGCATTCATGTTCCTTCTGTAGGTCAAGATGATGGGAGGGGATGTGACAGAGAGGTATCAGAGTCCATGTTGCACCATTGGGGTTGTTTGGGCCAAAATGTGAGTTACAGGCAAATATCAAAATGTTTCAAATAGATCAATGAAGTTTGGGCCACATTCTGATTGAAAGAATGACAAAATCAGAGTTATCAGGTGTGGCAGAGGATCACACTGTTGCATAGAGATCTCCAAGAGATTTCCAACGGTACCAGACTTTCCTTATTTGGTTGAGGGATGAGGGAGATATAAGCTCTGAAATATTGCGGGAGAAAATGAGGTGTTTCCGCAATTCTGCATCGCAGATAGCGGATTGCGGAGATGTAAAATTTTCAAATTTACGTTTTGGACTTCCGCATTTCCGAACCCGCATTACGGATTGCAGAAGTGACATTTTTCGGAGTTGGAAAATTAGCATTTCCGACTTCCGCATTGCGGATTGCGGAAGTGGTATTTTCCTGAAGTTGGAAAATTGGCATTTCCGACTTCCACATTGTGGATTGCGGATTGTGAAAGTGGTATTTTCCCGAAGTTGGAAAATTGGAATTTCTGACTTTCGTATTGTGGATTGCGGAAGCGGGTAGCCTGAAACTCGATTTTTGGAAAGCAGGAGCATTCAAACTCAGAATGAGATGATTCCTGTGATGTTCTGAGGCCATTAGCGAAGGCCATGAAAGAACCAGATAGGGTCTCGAGTCCATTATGCTCCAATTTGGCATAAAATCAGAATTAATGGATTTTACAAATCGGTGCCCCGAGGCTTGACGGAAGGTCTGATAGAGATGAAATCGATATGGAGTGGCCATGGAGCAGGCACAGTGTTAAGTTTGGAATCTTGGAGCCAAAATACAAAGGATATGGAGTCGAGGTGAGCGAGAAGGCCAGAAAGCACTATTCCAGAGCAGTTTTGGGGAATTTTGAAAAGCTTGCAGAGGGTGAAAGTGGCCTTAGACGTTGGAAGCAAAAAATTTAATGAACTCAGCATTTGATCTACTCATCCAGAAAGACTTTTCTGTTATACAGAGAGTTTCCAGAAATTCTCTGTTTGGAAGACAGCCATTTTGGACAAAAATTTGAAATTTTGGAAAAAGTGGAAAGGTCAAAGTAGTCAAACCCAGAATTTTATAGAAGATGAACGGTGCATCGGAACAAAGATACGCAAGTTTCTGAGTGTTCCTTGCTATGGGGACTAACTTTTCCCTATATAAATGTTTTCATGATTCCTCCCAGATTTGTTTTTACAGGTGGTTGAAATTGGCATTTCAGGATAATTGCACTTGTGTAAGTGTAGAATTTGGGCAAATTTTTCCTTTTTGAAAGAATGTAAATTCCATGTCCTGGATCGGAATGGAGCATGGGGATAGGTAGTGTATATATTATCCATAGGAGAACAAATATGTGTGATCAATATTTGGATGAAGCATTTTGATGTGACAGATATTTGGAGCAGAAAAGTGCCTATGACCTTGTTTTGACAAAAAATGTCAATAAAGGAAGATCCATGGGAGCTTTTGAAGAGTGGATGTGGATATTGCATTCCATAGCAGAATGATCAACAAGGCATGGTATAGGCCATCAGGTGAGTATTATGAAAGTGGTAAAAGGTGGTAGAGTGTATGGAAATACAGTAGTGATCCATGAAGGCTACATGAAGTTGATAGATGGATGTAGCAGAAAAATTGGAGAACGATCTCCATAAGGCAGAATTGATAAAAGGGAAATTTCTCACCTTAAACTATTCATTTCTACAGCATAAGAATTGTATGCTTAGATGGTGGAAATTATAAATGCTTTACATATATATATGTATTGAATTTCTACTTGGTGAGAAATCACAGCTGATGGTTCCTTGTGTGCTTGGTAGGGAAGCCAAGAAAAGGATCAACTGTGATGTGGAGGAGGAGATCCATGTCATGATGGGGAATTGGAAGGGAGAATCCCTGCGCTACCCTCTTGCTATTGTATTTATAATTCTGAATTTTTCATGCATATAAATTATGGCATAGGGATGTTGGGGATGCAAGAGAGTAATAGATTAAATGCATATGAGTTAGTGGGCATGATTAAAGAGTCATTGCATAGTGCATGTGAATTTCTTATGCATGAGCATGATATTGCATATGGGTAAAGGTAGTGAAGTTACACATGCAGTATCCATTAATGGTATTGACTATGGTTGATGACGGTTAATGTTATTGATGATGGTTATTTGTTCCTAATTGCATGAATGTTGAAAGAGGATTTGGTAAGATCCCTTCAACTATGTTTAAACTATGTTGATTTGGTTGGCATGTGATATTGAGATGTTAACAGCTGGAAGTGTTTGAATTATGGAATGTTATAATTATGAGAATGCTTCAGTGACTGTTGCAGCAATGAAATATTATATGCATAGAAACTTACAAAGTGTTTGGCTGATTGAAGTTTCAAATTTCAGGTAGATTGTTTTGGGCATGGTAATGTGGGTAAATCCATGATGAAGGATCGAATATACCATATGAAAGAGACAAACCTCATGAGAAGGATCTCATGGTTGTAAAAATAGTTTATGTGCAGAACAGATTGTCAATTTTGGAGTTGTAGATTTCAGATTTGAGAATTTGCTGATAATTGCTAATCATCGTTGGCTTGCATAGAAATGTGTCAAGAGGATGTGTTGTAAGTGGATGTTCATGTTATGGTAGCAAGCATAAAATCCTAACGGACAGAGTGGTGCCACATATAAGAGAGAAACAATATGAGGATATCCTCATGACTAAGCAAAACGATTTTTGCAGTAGACAGGATTACAAATTCATATTGAATTTAATTATTAGTACCATTGATTGGTTATGGAACAATCAGATTTGAATTTTATTGTTAAATGTTGCTAACTATTTGGCTATTTTATAAGTGTGCTAGGAAGACACATTGCAAGAAGACCATGTGTGATGTCCTATAGAAGCCAAAATCCATGGGAAGGACCCCATGGTTTGGAAATGGGTTTCGAGTGAAACGCCATTGCATATTTTAAGGATGACATCTCAGCTGAACTGCATGTTGGAAAACCATGTGAGTGAGATGGTAAAATTATGCCAAGAAGGTGTATGTGGGTTATGGAATGTGAAAATATTGGGGTGGAAAGTTGAAGGACTGTCGACTCAGAGAAGGGATCCCCATTCTTCGCAAAAGAAGAGAGAGTACATCTAAACAGGGATAAGTATTATGTAACCCTAGATAAGAACATGCATGTCTAATTATTAGGGTTAATATTGAGAGCATGTTTTATTTTATTTATATTATTTCAGACTGCTTGAGTATGATTAGGGCCTACATGGCTCACATTGGGAAGGGGTGCACACCTTTCTGGTGATGGGTTATTATAGGGTTGTCAATATTGATTACACCCTAAGGGAATGGACGCATTCCTGGTGTTTCAATATTTGATAATGAATGTTATGAAATATGCTTGCAATTTTGGAACAGCAATACTGATGAGCATTCTTATCCATATTGTGTTATGAACCTGAACAGATGCCATTGGTGCTTCACACTAAGGAAGCAAAGTAAAGAGGTTTTTGTATGCCTAATAAACCCAGTTGGTGTACTGGTTTGGCATTATTTATTTGGATGCTGTGGAGGTATTGACGAAGGGTTGTTGTATTCATAATAAACCCAGTCGGTGTACTGGTTGGGAATTAGTTACTTGGATGTTGTGGAGGTTGTGGAGGTATTGACGAAGGGTTGTTGTATGCCTAATAAACCCTGTCGATGTACTGGTTTGGCATTAGTTACTTGGATGTTGTGGAGGTTGTGGAGGTATTGATGAAGGTTTGTTGTATGCCTAATAAACCCAGACGGTGTATTGGTTTGGAATTAGTTACTTAGATGTTGTGGAGGTATTGACGAAGGGTTGTTGTATGCCTAATAAACACAGTCAGTGTACTAGTTGGGCATTAGTTACTTGGATTTTGTGGAGGTTGTGGAGGTATTTCCGAAGGGTTGTTGTATGCCTAATAAACCCAGTCGGTGTACTGGTTTGGAATTAGTTACCTGGATTTTGTGGAGGTATTGGTGAAGGGTTGTTATATGCCTATGGCTCTGTAGTAGAGACTTGACCTAGAAATGGTCGTGGTGCAGTTTCCTTCCATTGGCTAATGACCCAGACAGATGTGTTAGCTTGGAAATGGAGAGGGAAAACAAGGTATGGGACTAGTTTGGCACCACCAATGCCTAATAAACCCAGTTGGAGTACTAGTTCAACATTGACTATTTGGATGGAATGGATTAGCCTGTGTGCTAGCCAACATCCAATTCCACAGGTGATCCCAAGGCTTGTAAAGTAAAGCAGGACCCTGTGGACCAGAGAGGAAATGTCCAATACAGATAAGTAATTAGTTTTCATTCATTTCTTATTTTGGATAATGAAAATTTCATGAACAATCTTATGACAACCAAGTTGATCCAGTATTATTTCTATGTTGGAAACCTGGGTCATTGCAGGAAGCAAGGAGCCTTGAAGGCATCCTAGGGATGCATTTGGACATGTGGTTTTCCTAAAAAGATCAGTATGAGCAGCAATGATAAGAATGGTGCTAGTGGACATGTTTGGGTCCTAGCAGCTAAAGGTTCTGTGGACAAACCATGGGGAGGGGATTCCCTAATGGAGAAAGCCTTGGACAAACCTTAGACACTAAGTGTCATAGCCAAAACAAGAAAGGGCAAGTCAAGCATTCACATTGAAGTGAAAGAGACTAAGGAGCATAGAAACACAATGATGTTGTGGCTCCATATTGGAACAAGACTAAGAGGGGGAAACTCTTACTCTTATCTTTCCTTTTGACTGATGCATCTTAGAAATGGAAAATTGTTGAATGCATGTTATGACTAAGAGTTGATTGTGTTTATTTGCTTGAAATAAATGGTGAATGCTGAAATAGTTATGTAATATCTCGATTTTGACCCCATTGCATTAAAATGAAAATGATGTAAATATGCTAGTGCGAATTTCTAGTCTGGAGCTCAAGGCCAAGTGTCGACTAGTGAATGTTTAGGCATGTATGATGTTTATATTTCATTTGGATTGTTTAGTTGGCTTTTATGCCGACTTAGAGTCTATGTATATATTATGTGCATACATAATAAAATGGTCCAACAATGGTTGTGTAAGGAGCACCATCTGGGGCTATGATTCCACCAGAGGGGAAGAGGAAGGAGGCCTATGGAAACCAAATCCTATGTTGCCAAGTGTCCACCTTAGAACTCACCCCAAATTTTGTCATGTGTTGAGAATAATCCAATTATCTCCTTTTTTTACCATTTTCCAATCATTGATGCATGTGTGTGGCTGGTGGGAAAAGTCACCTCATGTACTTATTGAGGCATGGGACTAACTGCACTTTTCTGATAATTCTGTCATGACAGAAGTCAGTCTACATCTTCCAGGAGTCCTTTCCCTACTGCAAGAAGCTATGTTAGTTGTCTTGTCACCATTTTTCCATATCCCTTGGAGTCAACCCTCATTTGTCTCATTCTTTCATGCAGGTTTAGAGGTTGTAGAGCTCTCCATTGCTGTCCAAGAACTTACCTTGTTGTTTTGAACCCAGAAATTCAAATTTGGAGACCATATTGCATTTTTGGAAGTGGGTTTTGTTTCCTATAGGTGAACAGATAAGTTTGGCAAGATAGGAACCCTTACCCTTGAGTTCCGTTGCTTGTAGGCGCTTGAGAAGCCATAGATTGAGGCTAAAAGAGGCCCTTGTAAAGCTCTGTATGAGCATTTGGCTAAGCGCAGAGAGCGGAATGGGTTGTGGGCTGAGAGATAGATGCCCGTAGGTGTTTCCTTTGCCCTGGTGGACTCATAGCCCAGCTTGGGGATGAACTTGGGAGATGAAATAGTACAGGCTGGACAAGTTCTATGGTTGGGTGGAAAAGCGCTCTTACACAGCCAGTTGCTTGGATCTGCATTTCTTAAAGATAAGTATTTGAATCTGAAATGTTTTATTTGATGCATGTAATATTTATGCTTGTATTTTCACATTAGATGTGTGTGGATAGTTTTGAATTCCGTTGTGCGTGTTTATTTGCATTCTACGCACATTATGTTTGTTGAAATTCGTATTATGGATCTAGGGCGAAATTTGAAAGCCCAAGTTTGGCCAATGTCCCCTCCCTATGGTCGGATTGGGTGAGGGGGACGTTACAAATTAATTCCCTAAGAAAGGATGAACATGAATGTGTTCATGTGTATGTTGGGAAAGCATGAAAAGTGGGGAAGTCTCATGAATAGAGCATGGGCTCTCCATGTCAATTGGGCAAATAATTGACTGATTTTTAATGTTTATTTATGCTTAGCCTAACAATATTTGTAATGATGAACTTCACAGGTGAAAATTGAAGCAATTGGTTTTAGTTGTTACAAGCAAGTGTTGCTAGTAAGAAAAGTGTGGTGAGATGTGCACATTGACCATGAAAGCAGACCAAAAGCTATTTGATTTGGCTGAAAATATTCTCCAAACAATTTCCAAGACCGAAGAAAAACTTGGAGAAATGCTCAAGCTACAAAAGCACCAGAATGAGATGAACCACAAGGTTTTGCAGGACTTTGTTTGTCTACAAAAGCAGGTAAAAAGAATTCTGGAAGCAATCAGCAGTAGAAATGTAGCATCCCCTTTCATCATCCAATGCAGGGAAGGAAACGTTAATCAACACACAGGCTTTTAGATAGACTTAGCCTAAATAATTCTTGCCCATAAATTCCTAACAATTTAAAAATGTCCATATGCAGATTCATCTCAATATCAACACAGCGGAAACTAAACATTACATGTGCATACAATTTCTTCATGCGTTCAGCATACACATATCAACCATACATGTATCAGTCATTAATTTTATTAATGCATGGACAAATATCATACTGCATAAAACATGATGCGTTTCATTTCAGTAACCGGAATGCATTGCGAAACACAGACTGTATATAAATTAAATCACAAGAATACTCATCTTGAATTGTAACGGTCCAAACGACTGGCTATGGAAGGGCAACGTTCCTCCCAACCGTAGACCTCTGTCCAGCTTGTGTTCTTTCAGCTGAGAGGTCACCCCCGAGCTGGGCTGTGTATCCACTAAGGAGGACTAGCTGGGTTCACTCACAGCCATGGTTCTGGTCAAGCATCCAAGAAGATAGAGGAGGGTAATGCTAAGCCAGTGAGCTCAACCACAGAGCTACAGGCATCTCAAGTGAGCTCAACAGTTAGGCACCCACATTACCTACCACATCCAACACAAGGAAGATCCCCTTCTCTATTACACAGTCCCTCAGGAAACTCTTCCCTCCAGTGCTCTTCAGGATGGGAATAGAAAGGTCCAGCTACTGATCCTTGAGATCCTAGCCTTCACTGGGTTTATCAAGCACACCCAACCTCTGCATAGTCAATCCCAACTTGATTTCTCACCATTCTGCTCACCAAATACTCAAATCCGTCACTCATTTTCTGAGCTACAAAAACTGGGTTTTCCCATTGATTTCGGGGTAGCTAATGCTCCCAAATTCGCCCCAAGGTTCATGCTAATGGATTCCCCATTGGATTTCCCTGTCCCATGCCAAATCTGAACGTTTTTGGTCTTTCAAAAACTGGGTTCTCTCAAGGTCGCGATTTCTGGTTTTTCCTCACTGCTGGCTCTCGTTTTTGGATGGGAATGATGCTAGATAGTTTCCCAATGGAGTGGGGTGAGAATCAAGCAACCTCCCATGAGGTTGAGTGACTTCTTGCCTAAGTAATCAGAGCCCATGCCCACCCATACGAATTTCAGGGTTGCCCATGCTCCATTGAAGCCATGGGCTGAAATCTCAACCACCTTCTTACAGCAGGCATTAATGTCACCTAGGGAAGTCAATGGGTTCTCATAATGACAAATGGCATCCTAGGGTTTACTCTCATAGCCCCCTCACCACTCCCTAGTGGATACACGTGGCCCCTTCTCATTCGTTGCCTCCATAGCCAGTTTTTTTGGTATTTTATTTCAGTGTTAAATATTTACATCAATTTACAATATCCCATGGCTTAATAGCACGTGGGTAACAAAATATCAAGCGTGTCTAATTTAAATAAAATCCGAGCATAAACTAGCGGGGCCTTGGCCTTAAGCTCCACGCTAGGGAAACATACATCGTGTGTTTACAATATTTACATTAGAGCCAATATTTCCTAAGGGTCAAAATTGGGGTATTACATTCCCCTCCCCCTTAGAACAACACCGTCCTCGGTGTTCTCAAAACTGAACAAAAATGGGAATGCCTCCCTCATGGCATCCTCTAGCTCCCATGTAGCCTCGTCGGGACTAAGGTGCTCCCATTGGACCTTTACCTGCCCGATGGCTCTGTTCCGGAGCACTGTGACTTTCTTGTCGAGGATGCGCATAGGTTCTACTTGGAACTCTCCCTCGGGTTCCACCTGTATCACATTCCAATCAATCATATGATTAGGATCATGTACATACTTCTTAAGCAAAGATACATGGAAAACATTATGAGCTCTTATGCTAGTAGGCAATGCAATTCTATATGCAACTGGCCCTATCCTATCAAGGACTTCAAATGGCCCACAATATCTTGGTGACAACTTGGCACAACTTCCCAACTTGAGGGAACTCTTCCTTGGTTTCACTCTCAAATAAACATGATCCCCAATCTGAAACTCCTTATGTACTCTTTTCAAATCTGCATAACTCTTTTGCCTGTCCTGAGCTGCATTTAAATTCTGCCTGATCTTAACAATTTCCTGTTCCATTTCCTTGATCATCTCTGGCCCAAGCACTACCCTGTTCACTGGGTCGTCCCAATTCACTGGTGTCCTGCATCCCCTGCCATACAATGCTTCAAATGGACTCATTCCCAAGGATGCATGGTGTCCATTATTGTACGCAAATTCAACCAAGTGTAAATAATCTTCCCACTTTGATGGTTTGTCCATCACATACATTCTCAGCATATCTTCAAGAACCTGGTTCACCCTCTCGGTTTGGCCTCCGTTTGAGGATGGTAAGCTGTACTGAAATTCAATTTAGTTCCCAATTCCTGAAATAATCCCTTCCAGAAATTGGAGGTGAACTTTGTATCACGATCAGAAATTATTGCCTTAGGCAATCCATGCAATCTGAATATCTCTCTCATGAAGATGTTCGCAATGTCACTAGCCTTGTGAGTGGATTTCACTGGAATAAAGTGAGCTACCTTTGATAGCTTATCCACCACAACCATGATTGAATCATGCTTCTTCACTGTCATGGGCAGACCTGTTATGAAATCCATGGAGATCACTTCCCACTTCCATTCTGGAATGGGTAAGGGCTGCAATAACCCTGCTGGATGTTGGTGTTCTGCCTTGACTTGTTGGCACTTCTGACACCTAGCAATGTACTCAGCTATGTCCTTCTTCATGCCATTCCAAAAGTATTGCTTTCTTGCCATTGTTATAGTCTTCTGATATCCTGGGTGTCCAGAGTACGGCATTTGGTGTATTTCATCCATCACTAGTTTCTTCAAATCTGCATTATTTGGAATGTACAACCTATCTTTGTAGATGAGGGTACTGTCCTCACCCAACTGATATCCTGCACACTTTTCATCCACATTACCGTGCTGCAACTTCTCTTTAATTTGAAGGCAAGTTTCATCACCGTGTTGGGCTTCAAGAACTCTTGTCTTCAAATCTAATTTGCACATACTTACTGCTGAAACATGAAATTTTCTGCTAAGAGCATCTGCGACCTTATTCTCCTTCCCCTTTACATGTTTAATTTCAAAATCAAATTCACAAAGAAATTCCATCCACCTAGCTTGCCTGGCGTTCAAGTTTGGCTGCTCAAACAGATACTTTAGGCTCATGTGGTCTGTCCTAAGCTCGAATCTTCTTCCCATCAAGTAATGCCTCCACATTTTAAGAGCATGCACTATGGCTGCTAATTCCAAATCGTGTGTGGCATAATTCTTTTCATGCTCTTTTAATTTCCTGGATTCATAGCAAATCACAATTCCTTCTTGCATGAGAACCCCACCCAGTTCTTCAATGCAAGCATCTGTGCACACTACAAAATCCTTCCTTGGATCAGCTATCTTCAAAACAGGAGCGCTGGTAAGTAACTCCTTTAATTTCTGAAAACTTTTCTCACATTTTTCAGACCATACAAATTTGATGTTCTTTCTTTGCAATGAAGTGATCGGATGAGCTATCCTGGAGAATCCTTCAATGAACCTTCTGTAGTAACCGGCAAGGCCCATAAAAGATCTAACATCTGAAACATTTCTTGGAGTTGGCCAATCCATGATGGAATTAATCTTCTCTGGATCCACTGCAATTCCTTCTTCTGAAATGACGTGACCCAAATATTGGATCCTCTTTTGATAGAATTCACACTTGCTTAACTTGGCATACAGCTGATGTTCTCTAAGAACTTGCAACACCATTCTTAGATGCTCCTCATGTTCTTCTTCATTTCTTGAATAGACAAGAATGTCATCTAAAAACACAATCACAAACTTGTCCAAATATTTGCTGAATACACTATTCATGAGACACATGAATGTGGCAGGTGCGTTGGTAAGGCCGAATGGAACCACAGTGAACTCATAATGACCATATCTAGTTCTGAAAGCCGTCTTGTGAATGTCTTCTTCTTTAATCCTCACTTGATGGTAGCCAGACCTCAAGTCAATCTTTGAAAATAATTTGGCTTCCTTCATTTGATCAAACAAGTCATCAATTCTTGGTAATGGATACTTGTTCTTAACTGTCACTTTATTGAGCTGCCTGTAATCAATACACAGCCTTAAAGTCCCATCTTTCTTCTTGACAAATAACACCGGTGCTCCCCAAGGAGACACACTAGGCCTGATATACTCTTTATCTATTAATTCTTGCAGCTGTATCTTCAATTCCACCAATTCCGGTGTACTCATTCTATAAGGAGCTTTGGAATTCGGCGCTGCCCCTGGAACAAGATCGATGGTAAAATCAATATCTCTCATCGGTGGCAACCCTGGTACCTCATCCGGAAACACATCTTGGAACTCTTGCAATATCCTGAAGTCTTCTAGTCTTGGCCCTTTGTCCTCTAATGAATCTGGCATATGGACTGCATATAATTGACAACCCTTCTTATAAAACTTTTTCAACTGCAGGGCCGAAATCTGTCTTATTGAAACTTGCTTGGGAATCCCTTTTACCAATGTTGGCCTTCCCTTTTCATCAATGCACTCAAGTGCTTTCTCATAACAGTCCAATTTGGCTCTATGTTTTTCTAACCAATCCATGCCAATTAATGCATCATAGGATCCTAGTGGTAACACATTCAATTCAGCATATGTGTGGAGTCCATTCAATTCTATGGGACACTCCATCACTACCTCACTTACTTTTCTCTTGGTTCCTGTGGCTAGTTGCACTAGCCAAGACTTATTATGATTTATTTTTCTAAGAGAACAACCTTCAACCACTTTTGGAGAAACATAACTATGAGTAGATCCTGGATCAATCAAAACAGAAATAGATTGCGTAGCAATCTTACCTTCGACTTCCACCACTGATGATTGATGGTCTGCTTGATTATTCTCCAACGCTGCATAAATCCGAGGTGCTGCCCTTGCCATGTCCTCCACCGTAGCTACTCCCTTCAGGTTGTTCAACTTTCGAGCATTGTTTTTCCGATGTGGACAATCCTTCAACATGTGGTTTTCTCCACATCCCCAACACTGAAGTGGTCCCTTTGATGCTTTGTCTACTGCCACTGCTGGTTTGAATCCACTCCTTGCCTGTTGTCCCTGTGGAAAGGTCCTAGGCTGACCTCTGAATGGTGGCTTGAAGCCATCCTTCTTCTGGTCAAACTTCCCTCTTGGCTTTCCTTTCCATGCTGGGTTAGCCTCTGTTTTTCCCCTATTTTGCTCATAGCAGTGCATTGCCATCCTAATGGCTTCATCCAAACTTGGTGGATTAACAAACTCAATACGATCTCTGAAACTCTGAGGTAGACCCCCAAGAAAGCATTGGATTTTTACTCTCTCATCTTTGATATAGTCAACATACCTCAGTAATTCCAAGAATTTGTGGACATGCTCTTCCATAGATTTTTGTCCCAACCTGAGTTCATTAAACTCTTTTCTCTTACCGTCATAATACCTAGCAGAAAGGTATTTCTCCTTGAAGTACCCCTTAAATCTTTCCCAACTGATCCTTCTTTCGTTAATTCTTTTCACTTGCAAGAGATTGTCCCACCAAATGGAAGCTCTGCCATTTAAGTTGTAAATGGCAATTCTGGCTTTCTCATTTCCTGAGTAGTCTTGAATTCTGAAGTATTTCTTCATTCCCAGAAGCCATGCTTCTGCCTCTTGGCCTGTCTTTCCTTCCCCATCAAATGTGGGAGGTCTTGCCTTCCTGAATTCTCCCTGTGGGATGCCCTTGAACTTCTTTCTTCCGTCCAATCTCTTAGGTGCATGTCCTGGACTCCTCCTAGAACATTTGGAGTCACACGACCTGCTGGAAGAAGACCTTGATGAAGATGTTTTATGTTTTCTGCTCACCGAACTCTTCCTTGGGCTTGGAGTCCTCCTCCTCGAACGGCCTCTAGAATGACTCCCTGCATCTCTTCCTTCTTCACCCATATTGCTTGGGTTGGACCCAAGGTTTATCTTATGCTGCATATCAGTGAGGCTTTGCAAAATAGCAGCATTGAGTTGGTGTTGTTCTTCTTGAGCCTTCATCAATCTTTCATTGAAGCTCACCATGGTTTCAACCAAATTTTGAGGAGTCACCTGCTCCCTTCTCCCATTGGATTCAGTCTCCGCATTCCCTTCATGCACATTTTCTCCTAGTACGTCTTCTTCGTGTTCATAAGGATCTTGCGCATCATTAATGGTCACCATCTTACCTCTACTACAATTATAAACTTTATGAGCTGCAAAGACTGTGCATTATTATGATATTTGTTAGACCTCATAAAAATGCATTTAGGAATATACATCAATCAATATTTAACATAATAGAACTCATGGAATAATTCACATAGCTGTTACTTATTCAATTCTTTTGCCCATTCATGCAATTCTGAAAATTGCCCATATTGTCATTAATTTGACAAAACAGTCACCGACACTTTTTCTGCCCTGATTATCTATGAAGTCTGATAACCCAATTAAAATTCCGGTCATACTCCATTATTCCTTGCTAGACAAGCTTTCCAATGCCTGTCCCCGTGCTCGATTCCGACATCGGGTGTGGAAACAGCGTTGTTTCAAAAATGACAACTCTTACCAATAATTCTGCACAGTTTACACAGTTGTATTTTGGTCCCGAAGGCCAACTTCAGCCACCTGTGGAAGAAAATCTATGAGGAATCACAAAAACTTATCTATCGGGAGAAGTTAGTCCATATAACAAGGAACACTCAGCAATTTACGGATTCCAAATCCGATGCACCATTCATCTTCTGTGAATTTCTGGGTTTTACTACTTCTCACTTTTCACATTTTTCCCAAAATTCCAAATTTTGGGCCAAAAATGGCTATCTCCCAAACGGTGCATTTCTGGGAAATCTTCGTCTAACGGAAGTTGTCTGTCTTAATGAGAATATGAAATGTCTAGTTCAGTCAAATTTCTGACTCCCACATCTAGGGTCACTTTTACTACTCACAAGCTTTTCAAAATCCCGAAAAAGTGGCCCGGAACAGTGCTTTTTGGCCTTCTTGCTCACCCCGACTCCACATCCTTTGGATTTTGGGTCCAAGATTCGGAACTTAACATTGTGCCTGCTTCATGGCCGGGCCTGATCAATTTCAGCTCAAACCGACCTTCTGTCAAGCCTCGGGACTCTATCCTTCAAAAGTCACTATTCCCCTTTTTCTGTCAAATTGGAGTGTAATGGGCTCGGGGTCTTCACTGGTTCTTTCATGGCCCCCGTCAATGGCCTCCGAGCCCCACAGAAATCATCCCATTCTGAGCCCCGGTGCTCCCCCTATCCAAAAATTGAGTTTTTGGTTTTTTTTTTTTTTTTGCGCGCCGCCGTTGCGGGCCCGTTCACTGAACACTCCCGAGGCGGGGCGCTTCGCCGTGGCCTTTCGCAGTTGCGGGGCGCTTGGCCGAAGCCTTCCGCAACTGCGGGGCGCTTGGCCGAAGCCTTCCGCAACTGCGGGCTGGTTGGCGGTAGGCTTCCGCAGTTGCGGGCCGGTTGGTTGAATGCTCCCGCAACTGCGGGGCGTTTCGGCGACGGCTTCCGCAATTGCGGAGCAGTTCGCCGAATGCATCCGCAATGGCGGGGCGATTTGCCGAACGCTCCCGCAATTGCGGAGCCATTCGGCGAAGGCTTCCGCAGTTGCGGAGCCATTCGGCGAATGCTCCCGCAATTGTGGAGCCATTCGGCGAAGGCTTCCGCAATTTCGGAGCCGTTCGCGGAATGCTTCCGCCGTTGCGCGGAATGCTTCCCGGTTTCGGGTGATTTTTCGGAATGATTCGGCAAAGTCTTCCGCAGTTGCGGAACGATTCGCGGAATCCTTCCGAAATTTCGGAAGAGAATTCCTTCCGAAATTTCGGAAGAGAATTCTTTCCGAAAAATTCCGATACTTAGAATTTTTTTTTCACAAAAACGAATTTTTCTCCGCTGTTTCGGAGCGGTTCGCTGAATCCTTCCGCAATTGCGGGAAGGTTCGCCGAACTCTTCCGCAATTGCGGGAAGGTTCGCGGAACCTTTCCGCAGGTTTCGGGATGACTTCCCGAAACAGTCTTAAAACCAAAATTTTCAAAAACAGTCTTAAAACAACATTTTTCCAAAACAGACTTAAAAAAAAACTCTATCAGATTTGGCCCATAGAGGCCCAATGCTGCAACGCAGCTCTGATACCAAACTGTAGCATCCCCTTCCATCATCCAATGCAGGGAAGGAAACGTTAATCAACACACAGGCTTTTAGATAGACTTAGCCTAAATAATTCTTGCCCATAAATTCCGAACAATTTAAAAATGTCCATATGCAGATTCATCTCAATATCAACACAGCGGAAACTAAACATTACATGTGCATACAATTTCTTCATGCGTTCAGCATACACATATCAACCATACATGTATCAGTCATTAATTTTATTAATGCATGGACAAATATCATACTGCATAAAACATGATGCGTTTCATTTCAGTAACCGGAATGCATTGCGAAACACAGACTGTATATAAATTAAATCACAAGAATACTCATCTTGAATTGTAACGGTCCAAACGACTGGCTATGGAAGGGCAACATTCCTCCCAACCGTAGACCTCTGTCCAGCTTGTGTTCTTTCAGCTGAGAGGTCACCCCCGAGCTGGGCTGTGTATCCACTAAGGAGGACTAGCTGGGTTCACTCACAGCCATGGTTCTGGTCAAGCATCCAAGAAGATAGAGGAGGGTAATGCTAAGCCAGTGAGCTCAACCACAGAGCTACAGGCATCTCAAGTGAGCTCAACAGTTAGGCACCCACATTACCTACCACATCCAACACAAGGAAGATCCCCTTCTCTGTTACACAGTCCCTCAGGCAACTCTTCCCTCCAGTGCTCTTCAGGATGGGCATAGAAAGGTCCAGCTACTGATCCTTGAGATCCTAGCCTTCACTGGGTTTATCAAGCACACCCAACCTCTGCATAGTCAATCCCAACTTGATTTCTCACCATTCTGCTCACCAAATACTCAAATCCGTCACTCGTTTTCTGAGCTGCAAAAACTGGGTTTTCCCATTGATTTCGGGGTAGCTAATGCTCCCAAATTCGCCCCAAGGTTCATGCTAATGGATTCCCCATTGGATTTCCCTGTCCCATGCCAAATCTGGACGTTTTTGGTCTTTCAAAAACTGGGTTCTCTCAAGGTCGCGATTTCTGGTTTTTCCTCACTGCTGGCTCTCATTTTTGGATGGGAATGATGCTAGATAGTTTCCCAATGGAGTGGGGTGAGAATCAAGCAACCTCCCATGAGGTTGAGTGACTTCTTGCCTAAGTAATCAGAGCCCATGCCCACCCATACGAATTTCAGGGTTGCCCATGCTCCATTGAAGCCATGGGCTGAAATCTCAACCACCTTCTTACAGCAGGCATTAATGTCACCTAGGGAAGTCAATGGATTCTCATAATGACAAATGGCAGCCTAGGGTTTACTCTCATAGCCCCCTCACCACTCCCTAGTGGATACACGTGGCCCCTTCTCATTCGTTGCCTCCATAGCCAGTTTTTTTGGTATTTTATTTCAGTGTTAAATATTTACATCAATTTACAATATCCCATGGCTTAATAGCACGTGGGTAACAAAATATCAAGCGTGTCTAATTTAAATAAAATCCGAGCATAAACTAGCGGGGCCTTGGCCTTGAGCTCCACGCTAGGGAAACATACATCGTGTGTTTACAATATTTACATTAGAGCCAATATTTCCTAAGGGTCAAAATTGGGGTATTACATGCATGTTTTCCTAGCGTGGAGTTCAAGGCCAAGGCCCTGCTAGTGGATGCTCGAATTTTATTTAAAAAGGGAAGTATTTGATATTATCTTATCCATGTGCTATTAAGCCATGTAAATTGTAAAAATGATGTAAATAAACATCATGCAATAAAATACCAAAAATTGGCTATGGAAGCAACTAATAAAAGGGGGCCATGTGTATCCACAAGGAAGTTGTGAGGGGGTTGTGGGGTTGAACCATATGCTGCAAAATTTCATCTTGAGAACCCATTTCACTTTCTTGCTGAAATTTAATTCTGTTGTAAGGAAGTGGTTGAGAAATCAGTCCATGGCTTCAATGGAGCATGGGAAGCCAATAAATTCGTATGGCAGGGTATGGGATCTGTTTCCTTGACCCACAATTCACTCTACCTCATGGGGAATACTTTTTTCCTCATTCCCATCCCATTGCGGAACAGGGAAGCATCAGTTTTCATCCATTACACATGCCCAGTAGTGAAACAAAACTAGAAAATCACAACTCTGAATTTAACCACATTTTGAAGTGCCAAAAACGCCCAGAAAATTGTGTGGATAGTGAAATCCAATGGGGGATCCATAGACCTGAACCTTGAGGAAACTTTGAGAGTGTTAGATGCCCAGAAATCCATAGGAAAACCCAGTTTTGATAGCCCAAATATCCAATTATGGGATAGAGTCATTTGGCCACAAAAGCTAAGAAAAATCCAAGCATGGCTGGTAGAGAAGAAGATAAAACAGAGGTTGGAATTGCTTGATAAACCCAACTGTTTGTTGGCTTATCATGACTGGTTGTGTGTAACCATGGTTGTGAGTGAGCCTGTTTAGTTCCTCCTTAGTGGATACATAGCCCAGCTCAGGGGTGGTCTCTCAGCTGAAAGAATATAGGCTAGATAGAGACCTGTGGTTGGGTGGAACATTGCTCTCACATAGCCAGTTGCTTGGACAAATTCATATTAAAAGATAAGTGCTATCTGTGGTTTAAATTATGTACATTTTGTCTTATGTTATGAATGTTTAATTATTCATGTTAATTGAATGAAATGATTACTTTGATTTAGTCAGTATAAAGCCTATGCATAGAATGAGAAGGGGATTAACTCTTTGTATGTTGTTTTCATCATTCTGCCTGGTAGAAATAGGAATATCCATCCCATTCTGTGTGTATGTTATTATGATTTAATTTTTCTATGTGATTTTATTTAAATTGTAAATTTTTTCATATGGCTTTGGGGAAGAAATAGTTACCCCCCTGTTATGTTCATGTTCCTTCTGTAGGTCAGGATGACAGGAGGGGACATGACATGAGAGCTCATCTGAATTCCTAGAATTCTACTTCTACTTAGGATTATCAAACTTGGTCTTCTCCTTTTGCTTTTGCTTTCCTTTTTCATTTGTATCCTTGGGTCCTTCGACAAATAGGGCTTGATCCTTGGAGGATCTCATGGACCCCATCTAAACAATATTTTCTTGCTCTTTGGCTAAGGACTCAATGAATGCATTCAAGGATGGCATCTTCCATTTAGGAATTGTGAGTTTTCCCGAATGAAAGGTAGAGACAAATATTGAATAATCTGCTCCTATTTTTGAAAGGATTGAGAGAATCAACTGATCCTCCTTCTTCTCTACACCACATTTCTTCAACTGAAGCACCAAATGCTTGAACTTGGTGAAAAACTCATTAATGTTTTCAAAATTTCCAGGATTGAGGGAAATCAATTCATTCTCCAACTGATAAGCCCTCAATTCATCATGCTTGCCGAAGAGATTGGAAATTTGTTCCCATACTTCTTTTGGATTCTTCAATCCACTGATATTGAAGAGAAGGTCTTTCGAAATACTGAGACATAAGAAACCATAAGCTTCATCAAGCTTATTCAGGAACTTGGACTTCTCTATAGATGCATTAGGCTTCGATTGTGTGCCCATAGTGACTCTCTATAGTCCCTTGGAGCGCAATATGATATTTGTATCTTCCTTCCATTAATGATAATTGGAAGGATTAAGAAGATTGTTTGAATAAGATTCCATCTTGAGCTATAGCTAATGCAATAGGAGGCTTTTGAGACACCTACAGTCAAAAACAAACAAACATTTTTAGGTCGACAACATGCACTTTTGAATTTGCATCACTCTTGGCGTATCCTATCAAGAAATCTTGATGAACCGGATGCACAATTATCCAGGATTTATGTGGAAAAAGTTATGCTTTGGGTGCAGTATTGGAATAATTTTGAGCAATATTGCTCAAGCTTCATCTGTGATCCCTATAAAAACACCGTAGAAGAGTTTCCTTGTCCTGTTATGGCTTTAATACCATGTAAAATTCAATCACAACAGATCTAGAAAAAAAGAACAACAATTAAAAGAGATGCATGCGGATCTTTACAACAAATTGAGTGTCAAAAAACTGGTGCAAAAGGTTTGCAGCAGTAATTCATTATCATTAACTCAAAAGAAGAATTACAATACAAAACAACGGCATGAAAAACCAAGCAATTCGACTCCTAGAGAGGTCATTTGAATTGAATGCATGAAAGTGGCTTACTGTTAAGTTAACACCACTCGGAACATCAGTTAACCACTTAACTGCACTGTAATTGACTCTAACCAACTCTAAAACAGTTAAATGTTAGGAACCCATATCAACCCTTCTATTTGCTTTGTTAGTATATTGTTGTTGGATGCATATGCTTTGTAAGTCGTCCCGTAGTATTTTTTGATCCATAGTTTGTATTATTGTTGTTGGACGCATATGCTTTGTAAGTCGTCCTGTAGTAATTGTTGATCCATATTTTGTATTGCCCCATGGTTTGTATTGACACATTGTATTGACCCATGGTATTGGCGCCTAGACTTAGTATATAAGTTTGTGTTGAGACCAATGAAGGTACCGTGAATTTATTTGTATTGAGCTTGCTCAAAGGAGGTTTCCCCCTCGAAGTGGCCTATGATCAATATAAAAGTGATTATGAGTTTTGTTATTTATGTTATTTCGTGTGTTTTCATTAATTAATTATTGCCGGTTCTTCACATTAAACTGAGTCTAACTAAGTTTGAAACTCAACTAAATGCCCAAAACCAGGTGAGGGCGCATTTCTGACTCCATTTAACTGA
Source organism: Larix kaempferi (assembly GCA_027924585.1). NCBI lineage: Eukaryota > Viridiplantae > Streptophyta > Pinopsida > Pinales > Pinaceae > Larix > Larix kaempferi. The sequence continues at coordinate 6,596,471 of BSBM01000963.1, read as the reverse complement.
TTTTTAGGTGAAATTAGGTCAAATATGGTAAAAGGGTGCATTTCTGACTCCATTTAACTGATTTAATAAGAAATGCTCCCAGTTGGACTGACTTGGGTGCTTTAATCATGCAAATCACCCCAGTTGGATCCTCAAATGAAGGAGGAGGCCCAGTTGACTGAAACTGGTGATATGTTAATGATGTAAGCACATATTTGAGTCAAATTACTTAGGGTCGGTGGTAAATTAGGTTGTTAAGCCCAAATAAATGATGTGAATTTGGAAAATTACTCCAACAATAAGAGAAATGGAGAAATACTTTGACATGGAGCAGATGGAATACCCCAAAAGGCTGAAGGCTTCTTCTCTGAAGCTGAGGGTTCATGCCTCATTGTGTTAGGACAATGTACAGGCTGACAGAGTTAAAAAAGGAAAGGACAAAGTGAATACTCGGGGCAAAATGGTCACCAAGCTGAAGGATAAGTTCCTTCCCACTGCCTACATGATTTCTTTGTTGAGGAAACTGCAAGACCTCAGATAGAAGGAGATGACTGTAAAAGAATTCATAAAACAATTCTATCAACTGTCTATTCATCCAAGACATAACGAAGACAGAGAAGAGGTAGTTTCTAGGTATGTAAATGGCCTGAAGTATGTTATTCAGGATGAGATAATTCTTTCAAGGTTCAGGACAGTCGGATAATCCTATCATTTAGCTCTGAAAGAAGATGAGAAACTATCGCGAAAGACTTCTATGAGAAGGGGGAAGTAGATTGCTCGGAGCGAAAAAAAAAAAAAAAAATGTTGCCAAAGGTTAGACCAGTGGGGCAAGGAAAGAGGAAAGTTGTGAGGAGCGATGAGAAGAACGCATGACTAGAGACAGTGCACCTAAGTATTGACAGGGAGGAGAGAACCCTATAGGTTGAGTTTCCTGCATTCTAAGAGAAAATTTGAAAGAAATATGTGCAGACCAACCAAAGACCATCTGCTATAAGTGTTGAGAGCTCGGACACAAGGCATATAAATGCCCAGAAAACCTACATACCACTAGTCAACCAGATTCCAGAAATCGGGGTAAAGACGATGATATGTATGGACGCATGTCATTTTTTGTTGGGGGAACTGTGGAAGTATGACTGGAACATGGTATACAATGGTCATAAGAATAAAGTCACAGTCAAAAATGAAGGCAGAAGGTAATGGAGAGTCCATTCCTAGCTCTCCCAGACTTCAACAAGGTGTTAAATTTTGAGCATTAATTCACAATACTCTAGGATCTTCACTGAGAGAATAACATATACAGTATATCAATGCATAACAATCACAATAAGCATCACAAGCATCACAAGAATCAAAAGCATGAGAGACAAGAGACACAGAGTTTCCATGGGGAAAACCCTAAGGTGAAAAACCCCACAACTTCCTCGGAGATAGAGAGCAATGGCTCAACCAAAGTACAACCAAAATACACTGAGATAGTCTCCTAGTAGCAGATGATCCTCCTCCTCACTAGTGCGCCACTTTCTGAGTGAGAGAAGTGTGAGTTTTCGAATGATCAAAATAGAGATCTCCTGGTCTTTATTTATACTAACCTGTTTTCCCAGTGACCTTATGGGGCCGACTTGTCTAGCTTGGTACATCCACAATATAATATATATTTCAGGGTCGACCTCACACATGGTGGTCTAATAACCCGTCGCCAAGTACACACACTTGTGACACTTGTCAATACACATGACGACACTTCCTTATAGAGGAATAACACATCTCTTATAAGGGTACAATAAATATATATGAAATACATAGATGAAATACATTCCAAATTTACATATACATCAACACTCCCTCTTAACTAGGAAGGTATTTCTCGACACAGATCTACTAGACAAGTCTTCTTCTCGGGATCATCATCATCGATGCATCATCATCATCATCATCACTACTTCTGTTATCTCAACCAATCTTTGACTATACTCGTCATACGAAGTTCTACAGAGCTAGTCCTTTTTCATACTGGATGTAAGCCCACCACCTGCAGGTCTTCATCATCACTGGCCATACTGTGGAAATATCAGGACTTATTACGTGCGTCACAAAACCTTAAAATAATCTCTTGACTAGCAAGAACCCTAAAGATCATCTGAGGTCGTTTTCATCCTATCCAGATCTCCAAGACTTATTACATGTGACCCCACCACAAAAACTCAAAAGAGAATCCTAGGACTGATTACGAGCACAAGGCTCAACCTATCAGATCTCTCAGGGTACAAATTACATGTGGTCACCACAAAACCTCGAAAGAGCATCCCAAGACAGATTACGAGCACAAGGCTCAACCTATCGGATCTCCGAGGGCACAAATTACATGTGGTCATGGAAAAACCTCGAAAGAGCATCCCAAGACTGATTACGAGCACACGGCTCAACCTATCGGATCTCCCAGGGCACAAATTACATGCCATAGGACAAAACCTCGAAAGAGTATCTGCCAGATATCCCAGGGCACAAATTACATGCCATAGGAAAAACCTTGAAAGACTATCTACAGATCTCCCAGGGCACAAATTATATGTCCTCCCAAGCAAAACCTTGAAAGAGCATTTTCCAGATATCCCAGGGTACAAATTACATGCCATAGGCAAAACCTCGAAAGACTATCTGCAAATATCCCAGGGCACAAATTACATGCTTATCTACACAACCTATTCCACGACCACAAAGTATCAACCTGATACTCACCATACATCATCTTGATGTACACATGGTCATCCCGATCATCATCACTGCAACATCCTGCTGCATGTCATCTGGAGCAACATCCTGAAGCTCGTCATCCATGATCATCCTGATCATACAATGCTTCTACCTGATGCATACCAAGTATCTACCTGATACATATCATCATACATGATCCACCTGGTCATACAGTGTATCCACCTGATACAAATATAAATACATGATACATATCAACATACATGATCTACCTGATCATACAATGTATCCACCTGATACATATACAGATACATGGTCCAAGCATCCAACATGATGCATATACAAAATACATACACATGATCCAACCGATCATATCCAGCATCCAACATGATGCATACATACATATAAATGATCCAACTGATCATATCCAGCATCCAACATGATGAGTACATACATATAAATGATCCAACTGATCATATCCAGCATCCAACATGATGCATACATACATATATATATAAATGATCCAACTGATCATACAAAGTAGAAACCAGAACATCATCCTGATGCTCATCATCCAGCGCTTACATCCACAGCCATGTGAAAGATCCTCCTTCCAACATGCTTGGAATGGCTTCAGCAAATGTGTCCATCACTTCTTCCTCGAAGTGTCCTCGATCTGAAGAACACCAAGCCTCTCCCTGAAGTACTCGAACTTCACCCTGGCTAGTGGCTTCGTCAGCACATCTGCAATCTACTCGTCTGTCGCAACATACAGGAGCTTCACAGCTCCTCTCTGCACCATATCCCTGATATAGTGATATTTGATATCTATGTGTTTCGACCTATCATGAAACACTGGGTTCTCAGACAGCTTCACACAACTCTGGTTATCGTAGAAGATACCAGTAGCATCCAACGGGAGATCAAATAACTCAGACAGTAGCTTCCGTATCCATACTACCTCGCAACTAGCTGAACACGCTGCAACATACTTTGCCTCAGCTGTACTCAGTGCTACGCAGGACTGCTTCCTGCTAAACCAAGAGATCACACCTAATCCCATTCTGAAGCAGCATCCAGATGTGCTCTTCCTATCTGCAACACTGCCAGCCCAATCTGAATCAACATAAACCTGCAAGTTAAACTTTTGATTCGCTTCATACTTGAGCCCATAATCCACTGTACCCTTCAGGTACCTCAGAACATGCTTTACATCAACCAGGTGAACACTCCTCAGATCCATCAGGAACTAGCTCAATGTGTTCACCGCAAAGCAAATATCTGGTCTCATGTTCGTCAGGTACATCAAGGACCCAATCATCTGACGATACATAGAGACATCAACTGGCTTAGATGAAGCATCGCATAGAAGCTTCAGATTCGATGCCATAGGTGTGGCCATGGCCTTGCAATCCATCATCCTGAATCTCTTCAGGATATTTACTGTGTACTTCCCTTGACCAAGGAAGATCCCACCTGCATTCTGCCACACCTCCATACCTAGGAAATAATGCATCATTCCCAAATATTTCATATCGAACTCAGCAGCAATCTTCCTCTTAGTATCTGCAATCAATTTGTCATCTCCTGTTACAAATAAGTCATCCACATACACGAGTAGAATCACAGGATTCCATTCCTCAACCTTGTAGTAAAGGTTGGAATCTGCTTTACTCTTGGTAACGCCCAAACTAGATAGGAAACTGTCCATCCTACCATACCAAGTTATGGGAGCTTGCTTCAAGCCATACAAGGCTTTCTTCAATCTGCACACATATGACTCCCTGTCATGTATTTCAAAACTGAGTGGCTGCTACACATATATTTCCTCTTCAACTACACCATTCAAGAAAGTAGTCTTGACATCCATCTGGTGTATTTTAGATTTCATTGCTACAGCCAGGGCAAGTACTATTCTAATGGAAGTATACCTAACTACAGGTGCAAAAGTTTTTTCATAATCTATTCCCTCTTTCTGATAGAAGCCACGAGCTACGAATCTTGCTTTGTATTTTTCTACGCTGCCATCTGCAGCATGCTTGATTTTGAAGATCCATTTGGAAGTCACAACAGACTTCTCTTTAGGTCTTGCGACAACATCCCAAACATCATTCTTCATTATTGATTGGTATTCCTAAACCATGGCATCCTTCCATTCTTTCTTTTCCACTGCTTCTTCATAACTGGAAGGTTCTTTGTTCATTATGTCACAGAGTAAAGCAACATAGCTGGTATGTGATATGGTTCTCTTCTTTGCTCTGTGTTCTTCTTCTGGAATGCCAAATCTTTCTGCATCTTGAATGAGCTCTCTAGCCCATGAAGGTTTCCTCTTGTGAGAGTTATCCTCACGGGGTGGATCTACAGGTTCTTGCGGATCTTCAAACTCACGAACAACTTCTGGAATTGTTTCAGTCATGGTAGTGTCTTGAAATCTAGTTTCCTTAGGTTCTTCATAAACTTCGATAGGTGCCTTCCTTGATTTGATGAATGCTGAGTTTTCATCAAATGTTACATCCCTGCTGACATCAATCTTCTTGAACCCTGGAAAGTATATTCTGTATGCCTTCGAGCTTTCATTGTAACCCACAAAGATACCCTTCTTTCCTGAAGGATCTAGTTTGGTCCTCTTTTCCTTTGGGACATGAGTGTATACTGGACAACCAAATATTCTAAGATGGCTGACTTCAGGTTTCTTACCAGAAAATACCTCTTCTGGTCTCTTGTTGTCCAATATCTTGTGGGGTGTTCTGTTCTACACATATACAGTTGTTCTAGCTGCTTCTTCCCATAGATGCATAGGTAGATCCTGGTCATGCAGCATTGCCCTTGCTGCTTCCATGATTGTTCTATTCTTCCTTTCTGCAACTCCATTCTGTTGAGGATTATAAGGAGCATTCAATTCCCTCTTAATCCCTGAATCACTGCAAAGCTTCTTGAAGTCACCTAAGGTGAATTCTCCACCATTGCCGGATCTGAATGTTTTGATCTTATTGTCAGTTTGATTCTCCATCAAGGTCTTGAATTCCTTGAACTTATCAAACACCTCATCTTTGTTCTTCAAGAAGTATACCCAAGTCTTCCTGGAGAAGTCATCAATAAATGAGACATAGTAAATATACCCACTTAGAGAACTGGATGACATAGGACCACATACATCTGAGTGGATGATTTCCAGGATATCCTTTGCCTTGCTTTCACTGCTTGGGAAAGCCTTCTTAATGTTCTCACCTTTTGCACATCCATTTCAAACACCTTCATGTTTGGTCTTGATTTCAGGAAGACCCTCTACAGCCTTGCTTGCAATTGAAAATGCCCTATAGTGCATATGAGCAAGCCTTCTATGCCAAAGTTCACTTGGCTCCATGGAGTCATGTACCATGGCATGTTCAGGTTGACCCTTCAATTTATACAAACCTCCCTCTTGCTCTCCAATCACTACCGCATCATCTATGGTCTTTCCCTTTGGCCACACTAGGACTTGGCCATCCACAAATGCAACCCTCATACCTTTTGCATCCAATGCAGAGATGGAGAGTAAGTTCTTCTTGAGCCCAGGTACATAAAGGACTTCTTTCATCTTCAAATATTTTCTAGAATCTAAGTTGTAGGAGGCTTCACCACTTCCTTTGATTGGGTATTGATAATCATCCCCAAGTTTTACCTTATGGGGTGATTCATGTTCAGATAGATTCACAAAAGATTACTTAAACCCAGTCATGTGTTTGGAAGCCCCACTGTCGATCAACCAATCATTACAACCATGGGAGATAGTACTTGTGAGAGCAGAAATTAGAACATACTCTTCTTCACTTGATGAGTCATCATCACTATCACTTTCTGCCCTAGCCTTCTTCTTTGGGGGTTCATCATCTTCGGCAGCATGAGCATAATATCTTCTTTTGTTATTCTTCTTCTTCTTTTGTTATTCTTCTTCTTCTTTTTGAAGTTGTTGTTGTCTTTCTTCTTCTTGGGAAAATATGAAGCAAAGTGTCCCTTCTCATTGCAATTGAAGCATCTGAGATCTTTCTTATCTTTATGATAATGGTGGTGTGAGAATTTCCTGTTATGAGATGATTCCTTCTTGGACTTGCCTTTCCTGGCATGTGCTGTGAGAGTTTGATCTTCATTTCTCATCTTTTCTTCACGGGCCACAAGCCTAGCTTATTCTTGAGAGCATTCTTCCTGCAATCTGTTGAAGGAGATCAACTTCTTCCTTGCACAAATTCCTTGAATAAAGGAATCCCATGACCTGGGTAGGCCATTTAAAGTGGTCATCACCACTTCACCATTCTCCACCATTTCATCCACTACTTCTTAGTTGTTCCTTGATCTGGGAGACCCTTGAAAAATAAGATTGAATGGTTTCTCCATTCTGAAAATTTACTCCTTTCAATTGGTTCCGCAGGGTCATCTTCCGATTTATGTTCTTCCCTTCAAATAGCTTGGTCAAAGAGTCAAACATCTCCTTGGGTGTCTTTAGAGAAGACACATGGGGTATGAGATGGTATTCAATAGAATCAACAATGATTTTCTTTGCCTTGACCAAGTTCTTCTTATGCAATACCTTAGCCTCTTCATCCTCTGGGATAGGGATGTCTTCTTTTACATATGAGTCCAACTCATTCTCTTCCAGGATTAACCCAATCCTATACTTCCAAGCTCGGAAGTTATCAGCTCCTTCAAGCTTATCCTCAAGCTTGGTGTGGTGAGACATCTTAAAGAGTACTTCAAATGGAAATAGAAAATATTTAGGTCTTACCACTTGAAATGCTGAAAACTGGATCTGGTCTCAGATTAGGGTTTGTCGAAAAAACCCTAAAAATTCAAAATGTGAATTTCAACTTTATGAAAGGATAGAAACATGCGCCTTGATGAGCTGATCAGCCTGGTGTATTTAGAATTTGAGATCAGCAAAGCTTTACCCTTCATATTTGTCTTTTTGTCCTCTCGGGTTCACTAGGGAGAGCCCTGAATTAGGGTTTGAGTTTCCCAGAGATCTACCCAGCCAAAAATCTCGATCCAAAGCTCTAAACTTCAATTTTTGCAAGGAGCTTCCAGCTATGTCTTCAGATTTCAAAAATTCCTATTTTTGTGGAAACCCTAATTTTTAGGGCCAAATCTGAAAATGCTCATAATTGAATTTTGATTGGATAGATAGATTCTCCTTGATGAGTAGAGTCAATTGACTATACTGCTTTTCCAAAAACTGTGGAGAGAAACCCAATAAACAAGAAACTCAAGTTTCTGTCACTGCAAAATGTCTTCTTCTCAGGTTAGTCCTGATACCATGTTAAATTTTGAGCATTAATTCACAATACTCTAGGATCTTCACTGAGAGAATAACATATACAGTATATCAATGCATAACAATCACAATAAGCATCACAAGCATCACAAGAATCAAAATCATGAGAGACAAGAGACGTAGAGTTTTCATGGGGAAAACCCTAAGGTGAAAAACCCCACAACTTCATCGGAGATAGAGAGAGCAATGGCTCAACCAAAGTACAACCAAAATACACTGAGATAGTATCCTAGTAGCAGATGATCCTCCTCCTCACTAGTGTGCCACTTTTTGAGTGAGAGAAGTGTGAGTTTCCGAATGATAAAAATAGAGATCTCCCGATATCTATTTATACTAACCTGTTTGCCCAGTGACCTTATGGGGTCGACTTGTCTAGCTAGGTACATCCACAATATAATATATATTTCAGGGCCGACCTCACACATGGTGGTCTAATAACCCGTCACCAAGTACACACACTTGCGACACTTGTCAATACACATGACGACACTTTCTTATAGAGGAATAACACATCTCTTATAAGGGTACAATAAATATATATGAAATACATAGATGAAATACATTCCAAAGTTACATATACATCAACACAAGGTAATAGAGAGTCCATTCCTATCTCTTTATAATTTGAAGAATAATGTAATAGAGATTCCATTCCTAGCTCTCCAAAACTTCAACAAGGTATTCCAAGTTGACTACAATGTAAGTGGGTTAGAAATTGGAGCTGTGATGAGCCAAGAGGGTTGACCAATTCCATTTTTTAGTGAGAAGTTGGACAAAGCCAAACAAAAGTATTTGGTCTATGACCAATATTTTTATGCCATTGTCCAAGCACTGAAGAAATGGAGACATTACCTGTTACCCAAGGAATTTGTATTATTTACAAACCATCAAGCTCTGAGATACCCGATCACTCATACGAAGTTAAATTAGAGGCATATGAAATGGGTTGAATTTCCACAAAGCTATACCTTTGTATTAAAACATAAGTTGGGGAATACTAGCAGGGTAGCTAACGCATTCAGTTGAAGAGTCACACTACTGGGGACAACTACTATTAATTCGATGGGACTAGAGTCGATGAAGTCCAACTATGAAGTCGACGAATATTTTTTCAATGCTTGGAAGGCATCAAGGAACCATGGAGTGGTGAAAGAACTCCATGCTTGGATTACTTCATCCAAGAAGAATAATTGTTCAAGGGTCATCATTTATGCATCCCTAGAGGATCAATGAGGGAGAATATGATAAGGGAATTGCACTATCTAGGACTAGGAGGACATTTTGGAATTTACAACAGCAAAGAATTGGTCGAAGAGAAGTACTACTAGCCAGGATTGGTGACGGATGTAAATAAATGGATCCAACAGTGTAGAGTATGCCAACATGTGCCAAATGGAGAAGTTAAAATACGAGGTTATATGCACCATTGCTAATGTCAATAGCCCCATGGGAATATATCAACATGGATTTTGTGCTATGATTACCGAAGACAAAGCAAGGTAACAAATCCATCTTTGTGGTAGTCGATAGATTTCTAATATGGAACACCTTATTCCATTTCGGAAGACAAGTGACGCCACAGGTATTGTTGTTCTATTTTTCAAGGAAGTTGTAAGGTTTCATGGGTTTTTGAAGAGTATCACTTTAGACAGATATATCAAGTTTATGGGAAATTTCTGGAGAACCCTTTGGAAGAAGCTTAACAGGAAGGTGTAGTTTGGTTCTGCATTCCATCCACGAACTGATGGATGGACTAAAGTAATTACACTACTACATTTTTGTCCTTTATGGGGGGTTGTCTTCTGCCCCCAAAAGTGACCTACGGGGGGGGTTTGGGATTTGGGGGCAGTTTTGGCAAAACCGCCCCTAAAGGAACTGATGTTAAATTTTTTTCCCTTTAAGGGCGGTTTTTTACGAGATTGGAACCACCCCCAAAAGTGACTTTTGGGGGCGGTTTGTGACCCCCCTCGTAGAGGTCTATGGAGGCGCTTTTAAACCCCCCTCGTAGACCCCTTCATAGAGACCTACAAGGGTGGTTTTGAACCCCCTTCATAGAGACCTACGAGGGTGGTTGTGAACCCCCCTCATAAGACCCCTCATACAAACCTACAAGGGCGGTTTGGAACCCCCCTCGTAGAGGACTATAGGGGCGGTTTCAAACCCCCCCGTAGAGGCCTATAGGGGCGGTTGTGAACCCCCCTCATATAGTCCTATAGGGGAGGTTGTGAACCCCCCTTGTAGAGGCCTATAGGGGCAGTTTAGAACCCCACTCGTAGAGGCTTATAGGGGTGGTTTTGAACCCCCCTCATAGAGGCCTATAGGGGTGGTTTGGAACCCCCCTCGTAGATGCCTAGAGGGGAGGCTTGTAACCCCCCTCGTAGATGCCTATAGGGGTGGTTTGGAACCCCCCTCATAGAGACATATGAGGGTGGCTTAGAACCCCCCTCGTAGTGACATATGAAGGTGGGTTAAAACACCCCTTGTAGAAACATAAAAAATACGGTTTGAAACCCCCTCTATAGCCATAATAAATCATAATAAAATATATTTTATTAAAAATACTAATATTGAAATATCAATAGGGTACGGAGGAATCGAACCACCATCCTCCTGCTTGTAAGGCAAGTGCTCTACCATTGATCTAGCACCCTTTAACAATATTAACACAATAAGAAAAGACAATAAGAAGATGAGCAATATTAACACCCATATTGCATTATTTTAAGTCTAAGAAAAGACAATAAGAATGTTCAGGAGATGATTGTAACAGGATATCCACATGTACCCAAATATCTACAGATTATCATGTAAGAGCAACCTACTCTTTGCAATCCTCACAAGGCATAAGAACTATAATTCCAAACTTTTCGATTACTTACTAAAACAACAAAAATGTTGAAAAATTTTGCATACAATTTGCAGACACAAATTTCAATCATGTGATATGCATTTCATAACATAGTGCAGTGATTCTTATTGTAGACATGACATATATGCCAAAAAAATTCTCGCCATTGGCAAAATTGGCTAAGTATTGAAAAATGGGCCTAAGTTCCTTGTCATGCTCTCAAATCCAAAATGGCATATATTGAAAAAAAAATCCTTCATAGCCAATCCAAACATCAAAAACTTTGAGGATACACGAAAATACCAATATTGAAATATCGATAGGGTATTTTCCAAGACTTTCCTGATTACATCCAGGAATAGATAGAATTCTAACCCTAATGTACAGGTCTATCCCTTATGGAAAGAGTTAAAATACGTCATGTATATCTAATCCAACTAAGAAATAACTAGACATACTCATGAAGCTAAGACAAAAATTCATAAATGGGACTAGTATGTTAAAAACTACAATTTACACAGAAAGAAAGCTTGGCAAGGAACACAACCTTGACTACTTTTTGAATACCGCTGCAGGACTAGACTAACAGCATGTATATACATGAGAAGAATGTCACTCATCAACTTCAAAATAAAAGCAACTTTTGCCAACCCTGTAGCTTTCAGAAACCTTGTCACTTTCTAATTTTGTTGATTCATCAAGCTTTTCTTTTCTTTTTTCCTTTGGATCAAATTCATCAACCTCCATGGTTGTTGTTGAACCTGTGCATTCACCCTCCTGTGTTGGTGGTCGATAGTGCAATATAACCTCTAAAATTTGATCTATAACTTGTGTAAAGCTGTGAGGAATTTTCTTATGACCCTTGGCAGATTTACCCATCCCATCATGTGGCTTGCTTACATGAGGCACCCGACCAAAATCAACAGATGGAAATCCTACTTCATTCTGTCCAGAACCTTTTCCTTTATATTTTTCTTTGTCCTTATCCTTCAATTTCTCCTTCTCTTTACCTTTCTCCTTATCCTCTTTCTCCTTTGACAAAATGATATTTGGACTTCCTCCCACTGTCTATAATTGAAAAACCATAGTAGCAGCCTGCATAAAAATTGTTAGATCTCGAGAAATGAATGGAGCCATAGACGTAAAAAAATGTTCGAGGAGAAACACAACCACCATGACGATTTAAAATGTTCATTAGAGTCTATTGTATCTCTACCTCCATGGCAATCTGAAGAGTCTGAGGATCCTCAAGAAGATGGCGTGTAACAGTTGAGACGATGGCGTGTAATAGCTGCTACCACACTATCAAAACCTGGTAAAAAACAACTTCTAGGAAGACTCAAAAGGGAAGACAATCCACCTCTCTCTAGAAACTGCATTGCCATGGAATGCAACTTTGTTGGTTTAGCACAAAACTGAAGAATTGCCTGTACTGTAGCTGCTGGAAGGTGCAGCTGCAAATAGTTGAAAGAAATATTCATTACTCTATGTTGTTCATCTGTTGTCATGTATCCCAAAGGTTTTCCTAAAATCTTCACGAATGGACTATTTCCTTTGATGTTGTCATCCAAGGAAGACTTTTTACTGTTATCCATAGCACCTGCACCATCTAAGGTTGTATCTTCAGATTCAAACACAACTGAAGTTCCTCCCATAGCTACAGTGTTCTGAACATCTGGAGTAAGCTGGAGCTTGCATTGCAGCATATGGTCAAGTATAAGCAGTAAGGCATTCACCCACTTAGGAAATGAAACTTTTTCCCCTATCACATAAATTGGCATAAAATTCATCAATAAGTCCAATGTGACACCAATAAGTCATTCTTTGCTCCTATTTCTCTTGTACTACTGTCTTCACTCAAAACTAATGCCAAAATATGAGAAATACTTGATAATAGACTAGTTTCTTTTTCAGATCCCTCCACCTTACAAAGCTTTAGCTATTGAATGAGAAATCCTGAAACAACTCTCAGATGGTACTGGCCTTTGTTTTGGCTGCACAATGTCACAATCAAATCAGACATGGAAAAAGAAATGGCATCTGTACTTTGCAACAGATTCATACACGTGGTTAAGATATCCTCAACGGGGGGATTTTCTAGAGGCTTCTCTTCATAAGAAGCCTATGTTCCTTTTTCATTGGCATTTTCTTTGGGAGCCTCTGAATTACCCAATGATAGGGCAAGAGCTTGGGCAAGTTCATCATCTTCTTGTGTTGGCTCCTCGGGATGACTGAAGAGCCACTCCATATCTAGTTCAACACACCTCAATGCTTCCTCTGCCCTAGACCTTGGAAATCCCATGTCAACCATCATAGAAATGGTAGAATAATCAGGTGGATGACCTCTAAAATGTTGACTTGTGCTTCCAGGAATACCTTTTCTACTTCCTTTGGCATCACCTATGGCAGAGTATACATGGGTAATAATGGAAAGCATGGAGGTAATCAAAGATGGACTACAGCGACAAAACATTGGATTGCTCCAGATAGGTAGAACAGCATAGAGAACATAATCTTGTAGTGTGCGGACAAAAGCCTCTGGGTCCCTTGGAACAGTGAAAGACCCTCCAACAATTGGTTGCACTAATAGTTGTGATGTAGATGGCACAGTTAACAGCAAAGAAGAATTCACAAGGGATTCCAAGAGCCTGCAGTAGCTTCATAATGTTTCTAACAACCAAGGAGCATGCTCTAGCTTGTCATTTTCATTCCCTTAGTCAAGAATGAAGACAAGAACCCCCCACATTACTGGGGCAGGGGATATTTTTCCATTCATAACTTCTAATTCAGGGAATACTCCAAATGAAATTTCTATACCTTCATGGAAAGTGAACCAAATTACTGGTAGTACATATGCAATTAGTTCTGTAGCTGTCTCTAGTGCTGCACCTATCACTGCAACTACTAGAACTGTTGTCCGACAAATACTTCATCAAGCATTTGCTACAAATCCTGCATCTCAACATTTTTACTAGGGTTCAGGTGGAAGCATTGTTATTCCATCCTTGGTAAAAGGTACTGATGAGAAAGAGAAAAGGATTCAACAGTTCAAAACCACATTAGACGAGAAAGAGGTAAGACCAGTGGCTAGTTATTTGTGTTTGTATGTGTTATAATTTTTGTGTGTAAATACTCTTAAGATGCTCATATTTTTGTGTGCATCTCAATTTGGTAACTATCTCTTCAATTCCGTATACAAAAGTTTCAGAAAACTAGCAGGAAGATAATTCAACCTCGAATTGAACCTACTAAACAACAAGATTCCACAGTGGAAGTTGAGGTATCTGAAATGGACCTTGACATTACTAAGGATGTGAAAGGTGGCACATCTTTAGAAGTAGGAACTCAAGGAGGTGTCCCTGTAACCATCCCCTCTGCTTCATTAGTAGAATCTATTACAATTTTTCCATCCATTACTGTAACAGTTCCAGTAGCACCTAGTATTCGAAAATGTGTTGCCTCTACCTCACTTCCTGATATATAAGAAGAATCTACTGAAAAAGGATATAAGCTGGAATCAGCACCACTTCAAAAGAAGGAAAGAGGTATGGACTTGCAGGAAGAGTTAGCTGAACAGAGTAATCCTTCATTCGAAAACATAGAAAATGCTTCTTGTATGGAGATCACACTAGAACTAGAAGAAAGAGATAATATCGTACAATACATTGAACCAATATAATTTCACTAGACACCAACTCAAATGAAAAAAAATAGATTTCAAACAGGCATCGTTGCTTGTAATTATAAGAGCTTTACTGATAACTTAGCATTTTATCTTGATTTCTGCTAATTCAATAGAGGTAGAGATCATCGATGCCTTACAAGAATGGATGAGCTCATATGCATCCAAAAGCTTCACACATTTAAGGTTCCATTTCATCATCAAATATTCAAGCAATCGGTGGCCACTGCAAATCAAACAATGAAATGTCAACTCGCATCAATTTGACCATATTGCTTACAGTCGTGTCAAGTTTTTTAAAGGTACTAGGTTACAGGTAAGTTTTGCAAGGCACTTGCTTCTGCACATGACTAGATTTTATTCAAAGTTATCAGACTCAGACTTGGTGAAGGTAAAAATTACAAGTAAACTCAAATTCAGCCTACAACTCAGTGAACAACTTGGTTGAGTAAAAAATACATAAAATATTCAAAATTTTATTTTAAAAAATTACACTCATGTACAACAATGTAAATACAAACAATTGAACACCAAATATGCATTTTTGTTTATTTATATTGCATGTAAGGGTGTAAATAGGAAAAATTACATCAAGATACATAAACTATAAGTTTTGAGATACATAAAATTAAAGTTCTGAGACACAATAAAAAAACAAGGAACCTTTAATTGTCCTCCAGAGGATAAAAATCACAAAATTCTAATCTGATAAGTAAATTGAGATCCTTGGGGACAATCCTGGATCAAAATGGTTTTGAAGCATTTAATTTAATGTCTTACTCATTACACTGACTCAACTGAGTTCAAGAATTTGAAGTTTACTTTCTCTTGCTGAATGGCTTCAACAACTAAAGGGAAATCTAGTGTTCTCGGCAAGAGAAGAACATGTTTTGGAGTGACCAATTCTATGAGACAATAGAGGATGTAGGGCTATCTAATATTGTCTAGGTTATCACAGATGTAGCCCTGGTTTTCAGCAAGGTTAAGGGTAAAAAACAGTACAATCATATTTTTTGGACACCATGTGCAATGCATTCTTTGAATAATGCACTGATAAACAATGATAGATGTGATTGTGTTGCTAATCTCATTGACAATGGGTGAAAAATGCAGACTTGTATATGAAACCAACACCATTCATAAGCCATCCACCATATGTTTTCCAATGAGGAGTTGCTTAAATCAGATTATCCAAAATCGACACTTACTACATCCTTCTTCGGTGGCTATTGGAGGTGAAGGGGGCTTTAGCTTCCACAATTTTCACTGAGATGTCGAAAACACGAAAGCAATCTAACATGGAGGCAGCAATTGAGAAAATGCATATGATTTTGGATGATCATTTTTAGGAAGATGTTACATCTATTGAATTATGATTCCTTATGTTGATAGTAACTTGATATATATAGCCCATGTTTGGGAGAGATTTATGAGAATATTGACTCTAGGTGTGACAAGATTCAATCCATCATGGATAGGAGAGGTCACACCCTATGGCCACAATTGCAAAAATTCATACATGGGCGGTGGAATATACTGAATACACCACTTCACATGGCAGTGTATACCCTTCATCCAAAAATGGTATGACACCAAGAGAACAAAAAAGAGGCCCCCTTACCAATATAGAGAGGTGATCAACGTTTCATGACTGCAGTTAGGAAGATTTATGGATCTACAAAGGAGGCATATGACATCCATAATTAGTTTTCCCAATTCTCTTAGGGGCTAAGTGTGTTTGGATGACATGATACCATAAAAGATAGGCATAAGAGCAGGGATCCAATCAATTGGCGGTGGCTTCATGGTGCTCATTCTCTAGGCTACAGACATTTGCCACATAGTTACTTTCACCGGTAGCCAATTCCTCTTCTTCTGAGAGGAATTGTAGCACTTATTCTTTCATCCATTGAATGAATGAAAACCGGCTGGGATCGAAGAAAGAAAAAACAATTATTCAACATTCATAGCACACTTTGTCTCATTGCTCCGAAAGACCCAACGTTTCCGATGCACTAGGAGGGTCCTTGCAAGAAATAGGACAGATACACGAATTATGTTACGCATGTGGACAAGGTGCTGCATCCAAATGGCCATGTTGATCTGCTTCCAACTACAATTCTAGATGATACAAATGACTCAATGCTTGAGATCAATGTTTGCCCCGAAATCCTACTGACAAAGGACCTGAACCTAATCGATAATGAAAATCAAATAAATGCAAAAGACATGGGCCTTGAACCCTAACACTATGTTGTACTTTTTTTTCAATTTTGAAATGCTATTAGGCAATTTTTGCATGCATGTAACTTAAAAGTTAAAAATCATAACTATTGTTATTGGTTTTTCAAATTTATATCAATGAAAAAGATGCCAAATTATTGTTTATCTAATCATTGGTTGATGTCAAAATTTTCATACCAATACACCTACCATGGCAACTTAGGGATAAACAAAAAGAAAAAAACTCTAACGAGAACTAAAGATAAATAGATCAATGTGCAAAAGGAGGAGAAAATAATAGAACCACTACTCTAAAATAGAAGTAGGAATAGCATTGGATGAAGAGTTGTCTCAATCATCATCAATCACCATGAATGACGAAGGTACCAATGCAAAGTCTAATAATGTCATCTACAGAATGTTTGGGACTGAGTGGACTACGCTGGGTAGCGTTGGGGGGCACTCAAATGCTATCCAACTAATCTTTCCTAACATCTACACTGGAGATATCAAGAGCTTGAATTCAACCCCGTCAGGTAGCTATTTGGTTCCAGAACAGAAGGGCAAGATGGAAGACCAAGCAGCTTGAGAGAGATTATAGTGTTCTCGAAGCTAGTTATGATACTTTGAAATCTGATTTTGTGGAACTGCAGCAGGAAAATGAAAATATCCGTGCTGAGGTTGGAAACTATAACCACTGGATGAACCAGCAAATTTTTTAGATTGGGTCTTTCTATATGTTATTTCCCACTGAATACATCTTTCATACAGATCAATTTTAGAATGACAAGAATCAAAAAAAGAAAATTTGGCTGAAAAGTAAGGTTTACATTTGAGTTTTAGAAATAGAAGGAACCTCAAGAATTTGGTTTGCTTTTTATTTTTATTTTCTTTTATGTGGGGGGTTTCTTTGAGAACTGCAAAGTGGACACCGCAATGGAGTCTAAGGTAACTTGTTTGAATCATCCATGAGTCACGAGTTCCATTCTTACCCTATACTGTTGTACGAACTCATAAATCGTCGAATTATCATGATAAACAATTCCTAACTGTCTAAAGTAGATCTTTCAAACCATTGTGATATTTTAGATGTCAATAAGAAAAGAGTTATGATTGAAGTCCTAAGCTTCATCAATTCAAAATCAAATTTAATCCTGGAAATTGCCAAGTGACCAAACCCATGACTGCTGGTAGAATCCCCTATCCTGGATCTTTTTCTGTCTCCTCTACGTTTTGAAGAGAAGCTTTGGAATTTTATTTGGAGGGTGAGTAGAAAGGAAAGAAAAATATAGTTTCAGTTATAGCAAAGTTGTAGAAATGAGAACTTTTCTTTTCCTTTTCAAAGTTGTAAGAAAAAAAAACTAAATGTGAAGCAAAATATATTATTTCTTTTGCAGTTTCTGATGTTATCATGTTGTAGCTGGAGGGTCTGAAAGAAAAGCTGGAAGAAGCTGATTGCTGCAAAGAGGAAAACTATAGTGACATGGGTACATCAACGAAGATAACAAGCACCATTGAAAATATCAAGAAACTCGCAGCAGATGTTGTGGGCGAGGAGAATGATATTGACGTCAAGCCTTTCAATGATTTTACACTGCTCTTCAAAGAGAAATATATGGGTTCAAAGAAGATGGATTTTAAGCCGTTCAGGTTAATGTTATTGAATGAGAAAGAGGGATATTTTAGCCCAGGTAGTGATTGTAGTGCCAATATATGGAATGAAGACAAGAACCCCCCACATCAAATCCTTAGTCAGATTGCACAGGCTTCTTCATCTATGAAATACCCATCTGGTACTAATAATATAGCTACTATGGATAGCATCAATGACCAAGGTCTAATGAATCTGGTTGAGGCGCTCTGTGGCATGGGGGTTCCTTCAAAGGCATATCAGCAACTTTTCAGAATAGATGAAGGATATCTTCAAGAAGACGCTTGCAATCACTTTTCCAATGAAGAAGACCAAGGTGTTGCAAGTACTCTGCCATAGTGGGAGTACTGGCATTGAGGTCATGAATCTGTTGCATGGGCTTGAGAATTGCTCATTAGTAGTGCAATATCTTTCCCTTGCAGTAGATATATGGCAGAAAGGAAAAATGAACCTTATGGCCAAATTAATATTCTGTTGGTAAGATGGATTATTGTAGATTCTTATGGCTTGCAACGAAGTCTACTTAAACTTGTTAAAGAGGCAGATTCTTGCAATAGTAAATTAATGTAAATTTCAGTATGCATTAACTGTATATTGTGGCTATGTTCTGAGGAGATTGCAGTGGTGATGGGTGGAGGAGAATAGTAAAAGAGAGACGTTGCTAAGATACAGATTTGATTCTAAACCTGTGACCTTAAGACTCAGTTATATGTTCTAGATCTAAATGTTGGTGGAGGCTGTAAGGCCTTTGAGTTTATCCTTAATCTGTTGGTTGTATTTATTTTATAGGTCGTGAGGCTTGAAAGTCAAATTTGGTGGAGTCCATGAGCCTTGGGATATGATCAAAAATTTAAAGTGATCAACCAGCTTGTTCTAGAATTGATCTGAGTACTTCTTTGAAGGTCATAGCTGTTGAGATCTACTCTATGTTTTTTTTATGAAATACCCTAAACCTGATCCAGTTTGCTGAGACTTGTTTTGACTTGTTTTTTTTTGTACTGAGATCTTGTTGAGGTCTGTTCCTTTGTATTATTACTTATCAGAATGAATTTTTTTGTTGTGACTTTGTTTGATTACATCTTGTACTGAGTTTCTTGATCAGACCTCTTGTTTTGAGTCCTGGTACTGCCAGTGTGTTTTTGACTATATTTGACCACTTCTGATTGACTGTACCTCAGTCCAGTCATCTCTCTCTCAGGTTTGTACTAACCCTTTAATAGGGCCATATGGTTCCTAGTGTTAACTGGCCTCTACGAGGCACAATATTTTCTGAAAGTAACATTTATGAGTATATAACAAGAAAGGCTCCACACCCAGGTAAGTATATCTTCACCTATCTCTTTTATTACAAATTAAACAAGTTGATTACGTGTTACTGAAGATTACTTTAACACAATGACCCAACTGGTAGTGTTAAAGTGGAAAATTTGATAATTCAATGCTTTGTTCTTATAGGATGTTTCCCTAGAAAGGTTCACTGAGACGGCTGGCTTTGTCATTCACATGTGCCCTAGGATGAAATTAAATTGACTACAAGTGTGTTTATCTAGGGGAAAATGAATATTCTATAATAATCTCCTTAGTTTTATTATATTTCCTTATTATTCTTCCAAATATTGAACAATTTCTTTGGTCAATATTTGAAGTAAGTCTTACCAAAGAATGCATGTATAAAATATTCAAATTCCCATCCCTGTCTACAGATTTGGAAAGACAAAGCATGTTTATGCCTATCGTTTGGTTGCTCATGGAGGAAAAAATCTAGAAGTAGCAGGTAACAATCTCTATTTTCTTGCAACAATTATATTTGTTATAGTTTGGTATGACACATATCCTCTCTGACTAGATTATGAGTTTAACAGGTAGCAAAGGAGGGTCTCGCAACAAGAGTTGTCAATAAGAAACAGGTTCACAAGTCCATGACTAAAGAGGAAGTTTTACTTCTATTCAATCTTGAAGATAATGACAATACTGTCAATAATTTTGACGGAATGAGAGAGCTAAGATTGACCCAGCTAGAGAATACTGCAGAAGCTCCAGTTAATTCTAATGAAAATCCATCAGTTGATATGCTTGGTTCTTCATCAACAGATGCTACTTTTATGAAAATATTACTTAAAGATCATTACTCGAGGTAAAATCTTAACAATACATAAATATTTATTTTTCCTAACAGTGGAGTTTGTCCTAATCAAGTTATGTTTGTGATCTGGGAATTATTTTGCTGCAGTTGGATTGCCAATTATCATGAACATGAGACCCTTCTCTAGGAGAATGAAGATGAAAGACTTTCCAAAGAAGAGCAGGATATGGCATGGGAAAATTTTAAGAATTTCATGGAATCAGAAAATCTCAAGCATTCCATGGAAAGCTCTCACATTGAGTTTGTCCAGGTTAACAACTCAGCCTGTTGAACAGAACACTGGGAATTATGACTTGAATCTGGGACAAGTCATAGTGCCAAAGTTTAGTAACAAGAATCATGCTAATAATCAAAATTTCAACAGTGGTGACAGAGTTGCAGCATAGAGCATAAACCAGAGATGTAATAACAGGGTTCCTCCGATTGAACAGAGGTCAAGCAGCATTGACACCATCTCTGTACAGAGCACTACTCAGAAATGTAACAATGAACAATGAAAACCTTCCAATTTCAAGCTTTCTTCAAAAGTTGCGATTTAAGATAGAGGAAGGGTGCACAATTGTAATGTGGAGATTCTGTCAAAAGTTGCCTACTAGAATCTCCACATTACACATTATGCAACCTTCCTCTATATTAAATCGTAACTTTTGAAGAAAGCTTGATAATGGAAGGTTTTATTAGTATAGTTGGCACGGTGGTCTAAATTTAGGCATTGCTTATATTCATTTAACCTATATCATGTTGGTTACCTTGCCTCAAGTTCTGCTTCAACACTTTGGGTTCGAGTAACTTTCATCCAACATTCATTGTGCATGGCATTCAGGGATTAATTTGGTTAATTTCCTTGTTGAGTTTAGGGCATAATAAGCTTACAACTTAGTCATTGAATAACAAATAATATGTCATCATATTATTGGGCTCTACAAAGATAATTTGAAGATGGTATGCATTCATTTTTCTACTCTTCATTTAAGCTGGCAGGGTTGAACATTTGCAAATTCTCCACATTTTTTTGTTTGATGTTGGGTGTTATGAATAGAAATGTAGTCAATAATCTAATAGTAATTAACTCCATATATTATATAATGAACTGCATAACACCATTACTGAGTTGAGTATCAACTTATCCCCATATTTAATGCTCTTGTTCCTGTAGGATGTTCTTCTACAAAGTTTACTAAGAGGGGTATCCTGTCATTCATATGTGCCTTGGCATGAAGTAAAGTTGACTAATTAAGGTGTGGTTCTTCAGGGGAAAATGAATATGCACTAGTAATCTTGTTTTCCAATCAATTCATGTCGATATGATCCTTTGGTAAATCCACCTGCATGTAATAAGATGGAAATAAGAACACTATTCCTTTATTTTCTCCTCATTCTTCCAAGCTTCGTTGAACAATTTCTCTGGGCAATAATTTATGTCTCTCATCATTCCTATCACTGTCTACAAATCTGGACAGGGAAAGCATGGTTATTCCTACCACTTGGTTGCGCATGGAACAATGCAGGAAAAATCTATAAGTAGCGAGTATCGAACATTACTTCCTTGCAATGATGATTTTTTTTATATCATTTGTAATATCCTGGGAAAGATCTGACCCAGATATTAACTCCACTTTAGAACTTTTACAACTTTTACCAGTGAAATTTGGTGGCAAATCCTTCGAACCGGATGGGAGGTAAGTGAGGGGTACTGGTGTGCAGACTGAGGATGGTGGGATGAAATTTTGATTCTGGAATTTATATGGGATTAGGTGCAGCAGCAGCAAAATATGTTTTTAGCAGGAGTCCTTGGCACAAGGTACTAGAGCCATTCACTTTTCAGTAATAGAATGAATCTATTGCCTACTTCAAGGCTTCTTGGGATTCTAGCATATGCCAACAGAATAGGTAAGGGTTAAAGGTGTTTAGGACAGATATATATCAGTCATACAACTCATAAGGGATGCTGTAATAAAGACTGGATTGACTTGGAAAGGTTTGGAACAATTTGGGGATTATTTGCAAATGGTGGACAGTTGAGCTAGTCACAATACAGGATTTCCAAAAAGAAGTTAAAAGCATTCAAATTCTTATTACAGGGACTAATATGGATATTATATTTAATTAAAAACCTCCTCCAACTGACAGAATGCAAAATGGATCCTCAAAAAAGATTCAGTAGCAAATATGGTGAAACTAGTCTAGATTAAGCACCAAACTAGCTAGTCTTGCATTTTAATCCTTTAAACTGCTCCAATAAATTATAAACTCTGCTATGACATTAAATAATGATCTGATATAACATACTGAACATATGCAGGTCAAAAATAATATATCAGAATCCTTCTTTTATTGATTTAATTGTCTCCCAACACTACAGTGCCTCACAGGCTAAATATTCATTACATTTGATGGAGAATGAAAATAAGAAATAGAATATTACTGTGGGTCTGCTATGGTGATGGTATCAGGTCATATGACTGTAAATTTCTACTTACTAAGCTTCTGAACTTGTCTGGAGCGCATTCACTAGGTCAACCTTCTCCTTCAGGGAAAACTCCTCTAGATTTAGCTGTGAATGGAGAACGAGTGAGAAGAGAAGTATGGATCTTATCTGAAGCTGGTTACTGATATTGAACATCTTTGATGTCTGCAAAAATGGCTGAACCAACTCTCCTTCAGCCCCTGGGTGCACTCCCAAGTTCTATCTTCTTCAATGGATGGATCTTCACCAAAACTAGTTGGAGAATCACTGTTGGAGGAACATGTTCTCCCAAATGACTGTAGATCTTCAATGGAGGCTGGAAGCATATGTTTACTGGCTGCAATATCTTGACATAGACCTGCACAACACTCTCTGGAAACTAAGGGCCTTGAAGCACATCACCCAAGAAGCACAGCTGAGGCACATCACTCAACTAGAGAAGCATCAGAGCTCTCATGAGAAAACATAAATGATCAAAAGTTATTTCCTGAAGTTAGAATCATGCTTAAATAGATTAGTTAACTTGCTTGGTAAGACAAACCACACATGTGGGTGAGGTAGCTTGCGAATCCTCTCTGAGATTGGCAAGTTTTTTGCTTTCTCCACTTTCTTTCCTCAACTTCCTTCAGTCAGAATTGGCAAGTGCGCCCTAGCTGCTTTTCTGGATGTTGCTAATTATTTTTTGAATGCTTTTCCTGATTCTTTCCATTCCATTCACTTTCTACTTTTCTTCTTTTGCCAACTTTTTTCCTGCTTTTGCCAACTTTCTCAGCTTTTGCCAATTTCTAATTCCATTCTGACTCTCTTTCCTTTCTAGAATATCCTCCACTTAGGAAAGGTTATCCTCTTATCACCAATTTGACCTCCTAGCCTTCATTATCCACTTGGCAACATTTTATTAGCATTTAAATAATAAAAACACCAAAATACTTCTCAATATTAATTCCATCTTCATAATTAATTAAATAACTCAATAATCAATTATTTCCTAAGGTGTACTTGCCTCAAAATATCCCCATGAATTAAATACTCAATTAATAGTGAACTTAGACCCCTAGGGAAAGGAAGATCCAAGTAGTGACCAAGGTCACTAGGGGGGGACATGACAATCCTCCCTTCCCAAGATTGCTTGTCCTCAAGCAGTTTCAAACTAGGATGATGCAGAATCTGTTCATCCTCCCAAGTGGCATCCTCACTAGGCATACCTTTCCATAGTACCAGGTATTCTTTAATAATTCGGCTTCTCAGCTTCCTCTCCCTAGTTTGCAAGATGTCTTTAGGCTCTAGTACCATATGTCCTTCATCATCAAGGGGGGGCAGTATTTCTAAAACCTTAACCTGTTGGCCCACTGCCTTCTTCAAACAAGATACATGAAAGACATTGTGTATTTTGCTTTCTGCTAGCAAATCTAACTCATAGGCTACTTCACCTACTTTCCTTTTTATTTTGTAGGGCCCATAAAACCTTGGCAATAATTTTTCAGCCCCCTTTGTCTTAAGAGTGGTTTGCCTATATGGCTGCAATCTCAGATAAACCAAGTCTCCTTCCTGGAAAATTCGATCTGTTCTGTTCTTATCTGCATTAATTTTCTGCTGATTTTGTGCAACTTGTAAATTTTCTTTCAGTGCTCTGAGGATGTCCTGGCCTTCTTGCAACCAATCTTTTGCCTTTTGTGCCTTGCAGTTTCCAAAAACCAGATCTGTAAAGGTAGCAGACTCATACCCATACAAAGCTTTGAATGGGGTCATTCCAATGGACATGTGGAAGGTGGTGTGATAACAGAATTCCCCCAGATGCAACTAGTTGACCCAAGCCTTCTGCTGCCCTATAACATAGTTTCTTAGATACCCCTCCAGCCATTGGTTAACTCTTTCAGTTTTCCCATCTGTTTGGGGATGGTAGTTGGTACTGAGGTTTAGATTAGTATTTACCAATTCGAACAAATATTCCCAAAAGGCACTGGTGAACTTACTATCCCTGTCACTGCTTATGATTTTGGCATCCCATGCAATCTAAATACTTCCCTAAAAAAAGAGTGCAGCAACTTGACTAGCAGAAATAGTAGATGTGATAGCAAAAAAGTGAGCAAATTTGGTTAATCTGTCAACTACTACAAAAATACTGTCTTTACCCTGGGATTTGGGCAAACCTGTGATGAAATCCATTGATATGCTCTCCCATTTATGTCCAGGTATTGGAAAAGGTTGTAGGAGACCTGCAGGACGAGTGTGCTCCACCTTGTTCTGCTGGCATGCAGGACACTCACTAACATGTCTTAGAACATCCTCCTTAAGTCCCTTCTAGGTGAATCTTTCTCTCAACTTCCGGTAAGTTTTGAAAATACCAGGATGGCCTGCTACCGGAGCACTGTGGGCAACCATCAAAATCTGCTCCTTCAGCTTAGATTCAGGAGTTAAAAAAATTATGTTCTTATAATAGATGACATCATTGATGACCTGGTAAGGATCCTCCTGATTTACTCTATCTAACAATTCACTAGCAAACTGATTTTCTGCATATTCTTTAATTAGTTGTGCCTTCCAGTCGGTAGGCACTTGCAGCAAGGAAAAAACAGGCTTCCTAGAAAGGGCATTAGCAACTACATTCAGCTTACCTTTCTTATATTCAATATCAAAATCATAAGATTGAATTTTGCTTACCCACTTTTGCTGCCTGTCATTCAGCTCCTTCTGAGTTAGGAAATGCCTCAAACTATTGTGGTTTGTTTTAACTATGAATTTACCTCCCACCAGGTACTGCCTAAATTTTTCCAATGCATGCATGATGGCTAACATCTCCTTGTCATAGATCGAATACAGCCTCTCATGGGGCTACAATTTCTGCCCTCATAGGCAATCGGGTGTCTATTCTGCATCAAAAGTGCTCCTATGCCTTCACCTGAGGCATCACACTCCAAAACAAAAGGCTGGCTGAAATCTGGGAGTGCCAAGACTAGGCAGCTTCTCATCACTTCTTTCATTTTATTGAAGGCTTTTTCAGCCTCCTCATTCTAGCAGAATCTCCCGTCTTAGTAAGGTCTGTCAAGGGAGAAGTGAGTTTGGAGAAGCCCTTCACAAATTTCCTGTAATATGTGCATAAGCCTATGAACCCTCTTAGAGCACTTATATTCTTTGGGCTGGGCCAATCTAAGATGGCTTGGATCTTCTCCAAGTGTACCTTAACCCCTTCTTGCCCAATGATGTGGCCAAGATAGAGGATTTCCTTCATACCAAACTCACACTTCGGTAGTTTGGCATAAAAGGATTGTTCTGCAAGTAGAGTTAGTACACTATCCAAATGCTGCAAATGATCTTCCCATGTCTTACTATAAATCAAAATGTCATCAAAAAAACAAGTACAAACTTACAGAGTTGTTTGCTAAAGATTCCATTCATGCAAGATTGAAAGGTTGCTGGTGCATTTGTCAAGCCAAAAGGCATGACCAGAAATTCAAAATGCCCAAAATGGCACCCAAATGCAGTTTTCTGCACATCTTCACTTTTCATTCTGATTTGGTGGTAACCAGAATGAAGGTCAATCTTAGAAAAATACTTGGCTCCATGCAGCTCATCCATCAGCTCATCAATCCTTGGAATAGGATATCTGTTCTTGTTGGTTTTCTTATTTAAAGCTCTGTAATCAATGCACATGCGCATTGTTCCATCCTTCTTTTTGACCAAAACCACCGATGAAGCAAAGGGGCTTGATCTTGGTCTTATGAACCCCATTTCCAGCAGCTCTTTGATGGTCTTTTCTATTTCATCTTTGAATCTCCTAGGGTGTTTGTAGGGGTGGGTTTTTATGGGACAAGTACCAGGTTCCAGCTCTATCCAATGTTTAGTACCCCTATCAGGAGGCCTACCATGTGGCATATCCTCAAACACTTTTTTGTGCTTTTGCAGCAGTTTTTGGATATCTTCAAGATGTTGTGACACATCAATGGTGGTTCCTTTGGTAGATATAAAACATTCAGCAGCCCACTCTATATCTCCATGCCTCAAAACATATCTCATAATATGTGCAGAAATCACTTGTTTTGGGTAGGTGTTAACACCCCTCAAAACCACTTGCTTACCCTCATTATCTTTAAAGCACATTTAGGGAATCCTATAATTTACCACATGCTCCCCAAGTGAAAACAGCCATTGTACCCCCAACACAATATTAGTATCAGCAACATCAACAATGTAAAAACTATCAGTTACAGTATGGTCTCCAATAGTTACCTGCAGCTTGGGAATCCATCTGTTGCACTGCATAGTGTTGTTCTTGCCAGGAATAATAACTGTGAAACCCCCAAATTTTTCAGTTTGGAGTTTTCTTCTCTCCACCATGGCTGCATCAATGAAATTATGTGTGGCGACCCCATCGACCAACATTGAAACTTTATGCCCTTGCACTACTCCTTTAAATCTCATAGTGTGGTAGCATGGAACTCCACTCAAAACTGCAAATTTTGCTTCCGTTTGTGTAGGTTCCTCTTCTTCTACTGTATTATACCCTTCTTCTGGTGGTTCTTCCACTTGTGCTTCTGCACTCATTTCCTCCTCATCACTTTCATAAAATACTTCTATGTAATGAGATTTGCCTTTTGCACATTTGTGCCCCGGAACCCATGGTTCTTGGCAGGAAAAACACAGCTTTTTCCTCCTTAACTCATCCCGATCTCGGAATGAGTATTCTTTCTTATTTGGGGCAGAATTATTTCTGAATGGTGGCTTTGAATTCTGAAATTTTGCAAGTGGATTAAACTTAGGTGGGAATCTGGTTCTTGGGATTGCATCTTGCAGATCCCTTGTTCTGCTCATAGCTTCTTGCAGGATGACTGGTCGATAGGCTTTAGCCATCCCTTTCAAGGGTTATGTTAATCCTTATGTGAATAGTAGGATCAACCTAGGTTTTGATACATCAGTGACCATCACTACCAACTTTTGAAATTCTGATATATATGCTTCTGGTGTGCTGGTTTGTTTCAAATGGGCCAGCTCATAGAAAGACAGCTCAGGATCCCTCCTATCAAATCTTTCCACCAACCTCCTGGTGAAATCTTCATAAGACTCAACTACATCATGTCCCAAGGTTCTCATGCCATGAAACCACCAATCACTAGCCTCCCCTTCCAAATGCAAGACTGCCATCTTGATGGCATCCTTTTCTGCCATGGGATGCAACTGAAAATATATGTATAGTTTCTGCACCCACGAACTAGCATTGCATTTTGCAGTCCCATCAAAGTAAGGTATCTGGACCCTACCTGCAGCATTCCTTAACTCAAAATTGCTTGTTGGCTGCCTATTATATCCCCTTGGCTGATTTTTAAGGTAAATCTCAGAAAAATCCTTGAAAGTGAGATCTCTTATGCACTCCTCACTCAAGGTCAGATATACTGCATGTCTCTCCTCACAGGTAGCTACAGGTGCACCAGGTGCTTCTTTATTTTCCTCAAAGAAGGTAGGCATGGTTTGTCTAGGTTGATCTTTCAAATCCATTTTAAATTCTCTATTCCTATTGAGTGGACCAGTTTTTGAAAAAATGGTTTCTCCAAATGTTTTTCTTTCACCTTGGTGAGAACCACTAACACTCTCGTCTGCCTCTTTGTGTGCAAACTGTCTGCTAAGGATTTATTTAGGTTCATGACCATTCTGTGCTACAGTATGTGTTAGATTTTATATCCCTCTAACCATTTTAATAAGCAGTTGTCTAAACTCATCATTAGCTTCCTGTTCAGACATGTCTCTATTCCCTTGTATTTCTCCTTCAGTAGAATCTACCTCTTCTTCCCTAGTGTCTTTGTGGCCTTTTCCTTTGGTTCCAGGGGTTTTTTTTAGCTCATCACCACAACAAGAGTAGGTTCAGAGGACCATTCTCTGATACCACTGTAATATCCTGGGCAAGATCTGACCCAGATATTAACTCCACTTTAAAACTTTTACAACTTTTACTAGTGAAATTTGGTGGCAAATCCTTCGAACCGGACGGGAGGTAAGTGAGGGGGTGTGCAGACTGAGGATGGTGGGATGAAAGTTTGATTCTGGAATTTATATGGGATTATGTGCAGCAGCAGAAAAATATTTTTTTAGCAGGAGTCCTTGGCACAAGGTACTAGAGCCATTCACTTTTCAGTAATAGGATGAATCTATTGCCTACTTCAAGGCTTCTTGGGCTTATAGCATATGCCAACATACTAGGTAATGGTTAAATGTGTTTAGGACAGATATATATCATTCATACAACTCATAAGGGATGCTGGAATAAAGACTGGATTTACTTGGAAAGGTTTGGAACAATTTGGGGATTATTTGCAGATGGTGGAAAACTGAGCTAGTCACAATACAGGCTTTCCAAAACGAAGTTAAAAGCATTCAAATTATTATTACAGGGACTTATATGGATATTATATTGAACTAAAAACCTCCTCCAACTGACAGAATGCAAAATGGATCCTCAGAAAAGATTCAACAGCAAATATGGTGAAACTAGTCTAGATTAAGCACCAAACTAGCTAGTCTTGCATTTTAATCCTTTAAACTGCTCCAATAAATTATAAAATATGCTATGACATTAAATAATGATATTATATAACATACTGAACATATGAAGGTCGAAAATAATATATCATAATCCTTCTTTTATTGATTTAACTGTCTCCCAACACAACAGTACCTCACATGCTAAATATTCATTACATTTGATGGAGAATGAAGAGAAGAAATAGAATATTATTGTGGATCTGCTATGGTGATGGTATCAGGTCATCTACAGGTCATATGACTGTAAATTTCTGCTTACTGAGCTTCTGAACTTGTCTGGAGCGCATTCACTAGGTCAACCCTCTCCTTCAGGGAAAACTCCTCTAGATTTAGCTGTGGATGGAGAACGAGTGAGAAGAGAAGTATGGAGCTGATATGAAGCTCGTTACTGATCTTGAACACCTTTTATTTCTGCAACAATGGCTGCACCAACTCTCTTTCATCCCCTGGGCGCACTCCCAAGTTCTATCTTCTTCAATGGATGGATCTTCACCAAAACTAGCTGGAGAATCACTGTTGGAGGAACCTGTTCTCCTGAATGACTGTAGATCTTCAATGGAGGATGGAAGCATATGTTTAATAGCTGAAATATATTGACATAGAGCTACACAACACTCTCTGGAAACTAAGGGCCTTGGGGCACATCACCCAAGAAGCACAACTGAGGCACATCACTCAACTAGAGAAGCATCAGAGCTCTCATGAGAAAACATAAATGATCAAAAGTTCTTTCCTGAAGTTAGAATCATGCTTAAATAGATGAGTTAACTTTCTTGGAAATAAAAACGACACGTGTGGGTGAGGTAGGGCGAATCCTCTCTGAGATTGGCAAGTTTTGTGCTTTCTCCACTTTCTTTCCTCAACTTTCTTCCGTCAGAATTGGCAAGTGCGCCCTAGCTGCTTTTCTGGATGTTGCTAATTATTTTCTGAATGCTTTTCCTGATTCTTTCCATTCCATTCACTTTCTACTTTTCTGCTTTTGCCAACTTTTTTCCTGCTTTTGCCAACTTTCTCAGCTTTTGCAAGTTTCTAATTCCATTATGACTCTCTTTCCTTTCTAGAATATCCTCCACTTAGGCAAGGTTATGCTCTTATCACCAATTCGACCTCCTAGCCTTCATTATCCACTTGGAAACATTTTATTAGCATTTAAATAATAAAAACACGAAAATACTTCTCAATATTAATTCCAGCTTCATAATTAATTAAATAACTCAATAATCAATTATTTCCTAAGGTGTAGGAAGATCCAAGTGGTGACCAAGGTCACTACAGAGGGGACATGACATCATTATGGCATATATCCATCATGATTTGATTTTGAATTTTAAAAGGAAGCAAAGGACCTTGCTGTAAGAGTTGTGGATAAGCAACAGGTCCATGATTAAAGAGGAAGTTTTACTTATATTCAATCTTGAAGATAATGACAATATCATGAGAAACCCTCGGGGCGCTTTCCCTCATTTTCAGGGTGGCACCTGTAAACTGTCGGTTGTAGTTTTGGCAACCTCACTTGGTGGGGACATCAACTGAGACCCACAATATTCACAGAAGCAGCTAGCATGGGGACTTGACTTTGTGACCTCTTGCTTTCAATTCACAACACTAAACCACGTGAGCTATAACTCACCATCCTAAAGATAATATCAATATGCCAACAATTCTGAGGGAATGAATTATGAAAGAGCTAATATTGACCCAGCAAGAGCACCAGTTAATCTTAACAAAATCCATTATTTGATCCACTTGATTTTTCACCAATGGATGCTACTTTTTCAAGGCCTCTTTGTTGAGCCACATTTAGTGGAATATGTCCAAATCATGTCTTCTTTGTCATATGGGTAATATTTTGCTGCAATTGGATTGTCAATTTCATGAGCATGAAACTCTTTTCCACGAGAATCTTGAGTATTCTATGGAAATATGTCGTGTATTCCATTCCAGGTAACAACTCTAACCTGTTGAACAAAGCACTGGCAATTACGACTCGAATCTAAGACAAGGCACAGTGTTGAAGTTTCAGTAACAAGAATCATGCTAATAATAAAAATGTCGACAATGGTGACAGAATTAAGGTACAGAGCATAAACCAAAAATTAATAACAGCGCTCATCCTCTTGAACAGATATTCTACAGTAGTGAAGTGTATCAAAACAGAGTAATACCCAGAAATGGTCTCAAAACAAAGTACTCCCTAGAAATGTACTCATGCAGCACTCCCACTTGGTAGTAGAGTGCAGCTACCTTGTACCATTATATGTTCGAACTGTGATAAAGAGATTGGTTGGGAGAACCTAGTCAAAGGTTCTAGGTGGCTAAGTCACATGGTTTGGGTTCGACAAGGATTAGGTTTGTTACATGCTTTCACATTTAGTGCTGTATAACCACCATAACCAACAAAAGAGTTTTATTTTATTTTAAGGAAAATTATTTCCCTTTGGAGAGGAAATCTCCAAATTCAAATTTCTTACTACAGTTTTTCCACTGAATATGTTTACTAATTCAAAATTAAGGAATACGAATTCGTAGGGCCATGGAAATAGCAAAAATGAAATAATGACTATTATCCTGTATCCATAATAAAACCATCTAATTTCAAAAATCCAATAAAGATCCCTTTCCAATAATTAGTGGCTTCATTTAATGATGGTAGGTTCACTTTTTCCTAATGAAGTCAGCCTAATTTAATCTATTATGTGGCACCTTTCTCAAAATCTAACAAAAATGTCAAAATAAAAACTGGGTCACATTCTATATTTTCTCACAACTAGAGGAATCAGAAATAATGATTGATCCAAGCATGCCCTTTGTCTTCGGGAGATTGAATCCTATTCTAGTCATTTCTATCAATGCAACTAAGGTACACTGGCTTAAAAAAATAGGGTTACGCTTTTGGACACTATCACCTAGGGTGCTACCTTAACCCTTTACCTCAGCTAATAAATTTCAAATATGCACAAAAATTTGACTACAATCCATATCTACTATGCCTCCTATTGGACTCATGCATCCCATGCCCATCAAATACTAGAGAATCCCTCCAATGGACTACGGTGGGGTGGGGTTCCTCGAAACACATGCAATCCCAAGCTCTATTAGCCAAGTAGATCATTGGAGCCCTTGAAGGAATGAAGGCATGGAAGGTGCTCTTAAAGAATTGTATATGTTGAAGAGCTCCTTATGGCAATAAATCATGGTTAAGCTTAGATCTAGAAACCTAAATCTTCACCCCGACCTTCGCTAAATCAAAGGAACTTGTGTTTCCCAAAGCATTTGGAAATTTTGGGAGGTCATTAAGCCTTTAGTGAATTGGAAAGAGTAAGGATTTATATTTGTCCTTTCTCTCAATGAACATCTAATATGGTCATCACCTATCCTCTTAAACGAAGTAAAGACTCTAGCGAAACACCATGGTTCTCGACCCAGCTCAATAAAACCTAGAGGCTTAAGTCAAAACATTCCATCTCGCTCTTCACCTTACAACTATGTCAATCCCTTTGAGGAGCTAAAAAATCCTTCTTTGCTTGTTCCTTTATCTTAGGAAGGCTTTCCACAAGCCATATATTTATCTATCTTGGAGTTTCCCATACCTCATGTCCTTTCTATGGGAGACTTGCAAACCTCTAACATTTTTTTTTGGCTTCATTCCTTTGGCAATTTTCACTAGGAGTGAGCTCAAACTTATAGGTTCAACTTCTCCTTGTCCCCCTTCTCATGGAAAGATGCTCTGTTATGCCACAAATTAACTTGGTTGTTGAGTTTTGTGTTACTTGTGAACCTATTCAAATTGAAATTATATTTTTACTCTAGAAACAAAGGAATGCTATATGTACTCAAGCCCTAATGGATAAGAGATTTTCATGGGCTAACAAAAAGTTGATTTTTTGTTAATTTGTCACTAAAAATTACAATGCAAGCTCAAAACAAAATTGAATATGGAACACTTGTGCCAACTCTTAGAATAGTGTGGAGGGGAACCTTTCACTAGGATAAAAGAGCCTTTTGCTTCCTCATTAGACCTTGTTCATGTGGTTAGACTTAAATAATAAGGTTCTAAGTTGGGAACTGGTGCGAAAAAGAAACAGGGCTATGCCTGGGATTTGTATACTTTGCATGAATAATGAGGAGAACACATCGCACCTTTTCTTAAATGGTACCTTTTCACATGAATTTTGGAAAGATGTAGAGTAGTTGGGGTTGCAAAATTTATGGAGAAAACCTACCATAGAAGGCCATCTAAAGGAATGGTATATCAGAAGGGACCTGAAGCAGATTAGGGCAGTTCCTCTATTGGTGGTATTGGGCATTTGGTTGGCTAGGAATCTGCACCTTTTTTGAAGAAAAAGCTACTCCATCCTTCCATATTATCATTCAGGTACTTAAGTTCTACAAAGAAGTCCCAAAGATAAAACCTATTAGGTGCTTGGAGGAGGTGATCATTGCCAAATCCATTACATGGGATTCTTTTATGGGGTGTGCCAAGGTCCTAGCCAAACATGTAGTGTTGAGTGAATCCTCCACATTTCAACTGCTCATTACTTACTGGTCAAGGAAAACATGGGGAGAGGAACAAACAATGTGGGGGAATCAACAACACTATTACTTTTGCTCAAAACTGCTATAGATATAGGCATATTTCAGATACAGGTATTTTGAGACTCTCTCAAGACTATAAATTGAATGAAGGATCAGTTCCAGATTCAAGACATCTCTCGACACACTCTAGCAGAGTAGATGGAGTCAATATTTGGAGTCTTTCAAAATATTACTTTCAACCATGAGTTTAGAGAATTAAACACCCTAGGTTGTGTGAGAAAAAAGCGCCAAAATCGTAACAATTCAATCTATAAGGTTGTTTTTCCTTTACCAAACCAAAAAGTGTGTGCCTCTATTTTCCCATTTTCTCATTGATTTTTACTCTCACAATTAAAATTCCAAACGTGGTGCATACATTGAAGCAAGTATGGAAGTTAGCAGGAAACTTCAACAACAAAAAAATTAGGGTAACAAGAATTGGCCTCTCAGGCCCCAAGACTCCTCCCTTCGACCTACCAAAGCCAAAATTATGGCGCCAACATCCCAATTTGAACGGGCCACCATGGAATTTTAGATCCCTCTCCTTGCAAAGCAAGAAATTATCGGGGTAATACTGTGGTCGAAGACATAGAGCCATTTTCTTCTTGATGCACGCAACCATCTATTTCTCATTGCTCCAAACAATGGAAAATGGAAAAGCTTTCATGGCTACGAGTGACGGAAAGTGTGGACTACGAAATCTTGCAATGATTTTTTTTTGGAAAAAAAAAATGTTGTTAATTCATGTTAATAATTATTATATATCTAACAATATAGTTCTCCATGGGGTGGTGTATTCATACAAAATGTGAGGGTATAGT
Organism: Larix kaempferi; assembly: GCA_027924585.1. Classification (NCBI taxonomy): domain Eukaryota; kingdom Viridiplantae; phylum Streptophyta; class Pinopsida; order Pinales; family Pinaceae; genus Larix; species Larix kaempferi. Next base: position 6,561,534 of record BSBM01000963.1, on the reverse strand, counting down.
GGTTATCCTCTGTAGGGTATAGTGGTGTATTCCTCTATAAATTGTTTATTTTTCTTTCTCTACTTTGATAGTATTTTCTTCACGTTTCTATTCATATTGTGAAACAACAATAATGGCTAAAGAATGTGAACTTGTAGTTTCCTTCCTCCTTTAGTTTTTGATAGCTATACTTGGTGTTATTTTATGGTTTTAGAACCTTATTAGATTTTTCATGGTGATTTTATAGGTCTCTAGCGGATTCTTTTACATCATTAGTTACAGATATGTGAATTATGGTGAAATACTATGGTTGTCAGAACTTATGAGGAATAATTGGATAGTTTCCTCATTGATGGAAAACATTCCACATACAGAATCTACTCAATAAAAAGAACCCCATTGAATATATATTCAGTGACATAATGCACTAAGGACATCAAGAATGCATTTCTTGAAGGTATAAGACCCTAAATTACCACTTATTTTACCTCAAATTAGAGGGTTTTCAATTATGGTTTGTTTGGCTTTTGGTATCTAGTCCAACCAATCCTTCTATGTCCCAAGGTGTATATTCCTAATTTAAGAACATCGATAAGGTCATAAAGAAATTATGTAGATCCATTTTGGGTTAGCCCTCCCCATTTTTGAATGATTTTGGTCTCTAAAATCTTAAGCTCCAAAGGAGATGTAAGTAAATTGCTTAACTTTCTCTTTGGAATACACTTTGGCTTTCCTTGGTAGCTTCCAAAAAGCTAGTTGTTGACCCCTACAAATTTCTTATTGAACCCTCCTAACTATATTCTTATATTCTTTTGCAAAATGATGTCATATGTTAATTTTGCTAATGCGTATATGGTGCCAAATATTCTTAAAAAAATTAAGACTTAGTCCTCTTCATCCTCATTAAGGATGGATGGGTCCTAGAGTTTTGTTATAGCTTGAAATGACACCTCTCCGTCCGTGACGACACTTGCTTCCCTTGGTCACATGACGACACTTCTTGAGATCAAGTTCAGTCACACAACAGGACAATTGTTGATGGAGGAGTCATTTGGGACACTAAAAATAGTTGAAATTACCTCATTCTTGACCCATTTGATGTTTATGACCCTTGGGAACATTTTTCCAGACCAAACCATCTCCTGAAAATGAGCAGAAAAGCTTGTTTTTGGCCATTTTTTAACATGAGCGCTGGTACACAGGCATGATAGTAGCGTGTGTACCCTACTTTGCTTCATTAAAGTAGCGCTCAACTCCATATGTACGCTACTTTGTCTATTGTAGAGTAGAGTACACCCCTGTTTTGGTCAAAATTTTGAAATTCGAGTAAGTTAAGCTGGTTGGGAAACCTCTTGAGCGGTTTTAACTTCTTTTCCTCTTCCTCATTGACTATATAAGGAGGGTAGAAGGGCCGTGTGAGGGGACTAAGCCCAATTACAAAGTTATACTGGAGGAATGGAGACCCTCATCCCCCTCTCTTGTGCTTCAGTTTTGGTAAACCCTAGCACAGTTGATTAGAGGCTGGAATCCTTGGAGAACAGAAGCAGGAGACCATGAATCTAGGTTTCATGAAGTGTCAAGCTTGAAAGAAGGTATAATTGTATGTACTTGCTTTCATTCATTAATAAAGATCATACGTTCTTCTCTTTCCAAATATGACCTATTAATGTGTCTTAGATTTGATTATTGTTTGATTGTAGTTTGATGTCTTCTTCCATTATGGATATCAGTATTATATATGTAGTCAAATGTATTTGAGAAAGGTATCAAGTTGTTTTGCAGGTCTGGGCATTGCGACACTAGATAAGCATTGAAGAGTGAGGGAGGCAAAGCTAGGATCAACCTTCTGAATAAGGTGCCTACATCTCTAAACCATAATCTCTTCATTTGTTTGTTGTACTTGCAGAATGCTTGTAAGTCTATCTTTATCACCGTAAGTTGGTAGTTTCTCCCCTGAACTATAGGTGCATTTTCCCCACAACGGAATGGTGACTCCACTGGGGAAAGCCTAACTGCTTAGGGGTATCCAAGGTCATTTCTTTAGTCTTGTTTGATGGTATTTGTTCATTTTCTTGATTAGGATCAGTTAGTAGGCTCTGTTTGACCCTGCTGGGATTTTATAGACCCTTCCCGACCCTTACAAACCCTTGTGGACCTAGGTGTGGGGGGTTTTAACCTCATTTTTTCAATTTTTTCAACCTGTACGCTACTGTTGTGCAGTAAAGTAGCACCCTGGGTGCTAGTCTCCTTCATACACAGTAGCGCTCAAAATATGGGTTTAAATTTTTGAGTTTTTTGGGTTGTGGACCCAAATCTGGGGGTTCTGGCTGCATTTTTGTGGTCCCTGATGACCCTAGGTCTGTGTTAAACCCCTGTAAGTGGTCTCCCATCCTTGTACTGATCCTGCATTCATGATTTGAACCTCTTTTGATCAATTTGGGCTTGTTTGGAAAGTTTTGGGGCTTGTTGACCCAAGTTGGGGGGTTGTGGATCCGTTGGGTGTTTTGTACCCTAATTTGAGTATGACTAAACCTGCTTGCCCCATTTCCATTGGATTTGAAACTTTTTGAGTCTTCTTGACCCTGTTTGTATCTAATTGAGTGAAATTTCTCTTTTAGATTGGTTTTTTATCCTCCCTTATTCTTTTAAGTTTTATTTTGTAGTGAAAGCTCAAGTGTTTTGGTTGTTGTTCAAGACCTTGTTTGCATTGTTTATGTGCAGACCTGACTTTACCAAACCATACTTCTTCGTAGGTCATCTGCTTCATTTGGGTATAAAAGTAGTTTTCGTACTCTTTTCCCAATGTTTGGCATGCTTACATCAATAAGAATTTGAAAGTCATATTTGGTAGCTTTTACTATTTCATAAAGAGAACCTAAAAGTTTCTTTGCTTTGCTTTGATAATAGGTTAGTTTCAGTTGTGTTTCTTACCTTTGAAAGCATAAAGAATTTTGATTCATTTTATGAATAGAGTACCTTGCAAGTGGCTTAAAATATTTTAGAGTGCTTCACATCAAAAAGAACAAGTTTTCTTTTGCATACTTATTGGTTTGAATAGCTGCATTCTTAGGTTTTGAGTTTAATTTTGTACATTTAGAATTTATTTTTACCTTTTTTGCATTCGAAAGATTAAAAATTGCATTTGCATATGCATTCTAGATCAAAATTTTAAGACTTGCATTGAAAAGAAAAGATTTGTTTGGTGGTAAATATTTCGTTTTCAGTACTCTGTCTCTATTATAACCACTCTCACACACCCACTACATTTTTGAGTAAGCAAGTAACCTTTAAAATGAACCCTAATAAAATGATCTAGTAACATTTTCTTTTCTAGGTTACACTACACCAACTAGTCTTGGTTAGGATCTTGGGTTTAAAACACCTTAAACCACCCAAGATCACACATTACGCAAAAATCGTAGTTCGACTATCACAGGTAAACCCACTTCATTCAAAGCTTGCATGGGATCTATGCAATAGGTCTTATGAGATCAGATTGTTGGGAATACTCCTCCTACTTTCTGTTTCGAGCATATACCAGGATTGGATCATGTTTGGGGACTCTTTTGAGTTTCAAACTCAGTTACCCTACCCACGCCTTCTGATTCAACCAGCGACTGTTCCCCCAGGATTTTTCGGTGTGGTGGTATCCTTAGTATCTAACCATAGGTTCATACACAGGTGACAGTGGAGGGTATATCTGTTGTACCTAGGACAGACGTGTGAGGAAATCCCTTGCAAGTCTTTGGGAGGGCGGTTGGGTGATTCCAGTGCTTACGCCCTTAGTCATTGTATTGTGGACCCCGGGTAACTGTTCTTCATCCTTCATTGATCTGTTCTGGGCCCTCATCATCCCATACTCTTCTCCGGAAGGCATCTGTTTTCCTTGTTTGATTTACCTAGGACCTTTTTTTTAGTGGTGTGCTCTTTGTGCTACTGGTTTTAGTTTTCCTTAGAGAACTTCTTGTTCATTTGAGTAGGAAACTATGTCTAGCATTCCGGCAAGTGCCAATCAAGGTACCCCTGTTCCGGGGGATCCTTGTGTTGTTCCATTCATTGGAAACATTGGTACTCCCTTGATGGCTACTCTGAATCTTCCTGGATTCACTATTGGGCTGTCGGTTTGGTTGTTTTCCACTCCAAATGCCTTGCATGCTCCTGACGCTTCTTTTGTGAGAACCTCAAATCAAGAGCATCAAAACCCTGGGATTTATTTGCCAATAACATATTTTCCTCCTCCTTCTACCTCATGTGGCGAAAGTAGCAATACTAGTAACTAGCAGTCTAAAAGGAATAGACAGGGGAAGAATAGGAAGAAGATGCCGAAAAAGGGGGCAGCAACCCAGCCTCTGCAAGTCATGCTAGGGGCAAGCACCCTTCCTCTGCAAGTCATGCACGAGGCACCTACCCATCCTCTGGAGGTCATGCTGGGAGAAAACTTTTAGTCACTGAAAATCATACTGAAAGTTTGTCTTCAACCACTATTAGTCATGTTGAGGACACGTCATTGATCACTGCTAGTCATATTAATGACAAGTCACCAGTTCCTGTGAGTCATACTGGAGACACCAGATCAGCCACTGCAAGTCATGCTGAGGGAGTTGACATTGTCGACAAACCAAACAAACATAAGCTTAAGTTCCCTTGCAAGTTTTGCGAGGGAGATAACCTTACTTACTTGTGCCATGTACTTCCAGAAGTGCAAAAAGTGTGGTCCTTAGTTCAAAAGTCTGATGCTTCTGAGCAACCAGCCTCTGTGAGTCATGCTAGGGGAAAGCTGTCAGCCAATGCTAGTCATGCTGAGAGTACTGACATTGTAAAGGAGTCTAAACCTATAGGACGGAAACCAAATTTCCCTTGTAAACTTTGTAAGCGAGATCATCTTACTCACTGATGCCCTACCATTCCAGAGGCACGAAGAGTGTGGTCCATGTCTGAAGGAACCTCTGTTCCTGAATTGTCTATAGATTCCCTGCAGTCAGATCAACCTTTGGTTGATAAAGTGGTTGAACCAATGCAATATTTGGTCGACCCCACTCTTCCTTCGGAGAGTGAAGTGATCGAATCGATGCAATCTTCGACCGATCCCATCAGTCCTTCGGAGATTGATGCACCTACTGCTGAAGTCTTCTGCATTACCAGTTTGGATATTCCTGAAAAAGGGGGCACTTCATCTGTTCCATGTGAACCCCTACCAAGCCCTAGGATTGTTTCCTTTGATTGGAATAGTCTAGTCGAGCCTCGTCTTCCTTCTTCGACACCTTTCCAGATAAAGGTTGATAATGGGAACCATATGGTTGATCGATGCATTGTTGATGAAGGTGCTTATGTTAGTATCTTATCAGCTTATGCTTGGAGAGATTTAGGTTTCCCTAATGTTATTCCAGCTGCTAATTGGTCGTTGACCTTTGATAGAAGACCTAGTGAACCGATCAGATTCCTCCGTCAAGCACCTGTTACTTTGGGTGGAAAAATAGTCTTAGTTGATTTTATGGTTTTAAAGGACCCTGTGGATTTTGATATGATCCTCGGGCATGATTACGTTTATGCTATGCATGCTGTGGTGTCTACACTCTTTCGTGTGATGCATTTCCCTCATAAGGAAAGCATCGTCACTATCGACCAGCTTGCATTTGTTGATCCTCCTTGTTACCCAACTGTAGACCAGTCATATCCCTCATCATTAGGCACTACTATGTCACATGGGACTTATGTGGCATATTGTTCCTTCAGTTCAACTGCTACTGAGAAGAAGTCTCTGAGTTCATGTTTACCTTCTTGGGACTTGGTCCCAGCTTTTGACCAAGTGACACCTCCATCTGAATGTTTAGATATGTGTTCTATCTGGGATGATATGCTTCCTTCTGATGAAGTTTTCCTAGAGTCTATAGTACAGTCTGCCATTCATTTGGATGTTGATCTAGTCACAGTCATGTCCAGCCCCGGTTTGACCTTAAAGTATGATCTTCCTACTGTTGAGTCTTTGGACTCTCCTATATATCCACAAATCAGTGTCCCTGCTGAGTTTGATTCTACTTCTAGAATTTTCAACTCCCGTGATGATGAATTTGTTTCTGCAATTTCCATCACGTCCTTCAACTTTGATCTTCATCCTGAAGTTGATCTTGTTGATTGTAAGTCCTCGGGCTTGGGTACCATAGATTCTTCATTTGAAAACTCTTCCTTGCTTATGCCTGTTGTTGATGATAGTGAAGTTGAAAGTATTTCTACCACAATGACTTGTATCAGGTCTTTCTTTACATATGTTTTAGATATGATCTTGGTACTGATGTTTCTTGGAGACATGATTCTTAGTTGGATGTATACTTGCTTACTGGTCCTTTTCGACACCTTGTGCGACCATGTCAGGTATATTCGGAACCTTGCATATAGGTTTAGGCTTCCCCACTGTTATGTTGCATTTTAACTTTTTGCCATCCGAATTCGCCATAGGGTCGAACCTGTTGGATATTGGTATGTTATCCATCTCTTTATGCATTGTGCACCAGTCCGACAGTAGAGCCTACCTAACATGGGTCACCCTAGTCAGCACCCTTATGCCATTCTGGTGCCCATGCTGAGTTTTTCTCATAGGCTCGGGAGCCTTTTTAGATTTACCATGACTTTGAGAAGAAGCCTCATATATTTCTGGCCATCCCTGATAAGGCTCCCATCTTTGTGTTCAAATTGCATATGCATCTGTTATGATCCCACTTGCGCTAATGAGCCTGAAGCCAGCTTCCACACTTTTAGCTCGTTATATAAGCCTCCATCTCTGATCTCATTTCCGCTAAGCCCTGTATCATTTTTCCTTTGCAATTTGACACCTTTTACCTGGAGGAGACACACCTTGAGTGTCCTTATCTTGCTCATGTTCCTTGCATTAGGCATAGCTTTGTTCCATGCGCTTGGAGCTAGTTTTGCATGTCCCTGAAACTCGTCTCCTCCCATTTCGAGCATTCTTCTTTTACTTCGAGCTCGTTAAAAATAGTAAGTAGGTTATGAGCATTTCTTCCACCTTCAAGCTCGTTAAAAACAGTAAGGAGGCTATGAGCATTTCTTTCATCTTCACTTCGAGCTCATTAAAAACAGTAAGGAAGTTGTGAGCATTTTCTGTATCTCCTTTGAGCTCATTAAAAACAGTAAGGAGGTCATGAGTTTACTTTTTCGGGCTCGTTAAACCTTTACGGAAAAGATCCCTATGGAGTTCTTTTAAGCCCTTTTCAGACTCCTTAAATAGGAAAAGTTTGTCGAGCATAGTTGTCTTTTCGGGCTCGTTAAAATAACTGAACTGGCATCCACTTAAGTATAGAATTACCCCTTTTCCGGGCCTTGGTGGATAATTTACGGAAAAGGTATACTCTAGGTATACTTTGGTATGCGCTAGAAGAGTTCTTCTTCCATTATTTTACACTTTTTCGGGGAAGGAGACTAACTTTACGAAAAAGGAACTTTGGAGTCATCTTTAGGGTTTTCAGACTCTCGAAATGTGAAAACACCAAGCGAGCATTCACCTACTCGGGCTCGATGTGAAATCCATGAGAGGGTAAATAGAGGATTGTTTAAGTTTTTCAGACTCTATAAACAAGAAAACACCGGCGAGCACAGACCAATCCGGGCTCGATATAAAATCCACGGATAGGTGTATGGATTTTTCTTCTAGGTTTTCAGACTCCTTAAATATGAAAATATCGTTGAGCATGCTTTAGTTCTTTATCAAGCTCGTTAAAAAATGAAAAAGGAAAGGGAAGGGTAGAATGTTAAAATATCTTTCAATATGATGGCAGCAAGTCAACTATCTCCTTGAACAAAGCACCTATTTTGAGTCTATCAAACAAGTTGGGTTCTAGTGTTGGCCTTAGGGTTAAACTGATCTCAGATTTCTTACTCCTCGGTTTGGTTAGTATTCCAATCATATGGAGAATCTGGTAATGTCTCCTACATTGCAGAATTGCATCGTGGTCTCTTTGTGTTAAAAGCCACCTAAGTCACTCTCGTGTCATTCTCACTGTTCAAGGATATAACCTGTGTCGGCCATTCTACAGTTGCCTTGACCTCATGTGTCGGCCATTCCTTGGTGTCAGTATGTTTCATCATGTGTTCAGTCCTACTCCAAATCAGCTCATACCTGTTGAATGTCCCTCGTGTTGGATGATGGAGGATGCATTAAGACCTCCCTTCCAACAGATTTCTTCCCATCGACTTCAACTCATTGTGCTCTGGGAATGAAGTTTAGAGTTTCGGTTAGTACCTTGGGGATTGCAGTCATTAGTGGCAGTTTCCCTCGCTATTAGATAGATGGGAATACATCAATGTCTCCTATCCGATGGATTCTTCAAGTGTTCGACAGCAAGACCATCTATTCGCACTTGCTTGAATGTACTAGGTACCTTGGGTTCCATTTTCATTATTGGTGGACACCCTCGCGTTTGTTAACGGTATATATCAATGACCGGTAATCAAACGATACCTCTCATGTTCGACATCAACTCATTTATTCGCATGGATAGGTTTGTACCTTGGGTTGTTTTTGGATGAAGACCTTGGGATCCTCGATAGCATCATCTCATTTATGTTATCACCCAAGTTGCACAAGACTGAGCCACACTCTTTTTGGGCTCTTGATGAGACATAGATCCAGCTTGTTCTCTATGGCTATGTTCTCCAGTTTTGACATAGATCCACCTTGTATTTATGTGGCTATGTTTACACTTATGTTCCTCATGGATCCATGCTTGTATTTTAGTGGCCATGGTATATGCATCAGTATTTGGATCATTATTGTATCCTCTTGGAGGTCATGTTCCACTATTTGAACATGGACAGTTACCCTAAGGACAAGTTTGTCTGACATTGCCTTTGCTTTCAAGTACTTCATTTGAGCTTATGATTCTTGGTTTCTCTGTTCCTCCATTATTCAACTCTTTGTTATTTATAATGTATTTCGGCCATTGTTTCCCACACTCCCTCTGACCTCATACATTAGGGGGCATCTGTTATAGATTGAAATGACACCTATCCGTCCGTGACGACACTTGCTTCCCTTGGTCGCATGATGACACTTCTTGAGATCAAGTTCAATCACACAACAGGACAATTGTGGATGGAGGAGTCATTTGGGACACTAAAAATGGTTGAAATTACCTCATTCTTGACCCATTTGATGTTTATGACCCTTGGGAACATTTTTCCAGACCAACCCATCTCCTGAAAATGAGCAGAAAAGCCTGTTTTTGTCCATTTGTTAACATGAGCGCTGGTACACAGGCATGATAGTAGCGTGTGTACCCTACTTTGCTTCATTAAAGTAGCGCTCAACTCCATATGTATGTACTTTGTCTACTATAGAGTAGAGTACACCCCTGTTTTGGTCAAAATTTTGAAATTCGAGTAAGTTAAGTTGGTTGGGAAACCTCTTGAGCGGTTATAACTTATTTTCCTCTTCCTCACTGACTATATGAGGTTAGAAGGGCCATGTGAGGGGACTAAGCCCAATTACAAAGTTATGCTGGAGGAATGGAGACCCTCATCCCCCTCTCTTGTGCTTCAGTTTTGGTAAACCCTAGCACAGTTGATTAGAGGCTGGAATCCTTGGAGAACAGAAGCAGGAGACCTTGAATCTAGGTTTCGTGAAGTGCCAAGCTTGAAAGAAGGTATAACTGTATGTACTTGCTTTCATTCATTAATAAAGATCAGACGTTCTTCTCTTTCCAAATATGACCTATTAATGTGTCTTAGATTTTATTACTGTTTGATTGTAGTTTGATGTCTTCTTCCATTATGGATATCAATATTATATATGTAGTCAAATGTATTTGAGAAAGGTATCAAGTTGTTTTGCAGGTTTGGGCATTGCGACACTGGATAAGCATTGAAGAGTGAGGGAGGCAAAGCTAGGATCAACCTTTTAAATAAGGTGCCTACATCTCTAAACCCTAATCTCTTCATTTGTTTGTTGTACTTGTAGAATGCTTGTAAGTCTATCTTTATCACCGTAAGTTGGTAGTTTCTCCCATGAACTATAGGTGCATTTTCCCCACAACAAGTTTACATTTAGCAATCAGTAAAAGCACATAGAAGGCGGAATATTGATTTTATAAGCATTATATTTGTCTTCCTTGTCCAATTCCTAAAAGGTCCTTATCTTAGGGACTTGATTTTATGTTTTAGCTCATATAACCTTTATTTTTGAAGGTGTAACTAATCTTTGTCTCCTACTTGGAATGTTTTCAATCTTGTGCTAATTTTTTCATGAGCTAGAGTCTATGCTAATGCCAGTCCCTGATCTGAACGATGCATTTTGTTGTGTCTAGTGCGATGGATGAAGGATACCAAGCGCTCATACAGAGAGTGTGATGGATGAAGGATACTACAAAAAGAAATAAATAGAGATAAAACTATTTTTCTAATAAATAAATAGGATGATTCCTAGAGCTATTACTGCATTCATTGAAAAAGAAATTAATAGAGATAAAAATCATTTTCTAAGAGATGGAGAAGATGCACTAGCTATCACGTATTGGAGGTGAGGCAGTCTAACAAGAACAAAAGAAGAAGAAATCCGGATCTATTTTCACTATCTCTATATATTGAAATGGCTCATAATTTACCTAGGCTATACATGTTGTTAGTGTATGCATGCAGGTTCATTCCACCATCATCCCAGGAGGTGCCACAAGGAGGGACCTGCTCACAGGGGTTAGTGTTTTCTGGTGTTTTAGAAGTGCATGAAGACTTTCTCCATTTAGCTTTGTATATGTGGAAGAATGGATTATTTGTTAGACGTGGAATGGGAGGCGGAGGACGCCCTTTGGGAAGAGGAAGGGATCTTCATTTCGGATGAGGAGTACAAGAAGAAAACACTCCAAACGTGTGGGCACTCAATCCTTTCAGATCTGGACAAAATTATTGAAGTAGGACCACCACATCAGCCAAATGACCTGTCAGCGCATATTTTAGATGGAAGTACAAGTGGCGAGGGGTTAGCTATCTGAGAGATAGGCAAAAACCCTATTATCCCTTTAAAAGGCACGGGTTTAGGCGTGAAGGCGGCATAGAAGGTTTTGGAAACTGGAGGGAGCGCTCAGAAAAACTTGCCTTTGGTGCAGCCTCATCCTATTTTTTCAGATGCTAAGAGTGTTAGGATATTCCTATACTCCATCCTAGTCCTACCAGCATTATGTCAATTCTTCATGCAACAGTTTTGCATGCATCCATGCAAATTCATGCAACAGTTTTGCATGCATCCCAGTCATCAGTATGGTGTCTCCCAACACCTAGTGCTTAGTTTACTAGCCCCGGGAGCCTGTTTCCACTCAGTTCCAACCCTCCTAGTCCATCATGTGCCCTCCTTTCACCTACCACATGTGAAAGGCACCCTCTCTCACCTAGCACCAGTGACACTTCAGTTAGTTGCTTGATTTGTGGATCTTTCCTTGATTTAAGGACCGATTGACTAGTTAGCTAACTGAAACACTCTGTTGGACACCCGAAGAGACTTGGTTGATTATTCTAACTGTAATTAGCTCCTCATGCGCCCTCCATTAGTGCTCCATGCACCAATTACACCTACTACATTCATTTAGACTTAGTTACATTCAGTTAGCTCAGTTTGACATAGGGACGGCCACTTTTGATTTGATGACACCACTACTGATCTGATGATTAGAACTCCTAGTGCATATAAGCCATGCTCATGCATGCTAATTCGAAATGCCACCTTGGCATTCGAATCCTCTCCATTGTATTATTTATTGTTCATATTATGATTAATGAATTAGTGTGATGTTATTCTGCTTCTATCTGAGTTCTATTACATCTATGTTCTGCTACTCCATTCTGCACTCTTCTTCTATTTTCCTGCTTAATCTTTCTTGTGAGGTATACATCAGCTCTTAGATCTGCTATGACAATTTTCACATGGCATCAGAGCATGTTGAGAGTATAGTCTATCTCCATTCTTGAGATTTTTTTGCAGGTTATTACCAAGATTTCGAGTGCAACAGCAATTACAGCAATTTTCTGCAGTTTTGAAGCAGTAGCAGTTGCAGATATTCTCTATTGTTTTTTGCAGGTCTTCTACAACAACTTCCATGAATCTGGAAGGAATTCCTCCTCTCTCTCCATTCAACTATGATGAGTGGAAACCAAAGATGATAGCATATTTGAAGAGACATGGTCTTTTTTATTATTGTCTTGAAAGGGAGTTCGAATCCTCTAAAGAGGAGAATGATTGATTAAATGAAGGTGATAGAGCCTATGGAGCAGTGTTGACTGCTATGTCTCCTTGTATGTTATCCCACTTCCATGATTCTGTTGAATCTCCAAAAGAGCTATGGGCCCATCTGGATGAAATATTTCGAAAACGAAATGAAGGGATTGGTGCAAACTATTTGGAGAGCAAGCCCAGTGATGCATTCGCCCTCCTTGATGGTCTCTCTCATAATGAAGTTGTCCAAGAAGAAGAAGAACTTGCATATTCAACACTCATGTTCTCAATGTCTTCTATTTCTAATTATGAGCCAGCTCACACTCTAGAAACTGAAGAGGTTCTTAAATCCTCTCTTGCACAAGAGTCTGTTGGTTTTCATAATGATGATCTATTGAATGTTTCAGAGGTTAAATCAGCAATTGGAGGTGATGCATTCGCTCTCCTTGATCACTTACCTCTTATGTACTACTATATGATCATTTGTACATTCTCTCATAAGTTCATTGAAGATGTAGGGCATTTTCATTCGCTTGGGATAATTTCTCATGCATATCATGGTTTTGATCTCACCCCTGCTGGTTCAAAGGAGATCTCAAGAAACCATTTATCAAGTCTTGGAGCTAATTTGAAGTCCAAGCAACCACTATCATGTTATGGTTCTTTTGGGCATGATCTCACCTATGATGGTTCAAAGGAGATAACAAAATACTATCTACACATTCATGGATTTGATCCTACCTCAGCTTATTCGAATCACAGGTTCCAGGATCATCCTCATACCTTTGGATTTGTTCTCATCACATTCGGTCTAAAGAGCAAGTACAAGCACATGTCTCCATATTCGTTTGCATCCACTGAAGGAGATCACAAGCACATGTTTTTGGAGCATGAACCACTTCTTCTCAAGAAGAAGATACCTCCAGACATATGACCAAGCATCACACCTGCTTGAGTTTGGAGCTTTTTTTTTTGGTGTGCCCTACAGTCTTTTTTTTGGGGGGGGGTATTTTTCCCATGAGGTTTTTCCCCATTTCCTTGTTTTATGGACTGTTCTTTATTATTCATTATATTGGGTGACCTTTGGTCTCAGTTACCAGGGCCCAAGATGGATTAAGGGGGGGTGTTAGGATATTCCTATACTCCATCCTAGTCCTACCAGTATTATGTCAGTTATGCACACATCCCAGTCATCAGTATGGTGTCTCCCAGCACCTAGTGCTTAGTTTACTAGCCCTGGGAGCCTGTTTCCACTCAGTTCCAGCCCTCCTAGTCCATCATGCACCCTCCTTTCACCTACCACATGTGAAAGGCTCCCTCTCTCACCTACCACCAGTGACACTTCAGTTAGTTGCTTGATTTGTGGATCTTTCCTTGATTTAAGGACTGATTGACTAGTTAGCTAACTGAAACACTTCGTTGGATACCCAACGAGACTTGGTTGACTATTCTAACTGCAGCTAGCTCCTCATCCACCCTCTATTAGTGATCCATGCATCAGTTACACCTACTACATTTAGTTAGACTCAGTTACATTCAGTTAGCTCAGTTTAACACATGGACATCCACTTGTGATCTGATGACACCACTACTAATCTAATGATTAGAAATCCTAGTGCAAATAAGCCATGCTAATTCGAATTGACACCTTGGCATTCAAATCCTCTCCATTGTATTATTTATTGTTCATATTATGATTAATGAATTAGTGTGATGTTATTCTGCTTCTATCTGAGTTCTATTACATCTATGTTCTGCTACTCCATTCTGCACTCTTCTTCTATTTTCCTACTTAATCTTTCTTGTGAGGTATACATCAGCTCTTAGATCTGCTGTGAGGATTTTCACAAAGAGAGCTCAGAAATCATTCTCAAGGAACCATACTAGCTCGACTACTCAGTGGAAGAGGAAGAATAAGTTTCTGAAGATAAGACAGACTCGAACCTCTTTTGTCCTTGGCAAAGACATTGCGATGGACAGAATGATGAGCCTTTGTATGAAGGCATTGGTGGGTAAATTTTTTTACCTCCAGATGACAAAGGCTATGACTGAAAAACTGGATTTCCAATGAATGGAAACAAGTTTTTGGCTACTGGCTGCGGTTCAGTTTATTGTCCAACTATTGGATTATTTTCCATTTCTTGTCGGCGGAGGATTTGGAAAAATTTGCAGAAAAAAACTGGATTATAGACAGAGGGGTGCTTGTTGCAATTGTTTTCCATTGGAATCCACTTGAGTCACCCTTCACAAAAAGGGGAAAACAATGAGAATAAAGGGTGATGGAATGAAAATTACTAGCATGTTGAAATTGGCAGGAAAATTTTCATTTTTGGTGTTTACAAATCTAAAATTACCAGCATATCCCACTTGTAGTTGAAATTAGATTCACTCTTTAGAGATTATGTGATGTCGCAGGCCTTAATCATCACTCACGAGAAACAGAGGGAATTGTTACATATAGGCTACATATTCCATATGTAGGTCAGATGTAATAGTCTAGGTTAACATGCATGGTCGACCATCAACCCCATAGCAAATTAATATGGTATTAGGCCCTAAAATTAGTTTATAGGCCATGGTATAGGCCACGAGAACCATTGTCAATGTTACAAATATTGAAATGGCCAAAATATCTCGTTTGTAAGGTAAAGTAATTATGTGTAGGGCCCTACACATGGACCATCAATCATATAGTAAATTTATTAACCATGAACCATTATTTAGGTTATGAGAACCACTATTGGTTTACTTAACATATAATATTAAACCATGGTTGGTTTCTTGGTTTACATAACCATGGACAAACCAACAACAACAATGACATCGACGATGGTGACAATGATGATCATGACGATCTCACATGTAGGCTAGAGATTCTTATGTGGTAATCTAGGTTAACATGCATGGACCATCAACCCCATGGAAAATTAATATGGCATTAGACCCTAAATTTAGTTCACATGCCATAGTCCATGCCACGAGAACCATCCTTTGTATTACAAATATTGAAATGGCCACCATAAATAATGCCACTAATTAGACACTGACCTAACACAACCAACCCATGTAAATGACTCATGCACTTGGCACACTTGATCCATGCAATGAATTCATGCACCTAGGAAACTTCAACCTCTAACCCCCTCACCTCATACCTAACCTTAACATCTAGCCCCAAACTGAATAACATGATAACTTATAAACCACTTAACCACTAGTACCAACAAAACCAGAACCCCTTTCCCACTAACCCATTGATCCCTTAGGTGCCTCGCTTCTAATCCAAAAACTCCCCAAATCCTACCACATTATGAAATTGTAGAAAATATCCCCTTAATACAATGTCCCTCTAACCCTAACCCACTACCCCCTAAACCCATCACTAACATGCCTACTGTACCAAATCAACACACTAACACAATAAACTTTGACCTTGGGTTATTTATAACCAAGGTTTTAGATCAAAGACTTTGACATCAAGGTTTGAATGATCATTGTATGGGAATTTATCAAACCAAAATTAGTGCAAAAATAAACACAAGAACTTAGATTATAAACAAAATATTCCCTATCTAGGGTATGTATGATAACTCAAGTCCCTATGCATGGCCCATGAGTCTCAAAATAAAGTTTTATTTCCCAAGAACCTACATTTTGGCCCTAGACCATAACATAGGCTCCTAGAACCATCCACAACATAAAAATACTAAAAAAAAAGACAATGTGTTACTCAAAAGCTAAATATTCCTTGCCTATGGCCTCTGTGGTGTTACAAAGAAATGCCCATAGGTCACAAGACCTTGAGTTAACTACCAATCATTATAAAATAGATTTTGATCTAACACCATGGACATCATGGATTAGGCTTCAAGAACCATCCATGATGTTGTAAATATTGAAATGGCCACCATACCCACTTGCAAGCTAAATATTCCTTGTGTAGGAATCATGTGGTGATTAAGGCCCTACACATGGCCCATTATCCATAATGGATAATGTTGTGGCACACGAGTTTGTATTTTGACCATGGATCATGGAAAGTTAGAGTGTGAGAACCATCTTTGATGTGAAAAACCTAGCATGACTGCCTCAATTGTAGAGCTCTAATGGGATATGGTGTTGAATGATGATGCACACCCTTCTTAACACTACAATAGCTTGTGTGCACTTAGCTCCAATTTTTTATGAGATCAATTGTTGAACCCATGTGACACACCTAACCCATGTACATAAATCAATTTTAGGGGGTTTTCAAAAAACTTCCTCGAAAATTTCAATTCGCATGACTTTTACGGGGGGTTTCAATAAACCGCCTCCAAAAGTTCAATTCTTATCTCTTTTAAGGGGGGTTTCACAAAACCGCCTCCAAGCGTTCAATTATCATGACTTTTAAGGGGGGTTTTTAACCAACTGCCTCCAAATTTTTAATTTGCATGAATTTTAGGGGGGGAGTTCAACAAACTACCTCCAAAAGTTCAATTCTCATGAATTTTAAGGGTGATTTCAAAAACCCACCTCCAAAAGTTCAATTCTCATGACTTTTAAGGGGGGCTTCCAAATAACCGCCTCCAAAAGTTCAATTCTCATGACTTTTAGGGGGGGGGCTCCAACAAACCGTCTCCAAAAGTTCAATTCTCATGACTTTTAAGAGGGGTGCCAAAAAAAAACGCCTCCAAAAGTTCAATTCTCATGAGTTTTAAGGGGGGTTCCAAAAAAATCGCCTCCAAAAGTTCAATTCTCATGACTTTTAGTGGGGGTTTTGACAAACCGCCCCCAAAAGTTATGAGAATTGGGATTTTAGGGGGGCTTTTCAAACAAACGCCTCCAAAATTTCAATTCTCATGACTTTTAAGGGGGGTTCCAAACAAACTGCCTCCCAAAGTTCAATTCTCATGACTTTTAGGGGGGTTTTGACAAACTGCCCCCAAAAGTTATGAGAATTGGGCTTTTAGGGGGCGTTCCAAAAAAAACCGCCTCCAAAAGTTCAATTCTCATGAATTTTAAGGGGGGTTTTGACAAATCGCCCCCAAAAGTTATGAAATTTGGGCTTTTAGGGGGGGTTTTCCCCAAAACCGCCCCCAAAAGTCAAATTTCAGGACTTTTAGGGGCAGTTTTTTATAAAAAATGCCACCAAAAGTCCAATTTCCATGACTTTTAGGGGCGGTTTTAAAAGACCGCCTCCAAAGGTCTGAAAAAAAGTTTAGGGGGGGGTTTACCAAGACCCCCGCAAGCCAAAACCTCCCCTAAAGGGCTATTTTGTTGTAGTGTTAATATGAGATTGGAAAATTTAATAAGGAGTTTGATTGTTGATCGACCAAAGCAGTGGGAGAATGTGTTGGAGCGGGTGGAATTCACGTACAACAAATCAATAAACCAGTTGATGGGAATGAGTCCATTTCAGATCGTGCAAAGAAGAATTTTGCATGGAGTAACTGACTTGGTCGAGTTTCTGGCGGGAACGCGGAAAAGTGAAGACACCAAATCGTTTTCCGACCACATGAAGGAAGTGCATTATAAGGTGAAGCTACAAATAGAGAAGAGTAATGTAGCGTACAAGTTGAGAGCTGACAGGAATATATCTTGTTGAAAGTATCTCTTTTAAAAAAGTATCTTTGCTGGAAGAGTATCCTTGTGGTATTTTCTTATATGTTTGTTGCAAAGTATCTTGGTGATAGTTCATGCATATTTATTGGAAAAATCTTACCTGTAAAAGTATCTTAATGCAATTCATGTGTTTTTCATGCATTTCAAGTAACTTAGAATATGTACCTAATGCATGATTGAAATTGAATCTGAAATGGATCAGCATACATTTTTAGGTAAATGCAGTCACATGTTTTGATTTCATATACCTTTGATGTATTTCATGTGTCATAGGTGAAGTAGACTAAAATAGAATAAAAAGGAATTCATTTCATGTTGTGATGCACCCTTGAAATATTTCATGTGATAATTAGATCTTGTCTCATGTATCTTTTATTTTGGAGATGTATTATATGTATCTTGTTGAACAATGTATATGTGTGTGATGCTAACCATGTGGTTGTTGCAATGTGAAGAAAGTATATTTGTAGAAGAATATCCTTATATCATATATTTTTATATACCTAATGTTAATCATATGAGTGATTGAAATATGATTTTCAGGTGGATGTATCCTTGTTGAAGTTTGAAGGCCTTGTAAAGAGGTTTGAAGACCCTTTTATGGGGATTGAAGATATAATCTTGCTTCCTTGAGTCCACTCTACTAGTCTCGATTCTCCAATGGGTAGTGGAGATGGAAAAGAAAGTAGGTGGTAGTGGGAATCATTGTGGTTAGAAAGATATTATATTTCTAAGGAATTTATGGGCATGTCTGCGAGATTTTGAAATATGTTATCTTTCTAAGGCATGTATGGGCATGCCATTTATCCCTTTGTAAAGGCATGTATGTATTATGCATCGAGGATGATGCATTGTTTAAGGAGAAGGGGAATGTAATGCCCCATATGTTAAGCCCCGGACATATGGAATAATTGTTATTATTGTGGCACAGGATTCCAGAACAAGGGTCTTTAAGGACTGAGAGACATTATTATTTTGTAAATAATTAATTAGTAAAAACAACTAGCACATCGGGGACCACTAAAAGAGTATGGGAGACATAGATCCACATTGTGAAAGGGAATGGGGACATTCCTAGAAATTTGGAATTTGTTTGGTTGAGATTGGTCCATATTTATGCCTTGGTGGATTTATTAGTTGACGATCACCCAAACATTGTACAACGGACTCAATTTTTATTATTTTATCCTATGTTGGTACTATTGAGCCTAATTCATGGTTTAGTGGGCCTCTGTTGTTGCTTGGGAAGATTCGAGTTGTTAATTGAGCCCCTTTGGTGGTTTTGTAACTCCTTTTTGTAGGTTACACTTGGATTTGTAACCCCCACTTTCTCAAGTGCGCCCTCACTAGCTATTTTTAGCCTTGGATTGTGTAACTCCTTGTGTAACCCTCCTTTGCTATTTTGGGAAGATGCTTTGGCTTGTGTAACTCCTAACCTCACTATTTTGATTTACTCTACATGGATGAGGTGTCCACACATGAATTTGAGTTGGCTGGAGTGACTTGGATCCACTCTCCTTGAAATTAGAGTTGTTTGGGTTGGATTTGATTTAGACTCATGTGGTTGAGTTAACCCCCCTTGGGTTGAATCAAGTTGGCTTACCTTGTTTTGATTTGAACCCCTTAGGTTTGAATTGCCTTATTTTGTTTATTATAAATCCATGTTTGATCTCCTTGGTTAAGGTGGTTGATTATTGTTGGTGGTTCTTTGTTTTTCATGACATTAATGTTGAGAGCTTTGTAAGATTGTGAGATTGGGAATCCATGGATGATCTGCTATGTGAATGAACCTTGTGACTGAAGCATTGTGATATTTTATGGGTTTTTTTGGAAAGACTATAAAATTTACTTTTCTTTATCCTAGACCTGCACTAAATCCTGATGGTGAATGGCGATGTCCTGAGGAACCTAGGGGGTGAAAGGATTACCATTTCACTTGGTAGTGGAGTGGAGGAGAAAGTAGGTGGTGAGGAATTGAGTTGTGGATTCTCAAACTGATACTTGATCTATCCTTGATTGCAACTCTATTGTGGATCTATGGCGTCATCTCGGGGGTGGCTTGTCAAAGTAAGACCTGGATTGGCAGTTCCTTTAGTTGGGTGGAACGTGGTCCGGTTGATTCCAGTTGCACATTATTAAGATAAGTGGATTATTTTTTTTCAATTCAAATGTTTATATTAATTTTTAAATGATTCTATATCACCCTTGATGGATGATCTATTCACAGTAAAATGTATATGGTTTTGTATCAATGGTTGGATGAAAATTGATGGTTTAATTATTGAAAACTTGTACATTTTCCTTGACTATGAGATATGATATTGATGGCAAATTGAAATATATGATTTATTTTTTATTTTTTGTATCTTAATATTCAAATTCTCCCTCTATGCATGATCGTATATGTAGATGAATTCATAGTTGAAATGGCTTGGTTTTTGGAACACTAGTTCAGGAATCTTGCTTGGAAATTGGAGTTTTCTCCTTGTTTTGAGATATGATCTTAATGGAATATTTAAATATGTTTGTGCATGTATTATTTGTTGTATCATACTATACAAGTGTTCCTTCCATGGATTATTAGATCTGTTCTATGATCCACAAATGAAAATACTAAGTTTTGATTGCTAGAAAGTGGGTGTTTCTACTAGAAAACTAGATTGAATTGATAGTTTCTCTGGAGAATTGAATATATGATGTTGTATGTATGTATGTGAATTATATAGTGCACCCTTGGTGGATGTAGTATGCCCCATATATCTGGTATGATTTTTTATTTGGGACTCACAATTGATTTTGCAGGGATTTGGATGCTTACCAGATGATCCGGTGGTGATTTTAATAGAAATAGTAGATATGAAATTTGTATGAATAAATGGATGTATATGATAGCTATGTATATGCCATTTTAAATTATTGAATGGAGTTAGGTGTTATTTTTATATATGGCATGATAATTAATGCAAAACTATTAATAAAAGTGTCATAAATTAGATTGACGGGAGTGCCATAAATTGCATAGTTTTATGGCGGAAAGATCTAGTTTGTATTTGTTTTTGCAAAGAATTCTGTAAATATGATTAGTTAGTATTATTGGGTTGATTATGGTCATCTTTAATTTTTTAATAATTCTAAAGTCCAAGTTTATTAAAGTTTGTGAAATCGGTTTCATTATCATGCTTGCACGGTGTTGCATCTACATGATCTCTTAGAGAGTTTTATAATCGTTTTTAATGTATCACAATTATTTTAAAGGCTATATGCTTGATTTAATTGGATTGATGGCATGACATCGTAAAATTTGTTTAACCTTAATCCTCTATTCTATACCTTTATGCAGTCTTCCTTTGGGTTCACATGTGCCCATCACCTTGCTTTTGGGGTCGGGTACATTACACATGGTTGTCACATAAATTATGACATTCATATTTCGAATGTTTCTCAAGGGTTTAGTTATGTTTGGTATATTCCTTAAAAAAATTGTCACATTGTGACATTCATCAAGGGTTATGTTGGATTACGACATTGTTGCATTTTATGTCACATTAATTATGACATTCATGTATTAATAATCTTTAATAAGCGTTTAGTTATGTTTGGTACTGATCCAGGTCGTGTCCAGGAAGCACGAGGGGGACAGCAGTTCAACTGAATGAGTCAGCTCTATTATGGCGGAAGCTATAAGAATAAGAAGAATGAGCAAAGTAGGATTACACTACACAGGTAAACACAAATACACACAAAGAATATGAAGGAATGCGAACTGAAATTCTATTACTGTAAACAAGTCTAAGACATGATAAGATTGTTATGTTACAATATTATACATGCTTATATAGAATTATGAGACGCTTGGGTGCCTGCCCATTATGTTCAGTTACAAAGAAGTTAGAACGGTTCAACAGTTCAACCGTTACAGTCGACTGGAAGACATAGAGACAATCTGTCAAAGTTTGACAGTCACTAGTCACATTTTGACGCTGCTTGTCGATGCCGCGAACTGTGAGGTTGTTGAACATGTCAAAGGTGCGAATGTGTCGAGGTGTGTCCAAGTCGAGACTCGTCAGAGTTGTGTCGAATTCGGAACCTATCAAAGCTAACCTGTAGGAATGGAAATTTTTTGAGTCGAAGTCGAAACTTGTCGAAGTTGCATCAACGTTGATGACTTGCCAACTGCGATGCGGATCAAACCTCCTTCCTTAAGAAAAAATGGACCCCATTGTTTGCTCGTGAAGGTGAGGAAACTTGTCGTTCAATTCAGTAACAGAGTACCACTTTCCTTGAGAGGGGATTTGGTTATCCTTGGAAACTTGAAACAAGGGGATTGTGTTCGTCCTTGTATGGCGTACTCATCATCCCACAATGGTGTCGCAAGGAAGAGACTCTTGAACATATGGATATATGTATTCGGGTTTCGTTGTCTGCAAGTCGTTATGTTCCAACAAGGGTGCATGGTATGGTCAAAGTAGATCCACATTAAATACTAGATGCAGGCCCAAGCATGCAGGAATGTCGAGCTGGAAATCATTCTCTCCAATCGATCGAAGAATACTATACGGACCATATCGCAAAGGTTTCAACTTCTTGAATGGGCCTGTGAAGCATTTCTTCTTGAAATGTAACCAGACCTTATCCCCAATTTGAAATGAATAAGGAATATGATTCTTGTCGTGTTGGGCCTTAGCTTTCTCACTTGCTCTGTGCAACATTTATTGTGCTTACTTCTGGATGTCGCATATCTAATCTCTGAACTTGACTTCTTTATCAACTTCTCGCTGGCTGTAGTCAGTGCTGCTCCACTGTGTCAAGGAGCTGATCAAGTCGATAGGCGTTGAGGGCTGAAATCTGTAACAGAATTGAAATGGACTCTTACCTGTAGAGTTGTGTTGAGATCGATTGTAGTTGTGTTGGATGTATGAAATACTTTCATCCCATATGCGACGATGCTGGTGATTGTACATGCGAAGAAGTTGTACTACCAAACGATTCACAACTTTCATATGTCCGTCGGTCTGAGGATGGAAAGATGTCGACAATGAGAGTCGTGTGTCTAGAAATTTCCAGAGGATCTTCCAAAATATGCTAACCAATTTGGAATCTTGGTTGGAAATAATGGTCGGTGGTAAATCGTAGTGTTTCCAAACATGTGTAAAGAAGAGCTGAGCGATCTGCTGCACTGTCGTGGTCTTCTTACATGGTATGAGAATGGCCATCTTTTAAAATCGATCGACTACTACTAATATCACATCATGTTGATGTCTAGTAGAAGGATAACCCGTCAACTAGTCAATAGAAATAGATTCCCATGGTCGACTAGGAACTGATACAGGTGTATGCAATCCCTGTCGTCGATTAGGAGGTTTAATAATGGCACAAACCACTCATGATCGAATGTACTTGTTGACGTCGGATTTAATTGTAGGCCAAAAGAAATACTTTTGTAGAATAGCAAGTGTCTTTTCTACTCCAAAGTGTTATGCAGTCTTGTTGTAGTGCGTGTCCCAAATGAGTTGTTGTACGTGCTCACCGGTTGGTACACAAAGTTGTCCAAGCTTGTGTAGCAAGGTATCTTTCAAGAAATAGTCGAAGTCTCAAGTCGACGACTTGTTAGTCTGTAACTATCGGTATATTTCTGAGAACTCATTCTTGTCCTCATACAATTGTGGCCAAGTGGTCATGTCGTATCCCTGCATACTCATCACTCTCAAAAGGAGAGTAATGGGTGGTCGATTGAGGCAATTGGCAGTAGCATTAGCTTTACCTTTCTGATACTTAATCGCCAACTGGAATTGTTGTAGGTAATTAATCCACTTGATTTGTCGGTTTGTCTGCAACTTTGATTGTGTCAGAACGAACTATAGAGGCTTATGATCACTGAGAATGACTATTCCTTGCCAAGGATGCAATGCCTCCATTGCTTGATATCTTTCACAATGGCGTACAGTTCTTTTTCGTACATCGCGTATCTTATAACTGTGTCGTTAAAATCTCGGAATGAAAAGTGACTGGTTGACCAAACTAAGTGATCACTTCTCCCAAGGCATAATCCGATGCATCCATCTCAATCTCAAAGGGATGATGCAAATCAAGTAACACAAGTACTGGTGCAGTGCAAAGATTGTGTTTGAGTTGTTCAAAAGCTTCTTGTTGTGTTGTTGTCCACTGGAAGACAGTTTTCTTGTTTCCCTTCGTCAACTGATTCAAGGGCCAAGCTATGTGACTGAATCCGAGTATGAATCGTCGATAGAAATTCTCCAAACCAAGAAAACTTCTTAGTTCTTGAATGCTTATAGGAATGGGCCAATATTTGAGGATTTGTACTTTGTTTGGGTCGACGTGAATTCCTGCAGAGTCAATTACACACCCCAAATATTTGATGTTGGTCATCACAAAAGAGCACTTGTCCATGTTCAGATAAATCCGATGTTGTTGGAGAGTGTCGAGGACTTGCCGAATATATCCTACATGTTCTTCCCATGATTGACTTAAAATCAATATATCGTCGAGATAGACAATAACCCATTTGCTGATGAAAGGTCAAAGAAGGTTATCCAGATGTCGCAAGAAGGTCGCAGGTACGTTGTTAAGTCGAAAGGCATGACTAACCATTCAAACAATCCTTCCTTGGTTTTGAAAGCAATTTTCCACACATATGAGAGCTCTATTGGAATCTGATGGTATCCCGACTTGAGGTCGAGATTAGTAAATAATTTAGCACCTTTCAGACAGGCGATGAGCTCGTTTATTCATGGCAGAGGTTACCGATTCTTCACCGATATTTTGTTGAGATCTCTGTAGTCGATGCACATGCACCAAGACTTGTATTTATTCAGAACTAGGATGACTAGACTTCCACAAGGAGAGGAGATGGGTCGGATATGACCTTTGTCGATTAATTCTTGAATCTATCTGCGAATCTCTTCATTTTCAAGAATGGATCTTCTGTAAATAGATGTGTTAGGAAAAGAAGAGCCAAGAACAAGTTCAATAGAGTGTTTTACTTGACAATGTTGAGGTACTCCGTTTGGAGCTTGAAAGAGGTTATGGTACTCATCGAGAATATGATCGACTTGCTGCTTTTGTCAAGAGTTGCATTGGTCGGTGACTCGACTCGTTGTTGTATTCTTCTTAGAATGGTGTGGCTTGATCATGATTAATGCGAACTTCTGAGCATGATTGATGAGCTTCTTTATCTGTTTGGAAGATATCAGTGCAAACATCGGTGTAGTTTGATGCTCTCGTATGTTGAACCATCGATTTTGGATTCTGACAATCGCCTTTTGAGGCTGTGACTGATAACTTCCATGTCTATCCCAGAGGTAAGGTTTCCCAACTAGGGCGTTGGCTACAGAGAGTGGTGCCACATCGCAGAGTACTTCGTCTTCAAAATCTTTTATGAAGTAGGCGAGTTTGCATTATCGAGTGATCCAAATTTCTTGTCCATCCTTCATCCAATCGATGTTGTAAGGCTGAGGATGTGGAGTGGTGACAAGGCCTAGTTTCTTCATGATATCTTCATAAACGAAGTTCTTTTGGCTCCCGTTGTCCACAATCTGATGCAATGGGTTGCTCTAGACCCATATCCGTGTATGGAACAAGAATTCTCATGCCTCCTCATCGACGATAGTCGAGGCTGCTAGAGTGGTCGAGGTCAAAAGGGTTATTGCATATGGATCAGATTCTTCCACCGTCTTATCGAATGCCTCGGAGGTCGACACTTTTTCCAAAAATGTCTTATGAGCTTTGCATTCAGATGTATCATGCCAAGATGAGTGGTGGTAATCGCACCATTTTCTGTTGGGCGATTTTTTCTACATTCCCTCTTGTGAAAAGACTTCTCACTGTGTTCTGGCTTTGGTGATGTCGGCTGAGAAGAATTCGACTTGTCGAAGTCGGTTGGTGCCTTCTTGTCGGGTACTCATCCTGATGTCGGCTTTGTCGCAAAATGTGATTTTCCTTTCTGCTTGGTTTCCAGTTTGTCGGCGTAGTGGAAAGCATCTGCAATCATATTGGTAGTCAAAAATTCCATCTCCTACTGAATGTACTGGGACACTCCGTTAACGTACTTCAGAACAAGCAATTTCTCTTCTTCTTGGACGCCAAGTCTAGCCATGAGTCGATAGAACTCATCGGTGTAACTTTGTACTAATTGGTCTTTCCATTGCCTTAGTTGTTGCCACTTCTTATACTGTTGCTCGAGGTATTTGGGTGAGTAAAATTCCTTTCGGATGTGTTCGATGAATTTATCCCATGTGCCGATGGGGTCTCCACTTTTCTCCATCTTTGTCGAGAGGTTCTCCCACCAGCAGTGCACAGATGTTGACATATTTAAGGATGCAATGGTGATCTTTTTAGCTTCTGAGAGTTGATTCATAGCGTAATAGGATTCCAATTGTAGTACCCAATTTTCGATGGATTCCGCGTCAATCTTACCTTCAAGATTTTCGATTTATACAGATTCATTTGCACTTTGAAGGGGTTGATTTTATTGAAGTGAATTCTCGTCAAAGATCCTCTGGATGTCGAAGCGAATCGCATGAGAATCCCGTTGAACTGGGTGAACATTCCAGTCCATTGTCGAGCTAGAGCTTGCTCAATAAGCTGTGTTGTGTCGTCAGCTGCATGTCTATCATTTGTTTCTTCTGCCATATTTCGAGGTAGCGTCTACTTGGATTGCTAATATTGCGAGCGATTTTGAACCGACATAAGTCAGGTAACTTCGAGAGAAGTGTATACACAGAACTTAAGCAAGAAACTGAGTGCTCTGATTTGAGTCTGCTCTGATACCAATGATCTGGGTCATGTCAAGGAAGCACGAGGGGGACAACAGTTCAACTGAATGAGTCAACTCTGTTATGGTGGAATCTATAAGAATAAGCAGAATGAGCAAAGTAGGATTACACTACACAAGTAAACACAAATACGCACAGACAATATGCAAGAATGCGAACTGAACTTTTATTACTATAAACAAGTCTAAGATATGATAAGATTGCTATGTTACAATATTATACATGCTTATATAGAATTCTAAGACACTTAGATTCCTTCCCGTTACGTTCAGTTACAAAGAAGTTAGAACAGTTCAACATTTTAACCGTTACAGTCGACTGGAAGACAGAGAGACAATCTATCGAAGTTCGACAGTCATTGGTCGCATGTCGACACTGCTTGTCAATGTCACAAACTATGAGGTTGTTGAACATGTCCAAGGTGTGAATGTGTCGAGGTGTGTCGAAGTCGAGACTCATCAAACTTGTGTCGAATTCAGAACCTGACGGACTGGAAATTTTTTGAGTCAAAGTCGAAACTTGTCGAAGTTGCATCAACGTCGATGACTTGCCAACTGCGATGCAAATCAAGTACCTTACTTATGGTTTTTTCGCATTGCAACATTCATCAAGGGATATGTTGGATTACAATGTTCATCGAGGCTTGGTCATGTTACATCATGGTTATGTTCCTTAATGGAGTTTTTCACATTGTGAGATTCATATTTTGTGACATTCATCAAGGATTATGCCAAAAAATTTAACCAAATATACCATGATAAATGTCACAATGCGACATTTATAGTTTTTTCTTTAAATTCATGTAACAGTGATGTCACACTACCATGACCATAAATGTTTTTGTCGCATTGCGACATTCATAAATTTTTATGTTACATTGCAAACATTGCGATGTTCATCAAGGATTATGTCAAATTTGTAATGTTTATGATGATAAAATTGTATGTTTCATTACAAACATTGCAACGTCCATGAAGGATTATGTCAAATTTGTAGTGTTTATGTTGATAAAATTTTATGTTGCATTACAAACATTGTTACGTTCATTAAGGATTATGTCAAATTTGTTAACCAATTCCACCTTGCCAAACATCACAATGCGACATAATGATTAAGAAATATAACAAATTTGACATCATCCTTAATGAATAGTTTATTTGCATCGTGATGCCTAGAAAGTTTTATGTCACATTGCGATATTCATCAAGCGTTATGTCAAATTCCATGTAAGGGGAATGTCACATTGTGACATTAGTTAGGGGTTGAGACATTCATCAAGTGTTATATCGAATTTCATGTAACGTTGATGTCACAATGTGACATTAGTTAAGAGTTGTGTCATTCATCAAGTGTTATGTCGAACTTCACGTAAGGGTGATGTCACATTGCGATGACCATATAGGTTTTTGTCACATTACAATGTTCATAATGTTTTATGTTGCATTGTAAACATTGTGACATTCATCAAGGATTATGCCAAATTTTTTAACAAGTCCACCATGATAAATGTCACAATGTGACATAACCATTAAGAAACATAACAAATTTGTCACAATGCAACATTAATCAAGGGTTGCAACAATCATGAAGGGTTATGTCAATTATCATGTAAGGGAAATGTCACTTTAGGCATTCATCACTTTCAACATTAATTAAGGGTTGCGACATTCACTAAGGGTAATGTTGAATTTCATGTAAGGGTGATGTCACATTGTGATGGCCATAAAGGATTTTGTCACATTGTGACCTTCATAAAGTTTTATGTTTCATTGCAAACATTGTGACATTCATTAAGGATTATTTCAAATTTGTAATGTTGCATGGTTGTCACATAAATCATGACATTCATATTCAGAATGTTTCTCAAGAATTTATTTATGTTTGGTACATTCCTTAATGGTTTTGTCGCATTGCGACATTCATCAATGGTTATGTTAGATTACAACATTATTGAATGATTTTGTCACATAAATTATGAGATTCATGTATTAATAATCTTTTACAAGCGTTTAGTTATGTTTGGTACATTCCTTAATGGTTTTGTCGCATTGCAACATTCATCAACGGCTATGTTGGATTGCAATGGTCATCGAGGCTTATGTTGGATTGTGACATTCGTCCATGGTCATGTTGCATTATGGTTATGTTCCTTAATGGATTTTGTCGTATTGTGAGATTCATTATAATTTTTTAAGACATTCTTCAAGGATTATGCCAAATTTGTTATCCAAGTCCACCATGATAAATGTCACAATGCAACATAACCATTAAGAAACATGAAAATTTTGAGAGAAACCTTAACGAATAGTTTATTTGCATCATGATGTCTATAGAGAATTATGTCACATGTGACAATAATCAAGGGTTGCAACATTCATGAAGGGTTATGTCGATTTTCATGGAAGGGCAATGTCATTTTCAACATTCATCACTTTCAACATTAATCAAGGGTTGCGACATTCATAGAGGGTTATGTTGAATTTCATGTAAGGGTGATGTCACATTGTGATGACCATAAAAGGTTTTGTCACATTGCGATGACCATAAAGGGTTTTGTCACATTGCGACATTCATAAAGTTTTATGTTGCATTGCAAACATTGCAAGGTTCAATAAGGATTATGTCAAATTTGTAATTTTTTGATGTCACATTATGACATTTAAAAAGGGTTATGTCAAATGTGTGACTCAATTCTCACCATTTCTCTTTTCCCATCCTCCCTATTTACTTCATTTATTTTGATCAATGCATTGTGACATTCAATTTGGAAAACTTTATGGAAAAATCTAAAGATTAGATCAAGCTTTATATAACATTATGTTTATAGTTAAGTTAAAGAACAATTTAAGTCTAGATCTATCATGCACTATCCACATTAATACTAACACAAATTAATCTTAATACAAATATTCATTTGTATATCACATTTTGATTTAGTTGGGATTCTAAAGATCAATGCATTGTGACATTCATTTTAGAAAAAATTATGGAAAAGTCTAAATATGAGATCAAGTTTTATATCACATTATGTCACCTACCCAAATTCTGAAAATAATATTTTATTTGCAAAAATACTTTATGTTAAATTTTAATTTCAAAGTTTTGAAATTATGACCAAGTTTGGTCAAGGATGAATGTAATTACTGAATTATTATTATTTAATAAATTAAAGTAGGATACAAACACCCAAGGGAATTGTTAAATGAGTGTTCATTGATCCACTAGGAGGAATGGAAGCTGTTAGAAGGCATGGGACAAATGGAAGCAATTGCACTTCACCACTAGTTGTTGGTTATGGGAAAACTACCCCTAAAAAGTGGCATTATCCCCCAGGTGGTGGGAGTGGGCAGGCAGCTCATTTAATGACCCAGTAACAACTGAAAAGGCCTAGGCAGCCTACATAAGGAAAATTCAAATTGAGCAGGCAACTCTTACACAATATTTTCTGCAAAAGTATTTTCCTCATGTGCATCAGGTGATCAATGAGAGATTCAAATAGGGAGACTAGTTGTGAGTGCAATCATAAGTCTGCAAACTATTTTGATAAGAGAACCAGAGGAGCTGGTGTAGGTCCTTTGGGCTGCTAGTTTCAAAGATTGGATAACTACTGCTACTATAAGTGGAGATCCTAAACTTCTAAGTTTCTTCCTCCAAGTGGTTCAGTGAATAGGCTCGGGGGTCCTAAGGCAAGTAACTTGGCTATCTTCGGGAATTGGTTGGGTGGAACAGGCTCCTTGGGCTGTTTGTTTCCCTAAAGTTAATGAGGTTTTTTTATTTCCTATTTTGTTTACAGTTTAATAATTTTGTTTAGTGAAATCATCAAAATCTGTTTTGTAAATGAATTTATTTCTGATCTTTGTTAGAGTCTAAATGATAAACTTGTTTAAAATCTGATTAGAAAATCAACTCTATATTTTTCCACATGTTGTTATTTGCATCGTACTCCAGTATAGAGAAGCAAATTAAATAATAGATTAGAGATAGGCATATTGTCATTTGATTGGATAAATAATTGTAGTAAGTGATTGTTTGCCATTCTGACCTGTATCTAAACAGAGTAAGAACTTATTGTATAACTATAGATAATGTTATAGGATTCCTTTGTTATCTCAAAAATATAGATCTAGTTTAATTTCTGAACAGCCATGTATTCTCCTCATATCTCTATCCTATTCAAATAGCAAGCAAATGCATTAAGTATTAAACATTTCAAATTTTCATAGTACAGGAATTTTGCAAAATATAACAGCTACAAATTCATTCCATACAAAATTGGTTATAAGTAAATACTTTTCATTTTTTCATAGAGCATTTCCATTGTAACTATAATTGTTTTAATTAATTAGTTTCATACTAGTCTAATACAAGCATTCATGTTTTATTTCTGTTTCATAAATATTTATTCTAACAGTAGCCAAATACACATTTTACATACTCTTGTATAAACTGTAGCTCACACCTTAACATTTCAGCAAATACACTATCGATATTTCTCTCTTCACAATGAATAAGTTTGGGTTATAAACCCTGGCTTCAAAACTCATTCATATCTGGATTTTTAAGTTACAATGTTCATCTTCAAAACTAGAATGCGAAGGTCAAACCTTCTCAACATTTTGTTAAAACGATCAAACTATTACAGTAAATTTTTAAACATTTGTACCAATAACAAAATCAAAACATAAGCTTACAGTTTTCCTTCTCAGTACAAGCAAGCCTGCCATTAAAACCTACAAGTAGGATTTGCATTCATCGAACCCTGTGGCATTGCCATTTTATAAAATACAAAGACCAAAACTTTGCTTACAATTCAAATGATACATAGCAAAGTAATTATCAACCTACAGTCAAGCAACGAGTAACTGTAAACCAGAAATAAAATTTGTTGCTTTAAGTTTCCTTTCCAAACTATTTCATTACACAAACGAATTCTCAAGTTTAACAAGACAAACCTTTGTCTCATAAAAACCGGGAGACCTCAGCTAGTTTTTCATAATAGAAACAGTACAGTTAATTTGACAGAGCCTTTGGAAAACCTTTCAAAGTTATAAAACCTTATAATGAATTTTCCTTAAAACACTCACAAAACAAAAACAAGTCCGAAGACGACTCAGAAACTCATCATTGAGTTGTTATCAATGCTAAAACTGAGGATTCATCCTCTTACAACCTTTTTCAAATTAAAAATCTAAAGACGGCCATTTCTTCGAATAAGATTTCATTTGAACTTTCGTCATTTCGTTTCCACCATGCCAAAGATCCCTACGAGGTTTTACAAACCACCGAGGCTTACCAAAAGGGTATTGCATCATCCTCAATCCAAGCATTACACTAAGAAACCCTCCATCAAGTCCAGCACCTGCCAGTACATTTTTGGAAGGTTTAAACAAAAGAAATGCAGCGAGAATTTTCAAATAATACAGAATTTACATTACTATCAATGAAAACTTACTTTGAAGATTCTCGGTTTGGGATATCCCACACCAGCAAATGACGAAGACTGTTCGTAGTTGTATTATCTTAGGATTACACTTTTAGAACCACTGTAAACGTATGGAGAAACAAGCCTCAAATGATTCAAACAACCAAAATTCCATCAAAACCTTTCCACTGTTGCAATGGCTGTGTCACGGTCCTCTTTGCATAGAGACTAGAAGTCTAAGCATCTTTAAACTCTCTCTCACAGGTCATAGGTTCAAAACCTGGAAACAAATCCTCCTAACCATAAAACAACCAAACCCTACTTTGCAGCATTTCGGTTGGCTCTCCAAACTTCACCACAAAACACGAAATGATTGTCGAGAAGCTTTTGTGTGCCACTTACCAACGAGAATTAGGGTTTTCTCCCAGGCCCTTGATCTTGTAGAGATCAACGGTAGCTGGATTTCCAACCTTGCACGTTGATACCCAAGCTCTTTTTGCATTCAATACTGCATTAAATTATCACATCTACTATGTTGCCAAACCAACAAACTGAGGGTTAATTTATCATAAACAATAGTAGTCATGTCGATATAACCATATCAATGCTCAGTCATTATAAAATAGCATATAGTTCTGAAGGTTGAATATTTGTTTCATTATATATATGTGATTGCATAGTTTTTATTTTATGTTATAATATACTATCAATCTTTTGATACATCGTATCCTTTGTATTGAACACTAATAGTATCAAAACAATAGTTGTTATATGTAATATTTCATTATGTAATCGCATAGTCGCTAGGTGTTACATTTATTCCATCTCTATTGTATTTGTTTAGACCTTAGGGAAAGGTCTATTTGGTTCCATGTTTTATCAATGCATTGCCAATCAATTTGAGAGGAGTAGGATTATAAGGTTTTGTTCAAGTGAGTTGAAATACACTCTAAACGCTAAGTTCTAGATATGATCGCTATAATCACTATATGTATTATATATTTAGTTATGCATTTTAAATCAAATATAAAAAAATGCGAGATTTCAAATAGAATTTAGTTCTGTTAATGCAAAAGAAATAATGATAGTATAAACACTAATTCCACAAGTTCCAAATAGATTTTTACAATTAGACTTTTGCACCTTTGTTTTTATTATAATAATAGCAATGTAAAAGAAATTGGCGACGTAATTTCAATATTTTGGAATGTTGCAGGCCATCATGAAAAAGAGAATAAGAACCAAGATATCCATACCTCTAGTAACTTATTCTATATAGAAGTACTTAGAATTTAGCTTATTACATTTACGGTTTTTTTTTGACAGACTTTTGTACCCTTAACTCTTATCGTTGTAGGATTGCTTACCTATTTTCTGCACACAGAAAAGGATCTCAAATGCTTTAGCCGACATAGCTAAGTAAGCCTCGGAGAACCTCGAGGGAACCCTTTTATCAAACAAACAAACTGTAAGCATTACATCAATATTTTAAAAGCAGTACCAATTGTAGAAGCATGTATATTTAATCAAGAACCTAAACAAATCATGAACTGTACTAGTTTTCATAAACATACAAAGATCTCTCGTTTAAGAAGTTAACAACCGTTAATATCTGAAGTAGAAATTTTAATTATTTAATTGAGGTTGATGACGTGTCATTATGATTAACTTACCTTAATTAAGTGTTCAATTTAGTTATCTCTTTCCGCATTAGATAAATTTTGATAAATATTGCTATTATAAAAAATAAAATAAAAAATTGGTATTTTCGGGATGTTACACATTATGTTTAAATAGTTAAGTTAAAGATCAATTTTAAGTCCAAATCTATCATGCAGCAACCACAATAATACTAACACAAATTAAGCTAAGCCAGTACAAATATTCATTTTTATATCACATTATGATTTAGTTGGGATTCTAAAGATCAATGCATTCTGACATTCATTTTGGAAAACTTTATGGCAAAATCTAAAGATGAGATCAAGTTTTAGATCAGATTGTGTTTTAGTTAAGTTAAAGATAATTTTTATTTTAAATATCAACATCCACATTAATACTAACACAAATTAATCTTAATACACATTTATTTTTATTATTGTATATCTACATATATCAAACATATTAATGTTAAAACAATGGTAAATTTATCCCCAAGGGGTAGCTCACTTGGTTGGATCTTCCGAGTTCAAGATCGAAGTAATCGAGGCCCTTTGGGTGGATCCCTGAGAAAAAAACCATAGTAAAATTAATAATTATTACATATAGATGAAAAATTAATATCATTACATATATTATTATTCTAAAATATAAAGTTGAATTTTTGTTTTTGTTTTTTTAAATCTATAATACTAATTATATAAATACATATATCAAACATATTAATATATTAAATATTAAAACTGTGATAAAATTAATAATTATTACATTTAAATGCAATAATTAAATTAATACTAACACAAATTAATCTTAATATAAATATTCATTTTTAATTTGGATATATATATATATATTAAATTCATGATAAAATTAGTAATTATACATAAAAATAGTAAATTAATAATCATTACATATATTATTATACTAAAATATAAAATAGAAGTTTTATGCTTTCTAAACACACAAAGATATATATATAAGTAGAAGTTATATATATATATAATAGTAAAATTAAATTAATAAATATTACATTTAAATGATAAATTAATTATTTCAATTATTATTTAATAGTTGTGAGTTACTTCATAATTCATAATAAGGTACATAATGCTTTAATAAAGAATAGGTCTCACAACAACTACAAAAAAGAAGAAGAATAGGTTGAGCGTAGATTTATAATGCATACATCCGGAATACATTGAAAATATTAATTTAATTTGAGTTAATAAAAAAAATACTTCATAATACCTTTCATAATACTTAACAATGTACATAATGACATTATATTTTACATTTTGGCTAAAATTCCAAGGAACAAAAAAAAATTCCAAAGAACAAAAAAATGACTTTGTATTTGCTTAGAACTTCATAATTTGCAATCTAATTAGAGAGAAGATACTTTACTCTATTACATTTTAGATTATCTTTTATGCCATCTTGTACTTTTTTGGAGGGAAGGAGCTTCACTCTGAGATCTACAACGTCGATCTCGCCGGAATCCTTATATTAAATTTATTTTACACTATGTATTTGAATTCATTTTAAACTCTAACCACATAAATAATAAAAATAAAATAAACTATAAATGCTTAGCAATCAATTTAATAAAAATAATAAATTAAAGTGAATTGCAGATTTTTTCGAATTTTTATATTAAATCTTCTAATGTTGAGCCGGTCTTATACACAAGTTATTATGCTATATATTAAACTTTTCAAAATAAAAAAAGTCAAGGTAAATTCTCCAAGCCAGAAAATATCTCAACTCAACCACCCTATTCTTGACCTTTCCAAAATATCTTTGCATGACCCATTGTAAATAATGTAACTAAAATAAAGGTATTCTTGACCTTTCCAAAATATCTTTGCATGACCCATTGTAAATAATGTAACTAAAATAAAGGTGATGAAAAGTCTCCGCGTTGGAAATGGAATCGAACACTCATTCTTCATGTATAAATAAGTTCCTATGCATTGAATAAAATTCATTAGGGAGTTATTTACATGTCAATGGTATCAGTGTCAGTTCCCATATAACTCCTGTTGTTGTGCCCTCCTGGCTGCCAGACTGTTGGCTCATCCATTTTTCCCGCCCTCTGCCCTCTACGCTCTCCTCAGTCCTGCTCTGTCTGGAGTTAGACGTTCGGCCTGCCTT
This sequence comes from Larix kaempferi, assembly GCA_027924585.1. Taxonomy (NCBI): domain Eukaryota; kingdom Viridiplantae; phylum Streptophyta; class Pinopsida; order Pinales; family Pinaceae; genus Larix; species Larix kaempferi. The sequence continues at coordinate 6,525,716 of BSBM01000963.1, read as the reverse complement.
CGACATAGTTAATGTCTTCTACTCTTGGAATTACTGCTCCTATTCTCAGCACGTTTTAGTGATCTATCTCTGCGGTGAATATCCTTTCGTTGAAGAAGCGCTCGTTTTGGTCACTACATTAAAACCCTAATCCTTCCATGCGTGCTCCTCCACTTGCGACCTGAGCTCTCCCTTAATGCATGGTGGTTCCTTGCCTTCTTCGCGCAACGGATGTGTGGTGCTTCCTTACCACTCTACTGGTTATTAATACAATTTACACAACTGTGGGTGCGGGTTTGACTTTATGAGAACTTAAGAAAAGATTACTGGCGGAGCTAATTTTTCCCTCCGTTCATGAGTTTGCAAAGGATATATGATTTCCAACAGTCTAAAGCTTCGAGTCACATACTAACTAGCTCTGTCCTCTACAGTTGTGAGGTGGCAAGTAGATTCACTATTTGCTTCTTTACTGTATTAAACGAGACTATCTCCATCTAGTGTGTTTTATGCATTGGAGTTTAATCAAATTTTAAGATCTATGTCCACATTTTTTAGACGGTGCAACCACTCTTTGAAGCCTGCGATCACATCAATTGAAGTTGCACGTCATTAGAAACCCTAATGTTCTGATGGAGAGAGATCCCGAGAGCCATGAAGACTTCTCTCTTGGGAACTGATACCTCGAGTTGGATGTTGTGATTTCAACCAAGTGTGAGTTCGAGTTGGATGTTGTGATTTCAACCAAGTGTGAGTTGCATCCTCCATTTGGAGCAATGGATCCCCCATGGGGGCTTCACTAGAAGGAAATATAATAATTTTTATGAAAATCTAAAAATAATATTGCTTATATATTAAGGGGCAAAGGGTTTTTTTATTTAATGTAACAATACAAAAATACTTTGGGGTCTTTTTTATATGGGCGGGCTGACAAATATCCGCCAAATGGAGATGGCGGGATCATGGCCGGATGAGAAATCGAGTTGAGGCAAGACTTGGGCTTACCAGTACACAGGGAAATCCCGTCTTGAGGCATGCTTGAGGCCAGAGATTTCGTGGTGAAGTGGGTTTCCAGTCGATCATAGTCGAGAGACAGTGGTCATTAACATCCAATTGTTACCAATAGCACTCAGTCAGTTGTTACCAATAAACTTGGGAGGCTCTAAGCCTCGAGGGCCTGTTATAGGCCCTCGATAGGCCTTGGGGGCTTGAATACCCAACCACTCGTGCCTATTATAGGCCTTGGGAGGTTTAGTCAACCTCCTAGAGCTTGTTACAGGCCTTGGGGGCTTGGATACCTAGCCCACAACAGGCTTAGTCAGCGATTGGGGCACTACAACATGTAATCAAATGTTGTACTATGTGCATTGGCTCTAGTGACATACAAGAAGTGATCTCCTATCTCTTCATTAGACCATTAGATGTTGCAAATCATAATGATATGTGGTTGAGTAATTGCATTATGGGTGAAGTAATGTGAATCCACAATATACATCAAAAGAAGCAAGGTGCATTGTAGAATGCGTGTGGGGTCATAAGAGGGGTATCATATCAATATACTTGGTAGAAATATATAGGGGTATAAAAAATGTTAATAAAAAAAATGATACATACAATATCTAGTGAAAATAGGGGTTTTTTTTAAATTGGGAAGACATATTGGGAGGGGGTTAAAAAAAACAATTTTGGAAGGTATTTTCTAATATTTAGTGAAATTAGGGGTATTGTTTCATATGCCACGAACGAACGTACTATGATAACTGTTTATTGAGTGAAGCCCCCTGTGGAATCCCCCCTTCAATGAAGAGATGTGACATTAGTTGATTTAGTTAATTCTCAATGAATCCCTCCAGTGAAGATTTGGGACATCTGTTGTGAGCTGCGAAGCATGGAGCCTGTAGTTGCACTTCTATGTCCTTCACATTGAGAGTTGATACCACGCTTGGAAGCTGCAACCACCTCCATTTGAGAGATGAGACCAAAATTTGAAGTTGCTACTCATGTGTGAAGTGTGGTTAATTGCGTAGCTATGATTGTCTTACCCGTAGTGGCCTAGACAATATTTGTGCCTTACATCTAGAACTTGCATAGGGTAAAACCCTAATTTGTGGATTGAGTTGTGTTTGTCTCATATGAAATGTTGCATTCTCTTCCTAAAGGTTGTATGTTGCATTCTCTTTTAACTATGACCTATCTCTTGTCAAACCTTATTTTTATGGAGGTATGAATAGTATCAATATCTATGCATTCTACACCTGGGCATTGAAGATATTGTATTGTAAAGAGCTGTAGATTTTCATTGTAGATCTAGTTGTTGCATACTATTGTAAACAAGATTGTAGATACTTAGACCTGCATTTTTATTGGCTTCCCAAAAAACATTTTAATTGCAATTAAATATGCATTCATTGGAATCCATTGTTGGAACAACCCCCACTGGCAAGAACAACTACCCTGAATGGTCTAGAAAGATCAAAGCCAGTTTCATTTGCAATGATCCGTGGAAGGGAATTTGTGAAGTCACTATAGTTAAAACGCATGCAAGACTAACCTTGACATCTAACCCAAAGCCACCGACATCAAAGAAAGAAAAAGAAATGTGGGAGACCAAAGACAATAAGGCACTAGCGGTGATAACTACAATGGTAAGTGAAGAGGTTAGTTAACACATACTACCCAAAAAATAATGTTTTGAAGCATTGAATACATTGAAGGATTTGTATGACTCACATTTTGAAATGGAGGTGATTTAGTTAATGTTAAAAAATTTCAGTTCAGAGGTTAAGGATAACGACCCCATGCCAGTTGCATCTAAGATCAGATCAATCATGCATAAGATTCAATCCTTTGATATGAAACCAGACCTTCCACTTGCAGTATTTGTTGAATCTCTCTATCAACACATTCAAACTATTTGAAATCACTTCAAGCTAGTGATAAGTTCAAATATTTTGTTTTTGACACCTTGGTGGAGAAGATTGCAGACAGAGAGAAATCCTTTGGAAATAAGACTAGTGAGCCTACTCGAGAGCCTCTTTTCCTTGCCTAGAAAGCAAAGAACCATTCCAAATACCCTTACAAGGGAGAAAGAATCAAAAGAGGACGAGGAAGAAGAAACTTCAGAGGTAGAGGCGGAAAAAACATCTCAATCAAAAGATCAGATCTGAAGTGCAAGCATTGTGGGAAGAATGGACATGAAGCATATCATGAAGCACATAAGTGTTGGGCTCCTTGGGACTCCATCAAAGAAAGACATAAACAGAACAAAGAAGACAACAATAAAATCCAAGATGTTGGTAAAGCCACTAATTATGCCCAGTGTATTGTTGCACGTTGTAATCTTGGAATAAATGAAATAACAACTTCTTCATCTTACAAAGATTGTTAGCTCCTTGACACTGGTGCAACATCCAATGTGACCTTTAGGAAATATTGTTTTGAAGAACTGAATGACATTGTATATGGAATAGAGTACTTTGCAGATAAATCTAGCCTCAAACTAAATGGAATTGGTTCCTTTAGGCTCAAGTTGCCTTGATTCCCTAACTTCGTATTGAAGAATGTTCTCTATCTTCTAGAGTTGCAGAGAAGCCTATTGTCCTTAATGCAGATTCGACAATAAGGCCATTCCATCCACATGTTCAATGGAATTGTAGAGATAAGAAATTCCTCTAACAACAAGGTCATCATGACCGGATATGAATATGGAAAGATATTGAAGTTGAAGGGCTCATCTACGAGAATTCAAAACTTTGCCTACATATCTCAGTATGAAGAAGATAATTTATCATCCAGTATTTTATGGCATGCTAGATTCAGTCATTTGAATTATAAAATTCTTCACTTGTTGAGAAAGAATGGTGTATTTGGTTTCCCCACCATCCATAAGCAAAAGAATAAATGTGATACATGCATATTAGGAAAACATAGTAAGTAGTCATTCCAAGAGTCTAAATTTCTAGAGCATGTAGAAAGTTAGAGTTGGTTCATTATGACTTATGTGGCCCCATGCCAGTTCCTTCTACCAATGGTAATAAGTATCTAGTGACCTTTGTTGATGACTATACTAGAATGTGTTGGGTATACTTGTTAAAGACAAAATCTCAAGCATTTCAAACATTCAAGAACTTTCATGCATGGATAGAAAATCAAGCACAATCTCATATTGACACACTTCATACTGATAATGGAAAATAATATACTTTTAATGATTTTGAGGCATATCTTCATCAACATGGGATTGCAATGCATCAAACTATAGTTCCTTATAACCCTCAACAAAATGGTGTGGCAGAAAGGATGAATAGAGCCATAATGAATATGGTACGCTCAATGATGTTTTTCAATAATGTAAAGCTGATGTTTTGGGGTGATTGTGTGTAGCGTATTTGAGAAATAGAAGTCCATATCATGCTCTTGAAGACAAGACTCCACATGAAATGTGGTATGGCCACCTTCCTTCGGTGAGGCATCTCAAGGTTTTTGGTTCCACCTGCTATGCCTTGATACCAAAGGAGCAAAGAGAAAAGCTTGGTGCTCGAAGTAGAAGATGAATTTTCTTGGGGTACTTAGAAAGATACAAGGCATATAATATTTATGATGAGGTAAACAAGAAGTTTGTTGTTTCCATGGATGCCATTTTTCTTGAAACTGATAAAAATGACGAGTTTATTGAAAGATAGCTTGAATGTCTGAAGAAATTATCCCATCTAAAGACATATTATGAAGTTGATAATGAAATTCCAAATATTGAAGGGGGGATCTCTATCTTGGACCAATATTTGGAATTTCCTTTTGAAGCACCAACACCCCCTCATGAAGAAAAATTTATTTCCACTTCATATGAACAGGAGGTTTAACTGGATGATGTGATTGAAAGGATTGGAAGACTGAACCTTGAATAAAATCAAGAACCACTAGATGATCAACCTAGAACATCACGGAAAGTTCCTAAATGGGACACAAAGACACTTGAAAGTGTCCATCTAGATGAAGTTGGAAAGATAGGAACAAGAAACTAAACCATACATGAATATGGAGGAAGCATATAACTCTTGAGTGATGACATGGATGTCTAATTTGATTGTGAATTGATTTATCTTCTAAATTTGAACCAACTTCCTTTAAAGAGGACACTACTCATGATGAGTGGAAAGATGCCATGCGGAATGAGTATGATGCACTCATGAAGAATGGAACTTGGAAGCTGGTTGACCCTCTAATCAGAACCAACCCAATTGGTTGCAAGTGGGTATACAGGATCAAGTACAAATCAGATGGATCACTTGAAAAGCACAAAGCAAGGCTCATGGCAAAAGGATATGCACAGAAAGAAGGAATTCACTATGAAGAGACATTTTCCCCCACGAAAAAATGGGTGGAAAACCCACCAGATGGATGTAAAAACAATCTTCTTGAATGGATACTTGAAAGAAAATGTCTTCGTGTCTTAGCCAGAAGGATTTGTTGTGAAAGGACAAGAACAAAAGGTATGCAAACTTGTCAAGTCCTTGTATGGCCTAAAGCAAGCACCTTGATAATCGTATGAAAATCTAACCGAGCATCTTCTAAAGTTGAATTTCAAACACCATAATCTTGATGATGCAACATTGTTTGTAAAGAAAGTTGGAAGATTTGTTGTGTTTCTTGTGGTGTATGTACATGACCTTTTAATGACAGGGAATAATGAAAGTTATATTGCATCCATAAAGCAAGATTTGAAAAAGGGATTTGAAATGACAAATCTGGGACACATTCATTACTAGTTAGGAATTAAATTCACTCAACATCCTAAGTACATATTCATCTCCCAGAAGAAGTATGTTGGAGAATTGTTGAACAAATTTTGCATGAAAAAATGCAACCATTTCTCAACTCCAATGGAACAAAAGCTAAATCTCACAACAATTGAAGGAAAAGAATTCGAAGATGCAACCAAGTACTGACAACTTGTAGGAAGCCTTATCTACTTTACCACCACCAAACCATATATTTCATATGTTGTTGGAATTCTTTCAAGGTTCATGCACAAACCTTGTCAAGGACATTGATCTGCTGCAAAAAGAGTTCGAAGATACTTGAAGGGGACTCAAGACTTTGTACTCAAATACTCTAAGGTGGATGACTTCAAAATTATTGGGTACTCTGAATCAGAATTTGATGGAAACAAAGAGATAGGAGTGTCCACTTATGGATACACAATGAGTCTTGGAGGCGTAGCTATCTCTTGGAGATCATGCAAATAGTTAGTTCCAGCAGATTCAATAACAGAGGAAGAATATGTGGTTGTTGCAGAAGCAACGAAAGAGATTGTGTGGCTCATGAAGATACTTAAATATTTCCGGAAGAATCAAGAGAAATCCACTCGCTTATTGATCAAAAACACTTATGCAATCAAATTGGCCAAGAATCTCAGATTCAATGATCGAACCAAGCACATCAACACAAATTACCATTTGATTTGACATCATGTAGAGGACAAGACAGTTCATCTACGACATTGTTCCACGAACGACCAAATTGCATAAATATTCACCAAAGCATTTGGACGAGAAAAGTTTGAAAGTTTTAAAAACATGCTCGGACTTATTAACACCCCTTCATATTGAGGGAGAGAATGTTGGAAATGTAATACTTAAATGTTATTGTTGCATTATAAATAATGTAACTGAAATAAAGAATTTGAAAAGTCTTCATAAGTAGTTAAAGAGATGTTGGAAAATAGAATCCAATACTCGTTCTGAATGTATAAATAAATGCCTATGCATTGAATAAAATGTATTTAGGAGTTATTTACCTATCAAATTTATTTTACAGTGTGTACTTAAATTCATAACTATAACAACATAAACAATGATTCTTAAACTATTTAGAGAGATTTAACCATTTCAACGTCATGTGTTAATCCTAACTACCACACCTTTTACTATTAAGGCGGTTAGTTAGCTTCGTTAGGGTGCAAGCATGCCGAGAAAACATGTGCATTATTCATTTAAGGTGGTTAGTTAAGAAGGCCAAATGGAAATTGTTCATTCATTATTAGTTAACCTTCACAAAAGTACGACGACCATCTAGAAGATCGCGATCGCAAACTTGGCATGTTTATCTTAGAAAAGTGATTCTTGCTAATTCATCTTCAAAATAAAACTAGCATAGCCACAAATAAAGTGGTTCGTAAACACTGATTTATTTAAATGTTAATCAAGATGTATTTGAGCATAACAAGATACGACAACCATGAAATGAATCCACATTGTACACTTGTTACACTCAGATTAATTTTGTTGATTCACTCAAGGAAATCCAAAATCTCAGATAATATCTAAACACCTATAGATATAAAAATATAAATGCCTATTAACCTAATAATACTTAAAACGTTTTGAAATTACTTATCACCATAAAACTCCTTCCAACTCTCTTATTTATAAGAAACAAATTATAACAATAACGTTTAACCATGCCAGCAATAAAAAAAACAATGATTACAAGTCCAACCCAACATTGAACGTTTGCAATATAAATATCAACAAATGGTTGGTACCTTTATAGGGTTGAGTTCTTCCTCCACCTGAGGCAAAGCAAAGTGTTTGTTTCTATCTGTTTTGTTTGGTCACCAATAAACATCTTGCATTTATTGTTGATATTGTGGAGATATCCATTGTTGAATTTATCTAAAAGTTGATAACATCAATAACAATAAATGTACCGTTCTTGTTAGATGCTTATTAAATACAATTTCTTTTATGTTCTATAAATGATATCTCTTTTATGTCTATAAACGATATCAAGATGTACTACATTCTTGATCTATACAACATTATGTCCATATAAGATACTTTTGTTTTCCTCTTACAATCCTACATGGACATTGTGTTAATGCTTATATTAATTTGATTGTTACAATCCAGTAAGGACATTGTGTTAATGTTTTTTTTTCAGCGAAAAAAAACTACTATTGATATTCCAAGAGAATCAAATAGTACAGTGAAGTTCTTGATTATGTTATATGTTATGTAAGAAATCTTTTAGCACCGAATCAGAAATAATGGTAGGATTTTTTGGATCCAAATGTCTGGTTGTCTTGCTGCAGTTGCCTCTAGCTGGCCATTTTTCTAGTTTGTTGTTTCTTTTTCATTTCCATGGAGTTCAGTTCTTCTTTCGGAGGACTTAGTACCAACCATGCTAAAATGTGGGAAGCCATGTGAGCATTTTCATAGTTTTTCGTTTTTCTTAGTGGTTTTTTAAACCCAAGGTCTAATGGCAAGGTCAAAGTCCCATCACTAGGTTTAAGGTACAGAATGTGTCACTGCTAAATGACAATCTTTATTCTTACAGGGGTATTCTTGAGGTGCCAATCCATATTCTCTAGCTAGACAAGGTATTTTCTCTCCGTTGGTGGGTGTGAAGACGAGTGGTCTTGGTCCAGTTGCACCCATTTCTCAAGGTGTCTCTCATAATGGAATAGGCTTTCATAGTTGAATTTTCCAAGTTAGAGGGGTTTATGCTTAGTGCTATGTATTTTAATTTCATCACGTTGGTGCCTAAATGCAATAAGCTAGATTCATTTAAAGATTTTAGACCAATGTCCCTTTGTAACTTGGTATATAAAATTATCACTAAAATTATTTCAAAGAGGATTAAACCCAAGATTGCAGAGGTGGTTTAATCTAAGGAATGGTACGGATTCTTACCCAACACACAAATTATGGATGTCATTAGTGTCACTCAAGAATGTATGGACTCTATCAAAGTGAAGAAGATGACTGTTATGATCCTTAAAATGAATTTAGCAAAGACATATGATAAATTTAACTAGGGCATGTTAACGTTAATTCTCCTTTATATTGGTATTTCTTTGGATGTTTGCAATTGAATTATTGTTTTGGGTCCGTATTTTCTAAGTATGTTATTTGTAAGTTTATAGATATTTTTGATGATCTTAGATTGTCTACAATTACTATGAACTATTGTATATGTGTTTATTTTTCTTTAATTCTATTTAAATACCAAGAAAAATGTACTAAAAAATATATTCATTGTATGTTATGCCAGCATGCCTCTTGTCAACATCTTTCCACCTATATTAACATTTTAATTTTGATTCTTTCTTGCTAAGTGAGTTCTAATTTTGAATTTTTTCACCAAATCTAATTTCCGAGGCAATTGAGAAACAAGTGATGTTATAATTTAAATTTTAAGTGAATTTAAGCTCCTTATACTATTATATGTAAAGTTTTTATTTTGAGTTCTTTTTTCTTTTTACAAGATGTTATACTTAATTTATAAAAATTTACACATAGATTCCAACAAAGATTTTAATATATTGTTGAAAAAAAGTATTTAAGATTTGCATATACATTATAGGTATCCAATTCAAAGAGAGATTTTATTAACTTCCCTTCCAAGCAGCACGGACTTATATAGAAATAGCTTTCCGAAAAATCTATTAAGTCTATATGGTTTCTTAGTTCGTTTAACCTAAGTATTTTTGAACCAATTGTGTTCTGGCCCATCAACTATTTGAAGGCCTTATTAAGCCTCTTTTCAAGACGACCTAGTAAACCAAGGGGATTCAAACAATTGTAACTCAATACTTTAATTCAATGAGCTTGGTTATCTATAAAGTTTGGAGAATTATATCACCCACTTCCTCTATACTTATTCTTATCACCCATCAATGAGGTGCGGGGTCGCCAACGAAGAGTGATTTATTCAATTGATGCCACACATAGTTGGAGCTAGGGCGGTTCAACAGACAGACAAAAACCAACATGTTTCAGGGGTAGAGCGGTACAACGGATGTGAATGATTGATTGATTGATGGTTCTAGGACGTGTGGTTACCTGTGGCATGTTGGATGTGTGTAATCGTAACAAACATTTGGAATGCCCCTTTTCTCAAGGGAAAAGGGGCAACCTGCCCAGTCAAAAAGAATTGACCTGTGCAATAAATAAATACTTTCTTTTCTTTGCTTTAGGACCTGCCCTCCTCTTAGCAAATACTTTGCTCTAAATTATTTTGTCGAATAATTTTCTTCACAAATTTCACTTTTTACTACTCAGATTAATTGTGTATTTCTACATTTACTACGCGGTGAGAACTGAAACATATGATGAAGTTACTGCTCAGTTAAACTAGGTCTTTTACCACCATGAAATACTTGGAATCTTGATTTGATTTACAAACAGGTCAATATGAAGTAGATGTGTGGGATGCATAAACCAACATTCTTGAGAATGAATACATACATAAAACTAAAACTTATATATTACCACTGTAAAACAGAGTAACTTTGCCACACTTACAAAGAGATGAGTTTTACTTCAATCTTTCACAATTTTACAGAGCTTGGGTTCTTCATACATTTCACGGGATGAGTTTTTTCTCCTTTCACTCTTCTTCCCTCACATACATCTCCCTTTTTCTACATCTCTATCTAATCTTATGTGAGTGATTTTCATTTATAGAGTTTCATTATCACAGACTCAAGATCTCTTCACTTGGAAGCTACAAGGTTTCATTAAAGACCGTAATAAATTTCTACCTAAGAAGTTTTGGGCGCAGCTACATAAACAATAACTTGCAGTGAATCAGATTGACTACAAACTAACCGATTTCTGACATTGCACACTGACTGAATATCTGATAGAGCCGGTGCATGCCGAAGCATATCAAATACTCTATCAACTCATTAATTACAATATTCCAACATTTTCAACAAGTTTTATTGATCTTGATAATATAAGAAACATATGGAACACCCCTTTTCATCTAGTTTTCTTGATCATGATAATACATCCATGGCAATGGCCCCAAGCACCTGCACCAAAACCGCTAGGTGCAATTGATGGTCCCCGCTAGGTGCAATTGATGGTCCTAGACACTGGATTGTATTCATATGTATTTCACTGGTTTACTAGAAGGTGTTGCTCTTGGTTCCTCTAAAAGCAATGCCCACGCGTTTCCTACCCCGTTTCCCCCACCTCCTCTATTGGCCTCATTCCCCACAGCTTCGGGTAATAGTGGATCGAACGCAGGTCTCCCCATCGACCTCGGTGTTTGCAGTGACAATCGGCTATATTTTCTTCGGGAGAAAGAAAACGAACCCCGGCTGGCTGGGGCATTCGATCTCTGATCCAAGGAAACCAGAATTTGATGGGCAAAAAAATACAGCAACAATGTTTGTAGATTAACTCGCTATCATCATTCAACAAATAGGGTAGACGTTACCTCCATACAAATTGAAGGAACTCGAAGCTTCTACAACAAATTTTATCCTAGTGAACATAATCGTCGGTTATATCTACCGCAGCGTCATTTAAGAAACCCTTGTGGTCGTCAAGCAGATTCAAAGTGACGTATCTCAGCAAATCAAGATTCTTCAAAAGCTAAACCATTTCAATATGGTACATCTGTCGAGGATCTATGTGACGGAATGTCGTCCATATCTCTTATTCGAGTACACTGATAATGGCTCACTCGCCGACTATTAACAGAGAAATTCGCCTTAAGGGCCTCGTGGGAGAACGTCCAGCTTGCATACTTCTCTTCCTAGAAAAGGATTCCTGTAGCTAAAGTGGGTAAATCCCTTAGTTGTAACAAAAGTAGTAATTATCTCTGGGTTGTAACTAAAGCAAGAATTCTCTATGGGATCTGGAGTGATAGAGATAATTTAGTCGATGAATGTTGCAAACCCCACCCCCCAATCCTGAACCATACCGAAATATATGTAGTCTTCATCACCGGGCATCTATCAATCAATCGTTTTAGTGCTATTGTAAATCCTGTCAACTGGGTTATATGGTCAAGCCTTCATATAATCTAGACATTAGCTTGTTAGCAGCGACTCCCTGCCCCTGTATAATTCATTTGAATTCAAATAGTTAGCTATATTTTCTAGAACTCAATTATTACCGTGTAAATCAGAAGGGCTAGGCACATTCTCGCTAGCATGCCCTTGGTATTCCTAGCCAATATAGTAGGTCTATATATATTAAGAATGACATGAGATTGACCAGGAGAAAGAGGGATATAAACCTTGTCGGAGCTATATCTCTGATACAGGAGCCCGAAGGTAGGCCAGCTCATTGATTTATGTGTTGAGACGACCGGGACCATTGATTTATGTTTTGATACAAGTGGAAGGCATGCAGCGGTCCATAGACATAACATGTTTTAATCAAGTGTAGGACCTGCGAACTCCGGCTACATACAAGGGCACAATTGGAAGCTCCCAAATTATTAAATGCAATTTTCATCGGGTTTGCCCGCACTCAACGATAGATATCGCTACTATACAAACACTATAAGGATGGTTGAGCCAGGGTTATTCTAATCCTCCCGTTGAGGAGGGAAGGGACAATCCCCTCATGCCTCAGATCGGAATGGGGACTTATTCTTGTCGAAAATGATCTCGAGGAAGAATCTATTTCCCTTTATTAAATGTGCTTGTCACCCAAGGCTCCATACCCGGGTAATCCTTATCTTGATTGTTGATTCCCTTCATTCAACAAGCATGGAAGTACATTCTCTCCATCCAACTGGTATGGAACAAAGTCAACTTTTTTACTTTGCTCCATGCTTATTGGGTGGAGGGAATCAGCAATCGAGATAAGCTCAAGCCCATACCCCTAGAACGTAACGCGCAGCAATATCCGAAAACAAAAATTCATATTCTCCAATGAAGTCTGAGGAATGCGGGATTTAGTTATAATAGATGTAAAAAACTTTATACTGAATTACTATAATTTTAATATTATATTTGTTAATGTGTATACTATAAATAAAGCAAATAAAGAATACACTGGTCCGTTGGTGGGGATAGATGGATTTCATTTCATCCACGGGTTCTCTTCTGGCTTGGATGACCTACTGAAAACTATTAATTAAATTAATCTTAATGTGTGCTTTCACTAAACTTTTATATTTCCTTGGAATCTTAATCCGTGGATAAATTGTGCAACCACATGAGCTCATTAAATAGGATACATTTTGGTAAATAGCACAAATTCCCATCACATAAAGTTAAATTGCATTTAAATTGGATTGGACTATAACCAATTATACTTGGCTCCTGGTGGCTTTCACCATTTTTAAACAACATCTCGAATTGGGTGATACAACAAGCGTCAAGAGGGATCAAATCTCCCGAGGTGCAAACCTCTCCTTGAATAGCTCCTTGAGTGCAATACCTGAGCCACCTGTTGACCAACGTGACCTCAGTCGACAGGGGTTCGCCTCACTGTCGACACATACCGCAGTCTCCCTGGGCACCGGCCCGGGCAGGTTTGAGCCCACCCAACAACACCCACAGAGCAGATGAGGTCTCACCCGAGGCGTCCAGGAAGAGCAGACGGAACCATGTTTCCGCCGAGGGAGGAGGAGAGTTGTGGCTGTGCAGACTAGCTCTATTGCATTACTTAAACAGAACTCAAAACATGGAATTATAACATTTTAAGTAATCATAGCATTCATATTCCACATGAAATAGATCATTTAATCGCATCATTTATCATTCCAGCAACAGTAAGCATATATTACATCAAACAACATTTATATATCGCACCATTGCACAGAGATTGCACTAAAACATCATTATATTACTGTTGCGGTCAAAATACCAGAGGCAAAACATACATCTTCTTATCTCTCGCTTGCTATTCTCCTATCTTCTATCTTGATCTTTCGCTATCTATCTTTCATCTCTCTAACACTTACAACTCTCATCTATTTAAAGGCTTCTGCCATTACAATATTTGTCCACTCACAACTAACTTCCTAACCGACACTATGGACAATTGACCCAATAACCCCAAAAACCCGCATACCGCGGTACAACTGACTCACTATTACATAATATATGGTCCAAGTGACCCAAAACCCGCCAACTGCGGTTTTCTTTAACACAAAATACTCCTTTCGCGCCCTCTTCCGATGTGTCGCAGCGTCGACGATGCCGCGACCTTTCCCCATCAAACCGCCTGCCAACACCACCTAATCCTAAGCTCTAAAGTCTCTAGTTTAAGTCTCATATTTACTTTTTACTTTGTATTATTCTTTTTTGTTTATGGCCGACATAATATTTATTACTTTTTACTTTGTATTATTCTTTTTTGTTTATGGCCGACATAATATTTATTACTTTTTACTTTGTATTATTCTTTTTTGTTTACTTTGTATTATTTTGTTATTCTACAAACATTCGACAAACTCGACAAACACTCGACACATGTTACAAAATCTCCCTCATACTGGGTTGTAGAGGGCTTCTAGACGCAATATGAGCATAGATCCAAATCCTAGGCTTATCAAACCTAAGGAGGTGCGAACTGCTGAGGTATTGCACTCAAGGAGCTATTCAAGGAAAGGTATTGCACAAAGTAAAAAATAATCAAATCAATATGCATCTTATCTTTAAATCTTACTTCTTTATTTTGTTCCATTAATTATTTTACGTTTTTTTTTGCTGGACAAACTTACATTATCTCCCTCATATTTACTTTTTACTTTGTATTATTCTTTTTTGTTTATGGCCGACATAATATTTATTACTTTTTACTTAGTATTATTTTTTTTGTTTACTTTGTATTATTTTGTTACTCGACAAACGTTACAAGATCTCCCTCATATTTACTTTTTACTTTGTATTATTCTTTTTTGTTTACTTTGTATTATTTTGTTACTCAACAAGCATTCAACAAACTTGACAAACACTCACATGTTACAAGATCTCCCTCATACTGGGCTGTAAAGCGCCTCTTGGCACAACAAGATAGAACGCCTTTGGATGAAATAATTAAAATCATATTTACATTAGCTAACAATGTTAATATATTTATATTTGCTATCAATATTAATGTTTGATGTTGTGGCCATGGGTGAGTTACACGTTAAGATCCACGTTATGTGAAAACAAAAAGAGCATAATGCAACTTGCATATTCTATAAAGATAGATAGCATACTTGACTTACCCATGGTTAAATTTCTAAAATAGAATATTCCCCAATAAAATCAAAACCTTAGTAAGATGAGGAATATATAATTCCTGATCAAATCAGATTCTCTTTTTTATCAGATTGAGATGAGGAATATAATTTATCAACTCAATTTCTTTTTACCCATTTTATATGAAATCTCCAAGTATGTACAAGGATGTTATTAAATTAATCTGATTCCATGTACTCGAGCTTTTGCATCTCTCTCAATCTTAAAATTTTAACAGCCATTTCATAATTAAATTCTTAAGATACTTTTATAAATATATTAACTGTCAATCAAATTTTGTTTACAATAAACAAACAACATAAGAAAAGTCTAAAAATGCTTTCTACATTTATTCTAGACGTTGATAACATTATTTCTGCAATGTCATTTTACAAACCATGGTCGTCCATGCAGGTGCCAAATAGGTGTATTTGGGAAAAGTCTAAAAATGCTTTCTACATTTATTCTAGACGTTGATAACATTATTTCTGCAATGTCATTTTACAAACCATGGTCGTCCATGCAGGTGCCAAATAGGTGTATTTGGCATATTATTGCAAGGTTTTAATGTGTATCTGTTATGGAGTTGCTAGGGATGTAAGTGTCAAATACATGTATTTGATATATAAAGGTTTTAATTACATTTTCGAATTTCGGGTGGATTACTATTTATGTTTTTCTTAGATTGAAGGAGGATGGAACAAGTGTACTCTTTAGATTGATTTTATGGTGGTAGTTCAAAATATGAAATAAACAATTATAAAAAAATATATAAAAAATAACTTATAGTTGATGCATGGATAATAAATAGCTACAAACAAGTCCATTGGTTGTAGCTTGAGTAGTTGGGAGGAAAGATTGTTGCCCTCCCCACCCAGGTTCAATCCTTGTAAAGGACATGATGCTCTTGTTGAGCCCTATTGTAATGATTATATTTCAAGTTTTCCTTGAAAAAAAAGAAAGAAAAAATCGCTACAAACAACCCATATAACTAAAGAAAGCAGTACTAATTGAGACATAGAAAATCATCCTAAATTTATATGCTTCTACTTCTGAAGATGTTACATTCCATTTTATCATTTTGTAATATTTGTTTGCTTTTTCCCAGGTCCTTGGAAGAAAAAGTTCATGTTGATCGTCATGGTGAATCAGTGTATTTCACCTAGCAGCCTGGACAAGATCACTGGCAGTATTTATCGAATGTTGCAACTAAAATAAATGCAAAGGTAACCTTCGTCGTCCTTTCTTTTCAAGCAAGTCATTGTTATGTAATGATATTCTTGAACCATTATTCGTTTCGTCTTTCAGATGGATGGCCTCGACACTCTGTTAAATATGGAAATTGAAAAATGTTTACCTAAAATATCAACGATACCAACCATTATTATTGGGATGGACATTTCACATGGATCTCGTGGGAATATAGTTTCACCTTCTATTGCAGCTGTAAGTATGCTGAACATTTTATCGGAATTTTTTTCTCAGTGAATTGAATCATTGATCAATTAGATCTCCATTCATTGCCTTCTACATGTTATGTTAATTCGTAAACAAAACTGTTTGTAGGTTGTTTCCTCTCAATATTGGCAGTTGATTTCGAAGTATAGAGCATCCATGAGAACTCAAACACCCAGGTCTCAACAGATTGAGGATTCTGGCATAATAAAGTGATTATTTTCTGACCAGCTTTTTTAATCTAGACAATATTGTATCGTAAACATCAGTAAAGGCAGACTGTCATATAATTGGTGTAAATGTTGTGCAACTAAAATTTACCTTAGTTATACAGGCAGACTGTCATATAATTGGTGTAAATGTTGTGCAACTAACATTTACCTTAGTTATACAGTGAACTACTAAAAGATTTTTACCATACATGTGAACCTGGCAATGACCCCAAATCAAAGTGAATGATGATCTTCAGGTATGTGGTTAACATTGAATTATGTTGTTATTTTTAACATTGATTTTCTCACGCAAAAATGTTAACAAGCACAGCTATGCAACATGCTAAGGGCTACAAACAAGTTATATGTTACTTGTTATCCATGTCTAGCTGTAATCACATGTTATCTATGCGTCAGCTACCTGTTATCACCAACCTTCTTTTAAATTAAACAGGTTGTGAACCTTCCACAAGCTACCAAATATGTTTTTAAATCTTTTTTTTATAATTGTTTATTTCGAATTTGGGAAGACTACCATAAAATCATTTGGAGAGTACACTTGTCTCATCCTTCTGCAATCTAGGAAAAGCATAAGTGTTAGTCCACCCCAAATTCTAAAATATAAATACCTATTAATGTAACCAGCTATTGGTTACATAGTTGATAATTTTCATTTTGGTTTCTTATTACCATGTTGTCATTGCTTCAACATTGTTTTGGAAAGGTAATAATTAAGTATTTCTATATTGGAAGTTATTTTATTGAATTCTAAAGAAATCTTCTTTCTTTAGTTAAATTGATCACATCTATAGTTTGTATACCCTAACCATAAATTTTAGAAGATGACTAGTCCATTAATAACTAAAATCTAAATGAATAATATGTAATTTAAATTGTAAAATTGTTGCGGTGCTATTGTAATTCATAGATTTGCTTAATCCCAATACAATACAATACAATAAGGAACTATAAAATACTATTAAATCTGTTATCAACTCATTTGTAATCCAAATGGTTAGAAATATATGATCGAAAAAAGTCTCATTCCAATCGTAATAATATGTATAATTTATGCTTGATATTCATGTTTATCTCCTTTATAAATTCTCTTGCAGTATAATGTGTTTGTCTTTACCATGCATTACTCGCTGAGAACAAGTTCACTTCGGATGTAAGAAGCAACCCTTCACGTTTAATGTGTTTAGTCAATATTGGTGCCATTGGATTGCAAGTTTTACATTGTATTTTTTTGGTTGCAGGTATCAAAGAAGTATAGTGGAAATCTCTTCATGTTAAGATGCTAACCTTCCTAAGGGACCATGATGGTATATATGATCTGATCATTCAGTATTTGTTTATTATCTGCAATTGCCCCAATAAATTATGCACATCTGGCAGCAAGTCAGATGCAACAATTTCTGCAGGCAGAAGAAAGAAGGGAAGGAAATGTTCTCAAGCTCCCCGTCCACATCCTAATATTTCTAAAAACATGTATATATGTTGATCTTACATGCAGATTTCAGTTATATGTGCTCTTTGGTTGTCGTTAGCGTCCACAAAGAGAATTGTCTCAATTTCAGTGTTGCACCGACATGTTTTCCTTTGCAATTGTTCAAAATTCCGTCGTTTTATCTCTCCAAAACTATAGAACAACATTATTGACCAAGTGAGGTCAAGAAATTTGTAAAATAATTATTATTTTTAAATATTTAAATTACTAAGAGAATCAAAACTGAAGGCAGTCGTTGAAGAGTGTTTGTTGACCCACAAGGAGAAATGATAAGTGTTAAGAGGAAACCCATTGTGGCAAGAAAACCTAGTAAAGGCGCACATGATGCAGGAGGCATCCTCCCCAAAATTTAGGTCGTGACTCCTGTTGGAGCATTACGAGTAGGTGGCTCATGAATGACCTAAGTCCTAGCAAAATGCTATAAAGCATTCATTTCATCCACTGATCAGGAGGATTATGATGAAAGGGGAGAATACATTGAGTATTGATTCATCCAATGAGCACGAGGCTTATGATGAAGTGAGATTGTGACCTAGCTTATGCCAGAGGAACTCTGTGACCAGTATTTGTCCATGTGGTTCAACAAACAGGATCGGAGGTTTCAGAACAAGTAATTTGGTTGTTCTGGAAGTTGGTTGGAGGAACGAAGACCTTCAGTTTTGATTCGCCTCTGCTCAGTTAGGTTCAAGTTTATTTATTTCTGAACTATCTATTTACTGTAAATGATATCTAATGATTGCATTGCTTAGAATAGGTTCTATTTGATTTATTTCTAAACTATCTGTTACTATAAACGATATCTAACGATTTCATAGCTTAGTTCTGGTTCTATCTATTTCATTTATGAACTATCTGGTCACTGTAAATGATAGCTAGATTGTTAAGCAGAATGATTTCCTTGTTTAGTTCAAGTTCCATTTAACTTATTTCTGAAAATGCATGTTACTGTAAAAGATATCTAAATCGTTAAGCAAAATGAATATATTTCTTAGTACGGGTCCCATTTATTTAATTCTGCAATTATCAATCACTGTAATGATTCCTAAGTTGTTATTCATAATGATTTTGTTGTTATCAGCTATCTTTTTATCATTTTGTATTTACCCATTACTGTAAATGATCACTACAACTAATATTCAGAATTATTACATTGCTATGTATGTTATTAAGTGTCTTTTATCATTTTGTAAACATTGATGTCTATAAATGAATCCTAAGTCTTTATCCAGGATGATTACAAGGTTTAGGCATGTTTTCATAAGATGTTTTACTAAACGTTACTACTTATTCTTGCTTATGCATGTTATCTTGTTTATGCATATTATAAAAAATGATTACATTGCTCATGCGTGTTAGCATATAAGGTTTTACTATACATTACTATTTTATTCTTGCTTATGCATGTTATCTGGTTTACGAATGCTATCAAAAATGATTACCTTGCTCATGCATGTTAGCATATAAATTTTTACTATACACTTCTGATTTATCTTGCTTATGCATGTTATCTTATAAGGTTAATGTACATTACTATTTTACTGTAAGTATTCTAATTTGGAATTATATTTCCAGACTTGCATGCAACATATTCAAACACTGGAGTAAGATTATTTCAGTTTCTATGCATAAATTATATTTATGCATCCAATATTGTACCAATGTTTGTTTATCCCTTTACTGTTATAATCAAAATAATGTACAAGGTTTATTGTCAATGGGTTTATAGATTAAGCGTTTGATTTATAACTCTGTTATCTATATAAATCTGGGGTTTATATAGATTTAAATGTAAATAAATCTAGAACATAATGTTTATATTTTTTTTATACAGAGACAATTAGATAAGTAGTTATACTCTCGAGGCTTTTACAGAGCCGAATGGCTTAAAGAGAGAAGAGTCCATAACATAAGCATACGTTTAAAAAACATAGGCGACTGGTTTAGGCATTTTTGTTGTTATAGAATGAGCATTTGTTTTATTTCTATTTATAAATATAGTTAGAGTAATTATAACAGATTTGAAATATAATATTACAGTTTCCAAACCCTAGATCTTGATTTAATTTGTAAAAAAAAAATTCAAGTTCAAGCTTTTATCTAAGTTATGGCTTACCCTGTAAACATTTCACAACCGTCGAATCCATCGAATCCACAATGCGGAATCGTTGTGTCTAACACTGGAAAAATTGAGGTTCCACAACCCGCATCCGCAATTGCGGAAGTCATATTCCGGAACTGTTGAAATAAATAGTCGGAATCGGGGTTCTACAACCCGCATCCGCAATTGCAGAAGACGGAATGCGGAACCGTTGAAATAAACAATCGCAATTGGGGTTCCGCAACCCGCATCCGCAATTGCGGAGTCAGATTGTGGAACTGTAAAAGTAAACAGTCATATTTCGGGGTTCTGCAACCCGCATCTGCAATGCGGAAGTCGAATTGCGGAACCGTAAAATACACAGTCAAATTTTGGAGATACGCAAGGGTTTGGGTAAGGGTTTAAACCCTCATTTTTATAATTATGTTATGTTAATAATTTATCAAGGATGCTTATAATCCTAAGCTAATTACTCATGAAATGATGCTCATAAATGAAGTAAGGTTTAGAGATTTTACCCTAGCATACAAATTTAACAAATGGATTGAGTCCTAGACCTTGGATGTTATGCAAAAATAGAGCCTTGACATGCTTCTAACTTTGGCTTAGAGTCCAATATGTAATCAAGTAAAGTATTTTGTTTTCCGCAATACTAGAAGTACAAAAGAATACATGCATTTATTCTATTTATTTATCTTTAAAAAAAAAAAAATTAATATACGTATTTCGAGGTATGTGACATAATGGTATCAAAGCATGGTTACAACACTTGTCCTAAAGGGCTCAACATTGAAACAAGTACAAACAGAAAACTATCTTATGTGTTATGGTTAACTCTCTTATGTTAAGAAGAAAAGTATAACCTTGATTTTGCAGGAACTATGGAAGATATTGAAATGTCAGCTGATAAAGATTTCCATCATAAAGAAAAAGTAAACAATGAACAAGAAAACATTAATGATGATAATCTGTGGGTGTATCTAAATGAGAACAGAAATGATAACTCATTTGAATTGTTACAAACAGTAAAAGATTTAAAAACAGAACTACAATGTGTTAAGAAAGATAATGAACGAATTCTGAAAGCACAAGAGGAGTTAAATAATGTCTTGTTAAAAAATTACATAATCAGGAAGCAAAAATGAAGAAAGGATCTGAGAAGGAAACATCAATGACTGCATCTTACAAACGCAAAGTAAGGAAGTTAAATTTTTCAGATAGTGAAACTGAGTCTTAAGTGGAATTTCACCTAAACATAGTAAACAGAATTACAAGGCATCTAGCGAAAGTAGTGATGGTGATAAATATAGTAGGAAAAGTAAACCTTATGAATAAATTTCTGGCGAATTTAAAAAGATAAAACCTCCTATATTCAATGGTGAGATTGAAACCGGAGAAGAAGCAGAAGCTTGGCTTTCAAGAATGAAAAAGTACTTTCATATTTACAACTACTCTAATGAATTAAAAGCAAAGATAGCAATTTATAACTTAACGGGAAAGGCCGTCATTTGGTGGCAAGACATCAAGAAAGTAAAATGCATTAAGGAGCGTCACTTAACTTGTAAAAGTTTCAAGAAATAATTTAAAATAAAATACTTGTCGGAACAGTATTATGAAGAAAAAGCTAAAGAGTTTTATGATTTAAAACTAGCAACTTATACAATGAAAGAACTGTGCAGTAAATTTCTGAGTTTGTTACATTATGTACCTTATATTGTTGATGAAAAACCCAAAGTACAACGTTTTCTTAGTTGTTTACCAACAATTTACAAAGAAATAATTGAATATGAGAATCCTAAAACATTGGATGAAGCTATGAGAAAAGTAAATTTATGTTATGACCAAAATAAGAACAAAAGAGATAATGTACCAAGTTGGAAGAACAGAAAACATGAAAGCTTTGAACATAAAAGAAAAGTTATGAGATTTAATAATGCTTATAGAAATAATCATCGAAATTATCAGAGAAATAATTTCAAAAGTTTTAAGCCACAAAATCCTACAGTAATGAGAGACTGGTTATAATAAAAATACTATGCAAAAGGAACCTTTAAAGTGTTGGGAATGTGGCGAACCACATTATTTTAAAGACTGTACAATAAGAAGAAAAAGCTTTAACAATGTTCACACTGTTCAAAAAGATACTACGATTGGAGATATAGAAAGGAGCATGCCAAGAATTTGTGCAGCATTGGAGAACATGCAAGCAAACCATCAAACATCAATGGTAGAAATTGAAGGTATGTTAAAAGATAAACCAATCTCTATATTGATTAATCCAGGCACAAATTTAAGTTATGCTTCACCAATAATTGTAGAACTGTGTAAATAGAGTAGAGTAAATTTGAAAATTCTTGGTTAGTTCAGCTTGCTACAGGCACGAAAAGAAAAGTCATTATTTTGTGAAAGAATGTGAATTTAATATGAATGGTCTTATGACGCATGTTGATTTAAATATTCTTCCTTTAGGATCTTATGATTTATTGATAGGAATGGATTGGTTAGAAAATCATAGAGTAATTTTGAGTTGCTATGATAAAAATTTCTCATGCATAGACGAAGAAAGTAGACCTATAATAGTAAAATAAATTCCAAGGAAAACTACTATTACAGAAATTTCTGCTTTACAAATGAAAAGATTTTTTCGCAAAGGCTGTAAAGTTACAATGTTCGTATAATTGATGACAGAGATAAAAACAATGAAATTAAAATACATGATTTTCCAATTTTAAAATATTGTAAGGATGTGTTTCCGGAAGAAATTCCTGAATTACCTCCGAAAAGAGAGATCGATTTTACTATTGACTTGGTACCAGGAACATTACCAGCATCAAAAGCTCCATATCGTATGAAAATCTTGGAACTTAATGAATTAAAAGCACAAATTCAAGAATTAATTGATAAAAAAAGTACATTCGACCAAGTGTTTCTCCTTGGGGAGCACCAGTGTTGTTTGTGAAGAAAAAAGATGGAACATTAAGGTTATGTATAGAATATAGACAACTTAATAAAATGACAATTAAAAACATATATCATTTACCTCAGATCAATGACTTATTTGATCAATTCGAGGAGCAACGATATTTTCAAATATAGACTTGAGATCTGGATATCATCAAGTCAGAGTTAAAGATGAAGATATATATAAGACAACTTTTAGGACCAAATATAGTCACTGTGAATTTTTCATAATTCCTTTTGGGTTGACAAATGCTCCAGCATCTTTCATGTGTTTAATGAATAGTATATTAAGTAAATATTTAGATAAATTTGTAGTCGTCTTCATTGATGACATATTAATTTATTCTAAAAATCAACAAGAGCATGAAGAGAATTTAAGAATAGTCTTACAAGTATTAAGAGAACAAAAACTTTATGCTAAATTCAATAAATGTGATTTCTTTAAAGATAAAATTCAATATTTGGGACATGTAGTTTTTAAAGATGGTTTATCGGTGGATCCCAATAAAGTTCAAGCCATCATGGGATGGCATGTTCCTAAAGATGTATCTGACGTTAAATCTTTTATGGGGATCACTGGATATTATCGCAAATTGCATATCCTATATCTTCTTTACAAAAGAAAGGTAAGAAATTTGAATCGAATGAGAAATGTGAAATCGGATTTAATAAACTTAAATATTTATTAACAATAGCTCCTATCCTAAAGATAGCATACCCCTATAAAGATTTTGTTATATGTACACATGCATGCAAAGAGGGTCTAGGTGGAGTATTAATGCAAGACAACTATGTGGTAGCCTATGAATCAAGAAAGCTTAAAGCACTTGAAAAGAATTATGCTACTCATGATTGGGAGTTAGTTGTCATTATTCATGCACTTAAAATGTGGCGACACTATCTTATTGGAAGAAGATTCTTACTAATGTCTGATAATGTCAGTTTAAAATATTTATTTGACCAACAGAATTTAAATGCTAGACAAGCTAGATGGTTATCTTTATTAAGTGAATATGTGTGGTGTCCCCTTCTCCATAGAACAACAGGGAAGGAAACATTAACAACATACCGGGCTTTTGTAAATTTAGCCCCAATAATTTTTGCACATAAATAACTAACATTTTAAAACTTCTATATGCAGATTCGTTTCAATATAAACATTGCGGAATGAACATGCTAACAAGCACTCAAACAGACAGTAATTGCAATCATATCAATCACAGCAAGGAAGGATTTAACATACAGAGACCCAATCTCATTCGTATGCCATGCATGGATTCTATATTAATTCATTTCATTAAACATGGGCAATTTAACATATTGCAGAACACAAATGGAATAATTTATAATCCACAGAACACTTATCTTGAGAAGTTGATGTCCAACGACTGGCTACGTGAGAGCAACGTTCCACCCAACCATAGATCTTTGTCCAGCCTGTATTCTTTTAGCTGAGAGATCACCCCCGAGCTAGGCTGTGTATCCACTAAGGAGGAACTAGATGGCTCACTCACAGTCAGGGTTTCACTCAGATAGCCATGCTAAGCCAACACACGGTTGGGTTTCTCAAGCATGCAATAGGAGATGGAGGAGGATTCTAGTCCACTGAGCTCAAACCCAGAGCCACATACCCTTCAAAAACTAGACTCAGCAATCCCATCCTCTATTCATATATCCACAATCGGATTTCTCACAACTGTCACAAACGACCCAAATCCGTCACTGATTTTCTGGGCCATTAAAACTGGGTTTTCCCATGGCTTTTGGGGTAGCTATTGCTCCCAAATTCGCCCCAAGGTTCCTACCAATGGATCCCCCACTGGATTTCTCTGTCCAATACCAAATCGGGACGTTTTTGGCTTCCCAAAACGTGGGTTCTCTCACAGTCGCGATTTTTCGGTTTTCTCACTGCTGGGAGCTCGTTTTTGGGTGGGGAAGATGTCCCATACTTCCACAATGGAATGGGGATAAGGATGGAGCAACCCCCAAGATGTAGAGTGACTTGTGGGACAAGTCAAAAGAGCCCATACCTTCCCATACGAATTTCAGGGCTGCCCATACTCCATCAAAGTCATGGGCTGAAATCTCAACCACTTCCTTACAATTGGCATTAATGTCACCTAAGGAAGTCAATGGGTTCACATAATGACAAATGGCAACCTATGGGTCACTCCCATAGCCCCCTCACCACTCCCTAGTGGATACACGTGGCCCCTTCTCATTCGTTGCCTCCGTAGCCAGCTTTGGTATTTTATATTGCATGATGTCTAATTTACATCCTATTACAATTTTCATGGCTTAAGAGCACATGGTATCAAAATATCAAATACTTGCCCTTTAAATAAAATTCGGGCTTTTACTAGCGGGGCCTTGGCCTTGAGCTCCACGCTAGGAAAACATACATCACATGTACACATTATTTACATTAAAGGCTAATATATCCTAAGGGTCGAATTGGGGGTATTACAATATGACTTCGAAATTAAACATATTAAAGGAAAGAAAAATAAAGTGGTTGATGCGTTAAGTCGTCATGCAAATATGCTTTATGTAACTGCAAGTAGCAACTGTGAAACATGTCTGGAAAATAAAATCATAGCAGCAGCAAAATTTAATAAAGAATATCAAAAGTTAAAGGAAAGAACAACAGAAAATAAAACAAATAAATTAAAACCATAATTCAGTCTTAACAGAAAAGGTTTGTTGGTATGTAAAAATAGATTGTATGTACCTAATTCAGAAGAGTTCAAGTCATTAATCATGAATGAAATGCGTAAAAGACCTTATTCAGGACATCCTAGATATCAGAAAATGATTACTATGTTAAGAAAAGAATTCTCTGGGCCTAATATAAAAAAAGAGGTAGCAAAATATATTGCTAGATGCATTGAATGTTAGCAAGTTAAGGCTGAACATCAACACCCATCCAGATTTCTACAACCTTTACCCATTCCAGAATGGAAGTGGGAAGTTATCAACTTGGATTTTATAACAGGTTTTCCTAAGGATGCTAAACAAAATGATTCAATTATGGTCGTGGTAGATAAGCTTAGTAAAGCAACACATTTTATTCTAGTTAAATCTACTTACAAAACTATTAATATTGCTTATATTTTTATGAAAGAAATTTTCAGATTGCATGGTGCACCTAAAGTCATAATTTCTGATAGGGATGCAAAGTTTACGGCAAATTTATGGAAAGATTTATTTAAAGGTTTGGATACTCAATTAAATTTTAGTACTACATATCACCCCCAGACTAATGGACAAACTGAAAGAGTGAATCAAATTTTAGAAGACATGCTTAGAATGTATGTAATAGACAAACCTGGGAAATGGGAAGAATATTTACATCTTGTTGAGTTTGTATATAATAATCATTTTCAAGCCTCTCCAAAAATGAGTCCATTTGAAATACTTTATGGACGAAAATGTAACACTTCAATTTCTTAGAGTAGCCCTGTTGATAGACTAATGTCAAGTCTTGAAATATGGAAGGATATGGAACTAACCGTGAAACAGGTACATCACAACTTGAAGATAGCTCAAGATAGACAAAAGAGTTATTTTTATTTGAAAAGAACTCAAAGATATTTCCAGGTATGGGATCATGTTTATGTGAAAGTGAAACCCATAAAAAGTTCCTTAAAATTGGGAAAGTGCACAAAATTGGCACCCAGGTATTGTGGACCATTTGAGATATTGGCCAAGGTTGGGCCAGCGACTTATCAATTAGCACTACCACCTACAATTAAATTACATAATGCTTTTCATATTTCAATTCTAAAAATATATGTTCATGATGCTACTCATGTGGTTGACTGGAATGTTATCCATATGGAACCTGAAGGAGAATTTCAGGTGGGACCGGAATGTATTCTTGACATGAGAGAACTTTTACTCCGAAACCGCACCATCGGACAAGTCAAGGTGTAATGGAATCACCTTAGCCCAGAAGAGGCTACTTGGGAATTGGAAAGCAATATGCGGGAGGCATATCCAATTATGTTTCAGAATGATTCAAAGGAATTTTAAAAGTAACACCAAGGACGGTGTTAGACTTTAAAGGGGGGTATGTAATACACCTAGGAACCCTAAAGATTATTTGTTTTATAATACCTTATGTTATTATTTGATTTGACATTATTGACCAAGTGAGGTCAAGACATTTGTAAAAGAATTACTATTTTTAAATATTTAAATAACTAAGAGAATCAAAACTGAAGGCAGTCGTTGAAGAGTGTTTGCTGACCCACAATAAGAAATGCCAAGTGTTAAGAGGAAAACCATTGTGGCAAGACATCCTAGTAAAGGTGCACATGATGCACGAGGAATCCTCCCCAAAATTCAGGTCATGACTCTTGTTGGAGCGTTACGAGAAGGTGGCTCATGAATGACCTAAGTCCTAGGAAAATGCTATAAAGCATCGATTCCATCCACTTGTGAAGATACTCATAGAAGATCCAAAGAGATGATGTAAACCTCACAATGAAAGAATTTAGGAATAATAGAAGGAATAGAGTAGTAGAGCACAGATCCAAAGGAGCTCATATAGAGGCAGAATAATTACACATGTTACATTAATCTAAATAGTAAATAGGTAAATATACAATGGTCAGGATTCGAATACACTAGGTGTGATTCGAATTAGCCTACATCAACAGATCCATAATCAGTGGAGTGTCATCAAGTCATAACTAGGAGTCCAACTCATCATCAGTGAAGTCATCAATGCACAAGTAATAGTCGACCAGCAGTCAAACTAAGTATAATTGAATGTGGTAGATGTAACTGGCACATGGAAGCACTGATGTAGTGAAGGAGGCTCAGTGGAGGGCGCTCATGGAGCTAACTGGAGTCAGAACAGCCTATCTAGTCACACTGGAGGTCCATCGGAGTGATAAGGTCAGTAAAGAGTGAGTCAAGCCTAAAATCGGGGAGAGAACTCTTGTTAACTGAACATAACTGGACTGGTAGGTGAAGAAGTGCGCCTCTCTCATGCAGTAGGTGAAAGGAGGGAACACTAGGCACTAGGAGGGCTGAAACTCATCAGGAAGAAGCTCCGGGGGCTAGCTAACTAAGGGATAGGTGCTGGGACTGATGACTGGAAATGCACGCAAACCCTAAAAGACTGAAAATGAAAATGACTGGAAAGCAAGTAGGACTAGGATGGAGTATAGGAATATCCTAACACCCCCCCTTAATCCATCCTGGGCCCTGGTAACTATGACCAAAGGTCACCCATACAATCAAGTAAGATAGAAAAATAAAGAATTGTCCATAAACCGAGGAAATGGGGAAAACCTCATGGGAAAATACCCCCCCTCAAAAGAACAGTAAATAACTCAAAGAACCATCATACTAAGTAGAAAAGAAGGAATCTTTCATCAGTGAAAACTTCTGCAAAAAACTTGACAAGTTGATCCCCTATAGGATGCCAAAACAGGTGCTAGATGTGGATCTAGTCTTCTGATGTACCTTCCACTGTGTAGAGGATGTATTGGACGAAGCAAGTCTCTCAGGAATTATTTCTGCAACTAGAGCGAATGGAACATGAGGAGTCTTCCCATGTGATGGAAGAGAGAACCCCATCATCATGCTGCATCTCTCATGGAGAGGTAGATGGCATAATGCAAGGTTGGCATGATGCTGAAGTCTGGTAGTTCGGTGAACAAATGAATCCTCAATTGTATTCTTAGTAGTAGCAAGGACTGTGTGAGCCCATATTGACCTCGAATCTGGACTGAGAATAGGTGTTGGTTCTGGATCTGAATATTTTTGAACTATAATCTCAATATCAAGATCTTGATCTTCTTCTTCATCAGAAGAGGAGTCACTCTGATCTTGATCAGAATCTGAATGAATAGTCGGAGAGAAGGGCATGAAGTGAGAGAACTCATATGCCTTAGAGGCATGATTAGCAACCCCATTCACTATAACCTTTCCAATGGAGATCTCTGTAATCTCTACTGTGTTTGGACCAAAAGTTACTTGCTTTGGTGATCCTATATGAGTCATCTGATATACTGATAACAAATTAGTTGTTAGAGAAGGAACAAATAAAACATTTTTGAAATTACCAAGCTCCATATGTATTGTACCCAATCCTTTGGCAGAAATCTGAGAGTTGTCTCCCATGTGAATAGTAGGCCCATCTTTGAGATCTAAAGAGGAGAAAGATTCTCAAAGGCAACCATGTGGTTGGAGGCTCCAGAATCTATGAGGAGGGCTTGACTTTGAAAAACCAGCCATCAATGCATGGAAATCATCAAATCCACTTCCAGAATCAGACATCTTTCCTTCTTTTGGAACAACAATTTTGTTTTGTTCAAGAAGCTTGGTTAGTAGACCTATTTTCTTGTGCATGCGAGCTTTCTCAGGATGGTTTCCTCTCTTGCAATAGGAGCAATTAGGTCTCTTGTGTCTGTCACTTCTCGATTTGGATGGCTTATTGTCCTTATCTTTTTGCCTCCCCTTTGCATTCGCTCCACTTGCTTCTCCATCTAGAAGAGCTAGATCTTTGGAGGCATTGATGGCACCCATTTGAATCAATTTGTCCTCTTCTTGAATGAGAGCTGCAGTAAAGTTTGCTAAGGTAGGAAACTTCCATCAAGGGATTGACATTCGCCCAGAATGGAAAGTAGATACAAAAACAGAAAATTGAGATCCAAGTTTTCTCAAAATGGAGAGCACCAATTGCTCATCACTTTTAGTGATGCCACAATGCTTGCTTTGTACAATCAAATTCTGAAATTTTGAGATGAATGCTTGAATGCTCTCAAAATTGCTAGGTTGTAGGGAAGTCAATTCATTTTCAAGAGTGTAGGCTCTTAGCCCATCTTGTTTGCCAAAGAGACTACCCAATTTTTTCCATAACTCATTGGGAGACTTCAATCCTTCAACATGAAATAGTAGATCTTCTAACATATGGAGGCATATGAATCCAAAAGCTTCATCCATTCTATTTAGATGCTTGATTTTATCTACAGCTTGATGTGGTATGGCATCTTTTTCAAATACTATTTGATTTAGCTTTCTATTATGCAAGTGTAATATCATCCTACCCTTCCATTCAAAGTAATTGAAGGGAGTGAGAATTATAGGAGAAGAAGGAGCATTTGAATTGCTCATCTTCACTGCTGGAACGAATGCAAAAGGAAACTGCTGAAATTGTTGTTGCAACTGCTGGAACTTTGACATACCTGCAAAAAACTCTCAAGAATGGAGGTTGAATATACTCTCTAATGGCTCTGATACCATGTGAATATGCTCATAGAAGATCCAAAGAGATGATGTAAACCTCACAATGAAAGAATTTAGGAATAATAGAAGAAGAATAGAGTAGTAGAACACAGATCCAAAGGAGCTCAGATAGAGGCAGAATAATTACAGGTAACAATCTGAATAGTAAACAGGTAAATATGCAATGCTCAGGATTCGAATACACTAGGTGTGATTTGAATTATCCTGCATGAACAGATCCATAATCAGTGGAGTGTCATCAAGTCATAACTAGGAATCCAACTCATCATCAGTGAAGTGATCAATGCACAAGTAATAGTCAACCAGCAGTCAAACTAAGTCTAACTGAATGTGGTAGGTGTAACTGGCACATGTGGTAGGTGTAACTGGCACATGGAAGCACTGATGTAGTGAAGGAGTCTTAATGGAGGGCGCTCATGGAGCTAACTGGAGTCAGAACAGCCTATCTAGTCACACTGGAGGTCCATCGGAGTGATAAGGTCAGTAAAGAGTGAGTCAAGCCTAAAATCAGGGAGAGAAATCTTGTTAACTGAACATAACTGGACTGGTAGGTGAAGAATTGAGCCTCTCTCATGCAGTAGGTGAAAGGAGGGCGCACTAGGCACTAGGAGGGATGAAACTCATCAGGAAGAAGCTCTAGGGGATAGCTAACTGAGGGCTAGGTGCTGGGACTGATGACTGGAAATGCATGCAAACCCTAAAAGACTGAAAATGAAAATGACTGAAAATCTAGTAGGACTAGGATGGAGTATAGGAATATCCTAACACCACTTAGCAAGAGGCTTATGATGAAAGGGGAGAATACATTGAGTATTGATTCATCCAATGAGCAGCAGGCTTATGATGAAGTGAGATTGTCACCTAGCTTATGCCAGAGGAACTCTATGACCAGTCTTTGTCCTCATGGTTCAACAAACATGATCGGGGGTTTCAGAACAAGTAGTTTGGTTGTTCTGGAAGTTGGTTGGGAGGAACGGCGACCTTCAGTTTTGATTCTCCTCTACTCAGTTCAAGCTCTATTTTATTTATTTCTGAACTGTCTATTTACTGTAAATGATATATAATGATTGCATTGCTTAGAATAGGTTCTATTTTATTTATTTTTGAACTATCTTTTACTGTAAATGATATCTAACGATTTCATAGCTTAGTTCTGGTTCTATCTATTTAATTTTTGAACTATCTGGTTATTGTAAATGATAGCTAGATTGTTAAGCAGAACGATTTCCTTGTTTAGTTCAAGTTCCATTTAACTTATTTCTGAAAATGCCTGTTACTGTAAAAGATATCTAAATTGTTAAGCAGGATGAATATATTGCTTAGTACAGATCCCATTTATTTAATTCTTCAATTATCAATCACTGTAATGATTCCTACATTGTTATTCAGAATGATTTTGTTGTTATCAGCTATCTTTTTATCATTATGCATTTGCCCATTACTTTAAATGATCCCTACAACTAATATTCAGAATGATTACATTGCTATGTATGTTATTAACTGTCTTTTATCATTCTGTAAACATCGATTTATGTCACAATGAATCTTAAGTCTTTATCCATGACGATTACAAGGTTTAGGCATGTTTTCATAAGATGTTTTACTGAACATTACTGCTTATTCTTGATTATGCAAGTTATCTTGTTTATGCATGTTATAAAACATGATTACCTTGTTCATGCATGTTAGCATATAAGGTTTTACTGTACATTACTGTTTTATTCTTGCTTATGCATGTTATTTGGTTTATGAATACTATCAAAAATGGTTACCTTGCTCATGCATGTTAGCATATACATTTTTATTGTAAATTTCTGATTTATCTTAATTATGCATGTTATCTTATAAGGTTACTGTACATTACTATTTTACTATAAGTAATCTGATTTGGAATTATATTTCTAGACTTGCATGCAAGATATTCAGACACTGAAGTAAAATTATTTCAGTTTCTATGTAGAAGTTATATTTATGCATCCAATATTGTACCAATGTTTGTTTATCCCTTTATTGTTATAACCAAAATAATGTACAGGGTTTATTGCCAATGGGTTTATAGATTAGGCGTTTGATCTATAACTCTATTATATATATAAATCTGGGGTTTATATAGAGTTAAATGTAAATAAATCTAGAACAGAATGTTTATATTTTTTATACATAGACAATTAGATAAGTAGTTATGCTCTCAAGGATTTTACGAAGCCGAATGGCTTAAAGAGATAAGATTCCATAACAGAAGCATACATTTAAAGAACATAGGCAACTGGTTTAGGCGTTTTTGTTGTTATAGAATAGGTGTTTGTTTTATTTCTATTTATAAATATAGTTAGAGTAATTATAACAAATTTGAAAGATAATATTACAGTTTCCAAACCCTGGATCTTGATTTAATCTATAAAAAAAACTTACAAGTTCAAGCTTTTATCTAAGTTCTAGCTTACCTTGTAAATGTTTCCGCAACCGTCGAATCCACCGAATCCGCAATGTGGAATCATTCTTTCTAACCCTTGAAAAATCGAGCTTCCGCAACCCGCATCCACAATTGCGGAAGCGGATTGCAGAACCGTTGAAATAAACAGTCGAAATCGGGGTTTCACAACCCGCATCCACAATTGCAGAAGTCAGATTGCGGAACCATTGAAATAAGCGGTCGGAATTGGGGTTCCGCAACCCGCATCCGCAATTGCAGAAATCAGATTGCGGAACCGTTTAAATAAACAGTCAGAGTTGGGGTTCCGAAACCCACATCTGCAATTGCGGAAGTCGGATTGCGGAACCATAAAAGTAAACAGTCGTATTTCGGGGTTCCGCAATGCGGAAGTCAGATTGCGGAACCGTAAAAATACACATTCGTATGCTGGAGATCCGTAAGGGTTTGGGTAATGGTTTAAACCCTCATTTTGCTAATTGTGTTATTTTAATAATTGATCAAGGATACTTATAATCCTAAGCTA
This sequence comes from Larix kaempferi, assembly GCA_027924585.1. Classification (NCBI taxonomy): domain Eukaryota; kingdom Viridiplantae; phylum Streptophyta; class Pinopsida; order Pinales; family Pinaceae; genus Larix; species Larix kaempferi. The sequence goes on along the minus strand of BSBM01000963.1, from coordinate 6,492,298 downwards.
ATTACTCATGAAATGATGCTCATAAATGAAGTAAGGTTTAGAGCTTTTACCCTAGCATTTATATAGATTTAAATGTAAATAAATCTAGAACAGAATGTTTATATTTTTTATACATAGACAATTAGATAATTAGTTATACTCTCAAGGCTTTTACAGAGCCGAATGGCTTAAAGAGATAAGAGTCCATAACATAAGCATATGTTTAAAGAACATAAGCGACTGGTTTAGGCGTTTTTGTTGTTATAGAATAGGTGTTTGTTTTATTTCTATTTATAAATATAGTTAGAGTAATTATAACAAATTTGAAAGATAATATTACAGTTTCCAAACCCTAGATCTTGATTTAATTTGTAAAAAAAAACTTATAAGTTCAAGCTTTTATCTAAGTTCTAGCTTACCCTGTAAACTTTTTCGCAACCGTCGAATCCACCGAATCCGTAATGCGGAATCGTTGTTTCTAACCCTTGAAAAATCGAGGTTTCGCAACCTGCATCCACAATTGCGGAAGTCGAATTGTGGAACCGTTGAAATAAACGGTCGGAATTGGGGTTTCGCAACCCGCATCCACAATTGCGGAACCATTGAAATAAGCAGTTGAAATTGGGGTTCCACAACCCACATCCGCAATTGCAGAATTCGGATTGTGGAACCATTGAAATAAACGGTCGGAGTTGGGGTTCTGAAACCCGCATCTGCAATTGCAGAAGTCGAATTGCAGAACCATAAAAGAAAACAGTCATATTTCGGGGTTCCACAAGCCGCATCCGTAATGCGGAAGTCGAATTGTAGAACCGTAAAAATACACATTCATATTTTGGAGATCTGTAAGGGTTTGGGTAAGGGTTTAAACCCTCATTTTGCTAATTGTTTTAGGTTAATAATTGATCAAAAATGCTTATAATCCTAAGCTAATTACTCATGAAATTATGCTCATAAATGAAGTAAGGTTTAGAGCTTTTACCCTGGCATACAAATTTAACAAATGGATTGAGTCGTAGACCTTGGATTTTATGCAAGAACAAAGCCTTGACATGCTTCTAACTTTGGCTTAGAGTCCAGTATGTAATCAAGTAAAGTATTTTGTTTTCCGCAATACTAGAAGTATAAAAGAATACATGCATTTATTTTATTTATTTATCATTTTAATTTATTTTTGTAATATAGGTATTTTGGGGTATGTGACACTGCTTATCAAGGTATGGACAAATTAAGGACTGCTAAATTACAAATTCTTAGAAGAGATTTTGAAACTCTGTCAATGAAAGATATAGATTCAGTAGAATCGTTTTATACTTGAGTTATTGGTTTGATTAATCAAATGAAATCCCATGTAGAAGCCATAGATTATAGGAAGGTTGTTGAGAAGGTGCTTAGGAGTCTTCCCCCCAAATTTGAATTTTTATTTGTGACTTTGGAGGAAAGCAAATATCTGAGTCAATTTACTATTGATGGGATGCAAGCTTCATTCATCAATCATGAACAAATATTAAATAGATCAAATACATCATTAGAAGGTGCATTTGCAGCATAGTCATCAATAAGACATGGAAGAGGAATGGGAAGATCTAATCATAGAGGCGGAGGAAAAAAAAATTCCTAGAGGAAGACGTACCAGCAATCCTGCAAATGTTGCTAGTAGAGGTCAAAATTAGAATTCCAGACAGCCAAGTGGCCAAAGATTTGATAAATCCCAAATACAATGTCACAATTGCAACAAATTTGGGCATTATACATATGAATGCAGGAAGAAACAACATGACCAAAGTAAACAAGGTCAAAACTAGTCGAGCAACACTAACACTTCCACCAGCACAATGTTTATGGCATGTGCATCCCCAGTTGAATGTAATGTCTCCCAAGAACTCCCATGTGACATATGGTATTTAGATTCAGGATGCAGTAATCATATGGCTAGAAATTTAGATTTCGTTTCCAGTCTAGATAAATCAGTTCAAACTGGTGTTATACATGGAAACAATATCCAAGCCACTGTTTTGGGAAAAGGAAATGTTGGTATTCTAACCAAATAGGGGGAGCATAAAACTATTTTAGTGTAATGTCCCCATTTTGGATGCATCATGGTTCATCACTATGACAATTAAAACCCCCATGGACCCTAGTGGAATACTTGCATTAGTTAATAAAGAGGTTTGTTTTGTCCATAGTCACTTAGGAAATTAAATAAACTATGGTGAGCCTCAATTTTATTTTATTTAATAATTCTAATAAACATTTATGAGTTGTAATGGCATAGGTGGCTCAAGGAAGGTGCATTGGATGAGGATAAATCCTCTGAGTTTTTCTCCTCAAAAAATTTGGAAGGAGAAGTATCCCAAAAGCATCAACAATGGGAAAAGCAGGAAAAGCAGCCCAAAAGCAGAAAAAACAAGAAATCAATAGAAAATCAAAGAAAGCAAGAGTTTCCTAATTTTTTAAGATAAGAGAGATTGGGAAAAGCAAGAAAGAAGGAAAAAGGCTCAAGGAAAGCAACATGGGCTAAATTTATCCAAGGAGGGATAATTCATGAGGCAAGTGGGTCCAAAATGCAAAAGCAACTTGCCAAAGAAGCCCCACTCATCACTAAATTCGAATTTCATAGATGGAAAGTCCTAAAAGGAAGAAATATAAGCTCACTTATGAAGGAGAAGTTTATAAAAGGAGAATTACAACTCCATTTCACATATTTTGTTAGTCTGAGCATTCGAATTAGAGAGTTTGAAGCTTATCTAGACTAAGGAGATGTGCCACTTGTCAATTAGCTAGGATATGTGCCCCTACTGTCACCGACTAGTTGAGAGATTAGATATAGTTTGAGGAGAATGACATTCATCCTGTTGTGCGGTTTAATAACCTATGACTGAGAAATGGAGGTCACCAACGTACATCAAGTTTTAATGCAGAAACAGAAAGCAAGCATATGTAGCATTCAATACTTATTTCCGTTCATAAAAGAAATAAGATTCAAGATGATATTCATACCTGGCTAATCGATGGTTGATCCAATCTTTTGAAATACGATCTTCTCGATCCACTGCTACATTTCTCCAACTTATGGACCTACAAACAACCAGACTGCCTTTCTCAAAGAAATTTGACTATATAAAGATAAATAATTGAAATTGAAACTCATATATAGATTCATATGACAGATTCAAACATCAAGTTTTCATAAAGACAAGTGTTATTGGAAGGGAAATCTCTGATTTTATTTGCATAAATAACAGCTAGTTATACCTGTCCTGCAACTGGCATTGTTGTAATCATACCCTGGGCTACTGCTCCTCTCTCTTGAGTAAGTATTCCTCCATCATTTATTTACCAAAGTTGGCTCCCTTTTCTCATGCCTCTCCCCTTGTATTTATGGCAAGGCTAGGAGGGCAGGTTCGAAAGGTAGTTGGCTTGGGAAGTTAAGGTAGTTTGAATAACTACCCAAACTAATCCATAATTCATGTTTTTATATATATTTTTTTAGATTTTTGGAGATACTTGTGAGTATGCCTGTGTACAATCAGCGAGTGACTCGCGGCTCTTATGCCATGCAGCTAGCGGGTGCAACATTTTAGGTGACACCCGCGGGTTGTCTGTACAGATACCCGCACATTGGCTAGTATCAAAGTCGCGGTTATGCTTCTAAATAATTGAAAAAAATAGGTTTATTGAGGAAAGGATTGCAAAGTTTCAGATCCAAGTCATCTAGGGTCAAGTAAGCTCTTCTATCCATTGTGTCCTTTTGTGTGACCGATAGAGTGATGTGGTCACGGACAAAGAAGTGCTAATTTGACCGATAACACAGCCATTTCTCATTGAGTTTAATTGTAGGTATTATTATCAATTTTCAATTCCAACACATTCCATAAAGTGTGCCAAAGCTCCAATCAATCCAAGCATCTCTTCTCTCAATTATTCTCATGTAATTTTCTAGTGGTTGGTGAAGGCAGTGAGAGATTGCGCCCTTAGAAACTTGGATGCTGCTCCAATCAGCATATGATATGTAATATCTATTATTTTTAATGATAAATCACAGTCCAATACTTTTTTTCTGCATATTACATGTTTTTATTTCAAGTGTATTTGAACCTATGCTCTTTTCAATGCTCAATTTGACTAGTTTTCAATATAGTGGTAATAAACTAATTTTTATGCAACCAATTTTCATTTTGTTAGTTTTCATGGATTCTTGAGACAATTTCAAACCCATCCCTAGCCTTGTTCTGTGTTTTGGGAGGGTTAAAGGTTTCTTGGGTTGACTTTAAAGTTAACTAATCAAGTTGTCCATTGTTGGGTGTTTTCTCCAAATTCCTTCTAAAGACCATTTAAACTCTGATTTCAGCACCTGATCACTTCTGTAGAAGGTTGGGGATAATCCATTTATCCTAACCCAGGTCTGATTACTTCTAGTGAGCACCAGAAACCTTTGGTTTCCATAGAATTCCTCGGGGAATGTACATTGATATCCTTGGCTCTGCCAAGGAAATATTCCCAGGCATGAAGCACCCATAAATGTGTCATTGTCGAGGTATTGGAATTGTTGTCATATTATCTATAGCCTTACCAGGTCCTAAGCTCCATCTTGGAAGAAATTTGGGAGAGTCTAGTGTTGTTTGGGCTTTTCCTCCATAATTCTAGCCAAACTAACTAGTCAATTGTTCCAAGTAATCTATTGTTTGTTTAATTTTTGCAAATTGTTAGTTAATGTGCCTGTGATTAGATTAGGTACATTACAGTGGTATCACAACATGGTATTCTGCACCTGTAGGTTTTAATTTCTTCTTAAATTCCAGAGAAAAATCTTCCAAAGGTCATCAAGCTATACGTTGCTTGAAGAAGAGAAGTTTCCAACCATAAGGTTGGTACCTATTGTAGTTGAAGGATGTGATTATGAGTTGTATGGATAAGAGTACAACTCCATGGATGAAGAACCAACTTTTATATCTCCATGTCACTTCATATACAGAGATGAAGACCAATGGGTTGAACCACCAATGGCTAGATCAAAAGCTGATTTAGCAAGGAAGTTTGAAGAAATTGCACCATTGGAGGTTCAACTTGCATATTACATGGCCATGAGTGAGGAATGAAAAAGACATGTGAGCTTCATAGATTATTGTGACTACCAAGACAAGGTGAAATCAAGAGGAATCTATATAAACCCCACTCCAAGAAAAGAGGAAAACAAGAGAACCAAAGGTGAAGAGTCAGCAAAGCCGTTTACATATTCAAGAATCATGATATTATTTGGTTTTTCTTCAAGCAGAGTCTCCAAGAGTTGTGATCCTAGTACCACTCAAGATGGAGAAGCCTCAAGTTTCCTGAAAGAGGATGACAATGAAGCAGAACATCCTGAGGGTAAAATCAGAAGCCATGTACATAGATTTGATCCAATCAAATGAAGAGGTGAAGCGGAGATAATCCCAAGTTGCAGATGTGAATCTTACTATGGAGTCTAAAGAGGAAGTTCATTCCAGCACATGTCATCTACATGGAGAGGATAAATATGAAATTATAAGATATGTTGATAATATTTGCAACAATCACATTTCATTGTAGCACTTTTAAATTCATATCATGAAAGTGACATTGCAAATGCTTCTAATGATGATGATTTGTGTGAATCATTTGTTGTGGACTCATGCCAAAAGCAAGAAGACCTTTTATGTCAGCCATGATGCAGCAAACTTGGGGAGGGATCTTCTCTGTGAGCCACATAATTTGATTGTATCACTAAAGGAGGACCAAGAGAAGCTCATGGCAGCCTTGAAGAACTTTGTTGATGCCAATGCATTGGTGTCAAGATGTTGTTGGAAATCTTCTGATGAAGATTGGGAGAAAGAATCCTTCTTGGGATATTTTGAATCTCTTAGAGAAGCAATGGCCAAGATGAAATCAAGCTACATGAACCTACTGGTAGATATAAATCATCTCCTTAAGGTGAGAAAAATGTATCATAATTCCTCAATTGAATATGAATAGGATATTTACCAACTCACTAATAAGTTGGATACCACCCATGATTCCTTGAGGAGAACTCAAAGTGCACTTCATGAATTTGAGATTCATATTAAGCAACTTCATTAGGAATTAGAGAACACCCAAGGAGCTCGTCAAGAGTCAAGAATTCAAGTTGATCAACTTGGAAAGGAGCTGAGCACACCACATCCTCCATTCTGTATGTAACATGATCATGCGCACATGGCAGGAGACATTTTGGGTTTGATGGAGGAACCTCATGTGGAGATTGGACATGAGGAAGATGCAAAATTGCGAGTGCTTGTGAAGAGCCGTGATAATGAAAATTTTGGCCAAGCACTTGTTTTGAAGTATGAGAAGAAGAAATTAGCTATGGGGGAGATATCTAAGGACATGCCATCCAAATCAGAAATCAAAGGTATTCACCATTCCCTGGATTGGGTATATGAGTACATAACCACAATGGAAGATAAAGGATGCACTAGACTTGCTTACATTGGTAGGATTTTTATGGACACATCCTTTGATGAGAAATTTTGTAAGCATCAGCATGAGCTCCTATGGAATCCATGTGATCCTTCCAATAATCATAGCATCCCATGGGAACCCCACTTGAATTGCTTGGATGGACAAGTTGATGTGAAGATGTTTTCCAAATACTCACCTTGCTTCTGGAGGGTTTTGAGATACCTTCATGGAAAGGATATTTATCTCTAAAGGAGAAGGCTAATTTATCTCCATTTGAAGCAACAAGCATGCCTTTTTATTCACTCATGGATGGAATGAAAAGATGCAATGCAGAGAAGAAGACTCATGGTAGTGATGCACTACAAATTTGGCTATGGGATCCTAGCATCATTTGGAAAGGAACATTTTTCCAAGTGATCAAGAAATTAAGTGGGATGAAACATAAGCCATGGGACCCTGGCATCCCATGGAGTAACATATTTCTACCAATGATAGTTGATCTTAGTGGCCTGTAGCATGATCGATGTGATCCAGGAGGGAGATCCTCCTTTCATTTTTCAATAGATTATCTATGGGAGCAGTTGTTTTGTTTCCCACTTGGGAAGCCATGTGATGGGTGGACACCACATCTTCTATCTGGTTGGATTGGGAATATTCCAAAGACTCCTTATGTGGACACCATGTAGTGTAGAGGTGTAAGTAAGAGCCACTTCCCACTTCTTAAGTTAATTTGGAACCCAGGAATCATCCTTGGTCTCAACTACCTCAGTTTGAGAGTTCACATTGAATTATAGGGGACAAAGACACCTCTTGAGAGGGATGAGTTGTATGTGAACAAGTCCTTTACCAAAATTGATCTCTACTTTGATAATCATCATCAAGTTTGCTTGGAAGAAGGAATTTTGCAAGAGACATCTCCTAGTTTCCATTATGACAATTTTGGATTTGTATGCATGAGCATTGGCTTGGTTGATGCACCTATGACTTCACCTTCCTACATAATCAGAACATACATCAAGAACTTTGGTAAGCTTATGTTGGATTTATTTGATTACATTTTGTTCCATGGTAGAATGTTGGAGAATTACATTCTTGATTTGGAATATATGTCATGTACTTGGGTAGAGCAATCATTGCATATGAAATTGTTTGAACATGAAATGGGAAGGATAGAGGTATGGAATTTTGATCCTATGATTGAATATGATAAGGATGGTGCACCATGTAGAGGAACCTTTCATTTCATAATACATGTGTCTGACCAATTAAGGAAAGGAGTCACCCCTGGGGATGAGAATATTCAAAGAGTTCTCAAAAGGATAAGGAAAATGTTGCATCAATGTTTTAAGCTTACCCCGCCAAGTTGCACTCCATGATGTGTGTGTACTTAAGGGAGGTGCTTCCAAAGAAGACATAGAAATGGTTATGGTGCCAAAAATACATCCCATGAATTTGCATCCCTATGAAAGGTTTGGTTCAATCAAATTCATGGGAGTGTTAGTTAGTATGCATGTATTGGCTAAGAGAAAACAATGCTCAGGAAGGAGCAAGTTTGAGGTTGAAATTGACCAAATTGGTTCATGATCAATCTTAATCCATAAGGAGCTCAAGGTATGGCAGCAAGAGTGGGTTTCATGTGATTCATTGGATGAATTGAAGTATGAGAAGTGGTGTAGAACACATCAATGGTATGAGGTACAGCATATTCAACTTGCCAAAATTATACAATCTCTACCATTTCAGGAGCACAAATGGGTGATGAACAAGTATGCAAATTTTACTTTGATGTTTATTTATAATATATTGGTGTATGCAAGTGGTGTTCTAGGAAATATCATTAAATTATACCTTATGAAAAGCCCATATCATATTGCTCATGGGAATAGACACCTACAAATGTAATATCATTCCTATCACAGTTGCTACTAGAAAGGTTTGGCCATTCTGCATGCCTTGGTCAAATTCAATCTATGTTTAGTAATTCAAATTGCAATGGAGTGTTTCAAGTACAATATCACTCATACTTGATGATGAAGTATGACTAGTACAAGATTTCCATAAGGACCATCTGTGAAGGAGGTGAAGGGAAAATGGTTTATGGAGCAGCTTGCACAAGTTAGTGGAAAAGTGCACTAGTCCTTTCTCATCCATGTTTTCATTTGCTTGAGGACAAGCAAATTTTGGGAGGGGAGGACTATAATGTCCCGATTTTGAACGCATCATGGTTCATCACTAGGACCATTAGAATCCCCATGGATCCTAGTGGAATACTTGCATTAGTTAATAAAGAGGTTTATTTTTTCCATAGTCACGTAGGAAATTAAATAAACTTTGGTGGGCCTCAATTTTATTTTATTTAATAATTTTAATATAAACATTTATGAGTTGTAATGGCATAGGTGGCTCAAGGAGGGTGCATTGTATGAGGATAAACCCTAGGAGTTTTCCTCCTCAGAAAAGCTGGAAGGAAAAGAATCCCAAAAGCAGCAACAACAAGAAAAGCAGGAAAAGCAACCCAAAAGCAGAAAAAGAAGGAAAGCAGCATAAAATCAAAGAAAGCAAGAGTTTCCTCATTTTTGAAGATAAGAGAGATTGGAAAAAGCAGGAAAGAATAAAAAAGGATCAAGGAAAGAAAACAGAGGCTAAATTTATCCAAGGAGGGAAAATTCATGAAGCAAATGGGTCCAAAATGCAAAAGCAACTTTCCAAAGAAGCCCCACCCATCACTAAATTCGAATTTCATGGATGGAAAGTCCTAGAAGGAAAGAAGATAAGCTCAATTATGAAGAAGAAGTTTCTAAAAGGGGGATTACAAATCCATTTCACATATTTTTTTATTCTGAGAATTCGAATTAGAGAGCTTGAAGCTTCTCTAGACTTGGGAGATGTGCCCCTTGTCAATCAATTGGGAGATGTGCCCCTAATGTCACCAGCTAGTTGAGAGATAAACTAGAGTCCTAAGAGAATGAAATTCATCCATTTATCATTGAGTTTAATTGTAGGTCTTCTCATAAATTTTCAGGTCCAAAAAGTTCCATACGGTGTGCTAAAGCTCCAATCAATTTGAGCATCGCTTCTCTCAATTATTCTCATGTAATTTTCTGGTGGTTGGTGAAGGAAATGAGAGATTATGCCCCTAGAGACTTGGATGTTGCTCCAATCGGAATATGATATTTAATATATTTTAGTTTGAATGATAAATCACGGTCCAATAGTTCTTTTCTGCAAATTGCATGTTTTTATTTCAAGTGTATTTGAACCTGTGCTCTTTTCAATTCCCAATTTGACTAGTTTTCAGTATAGTGGTAATAAATTGATTTCTATGCAACCAATTTTCATTCTGTCAATTTTCATGGATTCTTGAGACAATTTAAAACCCATCCCCTACCCTGGTTCTAAGTTTTGGGAGGTTTAAATGCTATTTGGGTCGACTTTAAATTTAACTAGTCATGTTGTCCATTGTTGCATATTTTCTCCAAATTCCTTCTAAAGACCATTTAAAATATGATTTATGTACCTGATCACTTCTATAGCAGGTTGGGGATAATCCATTTATCCTTACCCAGGTCTGATTACTTCCAGTGAGCATGTTGGGTGCATCCCAAGTAAAGGAAGTTATGAAGGCAAGTGTAGTTAGGCGAGGCCTGACATTGACCATTTTGGGAGAAAAGTGACTGCGCAAATTGCGGGAAGAGGGTATGGAGTGAAGTTCAGTCGAGAATAAAGGACTTGTTTCCTTAGTAAATACAAAGTACTAATGACATCCAGAGGTGGTTAACGCAATTAAAGGCCGAGCGACGACCTGACTGCTATAGGATCAAGAAGTAAGAAGCAGAATGGTGTAAAGGACACGCCACTGCAAAAGTCAGAGCTGCGCTATCAAAGAAAGTGTCAGAGTCAGAAGAAGCAGAGCCAAAGGGACAATGAAGTTAAATCTTGGCATGGTATATAGGAGAACCACGAGGGGTTTTGGGTTTTGGGGTACCATGGGGGTTGGCCCATAGTTATTGTAATATGTGACCTTCAGGCACATCTATATATAAGGGTATTTTTGTATGAGGAATATTTTCGACATTAGAGGGTTATCCAGTGAGTTGGTTGGTTAGAAGAATATAGAGCTAAGAGAGAACAAACTCTATAGTTGAGTGCGTAGAGATCTGATTGTAGAGAAGAGTCTGCAGCTGAGTGCGCAGACTGCAACTGTTAACCTTCCAAGATAATAGAAAGAACAGTTCATGTGGACGTAACTCCCACCTGGGGGTGAACCATGTAAATTAGGTGTTATGTGTATGATTTTATGATGTGCTTTGCATACAATTTATGATGCGGTTATGTATTTTCTTCCATATGTATGTTAATGGTAATCGTATGTTAAGTAAATGGATCACATGTGCATGAATATATGAAGTAACAACTGAATGATAAATGCGTAGTTAACTGGTAAATGTTGTAGAGATTCAGCGTAGTTATGTAGATTTTTGGTAACTACGAGGTGTGAATTCATCTGTTTATTCTATCATGTTAGTAGATTTTAAGTAAAAGACGCATAGAGAAGTTGACAACCACATCGGCACATCACCACGGTTACAGAAACCTGATTCTGTAACCCCCCATCTTCGCTTCGGGCGAGACTTCATCCTGGTTACAGGTTGATGCCGAAAGGGCTAGTGAAAGGGGTTTTGTTGTTGTTGTGATAACTTCTTTGAACCCTGGTCAGCCCAAGCAGACCAACAAATGGTTGTGTTGCCGAGACTTGAACCCGGTTCTGTCGGGTGAGAGCCGAGTATCCTATCCAACTAGACTACAATGGACCCATTTGTTGGTCTGTTTGGGTTGACCCGGGTTCAGCAAAGTTATCGCGGCAACAAAAAAACCCCTTTCACTGACCCTTTCTGCATCAACCTGTAAATCCCAAGCAGACCAACAGAGCAGCAGAATCCTTGGGTTTCCACATAAGTCCTTAGGGAATGTACATTGATAGCCTTAGATCTTCCAAGGAAATCTTCTCAAGCGTGAAGCACCCATAAATGTGCCATTGTCAAGGTATTGGCCTTTTTGTTATATTATATACAAACTTACCAGATCCTAAGCTCCATCTTGGAAGAAATTTGGGAGAGTCTAGTGTTGTTTGGACTTTTCTTCCAAAATTCTAGTCAAACTAGCTAATCAATTGTTCCAAGTAATCTATTGTTTGTTTAATTTTTGCAAATTGTGAGTTAATGTGTATATGATCAGATTAGGTACATTAGAACCCGATGTTTACTATGTTGCATATCTAAAGCAAAATTTAATGAGTAATGGACATCTATTACAAAAAGGCTACAGCGTCTACATGGAAGACAATCATTGTGTAATTATGCTGTGAATATTTTATTTAATATTATTATTTATAAATTAATAGATTATTAGGTTACTAGTGAAAGGGCGTAACCTTTCACTATGCTAATCAAGCCCTATAAAGGGCGATCTTATTGTAATTTATCAACATCATCTAATATATTATCATTTTATTATTCAATATGAGAGTCGGATTCAACTAATAACCGTCCAACTGGATACGATTGTTGCATTTGGTATCAGAGTGGATTCGCTCCTACACTCTAAGCTCGGACTCGGCTCATCAACTCCTCGTGTGAACTCGGATTCGGCTACGTCCACCTTTGAACTCGGTTTCAGCTCATGTCAACCACACACTCTTCCGCTGCTCCATTTCACCACCTACCACTCCTCACATCGTTTCTCCTTCCACGCCTGCCATCACACGCAGCCACCCTCCATCCATTCCACTCACTCTCCACCACCATTTGCCACCACTCAACCAGTGCTTCACGCTCCCTTCTCCACACACCAGCTCCTTCCCTCCCCATCTGCTGCTGGCCTCCTCCACGCAGCCCTCCTCCTCTGCGCATTTACCTTCGCTCGACTCTTTCCCGCACACCACTGCTCCTCGGTCCACCCACACATCACCTCTCCAAGCCATTCATTCCTCTACACCTCACCTTCTCTCCCTACGTGCTCCCCTCGAGCCACTCCTACCGTGCTTCACAAACTCCCCAGCCCTCCCTCTTGCTCACGCCATCTAACATCCCCGCGCCTACTCCTTAATCCTTCCCTCCTGTGCCACTCCCTCTGCGTGCTCCTCCCACACCACTACACTCCACGCCCTGCTGCACCTCACCTCCGTATCCCCACACATCCACCATTCTTTGCACAGATCCACGGCCCTCGTGCCCCTTGGCTCCACCCCCATCGCCTCTCTTCCCGCGCTCTCCCCCACACGCTGCACTCCTTACCACCTGACCCATCACCACTCCACGCCAATTCACTTCACACTGTTTCCATCTCATCTGCCCGCCTACCTCCCACTTGCCTGCTCCGCGCCTCCTCATGTGTAACCGTCCTGGCTCTCCCACACACCACCTCATATGCACATCCATGTCTTACCTCTTGCAACACTCCCTCCCTCGAGCCGGCCAGCACCCCCACGCCTCTGCTCCACGGCCACCGCTACACCTTCCCCACTCCACATCGTCGCTCGGCCTCCACCTCCACGACCTGCAAAAAAACAAACAAATATATGATAATATAATATAGTATATTATATTAATTCAAAACTATTGTAATATAATATATTTTATTATAAAAAAATAAAAATAAAAATCAAATATTATATTTAATATTATAATATTTGTTTAAAGAAAAAAAAACTATATACAAAATATTATATAGTTTATGAAAAAAATAAAAATAATAATAATAATAATAATTAATTAATTAATATATTATTATTCAAAATAATAGCGTTCTACAAACGTCCATGACATCTTATAGTAAGAGTGACAAATTCATAGATCTCCTTGAGGAAATCCTTAAAGACATAGATGAAATAAAGAAATCTATGGACAAAACATTTAAAGAAAATGAAGATGGATGTGAAAATCAGGTAGAAGAAACCATCCAAGCTAATGTAAAAGATGAAGATACAGTAGACTATTATGTCATCTCCCATGAGAGTAATAGTAACAATCAAGACATTGTGCAAGACAAAGATATAACATACCCTAGTAATGAAGAAAGTGACAACAAAATATTTGACAAGAAGAAAGATGATCCTCAACAAGACTGTGATAAGAGACAAGCTGATGTTCTTATGAGAATTATAAGCACAAGGAGCCCGTTCAAGGGAACTGACACAAAATGTAGAAATAGCGTAAACGAAACTTCACCAAGTTCGTACCTATTCCAAATATCAAGACATAATAATCAAAATGAGGCAATGATCGTAATCAAAATCGCACCTCTCAAGTCATCAATGCAACATAGAGCCAGAATAAAAGACGACATTAGGGAAATACTCAAGCTTTGAGGACAAAGCTTTCCTAAGGGGAAGGCAATGCTGTGAATATTTTATTTAATATTTTATTTAGGTTAATAGTGAAAGGGCGTAACCTTTCACTATGCTGATCAAGCCCTATAAAGGGCGATCTTATTGTAATTTATCAACATCATCTAATATATTATCATTTTATCATTCAATATGAGAGTCGGATTCAACTAATAATTGTCCAACCGGATACGGTTGCTGCAAATTATGGACAAGTATCCAAGCAAACAACTGATAGCTAAAGTGAAGATGACAAGAAATCGCTTGTTTCTTTTAATAATAAGGCTTGGTATGAAGGGAAAGACAACTCAAGTTATTCATGAAGCAAATAATGAGGATTCAGTAGTTGCATTAAAGGCATAAAGTAAAGAAGCATACATGTTATGTTCCAATGAAGAAAAATGTTAAGTTTTAAACCAAATAGACTAGCAAGATCACTGAAAGAAGCATAATCACAAGATAGACACAGAATATACCCTGGGAAACCCTCATGGGGTAGAAAACCCAGCAAAGCTTTCCTCAATAAGATGATCAACCAAAATACAAGATGTGCTCCCTCCTTCTTTTCCTCCTTAGAAAATCTCCCAGACAAGTGCGCCTCTTTTCACTAGTGAGTGAGTGTGTCAAATGAGGAACACACCTCCTCTATTTATACACTACACTGACATATATTTTACACAAGTACATGTAGGCTCGTATTTAACCATTAGGTTAAATACCCCATTATAACTAACTGGGCCGACCCCCACATGGTGGGTCTAATAACCCTAGTTACCACAACTTCTCGGAGGAATAAACATCTCCAGATTCATAGTATAATCACATCAGAGGTATGGAACATCTCCGAAATAAATAATATACAAATATAATATTCTTAGAAGTTACAATATTCAACACTCCCCCTTAACGAGAAGGATATTATAATAACATCTACAGGAGCAACGAGTCATACATCAAACATGATACATCTATATATCATCGAAAGCTTTCTTCAGTTCATCATCATCAGTAACTCAACTAGTTACTGGAACATTGACATCACTTGATCATCAGCATCGTCATCATCAACATCGTCATCACACGATCATCAGCATCGTCATCAGTATCATCATCACACGATCATCAGCATCGTCATCACACGATCATCAGCATCGTCATCACACGATCATCAGCATCATCATCACACGATCATTAGCATCGTCATCAGCACCGTCATCACACGATCATCAGCATCGTCATCACATGATCATCAGCATCATCATCAGCACCGTCATCACACGATCATCAGCATTGTCATCACACGATCATCAGCATCGTCATCACACGATCATCATTACACAAGATGATCAATCCTGCTCTATTTAGTACATAGGTCCATGGATGATGCAATCCAGTCATGTACCTTTTGAACCGAAGTCCAGGGACGATCCAGTCCTATCATGTACCTTTTGAACCGAAGCTCAGGGATGATCCAGTCCTATCATGTACCATTTGAACCGAAGCTCAGGGACGATCCAGTCCTATCATGTACCTTTTGCACCGAAGCTCAGGGACGATCCAGTCCTATCATGTACCTTTTGAACCGAAGCTCAGGGACGATCCAGTCCTATCATGTGCCTTTTGAACCGAAGCTCAGGGATGATCCAGTCCTATCATTCAATTCTCGGAGACCTCATGTCTACGGTTCAATTCACAGGACCAAAGTCCGAGGATGATCCAATCCCCTTACCTGTTCATTCAGAATTTTGTTCTCGGAGACATCATGTCTACGGTTCAATTCAAAGGACTAAAGTCTGAGGACGATCCAATCCCCTTACCTGTTCATTCAGGATTTTGTTCTCGAAGACATCATGTCTACGACTCAATTCAAAGGACTAAAGTCCGAGGACGATCCAATCCCCTTACCTGTTTATTCAGGATTTTGTTCTCAAAGACATCATGTCTACGGCTCAATTCAAAGGACTAAAGTCTGAGGACGATCCAATCCCCTTACCTGTTCATTCAGGATTTTGTTCTCGGAGACATCATGTCTACGGCTCAATTCAAAGGACTAAAGTCCGAGGACGATCCAATCCCCTTACCTGTTCATTCAGGATTTTGTTCTCAGAGACATCATGTCTACGGTTCTCTTTAGGACTTAAGTCCAAGGATGATCCAATCCCCTCAAGTCCACCAAGGACTTCATTCTCGAAGACATACGTCTACGGCTCTCTTTAGGACTGAAGTCCAGGGATTATCCAATCCCCTAAAGTCCACCAAGGACTTCATTCTCGAAGACATACGTCTATGGCTCTCTTTAGGACTGAAGTCCAGGGATGATCCAATCCCCTCAAGTCCATCAAGGACTTCATTCTCGAAGACATATGTCTACGGCTCTCTTTAGGACTGAAGTCCAAGGATGATCCAATCCCCTTACATGTCAATCATGAGTACAAGTATCTTCATATATACAAGTACATCAAGGCATCATGTATTCTCATCATCAAAAACATGTATATATATCCTCATCATCAAAACATGTATCCTCATCATCAAGACATGTACATCAAAACATGTATCCTCATCATCAAAACATGTATATCAAAAATACATCTAACATCAAAAGCATGTATACATCTATCATCAAAAGCATGTATTCTCACTAATACATCTATCATCAAAAGCATGTATACATCTATCATCAAAAGCATGTATTCTCAGTAATACATCTATCATCAAAAGCATGTATACATCTATCATCAAAAGCATGTATTCTCACTAATACATCTATCATCAAAAGCATGTATACATCTATCATCAAAAACATGTATTCTCACTAATACATCTATCATCAAAAGCATGTATACATCTACCATCAAAAGCATGTATTCTCACTAATACATCTATCATCAAAAGCATGTATAAGAGTCCTAAAAATAATTCTAAGTAACTAAGTGTAGTAAATAGGTAGCCTCATCATTGATGAGACCTGACTTGTTATCAGGTACTATGCTACTCCCCCTTTCGAGGAGAGTCCTTTTGAACTATACCAAGCTTGTCTCGGAAGTATTCAAACTTCACTCGAGATAGAGGTTTAGTCAAGATATCAGCAATCTGATCCTCAGTGCTTATATATTCAAGCTTGATAGTTCCTCTCTGCACCATATCTCTTATATAGAAGTATCGGATCTCTATGTGTTTTGACTTATCGTGGAACACAGGATTTTCAGTCATCTTAATGCAGCTTTGATTGTCACACATAATCACAGTGGGATCCATTTCTAAGTCAAACACTCCAGATAATAGTTTTCGAAGCCATACTGCTTCACAGCTGGCAGAGCAAGCAGCTATTGTAGCTAGGGTTTTACCCCTAGCTTGTGCAAATGAGCACCTACTAAGGAGAATGGACTCCTTAGTAGCAGTTCAGTAAGTGTAAACAATTAAGCTAAAACAACAACTAAATTACTTCTAAAATATTGCATGAAACATAAAGAAAAGATATAAAAAAGTAGTTTTGTATTGATATTACCTCCAATGTGGAGGTTGATGAAGCCCTTTGCAGTGTCCAAGAGGATGCTCCAAGCTTCAGTATGCTCCTTCTCCTTCTCCAATGGTGGGGATGGGCCAAAAGTGGCTCTCAAGGTGAAAATAGTTCAATGATGAACTAGGGTTTCGAGAGAGATTTTGGCAGAGTAAGGGTGCTTGTGATTGTGGATATGGAATAAGGGATCTCCATCACCTATTTATAGTTTTTTGGTGGTGGAGTGCTGACCCATGGTTTTGGGAAACACATGGTTTTGGGCAGCTGTATAGGGTTTTTTCCTCCTTTTCCTCATTATTTTATATTTTTTCTTCCTTTTTTAGGGGTTTTTGCTATTTTTAGAGGAAAAAGGGGGTTTTTTTAGCCTTTTTTAGGCTATTTTGGTGGTTTTGTGGCCTTTTGGAGGCATTTTAGGCCTTTTGGGGGCTTTTTAATGGGATTTTTTGGGATTTTTAAGGGAAATATGGTAGGAAAATGGACAAATGAGCCATATAATGTGGTAGATGAGGTAGTGAACACTTTTTGGGTGTTAACAGATTGCCCCCTGATGTGCGAGGTCAGGAGCTCATCGTATGGCCGATGGACATCATAAGTCATGAATGGTTTTCCTGGGATGTGGAGAGAAGAGAAGAAACAAACTGAAGCCCGGAACAACGATCCCGAACAACTGCAAGAACTAAAAGTACATAACCTCAATAATGGATGAGGAATCATCTGATCATATGGACGAGGCGGGCATACCCATGCTCGTATCAGGATATAACATAATAACAATGGGGTCCAAAAAATGGGGACCTGAAATATACATGACCTCAAATACTGAATGAGGAATAATCTCAATATGTGGACGAGGCGGGCATACCCATGCTCGTATCAAGATACATAAACATAACTGTGAGGCCCGAAAAACGGAGGACCTGTAAGATACATGACCACTGTGCATATCATAAAAGTCCAGAGGGGACCCAAATCTGGGACATACTGCTGAGCTGATCATGTGTGAACTGGATAAATGGTGCACTGGAACAATCAACAGTGCTACTGAGTGTGGTACCAAAGGAACTGATGAGCTGCTGGATCATAGTGACAAGAGGTCATACTCTCCATGGTACACTGAATGGGAACTGATCTGGAACTGAAACTGGGTACTCAAGGAAGCATGTAACTGGATGGCTTCCGAATACAAACGCCAACGCAGCCCGGACATCCACAGGAACATATAACTGGTCGTTCCAAAGTGACTCACCAATGTGCTAGAGTCGGGGGAAATCCGGGGTCTTTGACTAAAAACTGATGGGATATAATCCTACGCGAGCCTCAACGATGCGATCAAGGTGTTGAAGTCGAGCATGTGAGGAACAACCACTCGGAGAGGCAATGATGTCTCCTCTCAGAATGATCCGTAGGCACTTACCACAGATGGTGATAAGTCCAAGGCGTAGGGACCTCTGGGCCTATCCTCTGGAATAGAGGAGCTGTCGTCGACAGAGGGAGACCTGCAACTATCAAGGCAATGATGTTTCCTTGACAGGAGCGCGAGGTACAAGACCGAAATGTGATAGTACTGATGGCAGGACTGATAAATTGTGGGGGGACAACTGGGCAAGTAGAGCGGGTGGACTCAAACTTCCTTTGTTCAGAGTAGGATAATGGGAATGATCTCGCAGCATATGAAACTGACTGAGGGGAAAGGGATCATAGCTGTATTGGATCTGGGAAGGTGACTGGTCTGAGGGAAACTCAAGCTGGTGTAAAATGGCAGGAGACTGCAGAATACTCTGAACAAAGGCGTCCTGATTGGGGGTGCTGCCGAGATGATCGATCATAGTGCCAGGATGCACAGGAGGGTACTTCTTCATGGGTTAAGGAACTAGAAGAAGTTTGTGTAAAAATGATACTGTCGTGTGGATTTTACGAGCCCAGGACAGTTCATGCTCATGGTGGCTTTCAATTTTAAGGAGTCTGAAAGCGATAAGAAGACTCTGAAGTGATGGAATGGTACTGTCGTGTGGATTTTCCGAGCCCAGGACAGTGCATGCTCGTGGTTGCTTTCAATTTTAGAGAGTCTGAAAGCAAGTAAGAAGACTCCAGGGGGTTGCTTTTTCGTAGATTTAGTCTCCAAGGCCCAAAGAAGCATAAAAGGATGCAATGAAGAACTCTTCTAGCCGGTGTGACTAGAGTATTCCTTTTTCGTAATTAGTCTACCAGGTCCGGAAAAGGGTTAAACTTATACCAGATAGACGCCCTTTCAGGTACTTTAACGAGCATGAAAGGAAGCAAGATTGCTCGGCGATCTTTTCATTCTTTTAGGAGTCAGAACAGAGCTTAACAGAAACTCCCTAAGTGCCTTTTTCGTAAAGGACTTGTCCGGCCCGAAAAGGGATAAAATTATACCGAACAAAAGGAATGGCCAGGCAAGGAGGAAGTGTTCAATCAAGGATCAGTAATGATGACCGAGAACGAGGGTAGTGGGGAACACTGGTGGGCCTCCTTGTGGGGTAGATGAAATGGTGGCAAAATAACGAGACATTTGCAGTGTGACAGGAGTGAATGGCTCATGTTAAAATGTGGAACAATCCGATAGCGGTCGATGTGGCACGCAAACCGAGGCAGCAAGGTGGCGGGACACAATGTTGAAATTGCACTAAGTGAGAGCGAGAAATGATCTCAAGCATCATCACGAGCTCGGAAAAATGAATCCGGCGATATAAAAAGTGTCAAAAACAGGTAACGGCCATTGTGGCACGCATACCGAGGCGACGAGGGCGTTTTGGAAAAAATACCCGAAAAATATGGGGGTGAGAGTGAGAAATGATCTCAAGCATCATCACCAGCTCGGAAAAATGAATCCGATGATATAAAATACGTGAAAAATGGAGAACGGCCGAAGTGGCACGTAAACCGAGGCGACTATGGGTCGGGACACAATGTTGATATTGGTCCTGGTGAGAGCGAGAAATGATCTCAAGCATCGTCACGAGCACGGAAATATGAATCCGGCAGTGCAAATGGTGCGAAAAACGGAGGTTATAAGGACTCCGGAATGGTCAAAGGAACTAACTAGGGTAAAAAATGGTTGCAAATAAAGGTGAGCCCACCAAGCCAAGGATGCAGTGGTGGGGAGAAATGATGACCCGTGGGGGAAGAATACTAGGTGTATCTAATCACATCAAATCTACAAGTGGTATGTGACCTCAAAAATGGTTGAGATCACAAGTGTGAAAAAGTGAGCAGGGTTAATGACTTGCCCCCATGCTATGTGCATGGGGTGTGTGATTATGGATCACATATGTGTGGGTTTGAACAATGGGTTCATTGACGTGCTGAGATAGATGTGATGGGGAAGGTTCAAAATGATTGATCATGCCCCCTATCCCAGGTTCGAGGGAATCTATTATGCCCCTTGACTCAGAGGTGTCAAGGTTGTCCTCTATGATGGTGGGGTCGAGACCGGGCATCTCGGTATAGGTCCAGGCAAAGACATCACGGAACTCTTGGAAGAGTTGTTTATAATCCTCAGTCTCCTGCTCGCTGCAGGAGGCTCCTAAAGTGATGAGTTCAGGGGCACATCCTGGGAACTTTGAGGGAGGAAGAGGACGTTGTTTCTGACGGACGGGGGGGACATCAGGCCATGTGTCAATGTGGTGCTCTATAATGGCGGGGTCAAGACCAGGCATTTCGGTATCGGACCAGGCAAAGACATCACGGAATTCTCTGAAAAGGTTTATGTAGTCCTCAATTTCTTGTTTACTGCAGAATGCTCCTAAAGTGATGAGTTCAGGGGCACGTCCGGGGGCAGCGATATCAACTTGGATGACAGGTGATATGTTAGCCATGTTACCTTCCTCGAAGGCATCAGGAGTAGGAATAGGGTCCTTGAACCAGTCGA
Source organism: Larix kaempferi (assembly GCA_027924585.1). Classification (NCBI taxonomy): domain Eukaryota; kingdom Viridiplantae; phylum Streptophyta; class Pinopsida; order Pinales; family Pinaceae; genus Larix; species Larix kaempferi. The sequence goes on along the minus strand of BSBM01000963.1, from coordinate 6,471,070 downwards.
CCTTGGTGGGGAGGAATTCTTTGGATTCAACCGCGTATTGGGTAGCGGAGCTAGAGGAAGACGCTTCTGGGATGAAGTAGGAACGATGATGCATATCATCCCAGGGATAATCCGGGGCAGTAAGGGCCTCAAGAATCTCCTCATCGGTACAGAAAGTTTGCGTCGTCAAATCGGTTGACGAGGGGGTAGTGGTGGAAGAGATCATATAGATGGTATTAACCTCTCCGGAAGGTGAAGAGTCTGGGGGGTAGATCTCCTCGATGGTAGGTGGTGCCGTCTCAAGATCCAGATTTTTCATCTCATAGAGAGCTGCTCTGTAATCCGGGAGATCGGGACAATGATGCGAATAATGCCCGTAAATACCGCATATGGCGCAGGAGTGGTTGGTACGTAGGGACTTATCCTTAGGCTTGGGAGTGGGGTTTAGTTCGACAGTTGGGATGTTGGGGTCATCGTCGAGCGTTTGCATATGCTTCTGCAATGCTGGTAACTGTGGGCATTGGTGGGTCGCATGGCCCAACTCCTCGCACAGCGAGCATTTGGGAGGAGCACGGAAGACTGGAGGGTTTTTTACTGTCTTGGGAGGTGGGACAGCAGTGTAAGGTTGTGGTCCTCTGCCCCCAGTGGGTCTGGGAGTAGGAGGGGGTGTCGTGGAGGACGAAGGGGTAGAGACACCAGGAGGTGGCTGAGAGGTAGTAGCCATGGGTTGCACCGGTTGGAGGACGACATCTGGTGTCGGCGGGCGAACGGGAGGCGAAAGATACCAGACAGGTAATCCCAAGGTTAACCCTGGGAGGCTAAGGGTAGCCATAACCGGGGCGCTTACTACTCCTGATGGAGGGACTAGAAAGGGGATGGTATGGATCGGTGTAACACCAATGTGGCTAGGTACCAATGGTGGTTTTGGCAACAAGGGTGGTTGATTATTAGTTGGTAGGTTGTCATGGGACAAGGTACATAAGTCAGACACTTCGGGCGTAGATGACGGGGGAGGAATGGATTGAAAGGTGGAGGTCATCGGCGCGTCTGAGTAGACTCCAGGCCTCGTGGCGGAAACAAAGGAGGTGGTGGCATGAGAAACAGGTTGTTCAACCATGGGGAGAACATTTTCAGGTGCCGCGGGAGCACTGGGATCATAGTAGGTGAGCTGGTCAATTTTAACCACGCGTCCCTCATGGGGGAACATCATGGTGCGAAAGACAGAAGAGGCAACCGCCCGCATGGCATACATGTAGCTACGGCCAAGTAAAAGGTTGTAATCCAATTGGGCATTGATTACCTCAATGTCAATGAGTACAGTTTTGCCACCTAACTGGACGGGGACATTGGCTAGGAGGCCTTGGGGCTGAGCCGAACGACCGTCGTAGGCGCGTAATGCAGTGGTGGACTGCTGGAGAGGAGGGGATCCTAGCTTCTGCCATACGAATGTAGACATAACGCATGTGGAGGCACCCTCATCGATGATGCACCGGTGGATGACAAGATTCCTAACGGAAACAGTAACTTGGAATGCTAAGCTGGAAGGTAGGCGTGGTTCAGACTGGTCTAAATCAAATGCCATCAAATGCGAATCATTTGGGTCAATCCCCCCGATGGCAGAAAGTAAAGTCTTGCGCTGGGAAGGGCAGTTCTTCAAGACCTCTAATGCAGACATGGCTGCGGGAGATTGGGCTAGGTCGTCTACAATGTTGTAGTTTGACGCAGCCCGCGCATTAGGGTTATTGTTGATTCGGCGAAGTGGGAAACGAGGTGCTTTCGCAGCGCCGTCTATGGGAGGCGGAGGTATACGTAACGCCTGATCGGTGGGATGGGCGTTAGTAGGTTTATCCGTGGGAGTGGTTTCAGAGGTGGAGCCATATTGGTTCCGACGGGTCTATAGGTTGACGTCAGCAGATGACATCATCAGCAAGTGGTGGGTACCTGAGTCAAACATGGGTTGATCAGGGGCAGCGTAAGAGATCTGTTGTTGTTGGGGTTGCACGTTAGCTTGAGGGGCCAACGGCTGAGTGTTCACCACGCCTTGGGTTGGTAAGGGGTTTTGCAGCACCAAAGGGGGTTGCTGAGGTTGGGGGGGGTTGGGCGGTGCTTGGGGAGCCGCATGCCCTTGGCGATGGGCCTCGTCAACCCAGAGCTGCCGAGCTCGCTCCAAGTGTGGGCAAGCATGTGTGTAGTGTCCATAGACCCCGCAAATAGAACAAGGGTGGTTCGTTCGCAAATTGGGGTTTTTAGCCTGCTTGGGCGGGCGATCAGGGTTTTGATTAGCGGGGGCCGCGTTGTTGTTGTCGGGGGGATTCGCCGGTTGCCCAGCTTGGTCTGCAGGTTGGTTGTTCCCCCGATTACGGCCCTTGCCGCGGTTCTGTTGGCCCTGGTTTCGTTGGTTATTCTGGTTTTGCTGCGGGTTCTATTGGGCGTAAACTTGCCCTTGGGCAGCAGGTGGATTTTGAGGTTGCGCAGGTGCTGGAGCAGGCTGCGGAGGATGATATGTAGGTTGAGGCTGAGCAGGTGCAGCAACTTGAGGGGGTTGCTGATAGGACTGCGGAGCAGGTTGTGGATGTGTCGCAGGGGCTGCCTGTGGCGGATAATAAGCTGGTGGGGCTTGTGAAGGCGCAGGAGCTGAGGCAGCTTGCTGATGGTAGTAAGGCTGAGGGGCGACTGGAGGAGCATAAGCAGGAGTCGCATACCCGAAGCACTGAGGTGGACATGAGGGTCCATGGGAATGGTGGTGTGTCATGGGAGCATACGAGTTGGTTGCTCCAGACTGTGAAGTAGCCCGCGACAGATCGGGGCCAGGGGTAGGACGTGCTATAGAAAATGGTTGGGGATGCGAAGAAACACGGCCAATGATACCATCTGCAGCGTGGGATGCCCCCGGCGCATCATGCTGGGAGGACTCGCCGCGAGGGGCGTCAGGTATAATGGTATAAAGGTAACCCGACTGGGCGTAAATGAGGTCGAACTGCTGTGCCTTAAGGATGGCCTCTTCTTCAGACTGGGGTCTTTCTGAATCTACATCCTTAGCAATAACAGGAAGCAGGGACTTGAGGAACCAATCGAGGAAGATACGGTCGTCTAGTTTAATCTTGCCTAAGCTACGGCGTCGACGCCACTCATGGATGTGGTCCGTGATATGGGTAGCCGTGTTTTGTCTACAAGAGAGAAGGATCTCAACGCCCGCGTCATAGCGGACAGGCAACTGGAAGAACTGCAGGAAGGTCGAGGCCAGGGAAGCAAAGGTGGCGTGGGTCCCATGAGGCTGCTCAATATACCACTTGGCTGCAAAACCAGTGAAGGTGCGATGTAAGAGACGGAGGCGAACAGAGTCATCCACGATGGAGTTAGAGGAACACCATAGGTGGAAAGACATGATATGGTTTTGTGGGTCTTCACCGGCCTTACCCTCGAACTTAGGGATGTCTGAGGGAAGCTTGGTAGGCATATGAGGCCATGCAGGGTCGTGTCGAATAGGATCGTTGGTCAATCTGGCCAGGTCAGGTAGGTTGAGGCTAGCCATGAATGGCAAACTGGAAGAAGACTGTGACACAGTAGTGCTTTGGACCAAGTTGGGGCCAGTGCCCCCAAGTGGAGGGACAAGATTTAGGGTGGTGCCCCCAAGTGGGGGAACTGAGGTAGTGAAGGATGGTCCAGCACCACCATGGGTAGTGTGAGCCACTGATGTAGTGGGGATAGGTATTCCCGCTGCGGGAATAGGTACTGTGAGGGGTATAGTAGATGGGTTCCCCATAGAGGGCATACCCAACACAGGTGTAGTAACTGGTGTAGTGGTGGATGTGCCACCAATGGTCCCTATGACAAACGGAGTGGAAGTCGTGCCAGCCATGGGGCTAGTAGGGGCAGTGTAAATAGGGTTCTCAGACTCTTCGTCAGAATCCGAGGTAAAGTAAGGGGCGTCACTATGCGGTGACGGAGTCCTATGTCGCTGACGAGTTGAGTCAAGTGACAAGGCTCTAGATCTGTGATGAGTGGTATCAACGGACAATGATCGGAATCTATGACGGGTGGTGTCGAGAGAACCGTGCTGTGGGGGCTCGCCCCTGAGGCGCCGAGAATGTCTCGGGGACTCAATGGTGACAGATGGTGTCTAATCTCTGTGGGTTGAGGTGAGTAAAAACAGCTCAAAAAGGGCCTAATGCAACCGAGTGTGCAGAAGGAGAGCTAAAAAGCAAGGCACTCAGGCCAACAACCAACTCAAAACACCCACTGCAGCAGCTGTGCTACAATAGGTGGAGTAACAACAAAGATGGTCAGAATACCAACAAGCAGCAGGTTTCCTAAAAAGAAAAAATGGTAGACTCACTAGACCAAAGGGAGGTAAAGGAGCATGCAAACACCTAACTAAAAGTATTCTGACTCAACTAAACATATCCTCTGCAAGGTGATGAAATCCAAGTCAGACAATATGAGTAGGAAAGCCAAGTGGCTATGATATCCCCCTACCGGGAGGGATACCGGGTAGTCAATCCTAGAAGAATGGCAACTAAGATACCCCGTTCATGACACGTCCAGAAAGGTGAATCTGCCGTTTAGTTCGTTGACCGCAATACCCCTATACAGGGATATCCCGCGAACCGCGAAAGGTAGCCCTTCGGTTACTGAATGGAGTGCGGTATTCCACTCAGGCCTCCGGAACCAGTCTCCCGACTTCAACCCTCCTAAGGGAGAGGCCCTCTGATAAACTGGTCGTGACCGTGCCAAAAAGTACTAGGGGATTTTGGTTCCCTATTTGGACAACAACTATGTCTCAAGTGAAATAACCAAGGGGTGTTATTGGAAGCCTATCCCCCTGATCCTACCTAACTACAATGATTCTTTTGTGTTCCCCAAGTCAGGTTAGAATGTTGGTTTAGTTAGGTACTTTTTAAGGCTCACTTGATTTATGTGACAGAGTGTGTGCTCGTGAGGTGATGAACCCAGAAATAGAAGTGCCACAAGGGGGGCAACTTCCAATCTATCAATAATACTGAAATTGAAAGTTTAACTTGCAAAATTTTCTGAATTTAAAAATACTGAAATTTTAAAAGAATTCTGTAAAGGGAACAGAAATTATGTTGCAGAAAGGCTGTAAGGAAGTGAGGCTGCAGGTAGGACAGAGGGCTGTTCAGATGCAGAAAATATTGCAGCAAAAAGGGGCTGGGCTCAAAACAGGAAAAGAGCAGAAATCAGACCGCGGGTTTGTGGCGAAACAGAACAGGCAGACCGCGGGTTTGAGGGAAACAGCGGCGGTCTGGTCGCGGCTTTTGGGCCAACAGACGCAGTCGGGATGCAGAAAATAGGGAAAAAGACGCATTCGAGTCGCGGCAAAAGAGCTAACAGACGCAGTCGGGACGCCCGAAAGAGGCAGAGAGCCGCAGTCGGGACGCGGGAAAATGGCCGACAGGCGCAGTCAGATCGCGGCAAACAGGCTGATTAGCCACGGTCGGATCGCAGGTAACAGACTTGAATCCGCCGGCAGGGCGTCGGAAGCAGTCTGAGAGCCGCGGTCGGATCGCAAGTAAAGGACTGAAAGGCGCGGTCGGGACGCGACTGCAGAGGGAAAAGACGCGGTATGCGGCGGCCGAAAGGGACAGCCGAAAGTAAAAAATTCAAAACGGAAACTAGAAATTCAAAATCTAGGGGAGTCGCCAAAACTGTAGCTAGGGTTTTACCCCTAGCTTGTGCAAATGAGCACCTACTAAGGAGAATGGACTCCTTAGTAGCAGTTCAGTAAGTGTAAACAATTAAGCTAAAACAACAACTAAATTACTTCTAAAATATTGCATGAAACATAAAGAAAAGATATAAAAAAGTAGTTTTGTATTGATATTACCTCCAATGTGGAGGTTGATGAAGCCCTTTGCAGTGTCCAAGAGGATGCTCCAAGCTTCAGTATGCTCCTTCTCCTTCTCCAATGGTGGGGATGGGCCAAAAGTGGCTCTCAAGGTGAAAATAGTTCAATGATGAACTAGGGTTTCGAGAGAGATTTTGGCAGAGTAAGGGTGCTTGTGATTGTGGATATGGAATAAGGGATCTCCATCACCTATTTATAGTTTTTTGGTGGTGGAGTGCTGACCCATGGTTTTGGGAAACACATGGTTTTGGGCAGCTGTATAGGGTTTTTTCCTCCTTTTCCTCATTATTTTATATTTTTTCTTCCTTTTTTAGGGGTTTTTGCTATTTTTAGAGGAAAAAGGGGGTTTTTTAGCCTTTTTTAGGCTATTTTGGTGGTTTTGTGGCCTTTTGGAGGCATTTTAGGCCTTTTGGGGGCTTTTTAATGGGATTTTTTGGGATTTTTAAGGGAAATATGGTAGGAAAATGGACAAATGAGCCATATAATGTGGTAGATGAGGTAGTGAACACTTTTTGGGTGTTAACAGCTATATATTCTGCTTCGGCAGTACTGAGGGCCACACTAGATTGTTTCTTGCTGAACCATGAGACCATAGCAGATCCAAGACCATAACATCCACCTGAAGTACTTTTTCTGTCTGAGACACTACCTGCCCAGTCAGAGTCTGAGTAACCATGTAGCCTGAGTTCATGACCTCTGAGATAATATAGGCCAAAATCTAAAGTACCCTTTAGGTACCTCATTACATGATTTGCAGCTATTAGGTGAACCTTTCTAGGTTCTACTAAATACTGACTTAGGGTATTTACAGCAAAGCATATATCAGGCCTAGTATTTGTTAAATACATCAATGATCCAATGATTTGTCTATATAGAGTTATGTCCACTAATTCTGATGAATCATTGACCAATAACTTCAAGTTAGAGTCCATGGGAGTGGCCATGGCTTTACACTCCATCATATCAAATCTTTTGAGAATTTCCACATTATACTTACCTTGATTTAGAAAGATTCCTTTTGGTTCTTGACATACTTCTAAGCCTAAGAAGTAGTGCATCAATCCGAGATCTTTCATCTCGAATTCTTAAGAAAGCTTCTTCTTGCTTTCAATAATTTGTTTCTCATTTCCAGTTAGAAATAGATCATCTACATATAACAACAGTATAACTCGTTCATCCTCCATCACTTTGAGATAGAGATTGGGATCAGCTTTACTCTTGGTAAAGCCCATGCTTGTTAAGAAATTTTCAATCCTTCCGTACCAAGCCCTGGGAGCTTGCTTCAATCCATATAATGCTTTTTTCAGTTTGCATACATGGGTCCTTCTGTCCTTGACCTCAAATCCTTGTGGTTGTTCTATGTATACTTCTTCTTCAATTACACCATTCAGAAAAGTTGTCTTAACATCCATTTGGTGCAATTTCCATTTCATCATGGATGCAAGTGCCATGATAGTTCTAATTGAAGTATACCTAGCAACTGGTGCAAATGTTTCTTCATAGTCAATTCCCTCTTTCTGAGAGAATCCTCTGGCTACAAATCTTGCCTTGTATTTTTCAATGCTACCATCTGCAGCATGTTTTATCTTGAAAATCCATTTGGAAGAAACCACACTTTTATCTTTTGGTTTGGGGACTATATCCCAAACATCATTTTTCATTATTGACTAATATTCTTCTGTCATAGCTTCTACCCATTCTTTCTTCTGAGCTGCCTCTTCATAACTGGTAGGTAGTTGATCCACAAGATCACACATCAAGGCCATGTAGTTGGACACTAGCTTTGGTTTCTTTCTTTCTCTAGTGGAGCCTTCAGGAGCTCCATATCTTTCAGCCCCTTGAATAATATCTCTAGCCCATGCTGACCTTCTTTTCTTAGATAAGTCTGTAATAGGAGGCTCTTGTGGTTCCAACATGTCATGATCCTCTGGAGAATCATCTTCAGGAATGGGCACAGCCTTTGTGATCCTGGGAGAAGTATCTTCTTCATAGATTTCTTCAAGTTGGCACTTCTTGGATTTCTTGAGAGCTGCTTCTTCATCAAATGTTACATCTCTACTTATTTCTATGTGATGAAAGCCTGGAATGTAAATTCTGAAGGCTTTGGATGATTCACAATAACCAACAAATATTCCCTTCTTACCAGAAGGGTCCAACTTGGTTCTCTTTTCTTTTGGAATGTGGATGTACACAGGACACCCAAATATTTTAAGGTGACTTACCTCAGGCTTCTTACCTCTAAACACTTCTTCTGGAGTTTTGAAGTCAAGAGCACTATGAGATAGTCTATTTTGCACATATACTGATGTCTTGGCTGCTTCAGCCCATAGATACATAGGAAGATCTTGGTCATGTATCATAGTCTTCACAGCTTCCATGATTGTTCTATTTTTCCTTTCAGCCACCCCATTTTGTTGGGGATTATATGGAGTAGTTAGTTCCCTCTTAATTCCAGCTTCTTTACAGAAGTCCTCAAATTCCTTTGAGGTAAATTCTCCTCCATTATCTGTTCAGAGAATTTTGATTCTCTTTTCTGATAGATTTTCTATTAGAGCCTTGAACTCTTTGAATTTTCCAAAAACTTCATTCTTACCTTTCAGGAAGTATATCCAAGTTTTCCTTGAGTGGTCATCAATGAATGAAAGATAGTATTCAAACCCACTTAGAGAAGTGGTGGGCATTGGTCCACATACATCTGAGTGTATTAGCTCCAAAATGTTCTTAGTCTTTGTTTCACTCTTTGGAAAGGGGTTCTTGATATTCTTCCCTTTCTTACATCCTTTACATGATCCATCATGATCAGCATTCAAATTTGGTAGTCCTATGACTACCTTGCTTACATAGGGTAAGGCTTTATAGTTGATATGAGCTAATCTTCTATGCCATAGCTCACTGGGGCTAGAGATCTCATGAGAAAGGGCAGCTTCTGGATGACCCTTGAGCTTATAGAGACCTCCTTCTTCTTCACCAATGACAACTACATCTTTAATTGTCTTTCCTTTGGACCACATGAGTACTTGTCCATCTATGAATGCCACTCTAAAACCTTTCTTATCTAGAGCTGATATAGAGAGAAGGTTCTTCTTTAAACCTGGTACATATAAGATATCTTTCATCTTCAAGGGTGTTCCAGAGTCTAGCTTGTAGCTAGCTTCACCAATTCCTTTGATGGGATATTGGTAGTCATCTCCTAGAGATACCTTTTGTGTAGAAAACTTTTCTTCAAGATTTGAGAAAGTCTTTCTTTGACCTGTCATGTGCTTAGAAGCACCACTGTCAATGAGCCATGTATCTTCTCTAGGAGATACACATCCAGAGAGTGCAGAGAATAGAACATATTCTTCTGGATCTTCTTTCTTCACTTTATATCTTTTCTTTCTAGGTTTTACCTCTACCTCTTCTTCTTCTTCTTCTTCTTCTTCTTCTTCTTCACTATCATTTTCTGCCATATGTGCATGATGTCTTTTGTGGACAAACTTATTCTTTTATGAAGGACAATATTTGGAGATGTGTCCTAGTTTATGACAACTGTAGCATTCAACCTTGGAAAGATCTCTTACTAGATTAGGTCCTCTTCTCTTTTTAGGCCTAGAGAAGTGTTGAGGTCCTTTGTGGTCAACTTTCTTGAGATGACCTATTCTTCTTCTTTTGGTATGGGTGGCCAAGGCTTGGTCATCCTCTTTGAGAAGAGCTTCTCTGTTGGCAACCCTAGCTTCTTCTTGAACACAGTCCTCCCATACTATATCAAACTTCATGCTCTCTTTTCTGGCACACATGGTTTGTATGAATGATTCCCAAGGCCTAGTGAGACCATTGAGAGCAGTCATCACAAGTTCATCTTCATCAAGAGTATCACCAATTGCATCTAGTTGCTCCTTGTATTGTGAGACCCTTGAGAAGTAGTCTTGAATGGATTCTCCTTTGTGAATCTTGGTACTCTTCAATTGAGTCCTTAGGTTCATCTTCCTATTGATGTTCTTTCCTTCATACATTCTTCCTAGGACATCATACATTTCCTTTGGAGTCTTCTTGGAGGCCACTTGGGGAATCAAGTGGTCTTTAATAAAATCAGCTATGATTCTCTTTGCCCTAATTAAATCCTTCCTATGCTTTTCTTTGGCTTCATCTCCTTCTGGTTCTGCAACTTCATCCTTGATATAATGAGCAAGATCATTCTCTTCAAGAATGAGACCAATTCTGTATTTCCATGCCCGAAAATTCTCTATACCTTCTAGCTTGTCTTCAAGCTTAGTGTTTGGAGCCATCTTCTCTTGGGGGAGTCCAAGAGACAGAGTAGTACTTACCTGAAAAGTTACCTTTTACTTTTCCGGAGCTTGAGACAGAATTTTATCGCACTTTTGGTAGAATTAGGGTTTGACTGTCCCGAAGTTCTACCCAACCAAAAAGTTCGATCTAGGGCTCAAAAGAATGGTCTTGAGAAGGGCTATCCAGCCATGTAATCAGATTTTAACAATACCAAATTTCTACTGAAACCAATTTCTCATTTATCGCACTTTTGGTAGAATTAGGGTTTGACTTTCCCGGAGTTCTACCCAACCAAAAAGTTCGATCTAGGGTTCAAAAGAAAGGTCTTGAGAGGGGCTATCTAGCCATGCAATCAGATTTCAATAATACCAAATTTCTGCTGAAACCAATTTCTCACTTATCGCACTTTTGGTAGAATTAGGGTTTGACTTTCCCGGAGTTCTACCCAGCCAAAAAGTTCGATCTAGGGTTCAAAAGAAAGGTCTTGAGAGGGGTTATCTATCCATGCAATCAGAGTTCAATAATATCAACTTTCTTCTGAAACCCTAATCTTCATCGAAAAGAGAGAGAGAGATTATTACCTTGTGAAAGATGTCCTATTCAGTCTAGCTCTGATTCCATGTTATGTTTTAAACCAAATAGACTAGCAAGATCACTGAAAGAAGCATAATCACAAGATAGACACAGAATATACCCTGGGAAACCCTCATGGGGTAGAAAACCCAGCAAAGCTTTCCTCAATAAGATGATCAACCAAAATACAAGATGTGCTCCCTCCTTCTTTTCCTCCTTAGCAAATCTCCCAGACAAGTGCGCCTCTTTTCACTAGTGAGTGAGTGTGTCAAATGAGGAACACACCTCCTCTATTTATACACTACACTGACATATATTTTACACAAGTACACGTAGGCTCGTATTTAACCATTAGGTTAAATACCCCATTATAATTAACTGGGCCGACCCCCACATGGTGGGTCTAATAACCCTAGTTACCACAACTTCTCGGAGGAATAAACATCTCCAGATTCATAGTATAATCACATCGGAGGTATGGATCATCTCCGGAATAAATAATATACAAATATAATATTCTTAGAAGTTACAATATTCAACAAAAAACACAATGGTAAAGAAATTCAAGTAGCATTTGAATCAGAGGTTCAGGATGAATCATGGTCTTGGAATTTCAGATTTATAAATTTGAATTTTGGAGGGTTGAAGCTACTGCACATGAAGAATATGGTGAAAGGATTTACATTGATTGAAAAAACATAAAGAAAATGTGAAGGATGCATTTGGCAAGTAGTATAGGGAGTCTTTTTCAGTTGGCAAGTCATATAGAGCACAAGCACCACTCAAGATTGTGCACTCAGACATCTATGGGCCAATGCAAACACCATCCATAAGTGGATGCAATTATTTTCTCACATTTATTGATGATTCACAAAAAAAACATGGGTTTATTTTCTAAAACAAAAATATTATGCATTTGGATGTTTTCAGCAGTTCAAGGAATTTGTGGAGAAGAAAAGTGGTTGCTACATCAAAGTTTTAAGAACGGATAGAGGTGGTGAATATGTATCAAATGAATTTATAAGTTTTTGTAAATTTCATGGCATGTACAAGCAATTTACTGCACGTATGGATGGTATTTCAGAGGGCACCGACAACTGCAGGATCTGCAGGATCAGAGATGGTGCTAGACAGAGTAAGGATGCCCCGGGGAAAACCAGATAGGGTTGACCTTGGGAATAACGACAGCAGAGCAGAGTAGAAACCCGGTGTGAAGGATCAGAAGAAGGGGATCACACAGGGAGGGAACACACAGAACAGGATAGAGAAGCATAGACAAAGCTGAGTCATGAGGACTAATGTGTATTTATTGTAACAATATAAATCCGACTTGTTCATGAGTTTACATGTAATTTTTGTAAATGATATAAGAAATAGAAGCCAACTTCTTGGCATTTCCAATTCACATCTTGTGTTTTTTTAATGTGTGTGTGTTTGCTGTGTGGATCTGATAAGCAAGAGGGTCTGACCGATCGACCTTGCGTCAAGTGGTATCAAAGCAAAAGAAGAGTTTGCAAGCAGGAGAGATCTTGATACCAACCTGTCGAGCATCAGTTGGTAAGAAGAGAAGGAAGAGCCTGCGTGTGCATGAACAACACCAGCTGTGGTTGGGTAGAGTTGTGCACATGTGGTGAAATTCTGGTTTCAATTGGACGAGTGGATATTTTCAGCTACAGTTGAAAGCAATGGCACAAAGAGGTGTAAATGTCTGTGTTGTAGGATGAAGAGCACAAGGAGGAGTCACAGTAGATCGTGAAATGTTCGACGAGTCCATGAAAACAATGAGAAGTTTGACCAATGAGATCGCAGCAATAAAAGAAGCTTAGAGACATGGATGCATTCCCGACACACTTGACCATAGTGACTAAGAAGTCGAGGAAGTGGATGCTCAGGAAGCAGCAGCAAAAGAACCAGAGGATAGATTCATCAAGCTATTGACAGAAATGAGGGGTAAGAAAAAAATGGATGTACCTACCTACTTGGGAAGTATGGATCTAGAATACTTGATAGAATGGATCAGGGAGATGGAGAAATACTTCGACATAGAGCAGCTAGAGGATCCCAAGAGGGTTAAAATTGCCTATCTGAAGTTGAAGGGTCATGCCTCATTATGGTGGGACAATGTACAGGATGATAGAGTCAAGAAAGGCAAGGAGAAGATTAAGTCTTGGGACAAAATGGTTTCCAAGCTAAAGGGGAAGTTCTTTCCAAATGAATATGTGATTTCCTTGTTTAGGAAGTTGCATAACTTTTGACAGAAAGAGATTACCGTGAAAGAATACACAGAAGAGTTCTACAGACTATCGATTAGATCTGGTCAAACCGATGAAGGAGAAGAAGCAATCACAAGATATATAAATGGTTTGAAGTATGTAATAAAGGACGAATTGAGCTTGTAGAATTTCAAGACGGTTGGTGAATTCTAATAGCTAGCCTTGAAGGCAGATGAAAACATCGACCAGAGGAAAAATGACTTGTCGAGGTGCGAAGACTGCTCCCACAAAAGGACAAAGTAGTGGGACTAGGAGATAAGCAGTCAAAGATAATCGATGCATGGAAGGGACATCGACTAGAGAAAAGGCATAAGAAAATTGATGGGATGGTCAAGAGACCCACAGTCAGAGTGCGTTTGGTCAAAGTGGTCTATCCAAGAGACGAGGTGCTGACAGACCGACTATAGTCTGTTATAAGTGTCGAGGAGTGGGAAACAAAGCTTATGAATGCTTAGAGAATTTACATGTGGTAGAAGAGTCAAAACCTAGACGTCAACGAGATTAGAAAGGCGACAATAAGTCAAGTTCGACATCCGACAGTGGTGAAGATGACAGAGGAAAAAGTCGAAACTTGACAACCAAGAGGACGTTGGTCCAAAATGACCAGCGAGAAGAGAAGGATTCGACGCAGCGGAAGGATATTTTCCAAACCAAAATGTTGATCACAGACAGATACTGCAAGACCATTATCGATGGTGGAAGTACAGAAAACCTAGTGTCGACAGAGGTCATCAACAAGTTGGGTTTGAAGTGTCAACAACACCCAAATCCATACAAGATATCCTGGTTACAAAAAGGGAATCATGTGAAGGTAACTAGATAGTGCATGATCAACTTGAAGGTTGGGAAACTTGAAGGCAATGTATTGTGTGACGTAATCCGAATGGATGCTTGCCACTTGTTGTTAGGAAGACCATGGCAAAATGATCGGAATATGATCTATGATGGTTAAGCCAACATAGTCACAATGTGCAAAAATAGCACAAGGAGAATGTTGAAGCTGAAGCAGTAGGACAGTGTTGATTGCAAGGGGGGAGAGAGAAACTATTGGGAGAAGAGAGTGTTGATGTGCTCAGCAAAGGAATTCCTAGCAGAGGAGGAGAAACAGTCGGGATTTTTCACCATCATTCCAAAGGGACCAAGTGTTGAATGGTCAAATATGGAGAAAATTTTGGTCGATGTTGAAAGGATGTGGGACGAGTTCAAGAGCATCTTGGTCGAAGTGACACCGAAGGGATTGCCACTGATGAGAATCATATCCCTTTAGATCGACTTGATTCCAGGGTCGAGTTTTCCAAAGAAGTCACCACATAGAATGACTATGACAGAGAGTGAGGAACTCAATCGACAAGTCCAAGAGTTGTTGGACAAAGGATTGATCAGAGAAAGTCTGAGCCCATGTGCAATGCCAGCTGTAGTAGCACTGAAGAAAGGAGGAGAATGGAGGATGCGTACAGACTCCAGAGATATCAATAAAATCAAGATCAAGTATAGATTTCCATTGTCGATGATGGATGACTTGATCGACTGCTTGAGTGGAGCTAGATATTTCACCAAGATCGACCTGAAGAGTGGATATCACCATATCAAGTCAGGGAAGGCGACGAATGGAAGAAAACCTTCAAGACGAAAGAAGGACTGTATGAGTGGTTAGTCATGCCCTTTGCATTGACTAATGCACCCAGTACATTCATGAGGCTGACGAATGAGGTAATGAAGCTGTTTTTGGGAAATTTCATTGTAGTGTACCTCGACGACATTTTGATATTCAGTCGAACCAAGACAAAACATTTGGAACACATTCAACGAGTGTTGCGGAAGCTACAGGAAGAGAAGTTGATGGTGAACCTACAAAAATGCTTCTTCATGAAGGAATAACTGGTGTACTTGGGATTCCTAATCTCAAGTAAAGGGTTGGTGATGGACCCAAAAAAGGTAATGGATATATTGGAGTGGCTAGAACCAACGAGCACAACAGAAGTGCGGAGTTTCCATGGACTTTCCAGTTTTTACAGGAATCTCATAAGAGGATTTAGTCGGATATGTGCACCGTTGATAGAGTGCATGAAGAAAGGGGATTTCAAGTGGATAGGAGATTCCCAGAAAGCCTTCGACAAGTTGAAGCAGAAGGTGATAGAGAGCCGAGTACTAGCTCTTCCGAATTTCAACAAAGTTTTCCAAGTCGAATGCGACGCAAGCAGAATGGAAATTGGTGCAGTGCTAAGCCAAGAGGGCCGACCAATGGCATTCTTCAGTGAAAATTTGGATGAAGTGGAGCAGAAATATTCAGTCTATGACCAGGAGTTTTGTGCTATTGTAGAAGCACTGAAGAAGTGGAGGCAGTATTTGTTTCCCAAGGAGTTTGTGTTATATACAGACCACCAAGCACTGAGGTACTTGAACACCCAGTCGAAGTTGAATCAACGACACATGAAGTGGGTGGAATTCTTGCAAGGATATACCTTCATGTTGCGACATAAGTCAGGAAATTCGAATAAGGTTGCTGACACGCTAAGTCGAACAATTTCATTGCTGAACAGGATGACAGTTCAGGCGATGGGAATAGAGTTGGTGAAGATAGAGTATGAGACTGACGAAGATTTTGCGAAAGCATGGAAGGCTAGTAGTGAACCATGGAGTACCAACAGAACTCTATACTTGGATTATTTTATCCAAGAGGGATATATGTTCAAGGGACAATAGTTATATATTCCCAGGGGATCAGTAAGAGAAAACCTAATCTTAGAACTGCATTGTGGCAGATTAGCAGGTCATTTTGACATTGACAAGACCAAGGCGTTGGTCGAGGAGAAGTACTATTGGCCAGGGAGGGCGATGGATGTTAGTTAGTGGATCCAATAGTGCAGAATTTTCCAATTGGGAAAAGGTTGAAATCAGAACACGGGGCTATATGCACCATTTCCAGTGCCAAATGTCCCATTGGAGCACCTGAGCATGGATTGTGTGCTGGGATTTTCGAAGACACGGCAAGGTAACAACTCAATCTTTGTGGTAGTCGAAATATTTTTGAATATGGAACACTTTATTCTGTGTCGGAAGACAAGTGACGCCACAAGCATTGTTGTATTATTTTTCAAGGAGATAGTTAGACTACATGGGTTTCCAAAGAGTATAACGTCGGACAAAGATACCAAGTTTATGGGTCATTTCTGGAGAACCCTGTGGAACAAGTTGGACACAAAGTTGTAGTTTAGTTCAGTTTACCATTCGCATATTAATGGATAGACCGAGGTAGTAAGCAGAAGTTTGGGAAACCTTCTAAGATGTTTGATGGTCAATGGACCCAAGCAGTGGGAGAACATGTTGGCACAAGCAGAATTCGTATAAAACAATTCTGTGAATCGGTCGAAGGTATGATCCCATTCCCGATTGTTCAAGTTTGAAGCCCACATGGTGTGGTGGATTTGGTCAAAGTACCAACGGAAACTAGAAAGAGTGCAAATGCAGAGATATTTGTAGAGCACATGAAGGAATTACATGAAAGGGTACGAAAATGGATTGAAAAGAGTAATGCGGAATACAAGTTAAGAGACGACAGGAAGCAGAGGCTATAGTCGTTCAGCGAAGGAGACTTAGTTTATGCACACTTAAGGAAAGAAATTTTCCCGACATGAACATACAACAAACTAAAGATGAAAAAGATTGGACCATGTAATATTCTGAAGAAGATTTCGGACAATGATTATGTGTTGGAGATACCGGAAGAGATGAACATTTCTCCTACGTTCAACGTATCAGATCTATACAAGTACGAAGAAGGTTCGACGAGCAGCAGTGCAGAAGTGGCGAACATCGACTAGGCAGGGCATGAGATTCTAGATCGACAGAAGGAAGAGATCGCCAAAGTGATGGATGAGAGTGAATTCGGACGCACAAGGATTTCGAAGAAGAAATAATACTTAGTTCGATGGAGGAGCAGCGAGCTAGAAGATCCGACATGGATTTCAGAAGAGGAATACAGAAGACTGGCAGAGCAGTAGAATTCTTTTTCACATGGGGAGATGGATGCAACGGCATCAGGGACTAGGTGAAACCGTCGAAGATGATCGACAGAAGAAGGCGAACCAGGGGGATTTCCAACAACCACTTGTGCGGGAAGACTAGTAGTCAAGGCTAGGCAGTCGAGAAAGAAGCTGTTGAAGTATGGTCGACAGAAGCGGAAGTCGACGGAGTCAAAAGTTGAAGAAAGGTAGAATAGAAACATCAATGAAAGCGGTAAAGGCCAAGTGTGGAGGATGGGTAGGACGACAGCCGTGGAGACTAAGTTAAGTCGATGACTGACGAACTAAAGAATGGTCAACATGTCAAAGTGCACACCAGTCGAAATTGGATTGTGATAAGACCGACAATTGTAGTGAAGTCGAGAGACACAGAGTTCGAGAAGTGCATAAGTCAAGGCAACAAACCTGCAGCCGTTGTGGGTGGTTGAGGAGGACGGTGACAGTTAAGAAGGTGGTTGGGACGAGGCCAGGTGTCACCATAGGAGAAGGTTTTGCATGCATGTCAGAGGGCACTGTCAACTGCAGGATCTACAGGATCAGATATGGTGCAGTGGACAGAGTAAGGATGCCTCAGGGGAAACTAGACAGGGTTGACCTAGGGAAGAAAGACAGCAGAGCAGAGTATAAAACCGGTATGAAGGCTCAGAAGAAGGGGATCGCATAGGGAGGGAACACATAGAACATGATAGAGCAGCACAGACATAGCCTAGTCATGAGGACTCCTATGTATTGATTGTAATGAGCTAAGACTGACTTATTCATGAGTTTACATGTAGTTTTTGTAAATGATATAAGAAATAGAAGCCAACTTCTTGGCATTTCCAATTCACATCTTGTGTTTTGTGAATGTTGTGTGTTTGTTGTGTGGATCTGATAAGCAAGAGGGTCTGATCAACCGGCCTTGTGTCAAAAGAAAATATATGTACTTTTTGTTGCTACTCAAAAGATACAAACACATACAAATTGTATGATCTTGTCATAAGGAAAGTTATAATCAGTCGTGATGTTCAGTTTGTGGAAAATGAAGCATAGGATGGAAGTATAGAAAAAGACAATAAATATAGTAAATCATGTCGCAGATGATGACATTATAAAAGAAGTGGTTCAAACACAACATACAAGTCAAAATGTCACAGCATTGTCCACTCCCAGGACTATGCGACATGTCACAGCTCAAGCTACCATGCCACAATCGTTGCACAGGTTACACCAGTAAGTACGCCAAGAGTGCAGCAAACTCAAACAGGAAATCCAAGGAGTTCTCCATCTCCATATCCAAGTTTATCAAGTTTACTACCACGAAAAACAAGAAGTCTGCATGAGATATATGATGTTGATACAACAAATTCATTTTCAATTTTTGCATTATTTTCTCAAATAGATGATCCTCTAACTTTTGAAGAAGTTATCAAAGATGATGTATGGGAACAAGCCAAGGATGAATAAATTGAATGCATTGTGAAGAATCAAACATGGGATTTGGTAGATGTTCCTAAATACAAGGACATAATAAGTCTAAAATGGATTTACAAAACCAAGCAACATGTTGATGGAAATGTGTAGAATCACAAGGCAAGATTGGTTGCAAGAGGCTTTGCACAACAACCTGGTGTAGATTTCAATGAAACATTTGCACCTATTGCACGAATGGACACAGTCATAATATTTTTGGTCGTTTCTACACACAACAACTGGTCGGTCTATCAAATGGATGTTAAGTCTGCATTCTTAAATGGTTATTTGGAGGAGGAAGTGTATGTTGAACAACCTCAAGGTTATGAAGTTCCATGACAAGAAAACAAAGTGTACAGATTGAAGAAAGCACTTTATGGATTAAATTAAGCTCCAAGAGCTTGTTGTAACTGCATTGATTCCTACCTCATTCAAATTGGATTTCACAGAAGTGAATGTGAACCAACATTGTACAGCAAAGTCAACAAGCAAGTGATAGAAGGTTAGAAATTAAGCAAGGAGGATGATGCATCAAATGTTGATCCTACACTATTCAAAAGGCTGGTTGGAATCCTTATGTATTTTACTGCTACAAGGCTTGATATTATGTATGGAGTCAGTCTAATTTCAAGGTTTATGAAGTCTCCAAAAGACTCTCATTGGTAGGAAAGAAAAATAATTCTGAGGTATGTGAGTGGAACAAAGTATTTTGGTATTATGTATTCTACCTCGGAAAATTTCAGTCTTGTTGTATATACTGATAGTGACAATGGAGACAACATGGATAATAGAAAAATCACTTCTAGTTATACCTTTCATTTTGGTACAAGTGGTGTATCATGGGATTCAAAGAAACAACCCATTGTGACTCTCTCTTCAGTAGAAGTAGAGTATGTCGCAGCTACAAGTGTTGCATGTCAAGTTGTTTGGATGCGCAGGATGTGAAAATAGTTGTTGCAAAACCAACAATAACCCACAACCACATACTATGACAACAGTTCATCCATTGCTTTGTTAAAGAACCATGTGTTTCATAAGAGAACCAAGAATATTGACACAAGGTATCATTTCATCAGAGAATTGGTAAATAACAAAGAAATCTGTTTAGAATTTTGCAAGTCTAAAGATCAAGCGGTAGACATCTTTACAAAAACATTGGCAAGGGACACATTCTAGTATCTGCGAAGTTGTTTAGGAGTGACAAAGTCTGCACAGTGAATTTTATTATGCACAGAGCAAGTTCCAAATCTGCAATATTTTGATAAAATTTTGTGTAATGATCCCCATCTAATCATAATTAAGGGGGAGTGTCAAAAATATTAATTATGAGATGATGTCTATCAAGTCGCCACCGGCTCAATTAGTGTTCGTATAAGTTCAGTTTTGGCAGTCAGTAATCAGAAAGTATGGTTCACGTCTTTGCATATTTATTTAGCCAGTGTATTAGTATGCAAGTCAAGTTATTAGGTGAATTTTAGTCAGAAATTAATTGTAGTCTTTAATGTTATTTGGTAGCTTCTAAGAGAAGCTAATATTAAGTCTTTGTATATGTAGAGGAAGTTTGTAGAAAAAGTAGAGAGTAGAGGAAAATCATAGTAACGAGAGTGTTGGGGAAGGTTGAAGAGCTCAAGCTCGTGATCTGTGGAAATTGTTGAGAGTCCAAGCCTTGTAAGTGTGAAAAATCTACACAACTTTGAAAAGTAGTATATGCAGCTATAGTTGCACGTTTTGTTGTGATAATATATAAGTTCATGTTTTATTTGCAAAGACATTTCAAGTCGCATACTTCTCTCCCGTTTCACTTATGTGAATATTTTCAACATTTATCTCTCTTATAAAGAGATCAAGAACCTCTGACATTTCAATTTATAAAAGTGTTATTACTGTGACACAACTTCCCACCAAAGTCTCATTTAAAATCTTGCTTTATAATATTGTGGACCTTCGACTTGAGGGATATAAAGTTAATGCATATTAAATAATGGTAAAAATGTTGCAGTAAATAACCTCGAAATATTGTGGGTAATGCCAATTCTCCTTCTTATGATTTTGCATAGTGAATAAAGGTTTCACATCGAAGTGAATAACTTTTTTTAATATTGTGAGCTTGTTGAAGTGAGGTTGTCAAAGCTTTTACTGTGCAGCTCAAGCTAAACAAGTATTCGCTGCATAGTTTTCCCTTGAATCATGATAATTTTGTAACTTCAAAGACCATCTGAAGCACATTTGAGAGTTGCAAATTTATATTTTTAGTCCTGATAGATACACAAATAAGATGAGTTTATGATATGGACAAGATGATTTATGGTAACGGGCCATACACCACAGTATGATTTCACCTTTTGCACTTTGATATAATAGATTGTAATGTGATTTCATCATGTTGGATGGATGTAATTATTCCACCAACTCCGATATGCACTTAATCCTGGCCTATGTGGTCTATTAATGTCTTCATCACTTTGAGATAATAGATTGTAACATGTTTTTTTTTTTTTTTGTGTCGAACTAGGTTGAGCATGAGGCCAACCCCAATGTTGAATGAGAGATCAATCTACCCACAAATAGGATGTTTCCACCAAACACCCTTTAAGAAAGTAAAACTATCCCCCACAAATAGCTCCCACCCTCAACCATTCCATGAAATTTCATCATGTTGGATGGATGTAATTACTCGAGCAACTCCACTTACCTGCATTCAATCCTTGTCTATATGGTCGATTAATGGGAATATGTCATATATGATCGATTAATGGGTGGCAATATTCAAGGCTCGATACAATGGATTTAATGTGCATTGGAGATTGGGGATTTCAGGACAAATGAGTCTCGTTATGAGTGTCACATACTACCTGAAATGAATTTCTAGGACAAGGACCATGTCATTTTTGAGCATTCCATTTTGGTGCAAAATCACTTCCGGCCACTGGAAATTAGTCGTAATATAAAATGTTGTTGTATTGTGTTTTTAAGGTGAATGAGAAACATTCATGGGCAGGGTTCTTTGGTTCTCCCACTTATGCCCAACAAAAATTCGTATCAGAGCTCGTGTAGCTCCATCCCTGTTAGAGGTCCCTCCTTTGTGCATGATAGAAACCCTCCTCTGCCATTATTAGAGAAAATTACCTGCATATTACTCACCCCATCCCTCCATTAGACTCCTCTTCCACGTTAAAACAAAAGAACACACAAGTCTCCTCGGCCATCTGTTCGCAGGACTCGCACGCGCAATTTCCTGCAAGAGGCTTGTTTGGAGTGAGTGTGCTTGCGGTCTTATAGAGTCATAGGATAAATGGTCGACATTTTGGTTGAGAAAAAATATGTAGCCTGCGGTGAAGTGAGAGGAGTCGTAGGTGTTAAAGAAAAAGGTTGTGCAGTGGGAAACATAGGACTACATCATAAGAGTGACCATAGTAAAAAAAGAAGGGATCCACGTCTCAAAAAGAACAAGTTGTATAAGGAGAGATGAAGTGGTGGTGTGAAGAACAAGCCACATAGTAAAAAGTGATTGGGTAAGATCATGTAGAGATGGAAGTTGAGCCTACATGGAATTCAAGTAAACGTTGCTTGGAGAGTGGTCTTGAGAAGAAGGACCAAAGTATAAAAAAAAGGGTGAGGTCATGTGAAAGAACATGTAAACCAGAAGAAAAGTATGTGTGCAGCCCGTAAACAACCTGGGGTTAGTTGGATGAAATCTCATAGTCTAAGTCTTCATGAAGAAAAGTGAATCCATATATGGAAGTTATTGTTGGGTGAGCACAGACATGTGTGTATATATAACATATATATATTCCCTGATTTGAAATACAACTACTTTATCTCTATATGTTTGGATATGAAACCAAACGAAAATAAGACATATATATATATATATATATATATATATATATATACCTTGATTTGAAATACAACTACTTTATCTCTATATGTTTGGATATGAAATGGATGTATGCTTTGGGTTAGGGTTTAGGGTTCTAGGGATGCCAGCATCCATGGCAGAATTCCTGGTGATTTTTCTGCGCTAGTGCTCCATCGTCTATTGTAGTTTCTAACCCTGGTCTATTTTTTGTAGCTAATTCTCCCTTGACTTCTATGTTTTCCTGTTTTTTTTGGGTTTTGGGCCCCATCCTGTTGTCTCTTCCTCTATTTCCCTAGGTTGTCCAGGGGTTGTAATTGTCTTCTTACATGAGGGAGGATCAAGGCCTGAAAGAAAACATCATTAGCTCCTCGGCCGAGGATACTTGGTCTGATCTAGATACATCTTCTTCAAGCTTCTAGGATTGTTTTCCGCGTGAAGATGAAGAATACCCTCTTCTTTGCGATGAGGAATTGAGGATGGAGCAACACACTACTAGCTTGGTAACTAGACCTATGGCTCCTGTGGGTGGTAGCTATGAGGCTCTAGGGGAGGATCCCTCGGGGTCTTTCCCTCATAAGGGAGGCAAACTTTCATGTAGCAAAGGTGAGGTTGCACGTCATCATCATGCACTAAAAGCTATGAAGCTTTGATAGGAGGGGGTAGATATGACTCTGGGGAAGGATGTCCAGCTAGGTTTTGTTATGAGCCTTTCGGCCCATGCTCTGGTGGGGAAGGTCTACTTCACAAAAATGTCTCATTCTAACCTACTTCTTGGGTGAACATTAATTGGAAACACCTCCTTAAATACAGTCCACAAATTCATATGTTAAACAACCATTGGATCATCTTTTGTTTTGCTAATGAAGAGCATGCACCCCACATTTTAGCACGACCTTGGATTTTTGGGAAAGGCACTCTCTTCCTGAAGTGGTGGATCTCGGATTTTAATATAGAGACAAAACTCTTTCAAAGGAACCATTTTTGGGTTCTCCTCAAAGGTTTCCCTATGGAACTGTGGTACAAGGAGATCTTTGAAGGTATTGCTAACCGGATTGGTAGCTTTCTATTTTTTTATGAAAAAACTATTTTCCATGAAGACAAGAGAATTGCTTGGGTCCTCACAAAAATAGATGTTGAACTAGGACTTCCAGCAGAGATCTCCCTCACCTCATGGGATAAGGTGATCAAGCAAGCGCTCAAATATTGGCGTAATCCATTTAGATGTCATTACTATGGCGAAGCAGGACACCTAAAGAATGTATGTCAGTTGGACCAAACTTCTAAGGATTCTTATCAGAATTCTCGAGGAGGTGCCCCAGACAGTACAGATGAAAAGGGAAAATCCATCCTCATGAGGCAAGATTGAGAACATCTTTAGTGGGAACAAGTCGAATCATATGGTGGGTTTTCTTATACAACGTTGTCTCCCTCTCTTTTGAGTAAAATAAAAACTATGTTCTCAACATTTTAAGACTCTTTGGATAATTCTTGTGTATGAATCCTTGAGTAAGTGGATAAATTGCAACATTTAGTACCTTTCTTTGTGAGGAAGGGTCGCTCTCAGTTGGTAGGTGTCAGATTGACCGCACCGGAGCGGGTTGAGCCCTTAAAGAAGGTTGGAGAGTTACCCTCTGGTGTGCCTCCTCATTGTCTTTTACCACCAGGAGGAATGAATATCTCTATTGTCAGTGACAGGTTTTCTCCTCGTTTATCGTCTCCCACGCCTTTTACCTCTACAATTCAACCTTAGGCTTCTTTGGTCGGGAAGGTCGATGGTTGCCACCTAGAACCATAATCCTCTTTCTCCTTTGAAGACTTCCTCTAGGAGCCACTACAGGTGTACTCAGGCTTTCATTCCTCTAAGTCCCCTTAGGCTACTCTTGTCCCTAACCCTAATGTTACTATGAGAAAAAAGAATAAGGGTCAACATAGAAATGCCTAGTATGGGTCGATGGGTGCAAACCCTAGTGTTTCCTTTAGAGAGGATCCTTTAGGGTCGCATTTTTCTCATGGTCAGTATTTGGAGTCATAATCCTTGTTGTTCAACACCTTTGGGCCTCTTAGAGAAGAGCCAGCCTTACCTAGGTTTAACTAATGCTTGTTCTCTCCTTTAATATATGTGGGGTTGGGGGCACCCCTAAGTAATTGGCCCTCAAATGCTTGTTTTATTATATTTGTCCTTCTTTTTTTTACTTCAAGAAACCATGGTTTCAATATCCAGAGCCAGAGAATTCATTTTTAGTCTTTTTCCCAGTTGGGAAGACTACTCGGTGGACATTGTTGGGCTTTCAGGTGGCCTTGCCATGACTTGGAACCCCCACAGAGTTTCCCTCTCTCCAATTCAAACTTGTGTCAACATTATGCTTTAAGGACGGAGCAGGGACCTAAACCGGGAGGTTTGCATTATTAACTACTATGGGCCCTATGTAGAAAGGTTGGACTTCTAGAAAAATGTATAGCACAGTGGTATTTTAAGTCACCCCACACTTATCTTGTTCGGGGACTTAAATATTACGACCTCGGGTAGAGAAATATGAGGAACTCATGCTCACCTTGATCCTCTTGCTCCATGGTTTCATAGTTACTTTTTGGAGGCCAAACTTGTCGATATTGAACCCTCCACATTGATTCCTACTTGGTGTAATGGGCGGTGGGATGATCCTACAGTCGCTAACCGACTCGACAAGTTTTTCATTTTGAATATTTGATTAGCTTGGTGGACATATACAAATCGTGGGTTGAACCAGTGACCATCTCTAATCATTTTCCCATTGTGCTGAGAATGGAGCAGGAGTCCTTTCGAGTACATTTTCCCTTCAAATATTTCCATATATAGTACTATGAGATGGATTTCTCTTCCTCAATAATAACCCACTGGAAAGAACTGAAGGAAAATGCATTGGGTCCATTGTTAAGTCAACTACCGTTGTTACTACAGGAGCTTAAGCGTGTGGTGTCTATCTAGACTCGAAAAAAAATATCATTCTTTGGAACTTTCTCGAACTGAGGAGGGCATCTCATATATTCTCTCGAATTTGGGAGTTGGTACTCTATCTCTTCAAGACTACTCTCTCCTCAAGGAACTGGAGAAGCAAAAATCCAAGATTCTCAGGCTTGAAGAAGAGGCATGGTGGCTTAAAATTCGAACACTATGGATTTCATAGGGTGATCAAAACTCTAAGTTCCTTCACAAGTTTTCATATTCTAGGAGGAATTATAATGTTATCTGGGAGATACAGGGTCCTAATGGTTCCATCGTATCTTCACAAAGGGGCCTTGAAGCAGCTGCAATCACCCATTTTGAAGAAATTTTTAAGAATCCTCACATTGAAACCTCGATGCATAATTCAATGTCTTACTTGGTGTGCCTCGGATCTTTTCAAATGAGTATTGTAGGATGATTGGCCGGCCTGTAGCACTTAGGGAAATTGAATATAACCTTAAATCCATGTCCAAGGACAAGAACCATGGCCCCGATGGGTGGATGGTCGATTTCTTCCTATAGTTTTTCAATATCATAAGCCCGATGTGGAGAACCTCCAGCAATTAAATGATAAAAATGCATGATATATCTGAAATAGCAGAACACAGAAGGGATTTATTGATCGCAGGCCACTTCGAGGGGGAAACCTCCTTTGAGAAAGCTCAATACAAATAAATCGTGGATGCCTTCATTGGCCTCAACACTTACTTATATACTAAGTCTAATCTAAACAAATATTACTCTCCATGAATGTGGGATAATGCAATATACTCACGGGACAAATTACAAAGCATATGCGTCCAACAACAATATACTAATAATGTGGGATAATAAAATATACTCACGGGATGACTTACAAACCATATGTTCCCAACAACACTATACTAAGAAAGTAAAGAGAAGGGTTAACACGGGTTCCTAACACCCGAATCTGCTACAGTTTTTGGAAGAGTCTCGCACTAAGGGTTCGATTCCTGGGACTGTCAATGCTACGTTCATCGCACTTATTCTGAAATGATTGAAACCCTCTTCTTTCAATGACTTCATATAGATGTCTCTATGCAACCTTGTCTATAATATTATTTCTAAAGTGATATCTAGTAGGTTGAAGGTGGGACTTTCGGAGGGCATCTCCAAGGACAATTTTTGCTTCTTGAATCAGCGCCTAATTTTTGATGCCATAGATGTGGCTTAGGAATCCATCCATACTATGAAGACTAAGAAGATCAATGGATTGGTTTTAAAGATTGATTTTGTAAAGGCTTATGATAAGGTGGATTGGTCCCTCTTATGCCTCCTCCTCGATACGGAGTTATATTTTGAAATCATTGAATGTATTATGGCATGCATCACTTTTGCAAATTTCATTGTTCTGGTTAATGGCAGTCCATCAAAAATTTTCAAATTCTCTAGGGGTATTCACCAAGGTTGTCCTCTGTCCCCTTATTTATTCCTCCTAGTCATTGAAGGACTAAGTAGGATGATTAGTCGAGCAAAGGCGAAGGGAAAAATCCAAGGTATCAATATTTCTTCCTCTCATTCTATTTCCCACCTCCTTTTTGTTGATGATGTTCTCCTATTTGGTATTGGTTCCTTTCAAGAGTGGTTAACTTATAAGAAAATCATTCAATTTTTCTACAATGCTTCGGGAATGGAGATCAGTCCCATGAAATCTTCCCTCCATTGGAATGATTTAAATGAGGCGATTCTGGAACATGTGTAGTACTTGTGCCCCTACCCATCTCAGGATGCCAATAGGGGTTTCAAGTACTTGGGATACTTTCTGAAGCCCAACAACTACCATTGTGCAGACTGGACGTGGCTAATCAAAAAATTTGAAAAGCGTATTAACCATTGGTGCAACCGATGGTTGTCATTGGGAGGTAGGATGACACTTATATAATATGTTCTTACTAATATGTTAGTTTACTGGTTGTCCATGGAAAAGGTTCCTCAAACCATTCTAGAATAGATCCATCAGAAGATCTCTCAATTCTTATGGGATGGAAGCATTGAGCGCGGAGGGGTTCATCTTATTGCTTGGGAAAATATCTCACTTCCAAATTCCCACTGTGGGTAGGGAATCAAACATATCTTCTGGTTTGGAAAGGATCTTTCCTTCAAACATCTTTAGCGGGCCCTGACAGGTGGGGATTTGTGGAGTGTTATCATCAGAGAGAAATATCTCAAGAGACTCATTGTCTCCGATTGGATTAGGAAATCACATAAAAAGAGTAGCTCGATCTCAGATATTTGGAGTGGTCTTTTAGAGACCTTCCCTGATTTGAAGAGAAGACTCTTTCGAAATATTGGCAATGGATTTCAATTCCACCCGGGGGTAGATCCTATCATTGGGGGGACTTTTAGCACCTTTCATTCTCCCTGGATGGTACAAATTTTACATTCAAGGGGCCTCTTATTTCTTAACAATGCTAAGAGCGGCACTTGTTGGGCCCTAGAATTGTCCATTTTTCCATCATTTATCGACATACCTTTCATCCATTTTCTTACCATTATTTCTCATTTATCATTCCATTTTTCATCCATTTGTTGTAGCTGCGCGTTGAACAGCATGCTACTTCCATTGATCTTTTAAGTGGTTAATAGTGATTATTTTCTTTTATCTTTGATGAATTAAAGATTATTATGCATAATTTTACTAATGATGGTTTATGGAGTGATTTGCCACGTACAGGATGCTCATTGCCAGCTGTTACAGCCTTAACAAAAAAACGCATGCCACATAACAACACCTTGATTCGCGTCTTGATTTGCGAGTAGATGGAAATGAATCTCAAAAATCTGAGACATGGGTTTTGTGCGTAACATCCTCATTTACCTGACTCTCGAGGAAATCGTCAAAAACAGCTACGGTTTGCGATATGCAGGTGGTTCTTCGAGAGGGTATTTTCCAGATTTGGTGTTGCGGCCGGCTCCAAAGTTGCCAACAGTTACGGCCGTGTTCCAGCTGTTGCAGATCACAAGCTGGGGGTTCAGTTCTTCATTTCCATTAGATAATTTTATGTATAAATATGTAATCAATCTCATTGAGAAAGGGGGGATAGATTGATAGAGATTAAGCATGATAGATTAGACAGGATAGGAGATGCAAGATAGGAGAGAACACAATGTTATGATGTAGGATTTGATCCAGATCTGTTGTAATTCTTCCATTATGATAATACATGTTGGCAGTTTCTTAATTCTGGAGTTGTAGACTTTCATTGTGGAGATCCAGATCTGCTCAGTGGAGGAAGGGCCCTCTTCCCTGAGCAGATGCTGGTAGTGTTGATTGTAAGTGTTTTATTTTGCAAATTTGTTTATTTGTTAATTCTTTCATGCATTGGATTTATCATAGTTATTTTATTATTAAGACCATGTGTTGTTCATTTGATTTACTATAGTGTTTTTCTGTTAATTCGTTTTGGTAGATCGTTGGCCAACATAACAATTCTTCTAGATGTACGTAATTAGATCTTGTTTATTTTGTTGAAGTATGATTAGATTTACAGTGTGATTTCATGAATAGGTTTGGGTTTGATTTATTTTCAAGCAAGTGTGACCTAGTTACAAATAGTTTCGATTGCATACCAATAAATAACAACGTCGGGTAGAAATTGTACTCGCATATATTTCGCACGATAGCTTTGAAATAAAAGACTTCCTCGGGTTGATAATTTATGTTTAGCACTCTGCATGTTAAGTTTTAATTAACTGACATATAGTGGACACGACAGCACTGTGTTGGAGGGCCCGGGCTATTGGAACTCTACGGCGGACTTACTACTAGACTCACAAAACGTTGAGGATTGGAGCACCTATGTTGGAATTCTTAATCACTGCAGGATTAGACTAAACAATTAGAAGGATTACATTATTTGGTCTTGGAAAGATGCTCATGGATAGGTAAGTTCAAAATTGGCCTACTCACCAATCGTTTCTTATAGGTGTAACTAGAATATCAAATGGTGGTACAAGTCACTTTGGAATTTGATAGCCCCCTCCAAAATTTTATGTTGCAGATGGCTTTCTCTGGAAAATAAAATCCTCACAGGTGATAACTTCCAAAAAATAGGGGGTTTGGATATTTTTTATGTCCTTTGTGTTGAAGGGACAGTAACAGTTGATCACTTACTTGTTCACTGCCACATAACTCAACTAGTTTGGTCAGAGTTCACGTGTATCCTTAACCTGTTCAACAGCTGGAATTTTGGAAAAATAGATGAATGTATGCACTTTTGGTTCTCAAGGAAAGAAAAGAAGTCTCCTCTTCCCCTATTCTTCATCTAGGGAATTTGGAAGACTTGGAACTGTATCTTATTTGAAGGTCTTACATTTAACCTGCATAGAGTCTGTAGGTACATTCTCGGTTCCTTCTCAGAGCATCATAAAGCTTTTCCAACTGAAAGGTTGAAGACTAGAGTTCCTCCAGTTCTTGCTGGGGATAATACTGTGGGTTTTTCTGATGGGGCAGGTCAAGGGGGAACCTCTGGCACGGGATGTTACAATCTCATCAACAAGGATCGCAACTTCTCCACCTAGATGGGATGCAGATTGGGAACGAACACTAGAGTCAAACTCTTAGCACTCTGGGATCTCCTATTTTTTGCACAACAAAAAAATTTGTTTATTACTCATGTCTTGGGAGATTCTAGAGTGGTGATCAATTGGGTTACTAGTAAACACAAACTCCGGACTCCTTATTTGGATCATTGGAAAGATAGGTTTCATACACTTCTAAGTTCACTACATTCCTGTATATTTGAGCACATTTACAGGGTGTATAATAACAAAGCTAACGGTTTATATAAGAATAGTATTGGGTTTCCTGAAAGCTGGTTCTACTTCTCAAGAGAACAATGTGGCAGGGTGTTCTTGGAAGGTGAATTACAAATATACTAATTTCCTCTTCAAAACTCTGGTTTTTGGATCACTCAATGTGCTTCAGCATAGTCCCTTTGTTCAAGAACAACATACTTTGATGTAATGCAATCGAACAATAGAACTACCCAGAATCATGTTTCGTATGTGTATGCAAGTTTTTTAGATTAACACACTATGCACTCGGGACACTCCATTAGAATAGTCACTATTTTGCTTCAACGGATTTTATGTAAGTTTTCTCCTTTATCAAATGCTCTTTGTTTTCACAGCTTCATACACAGAGGCATTTCAGCTATCATCTCTCAAGTGAATGTAATAAAGGATATCTAGTACCCGTTGTTGTTTCTTTGATTCACCACTAATGAATAGCAAGAAACATTTTTTATTCTTGAAAAAAAAATGTTTGGATATGAAACCAAACAAAAAATACTACTAATTTATCTCTGTTTGTATGGATATGAAACCAAACAAATGGATGTTGCCTCTACATGCTTCACTGATAGAGCCCCATATGCTAGTGGAGATGCTAGAGTAGCCTATCAATTTCAAAAGGGAAACACTTAGCATGGGACAACCTTCTCCTTATAAACTCTACTTAGCTATCAAAATCGTACAAACCACTATGAATTCATTCAATCCCTTAGAGCCTCCTCTTCCCACCTACTTTTTGAAATTGAAGTAGTTTTATTTTTGAAATTATTCCTAGGCTTATTGATGTAGTTTTATTTTTGAGCCTCCTCTTCGTGTACTAACTTTTTACGCAGTGTCTTGTAGCTTGCCGCTTTGGAGTGTTTCTTGCTTAGGTTGTTTTACATCTTTTCCACCTTTAGCTCGTACTGCATACTTTCTCCATCAACTGTGACATCAATTGTTGTCATCTTTGCCACTCATTTTAGCATTGTGGGAGGATGGTAGAAATGCTTCCTCAAGTGATTTTTTACTCACCATGTTCAATTGATATCAAGCATCTTCAGAGTGAGCCTCATATCGAGTGACTCGAGGGTTGCAACAATTAGTTACCCATGCAGTTTGGCGAGATGGATTGGCATCCATAAGGACACTCAACATATGATTTTTTCTTAGTTGAGTACCTCATCTAGCCTTTTATGCCAATATTCATTATAGAGGATCAATTTATTTTGGGTGTGTACTTTCATTCTAATTACCTCGGTAGTTTGGAACGTGCATTTACTACCTCGGGAGTTTGAAATTTGCTACTTGGATTTCTACATGTACCTTTGATGACGTTGATAATGTGGAGTTTCATGTTACTCTTTAGATTTTTGTCCATACTTCCTATCTGGATATTTTAGTGTCCACGGGCCTCATTGCTTATTTGATGGTTGATGGTGTTGGATTATATTTGAATCCTTGTTCTGGTTCCTAACCAGCACATATTTCTTTGGAGCATTCCTGTGGTGGTTTTCAGTGTTTGCAATTTCGGTGCCTCTGCAACCTATCCACTTCTTCAAAGTTCAACCATGTTCATTGAGGTTATTTGACTCTCATCCTCAGAGTTTTGGTGGGTCGCTTGCTCTTGACATTCACTACATCATTGTGAGATGTTCATCAATTTCATCCCCAATGCCTTTTTTAGCAGTGGTGTTTATCTCTCTTTTGGAGAGGAGTTTTTATCCTATGAGTTTTTATCCTTTTCTCTGGGTATGAGAGTTTGTACATGGAAACCTTATGTAATATAACTAAAATATATTACATATATATATAAATACATAAATATTTAAATTATAAAATTAGTAATTTAGGATAATATTTCATATTTACTATTGTAATTAATGATAGTTGTACCTTTTCCCAAAGGTCATGACTTATCATCTTTTATGTGTATTTATATAAGCATCCATTGTATCACAAGACATGAATTATTAATAAACAATAAATATTTATTCCTTGAGGAATTATATGGATTTATCCTTGCTTTGATATCAACTGAAGTGAACCAAACCCTGAATTTCCCTACCATATAAAAAATATAAATATTATAAATAATAATATTACTATTATTGATAATAATTATTATTTTAATATTTTAAATTTTTTCCATCAAACTATATAGTAATAATATTATTATTTTAACAATAACAATATTGCTTGCTGCGAGCTGTGACCCTGCTGTCGCCGGCGCTGCTAGGGTTCGCCTTGTGCACCCTGTTGGAAGACGTGTGCCATGGAGGTCGAGGGTGAGGCTCAGTCGCCGCCATTACCACCTGATGATGAAGCCTTCAGTCGACTGGTAGCATCTCAACCCAAAAAGAAGTCGTCAGATTCTTCCAAGTTTGTCAAACGACTAGAAGAAATACCTAAGGTGTCTCTCCCCCCTGAAGATCCGATGAAGGTTGCGCTCTCACTGGATGACAGGGCCTTAGTTTGTCAGTTCACGGGTTTGTGGCCCTCACCTAGATCTAGTGAAGCTTGGGTGCATAAAAAATGGAGACCATTAATCGCTAATAGCGTCACTTCTTACTTCCTAGGCCGCGGGTTTTTTCTATTTGAATTTATCTCCAGGGAGGATAGAGACCTGATCTTTCGAAATGGGCCCTATTTTATGGGGCCTCAAGGGCTCTATCTAAACCATTGGACACTAGATTTCGATCCCACGGAGGATGTCCCAAACGCTGTGCCAGTTTGGGTTCGGCTCCTAAATCTTCCAGTCCATTGCTGGACCTGGGAATCCCTGAAATTTATTGGAAACGGGCTAGGAAAGTTTACTGACAAGGAAAACACCAAAGACCAGTATGAGTGTGCTCGAATTTGTGTAGAGGTTGACCTTGAACTGGGACTACCAGAGGCCATCAAAATTAAAGTAGGAAGCTGGACACATCTCCAGAAGTTAGACTACGAGCAGCTCCCATTTAAGTGCCGTGAGTGCCATGAATATGGGCATTTTGCCAAAAGTTGTCCAAAAAAAGCAATCCCAGAGAAAGAAAAAGAGGAAGGATGGCAGCAAGCCAAGAAGCCGAGAACCAACCCGAAAGCAGGTATCAACAGTCAGGGGACGTGAAAAGGAAAACAAAACCAAGCAAACCCTGGAACTTCTGGAAAGGCGAAAGGAACTTAGAGGGACTCAAGCAACAGATTTGTTATTCCGGAACTAAGATCAGAGGAAGATCAGGAAGAGGACCTGAGCCAGTTTCAGCAAACCGCCCCGAATCTTGTCCAGCAACCAGACCCTGAGCAGGCCTCCCCCTTTTCAAATGAGAAGATAGCATCCCTGAAGAACAGAGACTCTGTTGAGGAACACTCGAAAGAAACGAACTCAAGGGTGGGGGAGGAAGAACAAGATACAGAAGATTCATAGGAGGAAGGGGAAATAGAAGAATCGAACCTCACTACCAGAAGATCCACCAAAGGAAGGAAAATGGACAAGGAGAAGAGGGAAATGGAAACCTATAAGGACAAACTACAAGGAAATCAACCAACATTGGAAAAGTTGCTAGCCAAAACTCCTAAGTCCGGTAAACCCCTTGGCTTGGGATCTAAAGGAGCCACCTCAAAAAGTAAGTAATGAAGGTTTTATCCTGGAACTGTAGAGGGATGGGCAGCAAATTAAAAGAAGATTCAATGAAAAGGTTAATCAGAACTGAAAACCCGGACATCCTTCTCATCCAGGAAACAAAAAAGGGAGGAAGTGGGTTTTCTCCAAAGAAGTAAGCAGATCTAGAAAAAAGGGGGGAGCTCAGCAGTCTCCTCAAGGGGAGCGTCTAGAGGACTGGGAATCCTTTGGAACGAGTCCTCAATCATTAAAATCTCTGAAAAGAAAAACATGCATTGGATCCTAGTGCAGTTTCGCCATCATGAGTCAAAAGAAATTGTAAGTATTTTCAACATCTATGCCCCAGTTAGCTATGGGGAGAAAAACCTCTGTTGGGAATCGGTCTGGGAGGTCGCTGAAGAAATTCCATTGGAAAATGTCATCCCGGCGGGAGATTTAAATCTAACTCTGGCCGCCTCTGGAAAAAGAGGAGGCACTATTGTTAGGGATCCTGCAAGAGAATGGGTGGAGGAGTTAATCCAAGACTAGGATCTCTTGGACATCAAGCCCTCTAAAGGGAACTTCACTTGGTCTAATAAAAGAATCGGACCAGGCCACATTGCTGCAAGGCTGGATCGATTCCTCATTCAAAGCTCCTTTTTATTGCTCGGGCTGGATGCAAGCTCTTCCATCCTCCCAGCAGGGACCTCTGATCATAGACCTATTATGCTGGAACTTAAAATGCAAAGAAATCTAGGGCCTATTCCTTTTCGATTTAGCCCTATCTGGATTCAACATAAGGATTTCTCAAGCAAAGTGGAAAGCGTGTGGAAGCTGTCGGTCAAAGGCTCTCCCTTTTTTGTTTGGGAGGAAAAACTTAAAAGAGTGAAAAGGGAGCTCAAGCATTGGGAAAAGGGGCTCTCAACTCCGGCGGATGAAAGAAAGACAGCCCTAAACT
The DNA here is from genome assembly GCA_027924585.1 of Larix kaempferi. NCBI lineage: Eukaryota > Viridiplantae > Streptophyta > Pinopsida > Pinales > Pinaceae > Larix > Larix kaempferi. Next base: position 6,436,465 of record BSBM01000963.1, on the reverse strand, counting down.
TATTGAACTCTCATCAGCTGCAAATGGAAAGCACTGACATAACTATTGAAGCTCTAAAAACTGAAGAAAACCTCCAAGCAAGGGTACAAAAAGCCTATCTGCAAGAAGAAGAGTACTGGAGACAGAAATCTAGAAGTCTCTAGCTTCAAGTTGGTGACAGAAACACTGATTACTTTCACAAGCAGGCCCAAGCCAGAAGAAGATTCAATGCAATCACCGAGGTCTCAGTGGGAACTCACACTATCTCGGACTTCTCCAACATTAAAGAAGCTTCCCATCTTCACTTCAAGGCTCTCTATTCTGAAGAGGAAATTGATAGGCCACCCTCTTCTCTGTTAGATCTGGTCCCTAGCAAGGTCACTCATCAGATGAATCAAAAGCTTATTGCCCTGGTCAGTAAAAAGGAATTAAAGGAGGCTCTTCAAGCAATGAACCCGGACAAGGCTCCGGGCCCTGATGGCTTTATTGCTCATTTTGTCAAATGTTGTTGGCACACTATCAAAAAGGATCTGCTCAGAATGGTGATTAAGTCGCAAGACTCTCTTAAGTTGGGGGGAAGTACGAACTCCTCCTTTCTGGCCCTAATCCCCAAAGAAAAGGGAGCTAGTACCTTCACCAAAATTATTGCTAACAAATTGAAGTTTATCCTCCCGGAGCTGATCCCGGAAAACCAAGGAGGATTTATTAAAGGGCAGAAAATGTCTGATAACCTCATCCTGGTTCAAGAGGCAATCCACTCTAGTCTTCAAAGAAAAGAAAAAGGAATGGTGGTTAAATTGGATCTTACAAATGCCTTTGATAGAGTGAGGCACAACTTTCTATTTGAAGTCCTTAAGAAGTTCGAGTTTGATGAGCGTCTTATAAAATGGATTAAAGCCTGCATAGCAAAACCTTGGATCGCCCCGTTGGTCAATGGAAGAGTTGTTGACTTCTTCAAAGCCTCTCACGGGCTTCATCAGGGATGTCCTCTTTCTCCCCTTCTGTTTGTTATTCAAGCTTCTGTTTTCAGCTTTCTCTTAGAAAAAAGAAGGTATGATCAAGTCCTCACGGGTCTCAAAATAGCAAGAGGAGTACGGGACTTAAACCATGCATTGTTTGCTGATGACTCTTTGCTTTTAGGAAAAGCCTCGGTGCTGAATGCTAGAGATTTCAAAACCAATCTTGATCACTATTGCACTGCTTCTGGAAGTAGTGTGAATGCTGGTAAATGTCAAATTTATGGTTGGAACCTGACCAGGTTGGAGCTAAGTTCTATAATAAGAATCTTTGGGTTTCAAGGCACCACAAACTGGAATTCGTTCAAATATCTTGGACTCCCAATTTGCAAGAAGACGCCCAAGAAACTAGACTGGCTTCCTTTGGTGGACAAATTCAAACAAAAGCTGCAAGCCTGGGGAATCACCTGGCTCAACTTAGAAGGTAAGCTGGTCTTGATTAAATCTATTCTTCTAAGTCTCCCAATTTTCCAAGGCTGCTTGTTGTTGGCCCCAGCTGGGATCCTTTACGAGATGGAAAATCTCTTAATACTTTTCTTCTGGAAAGGTGGGATAAATAATGAACACAGAATACTGCTGGTAAGATGGGAAAAAATTACAAAACCTTTCTTAGAAGGTGGACTGCAGATAAAAGACTTAAAAGCTCAAAATATTGCACTGGGTGCAAAAATTCTCTGGAGACAAATTGGCAAAAAATCGGGCTAGGCACAAAAAGCTATGTGGAAAAAATATTTCCAGAATTCAAGAATGAGGAGCCTTGATTCTCCTCCAGTTGGCTCTCCTATCTTCAATCTCTGAAAGCATGCCATTCCTCTGGTTCATGAGAACCTCTACTGGATCCCTGGAAACGGAAAAAAAAAATCAATATCTGGAGTGATAGAATTATGAATGGGGATACCTTATCATATGTCTCAGAGTTGGGAGAGCCAAGCCAGTGGATGGCTCAGAACAGACTGATTACCCTTTGGGACATTTCAGAGTGGGAAGCAGGACAGTGGAAAGGCTGGAAAACCTTGGAAATTCCTCCGGATCTATCAAATTCCTGGCAGCAGCTTATAGACAGACTGATAGGGAAAGCCCCTTTATCAGAAAGAAAGCAAGATAAAAGAGGTTGGGGAGCCAATTCTGGTTTATACACTATTGTACAAGGTTACAAAGTACTGAAAAACATCCCTTCTGCCCCTACTAACCTAGCTGTATGGATTGGAATTTGGAAAGTCAAAAGTATTCCCAAGATCGACCTGTTCACCTGGACCCTGGCTCACAATAGTATTCTTACTGGTGAAAATCTGTCGAAGAGGGGATTCCACGGTCCATCTAGATGCCCTCTCTATCAAAGCCATTATGAAACCACTGAGCATCTCTTTTTAGGCTGTCAATTTTGGAAGGAAATCTAGTCTGAAGCTTTAGATGCTTGGAAAATTGTTGTCCCTAGCTCGATCACTGCCTTATTTGAAAATTGGAGATCAATGTATCCTGGGTCACTCAATTCAAAAGGATGGTTCAACATCGGGTGGATGGCGCTCCCAAAATTCATTTGCTGGAAAGTTTGGTTGGAGAGAAATACCATAATTTTTCAAGACAAAGCTCTTAACCCTCAGCAAGTTTGGGCAAAAATAAAAGGCATTCTAAGGGAATTTCTACAAACTAAAACTGATCTAAAAGCAACTTGCACTCTGACTCAAGAGGAAATGGATTGGGGGAATAAGTTGGGTTTGATTCTGGGAATGGATGTAGGTACCCCGAGGAAGCTGGAACCTTGGCAAATCAAATTGGATGGGGATGAGTTTGTCAGATGGAGAAGGACTGCAGGCCTCTCTAGCCTCTTTTTCGATGGGGCAGCCAAAGGGAACCCTGGGGATTCCGGAAGGGGAGGGATAATATGAAATTCTAAAGACACTATTGAGATGAATTATGCTTGGGGACTGGGTACCACTACCAGTAATCAAGCAGAGGCATATGCGCTGCTACAGGGGCTTAGACGGCTCAAAAAGATTGGAATTGAGAGAGCTAGAATTGTGGGGGACTCACAGAATCTCATCAGGCTCTTGGTGGAAAACTTATCTTCCAAAGACATGAATTTGAATAGAATTGTCTTCAGGATTAAAAAACTCAGTCAGTCCTTTACCATGCTGGAGTATTTCCATGTGCTCAGAGCTAACAACGCAGAGGCTGACCGGGAGGCCAATAGGGTAGTGCGACTTGGACAGGGAGTTCTCAGTATCGACGAAGTGGATGAAAGGGATCCCATTCCATAGCAGGATACTTGGAGAGCCGGATAGAGCCACGCTGAGGATAATGGAGACAGATCACAATACTAGGGATATGGACGTGGCTGAGGAGCAGAGGATATTTGATCTTGATCTTCTGATCGAAAGAGAAGAGAACAGGTGGGAAAAGATGGAGTCGATGCCCAAGATTTTAGGAGGAAGCATCGCCCAAGTCAGCTACAGGATTTAGCCAATACGGTCATCAGTTTTTAAGTCTGTTCACTCATTTTTTTTGCATTTTACTGAAACAATTTGTTTGTATTAGACGTCTGATTAGCAGGCTGGCATTAGCCAGAGTTTTGGCAGCTAAGAAGCTTTGTATTGAGCGATGTAGAACTGGAATTTCGAGCATAGTGGGCATGATGGAGCCACTAAGGAAAAATGTAGCTATCCAGTGTCGAGGCAGCTGGTTTTCATCAATATAAATTCTAACCGTTCCTGTAAAATATATATATATATATATATTATTTTAATAATAAGTACTATTGTTAGAATATTATTATTATCATTATAACTATTTTTTATAGTTAAAATCCCTAAAACCATTCCTAGCAACCTTCACCACTTCCTTAATACCTTGCCCTCACGGTGCACCCAAAATGAAGTCTACACAAAAATATTTTTGTAGAAATCCCAATCTTGTGGAAATGAAAATAAATGGAAATCGGAGGCTAAAAATACAAACCAACCTAGCCCTAATTGTGGAAAAGTATTCACTATAATAGAACACCAAGATATTCCACAGTTGTAGTCACATATTAAGGAAGTAGATGAGGAATTAACTAAACTATGAGAAAAATATCAAGAGTTCGAGAAAACTTTTAGAAGTGAATTACTAGAAAAAGGAGAGGAAATTACACGCCTAAAACCCATTGCGAGAAATTATTGTCACAAATCGAGAAACTAAAGGATACGAAGCAGGACATTCATAGAATCGAAAAAGACAATCAAGAGCTTCAAAATGAATTATTAGAAAAGGATGAAGAAGGTTCCATGTTGAAGGACCTTAACCAGAAATCGTTAGAACAAATCAAAATTTTAAGAGAAAAAAAATCAAGTAATTATGACTTACAAGTCAAGGATCAAGTTTCGAGTCATCAAAATGACATAATTTAGTGTGATTGAGAATCTCAAAAGAAGTAGGATCAAAAGAAAGATATTGACAAAATCTTGTTAGATAAAGACAAAGAGATTAACTGTCTAAAGGGTCACAGTCAAATTTTGCTCACAAAAATAAAGAAACTAAAATGTAAGGATATAAAAATATTTAAGGTTGGTAAGGCAACCTTAACCAATCTAGTGGAATCACAAAAGTTCTCAGAAGTTGAATTTGTAGATAAAGGAACCTCAACAAAAGAACTCAAAAATCAAAATCAAAGTGACATTACAAAGGAAGTTTCATTAGTGAATGAGCATCCAGAAATTAAGTTGAATTTGAGTGACATTACAAAGGAAGCTTCATTAGTGAATGAACATCCAGAAATCAAGTTGAAGCCACAATTAAGTGAGATGTTGACATCATCAAAATTGAAGCCACAAGTAAACAACATGTTGACATCATCAAATTTAGTTCCATCACTCACTTCTAATGAAAACATCACCTTGCCAATCAATACAAGAATGTCAAATTTCAAGATGTCAACTCAATTTCATCATGGATAGTTTAAACCAAAGTTCATGAAGAATCAATGTACCAGGATATCACATCGGCCTCCTAATTACAAAAATGGAGTACACAAGAATCAACATATTGTTCTAACGTATCGCACCAACTAAACATCTATACAGCTCAAGGAAGATCAAATTCATATTGTTATCATCGGAAATTTCTAGAAAGAATCCATTTAGGATGGATTGATTATTTTTTAATGCACCAGTATTGTTCCAGGATTCAAGCATCATATCTACACAAGTCTTCAACCATATTACGTAAGTGACAATTATAGAAGACACTTTGAGGACAAAGCATTTCAAAAGAGGGAATACTTGTAATATACCTAAAATATATTACATATATATAAATATTTAAATTATAAAATTAGTAATTTAGGATAATATTTCATATTTACTATTGCAATTAATAATAGTTGTACCTTTTCCCAAAGGCCATGACTTAACATCTTTTTCATCTATTTATATACACGTCCATTTTATCACAATACATGAATTATTAGTAAACAATAAATATTTATTCCTTGAGGAATTATATGGATTTATCCTTTCTCTAATGGATTCCAGTGTGAAGTAACCCATTGGTTCACTTCACCTTATCAGGTCTCATTGTCGGGACCCATCCTTCTTTTATTTTGTTCCTCCCTACATTTCACTTATGGGGGGTGTTGGTGTTGGCATTTCCAGTGTATGCCAACCTATGTGAGTTGCAACCTCATGTGGGCACTCTTAACTTCCCAACTATTCTTAGATGTTTATTGGGATTCCTTAATCTATAAATTGAGGCTCTTTCTTGTAATTATTCATTGAGATAAATAGAGTTATTTTGTTCTTTTATTCGATGTCAAGGATTATCTTTGATCAAGGTTGATCCCAAATCTCTAAAGAAAATCCTCAATTTTCAAACAATGGTGTAAAAACGGAGATAATGTAGGAATATGCAAGTGGTGTAAAAGGAAAGCTTGTAAAATATGTTAGTTTTGGTGTTAAATGAATAATTGGCATTCCATGGTGTATGGTGCAAGCAAACCAAAACCAATCCTAGTTGTGATGCAAAACACCAAAACTAATCCTACATGCCACGTGGATTAAAATTTTGTGGTGCAAATCATTAAAATTAAAATATTTATACACACACACTTATATATAACATGGTTGGCATGGTTGTTATTTTTCTTCTTTGGACTATTTGTTATCTTATTGTGGTTTACACACACACACACACAAATATATATATATACAAAGAGAGAGAGAGAGAGAGAGAGATTAAACCCCTATAATAACGCTATATATTGTTACAAAATTATATTTGTGTACTCAAGTAGTTATGTGGTAGTCACACCATTTTATGATAGCAATATTAGATGTCATAGATTGTTCTTTTTCATAGGCAGTTTCCACTAAACTGTAGTGTAGAGGAGGAAAAATATTTCACTATGAGTGTCTATGTAAATAGAGATTCAACCTTAAAAAGGTGGTTGGTTACTCTTGTCATAGAGTTGTACTACCATGGAAATGGGCCATTGGTCAATTGACGTGTGTATTCCTAACATGATTAAGATAATAGTATGAGGTGAAGTGCATTGCCTAAAGATGTGTCTCCATAGTCTCATGAGCATGAAATACAAGTATCATCGAGATTCATAATTGATTCTTATGGTGTTTTTAATTAAACACAATGTAAGACACCCAAGCAGTTCACCCTAGAAATTAATATGGAGGTGTCATTAAACTCGGATAAAGAGAGTCCCCTCTTTTTCAATTTTTCAAATGATTTGCATGGACTATCTAGTTAAGATAACTCATGTTGAAGTAATGGCGATTCCAATGTGTTCGAAGACAATCTATTAATGCGGACAAAAACTGATCTCTCTAGCCTAAATGATTTAGATCTAGAACAAAAGAGTACATAACATAATTATCTTTCCTAGTTAGATTAAATTGCAAGGTAGATCAGAAAGTGAGTTACCTTATGATTGCAATTCCCTTCTCCTCGTTTGATCTACTTCCAGTTCCTCTATCTTCGGCTGCAAAACAAGATGGATCAAGTGGAAACAAACGAACAATATGAAAGCATATGATTATGGGTCTAACTAGATCAATTGTCAAAGAATCCAATCCTAAACATTATTATAAGACATAACAAGTTTATGGAAAGATATTTATATTAAATGTAATTTGCAGCAAATACAAAGTAGAGATTTACAACCGATGCCTTGATGTTATGACTCCAACTCAAATGATATTGCCTCAAAGATCAAAGCCTTCTAGCCTCCTATGGATGAAGAAGATAATCCTGACCAGATTCCCCCAGCATATGGGTGCTTTATCCTTCATCCCTTAACAATGGAGAGGGGGTTCATATATATAGGGATAAAGGGATAGGAAAGGTTGAGGATTTAGGGGAAAGGATTAAGGGATCATCCCACTAGGTTAGGGGATCGAGTTCTACCTTTCCAAGCATCTAGGGATAATCCTCCACGACACCAAGCTTCGAGAAGTCGCTCGAAGCTTCCTTTTATCCATTTTAACCGACTCCGACGCACCTTGCATGAAGGCAACATGCGTCAGAAGTAGATCACCACACCTTGTACATAGGAACACTACGTCGTCGACACACTCTGCGAAGGTGCAAGGTGCGTCACCTTGAACTCGACGCTCCTTGCTAGAAGTCAGGGTGCGTCGAGGTGGCTACAAAAAGGTAAAAGGAAAGGACAACAACCATTATGTTGATGTGTTAGCCAAGGAACTTTAGGGACTAAGGAATAAAGATGACACATGATTCATGATGACGAGATTTTGGTGTAACAGAATGCCCCCCAAAGCATGAATCTGGTAAAATAGAACAGGTGAAATTCTTTGCAATATGAAGGATTGAGGAAAGGATCATCGATCGGAATAGACTTATGCAGTACAACTAACTCTGAGATATATGTCTCACAAGACTCATAACATAGCTGCCGACCAATACATTGCAGATCCATGATAGTAAAGACTGACTAAACACAATCATGGCTAATAGACACAAGCGTAGATCCATGATGAGATGATAACACAACCACGACCAATACAAAGTGGATATGTGTGATATGAATCAAAAATATCCATCGCAACCTGGACAAGATACATGAGTTAACCCAGGGTCTTCAATCCAAATGCGCAATGATACGAATCTAACCATGTGATTACAATGTCTTGAAGTCGAACATGATAGAAACTGTTCAATTACTGGTCATTGATGTCTACTGTTAACAAGCATGAGGGAAATCACCATTCATGTCAATGATTCCCAAGGTATCATATTACATACCACCAAATGTGAATCAATGATTTGAGGTCGAACACTCGATGGAATATTTCAATCAAGAGACAATAATGTGAACTCATGTTGAAAGCGAGGTAACCTGTCATTAAGGCATGCAAGCCCAAGGTACCTGGTTGGTTTCTAGATTCAATCCTTGGATGATGTGTTGAAGTCGACAAGGATAAATCCGTCGAAGGAGGGCCATGATGTATCCCCCATCATCAACACGAAACATGATCAAAGATGTTTTGGAGTAAATTAGACAATAGAGAAATGTTTGATACTGACTCAGGAAAGACCGACATGATAGAAGGAGAATGACTACATATATTGAATCGATGAACATACCTCTCTTGAACATGGGCATGGCATGACTTGGCAGTATTGACATGACAAGAATGACACCAATTCCTTAATGCAACTAATGGTGGAAGCATCCTTTGGATGATGCAAAGGAGTAAAAAGACTCATGGAATCAGTAGGATTTGAAGACAAAGTGATTACCCAAGTGTTTGAATGCGAATGCAAATGAGTGCCATGTTCAAGAGTGACTAAGTACTGCCATAATTACAATGAAACACAAAAATCTTTCCTTATCCCCATCATGATTGATGAGTACCTCTTTTGTTTTTTAACGACCTTGAGGAGGGTTAGAGATGCTCGTATAGCTCATCCTTTAGACGAGTCCAATCCCAAATGTTTTACGAACCTGAGATAGCAGGGGTTCGTCCCAAAACGATCCCTTCAATGTCATATTTTAACGAGTCCAGAGAAGGAAAACTCGGCGTCATTTCATGTTTAGAGAGTCTGAAATGAACTAAAGAAGACTCCAGAGATTCTTTTTTGTTAAAGTTAGTCTCCTCATTCGAAAAAAGGATAAAACAACATGAGAGAGAACTCTTCCAGTCATGATTAACTCGAGTGCTCCTTTTTCATAAATAGTACCTCCTGGTCCGAAAAAGGGGTAAACTATCACCAGAAAGATGATCATTCAAATACGTTTACAAGCGTGAAGGCATCAAGTTTGCTTGGCGATATTTTCATATTTAGGGAGTCTAAAAAGAGCTTAAAGAGGAACTCCAAGGGGTTCCTTTTTCGTGGGAGTTTTACGAGCCCGAAAAAAGTGATAAAATGTAACTCGGTGACTTATTCTCATTGCTTTAGGAGCACGAGAAAGAACAAAAAGTAAGCTCGATGCCATCAAACCTTAATTTTAACGATCACAACGATAACATAACAAATGCTCGAAGAGTCCTTCATATTTGAAAACAAGCATGAAACAGCCACGATAGTCGCCGAACAGTCAAAACACAACTTTACTTGACCTTTGAACTCCAAAAATCGAATTAGAATCGACAATGAGGTGCTTAGTCATACAAGATTACCAACTATTGTAAAAAGCCCAAAAGAGGAACATTAAAAAGGGAATATTCCTTTCTTTTTATATAAAAAGTGAAATATTAAAGAAATTTTCACCATTGTTTTTTACCCATTTGGAATAGTGTAAATCACCCTTTGGAGCTCGATCTTCAAGTGTCGATTGCGGGAGCTATAGTCAGCCATTTTTCACCTCGTTAGCGTCATGTAGGCCTAAAAGCTATCCTCTACATTTCCAGTGGATTGGTTTTTCATTTATTGTCATTTTTTTGGTTTTGGGGACTTGTAAAAAGGGGGATTGTGCGCCCTCTGGGCGACGCGCTTTCCCGTTGCGGGAAGTGCGTCGAGGGCTCTCTGGTGCACTTCTTGCATGGAAAAAGTGCGTCACCAGTGCACTGTGTGTAAATCTGGGGTGCGCCGGCGCAAACCCATTTGTCAAAATAAAAAATAGATCCCAAAGAATCCAAACCAAAGGCATGGAAACATCCTAATACTTGTTTAATTGTTGTTTGGACGGGTTTTGGCTTAAAAAATGGTTCAATGGAAAGAACAGGAACACGAAATGGAGGATTCCCAAGTGAAAAACGATATGCATTCAATGAATGCACTACAACAATGCAGGTTGCTCAAGTTATTTCACGTCTAGGGCATGAGGGACCAAGTACCGCTACTAGATTACCTGATCAGGTTATGGGACCCTGATCAACATCACTTCCAAGTTGGTGTCCACACTCTGACTCTAAATGTGGAAGACATCTATTTTTTGATGAGGTTGTTCAGGCAGGGAGCCCTGGTCTCATTATCGGGGCCACGAGGCAGTGACCAGTCCACAAAGAGCTTGGTAGCTCAATTTTGTACTCCAGGGACGTAAATGCTTACTGGGAAGATTCCCATCAAGAATGTGCATGATAGGCCACTACGGATAGTTATTTTTACCATAGAGAGGGTGGCGGGGAGTAGAGATCCTCATCAAGCCACCAAGGCACATATGATATATGTGATAGAGTGCATGGCTCCGATAGTGTTTAACTAGTGTGAGGGGCTCCTCGCAAGCCTAAAGGAACAGCTCACCAAGTGTCACAGGGTTGAGATGAAACAATTTGGGTACAGATCTATTGTAGTCTCGTTCTTCCTCAAATGAGTTCCACTGTTGCGGCCTCAGGTAGAGATAGACGATCTCGATCCGCGATATCCTCACATAATTAGGTGGTCTGAGGTCATGGCCCACCATGGAGGCGAAGGTCCCATCAGTGGTTATGGTCCCACCTTCTTTAGGTGGCTACACGGGTAGCTCCTCATGGTTGAGCACTATCCATATGCAGGTACCAATTTCAGGGGTAACCCAGACTTGGTTCTTCCCAAGGGAGAGTAGTGGGGGAACATATGTAAGAACAAAACTTTGTTGTGTTTATGCATTTTATAGTTTTTTTATGTTTTTTGGGTAGTACTGATGGTTCACACTTATTTTGATGCAGATGTTCATCCATCTCAACATGTAGGGTCTTCTCCTATTGAGAGGAGAGGAGTGGTACCATACATGGGGGTTGTCCATCAGGATGCAGTGGAGGAGTTGGATGAGCTAGAGGAGAACCTCCAGAGACTTATGGTGGACATCCCAAATATATCCATCGACGAGCTTCCTCGCGGGTACCAGTGCCGCACGGCTGGAGTGTCAAGGCATTTCGGTCGGTTGCTCCGTAGAGTAGCCCGAGCCATTATCCGTTATCATGAGCATCCTCGGGGATATCTCATGTGTGATATATATGTACCGAAAGCTATAGGATTCAAATTTTTGTACCTAGGACCTACTGAAAGCCTATGTGTTTCAAATTTTGTATCAATACCACATTTTTGTGCATGATGATTATATATATAAAAACATTATTTTGCGGATTTATACATTATGTGTTCTATGATGATTGAGGATCTTCTGGATGTTTGCTTACATACTATGAGTATTTTACATGTTGTGTCGTTATATGCATCTTTTATGGAAATGATTATGAATGTGCAATGTACCAATCTAATATCAAATTGGCCAGGGAATCAACAACAGTGTTCATGTAACTCGGAATGTGCAGGTATTGAATTGACTCAAAGGACCTCTCCAAGAGACGTAATCGTCGGAATAGGCGGAGTAACGTGGGATCGTAGATAGCGTAGACTCGGTTAAGATGGGAGACCACTAGTTGTGAATCAAGGTAGGTGAAAAGATGGTCTACATCCAAGGAACAAGCGTCGTTCAATAATCCAATTACCATGTAATACTCGGTGGCATTGTTGGTCGCAAACCCTAAGCAAGTTCCTCTTGAGCCAATCAGTTCGTTGGTAGTGGAATAAAGTACCCAGGCTGCCGAAGCGAGGTTACGGGTGTACCGGCTAGCGTCCTCTGCGATTCCGAAACACGTTTCCATCTACACATCCAGGAAGAACATGGTATAAGCAGGATGATAAGATCCTAACACACTAGAAAGAAAGTGTCACGCCAAACAAAACACATGTCATGTACAATATATACAAAGTACCAATGCATAAATGAATCAGGCATAGTACCGCTTTAGGTAGATCCCATTGCTAGGCTCTCCCAAAGATATTTCGTCGTAGTTCTCAAGTTTATATGCTCCTTTTTCCAACACATGCTTAACCACATATGGACCGTGCCACATGTACTCAAGTTTTCATGCCCTTAGTTTATCATGTTTTTAGTCATAAGTGAGGACCAAATCTCCCTCGTTGAAGGTACGAGGTTTGACTAACTTTTCAAATTGGGCCTTGATGCGCTTCTTATGAGCTTCGTTATCCAAAGTTGCATCACGACGGGTTTCATCGAGTTTTGCCAAGTACAGAAAATGTTCTTCCTCGACGGTGGGGTTGGGTAAGAGTTCAACAACGCGTTTTAATGACGGAATCTCACACTCTATAGGTAGTATTGCCTCTAGTCTGTAGACCAATTGAAAAGGCGTAAAGCCAGTGGCAGTTTTGACGGAAGTCATATATGCCCATAGGGTTGAAAAAAGCATGGTATGCCAGTTGGACTTATGTGTCCCTACCATAAGTTGAATCATGGTTTTCAAGACCTTGTTGATGGCCTCTACTTGTCCATTTGACTGAGGGTAGTAATGAGTTGAGTTCTCATGTCGAAAACCCAACCTGGCACTTAGTTGATCCACCATCTTGTTATGGAAATGCGATCCATGGTCAATGATGATGGCTTTAGGGACTCTAAATCGTGCATTGATGTGATTGAACATAAAGAGTGCAGCAATTGCGCCATCTTCTTTGTACGTAGGCATAGCTTCGGTCCATTTGGTGAAGTAGTCTACTGCGACAATAACATAACCATGCCCCCCAACCAAGGTAGGCTTACAGTGCATGAATCCGATGCCCCATTTGGAAAAGGGACCAATGGAAATAATTGGATGTAATGGGGTGGGATGCGAGCGCTTTTTGTGATGAAAATATGGCAAGGACGACACTTCTTGACTGCTTCAATACAATATTTGAATATGGAAGGCCAATAGTATCCAACGCGTAGTATTTTCTAATTTGTAGCCATCCCAGAAAGATGACCGCCACATGCCCCCAAGTGACAATCATTCAATACATGTTCGGCCTCCTCATGAGTTAAGCAGCATCGGAGAATAGAATCGACACCACGATGATACACTGTGTCACCAATGATTAGGTAATACTTTGCGTGGTGATGCACACAACGATGCTCGTCACGAGATAGTTGAGGAGCGAAATGTTGGGTTTGGAGATACAATGTGACATCTCCATACCATGGGTCAAAAGTACTAATAATAAACAAGGACTCATCGGGGAGAGAGTCCATGATCAGTACGGGGAAGATCGCAAATCAGTTCCGAGAAAACCAAAGACTTCTTTGATTTATCCTTCTCAAACTAGAGGTTGAATTCCTGAAGAATCACGATCTAGCGTGAATATTTTCCCCCTAGTACCTGTTGTGTAAGAATGCGGTACATGGGGTTAGAGTCGGCAATGATGGTGGTAGTGCAGAGGAGGATATAATGATGGAAATTTTGGATAGCGATGACTACTGCGAGAGATAGCTTCTTGACATGGGAATACCGGGTTTTAGAGTCAATGAGACCCTTAGTGAGGTAGTAAATCATGTGCTCCTGGGTGTTACTATCTTCCTGAACCAAAACCATAGTGATGGTGGTAGTGGAAGCAGCAAGATAAAGGATATAATCCTTGGTGTAATTGAGCGGTTGTAACACAGGTGCATGGGTGATAGCATGTTTCAGGTTGTCGAAGGAATACTGAGCATAATCATCCCAAATGAAAGGGACGTCCTTCTTGAGCAACTGCATGTATCCCTGTGTATTTTCAATGAAATTGCACACGAAACGCCTTAAGTAGTTTTCCAAACTTTGAAGTTCTGGTATATTTTTTGGTGGTGGTAGAGAAACAATGGCTTCCACCTTGAGGGGATCGATGCGGATCCCATATTTCGAAATGATGAAGCTTAACAAGCATCCGGAATCGACACAAAATATGCACTTGTGAGGATTGAGACAGATATTGTACCGTCGACATCTGAGGAATACAGCCGTCAGATGATCAATGTGGAAATCTCGACTATTCGAATGAGCAAGGAGATCGTCTAAGTAAGGTTCCACAAAGTCCTTCACATCATGGAAAGCATACGTCATAGCTTGCTGGAATGTGGCACCATCATTTTTAAGTCCAAAAGGGAGTTTGTGATACGCGAAGGTACCCCATGGGAAGATGAAAGTCATCTTGTGTTGATCAGCAGGGTGGATCTATGTCTGATTATAGCTGGAAAATCCATCCATGAATGAGAAGATAACGCTTCCAACATAGTTGTCGATAATCTGGTTAATGAACGAGGTAGGGTAATTGTCCTTGGGACAAGCCTTATTTAAATCCCTATAATCTACACAAACCCTAATGGTGCCCTGTTTTTTAGTAATGGAGACGACATTAGAGACCCAATATGTTAAGGGAACAGGATAAATGAACCCAGCCTTCAAGAGATTTTATATTTATGCCTTAATAGCTGTAGTCTTTCAAGGGTGCACAGGGCGGATTTTTTGCCGGACAGGTTTTGCGTCGAGATATGCTTGAATCTCGTTCATAACAATAGTTGGATCAATCCCGGGTATTTCCTCGTAGCTCCATGCAAAGCTGTCGTAGAACTGTTTAAACAAGGTCGTAAAAGTGGTGAATTCTTCCGGAGAACAAGTTTGGCCTAAGTGAATTTGTTCCATGACTCCAGGTTTTACCAAGATGTCGATCGGAAAGGTGGGCGTGATGTTAGCCAGGTTTCCCTCGGTTACCATATCGACAATCAGCATAGGATATTGAGGGTAAGGAAAGACATCCAGTGAAACAATATTTTCTATGGCATTTTCTACTGAATCTAATGCCGGAAGGAAAGACGATCTATGGTGGAGGTCTTCCCAAGGGGGTTCATCTGTGCTCATAATCTCCATGATTAACTCGTCAAAATGAAAATTCCAGAGTAGAGGATCAGGTAGGGATGAGCTCCATTGTAATGGTAGAGAATATGAGGTAGATGCCATGGTAGAGTGGACATCTGGTAAGTTAGGTGCTGATTGGATGGCCTCATAAATAGCTTATGCGGGGATGAGAGGCATCACATCTCCAATCGTATCCAAATGGTCTGGATCGGGCATAATCCATTGGTTCATTGGTAATGAGGGGATGAAATCATGTTCACAGCGGCAACATGGGCAGGGGGATCTGATGTTGGAAAGACTCCCATGAGGGATGAATCTTTAAGGAGTCCTACCCCCACACTCTTATATATCTACATCGAGTGTCCTAAAAGAGGGACATTGTCCGCGGGATGAGTAGTGATGTCATGTGTATAGAAATCTAATTGGTCGATAGTGACAATATTCCCTTGGTGCGGAAGACAAATGATGCGACCGTGGTAATGGCATAGAACCAATTTCGACCAAGTAGTAGGTTGTAATCCAATGGGGCAGTGACGAATTCCACTTTAATGGAAACGTTCTTAACACCCAATTCGACAGTCAAAGACTGTAACAACCTGTGTGGTTGAAATCCACGTCCATCAAAGGCTTTCAAAGGCTCGCCAACATGATAACGACATAACCGAGGTAGAGTCTCCTTCGTCTAAGACAATACGATGGATTATTTTCCCAACAATGTTAGTGACAATTTGGAATGCAAGTTGGTGGGAAAGCCTCGGCTTGAAATACTCTAACTTCAACATAATGGTGTTGGAGGAATCTGGGTCTAAATCTCTAATCATAGATAACAGGGTCTTACGTTGAATGCGACAGGTTTGTAAGACTTCTAGCGTCGACATAGTATAAGGGGCTTGCACTAAATCCTCTACTATATTATAGTTTTGAGCAACCTGAGCATTTGGATTGAAAATGGATTTTCAAATCGTGCTCTTGGGTGGATGCAGTACTGAATCCGGTAAAGGTTTCTCTATGACGAGAGGACCTTGAGGTGAAGGAATGATAGATCTAGATGAGGGGGATTTTTCAGGATTACCCCCGTCAGATTCCTTTGTAAAAGGAGATTCGTATGAACATGATCGAGTATTTAAGTTGATTGTTTCGCTCTGCATCATGAGAACATGAGCGGTGGGCGTTTCTTCTTGAGAAGGATATTTTTGTTGTGCAATCATCTACTATTGTTGTGTAGTGAAGGGATCAGTTAAGACTACAAGTGTGGGGTTCCCTTTAAGGAAATTTTTCACTTCATCCCGATGTGGGTACTCTTTTGTGAAGTGGTCACCACCGCATAGTAAACAAGGATACTTAACCTTCCGCTTTTGTTTGGTGTCATCGGGATTGTTCTTTGGTTCCTGCTGGTTAGAAGACTTTTTAGATTTACCTTTGTTCTTATTTTTACCACTATATTTTTTAGGTGAAGTAGATTGAACTAAATTCACTTCTTCAGTGGAAGCAGGGTTGGGTGATGGTTTGGTGTGATGTCCAGCTTGTGCAACGAGTGGGGTCGAGCTAGGATAGCTTTGTGATCCACCAGATTGTATAGCAGGCTGGGAGTGAACAGAACCAATGATTCCATTGGCATGAGGTCTTGTAGGTAGTTTTTCTGGATCGTACGTAGGGAGGCATCAGGAACAATATCGTATAAGGTGCCAGATTGAGCATAGACAAGGTGTAAGTACTGAGCACGAGCTATAGTGTTTTCTTCTGTAAAAACCCCACCCATAGCTACGTCTTTAGCTATGATAGGCAGTAGTGAATTCGTGAACCAATCTATAAGGAGTTGGTCCGGAATGGGAGCTTTAATCAGACGTCGTCTCCTCCTCCACTCATGAAAATGATCAGAAATGTGAGTGGCAGTACTTTGACGGAGAGAAGTCAAAATATCTGTGTTGGTTTCGTAGCAGATCAGTAGCTAAAAGTGAGTCAAAAATGACATAGCCAAAGATCGAAAATCGGGAAAGGAATGTGGTGGCAACTCAATGTACCACTTTGCGACAGTACCAGTAAGGTTTCTTTGGAATAACCTCAAACGGATGGAATCATCCATTAAGGAATTGGACTAACACCACAAATGATAATTCATAACGTGGTTCTTAGGGTCCTCACCGGGTTTGCCATCAAAATTCGGGATTTCTGATGGTAACTTCACAGGAATCGCAGGCCAATTTGTGCCATGATACATGGGATCGTTAGTCAAACGTGACAAGTCTAGCAGATCAAGGGTAGCCATAAATGGTAATTGTTGGTTCGGTTGTGGATATTGGTAATACTGATAAGGCATTTGTGTATCAATAGGACCGTGGATCGATTGGTCGTAAGGTCCTCTCGTATGAAATTGACCATAAGGGGGTGGGCCTCCTGGGTTTGGAGGTGGACCTGAAAGGGGTCCTCCTCTGCCAAAATAAGGTGGTCCTCCGCTGGAAGGTGGGGGTCTACCTCCTCCAGAGTTGTTATATTTTGAGCATTAATTCAACATACTATAGGATCTTTACTGAGAGAATAACGTGTACAGCATATCAAGTATAACAATGCATGTCAATCACACCAAGCAATCACATGAGACAATAGACACACAAAGTTTCACTGGGGAAAACCATAAAGGTGAAAAACCCGACAACTTCATCAGAGATAGAAAGAGCAATGATACAACCCAAGTACACAGAGATAGTCCTCCTAGCAGCTGAATCTCCTCCTCCACTAGTGCGCCACTTTCCAAGTACTGTAGAAGTGAATAATGAGATAAACAAATAGAGTGCTCCGGCACTCTATTTATACTTATCCTAACTTGCCTAATAAACTAGCAGGGCCGACTTCTCTAGAAGAGTCTAATAACCCGTGGTTACATTAATCAGGGTCAACCCCACACTTGGTGGTCTAATAACCCATCACAGCAAGTTACGACACTTGCGACACTTGTCAATACAAATGACAACACTTCCGTATAGAGGAATAATACCATCTCTATAGGAGTACAATATACATAGGTGAAACACATTCCGAAGTTACATATACATCAACACTCCCTCTTAACTAGGAAGGTATTTCTCGACACATATCTTCTAGCACAAGTCTTCTTCTCTAGATCATCGTCACTGGATCATCGTCATCAAATCATCATCATCGAATCATCGTCATCATCACTACTGCTGCTATCTCAATCAATCTCCAATCTACTCATCATAGGAAGTTCTACAGAGCTAGTCCTTTTTCATACTGGATGTAGGCCCACCACCTGCAGGTCTTCATCATCTACAGAGCCAGCCCTTTTTCATGATGGATGTAGGCCTAGCCTCCATGTAGGTCTTCAACATCTCTGCGAGTGAGACATCAAGTAGGTACACCTTAGGACTGATTACACTGCCTCTGCAAAACCTGCAAGATCTCCCAGGACTGATTACACTGCCTCTGCAAAACCTACAAGAGCATCTCAGGACTGATCATATGCCTCTGCAAAACCTATGTACCATACTATCACATCATTGTCTTCAGATCATCGTCATCATCCACGGAGCACAACCCAGATGCACACACACAGCACTTACACTCACCAGCATGGAAGGACTTTCCTCTGACCATCTGGGAAAGGCTCAGCACTTACACTCACCGGCATGGAAGGACTTTCCTCTAACCATCTGGGAAAGGCTCACAACACTTACATTGACGACCATGGAAGGAATTTCCTCTGACCATGTCATAACGGCTACAACAATTACATCACGAACATGGAAGGACTTTCCTCTGACCATGTCGAAAAAGTTCGACAATTACATCACGACCATGGAAGGACTTTCCTCTGACCATGTCGGAAAAGCCACACCCAGCACTTACATCTTACCATGGGAGGACTTTCCTACCACCATGTAAGAATGGCCCCAACCCTTACATCTTACCATGGGAGGACTTTCCTACCACCATGTAAGAATGGCCCCAACCCTTACATCTACACCATAGGAGGACTTTCCTACCACTATGTGAGAATGGCTCCAGCCCTTACATCTACACCATAGGAGGACTTTCCTACCACTATGTGAGAATGGCTCGTGTGCATCTGTGTCTCCGTACTCATAACTTCCCCTTGGAAGGTATCTCGATCTGAAGTACACCAAGTCTCCCTCTGAAGTATTCAAACTTCACTCTGGCCAGTGGCTTGGTCAACACATCGGCTATCTGCTCGTCCGTCGCAACATACAGGAGCTTCACTGCTCCTCTCTGCACCATATCCCTGATATAGTGATACTTGATCTCAATGTGCTTCGACTTGTCACGGAACACTGGGTTCTCTGACAACTTCACACAACTTTGGTTATCGCAATATATACAAGTAGCACTCGACTGGAGATCAAACAAATCAGACAGTAGCTTCCTAAGCCATACTGCCTCACAACTAGCCGAACAAGCTGTGACATACTCTGCTTCGGCTGTACTCAGTGCCACACAGGACTGCTTCCTACTAAACTAAGAGATCATACCGGATCCCATACTGAAGCAGCACCCCGAAGTGCTCTTCCGATAAATGGCACTGCCTGCCCAATCCGAATCAACATAACCCTCTAGGTTAAACTTTTGATTCGCCTCATACTTGAGCCCATAGTCAACTATATCCTTCAGGTACCTCAGAATATGCTTTGCAGCTATAAGGTGAACATGTCTCAGATCTGTCAAGTACTGGCTCAAGGTGTTCACCGCAAAGCATATATCTGGTCTTGTATTCATCAGGTACATCAAGGACCCAATCATCTGACGATACATCGTAGCATCAATCGGCTCAGATGAAGCATCACACAGAAGCTTCAGATTCGATGCCATAGGTGTGGCCATGGCCTTGCAGTCCATCATCTAGAACCTCTTCAAGATCTCTACTGCATACTTCCCTTGTCCAAGGAATATTCTATCTGCACTCTGCCACACCTCCATGCCTAGAAAGTAGTGCATCATCCCCAAGTCCTTCATCTCGAACTCGGAAGCAAGCTTCCTCTTTGTGTCGACAATCAATCTATCATCACCTGTAACAAACAGGTCATCCACATACAAAAGTAGTATCACTAGATTGTCTTCCTCAACCTTGTAGTAAAGGTTGGAATCCTCTTTACTCTTGGTAAAGCCCAAAGTGGATAGGAAACTGTCCATCCTACCATACCAAGTCCTAGGAGCTTGCTTTAAGCCATACAAGGCTTTCTTCAACCTGCACACATCTGACTCCCTGTCATGTGTCTCAAAATCAAGTGGCTGATCCACATACACTTCCTCTTCGATTACACCATTCAAGAAAGCTGTCTTGACATCCTTCTGGTGTATCTTCCATTTCATCACTGCATCCAGAGCAAGTACTGGTCTGATGGAAGTGTATCTGGCTACAGGAGCAAAAGTCTCTTCATAGTCTATTCTCTCTTTCCGGGAGAAGCCACGAGCTACAAATCTCGCTTTGTATTTCTCTATGCTACCAACTGCAGCATGCTTGATCTTATAGATCCACTTGGAAGTCACAACAAACTTCCCTTCAGGTCTTGGGACCGCATCCCAAACATCATTCTTCGTGATCGACTAGTACTCTTCGATCATTACATTCTTCCATTATTGTATCCCGAATCCTAGGAACTTTAGATTCTTCAATAGATAGCTTTGTTGCTGGAATAAATGTTGTAGTCCTCCTTTTGTAGGTGATGGTATATGATCTTTCCTACAAGACAAGTTAAATTGCATGATTAGAAACATCTCATAGTTTTCAGAACAAATTCTTATACTTAAAGAAATATGTCATACAGTCATGCAATTATTTTAGCCAATGCTTCAATACAACATTTATCCATATCCCGTAACTTTCTAGATGCCTTCCAATCTCTACCAGAACATTGTTAAGAGTGTGCACAACTCCCAACATGTCAGCAAAGAGGTTTCATTCTAGATAAGTAGAAATGGAATGTTGTACAGTGCCATAGGCCACTTACCCATCACATGCATATTAGTAGCACACTATTCATTAATGCAATTATTCTAATATGCATAATACACAACCTAAGTCTAGGAACATAAGTATATACATCATTGAACAATATTATTTAAACAATCAGATATACAAGAAATGACAATTCAAATACTTATCTTTGTTTGTTTGTTGGGTGGACTCCCTCTCAACCTTTGCTTCCTTGCAGGAACTACTGGAGTGTTCTTCCTCTTGATCTTTGCTTCCTAGATTACCTGTCCTTGAACTTATCATTGTGTTATCCTCGAGATCTCATACATAATCATACATTCATTAGTATAGTCTTAATACTATCAAAACACAATAATCTTAAACATGTATAGTCATTATCATTTCAAACACAGATAATAAGCATTAGTATTCAAGGTTTATATAGGAATTTTCTGTTTAGTCATATCATTAATCAAGGTAAGAGAAATAATATGCATAAACCCTGGATTACCAAACTTGTAACTTCATGAGTAATCATTATCAATAATACAAAAGTATAAGATCCTTACATAGGGTGGGATTCTAACTTGATATAGGAAAAACATACCTGGTCATCATATTTGCTAGTTATGTCTAGCAATGTTTTTCTTGTTCTCTTCAATGACCTGCATAACTCATAAGTTAACCATTGTAAAACCAAATTATGCATACCTCTATGTGATCCATGACTATGGATGAGTCTTTGTATTCATGTCACTATGGTCTTGATCTAGGACTTGATTTGTACCTTCATGTTAGCGGATAACATTCTCCTCATACAACACCACAGTGCATTAGTACAATCATAAGTGTCATAACCCTAATCAATGAATGTCTTCTATCATGCATTCGTACTTTTACTAGGGTGATAAGACAAGTCTAAAATTAAACAAGATTGTTACTAAACTCAATAACATGAAGACAATCATATCATAAACTTAATCATGAACAGATTTCAAAACATACCTGTAAGTCATACCTGTCATATTGCTTGTAGTTGTTGTTGTTGTTGTTCCTTTTGTTCTTAGGACAATATGAGGAAAAGTGTCCTCTTCTTGGTATGTGCTGTGAGAGCTTGATCTTCATTCCCCATCTTTTCTTCTCAAGCTACAATTCGAGCTTCTTCCTGTGAGCATTCTTCCCATAGCCTACTGAATGGGATAGGTTTCTTCCTAGCACAAATTCCTTGGGTGAAGGAATCCCATGACCTAGGAAGGCCATTAAGAGTGGTCATTACCACTTCTCCATTCTCTAGATATTATCCCATAGCTTCAAGTTGTTCTTTTATCTAGGAGACCCTTGAAAGGTAAGACTACATGGTCTCCGCATTCTGGATCTGGATGTTATTTAGTTGATTCCTCAATGTCATCTTCCGATTTATGTTCTTCCCTTCAAATAGTTTGGTCAAGGAATCAAACATCTCCTTAGGTGTCTTCAGAGATGACACATGTGGTATGAGATGGTCTTTGATAGAATCATCAATGATCCTCTTAGACTTGACCAAGTTCTTCTTGTGTAAGGCCTTAGCCTCCTCTCCCTCTGGAACTGGAATCTCTTCACGTATGTAAGTTTTCGACTCATTCGCTTCTAGGATTAACCCAATCCTATACTTCCATGCTTGGAACTTATCATCCCCTTAAAGCTTATCCTCAAGCTTGGTGTGGTGATACATATTTAAAGAGTACTTCAAATGGAAATAGAAAAGATTTAGGTCTTACCACTTGATTTGCTGAAAACTGGATCTAGTCCCAGATTAGGGTTTGTCAGAGAAACCCTAAAAATTCAAACTTTGAATTTCAAACTTTTGAAAGGATAGAAAGATGCGCCTTGATGAGTTGATCATCTTGGTATACTCAGAATTTAAAAACTGCAAAGTTTCACCCTTCAGAAATGTCTTTTAGTCTTCCTGGATTCACTAGGGAGGACCCTGAATTAGGGTTTGAGTTTCCCGGAGCTTCACCCAACCAAAAAGTTCAATCCAGAGCTCTAAACTTCGCTTTTTCCAAGGAGCTTCTAGCTATGGTCTTAGATTTCACAAATTCCTATTTTTGTGGAAACCCTAATTTTTAGGGCCAAAAATGAAAGTGCCCATAATTGAATTCTGATTGGGCAGAAAGATTCACCTTGCTGAGGAGAGTCAATCTATCATATTTCTTTTCCAAAATATGTGGAGAGAAACCCAATAAATAAGAAACCCTAGTTTCTGCAACTGTACAGTGTCTTCTTCTTAGGTTAGCTCTGACACCATGTTAGATTTTGAGCATTAATTCAACATACTCTAGGATCTTTACTGAGAGAATAACATGTACAACATATCAAGTATAACAATGCATATCAATCACACCAAGCAATCACATGAGACAATTGACACACAAAGTTTCACTGGGGAAAACCATAAAGGTGAAAAACCCCACAACTTCCTCAGAGATAGAAAGAGCAATGATACAACCCAAGTACACAAAGATAGTCCTCCTAGCAGCTAAACCTCCTCCTCCACTAGTGCGCCACTTTCCGAGTAGTGTAGAAGTGAATAATGAGATAATCAAATAGAGTGCTCCCGCACTCTATTTATACTTATCCTGACTTGCCTAATAAACTAGCAGGGCCGACTTCTCTAGAAGAGTCTAATAACCCGTGGTTACATTAATCAGGGCCGACCCCACACTTGGTGGTCTAATAACCCATCACAGCAAGTTACGACACTTGTAACACTTGTCAATATAAATGATGACACTTCCGTATAGAGGAATAATACCATCTCTATAGGAGTACAATATACATAGGTGAAATACATTCCGAAGTTACATATACATCAACAAGAGTAAGGTGGTCCTCCACTAGAAGGTGGGGGTCCTCCTCCTCCAGAATAAGGTGGTCCTCCGCCAAAAGGTGGGGGTCCTCCTCCTCCAGAATAAGGTGGTCCTCCGCCAGAAAGCAGGGATCCTCCTCCTCCAGAATAAGGTGGTGGTGGTGGGGTTGATTGGTGGTAAGGTCCTCCCGTATGAAATTGGCCATAAGGGGTGGGACTCCTGGGTTGGGAGGTGGACCTGAAGGGGGTCCTCCTCTACCAAAATAAGGTGGTAATCTGCTAGAAGGTGGGGGTCTGCCTCCTCCATATTAAGGTGGTCCTCCGCCAAAAGGTGGGGGTCCTCCTCCTCCAAAATAAGGTGGCTCTCCGCCGAATGGTGGGGGTCCTCCTCCTTCAGAATAAGGTGGTCCTCCCCTAGAAGGTGGGGGTCTTCCTCCTCCGGAATAAGGTGGGCCTCCACCAGAATGCGAGGGTCCTCCTCCTCTAGAATAAGGTAGTGGTGGTCAGGGTGGTGGACCGAATGGTGGGGGAGGTGGTGGGACAATTGGTGGAGGTGGTGGGGGTGATCCACTGGCTGGAGGTCTAATCGGTGGAACATTATGGTGCCCCCATGGGGTGTTCATGTTTCCAGGATAGGGTAATCTAGGAAAAAGGTTTCTTGGATAGTTTTGTCCTATAACAGTATTATGATGTCCCAGATAGATATGCTCCCATGGGGGTTGGGTCCAAATAGATGGGTCCCCCGTGTGATGTGTCCACGTAGGTTGTCCCATGGTTGGGAGAGAACTGCCAACCATACTATAGTTCAGATGTGAATTATGTCCTCTACTTAGGTTATGTCTGCTAATTGGGTGATTTCCCCCAGTTAGATTAGGTCCACTAGCTAGGGGTTGCCCCCCAATTGAAAATTGTCCACTTACTGGAGTGTGTCCAGTAGCTGAATGTTGACAACTAATGGTAGGTTGAACAAAAACTGATTGTTGATTACTAAGAAATGGATTACCTCCACTTGACTGTAGACTAACAAGTAGATTATAACCTCCCCTCAAATTTTGAGGTGGGGATGGTGGAGGTAATGTCCCAGTAACATAGTTAATAGTGGTTGAAGGTTTCCCTCCAGAGGTTGGGGTCAAATAAGGTGTTGAACCAGTCACTTGACTTTGAGGTATACTCATCGGGAACGATGGTTGACCTGGTTCATAAGTGGTCGCAGTAGGTGTATATGTTCCTGGTGAAGAAAATGATAAGGAATAGATAGAGGAATGTTGTTCAATAGCTGATACTTTCGGATTAGGTCTAGGTGGAAAAATCTGTCGTCTAAGTTCGTTACCGAACGTTCGTAAACAATCGATAGTCTCATAAACAGGTTGGAGAAATACGTCATTAGGGATCCATGGAGGAAGCCTATGAAATGGAGTCTCGACCATTGGAAGTGACTCAAAATCGGAAACATGGTGTCCCAAAGAAGTGTCCCAAAATGATGCAGTTGGGCCAAAGGCTATAGATACCGTGTCATCTTGGGGTTGACTGAAAATCCAATTTGTCGCTCCAGGATGTCCTTCCATCAAATGATGAAAAGATGTGCCATGTGAAGCAGGTTGTGCCACAATCACAGGACTCATAGGATTAGTGATAGGTGGGTGTGCGGGAGGTGAAAAGTTCATCCTCAAATCCATGGTAGAAGTATCTTCTTCATGTGACATAGATGTGGTAGGTTGATACATATTTTCACCTGAGTTCTCCTCCTGATTAAGGGGATATTTAGGTGGAAAGTTTAAAATCCTGCGGAATCTTCTTAAAGGTTGATCAATCAGAATGACTAAACCAAAATTTCTCCTAAGAGTTTTATATACAAAAAGAAAAATACACTCCAAAATCCACACAAGCTAAATCCGCAAGCAAACTTATGTGGTAGGTGTGGATTCAATGGTTTGGAACCTCACGGGATTATCAAGACGGTGTAACTCGCAATATACCACAGGGTCCAACAGTTATACTCGGCCCAGCCCAATCTTTCAGAGCACTAACCAGGGAGTATTAGGACCGTACCCCTGACTGTATAACCTGACTACCTGATAGCACATGCGTAGTAGCTCCCCAAGTGCTTCTCTCGGTGTATTGCCACGCCAAGACGGCCAATAGATTAACTCGAATGGTTACAGGAATCCTAGAAGGGTCTCCCAATATACACAAGGCACATCGGAGCTCAAATCCATGGCAGTGTTGTCTAATGCACAACCGCATGACATGATTCTTCTAATATACTATCGAGTACGTGAAGTACCTTTCTATATACCCAAGGGTACGTGAAAGGCCATTCGATATACCGATTGGTATGTGGAATAAATACAAGCCCTCGGGATGTAGTGCAGGAAAATAATGACAGCTTCCATGCTTAAAGACGTCGGAACACGTCTCTAACTTAACACACAAGTTTCTCTACAGTTTTAACCTAATGCTACCATTAAATTTTATCTTGATGGTTAGGTGAATGCATGAGGTGTAGACAGGAATTTAAAAAGATGCAAATCTAAACTACATGCAAATGCAAATCTTTTATTTTTCTTTTCAATGAAAACTAACTAAGGTAAGGAGAAATTTTCTTTGTTTTCGATAATGAAAATGAACAAGTACCTCTAAGCTTTCAAAATCAACCAAAAGAATCAAAATCACTCTTTCACTAATCCAACAAAAAAAATGAATAAGACACCAAATCTAAATGTTTTTTCTGTAGCAAGATTTCTCTGGTTGTTGATTTCAGGTTTCTTTTTTGTCTTTTCAAGTTAAGCGAATCTATGAAAAAATGAAAAGAAGAATTTCCTGTTGAATGCAATGACTCCTAATTTCCAAAATAATGATCTGAAAATGGGAAGAAAACCAAAAAATGCAAGAATCTTTCAATCTTTGGAATGCTTTGTAAAAGTTCAACTGTACTTGGAATTTTCAAGGAAATGATAAATAACTTTTTCAAACCCAAGAAAATGCAAGGTAATGATAACACTTTAAACTTTTCAAAGATTTTTTTAACACTTGTTCCAAAGTATAAAAATTCTTAACAACGATTTCAAGAAGCAAGCTCGAAACGAAGATAATGAAAAATTTTGATTTCCTACTCAAATGCACTTAATAGATCTGAGAATGATGCCACTTTCCAGACCTACTATATTCAGAAAATGAGAGAATACACTATTGCAAACTCAATTCAGTTGGAAATTCCCAAAGAAATGTGATCACCCAAAATCTCAATAACACTCAAAACACACAAAATCAAGCAAAGAATCACAATAACCAAATATGGGAAGGATCATAAGTCAGATTGAACAAATCAAAGAGATCAGGTGAGACGATCGAGAGTCACAAGACTGAGTACATGGACAGGGATTGAAATTTCCCACAATGACTAAATCACTCACTTGACTATCTAGGACCCTAATCGACACTTAAACTTCACAATCAAGCCAAGGATAGAACATGTTGTACCTAGGGATTCTGTGACTGTAAGGGGTAGCACACATAACTCAAAAAATCAGACTAAAAACCAACTTTGAGAATTTTTTATACTAAGTGCCAACTAATGGAGGGCAACGCGCCCTGCAAGTGTGCACCAGGGCGTTGGAAGACCCAACGACGCACTCTACTAATGGGAAAACCGCGTCAGCCACGCAGTGTGCAAACAGTTAGAGAGCATCAGCGACGCAGGTTGATAACTAGTAAAGTGTGTCAGAATTACAGTCGTGCAGGGGTTAAACCAACCAGGTGAGTCGAGCGGGATCTGAGCAACAAAAATAAAAATACTCCAAGAATAAAAAGGTAACAAGTCTAATGATGATCCTAAGCAAAGTCTGGATATCCTAGAGACTCTCTGATGGTTAGATCCACTGGAGGGAAAGGCAATTAGAGGCTCAATCAAGAAAAAACAAGAATTGAAAACAAACCAAAACTATGATCTATAACTCCCCAGTATGGTCGCCATTTTTCTTTGAAGAAAATCTGTTAATGCGGACAAAAACTGATCTCTCTAACCTAAATGATTTAGATCTAGAACAAAAGAGTACATAACATAATTATCTTTCCTAGTTAGATTAAATTGCAAGTTAGATCAGGAAGTGAGTTACCTTATGATTGCAATTCCCTTCTCCTCATTTGATCTACTTCCAGTTCCTCGATCTCCAGCTGCAAAACAAGATGGAGCAAGTGGGAAAAAACTAACAATTTGAAAGCATATGATTATGGATCTAACTAGATCAACGGTTAAAGAATCCAATCCTAAACATTATTATAAGAAATAACAATTTTATGGAAATATATTTATATTAAATGTAATTTGCAGCAAATACAAAGTAGAGGGTTACAACCGATGCCTTGACGTTATGACTCCAACTCAAATGATCTTGCCTCAAAGATCAAAGCCTTCTAGCCTCCTATGGATGAAGAAGATAATCCTAACCAGATTCCACCAGCATATGGGTGCTTTATCCTTCCTCATTAACAATGGAGAGGGGGTTCATATATATAGGGCTAAAGGGATAGAAAATGTTGAGGATTTAGGGGAGAGGCTTAAGGGATCATCCCACTAGGTTAGGGGATCGAGTGCCACCTTTCCAAGCATCTAGGGATAAGCCTCCACAACACCAAGCTTCGAGAAGTCACTTGAAGCTTCCTTTTATCCATTTTAACAACCTCTGATGCACCTTGCATGAAGGCAACATGCATCATAAGTGGATCAATGCACCTTGTACATAGGCACACTGTGTCGTGGACGCACTCTACTAAGATGCAGGGTGTGTCACCTTGAACTCGACACTCCTTGCTAGAAGGCAGGGCGCATCGGGGTGACTTCAAAAATGTAAAAGGAAAGGACAACAACCTTTTTGTTGATGTGTTAGCCAAGGGACTTTAGGTATTAAGGCATAGATATGACACATGACTCATGATGACGATATTTTGGTGTAACTCAACTACTGATGTTTTCTCCTCCTCTACCACTACCATGAATAACAAAAGTGTTATTTCCAATTCTATATAGAATCTATGATGACCTTATATTATGTCACGTCCCCATCCATCAAGCCAGTGCAAGGAAGGAAACATGACCAAACATGTCGGGCTTATTTGAAGAATCTCAGCCCCATACATTACTCATAAATTGATAATAAATAAAAACTTTTGTGTGAAAATTCATACTCAGTATAAACACAGCGGAATTAAATCATCCTTACACACACACAAACAGTAATGCATCAGCATATCTATCACAGGCATATGATGGTTCCACGTGCACAGAATTCAATCTCATTCTCATGCTATGCACAGACTTCATGTCAATTTCATTAAGATAATCATTTCATTTCATTAACACGTACAATTAACATTAAGAACAGAACACATAATGATCATATAATTTAAAACACGGAGAACACTTATCTTTGAGATGAATTTGTCTAAACAACTAGCTATGTGAGAGCATCATTCCACCCAACCATAGATCATTGTCCAGCCTATATTCTTTCAGCTAAGAGATCACCCCCGACCTGGGTTGTGTATCCACTAAGGAGGAACTAGTTGGGCTCACTCACAGCCATGATTTCACTCAACATCTATGCTAAGCCAACACACAGTTGGGTTTATCAAGCATACAAAATATAGAGGAGGACAATGCTAAGCCAGTGAGCTCAACCACAGAGCTACAGGCATCTCAAGTTAATTCAAATAGTCAAAGCACCCACAGTACCTACCATACCCAACACAAGGAAGGTCCCCTTCTCTACTGCACAGTCCCTCAGGCGTCCCTTCCCTCCAGTGCTCTTCAGGATGGGCATAGAAAGGTCCAAGCTGCTAAATCCTTGAGATTCTAGACTTCACTGGGTTTATCAAGCATTCCCAACCTCTGTTCTAGAATTCATACTTGGAATTTCTCAATTCGGTGATCAAATAACTCAATCCCGTCACTGGACTTATGGGCTATAAAAACTGGGTTTTTCTATGGGTTTTGGGGTATCTAATGCTCTCAAATTTGCCCCAAGGTTCATATCTATGGATCCCCCATTGTATTTTACTGTCAATACCAAATTCTGGGCGTTTATGGCTCTTCAAAATGTGGGTTCTTGCAAAGTTGCGATTTCTGGTTTTTCTCGCTATTGGGCATTTGTAATGGATGAAAACTGATGTTGGGATCATCAACAATGGAATGGGAATGAGGAAAAACCAATTCCCATGAGGTAGAGTGACTTGTGGTACAAGAAAAACAGAGCCCATACCTTCCATACGAATTTCTAGGCTGCCCATGCTCCATTGAAGCCATGGATTGAATTCTTCAACAACTTCCTTACAACAGAATTAAATGTCAGCAAGGAAAGTCAAATGGGTTCTCACAACGACATTTGGCAGCATATGGTTCATCCCCACAACCCCCTCACCACTCCCTAGTGGAATACACATGGCCCCTTCTCATTCGTTGCTTCCATAGCCAGTTTTGGTATTTTATTGCAATATCAAATATTTACATCATTTACAATATTCCATGGCTTAATAGCTCATGGGTAATAAAATATCAAATACTTGTCTATTTTAAATAAAATCCGAACATACACTAGTGGGGCCTTGGACTTGAGCTCCACGCTAGGAAAACATACATCGAATGTATACAATATTTACATTAAAAACCAATATTTCATAAGGGTCAAAATTGGGGTATGACATTCCCCTCCCCCTTAGAAAAACACCGTCCTCGGTGTTCTCAAAACTGAACAAAAATGGGAATGTTTCTCTCATGGCATCCTCCAGCTCCATGTAGCCTCATCGACCTTTACCTACCCAATGGCTCTATTCCGGAGCAAAGTGATCTTCTTGTCGAGGATGTGCATAGGCTCTACTTGGAACTCTCCCTCGGGTTCCACCTGTATCACATTCCAATCAATCATATGATTAGGATCATGTATATACTTCTTAAGCAAAGATACATGGAAAACATTATGAGATCTTATGTTAGCAGGCAATGCAACTCTATATGCAACTGGCCCTATCCTATCTAGGACTTCAAATGACCCACAATATCTTGGTGACAACTTGGCACAACTCCCCAACTTGAGAGAATTTTTCCTTGGTTTCACTCTCAAATAAACATGATCCCCAATCTGAAATTCCTTATGCACTCTTTTCAAATCTGCATAACTCTTTTTCATGTCCTGACCTGCCTTTAAATTCTGCCTGATCTTAACAATTTCCTGTTCCATTTCCTTGATCATCTCGGGTCCAAGTACTACCCTGTTCACCGGGTTGTCCCAGTTCACTGGAGTCTTGCATCCTTTGCCATACAATGCCTCAAATGGACTCATTCCCAATGATGCATGATGTCCATTATTGTATGCAAATTCTACCAAGTGTAGGTAATCTTCCTACTTGGATGGTTTATCCATCACATACATTCTCAACATGTCTTCAAGAAACTGATTCACCCTCTCAATTTGGCCATCTGTTTGAGGATGATATGTTGTACTGAAATTCAATCTAGTTCTTAATTCCTGAAACAATCCTTTCCAAAAATTGGAAGTGAATTTTGTATCATGATCAGAAATGATTGATTTGGGCAATCCATGCAATCTGAATATCTCTCTCATGAAGATATTTGCAATGTCATTAGCCTTGTGAGTGGACTTGACAGGAATAAAGTGATCTACCTTTGATAGCTTGTCCACCACAACCATGATTGAATCATGCATATTCACTGTCATGGGCAGACATCTTATAAAATCCATAGAGATCACTTCCCACTTCCATTCCGGAATGGGTAAGGGCTGCAACAATCCTGCTGGATGTTGGTGCTCTTCCTTGACTTGCTGGAACTTTTGACACCTAGCAATGTACTCAGCTATGTCTTTCTTCATACCATGCCAAAAGTATTGCTTTCTTGCTGCTGTTATAGTTTTTTGATATCCTGGGTGTCCAAAATATGGCATTTGATGTATTTCATCCATCACAAGCTTCTTCAAATCTGCACTATTGGGAATGTACAGTCTAGTACTATGATAAATGAGAACATCATCCTCACCCAGCTGATATCTTGCACATGCTTCATCCACATTACCCTGCTGCAACTTTTCTTTAATTTGAAGACAAGTTTCATCACTGTTTTGGGCTTCAAGAACTCTTGTCTTCAAATCTAATTTACATACACTTAATGCTGCAACATGAAATTTTCTACTAAGAGCATCGACAACCTTATTCTCCTTCCCTTTTACATGCTTAATTTCAAAATCAAATTCACAAAGAAACTCCATCCATCTAGCTTGCCTAGCATTCAAGTTTGGCTGATCAAACAAATACTTCAAGCTCATGTGGTATGTCCTAAGCTCGAATCTTCTTCCCATCAAATAATGTCTCCACATCTTGAGAGCATGTACTATGGCTGCTAATTCTAAATCATGTGTGGCATAATTCTTTTCATGCTCTTTTAATTTCCTTGACTCATAGTAAATCACAAATCCTTCTTGCATGAGCACTCCACCCAGCCCTTCAATGCAAGCATATGTGCACACTACAAAATCCTTCTTTGGATCTGCTATCTTCAAAACAGGAGTGCTGGTAAGTAATTCCTTTAACTGCTGAAAGCTTTTCTCACATTTTTCAGACCATACAAACTTGATATTCTTCCTTTGCAATGAAGTGATTGGATGAGCTATTTTGGACAAGCCTTCAATAAACCTTTTGTAGTAACCAGCAAGGCCAATAAAAGATCTAACATCAGAAACATTCTTGGGAGTAGACCAATCCATCATGGCATTAATCTTCTTTGGATCCACTACAATTCCTTCTTCAGAAATGACATGACCCAAATATTGAACCCTCTTTTGGTAAAACTCACACTTGCTTAACTTGGCATACAACTGGTGTTCTCTAAGGACTTGTAACACCATCCTTAGATGCTCCTCATGTTCTTCTTTATTCCTTGAATAGACAAGAATGTCATCCAAGAACACAATCACAAACTTATCCAAATATTTGTTGAAGACACTATTCATGAGACACATGAATGTAGCAGGTGCATTGGTAAGACCAAATGGCACCATAGTGAACTCATAATGACCATATCTAGTTCTGAAAGTTGTCTTGTGAATGTCTTCTTCTTTTATCCTCACTTGATGATAACCATACCTTAAGTCAATCTTGGAAAACACTTTAGATTCCATCATTTGATCAAACAAGTCATCAATTCTTGGCAATGGATACTTGTTCTTGACTATCACTTTATTAAGCTGCCTGTAATCAATACACAACCTTAAAGTCCCATCCTTCTTCTTAACAAATAACACCGGTGCTCCCCAAGGAGACACACTTGGCCTGATATACCTTTTGTCCATTAACTCCTATAGCTGCATCTTGAACTCTACCAATTCCGGTGTGCTCATGCTATAAGGAGCTTTGGAATTCGGTGCTGTCCCTGGAACAAGATCGATGGTAAAAGCAATATCTCTCTTTGGTGGTAGTCCTGGCACTTCATCCGGAAACACATCTTGAAATTCTTGCAACAATGGAAAGTCTTCTATCATTGGACCTTTATCCTCTGACGAATCTGACATATGAACTGCATATAATTGACAAACTTTCTTATAAAACTTTTTCAACTGTAAGGCTGAAATTTGTCTTACTGAAACTTGGTTGGAAATTCACCTTACCAACGTTGTTCTTCCCTCTTCATCAATGCATTCAAGTGCTTTCTCATAACAGTCCAACTTGGCTCTATGCTTTTCCAACCAATCCATGCCAATTAGTACATCACAAGATCCTAATGGTAATACATTTAATTATGCATGTGTGTGGAGTCCATTCAATTCTATGGGGCACTCCACCACTACTTCACTTACTTTTCTCTTTGTCCCTGTGGCTAATTGAACTAGCCAAGATTTATTATGCTTCACTTTTCTAAAAGAACAACCTTCAACCACTTTTGGAGAAACATAACTATGAGTAGATCCTGAATCAATCAAAATAGAAATAGATTGCTTAGCAATCTTACCTTCAACTTCCACCACTGATGATTGATGGTCTGCGTGATGATTATCCAACGCTGCATAAATTCGAGGCATTGCCCTTGCCATGTCCTCCACTGTTGTTGCTCTCTTTAAGTTGTGCAAGCTCCGGGAATTCCCTTTCTGATGTGGACAATCCTTTAGCATGTGGTTTTCTCCACATCCTCGACACTGAAGTGGCCCTTTTGATGCCTTTTTTGCTGCTACTGCTAGCTTGAATCCACTCCTTACTTGCTGCCCCTGTGGAAATGTTCTGGGCTGACTTTTGAACGTTGGTTTGAAGCCACTCTTCTTTTGATCAAACCTCCCTCTGGGATTTCCTTTCCATGCTGGGTTAACCTCTAATTTTCCTTTTTTATGCTCATAGCAATGCATTGCCATTCTAATGGCTTCATTAAGACTTGGTGGATTAACAAACTCAATTCTATCTTTGAAACTTTGGGGTAGGCTTCCAAGGAAGCATTGGATCTTTATTCTCTCATCTTTAATGTAATCCACACACCTCAATATTTCCAAAAATTTATGGACATGTTCTTCCATAGATTTTTATCCCAACCTGAGTTCATTGAACTCTTTTTTCTTACTGTCATAATACCTAGCAGAAATGTATTTTTCCTTGAAGTACTTCTTAAATCTCCTTCAACTGATCTTCCTTTCACTGATCCCTTTCACTTGCAAGAGGTTGTCCCACCAAATTGAAGCCCTACCATTTAGATTGTAAATGGCAATTTTGGCTTTTTCATTTCCTGAGTAGTCCTGAATTCTGAAATATTTATTCATTCCAAGAAGCCATGCCTTTGCCTCTTGGCCAGTCTTGTCTTCTCCATCAAATGTGGGAGGCCTTGCTTTCCTGAATTTTCCCTGTGGGATGCCTTTGAACTTCTTTCTTCCATCAAATCTCCTGGGCATATGCCTTGGACTTATTTGAGAACCTCTGGAGTTACACGATTTGCTAGAAGAAGATCTAGAGGAAGATGTTCTATGCTTTTTACTCACATAACTCTTCCTTGGGCTTGGAGTCCTTTTCTTTGAACGACCTCTAGAGCGACTCTCTGGATCTCTTCCTTCTTCACCTACATTGCTTGGGTTGGACCCAAGGTTTATCTTCTGTTGCATATCAGTGAGGCTTTCCAAACTAGCAGCATTGAGTTGGTTTTGTTCTTCTTGAGCCTTCATCAACCTTTCATTGAAGCTCACCATGGTTTCAACCAAATTCTGAGAAGTTACTTGCTCCCTTCTCTCATGTGATTCAGTCTCAGCATTCCCTTCTTGCACATTTTCTCCTAGAACATCTTCTTCATGCTCATAAGGATCCTGAGCATCATTTATGGTCACCATTTTTTTTTGGAGATTCTCTTCCCTGTATGTTACTTCTGCTACACTATTAAATCTTATGAGCTGCAAGCACTGTACATTATGAAAATATTTGTTAGACATCTTAGGAATGCTTATAGAAACATAAACAATCAATATTTAACATAATCAAACTCATGGAATAATTCACATAGTTGCTAGCATTCATTTCTTTTGCTCATTCATGCAATTCTAGAAATTGCCCATATTGACAATACTTGTCAAAACAGTCATTGACACTTTTCTTCTATAAATATCTATGAGGTATGATAGCCCCGTTCAAATTATGACTATGCACCATTGTTCCCTGTTGGATAAGCTTTCCAATGCCTATCCACTTGTTCCATTCCGACAACGGGTGTGGAAACTACATCACTTCAAAAATGACAATTTTCACCACAATTCTACACTTTTACACAGCTGTAAAATATCCTGAACTACCAACTTCATCCACCTGTAGAAGCAAATCTGTAAGGATTCAGGAAAAATTTTCTACCGGACGAAGTTAGTCCACATAACAAGAAACACTTAGCAACTTGTGGATCTCTGTTCCGATGCACCATTCATCTTCTATAAATTTATGGGTTTGACTACTTTTCACTTTTAACATTTTCCAAAATTTTCAAATTTTGGGCCAAAAATGGCTATTTCCCAAACGGTGCATTTCTGGAAAATCTTTGTCTAACGTGAATTGTCTTTTTTAATGAGAATAAGAAATGTTGACTTCAGTAAATTTCTTGAATCTTAATTAAAGGGTCACTTTCATCCACTGCAAGCTTTTCAAAATTCCAAAAACGTGGCTTGGAATAGTGCTTTTTGGCCTTCACACTCACCCCAACTCCACATCCTTTGGATTTTGGCTCCAAAATTCCAAACTTAACACCGTGCCTGCTCCATGACCGCTCCATATCAGTTTCAGCTCAATTCGACCTTCTGTCAAGCGTCGGGACACCAATTTGTAAAAGCCATTAATCCCAAATTTGTGCCAAATTGGAGCATAATAGGCTAAGGATCTTCACTGGTTCATTCATGGCTTTTGTTAATGGCCTCATAACGCCACTGACCTTGGAATTGCGGAAATCCAAAATGCAATTTTCAAAATTTTGCGTTCCCGCGACCTGAAACCCGAAATCCGAAATTGTGGGTTTGGAATTGCGGAAATCCAAAACGCAATTTTCAAAATTTTGCGTTCCCGCAACCCGAAACCCGAAATCTGAAATTGTGGGTTCGGAATTGCGGAAATCCAAAACGCAATTTTCAAAATTTTGCGTTCTCACAACCCGAAATCCTGAAATCCGCAACTGTGGAACACCTCCGTCCCTGCAACTTGCGGGGTTCATAACTCCTTCATCCCTTAACCAAATCAGGCGAGTCTAGAACCACTAGAAAGCTCTTGGAGAGATCTATGCACCTGTGTGATCCTCTTCCATACCTGATAAATATGATCCTGACATTTTTCCAATAAAAAAAAAGCCGCCCAAACTTTCTCAATACTGCATTAAAACATTCGGTTACTTGTTTACAAACTTAGAGTTTGGCCCAAGCAGCCCCAGTGCTGCAACATGGGCTCTGATACCACTCTGTGACGTCCCCATCCATCAATCCAGTGCAAGGAAGGAAACACAACCAAACATGTCGAGCTTATTTGAAGAATCTCAGCCCCATACATTACTCAGAAATTCATAATAAATAAAAACTTTTGTGTGCAAATTCATATTCAATATAAACACAGTGGACTTAAATCATACTTACACGCACACAAACAATAATGCATCAGCATATCTATCACAGGCATATGATGGTTCCACATGCAGAGAATTCAATCTCGTTCTCATGCTATGCACAGATTTCATGTCAATTTCATTAAGATAATCATTTCATTTCATTAACATGGACAATTAACATTCAGAACAGAAAACATAATGATCATATAATTTAAAACACAGAGAACACTTATCTTTGAGATGAAGTTGTCCAAACAACTAGCTATGTGAGAGCAACGTTCCACCCAACCATAGATCTTTGTCCAGCCTATATTCTTTCAGCAGAGAGATCACCCCCGACCTGGGTTGTGTATCCACTAAGGAGGAACTAGTTGGGCTCACTCACAGCCATGATTTCACTCAACATCTATGCTAAACCAACACACAATTGGGTTTATCAAGCATACAAAAAATAGAGGAGGGCAATGCTAAGCCAGTGAGATCAACCACAGAACTACAGGCATCTCAAGTTAATTCAAATAGTCAAGGCACCCACAGTACCTACCACACCGAACACAAGGAAGGTCCCCTTCTCTACTGCACAGTCCCTAATGCGTCCCTTCCCTCCAGTGCTCTTCAGTATGGGCATAGAAAGGTCCAAGATGCTAAATCCTTGAGATTCTAGACTTCACTGGGTTTATCAAGCATCCCCAACCTCTGTTCTGGAATTCACACTTGGAATTTCTCAATTCGGTGATCAAATAACTCAATCTCGTCATAAGACTTCTGGACTATAAAAACTGGGTTTTCCTATGGATTTCGAGGTATCTAATGCTCTCAAATTCGCCCAAGGTTCCTATCTATGGATCCCCCATTGGATTTTACTGTCAATACCAAATTCTGGGCGTTTATGGCTCTTCAAAACATGGGTTCTTGCAAAGTTGCGATTTCTGGTTTTTCTCACTGCTGGGCATTCGTAATGGATGAAAACTGATGTTGGGATCATCAACAATGGAATGGGAATGAGGAAGAACCAATTCCCATGAGGTAGAGTGACTTGTGGTACAAGAAAAAATAGAGCACATACCTTCCATACGAATTTATGGGCTGCCCATGCTCCATTGAAGCCATGGACTGAATTCTTCAACAACTTTCTTACAACAAAATTAAATGTCAGCAAGGAAAGTCAAATGGGTTCTCACAACAACATTTGGCAGCATATGGTTCATCACCACAACCCCCTCACCACTCCCTAGTGGAATACACATGGTCCCTTCTCATTCGTTGCTTCCATAGCCAGTTTTGGTATTTTATTGCCATATCAAATATTTACATCATTTACAATATTCCATGGCTTAATAGCTCATGGGTAATAAAATATCAAATACTTGTCCATTTTAAATAAAATCCGAACATACACTAGCGGAGCCTTGGCCTTGAGCTCCACGCTAGGAAAACATACATCGCATGTATACAATATTTACATTAAAAGTCAATATTTCATAAGGGTCAAAATTGGGGTATTACATGTTAAATTGTATCATATTTCCATTTTGAATGTTATTCCTCCACTTACTCTATTGTTGTGGTTGTCTAATAGAAATCTATCATCACAAATTCATGTTAGTCTAGATGGATATTTTCACCAAAACTATCACCTTCGATTAAAAAATTCCATTGTTTTCTTGTTGTGTTGCTTACAATTGTAATACCCCCGGTTTTGAATTGGAATATATTAAATAAATCAAATCATGTAAATGATCTAAATATACTAGTATGGATTCCCAGTGTGCTCAAGGCCAAGGCCCAACTAGTGAATGGATAGGTATGTATAATGTAAATATTTTGATATGATCTACGGTGGTTGGCATATCATACCAATTCGAAATGCTATGTAAATATTATGTTGGAAAATAATATAATGGTCCAAGAGGGTTGTGTAAAGGGAACTAGAGGGGCTATGATTACACTAGAGGGGAAGAGAAAAAGGGGGATATGGGAGGCTAAATCCTATATTGCCAAATGTCAACCTTAGAACTCATCCATTTGTTGTCAATCTACTTAAATGATCCAATTACTTTCTTTTTTTTTGTTTCACCCAATCATTGAATGCATGTGTAGGTTAGTGGGGAAGCTCTTTTCATGTAGTTATGGAAGCATGGAATGAATATATTTCTATGATTATTGTAAGAGTGCTCTATCCCATGTTCAAAATTTATGCCAGTTGTCTTTTCCACCATTCTCTCATCTCTGGAGTTTATTTTTCCATTTTTCATTATGCATATGTTTACCAGTAGTTCTAGACACTACACAAGATTTTCATTTTGTTGTTCATTACCAATTACCATACTTTGTATAACCCATAAATTTGAATTTGGAGACAAAGCTATGTTTTTTAGGGAAAAAGAGGTGGTTGCATGTGATATTAGAGGTTGGAAAAGCTAAGGACCTTTACCCATTGTGTTTTGATACTTTTGCATGCTTGAGAAGCCATGAATTAAGGCTACAAGTGGTTCTTGAAGAGCATATAGCAAGTTGGACTCCTTTTATGCACACAATGGAAGCACTTAGCAAGATGGATCAACCAAGGGAACTGTGGATAGGTGAAGGAGATTCCTGAGCCCAGAAGGGTGTTGGGTGGGGCATATATTATTGGAGATAAAGATGTGATGCTTGAGTGAGATCCGTGTAGATCTCTAAATTAGTATTTGGATAAGCATAGAGAGAAGAATGGGTTGTGTGATAAGAGAGAGAAGCATCTAGGAGTTCCCTTCTCCCTGGTGGCCTCATAGCCTAGCTTGGGGGTGGCCTCTCAACATAAAGAGTATATGTTGGACAGAGTGCCTACGACAGGGTGGAAAATCACTCTTACACATCCAATTGCGTGGATATTCTTTCTTTAAAGATAAGTATTCTCTTGTATTTGAATGTGCAATGTTTCTCTTTGATGCTCATCATGATTATGCTTGTATATGCATGCTAGGTGTATGTGGATAAAGTTTATTTCCATTGTATTTTTATTTATGTATCTGCACACACATTTTTATTATTCATTAACTTTGTATTATGCCCATGGGGTGAAAATTAGAACCCTGTAATCCCTTTGTGCCCCCCTCTGTAGGTCGCAATATATTATATAGTGGTATCAAAGCTATTGGTTACAACACGGGGGTTGTATGGGCCAGAATCTACAGTCACAAGAAGAAAACTAGAGATGCACAAGAAGTGTTGATAAACATCCTTATAAAAATATTGGGTTTAAATTACAATTGGTGTTTAATGGAGCGTGGGAAATTAAATCTGTGTTCTACCAGTAGGAGTAGTAGAATGGGTTGAGAAAATTTAGGAAATTTTGAATTTGTAAAGTTATTAGTAGAATGAATTTTCTCCATGTTGCACAACAGAGATATTTCATAAACAAAGGAAATGGAAATTTATTTTATTTATAAAAATGTGAAAATTTGGGGGAAATTTTAGATGGACCCTATCCGTGCCATGCGAACAAGAGTATGAAGTGGACCAACCAAGTAAGGGGGATGTGCATGTAGCCAACATCTGGATATCATAGGTGCAGTGGAGAAAATACCACAACAGTGGTAGAGAAATTCCATAGGAACGACGAAGAAAAGTTCGACGATGTGTTAGAGGTGTTGTATTGGAGTCTGCAAGGTGGAGTTGCCAGAATGTGCCAAATGGAGAATGTCCAAAGGAAAAACCCCAATGGGACACGTGTCAGCACATTGGACTTTTGTGTCGGAGTTCTTCTAAGGTTACAGTAGAGATAATTATGCATGGGTATCAGAGTGAGGTCCATAGGTGCAATGGAAAAAAGGCCCACTGGTGCATCAGAGAAAAGTCTGTGGGCGTATCGGAGTAAGTCGATAGTGCACATCTATTGGGGGTGTGAAATTGCAAACCACGGAGTAGGTCTGATGAGGAGGTTCGATGTAGTCATCGATGCACCTCTGTCGGGGTGTTTCATGAGGGAATCAGGGAAGGTCCCAATGGGCCATGTACGATGGTTTGTCGGTGGTTTCACATCGAAGTTCCATTTAGGGGTTTTCCACGAAAGTATCAGGAAATGTCCTGATGGGGCAATGCCGATAGAGTGTCGTGAGCATTGTATCGAGAGTCCCATTTTTGGGTTTCCTTAATGAATTCATGGGGTAAATGCTGATATGAAAAGGATAATAGGGAAGTTTCAATCCAACGACAGTAATTCAGAAAAGCTAAAAAAAATTATGGAACCCAAAATTTGTTTTGGCCATGACAATAGTAGTTTAGGTAAAAATTCAATGACCTGAGGCATTCGAATGCCATTGATGGAGGACACATAACTATTATTGAGAGGCTCGAGCCCATCCTGATTTGATTTGATAGAAAACACAACATAGTGGATTTTACATATCAATGTCTAGAGACCCGATGAGGGCCTGTTTGGGTCGAAATTGTTGTGGTATAGTGTGTATCAAGCACGCAGATAACTCTAGGAGATTGGGGTCAAATTCCAAAAGGTCTGAAGCCAGATGGTGAAAGAAGGCCAAGGTCCACTATTCTGGAGCACTTTTTGGGGGTTCCAAAAAGCTTGCAAGAAGTAAAGTGACCCTAGATCT
This sequence comes from Larix kaempferi, assembly GCA_027924585.1. NCBI lineage: Eukaryota > Viridiplantae > Streptophyta > Pinopsida > Pinales > Pinaceae > Larix > Larix kaempferi. The sequence goes on along the minus strand of BSBM01000963.1, from coordinate 6,394,888 downwards.
CTAAACCAAAAAAAAAATGAACTTGACATTTTACCTACTCATTAAAATAGACAACTTTGGTTAGACAAAGTTTTTCAAAAAATGCTTAGTTTGGTAGTTAGTAATTTTTGCTAAAACTTCCAAGCCTAGGAAAAAGTGAAAAAGTCAAAAGTAGTCAATTCCATAATTTTATAGAAGTTGATTGGAGCATCGGATTAGATATATGAAATTTGCTAAGTTATCCTTGTTGTGTGTATTATCATCTCTCAATAGAATTTCTTTTCTATTTATCTCTATATTTTCTTCTACAGGTGGTCGAAGTTCGTCTCCAAAGCTAATTGCACCTATAGAAAAAGTGCAAAATTGGGAAAAAATAGCAGTTTTGGAAGATTGTAATTCGCAGCTCTAAGATCATAATAAATCATAAATATAGGCATAAAAAATATTATACATAGGGGAACAATGGTGCACATTCAGAACCTAAAAGTGGGATTCATATTTTTCTTTGATTTGAACAGAAAAGTGCATGTAAACTTGATTTGACTAAAAAGGTCGATAGCGGTAGTTTCCAGAATGCGTGAAATTTATTTTTTTGAATTTTTAAAAATGTGATGAAGCTAATAAATGTGTTATATGAAATTTTTTGCATTTTCACTATCATATCAAGAACAATTAAGGGTCAACATTCAATTTAGTATAATTGGAAATCATTGGTCTTGGTTGGGCCAAGAATACCATCATCATGGATGATGCACGGGATCCTTATGTAGCTAAAACATATGTCATGGAAAAAAAATATTCAAGTTGAGAATGCAGATACAAAAGCCAATAGTCGAAGAAATCAAGTAAATCCCCCAAACATTGTAGAAACCATGAGAATCTTAAGTTTGGAAGAGCAAAGTTGAAGAGAAGATAATGAGAGGATGATTAGAGCTCACGAATAATAGAACCAACTAAATGCAATAATGCTTCAAAGTTTAGCATCCATTCAAAGGAATACTAATCATGTTCGATACTTAGGAATTGAGGAAAAGAGTGGGAGTGGTTCAAGGGGGCAATCTCATAAGAGGTCCCATAGCTCAAGAAGAGTTTCTAGAGAAAAGACATATACTCCATAAATATCTCCTAGTGAGTCATCTGACTCTAAAGACTCCATTGAAGGTTCAAGTTCTTCATCTCACATAAATAAGAGGAAGATTCATATTAAGGAAAACTCCCATGGAGAATTTTGGAAGGCCAAACCTCCTACTTTTGATGGTGAATCCAAATCAGGTTAGAGAGTTGAGGCTTGGCTTCTTGGGATGAAGAAGTATTTCCAATTCCAAGACTACTCCGAGAACATGAAATCAAGGGTATCCATATTCAATATGAATGGAAGAGCATCTATATGGTGGGATCACCTTAGGAAAGCGAAGAAGATCAATGAAAAGAGATATGTGTGGAAGCAAATCAAGAAATACTTCAAGCAAAAGTACCTCTCTAATAGGTACTATGATGATCAAATCAAAGAGTTACATGAATTTATATTGGGGAAAATGACCATGGAGTAATATTCCAATAAATTCTTGGAGTTTTTGAGGTATGTCAAGTATATCAGAGATGATAAAGTCAAAATTCAATTCTTTCTTAGTGGATTACCTCAGTACTACAAGGACCGAATTGAGTTTAATGAACCTCAAACTCTAAATGAAACCATAAGGAAAGCTAAGTACTAATATGATCAAAGAAAAAGCATGCTAGAATTCCATAAGCCATGGAAAGACATTAAGAATGATAAGTTTGACCAAGGAAATAAGGAGTTCAAGCCACCTCATTTTATAAATCGGCAGAGGCGACCATCACAGGGGCTCACTAACATAGAAAGGATGATGGGATACAAGCCAAGAGAGCCAAGAGATCTACTTCAATGCTAGGGACCTGGAGAGTGTCAGGAGAGTGTCAACACTCAAACTAGCAGCCCCAACACAACTAGGTTCTATTGACCATGGATAGTGTTGGTAAGATCGAGAGGGGTTAAACTCAATGTCACCACAGTCTATCCTCTCAACAATTTGGGTAAATCCAAACAGAGGGGGAAACCCCAATCAATGAAAGATACCTGCAACCACTAACAAACCACTAATACCTTCCAATTTGTTTTAATAACTATGATCAATACCTTATCAGAGTCAAACAATATTAAAAAAGACACAATAATCATACAATAATGGAGTTATTTGTTGTATCACAAAGCTCAATAAATGTTACGTCTTTGAAGGCAATTTCATGCTTCCCTAAACAATATAACACTTCCTTAGGAAATCCCTCAGAAAAGGTGAACTTTCAAGGGAAAGAGGGTAACTACACTAGGGCACACTTTGAGAGTGAACCAAAAATACCAAATAGCTAGCAATCACCTAATTTTGGTGATTTCATGTATCCCAATGCACTTTCTCAAAAGAGAATGCCCTCTAGGGTTTATGGAGAAAACCTTAAATTCTTGATGAGTTAAATCACTTAAATAGGGAACCAGTCAAACTCACTTAACTAGGCCTAACTTGGCCTCCCATGCACCACCACTAGGATAAGATCTAGGAGATCAATCCCAATCCATTCTCATGCATGAACAAGAAGAGAAATGCACCATCACTGAAGATATTGAGCAAAATTATGAGCTTGGCTCACTTAACTGTCCCTCCAATGCACTAATGCACCACCTTTTTGACAACTGGAGAAAGATTAGGATTTTAACTTAGTTAACTAGCCCTCCATGTTACTAATGCACCACCTCTTGGACAATTGGAGAAATTGATGAGTTAATTGGACCTAAATAGGACCCCAATGCACCACCACTAAAGAGGATCCTTAGGATATTTAGGAGATATTCCTAATTGCTTCAGTTAACTCCATCATTAGGGGAGGGTGCCCTTCTTTGTAGGATATTGATATGTCAACACTGAGAGCCAATTCCACCACTAGAGTTGACTCCATGAGAGGGGCATCACTTTTGGGAGGGGATCCCAATACTGCATGGAGGATTAGAATGCACCACATTTCTCCCCTAAATGAGGTAATATACATGCATGCACCCCTCCTTGAGGGGGGCTATTCCCTAGATATTCCTTTTACAATTTATGACCCCCTTAACTCAATTTACATAGTTGATTGCCAATTTGTTTCTACTAGGGACCAAATATGCCATACATGAAGCTTATTACCATGGTGATTGACTAAATTTGACATCAAACAATAAGAACTTAGACACCAACCTTAGGAACCTATGATATAACACACTTTGGCTTTGGAGGTGTGAGTGAAAAAAACATGTTAACCTCTGCTCACTAGGATCGAAGTTCAACTAGGTAAAAAAAACACTCCAAAGGTGCCATAACATGAGTGAATCATTTAGACTATCCATTTTACACATGTAAAGGATGCCAAATTTTTACAAATATACTCTCTTTTACCATGAAAAAGGAGGTGTAAAGTACAACAATTGAGTACAAAACTGCTTGATCAAATGGGGAACTGGAAGATCCCTGGCTTGTCGATGATGTCTTTAGTCAAGTGAGCACCTTGTGCATATAGGGTGGTAAAAATTGGATCCTACTTGGGGTCGTGCTCTTAATATTTGGAAAGTATACAAGAATCCAGAATCTCCAATTTATACCATGTAAAAACATTTCAATCTTGATAGGAAAACATTTAGTAGCACATGTTCATATAAAATCCATTCAAAGAGAAACACTAGTTGCATTATTTAAAAAAAAAGAAAGTAACTTAAAAAAATGAAATGATCATTCCTAAGTACATAAAATGAAATGACTGAAAATAAATGGTGAAAGGAAAACTATTATAATTTACCTAGATGCCCCATGGGCATTAGATGTCTCCTTTAAAGAATAGTTTGAGCAACTGAACATTGACTGGAAGTTGCAGCTTCTCACCATCTAGGTGGCTGAGGTAGAAAGAATTTGGCTTGGAAATGTTATCAATTATGAAATGCCCTAACCACAAACTATCAAATTTCATATGCTTTCCTAGAAGTAGTTTAGCTTCGACAAATCCTTTATGAGTTTGGATTCATGTATGCTAGGAATCAATTTGGTTTCAACAGATACCTTATGAGTTTGGTTTCCAATATGGACATCCAATCACTATTTGGTGTGAAAATCAAAGTGTCATCCAACTTTCCCATCATCCAACTCAACATAAACATAGTAAGCACACTAAGATACACATGCATGTCGTTTGGTAGCTCATTCATGCTAAGATTGCTAACTAAACATTTTTTTTCAATTTTTTCCCACATATAAGATCAGATTGTTGACATCTTTAGAAAGATAAGCTTCACCATATTTTATTTATGTAGGTGTGCATAAAGTTGTTAGTAAGGCATGATATGCATAATGCCTCCTTCCTTCTTTTAAGTCATTTTGTAAATTGTTCATCCTTTCCCAAGTTGTTTTTGAGGTGGGATGATAGGATATTAGACATTAGGAGTTTATTAATACCAACATAGTTGCATTAAGTGTGCTAATTTAGTTGAGTCATCCAAAGGTCACCATTCTCTCTTGTTCATTGGTGATTTGATGATCCTTGTATTCCTCAATTATATTGACAATTGATTTATGTTTTATTGCTTGATTGATCTCTATTAAAGAGAATGGAGGACCACTTGTTCGACATGATTGATAGTAGATTATTGTACTGGGCGTAACCTTTTTTTTCTTGAGTGGTGACATTATCATTTTTGGGATTATCTGTGTAGAGTAAGCCATTAATCTATGACTCATATCAATGAGTAGTAATCACAATTGATTAATTTATCAAGGTTTTGAATAGTTAACTTAGCACTCGTTGCATCATGTGATGTTCACAGTGGTGAAGAAGTGGGATTTCAATAGCAAAATGAATCACATAGCATCAATCATCACCTCTAGGGCTTGCACTCGATAACCAGGACTTCCGACCAGGTCAACCATCCCAAGACTCCTCTAGCTCAAATACGCTTAATAATGGAGTTTTCCCTACAATCAATCCCACTTAGCTTGCGATCTCATTTGCAAAACCTTAGCAAGTATTGTGCCTTGTGAACTATTTAGTTATAGCTCTCTTAACTCTTTTTCTTTTAAGAATTAAAGGGATTTCATAGTCCAACATATGAGATATAATTTTTGAGATTATTTGTGTAGAGTAAATCATTAATCTATGACCCATATCCATGAGTGCTAGTCACAATTGACCAATTTATTGTGATTTTAAATAGTCCACTTAGCGCCCATTGCATTGGGTGATGCTCACAGGGGTGAAGAAGTGGGAATGAAACTAGAAAAATGAATCAAATAGCATCAATCATCACCTTCAGGATTGCACCCAATAATTGAGACTTCTCGGGAGGTCACAAGACTCCTTTGGCTCAAGCACACTTAACTATGGATTTTTCCCCATAATCAAGCCTACTTAGCTTGCTACCCCATTTGCAAAACCTTAGAAAGAATTGTGCCTTATGGACTATTCAATTAGAGTTCCCTTAGCTCTTTTTATTTAAGCATTGAGGGGCTTATGCAATCCAACATATGAGATGTAATTTTTATGATTATATGCATATAGGAAGTCATTAATCTATGACCCATATCCATGATTGTTTGTCACAATTGAAAAATTCTCATGGTTTTGAATCATCCAATTAACATTCATCGCACAGAGTAAGTCCTTAATCTATGACCCATATCGACAAGTATTAATTGCAATTGACCAATTTCTCATGATTTTGAATAGTCCACTCAATAGTCATTACATCTTGAAAATGATGTCTTGCAACGTCCCCCTCACCCGATCCGACCATTGGGAGGGGACGTTGGCCAAACCTGGGCTCTAAAACTTCGCCCCAAATGCATAATACGATTTTCAACCAATGTAATGCGTGCATAAATGTAATTAAACATGCACAATGGAATTACATTTTATCCACACACATCTAATATGAAAATACAAGCATAAACATTACAGGCATCAAATAAAACAGTTTAGATTCATATACATGAGAGTACTTATCTTTAAGAAACGCAGATCCAATCAATTGGTTCCGTAAGAACGCTTTTCCACCCAACCATAGACACTCCGTCCAACATATACTCTTTATGCTGGGAGGCCACCCCCAGGCTGGGCTATGATGCCACCAGGGAAAAGGAAACACCTACATGGTTCTATCTCTCATCCCACAACCCATTATGCTCTCTGTGCTTAGCCAAATGCTCATATAGAGCTCTATAGGGGTCTCACTTAGCCCTCACAACCTTGGCTTCCACAATACCTTCCCCACACAACACCCTTCTAGATCAGGAATCCCCTTCACCGATCCACAATTCTCTTGGGTGATCCATCTTGTTGGGTGCTTCCAGTGTGTGCATAGAATAATTCCAACTTGATATGGCTGCTATAGAACCACCTATAGCCTTGATTTGTGACTTCTCAAGCACCTACGAGCAGCAAAACTCCATGGGTAAGGTTCCTAGTTTTCCCAACCTCTCTGCTCACCTACAACCAACTATTTTCCCTTCCAAAATGCAACTCTATCTTCTAATTCAAATTTCCGGGTTTAACACACAGTCTGATAAAATGGACATGAACAACAATCAAATAACTCTACATAGTGTAGCAACTTGCATGAAAGAGAATGAGAATGGAAATTAATCATCAAAAGAGTGTTGACTCTAAGGATATGAGGTAAGGGTGAAAAGACATCTGGCATGGCTTCTGACCATAGAAGAAATAGGATTGCTGACAACTGACATAACTATCACAACCCCCATGCTTCAATAACTACATGAGGTGACTTTTCCCACCAACCTCACATGTGCAATCAATGATTGGAAAATGGTCGAAAAAAGAGATAATTGGCTTATTCTCATCACATGACAAAATTTTGGGTGAGTTCTAAGGTTGACACATGGTAGCATAGGATTTGGTTTCCCATAGGCCCCCTTCCTCTTCCCCTCTGGTGGAATCATAGCCCCCTTTGGTTCTCTTTACACAGCCATTGTTGTACCATTTTATTAATTTTCAGCATAATATTTACATACATTTCGAATTAGGCAAAATAAGCCAATCATATGGTCCAAAATAAAAATATATACATCATACATGCCTAGCCATTCACTAGTTGGGCCTTAGCCTTGAGCTCCACACTAGGAATCCATACTATCATATTTACATCATTTACATAGGTTTGGATAATGCATTCCAAGTCAAAACTAGGGGTATTACATGTCTCATATGTTGGACTATGTAAGCTCCTTAATGTTTAAATAAAACAAGTTAAGGGAGCCATAGCTGAATAGTTCATAAATCACAATACTTGCTAAGGTTGTGCAAATGGGGTTGCAAGCTAAGTTAGATTGTTCGTGGGGAAAACTCCACAGTTAGCCATGCTTGAGCCAGAGGAGTCTTGGGATGGATGATCTCTTCGGAAGTCCTAGTTATTGGTTGTAATCCCTTGAGGTGATGATTGATGCTATGTGATTAATTTTGCTAGTTTCAATCCCACTTCTTCACCCTTGTGAGCATCACCCGATGCAACGAGTGCTAAGTGGACTTTCGAAATCACGAGAAATTGGTTAATTGTGAATAATACTCATGGATATGGGTTATAGATTAATGACTTAATCTATGCAGATAATCCCAAAAATGATATCTCATTTGTTGGTATGCAGTGGTCTGCAAAAGCCACTTAATGATATTATTATTGTTGGTGTTTTTATTTGTTTTATAAACGCTAGTGTATATTTTTCTCTATGAGGATTTTACTATGTAAATCTCAACATCTCTTCTTTGAATGGCGTGAGTTATTTCTATATGATGTTCCTTCATTTGGTAGCTCACTTATGATTTCTCAATAACACTTATCATTGTCTCATCAACCTGCCCTTAACCCTTGTATATAATGTTAATATTGATGTCTATGCATATAATGATTTTACTTTCTACAAATACACACCTCCACCCCCACCATTTGGTGCACAAATGCACACCTTCATCCCTCCACTACCTAGAGCACAAATACACACCTTCATCCACACCATCCACCCTCTAGGGAGACAAAAGTGTACATTTATGTATGGATATGCAATTTTCTCTATGAGTATTTTACTATGCAAATCTCAATATCTCTTCTTTGATTGGTGTGAGTTATTTTTATATGATGTTCCTTCATTTGGTAGCTCACTTGTGGTTTCCCAATAACACTTATCATTGTCTCATTAACCCACCCTTAACCCTTTCTATAATGTAAATATCGATGTCTATATATAATAATGATTTTACTTTATACAATTGCACACCTTCATCTCCACTCTTCGATGCACACATGTACACCTTCATCCCTCCAAAACCTAGAGCACAAATACAAATCTTCATCCTTCCACTACCTAGAGCACAAATACACACCTTCACCTGCACCATCCACCCTTTAGGGAGACATAAGTGTAAATTTATGTATGAATTATACAAAAATAGATTAATAAGTTTTATTATCCCTGCAAATACTAACCGTTTGTTTGTCAACTTGCATTAGTTTGCTTTTTTATCATAAAATTTTCCAATATTTTGCAATGTTGATACAATTTTATTATTATTCATAATCTTTTGAAAATTAAAAATAAATTTAGAAATTTTTAAAATACATTATTTTGATCTTTTAATTGGTGCAGTATAATTTGGATGGGACATAATTCCCTGGTGAAGTGTTTTTTTTCAAATTTTAAAAATAAATAAAATTAATTTATAATTTTTTTTTAAAAATTTTACACATACCACTTGCATTAAATATATAAGCATCTAATCATACCAAAACCAAACCATGATGTACTGTTTGTTTCCGAGTGTCGAGGTCTCATCCATGGTAGCTACCGAGGCTTATGAGTTAGCGCTTCGAACAGAGCGCTAACTCATAAGCGGAGCACTAACTCACAAGCCTCTGTAGCTACCCATAGCTCCTATTTCAGTGGCAGGATGGGAGAGATTTCAGAGTTACTCCTTTGTACATCGCCAAAATGTCCCGTGCTTCGTAAAGCTTGAAGAAAACCATCAAAGATGGGAATTCGAGGGTCGAATATTCCAGCTGCTCCACGGTTATATTCGTGTTCCCCAACTTAGAAGGGTGGAAGGAATAACCATAAGCTGCGGGGGAATAAACACATAAATAAATGGAAGGAACGCACATCTCCGTAGCCATGGTTTGTGTCCAATACTGTACGAAGTCATGCACGAGATAATCCAGAGAGAGCTGCCTGAGGAGACTTCGAATGGTTTCTCCATGGTTTTTTGTCGGGGTGATCATTACCCTACACACATTCCTTCTTACAACACAATTTTATTGGGAGGTTGGAAATCTAACCCTGCAATGATGATATTGCGTTCTATTGTAGGATTAAACGAAGCAGTCGGGGATGCTATTGCATTAGCAGACCAATTTGTTCTAAAGTTAGTATATTTGGATTGATCTCTTGATCGTTTTGCTTCGTCGAAAGAGATAAAATAGGTTGGTACGAAGATAGATACAACGAGTCGATGCCTAAGCCTGTTGGCTCCATCAACAAAAGATTAAGTCCAGGGATGGATGAAAATGTTCTTGCAGATACTAGATGAAGAGTGATCTATGGACAATCTAAGAGGGCAGACCTTGGATACCGTAGAGATCTTTGTAAAACCCCTTAGTATGCTTCTTCCATATGGAATTACTTCCCAATGTTTAGGACAATGTTAACTGTCGTTTCAACCTAGGTAAGGTGTTTCATTTTTAAACCCGTAGGGATGGGAAGGTGTGCACTAACTTTAAATGGATGCGTCCACACACTGCATATGCCAAATGGTTCTGTATGCTACAGTGTCACAACAAGATAGAGGTTTCCTATTGCCTTTGCTACATGGATGGCTACCTGAATTGTTGCGACCATGGGGGTACATGGATAGCAGCGACCAACATGGACGTCAAGGATTAATAACGTTGTGAGACGTGCAGGTGTTTGAACCACCACTGAAAGCACCTCAAGTTACTTGCCTTGTTGATATAAACGATGCACCATTTTGACTTAACTAAAACCTTGAGTTCATTTCATAATCTATTTATATTGCTCCTCATCTTGTCCTTCCTAGAACGTATTGAAGTTGACCCGGTCCGGTTTCTTAATTTATCATCATGGTTACTTAATTTATAATCTCGAATTACACTGTCATCCAAGGGAAAAGGTGCTAGTCGTGCTTAAGAATCATAGCATAAATCTAAGAATGAATCTACGGGCGAGGTAAAAGAAAGCTAGTAATGTCGAGGGAAGAAAATAGGCCGTGCCATGCTACCCTTTAAGTGTTACAAATAAAAACTTGATTTCTATGAATGTTTAGCCTGCCATAATGGATATATCTGTAGCCATCCTTCACCCGCCATCTCCTACAACCTTCATACCCAAAGAAGGATCCCAATAGCTTGGAGAAGTTACAGGCGAAGGATATCAGGAGCCAAGGATTGATATGTTCTCCGAGATGTCATACATTAAAAATAAGAACATAAAAGCAAGAAAATAATTATACCCATAAGTAAATGTCTGCAGCTGAGCCAGGAAGATCGAATGATGGGTCGGGATAACTTCATGCTACAACAAGTGCCTGATAGATACAGAGAAGGTTATACCTTGCCTTCAACTATGCAACAACTAAATGCAATGTCTCTATTAGGAACCCATGTCAACCCTTCTCTTTACTTTGTTAGTATATTGTTGTTGGATGCATATTCTTTGTAAGTCATCCCGTAGTATTTGTTGATCCATAGTTTGTATTATTGTTGTTGGACGCACATGCTTTGTAAGTCATCCCGTAGTATTTGTTGATCCATAGTTTTTACTAGCCCATGGTTTTGACCCATAGTATTAGCGCCTAGACTTAGTATATAAGTTTGTGTTGAGGCCAATGAAGGCACCATGAAGTTATTTGTATTGAGCTTGCTCAAAGGAGGTTGCCCCCTCGAAGTGGCCTGCAATCAATAAAAATATTCTGTGATCTCATATATTGTGCATTATATCAATTAATTGTTGCAGGTTCATCACATCTGGTATCAGAGCACTTTCTTGGGCTCATTGGGTGAAATTTCTGCCCATTTTTTTTCGCATCTGTTGCAGGTTCAGATCTGGGAATAATCCCTATCCGCTTAAATGTGGGAAGTACTTGGGCATAAGCCCTAAAACTCATTGTAAGCAGTACCACAGGAACCCCGAAGTATTTGGACCATTGAGAGGACATGCCGGCGAAAAGGGCAATGAACCCTACCTGATTGACTAGTTCCCACCCGTGAGGTAAACCAAGAGCTATCATTTGTGGCAAAGCGGTTATCAGTTTTACCTAAGCCGTGGAGTGAGGGAAACTGCCCCAATACGCAAGTTGTCAGACAGCATTGGTGGTCGAGTGAATCCCCTAAACCATTAGGAAGCTGAGCATACATGGGGTCCATATCTATTTTCAGCTGAAAAATCATAGATTTCCTCTGTCCAGAACTGTTGCCGATCACTTCCGCGCCATTACAGATCCATCTATTGCCGATCACTTCCGCGCCGTTGTAGATCCATCTGTTTTCGATCACTTCCGTGCCGTTGTAGATCTATCTATTTTCGACCCCTTTCGCGCCCTTGTTTTCACTCTGTTTTCCTTGAAACTTCCCTGGAACCCCTGTAATCCCATTCTGCATATTTCATTCCTGAGGACCCTATCCCAAATTCCACTTCCCAAAGCCAGAAATCCCACATTTGTCTATTTTAGGGTTTGCCATAACTTCTTTGACTTTCACCCAATCACCTTCACATTTTACCACAGAGTTCCTTTCCTATTTTTGCTTCTTTGTTCCTCTATGCTAAATTTTCTCATTCTTTCACCCCGCTTCTGAAAGCCTCCTTTTTTGCTTCCCTGTCCATTCGACAATGCCCAAAACCTAGTCCAACCCAAATTACCCATCAGATTTTTTCCCAAATCCATATTTTCCTTTACTGAAATAGTTTTTGTTTTTGTTTTTCTACCCACTCAAAAAAAAAAAAAATTCATGGTTATGGTTGTCACCTGCGTAGGAGCAAAAACCATGGAGGAAGCACTTGCAGCCATCCAAACCAAACTCCAGGATCTGGATGAAAAATTTCTCGGCCTCCATCTTGAGCATTCAGCCATGAACAACAAACAACAGTCCGAGTCTTCATCAGACAATGGGTTCTCTTCTTCCAGCAATTTTCGTGGTCTGAAGCTTGATTTTCCTTGCTTCAATGGTACTGATCCTACTTGATGGATCTATTGTGCAGAACAGTATTTCAGTCTGCATAATAGTTTTGATGTCAACAAAGTTCCACTTGCATCCTTTCATTTGGAATAGGAAGCTCTTCAATGTTACCGTTGGTACATCAAGGCTCATGAAGAGCCAAAATGGCCAGATTTTTGCCATCTCCTTTTGCAACGATTTGGTCCTAGTGCTTTTGATGACTTGATAGGAGCCCTCACTAAACTTTACCAAATTGGCACTGTGAGAGAGTATCAAACCGAATTTGAGAAACTAGCCAACCACACCGAAGGATTTCCTGATGACTTCTACCGGAGTTGTTTTATCAGTGGTCTAAAGGATGCAATCTGCTCTGAGGTCAAAATGTTATGTCCCAACACAATGATGGAAGCCCCAGGGTTGGATAAGTTGGAAGAAGACAAGATTCCAGCCCAACCGCTCCAAACCCACTTTTGTTCCCTTCTGAAATATGGGCTCTCAACGACCTCCCATCCCGCCAGCTCCTCGACCAACTCCTATCAAGCATTTGTCTGAAGCAGAGATGCAAGCACGTAAGGAAAAGGGGCTTTGTTATAATAGTGATGAGAAATTCACTCGGGGACATAGATGTGTTCAACAAAAGCTCTATCTCTTGGATGTGGATTCTTCGCCTGCCTCTGAAATTGGTAAAGAATCTCCAGATACAATGGATGCTCAGGTTGACATTCAGGAGCCGCTTATTGACCCTCCGTCTCAGGATGACCAGCCAGAGATATCTCTCCATGCTTTAGCTGGAATCACCCCCCCCCCCAAACAATGTGGGTCAGGGTTACTTCAAGAAGCTTCCTCTTACAATACTCATTGATTATGGTAGCACTCATAATTTTATTGACCCTTAGATCGCCAAACAGGGTCATTGTTTTATCCATCCTTTCTCCAACTTTGAAGTCATGGTTGCCAATGGGGTCATCTTACCTTGCAAAGGGAAGTGTTGTAATGTGCGTATCTCTATGGGATATTATAACCTGCGCTCTGACATGTTTTCCTTGACCTTAGGCAGATGTGATGTGGTTTTGGGCGCTCAATGGCTACGCACACTTGGCCCCATCTTATGGGATTTTGTTGAACTTTGGATGAAGTTTTCCCCCAATGGACAAAAAAACACATTGATAGGCTTACAACCAGGGTCTCTCAACATGATCAGTTCACATCGCATGGAAAAAATCCTTAAGAAGAATTCACATGGTGTCATCGTTTAGATCCATTCCATTCAGATGCAACCATCAGCGGTCTCCACTACTCCTTTGGATCTACAACAAATTCTGGATCGATATACAAGTGTCTTTGCTGAACCAGTGGGATTTCCACCTTCAAGGCCAGAGGACCATCGTATTCAGCTCCTTCCTGGAAGCGTTCCTCCCAACACCAGGCCCTATCGCTACCCATTTCACCAAAAAACAGAGATTGAAATGCTCATTCGAGACTCAAGCAAGGTATTGCTCATTCGAGACTCAAGCAAGGTATTATTCGCTCAAGCACTAGTTCCTTTTCTTCACCTGTTCTTCTTGTCCTCAAAAAAGATGGGTCATGGCGCCTCTACATTGACTTCCGAGCACTTAATCACCTCACCATCAAGGATAAGTTTCCAATTCCTGTTGTTGATGAGCTTCTTGATGAGCTTCATGGTGCTCAATTTTTCTCCAAGTTGGATCTTCGTTCTGGGTATCATCAAATTCGGGTTCATGAGGATGATATCCCTAAAACAACTTTTCGCACACATGATGGACACTATGAGTTTTTGGTCATGCCCTTTGGCCTCACTAATGCTCCCTCCTCATTCCAGGCCTCGATGAATAAAATATTCCAGCCCTACTTGCGGAAATTCATTCTGGTATTCTTTGATGATATCCTCATCTACAGTAAAACATGGGATGAACATCTCCAACATCTGGATCTTGTAATGCAACTTTTCTCTGACCATCATCTCCATGCTAAACAGTCTAAATGTGTTTTTGGACAGAGGGAAGTTGAGTATCTCGGGCACATTATCTCAGCACAAGGGGTTCGCGTGGATCCTGCCAAAATCGCTACCATGAACAATTGGCCGCATCCTCAGACACTCCAGAGCCTTCGTGGTTTTTTGGGGTTAACTGGCTACTACCGCAAGTTTGTCAAGGATTATGGGAAGATTGCAGCTCCATTAACTGCTCTATTGAAAAAGGATGCTTTTACATGGACACATGCTATTGAGCGCGCATTTGAAAAACTGAAACAAGCTATGTGTACTACACCTGTTCTAGCTATGCCTGATTTTTCCAAGCCCTTCACTTTGAGAGTGATGCTTGCGGCAATGGACTTGGTGTTGTTCTCCTTCAAGATGAACACCCCATTGCGTTCACTCGCAAAGCCCTTTCAGGTAAGAATTTAGTTGCCTCTACATATGAGAAGGAAATGATGGCTATTTTGCATGCAATACAGAAGTGGCGACCATACTTATTAGGGAATCATTTCTGCATCAAGACTAATCACCAGAGTCTGAAATATTTCCTGGAAAAACATGTATCCTCCCCAACACAACAAAAACGGGTTAACAAACTCATGGGTTATGACTATGAGATCACTTACAAGAAAGGTAAGGACAATATTGTGGCGGATGCTCTTTCTCGCACATTTGATGACAACGGTTCTCTTTTAGCTATTTCTATGCCTATTCCAAATTGGTTGCAGTTTGTTCAACAAGGCTATGTCAATGACTCTTCATTATCTCAAATCATCCAACGCTTGGCCAACAACCCTTCTGCTGTACCACATTACTCTTGGGATGGTGCTTCCCTAAGATACAAGGGTCGTCTGGTGCTTCCCTAGAGCATAGATCTTCAACATGTTGTCTTCTATAAACTCCATGCTTCTCCATGGCAAGGCACTATGGGTTCCTCAAAAAGTATGAGCGGGCACGATGTAACTTCTTTTGGCAGGGAATGAAAAGGACAATTTAACAAATGGTGGCTAAATGTGATACCTGCCAGTGCAATAAGGGTACGACACTACTTTCGGGATTGCTCGAACCCTTACCCATACCTACACGGATTTGGACAGATATTTCTATGGATTTCATTGAAGGGCTCCCTAAATCTGGAGGGAAGACAGTGATTTTGGTTTTGGTTGATCACCTCTCCAAATATAGATATTTTTGTGCTCTCAACCATCCCTATACAGCCTCCTCAGTTGCTCAAATTTTCCTGGACCAGATCTTTCGTCTTCATGGATTCCCTTCTTCCATTGTCTTGGATCGTGATGCGACTTTCACCAGTCATTTTTGGACAGAACTATTTCGCCACACTGGCACCAAATTGAATACGAGTTCAAGGTATCACCCACAAACAGATGGTCAGACTGAAATTATCAATAAATGCTTGGAAACTTATCTTCGTTGCTTCACCTCTGAACAACAATATCAATGGGAAAAGTGGCTCCCTCTCGCTGAATGGTGGTACAATACCTCTTACCACACTGCCTCGAAAATGACTCCATATGAAGCAGTTTATGGCAGGCACTACCAGTTCTTCTTCCATACACCCCCAGCAGTTCACCAGTTCAGGAAGTTGACACGGTCCTTCGAAACCGCGATCAGATTCTTTGCATTTTGTGGGAAAATCTTCACATGGCAAGAAATCACATGAAGCAACAAGCCGATCAACATCGTTCTGAGCGCACTTTTCAAGCAGGTGATATGGTTTTTCTTCGTCTCCAGCCTTACAAGAAATACTCCCTGAAACTCAAAGGGCATCATAAGTTCGCTCCAAAGTTCTATGGGCCATATAGGATTCTTCAGAAGATTGGGTCTATTGCTTATAAATTGAAACTTCCTCCTTCTTCCCACATTCATCCAGTATTTCATGCCTCTTGTCTGAAGAACGTTCTTGGCACCAACATCAGAGGACAAACTATTTTACCAGAACTGGATAATGAAGGATCCATCCTTTTGGAGTCGGAGGTCGTCTTCAATAAGCGCACTCGTCAGCTTTGCTCTTGCTTTATCACATAGGTATTAATTAAGTGGCACGGAATGCAACCAGAGGATGCTACATGGGAACCACTCCTTCAAATTCAACAACAATTTCCACATCTAAAGCTTTGGGGACAAAGCTTTTTCTAATGGGGAGGGGATGTTAGGAACCCATGTCAACCCTTCTCTTTACTTTGTTAGTATATTGTTTTCAGAATGAACACTCGGAATTTCCACATATTTCATGATTTTCATCGACGTTTCGAGTCCACAACAGGACTCATCATCAGGACAGTGTGTCAAATAAGAGTAGGTGATCTTCGCTTGGACGCATATGCTTTGTAAGTTGTCTCGTAGTATTTGTTGATCTATAGTTTGTATTATTGTTGTTGGATGCATATGCTTTGTAAGTCGTCCCATAGTATTTGTTGATCCATAGTTTGTACTTGCCCATGGTATATAAGTTTGTGTTGAGGCCAATGAAGGCACCGTGAAGTTATTTGTATTGAGCTTGCTCAAAGGAGGTTACCCCCTCGAAGTGGCCTGCGATCAATAAAAATATTCTGTGATGTCATATATTGTGCATTATATCAATTAATTGTTGTAGGTTCATCACAGTCTCAGTTGCTGAAATCCACAATACGCCCTATAAAAAAATTGTTTTTCACACAATTTCGAATGGTTTATATTGTTTACAAGCAAAGGATAAAAGCCACGGGTTGTTGATCTTGATAACCATTACCAATTTTACCAGAATATGTAGCCTACACACTGGGTCCTGTCCCAGCTTCTTTTACTGCACCGTCGTATTGCAAAGCGGCATATGAATATCAATGGTTCAGAATCAGGCCAATCATACAAGGTAGCAAAGGTAGAGTACCAAAAATTAACTTTTACCTAGAACGCTGAGGACGTCGTGCCAAATACAAATTTAGGAGGAAAATTCTTTCTGCTAGAACCTACTGCCGAGTTTGAATCGCATTGGGAACCTTGAGAAGCTGAAGCTGCTTTGTCACTGCGGCCACCAAATCAACATTGATCTTGATGTTTTCAGTAGCTTGAGTTTCAATTGTAGCACTAGTGCCACCAGCCAAAGCCATATCTCCCTTTTCCTATAAACAATGACATCAAGCAAAGATCACACACATAAGAGAAAAATATTGAACCAAAACCAAAATCAGTATGAATCTAAACCAATATGCAGCGGAAACTGGCTTAACTACAATCTGTATAGATCAGATCATCATATACTATCATGTTAAGATCGACCGACAGACGTTACTGGGTCTTACCAAGCAGAGCTCGAAGAGTTGGTCCCATCCAGTAAGTCCAACCCCTTATCTAATTAAGGAAGGTCCTGTGCGGATTGAGGGGATTTCTAGATCAAACTAGATTGAGGCCACTCTGTGCCTTAGATCCCAGTCAAGCCAATGAAATACCTCCCAAAAGCAGATCACCACAGTCTAGTAGACATGGCCCAAAACGTGGAGGAGCCTTGTTTCATAATGCCCATCAGAGCCTTGTTTCATAATTCCCCGATCGCTGGCATACATCTTAACTACATTGGAGCCTTATGAAATAATGCCTGGATCGTCCAAGCCACATGCAACCTTATTCACTTTTTAATATTATTTTAATTTGAAACAATAATTTTAATGCCAATCAGAGCCTTGTTTCATAATGCCCCGATTGCTGGCATATAGCTTAAATACGTCGGAGTC
The DNA here is from genome assembly GCA_027924585.1 of Larix kaempferi. Classification (NCBI taxonomy): domain Eukaryota; kingdom Viridiplantae; phylum Streptophyta; class Pinopsida; order Pinales; family Pinaceae; genus Larix; species Larix kaempferi. The sequence continues at coordinate 6,376,917 of BSBM01000963.1, read as the reverse complement.
TTATGAAATAATGCCTTGATCATCCATGCGACATGCAATCTTATTCCATAATGTTATTTTTTAATATTATTTTAATTTGAAAATATCTTTTTAATAAATTTTATATTTATACTTTGAATACTTTTTTATTTGAATCTTAATATCATTTACAATGGACATATTGAAAAGTTGATACTTTTTAAGTAGTAATCTTTGGTCGGAACCTTGATGTTACACGGAGTCTTATGCATTACATAGTAAGACCACAAACTTTAGTTTCATTTGCTCCGATATCTTTTTAACAAGGATATGCTACAATGCAACTTTCTCTTATTAATAAACTTCCATCGAGAATAACTTTATTTATTAAGAATATTTCACTATATTATTATTATATAATTTCTAGAAAAATTGAAAAATTTCCATGTAAAATGCCATGGATTGTGTGCAACTATAAAGCTTTTAAAAAGTTCACGTGGATTTTATTGTCTATATTAGACCTTCGAAGTTTATTTTGTTACCAAAGGCCTACGGATAATGGGCTATTTCAGCGTTTGGGACTCGAGCGAAACCAACGACAGCTCATGGGACACATTTGAAAGTCGTTGGCATTTCCATGAAGCACGGTTTTTTATATTTTATTTATTTGCTTTTTAAAATGGAAACGTTGGTTTGAATGGACATTGGTGTCGAGTATAATTTAATTTCCTCACGGAAGCTGTGTGCTAAATGGGCTGGTGAGAGACTCGAGGCAGCACCAAGTTATTATAGTTCGGCAGAGAGCACCTACTCACGGAAACAAATCACTCGAGGAGGCACGCTGAGGGAATTTGCACAGTTTTTAAGCTGAAAAAATCAAGATAAATTCATGCCAGAAAACGTTGACCATCATAGTTATACTTTGCTGCAATGCAATTTTGATATGGAATAGATATGTGGGTATTGTTGCCTGTATGGAAATTCTACTTGGGCTCGGTGTATTGAGGGTCCCATAATCCTCCCTTGGTAATGACACCATGCCCGTCTGAGGTCCATTTTATGAGATGTACGAATCTGTCATAATCCTGATATTAATGTTGTGGGTATAATTCATTCTATCTGGTTTCCCCTGAAGAAGCCTGCTTAAGGATTTTATTCATATTTTGGGGGTAGTAATTGTTACAGCATAAATTGCATAATGGGTTGTTGCATGAGCAAGAGGGGCACTGCACGTGCTAGCAGAGTTGCAAGATGGCGGTCCACTGGCATTGTGGGTCTCAGAGATTCCAATTTGAAGGTAATTACAATCCTGTATTAGATTGAATTTCGTTTGGATTCGATTAATTCTGTTTTTTGCAGGGGGAATGGAATGAAATTCTCAAAAATTTTAAATAATTTTGACAGGATGCACTTAAGCTGGTAGTACAAAAGAATCTTAGAATTTTAGCATTTTTGTGCATTTTGTAGTCTTATTACTGACATTTTAATTTGATTCATCTCTTGTTAATGAACAAAATGTACCTATCATCCATTCTAAAATTATTATATGAATTTGATCATTGATTTCGTCCAGCTATTAGGTACAGTATATAATTTGTGCTAAAGATTAGTGGGTAGTGTGTGCTATCAACTGCTAGTTGGGGCTTAACCTGTCAGATAATTATTCAGTTTAATGTTTGTACTGGTAGGGCATGTATTCTCTTCAGGACACAAGAATGGGCTTTTACCATCCCCTTTTTCTTATACACCCCTTTGGGGAGTGCCCTAGGTCATTGGAACTGTTAGCGGTGAAATTCTAAACTGATAGATCACGGGGGTAAAAAAATTGCAAGTGGACAGTGCAAACCTCCTAAGCCATGGTGAGAATGTTTGTGCCTAATAAGCGTGAAGTTATGTTCAAGTCCTAAGCTTCGTTAGATAAATGTGAAAATAAAATCTGTCTTGTAAGAGGTCACTTTTACCATATCTCAAAAGGGTGTTGTCTGTACTGTGGGGCATCCCAGTATCCACGGTGCTGAAGAATCACAAAAGAAGGGAAACCAATGTTAGCACAAGAACTTCTAAGGTGCCTTACAAGCATGGAGTTATGTTTGAGCCCTGAGCTTTGCCAACTCATGATAAAAAATCCTCTACAGGAAAGTTGTCAAGGCACACCCATTGTTCGTTGTATCCATTGTTGTTGGTAGGGTATACGTTGGTCATGCAAGTAATGTTATTCCTTGGAGATTTTAATTCTGGTGATAGTGGCCATGGGTGAACAATGGGCTGAATTCATCTTGTCTGAAACATCATCTATAGAGTTATGGTTTCATAGAGAATGAAGTGTTGGACAAAGCAAATGTTTTCTGTATATTGCCCCAATGCCTTTCTCTCTTAATACTGAAGATAATAGTGCTTTACCAATTGGGTCTTGGATGGAGATTAAAGCGGTGATGTTGTTATTAACTTATTTCCCCCATGAAGTTTCAAATTCCCCATAGACATGTTTGCCTCTCGTGGGTGTCTTGCTTGTGGACGTGGGCTGTTTCATGCGGTTGGGGCCGGGTGCAACTCCTAGTTGAATTTGATGGAATATATACCCTCCAATTGTGGCATTTTAGCTGAAGGGCAGCTTTTGTGAGTTGTGAGACATATCTACTTCTTTGTAGTATTCCATGTTAGAAGGCGCTACTTGCATGTGCCGACCGGAAGTGCCTGTCAAGAAAAGAAGAGGAAAAATAGACCAAGGCTTTGGATTATAACATGGTACTCCTATTCTCATTATGTTATCTTCCTGCAGGCTCAGTATGCTTCCCATAAGTTTTGGAGTCTCACAATCCAAGTTAGATTTCTCTGAGAGACATTTTCAAAAATTAAATGTTGACTGCCCTCTATGTTTTAAATGGACTCAGATCTCTGTCTCCCTCTTTTGGCAAAACTAGAGAAGTCTCAGGATGCTAATGGAGACTATGCTATATAGATTTGGCCTTGTAGAAGGATGTTGTGCTTACTCTATACAGAGGTGTCTATGGTCTATTGTGTTATATATTCCTATTTCAGATCTCATGAGGATGGGTTCTCATCAAACTGACAGTAGTTATATTTCATGACAACAAAACATCACTGCATTCTATTTGTATAATAGTTCATACATATAAAGAATGGATTTCTCAACAAAGATAAGTCCTCATTTATCTACACTTCCATTGATGGTTTTCTTCTGCACTGGGCAGGTTGAAGGAGATGTGTGAGAACCATGGATACTGGAAATCTGTGGTTACATTGTAAACCTTGTTTAATGTTGCTTGATTAATTACTATCAGGGAAAGTAATTCTCTTATCCTTTTTCAGAAATAGTATCTTCTCTGGGCACTTGATGCAAATTCTTTTTCCTCTCTTCATATGTTTAAACAAACAACTTATTTCCTCCAGCAGAAGGCTTCTGAGATGCATAGGGAAAACAATTAAGTTCAACATCTGATCTTTTTGCATCCTGAAATTAACTTGATTTTTCAAGGGTGCATGAACATCATGTCTAACATCTAGGTCATTAATTCACTGTTTTGCTCTCAAGTGGATTTCCCTGTGATGAATGAATGTCAACACTTTTCTTCAAACAAGTGCCTGGAAAACCATAGAAAGAACAAATACTCCATAGGTAATTGTAAAGTAACAAGACTAAAAAGAAACTCTGATTAACTGAACAGGTTGGTAACTTAGCTTCTCATAAAATAAGTGAGGATATTTTTGTAAACAAAATAATTTTGCATAAAAGTTAAAGTGTCTGTTCAATTTAAGAAGTGGTTATCAATATAGATCTTACCAAGCTCTTTGTTATATTGGGAATTCAATTTTTTTTCTTCATTCTGGCTCAGCCTTCTACTCTAATCTCCACAAGATTTCATTTGTTTTTACCCACATCTGTGATACTATACAACATTACCCTGGCTTCTGGAATGTCTTCTTTAGAGTTCTCTTTATATTCTCCTTCCTGTACGTTTATAGGAGAGATTAGTGTGCTGTTGAAGTTTTGTCTTTGGGGATTATATCCATACAAAAATAAATTGGACAGAAATACAGTGATGCCAGATTAGAAGGAATGTCTTCTGGCTTTGCATTTCAATATAGATAATGGATGCAAACATTAATAGCGCATAAATGTGCAGAATTAACTAACGATTGCCATTAATACCCAGGTTTGAGGTTTGAGTTTAAGTTTGTCCTGGAAGAATTTGGTTATATTTAGTTATTTTGGATTCTACAAATCAAGTATATGATAGTTTTCCCTATATTGACTGTTGTCAAATGTAGGAGTTTCCAAGAATCTTTTAGGAACTTTTGTCCATATCTCAAATTTGAGGCACAAAGCCAATGACAAAGATACAAAGTAAATCAGTCAATAACAAAAACTTCAAAGCCAAGGAGAGGAGGCAGTACAGAGTTACTTTTAGCTAATTGATATGCGAAAAGTTTGAACAGTCTCAATGTGCCATCAATATATATAATCTTAAGAGGGGTCATGACATGGAATCTTGACCTGGCTTTTTGTTGATGTAAATGTAACTTCGGAAGATATTCACTTGTATTTTATATTGATATTATTATTGTATTTTATTTGTACCTCCGATGGAGATGTTTTCCCTCCGATCGGAGATGTCATTATTATGTTTGGTCATGCAAATTCATTGAGGTAAAACCTCCATTGTAAGTCAGGGCATTAGATCCCCTAGAGTCAAATGTAAAAGGGTTTATTAAGTCTTCCTAGAGAAGTCGGCGCAGTCAGTTTTAGTGAGGCCGACCTAGTTAGGTAAAAGGTCAAGTCAAAAGTAAAGTATAAATAGAGAGCCTTGCTCTCTCATGTGGACACACTACACACTCACTCACACAAGTTCGCATAGCAAGGGAGAGAGGACAAGTTTGCTGGTGGAGAAAAGAGAGAAGCTGCAGAAGACATATTTTGGGTTTTCCACTTTTGGCTTGATATTGTATTAGTGATGAAACTATCTTTGAGGAAGTTGCGGGGTTTTCTCCTTTATGGTTTCCCCGAGGAAAACTATTGTGTCTATTGTGTTTTGATGTGCTTGTTATTCTTTCAGTTAAAGATCCTAGATAATATTGAATTAAAGTAGAAAATCTAACATGGAGTCAGAGCTAACCTGAAAAGAAGACATTGTACAGCAGCAGGAAACTAGGGCTTCCTAGTTTGAGGTCTTCTCTCCACAGATCATCAGAAAAAGAGGGCTAGGCTAACCCACCCTAGGAGGGCACATCTTTTGGAGGAAGCAGAACTCAATTATGAGAAGTTTGATTTTTGACCCTGTCACTGGGACCCGTAGAAACTAGGGCTTCTTGCTCGGGGCACTTTCCTCCATAGATCAGCTTGAAAAGGAGGTTATTCCAACTCGCCCTAGGAGGGTGCATTTTCCTGTGGAAGCAGAATTCATATCCGAGAATTTTCATTTTTGGCTCCGTCACTACTGCGGGAAGAAAACTAGGGCATCGGTTATTTTGGGATTCTGTCCACAGATTTGGAAAAAGGAGTACATTGGACAACTTGCCTTGAGGAGACGCATCTTCCAGTCCAATCCGAAGTTCAAGGTTCCCAGTTTGGAAAATTAGGGTTTCTCTAACAAACCCTAGGCCAACCAGTTCCAGAACCAGGTTGGGCATCTCAAATTGGTAAGATATAAATCTTTGCTATTTCCATTTGAGGTTCTCATTCAATATGTCTCACCACAGCAAGCTTGAGGGAGCTGATAACTTCCGAGCATGGAAGTATAGGATTGCTCTTGTCCTTGAAGAAAATGACTTGGACAAATATGTTAGTGAAGAGGTTCCAGCACCAGAGGGAGATGAGGCTAAGGCTATCCACAAGAAGAACTTGGTTAAGGCCAAGAGAATTATTGCTGACTCCATTAAGGATCATCTCATCCCACATGTGTCATCCTTGAAGACACCCAAGGAGATGTTCGATGCGTTGACAAGACTATTCGAAGGGAAGAACATCAATCGGAATATGACATTAAGGAACCAACTCAAGAACATAAAGATCCTGAACTCAGAGACCATGCAATCCTATTTCACAAGGGTCTCACAGATCAAGGAACAACTTGAAGCAGTTGAAGAAAAGGTAGAAAGAGAGATGGTTATGACCACCTTGAATGGTCTCCCAAGATCATGGGACTCATTCATTCAAGGGATATGTGCCAGGAAGAAGTTGATCACATTCAACAGACTATGGGAAGAATGTACACAAGAAGAAGCTCGACTTGTGGCACAAGAAGAGAAGATGGGAGCAAATGATGATCAAGCTCTCACAGTTCACGTTAGAAGAAATCACAACAAGAGGGAGCACCACCATCACAACAAGAGGGAAAACCACCATCAAAATAAGAGGGAGAACTACGATAGACAAAGGAGACCCATAAGAGATCTATCCAACATTAGATGTTATGCATGTGATGGGAAGGGACACTACTCCAGAGATTGTCCCAGAAATAGAGGTCCCTCCAAGAAGACAAACAAGAAAAGACATCATGCTCACAACGCTAAAGATGATGAACCCACAAGGAAAAGAACCAGAGAAGAAGAAAGAGATGATTCTTCAAGTGATGAAGAATATGTATTGTAATGAAGGTAACCAGTTACAAGGGTTCATTCAGAAGGTTCCACTTCATAAGGTGAAGCTAGAGATGACTTTCAGTACTACATGAAAGGAGCAGGAGAAGCTACTACAGAGTTGGACTCCGGAAAACAAATAAAGATCGATGCTCTATGGAAGCCTCTCATCCATTTCAGCATTGGTTAGGATGTAGAAGAAAGGACACACAAAGTCTACTCCAGCAAGTGTAGAATACTTGCTCAACATTTCCGATCATAAGCAAGAAAGGCACAGGTCCTCAGAATCAGACGACGAAGTAGAGCACACTGTTAGAGACTCCAGTAGTTCCTGCAAGGAAGTAAAGATCAAGAGGGAGTCCACCCAACAAACATACAAAGATAAGTATTTGAATTGTCATTTCTTGTATGTCTAATTACTTAAATGATGTTGTTCAATGGTGTACATACTTATGTTCCTAGATTTAGGTTGTGTATTATGCATATTAGGATATTTGCATTAATGAACAATATACTACTAATATGCATGTGATGGGTAAGTGGTTGATGGTATTGTACAACATTCCATTGCTACTTATCTAGAATGAAACCTCTTTGCTGACATGTTGGGAGTAGTGCACACTCTTAAGTTTTAACAATGTTCTGGTAGAGATGGAAGGCATCTAGAAAGTTATCGTATGAATACGGGATATGGATGAATGTTGTGTTGAAACCTTGGCTAAAATAGTTGCATAACTGTGTGACCTATGCCCTTATGCATAAGAATTTGTTTTGAAAATTATGAAATGTTTCTAATCATACAACTGAATTTGACTTGTAGGAAAGATCGTGCACCATCACCTACTAGAGAATAATGACGAGACTTGTTCCGTAGAACAAGTGACGACGATTTAAAAGACAATTCAAGAAAATCATGAAGACCGCGACATGGCAGAACCACAAGAACCTGTAGATCCACCTCGTGAGAAGAACTCCCACAAAAGAAGACCACCATGGGCATGAGAAGCAATACAAGATGCAGAGATGTATGGTGCTCTAGATGGGATGCACAGAGAAAGTAAGAGACCTAGACCATACTCCAGCTATGTGGCTCTGCTGTGTGACATCATTGCTAAAGAACCTTCCAACTATGAGGAAGCAACAAAGAAGAAAGAATGGAAGGATGCCATGATCGAGGAGTACCAGTCGATTATGAAGAATGATGTCTGGGAGATAGTTCTGAGACCAGGAAGGGAAGTTTGTTGTGACTTCGAAGTGGATCTACAAGATCAAGCATGCTGCAGATGGTAGCATTGAGAAACACAAGGCAAGATTTGTGGCACGCGGCTTCTCCCAGAAAGAAGGCATAGACTACGAGGAGACATTTGCACCTGTAGCGAGATACACTTCCATCAAATCTATATTGGCATTGGCTGCAGTAATGAAATGGAAGGTACACCAGATGGACGTCAAGACAACATTCTTGAATGGTGTAGTAGAAGAGGAAGTGTACGTGGAGCAGCCACTGGGATTTGAGACACATGAGAAGGAGACTCATGTGTGCAAGTTGAAGAAATCCTTGTACAAATTGAAGCAGGCACCCAAGACGTGGTACGCCAGGATGGACAGTTTCCTGATGAGCTTAGGATTTACCAAGAGTAAAGTGGATTCCAACCTTTACTTCAAGGTTAAAGTCGGAAGTCCAGTGATACTTCTGTTATATGTAGATGACTTGTTTTTGACAAATGAGGATGAGCTCATTGCAGATGTGAAGAGGAGGCTTGCCGCAGAGTTCGAGATGAAGGACCTGGGTATGATGCATTATTTCTTAGGAATGGAGGTGTGGCAGAGTGTGGATGGAATCTTCCTTGGACAAGGGAAGTATGCAGTGGAGAGTCTGAAGAGGTTCAGAATGATGGACTGCAAGGCTATGGCCACACCCATGGCATCGAACTTGAAGCTACTGTGTGATGCTCCATCAAAGACAGTTGATGCCATGATGTATCGTCAGATGATTGGTTCGTTGATGTATTTGACGAACACGAGACTAGATATATGCTTTACTGTGAACACCCTGAGCTAGTTCCTGACGGAACTGAGACATGTTCACCTGATTGTTGCAAAGTATGTATTGAGGTACCTGAAGGGTAAAATTGACTATGGGCTCAAGTATGAGACAAATCAGAAGATGAACCTGCATGGTTATGTTGATTCAGATTGGGCAGGCAGTGTCGCAGATAGGAAGAGCACTTCAGGATGCTGCTTCAGTATGGGATCCAGTATGATCTCCTGGTTTAGCAAGAAGCAGTCATGCGTGGCATTGAGTACAGCCGAAGCAGAGTATGTTGCAGCCCATTTGACTAGTTGTGAGGCAGTATGGCTTAGGAAGCTACTGTCAGGTTTGTTTGATCTCCAGTTAGAGGTGACTTGTATTTTCTGTGACAACCAGAGTTGCGTGAAGTTGTCCGAGAACCCGGTGTTCCATGACAAGTCGAAGCACATTGAGATCAAGTACCACTATATAAGGGATATGGTGCAGAGAGGAGCAGTGAAGCTCCAGTATGTGGCGACAGATGAGTAGATAGCTGATGTGTTGTTCCTCCTAAGAGGGAGTGATGAGACTGGAAGACGCAAATGCACTAGTTCTCGCATGGTGGAAGACGCAGGTTGTCCATTGGGACGTAATGCACTTGGTGTGCCTCGGGCTGTACTCCCATGTTGGAGAAGATAGAGCCATTCTCGCATGGTGGTAGGCATAGGTGGTCCTTGGTACGTAATGCATCTGGGATGCTCCTGATTATCCTCCCATGTTGGTAGATGTAAGGGTTGGTTGTATGGTGGTAGGCGTAGGTGGTCCTTGGGACGTAATGCATCTAGGATGCTCCTGATTGTCCTCCCATACTGGAGACGTTGAGAGGTCCACCGGTCATATGACATTGTGTGTGCGCCTAGGTAGGGTCTCGCATGGTGGTAGGCGTAGGTTGTCCTTGGGACGTAATGCACCTGGGGTGCTCCTGATTGTCCTCCCATGCTGGTAGACACGGGTTGACCGTTGAGAGACGTAATGCACCTGGGGTGCTCCTGGGCTGTACCAACTGGGTGGGAGACGCAGGTGGTCTGTTGGACATGAGATGTGCATCTGGGTGTGTTCCGTGTGATGATGAGATGATCTGGATACGATGAGGCAATAGTAGGAGACGTAGGTGATTGCAGTGGCAATGTAATGATTGGTCCTGGGTTGTACCTACTTGATGGCTTGCTCGTAGAGATGATAAAGACCTACATGAGGGCTAGGCCTACATCTAGCATGAAAAAGGGTTGGCTTTGTAGAACTTCCTATGACGGATAGATTCGAGAGATGTCACCAATCAATGATCGACAAAATGAGGATTGCGGCAGCAGCGATGATGATGATCCAGTGTTGATGATGATGTTCCAGCATTGAAGATGATCCAACGATGATGACGTTGTCCAGATTTGTGTCCAAGGGATTGATGACTGTGGCAAGAGAATACCTTCCTAGTTAAGAGGGAGTGTTGATGTAAATGTAACTTCAGAAGATATTCTCTTGTATTTTATATTGATATTATTATTATATTTTATTTGTACCTCAGATGGAGATGTCATTATTATGTTTGGTCATGCAAATTCATCGAGGTAAAACATCCATTGTAGGTCAGGGCATTAGATCCCCTAGAGTCAAATGTAAAGGGTTTATTAAGTCTTCCTAGAGAAGTCGGCCCAATCAATTTTAGTGAGGCCGACCTAGTTAGGTAAAAGGTCAAGTCAAAAGTAAAGTATAAATAGAGAGCCTTGCTCTCTCATTTGGACACACTACACACTCACCCACACAAGTTTGTATAGCAAGGGAGAGAGGACAAGTTTACTGGTGGAGAAAAGAGTGAAGTTGCATAAGACATATTTTGGGTTTTCCACTTTTGGCTTGATATTCTATTAGTGACGAAACTATCTTTGAGGAAGTTGCGGGGTTTTCTCCTTTATGGTTTCCCTGAGGAAAACTATTGTGTCTATTGTGTTTTGTTGTGCATGTTATTCTTTCAGTTAAAGATCCTAGATAATATTGAATTAAAGTAGAAAATCTAACACTTTTTACTTTAAAAATAAACTAAAATAACAACTATGCTTATATTGGCAAAACAAATGCTGTGGTCATACCTGTACAACTTCAATACAACCGTGTACATGTGCTTCAAAGTGCAGAGAAAAGGAATTTTTCAGGCAACTACTTAATATAGAGGATTGCCTCCCTACTCCAGAGTTGGCAGGTGTACTGTCTGAGATATTGAGCCAATCAACAAGGGGAAGTATTTTTAGGGCTGCATATGTTTGGGGCAGCAACATACACAGACGTTGATGTATTGTGGAATTTTTTAGATTTTCAAACTAGGGCATCAAGCCCTAAATCATGAGTTGATTTATTTTCCAGGTCTGAAATTTTTTGGCATGCTTTAGGGGGAGGTTTAATTGAAGGCAACATATTTTTGCAGGTTTATATTGGAGCCTCCTAAACCATTGTTGCTAAAGGACATGCCATGTGATTTACATGACTGCATGGGAAGATGATTGTTGAGCATGCAGATCAACCTTTGAAGAGACATGTTATAGTGCATGAAGGTGATTTGTGGCTTGATGATGCGCTGCCATATTCACATGTTGGAGGTGAAGAATATATCAACTAGATCCAACAATGATTAGAGTAAGCATGTAGTGGTATACACCAACCTTGGTGTTTTCTTCCGTCTTTAAGAGCTCACCTCAATTTTCACCCATATAGTGATAGAGATTCCAACCTATTCTTGCAGGATGCTTAACATAGGGGAGATCTCTTGTTTTCGATGAGATGATACAATGGTTTCATTGGCTCTTTTATTTCGCTTAGCATTGCATCTTTTGTTGTAGAGTAGGGTAGGAAGAATAAGCTTGATGTTCATGAGTAGTGGATTTCACTTATGCTCCCTTTTGCACTTTGGGCTCATGCCTTTATTTGTAGCGCCTTTTTAGAATGAGTAGTTAGATGGACATTCTCAAGTTTTGTAATGAATTGGGATTAAAAACATTGTTGTATCATGTGGCACTGTGGCAGGGATGTGTTTGATCCATCTTGTTACAGACAACTAACACTTCGATTCACCTTGTAGGTACAACATATACTCTAGAATCTGGAGTTCTCTTGCACCCCACTAGGGAGTGGAATATCCCCACAAGAGCCAAATTGTTACCCCTTGAAAATGTAGGGTTCATTTTGCATTTTCATGCACCTTTCTTCTCTCATCGAGCACAACAGAGGACCCTTGGAACTTAGTATCAGTGTCAGGTTGATGGAGACTTATGAGGGCACATTACACCAAGGGATTCCATTTTAGTACACTTGGGATAGTTGAGGAAGGGAATCGTAAAACATGAATGCCTTACCATGCTAGAGGTCTAGAGCATGATTTATGGTCGGTTAATGGGTTAAATGTAGCTAAAAGAAAGAATTCCCTACGTTACAAGAGGTTTAGAGCATGGCATGTGGCAAGTCAAAGTCTAGTGGACCAAAACACCCTACCTTTGAGGAAGCACCAGAGCATGACAGGGGGGAAGAAAAGAGGCCAGAAGAGGTACTGTCTAGCTAGCTTGGAAGAGGCCATGTGGTAGTGGAAGCACTTGTTCAATCAGAGGAGGTCACTTGGTGAGGAGCATTACACTTCAATGGAGCATTTTGGTTGCTTGATCATGAGTCTACCCCCTGGTAGGAGGGATTTTTTGTGAAAAAATCCATTTTTAAGCATATTAAAGTGATCTTATGGGGCATTACACATTATCCGAGGTGTATTCCACATATTTGGAGTCATGTTCTACACTTAAGAGTCTTAGACATGTTGGAAAGGACACTTGGTTTAAGGTATGCTCTTCATGTTTGAAGGAGATTCCATTGCATGAGGAAGCACCACGTGGCATAGTTGACATGGTCCAAACACCTGAACAAAGAATTAATTCATACTCTAAAGAATTCAAAAGATGCGAAATGGCAAGTGGACCTATGCAAAGGTAAAAGAGGTCCCACGTCGCTATTTGGACCTATAAGCTAAAACAAGACCAAATGGAACATCATTTGCACTCAAGAAGAAGAGTGCTAGGATTTGGAGAGCTCTCTAAGGGGAGTGTTAGGGTTCAAGAGGCCCCAAATCACTTAAAGAAAGCCCTAGGGAGGTGCGCCTATGGTGGAGGACACTTTCCATGGATTAAAATATTATTTCATTTCTTCAAACCCTAGAGGGATGAGGCCCTAATTTGGGATGGAGGAAGGTATAGATAGATGGAAATGTTACCTCCTTGGTTCTTGTTATCACACAACTTGTAGTTGCCCCTTTGTGATCAATCCTATTCAAGACGGTAGAGGAGCTAGGCAACTAAAGAGGTGACTTAAGAGAATCTCGATCCCCGGATGGATCGGTTGTCAAGCTGATCAAGATTCTCTTCGCTTTATGCCACCGAAAGCAAGTGACAAAGGGGGACCCTGATCTAACCTAGAGGGAAAGATCTAAAGCTAAATCACCAGATCAAACTATGCAAGTAGAGTACGTAAGGTGAGTAGTTGATGAAACCCTAGATCTATGGGATAAAGCCACTAGATGGATAATGTTTGTGTTGGGAGGCTTAAAGATATGAAATGAACAACCTAGTATGTTTAATTTAGTGACTTAAATGTTTAAGGAAAGATCTAGGATCTAAGTGTTAGGTTCAATGATCAATGCCACTAGCCTGGGGGGATTGAAGGTAAATCTTAATGGAATGCCTAGAATGGTGGATTGAGGATGAATTAATGCTTCTAACACTTAAATGAGATAGCTTGGGATAGGATGTGACAATGTCTAGGCTCACAAGCAAACTTGGATCACGAAACTAGAAAAAGATGGGCAAACCCTAGGAGGGCGAATTGCCTAAAGATGAGTGCCTTTTGGATTGGGTTGATGGAGTCCCCTAATGATGACGTCTTGGAGAATCCTCTTAGCTTTTGGGGGGAGTGGAATAACCCATAAAGGAATTTCCTTAAAACCAAGTTGTGTGACCTAGAGAATTTTTATAAATTTTTAATTAGGGTTTTAAAGTTAATTTTAAAGAGTGACTAATGGAATAGAGCTTGAAACAAAAGAAAAAGGACGAGAACTTATCTGAATGTCTTGTAGATGCCAAGTGCAATGATGCTCTAACCCCTTCGCATTAATTTCCAGCCAAAATGAAGAGGTCCAAGGTGAAAACGATTTGCCCAAGTTGAGCCAATGCGCCCTCTCTCCTGCAAACACAAACTATGAATGAGATTTGATCCACAATGAGAAAAGATCATTAATACAAGATGAACCAAAGAGCATTTACTAGTGATCAAAGATACAATGCAAATAACTCCCTAATTATTAAACTTGTTCAATGGAGAGATCTGGAGTTTCCCATCAAAATCGCCCCAAGAGAAGTCGCCCTCCTGTAGTTACACACTGTCTCTAGAAAATATAATATGGAATCTTCATCATATAGCTGGAACGTCTTAGGAAATTAGGTCTACAATCAAGTACAAAAACTATCTTCAACAAAGACATAAGATTTCCCCAAAAATTTCCTTTTATTGCCAAAAATCCAGAGCAAAAAGTCCCTTTACAATGAAGGGGTCCTCTCTCTTAAATAGATTCGAGAGAGACGAAATCCCTAACCACTTTTTGAATGAGTGGTTGAGATTGAAAGATACAATGGAAATCATCATGGTGGAGATCTTTTTATTTTTACAATACATGGATCACAATGACCAAGTCAAAGTGGGGCGCACTTTTGCCCAATAATGCCTTACTAAAGGCAAATACATCATAATGTCAAGATATAAGATATGGCAACATGGTAAGGGGGCCACTTGTTAGTTTTTCACTTGTTTAGCATAATAACATTAAACAATCTAATCATTGAAAGAAAGACAAGAACAACAAATACAAAGAACACAATATCCTATTGTTTTTCTGATTGGTGAAGATCACAGAGATTCCCTTTTTCCTACATCTTGAGTCAACTAAGTCACCTTTAACCGTAAATCTCACTTGTCCAACTTGGTCTATTCCACCTAGTCCACCCCTTAGAAGAAAATAGTCCTTGCAATTACTTAGATATTGTCATGGTATTGGTTAGTCTATAAATCATATTTTCCCAGAAACTTATTTGAAGATACTTGTAGTGTTGGTATATTATCATGCATGACATGACTAGCTATATGATGACTCACTATGATGATCACTTGCATCTGTATGAATTGGTCCATGTGGTCACCCACTGTTGCTGGTCCACCAGGGACACTTATAATCTTAGTACATCTCCATTTAAGTGCAACAAAGATATCATCATGTCTTCTTTAGAGTTTCAGGGTTTTTAGTGTTAGTTTATAAGTGTCTATCTATGTCATAGGGTTTGTTGAATTCAAACCTTGAAGTTCAAAATTTGGCGAACCTCAAGAAAAAAACCGAATTTGTTGAAGTTTGGGTTGGGGTTTGGTCGTGAAGTTTGCGGGTTCTAACGGTACAATATTCTAGGTTTTCGTCTTGACAATAGCGGGTATACTATGATTTTTATGTCAGAGAATTTTCAGGGACATTTAAAAGAATTTGGTGGCAAGCCACGGCGACAAGTAATCCTCTATCTGTACTGTGTGCCGTTGTGCTTTTAGTTTGTTTACGCTGGTGTGACAATAGGTATTTCGGCCAGTTATCCCGTGACTGTGCCGACTCTTTGTTTGTGCAAATGTGTGGACAAGTATTCCGATATAAGTCTGGAATGCGATTGAATGGCCAGTTATCCTGCCAGCGTTGAAGCGTCGTTTGTGCCAATGTACTCGACGGGTATTTAATTTTTGAAAGGCGATTGTATGGATTAAGTTAATTTATGTATAAATTTATAATGTATATATCAAATTCATAGGTTATTATAGTGTATAGTAAATAGTAAATGTTTTTTTTATATATTATACATTAAATATTAAATATAAATAAATTATATTAAATATTAAATGTTTTAAGTTTTAACCTGTTATCAACTGATCTGTACAATAGTTGAAACCTCATTGAGCTGCCAGTGTTGGAACACATCAGTGTTCACTTCCAGAGTATCTGGGTTTCATATATTTGGGTCTAGCCAGTTTTGTTTTTTGAGTCGACATGACCATGGCCCCATGGGGGTTTGTAACAAAGTGTGCTAGTAGGGTCTGAGTGGCTCGGTTCCCCATGGCTGGATTAAACAACTAAGGTATTCCAGGGAGTTTTTTCACCGTTAGATTATACTTTGCTTCAGGCGAGATATAATCTCTTGGTTTTTCTCCCGCTTCCTCCAAAGCTGGAATGCCCGATTTTGGAAATTTTTGCCATGGGGGGTTATTAGGGTCCAACTATAATGTATAAACCTACTAGACACTATTAGAATAGGTTCTGGTCATGTCCTAAGTCTCTAGGACCCCCAGAAAAAATTTCGAAAATTTTTTACCGAACGCGTCGGAACTGGGGTTTTTGATTTTTTAATTATTTTTAAATTTTAATTAAATTTCTCTATAGTTTAAATAGAGAAATTTGAGTCTGTAATATGTCAGTCATCCTGGGTTCGAATTTAGTGTTTGATGGCTCGTTTCATAAGCCAAAAATCACACATGACCCATGGAGCAGCTAAACCCAACTTTCGGATGTCAATTCAGCCTCATAATTAATATTTTCTCTAAAAAGTCATTTACAGAGAAATTATTAATTAAAATAATAAAATTGAATATTTTGGAGATAAATCAAATCTCTCCAAAATTAATCAATTTGATTAAAATAAAAGGCTAAATGACATGGCAATAGACATTTATGAAGATTCCAATCAACTCCAAGTGGTTTAAGTCAACTATCCAGTCACCAGCAAGAGATCGCTTTGAGCCAATTCGCCCTCTTCCATGCAAAAGTCGATTTGGTGTGTTGTCAGTTGGTAAATGGGTTGGTTGGTTTGCATTTAAGACTAGAATGGGCGCCCTCACGACTCACCATAGCTTGGCTCCTTCAAATTCGAATTAGCACCTACCCACACTCCACTTGTCCTCCTACCAACTAACTCGCACCCTCCTCAAAGCTCACGTCATTCTACCCTAAGCTCACGTCAATCCTTGTTGTAGCTTGTTTATTGGATAGTTGATACTTCCCATGCCTAAATAGAGTCGAGTCTTGCCACCTATTCAGTCACACCTACCAACAAGTCGAGTTGTCCATTGTCTAAACTCCCCAAGCCTTGCTTCGATTGGAATTCGAACTACATGTCTTTGCCAATTCGACCTAGGGTTTAGCCATTAGATTTTACTATAAAGAGAGGCCCTTTGGGGTTATTATCTCATGGATTTTTGGATGTAAAGTTACTCTGCCATTTTGTGATTGCAAAGCCATTGGCTTAAGGAAATAAAGCGACTTTGGAGGTCTATATGTTGTCAAATGCTTTTCATGGAAATGTCTTCATAATATCAAGGTGAATTTGTTCTTGTTATTTGTTTATAATCTCATATATTGATCTATAATTTGCTTAGAAGGCTTTCTTAAGCCCATAGGATGGGCATTTGAATACAAGTTGTCCATTTATGTTTGGTTTAAGTGTGATTTAGAAGGAGTAGACTGTAGTTGGAAATACTTATACTATTCTAATCTCACTTTTATTATGCATACTATTATGATCAAGATGTGTTTATGAGTGATTACTTGTGCAGATCCAACAGGTTTTGAAGAGAGATTTGAGCTAGGTTGCATCTTTCATCTCTTCAAAAGGCCTACATTTTCTAACAATTTGTGTATGCTTCAGGATCTTTCTAGAGTCAATCTCAAGCATTAAGGGATTTGGCAAAAGGCCTAAATCTAAGGTTCCATCTCTTAAATTCATTTAAAAAATCAACTTGGTTACTTTAGGCTTCTTTTCTTCAAGCCATCTTGTTTTCTCTTTGAACCTTTTGTATTGACTTGCTAAGCCCTTTCTATCCTTTCTAGATCTTGATTCAAGGTTGGTTGTTCGTTTTTTCAAGCCATAGATTAGTTTGCCATAAGGTTGAAGTTCCTTCAACCTTGGGGAATAGCTTGGGATTTGTTCCCTTGTGCTCTCTTCAACACTTGTTGTCGGCGTATCACCGGTTAATCGGAGGATTTCCAAGATAGTGTTTTAAACCCTCAAGTGTTCCACTTGAAATCCTTTGCTCTTGTCTTGCTAGTCCATTCCTCCTTGCCTTCAAATCTCCTCCTCTTCCCATTCGTTTTTGCCCTCCTTTAGCTCTCGTCTACCTTCAAGCTTTCTCCCTCTTTCCCATTTGTCCCATCTCTTTTAGCTCCTCTCGTCCCTCTCTTTTTGTCCCTTCTTCCTCCTAGCTTTCGTCCACCCTTTAAAAACCTACAAAACACACAAAAAACAAAACAACAAAGTGTTAGTAGTAGTTAGTGTTAGGTCTCATACTTAGTTAGTTGGTAGTTAGTTTGTTTAAATTTCAATAGTTAGTCTACATTGTTTCAAAGTTATTATTGTAGATCTTATGCTTTGTCATTTTCTAGTTTCATTTTCCAAGTATTAAAATCTAGTTCAAATTTCAAGTCTTGTTTTATTTCCTAACATCTAATGGGTATTGGAGTTATTTGTTTGTGATAGATCTTTTCTTGTGAAAGAAGCAGAATTCTAATACAAGAAGCCATCAGGAAAACCAGAGGGCAACCCAAACCAAAGAGATTAGTATTATCCTTTGTAATAGATCTTAGAAATTTGTTTCAAGTTTTTACAAGTAGTTCTTTCAAAGTCCCTACAAGGGTTTCATTCCCAAGGGCATTTGTACTTTCTTAATAAAGTTGCAAGTGGGGTTTTTAAGCCCCCACATTCACTTCCCCCATTTGGGGAAGTCTGGTTGTCTTCATTGAGTGGTTTGAGTTTCTAGTTTAGATCCATTATATGTTCTTAGATTAGTTTCTATTTCATTAAGTCATTTTGTTGTTATAATTTTCGATTTACTTACCCCCATGCTCTCCCGAGTACGGTCTTTGACCTGAAAGAGACTCTTGGGTAGATTAGACTTATTTTCTGTTTAATATTATCTTGTCACTTCTCTTCCAAACCTTGACCAGAGAAGAGCTAACTTTGGGGTCGTATCCCAAAGGCCGCATAGTCTTGTGGTAGCTTCTCGTTCCCCCATCAGCTTCTTGTGGACATCCAGCTAGCTGGAAGGTTTCCAAGACTGGTGGCTTCTAGTGGTCGATCTTGTTCGGAGATTGATCCCACCTGTTAGATTAGAATTTGTGTGGTAGAACACTAGATTTATTCAAAGTTTCATTTTATTTTGCAAGTAGTATTGTTAGCAGTATTTCACATATTTCCAATCTATTACATTGTCTAATCACTTCAAGTTGGAATTTATTGCTTTTACACAACTACTATCTGCTTCTTAAAACGAACCAAAGTCTCTTGAACTTGGCCAAATCCAAGTCAAGAGCACCCTCTATTGGAGGGCATTATTAGTCTTGCATCTTTTCCCTGCATTAGGCATTTGTTAATTAGCAAGTCTCTTGAACTGTGGTCATAAGATCAAGTCAAGAGCGCCCTCTGTCGGAGAGTTGAACAAAGTGCTCTGATAATAAAATTTTTCAACCCATACTTCCCTTTAATTAATTTATCTTGGTTTCCGTCCTACACCCGTATGCTCCGCCAACCTAAAACGGTTGCGCTAGTACTCAGAAAGGTGGAAGGCTTGTTAATTCACAAGTGATAACATTAATTAAAACTTTACCCACGACCCCAACCAAGACAAAATCACTGAGTTCTTCCTACAAGAGGTGGTGCCGGGAATCCACTGTCAGACTCGAGGGCGGTCAAGCCGCAAGCACACTTGCCCTCTTTGTAATCTGGGTGCTCCCGACCTATCACCTAAGGTTGCCAGTGTTTTTCTTGGATAAGGTTCCACTCCTTTTGATACCTTTGTTTTTAGCCATAATAATCAAGACTACTAAAATCTTAAATTTAACCAAGATAAGCTGCAAAACGTTCTCACAAACTATTATTTCAAACACTTGTATCAAGCATTTTACAATCACTTTTATATTTGACTCCATAAGGCATTAGTCCTTTATCATATACTTTATTTGCTTAACATCAATCTGGAGTACTTGCTTTAATTTTCATAAAGAGTGATTTATTTCTTGTTCAAGTGTACTCTTATCTTCTGTTGCAACGTGGATTGCGTTATCTTGGTCTCATTTAAAATATTTTTGTGTCTCTCATTCTCAAAAAACTCCTAAACAACACCCATCCGCATCACAACACCAAAAAACACTATAAATATTAGAGCCTTAGTGAAACTCTTTTATAGGGACTACCCCCCTTGGCTTCGTTAGGAGTTTGCCTAAACGGAGGAGCTGGGATTCAGGTGACAGTACCAGGCTCATTGCTTGCCCCCAAGGCCACACCTCTCTCACTTGTAGTGAAGAGACAGCTTTCGAAAGATTTCCGCTGTTGGTGTGCAGTTTGGCGGACAACATAACCTATGTATAGTAAATAGTAAATGTTTTTTATATATTATACATTAACTATTAAATATGAAATAAATTATATTACATAAGTTATTATATTAAATATTAAATGTTTTTTTTTATATGTAAATGTATTAAATATTATTAATAGAATATAAAAATATATTGGATAGGTTAACCCAATAAAATATTTAAAATTTGAAAATATGTATATTGGCGAACCTAATGCTGAACCTTATTCAAACCTTATTGGAAAATTCGAATTTGAATTGAACTTTAATCTTGCCAAGCTTGAACCCGAACCCAAACCATGTGACATAGGTGTCTATAGTGGCCATGATGGGCTTATTGCATATCTTGAGTTGTACTAGGTATCCAAAGATTCTGAGAGCATATTTGGATACCCATTTGGCCACTTTTCTAGGTATATGGCATCAGATTGGTCACTATTGCCTCAGGATCTGTCTGTTTAAAAAAGGTGGTGGGCCTTTCCCCAGAGACTGCAATGTTGATTTTTATGGACATGTATGGGATTGATTTACTCATGTTTTCTAGATCTGAGGGTAGATTTGGGTACCCATTTGGCTCTACTTTAATCTCCCATATTTGCATGTCAAGTCGTTCTCTCTGATTGGTTAGATTTACAGGGGTCATCTTTTCAGTGTCAGTGGGTAGCCTGAAAACTTCATGATCATGCATGGGAATGATCCACTCACTTCCTCCACAATGGTTTGGCAATTTTGGGCACCCATTTGGCCCTTCTATCTAGATATACCTTCCTCTTGCAAAGCGTTGTTCAGCTGGAGGGTTTTCCAGGAACATGGGATCTACTCAGGCTTATTTCAACACATGATAAATTAATGCTTGGTGCACCTAAGGTTTTAATTTAAAAAAAAGCCTAAGTTTGTGTCTAATTGATCATTGAGATGTAAAAAATGCACTTTTGTTATATTTCCCTGTAAATTTTAATTAATCCAGAGATCACTACTCCCTCTGGATAGCCTTGAGATCTCAAGCGGTTTGAGTCTCGATGTCAGTAAATACTCATAAAAACATAAACTCAACAACTAGATCTCTTTACAACTTTAACACACATGCAATCACACAAATAACACTGCATATACCCTGGAAACCCCAACCGAGGAAAACCGACAATCCTGTGGGGCTATCTTCTCTCTTGAGCCCAGAGCATATATATAAATGAACAAATACAATACATTGTTACCTCAGAAGTAACTCAATCCATGAACAAGACAACTCTAGATCTGCATGCATCGGCTGATGCATGCACTGGAAGAATGTGCCCTGTTACCAACTTTTTTGTACCATAGTTGGATTATCTGAAGAGCCGCCATTTGACAAACATGATAAGTGTTTGTGTTCCAGTGTATCAGATGATCCACCTTTTGTGCCTAGCCAGTTTTGGCTAGTCAGTTTGTTTTTTGTCTTGAAATGACTATGCCCCACGGGGTTTTTTGTAAAAAGTGTGCTAGTAGGGTTTGAGTAACTCGGTCACCCATGACTGGTTTATCAACTAAGGTATTCCAGGGAGAGTTTTACCCTGACTAATTATACTTTGCCTATAGCCGAGATATAATTAACAAGGTTTTCTCCTGCTTCCTCCAAAGCTGGAATGCCTGATTTTGAAATTCTGGCCATGGGGGATTATTAGAGTCCAACTGATGAATATGAACCAACTGCTCAATTGAAGAAATGCGCCTTTCTCTGCATGGAGAAATGCGCCCTCCCCTCTGGATGTTTGATGCTCGTACTGTGCCGGATCTCAACAGATCTGAGCTCTGATCGTCCCTAACCTTCCTCAAATGTTGAGGCAAGGCTATCCTGAACGTCTTAGACTCTGAATCGGTCGATCAGGCTCTGAATGAGCTCCTCTCTCCTTAGGTAATGCGCCCACCTCCTCTCTTGAACACGTCCTCCTCAAACTCAACAGAAACCATCTCAGTGAACTATCTTAGTCCACAGATCTGGTTGCCAAGTGCCTTTGGAGCTAATGGTCACTGATCCAGCTTAGATCTGACCACCCTAGCTCCTACAGCAGCTCCTCTTTCTCTCAGAAAGTTGCCTTGCATGCACTAATGCACCCTCCTCACTCTTGAGCTATCACTCTCTGATAAGTCAATTGAGCAACCTCATCCGGGGACCCCCTGCCTCTATAAATAATCTCATCGATGAATTAGGTTTACCAAAAACCTAATCTTGGGGCATGCAAAAAGTCACTTTTGCATGCATCCTATGATTGTTGACAAGTCATGCAAAACTCATGTAAAGGTCAAAACACCTCGAAAGGTTCGCATGCAGCCAGTAATGGGCTCATGCCACTGAGTAGAGTGTATCTCACCCTCTACTCCATACTGATGCCTATACTGCTAATGTACCTCCATGCAAGGCATCTGAATCATGGAGGACATCTCGAGATACCATAGAATCTAACACTCCCTCTTAACGAAGGATGTCCTACCACTGATGCCTGGATCCAACAAGTCCTCTGCTGTTGACACTGAACCAACTGTCCTGTCTGTCACTGCTGCCCTCTAACCTAAAGTGCCCTCATCTAGCTCCATCAAGGAAGCCTCTTGATCTGCCACTACCTTTGTCACTGTACTCTGATTCAGACTCCCTTTGAATCTGTGCTGTAACCAGTCCCGAAGACTGCTGTCAAGTGGATCCACTGGTTTGTAAGTGGGCTCCCTCTGTCTCTGAGCTGACTCAGCTCTCTCCTGAGCTAAGTCCATCTCTACCATCTCGTACTAACTCAATCTCTAACTGGTGCCTGCATGAGCATCTTGCTCATCCATTTGATCTGACTCTAATGGCTCAATCCCCTAAGTCTCATTATCATCATCATGAGCATCTCGCTCATCCATCTCATCACTAGAGCCACTCCTCTTACCCTCATCATCATGGTGAGCATCTCGCTCACCCATTTGTTGACTGGACTCATACCTCTTGGCATCATCTCTGCTGTGAGCATCTCGCTCACTATCCTCATCTAACTCAGAAGAGGATGCATTCAGCCAACTTGATGTGCCAGAAGTGGGCTGTCCCCGAATCAAGTATTCACCGTCGATCCTGTGACCCATCAAGACTGGGTCTACTCCTTTAGGATAGGTGAAAATCAGATCCCGCTGGAACACAACTGAGTAACCAACAACTCCCAAGGCTGCCACTGAGAGAATGCTCCCTCTCAGTCTTGGAACAAACAAAACTCCTGATACCTCCAAGAGCTCTCCAAGGTCAAGTAGAAATCTCACTCTACCCACTTCGGTGACCAAGTAATCAGTCCCCTGCACATCCCTAACCATCTGCCTGGGTGTGTGCTCTATGATGAGGAATGCATCTCACATCCCTGTCATGTGACTGTTGTGCATACAGTCAACCCTCCATCTCTGATCAACTTGATCCTCTGGCTGACTACTGTCATGCCCTGACTGATATGAGGCTAATGAGAACTCCCTCTCAAACCGAGAGGTAAACTCATCAACCTCCTCTGTTGCTGCTTTCTGCTCATCCTTGGCCTGCTTCCCTATCTTCTTATGTGGACATTGTCCCACATAGTGTCCATAATCCTTGCAGGCAAAACACTTGATCTTGCTCAGATCCTTCTTCTGCTTGAACCTCTGTTTTCCCTTGCCAGCAAGTGCCACATCCTCCTCCTTTGGAATGGCTAAAGCTGATCCCTGAATATATCCTCGGTGGATCTCCTCTTGGGTGAAGTCGTCCCATAGACGATCCCACTTGGGAAGGTTCTCTCTAGCTATAATGGACTGGACAAATACTGCCCATCGCACAATCACGCCATTTAGGGCTTGTCTCACCAACTCGCTGTCCTCAACCTTCTCACCCACAGCTCCTAACTCATCCCTCACCCGAGTGATCTTGGTGAGGTATGTGGACATGCTCTCATCTTTGCCCATCTTGATGCTTCTTAGTCTCTCTCTGAGAACCATCTTCCTATTGGCATTGGAACTCTAGTACAAGCTAGTCAATGCATTCCACATCTCATACACATTGTCTTTGGTTGAGACATGTGGAATGACATGATCCTTGATCGCATCAAGAAGGTCCTCTGAGCTTTCACATTCTTTTTGTCATACATTGCTTGAGCAGTAGCATTAGATGGAACTGTGATTGGATTTACGATTGTACTGTTCAAAACATCCCACAGTTCGCACTCTTTCAGTAAGAGTACTATACGTGCCCTCCATGCACTGTAGTTGGAGGCACCCACCAACCGGTCCTCCACTCTCAAGCTGGTAGCCATACTCTCTGTACTGAAATACTGTAACCCACAGTGAAACAAGACTCACTCCTCGTCATAGATCTGGTAGATCTATCTCAGATCTAGCCACTGAACTCACAGATCTGATAGATCTAACCTCTACAACCTCAGATCTGAGCTCTGCTCCTCAGATCTGGTAGATTTGGTCTCTATCGTCACTGATCTCTGTGTGATTTCCCTTCTTGACCCTTACCAGGGCTTTGATACCATGTAAATTTTAATTAATCCAGAGATCACTACTCCCTCTGGATAACCCTGAGATCTCAAGCGGTTTGAGTCTCTAAGTCAGTAAATACTCATAAAAACATAAACTCAACAACTAGATCTCTTTACAACTTTAACACACATGCAATCACACAAATAACACTGCATATAAAATGGAAAACCCAACCGGGGAAAAATCAACAATCCTGTGGGGTTATCTTCTCTCTCGAGCCCAAAGCATATATATAAATGAACAAATACAATACAGTGTTACCTCAGAAGTAACTCAATCCCTGAACATGACAAACTCTAGATCTGCATGCATGAACTGATGCATGCACTGGAAGAATGTGCCCTAACTGCCAAACTGGATCTGAGAATCTCTGTAGGTGCCCCTGATTGATCTGCCTCTCTGTATCACTCTGCTCTAATCTGCTCTGCAACAAAAGACAACCAACTGCTCAACTGAAGAAATGCGCCTTCCTCTACATGGAGAAATGCGCCCTCCCCTCTAGATGTATGATGCTTGTATTGTGCCGGATCTCAACAGATCTGAGCTCTGATTGTCCCTCACCAGGCAAGGCTATCCTGAACGTCTCAGACTCTGAATCGGTCGATCAGGCTCTGAATGAGCTCCTCTCTCCTCAGGTAATGCACCCACCTCCTCTCTTGAACACGTCCTCCTCAAACTCAGCAGAAATCACCTCAGTGAACTATCTCAGTCCACAGATCTAGGTGCCAAGTGCCTCTGGAGCTAATGGTCACTGATCCAGCTCAGATTTGACCACCCTAGCTCCTGCAACAACTCCTCTCTCTCTCTCTCTCTCTCAGAAAGTCGCCCTGCATGCACTAATGCGCCCTCCTCACTCTTGAGCTATCACTCTCTGATAAGTCAACTGAGCAACCTCATCCAGGGACCCCCTGCCTCTATAAATAATCTCACCGATGAATTAGGTTTACCAAAAACCTAATCTCGGTGCATGCAAAAAGTCATTTTTGCATGCATCCTATGATTGTTGACAGGTCATGCAAAACTCATGCATGCAAAGGTCAAAACACCTTGGAAGGTCCGCATGCAACCACCAATGGGCTCATGCCACTGAGTAGAATGTATCTCACCCTCTACTCCATATTGATGCCTATACTGCTAATGTACCTCCATGCAAGGCATCAAAATCATGGAGGACATCCCGAGATACCATAGAATCTAACATTCCCAGTTGAGATTGCACTTTATGGATTATTTGAGAGAAATTAGTCAATTTTCCCTAAGTTGATTTTTCCTAGCTTGCATTATGGCACACATGTTGAGGTATTTTAGTTATGTGGCACATTGGCACACATGTGGAGGCACTTGGAGATCCTATGGCTCATATCTCACCTCCAAAATAGATTTGGGCCCTTCATTATCCCTCCTTGACATGGATTGACCCCTTTTGGCTAAATTCGTGTGGGCCAAGGACTTCCTCATTGATGGCTATTTGTACCAATGCTTGATATGGGGAAACCACCCATGGTTCTGGGAACCCTGTTTCAGCATTGCCCTTGGTTTTTACCCTTGTTATTGGAAGAAACCCTTGGTATTAGCATTGTTTATCATTATTGACAGGTTAAAGGAGGAAATTCGCCCTTCTAGGCTCAGTGATTTGTCTTATGGCATCAATTTTTGTTGTAAGACTAGCCATCTAGACCATTGGTCCAGATCTTCTCATCTAGAGATTATCATTCATGTAACAAACTCTTTTAACTACTTTTGACCTCATCACTAGGGGAATTCGACCCCCATAGCCTATAAAGGGAGGGTTCAATTTCTCTCATGAGGTCGAAATTTTTGGTAATGAAATAATAATACTTTGTCGCTTTTCTTGCTCTTGTACTTAGGCTTTTCTTGTTGGTGTACATGGTGATCTAGTTCATTTGCTTGAATGAAGTCTTCATAAGGGTTTGAGATAATTGGTAGTAATTTTGCATATATTTAGTAGATTAGAGAATGATTGCTGCAACCTTGTTCTCTACGAATGATAATTAAATTATTTAATTTGATTGCTGCAACCTCATGTTACTTAGTTTAACTTCATTCAGTAAATGTTTTATTAATCTTGTGTTGAGCCTTGTTATTGGATAGATTGCTTTTTCCTCTTAATGATTGCAAGAATTCATCACAAGTTTGGAGTAGAAGATCCATTGATTTTCTGAAGCTATCAAGGAGAGGGATTGCTTTGTCCTCCACTCTCCCTTGGAGATCTTTCAACTTCCTTCAAATTTTCCATGACTCCATTTGCCCAACAAGTGTTTCCCTCAAGGCACTAGATCTAGGGTTAGGTAGTTTATAAATTTTTCATTTTCAATTTTCTTCCATTTGAATTTTATTTCTAATCCTTGTTCTCAAATTTCAGGTGCTTGGATTTAACCTTTCAAGAGACCTCTAGGGGATTTGATCCCCCTCCTTGGTGAATACGATTCTCAACTATTAAGCCCTAAGGAGCATAAACTCATACACCACTAATAACTAAGTTAAAAACCAACAACAAATAATCAAGATTTTGTGGTACTTTTCAAGTCTCCAAACCTTACTAATCCAAGTGCTAAGCTAATAGGCTGTTGTATTCTTGTTTATATGCTATTTCTTATTAGTTCTTTGTTGTTGTAATCACTAATTGCAGACCTAAAAACTACAACAAACCCTTTCTAAATCAACTTTAAAATTCATACTAGTATTGTGGATCTAAGTCTTGATCTGAAATGAGACATGTAACAGCAGTTTTTTAGATCTAATTAGCTTTGTAAGATTGACTAGTAATAATAAACATGCACCTAGGCACCCCCATCCACAGAAATGTGCCCCCTCTCTGTCTGATCAATCTCTGATCTCTCTGCTGATGAATCTGATCTCTCTTAGAAGCAGTCTCAGCCTTCAATGGATTCTCCCTCAACCTTAGAAGAAGTGTGCTCAATCCCTCTCAGATCTACTCCCTTCTCTACTCCATAATGTGCCCTTCTCTTCTCAAGAATGCCACCCCTCTGTCATGCACTGGTTCACACTTCTCTTGCCAACCAGTCGCTCTCTCTTGTGTAGATGAATTCACTACACAACAATGCGCCCTTTTGCCTTTTCAACTCTCTTTTAGGTTTCCCTGCCTTTTAGGAATCAAAATACCTAATTTAATTTTAATGCCAAAATAACATTTCTGCATTAAAAAATGCATGCATGCATTTCCCGCATGCCACCTCAAAAAATGAGTTTTGCTTCTGCATGAAGCAAGGTTAAGGGTCCAACAACTTTCCTAGTTAACTTTTCGACACAAGACAGTATTAGGATACTTATTAATACATACTAAGTTTGTTATACATTTTAAACGGGTTTTTATGAACCTTTAAACATAGATATTTTAGGAAAAGAGTTGGACACTTGATCAGCCAACGATTGTACAAAAGAGAGTAGAATTTTGGAATAAAGACAAATTGTTGTACAAAAGAGAGTGAAATTTTGGAATAAAGACAAATTGTCGTGTGTGACTTTGATTTATAAATAAACAAAAATGTTTGTTGATGCTTGAATCGGTTTCAAGAAAATAGAATGCTGTAATTTTAATTAGTTTTTATGTAGGATTTACTTTTGGTCGGATATCCAACATACCTTACATTAGAAATCAATATACACATGCCTGTATATCAAGATTGACATGTGGGAACCATAGCGTGGGCACACCGGATTCCCTTTACTACATAAGCAAGGAGAACTAGCATATATATGTTTGCTCCAACTTAGAGAGTATTTATATCTTTCCTAAAAGTGGCCATCCTGGTTGCAATTTAGAGCACCAAATCTGATATAAATGTAGAAAATTCTCCAAGGTTGAGTGGAGTTTTCACCACTTGAAACGTTGCGTGGAATCAACATTTCCACAAGAAGTTTTCACCTCTTTCTAATGAAGAAGAGAGATAAAGAATATCGTACTTAAAATCAATCCAATTCCAAAAGGTCTCGTCAACTTTGCAATACCACATCACATGCTGAACTGTTTCAGGCTCATGACAGACCATACAACATCTATTTGCATGTCCAAAATCATGAAGTTGATCCTTGAACACTAAATTGTTATGAAGGATTGACCACGCTAGCTACTGCCCTAATATTGGGGTGTTAGATGAAGAGTGGGACTTCTAGTTGCCTTCTCACCTTCTCATCTTTCTCAAATTGTGGTTGTGGACATTCCATTTGTTATTAGGCAATTTGATATTGAACCAACTGGCCTAAGCTCATCCTAGAGTTCCTTTGTTTAATGATTCATAAGTGGCTTCTCATATAGGCATCTCTAATCCTTTTACTGCACTGTCAAAGGATTCCAGATTTTGTTTGTTTAAACTAATTCCGAATGTTCATGGATGTCACCGGCCTGAAGTCATTTATGGGGATTAAGATATCTCTAGGGTAATAACTACTTTCTTGCGCCATTGCCCCACTAATAGACTCATATATGAGCTTTTCTCCCAAATGACTTATTTTGTTATATATATATTTTTGTTTTGTTTTGTGGATTTTTAGTAGTAAAGTTCATAAGAAATAATGCAGCCACAAGATATGATAAATACCCTTCGCCCAACTATGAAGGCTTTAATATAGGAAGGGACAGTAATTTGTATGTTGTAATTTATGCTTTTAAATTAATAGAATAGTAATATAGTAAACTGGTATCTATATGCCATTTCTGTTTAGACTAACCTTTTCAAGAGTAACGATTGTGACACAGTGCATACCGAGTGAGGTGTTGGAGCTTGAAAGAGCTGTACGCATGTTGGATATAACTCACAACAAACTTGGTAAGTTCATAACCATTATAATTTGATTAATTTCGACTTTACTATTTTAAAGGCCATGCAGTAGACTAAATGTTAAATAATAAACAGTGTTCGTGGAGATGTTCACTGTGGATGTGGAGTAACTTACTTTATTTTTCTTTTGCTATGAATACATGACATTTTTCATTGGGTTTGGTTATTATCATTTTGATGATAACGATGATGATGGTTATTAACATCCATTGAGACCAACTTTGGTATATCGGATCTTAAAAAAGGTAAGAAATCAGTTGATTTTCTTTATAATTTTATTTTTGTGCTCGAAAAGCTTTAAGAAAAGCATTCCTAGATCACCATAGTTGTGATGAATTAAAAGGTTAGGAAGGTCAGTATTGTAGCAGATATTTTGAAATTGCACTCTAATGTGGGTGTATGTGGACATTTGATGAGAAAGTGATTTTCATCTCCAACCCTCTTAGTGTCACAAAGATAACAAATTCTTTCATCCCATAACATTTTAGGAATTGTCGAGCGCCTTGTTTCACTATGGAGCTCGTGAGAGTTTGTTCTTACCTAAGATGCAGGAAATGCCACCCCCCTCCGTCCCGGCATCGTTCCGTACGGAAACGCGTTTCAGCGTTTGGGACGGTACGGAAACGCGTTTCCGTACGGATGAACGTGGTTTCCTGTATGGAAACACGTTTCATTCGTACGGAAACACGTTTCTATACAGGAAACTCGTCCGTACGATGCGTTTCCCCCTATCCGGTGATTTTAACTTATGCAAATCAGATTTTTTTATTTTTTTTTTAAATTATGACTTTAATTAATGGTCTTAGGAAGGATGAGGATGTTGCTTATTAGTCTTCGCTATTGAGTATTTACTATTTACTACTTTAAGAATTGTACTTGTAGCCTCATACATGAAGGCTGATTTTGGATATATATGTACTAGCCTCCTTTATCAAGGCTGATTTTGGATATATATGTACTAGCCTCATTTATCAAGCCTGTTTTTTGATACTACTACTTGCATTATGAAGTCATTTATAAATAAAATGTGTGTTCTTTTAAATTTATGACTTGCATTATAGAATCATTTATGAAATCATGAATAAATTGTGATGTTACATGTATGATTCATTGATTTGTAATATGTATTTTCAATTTTTTAAATGTCCTATATAAATTTATAATATATATATAAATCGCGTTTCCCCATTTTCAATTTTTTAAATGTCCTATATAAATTTATAATATATATATAAATCGCGTTTCCCCATTTCCTAAATTTTGGGGGGTCACGTTTCCAATGCGTCCCCATTTCGGAAACTCGTTCCGGTTTCCCCGTTTCATGCAACTTAGGTTCTTACTTTAACAATGTTGATTTTTTCACGTTAGTTAAAATAGAGGGATACATTTGATCTTCTAGATTATGGTTGACCACTTTCTTATAGTATTTTAATTTTCTCTTATCCTCTAGTTCTTTATCACACCACAACTTCTCCTTAAACTTAGATGTAATAATTCTTTTAATATTATCAGTGTTTTATAGAGTGACCTCTTCTTCAACTCCCCAGTGATTTAGCCAAGCTTTACATCTTTATGCCAACCTTGCTTTAGCTGCAGGTGGTTTTGATTGGAGTATGAAGCAATCTTAGGGAGCCTCTTATCTCCCTTGTTGCTTATCTTGTTCTTCTACGTTAGGTACCTAGTCATATCCATGCTCTCAATGGGGGAGGGACTTGTTTCTATGAGGAGGATAGGATAGGGTGTATTGCCCTTAATTTTGAGATTATATGTTATAAAATGCTTTTGGATTTTCTCTATCCTTCTCCATGATTTTCTGTAGATGCTCCCGCCACAAACTTCACATCCGTATAAGATAACAGGAGTAACGAAAGTCTCAAAGAGGAGTTTCTTCTTTTCCCAAAGCCAAAGGTCTGTTGATTTATAACTATTTTCAAGTCCATAATAAGCTTTCCACTCTCCATTAATCCTTTTTTCAATACTATAGAGCTAGCTAAGAGCCAAGTCACTTGGTTCATATTTGTGTGTGAATTTAATGACATTAAAATTATAAAAAAATTGTTGGTGCCAAAAATATAATAAAATTCACCATGAATTAGGAAGGAGAATTAGAAAATATTATATCTGCATATTTTCATGATATAGATATTGATTCAATACTATTTGTGCTTATTAGATAAAGGCAAATAACGATGGCATTTATGCTTATTAGATAAAGGCAAATAAAGATGACAACACGGGACAAAAATTATACAACTTAAATATTATTTAATTTTTAATTATAAAAGTTATACAACTTAGTTATTTAACTTTTAATTATAAAAGGGGCAAATTAATATTTAACTTTTAAAATTCTAACGTGTAAACTTTAGAGACCACGACCACCGCCAAAACCTAGAATTATTTACAATAATTCTATAGTTATTATAAGGTAACTAAAGGCATAGATTAATGAAGAAAGGAGCAACGAGTTTCATGAGGAAATGAATAATCGGTAGGAGTTTTCTCATGCATATGAACCTCAATTTTCATGCGTACAATCTATTCAACATAACGACAATGGATTTTTTCAACCACAATCTATTCAAGCTTTGAGGGAGAATGTATTGATAATGGCAGTCGATAGTGGCAATGGGTGGGAGATTGTTCCATCATGATATTATTTAATTGATTTATGTTAATATACAACTTATTTTATATAAATATGAAAATATGTGACGGTTCATATCATTTTAATTGGAATAGGTGATTAAGTTCACTGAACTTAATCAAGCGTGTTTAGTATTTGCCAAATTTTGAATTTCAGCCATGAAAACGATGAACATTGTCACTTAGGCTAAGAGTCTTATAAAATCATTCTCTTTTGGTTAAAGGGAAGGCGTTAACAAGCTTGTCTTTGATATTATTATCGTGCCAGGTCAAAGGTTTGTTCACCTCTATACATTAAAAGCCTCTTCCACAAAAGATAATCCAAAGGTTTATATTTTCTTAAATATATGCAAATTGTCTTGCAATGCTTTCTATCTAAGTCAAATGACATGGGACACAGATACAAAGCACACGTGGATACGAGTATCTGACAAGGGACGCATAGAAACAAGATGCACGACATGTTATATATATATATGTTAAAAAATTACAAATTTCAAATACAACAAATGAAATATAGGAAAAGATCCATTTTTTTATAGAAATTAGAACATTTACAAAATATTGACACTAGTAACTACACCATTGATCATCAAACACAAGAAATTAGAATATTCAATATACATATGTCATAAAATATAAGTTTAGAAGTTTACATTTAGTGTATCCACTTTATATTGGATATCTCCATTGGTGTTCTCAAGATCTTGCTTCTTTTGTTGTGATTTTTGATTATTTTGTTGACATTTTTCCACCACTTATTTTAAGTGGTAATTTTTTTAATCGAGGCACCTATCTTTCAATTGCAAATCAAATATTTCATGAGGTTCCTTAATTGATCTTTTAGTAATTTCCTCAAGTTCCTTTCACAATTGTGCACATTCATGATATTCTACGGAAGGCCAAACCTGATGCGGTTTTCCTTCAAGAAGTTAAGTTTGCTATTTTTAATATTCGATGTTGGATGAATTATTGTTGGAGGGTCCTTGTTGGACTTTGGAGCACTTTGAGGGGAGTGGTGGGGTTGTTTTAGCTCTTTCTTCCTTTTTGCAGAGTGTTGTAGTTGGGCATGGTTTTGACCCCTCTCACAAATGTGTGCCTATTATGGTTTTGATTTAGGATAGGTTTGTGGGTTTTTGTTTTGTTTACACCCTAACTCCAGTATTGATAGGGGTTCCCTTTGGGATTGGATGGCGTTCCCTCTCCTAGTTGTGGAATGGATTGTAAAATTTTCATAAATCTCAGAAAAATGCTCAGATCCCAACTCAATTTCAAATCTCGCTGAATCACAAATTAGATGCATAACTCGATTCTCAACCCCATAGAATGTATAAGAGCATAGACAATTATTCATAACAAGAAACACATGAGGTTTATCTACTCTTTTAACCAACAACAATACACACACATGAAATGGACACTGTATTTTCGGTCAATGTGACCTTGGAAAAACCCTTGTGGGAAAATCAGTGAGATAGTGGAACAACTTTTATTATCTCAAGCAGTTACAATGAGGTACAATAGAATAGATCCAACACAAACTTATCTTTGAGCCAATGGCTTTGATGCTCAAGCTTGATCTCTGCTGGAAGACTAGGAAATGCGCCTCTCTCTCAGAATGCACGCCTCTGAATGCGCCTCTCTCTGAATCTTCTTTGACTTGGGCTTCACGTCCCTCTGCTACCGAATCACTGTCTCGGTGAATGCCCTCTCTCAATCTGATGAACTCTATCACAGAGCTCACCCTACTCCAGAGAAGTGCGCCCCCCCCCCTCCACAGAAATGCGCCCACTCTTTGTTTGATCAATCGCTGGTCTCTCTACTGATGAATCTGATCTATCTCTCAGAAGCAGTCTCAGCCTCCAATGGATTCTCCCTCAGCCTTAGAAGAAGTGTGCTTAATCCCTCTCAGATGTGCTCCCTTCGATGCTCCAGAATGCGCCCCCTCTGTCATGCACTGATTCGTTCTTCTCATGCAAACCGGTCGATCTCTCTTGTGTAAATGAACTCACTATTGAACAATGCACCTTTTTGCCTTCTCAACTCTTTTTTAGGTTTCACTGCCTTTTAGGAATCAAAATACCTAATTTATTTTTCATGCAAAAATAACATTTCCGCATTACAAAATGCATGCATGCAACCTCAAAAAAGAGTTTTGCTTCTGCATGAAGCAAGGTTAAGGGTCCAACAAATTTCCTAGTTAAATTTTCAACACTCCCTCTTAACGAGGAAAGTGTTTTGCACCACTCCCATCTTATCCTTGAAATAAACAAACTTGCCCTTCATCAGGGACTTCATGAGAATGTCCGCTACTTGCTCATCTGTAGACACATATTGAAGCTCAACTGCTCCCATCTGAACAAGATCTTGGATGAAATAATATATGATCTCAATATGTTTGGACTTGTCATGAAATACTGGATTCTCCGTGAGTTTCATGCAACTTTGATTATTATAGTAAATCACAAATTGGCTCCAATTGCTGATCAAATATGCTAACTAGCATCTTTCAAAGCCAAATAGCCTCACAACTAGCCATACTCACTGCCATATATTCTGCCTCAGCAAAACTTAGTGCCACTGACTTTTGTTTCCTGTTGAACCACAACATAGCTGTCGAACCCTAGTTGAAACAACACCCAAAGGTGCTTTTCTTGTCCATTGCACTACCTGTCCAGTCAGAATCTGTATAGCCACTCAATTGTACTCCATCCCTCCTCTCATAGCTCAGTCCATAGTCCATTGTACCTCTAAGATACCTGAGCACGTGATTTGCTGCTACCTAGTGCACACTCCTGGGCTCTGTTGCCGTCGGATACACACCTTGGGAAAGGGGCTAGCATGGCATAAATATTCAAGCCACTAGGTGCGTCCTTGGGGGCAAGTCTTGAGTCAAGTGCTGTCACTTGATACTTGACTCCTCCGTCTAGGCTAACTCCTAGCGAAGCCAAGGGGGGTGGACCATATGAAAATAAAACTAAGGATTTTACACTAAGTTACAGAATGAGATTGATTTTAGGAGTTTGAAGATAAATTAATACTAAACCAGAGATTGCAACCATGAATTAAAACAACATGAAAAAGATAAATCCATCTAACACACGAAATCACTTAATTGAAAATGTGTGATTGTTGCGGATTGTACCAGTGCCAAATGGAGTCACAAAGATATTGGAGTGTTGTTTTGTCGTGAAAGTGTTGTAGTTGTCTCGTTGTTCAGTTTTAGTTGTGATTATTAGATGCGTGGATTAGGGAGTGGGTTAATTCTTGGTTTTGCCCAAAGGCAATTTAGTTCTTTGAATTGGGTGCCTATTGCAACAGTATGAAGTGTCCAACGGGGCGAGGCATAACCTTCTTAAAGTAGCCCCCTGACTCTATAATCTGTTCAACGCGACCTCTCGAGTTCTTTGAAACAAACTACTTTCGGATTTCCCTATTAATCTAGTCACTTAGGTCCCTTTCTGATGTGATCAACTGGTCAGATGAACCACAGAGATCCATAGCATATGGGGAGGCTAAGACTTGGTTTGTTTTAACAAAGTAAATTGAATTTATTATTAAGGGGTTGAGAATCTGTTTTCACCTATCGGGGATAAGCCCATTAAGCCCATTCAATTTACTTCGGGAATAGACAACCCAACTATGTTAAAATGAACAAAAAATGTAACAAGGTAAATTTATTAATGGCTAAGAATCTCTTTTCCCTTTTGGTACTTCGGGAATGCACAACCGGTTTTAATCTTTTAAGTTTGTTAATTGTGAAGTACAAAATTGTGAAAGGAAAAATTGTTGAAACAAAAGTTGTTTTCTAATTACTACACTGTGAGTCTCTTTTCCCTTGCGGTACTTTTGGAGAGCACAATGGGTTAGTATTTTATTTACAAAAGAGATAAAAGAAGCAAATAAAAGTAAAACAACTAATCTACTCTAACAAACTAGCAAAAGAAAACTAAGCTAAAGTAAATCCAAACACACAAAACCGACACAGACCCCCCCGGGGGGGATGGGGGGGTGTGTGGGCGCTGGGTACCCACTTGCTTTATTTTTTACAACCTTTACAAAAGAAGCACCACTTGGTCATTACAGACTTGGATCCAAGGGTTTATAGCATAATAAATAGATAAGACAAAGGTAGGAGGTCTCTGAAGCATTTAATGGTTTGATTTTCGCGAAATTTCGCTAGAGTATCTCTCTACTCTTTCGTCAAATCTGCAAAAACAACAAACAAACTTTGTTAGAAAATGATGGTACAAACAAATAAAAGATAAATTTTTTTACATTTTGGTACTTGGAAAAATATCAGAAAAAATTCCAAGTAAAGTACCAATTTAAGCTAGCTTAGATCTAATGCAGAAATGAATCTATTGAAGCACTTTAAGATCTAGCTACTTAGCATGCTAAAACAAGATAGATCTAAAAAAGGTAAGACTTTTCCAACCAGATCTACTTATTAAGCCTATAATACAAAGTAACTAGAAAGATAAGAAATTGAGTTTAAAGGGATGGACGAAAGACTTCAAGCCCCAAGCTTGATCTTCAATGAAGACTTTGGAATGCCTGCAAACAAAAAGTATTAGCTCTAAAGTGCTGAATGGGGGAGAGGATGCAACTGAGCTCAACTCCTCTTTCAGATATGTTACCTGCACAACTATAAGAAAACACTTGCAAACAATGGATTAGATCTAGTGTGCATGCAACAAAGAGATCAAGAGAGCCACATTACAACTGAATACAGTTGGCTACTCCCGCGTCTCTTAGAAACAAAGCACAAATAAACAACTTAAGAACTATAAATGTTTACACAATGATTATGAACAACCTTCTAAGCTAGATCTATCACCAATATTGAAGCAAGAGAAAACAAGTAATACAACATCACCTCAACAACATAACATTCATCAAATGGCACAGCATGAACCTCCAAAGTCTTTCAATATTATTCATCAGATACAACAGTATTACAATGGGCAGAGGTTCCACCAGCCATCTCTCAACAATGGAATGAGGCCTTGCTTAAATAAAGAAACCAGATGAGGGGGGCGCATGAGAGCCAATTAGAGACAAATTAGGGCGAATTGGAGTTCCAAAGGGGAGACATAGGCGAGTTCCTAGAGAAGATTTGGGGATTCTCTTGAGTTCAGACAAAGTTTAACTAAGGATGGGGCTGCCACCTCATAAGATGTGCGCCCCCCATCACCTTGGATTGTTCACCCATCCATCTGGAAGTTGCCACTTCAACAAATGTGCCCCTCTTATGAGGGAGGGAGCATCACCACATGAGAGCAACTTGCCTTTACTAGATCTGATTGGAAATTACCCTGATACTGATTGATTTGGCCTCTGATATTGACTTCCAGCTGAACTGAGCCTTTACTTGGACCAAATTCCTTAGATTTAGGAATTTGGATTTTTTCCATATCTTTATTTTTTTTTAATTTTTAATTCTCTTTTATCTTTTTTCGAGAGAATTTGTATTTCAGTGATTGATAATCACTCGAATCTTAGGAAAAGTCGGTTTAGGGGTAATGTGGGTGCACTGAGTTAGAAAACGAGCACCCCCATGGAAAATTCCCCCTCTAGACCACACTTTTATGCCCTCTTTGACTTCTTTAATTAAAACATAAAAATTGACTCGTTTTACGGGAAATTTTTTTATTTTTGCAGAACTTAATAAAAATCCTAGGGGACCTAGTACATGTTCATAATGAATCAAAATTATGCCTCGCATGCTCATAAACATTGACACATGAACTTTAATAACCTCCTAAGGCCTAACCACCAAGATGACCATTCCAGCTTTGGAGGAGCGAGTGAAAAACTCGAAAATTATACATCGCTTATTCAATATTGCATAATTAACAAGGGAAAAAACACCATGGAATGATCTAATTGATGTCTAAGTCCTAGGAAGCCAAGTAAGTATCCCCAAGGGGTACAATATCCCCAAAGGGTATGAACATGTGATTATTTTGAAAAAAGGGCCAAAATTGGCCGACTGAACTTTTGAATGCTGGCAATGAACAAGTACATTGCTTCAATCTTTGCCGGTTCGCTTGGAAATCGACTAAGTACAATTTGGGAGGTAACAGGCTCCACCATATACTGACGGTACCTAGTGGGATGAACCAACTTTCCCTTAGAAGCGACTAGTTTCTTCTAGTTGGTTGTCATAGGTGTGGCCATAGGCCTACAGTCTTCCATCTGAAATCTCTTCAGAATGTCAACTGCGTATATGCCCTATCCTAGAAAAGATATGACCATCCTCTTTCCAAACCTCCATACCCAAAAAGCTAAGTTGCACTGAAATGGATACGGATACGGGGGGGGGGGGGACACGGATACGATAGGGAAACGACGTATATATATACATATATTTAAAATCTAACTAAAAATAAAATTTGAAATATATAAATTTATATATATTTAAAATTTTAAAATATAATTTAAAATCTAATAGTTTTTAATATTTTATCTGCTTATGCTTTGTAAATGATAGAATGAATGTGTTTCCAACTTTCCATTATGTGAATCTTGGCATGTATTCGATATGTAAGTGTGGAATGGGTGTCCTTGTAGAGTTCATTTACATCACAACTTATGCCAATATGTAGTTTTAAAAATTTAAAGTTTAAACCATATCAATATGCCTTTATATTATAAGGTTTGACATAGTTTAATGAATAAAATATGCATTTCAAATTTCAAACCTTATAATATAAAGGTAACTTAGTTTCAAACGCATATGGTTTAAAGTTTAAACTATACTATAATTTTAAGGTATGAAAAAAATTAAAGTAAAGTTTATACATTAAAAAACAAAAATTACTGTATTTTTGCTATTGTACACTTGTACATCACGCCCCCTCGAGTGGCCTCCTCTTCATCCATAAACAAGTCGTCGGAGCCACGCAACGCCGCGTGGATGACAACGATGGCAAACCCAACCGCAACTGTGGTCAAGATCGTCCTCGTAACCCCGGTCAGCAAGAGCGCCAGAGCTGTGAGCACGGTTAGCCCCGCCAGAACCATCCCGTCGCTGAAGCTCCGGTTGAGGACGACGAGCGGCTCGCTCTGGAATAAGTACAACACGCACTAGGCGACAACCGCGGCGAGGACGATGAGCAACGAGATGGGCAAACTATGCCCGATCCCATTTTTAGGGCATATCCTTCTTACCAAGCGACTATCCATATCCGCGGCGAGGACGACGAGCAACGAGATGGGCAAACTATGCTCGACCAGGCGACGATCCGTTTCCATTTTTACCTATCTGTATCCTTCTTTGCCTGAACCGTATCCACCTATGCCCAATCCGTTTCCAAAAAATGGCAGATCCGTTTCCAATCCAGCTGATCCATATCAGCTTCATCTGAAATGGATCAAAGGCATATCTACTCCGTTTCGAACCCGTTTCCGTTTCTGAAACGGGGAACGACGTTTCGGGGTTTAAACTAGACGTTTCCGGTAACTTAGCCAAAAAGTAATGCATCAATCCTATGTCTTTCATCTTGAACTCTGAAGCAAGATCTCTCTTATAGCTTGCCTATGAGTTTCTCGCTCCTGTAATAAACAAGTCATCCACTTACAATACTAGAATGAGTGGATCCCTATCAACCACATTGAAGTAAAGGTTGGGATCTGCCTCGCTCTTTTGGAAACCTATTTGTTGCTAGTAAGTATCTATCTTTGAATACCAAGCTCTTGGAGCTTGCTTCAGACCATATAGTGCTTTCCTTAGCCTGTACACATGAGACTCTCTCCCATGCACCTCAAAGCCCTTTGGTTGCTCAATGTACACCTCCTCCTCTATGAATCCATTCAGAAATGCTGTCTTCACATCCATCTGGTGGATCTTCCAACCCATCTTTGCTTCAATGTAGATGACTGCTCTGATCGAAGTATACTGAGCCATTGGAGTGAAGGTCTCATCATAGTTGACTCCCTTTACTTGTGAGAACCCCCTTGCCACAAACCTAGCTTTGTACTTCTCAATGCTACCATCGACAACATATTTAATCTTGTAGAGCCACTTGGAAGTCACCATTGACTTCCCCTCGGGTCTCGCCTCAACCTCCCACACATCATTCCTCATTATGGAAGCATACTCTTCCACCATGGCATCTTTCCAGACCTGCTCGCCTACTGCCTACTCATAAGAAGATGGCTTAGACTCATTGATACCAGTGTTACCAACATCGGTCAAGAAATCGTCGATGTCTGAGAAATCGCAAAATTTTGAAAGCGGTGATTTTTCCTCAAAAACTCGTCGAAAAAATTGGCTCGAGATATCCTTGAGATTTTGCTGATTTTTTCCCCAGAAAGCAGCATGAAAAATCGCGAGTCGACGAAAAATATCGGCGGCGCGGACAGGGGCGGAAAAAAGGGGTTTTTTAAAGGCATTTTTTGACTCTTTTTTGCTCATTTGCACATTGCACAGGTTGAGAGGAGAGCTAAGGAGACCAAGAACACTTAATCTTTGCTTAAGGATG
This sequence comes from Larix kaempferi, assembly GCA_027924585.1. Classification (NCBI taxonomy): domain Eukaryota; kingdom Viridiplantae; phylum Streptophyta; class Pinopsida; order Pinales; family Pinaceae; genus Larix; species Larix kaempferi. The sequence goes on along the minus strand of BSBM01000963.1, from coordinate 6,336,379 downwards.
ATTTTAGGCATCATTTCCTTTGCCATCAAGGATCAAATTTGAAGATTGGACCTTCCTATTTGGAGTTTTTTCCACAATTACCATTGCTGCAGGTATGTAAAAATTTTGCTCATTGTTGCCGCCTAATACACACCTGAGGGGGACGCGGCAGGAAACCTTCAAGCCGCTCGGTGTGTCCTTGGGGGCAAGTGAGAGTCAAGTGCTGTCACCTGATTACTCGACTCCTCCGTCTAGGCTTACTCCTAGCGAAGCCAAGGGGGGTGGTCCCTATAAAAATAATCTAAGGCTTTTAATCTACTACAAAGGATAAAAGTCTATTCTAGGAGTTAAAAGATGATGAGATGAGAAATTAACAACTAACCACTGCTTGCAAATTAAATCAATTGATTAACACCACACAAGATAGTTAAGCATTCACGACATTCAAGATTGAAACTTAAACATGGAAAATTGAAGACCAGTGCCGAGAAAGTAAAAATGCTTGCAATTGCTGATGTGTAGGGTTGCTTGTGTAGTCTCAGTGAAAGTATTGCAGTGGCTCGGTTGGTAATTTTTATGATTATTAAATGAGTGGTTAAGGAGTGGGTTAATTCTTGGTTTGGCCCAAAAGAAAACTAAACTTCGAACTGAGTGCTCTAGCAACCTTACCAAGTGTCCAACTAGGTGAGGATGAACCCGCTTAAGAACCTGCTGACTCTGTGGATTCAGTCCATGCAACCTCCCGAGTTCTTAGGATTGAATTCTAATGGATTGTCCTATTAACACTAATTACCTTGCACTCGTTTCTGATTGAGCCAACTGTTCCGACTAAATTGCAGTAGTCAAGAGCATACTCCGGGTTTGGGGCGTTGTTCGTTTTATTAAGACGTGTGAGTGGATGATTATTCTACACTAAACCCCAAGCGTAAAGCAAGGGGGGTTAATTTTAGGATTAAATTTTAAGAACAGAAAAATAATTTGAAATAAACACAAAAGCATATAAAATGATAAACAGGTCCTCGGAGGACGTTGTGTGCTTGAGTGAGTTATCTAATTACTACTGCTTGAATGAAAACTAATCTAAAACGAAAAAATAAAAAAATAAACAAGGGTGCGAATCCCCCCTGGGGGGATTGGGTTCAGGCGCTGGAATTGCTTGCTGTGCTCTTTTTATTTATTTTTATTACAACTTGGAAACTTAAGAGAAATACTGCTTGCCCTTTATCATTAGGGACAAGTCAGGTTACAATGTTTGAGAGAAATAATGATGATGCTTGAAACTGGTTCTCTCTGGGTGGTTCAGGAAGCTCCAAATGCAAGTTTTATTAAAATTTCTCACTTCAACCTGTGATGAAATCAAAACAGATTAGCGAGCTATATTGGTTAGAAAATGACAATCAGAACACTTTAAGAGTATTCTGACAATGCTACAAACTGTAAAAAAATCAAAACTAATGCAACTAGTATGCAAAAGACCTGTTTTTAGGGCAATTTTTGAGTTTTTAAGTGACTTTTAGTAAACTTTTAAATGTAGGACTGTCATAAAATGATACAAATTCCAGCGAACAAAAGTTTACTGAAAAACTACCGAAACACACTTTAAGAGTATGTTCGGTTTAGATGCCAAAATGGAAAAAATTTCTAACTTAACTACTAGAAAATGAAATCAAACGACTAAGGAAAGTGAGCTATAAAGCTACTCTCCTTAGGATCTTTTGCTTGCTTTTGGAAAAGCTAAGCGAACCAAAGCACTTAAATGCCAAATATACTTTTCAACAAAACAAACTTTTCCTATCAAGAACTCTAGATTTACGATAAAGCAAGCTTGAAAAGGAAAATTTGTAACATTAGATCTACTTTCAGATTTGCTTGATAAAATGTAGATCTTAAGACAAGTAACCCGTAACCAAAGATAGCAGAAGAAAATTTGATCAGAAAAATGGAACCCTTGGGGGTTGAGCGTTTTGAAGAAAGGGCAATGGAGTCAAGCTCCTTGATGCACCGGTAAGATCGAGACTTGGTTCGTATTTACTGAATGAAGGCACGATCTAACATGTTCGTGGACTTCTCCAGCTTAGGCTACCTGTAGACAGCTGCAAACAACTAGCAAGGGGATAAGAGCATATGTGTAAATGAACAACATAAAACTTGAGAAATAATAGATTCAAACAAGAGATCATACTACTTCTAGCATTCTAATATCATCGACAAAAGTAAGCAACCTATAAAGCATTACTCACTATTCCTTATGAAAGATAACTTTCCTTTTAAAAGACATACAATCTCGACAATACTAACTTATGCAACACGATACAGTTTACCTCAAATGTAACAAGCATGAAGATCCAACCAAAGACAATCACCAGACTAGCCTCCAAAGCCTTCTTTATTAAACTCAGAAAAATATTACAATGAACGAGCAATGCCAGCAGAGGTTTCACCTTCTGATCTCTTACAATGGAGCCAAGCTCCTCAATTTATAGCACAAGGAGAGTGAGCTAGGGCGCAAAACCCTAAGGAGACAAAGCTCCTAGTTTGTAGAGCAAGCAACCTTAATGACCAATGGTAATGCTCCATCAAACTTGGACAAAAACAATTCGAAAAAGAAACTGCCGAATTGTGGACAGTTCACACGTGAGGAAGGAGCATGGTGATGTTTCCATAGTTTCATGGAGTTAACAATGGAGACTTCTGATTGGTTGTTGTTTTTTATTAAAATAGAAAGCATGTGAATCATGCCACCTCTTCGAACTCATCCTCAATCAAAATCGCACATGCTAAGTGGAGCATTTGGCTGGCCCACGTGAAGGAGAGGGCAGACTTGAGGTTACTGCTGCGCTGGAATGGAATGTTGGTGAGTTGGTTGTTTTGACTAGCCGCTTCACCATATGGGAAATGCCACTTCAAGAGGTAAGCGCCCCCACCATATTTATCAACCATCCAATCCGAGCCTGGTCACGTGAAGGAAAAGCGAATAGTAGTGATGTTTGCTGCGTTGATGTTTCCAAACGTTGGTGAGTTGGCTGCTTTGATTAGAAGTTGAAAAAAAGATGTTGTGCCACCTCACAGGATGTAGGCACCCACCAATCGAATCATCATCAACCAATTCCGTAATGCCTTCGTGAGGTTGATGCCGGGCCATGTGAAGGATGATGGGCGAGTTGTATCATGGTATATTCACACTTTGATTTAAATATAAACCTTTTATATGCTTGGTCATTGTCTTAACATGACACCCAACCCAAGCTTCAAACATTAATTTTTGCCACGGTCATGAAGGAGAGGTATGGCCCATGTGAGAGAGATCCGTACGTTTCTCTTTTATATGCTTCAAACATCCTTCACTTTCATACTTTGACATTTTGATGAAGTCGCCCACTTTTAGTGATGTCATGCCACCTCAATTGGCATGTGCATTATTCAATTTTTTAATAACTTTGACTTTTGACCATAGTGCATTTTGATGCATTTTTTAGCATTAAAGTGCTAATCTGAAGCTTTGATAGGCAAAACTGCTCAACGGGGGTTCTCGGTCACCCGAAACATAGGAAAACTGGGTACCGGGGTAAAGAGGATGCTTTGAGCTTGAAAACGAGCATCCCTGCGCCAAATTCCGACTCCGGATACCACTTTTATCACTTTTTGAAATTTTTTAATTAAACCATTAAAAAATGCGAAAAATATTTTTTCTCGGAATCGACTGAAACTTCAGGGGAACCTAGTACATGACAAAACGATAAAATTCTAGCGTCTAGCATGTTCATACATGTTGCAAAATGGGCTCTAATAATCCCCTAAGGCCTAACCCCCACTTTGGGCATTCCAGCTTTGGAGGAGCAGGAGAAAACCTCATCGATTATACTTGGCTAAAGGCAAGGCATAATCGACAAGGAAAAAACTCCTTGGAATACCTTCTTTGGTTGTCAAGTCCTAGGGAACCGAGTCACTCAAAGACCACCATGCTAGTACGCTTATTACAAACCCCGTGGGGCACAGTCATGTACTACAAAAACTAACAAATGGGCCCCGAAAAGGCCAAACTTGGAACTTCTGAACTCTGAAAAAGGCACAAGTAAATGTGCAATACTGGCGGCTCACTGAAGTCCAACTGTAGTGCAACTCAGTTGGTAACACTCATCATTTCTCATTTTTCTAAGAGGGATTCTTGTTGGTTTACATTTCCAATTAATTCTCCATCTTCAAAATTGTGTTTTATCAGTGTTCCACCAAGTTTCCGGGACGCGGGAGCGTGGGAGCGGGGAAACGCACATTGGGGACGTGTAGAGACAACCCCAAATTTTGGGGGCGGGGGGGCATCGGGGTCCCTAACATAAGGGGCCATGTCTCCAAAATTATTAAAAAATTAAAAAATATGAATCCCAACATACTAACATATCAATTCTTCATCCCATCACCATTTACATACTAAATTGAAATTCATTAGTGTGCAATGTAAACATGATATTCAATTCATAATGGCTATTTTAATTTTGTAATACATGCATGTCTTCCATTATAAGTTATAACTTTGAAATTTGAATCATAGACATAAACAATAGATAAATTTAAAATGATAAATCATAAAGTTGAATTATAGACATGTCAGATAAACACCTACAAATAAAGAGTGATGAGTCAAAGACTCAATCTGAGTTCATCAATGATAGTAAATAAAATTATAAAATTAAAAGTAGTAAAAAGAAATCATCAAAATAGCATCAAGGAGATAGTTCCATGGACTGGTCCTGCTGATGCATCCGCTGCATGAAGTCACCATCTATGGGAGTGTCACCATCTAAGTTGGAGTCACTCTCAGTCTCAGCCTCGAGATTGATTTATTTTTTAGTTTTTTTTTTGTTTTTCATAAAAACAAATAAAAATTCAGGAGGGGGGGAGCACCTGGGCGTCCCCCATTTTCGGAAGGGGGCGTCTACAAGCCCCCCTCTGCAGGAAACTCCTCCTAGTGCGTTTCCCCAAGTTTCGCAGAAAAGGGGGCGTCGGGAAATGTTTCCCATGGAGCCTCCCAGCCCCCAGGGTGTGAGAAGCGCAGAGGGCGAGCCCCGACCCTGGGAGACGTGTCCCCGTGGAACACTTATTTTTATAGGGTCTTAAACAAAGTTTTTGCATATGTTATGTTATTTGCAACAGTTAAGCATGCGAAAAAACGTTTTGGCATATTTTTATTGCCCTAGATCCTTATAAATCCTCACAAAAATGTCCATTTATTTTCTCTCATCAAATCAATGTTTGAATGCTCAATATATCTTCGATTTCTTGTTGTGTTTTACATTTCCATCAATCACATATGCTAAAACCGTTTTTTTTTCTTGCCCTAGGTTCAAACTTCAAGTTCATTTTTCCATATACAAGATGCCGAAGACTTTGGATCCATTTTGGGAGTGGGGCAGACTTGTTACTCAATTGACAGATTCTTACTTGCAATCTATGTGGGAAGAGAATGATAGGTGGGATAAGCATGCTAAAATATCACCTCACACAAATAACAAGGCATGATGTGGGTCCTTGCAACCAAACAACCCCAGAACTCATCGTTAAGGCCACACAAGTAATTGAGGGAATTGGGCTAAAGAAACAATACAAAGAGGCCGTGAGAAATCAAATTTTGCTTCAAGATTCGGGTCCACAACGGTAGTGGGGGCTAGTGGGACAACTCCGAATACCGATACCCACTCCACACAGCAGTCCATAATGCCTTCTCCTTCGACAACATCGCCTTCCTTTGTGTCGAGGTGCACACCTTCTCTAAGATCCATGGTGAAAGTAAAGGAGAAATCAGAAGCAAACAAACTTATTGGTCGATGCTTGCTATGGACTGCTATTCCTTTCAACTTTGCAAAAAACCCATTTTATGTGTCCATGTTTGAGGTGGATGCTATTGTTGGACCGAGGTTTAAGCCCCTTAGTTATGAGGAGTTGAGAGGGCCCATCCTTTAGGATGAAAAGGCCGATTGCACTCAGAGGTTGGAGGAGTTTCGAAAATCATGGGACTTAACAGGATGCAGTGTGATGTCAGATGGTTGGACCGATATGAAGGGTAGGACCCTTCTCAACTTCTTGGTTCATTGCCCCAGGGGGACTATGTTTATGAGATCTGTGGATGCATCTGCACATATCAAAGATGCGGCTTTACTATGTGGCTTGTTGGATGAGTTCATCTAAGAGATTGGGCTGCAGCATGTTGTCTAAGTAATAATGGACAACGCTGCAAACTATGTGTCTGCTAGAAGGATGCTCATGGCCAGGTATCCTACACTATTTCAGACTCCTTGTGCAGCCCATTGCCTTGATTTGATCTTAGAGGATTTAGGCAAGATTGATTGGATGAAGTATACCATTGATTCAATGCGGAGCATCACAAAATTGATATACAATCATGCAGCGGTGCTTAGCTTGATGAGAAGGTTCACAGGTGAAAGAGTTGGTGCGTCTTGCCATCACACACTTTGCCACTAGCTTTATTTCTCTTCAGTCTCTCTCGAGTTCTATGTGGGACTTGCAGACGATGTTCCTTTCACCTGAGTGGCGTGCTTTATCATTTAGCACTAGACCAGAGGGGCAAGCCACATTCAACCTAGTTACATATGATCATAGCTTTTGGGATGCAGTGAAGGAGGTGTGCACCATCACTGAACCTGTGGTTAAGGTTCTCCGCTTAGTTGATGGAGAGAAGCCTACAATGGGCCACCTATATGAGGCCATGGATAGGGCCAAAGAATCCATTCGTGCCTATTATGAGGACAGGGGAGATCAGGGGCAGGAGAGACAACGAATGATATTGGAGGTGATTGATGCACGATGGAACCACACACTCCATCGCCCCATTCATGCTGTAGGGTTATACCTCAACCTTGCGTTTGCTTACTCCTATGGCTTTAGATTTGATGGAGAGGTTATGTCTGGATTCTACGAGTGTGTCCAGAGGATGGTGCTTAGTGCAGCTGAGCGTACACAACTTTCCCAAGAGTTGGAAATGTATAAGAGAGCCATAGAATTATTTGGGTTTGATATAGTAATAAATGACAGGACTAACCTGATGCCAAGTAAGCTTCACCTTGTTTCAAGTTCAACTTTCAAGGTTCAAATTTCATTTTTCAAATTTCATTCTCTTTCTAATTCTTTGTTTTAAATTTCATTCTCTTTTCTTATGTTTTTTTAATTCGTTGTAGATACCTGGTGGGAGAATTATGGTGGTTGTGCACCTATTCTAAGAGGCTTGCTATTCGGGTGCTCAGCCAGACATTTAGCTCTTCCGGTTGCGAGTGCAACTGGAGTATATTTGAAAAAGTACACTCCAAAAAGTGCAACAAGTTAGAGAATTTCAAATTCATTATAAATGATCAAATTCCAATTTATAATTTTATGCCACTTTACCTTCTAATTTATGTACTATAAATTTATAATTTAATATTTATAATCCCCCCTATAGGTTGGATACTCAATGCCTTAATGATTTGGTCTATGTCTACTACAATCTCAGGTTGTGGGTGAAGCAGTATGAGAGAAAAGTTGATGCGATGGCCATTTCATTGGATGGGATTGACACCACTACTGCATGGAGGGCGGATTGTGAGGAGCCTGTTATGGAGGTAGCCCCTGATTGGCTAGAGGCTGATTGTGATAGTGATCATGATGATGACACAAAGGCTCTGGATGAGGATGTTCCATTTCTGGAGGAGTTTCACAGTGTTCACACTGAGTTTGAGAGTGTGCCACAGTCAGAGCCATAGTCAGAGTTAGAGGGAGATAGACCCAGTGGTAGCACTGGTACTGGTAGAGGAGTAGGAGTAGGACTACCTCCTTGACCTTCTCTTTCTTCAGGACATCAGTTTCAACCACCTTCTCTTGTTTCTAGAGGACATCATTTTGCAGGGTCTTCTTTTAAAGGACGTCAGAGTCCAGTACGAGGCCCACAAGCCTCAAGGGCACCTACTTCTACTTCTAGTTCTAGAGGAAGGGCCATTTCCACAGCGATTACCTTTGGCCGTAAAAGGGGTAGAGGGAATCGATAGTTTATTTACTTTATTTCATTGTAGATGACTCATGAGTCATGATGGTGATCTTGAGATACATTTGTTATATTTTTGACGACTTAGGATTCAGGACATGATCCATTTTTGATGTGTGATGTATCTCTAGACAACTTATATATCTCATATATCGGTTTTCTTTCCATATTCTTGTGGCAATGTGTCTGTTTGATGTTATTGTTGCTTTAGATGTTTAAAAAATTGAAAAAAAAAAAGAATATTTTTGTATTTTTTAAGTTTGTCGATTTATTGCCGATCTATTGTCAAGATATCCTGAAACGATGTTTCCTGGACCCTGTCGATTTTTTCTCCGCACCGATGTTTGCAACACTGACTGATACTGCTCACCATAGCCAAATAGCTACAAATTCTCTCAGGCACCTTACTCTCCCTCATAGGCCTCTTGGGAGTTCCCACTGTATTAGCTTCCTTCAAGGTGTCTTGAAGCCACTTGGGCTTCCTCTTCCCTGAAGTAACCTCCTGTGGAGGAAACTGTTGATCCTCATCTCAATCAACTACTTGAGACTGTGTACCTGATGTAGTAGCCCCAATGGTCTATGACCTTGTAGCTCATGAACTTGTAACTTGTGAACTTGAAACTGGTTGACCACCACCCTGTGATCCTGTACCTAAACCTGTACCTACACCTGGGGAACCTGTCACCCCTGAACTCTGCAATGTACCACCCTGAGGTGTAGGAGCCTGTTGCTACCCCTTCTCCAACTCACGTGACTTCCTAAAAGCCCTATCCTCCTGAAATCTCACATCCTGCCTCATGACTCTCCATCTCCTTGCAGGAATGTATATGCGGTAGGCCTTCGAAGTCTCATCATAACCTACAAACATTCCCTTCTCTGTTGTGGGATCCAACTTTGTCCTATTCTCTGAAGGGACATGTGAGTATGTACGGCATCTAAATATGCTAAGATGCCCAACCTCAGGCTTATTTCTTGAGAAAGCCTCTTCAGGGGTCTTGCACCCCAAAACCTTATGGGGACTCCTATTCTAAATGTACACTGCTGTGTTACAAGCCTCTGCCCGGAGAAAGAAAGGCAAACCTTGATCATGCAGCATAGGTCTTGCTGCACCAACAATTGCACTGTTCTTCCAATCTGCCACCCCATTCTGCTGAGGTGTGTATGGTATTGTCAACTGCCTCTTGACTCCCTCCTGCACACAGAACTCATTAAACTCCTTGGAGGTATACTCTCCCCCATTGTCTGACCGCAACACTCGAATCCTCCTCCCTGTCTGGTTCTCCATAAGAGCTTTGAACTCTTTGAACCTCCGCAAGAATTCTTGTGACTCCTTGCTCTTCCGAAAGTAAATCCAGGTCTTCCTGGAGAAGTCATCAATGAAGGATACATAGTACTCATAACTCTTCAATGATACAGTGGACATTGTACCACAAAGGTCTGAATGTACCAAATCAAGCGTCCCTGTTACTCTGTTGTCACTGCTTGGAAAAGCAGTCTTGGCATACTTGCAAAGTGCACACCCCTTGCACACATCACTGTGCTCTGTGCTAAAGTTTGGCAACCTTGTCACCACCTCTCTCAACACCCTCAGTGCTAGATGATGTAAATGAGCCATCGTCCTGTGCCACAACTCACAGAACTCACAACTGTCTCTGCTGTTGATGTGTGCCAAGCCATGATGAAGTTGAAAAATGAGCTTGTATAACTTCCCACAACGGACACCAATCCTCACTACTGTAGTATCACTGGATCCCTTAGGATGTATGAGTACATGCCCATCTTGGAACAATATAAAAAATCCTCTATCCTCTATTGTGGAAACAAATATCAATTTCTTCTTCAACTCCGGGACATACAAGACATCCCTCACCATCATGGACTCTCTGGACTCCCTTTGAAAGGTGACTGTCCCTCGTCCAACTGCCTTGACTAAGGTGTTATCTCACGATACAACCACGGGATCTAACCCATTCTCTGTAAGATCTGTAAAGTACCCTCGAACACCCGTCATATTGGTTGGAGGATTCACTATCTATGTACCATACACTGGTAGTGTTACCAGCTAAGTTGTACTTGGTTGGACTTTCAAGTGAGCGTGTAATGTCTGAACATGTTACATGTTCATTATCGGTGCTTTGAAGTCCATCAGGCCTTTTTTTGGGCCCTTTTTTAAATTTTTTTTCTTCACATGTCCATGCCCTGTGGGGTTTGTAATAAAGTGTGCTAGCATGGTATTTTTATGTAAAGGACTTGGCTTCCTAGGACTTGTCAATCAAGTCAGGTATTCCAAGGAGTTTTTTCACTTATTAATTGTGTCTTGCGTTTTAGCAGGACATAATTTTTGAGTTTTTCTCCTGCTTTTCCAAAGATGGAATGCCTAGCATGGTCGTTAGGTCGTAGGAGGTTGTTAAAGTCCATGGGTCAATGTATATGAACATGCTAGACACTAATTTTGAGTCATATGGACATGTGCTAGGTCCCCCTAGGTTTTTTTTATGTTTGAAGAAAATAAAATTTTCTCGTAAAATTAAGCCATTTTTTAATGTTTTAATTAAAAATGTTGTACAAGTGTGGTCTGGGGTCATTTCTGCCATGGGGGTGCTCATTTTCAAGCTTAGAGCACCTACTTTACCCCAAGACTCACTTTCCCAAGTATTCTTGTGCTTTATTTTTCATATTTTTCACTTTTCCCCCAAAAGTCAAAAAGTGAGAAAAAATGCCAAACAAATTGAAAAATGTGAAAAAATTCAATTCCTAAATTGATGGAATTTTGATGTGGATAAGGTCAGATTTGATTGAGGGAGTTGAGGGATGAATTTTGAGCAAGTTTTCGGCAGCATTAATCAAGGAATCTTTTCCCCACAAAAGGGGGGCGCATTTCCTAAAGAGGGGCGCATTTCCCAAGGAGGGGGGCCCATAAATGAAGGAATGGGCAACTTGATTTAAGGCACCACTTTGGCTGATTTTTGGCATCCAAAAAAGCTGATTCAGCCCCCTCCTATCAAGCCACAAATTGAGGCTTGATTCCCTCACACAAATGCGCCCTCCTTCTCCATGACAAGTGCGCCCTCTCTCTTAGTTTTTCTATTTAAGCATGTCACTTCTCCATTGTTTTGGATGAGAAGGTGGAACCTATGCTCAAACATTGTATGTCTTTTGGAATTTGTTAATGAATAAAAGGATTTGGAGGCAAATCGGTGTGTGGCTCTATGGTGTGTGGATGATCATGTTCTAATTTATGCATAAGGTAATCTGTGTCTTGACATTTTTATTCGCATTTGACTGTTGATCATAGGCTAGCTTTTGAAGGAGATGTACATCTTAGTAAGGTGCAGTAGTGTGATCTAATCCATTATTTTTCTGTCAGGTTATTATAGAGAAGTTAGATTCACAAAGTTATTTTTGTTTAAATGCTTGTATCTAAATCTCTATGTTGGTCTACAGCAGTTGCTCTTGATCTTTCTTGTGTGAGTTGTTTTTTGTGATTATAGGTTGCCAATCTGAAGAGTTTGTGGAGCTTGTTTGCGTCCATTTTCCTTTAGGATAGATCCAAGGAGAACTAGTCCCTCTGATTCCCACTCTCGAGGATCCCATTGCCCAAGTTTGAAGACGTTTTCCTCTTCTTTCTTCTCGTCACCAAAACATAAAATTTTTCTCGGTTACTTTGGTTTGCGTATCTCAGATCTACTCCTTTTGCAATATTATAAATAGATTTGATTTATTTTCTCTAGATCTTAGTTATTTTCAAAGCAAAAAATCTTAAATCTAGATCTAGTATAAGCATATTTTTGTTACAAGTTGATTTCTGCATATTTTCAAGGCTTGAACAAGTAGTATGTTTAGATCGCTTTAAAAGTTTATTTGGCTGATGTAAGAGCTTTTAATTTGCTGCTCTTTGAGTATGCAAAGATCCTAAGGAGACAAACATTACAGCTTGTCCCACTTAGTTCATTTTTTTGCATTTTTACTTAGATTTTCTTTTAGAAATTTTTGGGTAAGTCCCAAAACACTTTTAAAGTGTTTTTGGGTGTTAGTTACTAACATTTGTTTGCTTTTTTGCAGCATTTCATGAACAGGTAGGAGGAAACTTTGGCCATTTTTCAGTAGATTGAGCTATTTGGAGCACCCAAGAACCTTTCCCCTTCAATCAAATACTTGTTCTATGAATTTTGTAAGCCTTTGAGTCAATTTTCAATGACCAGGGCACTTTTCTTTGCATTGTAAAAAGAAAATTAAATGAGAGCAAGTGGGCTACCCAGCGCTCACAACCCATCCCCCCAGGGGGGAACTGCGTCGACTCAAATTTTGTGGTTTGCAAATTTTTTTAGTTTATATTTCATTTTCTGCACTTAATAAAATTTCACCAGGACTAAAATTTACCTTGTTGGTCCGTTCCATCGGCGGACCACAAGTTCACTCAGGACCTAACTTTTCACATTTTTTTTCTTCCAATTTTCCAGTTTTAATTAACCCCCCTTGATTTCTTGAAGTACAGATTTCAGGATAAGGGCTTGCCCGAGTACTGACGAGAAAAGAGACTCTTGGGGTTTTAATAAAAAATAAAACATTGTTCAAAAATTCGTAAAATTAACAAGGATTTGTCCCCGTATGCTCTGGATCACTACAGCCTCGACTGAACATGTTGATCATACCAGAAAGGGACTTAGTAAGGGACTTAGTGACTAGTAATTAGTCTAACTTTTCCTAATTAACCTCCCATTTATGAAAATCCGACGTAATCGCTTATTGACACTGTGTGGGGAAATTCTTCAAAGAAAGCGGGAACCACTGGTTAGTGACCTTGGGATACCGATAGACTGCACCCTCGTTTGGTGTAGTGTTGAACACCTCCCAGAGACTCCGATTTGGCCCACATTTCCAAGTGAAGAGCCACCTTTGTCATAATCCAGACATATTTCCAGTACCTCACGGTATATTGGAAATCCCCCTCCCTAATAACCTACTCATTACCACAAAAATAACAAAATTTACCAAGAACATTTGCAAAACATTGTCTTTTTTGATTCAAGCATTTATTTCCGGCACTGGTCTTATTATTGATTATTTTATGATGTTGGATATTTATGTTTTAATGATGATGTTGGATAACGAATGATATGAAGTTTAATATTGCATTGTTCTTGTGATCAAATTTCTAACTCCTATATTTTTTAGCTTTTAGATTAAACACCTTAGATTTTTCCTTTTTTAGGGTCCACCCCCCTTGGCTTCGCTAGGAGTAAGCCTAGATGGAGGAGCCGAGTTTCAGGTGACAACACTTGACTCTGGCTTGCCCCCAAGGCCACACCGAGCGGCTTGAAGATTTCTGCCGTGTTTTCCCAGGTGTGCATCCAGGAGGCAACAGGTAGTAGATGCACTCTGTTACGATGGTACTAGCACCAACGTACCTGCAGAGGTGCCTGTTATCACATATATAGTAGCCGGGCTACCATACATTATTTTTCTCATTCCAGTACACTATTCAGCCAGTTCCCTTGCATTTGAGATGCCGAGATGAGCATTTATATTGGATCACTATCAGATTGTGGACAACAGTTATATTCCCCATGCCATGACTGAGTTTCAGGACACTCAGAGAGATGCCCGATATAGCCATTATACCATTGGTACAGAGCAGTCAGTAGTGCCCAGAGTTACAGCAGCAGTTCCAGAGGACAGATGATGGTACAGGTTGATGTGCATTCAGGTATATGACTCAGCAGGTATATTATTGTGTTATGGTTAGATTGCTTTTATACTTATTCTTATAGCATGTCTTAGCACTTAGTGTCATGATCTGGCGATCATATAGATACATGAACCTGGTTGACCTATTATTTATATTATATTGTCCCTACTCAGACTTAGAAGTTCACTATTCATACTCATTGGTATATACCCTCCTTAGGGAGAATAGAGGTGATCATTACACCATACTCTGGCTTGCTAGTGTTGGCTCCATCATTTCATTGTCTTCATCCATCCGTGGCCTACCTTTTAGATTATTACCCTGATTTGCTACTTGACTAGTGACATGGAGGACCTTTCCCCACTGTAGCCTCTGTATTGGATGAGCTTCCCTGTTTATTGTGTCTCGGCTCTGAGTTGGTGACAAAACTTACCTATGGTCAGTTGGAGTTCCTTGAGAATTCCCCCTAGTCACTAAAGTTGTGTTGGCTAAACCTGAAACTTTTAGTGCTGCCATCAATACAGAATCTGGAAAAATCAAATGCTATATCTTGTATATGAAAGAAATGCCAAATGAAAATGGCCATGAAAAATAAAATGTTATATCTTTTGGAAAAATAAATACCTAGGTAAACAAGCTGTCCATGACACACCTAGAAGTGCTCAGGTAAACAAGTGCCTTAAAAACACACCTGCAGCAGAAAGCCTAAAAATAAATGTAAATCTATGCAATGTGTTTGTAAACACACATAGATCAAGGCTATGGAAACCTCAGGCCCAAAAAGCAATGGAACTTAAATGTTATATCTAAACAATTGCTGGCCTTGTTTGTATTATGGATTGTGCGCATCTGTGAAGGTGAATAAACCCTCTTTAAACAACTCATCCATTTGTGAGACACCGCCATTCCCTGTGTCATTGCTCATTCAGTATATACTATGGTGTGTATTCCCTTTCCCTTGCCGAAGTGTCACAAAGTCAAGTCAGTCAAGTCATCCCTTAGCCTAGCCAGTTATTTCAGCCTTCACCCTTCACTAGCAAATTGATCACAACTATGAAGTGAGTATGGTCCTGAAAGTCTAGTCTGAGTAATAATAATAACTAACGACACTATATATTTGGATTTAGATCGCCAGTCATGATTACTCTGTGTTATAGAAGCTATTTGAATAAATTGTAAAGCATGTATTAACCTTGACACCTTGCAGCAGCTATGGATGATAGTCTGAGTTGTATTTGGTCTTGGTTAGACCTAGTTTGACCATGGAGGACCATGGGACATGAGATGTTGGACCTTATGATGATATGGATAGATGATATATGGTCCATGTACACATACAGGATGATTCTATGCAGCAGCTACAGGGTTATGATGATGATTCTTGGGATACAGCAGTGTTTGGTCATTTACAGATCATTATTATTGGCCTTGTTCCGGTACATTGGATATTTATTTTGATCATGCAGAGATTCATATGGTGTATGAGTACACATCTTGGATGGATTTGGACCTTCTGAGTCCAATGGGACAGTTTGTTTTCAGTTCCGGGCACTTACAGTGATGATTTAGCCTCAGTAGGCTGTCCTAGTGCAGTTTTGGTCTATTGGAGGCCCTGTCGGAGCAGAGATGATTTTTATCCGGATGACCTAGGGCGCTGATGATGGAGGGGGTGGTCCAGCCACTTGTTTTTACCATATTACCCCCCTCCCGGACACATTGGTACCCTCACCTTGACAGCGCCATCACTCCAGGAGGCAGTTTGGGCAGTTTCACGTTTCCCGAGGCATTTCAGGATTGGTAGAAATGGCTATTGAGGAAATCGATTTGGGCTACTGAGGCAAAGTTATGGCATGGGATGATCAGTGATGATAGATCGGGACCTTCCACACCTCCTCTTGCAGTTTCAGCTTCATCGGGGCCCGCATCCATCACTTATGGCACTTTCTGTGGATTTTTTGAGGTCTTTTGAGGACCACGACTTCACCTTGGAGGACCACGACTTCACCTTGGAGGCACGATTTGGTACTTTCATGATTATGTATTGGTTATTGTGCCATGGGGATTGACCAAGGAGGGATAAAATTACCCCTTGGACCCACCATGAGCCTCTTATGATATTTTGTCATCATGATTTGGTGGGATTCCCCTCTCCTAGGGCGACTTTGTCCACTTATGTTATATTTTATGTGTGATCCATGTACTATGTTATTGAGCTCATCTCAACCATTGATTAGACATTTGTATCTCTTAATCTTAGCCACTCATTCAAAAAGTGGTTAGGGTTTTGGTGCCTCTCCTTCCTATTTAAAGGAGAGAGCCTCTCATTGTAAAGGGACTTTTGGCTCTGGATTATTGGAATAGAAAATTATTATTGCATCTATCTCCAATGTTGTGGTGAATGTTTTTGGTGTTCGTTCGTTGGTTCTTCCTTTGCACTGAGTTATTGGAGATCTTGTTTGCCATATCTATTGTACCACGATTTTGCATCTACAGGTGGAGGCCGATTTGCTTGGAGGAGGAGGTATTGGTAGGGGAAGACTCTCCCTACTTCTTCTTTGGAGCTCTTCGTTGGTAACAGGGAGTATTACTGTCCCAGGACCTTCTATTTCATGTTACTATTTGCATTTCTCTTGTATTTCTTCCATGCTTGATCTTACTGATTGAATTTTATTCCTTGGTTTGACAGGTAGAGGAAGGCGCACTTGTGGACTTGGGCATCAAATTGGCAAGCAAATCAACAATCTCTCATTTGATCTCTGCGGGAATCTTCCTCAACATCAAAGCATATCAACCACATCATTCAGGTATGATCTCAAGGTAAGTTCTATCTCCATAGTCTATCCAATTGTCAAAAACTCTTAAAACCCTAATTAATTAAAACCCCAATTTTGCATTTTCTTAGATCTACTGAGATCTAGTGGGTTGTTGGGCATGATATTGAAAACCCACCTCTATAGCATCCACGGCATCCCGGATCTATAGTTTGGTGAGGATTGGCTTCCATTTGACCCCTCTCCCAAGCCAACCTAGCTTCTCCCAAGGAAGGCGCACTTCACCATTCGAGCAGGTTGACCTAGATCTAAGCGATGGGTGTTTGAGATTCCACTTGATTTGACATCTACACATCAAATAACATACACCCAGGTTGTCCCTTTCTTGAAATTCACCTTGTGGGCCCCATTCCACATTTTAAGGGATTTTATCCCCATTTTGGACCACTTGTAACACTTAAACTCAGATCTACAAAGATCTAACCGGTGGATTGCCACGAAATTATAGATCCATACCCCTACTTGACTGATCTACCCGGATCTAAAGTTTGGATGCCATCCGACATGATTTGACCCACCTAAACCCTGATTGAAGCCTCCTTAGGGAAAGTCGCACCACCTTGGAGAAGTGAGTTCACTCACTTCGAGGAACTGGGTACTTGAGATTTTTGGAGATCTAAAACCGGAATAATTCAAAACCTAGGTCTAGACTGTCACTTTGCCAAATCTTGCCTTGGGGACTGCATTCCTTGTTTTAAGGGATTATGGTCCACTTGGGTCAAACCTAGATCTAGACACATTTAAACATCAAGACCTATACTGTCCACTTATCTCATGTTGTAGGAGTCCTAAACCATAAGTCAACCCCACTTTGACTCCACTTCCCAATTCCCAAGGCACTGGTTTATTTCCAAGACAACCCAACTCTCCTAGATTGTTGGATTGACTTGTGGTTTGACTTTTGCATGGTGAACTATACCCTTAAAGCAATCATGAATCATGGTCAAACTTGTCTTATGTACTAGTTAGCCCCAATACATCCCTCAAAACTATCCTGCATTGGACACAGTTCCCAAGGCAGTGGATCTTTTGACATTGAACTAGTACACTAGCCCTAGATCTCACTACAAACATTATAAGTCACACTTACATTCAACTATGAACCAAAGCTATATCTATTGAACCCTCACTTGGCTTGTGACTTCAACCTATAAGGTCTAGGATAAACCATACACCTAACTTCACTTAGAAATACCCTGATTTGGTGTCTTGGTTTTGATCTCTCCTGTCGGGAGTAGATCGGGTCTCCCCCTTTGTTGTCTGGGCTAGATAACATAAAGTGAAGGTTGCCTCGACTGGCGTGACAACCATATATTGGAGGTCGAGGTGATCGTGGTTGCACCTTTTGAGTTGCCCTTCCCTATTGCCATCCATGACTGGATCTATCCATAGGGGTAACTACATCTTAGGTGATAACAGTGCCCTAGGGAGAGGGTGTCCTTTTTTCTGACCAGGAGGGGTGTTTAGCCAGCTTATTCTGAGGTAGGGGCATGGCTAGACCCTCTGGTTTCTCCTTTGGAAGTATTACAGCTTAGTGGCATCGCTGACTGCCTCATAAAAGGGTTTGAAACCTTGGGGTTGGTGTCTGGGGCTTCCAAGGGTGGGTCACTGGGTCACATGACCTCGACTTTGTTTTATCACTCCAACGGTAGGTTCTTCAGCACTATGACAGTTACTCATCCTTCAGAGCACCTCCAGCACCCTCCTGGCCCTCCAGTTTACCAGCGCCCTCTCTCTGGGCCCTCCTATAGAGGATGACGTCATCTTCTTGGGCAGACTATAATGCTTGATAAACGGGGGGCGTTGAGGGTTTTTCATCACTGTTGGGGTTAGTTGGGGCATGACGACCCCCCCCCTACACAGTCTGGCCTTCAGTTTGGTCAAATGTGGCCTTGTTCAACCATTTTTCTCATGTTTGGGTCAAATATGGGGAAAACACCCCAATTTACCCACTCTTATCATTATTTTATATTATTTTTGTTTTAATTTTAAGTTGACATTTTTAATATTAAATTGACCTTATTGTTTGTAAAAGTGAGTGTGAGATCATATAAATACAATCCCCTCACTTCATTTTTAGACATCAACTTTTGGGATAAAATCATTATGTCTGCTATTTGCCCTAACTAGGGCTCTTTGAAGGGATGCACACTTCTTGAGGAAGGTTATTTTGCAAGTTTGAAGCATTTTTTAGAAGTTTTTCTATTGTTCATGCTAAATGTTAAGGTGAGGCTAGAGTTGTTTGATAAACACATGCACATAGAGGTATCCATACTTTTTTGTTTGATGTCTCTCTGTCAAATTGTATGAAAGTGATGCTTGTTAGGGTTGAATGGAAGCCATTGTTGCTTCATTTTGTCTTGATTAGCTTTTCATTTTTGTCTTTGGTCACCATTGCATCCAAGCTTGAGCTTTAGGTCTTCAAGTTTTGCACAAGATAGGTCTCCTCAACGAATCCTAAAGATTGTTGAGGTTAGCCCTAGTTGCCAAACTTGCCAAGTACCATCTCAATGATTAACTCCTCTCATTGATGCCCTAGGGTTGGGTAGATAGTTTTCTCTTGAAACCCTAGGTTGTTCATCTACTTTCTCAAAACCAATTTCTGAGTTTGTATGTTTGTAAATATTATTGTTCAACTTAGTTTTTTTTATGTTTTTATGGTTTATTCGTGAGTTATTTGTATTTTTAGTCTTATTAAAAAGCCCTAAATCTGAGTTTTATGCATAAAACTCTAGCAACAGCCCTTTCCTACCCCTGCGACCTACCTCTCTCTTCCCTAAAGAACCTCGCTCGCCTTTGCTTCATACTCGGCCCCTCTTCCTCTCCTTTTTGGCACCTTCGGCCTTCCTTTTTGAGCCCTCGCTGCCCTATATCGCAGCTCCTCCAAGCCTGCTGCTATCTCTCATTCCTATCCCCTATCCTTTCTCCACCCTTTACCTTCATCCTTCTCCCTCCTACGTTACCTTTACATCCTCTTGCCAGCTCCCTCTCCTTTCCGGCTGCATGCTCCTTCTCTGCTCTCCTAAACCGTGGCCTCTCCATCACCTTACCCATTTCTCCTTCCCTTTTTCCCTATCCTCCACATCCATCTATGTCGTTGCCCTTTTTCTCCTTTCTTCCCATTGCCTTGGCCTTCCTCCACTTCCCTTGCCTCATTTTCAACCATCCTTCTCTCCTATTCGAGCCCTCTACTCCACCTTAACACAGTTCTGCATTTTATGCAGACCCTATGCGTTTATCCCCTCATCTGCATACACAAAAATGAAAATCAAATTAGCTTGTAAAACTTAATCTTTATCGTTTAATCAGTTGTTTATCTCATGTGCCAATAAAGTCATATTTCTGCTGCATTTTCACATACAGATTTGAAAGTTAACTACTTGCAAACATTGAATGATATGTTACATGCTATATCTGATTAGTGAATGACATTGACAACCATCATTTAATGCATATTTGGTTAATGGTTGGAGTGTGTTATCAATACAGTCTTTTGATCCATTATTGATTATTTTAGTACATGTGTGCACATTCTTATATTTCATTGAGTGAACTAAGCATTTGCTTTATCGTGGGTTGAAGTTGAATGCACTTGACTCCATTAGGCACTGGTCTAACTACAAATTGCATAGAGAATATATTTTTTGTGGTTGTCCTAGTGTTCTACAGGGTTCCATAAGGATACTTCTCCTTGGAGGTTTCGACTTCTGAAGAAGTTAGAACGGTGACCGAGGTGACATTGGGTTGATGATCGAGGTGACATTGGGTCACTGATCTTTTTTTTGCTTACTGGGAATTAGCCCTGCTAATTTTCCCGGTAACACACTCAATGACTGACAAGTAATCAGGGACAATTCCTTGTCAATCTCCTCTGTGGAATGCTCATCCACATCTGCTGAAGTTAGAGAATGACAAGTAATCAGGGAAAATTCCTTGCCAAACTTCTCCGTGAACTGATTAACATCAGTCGAAGTTGTTGTCTATTGCTGCTTCTTCTTCATGTTAGGACACACTACTGCATAGTGCTCCATTTTGTTGCAGGCATAAGAAACCAATATTATCTTACCTTCGCACTAGAGTGATTTGTTGTTTGTCTCAACAATTATTTTGTGTTTTATAACTTGCATGTAGGGCCAACGATTTGGTGGGGCGCATTAGTGAAAATTTCCTATTGTTTCTCTCTGTAATCGTTGTTGAAAAGGGTGTAAATTTGTGTCTTAGTATCAAATTTAGGTTTCTGATCTACTTGTATGCAAATTGTGCTTCTCATTTGTCAGCAAACTAATATTTTGTTGCTTGTCTGGTAGGTTGAGGGCGCACTTGGGCTTTTCACTTGCAGCCGGAACTTTATCAAGTTGCCCTTAGTTGATCCTTGTGGGGATAATTGTTAACACATCAATGTTTCACCTACGAAATCAAGTAAGTACACCAAGTCTTTCTCTTGTTATTTTTCCATTCCAATAGTCAAGCATAAATCAATTAAATTAAAACCCTCATTTTCACAAATCTTAGTTCTATTCACCCATTGCAGAATCAGTTAGAAACCCAAGTAGGAAGTTACACAAAACCCCTAGGGACCAAAGTTCAACTCATTTCGACTCCATTTGCCCAATCTTTAGCACTGGTCTACCTAGGGCCAATTTGCCCTCCTTGGGCATTTTTACCATCTACGGTTTTGGTGTTGTGGGTGTTGCTTGTTCACTTTCCAATTGACTTATCTAACATCAAGCATTAATCTTGAGTGCCAGGAATTCATTAAATCCCGGTTCGTAGCCATTATTCCATTCTGACTCCTAAAACCCTAGTGGAAGCAATTGGGCCTATAACACTAGCACTCATCCTTTTCTAGATCTGGTTTATAATCTTAACTATTGAGGTAAAGTCATCTCGGTTGATAATCACTCGCCAAACCCCTCAACCTTGTGATTTAGAGACTCTATCTCAGTAGTGCTTCGTTGATCTAGGATATTAAGTCAAGACACCTCCACTTGCTTTTGTCTCTATTTGCCTTTGTGTGTTTTTGTCTTGCTTGTCAGCCCTCATTGGTTGACAAAGGGTCTCCCCCTTGGCCTAGCTACTTGCTTTGCCTAAAGTGACAACACCCTGTTCGGCGTGACAACTACCCAACCTGTAGTGAACAAGGCCCTTGAAGTGTCAACGACTTGGCTGCCTATACCTCTAACGTCCTAGATAGGATATTATTTAGAGGCAGCTATAGTTTGTGAGATAATAGGCCCACAAATGCGGTTGTACGACACTGTACTGAACCAATTAGTTTTGTACATAACTATCTAGTTTGGTGAAAATCGACCAGTTCTTGTACGGAACTAGTCGATTCAGTACCAAACCGGCCATTTTTGGTCTAAGTAGGCGGTTCAAACCATTAGAGGGCGGGTTGGCCAGTTTTGCATGAACCGGAACAATTTTGATAGTACTGGTAAATACTATTATCTTCTTATACTTTGATAACCTAATGCAATTCTTTGCTTAATTAACTTGTTTGCCTAATTGAATCATAAGCCGAATGATGATAATGATATTGACAATTTAAGATTGGCTTATTGTTTCCTTGTCAAACCACACTTTGGGAAGTAATTTTTACTTCTTCTAATAAGTTTATGGAACTTCTCATATGAAATGCTTAGTCTACATTTGAAATAGGATTTAGTTTCTTTTGGTAATTTGATCCATTTAATAAATTTGGACTTTTAAATGTCATTGAAGAATTGATACTTGTTATGTGGATGACCTTGTACAACTACTTTTGATATGCTTTAAAAGATTTAATGCTTGTCTTGCTTCATTATTGATCCATTGAGCTATTTCCATTATCACAAGTAGTTGTTATTTCATTGATGTTAAGAATTACATTGGTGCTATGAGCTATTGTTGGATGCAAGTGATACATTGATATATATTGTTTAATTGGAAGTATTTTATTGAATGTTAATGCGCATATTTGGATTAAATGACTGTTGGGATTCTTGTGTAGAAGACGTGTGCTGATGTCTATAAAGCTCATCGGGAGCTTGTCATTAGGTGGGTAAAACTACTGTTGAAGGGAACCCTACTAGACATTGACCATTGCTGGGACACATCTCCTTGCTTCTTCGTTAGGTGCAAGATTTTGGACATTCCCCTTGACTCTGGTCTAGTACCCTTCTTTGAGTAGTGCTACATTAGACAACACTAAACATGGACTTGGACCCCACACACCTTGAGTATATTGGGGGCCCCTCTAGGCATCTTAAAACCAACCTATTGATCGTCTTGTTACTGTAGTGCACCGAACATAGCATTCGAGAAGATTACTCTTCACGCATCTAAGAGGTCGAGTGGTGTGGCCAAGTGTAGGTTGATCCTCTTTGGTTAGTGCTCTGGAAGACTGGGCCGAGCATCATCATTGGATCTCGTGGGTGGATCAAAGGGCTACAGTAGCTTGACAATCCTTTTGACTATCTAGCCATTTCGGGATTGGGGGTTAATTTTGTTAAAAATCAGGCTTAACATTGCATAATACTTAGTACAACTTTGATCTCAGACTTCTGAAGGCATGGAAAACAACCACATTTCACTGGCATACATTTTCATGAACAATAAGCTGATATGTAGTACTAAGTATACTTTTAGCAGCGGAAATAAACTTGAAACAACAGATTGTAATATACATTTGACATTGATATTTTGGTCCAAAGACCTTGGAAAAACCCCAAAGGGGAAAACCAGTTCAAGAGAGTATTTTATTGTGTTTCTCAGTAAAAGGATATAACAGCAGATTTTTAACAGCAGTAAAAGTACAGAACTTATCTTACACACAGTGCCAACAGATCACCTCGAAAACTGTGCCAAACTCCTCTCAAAACAGGCACAGATTTCTGCCTTGAAATCTGTGCATAAATTTTGATTGTACGGCCTGCATAGTACAACTTCTTTGGCTTCAAACACCTTCTCATTTTCTGTACTGAACTACAGCTCTTCTCTGTGTGGCTGTACAAACCTCTTCTCAGCAAAACCGACACTAAAACTCAGCCTCGATTTCAGTGCCATTTCTCAGCAGTACGGTCCTCTCATTACAGCAGTCACACACCTCGAAATTAGTGCAGAACAGAAGTAAAAAATACAACTTCACCTCGATTTTTGTGCCCACAGGCTACCTCAATTTCTGTGCTGTACAGCCTCACTTTCTCAGCTGTATGGCCTCACTTTCTTCTGCTGCAATGTTCTTGAGAATGCATGCCCTTCACTTTGGGAAGCAAGCATGCCCTTCCTTCTTGCTGTCACTTTCCTTCTTACTGTTCACACTCTCTCCCTCTTGGGAATTGTGCCTGTCACACTTCTCTCCAAAACCTCACTCTTGGAATGTGTGTATCTAAACTCTCCTAATTCACTTTTTATTAATTGTGAGAATGAATTTGTCTCCTCACTTTCCCAAGTGACTCTGACTCTTCACTCCCTAAGTGGCTCTTCACTTTCCATGGGTGAGACAAATTACACTTTTATGAAATAAAATCGATTTTCACTCACAACTTTAATAAAAACTCACATTAACTTTCTAACTCTAAAGTTAATGACTAGGAGAGTCACCTAGGTCCACATGCCTAGACACCAAGCAATGTGGAAGACCTTCCTCGCTACAAATTTCAACACTCCCTCTTAGCGAGGGAGGTACTTGTAGCACATCCTCCACCTGGATCTGTCTCCAAGATCCTCACACTGTCCGCTGTAGCAACTCCCTCTGACTTTGGAGTCTGTCTCACTACCTGCCCTGGACCACATGCTTGAAATCTGTGCCAATCACACATGCTTCGAGGAGTCTCGCACTCCTGAGCATCCTGCAGTGTCATCTCCTCTGACAGTACTGGAAGAAGCCTCTTGCTCATCTTCCCTGAATCGAAGACTGAATACTGGGTACCACCTCAATCTCCAGAGCATCTCGCTGCCCCTCTGTCTTTGACACTGATACTGCATCCAAGATCTCCCTGGACCCACCTACAGTATTTCCCAGACCTATACAACATGCCTTGTCTGATGCCATGCCTCACTGTTGCATCCAAGGTCGTTCCCCTCTGAATATAGAAGCCTATGTCCATCCCGGAACACCATGCTATATTCCTCATCCTCCAGACCTGATACTGAGGGCAAATCTTTCAGCTCTGGTACAAGCATCCCTCCTGCCAACTTCAGAGAACCTCTTTACTAGAGTTAGAATCCAACCCATCCAACTCCCTCCATTGCATGCATGAGCCTATCTCTGAAACTCTAAGGAACACTTCTCGTATTCCATCATATGGCTAGATGCCTAACTGTACAAGCTGCAAAATTTCCAGTTTTAAACCCAAACCAAGAAATTCTGCTCACCTGTGCCAAAAAATCACACTCAGCTGTACTAACTAGCAATACTCTTGCACACACAGCTGCCACAAAACAGTCTTCTGAATCACTCAGAGCCCTAGCTCTGATACCATGTTAAAAAGGAGGCTTAACTCAGCCCAGAATACTTAGTACAACTGTGATATCAGACTTTTAAAGGCATGGAAAACAACCACATTTCACTGGCATACATTTTCATGAACAGTAAGCTGATATACAGTAGTAAGTCTACTTTTAGCAGTGGAAATAAACTTGAAACAACAGACTGTAATACACATTTGACATTGATATTTTGGTCCAAAGACCCTGGAAAAACCCCAAAGGGGAAAACCAGTCCAAGAGAGTATTTTATTGTGTTTCTCAGTAAAAGGATATTACAGCAGATTTTTAACAGCAGTAAAAGTACAGAACTTTTCTCACACAGTGCCAACAGACCATCTTGAAAACTGTGCCAAACTCCTCTCAAAACAGGCACAGATTTCTACCTCGAAATCTGTGCATAAATTTTGACTGTACGGCCTGCACAGTACAACTTCTTTTGGCTGCAAACACGTTCTCGTTTTCTGTACTCAACTACAACTCTTCTCTGTGTGGCTGTATGGACCTCTTCTCAGCAAAACCAACACTAAAAATCAGCCTCGATTTCAGTGCCATTTCTCAGCAGTATGGTCCTCTCACTACAGCTGACACACGCCTCGAAATTAGTGCAGAACAGAAGTAAAAAATACAGCAAACTTCACCTTGATTTTTGTGCCCACAGGCTGCCTCGATTTCTGTGCTGTATGGCCTCACTTTCTCAGCTGTACGGCCTCACTTTCTTCTGCTGCAATGTTCTTGGGAATGCGTGCCCTTGTTGTCACTTTCCTTTTTACTGTTCACTCTGCCTGTCTTGGGAATCGTGCCTCACACTTCTCTCCAAAACTTCACTCTTGGAATGTGTGTGTATAAACTCTCCTACTTACTTTTTATTAATTGTGAGAATGACTTTGTCTCTTCACTTTCCCAAGTGACTTTGTCTCTTCATTCCCCAAGTGACTTTTTACTTTCCATGGGTGAGACAAATTACACTTATGAAATAAAATCAATTTTCACTCACAACTTTAATAAAAACTCACATTAACTTATAATTCTAAAGTTAATGACTAGGAGAGTCACCTAGGTCCACATGCCTGGACAGCAAGAAATGTAGAAGACCTTCCTTGCTACAAATTTCAACAAATTTGTTCAAGAAGTCAATGGCTAATTTGTTAATGTAAATGCTTCTATTTCATTTGCAGTATCATTTATTTATGCTGATGGTTTCATTTATGTGCATCTTTGAAATATTAAATTGAAGTGTATCTTGTCTTCCAATCAAATATCCCTATTTAAATACTTCCTCTTCAAAAAATAGAGCTAGGCCGATATTTGGTGTAGCTTGATTTCCATAGTTAGCCTTAGAGAAAGCTTGGCTAGGGTCTCTCCCTTTGTTAGTCTAGGTTTGCTGACTGTTGGACCTAGGAAACCTAAAAGAGGAACTCCTTCCGGCAATGACACATTGGGAAGGAGGTCCGTAGTTGTGCCAGTTTAGTGGTTGATTTCTTGCTTATCCATTGACCGCTAGGTTGTACATAAACTGTAGTAAAACTAATGTTTGAAAAATCCGAATCGGACTCTGAATCGGTCAAGGGTCAACTCGGAATCGGAATCGGTCATAAATCGGCCGATTTGAATTTAATGAATCGGTTTACTCAAAAATACATAAAATATTTAAATTTTAAAGGAGAACAACATTTTCAAGATTTTAGGACTGTTGTTATGATCCAGACCTATTGTTTGAAGGCCAAAGAGCACCTATACTTGTTGTTTAGGGCTGCTTTCATCCACAGTACAGCCCACCCTTTATTTTAAGCCTTTAAGGTGATTTTCATGACTTTTTACTGCTGCGAAGGTCATAACAGGCACATGTTTGTTTCAAAATTGTTGTACGAGGGTTTGAACAGCTTCAACCTAAGTTGCATGAAATGGGGAAACGAGGATGAAACGGGGAAACTTCGAAACAGGGGAAACGTGACCCCCCCAAATTTTGGAAATGAGAAAATGCTATATATATATATATATATATTAAATTAATAAATTAGCAAAGACATTTACGAAAATAAATGTGAAATATAAATCATCAATCATACATGTCAATGAATCATTGCCTATATTGGGATCCTATTCATCAATAGCACCCTATGCCTCCCTCCTCTAGGCTCTAGCCCTTGCCTCTAACTCGAATTTCAAAGTTGATCCTCCAAGGACATTAGTCAACGGCTCAACGCTACAATTTTGATGAAACTTCCTAATCCAATTGCTAAAATAACGTAGAAAAAGCTTCCCAGCTTCCCATGCTTGATAAGTGATTTTGCATGAGTGAAGAGTACATTTTTATTAAGGTCATGACAGAGGAATTCGACAATCAACACCACCAACATCAAGGTACATATAGGGGTTGATGTGCTTGATTAAATGCCAATTCCATACCCTCATACATGATAGAATCTAGTGGAAACCTTGCAATCCTAAAATCCTGAAAACTATCAAGTCTGTTGAATTTTGAATGGGATCTAAAAATCTACTTTTTGCATATGAAGTCTGATGAGGTTGGAACCACTATCAAACATCTTGAAACAATTAATGGTAATGTTAAAAATTTAAATGATGGAAAATAAAATTCACCAAGTACTACTGCACCATGGGGATATTGCATTGTATTTTTGAGTCCATGGGCACCCACACAAAATTCCAGACAAACTGGCCGATTTTTTACATAACTCGGCTGATTAGACCGGTTCGGTACCGAACCGGCCGATTCAGTGTTCAGATTGGATTTGCAGACTGAGTTGATTCGGTTCCTTATCAAACCAGTAGATCGACCGATTCCGAAACCGATTTGGCCGATTTTTAAAACATAGAGTAAAACATGAACAATTATCAATCAGCAGATTTGCTTTTAGTAAGGGTCCAGTTATACATTCTCCACATTAAACTGCTTAAGTTGCTTTTAAGCTGTCATGCTCTCTGGAGAACTCTTGTTGTGATTTCATTAAAGGTTTTCTATCTTCTAAGTTATGGGGTTAGTATTACAAACCACAAAATATAATGAAGCATCAATTTTTGTGGTCTAGGAAATATTAGATGCTAGGTTTAACAAAACGTGGTTAGTTAAAAGTAAGTGAAATCTGCTAATGAAATAATTTACAACTTAATCCTTTTTGTAAATTTCTTTTTTTTGTGGAATAGTTCAGTAGTTTTTTATTTTTTCTTGTAGTATATATAGACATATTTTTCCTTGGTTCTTGCACTATGGAGAAGAGAAGATAATATAATTCTAGTAATGACCAGTGATTGATCAAGAAATAGGTCAACAGGACTAGATAGTAGAGAGTACAACCACTCGTCAATAGACTATGGGAGTGTGGTTAATACAGAGAAAATGTATCAATCACACTGATCTTAATTTAATATGTTTGCTTTCTAATGTCTGTCTATAGCTGTTAAATCATTGCACCTTTGCTTTGTGCAGTTGACATACCTTTGGAGATTGGAAGCCTAGTAAACCTCCAACGCTTGGTGAGATGAGGATGGTGATACTTGTTTGCGTGTTAAGCAGTAGTAGTTTTATTATAAGACATAGCCGGTATATGATGTCATTACTATAATCTTAGTTTGTAAAAGCTAAAATGGTTAAAATCTTGACTTTTAAGCTTTGTATAAATATCATAAACACTTATGAATAGAGTGAAGTGCACTGATTCTAAGTTTCTGTTTTTTTTCCAGATTTTGTCTGAGAATCACATAGAGCGGCTACCTATAACTCTGGGCAAGCTTCAGTCACTTAAGGTGCTTGCCATTGATGATAATCGACTTACAACCTTACCTGATGAATGTAGGTTCTGTTGTCTGAGACTCTGAGTTATGTTGCCTAAAACTGATGAGATAATACAGTTTTGTTGCATCCACCCTTTTACCTTGCAGTGATTTTCCCTTATATGGTTTTGGTCTTCGTATGTATGTTTATTTTCTCTTTGCCTGTTTTAAGATTTTCAGGAACAGGATGGCTACTCCCTTGCTGGGTTTAAGTTTAAGAATAATGTGTTAGCTTTGAGGCAGTGGATGGGTTTCAGTATTTGTTTTTATATGATGAAAGTGATTTGAATTGACACCATTCAATCCCAATAGCAATGTAAATATTTTTTTCCATCTGACATTTCTTCATGGTTTTATGTCTTTCCAGTAGGTTTACTTGTTCGACTTGAGAGGTTATCTGTATCAGACAACTCGTTAAGGTCTTTGCCAGAGACAATAGGGAGCCTACGCAATGTAAGGATCATTGCAATGTTAAATAGGAGTAGCTAAACACTTTTTTTTTGTTGATTTGTATTTATTTGAATAGGGAAATACTCAATATTTCAGTTCTCTTATCAATTTCTCTTCCCTTAATTTTTCTAGATAGATCATAGAACTACACACCTCATTGTTTTATTTTAATTTAGTCGTCGTCTGTTTTAATAATATTATATTTGCATAAATATAGAAAAGAAGATGCTTGCAGTTTGATCCAGTGGTGTATTATATAGGTATTCACTATTTTCATATTCATTCCTTTGATTTTGAAAATTCAGAAACTAAGCTAGTTAGGATTCAGACATTAAAGGAAAAACTTATTAATTGCTGATCCAATGGCCAACCCCTTCTGATTTCATGTGCTGGTGTTCAAAATCTCTGCTGGTAATAACTTACATAAGTAACTTTGCTAATGAAAGCAACTATGCAATGAAAATGACTAGACAAATATTGTTGCTTTATATTACTACATGCATTGTTGGAATGCAATTCATCTCCTTATCACTTAGAGGACCATGGAAGCTATAAATAACACACATAATGATATGTTACAAAGAGGAGAGAATATTCATTGATATTATTCAATATGAGTAATGAGATACAAAAGTGACATGTCTTGTGAGAGAGATGGGCTTTGGTGGCATCTAAAATTATGTAACCAACAACACATGACTTAATTAATTTCTTAGGTCAACTCATTTGGTCATCATCTCAAAAGTACTATGATCTTATTTTCACACTTGGTGCTATCACTGGGGAGGAAGCACTCTTCCAAAGCTTTTGTTTTTTTTTGGATTTTCGGAAGGCTTCCAATTGTGTACCAAGGTATTCTTTGTTTAAGAGGCTTCACGACATTGGCACCCTTGATTCTCTTACCACAACTATCATCGGGCTTTATGAGTCTGTTATTGGTTGGCTTCGTACTCCTCAGGGTCTTTCTGACTTCATTAGGAGCATAGTCAGGGTTAAGCAGGGATGCCCCTTGTCACTGGCCTTGTTTGGTATTTAAATTTATATTAATGAGCTAGAGGTCTACTTCAGGGAGCACACACATGCAGATGATGGTTGCCTTCTGCATTGGGTCCCGATTGCTCTTATTTTGTATGTAGACGACATTGCCCTCTTAGCATCCTCTGTTAATTTTCAGACACTAGATCTGATCTTCGTTACCGATAATTTAAAGTTTAAATTATAAATGAAAATACACTAGTGTTCTAACAAATCACGCAACGGAAAAGACACACAGGAAATCACACATTTGACACATTGAGATTTACCCTGGAAACCCCAATCC
The DNA here is from genome assembly GCA_027924585.1 of Larix kaempferi. Lineage (NCBI taxonomy): Eukaryota > Viridiplantae > Streptophyta > Pinopsida > Pinales > Pinaceae > Larix > Larix kaempferi. The sequence goes on along the minus strand of BSBM01000963.1, from coordinate 6,305,819 downwards.
CTGAGGAAAACCAGCAACAAATTATCTTCTTATTTCAGATTTAAAACAACACTTACAGTTTACAAAGCTCCAGAGATCCTACTGACTCTCTCACAATGCAATCTGTGCTCAAACCCTCAATCACTGAAGACAACCTCAGCTTGGGAGAATCACTCTCTCCAAAGCCTCTAAGAGAATCCCTGTCTTAGGTATGATCGCTCATTGATCTCGGCTTGAGAGAATCCCTCTCTCCAAAGCCTCTAAGAGAATTCCTCTTTAGATCTGATCACTGTCAGTGTGTGTGAGATACGTTAAGAGTGACTGATCACTGTTAGCCTCTTGCTGCTGCCATCTTCCGCCAGGGCTCGAGCTAGTGTGAAGAAGCAGCTGAGGCTGCGGACGAGGTATTGAGATGTAGGCTTGTGAGCGCGGTAGAAGATGGCAGCAGCAGGAGGTTGATGGGCCGACAGAGGTAAAGGACAGCAAGGGCATAAGCTGCGGGGTGAGAAAGCGGTTGTTGGGAGGAAAAAGATGGGTGGTAGTCGCCAAGTCACCAAAGAGAAATGTCTTATGTCAGCCGCCAAGTTAAAATCCAAGCAGCAGGACAAGGTCAGCAGGCCCAGGGCAGTTTGGGCAGGGGCAAAAGTGCCCAGAATATCGTTGGGGCAGTGTCGGGCAGCCCACAAAAGACCCCAAGCAGTTCTAAAAGGACTTGAGCAGGTCCAGAGATAGCTGCGCAGCGCCCAGGAAGGCTTGGGCAGCCCATAAAAAGTCTGGGCACTAGTAACTTGCAGATCCGGGCAGCAGGCAGGACCGGGCAACAATAGCGGCAATTAGCTGTAGAGCTTCAGGAAACAACTGCCATATCCATCCCTATCGCTTTGTTAGTCGTTGCTACGTCCATTTATCCAAATTGCAGTAATGATGCTCGACGTTATACAGGGTAAGTTGTACAGTTTGTTGGGATAGCTTGTAGATGGGTCCAAGGGGATCTTGGATCATGGATCAATGTCAGAGATAGAGGGTAGTGGGAGAGAGGCTTCGTCCAGATCTGTCTGCAAACCAAGTTGGTAAGAGTTGACATTGTTGGATGCTTAAAGATCAAGAGGAGCTTCCTAGGAGCATGATGGATGTACTTCTAGATCAGAGACCTAAGTTGCCAGGGTACTTGAGTACTGGGACGGGTACGGGTACGGGCACGCCACTTTTTGAAATAGGGCGCTTGGGTACGTCGGCGTACTGTAGACATATATATATATATATATATATATATATATATATATATAATTTTCAAGTTTAAATTATAAATTTATACTAATAATTATAATAAGTTTTTAACAAGTAACACACATTTCACATTTCACGTTTGACATTGGTATTGCTGCTTGCACATCAATTCAAATTACATATATGATATTGATATTGATATGAATCATTAGCATAATAGCATGATATTACAATGTATCGTCCAACAAAAATGATGCAATGCACCTCCGTTGTTGCTTTTAAATGAGATTATTCTTCTCTGATTAAGCTGGCTGTATTTTTTGCATTTTTTACACTGTATTGCTGTAGAGTAAATGGGAGGAAGCTTATATCATATCCTGGGCTGGATTTATTCATCTTGTGAAAAGATTGGGAAATTATAAATACTATTATATTTGTACTTCATATTTTGAATTTTGTCTCTTATGGGGACTTGGTCAAAATTGATTACTTACCTAGCTTTCCTATATTTGCACATCTAGGAGACTTGGTCAAAGCTAATCACTCTCCACCAATTTTATACTTGTGTATATATATATATATATATAGTACAATATGGAGTGTACAAGATGTACAGTTTGGCAATTTCCTTTTGAGTCCTTGCATCTTGCTTGTGGTTTATATCAGTATTTTTATTCCTGCAGCTTTGTTCATATCAGTTTCTAATTCAGAAAGTATATATTCGTTGGAGACTGTATTGTTGTAATTTAAAATAACTTCCAAATTGTTTTATTTGTAAACAATGTAATTTTAAAATCATGTGCTACTATGAACCACATTTACATTTCCTTGCAGACATATAATATTTGAGTTCACGAGGCAATTGATGCCAAGTGGAAGAACAACTGATCTTTTTATCTCTAGTTGGTTCCTCTTCAAAGTTTTGACAGCTATGTATAACTGGGCTAGATTGTTCCCTCTGCTAGCAACTGATTGCAACAGTTGGAAAGTTATGGGCAGTTATGGGGCCTCTTGGGTGTAGTTATTTCATTTACATAATGGTACATGGCACTGATTAATTAAATAATTACGTAGGTGCATAGACTTGCTTTTTTAAAATTTATTAATTAATAATTATATAACTATTAACTAACATAGTAACAGCAAATGCCAAATAATATAAATATAAATATAAATTATTAATAATAAATATGAAATAGAAAACTGAACCGTGAAAATGAAACAGAAAAGAATTAACTACGCTGACCTTTTGAAGTACCAGTACCCAAATTTATTTGACCAAGTACCCGGTACTCGGGTGAAGTACTCGGTACTTTCACGGTACTCCCAGAGGTACAAGTCCCGGTACCCGGTACGGTGGTACGGGTGCCCAACCCCCCGGTACGGGTACCTTGGCAACTTAGTCAGAGACTAATGTAGGTAATAGGAGGATCTTCTAGTTCAGAGGGAGCAACTACAGTAGAAAAGGACGTGACAGATCTAGGTGGAGGTTCTTCTAGGAGTACCTTCCTCGCTAAGAGGGAGTGTTGATTTTTTTAGCATGGGACAGGTACTTCTACATAGGTCAAGTGTTGGGCATGCAGGGGTCGTCCAAAAGACCTTTCTATGTACTTGCTGAGGAGAAAGCGACTATTGTATCTCTTTCCTAAGTCTAACTTAGGAAAAACACGTTATTAACTTAATGTTGGCTAATGACTAAAAGGTGACTTAGGGACCATGGTATTTGTTAACCCATTGTATTGGCCCAAGGTATTTTGGTCATTCAGATGTTATAAAAGTTAGCCTAAGTGAGAGGAGGAGACACAATAGTCACACAGAGTGAGGGGATCTCACTAACTGGGTGGAGAAGGACTTCCATCCACGTGTGAGGGGCAGGGGCCGAGGAATGGAGCAAAGGGGCAGCAAAGAAGGTAGCAACTAGGTGATAGGCTAGGATATCTTTATGTGTTTGTATATTTCTCAGGAGGGCCATTATCTCAGGATGGGAGCTCGTGATTTTATAATAAAATCATTTGTTTCTAGTTTTTCCCCAGTTGAGGTTTTTCAGGGTAAATCCAAAGTGTCAAATGCATGTGATTACCTGTGTCTATTATGTTGAGTAATTTGTTAGGGTTTTGTGTGTTTTCCGATAATAGTTACAGTAAACTATTCAAGTCTGATAACTGGATCTAAGCCTGGAAAATTAACATTCTCCCTCAAGGCCTTTATAGAGGTAGCTACATTCACTTACTATTTTTTTAACTGTAGTTAGTTAATGTTGAACAATAGAAAGACTAAGTTCAAGGTCTCGAATGCATCTAAAAATGCCATATCAATCTTCATTTGTTCTTTGGAGGGTGCAATATCAAGATCGCCATAGTGTACACTATTTGGGAGTCTAGTTCATGGGTACTCGATTCAGTTTGAGACCTGTTGCCCAACCTTGTCCTGGAAAAGGTTATGGGTTTCTTAGCATGCTTGAGTGTCAATGCTTCCACACACACTTTTAGGTCATCTTGGCTAAGATGCATTTGTTCAACACAATCATCAAGTCGATCATTCTCTATGGAGTTGAGATTTGGAGCTCTAGCTTACTAGCTGCTAATTGGTCTCACATTGAGAAAGTACAGTCCCTCATGCTGCAATAGATGATTTGATGTGAGTGGATGGTCTTGTTATCACTCAAAGTGTAGCTACCACCAAAGGTATCCTATCCAGGACGGTAGAGGTAGGGTAGCTAACCACATGACATCGCGAGGGCCTTGTCCACTACTGTAAAACTAAGTTATCGGAAACGACCATACATCCTTCTCGAAATGCCGTTCGCCGCTTCCCATACGGATTCGGATGGGATACAACATAGATACAGCATGGATATGGATCCGTAGATACAGCATGGATACGGATCCGTAAATATCGGAAACGGATCAGACGAAAGGGATACGGATTTTCACGGTCATGGAAGCAGAGCATAGGCGTCGTGGAAGCAGAACAGTCTCGAGTTTGCTGTCGTGGTCGTGAGCAAATGCAGAACAGTCCAGAGTTCGGGGCATAGTGTGCAGGGGCCGTTGAGCTATACTACAGTTCGCCGTCCGCTGAATACGTATTACTATATATATTGTATATATTATATAATATATATAATATATAATATATATATGTGTATATTATATATATGTAATATATATATATTATAATTTTATTATATTAAAAAAACTTTGAAATTTAAATTATATAATATGTAGTTTTAAATTTTAATTTGAAATTTAAATGATGAATGTCAAATTTTAGTTAGATTATATATATATATATATATATATATACGCCGTTTCCCTGCCGTATCGTATCCAAACTTTTTTAAAATTTGCCATATCCGTGTCCTCCCCCTGTATCCGTATCCGTTTCCATGCAACTTAGCTGTAAAAGGGTAGTTGTCACACTGGACAGGCTCTTGTCACTTTAGATCAAGCAAATGCAAGATCAAGTGGGAGACCCTTACTAGGCAATGAGGGCTAGCGAACCAACACAAGGTACTCTAAAGGTTAGGAATGATGTACACGAGTAGATCTTGGTGGATACGACTAAATCTAGGATAATGTAGTGGTATATGGGAGTTAAGAGTAGGTTGAGGAGGCTTAGGCAAGATAGAGATTCTCAACCATGTAAGAAATGTACCACAATGAGGTTAGGCTAATAGATCTAGATAGATCTAGTGTCATATAGAGATTCCCAAGTGGGACCCACTAGGGTTTAGGCCAAATATGGATATGTGGATCCAAATGAGGAATTAATGGATGTAATGACACTAGAATGGATGCTTGAGGTTAGATTTGTCAATTAGAGGGGATTCAAGCAAAACCCAGATGATAGATCTGAAGAGATAATGAGAAAACCAAGGAGGGCGTCCCACCTAGAAGTGACTAGTGCTAGATCCAAGGGCAAATGGAGTCGGATTAAGTTCAAATTTGAGATCTAGGGTTTATTAATTATTTGTAAAGTGGGTTTTTAAGATTAATCCCAAAATACCGCCAGATCTATCAGATCTACAAAATGAGGGTTTTACTGGTGACAATTGGAATAGATCCTGTAATAACAAAAATAAATTGAATCACACCTAGAAATACTGGCGGCCGCCTTTCAAATTGATGATCTTCCCAAAATGAAGCAATCTAGAGTGAGATCCAACCTCTTCAAGTGAAATCGCTATGCTCCAAGATGACCAATGCGCCCGTCTTTGCCAAAACGATCTAAGTTAGAATCGGATCAAACAAGAAGTAAACTATACGGCAAGAAAGATGAATCTAAGAGCATTAATATGATCACAAGATACAATAAAAAATACTCCCTGATGCAAGATGTCTTGAGGAGGAGAGATGGAGTCTCCCCACAATAGTGCCCCCTTCAAAAAATGTCCTCCTCTACCACACGGCCCCTGCAAAAATGGTTATGGAGAGAGCTAGATCCACAATGATGTCGAAGAGAAAACATTTTACACTTCCAAGAACATTCACAAAGCTTCCAAGAGTTTTTGCAAAAATATTTTTATTATGCCGGAAATCCAAGAGCCAAAAGTCTCGTTTACAAACGAGAGAGCATCTCAATATATAGATCTCTCTAATACACAATTCTTAGATCCAATAATATCAATGGCTAGGATCATAAGATACAATCACTCTAATCAACAACTAAGATTAGCCAGATACATATCATATGGATGCACCCAAAAATAGAGGGGGCGCACTCACTAAATCGCCCAAGGGGGATGCACCACATGACATATGACTAAGACGCATGAAACTAGCACATGGTGGGGCTAGGAGGCGTATCATATCCTTCACTAGCATGACCCGGAGGCACAATATCAAATAATATGTCAAGGTAATATCATAATGTGACCAAATGACTAAATAACATAATAAAAATGCCCAAAATGATGAATGCTAGGATGTGTGGATCCCTCTAATGCTGGAATAAGTGCTGGAAGGTGTGGAAATCATCATCAAAATATCTCGTACCAATCTCATGCCATTTCCTTTTCCCACTAAGCCAAATCGATTTCCTCAATGAGCCATTCTACTGTCGGAAAACCACCTCTGAAAATACAAAAATGCTTGTAGCTCTCTGCCAAGTGTCTCAGACACAAATCTGACTGTACCAAAATGTCTGGTGATGGGGTAATATGGTAATAACGAATGGCTGGACCCCCATCTCCCTCTATAGCGGCCGAGGAGAACGTGCATGCTTAATGAAAGTGCTTGATAGACCATTTCTGAATGGCAAAATGCAATAAAGTGGTAATTTGACCATATCATCACCTGAAAATGCCTGGAACTAGTAACCAAGTGCACCAATGGACTCAGAATGCCCAAATCCACTAGGAATGAGTACTCATACACCATGTGACCATCAAGTGATAGCTCTGTAAGCTCATCCATGCCCGAAATAATAAAATAATAGCCTGTAAATAATAATAATGATAAAAATCCATCAAGCCATCATCTGAAACTATTGACTGAGGAATGGGACCATCTAATGGACACATATGGGCCATGAATAATCCATCTCGAACACTGTCTGCCCAAACTCATCTTGGACCCTACGGTTGACATGGTCAAACTAGGTTGACTAGGTAAAAAATGATCAAAATAATGATCTTGATCATGAATAATTGCTGCTGCAAGTACAAATGGTTATGATATGCTCCTTCAATTATATTAGTAGCTAGACTAAAGCATCAGATGATGTTTAACTGGCAATAGCATGTAAATAATATAACAAAAATAAGTCTAGATCAAAGTAGCTAGCCACTATAAATAGGAATCTCAAGTGTTTACTCGTTTACAGACTGGAACAATTTGCTAGCTACTCTGTCTGCAAAAGACTTGACAACCTCAACATTGCAATCTATCGGATGAAGGAACCAGGGGAACCACCTATACATATGTTGGATAGAAAATAACACAATGGATTGAGGTCGTCTCACAAATGGGTAGAGTGATGAGAATGCTTCCAATAGACTCTATACAAGCAATCTTTTAGCAATTTATTTATTTGTTAGCCTTTCTCACTTGAGATTTATCATTAATTTCACTTTAAAGATTTTCACTAGCCAACCTCCAAAAGCAGGTGCCTTGAGAGCCTTCTGGGCTTCAGTTATGACTCAGTATGACCTCCATTGTCCGCCACCGTCCATAGGTGCGATGGAGTGACCACCCTGTTGCCCTGTGGGGACAAATAACCTTACATCAAATAAGGATGAGTGCTCGTCCTTTGGCCACTGACTAGTTAATATAGATAATGCAACAATGTTTAGCAACACCGTTTTTGCTGACTTAGCATTCCTTTTGATGTAGCATTTAAGATCTGATGCTTTAGTGTTTAGCAACACTTTTTGTAGGAGTTCTTGGTTTCGAGGACTAGAGGAGAATGATCACTGTGACTAAAATCACGTACTCCAGAGCTGAGACACAATGCAAACAAGGAATCTATCCAACAAAGAAGTCTAGGTGGGGGAAGTCCTCGAGACTACTAGTTAAGGGGTAAGTCGGGATGAAACCAAACTGGAAGGTAACGGATGGACGAAGAAGTGACTGATGATGCCATGGATAACAAAGGCCCAAGAGTAAGGGAATGAACAAGTATGTACTTCGTAAAGTAAGGGTGTGACCAACAAGTATATACAAGAACCTCCTACTCATAGTAACTGACCACTTCTACTCTAAACAACAAGAAACATCATAAGATAAGGCTAGTAAACAATCACCATATACCCAGTCATAAACTACCTAGATAAAAGAAAGAGCACATCGGCAACCCAAATGCACCAATCATATACCTGAGTCCTTGATCTGAACTACCTGAATCACACTGAAGCACTGCATCTGAATATTTCATGGGCACTGATAATCAATCTGCTCTGGATGATAGAAGAATGGCTAACTCAGTCACCGACCTGGGGTCATGGGGCTTAGTCCTGGCATGAGACTGTAAATGTACAAGAACTGGATCCACTGAATGTGTAAGAGTGATCATCAACATACTGCTCATCATTAGCTGATCTCATCAAAATGTGTAAAGGACTGGCTCAAAAATATACTGGAAACTGATCTGCAATCATGGTAGCCCGGTTACTATGGATGTGACAACAGGTCCCATAGGTCATTGTGTAGGCCAAGTTTTGCACCCATCCCATGCATCTTAAGGTTGAGAGTTTTAGTAATGGGGGGATTTGATTGTTGAAATTTCCCTCTATCACAAATTTACAATTAATGCAAAAATCTAAAATTGCACCTCAACCTTGAGGCTCCCTAGATCTATTTCTTGTGAACATTCAGCCTTAAGGTTGAAACTGAAATATAAATTACAGCAGAGTATATTTCACTTCTTTTCAACCAAATACACAAGGCAGATCATTAAAGTACATACTGAACAAGTGTATCTTAAAGGAACAATGTTTATTGCCCTTGGGGCGCATGTCCCAACATGAACCAGATTTGAAAATAACTATTAGCTAGAGAACTATAAGAAAATAGTAGCCACCAGCTTCTCCTAGCTAGGAATCACTCCCAATGAAAGCTGGTTGCTCCAAATATAAAAAAAGCAAGTATACACACTGGAAAGTCCTCATGAGCATGTATTCCACAATTGTACAAGAGAAAAGAAAATAATCTTCCGCTAATTTTTCCACATTAGGCACTCCATATAGTACCATGATTTCCAATTGCCACAAAAGTCCTAGTCTTCTTCTCTCCCAAGAGCTACAAGAACAAGTGCTCCCTTTGCTCCTCTATGGTTTCTCCCAAACCCTATATTCCCTAGTCTTCTTAGAGTAAACCCTAACCCGAGTCTTCTTGAATCACCTCAAGAACCCTAGCGCTTAAGACAAAGAGAGTAAAGTACAATAGAGAAGAGTACAAGTGAAAGAGATAAGTTTTCTCTAGTTCTTACATATCTACTACAAGTATGTGATCAACGTGATGATGGAAATACTCTCTCCTCCCTTTATTTATATGAAGGGTGAGGGAGGCCAATAATAATAAAGTGGACCATGTCCACAACAAGCAACCTAACTAAACACTAGATAGGCCTACATGTGAAGTGTTCCAACAATGAGTGACACATGTCAAGCTCTAAGGTATGCATATTCAACAAGCAAGGGTCCCAAGGTGAGTGCTCCATAAGAAATGTCCAATGTTCCTTCTCCAAAGGCCTCCAATGCTCCAACATTCCCTCCTATGCCAAGAATACCTCTCGGTCCAACACACCTACATGGTCACTCCTCAAGTAAAACATCCTCAAGTCAAGCACAAGCCATGATGCAATCAACCAAGTGTCCTCATACTACTAGGGCTCAATGCCCTTCTTGTAGATACCCAACTCTCCTCCTCGAAATGGGTTTCCCTACAAACAAGCAACCAACCTCCATGTACACACCTCTTGAAGAATGCCACCAAGCCACATAGGTCTCTAGCCTCCTAATCAAGTGAACCACATAAGCATCAAGTCGAGGCATATAAATTCATGAGTAAGCTATCTCCAGTGTGTATGCCCATCACAGTACAACCTAAGGTAGTCAACACACCATGCACTACACATGACCTGAAACACCTCCAAGCATGATGTAGACACTTTTGGAGTAATTTCTGTTGAAAAGTTACCTAGGAAGTGTTTGTTCACCTAGCATTGCCTTGGGGTGGACAATGACACTTTAATTGGTGACCCCTAGTCATATTTTAATTAATGAAGTGAGATGAACTTTATAATTTTAAAGTGACTTCATTAAAAGATAAAAGTCATGATTTATCCTAAGTTCAAGTTTAATAAAAGTTAAGTGAGTGATTAATTAAAAGGGGGTGCTCTTACTTTATTAAATGACATGAGGTGTACTAAATGTCATTTATTAATTAGTAAATGAGCATTTAATGAGAACCCCTCATCTAATCTAATATTGACCATTAGATTGAAAGAGGAAGTTACCATGAACAAAAAGGGACTAGGGCAAGGCAAACTCATTCATTGTTCACATTTTCCAAGAGAGAGTTTTGGAGAAGAGAGAGAGCAAGAGGAAGAAGAAAGGGTTTGGAGAGAATTCGAACCAGGGAGAGATTGAGAGAATTTCAGCACAAAAATCGAGAGCATGGAGATGGGCACAATTTCCAAGAAAGCTTGCACAAATTTCTAGAAGAAAATTGCACAGAAATCGAGGCATTTACAGCAAGAGATTTGCACAAAAATCGAGGACAGTCCGTACTGTACTTGTTCGCACTTCTGCACATAAATCAAGGAATTTGGTTGGCACAAATTCCGAGGTAAAGTACAACATTAATGGTTGCTGTCAGATCGTAAAGGCACGAATTTCGAGGCATTAACAAGTTGTAACAATGCATAGATTTCGAGGTCTGTCCGTACTGTAATTTTTCGTCAGTCACACGTGTGGGCACAATTTTCGAGGAGCAGTTTCAGTAGTCCATACAATAGGTTTTTAAAAGTCTTCTGGCACGTATTTCTAGGCAGAAATAAAAGACAAGTATTGCTATTGTAATTTGTGGAAGATTTCTCTGAAAAATAAAATTTTCTCTCTTGCACAGGTTTTCCCTTCGGGGTTTTATCCTGGGCCATTTTGTTCAAAAATTCCTGTGTTATTTTATGTGTGAATGGCTGTCATAATTTTCTTAGTTTGAAATTATTGACTGAAAGTGAAAATTTCCGAGTTTTAAAATTTGATAAGAATCTCATGTGTTTTAAGTTGAAGTCAATTTTGTGAATAAATTGTGTATATCTAGGTTTGGGCATTAAACAATGCAGAGAAGCTTCTAAGCTTAAAAACCGGGTTGAGGTTCTTAAAAACTTTCATGGTATTAGAGCGTAGTTAAAGATAAGATTTTTAAAACATTAAAAAAAACAGGGGTTTACAAAAACAATTTCAGATTTGAAAAAGTTAGGGTTTTGACAGAAATTTCCAAATTTGGGAAAGAGTTCTTGAACAGGTTGCTTGGGTAATACAGGTTGTAGCCATGGTGTCTGGGCTTAGAGTAGAAGACAGATTGGATGGGGCTACTAATTTTAGCCCATAGAAGGCTAGAATTATGTTGATACTTGAAGAAAATGAGCTATGGGATATAGTGAATAGTACAACAGCAAATCCTGTGACAGTACCTACCGATGCTACTGATAAGGCAGCTTTCATGAAGAAAGATGTAAAGGCAAGGAGGATTATACTTGATGCCGTGAAGGATCATGTAATCCTCCACATATCAGCAAAGACACATGCTTTTCAGATGTGGACTTCTTTAACCAACCTTTACCAGAGTTCGAATGAGAATAGGAAAATGGTGTTAAGGGAGAAGTTGAAGAATGTACACATGAGCAAAGGGGAAGGCATGGCTTCCTATCTCACCAAGATTACACAAGTGAGGGATGAACTTGCAGTTGTAGGAGAGGTTATACAGGGCACTAAGATGGTGCGCACATCTTTAAATGGCGTGACTCAGTAGTGGAGTGTGTTTGTGCAGACTATTATTGGTCGAGAGAACATGCCTACATGGGATCGTCTTTGGGATGATCTTATATAGGAGGAGACATGTAGAGGATACTTACAAGGCAGTTCGTCACATCACAGAGATGATGAGGAGAATGTGGCGTTGGTAGCGAAGGGAAAAAAGAAGAAGTTCAAGAAGGGTCCCAAGGGTGGGGCCAAACAACATATAGGTGAGCAAAAGAAAGACTTGAGTAAAATCAAGTGTTTCGCATGTCAGAAGTTTGGACACTATGCTGGATAGTGTCCGAACAAGAAGAAGAAAGGGCAATAGACAGCAGCAACAGTAGAGATGGATGAGTTTTCCTCATGGTTTGAGGGAGAGTTCTCTCTATATGTTGGATGTACAAAGAGGACATCTTTCACCAGTAGTGATATGGAGAGTGACATGGAGGATCAGATTCAGTGTTCATTATTGGTTGGCCATTCTTTTAGTGCCACTACTAGTACTTCCACTTAGTACATTGATAGCGGAGCTTCGAGCCATATGGCAGGTATACTTGATTTATTCACAGAGATGACTGAGACGGGCTTGAGTCTTGAGGTGGTATTGGGAGATGACATAGTTGTGAGGACAGTTGGGCGAGGGATTGTCACCTTTGAGAGGGAGTCTATGCAGTCCATGACTTTGAGGGATGTTCTTTATGTCCCCGGGTTGAAGAAGAATCTTGTATCAGTTTCCACGATTGAGGACAGGGGCTTTGGAGTGTATGTTCTAGATGGGAAAGTTTATATCTTTCCCACAGCAGCATGACCATCCACTTCATGTGCCATTGGAGTGAGATGCGAGAAACTGTACAAGCTTCTCTTCCAGCCTCACCATGCATTAGGCCATACTTGTAGTAGCATCGAGACATGTGAGTTGTGGCACAGGAGGATGGGCCACCTTCATCATTCGGCATTGAGGTTCTTGAGGGAGATGTCTACAGGTTTGCCTCAGTTCAACACAGAGCAGGGTGGTGTGTGCAGAGGGTGTGCTTTGGGAAAGTACACCAAGACTGCTTTTCCGAGCAGTGACTGTTAATTTTTCATCAAGTTAGGGTTATGTACAGAAGAATAACAATTCAACATACTTTAATGCAGTAAATACATTTAATAAACATTTACAAATATCGAATATGAAATAGTGCAGTAGTAAAATCTATCATAACATAATTTTCATATCTTTCAACTTCACACCCTTAACACTATCAGATAGGTCACTGTGTTAAAGTAAGCTTCTCCTTTAACACTACCAGTTAGATCACCGTGTTAAAGTAATCTTCAGTAACATATAATAAACAAATTGATCACATAACAGTAAAAGAGATATAGTTGGAGATACTTACCTGGGTGTGAAACCCTTCCTATAAGAATACTCAGAAAAGTTACTTTCATAAAAGACTGTGCCTCAGAGAGGCCATTCAACTCTAAGAACCAAAAGGATTCTATTAAAGAGTCAGTACAAGCCTGAGAGAGAGATGACTGTTGTGAGGTACAGACAATTCGAGATGGTCAATGATAGTACAAAAACTGAGCACAAATAAAGTCACAATAAGATGTCTAATAAGATAAGGCACAAAGGTTAAACAGAGACAAGACTCAACACAATAAACCAGACCTCAATAAGGTCTTAGAAAAGAAGATCAGACCTCAGCACATAGGGTTTGCACATAATAAAAAAACCAGTTGTCCACAGAACAGACTTCAAAGGGTTGTGGCTTTCACAGAGTTGCTTAACATACTTCAACAAACCCTCATTAGAGCCAAGGTTCAGGAGATAGACTCACAACAGGTAGGAACAATGTCACAAGGCAGCAGGAAGCTGCGTTCACCCAAGACAGTGCTCTAGGACTCATGGCTGAGTCACACAAGGGCAGATCAGACTATAATAATAGTCAACTCAGACCTCTTTTCAAGCAGATTAGAACTCAGCCAAACCCCAGCAAGCAGAACGGACTTCGACAGACCCTAAATGAGCAGATCGGATCCTTAGTAAACCCTTAGCAGATAGATCGAGCTCTTATACAGGAAGATCAGATCAGGAGTTAGCAGATCGGACATCTACAAGGTCACGGCTAGGGCAGCAACAACATTATAAGAGCAATCACTTCAACCTTCAAACAATCAAGCAAATCAGATTTGGAAAATATGAAAAAAGATAAGCTCCAGCAGGTGTACAACCAACAATAAATCAGATTTGGAAAATATGAAAAAGATAAGCTCCAGCAGGTGTACAGCCAACAATAAATCAGATCTGGAAAATATGAAAAAGATAAGCTCCAACAGGTGTACATCCAATAATAAATCAGAACTGAGATGAAATCGTGGGGATGATTGAAAAGAGGAGAAAAGACTCCAAAATAAACTCCAGCACGTGTACGGCCAGCAGCAGACAAACCCTTGACAAATTAGAGCTAAGATGAATGTTATGAATGATAAAAAGAGGAGAATATATATAGGATTTTGATCTTCTAGATGGATTATTAAATTAATCCTTTAAATTAGGGCTCCATAGATTTAGGAAAGAAAACAAAGGATAAAAATATAAAAAATAAAAAGAATAAATAAAAGACAAAAATAAAGTATTAAAAATAAAAATAAAATATAAAATATAAAATATATATAAAAAAAAAAAGAACCTCATAAAGTGGACAAACATCCAAAGTACCCATAAGATCAAAACAACAAGGGTGGTATAAATAAAAGGTGGGTCAATGACCCTATTTACCGCAAATCAAAGACAGGGTACCACAAGACTAATAAACAACAAGGTGCAAGGACCAAAAGTAAATCACCCAAGGTGGAAAGGTACAACCAGTGATCTCTCTCTCAAATGTACAAATGTTCCATATAACTTGAAAGTTCATCATCACTGTATAAGGAAGGGTTCACACAGATGATGTGATCATGTGGTCCTCTCAACTGCTCCTTAGGTCAAATTTTAGTAGCTTCCACAAGGGGTGGCCAGTCCCTTGAGAAGACCAACTAACTCATCCATCTCGAAGACTTGGGAGAAGAGGACATCACACATCATAATCTTGGTAACTGACCAAGTGCCTCCATTCTCAAGGAATGGCTTCTCCGCCCAAGGCTGAGCCTCAGTCCTAGACTGGGACATGTTGATCAACCGTCTGGTCCATGACCAGGTTCTCCATTCTCCCAGAGAATGGTCCTCAGCCTCAAGCTGAGCATTCAGTCCTAGAGTGAATGTTGATCAACCATCTGCAATACCTAGGATATCTCTGTCTCAACCTGCAGGATCTGCTTGGTCCTCGTGACCAAGAAACTGTCTGGTTCTAGACCAGAATACCCTAGAGGCAAATAGGGGTCCAAGCCACATGCTAGGGACTTTGCCATGGCATCAATCTGCTTAGTCCTCAACCAAGAACCCTAGGAGACAGCTGGGGGCCCTAGGGTACCTTCTAGTGTCTTACTCATTACTCTGTCTGGTTAACTTGATCAGGAACCCTAGTTAATTGACTAGGGTACCATTCTCTCTGAGAATGGGTTTCGCAGCTGCACTAAAAAATTAGCACTCCCTCTCAGCAAGAGAGGCATTCTCTGCAATACTAAGCTTGTCAATGATAGAGGCTTAGTCAACACATTTGACAACTGTACCATGTCCTTGTCATGGTAAAACAACCTGTCATAGAATACAGGATTTTCTGAGAGCTTCAAGTAGCTCTGAATGTCAGTAAATACCTTGATCTTATAGATCCATTTGGAAGTTACAACTGACTTCCCTTGCTGTCTGAGAATCACTTTCCACACATCATTATCCAATGTCAACGGGATGTCCTTTATCATAGCATCTTTCCAAACTTGATGTTTGGCTGCCTTCACATAAGTGGATGATCCCGAATCAGGACATGGCTCTTACTAGAGCACCCTTGAAGCCTCTCAATAGGCTTCTTAATGAGATCAACTGAAGGCTTCTTGGCCTTCTCCCTCTGTTTCTCTGAACAGGATGTCTCATGGATTGGTGCTTCTTGCACTTTCATATCTATACCACTGAGAGGTCACATCTCTTACCTCTTTTCTGCAATCCCACTCTGTCGGGGATTGAAGAGCATAGTTGGCTCCCTCTTGATCTTTGATCTTCCCAGTTGTTTCACAAACAACTACATGTTAGATTATCTTTTGCTGACACATGGGAGAATAAATATTTGATCCTGCATTTTGTGGAGTCTCTTACTCCCTCTATACCTGAGCACTTAGCTCCCTCTATAGCTATGCACTTAACTTTGTGCATAAGTAGGATCTGTAAACTTTATTATTAGAGCAAGTCACATCAATATTCAACTTCATAGTTAACAATAATCAATATCAAATTAGCATCCATTCATATATTGGGTAGCTATCTAGAATCAATCAAGATCATATAACATGTCATATGTTTCATCATGACAATTTAAAGAATCAAAACTAGTTGGGATAGAAAATTCTACCCTCTTTATATCTGCCCTTATGCAGAATTCACAGTGTGCATCTTTGATCTCGTTATCATATTTAACATGTACTTCTCAAGTGTGTAATGGCATCATAATATCATTCATTAGCACAAACTAGGTTAGATCACAATCCTAGATATAAGAAGTCAGATCATGATAATATCATGCATGTATGGATACTAAACTTCTTTACACTTGCATATTCAGATCACAATGAATCAAAAGATTCCTAGAAAGTACCATGTTCATGTAAGCCCTTGATTACTAAAAATCAAGTCATATAAAGATTTAGGCTGGCTCCTTACTCACCTCATAAATACATACCTGAGATAAACCTCCTAGTAATGCTAGTGATACCTGACATGCTTCTTTTAAAGAAGCAAGTTCACAGCCTGCTAAATTCATCATTTATTTTCTGCTGTCATATGGATTAGCAGCTTTACTGCCACATCTTTCATTTCCAACCAATAATACTTCTATGTGTTCATTGAATTCTGATTTTCTGATTTCTAATATTCAAACCCTTCTTGTCAACTTGATGAAACCTTTTGAAGTCAAGTTGGTTAGAATTCAAAACCCTATCTTAGGATCTATGTAGACTCTGATAGCCTGCAAAACAGAGTTAGCTACAAGCCCTAAGCTCTGATACCATGTTAATTTTTCATCAAGTTAGGGTTATGTACAGAAGAATAACAATTCAACATACTTTAATGCAAAAAATACATTTAATAAACATTTACAAATATTGAATATGAAATAGTGCAGTAGTAAAATCTATCATAACATAATTTTCATATCTTTCAACTTCACACCTTCAACACTATCAGATAGGTCACTGTGTTAAAGTAATCTTCTCCTTTAACACTACCAGTGAAATCACTGTGTTAAAGTAATCTTCAGTAACATATAATAAACAAATTGATCACATAACATTAAAAGAGATATAGTTGGAGATACTTACCTGGGTGTGAAACCCTTCCTATAAGAATACTCAGAAAAGTTACTTTCAGAAAAGACTGTGCCTTAGAGAGGCCAGTCAACTCTAAGAACCAAAAGGACTCTATTAAAGAGTCAATACAAACCTGAGAGAGAGATGTTTGTTGTGAGGTACAGACAATTTGAGATGGTCAATGATAGTACAAAAACTGAGCACAAATAAAGTCACAATAAGATGTCTAATAAGGTAAGGCACAAAGGTTAAATAGAAACAAGACTCAGCACAATAAACCAGACCTCAATAAGGTCTTAGAAAAGAAGATCCGACCTCAGCACATAGGGTTTGCACAAAATAAAAAAACCAGTTGTCCACAGAACAGACTTCAAAGGGTTGTGGCCTTCATAGAGTAGCTTAACATACTTCAACAAACCCTCATTAGAGCCAAGGTTCAGGAGATAGACTCACAACAGGTAGGAACAATGTCACAAGGCAGCAGGAAGCTGCGTTCACCCAAGACAGTGCTCTAGGACTCATGGCTGAGTCACACAAGGGCAGATCAGACTATAATAATAGTCAACTCAGACCTCTTTTCAGGCAGATTAGAACTCAGCCAAACCCCAGCAAGCAGAACGGACTTCAACAGACCCTAAATGAGCAGATCGGATCCTTAGTAAACCCTCAGCAGATAGATCGAGCTCTTATACAGGCAGATCAGATCAGGAGTTAGCAGATCGGACATCTACAAAGTCACGGCTAGGGCAGCAGCAGCATTATAAGAGCAATCACTTCAACCTTCAAACAAACAAGCAAATCAGATCTGGAAAATATGAAAAAAGAGAAGCTCCAGCAGGTGTACAGCCAACAATAAATCAGATCTGGAAAATATGAAAAAGATAAGCTCCAGCAGGTGTACAACCAACAATAAATCAGATCTGGAAAATATGAAAAAGATAAGCTCCAGCAGGTGTACATCCAACAATAAATCAGAACTGAGATGAAATCGTGGGGATGATTGAAAAGAGGAGAAAAGACTCCAAAATAAACTCCAGCACGTGTACGGCCAGCAGCAGACAAACCCTTGACAAATTAGAGCTAAGATGAATGTTATGAATGATAAAAAGAGGAGAATATATATAGGATTTTGATCTTCTAGATGGGATCATTAAATTAATCCTTTAAATTAGGGCTCCATAGATTTAGGAAAGAAATCAAAGGATAAAAATAAAAAAAAATAAAAAGAATAAATAAAAGATAAAAATAAAGTATTAAAAATAAAATATAAAAATATAAAATATAAAATATATAAAAAAAAAAAAATAAAAAAAAAATAAAAGAACCTCATAAAGTGGACAAACAACCAAAGTACCCATAAGATCAAAACAACAAGGGTGGTATAAATAAAAGGTGGGTCAATGACCCTATTTACCACAAATCAAAGACAGGTTACCACAAGACTAATAAACAACAAGGTGCAAGGACCAAAAGTAAATCACCCAAGGTGGAAAGGTACAACCAGTGATCTCTCTCTCAAATGTACAAATGTTCCATATAACCTGAAAGTTCATCATCACTGTATAAGGAAGGGTTCGCACAGATGATGTGATCATGTGGTCCTCTCAAATGCTCCTTAGGTCAAATGTTAGTAGCTTCCATAGGGGGTGGCCAGTCCCTTGAGAAGACCAACTAACTCATCCATCTCGAAGACCTAGGAGAAGAG
Organism: Larix kaempferi; assembly: GCA_027924585.1. Lineage (NCBI taxonomy): Eukaryota > Viridiplantae > Streptophyta > Pinopsida > Pinales > Pinaceae > Larix > Larix kaempferi. Next base: position 6,287,013 of record BSBM01000963.1, on the reverse strand, counting down.
GACATCACACATCATAATCTTGGTAACTGACCAAGTGCCTCCATTCTCAAGGAATGGCTTCTCCGCCCAAGGCTGAGCCTCAGTCCTAGACTGGGACATGTTGATCAACCATCTGGTCCATGACCAGGTTCTCCATTCTCCCAGAGAATGGTCCTTAGCCTCAAGCTGAGCATTCAGTCCTAGACTGAATGTTGATCAACCATCTGCAGGACCTAGGATATCTCTGTCTCAACCTGCAGGATCTGCTTGGTCCTCGTAACCAAGAAACTGTCTGGTTCTAGACCAGAATACCCTAGAGACAAATAGGGGCCCTAGCCACATGCTAGGGACTTTGCCATGGTATCAATCTGCTTGGTTCTCGACCAAGAACCCTAGGAGACAGCTGGGGGCCCTAGGGTACCTTCTAGGGTCTTACTCATTACTCTGCCTGGTTAACTTGACCAGGAACCCTAGTTAATTGACTAGGGTACCATTCTCTCTGAGAATGGGTCTCGCAGCTGCACTAAAAAATTAACAGTGACACTAGAGCAGAGGGGATATTGGATTTGATTCATTCAGATTTATGTGGACCTATGTCTTCAGCTTCAGTGGTAGGTTTTGAGTACTATATCAGTTTTATTGATGACCACTCCAGGAAGACCTGGATCGACTTTATGAGAAGTGAACAATCTCAGGAAGTCTTACGTAGGTTCCAAGAGTTCAAAGCTCTTGTGGAGAACCAAACAAGGAGGAGGATTCGGGCACTCAGGTCAGACAATGGGGGTGAGTATACCTCCAAGGAGTTTGATGAGTTTTGCAAACAGGAGGGCATCAAGAGGCAGTTGACAGTTCCATACACTCCACAGCAGAATGGAGTTGCAGAAAGGAAGAACAGAGCAATAGTGGGAGCAACTAGAGCCATGTTGCATGATCAAAGTCTTCCTTTCTTTCTATCGACAGAGGCCTATAGCACTACTATTTATGTTCAGAACAAGAGTCCACACTGAGCATTGGGGTGTAAAACTCCTGAGGAGATGTTCACTGGGAAGAGACCCGAGATAGGTCACTTCTGTATATTTAGATGCCTTACATACTCTCATGTCCCTTTTGAGAAGAGGACAAAGTTAGAGCCTACAACGGAGAAAGGCATCTTTGTTGGATATGACGAGACTTCGAAGGCTTTTTGCATATACCTTCTTGCACAGAAGAAAGTTGTGGTGAGGAGGGAGGTTAGATTTGAGGAGGAGAAAGCCTTCAAGAAGTCTTATGATTCAGAGGTGGAGGAGCAGCAGATTGTGTCTCCACAGGTGATAGGTTCACAGAGTCAGAGTACAGGGTCATAGGTTTCAGGTGTGACTGGGTCACAGATTACTGGTTCATCAGTTTCATGGACTCAGTCTACAGGGACTTCTGGTACAGGGACAGGTTCACGAGTCACAGGTTCACAGGTTTCACCTTCATGTGATTTGGGTGGTACAGGTTCAGGGTCACCAGGTACAGGATCTCATGCCACAGGTACTTCTTCAGGTAGACAGTTGTCTGATGAGGAGGTTATGGAGGAGCGCCTACAGGAGGAAGCTACTTCCAAGAAACGTAAGCCAAGCTGGCTTAAGGATCTTGTGAAGGAAGCTGAGCGGTATGTGGGACCGCCCAAGAGGGAGGTCAGGGAGAGCAAAGCACTAGAGAGATTTTCCAGTTATATGGCGATGGTGACTATCTTGAGTGATTATGAGCCTACTACATTTGAGGATGCTACCGCACACCAGGTTTGGAGAGATGCCATGATGGAAGAGTACAAATCCATCATGAAGAATGGAGTGTGAGAGGTTGTTTCGAGACCAGAGGGGAAGTCAGTGGTGACTTCCAAGTGGCTCTATAAAATCAAGCGTGCTGCGAATGGCAGCATCAACAAGTACAAAGCTCGTTTTGTTGCACGAGGGTTCTCACAGGTAGAGGGAGTTGACTACTATGAGACCTTTGCACCAGTTGCTAGATTTTCTTCGATCAGAGCAATGATCTCCATTGTGGCAGAGATGGGTTGGAGGATTCATCAGATGGATGTGAAAACCGCTTTTCTGAACGGTTTTCTATAAGAGGAGGTATATCTAGAGCATCCTCAGGGCTTTGAGATTCATGGGAGAGATTCACATGTTTGCAGGCTGAAAAAGGCCTTGTATGGTCTGAAGTAAGCCCCTCGGGCTTGGTATTCCATGATTGATGCTCATTTACTATCGATTGGGTTTCAGAAGAGTGAGGCAGATCCCAACCTATACTACATTGTGGTTGGTGGTGTTTCGCTCATTCTTCTGCTATATGTTGATGACTTGTTCATTACAGGAGGAGAGCACTTGATTGAAGCATGTAAGAAAGATCTTGCTTCAGAGTTTGAGATGACCGACCTTGGATTGGTGCATTACTATTTGGGGATGGAGATATGGCAGGAGGATGGACATGTTTTCCTGAGTCAGGGAAAGTATGCTGTAGATATTCTGAGGAGATTTCAGATGGAGGGTTGCAGGCCCATGTCCACACCTATGACCACCAACTGGACGAAGCTTCATTCTTCTGAGGGAGAGTTGGTGGATCCTACCTTATATCTTCAGTTGATTGGGTCATTGATGTATTTGGTCAACACCAGGCCAGATACGAGTTTTGCAGTTAACACTCTCAATCAGTTCATGGTGGAGCCTAGGAGAGTGCACTGGATAGCTGCAAAACATGTGTTGACATACCTTGCAGGTACAATAGATTTTGGTTAGGACTACAGGAGATCTGATGGAGTGGGATTGGTTGGCTTTACAGATTCGGATTGGGCAGGTAGTGTTTCGGACCGGAAGAGCACTTCCGGTTGTTGTTTCAGTTTGGGCTCAACAGTTGTGTCTTGGTTAAGTTGGAAACAAAAGTCTGTAGCATTGAGTTCTGCAGAGGCTGAGTATATGGCTACCAGTCAGGCCAGTTGTGAAGCCTTGTGGCTTCGCAAGTTGATGGTTGATTTATTTGGTCAGGAGATGGGAAAGCAAGTTGATGGTTGATTTATTTGGTCAGGAGATGGGACCCACTGTGATAATCAGAGTTGCATCAGGCTCTCTGAGAATCCAATATTTCATGATAGGTCTAAACACATTGAGATCAGATATCACTTCATCAGGGATTATGTTTAGAGAGGAGCAGTACAGTTGCAGTACATTTCTACTGATGAGCAGGTGGCTGACATTCTCATGAAGTCTTTGGGTAGAGGGAAGCATTTCTATTTTAGAGACAAGTTGGGAGTGGTGAAGAACACCTTCCTCGGTAAGAGGGAGTGTTGAAAAGTTACCTAGGAAGTATTCGTTCACCTAGCATTGCCTTGGGGTGGACAAGGACACTTTAATTGGTGACCCCTAGTCATATTTTAATTAATGAAGTGAGATGAACTTTATAATTTTAAAGTGACTTCATTAAAAGATAAAAGTCATGATTTATCCTAAGTTCAAGTTTAATAAAAGTTAAGTGAGTGATTAATTAAAAGGGGGTGCTCTTACTTTATTAAATGACATGAGGTGCACTAAATGTCATTTATTAATTATTAAATGAGCATTTAATGAGAACGCCTCATCTAATCTAATCTTGACCATTAGATTGAAAGAGGAAGTTACCATGAACAAAAAGCGACTAGGGCAAGGCAAACTCATTCATTGTTCACATTTTCCAAGAGAGAGTTTTGGAGAAGAGAGAGAGCAAGAGGAAGAAGAAAGGGTTTGGAGAGAATTCGAACCAGGGAGAGATAGAGAGAATTTCAACACAAAAATCGAGAGCATGGAGATGGGCACAATTTCCAAGAAAGCTTGCACGGATTTCTAGAAGCAAACTAGCACAAAAATTGAGGCATTTACACCAAGAGATTTGCACAGAAATCGAGGACAATCCATATTGTACCTATTCGTACTTCTGCATAGAAATCGAGGAATTTGGTTGGCACAAATTCTGAGGTAAAGTACAACATTAATGGTTGCTATCAAATCGTACAGTGCATGAATTTCGAGGCATTAATAGGCTGTAACAATGCACAGATTTCGAGGTCTGTCTGTACTGTACTTTTTCGTACAGTCACACGTGTGGGCATAGTTTTCGAGGAGCAGTTTCAGTAGTCCATACAACAGGTTTTTAAAAGTCTTCTAGCACGTATTTCGAGGCAAAAATAAAAGATAAGTACTGCTGTTGTAATTTGTGGAAGATTTCTCTGCAAAATAAAACTCTCTCTTGCACAGGTTTTCCCTTCGAGGTTTTATCCTGGACCATTTTGGTCAAAAATTCCTTGTAGATTTTCTGAGATTTTTCAGTTTGCTGGTTTTATGTCAAGTTTTTCACTGTTTCATCCCCAAACCAGTTTTTGCATTGGCTGGAAATTACTTATAAAATTTCAGACATTTAAAACACACTGAAAATCACATTTACAGGCAGAAAAATTAAATACACATGCATGCCATGAAAATATTTCAGACTCGGAAGTTTTGGCCAATAGCCCTGGAAAAACCCCCACGGGGAAAACCAGTCAGAGAGAGATTTTTATTTCTTCAGCAAAATTATAAAACAACAGTACAGTGAAAAATACAACTTATCTCCACCATTAAATGCACCCAGCTGGCTGTCTTGAAAACTGTGCCAAGCCTACTTGAAATTCGTGCACAAAAAACTCAACCTCGTTTTTTGTGCTTGCCTCGAAAACTGTGTAGAAACAGTCCTCGTTTTCTGTGCTGAAAAATGCAGTCCGTACAGACTGTATGACCCTCGAAATTCGTGCTCATATTTGTCCTCGAAATCCATGCAGGAAATCACCTCATTTTCTGTGCAAGTTGTCTCGGTTTTTGTGCTAGATAGCTGCCTCGAAAAGTGTGCTGCTCCTCGAAACTTGTGCCTAGAAATTTCTCTTGAAACTCGTGCCCAGAAATCCATACTATACGGAGTGCCTCGAGATGCATGCTGTCGCTAAAATCACTTTGCCTCGAAATTTGTGCCTTCTCGAATTTCGTGCTGCTGCTCTACCCTAGCTGCTGCTCTCTCGAAATTCGTGCCCCCCTTTCTCTCTTTCTCTTCAGCTCACTCTCTTCACAAGAACGAGTCTCCTTTTGCCTCCCTTGCCTTTTTGGGTGAATCCCTAGGGTAAGTGAAAAGTTTTCTAATCCAACGGTGAGAAATGAGTTGGATCAAGGGATGCGATTAATTTCTCATTAAATCTCATAAAATTAATTTTTATTCACTTCACTTAAATTTTTACCCAAAATTGACTTTAAGTTATAAAGTCACATTAAATGCTTTTCACATGTCATTTAATGCAAGGGTCACTTTTTCCCCCTTTAAGTGACTTAGGCAAAACTCACTAGGGAAATACACTTCCTACGTACAAAAATCAACACTCCCTCTTACCGAAGAAGGTGTTCTGCACCACTCCCAACTTGTCTCTGAAGAAGACAAACTTGCCCCTCCCCAAAGATTTCGTCAGGATATCAGCTACCTGCTCATCAGTGGATATGTACTGCAACTCTACTGCTCCTCTCTGAATGTAGTCACGGATGAAATGTTACCTGATCTCAGTATGCTTTGACCTGTCATGGAACACTGGATTCTCAGAGAGTTGAATGCAACTCTGATTGTCACAGTAGATCACTGTAGGCCTAAGCTCCTGATCAAACAAGTCTTCCAACAACTTACGAAGCCACAGTGCCTCGCAAGTACCCTGACTGGCTACCATATACTCAGCCTCGACAGAACTCAATGCAACAGACTTCTGTTTCTGACTGAACCACGACACTGCTGCCAAGCCCAAACTGAAACAACAACCGGAAGTGCTCTTCCGATCCCTCACACTGCCTGCCCAGTCTGAATCTGTGAAACCAACCAAACTGACTCCACCTGAACCCCTGTAGTCCAAACCATAGTCCACTGTACTTGCAAGGTATCTCAGCACATGTTTTGCAGCAGTCCAGTGTACACTCCTAGGCTCCAACATGAACTGGCTAAGAGTGTTCGCCGCAAAACACAAGTCTGGCCTGGTGTTGACCAGATACATCAACGACCCAATGAGCCGATGGTAAAGTGTAGGATCCACCAACTTACCCTTAGAAGCATGAAGCTGCTTCCAGTTGGTGATCATAGGTGTGGACATCGGCCTGCAATCCTCCATCCTCCATCTCCTCAGAATATCAACTCCGTACTTCCCTTGTCCCAGGAAAATATGTCCAGGCTCCTGCCAAACCTCCATCCCCAGATAATAATGCATCAACCCAATGTCTGTCATCTCGTACTCAGTAGCAAGGTCTCTCTTGCAATGTGCAATGAGACGCTCCTCTCCAGTGATAAACAAGTCGTCAACATATAACAAAAGAATGAGAGGATCTCCACCAACCAAAATGTAGTAAAGGTTGGGATCAGCCTCACTCTTATGAAAACCCATCGATGTCAAATACGCATCAATCCTGGAGTACCAAGCTCTAGGAGCTTGCTTCAATCCATACAAGGCTTTCCTCAGCTTGCACACATGAGAATCTCTCCCATGAATCTCGAATCCCTGTGGCTGCTCTAAGTAAACCTCCTCCTGCAGAAGACCATTGAGAAATGCAATCTTCACATCCATCTGGTGGATCTTCCAACCCATCTCTGCTGCTATAGAAATCACTACTCTGATGGAAGAATAACGAGCAACTGGCGCAAAGGTCTCATCATAATCAACTCCCTCAAGCTGTGAAAACCCCCGTGCCACAAACCGAGCCTTGTACTTCTCCACACTGCCATCCGCAGCATGCTTCACCTTGTAGATCCACTTGGAAGTCACAACAGACTTCCCCTCTGCTCTCGGTACTATCTCTCATGCATCATTCTTCATGAAGGAATGGTACTCTTCCATCATGGCATCTCTCCAAACCTGATGCTGAGAGGCCTCCTCAAATGTGGAAGGCTTTGAATCATGAAGACTCGCAACAGGAGCCATACCCAATCTATCCAGTATCACTACTGTCCTGATCTCCTCCTGGGGTCTACCAAATGCCTCTATCTCCTCCAAGGTATCACGAAGCCATTTAGGCTTCCTCTTCCTTGAAGGCTCCTCATGAACTGCTCTCTCCTCATCTAAAGAACTACCAGAAGCAAAAGGTCCAACACCCTGAGGACCAGTGACTGATGAACTAGTCCCTGAAGAACCTGTCAACTGAACCATCGAACCTGTAGAACTTGTGCTTGTACCCTGTGATCCAGTCACTCCTGAAACCTGTGGACCTGAGATCTGTACTAAAGAAGCCTGTGTCACCTGAGGTGTGGAAACCGGTGGTTCCCCATGCTCCAACTCTCTGGACTTCCTTAAGGCTCTCTCCTCATCAAACTTCACTACCCGCCTAACAACAACCTTCTTCTGGCCAGGAAGGTAAATACGATAAGCCTTCGAAGTCTCATCATATCCCACAAAGATGCCTCTCTCTGCAGTGGGATCAAACTTCGTCCTCTTCTCAGAAGGGACATGAGAGTAAGTCAAAGAACCACATATGCGAAAATGGCCAACCTCAGGCTTCTTGCCTGTGAACATCTCCTCAGGAGTCTTCCTCCCCAAGGCACGATGGGGACTCCTGTTCTGCAGATAAACTGTAGTACTGCATGCCTCAGCCCATAGAAAGAACGGTAAACTCTGATCATGAAGCATCGCTCTCGTTGCTCCCACAATCGACCTGTTCTTCCTCTCTGCTACTCCATTCTGCTCAGGAGTGTAGGGAACTGTCAGCTGTCTCTATAAACCCTCCTGTGTGCAAAACTCATCGAACTACTTGGAGGTATACTCACCCCCATTGTCCAATCTCAACATCCGAATCCTTCTCCTTGTCTGATTCTCCACAAGGGCTTTGAACCCTTGGAAGACTCTCAATACTAAGGGTGACTTCTTGCTCCTCAAGAAGTAGATCCAGGTCTTCCTGGAGTAGTCATCAATGAAAGAGATATAATACTCAAATCCAGTCAAAGAAACTGATGACAAAGGACCACAAATATCAGTATGGATCAAATCAAGTACTCCTGCTGCTTTGCTGTCACTGCTTGGAAAAGTAGTCTTGGTGTACTTTCCCAAAGCACACCCCCTGCACACATCACTCTGCTCTGTGCTGAACTCGGGTAAACCTATAACCATGCTCCTCAACAATCTCAGAGCTGGGTGATGCAAGTGGGCCATCCTCCGATGCCATAGCTCACAAAGCTCACTGCTGCTGCTGTGTGCCAAAGCGTGCTGCGGCTGAAACAAGAGCTTGTATAGTTTTCCACATCTAACCCCAATGTCCATGTAGCTAGATAATCCTGTAGTCTTGGGGAATACCTGCACTCGCCCATCCAAGAAACAAACCCCAAGACCCCTGTCCTCAATGGTGGAAACTGATACAAGGTTCTTCTTCAACCCAGGGACAAATAACACATCCCTCAGAGTCATAGGACTCTTAGACTCCCTCTGAAATGTAATGGTCCCATGACCAACTGCTCTTACAATGGTGTCATCGCCTAGTACAATCTACACATCTGTACCTGTCTGTGAAAGCTCGGAGAACATCTCTCGAGCACCTGTCATGTGGCTCGAAGCTCCGCTGTCAATATACCAAGTGCCAGTGGTGGATGCACTCATCTGATGGCCTGTCAATAAGGAATACTCCATCTCCATATCCACATCAGTGCTGGTAACTATAGAGTCTCTCTCTCTCTCAATCTGTCCAGCACACAGAGGAAACTCTCTCTGAAATCTATCTCCGAAGTCATCAACTTCCGCTGAAGTTGCAGCCTGCTGTCTCTTCTTCTTCTTGCTTGGACACTGTGAAGCATAGTGCCCAAATGTCTGACAACCATAACACTTGATTTTACTCAAGTCCTTCTTCTCCCCACCCTGTTGCTGCTGCTTGGACCCACCCTGCTTGGGACCCTTCTTCTTATTCTTCCCCTTTGTTGTCAAAGCCACATTCTCCTCATCTTCCCTACCTTGTGAAGAACTGCCCTGTACAAGACCTCTCCTGGTCTCCTCTTGCACAAAATCATCCCACAGTCTCTCCCATGAAGGTAAGTTCTCTATGCCCACTATAGCCTGCACAAATGCACCCCAGGGCTTGGAAGCCCCATTCACTGCTATACGCACAAGCTCAGTAGCAGTGACCACCTCCCCAACTGTTGCTAGCTCATCTCTAACTGCAGATATCCTGGTAAGGTAAGATGTCACTCCCTCTCCACCATTCATCTTTATACTTTTCAGTTTCTCCTTGAGAACCATCTTTCGGTTCTCATTGGTACTCTCGTATAAACTAGTTAAAGCACTCCACATCAAATGTGCCCTAGCTTTACCTGAAATGCGAGGAATGATATGGTCTTTAACTGCATCAAGAATTATTCTTCTAGCTTTACAGCCCTTCTTGTTGAAGGCTGATAATGCTGCTGCATCTGTAGTAGTGGGAATCTGAACAGGGTTTGCTGTAGTGTTTCTTACCACCTCCTCACACAGTTCATTCTCCTCTAAATCAGCAAAATCCTAGCCTTCCATGGCACAAAGTTTCTTGTCCCATCTAGCCTATCCTCCAACCTAAGTCTTGTAGCCATCTTTGTTAACCCAACAAGGTGTTGTTCACTGACAAAAGAAAATACTCAAATCTGGAAATTTCTGACTGTTTGCAAATTTTAATGTTTTCTGCCCCCAAGCTCTTATACCATGTAGATTTTCTGAGATTTTTCAGTTTGCTAGTTTTATGTCAAGTTTTTCACTGTTTCATCCCCAAACCAGTTTTTGCATTGGCTGGAAATTACTTATAAAATTTCAGACATTTAAAACACATTGAAAATCACATTTACAGGCAGAAAAATTAAATACACATGCATGCCATGAAAATATTTCAGACTCAGAAGTTTTGGCCAATAGCCCTGGAAAAACCCCCACGGGGAAAACCAGTCAGAGAGAGATTTTTATTTCTACAGCAAAATTATAAAACAACAGTACAGTGAAAAATACAACTTATCTCCACCATTAAATGCACCCAGCTGGTTGTCTCGAAAACTGTGCCAAGCCTACTTGAAATTCGTGCACAAAAAACTCAACCTCGTTTTTTATGCTTGCCTCGAAAACTGTGCAGAAACAGTCCTCGTTTTCTGTGCTGAAAAATGCAGTCCGTACAGACTGTATGACCCTCGAAATTCGTGCTCATATTTGTCCTCGAAATCCATGCAGGAAATCACCTCATTTTTTGTGCAAGCTGTCTCGGTTTCTGTGCTAGATAGCTGCCTCGAAAAGTGTGCTGCTCCTCGAAACTTGTGCCTAGAAGTTCCTCTTGAAACTCATGCCCAGAAATCCATACTATACGGAGTGCCTCGGGATGTGTGCTACTGTTAAAATTACTCTGCCTCAAAATCTGCGCCTTCTCGAAATTCGTGTTGCTGCTGTACCGTAGCTGCTGCTCTCTCGAAATTCGTGCCCCCCTTTCTCTCTTTCTCTTCAGCTCACTCTTTTCACAAGAATGAGTCTCCTTTTGCCTCCCTTGCCTTTTTGGGTGAATCCCTAGGGTAAGTGAATAGTTTTCTAATCCAACGGTGAGAAATGAGTTGGATCAAAGGGATGAGATTAATTTCTCATTAAATCTCATAAAATTAATTTTTATTCATTTCACTTAAATTTTTACCCAAAAGTGACGTTAAGTTATAAAGTCACATTAAATTCTTTTCACAAGTCATTTAATGCAAGGGTCACTTTTTTCCTCTTTAAGTGACTTAGGCAAAAGTCACTAGGGAAATACACTTCCTACGTACAAAAATCAACATTCCTGTGTTATTTTATGTGTGAATGGCTGTCATAATTTTATGAGTTTGAAATTATTCACTGAAAGTGAAAATTTCTAAGTTTTAAAATTTGATAAGAATCTCATGTGTCTTAAGTTGAACTCAATTTTGTGAATAAGTTGTGCATATCTGGGTTTGGGCATTAAACAGTGCAGAGAAGCTTCTAAGCTTATAAACTGGGTTGGGGTTCTTAAAAACTTTCAATTCCAGATACTAATAGGCCCCGTTTATGAGGAAAGTGTTTTCACAAAAAAAATCTCCCCCCCTTGCATCTCAACCAAACATGCGTTCTGGAAATCTGAACTTGCTGCAATCTCAGAGTCAATCAATAACCCCTGCAAATTAATTGTCCCCCAAACATCACTCTCCTCCATCAAGGCATCACACCTCACATCTTCAAAACAACTAGAAGGCTCATAAATGGAAGTGGCCAATGCAATATTGTTAGTTTTATGCCCCAGATCGTCAGTAGCATGCTTGCTAGGATATACAAGAGTGAAGGGGTCTTTTGCCATTGTAAAAGGCCAAGTTTGGGCTTGTTTATGTAAAAGTGGTGGGCTTGTTTATGTAAAAGTGGTGGTCTAATCGGGCTCAAGACCCATGTTTTGGTCATGGCAGGTCCTCTTGGTTTTCATTCCAAGAAGTATTGGTTTAGTGGCTTTGCTGATTGCCCCTTGATGGGTAGAAGTCCTCCGTCGTGTTGGGCCATTTGTTCCCTAGGTTGGTGTCCGGTGCTTCTTGGGATGGACCCTTAGGACACATGGCTTAGGGTGTTGATTTTGTACCTAGGAAAGTGTTCCTCTAGTGATTTTGTGCCTAAGTCACTAAAAGGGGAAAAGTGACATGACCTTGCATTAATTACATGAGATGTGTAATTAATTTCACTTTATGAGATGTAAAGTGACTTTTTAAATATTTAATGAGTTGAGTGAAATAAATTAATTATGGAGAGAAAAGTGATTTAATCTCGTCCTTTGATCTTAGATCTCAAGATTCAATTAGGGCCCTTGGATCAAGAGACCATTCAATTAGGGCAAACAAAAAGGCAAGGGAAAGGCATTCATTTTTTATTCCATGAGATTTGGAGAGCAAGTTGACTTCTTGAGAAGAGAAGAGATCTGGGAGAGAGAAAGATTGTGGCATGAATTTCCAAGCAATTTGAGTAGCATGAGAGAGAAGGCATTGTGGGCACACATATCGAGGCACCTACAGGAGAAGTATAGAAGCACTGAAATTGAGACTGCTGGCATGCTTTTCAAGGAGAGAAACTGGGCACAAATTCCTAGGAGGCTGGCACACATTTCAGGGGAGTAGTATTAGCATTAATTTTTTATTTCCGTACTGTACAGAGAGCAGTCTGTTCAGTTGACTGTCTGCACGAATTTTGAGAGGAGACAGCATGAAATTCAAGGTGAAATTTGTAGACTAAAATTTCTAGGCAGTTGGCACGAAAACCAAAATAACCAGTCCATACAGTAGCATGCAAATCAAGGAGTCCGTACAGATTTGAAGGGGAAGCCTAGCATGATTTCCGAGGTAGAGTCTGGGACTGTTTGTGAAAAATACGCTGTGCACTGTGGTTGAGATAAGTTGGTTTTATTTTTGCTGATAGAACACTGCTGTACAATTTTTCTAATGACAAATACTCTCTCTCACAGGTTTTTCCCCCACGAGAGTTTTTTTGGGGGCATTGGCCCAAAAATCTGAGTCTGAAATTTTTATGTGTGTGACTGTTTATATTTTCTGCTCAGTTAATTGGTAAAATTCTCATAGTGTTTCAAGCTACATAATTTGTTTATGAATGAAATTCCATTTGCAGCAATCATGACATGAATGGGGTTGGGTATTAAACTTTAAGTTCTGAACTAAACTTGAAACCGGGTTGGAAAATAGTGAAATTTTTACATGGTATCAGAGCTGAGTTAAAGAGAAGGGTAGAATATACAGGCTGAGTTTTCAGACTTACAGAGAGAGACAATTTTGTTCACCAGGCAGGTTTTTGGCCTTTCATTTTCAGTGAGATGGCTACTGGGTTGAGGTTGGAGGACAGGTTGGATGGGGCAGCCATTTTCAGTCCTTGGAAAACAAGGATTGTGTTGATTTTGCAGGAGAATGAGTTGTGGGACATAGTGAACAACACTCAAGCTAATCCGGTGGTGGTTCCTATAGCTACAAATGCAGTAGCTAGGGCAACCTTTGATAAGAAGTACATCAAGGCTAAGAGAATTATCCTTGATGCAGTGAAGGGCCATGTAATCTTGCACGTGACTGGTAAGGACTATGCTTATCAAATGTGGGATGCCTTAACCAAATTGTACCAGAGTTTCAATGAAAACCCAAAGATGGTACTGAGAGAGAAGTTGAAAAGCATCAGGATGGCTAAATCTGAAAATGTGACCTCTTACTGGGAGAAGCCACGTGCTACAAACCTTGCCTTGTGTTTCTCAATGCTACCATCTGCAGCATGCTTGATCTTGTAGATCCACTTTGAAGTCACTACAGACTTCCCTTCTGGTCTCAAAACTATCTCCCAAACATCATTCTTCATAATCGATTAGTACTCCTTGATCATGGCATCCTTCCATTCTTTCTTCTCTGTTGCTTCCTCATAGTTGGAAGGTTCTTTGTCAATGATGTCACACAGCAGGGCCACATAGCTGGAGTATGGTCTAGGTCTCTTGCTTTCTTTGTGCATCCCCTCTGGAGTGCCATACTTCTCCGCATCTTGTATTGCCTCTCGTGCCCATGCTGGTCTTCTCTTGTGGGAGTTCTTTTCACGTGGTGGATCTACAGGTTCTTGTGGTTCTGCCATGTCGCGGTCTTCATGATCTTCTTGAATTGTCTTTTAAATCGTCGTCATTTGTTCTACGGAACAAGTCTCATCATTATTCTCTTGTAGGTGATGGTGCACAATCTTTCCTACAAGTCAAATTCAGTTGTATGATTAGAAAAATTTCATTATTTTCAGAACAAATTCTTATAAAGACATAGGTCACATAGTCATGAAACTATCTTAGCCAAGGCTTAAACACAACATTCATCCATATCCCACATTCATATGGTAACTTTCTAGATGCCTTCCATCTCTACCAGAACATTGTTAAGAGTGTGCACTACTCCCAACATGTCAACAAAGAGTTTTCATTCTAGATAAGTAGCAATGGAATGTTGTATAGTACCATAGGCTACTTACCCATCACATGCATATTAGTAGTGTACTGTTCATTAATGCAAATATCCTAATATGCATAATACATAACCTAATCTAGGAACATAAGTATGTACACCACTGAACAATATCATTTAAGTAATTATACAATAAATGACAATTCAAATACTTATCTTTGTTTGTTTGTACTGGAGTAGACTTTGTGTGTCCCTTCTTCTGTATCTTAACCAATTCTGAAATGGATGAGAGGTTTCCATAGAGCATCGATCTTTATTTGTTTTCCGGAATCCAACTCTGTAGTATCTTATCCTATTCCTTTCATGTAATACTGAAAGTCATCTCTAGCTTCACCTCATGAGGTGGAACCTTCTGAATGAACCCTTGTAACTGTTTACCTTCAGTTATTACAATACATATTCTTCATCACTTGAAGAATCTTCTTTTGTTCTTTTGCTTGCGGGTTCATCATCTTCTGCGGTGTGAGCATGATGTCTCTTCTTGTTTGTTTTCTTGATGGAGCCTCTGTTTCTGGGACAATCTCTGGAGTAGTGTCCCTTCTCATCACATGCATAACATCTAATGTTGGATAGATCTCTTCTGGGTCTTCTTTGTCTATCGTAGTTCTCCCTCTTACTTTGATGGTGGTTCTCCCTCTTGTTGTGATGATGGTGCTCCCTCTTGTTGTGGTTTCTTCTAGCGTGAGCTGTGAGAGCTTGATCATCATTCGCTCCCATCTTTTCTTCTCGTGCCACAAGTCGAGCTTCTTCTTGTGTACATTCCTCCCATAGTTTGCTGAATGTGATCAACTTCTCTCTGGCACATATCCCTTGAATGAATGAGTCCCATGATCTCGGGAGACCATTCAAGGTGGTCACAACCATCTCTCCTTCTTCTACCTTTTCTTCAACTGCTTCAAGTTGCTCCTTGATTTGTGAGACCCTTGTGAAACAGGATTGCATGGTCTCTAAGTTCAGGATCTTTATGTTCTTGAGCTGGTTCCTTAATGTCATCTTCTGATTGATGTTTTTCCCTTCGAATAGTCTTGTCAACGTATCGAACATTTCCTTGGGTGTCTTCAAGGATGACATATGTGGGATGAGATGATCCTTAATGGAGTCTGCGATAATTCTCTTGGTCTTAACCAAGTTCTTCTTGTGGATAGCCTTAGCCTCATCTCCTTTTGGTGTTGGAACCTCTTTATTTACATACTTGTCCAAATCATTTACTTCAAGGACAAGAGTAATCCTATACTTCCATGCTCGGAAGTTATCAGCTCCTTCAAGCTTATCCTCAAGCTTGGTGTGGTGAGACATATTGAATGAGTACTTCAAATGGAAATAACAAAGCTTTTAGGTCTTACCACTTTTGAGATGTCCAAACTGGTTCTGGCACTGGTTGGCCTAGGGTTTGTTAGAGAAACCCTAATTTTCCAAACTTGGAATTTGTAACTTCTGATTGGACAGGAAGATGTGCCTCCTCAAGGTGAGTTGTCCAATGTACTCACTTCTCCAAATCTGTGAACAAATTCCCAAAATAGATGATGCCCTAGTTTTCCTCCGGCAGTAGTGACGGGCCAAAAATTGAAAATTCTCGGGATCAGATTCTGCTTTGATAGAAAGATGCGCCCTCCTAGGGCGAGTTAGCCTCGCCTCCTTTTTCGAATGATTTGTGGAGAGAAGACCTCAAACTTGGAAGCCCTAGCTTCCCGCAGTTGCACAACTTCTTTTCAGGTTAGCTTTGATACCATGTTAGATTTTCTACTTTTAATCAATATTATCTAGGATCTTAACTGAAAGAATAACAAGCACATCATAACACAAGAGACACAAAGATTTTCCTCAGGGAAACCATAAAGGAGAAAACCCTGCAACTTCCTTAGAGATAGAATCGTCACCAATACAATATCACAAAATGGAAAACCCCAAAACAAGATAGTCTTGTGCAACTCTCTCTCTTTCTCCTATGCGAACTTGTCTTCTCTCTCTCACTTATGTGAACTCAAGTGAGTGAGTGTGTGTCCAAATGAGAGAGCCTTGCTCTCTATTTATACTTTACTTTTGGGGTGACCTTTTAACTGACTAGGTCGGCCCTAACTAAACTGTTTGGTCCGACTTCTCTAGGAGACTCAATAATACAATTACATTTGACCTTTTGGGGATCTATTGCCCCGACTTACAATGGAGGCTTTTACCTCAATGGCCTAGAATGACTAAGCATAATAATGACATCCCTGAACGGAGGAAAAACATCTTTGTCGGAGGTACACATAAAGTCCAATAATAATAACAATATAAAATACAAGAGAATATCTTTCGAAGTTACAATTACAACAAGAAGTAGGAAACGCAGGTGATTGCTGAGGCAATGTAATGTATGGTCCTGGGCTGTACCTACTTAATGGCTTGCTCGTGGAGATGATGAAGACCTAGATGAGAGCTAGGCCTACATCCAACATGAAAAAGAGATGGCTTTGTACAGCTTCTTATGACGGATAGATTCGAGAGATGTCACTAATCAAAGATCAACGAGATGAGAATTGTTGCAGCAGCGACAATGATGATCCAGTGTTGATGATGATGTTCTAGCATTGATGATGATCCAACGATGACGACGTTGTCCAGAATTTGTGTCCATGATGATAATGACTATGGCGAGAGAATAACTTCCTAGTTAAGAGGGAGTGTTGTTGTAAATGTAACTTTGGGAGATATTCATTTGTAATTTATATTTATATTATTAATTGTATTTTACTTGTACCTCCGACAGAGATGTTTTTCCTCCGTTCGGGGATGTCATTTTTCTGTTTGGTCATGCAAGGTCATTGAGGTAAACCCTCCATTGTATGTCGGGGCAATAACATCCCAAAAGGTAGATGTAAAATGTATTATTAAGTCTCCCTAGGACAGGTTGGCCCAGTCAAGTTAGTCAAGCTGACCTAATTAGGGAAAATGTCACCCAAACATAAAGTATAAATAGAGAGCTTGTTCTCTCATTTGGATACACCATTCACTCACTCAAGTTCGCATAAGCAGAGAGAGAAGACAAGTTCGCTGGAGGAGAAAGAGAGAGAGCTACATAAGACATCTTATGTTTGGGTTTTCCATTTTGCTTGATATTGTATTCGTGATGAATCTATCTTTGAGGAAGTTGTGGGGTTTTCTCCTTTATGGTTTCCCCGAGGAAAATTATTGTGTTTTGCTGTGCTTGTTTTTCTTTCAGTTAAAGATCCTAGTTAAATTGAATTAAAGTATAAACTCCAACATGGAGATGGTGGACCTCCCTTGAACATGTACCCCCTTCTGGATGAGAGGGACCATAGTTGAAAGCTTTGCCTGGCAATTTTTTGTTTTGGCCTTCAACTTGTGATTTTTCCAAAATTTCGGCAAAGCTTTCAACTATGGTCTGAATGTAAAGATGGGATTTTAAGTTTTAACAAATACTTGGGAATATGGAAACCGTAGTTAGATAGAAATCGATCCCCACTTCAATGTTAAATCTTTGATGGCAATGAGAATGATTGATTGGCCCTCGTAGTAAACAGTTCCTGTTTATTACAAGATTCACAGAGTATTTCTGCAGTTATATATATAATGTTGACTAACAAATGATTGATAGAATTGTTGATGATTACAATTGACCTCATGACAGTAATATTTATATGTTTTAAATGGTTACAAGGTGACGGTGTGTGCATTCTTTGACCTTCACTAACCTAATCATGTTATTATTAGTAGTAGAATATCTATTATTATGTTTCTTACAGCCCTTTTAAGATAGACTATTGATGATGAAAAATTCCTTCCCTCTAGACTTTAAATCACCAACAACTGCAAAGAGAAATAACAATACAAAAATAAGGAAATTGCCACTTAAAGAGGGGTTTCAGTGTGCCTGGCAATTTTTCCTGGTTGTGGCGTGATTTTTGAGGGTATAATTACGATTTTTCTGATTTTTTTACCATACAGCTGATTTTTGCCTGGCAATTTTTTGTTTTGGCCTTCAACTTGTGATTTTTCCAAATTTTGGCAAAGCTTTCAACTATGGTCTGAATGTAAAGATAGGAGGCGATTGTGGTATCATTACTTGCCAGAATTATGTTAGCAGGTTTATATCTCTTAAAGTGATTGACGTAGCAACAACTTGTGTGTTGGTCAAAGTGACTGACTTATAAAAAGGAAAGCATGAGCTTTGACATGAATTTTTTATATGTGAACTAAGCATTTCTTTTCCCAATATAGTTTGACCTTTTTCTAGAAAACTGAAGAGTTGGATTAATTTTCTACAGATTTGAAAAACCTTTTGAGACACCTCTTTTCTTTTCTCCTTGAAGTCTCATTGTAATGTGGTGTCTATTTGGTGATCTATGTTAATATGTTTTGCAACAAAATAAAATTCCCTTTTTCTGGTGCCAAAATTGACTTTGTCTAAATGTTGAAGTTGATTTCCTTGTCTGTTGTGGTCAAACATCTTTTGCATACTTAGAATTTAAGTAATTTTTAAATAAGTTTTGTCTGATGCAGCTGGTGCAGCTGAATGTGTCCAACAACCATTTAAGGTTCCTCCCGGAGTCAGTTGGAAGTTGCTTCTCATTGGAAGAGCTGCTGGCCAATGGTGCTTTGTAATCCCTTAACTTCAGTTGTTGCTCTCAAAAGTTTTCTATAGTATGATTTGGCTTCAGTGCAGTTCTTGAAGATAGAGTAAAGAAAATTACATTCTTCATTTGGCTGCCTGTAAGTTAAGTTTTTTTTATCTTTTCAGAGGTGACATGTTCTTTCTTTCCTAGTGTAGAAGACATTTTTTTAGTTTCTTATGGTGCATTAGTTATAACTAATTTCCTATCAGAGCTTATTTAGACCAATATTCTAGAGAGATGCTTTGTTCAAAGAGCTTGTGCATAAATAAAACTTGATATATTTGTGTTTCAAATAGTTCAATCTCAATAACCAGCATTCTCATCTCTCCATTAAATTCTGTGGCCTGTAGGATATAGGTCTCATGCAGAGTATTTTTTACACAAACAGATTTCTATCAGAAATAAACATTTTTACTGGTGTACATCATAGCTCCCGAGCTTTTGGGGAAAGCCCAGAAAAATGTCCTTTATGGTCAAAGTTAATAAAATAAGAATTTCTAAGAGTAGGCAATATAGTATATACTGTTAACACTGGATTTGCCCTTGCAAGTCCAAGTATTGAGTTCCAGCATGTTTGTGAGTACATTTGGGGTTTAGAAAGCCTAATTTTCCATATTCTCTGATCACCACCAAGATTCTCACTTGTGCTGTTCTCCATAGAGGGTATACGCAAATGTGACAAGTGCAAAAAAAATCAACTTTATCAGAATAAAATGTTTCCAAAAATAGCAATCTTGAAAATTGGAGAATACGCTTATGCAATACTCTCAAATGGGCACTTGAAACTGTAATCGCCTGCTGAAAATATGAATTTTCTAAAAATAGAAAGTTACTTGAAGTGGCCCACCAAATACTCTGAAAATACCCTTCTGAGGCTCTCTCCTTCTGCTGCACATGCCAAGTATTGCATGTCTCATGCATGCATGGGGAACCTGTCAAAAATAGAACTGAGTTTTGAAGATGCCTGAACTAAAGCACTAGATATGGTGTTCCCCGTGTCACTCTAACAATCTCTTGAAAAACAACTTGGCCTTTTCTTGAACATTAGAACCAATAAATTGACTCATAAAAGTGTTGGATTCAACACTTGAGTTTACATGGGCAAATTCGGTGTTAATAAGTGGTCAAGAAGAAATTGCAAATTTGGATGGCATGATGGAAACTTCTTCATTGTGTGCCAATATAGAAGCTTGACTAGAATGCAAAATAGTGTAATAAACATAATATTTCTAAAAATATAATAAATATAATCATGAGGTTAATGAATATAATCATTAGGTCAAAGGGCACATACTCATTCACCTCATGACCAATTAATGCATATAAGTATACTGTCATGATGCTAATTGTAACTGTTGTCACACAATCTAGCAATCTTATGATTGCAAGGATTAATCAACTACTAAATTGGAGGAACCTCAGGACAATACCCCAAAGCGTCATGTGGATAAGGTTGTCTCTCTTTAGGTCTCCCAGATCCATCGAGGTAGACCTGGACTAACCATGGGAGGTGGCCCTAGTCAAGTTTTTCTGGGTACTTTCCAGTAAAGACCAACTTTCCCACAGTACTCACAGGACTGATTTGTAGGAGACAGGGTGGCTTGTGGTTTAGCCAAGGGGAAAAGTTTGGCACCCGGGGGGGAATGCTAAGGGGGTTTGAGATTAGTCCTTTAAAATAAACCCTCAAGCTATGCTGTTGGGAGCGGGGAGCAGGAAGTGGGAGCAAAGCGAAAAACGAAATTTTCAAAAGCTTTCGGGGTGGGAGCGGTATATTTTTATATATTTTGATACATATATGTCAGCAAAACCATGTGCATCCATCATAATTCAAACAATTATGCACAAATATGCCAAGTTTCTCATGGATATAGCAAGTAAGAGTGCATACAACCACCCTCTTCAAACTTCTTGAACTGTGCTTGCATCTCAGCTCTAATTTTCCCAATAACATCCAGTGGGGCTTCACATGCCTTAACTTGGCCTTTGATGGCAGCCAAGTGTTGTTTAAACCTATAAATTCCCCCATTCTTAATCAATTTCTTGCAATACTTGCAATATATGTCCCCCTGAACAACATTTGCATGGATCCATGCAAGATCTTTTGCTTTTGGGGCCATGATCTGCATTCCAAAACAAACAAGAAAAAATTAAATGAATTCTGTTAATAAGAAAAATTAATTTTTCATTTCTTTTTAAAATGAAAACTATAAAAATTATGTGGTATTCATTCCGGCTATTTGTGTTGATTAAAATTTTAAATAGTTTTTCTGAACATCGAGATGAATTCAGCACCCTGGAAAACGGTGAAACCCCCAGGGCGTCTAAATTATCCAGAATTAATATTGTTATTTGAGATTTTAAATTCCGGCAAATTCCTGTCTGAAAATTAATACTGTTATTTTGCTTTCTGTTTATTAAAATTTTTAAAATTTTTAAAATTAAATTAAACTTTAAAATTAATTTAAGAACAAAAAAAAAACAAGTGTGCATAGTCTGAATATGAAATACCTTGCTATACAGTCACCAGTGTAGGCTGCCGTTGCACACAGCCCTCTCGGAGTCTCCCCGAGTCTCCTGTGGCACCACCAGACCATCGCACCCAGCCCTAAACTCCACCACAATGCTCCACCGTCCCGCTAACGAGTCACTGCACAGGTGACAAGCCCCGTCACAGACCACAAATCGATGGCGTATACTTCAACTCCACGCTGCTCCAGCCTCCGGATACTCCCACTGTCCACACGGCTTCTAACTTCTAAGTGCCGGATACTCCCACAATCCATTGTCCACGACTCCACAGTACTCCACGAGTCCACGCGACTGCTAAGTGCTAAATTCTAAGTGATAAATGAAAGTAGTGTAGGTTGGGTAGGTTAGTAAGTAGTTTAGGTTTAAATATTTAAAAAAAAACTTTAAAAAAAACATTGTTTACTGCCCCACGGGCCCACCTTCAAAACCAGACCGATTTGGCTGGCTGGACCGATTTATGTAAAAAATCGGTTTAGTCGGTCGATTTACTGCCATCGATCCGGTTTGGAAACCGGTTTGAACCGACCTTGCCCTAAATCGGCGAATTGGTCGATTTTGATTCCTATTTTTCTGATTTTTAAAACTATGGTCATCACAACTTCAACATCTTCTACAGTGTCTCCAATAGCTTCTAATTGTTCTTTGATCTGGGACACTCTGGAGAAGTATGAGTGCATAGACTCATACTTCAAGATCTTGACTCCCTTGAGTTGATTTCTCAAGGTCATCTTCCTATTAATGTTCTTTCCTTCAAACAGGTTGGTCAAGGCATCAAACATTTCTCTTGGAGTCTTCTTTGAAGACACTTGAGGGATCAAGTGATCTTTGATAGAATCAGCTATGATCCTCTTGCCTTGACCATATTCTTCTTATGCCTTGCTTTGGCTTCATCTCCCTCTGGTTTTGTAACTCCTTCCTTTATAAAGTCTTCTAGGTCATGTTCTTCAAGAACGAGCATGACTCTATATTTCCATGCCCTGAAGTTCTCAGCTCCCTCAAGCTTCTCATCAAGCTTGGTATTGTTTGTCATCTTGATAATATGAGAACCTCAAATGGAAATAGAATAGATTTGAGACTTACCAGAAAAGTTGTCCTAAAAACTGCTTCTACCTTGACCTAGGGTTTGTTAGAGAAACCCTAATTTTCCAACTTCGGGATTTTGGAAAACTGATTGGATGAGCAAATTCACCTCCTCAAGGCGAGTTGAGCAAAGTAATCCTTCTCCCAATTCTGTGAGCAGATGATCCAAAAACTTGATGCCCTAGTTCTCCCAAGCTGTAGTGGGGGACCCAAAAATGAAAATTCTTAGAATTGAAATTTGCTTCGACAGAAAGATGCGCCCTAGTGAGGCGAGTTAGATGCACCCTCTTTTTCAACTGATCTGTGGAGAGAGCTCTCAGAATAAGTGTTGGAATATTTACAAAACCACCTATACCATTCTAGACTTGGGATAAATTAATTAATCATTTATGATTAATTTCCTGAGTTTTGACTTAGGTAAAATAGGCCAGTTTTGTCTTTTAGTGGACCACTTACCATCCTAAGTCACTAGGGCGCCTTAGAGAAGATTCTGGATAAGATTTCATTGGATTCTGTTTGATTTCTTTCCATTTATGGTTTAGAAAGTGCTTTCCTGATTTAGTTAGCTTTGTCCTATTTTTTTTGCTTTCTAGTGGAAAAGGTAAAGTTAGTTGACTTAGAATCTTTTGCCACTTGACCAATTTGACCTCCACATCATATCTACTCTCCGAAAGCCATCAACACATTCTATTTACCTCACTCATGAGCTACCATACCATACTTAGCCAATTCGTGAGCCTATAGTACAGTTTTGGAAATTGCTTTTGCCACCTAGGGTTTTTTTTGTCTTTTCTAAGCCTTTTCTTTTTGCTCTTTCCAAATTGCCTCCAAGGCATTCGATTTTCTCCATGGAAGGTGTATTATATATTGTTATCATATTGATGAATAAAACACAGAGTGATTTCCACAATTTATCTTCTCTATTCTTCTTCTCTCATTGTCTAAAATATTCCATGTGAAATTGTCTTATGAATCTAGATCTTAGCAATTGAAATCTCACATGGTATCAGAGCTAGCTTGATTCAAAACAATTTCCAAGAGTGTTTTTTGCTGGTATTGCCATCACCAGGAGCGTATCAGTATGGAGCAAAATCAAGCCAAAGTTGTGACTCTCACTCCCTTCAATTTCTTTGACTGGAAAGCGCATATGATCATCCAGCTTCGGAGCAAAGGATTGTATAGAGTCACTTTGGAGCTTGAAACTGAGCCAGGAGCTGTTGCATTAAAATCCAAATGGTTCAATAGGCTTGATGAAGCTTATGGCTTACTTTGTCTCTCTGTATCTCCAAATCTTCTATTCCATATTGATTCTCTATCCACTCCAAATCAAGTGTGGACAAAGATAGAATCTCTCTTTGGAAAACAGGACGAGCTCTGAGGTCATTTACTGGAGATTGAGCTAATCTCACTTAGTCCAAGTAATTTCGATTCAATGGAGGAGTTCATCTCAAAATTAAAGAACCTAGTGCTTCAACTCAAGGAATGTGACATAGAAAAGAAGGAATGGCAATTAATCCTTACCATTATGTCAAAACTAAGCTCAGAATATTCAATATTTGTGTCTACCTTTCATACCAGAAGACTAGCAATTCCTAATTGGAAGATGCCAAGCTTGGATGCATTCATTGATTCGCTCACTAAGGAGAAGGACAAGTTGGTCCAAATGAGGGATCTAACACCCTCCAAAGACTTTGCACTTGTTGCTCATGGAGCAAAGAGTTTCAAGAATGACAAATCCAAACAAAAGATATTGTCATATGAATAGGATTTTGATGGAGATTCCAAATCCAAGAAGATGAAGGGGAAGCCTAAGTGTTCTCATTGTTGCAAAGGCACTCATCCTGAGAAATCTTGCTTCAAGAAGAAATTGGACATCATGGCCAGGATGCTTGAAGAACATAACATAGATGTTCCTGACTTTGCAAAGAAAGAACAAGGAAAGCTTGTTGTAGAACAAGAACACTGTTTCCAAGCCTCTCCCAAAGGTAATCATGCCTATTCTTTGAGCACTAGAGTGAAATATAATTCTAATGTCTTTGATTTTGATTCACATTCTGATATATCAGAATCAGAAACCTCCACTTCTTCTTTGGAATAGTCTTCAGTCAGTTCATCCAAGTCTAGTCTTAAAACTAGTCATTTTTTACTAGCTTCTGACTTGTCTTCTAAAAGGTCTTTCCACCACCATTCAAATCTTTTAGATTCTGATTTAGAAGATGATTTACAGTTTGATATGCAGGTCATTACATCTCCCACACCATTTCCCCAACCATTGGATGCCCAAAAGACCCTACAACCCCCACGTTCTCCAGTTAAGAAACTACACAATTCCATGTTTTCCTACACTGTGTCACTTGCCTCTGTTGCACTTTTGTCTTTCATATCTTTCATTGGTTGGACAACTATGCTTTTGGCCATCTTTGGACTGATATTTCACACATCTGGACCTGACCCCATCACTCATGGTTCAAAATTCAAGTCCTCACTTTCTCCAGGCTCGCTCAGTTGTCAGGGTGATCTAGTTTCTCACACTTTTCCTACTGAAACTCTGTTCGATCATGGAGACTCCACATCTTTACTGGTTGTTGCTCCATATGACTTACATTTTGATATTTCAGAGCTGCATGATCTCGTTTTAAATATCAGAAAGGTTCTACAACAGTTTGAGAAGAAGGTACAAGAACCAGTGCACCACATTGCAGCTACATAAGAAATTGATCATGTTGAGGTCATTGTTTCTCCTTGAGAAGGAGTATGCATAGATCTTCTTCCATCATTGATTATGTTTTCAGATCTGATTATATATGTTACAACAACAAGAAAAATTCATTTGATGCTCCTCCATCATCAGAAGATGAGCTTCATAGAGCCTCTACACATGGTTCTTGCCTACACAACATTGATGCACTGATGCATGATCATGACATCTACAATCTCTTTATCAAGTCTGTTACTCAGAAGCAGCCCATTCAGTTCATTCAAATGAGCAACATGACAGTATGAAGACATCAAACATGTCCATTTTTTAGGGAGGGTTTTGTTTCCATGAGGTTTTCCCTGTTTCCTCGGTTTACATGGACTAGTTATTTTTGTATTGGGATGACCATAAGCCTTGTTGCTTGGGCCCTATATTTCTGATATTTTTCTGATTCCCATCACATAAAGTTAGGCTTAAGGGGGTGTTGGAATATTTAAAAAACCACCTATACCATTCTAGACTTAAGATAAATTAATTAATCATTTATGATTAATTTCCTCAGTTTTGACTAGGTAAAATAGGCCAGTTTTGTCTTCTAGTGGACCACTTTCCATCCTAAGTCACTAGGGCACCTTAGAGAAGATTCTAGATAAGATTTCATTGGATTCTGTCTAATTTCTTTCCATTTCTAGTTTAGAAGGTGCTTTCCTAATTTAGTTAGCTTTGTCCTGTTTTTTCTGCTTTCTAGTGGAAAAGGTAAAGCTAGTTGATTTAGAATCTTTTGCCACTTGACCAATTCGACCTCCACATCCTATCTACTCTCCTAAAGCCATCAATACATTCTATTTACCTCACTCATGATCTGCCATACCATACTTAGCCAATTCGTAAACCTCTAGTACAGTTTTGGAAACTGCTTTTGCCACCTAGGTTTTTTTTTGTCTTTTTTAAGCCTTTTTTTTTTGCTCTTTCATTCGATTTTCTCCATGGAAGGTGTATTATATATTGTTATCATATTGATGAATAAAACACAGAGTGATTTCCACAATTTATCTTCTCTATTCTCCTTCTTTCATTGTCTGAAATATTCCACGTGAAATTGTCTTATGAATCTAGATCTTAGCAATTGAAAATCTCACAATAAGAAGCCCTAGTTTCTGCAATTGCGGAGGCTGCACAATGTTTTCTTTCAGGCCTGCTCTGATACCATGTTAGTTTTTCTACTTGTTTAGCATTAACATTAAGCAATCTATCACTGAAAGAAATACAAGCACAACAAACACAATGAACACAATATTTATCTCAGAAACCACAAGGGAGAAAACCCCGACAAACTTTCTCAATATAGAATTCACAAAGTACAAAGATAAACCCCAAGACAAAATCAGCTTCTCTTCCACTTGTGCGAGCTTCTCTCTCTCTCCTATGCAAACTTGTGTGAGTGATATGAGTGATACAAATGAGCAACTCGATCCCCTATTTATACTTTACAATTGACTTGACCTTTTACTAATTAGGTCATCTCTAACTCACCTAACTGGGCCGACCTGTACTTTTTACAATAAAATATTCTTTCTAGATCTTTCTAGGCCGACCTAATCAGTTAGGGTTTTACATTGACTCTTACATTATCAATTACATCAATGACATCTCCCGAAGGAGGAATACAATAATACAATAGACAAATACATTTAGAATATCTTCCGCAGTTACATTTATTTAACAAACACTACCAATTAGGTCGCCGTGTTAAACTAATATTTAGTAACATGTAATCACTAGCAGTAGTATAAGTAACAATAGCATGTTTAACTAATAATGAAAATAACAAGTTAGGGTACTTACCTTTGTGTGGGACCCTTCCTATTTTATACTCAGAATAAATAACTTTCAGAATGAACTAAGCCTCTCAGAGGCCAGTCAATCACTAGGAACCAGTGATTGACTGGCCATGAAATCAAAGAAGGAAAGAACCCCGACTAAACCCAACTGCAGAAGATGCAACAAATTTGGTAGTAGATGAACGAAAAACCTGGAAATGTAGCAGAGACTCTGGCTTGTTAACTTGCAAATAACTAGATCAACACTCATCTGCACTTTGCCCTAGAACACTGACAGACCTGGAGGTAATTGCCTTGTTCTGAAGAATTTTAAAGTAAATACAATGTGCAAAATATTTATCAGAGATAGCTGGAGGTAATCTATTTTTCGAAAGATTATTTTTCCCTAAGTTGCTTTGTATAACAACTTTTTTGCTGGCAGAAGAAGAAATTTTATTATATATAAAGTTTCTTCTCCTGCCTGCAAAAAAGTTGTATATATAACAATAATAATATTTGTGGGCTATGGAATAGTAATATTTGTGGTATATAAAATGGGCTTCAATAGAAACTTAATGTTTGCCCTTCGCAAATTATTGGTTGGTATATAACTCTAAGTCATTGCAAAATGATGGAATTTACCCTGGTACGTTATGAAACAAAGGGTGGAGATGATTATTTCGAAACATCTAAAAGAGTCTGTCATTTTAATTAACAACTAGATTTCCAGTGGAGTAGATGACTTGTTTACTTCCCTTTTCCAGTGAATTCATTCCTGCTTCATTAGAAAGAGATGGCCAAATATTTTGCTTAGGCAGATTCCTGCTTCAGTGAGAAGAGATGACAAGATGATTGCTTAGGTGGATTCTTTCTTTGATATGAAGAGATGGTAAGATGATAGCTTAGGTGAGTGTAAAAGAATGTTTCCTTCAAAATGGTGGATACAACAGTCCAATGGAGCATCAACACACTTCACAGGATTTGAAGAAATGAGCAGCTGAAAATAAAATAGTAGTTTTTTATATTATCATTGTAATCATCCCTGTAAAACTTTGAATCTTTGATGTAAGGGGGAATAGATAGTTGAAAGCAATATAGTCATGTGAAGGGGGTGTTGAAGTACTAACACTCCAAAACTGAGTTCAAATGTAATAAAGTCATGTTGTTATTAAATGACTTTAATAAAGAAGTATTAGCTATAACTTATAAGTGATCATAAGTAATAAAGTAGTTGGGTCAATTAGGTAGCACAACGACCCAATGATGCTTTAGAAGATGTACTTCATTGTATTAAATAGCTCTCATGCTTGTATTCAGTTTTTAACAGCATCCTGCTTTTGGCTGACCAAAGGCGATTACAAATCGCTGAAATTTGCATGCACCATATAATACACCTAGCAAGGCTTTCACAGAGGGTGCATGTTTTTTATCACACATTTGTGAAAGTCCAGTCACATAATTTAATCTCTACAGTAGCTGTTTTCCAGCTTCTGTCTCTATTTAGTATTTCTGCATTCTTTGAAAACATGGTCTTATGTTTTTCATTTTCCATTGGGTAAATAGTAAATATCTCTCATTTCATTAATTATTTTCCCAAGTCTCCCGTTTCTTCTTGGAGGAGACCTGAAATTCGTAGTTGTAGATCTTGTTATTTAGCTGTCTGATTGCTGATCTTGTTTGAGCATACAGGTAATTCTATTGAGGATCTGCCATTGTCACTTTGCAGGCTTGTTAACCTCAAGTCTCTTGCATTGAGTAACAACAATGTGAAGCAGGTATATTTCTTCTAGGTCCAGTGGAGCAATCTTTATTTGCACTATTTTAACAGACAGTACCTTCAGTGAGACATTGGTGCACACACAAAATCAAATCTTTTTAAATGGAAAATTGAATAATACAATATGATTGCAACGTATATATTCTTGCTTTTTTCATTAATTAGTGCTCCGTGTGCTTCACATGTGTTGTAAAGTTATACTCAGACCGAAACATGTCTTGTGATTCTTTGATCTGAACTAAGTGAAACTTCAAACGTGAGTAGTTCAGAGTATGAGTGAACTTACCCCAAATTTCATATGGCCTTTTTAATTTACTTAAAGATAACAGGCTGCTTCCTCTGCAGTCATTAACAAAAGGTTCCATTATAATTTATCACATGTAGTAATGAAACAAATAGGCAGCAAAGGAACTATAATGACTCTTTCCAGTCTATCTGGAACATTTCCCTATTCTTTCCCAGCTGTTGATTCTAGTCTATCATGTGGACAAACTTCCATCTAAAAAGCCTTTGGTTCACCTAGAAAATCCTACTTGTTTGAGATGCCTTAAGAACCCTCATTTCCCATTTATTCAAGTTATCCATTCAGCTCAACTTCAATGGTTTTCTACTTTCATTGATGCAAGGTGCTGACAAACAGTGCAGAAACTTCATGAACATAGACAGACACACTGTTCTTTTGAATTTCTCGCATTTCTGCAAATGACTGGCATCTACAAATGGACACTGCTAGTCCATATCCATGGCAGGACTCTATCCTGACATTGCTAATCTGTATTTGAAATTCACAGTTTTGTGCGGGTGAGTCTGTCAGTTATCTATGACTTCAGTAATCTAGGGACATCCATCTTCACCATTTCTTGTAATTTGCATCTGCTTACTACTGCTGCACTTTTGTCTTATGCCTTTGCTGTTGAATGTTACAAAAAATTGAATTTAACATATACCCAAGCCCCTAGGCATGAGTATTATTAAAATTTCAAGAGTCTAGTTCCTTTTATGTCTTTTTCTGAATTCTATTCATTAAATTATAAACCAGATAGAGCACAGCACTACGATTTCATGCACAATTCCTCTTCAAGATACATCATTTTGGAACCTGATGACAGTGCTATTAAACTATTCAACATCTTGTTGAGAATTTCTTATGAAATTGTTCATCTACTTTACAGCTTCCTCAAAATTTGCTCAAAGACTGCACATCATTACAGAGTATCTTGCTTCATGAGAATCCGATTTCCATGGAACAATTCCAGCAGGTACAAAGTTGTTTATTTGGGTATCAAGCTTGGCCATTTTTACTTTTGTTTGATTTTTGTTATTATCATCACCATCATCTGTGTCTGACTCTGCCTCGTTTGCAAATTTCTCTTCTTTGAACCCTGTGAAAGATGGAAGGATTCCAAGAGTTTGAGTCAAGAAGAAGGAGAAAAGTCGACAAGCAGATCGATTCAAATGTATTGATGAACTCTGGTGGCCTTGATGAAGGTGTTGATTTATAAACTTACAATGTGGAATGTTCTGAGGGGTAATACTGTAATACCCATGGTAATTTACTGATTTATCACTCC
This sequence comes from Larix kaempferi, assembly GCA_027924585.1. NCBI lineage: Eukaryota > Viridiplantae > Streptophyta > Pinopsida > Pinales > Pinaceae > Larix > Larix kaempferi. The sequence goes on along the minus strand of BSBM01000963.1, from coordinate 6,256,948 downwards.
ACAGTACTGTTTGAACTTTGATTACACAGTCTAGCATCTTGGCTTATTTCCCCTACCCACTGAATCAATACATATGTATTTTCCTATCTTCATAAACCCATTACCCTCTCTGTATATTGTTAAAATATGGCACATTCAAACAAGAATAGCGCATTCAAACAAGAATTGGTCTGATCTTCCATCTGAAAAATATCTAGTATATTTATCCAGCTTGGAGGGTCCCTATTTATTTTATTGGCCATTTGAATAAAATCATTATTTTTGCTTATAAATGTCAACAATTTTAGTTATTGTTAATCTGTAATGGATCCAGTTCTGAGACCTGATTACACATTGAAATGGATAGCTCTAGTATCAGGTTCTGATTTGGTGAGAGAATATTTAAGGCATTGTAGACAGAGCATTCATGGTTAGGCAATGTGTGTATGCAGTTCAGGCACATTATTTCTATACTAGATTTCGAAGAGAGTTAAATTCTATTTGAAATACATATTAAACAATCAAATTTACTGACTTGGAATTAAAATATTGTTTTTCCACTACAGAAATGTTAAAGGACCTAAGGAACTTATTTCTTGCTAGGTGTATATTTTACATGATAATCCAAACAGATATTAATTTGAAAAAAAAAACGCCTTGAAAGACAGACCATCATAGGTCATATGGTTGTACATTGCTTCTTTTTTTTATAAATTTCTTGTGTTTAGCCATAGATCTTAGGGATTTTAATGTACTATAAACTGTATTCAGTAGCCCTTTGATCATGTCTTGGTTATTTGCAATTTTGCACCGTGTGGACGTTAATATACTTTGATTTCTAAAACCCTTGTCTGAACCAAAAGCTATGGCAATAGGATTTATGAAAATGAAATATGTAGTGTTAAAAATATCCTGTTTTTTCTTGAATTTCCACCATTTATATTATATCCCAAGATAGTACATATGTTACACCGTACAACCTTGGTCTTATGAATAACATAGACATAGAAGGCTAAGTATTTTCACCTTGAGCATGAGTCTTAACTACTGAACTGTCTAAAAGATAAGCCAAGGTTGATGGCCTACAACAGGGCTTGCAAGCATGTAGCAGATCCATTCCAACCATGAGAACTTCAAAATCGTGTAGCAGTATAACCTAGCTATAACATTTCACGTACATATTTTTTCATCCTCTTTTGAAGAGTGTGTTTCGATATTATTTGTTTGCAAGCTCCCATAGCTCCCATAGTTGGTAAAGATAAAAGTTATTCTCTCTACTAGTGTCCTTTTTTGGAGGAAATAACTTTGGCTAGTTTCATAGAAAGGATATTTAACAAGTACAAGGCAAGGCTATTTTACAATAAAACAAACCGAGAAGTCCATCTACCATTATCACTGTAGTGGGTGAATGGATTCACACTACCACACTTGGTGTGAGGGTGGGGATGGAAGACCATCATACCAAATACACCTTTAACATGGAAAGAAAGAAGAGGGTGGAGTCACCACTTGGTTTCCGGGCAAAATTGAGAAACCTTAAGGAGAGGAAAGAGAGGAAAAAGTGAGGAGGTGTTATGACCCAAGGGGGGTATATATGGGGTACATGGTGTAAATGTAATATAATAGAGTACACACTATATACAACAATGTACACAGACACACCATATAGAAAAATGTAAAGGTGGAGCACAACTCCAAAGTAAATAAGAGAGATGAGTTATACAATAACTCAAATAATAGAACCTCCTCCAAATGCCCTAATACATTCGTATATCCAATTCACAACTTACCTCAACAATGACTATGTTACCTCTATATATACCTATTCACTCATTTTGCATATGAGCCCTTTCATTAGGTTGACCCTATTACATATACATTTACTTAATTACATACACATCTAACCCCATATACACCCCCTTGGGTCATGTTATACCATTTTATGTATTAGGATTTTTACCCACACTTTTGCTTGAGAGATCAGGCTAAGACCTAGAGTTCAATGCATTTAGATGTGATCAATGATGAGATGCTAGCAGTTGATTCCATATTATGCCTTGAGATGATGCCATGTTATGTATTCATGTGATACCATGTCATCCTTGAGGACTGATTTATGGATCATGCTTTAGACTGATGATGTATTGGAGGATGTTGCACCTTACTTCACAATGATTGATTTTGATAGGTATAGCTAGTAGCAATGTCCATAGGTTGATATTGAGTAGAGATTGTTGTTTAATGTACACACCATTATCTAATAGCTCATGTTCTTTGCATGGATTGTAACTCTCCTCTGGGTCCACAACCAATATCTTCACACCTCTCCACCTTGGTCTCAAAGTCCCTTTGGCTAAAGGATGATAGATTGACCCTTGACTCCCCCTTTGTGTCCCCTTCACCATGAATGCCTTCTTGTTTTCCTTGTGTTTCGGGCCTACTTGTGTTGTAATGAATCTTGCGATGGTTCAGGAGGCTCACTTGTAAAACCCTGGGGCTAGTTGCTACTAAACATGAAGAGTTACCATTGAGCAATGCTCTCCTTACATCCGAAACAAGTCTCCCTATGCTATATATCATGAAAATAGTTAAGGGTTGGAAGGGTAGGTAATCCTTGAATTAAGAGGTGGAGCCTATTTCCTCTCACCAAGCATTATTGTAGCAACTCTGTCAATCCTATGGACAATCGCTGGCAGCGGAGCTAAGGTCGTGCCATCATTGGTACCCACAAGGTATCAAGGGATAGTACCCTTCAATCATTATCCAAAGAAAAAAACAATAAGAGAAAATAACAAAAGAGAAAGAAAGAAAAGTGCAAAAAGAAAAGATCAAAAGAGAAAAGAGAAAAAGAAAAATGAAGGGATGCTTGCAAGGGACAAAAGGATAACCATCTCATTATACAACACCCATTTGTTTAAGACACATTCCTTATTGTCTGCACTAGTGGTGAAGATCAGAAAGGTTTCCCCTTCCACTTATCTTGAGTCATTCAGTCTTTTTGAGCCAATTCTCACTTGACCAACCACTTGGACTATCCATCTACTTCATCCAAAGGAGAATTAATCTCTGCAAATATTGTGATGTTGATTTGATTTTAATGTGTTCATAAAACATTAACCTCACATTATGTATGAAACTTATGTGGCATAATCTATATTTTTAAGCTATGTGACAAGTCATGTGAACAATCATTGTATGTAAATATATATTTCAAATACTTCATTATTCTAAGGCATATAAGATAACAAATCCTCATTCCAAAGGCATACAACGGTCCATAGATTCATTCAACTAATTGAAGACTCAGGAAGCAAATTTGATCATTTCAAACTTGGTTTCATGCATATATGGACTAATAAGGAATTACTAATGTATTTTCCTAAGTTCTAAATTAAAAAAGGCTAAGTCCAATTTTAATAATTTAGATTAGATTACAAATGGCACATTCAAATTAGAGTTTGGCATGAGATTGATTGGTATGTTATTCATAGACATCATGGACATCATCTAAGACATTGCTCCAACATTTTGCTCATAATTTCATCATATATGGATTAATAGGCAATTATTAATCAAACTTTCAAAATTTTGATTTAAAAATGCCCAAGTTTAGTAGAGTATAAATTCAACCAATGGAAATATGTCTGATTTAAAAATGCCCAAGTTTAGTAGAGCATAAATTCAACCAATGGAAATAAAATCGTATGGTTGATTTGACATGATGGTTTCTACTCAAATGTGACATGGATAATTACCCAACATTTAGAGATGTTTTTCACTTGTTTTGGGGGCCCACTCAACAAGGGCGAGTTAGAGAGGGTGCATTCAGCTTTAGGGGGGCAAATAGGTCATTTTTCAGCTCATCACTTTCTCTTTCATCCTTTCAACTCAACATTCCACTTCAGCTGGGCGATTTCATTGCTCACACGATCATCATTTGTTATCTCAATCAACATTTTTGTGGCCCACATAGATTCCACTCAGCTAGGTGCGCCCCACTTGAGGGGGTCGAGTTGGCCAATTGTATTTTCAACAATGCAATGATGAAATCTGAACCATTGATTGACAAATGAGACTCAAAAGAGAGAGGGTGTCCCCTTTGTAATGGCCGATTTTCCGAAATGAGATCAAAGCTATGATTTTTTGTAGAAATTTCTTGTGTACCTTCTGTCTTTGGTGTGTTTTGATTTTGGCTCTTGCTTTCTTGTGGAAATTTGATGGTGATATCTATTCTTTGCTGATGTAATATTGTTCATGGTTTTTCTTATATGTGGTTTTTAATATCAGATTGTTAATAAGCTTTCAGATTTTAGTAAGGGAATGAAATTTATAAATAGGTTGAGGAATCCTTTATTTCATATTTTATTTCTCTTGTCCATTATATGATTACTAACTTGTGGGTGGTTGAGCATTGCTAATCTTGGACTGTCATAGCGACTTCCCTGTCACAGTTTGACCATTTGCAAGTTGGAGCAAGAGGTTTTCAAGGGTGAACTTCAACTTGGAAGGGTTTCATGCACTGCTTGGAGCATATGGAGAGTCGTGCATCTGTCCATTAGAGTCCCATCCTAGAGGGGTGAGTCGACTCCAATACCCAACTGATCAAGGCACATGGCTGGGTACTTATTCTAGTTTTTCTTCCACTCATTTTAATTTTTTGCATTTTACGTTAACCTCCACCATTGTGACTAAGAAAATTGAACCAAGTCTGCATTCTAGATTAAATCGGGCCCAGTTAATGCTTTGAGTATCTCCTCGTCGCTTCGAAAGGATCGACAAGAGAGATCAGAGGGAGTGGCATCTTGTGAGGATGTGGAAGGTTGATCAGAAGATGAAAGCAAACAAATGTTTGTTTCGTTCGAAGAAGAGCCTGGGGGGTGGACTTCTTTGACGACGATGACTTGGGACTCCACGAAAAGCTGACGCAAGTCTACTCGTATAGATTGATATTCGAGCAGATCTTGATAGTGGTGGGAGTAATGGCCATGGATGCCACAAATTGTATAGGGGTGGTTGGTGCATAATGACTTATTACGCGTCTTTGGAGTATCAAAGAGATGAGACACTGCAATGTTCTCATTGGGACCATCATCTAATGTATGCAGATGAGTGCACAAGATAGATAACTCGGGACAATTTTGGGTAGCGTGACTCGTAACGTCGCACAGAGCACAAGGCGAAGGTGCTCGAGTTGAGGCCTTCGGAGGTGGGTTTACAACTTTGTTCGAAGCTGTCGATGTTGTGGTCTTCGTGGTCTTGCCCCCAACCTGTTTAGGTGGAGGAGGTGGGGGAAGCCAATGATGTGGCTTAGGTCCGCATCTAGTTATGTTGTCTAGTTGCATGGTGATTATTCTAGCTTTTTGATATTACCCTATTAGCAATAATCATTTATTTTCCGGCAAGTGCTTTTATAAGCTTGGAGCTTTTGGGGAGCCATGCATCTATCCATTAGAGCACCATCTTGGAGAGGTGAGTCGACATCACCCAACTGATCAAGGCACATGGTTGGGTACTTATTCTAGTTTTTCTTCCACTCAATTTAATTTTCTGCATTTTACATTAACCTCCACCATTGTGATTAAGAAAATTGAACCAGGTCTGCATTTGGATTAAATGGAACCCTAGTTAATGCTTCAAGTATCTCCTCGCGGCTTTGAAAGGATCGACAAGAGAGATTGGAGGGAGTGGCATCTTGCGAGGACATGGAAGGTTGATTGGAAGATGAAATCAAACATATGTTGTTTGTTTTGTTCGGAGAAGAGGCTGGGGGGTGGACTTCTTCGACGACAGTGACTTGGGACTCCACGGAAAGTTGACGCAAGTCTGTCGGTACAGATCGATATTCGGGCAAATCTTGATAGTGGTGGGAGTAATGGCCTTTGAGTGTGGACAAATGTTGGGGTTCCCCGCCACTCATGGTGGATTCCCGTTGGACCATGCGAAGGTGGGCACTTAGCAAAAAATGTGTAAGTGTTGGGTACCTTGCAGCGGGACGTGGGCATCGGCACCATTCAGCGGCAGTGGTGATGTGCGGATGGTTAGTGGGGCATCTCAGTTTAGAAGCTCCAAGAGCTCGGACGCCCATGCGACAGAAGTCCCAACATGAGCTAGGCGCTTGCTTGACAAATACGACAGGCAGAAGTTGCAAGATGGGCGCTCTAACAGAACGATGTCCAAGGTAGGCGTTGGCGAAGTGGGCGTATGGACCATTCGGTTGAAGGATGGACCATTATGTTATTAAGTGGGTTTCGCCTAGTGGGACGTTGCCCAAAGACTTGGGTCGTTGGACCGTCAAGGAAGCATGCAGAAGGAGAAGTGCGCCCACACTTGGGCCCACGCTTACCACAAGGAAATCCTATCAAAACGATGGGAGACTCAAGCAAAGAAAATGAAGAAGCAATGAGGCACCAAGTCATATCTGCTATCATTTGACCTCTCTGAGAGGCAACCTTCCTTTGGGAGGTGCACGCTCCACAAGAGGGTTTTCTGAGGCAACGAGACACACAGAACAAAGGCTTCTAAGTAGAGTTCGCAAATGGGGCTTCTGTGACGAGTTGGTTGGAAGGGCTTCCAACCCTAGTTCATGGATGGGCTTCCAAGTCAAGTTCATTGGAAAGGCTCCCAAGACGAGTTGTGCTGCTGGCTTGTTGGGCCGCTGGCTTCCTAACCGAGTTGGGCCGCATGCTTCCATCATCTCAAGGAAGAAGCAAGGATGAACCAAGTCATATATGTTACCATCTGACCTCTACGAGAGGTGACCTCCCTTTGGGAGGTGTTCGCTTCGCAGGAGGGTTTTATGGGGCAACAGAACGCAGAGAACAGAGGCTTCCAAGTAGAGTTCGCAGATGGGGCTTCTGTGATAAGTTGGCTGGAAGGGCTTCCAACCCTAGTTCGCGAACGGGATTCTGAGTCGAGTTCATTGGAAAGGCTCCCAAGACGAGTTGTGTTGTTGGCTTGTTAGGCCGTAGGCTTCCTAACCAAGTTGGCCCACATGCTTCCAAAGTGAGTTGTGCCGCGGGCTTCCAAATAGAGTTGGACCACATATTGTTATGCTATGGGCTTCCAAAGTGAGTTGGGCCGCAGGTTTCCAAAGCGAGTTGGGCCGCGAGCTTCCAAACAGAGTTGGGTCGTCAGGGCTTCCAAAGCGAGTTCCCGAAGAGACCGAATTCTCGGCAGCGTTGGGTGTGCTTCCTGGATATGCGAAGGTGGTTTCCAAAGTTACATGTGGCTGTTGGAATTAATTTCCAACACTCCCCCTTAATTTCAATAGCCACATTACAACACACAGCTTACAAAAAATCATAGCATGCTGGTCTAAAGTCTCAGCTAAGCTTCTTACATGTGGTCCCAAAGCACTTCAAAAATTTCTTCAATGTTGCTGCTGGATTACGAATCTTCATCAACAGATTGCTCTTATGTCTTAGAGAGTCTTAAGGCGGATCTGGCGGATCTACTACTGCAGATGCTTTCTCAACTGCATACTCAATTGCATACTGAAGGCGGAGGCTCACTCTATGCTCTTCCTTCCCCACAGGTGGTAGACTTCAGCAAACCACACATCAATGGCGGAGGATCACACAAAGATCTCGAAGATCACAAGGCTACAGCCTTCAACATTCCGTCTTCAACAACAAACAACATGAAATTCATCTAAGAGTGGCTTCAGCCAACATCATCATTTCAAAAACAACATTGCTACAGCATATGTAAAACAACAAAAAACCATACAAGAAATTCTTCAAAACATTTTCTTCATTGAAAGCACCAGGTCATTTTTATTTTCCAACGGTGCACAACTTGAACCAGTTATGTGCTGGAATCTTCATTTTAACTTTCTTCTTCTTGTATATGCTGCATGGCAGCTTCAATACGCCATCTTGCAGCTCTAAGTCTGCAATCAAAACCTGCACAAATAAACAGAGCTAAAATGTTAAATAAAGCAAAATTTTCTTCATTCATCTGCACTCTGGCAGCTTGGTCTGCTGCATTTGCAACCTCTAGGGTTGCATTCTCTTCAACTGTTGTGCATGCTTCAACCACTGCAACAATGGCACAACCATAATCAGCAAGACACTCCACAACATCAACATGCCTTGGCTTTTCAAGCCAGTCTGTAATCAACTTTAAATCTGCCTCATAGGCATTACATTTTTCAGCATCATCATGGATGCCTACAACAGGTATCAGTTTTTCTTTTGCTGCAACTTCTGTGCAGTTTGCAATTATCTTATCAAATTCCTCAACAAACATTGAGTCTACAGACTCCATATCTTTCTTCCTTTCGATCTTGTGGCCCCTCAGGATGATCTTCTCAAATATACTCAGCTACAATTGCCAGCTACTTTGAGCTTCTGCTCAACTCAACTATAGGCTTGAGCCTTCACAAATTACATCCGCTGCTTCTCAGCTCTCTTGCATAAGCACACAGGATAACCATGAGTCAGCTCGACCATTAAACCATGGGAGCGAACAACCACTAAAGCAAGGAAGGATGTCTTCCCTTCATCGTTCTCAGCTTGTCTCTCAGGCAGACTTCTTTTTTAGGCAGCGATTCCTCAAGCTCGCAGACCAGGCGGTCCCTTCAAGCTTTGCACCCAACAATCTCTTCTCTTCAACAGAAGCAACATTCTCACGTGGGTGACTCAATGCGAGTGGTCTCCTCTTCACCATATTTCATCAACAGCTGCGGGCTCCCTCTTACACAGCGGCTGCCAATCGTGGCTCTTCCAACACAGTAGCTCCCTCTTATATTAGGAATGGGGCTCCAACAGCTTCACAGCAGATCAACACACAACATAGATGATATTAGCAATTATTGAGCACTATACAGTATTCCATAACAGATTAGTGAGCATTACACAATATGCATTAGCATAATAATTATGGAGCACTGGAGGCAGCAATAAACAATCTTTCACAACAGAGAACTGTTACAGAATAGGTAATTTTTTCAATCCTCCAATCGGCCTTCCACCATAGATCTAGACACTAGTACAGGATTTTGTGATCCAGGATCTTGAGATCATAAGAGACTGAAAAATTACTTATTTCTGCACGAGCTAGAGCAAAGAAAAGAAACAGAGCACAACAACACTCTAAGACATGCTATTCTACCCTATTTTGTACAACACAGAACTGTTGATCTCCATTATCCTGGGCCTCCTACGAGGGAGTTATGCCCAGCCTAGCTCTGATACCAATTGAGAGAGTAGGAACAGCGGACAGCGGGCCAATTTTACCCAGAACTACTCTCTGATTCTTTCATTAACCAAAATATAGATTTATACATATTTCAAACTTTCTCGAGACATCTAGAAAGATCAGGATTGGCTTCTTAGAGAAGCTTATGAGATGGCTTTTAATGCCAACTACTAACAAGACAACCCATCTTGCATAAATGCATATCAGCAGGACACATTCACGGAATGATTCGGGTGGTTTCCAAAGTTATACGTGGCTGTTGGAATTAATTTCCAACAATTTGATCACATAAAGCTTCAATTTTTCACAATGGTCTTTTTGGGTTATTTATGTTTACAATGCTTGCTATCTCAAAAAACTTGATTACATGAGGGCTCAATATTTTTGAATTACTGGTCTCTGGCAAGCCACGCTTCCTACTTTCCTCTCTGTTGAACATCAGCTGCCGTGATGCACTCACCTACGTTGTGCAGTTCGTGCTTGCCCATTTTTGAAAGCCTACACATTAGTGTACCAGCAGTTGCTAGGTTTTGGTGGATCCCCCCCTTTGTTGGATGATTGGTTGCTAGGTTTTGGTGGATTCCCGTCTCTGCTGGACTATTGGAGCTGGCGGGTTAGGCTACGCTTGATGCGAACTCCCTATTAGATTTTTATATCATTACACTCCATATGCATGCAACTACTACAATACAACTATGTCGCTCTTGCTCCTTCATGTTGCAAGCTGCCCGCTTGATGACTCGATGTTTTTTCATTCTTTTACTGGGTATTCTCCTTGAGACGTCTAAATCGGTGCCTCATTTTCTTCTCTTACACGGCCAGTTGAAGTTATATTTTTTTAGCTGGGGTGTTTTCCTTTACAAACAGAGCGGGTTTGTGCATGAGGTCATTCATTTTCCTAGCACGTGGATGATCCCTTATGCAATTTTTAATTGATCGTCGGCCTTCTCCTTCCTTCCATGCTACTCGCGAGTGATTTATCTTTTCCTTTGGCCACATGGAGGGTTCTTGCGGCGTGGAGTCCCTACCTTCGCCATCTATTTTCTCGGCTCGCGCCCTGGCTGCCTCTATCTACGGGTCAAGCCTTTCTATGCTATATAACAGCATGCTGGTGTTGAGGGGCATTGGAAGAATGAGCCAAGATTACTTCTTCCATCCCTTGCTGTGTATAGCCAATTTTACGTGTGTATATTTTATTACTAATGTGTATGTTTCATTGTAATTATATTGTAATGATAATTCGAATTCTTCATAGTGAATATACTTCTAGATCAAAATATTTGGAGTACAAAATCAGGTAGATTTATGTCAATGATGGGAATACTTAGAATAGAGAGATGGCATAATTCCTATGTACATAATATAGGGCACGATTTGGACGGCTTCGCGGTGATTAATATCTAACCTTGGATCTTAGTGGAATTATACAGTCGCATTTGTTTAATATAGCGATAACAATGACTTGATGAATTATTTTGGTAATTAATTCCTCATGAAAGGATTCGACAAGCTTCAGTAGATTATCTTTCATGGTAGTGGCTATAGCACCGATAGGTACATAATCAGCACCATTAGGAGCTATGTCGTTTCCTAGTTATGATGGATTCTGAAGAGTTCTACTTCGATGGTAACCATCGTCTTGTAATGGAAATTTTTCCTCTAACAATTTAAGAGAATTAGGAATATCACTATTGTTGTCCAATAGTTGCAATATTCGTTGACAATTTTCAAAATTACTAGATATAATTTGCTCGCTCCATACATTTTTTATGGCATTTCACCACTAGCATAATCGATGGGATGGCATTTAGACTCTCTAGTCTGTCGGATTTCATCCAACTGATTTATATCTACACGTTTGCAAGTAGTTTCCACTTGACATTGATGGCCATTCTTTGTCTGTCAATTTTACAGATAATGTGTTGCCGAATAATTTCCTCTTATGAGAATTTGTCCATTCCACTTGGATCTGTTGTCGTGGCACTCGCTAATGTCTATGAAGTAGCTACCATGGTTCTATTTCGTTGGACCTGTAGATATTCATTAATCATGATAACCAAATTCTAACCAAATCTCTCATATCAGTTTGTGCTTCCTCCATTTCATAAATAAAATCAAATGATTGAGAGACGAATTTAGTAAAATAAGTGAAAAGACTAGAGATATGGTGTTGGTTTGTAGTTATATCGCTCGTGTGATTATTTTCAGGCGGTACTCTTTGGAGATTGCAGACTATAGTCAGAATGGGATGATGTCCATAGACTAATATTGCGTTTGGCAGGATGAGACATGCTGCCTATCCACTGCAACTGACTTCAACAACCTCTCTAGTTTGCGAAAAGCAGGTGTGAAGATAATTTTCATCGACCCAATACTTCAAATCCTCGATCCTCAACGTCCAGATTTCGTTGTTCGAATAATGTGGTTATTGCGGATACTGTTGAAGGGTTGGTTTCCACATCATCTGATGCTATTGGTTATCGTCTTCTCTTACGAAGGGACTTTAGTTCTCTTCATCACCTATAACAATTGTTGTTGCTATTGAAATCTCAACATCGACAATTACTACAAAAGTCTGAGGAGGAGGTGGACTCGTGTTAGCTACATTTCGTGTTGACCCAAAGGCTTTTCTTGAGTTGCCCAGTTCTAGAATCTCTTACAATGACAGAGTGACTGTGATTTCGTCGGTATCATTTTTAATGGAAAATATGCAAGCTGTCATTCTCTTTGCTTGGAAATTCGGATAGGAAATTATTAAAGTTTAGGTCTACCTCATCGTCTTCCCCCACGCACAGACTTGTTGGATCTTCCATATCATGAATAGGATGAGGACAAAAAATCGAGTTCTGTTAAATATTTTGTAAGAATTCTTATCCTCGTCACCGAATAATTGTTCGTGCTCTTCCTTTTGATATTTATCGTCATTGTTTTTAACTTCATAATATTCATTTTGTGGATATCCAAAATCTCTTTCGACATAATCATGAGCCAATGCAAATGCATATTGAATACCAACCTCACTAAGGAAGTGCAATTTGACATCAACAATGTGTTGATCTCCCATTTGCAATAATTTTTTTCCATTTCGCCATGAATTTCAGGTTTGTGTTCTTCTTCTCGAACACGGTCTCCTTCAAATTTACAATTGGATTTGTAGCCTTTATCTTTAGAATCAGAATCAAAGGCTTCCATATTAACATCATGCTCTTCCACGAAATTCTGGTCTTCTATTAATTCTTTTTCATCTGCTCACTTGTTGGGTGATACCAATGTTGTGCTAGTAATGTGGAAGGTGAAAATATTGAATATACAATTGTACAAAAGACAATTTATAAATGTTTGATATAATATATAATCATGAATGATAGTTGGCCTGATGGAGCTAGCCAGGGTTTTTCGGCGGGTCTGCAGGTTTTCTGATTTTGATAGCTGATCTGACAGAATGTGGGGTCTTCGATGACTTGGAGTCAAGCTGATTCTCTGAATCAGCCTAGTACCAGCCAAAGTTAAAAAAAGTGGGAATTTACATGATTGTCGGAGGTCACTATTCTTCAGATCTGCTGGATTTTTCGGATTTCCTGTTTGATTTTGCTTTCTACTTTTGGTGTTGCTCTTTATCATAGTTGGGATCTCCTCTATTTTTAGGGATTGTGCTTTTTTGGCTTTTTTGGGAAACCCTGTAGCACTATTTTTGGGGCTCTGTCTTTTCTTCGGTTGAACCTACAGCTGCCAGTTCTTTGGCTGTCGTTTGTTGACAGCTGTGATCACGACGATTCTGGGGGTTGGTGCCCATTATGATGGACGCTCGAAACGCTCATAGCCCTAATCCGGTATTCACTTTAGATTTGGGGAATTGTTTCGGCTGTGCTGATGGGGGTGATTCTCGTCTTGCATCTAACCCTAACCCGGTTTCCGTTTCAGAGTTGGGAAATAGTTTCGCCTGTGTGTCTGGGGGAGGCACTAAAGGTGGAAACCTGCGTGGCCTGAAAGCAAAAAATAGAAGACAGTTGAAGACCTTTAAGGCAAGGAGTGAAATTGTCAAATTTGACATTGATGGAGATTATAATCTGGAAAAAATTCGGATTTTAGCAGAACGCTCTGGTGGGACGACTTGAATACACTTCGGGGTCCAAATTAGAGATTGTAGAATGGGTTAATAAGTTTTGGGTCCCTCTTACAGGAATGGTTCCCCGTATCAATTTGCTTTCGAATAGGTGGATTTTATTCACCTTTTCGGAGGAGGAACATGCTGAGAAAATATTGTCCAAATTTTGGGAGTTCAAGAGGGGGTCTTTATTTATCAAACGGTGGCATCTAAATTTTGATCCTCTTAAAGAATTCCAGTCCATTCGGCATTTATGGATGATCATTCCGGGTTTACCTATTCAGCTTTGGACTGAGGAGGTCATTTTGGGACTGGCGAATTCTGTTGGGAGATTTGTGCGATTTGATAAACAAAACCTATATGGTATGGATCGAAGGTTCGCGAAAGTCATGGTGGAAATCGATTTAAGGAAGGGTTTACCTACTGAAATCGTTGTTGCTTGGGGAACTAGGGTTTGGCACCAAACCCTAGACTTCTTTAAAATGTCGTTTAGATGCTTCCTCTGCAGAAAAGTTGGACACGTCAGGGCTTCTTGTCCTTCGAGTCGAAAGATTTCCCTGGATGCAGCTGCTGAGGAACCTTCCACTCCCAGGGATGGAGTTTATTTATCAGCCCTGGAACAATCGGGTAAGTACAAATTTGATAACTCTTTAAATTCCCCTGTATTATCTAATGCTGAACTGGAATTTATTGAGTCTGCTAAAAAATTGCTTTCGAGTAGAATATCCAAGGGAGAAGTTCTATTAAGACATGACCCTGTGACGGGTCTTCCTATTACTCGCCCGGAACCTAAAACTTCTACTTTGAATGTTGGTCGTAAGTTATTTGGGGATTTAAATTCTGATTCCATTAATCTGGGGCGTCTGAAGTCAAATTCTGATGGGAAAGATTTGCCTTGTTCTATTCCTGAAAGGACATCTTCGCCTACCAAGTTGATTGTTCATTCTGAATGTTCAGACACTATTGGGTCGGGTTCCTCTCCCTCTGGGGTTGGTTTGTCGGACCCTCTGCAGATGATGGATAATGTTGATGGGTAGGGTTTGGCTAGCCACAAAAATAAGCTTATTTTGGTTAACAAACCCTTTTCGGTTGATAAAGGCACAATTGTTGATAATTCTGGGTTGTTTTCACATACATCTGGGAATAATTTATCCGATTCTCATCAGAAGGTGGTTAATAAGGATGGGAAGGGTTTGGCTGGTCAGCAATATATTCTTAGTTCGGGTGATACTCCCTTATCGATGGAAAATGGTCTTCTTGCTGAAAGTGGTTATCATATATCAGAGATTGAAAAGGATTTCCCACCTTTATCCTCTTTCACTAAGAATCCGGGTTCTGGGTCTAAGGCCAAGCCAATTCATTCTTTGAACTTTCAAAACGTTACCATTAGACGGGGTAAAAAGAAAAATGTTGTTCGTCCCCTTGATGAGTCTTACACTCCATTATCAAAAAGATTAGAAGAGGTTGATAAGAATGTGATGGAGGTTTCTTTGGGGCTTAGAGCATCTTCCCCCATTGACATTGTTCCCTGATGTCATTGATTTCCCTGAATGTCCGGGGTTTGGGTAAGGTGACAAGGGCACAGGCCTTATCCAACTTGATCAATTCTACTGGCCCTTCTATTTTGATGCTACAGGAGACCATGTGTGATGCTACTTTTTCCATCCAGAAACTTTGTAATATTCTACCTGCCTGGGAGGTTTCTACAGTTAGCTCATGTGGATTATCGGGGGGGCTGGCAGTGGCATGGGATCCAATTTTTTTTGACTTTATGGTTTACTCCACCCCTTGGGGTATACTATTAAAGGGGCATTTTTGTAAAAATCAGCAACCCCTTTCCATCCTAAATTGCTATGCTCCCTACAGGGAGAGATAGAGATTTTGGCTATCACTAAAAAATTCTGGTCTTATGGATTTATCTGATTTGATTATTGCAGGGGATTTAAATTTCACTTGCCATGCTTCAGAAGTTTGGGGTGTATCTACCAGGTTGGATGATATGGGTGACTTCTTTGTTCAGCTACTAAAGGATACTGATTTTATTGATGTTCAACCTCATAAATTGTCCCCCACTTGGACAAATGGACGATTTGGTCAAGATGGTGTCCACAAACGTTTAGACCGGTTCCTTGTTAAAGCAGCTCTGTTGGACACTTTCCAGAAATATCGATCTTGGGTATTTGACAACAAATTTTCGGATCATTGGCCCGTTCTTCTTCAATTAGATGATTTTGTCTACTCACAGTTATCTCCTTTCAAGTTTAATGCGTCTTGGCTGAGTGACAGCTCCTTTTGTAATATGGTTAGATCATTCTAGATGAGCTGTGGGGTTTATGATACAAATCTTATGCAAAATTTCTGTCACAAGTTGAAGGGATTAAAAGAGAATGTTTCAAAATGGATCAGGAATAAAAAGAAGGAAGATAAACATGATCTTATTCTGTTAGAAAAGAGGCTACAGGAGTCAATACTTGCAAATGTTAATAATTCCCTATCCTTTGACTCCTTTGAAGTTATGAAACAATTGGAGCAAAAAAAAGAAGAAATTCTTATTCAAGAAGAAAAAGAATGGCGACTAAAAAGTCGAGCCATTTGGATCTCGAATGGAGATAAAAATACTAAATTTTTCCATTCTTACGCATCTGCTAGGAGAAATTCGAAATATATTTGGGATATTATGGATGTCAATGGAAATCAATTGACTGGATCCGATAGTATTAAAGTTGAAGCAGTGGCTTTCTTTGGCAATATATATAGTGATCCGGGTGATTGCAATTTGAATGATCAGATTAAGGTGGCTTCTCTATTTCCTCGATTCTTTGGTGAACAGGAAGCTGATAAGTTACAAGTAGAGATCACGATGGATGAAATTGAACAGACGTTGAAAGTTTTTGCTAAAGATAAAAGCCCCGGGCCTGATGGGTGGCCGATGGAGCTTTATCTGCATTTTTTTGACTTGATGGGGTGTGAACTACATGAAATGGTGAATTATTCTAGAACTAAGGGATTCATCCCGGGTGGTCTCAATTCCACTTTTGTCACCCTTATTCCTAAAAAAGATAAGCCTCTATATTTTGGTGAATTTCGTTCGATAGCTTTGTGTAACTTACTGTACAAGCTCATCTCTAAAATCATTTCTGATAGATTGAAGACAGTTCTATCTGATCACATATCTGCTGAACAGTTTGGATTTTTAGCAGGCAGGCAGATACATGATGCAATTGGCATATCCCAGGAGTTGATGCACAGTATTAAGTTATATAAGAAAAAAGCACTTCTTCTTAAAATAGACTTGGAAAAAGCATATGACAGGGTTAATTGGTCCTTTCTCAGGATGATCCTCATCAGAATTGGGGTGCCCTCCTTAGTTATTAAGTGGATAATGGCCTGTATTACATCTATGAATATCTCTGTTCTTATAAATGGCAGTCCTACTGAGTTTTTCAGTTGTTCCAGAGGGATTAGGCAGGGCTGTCCCCTATCTCCTCTACTATTTGTCCTGATTATGGATGGATTGAGCAGGCTGATAAATAATGCGGTGATAAGTGGACAGATTAAGGGTATTAAGATTACAAAGGACTGTGTGATTTCTCATATCTTGTTTGCAGATGATGTCCTAGTGGCTGGTGCTGATAATTTGGAGGAATGGAACATGTACAAAGGAATTTTTCAGACATTTTGCAGAGCATCAGGTATGAAAATTAGTTCTGGCAAATCAAACTTATATCATTATTCTATAGATGAAGATCATCTCAGAGCTATACAATCGATCCTGCCATTCAACTGCTGTTCCATTGAAGATGGCTTCAAATATCTTGGTTTTTATCTTAAGCCGAATAAGTATCAAATCAAGGATTGGCTTTGGCTTTTGAGAAAAGTTGAGACTCGCATAGCGCAATGGTCTTACAGGCTCTTATCAATTGGGGGCAAACTCACTCTTATAAAGTCAGTTCTCTCTAGCATTCCAGTGTATTGGTTCTCTTTACTTGAAGTACCTACATTTATCATCAAGAACATCAAAAAGTACTTACTTAATTTTCTTTGGTCTGGGACTGTTTGCAATGTAAAAATCCCAATGGTTGCTGCTGATACTCTCGCGAGACCATACCGGTTTGGCGGATGGGGCATAAAAGATTTGGAAATCTTCAACATTGCGCTTAGATTAAAAAGTGCTTGGAGGGGAATTTTTGGAAAAACTCTGTGGTCCAGGCTTCTGCACAACAAATATATAAAATCTAATATTCTCTGTTGGATTAGAAATCCAAATTTGGATAGTTGGAATTTTTCGCCTATATGGAGGGGCTTTATGAAAATCTTTCATTGGATCAAGGACGACCTTATTTGGCAGGTGGGCTTGGGACACAGAATCCGTGTTGGGGTTGATCCCATTATTGGATTTGATCAGGATTACTCTCTCCCAACCAGCATTATTCAATATCTGCAGATCTTAGGATTGTCCACGTTGAATAGTATACATCATCACAGATCGGGGAATGAGATCAATGAGAATTGGTTCTCGGCTCAAGAGATTGGTCTTTCTGGGTTCTTAGCGCGCAAATGGGATGCATACATTAAAAATCTTAATTCAGCAGGTGTTATTTTGAACAATGATGTCGATAGATTGGTCTGGGGTGGAAATTCGTCTTCTGGTACAATGACAGCACAAACAGCATACTCTAGAATCATTCAGGAAAAATATATTTATCCACAGGAGTGGTGGTATAAAAGATTATGGTCCTGGAATGCTCCTTTAAAATTGAAATGCTTCACCTGGTTATTGTTACAGAATAAACTGAAGACTTGGGATAACATGTGCAAAAAAGGATGGATCAGTCCCAGTTTTTGTGTTCTCTGTAAAAATGCAGCAGAATCAAAACAACATCTGTTTGTTCAGTGTACTTTTACACAAAAAGTCTGGGAGGTTTTATCCATAAAACTTAAATTTACTCATTGTTGGAATGCTGGTGATTTTAATAGTTGTCTTTTAAATTGGCACAGACATTACAAACAACATTTTTATATTGCTATTTGTATCCCGTGGGCAGTTTGGTTTTCCAGAAATAGTGCCATTTTCAGGAATGCTACTCCTGATTTTGTACAGTGCAGTTTGATTGCATTAAAAATGTTTTCTTCATGCTCGGTGGATAATCTAAGATTGAAGTCTGACAGAATCAGTATTTTCGAGCTCAAGGTAGACCAGCCGGTTCTTTTCTTTGATGGTGCTTCACAATTTGGACTCTGTGCTGTAGGGGGGGTCATTTATCTTAATGAATCACATTACTTTACTTTCAGACTCAATTGTGGCCCTGTTACAAGCATGAAAGCAGAACTATTGGCTCTCTGGTGTGTACTGAAAGTGGCTAATATTTTTGGTTTGGTTAATATTAAGGTTTATGGTGATTCTCGGGTCACCATAAAGTGGGCGACAGGTGACTTCAAGCTCAATGTATTGCACCTGAGACATTGGGCCATCAGAACAATTTTTGAATTGTCAAAACATCCAGACATCAAATTTGAACATATTTACCGAGAACACAACTCGCTAGCTGACAAGCTCTCCAAGCAAGCATTTTGGGGTTTGGAAGGACATCTGATCTGGGAGGAATGGTGTGATAATTACACCCTGGACAATGGTTCTCTATATTTTCTTGACTGAGATTCTGTTGGGACAGATTCTGGTTTTTTCTCTTAGAGTTATCATCCTTTGGTTTTTTGGTCTTTGGTGTGGATAATCAGCTTATATGCTGTAATGATGGCTATGATGAAAGTCCTGACAATATTATGTAAATCATGATACTTTCTACAGTTTTGTATTTTCAGATAGAACAGTATAATGATTCATCATTTTTGAATCATGCAATATCTTTGTACTATTTGATTCGATTATGAATATCAATAGTAGTTTTTTTTCGCTGGAAAAAATATAATCATGAATGATAGATGATTTGTACAATAATATTGGCCTCACATATATAGGCTCGATAATGACCTTTCGCATAAGATCATGTCTTATGGAGGAACCTTTTCACTATTGCAATAATATTAATACTTAAATAATTAAATATATTAATATATGCTATGTTTGTTGAGCATTGGTTGTCATTGTTATCAACTAAATATGACGTCAAGTGTTTGACTGTCATCCAATGTCAAAGAGGATGTCAACTGATTCGGTCTAAGTCATTGATATCAGCCCAAGCTAAAGTGAATACAACATTTCTACAGAAGTATGAAGAAGTATATGGAAACCACTTTGAAGTAGTATATGCGCAAGAAGAATAAGAACATGAATATCAAAAGTATATGCGCAAGTGGTGAAGGTGATAGATATGTATGCAACTTTGGAGTATATCTAAGAGTGCATTATGTCTGAAGATGTATATCAAGGATACAACACTCGAACAACTTTGGAGTATATCTAAGAATACATTCAATCTGAAGATGTGACATGCAGGTCAAGCTTGAAGAAGTACATAAGATGATACATCATGCATATCACGCTTTGAGAAGGTAGTAGGTACATAAGAAGACCTTCATGAAGGAACACAAGTAATGTATTCTACATCATGCGGTCCTTGCGAAGAACTCAAGTCCACCAAGTCATACTCTCTCATGTTAGCAAATTGAAGGAGTTGGTTGGACAAACGGTACAAGTGTGCAAGCAAGCCTGAGCATTGCTTGGTTAATGGTTGGAAGTGCGCAAGTAGTTATTTGTTGGACAATCTGAAAGCGCGCAAGCATAGCCAATAAGAAAATGCTTTCAGTAAGTGGAACGCGCACAAGTTCCTAGAATGACATAACAGTTGAAGACTATTTATGAGCAAATTCCACAATCGATGGTACAACAGGTGTGCAAGTCCCACAAGTGATGACAAAGTAGAAGTCAAAGTCCCACCAAGTAGAAGTCGGAGTATCCACAGAATCCACAGAGTATCAATACATCAAGGTTGCATCACCCATATGCAATGATGAGGCACATGTCATAATCCCACCAAGTAGAAGCCAAAGTATGCGCATAATCCACAGAGTATCAATACATTAAGGGTGCATAACCCATATGCAATGATGAGGCACGGGTCATAATTCCACCAAGTAGAAGCTAGAGAATGTGAAAATTACGCAAAGTATTGATGTCACAAGGGCGCATTACCCACAAGGGTTGGTACAACAAAGGTCATGAACATATCAATATGAAGTAGAAGATTGTGCATGTACAACAAGGCAATGGTACATCACCAAGGTGTGTAGTCCCACTAAGTTGTGGACCTTGAAGGCGCTTGATGCATCAAAGATGACACATCAATAGCGCAAATGAAGACACGTGGAATGTGACTTATAAACACTCATTCATCTAATGCATAGTTCCTGTATGTTCTCATTCTCATCCAATTATGCAAGATAACAAATAGAAATCTCAACTTCTAACAATCACACTAGTTTACAATAATCCAATACAAACGACACAACATACTCATGTTATCACACATGATTAAAGCAAGATTTATATAACACAAAAGTAACCAATTAATTATAACTAACTCACAACAACCTTCTAAATTATGTCGAACCATCCTTCCTCCTTAACCTACTTCCATCTTCCACATACTATCCTCTCCTTTGCTGGAATATGTTGGAGCATCAACTATATTGACCTAACTCCAAATAGAACCCATGTGTGGGAGTGTTGACCATATCAGCCAAGCTTCCTCAGAAGGCAACTGGCAATCATCATCACACAACTTGGGGAGCTTGTCTCCACATAGCCCTCCCACGACTCCAGGTTTTAGAGGATACATAGTGAGAAATACCTGCAACCCTCCTGATATAACTAGGGTCAACACCCTATATTGAGCCATATTGTGCAATTATTGTTCTTATAGTCACATCATCATACAACCATTATGGGAAAGTGACGCATCTTGTCAAAACCACACTTACCTACAGAACATATCAACATTTGAAATCACTAGAAAACATATAATACACATTATTTTCATGATGTATATGACATCCACTTTATCTCATCGCTACAATCATTTGGCTATACATATCTCATCACCATGTACGTTAATTTTAACAATAACTCATATCAACGTAGACAAAACAAATTTCATACCTCAACATGTATGTATAGATGTTAAATTAAGAAACATATGTTTATTTATACAATGCCTCACATGCATTATACATTTACAACATAGTTTTAAGTTGGTATCCATGTACCAAATTTCGACTTCTTAGTTTTCATGTTTAATGAACTCGCATATATATCACCATCATGGGAATATAACCATAAAAATTATACCCTAAAATACATAAACATTTCCATGTGTCCATGTATGGGTGCCTTGTTAGTGTGGCTCGTCAAAATAGAAGGTAAGAAAGATATAGCATTAGGACAAAGTGTAATACCCCAGTTTTGACCCCGTAGTGTACATTTGTAAATATTGATGTAAAAGTCTAAAAGCCAGAAACAAATGGTCAGGATGACAAAGACTATGCAAATATGTACATTTTGATATTAATATAAAATCTCTAATGGTTGCAAAGAAAGAAGGATGAAGAAGAGATGGGGTGCTATGAATCCACAAGTTGGGAAGTGATAGTGGGCTAAGGGAAATGACCCTAGTAGGATTTAGTTTATATCCTTAGCCTTACCAATTTAGCCCAAAATTCCTAAACCATGATTGAGAGTCATGCTTTAATTAAAGTATCATTTAATTATCCTAAGAGGGGATTAAGAGTGGAAAAGTGGTTCCATGTGGAGGGGCCACATGGCAATCTAAAATATGCTTATAAAAGTGGGATTTCAAGCGGGAGAGGGGTTCGTTTCTCATTCAAATTCCAACCATTTGAGTTTCATACCACTTCCTTTCCATTGCCTTGAATTGCCATAGATTGGTAACTGTGACAGAGGACCGAGATGCCATTGTTGAAGATGAATTATTCATGCCATTGACCCCGAGTAGATTGGTGCATGAGAGGAACCTAGCCTATAGCTTATGCCCTGGAGTCCCAATTCAAAGACTTCCTATCCATCCTGTGTTGGAGTGCTAGAAGGGAATTGAAAGTTGCTCGAGGGACTCTTAGCTCAAAGAAGGGGGATTGTTCCTAGCATTGTTCAAGTTGATGGGGAAGGAGAATTGAGGATTGGGACATCTATGGAGGGGGTTTCTGCACCATGGGGTTGCATGAGAGATTGATTTGAGTACAGTGGTATTAGGGTGAGCTTTTCCCTTGTGGATTAATAGTCCCAGCTCAGGAGTGGCCTGTCAAAGAAAGATATGGCTTGACAGAGCCTATTGCTGGGATGAACATCCTTCACCTATGGTGAGTTGGAGAACAATTTATTTAAAAGATAAGTTTCTAACTATGTGTGAATGTCATGGTTAATTCTATGTTTGTATATTTATTATTTACGGTTTCATATGGTGAAGTCATAAATAGGTATGTCTGCAACTTTCCTATGGTATTCTTTCTCGGCAAGAGAAAGAAACACATTTTTTTTTCTTCCTTCATTGGTAGGATTTTTTTTCCTCGTGTTTTGCGGTCCAAACTCTCCTTTCAAGCTCTAGAAATCACGAACAAAGACATTTGAATGATTACTTTTTTCTTTCCTCTTGGATTATTTGTAAGGTCTGGTGTCTCAAGCAATTAGTTTCCTTTTTTCTCCTTTTCCAATGTGACCTTCTATTTCTTTCAACCTCTTCTTGGGCACATGTGCATCAAGTGTCATTATGTCTTCCTCTAGCATAGTCTTATTTATAATCATTTATTTTATTCAAAGCATAGGCAACCTTCTATCTACTATATTTCTAGGGGTGGAGTAAATGGATGTACTTATGTTAATGAAGTTCTTTATTCGATGCAATGGTACGAAGTTTGAGTGTGGCAAATCAAATTGATATTGCATAACACCAAATTTATGTAGTCCTCCATTCCTCGAGTTCAATTCACTTGAAATGGTCGTTTTATTAGCAAACCATATGTGCACTTATATATTCATAATGTAGCACAACTAGGTAGACACAAATAAGACACCATATATATGGACTCGTTCATATTGGAATGTCGAGCACACAATGTATGCTTCATAAGTTTCTATGTTCAAGGTGGTTTGAATTACATCGTTTGTGATATATGCATTTATGCACACAAATACAAAAGGATCACCTCACTTGAGTGCATTATAAAATGTTTGTGCCACTATGCAATGCAAGCAAGTCACATCATATTCATTCTATTTTAAATGGTATATTGTTATGAAAACACTCTTTCCATAAATTATTTTGAAGCCAAGGACTCATGTAAGGCCCTCTCATGACATCCTAGTCTCGACTTGCATTCAATGGTAGTTTGTGTTATCATATTGTTTAGTTGTTGAACGTTGTCCATGGTCATTGTTGACATCAATTTCCCTTTTACACAAGAGGGGTTCGTTAGCATTCACTAAGTTTTCATAACAATCTACCATTTAAAATAGAATGAATATGATGTGACTTGCTTGCCATGTGTGTGTTTCCCTAGATTTGAATTGAAATGTGGGTAACTCCTCATCTATGTCTTTGACCAAACTCTCATAGGTATTTTCAACCATTTCAATAGCCAGTTTATGCAAAAGATGTCTCCCCACAATCCTCATTGTTGTGATGCTATAACATATGAAGTTGATTTTGACATGTGGTCCAAATAATTTTCTTGATTAGTGACATTGTGCATCTCCATCAATGAATGTGTATTTAACTCATTTTCATAGGATGATATTGCTTCAATGTTTTGATCTTCCCAGTAGCCTCTAAAATATTCTATTGTTCCCTCTAATAAGTCTATTGATCATATGTGGCCCGTGGGGGGAAACTCAAATGGTAAATATGAGAAGTTGTCAATGGAAGGTCACGTGTTTGAATCCCCCCAATATTACCCATGCGGCATGGTTTGGGCCCCATGGATGCACCTAGGGGTATAGTGGTAGCGATATTGGATCCTTGGAGCTCGTATCACGCAAGTACCAGCCAATCTCCAGTTGTCGATTCCCCTAGTACAAAAAATAAAAAATAAAAATAAATCTATTGACCATATGTACCTAAAATTTAATAGAATATGGAGATAGTCAAACAAGTAATCCCCAACAACATACCAAAAATTGTATAGACATAACAACTCATCAACCTCTAAAACAATATCAAGTTTAGGTTCACAATAGACATCAAACATATTTTCTTTGCATTTTCTATCTCTAAATCTTGCTTTCATATTTGTGCTAGTTTTCATATCTATATATATCACCACCAACATAACAAAAATACAAGCCTATTATCTAATGTTATGTACCAAATTCCCAAAATAGCATAAAAATGTAAAGAAAGAGTAACCAACGCCTTGAAAATAAAATAAAGATATGAATAAGAAGTCTCTCCAAGTGGGAAACCTCCTTTTACAATACATCAATTGCACAAGATGAGATGCTCTCTAATATTGGGTCTCGTTGATATATATAGGATACTAAGGGTACAATTACAATTAAGGTCCTAGTCGACCAATAACGATGATAATAATATAATAATAGAAATGTAATGTCACAAAATCTAGGGCACATTATGCCCATTCCCTTCAAATAAGTGTTGTCCTTTGTTAGCTCTTAGAATTTACCCTTTAGTTGTGGAAGGATAACCCTAGGTAACTATTTCAAACCAACCTTTAGGAGGAAAACTAGTCTTTTTCCTATCAGAGAGGGCTCTCTCGAAAATATATATAGGGATAATTTCAAAAAAAAAAAAAAAAACATATGAATCACATTGGGCATGGAGTCACACCAGAAATATCTAAAAACCATTAGAATTTCAACAATAAATATTTTGGCGAAGGCAAGGTAGTTATCTCACAGTCAAGTTCTTTAAGCAGGTGGTATTTGAAAGCAGGGAAGACAATCCATCAATATTGAGCATCAACTAGGGACGAATTCAACATCAATTTTAGAAGAAAATATATGAATACTCAGGTGCGGTTAAGACAGAGCATGATCACATGAATTCTGAATTAAATATAACTTTCACTAGAGCATGAGAGAAAAACATAATGAAAACGTTTTCACAGGAAATACAAATCACATAAAGGAGAGAAAAATACAGACTGTAATGTAAGCAACACAGGAATCTTCGCTCTTCAAAATTGTCTCACTTCTACATGGCAATCTTTATTATTCATTGAAGTAATCTCAATACAAAGTGTTTATTTTCATGAGTTCCAACCCCTTACCAATGAAAAAAAAATGTCTTCTTATACAAAAATCTCCTTGAGGTAAAACCTAACTGTTTTATAACTAAAAATAGTTAACTTACTTAACTAACTACCATTTCTCACTTAGTCAAAATTTATACAAATATTACAAATTTTCAAAATAATTCTTCAACATTTTATACTAGCTGGCGGGAGCTGACAGAAGTCTTCAAGAACGCAAAGTGTACTTCATTCTTCCATATTTCTCTATTGTGGCCCACTGATCTGCAATCGGGATTTCATAACTGGTCATCTCTTTGACTAAAACTTTCATTTCCACATGATCTGCAATAGAGATATGTGGGATTCTTCCACCAATCATGGCAAATTTGTTCATGATTTCAAAATCATCTGCAAGCTTTTCCATTAAAAATTTTCCTATAAGAACATGAGTCAAATTCTGAAAATTTTCATGGTTCATTCTTATATCAAACAATAACTTCTTATAATCATTTTGGGGAATTAAATCATTGTTTTCATCCCAAAAAGTAGGTAATCCTTTCTAAATCAATTTATCAAATTCCTTTTTAAAATCTGCAACCTATTTCATCATTCCTTCCGCTCTGGCTTCAACACTTTCAACATGATCATATTTACCAAGGACCCTTCTCACCTAAGTAACTACTAATGTTCTGTTCTTGATAGCCATAGCTTTCAAATCATCTTGTGTTAATGTATTCAAGAAAGTTACTGTATTATGAGCCGTGTCCTTTGGTTTTTTATTCAGATTTTCTTGCATGGTTGTACAACTTTCCAAAGCTTCTTTAGCTATCTTTTCTTTTGTTCTCATGAAATTCAGATAAGGTATGAATTTCACTGCTTCTTCAATTATAGAATCCCAAATCATATGTTTGGCCCCTTGCATTGAAATATTCCCTGTCACTTGGAATATAAACCTTTGATTTCTTTCAATCAAATATTTATTCTTATCTCATAATTCTTGTATTTCCTCATCTTTTTTTCTGACTTTCTTCTTCTCACTTTTGGTTTTCTTCTTTTAATTCTTTTATTTCTACTTCTTTTAAGCTAACCTGGGACATAGCCTGAACAAGGCCATATGTATTGGTTGCTTCACCTGCTTGACTAGTAATCGGGTTTTCTTGTGCCAAAGCTGTTAATTTTCCCTTAAGATCTTCAATTTGGTTTTTAAGGCTTATCTTGTCTCTTTCCCATTCCACTTCCTTTTCTGTGAATTTCAGCAATTTGGCTTTGCTGCCATCTAATTCGTTGGATAAGTCTTCTTTCTCTTGCTCCAGCACAGTCAATTCAGAAGCCTGAATTAACTGTGTTGTTGGTATTTTAAGTTTTTTCTTGAGTACTTGGATCATGTTTTCTTTTTCCATCAATAATTTTTTACTTGCCTTACCTTTATTTGTTCCATCATTGTTTTCAACTAAATCTATTTGCAACCTTCTGACTTGTTGGTGGGCTTTATTTTCAACCTTTTCCTGGTGGGCTTTATTTTCAACCTTTTCCTGCTTCAACTGACTTTCCAATCTGCTCACTGTAGTTTGCAATTTTGCAATTTTCAAAGTTGTCTTTATGAGATCAGTGTATATAACTTCCCCAACTTGCCTGTGCAAGTGGATTTTATCGGGGACTGGTATTTTTTGGAGATTTAACTTTAATTCTATTACCTTCTCATCTGCCAAATTTAGAGTATTTTCCTTAATATCTCTGCTGGCCATTAGAGTAACCTTTGATTTTGCCACATTCCTAACCCTAGGAAGTAAATTATAAGTCTTCTCCAAAGAAGCCTGATTATCTTGACCATATTTTACATACATTTCAGTCCTCAACTAAAATTTGCTAGTGTCTCTAGCCTCCTTAGCTTCTTGAAACATGTATTCATGTACCTGGACCTTTGGGGCTGAATATTTCTCCTTTTTCTTCTCTTCATCACCTGCAAATATGACCAAATCTCCTTGAGAATCAGCGTTAACCTTTTTTCTCTTTCATGTTCCTATGCTTCCAAATCAATAATGTCTTGTAAACTTCTTTTACCACTTGTCTCTATTGTGTTTGATGTGGGCTCTATCCCTGTTGAAGATTCTTCCAAAATAAGAGGATTCACCTGTGAACTTGTAGTAGCTTCATCCTCAGATTCATATTGCAAGAGATTTGCCCTTTTTGACAATCCTTCAATTTCTTGATGATCAAAGGCTTTGTTTTTGTTTTGTTGCCTCCTGTCAAAAATAATATGGTGAGGATCATACTTAATAGCCATTTCTTTTTTGAAATCCATCTCCTCCAACTGCCTTTCTATAAACACAAGGGCATATTCACTTTTCACAATAAAAGGACCCACCTTCCAAGGATATTTTATATCAGAGGTTTTTTTGAAAGCCAAAAAATGATCATTTTCCATTGTCAACTTTTGTCTGATAAACTCGAGGGCAAACATCCTCAATGTCAAAAATGATGGCAATGTATAAGGTTGATGCACGAACCCATATAACCTGATTACTGTATGATGCTTTGATAAGAACCAATCTCCAACCGCTTCTCCTTGTTTCAACTGCATCAAAGTTTTCATCTCGGGCAATACTCTTGGCAGCTCTTCTCCATACATCATTTTATATATCTTTGATAAGATATAATTCATGTAGTTGAACATATTTTCTTCTAAAGAATTTGTGAAAACTATTGGTGGAAAGTGCAACTCTTGGTGACATGAAAACATCACCATCTTCATCAAATGTGACTGAAACCTGAAATGCCTTGTATTATGAAAACCTACTAGCTGAGAATGAATGTTTTCAGCTATGAACTCTTCATACTTGAGACGTGGTACTTGAATGTATTCAACTTCGGGCAAACCAAAATTCATTCTAAATAGAAAACATAACTGGGTTTCTATAATCACCGCATCACTGTCAAGACCTAAAAATTGGGCAATTAAAGATAGGACTAATTGACTGTTTTCATTGAAAAGGTTTACATCTAGTGGATAGGGGGTATGTCTTCAATCTCCAACTCAGGTTTGAGACAATTGGTAAAAAAAAGTTTTTTTTTTTTTTTTCTCCGGTGAAGATTGACGGTAAAGATTAATAACAGACTCTTCAGTAAGACTCTCAAGTTCATGGGACTGTGACTGGGGAATTTCAAGGGAACCTCTTACGACAGTGGACTCAACTGGACAGACAATTCTAGTTTTCGGGGCATCCATGACGACCCTTTCGGCTTCGGAGTAATTCGACCCACACCATGAAACGAACACAAGAAATGACATGATTTGGTCTAGACAAAAAGGTATAAAAGAGGACTGGAATACCCTATGAACATATGTGCCCTCTTTATATAAGTTATTTAACCTAGCTTTTATTTCTGAGACTGATATTCTAAGTGTTGTGTCAAAAACATCTCTATCTTTGTCTTCTAGGGCATCCTCAATTCTAATATTTTCAACATTTGAGGTTCCTTCCATCTTTTCTTTACAAATGAGCTTATATAACTGGCAACACAGGTTACAAGGCCTACTTGATACTGACAACCTCGGAATCTATCACTTTCTCGTCATGCATGCGCCTGGAACCTCCTGACGTTGACACCTTATGTAACAAATGTCAACTTTCACGTGACTCTCGTCGTTTTATAACTTGACTCTGATTAACTCCCTTGCATCTTCACCGGCAGGAACGTATTTCATCCGTTGATCTCTTGTATTACATCTTAGACCGTCAGATCAACTCTTCTTTTACCATAATCTTCATGAATATGTCTAGAAACTCTGCCTGTCGTCGGATCAGAACTTGCTTTGATCTCTACCGTTTTTTTTTGGGGTGATAACCCACAAAGGAGGTTTCGCACTACACCAAGGTCATTTCTTTTACCACTTTTCTCACTTGCGAAATGCTCCTATGTTGACACCTTTCTAGTGGTATTGTTTTTCGCAACCACTTACTCTTTCTCTTCTATGCGCATCTTTGCAACGCGAAATCATTTTGGAGCATTGATCTATTGAGCGTTGGCAGATCTATGGTGCAACTTGCTTGATTTTTATTTCCTTCTACTATTTCCAAATAGGGCTCGCTCCCATTATCCTCCGTGTTATTTTCTCAGCGAAAAAGGATCTCGGCTGTTGATCTCTCTTAGCGCAATCTAAGTCGTCAAATCTTTGATCATATCCTCGCACCTTCAACTACCCTCCTCATCCATCGGATCTTTTCCAGCTTGATCTTAGCCATCAATGTCATTCGTCAACATTGCAACGAAAGTGGTTTCGTGCAGCATTCGGGCGGTTTCCAATACCACTTTTTCTATATATGAAATCCCTCAACGTCGCCACGTGCACAGCAGTTTTGGATTTCGCAACCACCCATTTCATCATTTCTCCGCGCAAGTTGGTGTTGCGGAATGGCTACGAGTCGTTGATCTCCCATCAGTGGATCGTCTGACCGTTGATTTTGTTTGCTTCTTTAACCATCATCAAACGGTCTCTTTGTGGACCAATCCTTACGTTATACTTCTTGTTCCTTCTTCGGTGAAATTTTGCTTCTGCCATTGATCTTATATTGTATAATCCAAACCGTTGATCTTTTGTATGCTTTCTCGAAACTGTTATACTATCTTTTAAGCTCCTTGTTTTCAGTTGATGGTCACGTGGATCATAGAATTTAGAAATTGGGCACCTTCTTACCATACTTAGAAGATATCAAAAATCAAATTTTTTTTTACATTATCATCAAACTGTAAAAATAATGTGCCAACATCCTCAACACTTGATCAATATTGGATGTTTCTACATGAATAACTCACCTTGCCATGTCGCCTCTTCTACTACCAAGTTCTTCCACTCGATGAGGTACTCAGTGCTTGTTCAATTTCATATTTATTTAATGTGTTTCTAGTATTGTTTCAAGTTTAGTATGATTTTCCCTTATTCATCAATCTCTGGTAAAATAGTTTGAACTGGGATCTTGTTGCAATTACCTTTTTTAAGCAAGAAACATGGAAGAATGGATGTACACGTCAAGATGGAGGCAAATCTAATTTGTAATCCATACTTCCACTCCTCTGCAACACCTTATAGGAACCATAGTACTTGGGTGCTAATTTGTTTTCCTTATTTTGTTGCTTGAGGGACATTTGTTTGAATGGTTGTAACCTCAAAAATACCCAATTCCCCACTTCAAATTTGCTTTCACTATGATGTTGATCTGCTTGTTGTTTCATTCTATTTTGTGCTATAGCCAAGTTGCTTTTCAATAGTTGCAGAACCTCTCGTTGGTTCTCTATGTGATCCTCCACTACTTGAACCTTAGCTTTCTCTTTCAAGGATGATGTGATGGATGAAGGATGATAGCCACAAAATGTCATAAATGGGGATATTTTTTATGAAGTGTGAAAGGATGTGTTGTGCCACCATTCTACCAAAAGAAACCACTTGAACCATTGTGTTTGTTTACCAAATGAAAAGAAACAAAGATAGCCTTCTATACATTTATTCACAATCTCAGTTTTCCCATTGGATTGAGGATGGTAAGAGGATTTGTAATCCAATCAAATACCCAAACAAGAAAATATTTTCTTAAAAATTACCAATGAAAATTGCATCACTATCAATTATAATAGTCTTGGGGATTCCATGTAGCTTTTGAATTGTTTCCATGAATTTTGTAGCTATTGTACTTGTTTTAAAAGGATGGGAAAGAAAGTAGAGATCGGCATACGTTGTCAGCTAATCCACCACTACCATGATGAAATTATTTCATTTGGAATTTGGTAGACTTGTGATAAAATCCATTGTAATTTCTTCCCAATGCTGACTTGGTATGACTAATGTTTGTATCAAACTTGGTGTCTTGATTCTCTCCTTTATTTTGTTGGCAAACCAAACTTTTTTCCACAAACTTTTGGACCTTCCCAAATAAATTCATTCTTGATCATGTGGTAAGTTTTCAATAATCTTGAATGGCCTCTGAAAGGAGAAGTGTGCAATTCCAAAAGGAACTTTTATTCGAGTTGGGAACTCTTACATAAATATGTGATCCTGGTACCATGATGAATCATTCTTCCACGCAAATTTGTCTAATGCACTAGGGTCCTCTAGTAGTTTTTGAATTATTCTGCATGCTTTCTGATCCTGCTTCCATTCTATTCTTGTGTCTTTCACCCAATCAGATTGTGGAATAGAAATAGCACAAATTAAGCCCTTTGTGTCTTCTTCTTTCCTTGGAAGTGCATCTGCCACCACATTTTTTTTTCATTTTTTGTAGATAATTTTAAATTCACAGCCTAACAGATTTTGTAACCCATTTTTGTCTCTCTTTTCAAGATAATTGTTGTTCCAAGAAGTACTTAAGACTATAATGTTCTATTATTATCTCGAAAAGCCTTCATGTTAGGTAAGGGTATCATTTCTTAATTGCATGCAGTATGGCCAACATTTTATTTTCATAAATTGGTTTGAGTAATTTTTTGCCTTAAGTTTGCAACTTTCAAAGGTAAGGGACCTTCCTTCTTACATTAAAACCACACCATTGCCCTGCCTGAGGCATCACATTCCACAATAAAGGTTTTTGTGAAGTCAAGATTGGCTAATACAAGAGTTGTACACATAACCTCTATAAGTTTTTCAAAAGTTTTGGTTGCTTCTTAAGTCCAAAAAAATTCCAAAATCCTCCTTCTTCAATAACACCATTAGAGGTTCTACTATTTGACCATAAACATTGATGAACTTTGGTAATATCCTATCCATCCTAAGAATCCTGTAAGTTTTTCCAAGGTTTTGGGAATTGACCATTCCATCATAGCTTTAATTTTGTTAAGGTCCACTTTGACACCTTCGTGAGATACAATGTGACCTAAATATTCCACTTCCTTAACCTTAAAGGCACACTTTGGAGGCTTGGCATATAGTTGTTGCTCCTCCAATAGTTGTAAGACCATGTCAACATGTTGTACATGCTCTTCCCAACATTTTCTATATATTAGTATATCATCAAAAAAATACTAACAATAAGTTTTTGAGGAAGGGTAAAATATAACTCATCAAGCTTTGAAATGTGGAAGGTGCATTAGTAAGGCATATCAACATCACCAAAAATTCATAATGACCTTGATGTGTTCTAAAGGCTATTTTTGGAATGTCTTCTTGCCTCGTTTTGATTTGATGATATCTAAAATGAAAATCCAATTTGGTAAAGAAAAATTCTCCCTATAGTTCATCTAATAATTCATCAAAGGAAAGAATACAAAACTTATCTTTAATGTTCATCTTCTTAAACTCTTTATAATCTAGACACATACGCCACGAAGCTTCATTTTTGCGAACCAACACCACTGATGTAGACAAAGCACTTTGGCTAGGTTGAATGATGACATCATCTAACATTTATTGAACCATATTCTCAATCTCACTCATTTGTGCAAATGGGTAGCTGTAAGGTCTAATGTTAGGTTGTACACTTCCCAGTTGTAAGTGAATAGCATGGCCATGATCTCAAGTAGGTGGAATAGAGAGTATATCATCTGTGAACCTAAATCAACTAGAATATAGGGTATATATACATTGGAATGATTGTCAATAACTCCTTGGAGATCAACTAGAATAGAGGGTATATAATCTTGAAAATTGTAATACCCCTACCTTAGTAATTCTTGGCCCCAATGTAAATATTGTGTTTGTGCAATGTGTGTTGATCCTAGTGTGGAGCTCAAGGCCAAGGCCCCACTAGTGGATGATTAAGGTTTGCTTTCATAGGCAAGTATTTGACAGTGAAACTATGCATGTGCTATTAAGCCATGAAATTTTGTAATTGATGTAAATGTTTAATATTGCAATGAAATACCCAGAACTGGCTAAGTGAGGCAGCTAATGAGAAGGGGGCGAAGGTATCCACTAGGAAGATGTGAGGGGGTTGTGGGATGGTGACCTATGCTACCACTTGGGCAGGCGTAACCGATTTGATTCCCTATACGAGTACGGATTCGGTTACAGAACGTGGAGAAGGAAATCCTACGGAGGATATTCGCAGGAGATAAAAACGGCGTTGAGATCGGGGGAGAGGTTCCGACACTTGGTCCCTTCATGTTGTTGGTCGCTCGTGGTTCAGGGGGGGATTCATACTTTTGAGGAGGAGAGACCCAGAGACGTAGAGAGAGCTGCGGAGATGTAGAGAGAGCCGAATTAGTGAATCCGAATGGGATAGGAATCTCGCGCGTATGTGTTATCCTTGAGTAGAAGCTTGAAGACGAGTTAGAAGGCGGACGGACGGCGTGAATAGCTGGAGGAATCTGTTTGAAGCCCAAAATCCGCGAGTAGAGAGTCGAGTTGCAGGACAGAGCTTAGTCCCAACCCTGGAATGAACCAACTTGTTTAGCACACATAGAAGATAGGGTTTGAGGTTGGAATGCTTGATAAACCCGGTGAAGGCTATGATCTCATAGAACTAGTAGTTGGACCTTCTTATGCCTACCTTGAATAGCACTGGAAGGGAAGGGGCCTTGAGGGACTGTGTAGCAGAGAAGAGGGCCTTCCTTATGTTGGGTGAGGTGGATAATGTGGGTGCCTGTCTGCTGAGTGATTGAGATGTCTGTAGCTCTGTGGTTGAGCTCACTGGCTTAGCAATATCCTCCATGTTGCCCTATATGCTTGATAAACCCATATGTAGGTTGGCTTAGCATGTGGATGCTTGATAGACCCAACTGCAAGGTGGCTTAGCATGGGTATGTTTCCTGGATTGCTTGATAAACCCAGCTATAAGCTGGCTTAGCATTGGAATGGATCTTGACAATTAGAGAGCCTACCTAGCCCTCCTTAGTGGATACATAGCCTAGCTCGGGGATGGTCTCTCAGCTGAAAGAGTATAGGCTGGACAGAGACCTAAGGTTGGGTGGAACGTTGCTCTCACTTAGCCAGTTGCGGAGCAACTTCAAGATATAAAGATAAGTGTTATGTGGAATGAATGATGTTATTTCATGTATTATTATGTTGTTGTTTACTTAAGACTGTTGAATGAATGTAATGTGAATGTGAGTAATAGATAGACCGTGTGTAAGCCTGAGTGGAAGGTTGAGTGCAGGTCGTATGCTGCATTTAGTGGCATGAGTTTAATGCATTGCTTATCCTACATGTGTTAGATGTATGGATAGCCTTAACTTATTTTATTATATGTACTTTGTTATGAGATGCTTAACCTTGTAATGGACTGCTTAACCTCACTTAATCATGGGGGTGGTTATGTGGCTCGCGGTATTCTTAGACCGCTCTGTGAGACAGAGGAAAGATGGGTTATGGCAGGGGGGCAGGTAGAGACCTGTTAAAGGTTGGAAGGAACCTTAGAAGGTTTATAGACAAAAATTCAGAGGGAAAAAGGAGGAGGTTATATACCTCAGTAGGGCAGGGTATTTTACCATTAAATAGAGCTTTCCAACAGTACCAACCTTGCCTCACTTGGACCCAGGATGATAAAGTTATGCCTCTCAGAAGTTTGCAGTAGTAAACTGCAGGAACAAAGAAGTGCGGCTTCTGCAATCCCGACTTCCGCAATGCGGATTGCGGATTCTGGAAGGGGAAGTTTTCTGGAAGGTTGAATTTGGACTTTCGCAATGCGGATTGCGGATTGTGGAAGGGGAAGTTTTCTGAAGGGTTGAAGTTGGACTCCCGCAATTCCGACTTTCGCAATGCGGATTGCGGAAGGGAAAGTTTTCCGAAGGGTTGAAGTTAGACTTCCACAATTCCGACTTCTGCAATGCAGATTGCGGATTGTGGAAGGGGAAGTTTCCAAAAGGATGAAGTTGGATTTCTGCAATTTCGACTTCCGCAATGTGGATTGTGGATTGCGGATTGCGGATAGCGCAATTGCGGCTTGCGGATTGCGAATCGCACAATTGTGAATTGCAGATTGCGGAAAGACGCAATGCGGATTGCAGATTGCAGGTCGCACAATTGCGGATTGCGGATTGCGGAAAGATGCCATGCAGATTGCGGATCGCAATGGTGAATTGCGGATCTGAGTCCATTGCAACTGTGTGTGGTTTTGGAAGTAAAACAAGAAAAAGAAAAAAGTAACGTAAGATCTTCGGTGGCCTCTGGAGACCACAAGGGAGGTCTAGGGACGTGATAGAGTGGTATCAGAGCTTCAGTTACAACACTGGGCTGTTAGGGATGAACCGTGGAAGAAATCGCACGCAAGGAAATGCCCATGGCGTTGTTTTAACCTAACAGAACTTATATTTATTAACTGTTTAATGAGTAATTTCTAGATTGTATGGATGTTTCAAGTCCTATGTTGTCTAATAAACATTTATATCATGCACAGTGATTGCAACAGGTATAGTTGAAGCATACAGCAAGGCCATGTGTCAGAAAGCAAAAATGGTGATCGTTAATGATGCACAGAATCCCTACAAGCCTAAAGAGGACGTGCTAGGGGAAAACGTGCAGGAAGAGAGCACGCCAAAACAACGTCTAACGAAAGAAGGGAATGGGTGACTCCCCAGGACTTGGTTGAGACCATGGTAAGCTTTAATGAGAGGCTGATAAAGGCGCAAGAAGAGCAACACCAGCTCAATGCGGCCATTCTACAGAGCCTCACTGACATGGATCAAAAAGTAAACATGGGGTCCAATCCAAGTAATATGGGCCGAGAATAAAAGAATGCAGTTAGTCATTCTAGAGGCCATTCTAGGCAGAGGACTCCAAGCCATAAAGGGGGTGATGTGAGCAGAAGGCACAGGACATCCTATTCGGGATCTCCTTCCAGTAGGTCAGAACACTCCAAAGACTCTCGAAGAATTCCAAGGCACACTTACAACTAGACTGAGAGAAGAAGGAAGTCCAGAGGGATCTCACAAGGAGAATTTAGGAAAGCAAGACCTCCTACCTTTGACGGGGAAAGCAAGATAGGCGAAGAGGAAGAGGCATGGCTACTTGGAATGAAGAAGTACTTCAAAATGCATGATTATTCAGAGAGTGAAAAGGCTGAGTTGCCATCTACAATCTGAATGGAAAAGCATCCATTTGGTGGGAACATATCATGAAAGTGAAGGGAAACAGTGAAAGAAGGATCAGTTGGGAACGGTTTAAAAGATACTTCAAGGAGAAATACCTATCAGCTAGGTATTATGACAACAAGAGGAAGGAGTTCAATGAACCCAAGTTGGGGCAAAACTCCATGGAAGAACATGTTCATAAATTCTTGGAACTGTTAAGGTATGTAGACTACATTAAGAATGAAAGGGCGAGGATTCAATGTTTCCTTGGAATCCTACCGCAGAACTACAGGGATAGGATTGAGTTCGTCCATCCACCAAGTTTGGATGAAGCCATTAGAATGGCCATGCTCTGCTATGAGCATAATAAAGGAAGGACAAACACTCAACCAACATGGAAAGGAAATCCCAAAGGAGGATTTGAACCAAGGAGAAGTGGCTTCAAATCACCTTTCAGGAATCAGTCCAGAAACTTTCCACAGGAATAGCCAGCAGGAAGTGGATTCAAACTAGCGGTAATAACAAAGAAAACATCAAAAGGACCACTTCAGTGTTGGGGATGTGGAGACAACCAAATGCTTAGAGATTGCCCAAATCGAAGAGGGATTCCCCGAATCTTGCACAACCTAGGAGAGGCAACCACGGTAGAAGATATGGCTAGAGCTACACGTTGAATCTATGCAACACTGGATGATCACCAGGAAGACCACCAATCAGCAATGGTAGAAGTTGAAGGTAAGATTGCTAAGTAATCTATTTTTGTTTTAATTGATCCAGGATCCATGCATAGTTATGTGTCCCCGAAAGTGGTGGAAATTTGCTCACTTGGTAAAGTGAAACATAGTAAGCCTTGGTTAGTTCAACTAGCCATTGGGACCAAGAGAAAGGTGAGTGAAGTAGTGGTGGAATGTCCCGTAGAGCTGAATGGACTTCCCACCAAGGTAAACTTGAACGTACTACCCTTAGGATCTTATGATGCCTTGATAGGCATGGATTGGTTGGAGAAGCATAGAGCCAAAATTGACTGCTACAAGAAGGTACTTGAGTGTATTGATGATGAAGGAAGGCCAAAGTTGGGTATGCTAGAAAAACAGGATCGCGGAGTAATAACAATAAACAGAAATTCAAATATAATCACACATACACATTACAAGAGAGACACAGATATATCGTGGTTCACCCAACTTGGGCTACGTCCACACTGAAGTTTCCAGTCCTTATTATTATTCCGTCCAGCAAAGTGAAGGGATACAACCTGTAGCACAGCCACTGCACTTCCTCTTCATAGTCTCACAGTCTCTCTTCTTGATCTCAGATATCTTTACAATGCATAAAACCCAATACATCTTGACCTAGCCGTATTACAATGTCTTTCTTTTATAGGGAAAATACAATGGGAAAATACCACCCCATGAGTGTACAGTGCTCTGGGGTGCATGGCTTTGACA
Source organism: Larix kaempferi (assembly GCA_027924585.1). Classification (NCBI taxonomy): domain Eukaryota; kingdom Viridiplantae; phylum Streptophyta; class Pinopsida; order Pinales; family Pinaceae; genus Larix; species Larix kaempferi. Next base: position 6,219,001 of record BSBM01000963.1, on the reverse strand, counting down.
ATATCATCTATGAGACTAAAGATCTGGCTCCACAACCAACAATCTCCCACTTGGAGATTGATCACAACAACTCCACCGCTGCTGCACTTGCTGGACTTGGACTTGGCAACTTTCTCCTCTTCACCTTCATGGTAGAAGGCCAACTGAAACCGAGCAGGAACTTAGTTTCTCTCTAGTCACTACCTTTGTGAACATGTCTGCAGGATTCTGGCTAGTATGTATATTTTTCAACTTCAACAGTTCATCTTCCATAATAGAGCGTATGAAATGGTACTTGAGTTGTATATGTTTAGTCCTGGAATGGAATGTTGAGTTCTTTGCAAGATGAATGGCACTCTGGCTATCACTATACAACCTGCTATCCTTCTGCTTCTTACCCACTTCCTCCATAAACCTCTGCAACCAAATCATCTCTTTACTAGCCTCTGTAACAGTAACATACTCTGCTTCCGTTGTTGAAAGTGCAACAACCTTCTGCAATCTCGAAATCCAACTTACTGATGTTCCACCTACAGTAAACACATACCCTGTGGTGCTCCTCCTGCTATCCTTATCACCTCCCATATCTGCATCAACATATCCTTGTAGAACAGTGTCTGAATCTTCAAAACATAATGCCTGAGTGGTGGTACCTCTCAAATACTTGAGAATCCACTATATTGCCTTCCAATGTTCTTTACCTAGATTGGTCATATATCTGCTCACAACTCCCACTGTTTGTGCAATATCTGGTCTTGTGCACACCATGGCATACATCAAGCTGCCAACTACTGATTGATAAGGAATCTTGGACATGTAATATGTCTCTTCCTGTGTCTTGGGACACATTTCCTTACTTAGACTGAAATGGTTGTACTTACTGGTTTTGCATTCTGCATTTTGAACCTCTCCAACACCTTTTGTATGTACTCACTCTGAGACAATGTCAATTTGCGATTTTTTCTATCTCTCATTATTCTCATACCAAGGATTTGCTTTGCAGCACCCAAATCCTTCATCGCAAATGAATTAGCTAGCTTCCTTTTGAGTACATTTATATCCTGCATGTTAGACCTTGCAACAAGCATGTCATCCACATACAATAACAAGATAATATATTTTTCATTGTCTAGCTTCTTGAAATAAACATAGTGGTCAGAATGACATCTACTATAACCTTGTTCTGTCATAAACTTGTCAAATTTTAAATACCACTGCCTTGGAGCTTGCTTCAATCCATACACGCTCTTTTTCAACGTGCATACCAAGTTCTCTTTACCTTTGACCTCATACCCTTGTGGTTGTTGCATATATATCTCTTCCTCCAAATCCCCATGGAGAAAGGTTGTTTTTACATCTAATTGTTCAAGATGCAAATCTTCTACCGCCACTAGACTTAAGATAGTCCTAATTGAAGTCATCTTAACAACAAGAGAAAATATTTCATCAAAATCTATACCTTTATTATGTGCAAACCCCTTTACAACAAGTCTCGCCTTATACCGCTTCTTACCTCCTTCTTCTTCCTTCAACTTGTAAATCCATTTGTTCTGCAATGCTTTTTTACCAGCAGGCAACTGAACCAGATCCCAAGTCTGGTTTCCTACCAATGAGTCCATCTCCTCATTCATGCCTTGCTCCCACTTCTTTCTAGTTTCCACCTGCATTGCTTCTTCATAACATTCTGGTTCACCAGCATCAGTCATCAACAAATAATACATTGAAGGAGAGTATCGTTCAGGGAGTCTACTTAACCTGGTAGATCTTCTTACAGTTGCAGGAGTTTCAGGTATTTGCTATTGTTCTTGATTTTCTGGCACCTTTGGAACTTCATTTTCTTGAATTTCATCAAGTACTGTGTACTTTGTGTTTTCCTTTTCCTGTTTCTTTCCCTGCAATTGATCTTTATACATGACCTTTTCATTGAATATGACATCTCTACTTCTAATGATTTTGTGATTTTCATAATCCCATAAATGATAACCAAAATCATCAACCCCATATCCAATAAAGGTACATTTCTTGGATTTAGCTTCAAGCTTTGTTCTATTTTCTTTATCAATATGGACACATGCTTCACAACCAAACGTTCTCATAAATGAGCAGTTTACCTTTTTATCTATCCATGCCCCCTCTGGAATACCACCATCCAAAGCACTTGAAGGTCCTCTGTTTATTAAATAAACAGCAGTATTTACAGCATCTTCCCAAAACTGTAAGGGCAACCCTGCATGCAATCTCATACACCTTGCACGCTCCATGATCGTTCTGTTCATTCTTTCAGACACACTATTTTCTTGTGTTGTTCCTGGGACTGTCTTCTCTCTACGAATCCCATGGTATGAACAGTAACTATCAAACTCCTTGCCGCAGTACTCACCTCCATTATCATATCTGAGACACTTCAACCTTTTTCCTGTCTCATTCTCAACCAAAGCTTTCCACTTCTTAAAAGTAGCAAACACATCATATTTATGTCTAATGCAATAAACCCAAGTTTTCCTAGTTGCATCATCAATAAATGTAACATAATAATGAGAGGCATCAAGAGATTGTACCTGAGTTGGTCCCCATACATCTGTATGCACAAGCTCAAACTTTTCATTCTTCTTCTGTTTCCCAACCCCAAGAAATATGACTCTCTTTTGTTTTCCATAAACACAGTTTTCACAGAATTCCAAACTTACCTGCTTCAAATCTGGCAGCAACTTCCTTGAGTGGAGAATCTGCATCCCCTTCTCACTCATGTGGCCAAGCCTATGATGCCACAATGTTGTATTTGTTCATGTGGAAGCTAAAGAGATAGAATGGTCAGTATTATGAGGACATAAATACAGCGTACCTACTATGTCTCCTTTTTCTATCACCATTGATCCTTTAGTGATCTTCTACCACTTTTCTCCAAATGTAGATAGATAGTCGCCATCTCCCAACTGCCCTGTTAATATCAGATTTCTTTTCATAGCAGGAATATTCCTAACATCTTTCAACAGCCAATCAGATCCATTCTTAACTTTTATCCATATCTTACCCATTTTAACAATTTTACATGGCTTATCATCACCCAATAAAACATGTCCAAAATCACCTGGAACATAATCATGAAAATATTTCCTATGGGGTGTAGCATGACATGAAGCCCCTGAATCTACTACCCAATAATCACTTGTATTATCTAATGCAAGAATCAAAGCATCTTGTAACACATCACCTGCTACATTTGCTTCCTGGGTAGTTTCTTTCTGTGCATCTACTTTCTTCTTTAGAGATTTGCAGTCTTTCTTCAGATGTCCTTTCTTTCCACAGTTCCAACACTTTATCTTTCCCAGTCTGGACTTGGATCTACCCTTTTTAGAGTTGTTGTAATTACCTTGGCTCTTTTCTCTCTCCTTTTGTCTTCCCCTGCTCTCCATGGTCAACGCATTACCTAATGTCTCACCTGTGCTTTTTCTTCGCATTTCCTCGCTAAGAATAACACCAATAACATCATCAAATTTCAAGGTGTTTGAACCAAAGACAGAGTTACTTACAGCCATGACCAAGCTATTCCAACTTTCTGGCAATGAACACAAGATTATAAAAGCCTTAACCTCATCATCAAAGTTCACACTTACAGAACTTAGTTGATTTGTAATCGTATTAAACTCATTTAAATGATCAGTAACAGATCCACCTTCAGACATCTTCATATTAAATAAACGCTTCATTAGAAATACCTTGTTGGAGGCCGAGGGTTTTTCATACAGCTTACCCAATGCTCTCATCAAACCCTTCGTTGTCGTTTATTTTAAGATATTGAAAGCCATCGACGAAGCCAGGCTCAGCCGTATTGTTCCCAGAGCCTTTATATCAAGAACCTCCCATTCTTCGTCCTTCATAGCCGCCGGTTGCTTTGCTCTTCCTCCCAACGGCAGGAATAGATCCTTCTGGTACAGATAGTTCTCCATTTGCATCTTCCATAACTGGAAGTTTTGGCCATTAAACTTCTCGACCTTAAACTTTCCTTCTTCTACCATTGCTCCCACTCGAACCAGAAACCCTAGCTTCCTGCGGGTTTATCTTCCAAATAGACTTTTGGCTCTGATACCAATTGTTAGAAAAACAGGATCGCAGAGCAATAACAATAAACAAAAATGCAAATATAATCACACATACACATTACAAGAGAGACATAGATATATCGTGGTTCACCCAACTTGGGCTACGTCCACACTGAAGTTGCCAGTCCTTATTATTATTCCGTCTAGCAAAGTGAAGGGATACATCCTGCAGCACAGCCGCTGCACTTCCTCTTCACTATCTCACAGTCTCTCTTCTTGATCTCAAAGATCTTTACAATGCATAAAACTTAATACATCTTGACCTAGCTAATTTACAATGTCTTTCTTTTATAGGGGGAATACAGTGGGAAAATACCACGGGTTACCCAAAACCATGGGCCCGAAAACTGTTAGCGAAAACAGCCCCAAATTTGTTTGTTAACTTCTTTTATTATATGTATTTTGTTATGAGATGATTAACCTTGTAATAGACTGCTTAACCTCACTTAATCATGGGGGTGGTTATGTGGCCCACGGTATTCTTAGACCGCTCTATGAGATAGAGGAAAGATGGGTTATGGCAGGGGGGCAGGTAGAGACCTGTCAAGGTTGGAAGGCACCTTAGAAGGTTTATAGACAAAACTTCAGAGGGAGAAAGGAGGAGGTTAGATACCTTAGTAGGGCAGGGTATTTTACTATTGAATAGAGCTCTCCAAGATCTTTCCAACGGTACCAACCTTGCCTCATTTGGACCCAGGATGAAGAAATTATGCCTCTCAGAAGTTTGCAATGGTAAACTGCAGGAACAAAGAAGTTGGGCTTTAGCAATCTTGACTTCTGCAATGTAGATTGCGGATTGTGGAAGGGGAAGTTTTCTAGAAGGTTGAAGTTGGACTTCCGCAATTCCGACTTCCGCAATGCACATTGCGTATTGCGGAAGGGGAAATTTTCTGAAGGGTTGAAGTTGGACTCCCGCAATTTCGACTTCCGCAATGCGGATTGGGGATTGCGGAAGGGGAGGTTTTCCGAAGGGTTGAAGTTGGACTTCCACAATTCCGACTTCCGCAATGCATATTGCGGATTGCGGAAGGGGAAGTTTCCGGAAGGATGAATTTGGATTTCCGCAATTCCGACTTCCACAATGTGGATTGCGGATTGCGGCTTGCGGATTGTGTATCGCGCAATTGGGGCTTGCGGATTGCGGAAATACGCCATGCGGATTGCGGATCGTAATGGTGAATTGCGGATCCAAGTCCATTGCAGCTGTGTGTGGTTTTGGAAGTAAAAGAAGAAGAAGAAAAAGTAACGTAGGATCTTCAGTGGCCTCTGGAGGCCACAAGGGAGGTCCGGGGACGTGACAAAAATATAGTAAGCACAATTGTGCTATTACACCATGACATCCCTTTTTTAGCAATTACTTTAGAAGGTTTCCCTAGAATACCTCTAAGTTCAATTTCCTTTCCTTATAAGGAGACTCTCATGAAAATTTCCTCAAAATTAAGAGTCATTGTTCCAATTGACTGTAACCATTAGACCTCTAATACAACACCAACACCACCCATTTGGATTGCAATCATTGGACTATCTAATAAATACTCCCCCATCAATACTATGGCACTTTCCAGCACAAGATATATAAGGCAATTGAGAAGTTTGGCTAATTTGCAATTAATGAAGTTATGGGTACTAACATAATCAATTAACACTGATACCGTTTTCTTTTTTATATATCCTTCTATGTTTAGAGTTTGAGGAGTGCTAATACTGTCCAATGCATGACAAGATATGGTTGGAGTAGTATATTCTAGTTCTACATCTTGACTGTTCCAATTCTAGATCTTCTTCCTCTTCGCAATATATGTAGAATAATTTCTTCTTAGTGCACTTCTGCCCCTTATTGTTCTTGCTATCATAATTGAAACATAGTTCTTTTCTTTTCTTTCCTCCACTTGTTGAGGCATCAACCTTGAAGGTTGATTTAGGTTAGGGGAGGGAACATTTCCCTCACTGTAGGTGTTAGTGGCAACCCTTCTAACAGTCATATTTTTACATATTCTTACTTTCAACTTTTCTTGCCAAACTAAAAACATTCTCCATTGATTTAGGTTCAAAGAGGTGTAACTCATGTTGAATGCTCTCCTTTAAACTAACCATAAATAGATCCAACAAATTATCATCTAAAATGTTCTTCACTCAAAGACTCGACATTTGAAAGTTCTTAATGTGCTTTGTAATTGGACCCCTTTGCATGAGATTTATCAATTGACTAAAGAAGGTGTTGCTCTTCATATCTCCATAAAGTGCTATAAATTCATTAATAAATATAGACCAAGAGACAATAGAGCCATTTTTACAATCACAAAGCCATCGGTACCATACAAATTGATCAAGTTCTAGATACAATGATGTAATAGTTATCTTTTGTGTAGTCAACACTTGGTGTAGATCAAAGAATTGTTCTATCTAGAATATCCATGTTATGGGATCATTACCATCAAACTTCTTCATATCTATCTTGAGGATGAAGTAATTACTTGGTCCCATGTTGAACCCATGACTATGTGGATCTTGGAGTAATGAGTGATTAGGTGTTTGGGACTCAAAGCTCTTGTTCTCTAAGTCTAACAGAATTTTCTCCCGAGGTGACTAGTACTCCACCATCTTTTTCTCCTTATCGTTTTCTCAAGGAGTTGATTGTTGGTTAAGTAGGCTCCTTGTATCCTTCAAAAAAATTTCCATCATGTTTTCATGGTTATTCTTGAATTCTTCCTTAGTTACCATATGCATTATGCCCACTTTCCTCTGCATTGTGGTTCACTGTTTGTTACTCTTTCACTAATCTTGGACAACCCAACTTCCACCTCATCATTCTCTTCTTGTGTAATAAATAAGCCTTCAGAGGTTTAGCGGGTGTAGAAATTTTCGTTCCACCTCTTTCCATGTGATCACTAATATTTACTAGAGTTATTCTCTAATTTTGCATCTACAAGACCCTTTGAATCACCCTAAACAAATCTTCCAACTAGAAGTTATGCAAATTTCAAGTTAAGATACCTTTAAAACCCTAGTTTGTAGATTGTTTTGTTGACCAACCTTTATCTTGAAGTATCTCTGAAATTTTGGCCCTCCCAATTCTAAAAAATTCATTATGTAATAGTTTGATATATCTTTTGTGCAATGCCACAGGTTTGACCAAATTCTAATGTGCCAAAAGAAAGTTATGGTAACTTCCCCAAAACATGTTTTTGTCCCTTTCAGGAGAGTGAACTTATATGACATGCCACATGTCTAATTTTCCTTTTATGCTTATAAAATTTGTACCACAAACACTATGGTTTGTATTTCTCCTTATGCAATAGGCAGCACTCAATTCAGATCTCACAAGTTGGAAATATAACATCTTTACCCATAACACCTATTTGAGACTAGTTTTTGGACTAATTAAAATCCCTAACTTCCACATATTGTAAATATGAACTTATAGTGAACCAAGACTTGAAATTTTTACCGTAGGTACTTCAATATGTATCCTAATTCTCCTCAATATTTTGCTATCTGAAACTTCCCCAAGACAAAGCTATATAAAAAATGGCTCCAATACCAAATGTTATGTACCAAATTCTCAAAATAGCATAAAAATATAAAGAAAGAGTAACCCAATGCCTTGAGAATGAAATAAAGAGATGAATAAGAAGCCTCTTTGAGGGGGAAAACTCCTCTTACAATATATTAATTACACAGTAATAGATTATATATATAATTGGGTCTCCTTGGCATATATAGGAGACATACAATTACAACTAAGGTCCTAGCTGACCAATAAAAACAATACTAATATAAAATAGAAATGTAATGTCACAATATCTAGGGCTTAACATCTAGTAACTTGTTCTAAATGCTCAACATGAACTATCTAGTTCTACAAAAGCCTACTAGGCACAATGGCTAGTGATTGAGCAAGTTTGCTATAGGAAAAGCTTTGTTTACTCATTGGAAACAATATGCACGTTAAATAAAGGGAAGACACGTATGAGGAAGTTGCACAAACCTTGAATTTAGTGGTGATTGCATGAAGTTGAATGATCAATGTCAAGGGTTAATTATTTGGTGTCAATTTCCACACCAAAGCATTCTCTTTCCAAGCTAAAAGGACAAGGGTTATTTGAAGGACACTTAAAGGAAATACTAAAAGCAACAAAACCATGGTTAATGCGATAAAATCTTAACACAAATTTGAAAAATTCAAGTTAAACTCAAAAGTAGTAATGGAGACACAATGCTATCTAGTGCTAACTATAATTTAGGCTGGAAACTTACTAGAAAAGTAGAACTGACTATCAAGCATTATGGCTCCATGACTATGATTGAAAACAAATTTTTCAATAGAGTGGGAAGGCATTGTCAACTTCATTTGAAAGGCACAAGCATAAACTATTAGTTGATTCTATTCTCCAATGTTCAATTCATTTTTCCATATAAGATGGGGAAGGTTAAAATACATGCACCAAGAACATTAGATAGAAATTATATTTATGCAGTGGAAAACATATTACAAAGCAAAGAATTTAATAAACAAAGAATGTAACATGGATGGAAGTCTCTAAGCAATGTACTAAAGGAGAAATATATTAAATCACAATAAACATTCTCTTCTATAAAATTCAAGAAGCATACAAATACCTTTTTCAAATGGAAAAACATAAGCAACCTAGATGACACTTAGTTAAGGATTGCCACAATACTAATGACACTAACACTGGAATAATATTTAGACCAGCTGGATACTTTTTGGGACTCAATGCCTCGACACTGCAAAATAGCGTTTTGGCATCTCTATGGCAAGAACTCTAACACGAGGCATGGCATAAATGTTGCATTAGCAAGTTTAGAGAAGAGTTGTAGTTGGAACACTCAAGATAAGAAATAAAGGTTTGTTGTGGCTATAGAAATACACAATAATTACGAATCTCAATGGAATACATCTATATAAACAAGTACCCAAAGGACATGAGGAGTGGTAGAATTGGGTTGCTAGAATGAACTTGTTGAGCCTACCCAATATGGTTTTCCAAACTATAAACCAACCTCACAATCCTTTTGTAGATATCTATTAGAGAGGACAATGGAGTTGTGGAATATATAGAGTACTTGTTAGTCCATAAAGAGAGCAATGCTATGATTAGAGGTCATAGAGACAAATTAGAGGTTGTGGATGCATTGATACATAAGTGTATCGAGTGATAGGCATTGCTATTGAAGTAAGTATGATCATGCTTAGAAACCTCCAAAAAAATCATAATAATAGCCCATACAAGAACTAAAGGCTAGTAATGATGCAATTGTTGATGCTAAAGGAATATAAAATTTGAGTAAACTAATTGAAAACACTTACAAAGTTAAGAATGATACCTTAAATGGACATGAAACATTTGCCACAACCTTTGTCCCAATGGTAGCCTGTGGAAAGAATCAAACAGTTTTGTTGGAACTATACACCATAAAAATATAGAAACAAGTTTAGATGGGTTGCATATAAAATTTCAATCCAACAAGTTTTAGTAAGGGGAATTTCCCATGTTCACTATTGTCACTTAATTGAGGTGGGATCCACCAATCTCTTCTTAGATGAGGAAGTATTAAAGGAGACTAGGGCATGCTTTCCTCTGATCCAATCAAAATTTTATGCCTTAGGATTGGATGAACATCCCTTCTCATGTAATGCAAACTTAAAAATTTGTTGTAGTGACTAGAGATGAACTTGTTTGGAAGTATGAATGATTCATGCTTGTTGAATGGAAGCGAGCCCCAAGAACTGTGTTAATTTACAAATTTACAAATTATAGTTTGAATGTTGTCTTGATAGAGAGGGGTTGGGTTGTGTTTAAAGATTTATGTTCTTTAATGTTTATAAGAATAAGAATAATCTCATCACTGGAACTTCAAAAGAGTGCTAATGAGTGATATGGTAAAACTTGAGAAAATTTTATGTTGTGGAAAGTTTAGACTATGCCATAAATTGGGATAAAATTCATTCTTTGTTGATTGTAGGTTGAGAAATAAATTTCATGCTTAGTTGGATATATTTATTAGAAAATGGCTAAGTTAGAAGATTGAATTTGTAAATGGAATTTGATGTGTAGCAATATGAATGTGGTGGAGGATGATATGCTCTAGCATCAAAGCAGTTTAAGCTATTGGCATGTGACCATATCAACAAAGAATATCTAGACATTTTAATAATGTTAAATGAATAACCATATCTAAGTCAATAATGTAATAAAAGAGTTTGTATGCAAACAATGCCAAAGTTAAGATGTTATATGGTAGTTAAACCATGTATAAATGTTGTGCTAGTAAGTGGGGCTTTGTGAGAGAGAATTAGGTTCCAATGCATTCCATCTTGAGTTAGCCAGGGATGTAATTCAAGTACATGACGTTATCCCCATTTCCTAGTGTCTATCCAGGAATGTAATTTTCATATGTGCTTAAGTGAACTCTAAAATCTAAAGAATTCAAGACTGTTGGAAGTCAAATTTGTACAACTACTCCATAATTCTCAATGTTTATTGCTATTTATGTGTTGAAGCTTCATGTTGGACATTGAACCCAACTCAATTTACAAACACTCTTCAATAAAAATATTAGCAAGTGCCACTTCTATAGAAAGTTGGTATTTACTAATATAAGATATATAGGAATGAGCAAGTGTCAATATTCACACTCATTTATGAATCTTATATAGTGATCCAAGACATTCATTTTTTAATTTATCTATTTAATGTCATAATTAACACTACTAATTAGAGAAACTTGGGCAAATCAAATTCATACTTTTGATATATAACCCCATATTTAGATATGTTCGAACTAGTGTGTTAAATTTGCTTTAGATAACTTCTGGATAATGCATTTCACATACTTACCAAAAATTAGAACTACAGTTTCTTACAAATGTCAAATAGTTATGATTTTCATTTATACCATACAGTTCCAAGGACTAATTGTTACTTTTAGTGAAATGCTCACTAATAATTGAATCCTTACAAATGAGTGAAGCACAGTTCCAACAAGAATAACTGCATCATGAAAAGGAAACTACTCTCTATTTATTTGTCTGCAAGTTGGCTTATTCTTCAATTTACAAAGGAGGAATGCACCTTATTGAGCTACGCAAGAGGTAGTGTTTGCCACTACATAGTCCCATGGTCAACTAGTAGGTAAGTGAAGACAATCAATATATATAAGGTTAGTTAGAACAACATTGAAGCATACATGAAGTGGTTGCGTACTAACACAAATGACAATTGATAGAGCGATTCTTGGAGCGAAAACACTAGCATCGATTTTTGCAGTAGCTTGGGCGGCCAGGGCTTCGCCCAGCCACCCCTCCTGTACATAGCTTTTGGTTTTTTTTGCAGGTTAACTGAAGGACGGATCGGTGGCATCGCGCTTAAGGGCCTCTCGGGTGCAAAGCGGTCTTCTATGCGGTTGTTGCAAACTGTGGCTGCGGCGGTTCTATCAGGCTCCTTTCTGGGGCCATGGTACCTCGTAGCCTATTCTGAAAACCCCCAGCGAATACCCTGCAGCTGTGCGATCTCGTCGGATGAAGGGAACACGCCTGTGCTCTGCGGCCGGCTCTGTCTTCTTGATCGTGGTGTTGGCGAGCGAGAGCATCGGCGGGTCGCCTGCAATGGGTTTGCTGCACGTCGAGAGCTTCGTTCCCGAGGGTGGTCATCGCCTTCTGGATGTGCCTGGCCACGTTGAGGGTTTGAGTGCGATCTCGAGGCGATTTTTCGCAGAGTGTGAATCTGCGGAAATGGCCAACGCAGCATCAGGAATGGCTGTTGATAATGAATGTATGATCAAAGAAGAACAGCGTTGATTGATGAGAAGCTGTAGCAGATTACTGTGGACAAGATCGGCGATCCCGTTGATCTTTGGACTCGATTCTCTCGCCAGTACCTCCATTTTTCTTGAACGAAGATTTCTTGATTTTTGTAGTGTACCAATCGACTCTTGCTCTATGTCGATGTTTGCCTACGGGCATCTATGCAAACGCTCATGGGACAAGATCCATTGCTACGGCGGTGCTCTGGTTCTGTCTGGCCGTTTTCTTCATTAGGAGATGCTGGCTGAGTTCGCCGGTTTGGGAGATCTATAGAGTCTGCTGCTCGTCCACAGACTTGGATCTACTATTTCTTCTGTTGAGGGTTTCGGTTCTGATGGGAGCTGAAGACATATTGCTAATTGTCAAGGGTTCTTGGTGGACGGTGGGGGTAGAGGCACATTATCGGTGGCCCTATCTGCTGTTCAAGCTTCTTCTTATGGCAACGTTTGGGTTTCTCCTTGCTGTTCAAGATTTACATCTTATTGTGGCGAAGTTTTACTTTGGGTTTCTCTTTTTTGGTTCAGCTCTTAATAAGCGTTTGTTTTTGCTTATATGGGACACAAATATGTGAAAATGTAGGGATCCTTGTTGATTCTACTACATGTGCAATATGTAATTTTAATCATCTTTTTGAAATAAAATTACGGACTTTTTCCAAGGAAAAAAAAAACATTGAAGCATACATATTTTTTATTTCATGTTTTTAGGATGATGCCTCAACTTACGAAATGGAAGTAAATCCCATATAATCCATTAGATCATGCATGAAAGTATAGGTGTTTTTGAGAAGTTCATTGAAAACCAAAAGGACTTCATTGTTCTTACCGTCATATTTTTGTTCAAGATTCATTGTGGTCAATATGGTGAAATCTATTTAGTTGATATCATGAGGATATACAAGTAAAGATGCGGCGCATGGTGTTTAGTAGGATATAGTTCTAGATCAATGGTCCTATATGTTATTCTCTTTCAAGATTCTATCATAAAATTCCCCTTCTTCTAATGACATCAACTTTGGCTAAGGCAAGTGATAATTTTGATGGCATGTCAACCATGAAATAGCTGCAGTTTTAGACCTTAATGTTTTGGAATGTATCCCCTTGCCAATGGTTGTAAGAAGGATATGAACTGTCTCCATGAGCAAATAACATCCTTGAGTCTCAACAATGTGTTACGTTCAATTAAGACATCTTGTGTCACAATCAATTATCATCCCAATCTTTTTTTGTTTTATATAAAAAAGTTGAACAAAAAGATAGAATCTTTATAATTGGTTAATCACAATCAATTGCCATCCAATTTTTTGTGTTTTTAATCCAAAAAATGTTTAGCAAAAAGATAGAATCTTTGACTTATAATTGGTAGAGGCTTCGCCATAATTCCTTAATGTTTTTCTTAACCTCAAATTAGACCTAACGGATAATATAGTTTCAAAGAACCTCTAATAGGTGCAAATTCCAAGGGAAGAAGGCTTGCATAATCAGTGATATTTCATAACAATGAGAAAGGAAAGATCCAACATAACACTAATCCATCTCTAGAAAGAAAGGTTAAATAAAAAAATGAGTTCCCATTGCCAAGGATAATGAATTTATTGGAGCAAATTGAATGTCCTTTTACAAATGTTGGAAAGCACCACAAGAGCTTGTGACTTTTGTCTCATAAGCTATAGAATTAGATAACCAAAACAACTAATGGTAGTAGAATCTCCTTCAACCCGGGTCAATTTATTGATTGTATAAATATAAAGAAAAAAGGAAAAAAAATATATGTAAATTATAGAATGAGACAAATATAAAGATGTTGGGTCAATAATGTATTTCAAACCCTGCATCTAAGGTTGTAGATCAAAATTTGAAAATAAAACTAAAAAGGGCAACCTTGTATGTCCTTGTGCATATGTAAAATGCTTTTGTTGAGTAATATAAAATTGAGATTCTATTTACCAAAATGTTTCTTTTGAGCAATATAATCAATTAAGATTTTATTTACCAACATGACAAAAAATTAGACAGTTTGCTTTTATTTTTTATGATATGGTTAAGATTTTATCTAATTGTCTAAAATAGAAAGCAATGGAATGCTTCTTGTCTCATGCAAAGAAAGACAAATGTTGGGTTTGGATCTTGGAGGAATGAGGGTTAACAAAGTAGGTGATGCTAGAATTGGTTCCACAAGTTTATATCAACTATAACCAACCATGGATATTACAGTCAATAGCCTCATTGTACTTGATGAAAAAATCGGACTTGTGATGGGCAATTGCAACAGTGATAAGGCCCATTCAGTTGGGTTTTCACTTTTCATTGGTTTGTAGGTAGCAAAAATTTTAATTGCTAATCTTACAACAACAGAGGTATAACATCCTATTTGTTAAGGAAAATTAGTGATTGACCAAAATGGCTATTGAAGGATCAACGATGAGCACTCAACTTAAAAAATTGAAGGCTTGGTAGCCACATTCAATAAAAAAGGGTATGGAAACTATCTCCAATGCTTGAGAAATGAGATCTTCACAATTGCAATAACATCAATGTGATCATATTGAAAATCTTCTATGGTTAGAGTTAACCTGTAGATTCATGGGTATTTGCGGTTGATATGATAGCCAAATGGATCCAACAATTCTAGAAGACCTAGAAGGGAGGAATCCCGACCTCATTAAATTGGAGAAGATTTTCAATGGTTTATTTTCATCCAACGCAGGAAGCATGCTATTCATGAGCTAGCCTTCATGCTTTTACCAAACCATCAAGTCTTCCTAAGAGAATAGTGGAACCTTGAGCTAATATGTCACAGTGTCTTCTGTATTGTAGAATGTAATTCTTTGCAGTTTCTCTATCGAGTGAAGTAAATCTAGATTATAACCTAGCCTATTTTGAGATCCAAACATATCATTTCCATTACTCCAAATTTATGTCCTGGGATTGTGGATATGACTCCCATACCTTGTTAGTGGATGTCCATATGGAGAAGTAACTATTGAGATTGTGAATTTTAGTGCTATGCCTTGTCGATGTGATATGGATTATTAAGAGAACAAAATGAAGGTAGCAATATGTAAAGAGAACGCACAATAGCATGGTAAAACCCAAATTTTATTAATGAATGTCCAATGGAAAAACATTGCAAACTGCAAGCAATACAAACTAGCTCGGATGTTGGTTGCTTATCTTTGAAGAGAGATGTATCAGATACACTCATTTGCAAGAGTTGATTGCAAAGAGACTGAAAATGTCCTTTTAATCATAAGCATAGTGGGAAAACCCCTAAACATCCTAAAACTTAACCTTAGGAGATGAAGTGCCAAAAGGATTTACGGGCCCCAAGGTGGCTAGCTAACTTCCCGGGGGAACAACTTTTGCATACAATATTCGTTTAAGGGGCATGATGGATTGTTAGAAAGAACTAATTGAGAAGTACAACTATTATCTAGGGCTAGCGCATGCCATAGAAATCATTGGCCCCACTAATGGCACAAAAACACCATTCAGGGACTCAAAACGCGCCCAAAAGTTTGGGTCTCAAAAAACTTTAGAAAATTGCCAAGAAGATGGAGAACCATTGTAACTCAGTGGAACATATGGGTGTCCACCAGTATCCACCTATATCATTCCTCCCCCTTTAGGGAGCAATGGTCCCCATTGCATCAAGTTCATCCATCAGATGGGGAAACTTCAGCAAAATCTAACTCCTAGTGAGTCACTTTCCCTAGTGAAGAAGTTGTCTTCTTTGACAACCCCATAAAGTTGGATGTTTTGTTAGTGAGTGCTCTTCATCTTAGTGGCCATGATCCAGTCAAATTCTACTTTCTCAATGTAGTTAGGATTGAGTTTTGTATGAGCCAATTGCTTAACTACCGATGAGGTGTCCAAAAGAGGTGGAAAAGATGGTCGAAGCAACTCCACCTTAAATACAATGTGCAAGACAAGGAAAGGGGGGATACTTAACTCTCACCCATAGCCTTGGTGATAGCATAAGGCCCATATCGGAGTGGTCAGAGCTTCTGATGGGGTTCTATGAGGCACTCTTTCTATAAATGCAATTGTACCTTATCTCTCACCTAGAATTTGTGTGGAACCCGATGTTGAACGTGATATTGTTTATACTTATCCATGGATTTATACAAAATACCATGAACTTGTTGTTGGATGTGATGGATTCGTTCAACAAATTCAACTACCTGATCAACTTTGGTTTGAGCATGGTAGGATTCATCATGTGTAGAAGCAATGAGGAGCACTACATCAATTGGGGCTAATGGTTGGAATCCTAAGCACACCTAAAAGGGGTTGTGGCCAATAGAGCCTTGAAGGGCTATGTTGTAGCTATGTTGAACATATGGAAGGTTCTCATCCCAAGTGCATGGATGTTTGGAGTTGTACATTCTCAGGATATGCACAATCATCATGTTGACCACCTATGTTTGTCCATTGGTTTGGGGGTGGAAGGAAATTAATTTGATTAGCTTGGTGTCCATCATCGACCATAGGATAGACCAAAAAGTACTCAGGAATATAATGTCTTGATTTGAAATAATAGTCCATGGGAGTCTAAAGTGAACCCAAACACTCTCGAAGAATAGCTTAGCAATGGCCTATGTTGTGATGCTCTTCTTAGAGGGAGTTAAAATTGCCATCTTAGGGAATTGATCAACAACTACAAATACATAGTCGTTTCCATGCTTTGTTGAATGTAATCCACACATGTTGTCCATGGAGATAGATTCCCAAGGTTTATATGAGGTAGGCAATCATGTGTACAACCCCTGCTTCTTGATGGTAGGTTTGACAATGGTACAGGAAGTGCACGATCTGATGTACTTGCCAGCATATTATCGGAGCTTTGGCTAGTAGAAGTACTTTTATAATACTACCATTTCCTTTTCTATGCTAAAGTGCCCCACCACTCAATTGTAATGTGCCTCTCAAATCAACTTCTCATGTTCTTTTAAAGGAACACATGGGTAGTCAAGATGACAAAAAAGTTCATTTTGGAAATGAAATTTTGAGACCGATCTTCCTACATGCAATGTCTAATATGTAACAACAAATTTAGGGTCAATGTTATGCGATTGGGGTCACCTATAGGTCTTGTTTCCACAAGAGTTGATCATGGTAGTCAGTTCAGTGGTCGGAGGTCGGTTAAAGCAGTCTACAACTTGATTTGTGCCACCCTTCTTGTACTTGATGTTTAGGTGGAACTATTGCAGGTATGTGGAAAACTTATGGTGGTAGTCATTATGTAACTTTCCCTACATATGCATGAATTATAGGGGCTTGTGATTAATGTGGATGACACGGGGGATTCACTCAATAAACCGCTATCATAGCACGTTCGTTCGTGGCATATGAAACAATACCCCTAATTTCACTAAATATTGGAAAATACCTTCCAAAATCATTTTTTTAAACCCCCTCCCAATATGCCTTCCCAATTTTAAAAAAACCCCTATTTTCACTAGATATTGTATGTATCAATTTTTTCACTTACATTTGTTATACCCCTTTAGATTTCTACCTAGTATATTGATATGATACCCCTCTTATGACCCCACATGCATTCTACAATGCACCTTGCTTCTTTCGATGTATATTGTGGATGCACATTACTTCACCCACAATGCAATTATTCAACCACATATCATTATGATTTGCAACATCTAATGGTCTAATGAAGAGATAGGAGATCACTTCTTGTATGTCACTAGAGCCAATGCACATAGTACAACATTTAGATTGCATGTTGCAGTTCCCCAATCGCTGACTAAGCCTGTTGTGGGCTAGGTATCCAAGCCCCCAGGTCCTATAACAAGCTCTAGGAGGCTGACTAAACCTCCCAAGTCCTGTAATATGCACGAGTGGTTGGGTATTCAAGCCCCCAAGGCCTATCAAGGGCCTATAACAGGCCATGGAGGCTTAGAGCCTCCCAAGGCTATTGGTAAAACCTCGTGGGTTGAGTGTTATTGGTAACAATTGGCTATCAATGATCACTATCTCTCGACTATGATCGAATGGAAACCCACTTCACCACGAAACCCATGGCCTTAAGCATGCCTTAAGACGCGATCTCCCTGTGTACTGGTAAGCCCGAGTCTTGCCTCAACCCGATTTCTCATCCGGCCGTTATCCCGCCATATCCATTTGGAGGATATTTGTTATCCCTCCCATATAAAAAAGACCCCAAAGTATTTTTGTATTGTTACATTAAATAAAAAACACTTTCCCCTTAATATATAAGCAATATAATTTTTAGGTTTTCATGAATATTTTATACCGCAATGTGAATGAACGTGATATTATATTTCTTTCTAGTGAAGCCCCCGTGGTGGATGATCGTCTCCTTCCCTGGGATGTAATCTTTCCATTAGAGACATGCATGCACAATGGAGTATAGCTCCTTGTCATGGGTGGGATATCGACAAACAAAATTAGAGTGTCTTATTATGATAAGTCACTGGATGTGCATGTTGAGTGAGGACTGCACTGATAGCAAAGTTAGAGGCATCCGTCTCAATCTCAAAAGGTTGTTGCATGTCTGGAAGAGTGAGGACTGGAGCTGATCAGAGGCATCATTTCTGATCCTCAAATTCTTACTGTTGAGACACACTCCAAGCGAACTTGGATTTGGATCCACCCTTGGTCACTTGGCTTAAGGGCCAAGCAATATGGGAGAAACCCAACATGAACCTTCAATAAAAGTTAGTGAGTCCCAAGAAGTTGCATAGCTCTATTAGAGTCGTTGGGGCTGGCCAATCATGAATAAATTGAATCTTGGATGGGTCCAAATGCACCCCATGTTCATCCATGAGATGGCTCATTAGAAAGAACTAACTGAGAAGTATAACTTTAGCTAGGGCTATGGCATGTCGTGGCAACCGTTGGCCCCAGGAATGGCAAAAAAACATTGTATAGGGCCTCAAAACGCCCCCAAAAGTTTTGGTCCCGAAAAACTGTAGAAAATTGCTAAGAAGATGGAGAACCATTGTAACTCAATGGAATAGATGGGTGGCCACCAATATCCACCTGGATCAATCCTCCCACCTTAGGGAGAAATGATCCCCATTGTGTCAAGTTCATCCATCAGATGGGGAAACTTCTGCTAAATATGAATCCTCGAGAGCCACTTTCCCAAGTGAAGAAGTTGTCTTCTTTGACGACCCCATACAATTGGATGCTATGTTGGCGAGTGTTCTTCATCTTAGTGGCCATGATCTAGTCAATTGTCACTTGATCAATGCAGTTAGGATTGAGTTTTGTATGAGCCAATTGCTCGACCACCTTTGAGGTGTCCAAAAGAATTGGAAAATATGGTTGAAGCAACTCCACATTAAATACAATGTGCAAGCCAAGGAAAGGGGGAATACTTAAATCAAAATCATTCTCACCCATAGCCTCGGTGATACTATAAGGTCCATATCAAAGTGGTCAGAGTTTCTAGTGGGATCCTATGAGGCACTCTTTCTATAAATACAAGTGTACCTTATCTCCCACTTGGAACTTCTGTGGAACCCGATGTTGATCGTGGCAATGCTTATACTTATCATTGGCTTTCTACAAAATACCATGAACTTATTGTTGGATGTGATGGATTCATTCAACAAATTCAACTGCTCGATTAAATTTTGTTTGAGCATGGGAGGATTCATCATGTGTAGAAGCAATGGGAAGCACTACATCAATTGGGGCTAATGGTTGGAACCCCAGGCACACCTAAAAGGGGTTGTGGCCAATAGAGCCATGAAGGGCTCTATTGTAGCTATGTTGAACATATGTAAGTCTCTCATCCCAAGTGTGTGGATGTTTGGAGTTCTACATTCTCAGGATATGCACAATCATCCTATTGACCACCTCTGTCTATCCATCGATTTGGGGGTGGAAGGCAATCAATTTGGTTAGCTTGGTGTCCATCATTGACCATAGGCTAGACCATAAAGTACTCGGGAATTTATTGTCTTGATCTAAAATACTGGTCCATGGGAGTCCAAAGTGAACCCAATCATGCTCGAAGAAGAGCTTAGCAATGGCCTCTATTGTGATGCTCTTCTTACAGGGAGTTAAAATTGCCATCTTAGAGAACTGATCAACAACCACAAATACATAGTCATTTTCATGCTTGTTTGAAGGTAATCTAGACATGTAGTCCATGGAGATAGATTCCCAAGGCTTATCTGAAGTAGGCAATGGAATGTACAACCCCTACTTCTTGATGGTAGGTCTGGTGATGGCATGGGTAGTGCACGATCCGATGTACTTTCCAACATATTATCGGAGCTTTGGCTAGTAGAAGTACTTTTACAATACTGCCATTGTCTTTTCTACTTTGAAGTGCCCTACCACTTGATTCTAATGCGCCTCCCAAATCAACTTCTCATGTTCTTTTGAAGGAACACGAAGGTAGTCCAGATGGCATGAAAGTTTCAGACCAATCTTTCTACAAGAAAATTCAGATAGTTAACAACAAATTAAGGGTCAATGTTGTACAATTGGGGCCTTTTAGAGGTATCATGTCCACAAGAGTTGAGCACAATAGTCACTGCAATGATCAGAGGTCGGTTGAGGAAGTCTGCAACTTGATTTGTGTCAACCTTCTTGTACTTGATGTTCAGGTGGAACTGTTGTAGGTATGTGGACCACTTATGGTGGCAGTCATTATGTAACTTTCCCTACGTCTGCATGAATTATAGGGGCCTATGATCAGTGTGGGTGATTGTCTCCTTCCCTAGGATGTAATTAGTGATATGCATGCACAATGGAGTACATCTCCTTGTCATATGTGGGATACCGACTAACAAAATCAGAGTGTCTTGCTATGATAGGCCACTAGTTGTACATGCTGAGTGAGGACTACACTGATAGCATAGTCAAAGGCATATGTCTCAATCTCAAAAGGTTATTGCAAGTCTGGCAGAGTGAGGACTGGAGCCAATTAGAGGCATCATTTCAGATTCTCGAATGCTTTCTATTAAGACACACCCCAAGTGAACTTGGCTTTGGCTCCACCTTTGGTCACTTGGCTCAAGGGACAAGAAATATGGGAGAACCCTAACATGAACCTTCGATAAAATCTAGTGAGTCCCAAGAAGTTGCAGAGCTCTACTAGAGTCGTCGGGGATGGCTAATCATGAATGAATTAGATCTTGGTTGGGTCCAAATTCACCCCATTTTCATTCATGAAGTATCCCATATATTGAATTCTCTCCATGCCAAATAAACATTTCTCCAAATTGGCATATAAATTGTGTTGTCACAAGGCGTTAAGGACCTGTTAAATGTGCTGCAAATGTTTTGCCCGAGTTTTATTGAAGATGAGGATGTTGTCCAGATATACGACCACGAAGGAGTTTGTGAACAACCGCAAGATATCATCCATCATGCTTATGAATGTTGTTAGAGTATTAGTCAAGCCAAAAGGCATGACCAACCACTCAAAAAGGCCTTCTTTAGACTTTAAGGTTGTCTTCCATACACTGGTTTGCTCGATCAGGACCCAGTGATATCCTGAATTCAGATCAATCTTGTTGAAGAACTTGTCACCCTTAAGCTAGTCAAGAATATCATCAATTTGTGGGATGGGGTATCAATTCTTGATAGTGATATTATTAAAGACTCTGAAATCAATGCAAAGTTGCCATGTCCCATCTTTTTTCTGCACCAACATGATTAGGCTCTTACAAGGTGAGGAGCTTGGTTGAATGTGGCCCTTTTGGATGAGCTCTTGAATCTAACACTTTATTTCCTCATTCTATAGAAGAGAGCATCTATATATTGGGCCATTAGGTAAGGGAGCACCAAGTACCAAATCAATGGAGTGTTTTACTTGGCAATGCAAAGGAACCCCTTTAGGTGAGGCAAATATGTCTATGTATTCTTCGACAATCTTGTCCACCTTATGATTAAACCATGAAGAGGACATATTTCCCAATTTGAGAGATTACCTTTTGAAACTACTTTGTCGAGATCAAGGAAACTGCAGTAGTTGAAACTATCTCGAGTATCCTATAGAGTTGGCCTCCCAAATAACAATGACACAATAGGGTCTATACTCATAAACAACACGACATTTCCACATATAGGCTTATCCTAACAAAACATCACAAACTTAAAGTGGGGTAACATCATACAATACCTCATCTTTGAAGGCCTTAATTCCATAGGATATGAAACATTGCTTATTGACGCAGATGTCTCACCCTTGGGTCAACCAACAAATGGTGTATGGTTGGGGGAGAGGAATTATCAACAACTCAAATCTCTTGATGACCTTGGCCGAGATTAGGTTCTTTTGGCTATCTCTGTCGGCAATGAAATGTAGCAAAGTCCCCATCATCCACATTTGTGAGTGGAGGAGTCGCTTCCCTTCCTCTTGCTCCTCTAGCTGGATAAACTTTGCGGTTGTGACGATGTTGTTGGGTTCCACGTCGATGATCCTCTTTCCTTGATCTTGCTCTTAATTAGAGTATGATCTAGAGTCTATCTTTGAGGATTCTATCGGCCGTCTAAAGAATATGTTATGTCGGCCATAACATCTTTCATCAGCATAATCACTCGATATTCGACAAGAGTCTGTTGACCACTCTTCACCAACTTGTGCAATTGCCTGTCGAGTATGCCAATGCAGTCGACCACTCTTCACCAACAAACACGACTTATTCTAACAAACATCGACCATATTTTTAAATAATTACCCGACTATCTTCCAACAACCTCAGTCGAATTAAATCAGCCCATAACAGATGCAGGATTAAAATGTTATTGTGCTAATTTATTATTAGTTTTTCAATTTGGACATATTGTTTCTTTTATAGTCTGTCTGAAACGTTTCAATCAGGACCCTAACTTTATAAGGATTTCAAATGCTGGTAAATTTATTTCCTAAAGAGATTCTGCCATTTTCTATCTAATACCATTTGCAAAATGTTTATGGGCCTCGTTATGGCCTTCTAAGCTCGCATAGTTCTTAGAAGGACATGGACACAACGACTTTGGTCGATGCTCAAGTTTGGTTGAAGCAAGTTTGGTCGACTCCACTACAAAGTGACTTTATCTGTATTAACTTTATCTAGCGACCATTTTTCAAATTCAACTAGACTCAACTTTAACATATACTATGCCACATGTATCGACGAAAAATTTCTTTTGGTCGCATATTCTCGAATAAAATGACTTATCACTTGACCAAATAACATATAATTTTTGTATCGACCATATGATGTATAGACTCAAACTACATGTCCCGACAATGTTACATCAACCATATTCTTAAATAATTATCCGACTATTTTTACAGACTCGACCATGAAAACACTATATTATATACTATCGAGACGACCATGAAAACACTCTACCGACGATTTTTAAAAGTCGACCAGACACAATGACTTTATCTATATTGACTTTATCTGCGACCATTTTTCAAATTCGACCAGAGTCAACTTTAACATATACTATGCCAAATGTATCGACGAAAACTCTCTTTTGGTCGCATATTCTCAAATAAAATGACTTATCACTTGACGAAATAGCATATAATTTTTTTTATCGACCATATGATGTATAGACTCAAACTATATGTCCCGACAATGTTACATCGACCATATTTTTAAATAATTATCCGATTATTTTTACAGACTTGACCAATTAATGCATAAGATGCACATCAGATGCAACTGAATTAGTCATCTTTATTACATGCCCTTCATAGCCATTGATCATATTTTACAATTCGACCATAAATAAGTATTGAGCCAGAGTGGTCGACAAAATACAATATAGATAAATTCACTTTGTAGTGGACTCGACCAAACTTGAGGATCGACCAAAGTGGTCGACCACATACATCAGTTATACTTGACCAAATTTGACAATTCTCATGAACCATATATTATCGAGATGACCATGAAAACACTCTACCGACCATTTTTTAAAGTCAACCAGACTCAACTTTAACATATACTATGTGACGAAGTGATAGGAAACCTCGATGAACAGAAACTTAAATTGACGAACCATCGCAAAACACGTGGCAGTTTTCCATTCGCTCTATGAGCGAGGAATCTAGCCGACATTTGTTTTTCTCGAATGAAAAGCGTTGATAAAATTATGCATGCTTTTGTTGACCTGAACGTGAAGCCGACCTGGGCACTAACGAGACAAATTGATTGTCTAAAGAATATGTTTTGTTGGCCATAACATCTTTCATCAACATAATCACTCGATATTCGACAAGAGTCTGTTGACCACTCTTCACCAACTTGTGCAATCGCCTGTCGGGTATGCCAAAGGAGTTGACCACTCTTCATCGACTTGTGCAGTCGCTTATCGGCTATGCTAAAGCAGTTTACCGACCACCTCAGTCAAATTAAATCAGCCCATAACAGATGCAGGATTAAAATGTTACTATGCTAATTTATTATTAGTTTTTCAATTTGCACATATTGTTTCTTTTATAGTCTGTCTGAAACGTTTCAATATGTTGATAAATTTATTTCCTAAAGAGATTCTGCCATTTTCTGTCTAATACCATTTGCAAAATGTTTATGGGCTTCGTTATGACCTTCTGAGCTCGTGTAGTTATCAGAAGGATATGGACAGAGCGACTTTGGTCCATGCTAAAGTTTGGTCAAAGCAAGTTTGGTCGAGTCCACTAGAAAGTGACTTTATCTGTATTCACTTTATTTGGCGACCATTTTTCAAATTCGACCAAACTCAACTTTAACATATACTATGCCACATGTATCGACGAAAACTTTATTTTGGTTGAATATTCTCAAATAAAATGACTTATCGCTTGACCAGATAGCATATAATTTTTTGTATCGACCATATGATGTATAGACTCAAACTACATGTCCCGACAATGTTACATGGACCATATTTTTAAATAATTACCCGACTATTTTATAGACTCAATCAATTAATGCGTAAGATAAACATCAGATGCAACTGAATTAGTCATCTTGATTACATGCCCTTCATAGCCATTGATCATATTTTACAATTCGACCAAAAATAAATATTGACCCGGAGTGGTCGACCAAATACAATCTAGATAAAGTCACTTTCTAGTGGACTCGACCGAGGAATCTAGCCGACATTTGTTTTTCTCGAATACCCAAATCGACCATAATGTGAGAGTTCGACCAACAGATCTCGACCATACTTTAATAGGCGACCGACTTTTTACATAAGTTGTTGGTTACCTCGGCCATAACATCTTTCATCAGCATAATTAGTCGATCTTCAACAAGAGTCTGTCGACCACTCTTTGCCAACTTGTGCAATTGCCTGTCAGCTATGCCAAAGCAGTTGAGTACTCTTCACCGACTTGTGCCGAGCTCGTCTTCTTGCAATCGCCTGTCAGCTATGCCAAAGCAGTCGAGCACTCTTCACCGACTTGTGCAGTCGCCTGTTGAGTATGCCAAAACAGTCTAAAAGTCGACCAGACTCAACTTTAACATATACTATGCCAAATGTATTAATCAAAACTCTCTTTTGGTCGCATATTGTTTCGACCCGTTTCTAGATTTGATGAATTTCACCTCTAGGATGTTAGCACCCAAAATGTAACCTAAAGTTGTAGAAAGGCCAAATTGGGGTAACCACAAAACCGCTTTACATTATATTCTGACCTATACAACCAGAAACGGAAAAAAAAATGTATATAAAAAAAGTTATTTGTCACCATCCACTTTGTAGAGAACTTCAAACTTCACAATCGCAGTATATATGGTTGAAAATCAGGTCGACCAAATTTGTAACTCGTCGAAGGTCTACCACATGTGTAACTCATCAGAGATCCACAAAATTTTATATCAACCCTATGCGTCGACAATACTTAGGCTTTCAAGATGGAAGTTTCCAAGTCGCCACATGTACAAGTCGAAATCACCATATTCATCACAATCGACAGCTTAGCCATACCCGACATGATCAAATAAAAGATAGAAGGCGACAACCTTCCAACATAATTACAAAGCATCCACTTAATGAGGCACGGATAGCCTGTCAATCAAAATTAACACCGTCGTTAAATCACTCTTTATTACACCCATCTACTTTACAGTCACACGTGTCGAGCTTGTCTTCTTTAAATCCCGAAGTCGAGGATTCTTGGATACTCTTCTACAAGAACTGGAAAACCATACTTAAGAAATACCAGAAAACCTCTGCGATCTTTATAATTGCATAGAAACCATGGCGCCCAAGAGGGTTCAGACAACCACTCGTTCAGTCGCAACTAAAGTCCGTGAGTTAGAGATAGCCCAATCACCATTGCAAACCCGCTTGTAGCAGGTTTGAAATGCTAACGCACAGGAGTCACATTGGCGAAGAACATGGAAAGACATTCTAATTTGGGGAAAAGATTCAAAAGGCCAATGAAGAGAAGAAGTTGCAAAATTGCGGGCTACTACAGTTTTGAATTACATGCAAGCACCTATGCTTGAATCATTTGGCGGACTCAAGGATATTATTGCTCAATTCATAGTTAGCATATTCAATAATGGGAAATTTTATTTTGATACCTTGGTTGAGATAAATGGTGCACTTATTTACAAGATTACAGGATTGTCAAATAAAGGCGAAGACGTACCCGTTCGACATAGGCCAGAGTTGATTGAAGAATTTACAGAGCACCTGAATGGAAAAAATTCTCGAGGGTTAGTGATAAGTTAGATGAAATATGAAAATTATAAGATAGTTGTTCGAATCATTTCGACCACTTTATCAACTTCGGGTCGCAGTTCGGATCTAAAAACTGAAATGCTAGAGGCAGTACTGAACATGGAAGTAAGTGGCAAACAATACAACTAGGCAAACTACTTAGCCGACATTATCTAGATGATATGCTCCAAATGTCAAAATGATAAAGCGGCCATTCGGTACCCATCTATAATTATTTGGATTGCCATGACGCATCCGAGACCATCAGGAAATAAAGACTTTGCTCTAGAAAGACCCATGTTAATGCAAAACTTCAAGTGTTTTACATTTGGGGGAAGTCTGCTAGGCCCCTCAACAGTAAAAATTTGGCTCAAAGTCTGGTTTCAAAACCTAAAAACTGTATCCACCAGATGGAGAGTACCTCAAAATATTCGACGAAGTCTCCCTCCGTCGGCACACATCCAACTTGAGTTGGATCACACCAAGGTCTGGCACCTGCAAGGCATAAGTGGCGCATCAAGAGCTCTCGACTTTTACCCTTCCGTCGACGAAATCTTCAATGAGCTCAGCAGACAAAGAAATACAATACTGATAATTCCTGCTAAGGCCCGAGAGGTTAGCGTCCACGTAGTTGAACCTCTAACAGATCAAGAAAAAGAGGAAGAGTATGAAGGCCGCCTATATATGCACACCTTTGTATATGAAGCTGAACCTACAGTCACACAACAACCTCTAGCACTTAGTCTTACACCACATGAAGACCCTCCAGATATAGCCGAACATTCAGATGAACAAAGTCACTCTGACAACCCAGAATATGCTTTGACGAGTGACAACATTCAACAGCTATCCGACGAGTTAGCAGAAGCTTGACAAGCAAGAAATGTACAATTACATGGCAAGGGAAAAAGAAAAATGATCATACAAGAGCCGACTGAGGAAGACGAGGTAGAATTGTTCGACAGTGCAACACAAATTCTCGAGGATGCAGCTAAAAATAAAGTACCAGTCGACGAGGAGTTTAAGATATTTTTGGAAGCTGAGGAAGCTCGTAGCCAACCACAACCAAAAAAGAAAGTTCAGCTTATGATCAAGGATTCTATCGACTTGACTGTAAGTTCACCCACAATGTCTCTGACTATTGTGACGGAAGACACTGTTTTCGCTACACCTGTAAGTACTCCACTTGCACCTTTAGCATTAACTCAGTTTTCAAATGTTGTACAATCTCTTCCTCTCCCTCTTCGTCAAACATTTCAAACTGAACAAGACCTAACGTAGTTCATAACCAATCTTCCCAATATGTTCCCACAATGGCAAGATTTAGTGACCAAGAAACCTGTCTTCATCGACAATAACCCATCGACTGATTCTGCCCCTCTTGGTGCTGACCCAACTAAACTATTGAACCCTCCGAATACTTCAGCACCAGAAGAAATTGGTATGCATCATAAACATCTTCAGCATAATCTAGACCCCACCAGTCCCATTTTTTGAGAGAAAACTTCATAGTTTATCCCTTTTCCAGTGAACCCGTCGGTGCAAGCCCATTCACCTCCCCGGCCTTTCGTCAATCCACCAGAACAACCCCCAGACCTTGAAGTTTTGAATTCAGTCAAACCATTGATACCAGAAGTGTTGTCTCCTGTCACCAGTCCAGAACCGTCTGGAAGCTCCCTTTCCAACCCTGCTCCTTGAGTCGAAGACACACCAGCTATTAATGTGTCGTTCCCTACCCCTGCTGATGGAACCACTACTCCATCTCAAGTAATTCAAGAACAAGAAGCACCAGCTCAAGAAATATTCGAAGCAACAACCAAACCAGCAACAGAAATCACTGAAGAAACCATGGAACTAGCAGCCGAAGCAGTAGCACAAATCATTGAAGCAGCCACAGAATGAGGACAAGAAGACAATCAACCAATGGTCGCAGAAGCACTCCCGACAAATACAGCAGCCGTACCAAGTAGCTCAATACAAGCAGAACAAAACATTGACGAAGCACAAGTGGAAACACAAGTCTCACGCGAAGCAGCCGAGACACACAAAGACTCAGAACAACAACTAGAGCCTCCAAAGTCTCAACGGAAGTCCAAGAAAAAGCAACGTCAAGATAAACAACGCCAAAATAGAGAGCTGCAACAACAACAACATCATCTGGATCATATCTCTCAGGTGTGTCGATTATCTGTACATCTCGACCAATTCGGGCCCATCTCGACATACAAGCCACAAGAAGCAACACAAGCAGAGCTCGACTTACTGGCTGATGCAATTAATTGAGAGCAACGACATTGACGACTAGAAACCGAAGACCGCATACACCAATTACAAGAGGACCAAAATGTATTTTTGGCTAAGTGTCAGGACTTAGCACAAGAAGTCGTTTCTCTTCCAGCCAACTCCGACACGACTAGCACACTTGATAAAGATATTCAGTTATTCCAAACAGTCGTGTCGATATTGAGAGAAGAACTCATCAGGGTCCGACGAGAACAGGCCACAATAACAACATCCTTGATGTCGGCACAATATGAAACATTTAATTCAGCATATGATCAGCTCAACCAGTATAATGACCAAGCAACTACTGTCATTGATGTTCTCCGAAATTGGTACAAACACTATGGCAATGTATTCACATAAATGCGGAACACAAGTGACTTGATTGATAAACTTCATCAGCAACGCCGAGTAGCTGACGACACCATGAGCAGAACCATCGAAGATCAAATTCTGATAGAAAATAGCAAATTGGAGAAATTAGAAAAAAGTGAAGAGCAATGGTTGAACCAAGCCCGAAACAACCTCTTCAAAGTGGAACAACTTCAACCACATCTCCAAACACTGCTTACAACTGCCAATCAAAAAATTGAGCTATTTGGTCCAGACTTATTTCATCTGCAGAGCAAGACAACAGAGGAAAAGAAGACTGAGTTATCAAGTCTGACAACACTTACGATTGACATCCAAAACTCACTGTGCCATGTTTTTCCACCACCATCTATCTGTCTCGGCTGAAACAGTTGTTCAGGTCTGTGCATAACAAGAAGCAGCGACCAGTTCCAGTCATAAATAAACAGTACTAGCTACATCTATCAATTTTGCACAGTCATCCATCTTTTGTTCAGTTATTTCACATCTCCTTCTTTCTTCGGCAAAAAGAAATATTTTGAAGTAGGAGAGGTCAAACTATCGACTAGGCCCTCTAGCTGAAAATTTGCAATGTAAGTCGACAAGCTCTGTGGACCAGTCGAGATATGTTGGTCGGTTCTGGCGACCAATAAACAAAAACTCTGTGGACCAGTCCGGATATGTTGTATGCACTATTAATGCATTTTTGTGGTAGTTGGCAACATAGACTCAACCCAGAAATATTTATGTAGTACTATTTACATTTGCAAGATCTTAAGTTGTTTCTCTTTGGTTTTAAAGCTTCCTTTTTAAAGATTTTATGCCAAATCAAATTTATGGTTTCCAGTATTTACTTCAGCTACTTGAACTGGTTATCGCAGTTTTTGCTCGCTCTCTACTTTTGCTATAAAATCAATCAACTCGGATTACATACATATCTGAAAGTTATATGTTGATGTTGATAAAATATTGAGTAGGACTACTGTTATTTGATGAATGATATTTGCATATCTACTTGTTATATCTATTTGCAATTTGGTGCTACACTTAGTTGATATTTTGTTGGTCAATGAATTATTTGTCCTTGGATTATGTCATGCATTTTCATTAATCGAATAATTGAATGACAATGACATTTATTCCTTAATGTATATTTGCGTTGAATTAGTTAATTCACCTAAGTATTGTCTCTGCTTATGTTTTTCTTCCTTCTAACTTTCCTCTTCTCATAGCGGCGTTCATTTTTGTCCCTAAAGGGGCAAATGCTAGTTATACCACAACCCAAATGCACTTTACATATGCAAGAAAGTTGTTATTATTAGATATTGTTGTTAATCAAGGTCAAATCTATGATCGTTTATTTATTTTGTAGCATAGAGAATCGAACCCTTAAGATATGTCATTTCAAAAATTTTCAAATAATGTCCTTCACATGCATTAAAAACTATGAAAGATATGTTTAAGATTGATTTTGAATTATTGTAATAAACTTTTGAATAATTTATTAAGGTGAGGAAGACAATCATCCAATAAAACGTTAAGGCTCTACCAACCTACATGTTTGCTACCACACCTACCATACAATTGTCTTCTAATGTGGTAATATCCTCACTAACACAAACATAACATAAATGAACAATTTTTTATATTGAAAAACAATCCTTATCATATAATTAACATTTCACATGGGAATGAAAATTCCATCCTATCACACATAAAATACATTCTACTTATAATTAATAATTTATCATTATACCACAACCCTTATCCATTAATAATTTATCATTATACCACAGTCCAAACTCAATTTAGATATGCAAGTTGTTATTATTATTAAATATTGTAGTTAATATAGGTAAACCAAGATAACATAATCATGGGTGTTTAACCACCCTTGACTAAGGACTTGGACATATCTTACCAGACAAGATCCATATTCACTCAGACAAGAAACTACCTGCCAAGTTTCCAAACAAAACATCAAAGGCAACATTGAGGGATGACGTGGCAAATTATAAAAAGTCAACAAAGCAAACCTATCAGAGTCAACACTGAAAATATGACGTGGCAACTGTTTAACTCTAGAATCCGTGTGAAAAACACGTGAGCTATTTCCGAGTACCTATCAGTCCAAATCATCTGCCTCCACGTGTACACGTAGAAACCCAGATCCACCATAAATAATTTATAATAAGAGACTAATGTGGGTAGTGAAGAAACTTAAAACAGTTCGAGTAGAAAGGTGAGCGGACAACATCCGGTTTTCAATGTGAACGTGAGGTTCGGGATATTTTAGACCGGCGGCATTCACGCCCTACCCGATACAATACAAGATCATACAAACCCTTGTTTCGTTATACCCTACGGATCTTTCCAGGCTTCGATTCGAAGCCGTTTCTGGTCCGATCGCTTAGATCCTGGCTTCTAAAGATCGCTCTTACAATTAGCTTTCATTCCCCTCTATCGATTGACAGTAATTTCGCCCTTCGCCGTTTAAGAATCTGTGTGCCCCCAGGGTTTCGAGTCTTGGTTCCTCGAAGGGTACGGCTCTCCTTCACGGCTTCGAAATCTGTCGATCGGGGTTCGATTTCGAGGTAACGATCCGTGTACTGCTTCAGAATTCTGTTGATTCCTTCTGATTCTCTGATTTGTCGTATGTCTAGGGTTTGATTCTTGTTTTATTTTTCGTAACGTGAGGGTTTGGAGTTTACATGTTCGTATGGCTATGAAAGGTGTATGTGGGATGGGTTTCCTTTACGGCCGTTGGTAGGAGCACCCTGATCGAATGAAACTAGGGTTGATTAAGTTAGGGTTTGTTTGATTCGGCCGGGGTAGGGTTTTTTACGATTCTGTATTTCATTTCTTGGATCTGACCCCCTCTGATTGCCCGGACGGGGAACCTTTTATTAGGGTTTGATTTTTTATCAGGGTTTCCTTTCTGCGTTTTGAATTTAGTTGGGCATCTGAATTTTGTCTGTTTTTTTTACATTCACTATGAAGCCGTTTAACGTCATGATTTCTAGAGTCTGTATTTTTTCTAGACGTTTTTTTAAAATTATAATTATAAGCCCCCTTTTCGCTATCGCAATATGTTTACCAGCTAAAAAATATTATATCTATTACTAAATAAAAAAATATTTGTTTAATATTTACATATTATTTACAGATTAAAAATTCAGCACTATTTTTCACAGTAATATTACTTATAGTAATAGTTGACTAGCTACAATTCAATTTATTATTTACTAAAAATAAATTGAATTTTAAAAAATATATTAATTATTAGTCTGATATTGTTTAAAGAAGCCATGGCTATTTTCTTGGCTCCCCGCGAAAATTCATTATCTTTTTTAGCGAGCAAAATATTTCAAGTAAAATAATTGGATATTTAATATTATTATATTATGTATTATTTTTGTATTGTTACAGTGCTACTGTATTAATATTATTTGTGGTAATAAGTTATATTCCTTTATTGATGAAATTTTCAAGCATATTTCAAAACAATGTTTAATTGAATGCTATTTCAATTTTTTGCAATTTATAATTGGTGATAAATACCTGCTTTGGATGCCGCTCCTGTTACCCTTGTGTATCACAGTAGTGGTTTGCTTGTTGCATTTAAGCAATCCTCGATAAATTGTTTTTTGGAACTATAAGCATTTTATTTTTTGGACTGCAGTATTAATCCCTTGTCTGACTGCTGTATGCGTATAAGTATTTAGCTCCTTTACCTCATAAATTGTGGATGGGCATACATTTGTGTAAATGCTAATCAATGTACATGCATTATATTTGATGACAATATGGTCAATTTACTTTATATAAATTATCAATCAAGTTGGGAATATTGTTAGCAAACTATTGGATATATACCAACATATTAGTTGAGTAAAATATTACATTTGATCAAACATGGAATTTATAGGATTTATGTTAATTGAAAGAAGATAGATGTAGAGCATGGAGCTATAGGTAATAAAATAGAACTTAGTACGTTTAAGAGATTAATTAGTAAGAAGGTCTTTATCTCAGGTAGAAGCGTGAAGTTTGTAGAATATTTCTTGTTTTAGAACTAGAGAGCTTACTAGAGTTTTAAGGGGTGGTGGCAAAACCAGCACTAGTTTGTGCTCTATCTTTTCCTTTTTGTCAATGAGTGGAGTTGTTGATTGTCTTGGTTTGTAAACACCCCTTTATGAAGTTTACAACCAGAAGACCTTGGCTAAGAAAGTCACCTGGGATTTGCACCAGGCCTCATCTGCAAAGATCACATTAGCAAAGGCATCACCATGGCATTACCACATTAGAAAGAGTCACTCAACCTCTGTCCCCAATATGATAAGGAACATTGTCCCCAATATGATAAGGAACATTCCCATTGGGTTTTGAATTTGGATCGTCGTTATGGCAGGTGCTCCAACTTGCCACCAGATCATAGCCTGACAGACTGTCTAGAGTTGATTATCTGGATATGTTTAGATTTGTTTATCATCCTTGGATTGCGAGTTTCACATTTCATTACTATATTTTATATAACTTCAGTGGGTAGGCTACAAAACTTTCTGATGATATATTGGGTCAACTAGTTTAACTATCAGTTACTAGGCATTTGTAAAAGTAGCTCAGGTGTTATGGTTAGCAAATTGGATTTTAAAGCTTGGTTTTCCCTGTTGTTCTTGTTAAGGTGCAGTGTTACATGTTGTATACATGCCAAACTATTAGTTGTGTTTAAGCTTTTAGGCTAAGTGGAGTCTTATGTGAATATTGTTCTTTATCCAATTTTTGTCAAATCAAAGCTTTATTGCTGATATTCTTATACATTGTTTGAAGGTAACATAATCTCTTAGTTCGAGTCTAATTGGCTATTCATATTGTGTCTAAGCTTTTGTGTGGTCCAAAAAGAAAGGTTTTGAAAGTTTTGTAATGTTTGCTTAGTGGTAAAGTAGTGTTGCATTTTTTTTAGCTTTCTTCCATGTCAGATATTCTCCTTGAGCTAAAGATTCAACTTATCAATACTTTATTTTTTATAGCATGCTTGAGCAACTTAAGGGTAAATTCAAGTAACAAATATTTCTGTTTGGTTGTTTTGTTGTATAGCCTCTCATGACATTACTTATTTATCGGTTGTCTTATCATACATCCTTCTTTGAAGATTTAACTTTTTTCAGGTTTAGTAGGCAGTTCTTAGATATTAGATTTCCTAATATATGGTTGTTGTACTATTGTGGAACAATTGTAGATATCGGGGATTTCCAGTAAATTAAAAAATTGCATGTACATCATTTGATATATCTATTGAATTTTGGACAACTAATGCATTTATATTGTGAAGTGTTTGAGCATGGGTTCATTTCATGTTGCTGAATATTATCATGTTTTTGAGTTTTAAGGTACAATGGCCAGTGAAGAGGATATGCCTTAGATCTTTTGGTAATTGGTGGAAGTGTGATCAATGTGCACTAGGGATAACTTATTCAAGAATTTGTTGAGGAGATGGATGAGTACTCCAAGGAGTGTAGTTTTAGTCCTTCCAATCTAATTTTATCTTGGTATTATACTATATTTGGTCACATGTGATTCTGGTGAGGTGTCTGATGCAAATCCCTTGGCATTTTGGTTTGATTTTAAGATGGGAATTGATGGAGGATGAAGATGATCTGACCAACTGAATTAGAAAAGCCTGTATTTCTATCTTTTTCTCCAAGAATTTAAAAGTCAAGTAACTTCTTGAGAGAGGGCCATAACTGTAGTTTGGACTAGCAATGGCATGCTAAACTCTTTTGAGTTATCTTGAGTTCTAGATATGAAAAAATAGCTTAGGCTTTGTTGAGGCATTTCATTTGATTTTAAGATGCAAATGGGTGTATGATGCTTTGACCAACTTAATTGGAAATGCTAAAATCTTTTTATTTTCCAAGAATTGAAGACATTACTTGGAATGACCACTGGCAATGCAAGGCAAAATTCTTGGATTAAGTTACTTAAATTTTGAATAAAAAAAATTGTTCTGGGCATTATCTTTTTGACTTATCTTGAGTTCCGGATATGAAAAAATCCTTTAGGCTTTGTTGAGGCATTTCATTTTATTTTGAGATGCAAATGGGTGGAGGATAGATGCTTTGACCAACTTAATTAGAAACGTTAGAATCTTTCTATTTTTCCAATAATTGAAGACATTACTTGGAACGGTAATAATCTGTACTTTGAACTGGCAATGTAAAGCAAAATTCTTGTATCAAGTTACATGAGTTTTGGATATGAAAAATTACATTACCTCGAGTTCTGGATATGGAAAAATGATTTTGGCCTTGTTTGAGGCTTTCATTTGATTTAAAGACGTTTTGGACAGATTCTTTCCCCGACTTAATTAGAAATGCTAGAATCTTTCTATGTTTCCAAGAATTGAAGACATTACTTGGAATGGCCATAAACTGTACTTTGTACTGGCAAGTGGCAACGCAAGGCAAAATTCTTGTATTAAGTTACTTGAGTTTTCAATATGAAAAATTGTTCTGAGCATTGTTAGGCTTCCTTGTGTACAATAAATAATGTCGAGGTGTCAAGATTCATCTTCATGTTTAAATCAGAAACTCCATGTGAGAGAATCCTATGAAATCATACCCAAGGAACTCATGGTATTTTTCACTTAAGTTTGCAATAGGATGAATAATTATTGTCAGCATGGTTAATGAGCTGAAGGTGGGATAGGCAATGATGGGTAGTCTATTCTCTAATTTTAACACAACCCTTTATTAAAAAAGGATCTGTATAAAAAGTATTGCAAGGAACTCGATTTACCTTCTTTAGTGTACCTTTCCATTTAAGCAATTTTTACTCTTTGCTTCTCTTCCTCTTATGGAGGCAGAGGTAATAATGCCTAGACATATATTTTAATACCAAGGCAGAATTATTCAGCTTCTAATGTGAAGGAATTGCTATATTTACTAATAGTATCTGTCACATCTTAAATCTGTCAACTGTTATAATTTTGGGTATTTCTATATTGTTGACTTGTTGATATTGATTCCATAGTGTGATTTATGTCAATCAATTTGAAGGACATTTGTTAAAAATTTGGTATCTTTTGCTGAGATTTGAATCCCATGTGCCTTAAGATATTATTACTATTAGAGACCAGGAAAGTTGTTGACATTTGAATCTAAGCTTACTAATCTTTAATGTTTCAGAACCTTAATACCTTCTAGTCTTTTAGGTTTTATGGTATTGGATTGTTGAGGTCTGAGGCAATTACTGTGCAGGTCCAACCATGGTTCTTAAACCAAACAAACGAGTTCTTGAAAATGGAAAAGTTCATCAACCTGCTAAATACCAAAAGTCATTGGAATATGATCTTGATCAAACAGTTGGACTTGAGTTTGTTCCATATAAAATTTCTCAGAAAACATGTCTACCAGAGTGTGTACAACCAGACAACTTGCAGAAATTTTGTGCAGATGAATCACTGAGTTCTTCTGGTGTTACAAGCCTTGGTAATAGCATTAGTTGTAATGATGATACTTCTCTAGAGAAAGATGAATTAGATGAGAAGCTA
This sequence comes from Larix kaempferi, assembly GCA_027924585.1. Taxonomy (NCBI): domain Eukaryota; kingdom Viridiplantae; phylum Streptophyta; class Pinopsida; order Pinales; family Pinaceae; genus Larix; species Larix kaempferi. The sequence continues at coordinate 6,182,245 of BSBM01000963.1, read as the reverse complement.
TTGGAAGTTGTGAAGACTGAGAATGGTGGTTCTGCAATGGGCACATATCCAGAATCTGTAACAAATCAGAAAGGAACTACCACAGAAGCTGAACCCGTATATAGGCAGAACAGTGTTTGCAGTCTCATACACGAGACGTACACACTTTCTCAATTTGTCATGCCAACTGAAGAAGTAGCTGAGGCAATGTTAACTAATGGAGCAATTGGTGGCTCTGTTTTGCGTGAAGATGGCATCCAAATGCAACAGGAAAAGATCTCCATTGGACATCAGGCCAAGGACGTGGAAACATGCAGATCGGTCTCAAATGTTCATGACAGCAGGTCTAGAGTTTCAGAAGATTTGTATTCTGACATGGTATGCTTGTTTTATATTCAATCTGAATATGTGAAAGTACTTAAGGTTTTTATTTCATTTTGTTATCTATATACAATATGGTTTTATAATTTTAGTTAATTTCAATTCTTGGCATGTCTCTCATACTCTAATTGATTTATACTCGTTAATGCAAAAGTACTTATCCATTGACATACCTCCCAGATCAATAAGTAAATATATGAAAGATAAATGAAGCAGAAATTACACTCTCTGAACAACCAAGGCCCATAAAACAGAGTACTTGTTTTGTGTAGCTTTCTATGTTACCTTCAATCTAGATTTTTCTCTATTGCTGTCCAACTAAGTGGCTGTGGGGTGCATTGGTCCCAGTGTCGCAGACCAGGTGAAAGGAGGTAATTTATGTAGCCTCTACAGAAGAGCTCTAAACTAATTCAGCCTGGCAGCAAATGCCTCTCTAATATGAGGAAAGGCATTGCTGGTTGGAATATCTGGAAAAGGTCTAGAAGGATCTGGAAGAATTTAAATAACTGAAAAGCTTTTTGTCAATTGTTAAAATAGGCTGAGTTCCTTTTCTGTGCTTTTTTTAAAGATTGAGATCCATGTATAAGTTATTGTTATCTGATGGTTTTCATTTGTCAGAAATTTGTTGTTGGTTGTTGATTTGGCATTATTAATCTTTGTGACTGCCTGGGTCTCTGTGATTACACGAGTGGGGATAACATTCTTTAACTTTAATTATTTATTCTAATAGAGTTGTCCTGCTATCCTAATATCCTTGACAGTGTACCTAATAATAAATAACTTATATCATTAAACATACCTCATAGAATTCATTGTTGTTGAAATGTCCTAAATTTGTGGATATATCATGCTGATATATCTTCCTGTGCTTTTTGGTCTTGCTATTTTGGCTAGTATTCATATATTTTATATTAGCTCTCTGATTTTTTCTTGTTCTTGTGCAGGTCTATGCTTCCTCTCCAAGCTTCAAAAACATGCTGTCTGATTATGAGACAATGGATCAAGCATGCAAAGGGTGTGTGAACATAGAAAAATATTCGTCAGCTTCTGTTTCTGAATGTGGGGGCTTTTCTACCAGAACTTATGCAGAATTCGATTGTAGTGAAGGTGAACACTTTGTTCACTATGACTCAAGTGCAGGTCTTGGTTGCTTTTCTTTGGACCATGCTCCTCGTAAGAAGGTTCCTATAGGGCCAGAATTTCAAGCTGACATACCTGTATGCAGACCTCAAGCCCGCGTGTTTCTATCTGATGCCAATGATAGAATGTCATTACAACCATGTCAAGCTGTTGACACAAATGATGATGACAGATACTCTCATAGTTTGACTGGCATTCAAGTGTGGCCCTTAGTAGGATCAAATGGTGTCATTACCAAGGATACTGTAGGTCTAGGAAGATCTACATATTGCAACTGTCCAGACTCAAATTCTATAAGGTGTGTCAAAGAGCATATTGAAGAAGAACGGGAGATGTTGAAACTGAAGCTTGGTGAGGCATTCTATTCATGGGGATTTCATGACATGGGTGAACATGTGTCAGAGAAATGGACAAAAGAGGAGGAACAAACCTTTCAGGAACTTGTGAATATGAATCCCATATCGTCAAACAAGAATTTTTGGAATTATCTATCTGTGGCCTTTCCCTCAAGAAGCAAAAAGGAGCTGGTCAGTTACTATTTCAATGTGTTTGTGCTGCGTCGACGGGCCTTTCAGAATAGGTTAGACCCAGATAACATTGACAGTGATGATGATGAAGCAGACTGTACAAACTCTGAAATTGGAGTAAGTGAGAGACTTTTGATGACCGAGGATGATGATGATTCAATGGATGAATCTGACACTACCGATGGTGATGAATTGATTGTAGAAACAGATGATGAAACGGTAGATACAACGGAAGAGGATGATGAAATGGCAGCAAGTTCCATGTTAGAAGGGCAGACAAGCTGTAGGAGCAATCACGACATTAATTTTGACAGCAATGAAAAAAAGTTTGTGGAAAGCCAGGATGAAGATACTGATGATGTAACATGGGAATTTGTTGGTCACAGTAATATTCAAAGTGATCTGATTGAGGGGCAATATTTGCAAGATGACTCTTGCATGTCTTATGAATGGAACTGTGAAAATAAGTCAAGTGGATCCATGTGGGTAAGAACTGATGGATCACCTGTTGTTGAGGACGAAAGAGTTAAATCAGCGACAAGTTTTAACCATTTTTGTAAAGGGCAACAGATGGATATAAATAATGTCAATGACATATTATGTGAAGACATCAAACAAAAAGGATTTTTGTCTTGCAAAGAAGAACTTGTCATTGATGGACACTGTTCTCTTCTGGACCCCAGTGACTCAAAGCTTTGGGACATTGCATTAGTCACGAGTTTAAAAGCAGATACGGACAGGTTGGTTTCAACCTGCAGCATGATTAAGGAGTTATTTGGTGATGAAACAAGAGAAAATGATAAGTGCAGAAACAGATCAATCTAATTTCAATTCATCCCAACAAAGATCGGCTTTTGGTTCCTTTTCCTGCCGACATTTTCAACATTTTTAATACCGACGATTTGGTTTTCTTGCCTACCATATGACCTTTACAATGTGACCTTTTTGGCCAAATCGTTAAATTGTGGTCCTCAAATTTTTTCCTTTTGCTGCACACATCAGAATGATGGAATCTCTCAATTTGTTGAGAGATATAGGTTGCTGTCAATAATATTCTTTTTTGCCCTTGTTCTTTATCTGGGTCATACAATTGCCCATACTGTACATTGCTTTGTAATATCAATGTGGCAGTGAATGAAATTCTGCCAGATTTGTAAATTATATTGATCAGCCAAGTTTATGCTTCAAAGAAGATTTGAGGTTTGATGATATGTTCATTTTCCACAATGACATTTACATTGAGGGAACATAGCACGACATCAAAATGTAAATTTTAATATAATAAAGGCCTAGAGCTTCAAATAGCTTTTTACTCGACTACTATCTTAATTTTGATATGATCTGGTCGAAATTGGCCTTTTGTTTTGAAGATCAGATTACTGAAGAAGAATCGAGGTTCAATTATTTTATGGATTGTCAGAACATGTGGGTTGGCTGCATTTGGTGTTGGAATTGCTTTTATAAAGAGGAACAAATTACAAGATTGAATGCAGTTGAGATATCGTGTAGTTTCTTTTCGATAATGAAATGGGTATCAATAATAAATACCATGCAAGTGCAAGTTCTAGATAAGGTTGATCGAGTACAATACTTTGCCACGAAGATAGGCAGAAAAATGTTATGTAGATTTCCGTATATCAGATTAGAGGTGAGAGATTACTTTTTGCTGTTTTGAACTTCACTATTTGAGAATGAGGGTGGAGGAGCACATTCACGATAGAATGAGAGGAGCCACAGATGATAGGTTAGGTTTTATCATAGGCTGGCAAATCTGAAAGAATTGATTACGCAGGTATCAGGCTTGCTCTTACTATCCGATATGAGGCTTGAGGGGATCGATTGTCAGCAAGTATGATGGCTTGTTAATTACCGATGCAAATGAACATTCATCAAGTTGAGAAATAAGATGATAATTTGTTTTTGGCCTTATTGGTTCTAGGCTTTAACATTTTTTTTTTTGCATAAACAGTGGAAATTTCCTTCACTGTGTCAAGGAAGGGAAAGAAAGTTGACGGATCCTTCACCGTGTAAAGGAAATGAAAGAAGGTCGATGGAATCTTTTTGACAAGAATTATTTTTCTTGGCTCAACATTCTATTTCTATAATCAATGGAATTATTCATTACCATGTATTGAAGGGAAAGAAGTTTTTGTTGGGATGTATAACGACATCTGGGCAAGCGCCTTTGTGTGGCACCCCAAGGGATAGAAAACAATGGGTTGGTGGTTAGAGAGAGTGGTGGTAGTGTCCAGATGGACTTGACAGTCCTGAGTCTCATTAAGAGTCAAAGAAGAGTTTTTCTCTAATAGTAGGGCTCTGGCTAGCGAATTCTGTCGGCTCCTTTGCGAAAATTAGTCCACGTAAACCAAAGTTTAGTGTCTGATTACGGTTGGGGTCATAGAGCCCAGTTTAGTGGAGTCTTGTCCCTGATTACGGTTGGGGTCATAGAGGCCTGGCCTTTAGTGCGCACCACGCCTATCCCTTCGACCATCAGTCATTCAGGGAGCGCCCCTCCTTTGTCTTCTTGGCACTCCATAATGAAATCTCCCCATGTAAGCCAAGCGGCATCACGGAGGTCGTTGATTATCAAAATAGAAAATCTTGGACACTCATTGTAAGCATAGACTTTGGCCAACCCTAAAAGCTGGCCTCATAGGTTTAGAAAAATCCACGTCTGTAAGAGGGGTCCGTACCCCACTCAACAATAGCATTAGAGAGCTATGGAGAGACGAAGGATTGCGACCTAGCCTTTTCGATGAATATAATCTGATGAATAGGATACTCAAGCCATGGCCAAATCATTGACAGTTCATTTCTCCCAGGGTCATTGAGGCCCTAGACATTCGAAGAGGTCAGTTTCTTCAAAAACCAATGACATCATGTATCTCTGCCTCATTGTTCTTGAGGCCCTGAAGGGAGTCGAAGGAATTCCCAGAGGTCATTGTGTCGATCCAAAAATCACAGAGTGGCTGAGGTCATTGTGTCGATCCAAAAATCACAGAGTGGCTTGATTTGGCCTTTTGGTGACAACCTTCGATGGAAACATTTCTTGGGATTCCAAAAGTGATGGCGGAGACAAAGGAGTTCTTAGATGCCTCCAGAGGTCGTTATGTGCTAGGGCCCGTTGTGGACGATGCCTTCAGAGGTCGTTATGTACTAGGGCCCGTTGTGGACGATGCCTTGCATGCCAAAGGCTTCTTAGTGGGGGTTTTCACACATTGGAACTTGGCCATGTTTGCCTTCTTACCCTTGCACACAGCTTCTATCCATACCCTTTCACCTGTGCTGGGACCGGCAAAGCGTTGGGAGCAAGTGGGGCCTATAAGAGGTGTCGTTTCAATTTTCATTGGGGCCATTAGAGGGAAGTTCCAGATGCGATGGTCAGGCTCTAGGTAGTGGAAACAAGTGTCGGGTAGATTTGTATAGTGAACTCGCTAGTGATTACCCCCGATGATTAATTCAAATGTATACGAATTCCTTCAGATCTTGGGATATATTAACCCACACATAGGCATAACGTTGAGGTCAAGCCTTGAAAAATCTTCAAGGGTCTTCATAAATAAATTCCCCCAAAGGGGTGGCAATCCACTGTAGGGCTGAGAAAATTGTGTGCATAGGTTGGGAAAGTCTACCATACCAGATAGGCACGCTGCGTCGCTGTGTAAGCAAAGAAGTCATGGGTTCAGTGGTTAAAACCTACCATGGTATTCTTGCATACCCACCCAGGGGCCTCGATTCAGTGTCTCCTTTACATGAGAAGGATCGTTAAACTGGAGCATTTGTGTTGTATGTGCAATGCTACACATTGGGCTCCAATTTTTCGTGGAGCCAGTTTGGAATAACCCCTTCAAAGCGGTGCCCTCCCAGCAAAATAGTAAAAAATAGAGTACTCCTAAATCTAATGGGAAAGACTAACAAACTCAAGATCAGAGAATTTGATATCAGGTGGAGGGTTAAACTCGTGGTACATCTTCAGGTTGAATTTCAGCAAAATAGTAAAAAATAGAGTACTCCTAAATCTAATGGGAAAGACTAACAAACTCAAGATCAGAGAATTTGATATCAGGTGGAGGGTTAAACTCGTGGTACATCTTCAGGTTGAATTTCAGGTTGAATATCAGGGGACCATGGGTGCCATCCACAACACAACAGATAGCCTATATTCACCACTATGAATTATCATAGAAAGGCTGGGTAAAGCCATTATGCTTCACCTTATAAGAAAAATGTTGTTGCCTACACAAACTAGCTAGGATGGACATAGTACTGAAAAATACAGTGTCCACTTGAGTTTAGTGGTTAAGAACACGTGTTTTTTCTTAGGAAGTTATAGGTTCAAATCCAGATGGGGGTAGGGTATGTACACCTCTATAGACTTTAGCAGTTAAATCACTGTACAGAGTGAGGTCAAGAAGGTCTTATACATCAAATTGGTGTCTGGCTTGGCTGTGACATTAAAAATAGATTATTATTATTATATAAATATACAACGAAAAATAGTAAAATAATAAATAATAAATTGCTCCTATTAATAAAGTAGATTTTTATTATTAAAATATTAAAAAATAGAGTACTCTTAAATCTAATGGCAAAGACTAACAAACTCAAGTTCAGAGAATTTGATCAGGTGGAGGGTTAAACTTGTGGTACATCTTCAGGTTGAATATCAGGGGACCATGGGTGCCATCCACAACACAACAGCTAGTCTATACTCACCACTATGGATTATCATAGAAAGGCTGGGTGAAGCCATTATGCTTCACCTTATAAAAAAAATGTTGTTACCTACACAAACTAGTTAGGATGGGTATAGTACTGAAAAATACAGTGTCTACTTGAGTTTAATGGTTAAGAACACGTGTTTCCTCGTAGGAGGTTATAGGTTCAAATCTAGATGGGGGTAGGGTATGTACACCTTTATAGACTTTAGCAATTAAATCACTGTACAGAGTGAGCTCCCTTGTCCCACAAACAAGGGGGTCTTATACACCGAATTGGTGTCTAGCTTAGCTGTGACATTTAAAATAGATTATTATTATTATATAAATGTACAACGAAAAATCACAATATTTAAACCATTAACTCAGAACCCTAGCAGAAAAAAAACTCAGATGCTACCTCATTGTTTGATATGCAACTTCTTCACGTTCCCTCTATAGTGAACATCGACCACTGATGAGAATATCTACTCCCTCTATAATTAGGCACTCCAACAAATTGATGAACGAAGATATCCAAAGGTGTTAATAGACATGATAATGCATCTGTGTAACCGTGTTAAAGATTTTCGCTGAAGAAACCTTCTTGGAACCACATGCAATATCCTGAGATGTAACTCGGTCAGGCCACAAATCTCGGAGTACTATATTCAAATGAACGAAGATTTCCAGAGGGGTTAATAGACATGGTAATCCATCTGTGTAACCGTGTTAAAGATTTTAGCTGAAGAAATCTTCTTGGAACCACATACAATATCCTGAGATGTAACTCGGTCAGGCCACAATTCTCGGAGCACTATATTCAAAATGGCTTTGAAAATTTCAGTCTCATGAAGAAAAAAATACAAATCTGGTATAGTTGAAAGTTGTTTATTGGTTTTTGGAGGTTCTTGTTCAATTCAGAGACCCTCAAAACCTTTCTAGGCATGAATGAACTGTCCCCTGCACTTTCTTTTGCTTGACACTTAATTTTTTACTATATTTGTTACCTGAAATTTCACCAGAAAAAGGCATCTGAACTGTTTTGAATAAAGACAATTCAAAATATCCTCTGCCACAAATCTCATCTAAGAACAAACTTGCTCTCTGCACCAGTGACGATTCCGCTCTCATGCTTAACATCCATACGGTCGTTGCTGTGTAATTTATCATCTCTTCTATTACTAAAAGCAGAAATATGTACCTTGGTCAAGGCCACAAATCTCATCCAAGGACAAATTTATTTTTCGTGGGCAATGATAGTTTCCTATTAATGCTTTTACATCCTCACTATCGTGGTTGCTTTCTAAAACAATTCGTCATTGTAAGTTTTTTTTTTTTTAACCATGAGAACAGCAACCTCTCAAAGATATATCCAACAACCCATCATTGTAAATTATACTTGCATTATTTCCCTCACAACAACATTCCTCTTGATTGTGTTTGCCCCCAGAGCATGTAGGCATATTTGCCCCTGAAGACGTAAGTGAATTGACAAGTTATTTTGGCTCTCTGATTAAGGTGGCCATTCGATGCTGTTTCAAAAACCGTCTTTGACACTTATACAGTTCAAGTCATGATTTTTCGGGGCTTTCCCATGTGTCTTTTGAGGCAATGATTCACAATGGTTGGTGACGGAGTCACTTCGTTAATGGTCTTTCCAACAAACTAAAAAATGCCCAAAAGAGAGCACCAAGAGTTATAACTGGAGCTTCCCCTTTTCTTTTTGCAGTGCAGGTTCATCCACTTTGCCTTCTTGCTTAGTGTTAACCATACTTAGGTCAGGGTTCTTGCATCTTAGGTTTTGTTGACATCACAATAAAATGAAATGTTTTCAGGTTTTTTAACAAATAAAATATAGTTTTGAATTTTTTAACAAATGAATATAAAAGTCATATCTCTTTCCAAAATAAGCAACCATTATTTGAATCATTTTATATTTTTTTTCACTGGAAAAATCACTTTCTTGCTATTCCGAAGGAATCAAGGAAAGCTAGTCAATACATAGGGACTCGAAAAGAGCATCATGTCATTTACAAGAATTGAACCTAGGTGGGGAGGGTAACAATCATTCCTCCCAACCACCCAAGCTACATTCAATGGACAAATAATCACTTTATATTATTATGTACATCGCAGTGTAATTCACTAATTAATTCATTAATTTTATTTTAATTAATTAAAAAAATGATTTTCATTATAATACAATAATTTCAATATTGTATCATTTTTAGTCAAGGATACGGTGGCCCGTTGGTGGGGTTAGATGGATTTCATTCCATCCACATCGGTTTAATTCCGTTGAGACATCTTCTGCCTTGGATTACCAGCTGACGGTTTGCTCGACTTACCATCCACGATATGTGAGGAAGTTTGTTGAGGTTTCCCGTGCATTGTTAACTTTCCTTGATTCCTTGCAGAAAGGTGATTTTTCCGCTGAAGAAAAAAAAATCAATATTGTACCATCTTTACAATATTGTATTATTTGATTTTCAATCCAATCTGGATCAATCTGGATCAATTTCATAAAGAACATATTATTCTAATAAAATTGGGATCTAAAAATAGATATTTCTTTTTACTCCTTACTGGTCAAACAATGCCTATTCAAGGGCAAATTTAGTGGCAAGAGAGATTGAAACTGACGTTCAAACCTTGCTAGCTGCCTCACACCTTAATGGGTGTTTTCTGTTCTCCTGTTGTTGCCATTAAGCTTTTTCCGTCCACTGCCTTTCCAGCTTATATTTTTGTTTTTTGTTCCAGGTATTGTATCTCTAGGTTCTGACTCATGTTTTCCCCCGATCTGAGTGGGCCAAGTGGCAGGACATGAGTGGCCAAATGGCACCACATGAGTGGGCCAAGTGGCAAGGTCTGAGTGAGTCAAGTGGGATGACATGAGTGGGGTTATGGTAAGTGCTTTGATTTTTTCTCCAGCTTGTATATTTGAATCTCCAACCCTCATTTTCTGTTTTTGCCTTTCCTCTGCTCATTGTGTCCTTCACATGGTTTAGTATATCCTTTGCCAGCTTGTAGTCCAGAACAAATACTTCATGTCCTCGACTCCAAAACAAACATATCTTTGGCTGTTAAAATCCATGTCTTCGACATGCAAATGCATTTCAAAGATTGCCTCCCTCAAGGATGGCCTGGAGTTTCTGGCAAAAGACGGTCTCCTCTTCCTCTTTTGAGGGTTTTCATAATACCTAATTTCTTGTTCAGAACATTTTCTTGCTGCTTAAGCATGTTGTGCCTCAATATCATCTTCCAAATTTCAATTCATTCTTCTTTATTCAAGCTTACTTCTATCGTTGTTGAAGTGTATCCCACCTCGATCCACTCCTGCTTGACCCATTCCCTCTTCTCGTCACCATTATAGTGCCAAAGCTGGTCATTATATTTGTCCTTCTCTACCCTTACCTGCGTACACTCTTCAAAATTTGTGATTAATGTGGTATTTTGTAGTGAATTGTTTGTGCAAAAAAAACTAAAGATTTTATGTTTTTCATCTTTTCCAGTTTGTCATCATCTAAATTTGGTTAGACAATTTTTTGTTGAAATTGCAATTTTGAATTGATGAAATTGTTGCTTTTAATATATAAATAGATTCAATGCACTTGAATACTCCTAATACAATTGGATTGTGCAACATTAAATTTTAACTTTTGATATATGTGACTCTAGCACTCCAAATTTATTCTTGTTGGATTTCAAGCCAAAAATGCCCAGTGACCCTCTACAATTCTGAGCAGCCAGAAAAACTCAATTTGTCATGCGTTTAGACTACTTGATTGTGAAATATGCTTTGAATTTCTATTAATAATACAAAGTATGACAAAATATAGTTAAAAGGGAAGGGCAGCAAAAGGGTATGCCATTCAGGGAAAATTTTAAGGATCCATAATTTTCTTAAAGTGTAGAAACATTGATGAATCTTAGTAATTATCAAATTTCCAACTTTTAGTGGTTAATTTAAACTTTTATGACAACATTATGTTATGAGTGGTCTTCATTTAATACTAAATATACATTTGATTTGGCTTAATTGTTAAGAACATATATTTTCTCCTAAAAATAACGAACAAACAATCTTGAATTCATAATATGTACACTACCTTAAATTATTATTATTATCAACTTTTTTATTTTTTCACGACTTTTAACATCAATATAAAGCTAGAATGATGCACTTGTTTACCTTTCTATCATCTAAAAATTAAAATCACCATACAAATACCTTATTAGAGAACTTACACCCATTGGAGATACATTTAATCAAATTAACGTGTATCCATCAAAATCACTTATTAAATTTATTGTTTAGTTTTTGCAATTGTTGATAAAGAAAATTCCTTTTACAAATTCTCATTAATTTGTGAAGTTCGTAAATAGAATAAAATCCTAGGTTGTCAATACTCACCTTGGAAATTAACAAATTTTAGTGGTGTCAAAGATCCAACCTACATTGAATGGGGTGCTAGGGAGTTCAGAGTTAGACTCGAGATGCCCAATGTTGATACTTCCCCCTTCTACACTATAAAAAAATGCCCACATATTTATTTATCAATCACGAACTGAGATACATGTGGTTGTTTGCATGTACCTTCTGTTTTCCATTGTAAAACAAGTTACAAACAATCAAAATAAAATTAGTTCCCACAAGTTGCAAATACCTTCCCTGTTCCACTGTAAACATTGTGTAGTGCCCACTATGAAGTTATGAACAATCAAAGAGCTATAAGGAACAAACCAACTCAACACAATTTTCATACTATAAAATAATAGGAAGTAATTGCAAATACCTCCCATGTTCCACTATAAACATTGTGTAATGCCCACTATGAAATTGTGAACAATCAAAGGGCTATGTTATGTGGTACCAGTACCAGTGCACATCCAGATGTCAACCCAAGGAGAGGGGTCGTATTTTTCTTCAGGGCCATGATGGGGGTATTATCGACACTTTCTGAGAAGTGGTTATGGCCAGACCCTTTGATCCTTCCTTTAGGAGTACTATGGCTTAGTGTCATTGCTGACTGCCTCATTCTGGGGCTTGTATCCCTGAGGTTGGTGTCCAGGGCTCCTGGGGGAAGGTCACATGACCCCCTATTTGTTTTCTACATCGGTGACCATATTTTTGCTTTGAGGCACTTGCCTCCACTTTCGGTCACCTTATGCACCCATCCTGGCCCCTTTCCAACATAACATCCTCTCTCTTTGGTGCATTTTTAGTGATGACATCATCCTTGGTCACCAGGCCTACATGCTTGTAGAGGGGGGACGTTGTGGGTTTTTCAACATTGTTGGGGTTAAATGGGGCATGACAATCCCCCCATGATCACTCCACCTTTCGAAGTGAAGCCTTTTGTTCGGTTTTACCTATTTTTAGCATTTTTTAGTCACCTAGGGAAAAACTACCCCAGATAGCCACTTGTTAGCCATCTTTTAGACTATTTTATATTATTTCATGTTATATTTTTACATTGACATTATATTTGGCCTGTCGGCCTGGTTATTTTGTAAAAGTGAGTTGAGAACACTATAAATAAAACACCTCACTTCATTTGTAAATCATAACTCATGGGACAAAATTCATAATGTTTCTCTTTTACCCTAAATAGTTCTTTGGAAGTGATGCACACCTCTTGGAGTAGGCTCTTGTTCTTATGGATGAAAATTGGATGTTTTCTTTGGTTTGCTTATGCTTGGTAGATGCTAGAATTGTTGGAAGAACACATGCTTAAGTAGGTTTGGTTTTTTTTTAGCCTTGCTTGGTGAAAGGGAGGTGAATTTCTTGCTTCTTAAATGATTGAATGGTGACCTTAAGGCTGCATTTTTTTTTTCTTCTGAATAGGGCATTTTTCTACCTTCTATCCTCTTTGCATGGTGGAAAACGCTCCCTAGAGGAGGTTTTCCGAAGTTTAGTTTTGGATCTCCAATTTTTCCCTGGATTAGGCTCTTATAATGAACCATAGAGGTTGTTATAAGAAGCCATAATTTGGTAGACAATGAGATTTTACTCCAAGAGGAAGGTTGGTCACTTTCCTTTAGGGATAGGGTTAAGGGTATCATCCATAAAAACCCTAGTTATCAATTTTTACTAAATTTCTTTTGCATTTTCATGTGTATTTTTACATTTTCATGGTAGAATTAGGGTTAGAATTAGGTATGCAATTTTATGTTTGAAACCCTAAAAATAAAAATATTTTTTTTTTTTTCAATTTTTAGCATCCCTAAAATTTCAGCCCTACCTCCTACAAATTCAGCCTGCCATTTTAAGCCCTAAAAACACTAGGGCGAAATTGTGGCAGCCCTAAAAAAATATAAAAAATTTAAAAATCCTAAAAAACTAAAACTTTAACCTAAAATTTACCCTAACCTAAACCCTAACTCATCCTCTCCCCTTTAGCCCTCATGGCCTTTACCTTTAGGGTCACGACCTTCTTCCTCTAGGCCTAAACCCTTCCCCTTAAGCCCTTAATCAGACTTACTGTAACCCTAAACAGACCTAAAACTTCCCTTAAAACCCTCGGCCAACTCCCTTTCTACCTTGGCTTCCCTCCTTTATCCACCTTGCCACCTCGACCCTTATATTCAAGGTCTGTCTTAGGCTCGGCTAGCCTTTGGACAACCTTTTGCTAGGCTACAACAACTTCTTGCTGTTGTTTGAGAGCCCTCTTTACCACTGTTTTAAGTCTGGAATTGATTGCAGACTGCCTCACCTTGGTAGTCTTAGCACCTGCAACAAATACATCACAAACATCTTTAAAGGTTAGTCCAAAAGTGGATTCTAATTGTTGTTAAATGAGAGCTGCTATAATGGTATGAGTTTCTACATTAATTACTTTGACATTTGTTGATTTAAAGGACTGATCTTTACATTGTATGCTTGCTACAAATGATGCATATCAAACTTGATCAATTGCTTATGTTGCTATAAGATACAATTTAGAGTTGAGGTTGATTCGATATATATTGAGTGCATTGAATCACTGTTTGGATACATTGTTTACCTTGCTAATTGCTTAGTTATCTACTACTGCTATCAACTGTCCACTACTATTCAACTGATAATACTCATATATTATAATTTCTTGTTGATGAATGAATGATCTTTGACTGCTCACTGTCTACATTACATCAATATACATACTCAATTGAATGGTTATATGTTAATGAAATTGGCATGCTTGATACATCTGCAAGCATTGTCATTGATATAGTATGTCCTCTTCATTCTCAATTTGATTTATTAAAGGCACTGGTCACTAATATCGTTATATAGAAAATATAGTCTTTTGTCTAAGTATATTGCAGAAGGGCTCTCCCCTTAGAGGTTACGACACTCCTAAGAAGTTAGAGGTGTGGCTGAGGTGACAATGGTCACAATCTCCCTAAATTTGTCTATTGGACACTAGCCTTGCTACTTTGTCCGATAACAGACTATAAGAAACAAACCAACTCAACATAGTTTTCATACTATAAAATAATAGAAAGTTATCCATTCAAACAAATAGTGGTTGATAATTCCAATTGATTCGATCGAATTTGAACATGTAATTCATAACTGCTAGATTGACAACATGTCTTGGGCTATGTTGACAATGCTTGACATTTACATACGAGACATTTAAAAATTTATTTACCAATCAATGAGGAAAGGTTTGCATGAAAGCATATGCTCATAAAAAGATAAGTGTAAAAATTAACCTTCTATGTATGGTCAACAACATGATTTTGGTAATGGAAACTAAAATAATAAGTTCTCCTAACATTTAAAACCATATAAATATAAACAACAACATGAATTTGGTAATGGAAACTAAAATGTCATGTCCCCAATTTGTAGAAATTTCACTTCTCTAACAGACTTTAGGCTATGCACAGATATCAGTTCAATATTTAAATTCTTGTTTACTAGCTGCTACAATAAAGAATTACTCAATTTGAACCTAAAGCACAAAGAAAAGCTCTACCACATTAAATCTAAGCAGATAACACATTTTCAATTCACATTTCAGACATAAATTTATGGCAAAACTGCCCAGGAAAAACCCCAACTGGGGAAAACCTGTGTGAGAGAGGTTCTTATTATTTCTTCAAGCACAGACAGTACAAAAGTAAATTTAACTTAGTAGAAAAAATACAGACTTATCTCAAGTCCTGCTCCACTTCATCCACATTGGAAAGTGTGCTCAGCTAGTACAGAAATTCCCTGCTCGAATTTCACTGAAACTGTACGGAAAGAACAGCTCAAAGTGCCATCTCAGAACACAGTTTTCGTGCTTGGATGAATATCAGTCAACAATTTCCAGCCTTGAAAATCGTTCCAATGCTGTTGAGTACAGACTATACATATTTTTGCCCCTGTCTCAAAATTTGTGCCACTGCCTGGAAATTCGTGCCACTAATTTTCTTCTCAAAAAACGTGCCCAGAACTACTGTACAATCTTGTCTCACTATTGTACCAGTGCCTTGGAACTCGTGCCAACAGTCTCCTTCCTCTCCTCACAAAATCGACTTGCTCCAACTCTCTTGGAATAATCTCCACTTCTCCAACTCTCTTGGAATGTGTGCAAAATGAAACAGGGAAAGCCAATTTAATTCAAAATTCTTGTCTCTTGGTTTGCCTCTCAAGGGTAACTTAAGAGTCATTTAATCCAAGGGCTCACATTGGTTTAGATCAATGGATGAGAATAAATGCACATTATTCTCTCCATAAATTAAATTCATTCACCTACCACTTAAATAAACCAAAAGTCACTTTATAATAATAAAGTGAATTAATTGCTCATCTCAAGCAATTAATACAAGGGTCATGTCCCCTTTTCCCTCATTAATTACTTAGGCAAAAAAAATAACTAGGAGAACACTTCCTAGGTACAATTTCAACACAATTAAATGGTTTTCAGATAAATAATTAAGTTGGCCTACCCAATTCCTGAGGGTTATGTGGAAGAATTAAAATATTGACATTTAACCCCAAGGTCTATAGTTTCTCATGAAATTTCAATATCCTCAATTGATGATGAAAAAATAGGCCAATAAATTATGGAATAAATGTCAAATGCTCCAAAATGAAGTGGCATTAGGTCCTAGTTGGACTTGGGGGCGCATAAGTGGACATGTGGGGTCCACATGAAAGAATATCCCTCCTTTAAACATGGAGCCATCCCCAAATTCGAGTTGGAAGGGAAGATGTAACATTCATGAAGGAAGAGGAAGAGTCATAGGGCTAAAAATAGGCAATGACAGATTCTATGACAACTGTGACAAGCATTATGACACTTATGACAGATTCTATGACACCTATGACACTTATGACATATTCTATGAAATCTATGACAATGTAAGAGACAAAAATAGACCAAGAGGGCGCATGAGAGGAGTTAGACATCTCCAAAGCATCCAAAGGATTCTTCAATTCGAATTAATGGAGGAGTTTGAGACAAAAGATGAGCCAAGTGTCATGTGGGGCCAATGAAGGGTCATAACTTCCACTAATTCGAATTTCATGAGTAATTAGGAGATAATTTGAGTTCTAAGGAGGTAAATGAGTCAACTAAAGTTATTAAAAGGAGGCCAAGTCGAAATGGAGCAACTTTTGGTCATTTTTTATTTGCATCTTTGCAATTTAGGAGAGCTTCAAGCTTGTCCTTGCACGGTGGATGTTCATCCCCCCTGCCTTAGAACCAATTTCGAGGGTGCAAGATTTCCATCCAAGTTGGTTGATTGAAAGGCCATTCAGACCTATCAACAGAGCTTCATGGAGATTTTTTGATGTAGGTTCAAACCCCAACTGAGTTCGAGTTCATCTTCTCTCATTCTTCTCTATGCTTATTCTACTATCTTTCTCTCAATATCATGTAAATGTGCAAGGGCACACTTGTTGTTGCATATAGTTAGTGGAGGATTGTTATTTCGACTTCATGGACATGTTGTCTGCTACATATCTCTGTAATAATCATATCATGAGAGCCACAACTCGAAACACTATGTATTTCAAGTGATATTTAGAATCAAGAAAGAGATTCTAGCCATTTTCCCCATAGCATTTGCATAGTGATTTTGGAATGATGTTGTACATGTTTTATATTAGATTTTGCTGAGATATTTATCATGTTATGAGCTGAATATGGAGTTACTTTGATGGCCCAAATGATGTTTGCATACCTATGAAGTGTTACTATGGTTTATGATTAAATTCGAGATTCCTTGCCCACCAATTTCACCCCAAATACTAGACTCTAGAAGCTGTTGTTCATTAGGATACCTATTCGACCCTAAAACCAAATCTACTGCTGCAAATATATTGTTCCTAATGTCCTCTAACAAATACAAGTATCAGACCAAGAATTAGTGAAGTCTGTACAATGTTTGGAAGAGCATTAAATGGAAGGCCTAGGGGGGATTTCCACTTCTCAAATTAACTAGTCTTGTCCAGAAAATTCTTCCCTTGCAATTTGCAGACCATGGATGGGTATATCAGTTATTTGGGTGTCTGATAGGTGTATTAATGTGTCATATATCCTACTAAGTCCCTCCATACATAATTCAAAACCATTTGGGATCATTTGGGACAGTTTAGGGTTTCACTAGTCCAAGATTCGAAAATTGGCCATATTGTGTAAAATTTCAAATTAAGGATATTACAGTGGTATCAGAGCATGGTCCTTTCACCTGTTCATTAATATAATCCATTGAAGAAGAATTCGTAGCCATGTATTACTATTATGATGACTCCTATGAGTACAATGCTTATGAGCAGTATGAAGATGCTTGTGAGCAATATGAAGAAGAATGTGAATGGTATGAGGAAGAGGTGCCATCATGCGACACTTCTTACAATTTCATAAGGAATGAAGGTTATTCATATGACCCTATGCCTGATTAAGATGAATGTTTCATACCACCAGAGGATAATTCTATGAATGAATTACAAATATGAGAGAAACATGTAAAACCTTGCCCCAACAATATCAGGCATATCTTTATATGTATAAGGGAGATACACAAAAGGCCATTCCTTTTGAAGAATTTGCTGATTGGGTGTTTGAAAATAGGCCCAAAAATGAATATGTGGATTTAGTAAAGAAAGGTATATGCCCTTCTTGCAAAATATCTTGGAGATCAACTCATATATGTTTGAGTGAAAAGGAGGAGCGAAATGAGGAGACCCATGAGTCACCTAGTTCTGAAGGTGGTGAAGTAGAAGAAGCATTACATGAAGAGAATCGAAAGTCACTCCCAAGTGACTCTGAAAATATGAAGAAACATCACATAAGCATGAAGAATATTCTATTGAAAATACTAAAGATCATTTTGAGACACACTCTACTTTGGACATGAATCAAAGAGCATCTACTGATGGATGCTTGAACTATGAAGGAGTACCTACTGATGGGTGCTCACACCTCTATGTTGGTGACATAGAGATCAATTTTGAAAGTGTTGTTGCAAGCCAAAGTTCTACTAAGCATGAAAATGAAGGCCTTGTAGCAGTTGAAGAAGAACCAAGATCAACTTTCCCATCACCACTTGAGCTTAATGAAGTTCATCCAAGCATAAAGTACAAAGAAGAGTAGGTCCCTCTACAAGAGCATCTTTTTCTTGAAGGGTCATCAAATATGAATGAAAAGAAGATCCAAGAGACCATACTCCATGAGACTCAAGCATTGGTGTTAAATTCTTGTTGGAGAGTTTCTTCATTGAAGGATCCATCCTTCCTTGAAGACATGGAGAAGATTCAAAGAGAAATGTGCAACATCGAAGGTAATGTCATGTCTTTGCTTTTTGATAGAAACAATTTGGTTGAGATTAATGAATGGTTACATGGAGCATACTTGAAGAATAATGAGGATATTCATAAGCTCAAAATGAAAAATGAGCAACTTCTTGATAGGTTGCAAGATACTTGTTCTTCCTCCTATGTTTTAGATTGTCAAATGGTAGATTGCTTGGAGGGTTCTCATGACATGATGAATCATGAGAAACATGGAAACTTGCATGTGATTGATGTGTTTGAATATGAGCTTGATGAGAACCAAGCACTTGTTGAGGTGGAAGAGGAACTTGAGTTGCCTCTTGGAAATGGTTACACACTTTTTGAAGAAGTGTATGATTCCACTACCTTGGAACCAACCTATGATGAAAGTTTTTCACTTTTGAGGGAGGTGCATGATCCTACCCTTATGGAGCCTTAACACGATGACAATTTTGCATTTTCTGATCATTTGGGTGAGTTGGTTCATTCTCCTACATCCTACACTTCCATATTTTGCAGCGTTCATCCTAATGAAGTATGGGTGAAAGGTTTCTCTTTGAAGGTGCCACATGCGGAGTATAAAAATCCTATCTCCCCTTTTGAGGGTGACATGACTAGAGCACTTTATTCTTTACATTTGCAGCAACATCCTTTGTTACTTTATGATGGTACACATCTACATGGATGTACCTATGATGTTCACTTGAGTCACTTGAAGACTCATGATTTTCCTTGCTCCTTGCTTAGTTCAATTGATGTTGGAGGAACTTCATCCAATACTTGGGTGAAGAGATATATGATTGGAGAACATTTTTATTGGCAGCAACATCCTTTGTTATTTCTTGATGATACACATATCCATGGATTCATAAATGGTACTTTTGTGAGCCCCTTGAAGGCTCATTGTTTTCTTTGCTCCCTAATTGGTTCAGATTTTAGTGGAGGTTCTTCATTCACATCTTGGATGAAAGAACACATGGCTGATTATTTTGTTGCATCTTACATTCTTTTGGAGCAACATGGACATATTTTCTTGTGGGATGATTCCTACTCTTTTGGTGATGAGACATGGGACTTTCACCCTTGTCCTTTGAGCTTCAATGGTCTCACTCTTGATTCTTGTGTGCATTTGGAACATGATGACTATCTGGTTGATTGGGGGAGACTTGTTTTCATTTAGCCTCACTATGAGGATATGTATTTCATGATGGAGAGTCTCTCTTGGTCTCGACCCAACCTTGAAGAAGTTCATATTTTGATGCAGGGGCCCTCAAAGTTTCAATTGTGCACTGGATATGTTGAACTTCCAGTGTGGTGGTATGATCTTTACATCCTTCCTTGCATTTTTCATAGTGATGAATTTTTATTGTTGTTACTGATGTTTGGAAAGATGCAAATGAGATCCTAGCATTCTTTGGAATGTTAGTTTTCCACATGTGACACTACCACTCAAAGATTTGCAACTAAGGTAGTCGGATGTGGGAAATCTTTTGATTGCAAGTTTTTGTGGTAGAGCATGCCTATCTTTTGGAATGCACTACAAGCAATGGGATCCTGGTGTTGCTTGGTTTCATCTCACTTGGAGCAGCAGTTCGATTGTTGGTTTGAGAGAGAAATCCAACCTTCAGTTGTTTGAGTTCATCTTTGCAGAGTAGTGCTCCAGTTTCCTATGTGGGAGACCTTTTGAGAAATGGATTCAATCTTCACATGCTTGGTGTTCATGGCATTTCATACTAGACATTTCACACCATGCATGTATCAGGATCATTTGGGACACTGGGATCATTTTTGGTCTCATTGGTTTCAATTTTGAGGGGCAACAAGCAGTATGGTTTGAGTCACCACTTGAGAAGGTGATTGTAATCAAAGTAGTGCAGCAGCAAGCATGGTGGTTCCTGTTATCACATATATAGTAGTCGGGCTACCATACATTATTTTTCTGATTCCAGTACACTATTCATCCAATTCCCTTGCATTGAGATGCTGAGATGAGCATCTATTATGGATCACTATCAGATTTTGGACAACAGTTTTATTCCCCATGCCATGACTGAGTCTCAGGACACTCAAAGAGATGACCGATGTAGCTATTCAGCCATTTGTATAGAGCAATCAGTAGTTCCCAAAGTTACAGCAGTAGTTTCAGAGGGTTGATGATGGTTCAGATGATGGGCTTTCAGGTATATGACTCAGCAGGTATATTATGGTGTTGTGGTTATATTGCTTTTATTTCCATTTTCTTAGCATGTCTTAGCATTTAGTATCATGATTTGGCAATCATATAGATATGTTGACTTGGTTGTACTTATATATATATATCATATTTGTCCCTACTCAGACTTAGAAGTTCTTGGCCTATACTCATTGGTTTTACCCTCCCTAGGGAGAATAGAGGTGACCATTCCCACCATATTTTGGCTTGCTAGTGTTGGTTTCATTATTCACTATCTTCATCCATCCATGACTTACCCAGTTTGTTCATTACCTTGACTTACTACTTGACTAGTGGCATGGAGGACCTTCCTCCACTGCAGCCTCTATATTGGATAAGCTTCCCTGTTTATTGTGTCTCGGCTCTGAGTTGGTGACAAAACTTGCCTATGGTGAGTTGGTATTCCTTGTGAATTCCCCCTAGTCACTAAAGATGTTGTTGGCTAAACCTGAAACTTTTAGTGCTGCCATGAATACAAAATATGGAAATGAAATGTTATATCTTGTATGAAAAGAAAGCCAAATGAAAATGGCTATGAAATATCAAATGCTATATCTATTGTGAAATGTAAATACCTAGGTAAACAAGCTGTCTATGACACACCTAGAAGTGCTCAGGTAAACAAGTGCCTTAAAAACACACCTGCAGCAAGAAGCGTAAATTAAATGTAAATCTATGCAGTGTGTTTATAAACACACATAGATCAAAGGCTATGGAAACTCAAGGCCCAAAAAGCAATGGAACTTAAATTCTATATCAAAAAGATTGCTGGCCTCATTTGTATTATGGATTGTGCACATAAGTGTAAGGTGAATAAACACTCTTTGAACAACTTACTAATTTGTGAGACACCGCCATCCCCTGTGTTGTTGCTTGTCCACTATATGCTACAGTGTGTATTCCCTTTTCCATTTCCAAAGTGTCACAGTGTTAAGTCAGTAAGTCATCCTTTAACTTAGCCATGTTATTTTTAGCCTTCACCCTTGACTAGCAAATTGGTCACAACTATGAAGTGAGTATGACCTTGAAAGTCTTGTCTGAGTAATACATAATAATTAATGACATATTATATTTGGATTTAGATCGCCAGTAATGATTGCTACTTGTTATAATTGCTATGTGAATGGATTGTAAAGCATGTTTTAACCTTTGACACCATGCAGCAACTTGATGACAGTTTGAGTTATATTTTGGTCATGTTGACTTGGTCAAACCCAGTTTGACCAAAAGTCAACCACATGACATGAGATGGCAGACCTTGGATGCTACAGATTGATGATATATGGTATGGTATAGGTCACCATGGTGGGTTTATGCAGTGGTTTCAGGCTTATGATGATGATTTGTGCTTTTTGGCACTTTTACAGATTATTATTATTTGGTCTGCTAAATATGATGAGTATTTATTTTGGACCATGCAAAGGTTTATATGGTGTATGAGTACACACCTTAGATGGATTTGGACCTTCTGAGTCCAATGAGACAATTTGTTTTTGGTTCCGGTCAGTTATGGTGATTTTAGGCCTCAGTTGGCTATCCTAGTGCAGTTCTGGTTTGTCGGAGGCCCTGTCAGAGCAGAGCAAAGATATGATTGGTTCACCTAGAGTGCTATTTTTGGAGGGGGTGGTCTAGCCACTTGTTATTACCATATTAACCCCCTCCAAGACAGTCTGGTGATTTTTATTTTTGGAGCCAGGCACTCCAGGAGGCAGTTTGGGCAGTTTCACACTTCCCGAGGCAGTCCAAAAATGGTAAAAATGGCTACAGAGGAATTCGATTTGGGCTATTGAGGCAAGGTTATGGCATGGGATTATTTGTGATGATGAGTGGGATGTCTTCCACACCTTATCTAGCAGTTTCAGCTTCATCGGGACCCACATCCATCACTTATGGCACTTTTTGATGATTTCTGGAGCCTCCTAAGGCTCACGATTTTCCCAGAGAGGCACGATTTGGTGTCTAGATCTTTTATTTTTTGGATATTGTGCCATGGGGATTGACCAAGGGTGTTAGAAATTACCCCTTGGACCCACCATGAGCTATATTTTATGTTTTATCATCATGATTTGGTGGGATCCCCTCTTCTAGGGTGAGTTTGTCCACATATTGTTAAATTTTATTATTGATCCATGTATTGTATTGTTGAGCTCTTCTCAACCATTGATTAGATCTTTTGATCTTTTAATCTTAGCCCCTCATTCAAAAAGTGGTTAGGATTGTGGCCTCTCTCCAATCTATTTAAAGGAGAGAGCTTCTCATTGTAAAGGGGACTTTTGGCTCTGGATTATTGGAATAGAGAATTATTATTGCATTTATCTGTTGTGTTGTGGTGAATTTTTTTGGAGTTTGTTCGTTGACTCTTCCTTTGCACTGGTGTAATGTCCCCATTTTGACCCCCTTTGTATTAAATCGTAAATGATGTAAATATTAATATTTAATCATGGTGAGGAGCTCAAGGCCAATGCCCCACCATGATTTAGCGTTTTATGTATCGGCAATTAAAAATAGATGCCTATGGTTCTTGTGCTAAATAGGCACAATGTAAATGAGACATCATGTAAATACGAATTTTAATGAAAAATACCCACAACTAGCTATGCAATGCAACAAAGAGATGGGGCATGATTCTACAAGGAATAGGGAGGAAAATTATTCAAACCCTTGAGCCAATGGTGTGGATCCATGTGTCAATGAGAAAACCCATAAACCACCAACTACCCATTTTGGGTTATGGACCCAATCATTTAATTCTTCCAAGAATTGGTTGAGGTAGTTGATGCCTTGGGAATGAAGAGGTATGGCAGCCAATTTCGTGTATGGGCAAGCCATCAACCTGGAAAATCGTGTTTTGTCTCCTTGGGCAAGAAAACACCCACGAAAGGGTGCCCAAAGCCATTTTGAACACACAGTCTTTACTCTCTCACGCAGTCTGAGCTACTAGGTCTTTCCTCATCACATTTTTACCAATTTTCCTGCATTTTTCCATGCCTGGGGAATCGTTTTTGCATGGTACAACAGCTGGGAGAGAAGGGAGTCACGTTTTGGGGGTTATAGAGGTCGTTTTTGCCCCAAAATATCCATGGACGTTTTTCTGAAAACAGATTTGGCTTCCCAGGGTTGTTCCCCATCTTCCAGTTTCGTTTTTGGGCTTTCCCACGTTTTCTGAATTGGTGAAAACCCCATATTTGGCATATCACTGTAAAAACGTTTCTTCATGCCCAATAAGTGTGGGCTCTGCTGTTATGTGCATCCCTGTTTTGATTTGAACCTGTGAGCATGAAACATGGAATGGTAGTGGACAGAATTGGCTTGATAAACCTAGCGGAGGGAGTAACCTCTCAAGAAGATTAAGAGGGATTTGGCTACTCTTCTATGCACACCCTGAGAGCACTAGATGGGGAAGGTATGGCTTGAGGGACTGTATAATAGTGAAAAGAATACTTCCTTGTGCTGGGTGTGTAGGTATTGTGGGTGCCAAGCTAGATAGATCTTGTAAGGTTATCCCTAGCTCCGTGCTTGAGCTCACTAGCTTAGCAATTCTTCCTTTCCATTTCCTAGCAGCCTGATAAACCCAATTGTAGATTGGCTTGGCTCATCTTGGTGTATGCTTGGCTATGTGTGAGCCTGTTGTTCCCTGGTTCCTTGTAGATATCATGCCCAGCTCGGGGGTGGCAGTTGTATCAAGAGGTTGATCAGCACAATTGACCTATGGTTGGGTGGAACGTTGCAGTTGCATGGCCAGTTGCTTGGGAATACTTTGTTAAGATAAGTATTCTCTTGTGTTAACTTTGCTATTATTATTTGATGAATATCTTGAATGTATGATGGATGTGTTATTGATATTATTTCTGCTGTGTTTTTCTTATAATCATACATTCCATATGACTTTTATATTATGTGAATGCTTAGTTAAAAGTTTATGGGGCTAGATCCTCGGATTTAGTGTCACGTCCTCTCTATTATGCTGGTATGATAGGAGGGGACGTTACATTTTGGTATCAGAGCTGCTGGTTGCAGCATTGGACCTCTATGGGCCAAATCCAATCACAACCACTTGGGAAGGTCCCTTCCTGATTACCACAGGTCTCAGCATTGGGCCTAAACATGCTAAGTTGGATAGATTACAGAGGTAAGATCACCTCCGGTTGAGCAGCAGTCATCACTGAAAGAAGGGAAGATTTCAAAAATTTTCTTAAGAGTTTTTGGAAATTTTTGTTTAAGTCTGTTTCTGGAAGAGTTCGGGAAATCGTTCCGAAATTTGCGGAAGAGTTCCGCGAACCGCCCCGAAATTGCGGAAGGAATTCTCTTCCGAAATTGCGGAAGGAATTCTCTTCCGAAACTACGGAAGGATTCCGCGAGTTGTTCCGCAACGCGGAAGAATTCGGCGAACTGCTCCGAAATAGTGAAAAAAATTTCTAAGTGTTCGGCGTCAAAAGGAAATTTTCGGAAGGAATTCTCTTCCGAAACTGCGGAAGACTTCAGCGAATCGTTCCGCAACTGCGAAAGACTTCGGCGAATCGTTCCGCAATTGTGGAAGCATTCCGTAAGTCGTTCCGCAATTGCGGAAGCATTCTGCAAACCGCCCCGCAATTGTGGAAGCACTCAACATAACGCCCCGCAACTGCGGAAGGCTTCAGCAAACTGCCCCGCAATTGCGGAAGCACTCAGTATAACGCCCCGCAATTGCAGAAGGCTTCAACAAACCGCCCCGAAACTGCGGAAAGAATTTCCCAGTGTCTTCCGAAACTGCGGAAGCATTTCGCGAATGGCTCCGCAATTGCAGAAGCATTCCGCGAATCGCTCCGCAACTGCGGAAGCATTCGGCGAATCACTCCGCAACTGCGGAAGCATTCGCCGAATCGTTCTGCAATTGCGGAAGCGTTCAGCGAGCCGCCTTGCAACAACGGCAAGATTTGTAAAAAAAAAAAACGAGGGCGCTTCCCTTGACCCGGCCTGCAGTGGTGGCCACAAGGGGGCAAGCCCCCTTGACCCCCTTTTGTTTTCCCACCCTCATATGTCGTTGATTGTGAGAAAATTCGATGATTTGACAAATTGTCAATATAACATTTTCCCACGTACATGAAGGCAAGTTATGAATTTCTGAGAATATGATGCAGCTAACAATTGTGTTGATGAACACATTTTGCAGAATCACAGTTACATCAGGGTAGCACTCTAGATAGTACAGTTGGAAAGTTTTGTATTTTGGTTGGGCCAAGCAAATCAACATCATGGATGATGCACAGGACCCCTATGAGCCTGAGACAGATGCCATGGGGGAGAACATACATGTTGAAAATGCTGAAACAAAATCTAATGGGAGAAGAAATCAAGAGACCCCTCCAGGTATTGCAGCCACCATGAGAATCCTAAGGGTGGAGTTGCAAAGCTGTAGGGAAGATAATGAAAGGATGATTAAAGCTTAGGAAGAACAAAATCAGTTGAATGCAGCCATGCTACAGAGTTTGACAGACATCCAAAGGCAAATAAACTCTGGGCATCAGACATCAAATCCAGAAAGGGGTGGGAGTAGTTCTAGAAGGAATTCCCGTAAGAGGGCCAGTAGCCCAAGAAGAGTTTCTACAGACAGAACTTATACTCCAGAAATCTCTTCTAATGAATCATCTGACTCTGAAGAATCCATTGAGGGTTCAAGCTCTTCATTTCGCGGAAGTAAGAGGAAGAAGCACTACAAGAACAATTCACATGGGGAATTTAAGAAGGCGAAACCTCCTACATTTGATGGAGAGATAAAGTCTGGTCAAGAAGCTGAAGCTTGGCTTCTTGGGATGAGAAAGTATTTCCAAGTCCAAGACTACTCGGGGAATATGAAGGAAAGGGTAGCCATCTTCAACTAGACTGGAAGAGCATCTATATGGTGGGAACACATCAGGCAAGTGAAGAAGATCAACGAAAGGAATATTGTGTGGAAGCAGTTCAAGAAATACTTCAAGCAGAAGTACTTCTCTGACAGGTACTATGATGATAAGATCAAAGAGTTCCATGAGCTGAGATTGGGACAATTAACCATGGAAGAATATGAAAACAAGTTCTTGGAGCTGCTGAGGTATGTCAAGTACATTCGAGATGATAAGGTGAAAATTCAACGTTTCCTAAGTGGACTGCCCCAGTCATATAAAAATAGAATTGAGTTCGATGAACCTTGAACTCTAGAGGAGGCCATAAGAAAGGCAAAGTATTGCTTTGATCAAAATAGAAGCAAACCAGAATTCCATAAGGCATGGAAGGATAGCAAAAATGAAAAGTTTGACCAAAGGAAGAAGGGGTTCAAGCCTCCTCAATTCCGGAATCAGCAAAGGCAGCCATCACAGGTTGTGACTAAGCCAACTAGGATGGTGGGAGACAAGCCAAGAGATCCAAAGGAGCCAAGAGAACCACTTCAATGTTGGGGTTGTGGAGGAGACCACATGCTTAGGAACTTCTCACATAGGAATGGGAATGCAAATCAAGTTCACAACATCCAAAGAGCTGGAACTGTGGGTCAAGTGGCAAGGACAATCCCTAGAATATATGCAGCACTAGACGACCGCCAGGCAGATGATCAGTCAACTGTGGTTGAAGTTGAAGGTAAGATTGCTAAGCAATCTGTTTCTATTTTGATTGATCCTGGATCTACTCACAGTTATGTCACTCCTAGAATTGTTGAGATTTGTGCTTTCAAGAAATTAAAGCATAGTAAATCATGGTTAGTTCAACTAGCCACTGGAACCAAGAGAAAAGTTAGTGAAATAGTAGAGAAATGTCCATTAGAGATGGATGAGCTATTCACTTATGCATATCTGAATATTTTACCATTGGGTTCCTATGATATTCTCATGGGAATGGATTGGTTAGAAGCACACAGGGTTAAACTTGAGTGCTACAATAAGACATTTGAATGCATGGACGAAGAAGGAAACTCGAGGGTTGTAAAAGGCATTCCAAAGGTGACTTCTGTTAGACAGGTTTCAGCCATGCAGCTGAAAATGTTTTGTAGGAAGGGATGTCAATTGTATGCAGCTCACATTTTAGAGGCAGCAGAGCATGAAACTCTTAAATTGGAGGACTATCATGTACTGCAAGAATTCAGGGATGTTTTTCCTGATGAGATTCCAGGACTTCCTCTAAAGAGAGACATGGACTTTACAATCGAACTTGTGCCAGGAGCGGCACCAGTGTCTAAGACACCCTACAGGATGAGTACACCAGAATTGCTAGAATTGAAGATGCAATTACAAGAGTTGCTGGAAAAGAAATATATTAGGCCAAGTGTGTCCCCGTGGGGAGCACCTGTTCTATTTGTGAAAAAGAAAGATGGAACACTCAGGTTATGTATTGACTACAGGCAGTTGAACAAAGTCACTATGAAGAACAAATACCCATTTCCCCGAATTGATGACCTTTTTGACCAAATGAAAGGAGCAAAGATATTTTCAAAGATTGACTTGAGGTCTGGTTACCATCAGGTAAGAATCAAAGAAGAAGATATTCATAAGACCGCCTTTAGAACGAGGTATGGACACTATGAATTTGTAGTGGTACCATTCGGTCTCACAAATGCACCAGCTACATTCATGTGTCTCATGAATAATGTTTTTAGCAAGTATTTGGACAAGTTTGTTCTTGTATTCCTAGACGACATTCTCATCTATTCTAAGAATGAAGAAGAGCATGAAGAACATTTGAGAATGACAATGCAATTACTAAGGGAGCATAAGCTATATGCAAAGTTGAGCAAATGTGACTTTTATAAAGATAGAATTCATTATTTGGGTCACATCATCTCCGACGAAGGAATATCTGTAGACCCTGAGAAGATTGAAGCCATTATGAATTGGCCAACTCCAAGGAATGTGACTGATGTGAGATCTTTTATGGGCCTTGCTGCTTACTACAGGAGGTTTATCGAAGGATTCTCCAAGGTTGCAAACCCGATCACTTCTTTGCAAAAGAAGGGGATAAAGTTTGAATGGTCACCAAGATGTGAGGAAAGTTTTCAACGGTTGAAGAATCTTCTTACAAGTGCACCAATTTTGAAAATCGCAGACCCAGAAAAAGACTTTGTGGTGTGTACCGATGCATGCAATCAAGAACTTGGAGGAGTTCTTATGCAAGACAACCACGTGATATGCTATGAGCCAAGAAAGTTGAAGGAGCATGAGAAGAACTATGCTACCCATGATATAGAACTTGCAGCCATAGTACATGCTTTAAAGATGTGGAGGCATTACTTAATGGGAAGAAAATTTGAGTTAAAGATAGACCATTGTGGTCTGAAATACTTGTTTGATCAACCAACTTTAAATGCTAGGCAAGCTAGATGGTTGGAATTTTTGTGTGAATTTGATTTTGAAATCTAACACATAAAAGAGAAAGAAAACAAGGTGGCTGATGCACTCAGCAGGAAGGTACATGAAATGTATGTGGCAACACCTAGTAATTGCCAACCAGATTTGAGGTAGCAGATTGTTAACCATATGGTTGAGGATGAAGTGTATGAGCAGATAAAGGACAAAATGCTACAGCAAGACCTTGGCAAGAAGTATGAGGGTTATCATTTGGAGGAAGACAGACTTCTTACTTATAAAAATAGAGTTTATATTCCAAATGTGGCAGATTTAAGGATAATTGTTATGGATGAGATCCATAAAGCTCCATACTCTGGTCACCCAGGATATCAGAAAACAATTGCTACAGCAAGAAAATATTATTTCTGGCCAGGCATGAAGAAGGACATCGCTGAATACATTTCTAAGTGCATGGAATGTCAGCAGGTGAAGAGTGAACACCAACATCTAGTAGGTTTATTGATCCCAGTGCCAATTCCAGAATAGAAATGGGAAGTAATATCCATGGACTTTATTACGGGATTGCCAATGACTGTGATACAACATGATTCCATCATGGTTGTGGTGGACAAGTTAACAAAGGCAGCACATTTTATACCGGTTAAGTCCACACATAAAGCCGATGCCATTGCAAACATTTTCATGAAGGAAATTTTCAGATTACATGGGTTGCCTAAGGCAATAATTTCTGACAGGGATACCAAGTTCACTTCCAATTTTTGGAAAGGTCTCTTTGCAGATCTGGGTACACAGCTAAGCTTTAGTATCGCATACCATCCTCAAACAGATGGGCAAACAAAAAGAGTAAATCGGGTGCTTGAAGACATGCTCCACATGTATGTAATGGACAAACCATCCAAGTGGGAATATTATCTACACTTGATAGAATTCGCATATAACAATGGGCAACAAGCATCGTTGGGAATGATTCCTTATGAGGCTTTGTACGGAAGAAGGTGTAGGACACCAATGACTTGGGACAATCCAGTGAACAAAATTGTACTTGGGCCGGAATTACTTAAGGAAATGGAACAAGAAGTTGCCAAGATCAGACAGAATTTAAAAACAGCCCAGGATAGACAGAAGAGCTATGCAGATAAACATAGGGTGCATAGGGAATTCAATGTTGGGGATCATGTGTATCTTAGAGTGAGATCAAGGAAGAGTTCCTTGAAGCTTGGGAGTTGTGCCAAGCTATCACCTAGATATTGTGGGCCATTTGAAGTGCTTGAAAGAATAGGGCCAGTTGCATATAGACTTGCATTGCCTGCTAGCACTAAAGCTCATAATGTTTTTCATGTCTCTTTGCTTAAAAAATATGTACATGATCCTAACCACTTGATTAATTGGGATGTGATCCAGGTGGAACCCGAGGGAGAATTCCAAACCGATCCATTGCGCATCCTAGACAAGAAGGTAACATTGCTCCGGAACCGAGCCATCGGACAAGTAAAGGTGCAATGGAAGCACTACGGTCCCGATGAGGCTACATGGGAGCTGGAGGATGCCATGAAGGTGGCATATCCATTTTTGTTCAATTTTGATGAGCACTGAGGACAATGCTAATGTAAGGGGAGGGGAATGTAGTGTCCCCATTTTGACCCCCTTTGTATTAAATCCTAAATGATGTAAATATTAATATTTAATCATGGTGAGGAGCTCAAGGCCAAGGCCCCACCATGATTTAGCGTTTTATGTATCGGCAATTAAAAATAGATGCCTATGGTTCTTGTGCTAGATAGGCACAATGTAAATGAGACATCATGTAAATACGAATTTTAATGAAAAATACCCACAACTAGCTATGCAATGCAACAAAGAGATGGGGCATGATTCTACAAGGAATAGGGAGGGAAATTATTCAAACCCTTGAGCCAATGGTGTTGATCCATGTGTCAATGAGAAAACCCATAAACCACCAACTACCCATTTTGGGTTATGGATCCAATCATTTAATTCTTCCAAGAATTGGTTGAGGTAGTTAATGCCTTGGGAATGAAGAGGTATGGCAGCCAATTTCGTGTATGGGCAAGCCATCAACCTAGAAAATCGTGTTTTGTCTCCTTGGGCAAGAAAACACCCACGAAAGGGTGCCCAAAGCCATTCTGAACACACAGTCTTTACTCTCTCACGCAGTCTGAGCTACTGGGTCTTTCCTCATCACGTTTTTACCAATTTTCCCGCATTTTTCCATGCCTGGGGAGTCGTTTTTGCATGGTACAGCAGCTGGGAGAGAAGGGAGTCACGTTTTGGGGGTTATAGAGGTCGTTTTTGCCCCAAAATATCCATGGACGTTTTTCTGAAAACGGATTTGGCTTCCCAGGGTTGTTCCCCATCTTCCAGTTTCGTTTTTGAGCTTTCCCACCTTTTTCTGAATTGGGGAAAACCCCATCTTTGGGCATATCATTGTAAAAACGTTTCTTCATGCCCAATAAGTGTGGGCTCTGCTATTATGTGCATCCCTGTTTTGATTTGAACCTGTGAGCAAGAATCTTGGAGTGGTAGTGGATATAATTGGCTTGATAAACCTAGCGAAGGGAGTAACCTCTCAAGAAGATCAAGAGGGCCTTGGCTACTCTTCTATGCACACCCTGAGAGCACTAGATGGGGAAGGTATGGCTTGAGGGATTGTACAACAGTGAAAAGAATACTTCTTTGTACTGGGTGTGTAGGTATTGTGGGTGCCAAGCTAGATAGATCTTGTAAGGTTATCCCTGGCTCTATGCTTGAGATCACTAGATTAGCAATTCTTCCTTTCCATTTCCTAGTAGCCTGATAAACCCAATTGTAGATTGGCTTGGATCATCTTGGTGTATGCTTGGCTATGTGTGAGCCTGTTGTTCCCTAGTTCCTTGTAGAGATCATGACCAGCTCGGGGGTGGCAGTTGTATCAAGAGGTTGGTCAGCACAACTGGCCTATGGTTGGGTGGAACGTTGCAGTTGCATAGCCAGTTGCTTGGGACTACTTTGTTAAGATAAGTATTCTCTTGTGTTAACTTTGCTATTATTATTTGATGAATATCTTGAATGTATGATGGATGTGTTATTGATATTATTTTCGCTGTGTTTTTCTTATAATCATACATTCCATATGACTTTTATATTATGTGAATGCTTAATTAAAAGTTTATGGGGCTAGATGCCCGGATTTAGTGTCACGTCCTCTCTATTATGCTGGTATGATAGGAGGGGACGTTACAACTAGGTTCTTGGAGATTTTGTCTTGCTATATTTTTGTACCACGTTTTTGCATCTACAGCTGGAGGCTGATTTGGTTTAAGGAGGACGTATTGGTAAATTTCAATTTAAAATGGGCCTTCCAAAAATAATACAAATTCCATATCATCATGTATTAGCCAATAAAAATGCTTTAAAATTAAAAAAGGGAACACCTAAAAAAATTGGAGAGAAAAAATAAAAACTACTTTTTTGGATCGTATTTTCAACTTATCTCCTTGTAGGTTTACTCAAATTTCAAGCGGGAAGACTCGTTGGATGCATAATTAAATTATGCATCCAATGAGTACCCATGTTGCATACTTTTAACAACATCTACACCATGAAAAATCGAAAATACATTAAAAAACATGTTTTCTCTCACTAGAAACACGTTTTTTAATGTATTTTCAATTTTTCACGGTGTGGATGTTGTTAAAAGTATGAAACATGGGTACTCATTGGATTCCTAATTTAATTATGCATCCAACGAGTCCTCCCGCTTGAAATTTGAGTAAACCTACAAGGAGATAAGTTGAAAATACGATCCAAAAAAGTAGTTTTTTACTCTCTCTCTACTATTATTTTATTATTTTCTTATTATTTTCCTTAGGAGGCCCATTTTTTACCCAAATTTCCTCTAATGCTTACTTCTTTCTTGGATCTCTTCGTTGGTAACATGGAGTATTACTGTTCTAGGACCTTCTATTTCATGTTATCACTTGCTTTTCATTTGTATTTCATCCATTGTTGCTCAACTGATTGAAATCGCTTTCCTTGGTTGACAGGAAGAGGAGGTCCCACTTGTGGGCTAGGGCATCGTTTCGGCAAGCAAATTCAACAAGTTTTCATTTGATCTCTACGGGAGTCTTCCTCAACAACAAGGCATCTCATTCCAACACTTAGGTATGATCTCAAGGTAATTTCTCTCTCCATGATCTATCCATTTGTCTAAATGCTTCAAACCCTCATTTTACATTTTCTCAGATCTAGCAAGATCTACTTGGCTTTTGGGTATAATATTTGAAACCCACCTCTATAGCATCCACGACAATTCGGATCTATAGTTTGGTGTAGATTGGTCCTCATTTGACCCACTTCCCAAGGCAAAGAAGCTTCTCCAAGGGAGGTTGCACTTACTAGGAGGGGTGATTTTGCTTGATCTAGCACTTGGGTAGGTGATATCCCACTTGATCCATCATCTCCTTAATCAATAACCTACCCCTAGTGCGTCACTTTAGTGATTTTCACCTCGTGGGCCCCATTCCTCATTTTGAGGGTTGAGCTCCACTTGGGTCACTTTGTGGCACATTTCAATCCCAGATCTACTGAGATATAGCCATTGGATGACCTTAATTTTCAAGATCCACCTACCTCAATACCTCAACTATCCAGATATACAATTTGGTGGACATCCAACTCCATTTGGCCCATTTCCCAAGGCACTAATCTTCCCTAAGACAATTCGACTTTCTTGGATTGTTGAGTTATCTTGTGGCTTGATCTTTGTCTTGTTGCTTGAAACACCTTGAAACTGTCACATCCTTTCATCAAGCATAGCTAGAAAGCCCTAACTGTCAGATCTCCGATTTGGGACACTTTCCCTGTTTTAAGGGTCATGTTTCCCAAGGTAGTTGATTTTGACCTTTTGAAACTAGCTTTGAATCCTGGAATCATACTTGATCATTGAATCACTATGCATTATCTATCAGTGTCATACTAAACCTTTCCCAAGCCTCCACAGTGGTTTTAATTCCTTATTTCCAGGATTCCATACTTGTCACCTTACGTACCTCATTAGATTGATTTGATTTGGTGATTGGGTTGATCTCTCCTATCAGGAGTAGATCTGGGTCTCCCCCTTGCTATCTTGGCTTTGATAGCTAAAGCGAAGAGTGCCTTGGTTGGCGTGACAACCATCCATTTGGGAACCAAGGCCCTCTTGGTTCACCACTTTAGTTGCCTATCCCCTCTACCATCCACATTGGATCCACCTGTAGGGGCAACTACAAGAATGGTGATAACATTTTGGCGCCGTTGCCGGGGAGGTAGAGCCTTACCTTAGGTGTCTGCGATTATCCATGCATAACTCATATCTTATCGCATCCGGATTAATCTAGATGGGTATTATTTCAATTCTTAATTAAACCATATCCATCTGTGTTTCACTTACTCTCTCCCTGCACTTCAAACGACATCCATCTTGGCATAAGAGTTTTAAAGTCTACCTGGCGACTCCGAATCGTGAGTTTTAAAGTCTACCTAGTTGTTGGAGATTTTGTCTTGCTATATTTTTGTACCACGTTTTTGCATCTACAGCTGGAGGCTGATTTGGTTTAAGGAGGATGTATTGGCAGGGGAGGACCCTCCATTAGAGGAAATTTCAATTTAAAATGGGCCTTCCAAAAATAATACAAATTCCATGTTATCATGTATTAGCCAATCAAAATGCTTTAAAATTCAACAAGGGAGCACCTAAAAAAATTGGAGAGAAAAAATAAAAACTACTTTTTTGGATCGTATTTTCAACTTATCTCCTTGTAGGTTTACTCAAATTTCAAGCGGGAGGACTCGTTGGATGCATAATTAAACTATGAATCCAATGAGTACCCATGTTGCATACTTTTAACAACATCCACACCATGAAAAATCGAAAATACATTAAAAAACATGTTTTCTCTCACTAAAAACACGTTTTTTAATGTATTTTCAATTTTTCATGGTGTGGATGTTGTTAAAAGTATGCAACATGGGTACTCATTGGATTCCTAATTTAATTATGCATCCAACGAGTCCTCCTGCTTGAAATTTGAGTAAACCTACAAGGATATAAGTTGAAAATACGATCCAAAAAAGTAGTTTTTTACTCTCTCTCTACTATTATTTTATTATTTTTTTATTATTTTCCTTAGGAGGCCCATTTTTTACCCAAATTTCCTCTAATGCTTACTTTTTTCTTGGATCTCTTCGTTGGTAACACGGAGTATTACTGTTCTAGGACCTTCTATTTCATGTTATCACTTGCTTTTCATTTGTATTTCATACATTGTTGCTCAACTGATTGAAATCGCTTTCCTTGGTTGACAGGAAGAGGAGGTCGCACTTGTGGGCTAGGGCATCATTTCGGCAAGCAAATTCAACAAGTTTTCATTTGATCTCTACGGGAGTCTTCCTCAACAACAAGGCATCTCATTCCAACACTTAGGTATGATCTCAAGGTAATTTCTCTCTCCATGATCTATCCATTTGTCTAAATGCTTCAAACCCTCATTTTACATTTTCTCAGATCTAGCAAGATCTACTTGGCTTTTGGGTATAATATTTGAAACCCACCTCTATAGCATCCACGACAATTCAGATCTATAGTTTGGTGTAGATTGGCCCTCATTTGACCCACTTCCCAAGGCAAAGAAGCTTCTCCAAGGGAGGTTGCACTTCCTAGGAGGGGTGATTTTGCTTGATCTAGCACTTGGGTAGGTGAGATCCCACTTGAACCATCATCTCCTTAATCAATAACCTACCCCTAGTGCGTCACTTTAGTGATTTTCACCTTCTGGGCCCCATTCCTCATTTTGAGGGTTGAGCCCCACTTGGGTCACTTTGTGGCACATTT
Organism: Larix kaempferi; assembly: GCA_027924585.1. Lineage (NCBI taxonomy): Eukaryota > Viridiplantae > Streptophyta > Pinopsida > Pinales > Pinaceae > Larix > Larix kaempferi. The sequence continues at coordinate 6,146,371 of BSBM01000963.1, read as the reverse complement.
CAATCTCAGATCTACTGAGATATAGCCATTGGATGACCTTAATTTTCAAGATCCACCTACCTCAATACCTCAACTATCCAGATCTACAAATTGGTGGACATCCAACTCCATTTGGCCCATTTCCCAAAGCACTAATCTTCCCTAAGACAATTCGACTTTCTTGGATTGTTGAGTTATCTTGTGGCTTGATCTTTGTCTTGTTGCTTGAAACACCTTGAAACTGTCACATCCTTTCATCAAGCATAGCTAGAAAGCCCTAACTATCAGATCTCCGATTTGGGACACTTTCGCTGTTTTAAGGGTCACGTTTCCCAAGGCAGTTGATTTTGACCCTTTGAAACTAGCTTTGAATCCTAGAATCATACTTGATCATTGAATCACTATGCATTATCTATCAGTGTCATACTAAACCTTTCCCAAGCCTCCACAGTGGTTTTAATTCCTTATTTCTAGGATTCCATACCTGTCACCTTACGTACCTCATTAGATTGATTTGATCTGGTGATTGGGTTGATCTCTCCTGTCGGGAGTAGATCTGGGTCTCCCCCTTGCTATCTTGGCTTTGATAGCTAAAGCGAAGAGTGCCTTGGTTGGCGTGACAACCATCCATTTGGGAACCAAGGCCCTCTTGGTTCACCACTTTAGTTGCCTATCCCCTCTACCATCCACATTGGATCCACCTGTAGGGGAAACTACAAGATTGGTGATAACATTTTGGCGCCGTTGCCGGGGAGGTAGAGCCTTACCTTAGGTGTCTGCGATTATCCATGCATAACTCATATCTTATCGCATCCGGCTTAATCTAGATGGGTATTATTTCAATTCTTAATTAAACCATATCCATCTGTGTTTCACTTACTCTCTCCCTGCACTTCAAACGACATCCATCTTGGCATAAGAGTTTTAAAGTCTACCTGGCGACTCCGAATCGTGAGTTTTAAAGTCTACCTGGTTCTTGGAGATTTTGTCTTGCTATATTTTTGTACCACGTTTTTGCATCTACAGCTGGAGGCTGATTTGGTTTAAGGAGGACATATTGGCAGGGGAGGACCCTCCATTAGAGGAAATTTCAATTTAAAATGGGCCTTCCAAAAATAATACAAATTCCATGTCATCATGTATTAGCCAATCAAAATGCTTTAAAATTCAACAAGGGAGCACCTAAAAAAATTGGAGAGAAAAAATAAAAACTACTTTTTTGGATCGTATTTTCAACTTATCTCCTTGTAGATTTACTCAAATTTCAATTGGGAGGACTCGTTGGATGCATAATTAAATTATGAATCCAATGAGTACCCATGTTGCATACTTTTAACAACATCCACACCATGAAAAATCGAAAATACATTAAAAAACATGTTTTCTCTCACTAAAAACACGTTTTTTAATGTATTTTCAATTTTTCATGGTGTGGATGTTGTTAAAAGTATGCAACATGGATACGCATTGGATTCCTAATTTAATTATGCATCCAACGAGTCCTCCCGCTTGAAATTTGAGTAAACCTACAAGGAGATAAGTTGAAAATACGATCCAAAAAAGTAGTTTTTTACTCTCTCTTTACTATTATTTTATTATTTTATTATTATTTTCCTTAGGAGGCCCATTTTTTACCCAAATTTCCTCTAATGCTTACTTCTTTCTTGGATCTCTTCGTTGGTAACATGGAGTATTACTGTTCAAGGACTTTCTATTTCATGTTATCACTTGCTTTTCATTTGTATTTCATCCATTGTTGCTCAACTGATTGAAATCGCTTTCCTTGGTTGACAGGAAGAGGAGGTCGCACTTGTGGGCTAGGGCATCATTTCGGCAAGCAAATTCAACAAGTTTTCATTTGATCTCTGCGGGAGTCTTCCTCAACAACAAGGCATCTCATTCCAACACTCAGGTATGATCTCAAGGTAATTTCTCTCTCCACGATCTATCCATTTGTCTAAATGCTTCAAACCCTCATTTTACATTTTCTCAGATCTAGCAAGATCCACTTGGCTTTTGGGTATAATATTCGAAACCCACCTCTATAGCATCCACGGCAATTCGGATCTATAGTTTGGTGTAGATTGGCCATCATTTGACCCACTTCCCAAGGCAAAGAAGCTTCTCTAATGGAGGTTGCACTTCCTAAGAGGGGTGATTTTGCTTGATCTAGCACTTGGGTAGGTGAGATCCCACTTGATCCATCATCTCCTTAATCAATAACCTACCCCTAGTGCGTCACTTTAGTGATTTTTACCTTGTGGGCCCCATTCCTCATTTTGAGGGTTGAGCCCCACTTGGGTCACTTTGTGGCACATTTCAATCTCAGATCTACTGAGATATAGCCATTGGATGACCTTAATTTTCAAGATACACCTACCTCAATACCTTAACTATCCAAATCTACAATTTGGTGGACATCCAACTCCATTTGGCCCATTTCCCAAGGCACTAATCTTCCCTAAGACAATTCGACTTTCTTGGATTTTTGAGTTATCTTGTGGCTTGATCTTTGTCTTGTTGCTTGAAACACCTTGAAACTGTCACATCCTTTCATCACGCATAGCTAGAGAGCCCTAACTATCAGATCTCCGATTTGGGACACTTTCCCTGTTTTAAGGGTCACGTTTCCCAAGGCAGTTAATTTTGACCTTTTGAAACTAGCTTTGAATCCTGGAATCATACTTGATCATTGAAGCACTATGCATTATCTATCAGTGTCATACTAAACCTTTCCCAAGCCTCCACAGTGGTTTTAATTCCTTATTTCTAGGATTCCATACCTGTCACCTTATGTACCTCATTAGATTGATTTGATTTGGTGATTGGGTTGATCTCTCCTGTCGGGAGTAGATCTGGGTCTCCCCCTTACTATCTTGGCTTTGATAGCTAAAGCGAAGAGTGCCTTGGTTGGCGTGACAACCATCCATTTGGGAACCAAGGCCCTCTTGGTTCACCACTTTAGTTGCCTATCCCCTCTACCATCCACATTGGATCCACCTGTAGGGGCAACTACAAGATTGGTGATAACATTTTGGCGCCGTTGCCGGGGAGGTAGAGCCTTACCTTAGGTGTCTACGATTATCCATGCATAACTCATATCTTATCGCATCCGGATTAATCTAGATGGGTATTATTTCAATTCTTAATTACACCATATCCATCTGTGTTTCACTTACTCTCTCCCTGCACTTCAAACGACATCCATCTTGGCATAAGAGTTTTAAAGTCTACCTGGCGACTCCGAATCGTGAGTCCGCTAAGGAGCGAGCTCATTTGCATCCTTACAATACATTTCATTTCGGTGAATTACTTGTGTGGTTCACCCGACGACTCCACCCTGCAACTCTACTAAGAAGCAAACCCATGTATATAATCCACTAAGAATCTTAATTATTCATAATGGAACATGATCTTCTTCAAGATCTTAAAGAACAATTAAAAATTATAACAGAGATTAATGATAGAAACTTGAAATTTATGTATGAGGATGATTATCAAAATAATTATGGGCGTGAACCTGCATATCAAGATTCTTATGATACCCATCATTCACCTCATCCATCTAATAATCTTTCCCCAAATATCCCAAGTGAACCAATTAGAAAATATCAAACTCAGTCGAGGCTTTTGGTAAATGATCCTCACCCAGCCCAAGCAACTAGAACTTTTAGGAAACCCAAGCCATCTCCTTTTGATTTTTCAGAAATATATGGGGTACCTCATCTTATGCCAGATGGATACATTAGGAGGTTGCCTCGTTTTGATGGAAATAATAGAACATCTATTGAAATTCATTTGGATATCCTATGGGACTGTATGGAATCTCTAGGTGTTGATGCTGAGGATGTCTATATGCAGGCCCTTGGTGCGTCCCTCGAAGGGGATGCCCGCTTATGGTTTGATCATTTGGCCCCAGGATCTATCACTGGGTATGACATGTTCATGGACTTGTTAATAAGCAAGTGGGAATAAAATATTAATGAAGCTATGGAAGAACAATCTGAAAATGAGTCTCTTAATGAAAATCAACTTGATAATAATGATCAAGATACCAATAATAAATTAACTAATGATTATCCTTATCAAATTGATTCCTCTTTTCCTGAGCCAATTGAATCTCATGAAAATGCAATGAGTGACAGTGAGCAAATTTCAATCCCTCAGGATTATTGCCTTAATATTGATATAAGAGGGGAACTTATGAGAGTCATGTCATCATTACCTGAAGAAGTCTCAGATGAAGAGGATGATACAAATGATTTCCATCAAGAAGCATCTATGGTTGAGTCTTCCATTAGTGAATCTTTTGCAAAAAAATTTGAAACCCCTTTTCATAATCCTTATGTAATTAACAATTTTTATAATCATGACATTGAGAAAGAAGAAAGTAGGGACAACAACCAAGTTTCTTTAGAAACCAATGATCATCTTGTTTTTAGAGATAAATTTTATGAAAATGATCAAATGGTTGTTAATCAGTTTGTCGATGCAATTCCTGATAAATTATCATCATATGAATTTAGTGACAAATCAATTAATGAGAAATCTCAAGATGAGGATGGGTTCATGAATCAAGCTAATCAAGAGTTTTCCTTAATAAAGTCCTCAAACCAATATCTTAATGTTTATGGGAAGCTCGAAATCCTTCACTTAACTCATCCAATTTTTATAATTTTTCCAATTCAATTTTTTATCAGGATTGCTTACTTCAATCTTTGGGGTTGGTTGCTTGCAATAAGTTCTTTCCTTTTTGGCAAAATTCAAGGTCAATAAATCTTCAATCCACCCTCCCATCCCAGCTTTTTGAATCTTCTTTGAGTTTGTGGTCTGGTCAATCTTTTTCTTGTGATATTTTCAATCAAGAGTCTATATATTGTCGCATGAATGGAGATAATGTGCTTCATTTTCCCTTTCAGTCATCTTTGATGAATAGCATTCCTAAATTTATTAATCTTTCTTCTTGGCGGCTGGAAGGGGTATATAAAAATAAATTTCATCGTTTCTCCATACTTAAACAACAAGTGGGGTTAATCTCATTCTCATTTCATCACAATTCATCCCCACTTGGTTTATGCATCATTCCTGGAGTAGTCAGAATTGAGTGTCCTAATCAGGTAGATGAGGAAAGTAGTTTGAAGCAAGGGGAGTTGAATTTGCTATCACAATTTTTCCCTCCACACATGTTGAACAATAACTTGTATAATTTTTATGATCCAATTAATATTCTGATGGAGTATGTTTACATTAATCAAGCTCCCCCTTTGCATGTTTTCATTTTGCACCATTCCAATAACTTTTCAAATTTTAACAAGTCAGGAATGTATTGATTTTAAACTCGTTAAGCTTTAATCTAATACCGACTTGTTTTGTTAAAAAACATCAAAGAAAAATTATTAATCAATTTGATGAATGGTTGTACTGGATTTATGCTTTTACTTAGTATAATGACTTGCCTTGTAGTTTAGGGTAGGTAGGAATTGAATAAGCCTGCTTGGGCAGTAGTTAGTCTTTTCAGCCATTGAGTTTGGCGCTTTTTGTTTGTCTTTTCCTAAGCTCCTTTTGAAGCTCTTAGTTTAAATTGAGTACCTGTCATTTTTCTTTTTCTTCCACAATAAAATTTCAAACTTTATAAGTTATGTTAATTAGTTTTCTTTACGCATCTTAAATTTCTGTTATAGAATAGATTTTATTTCAGTTTGATTTTATATGTTTCCCATACATGCTGCATGAGGTATTTTGATGTTTGTGAATGCAGATACAGGTGCAAAATAAAATAAAAAGCAAAAATAAAAAAGGTAGAGTGCTGGATCGAGGATTCGAGTAGCAGAGTCCAAGGACCAGAGATTCTGAGGTTCTCAAGCGCTCTTTTCAGCAGAGCACTTGTCCCAGCCGGAGCCAGTTGTTATCACATATATGGTAGCCGGGCTACCATACATTATTTTTTTGATTCCAGTACACTATTCAGCCAGTTCCCTTACATTGAGATGCTAAGATGAGCATCTATTATGGATCACTATCAGATTTTGGACAACAGTTTTATTCCCCATGCCATGACTGAGTCTCAGGACACTCAGAGAGACAACCGATGTTTAGCCATTTGTATAGAGCAGTCAGTAGTGCCCAGAGTTACAGCAGCAGTTTTAGAGGGTTGATGATGGTTCAGATGATGAGCTTTCAGGTATATGAATCGGCAGGTATATTATTGTGTTGTGGTTATATTGCTTTTATTTCCATTTTCTTAGCATGTCTTAGCATTTAGTATCATGATCTGGCGATCATATAGATATGTGGACTTGGTTGTACTTATATATATATCATATTTGTCCCTACTCAGACTTAGAAGTTCTTGGCCTATACTCATTGGTTTTACCCTCCCTAGGGAGAATAGAGGTGATCATTCCCACCATATTTTGGCTTGCTAGTGTTGGTTTCATTATTCATTATCTTCATCCATCCATGACTTACCCAGTTTGTTCATTACCCTGACTTACTACTTGACTAGTGGCATGGAGGACCTTCCCCCAATGTAGCCTCTATATTGGATAAGCTTCGTTGTTTCTTGTGTCTAGGCTCTGAGTTGGTGACAAAACTTGCCTACGGTGAGTTGGTATTCCTTGTGAATTCCCCCTAGTCACTAAAGATGCTGTTGGCTATACCTGAAACTTTTAGTGCTGCCATGAATACAAAATATGGAAATGAAATGTTATATCTTGTATGAAAAGAAATCCAAATGAAAATGGCTATGAAATATCAAATGCTATATCTATTGTGAAATGTAAATACCTAGGTAAACAAGCTGTCTATGACACACCTAGAAGTGCTCAGGTAAACAAGTGCCTTAAAAACACACCTACAGCAAGAAGCCTAAATTAAATGTAAATCTATGCAATGTGTTTATAAACACACATAGATCAAAGGCTATGGAAACTCAAGGCCCAAAAAGCAATTGAACTTAAATTCTATATCAAAAAGATTGCTGGCCTCATTTGTATTATGGATTGTGCGCATAAGTGTAAGGTGAATAAACACTCTTTGAACAACTTACCCATTTGTGAGACACCGCCATCCCCTGTGTTGTTGCTTGTCCACTATATGCTACAGTGTGTATTCCCTTTTCCATTTCCAAAGTGTCACAGTGTTAAGTCAGCAAGTCATACTTTAACCTAGCCATGTTATTTTTAGCCTTCACCCTTCACTAACAAACTGGTCACAACTATGAAGTGAGTATGACCTTGAAAGTCTTGTTTGAGTAATAAATAATAATTAATGACATATTATATTTGGATTTAGATCGCCAGTAATGATTTCTACTTATTATAATTGCTATGTGAATGGATTGTAAAGCATGTTTTAACCTTTGATACCTTGCAGCAGCTTGATGACAGTTTGAGTTATATTTTGGTCATGTTGACTTGGTCAAACCCAGTTTGACCAAAAGTCAACCACAGGACATGAGGTGGCAGACCTTGGATGCTACATATTGATGATATATGGTCTAGTACAGGTCACCATGGTGGGCTTATGCAGTGGTTTCAGGTTTATGATGATGATTTGTGCTTTTTGGCACTTTTACAGATTATTATTATTTTGTCTACCGGATATGATGAGTATTTATTTTGGACCATGCAGAGGTTTATATGGTGTATGAGTACACACCTTGGATGGATTTGGACCTTCTGTGTCCAATGAGACAGTCTGTTTTCAATTCCGGGCAGTTAAGGTGATTTTAGGCCTCAGTTGGCTATCCTAGTGTAGTTTTGGCTTGTCGGAGGCCCTGTCAGAGCAAAGCAGAGATATGATTGGTTCACCTAGAGTGCTATTTTTGGAGGGGGTGGTCCATCCCCTTGTTATTACCATATCACCCCCCTCCCAGATAGTCTGGTATTTTTATTTTTGGAGCCAGGCACTCCAGGAGGCAGTTTGGGCAATTTCACACTTCCCGAGGCAGTCCAGAAATGGTAAAAATGGCTACAGAGGAATTCGATTTGGGATACTGAGGCAAGGTTATGGAATGGGATGATTTGTGATGATGAGTGGGATGTCTTCCACACCTTCTCCAACAGTTTCAGCTTCATCGGGACCCACATCCATCACTTATGGCACTTTTTGATGATTTATGGAGCCTCCTAAGGCTCACGATTTTCCCAGAGAGGCACGATTTGGTGTCTAGATCTTTTATTTTTTGGATATTATGTCATGGGGATTGACCAAGGGTGTTAGAAATTACCCCTTGGACCCACCATGAGCTATATTTTATGTTTTATCATCATGATTTGGTGGGATCCCCTCTTCTAGGGTGAGTTTGTCCACATATTGTTATATTTTATTATTGATCCATGTATTGTATTGTTGAGCTCATCTCAACCATTGATTGATCTTTTGATCTTTTAATCTTAGCCACTCATTCAAAAAGTGGTTAGGATTGTGGCCTCTCTCCAATCTATTTAAAGGAGAGAGCTTCTCCTTGTGAAGGGGACTTTTGGCTCTGGATTATTGGAATAGAGAATTATTATTGCATCTATTTGTTGTGTTGTGGTGAATGCTTTTGGAGTTCGTTTGTTGACTCTTCCTTTGCACTGGGTTCTTGGATATTTTGTCTTGCTGTATTTTTGTACCACGTTTTTGCATCTACAGGTGGAGGCTGATTTGGTTTAAAGAGGACGTATTGGTAGGGGAGGACTGTCATGTCCCAAATTTGGAATTGGGTCACAATGGCATAATCACATTAGCCATATTCATTAGAGTTTGTAAAATTGATGTTAAGGGTCAAATAATTGCCAAGGAGGAAAATTACTAGTTTCCTAGGTTTGGGGTGGAAGCTTTGGGATTTGGAATAAGGGGAATAGTAAATGATGTTTAGACATTAGAAGGGTTCAAGTATTTAATAAATAGAGTGAATAAAGAAATTCAAGAGAAATCCTAGGTGACAAATGGTTTTGGAGACATATGGAGGATGTGGGACCCACACTAGCTTGATTTTTCATAATACATGGTATCTCTCTTTTGCAAATTCGAATTAATGGGAATGTGAACACTCTTGGGTGAGTTGGTAAGTCATAAAACATGTAATTGAGCATCTTAGGTCGAATTGGGAAGGATTGGTAACCTCCATGGAAGATAAAGAGTCAAAGTGGAAGTTTGTGGACACTTGGGCTAGATTCCCTAGCCCCTATGACACCAATGATGGCGCATCTATGACAACTATGACAAATTGCAGACCTGACCTCTGACATCTGACCACTATGACATGTCAGCCCCAAAAATAGGCTCAAGGAAGGCGAATTTGGGAGTTGGAGAAGCCAAAGAGACTCAAAATCGAATTTGGGAGAAGATGGAAGGTTGGAACTAGGAGACAAGTGGCAAATGTGGAATATTTCGTAAATGGAAATCTATTGAATCTATTGAGAGGATTTCGACCCTTAGAAGGATAATGTTGGTTATAAAATGTAGAAATGAAGTATGAGAATGGCTTTTGATCATTTGTAGAATTTGCAATTGCATTTGTGAAGAGGGAGAGCTAGTGGATGACTAGTTTCTTGCCTTAGCCAATTTCGAGGGTGAAAGATTCCCATCCAAGTTGGTAATTGGAAAGACCATTCAGGCCTTTCATTTGGTGCTTTAATGGAGTCTTTATTTTCAGGTGTAATCTACAGGGCAGCTCATGGTTTCTTCTATTGCAGCTGACTCCTTCAACCATTTCCAGTTTTGATGGCATATTCTTGATCCTTGAGGGAGGGCGTTTTTGGTGAGCTATTGTACTCTTTGGGGAAGCTTTTAATGCCCCATTTATTTTTTAATATGAATTAAATACTCTTTTATTCATCTCCAAAAATTTTCAGGTCGAAATTCCAAGTAGAAATGTATAAATCTCATTTTTAATGGAAGAACAATGCCATTTCCCCACTACCTTGTTGTGAACCAATGTATTGATGATGATTTCGAATGAATGGATGATTATCTGATATATTTGTGATCAATATACTTCCATGGATGTCTTCTAAAAGTTTCATGTAATGTACTTGAGCATTTGAAGCATTTTTACTCAGTTTAGTTGTATTGGGAGGTGAAATAGTGCCATTTCCCCAAGGGTCGAATTGGAGATTTTTGCAGTTGAATGGGAGAGGGTGAGAACAGTTGTAATAATCCATTAATGGTGCATATGAGACTTTAATAAAATAATTAACACATTACATACCTCTGTTCATAAATTTGAGTGGGTTTGGAGGCATTTGGGAAGCCATTTTCAGTACTTACCCCAGGGGGATTTGAACCCCAAATCACTAGTAAAATTGCATAATTGGTCCAGAATATTAAGAGAGTTTGCAGAGGTATTTTGGTGGACATATTTCATTCAAAAACATCATATTAAATTTCTAATATCATTCATACACCTTCCTTGAAGATTTGAAGGCATTTGGAGTCAATTTGAGACCTAGAGGCCAATACTAGTCAAAGGAAAATCACTAGTAAAGTTACCTACATTGATCAGAATTGAAAGAGGATTTGCAGAAGTATTTTAAAGGTCCAAAGGCATCCCTGAAACACATATTTATGTTCTAATATCATTCATATACCTTCTCAGAATATTTGGGATCATTTGTGGCAAATTTGGGACCTAGAGATCAAAACTAGTCAAAGGTCGAACTAGGGAAAAAAAGTGAAAAATTGCAATTTTAATAAAATTCCTAACAAGGGACATTACAGTGGTATCAGAGCATGGTATTGGCACCTGATGTGGTAGAACATTAATGAAGACCAGGAGTCAAAGAAATAATCCACCACCTGATCCGGATTTTATGAGCAGAACGAAATGAATACAGATTATTATCAGATGCTTAACACAAAATAACAGAGATACAGTAAAACTGGTTTTCTATTCAATAAGGAAATAAGCTAGAACTGTAAAATGCAGCGGAAAACAAGCTTGCTGGAATGGTGGCGGCTTATCTCTGAGAAGAGATGTGACGGCTGCGCTCATTTCGCAAGAAGATGGTTACAATGAGGCTCTCAAGGCCTTTTACAATAAACAGGAATGTCAAAAACCCTAGACATCCAAAAACCTAACCCTAGGAGATGAAGCGCCAAAAGTCATGTGGGCCCCGTTTGGGTAAGTTAGTACATCAACTTCCCGGGGTCGTAACTTTTGCATACGATCTCCGTTTGGGGCGCTCGGTAGCCCATTGGAAAGGTCTATCCGAGATTTACAACTTTCGACTGGGGCCAAATGTATGCCGGAGGCAACCATTTGGCCCCCCAAATTGCCAAAAAAGGTCGTTTAGGGCCTCAAAATGGCCCCGGAAGTTCAGGACCCGAAAAACTGCTAAAAATAGTACAATACCAAAGTTGCCATAAAACTGTTTTGAGCCAGTTGGAAAGGTGGGTGGCCACCAATATCCACCTGGATCAATCCTCCCTCCTTAGGAAGCAATGGTCTCCATTGCGTTGAGTTCCTCCATCAGATGAGGAAATTTCTGCTGAATTTGGCCTCGGGTGAGCCACTTGCCTTGGTGCAGGAGCTGCCCTGCTTTGACAACTCGATAAAGTTGGATCCTTTGATGTCGAGTGCCCTTGATCTGTGTGTCTGCAATATGATCACTGGATGCTTGTTGTAGGCAGTCAGGGTTGAGCTCTGTTGGTGTCAACTTCTCTGCTATCTCTGAGGTGTCTAATAGTGGTGGGAAATATGGCCGAAGGAGAGCCACGTTGAATACTGGATGCAGACCAAGGAAGGGGGGAATGTTGAGCTCAAAAGCATTGTCACCCACCGCCTTGGTGATGGTGTACGGCCCATAACGGAGTGGGCGAAGCTTTCGATGGGGCCCTGTAAGGCGTTCTTTCTGCAAATGCAACCAAACTTTGTCGCCCACCTGAAACTTATGTGGCACCCGATGTTGATCATGGCGCTGCTTGTACTTGGCATTAGACTTCTGTAGAATATCTTGAACCTGTTGGCGGATATGCTGGATCCGTTCAATGAACCGGGCGGCTTTGTCCGCTTCTGGGGATGAGTCGGCCGAGGTGGTCGCAAGGGGAAGTGCAACATCCATGGGGCCCAATGGTTGGAATCCCAACCCCACCTGAAAGGGGCTGTGGCCAGTTGAGCTATGCAGGGCTCGGTTGTAGCTATGTTGGACATAGGGGAGACTCTCATCCCATGTGCGAGGGTGTGTTGAATTGTACATGCGCAGGATATGTACGACCATCCGGTTGACGACCTCCGTTTGTCCATCGGTCTGGGGGTGGAAGGCAGTGGATTTGGTGAGCTTGGTATCCAGCAGTGACCAGAGGCTTGACCAGAATGAGCTGAGGAACCGACTGTCACGGTCTGAGATAATGGTCTGTGGGATCCCAAAATGTACCCATACTCGTTCAAAGAAGAGCTTGGCAGTGGCTTCTGCTGTGATGTTCTTCTTGCAAGCGGCTAGAATCGCCATCTTGGAAAAGCGATCAACAACCACGAAAACACAGTCGTTTCCCCTCTTGGTGGACGGGAGGCCCGACATGTAGTCCATTGAGATGGATTCCCACGGCCTGTCAGGAGTAGGCAGAGGGGTGTATAGGCCCTGTTTCTTAGTGGTCGGTTTGGCAATAGCGCAAGCGGTGCAGGACCTGATATACTTGCCAACATCCTGTCGAAGTTTCGGCCAGTAGAAATGTTTCTGCAACACTGCCACTGTCTTTTCGACGCCAAAGTGTCCTGCCACCCGACTATAGTGAGCTTCCCAAATCAGCTTCGCGCGCTCGCTTGATGGAACACAGAGATGGCCCAGATGACACAACAACCCGTCTTGAAGATGGAAATTAGCAACCACTGAGTTGGTGCCCAGCATTTGATAGGTGGCAGAGAAGTCAGGGTCTGTCTCGTAGAGGTGGGGCCATCCAGAGGTCTCGTGGCCACAAGAGTCTAGCACCGTGGTAAGTGCCGCGACTGGAGGTCGACTGAGGCAGTCAGCAACTCGGTTGGTACTCCCTGTTTTATATTTGATGTTGAGGTGGAACTGCTGTAAATATGTTGACCACTTCTGATGGCGGTCATTCTGCAACTTTCCTTGGGTCTGCATGAACTGTAGTGGCTTGTGATCAGTGTGGATGATTGTCTCCTTCCCAAGAATGTAATGTCTCCACTGGCGGCAGGCTTGTACAATGGAGTACATCTCTTTGTCATAGGTAGGGTACTTGCGGACAGCATCTGATAGTGTCTCACTATGATATGCCACGGGGTGGCCGTGTTGAGTGAGAACGGCACCCACAGCATAATCTGAAGCATCTGTCTCGATCTCAAAGGGATGTTGCAGGTTTGGTAATGAGAGTACCGGCGATGAGCACAAACGCTTCTTCAAGTCATCGAAGGCTTGTTGTTGGGACAGGCCCCACACAAATTTTGCCTTACCACCACCCCTGGTCACTTGGCTGAGGGCCCATGCGATATGAGAGAATCCCAGCACGAACCGTCGATAGAAATTGGCGAGGCCCAAGAAGCTCCGGAGTTCAGTGAGAGTGGTTGGGGCTGGCCAGTCACGGATGACCTGGATCTTGGCTGGATCCACATGCACACCATGTCGATCAACGATGTAGCCTAAGTAATGGACCCTGTCCATGCCGAAGGAGCATTTTTCCAAGTTTGCATATAGTTTGTGCTTCCGCAGGGTGTGCAGAACCTGCTGAATATGCTGCAAGTGTTCCTCCCAAGTCTTGCTGTAGATGAGGATGTCATCCAGATACACCACTACAAAATTGTTGGTGAAAGGTCGTAGGATATCGTCCATCATCCTCATAAAAGTTGCTGGAGCATTTGTCAAGCCAAAAGGCATGACCAGCCATTCAAAAAGACCTTCTTTTGACTTGAAGGCAGTCTTCCATACATCTGTCTGTTCTATTGGGACCTGGTGGTAGCCAGACTTCAGATCAATCTTACTGAAGTATTTGGCCCCCGTGAGCTGATCAAGGAGGTCGTCGATTCGGGGAATCGGGTACCGGTTACGGACTGTGATTTTATTCAGGGCCCGGTAATCAATGCAGAGTCGCCAGGTCCCATCTTTCTTCTGTACCAGCACGATTGGGCTCCCACAAGGTGATGAACTGGGACGGATGTGCCCCTTGCGGAGCAATTCTTGGATCTGCCTCTTGATCTCCTCATTTTCCAATAGAGAGCGGCGATAAACTGGCCCATTGGGTAGCGGTGCGCCTGGGGTCAGGTCGATGGGATGCTTGACCTGGCAGTGCAGAGGTACCCCGGTCGGAGAGGAGAAGATATCTGAGTATCCTTCCACCACCTTATCCACTTGCTTCTGTTGTGTGGATAGATCGGTCGTGGAGGCCCGGGATGTGGCTGCGATCTTTCTTTCACTCTGAGAGCGAATCACGAAGAAGACAAATTTCCCAGTCTGAGAGATGACCTTCCTGCATTGCTTGGCAGAGATCAAGGAAATAGCACTAGGAGGGACTGCCTCGGGTATCCTGTACAATTTCCTGTTCAAAGAAATAATAACACTACGAGGCCTAGACTCATATACAGCATGACGTTTCCATAAATAAGGTTGTCCCAAAAGAACATCTGAAACTTCGAGAGGAGCAACATCACACAATACCTCGTCCTTGAAGGGCTTGATGCCGTATGGCAGTCGGCACTGTTGGCTGACGCGGAGATCGCTTCCTTTGCGGAGCCATCCAATGGTGTAGGGTTGTGGGTGCGGCGTTGTCGGCAGGGCCAGGCGCTTGACGACCTCTGCTGAGATGAGATTCTTCTGGCTACCGCTGTCAACGATGAAGTGCAGCGGGGTGCCTTTTACCCACATTTGTGAATGGAAGAGGCGTTCTCCTTCTTCTGGCTCGTCTGGTTCATCAGGCTGGAGCTTGGTGGTAGCAATGGTGGCACTGGGTTCCGCGTCAATGATCCGTTTCCCCCTTTCTGGTTCGGACTCAGAGTCAGAACCCGCATCTGATTCAGATGCTTTCACTTCGGCCACCAGGGATTGCTTTGAGCGGCAATCAGCAGTGTTATGCCAAGGGCTCTTATGGAAGTCGCACCACTTCCCGGTATCTTTCTTTGTTTTTCCGGTGTCCTTCTTTGCTTGCGGCTTGGACTGGTTGTCCTGATGCTGTCCATCTTTGCTCTGTCCTTTATTCTGTGGGTTGGGGCCGCCCTTTCCTGTCTTTTGCTGTGAAGGGTTCCCAGGCCCAAATTGCCGCGTCTTTTGTTTGAGCTTCTGCTCGATTTTCACGGCATATCGGTAGGCCGCGCCCAAGGAAGAGATGTCCAGAAATTCCATTTCGGTCTGGATGTATCTATGCAAACCACCGCGATACTTGAGCACCAGATGTCGCTCTGAATCTTTGATACCCAGCTTAGTGCGCAAGGTATGGAAGATATTCGTGAACTCTGGCACTGCTTGGTCTCTTTCTTGTCGCAGTGTGGTCCATTTGGTATACAAGTCGTCATAACTTCCAACAGGGTAGTATTGTTCCTTAATAGCATCCCTGAAGGATTCCCAGGTGGCTATGACTGAAAATAATGAGGCTTCTTCTGTGTCCTTTTGCTCGCAGAATGTTTCCCACCAATCTTTCACATGGGGAACGGCTTTGAGGAGCGCAAAAGTAATCTTTTCTTTATTCGAAAAGTTATGGACAGAAAAATACCCTTCTAGTAGATTCAACCACTTATCTACAGCATCTGCGTCTATCTGTCCTTCAAATATAGGGATATCGAAGTTGATTTGTACCTTGAAGGGGGCGGCGCCTCCGCTCGAGGAAGATGCGTCGCTTGTTGGTAGTCGCCGAAGGATTTGCGCGAAATTATCCATCATCTCGTTCCTCTGCTGCGTGAGGGCTTCCTCAAGCAACATTTTGATAGGATCTCCTGTCCCATCGTCTTTCTTTTCTCCTGCCATGAGAGGTCGCTTGGGCGTGCGAGAGCTTTTGTCCTCAAGAGAAACAAGCTCGAGACCCAATTCTTTGTACCCTGACCTCGTTGGGGACATGCATTAAGACGACAAGGAGCAGACCGCTCTGATACCACTGATCCGGATTTTATGAGCAGAACGAAATGAATACAGATTATTATCAGATGCTTAACACAAAATAACAGAGATACAGTAAAACTGGTTTTCTATTCAATAAGGAAATAAGCTAGAACTGTAAAATGCAGCGGAAAACAAGCTTGCTGGAATGGTGGCGGCTTATCTCTGAGAAGAGATGTGACGGCTGCGCTCATTTCGCAAGAAGATGGTTACAATGAGGCTCTCAAGGCCTTTTACAATAAACAGGAATGTCAAAAACCCTAGACATCCAAAAACCTAACCCTAGGAGATGAAGCGCCAAAAGTCATGTGGGCCCCGTTTGGGTAAGTTAGTACATCAACTTCCCGGGGTCGTAACTTTTGCATACGATCTCCGTTTGGGGCGCTCGGTAGCCCATTGGAAAGGTCTATCCGAGATTTACAACTTTCGACTGGGGCCAAATGTATGCCGGAGGCAACCATTTGGCCCCCCAAATTGCCAAAAAAGGTCGTTTAGGGCCTCAAAATGGCCCCGGAAGTTCAGGACCCGAAAAACTGCTAAAAATAGTACAATACCAAAGTTGCCATAAAACTGTTTTGAGCCAGTTGGAAAGGTGGGTGGCCACCAATATCCACCTGGATCACCACCCTTAGAAACTGAAACTGGATGTACTTTGGTGAAAGGGAAGAAATAGGAGAAGAAGTGCATTCATTGGTCACCATGATTAAGGATGAGAAAGGAACCTTAGAGGACAATGAGGAATTTAGAAAATTACTTAAACCATCCTTTGAAGACCAGTGGAGACAATACTTTCAAGAGTTCAAATTGTTGCTTAGTGAACTTGGAAGCAACTCGGAAAAAATAATGAGCAATGGTTCTCTTTTCAAGGAAAATGATGAAATGATTTATGTCACAAAAGAGGAACCTCATGTAATTGTGGAAAATGAGGTACATGTTGATATGCAAGTTCTTGAAGATGCTACACTAAAACAAGAAGAAGGACAAGCACTTGTCCTTGTTCAAAGGGATTATGAGTTGCCTCATGGAGAGAGTTGCAAAGCCTTGGAAGAGGTACATGATCTCACAATAGTTGGACCAAGCAATTATGGAGAAGATGAATTAAATATTTCAATGGGTAAGAGTTGTAAAGAATTAAAGTTGGTTCATAATTCCTCACCCCACACTTCTTTTCCAACCACATCACTTTGGGATGAAAATTGGGTGAAAGGTTTTTTTCTAGTGGTGCCACATGAGGGGTATGAAACTCCTACCTCT
This sequence comes from Larix kaempferi, assembly GCA_027924585.1. Classification (NCBI taxonomy): domain Eukaryota; kingdom Viridiplantae; phylum Streptophyta; class Pinopsida; order Pinales; family Pinaceae; genus Larix; species Larix kaempferi. The sequence goes on along the minus strand of BSBM01000963.1, from coordinate 6,129,119 downwards.
CCTTTTGATGATGACATGAATAGAGCACCTCATTATTTAGAATTGCAGCAGCATATTGCTTTACCTTATGATGATACATATCCTCATGGATGTATGGATGAGACTTCTTTGAGTCCTTTGAAGTCTCCTTGTTTTTCCTGCTCATTATTTGGTTCAGATTTTAGTGGAGATTCTTCATTCACTTCTTGGATGAAAGAATGCATGGCTGAATATTTTGATGCATATCACGTTCTTTTGGAGCAGCACTATCGGACATGGGATCCTCACCTATGTAATTGGAGCATATTTGATTGGTCACTTGAAGATTGTATGCACCTAGCAAATGGTGGTCTACTTACTTGGAGGTATAAACACTTTCATGATTCTTTGATGAAGCATCTTCTTGATGTACATTTTCATTATGTTGTTATGTACTTTGATGATATATATTTTGTACTCATGATGTTTGGAAGAATGCATACAAGAAAATGGGATCCAGGAATCCTCTTATCTGATGGTATGGGTTGGAGAGCACTTTTAATTGTTGGGGTGCAATACAAGCAATGGGACCCTGGAATAATTTTTGTCTCATTGGTTTCATTTTTTTGGGGGAAGCAAGCAGTATGGGAGATGGATTCCCCACTTAATAAAGTGATTTTAATCAGAGTAGTGCAGCAGCAAGCATGGTGGTTCCTCTCTAAAATATTCATGGAAACTCAAAGACTCAAGGTTTGGCAATTCAATGGCAACTTCAAAGAATTATACAGAAAGCAGGTTCTTCAACACCCATGTTTGAAATTGCTTGAGGACAAGCAATATTGGGAAGGGAGGATTTGTCATGTCCCAAATTTGGAATTGGGTCACAATGGCATAATCACATTAGCCATATTCATTAGAGTTTGTAAAATTGATGTTAAGGGTCAAATAATTGCCAAGGAGGAAAATTATTAGTTTCCTAGGTTTGGGGTGGAAGCTTTGGGATTTGGAATAAGGGGAATAATAAATGATGTTTAGACATTAGAAGGGTTCAAGTATTTAATAAATAGAGTGAATAAAGAAATTCAAGAGAAATCCTAGGTGACAAATGGTTTTGGAGACATATGGAGGATGTGGGACCCACACTAGCTTGATTTTTCATAATACATGGTATCTCTCTTTTGCAAATTCGAATTAATGGGAATGTGAAAACTCTTGGGTGAGTTGGTAAGTCATAACACATGTAATTGAGCATCTTAGGTCGAATTGGGAAGGATTGGTAACCTCCATGGAAGATAAAGAGTCAAAGTGGAAGTTTGTGGACGCTTGGGCTAGATTCCCTAGCCCCTATGACACCAATGATGGAGCATCTATGACAACTATGACAAATTGCAGACCTGACCTCTGACATCTGACCACTATGACATGTCAGCCCCAAAAATAGGCTCAAGGAAGGCGAATTTGGGAGTTGGAGAAGCCAAAGAGACTCAAAATCGAATTTGGGAGAAGATGGAAGGTTGGAACTAGGAGACAAGTGGCAAATGTGGAATATTTCGTAAATGGAAATCTATTGAATCTATTGAGAGGATTTCGACCCTTAGAAGGCTAATGTTGGTTATAAAATGTAGAAATGAAGTATGAGAATGGCTTTTGATCATTTGTAGAATTTGCAATTGCATTTGTGAAGAGGGAGAGCTAGTGGATGACTAGTTTCTTGCCTTAGCCAATTTCGAGGGTGAAAGATTCCCATCCAAGTTGGTAATTGGAAAGTCCATTCAGACCTTTAATTTGGTGCTTTAATGGAGTCTTTATTTTCAGGTGTAAGCTACAGGGCAGCTCATGGTTTCTTCTATTGCAGCTCACTCCTTCAACCATTTCCAGTTTTGATGGCATATTCTTGATCCTTGAGGGAGGGCGTTTTTGGTGAGCTATTGTACTCTTTGGGGAAGCTTTTAATGCCCAATTTCTTTTGTAATATGAATTAAATACTCTTTTCTTCATCTCCAAAAATTTTCAGGTCGAAATTCCAAGTAGAAATGTATAAATCTCATTTTTAATGGAAGAACAATGCCATTTCCCCACTACCTTGTTGTGAACCAATGTATTGATGATGATTTCGAATGAATGGATGATTATCTGATATATTTGTGATCAATATACTTCCATGGATGTCTTATACAAGTTTCATGTACTGTACTTGAGCATTTGAATCATTTTTACTCAGTTTAGTTGTATTGGGAGGTGAAATAGTGTCATTTCCCCAAGGGTCGAATTGGGGATTTTTGCAGTTGAATGGGAGAGGGTGAGAACAGTTGTAATAATCCATTAATGGTGCATATGAGACTTTAATAAAATAATTAACACATTACATACCTCTTTTCATAAATTTGAGTGGATTTGGAGGCATTTGGGAAGCCATTTTCAGTACTTACCCCAGGGGGATTTGAACCCCAAATCACTAGTAAAATTGCATAATTGGTCCAGAATATTAAGAGAGTTTGAACAGGTCTTTTGGTGGACATATTTCATCCACAAACATCATATTCAAGTTCTAATATCATTCATACACCTTCCTTGAAGATTTGAAGGCATTTGGAGTCAATTTGAGACCTAGAGGCCAATACTAGTCAAAGGAAAATCACTAGTAAAGTTACCTACATTGATCAGAATTGAAAGAGGATTTGAAGAAGTATTTTAAAGGTCCAAAGGCATCCCTGAAACAAATATTTATGTTCTAATATCATTCATATACCTTCTCAGAAGATTTGGGATCATTTGTGGCAAATTTGGGACCTAGAGATCAAAACTAGCCAAAGGTCGAACTAGGGAAAAAAGTGGAAAATTGCAATTTTAATAAAATTCCTAACAAGGGACATTACAAGGACCCTCCCTACTTCTTTCTTGGATCTCTTCGTTGGTAATAGGGAGTATTACTGTTCTAGGACCTTCTATTTCATGTTATCACTTGCTTTTCATTTGTATTTCCTCCATTGTTTCTCAACTGATTGAAATCGCTTTCCTTGGTTGACAGGAAGAGGAGGTCGCACTTGTGGGCTAGGGCATCATTTCGGCAAGCAAATTCAACAAGTTTTCATTTGATCTCTGTGGGAGTCTTCCTCAACAACAAGGCATCTCATTCCAACACTCAAGTATGATCTCAAGGTAATTTCTCTCTCCATGATCTATCCATTTGTCTAAATGCTTCAAACCCTCATTTTGCATTTTCTCATATCTAGCAAGATCTACTTGGATTTTGGGTATAATATTTGAAACCCACCTCTATAGCATCCACATCAATTCTGATCTATAGTTTGGTGTGGATTGGCCCTCATTTAACCCACTTCCCAAGGCAAAGAAGCTTCTCCAAGGGAGGTCGCACTTCCTAGGAGGGGCAATTTTGCTTGATCTAGCACCTGGGTAGGTGAGATCCCACTTGATCCATCATCTCCTTAATCAATAACCTACCCCTAGTGCGTCACTTTAGTGATTTTCACCTTATGGGCTCCATTCCTCATTTTGAGGGTTGAGCCCCACTTGGGTCACTTTGTGGCACATTTCAATCTCAGGTCTACTGAGATCTAGCCATTGGATGACCTTAATTGTCAAGATCCACCTACCTCAATACCTCAACTATCCATATCTACATTTTGGTGGACATCTGACTTCATTTGGCCCATTTCCCAAGGCACTAATCTTCCCTAAGACAATTCGACTTTCTTGGATTGTTGAGTTATCTTGTGGCTTGATCTTTGTCTTGTTGCTTGAAACACCTTGAAACTGTCACATCCTTTCATCAAGCATAGCCAGAAATCCCTAACTATCAGATCTCCGATTTGGGACACTTTCCCTGTTTTAAGGGTCACGTTTCCCAAGGTAGTTGATTTTGACCTTTTGAAACTAGCTTTGAATCCTGGAATCATACTTGATCATTAAATCACTGTGCATTATCTATGATTGTCATACTAAACCTTTCCCAAGCCTCCACAGTGGTTTTAATTCCTTATTTCTAGGATTCCATACCTGTCACCTTACGTACCTCATTAGATTGATTTGATCTGGTGATTGGGTTGATCTCTCCTGTCAGGAGTAGATCTGGGTCTCCCCCTTGCTATCTTGGATTTGATAGCTAAAGCGAAGAGTGCCTTGGTTGGCGTGACAACCATCCATTTGGGAACCAAGGCCCTCTTGGTTCACCACTTTAGTTTCCTATCCCCTCTACCATCCACATTGGATCCACCTGTAGGGGAAACTACAAGATTGGTCATAACACTTCCTCTCTAAAATTTTCATGGAATATTGAAGACTCAAAGTTGGGAAATTTAGTGGCAACTTCAAAGAATTATACAGTGAGAAAAAGGGTTGAAAGTTCAGAAACGGTTTCTAAAATATGAAAGAATACATGAGTGTCACTACTGAGAGATTTGGAAGCAAAGTTTGGGAAATAAAGTAGGTTCTTCAACATCCATATTTGAAATTGCTTGAGGACAAGAAATCTTGGGTGGGGAGGACTTTCATGTCCCCAATTAAATGGTTTTCAGATAAATAATTAAGTTGGCCTACCCAATTCCTAAGCGTTATGTGGAAGAATTAAAATATTGACATTTAACCCCAAGGTCTATAGTTTCTCATGAAAATTCAATATCCTAAATTGATGGTGGAAAAATAGGCCAATAAATTATGGAATAAATGTTAAATGCTCCAAAATGAAGTTGCATTAGGTCCTAGTTAGACTTGGGGGTGCATAAGTGGACATGTGGGGTCCACATGAGAGAATATTACTTCTTTAAACATGGATTCATCCCCAAATTTGAGTTGGAAGGGAAGAGGTAACATTCATGAAGGAAGAGGAAGAGTCATAGGGCTAAAAATAGGCAATGACAGATTATATGACAACTATGACAAGCACTATGACACTTACGACAATTTCTATGAGACCTATGACACTTATGACAGATTCTATGACATCTATGACAATGTAAGAGTTAAAAATAGACCAAGAGGGCACATGAGAGGAGTTACACATATCCAAAGCATCCAAAGGATTCCCCAATTCGAATTAATGGAGGAGTTTGAGACAAAAGATGAGCCAAGTGTCATGTGGGGCCAATGAAGGGTCATAACGCCCACTAATTCGAATGTCATGAGTAATTAGGAGATAATTTGAGTTCTAAGGAGGTAAATGAGTCTAATAAAGTTATTAAAAGGAGGCCAAGTCGAAATGGAGCAGCTTTCGGTCATTTTTTATTTTCATCTTTGCAATTTGGGAGAGCTTCAAGCTTGTCCTTGCACAGTGGATGTTCATCCTCCCTGCCTTAGAACCAATTTCGAGGGTGCAAGATTCCCATCCAAGTTGGTTTATGGAGAGGGAATTCATACCTATCAACATATATTCATGGAGATGTTTTGATGCAGGTTCAAACCCCATCTGAGTTCGAGTTCATCTTCTCTCATTCTTCTCTATGCTTATTCTACTATCTTTCTCTCATATCATGTAAATGTGCAAGGGTGCACTTGTTGTTGCATATATTTAGTGGAGGATTGTTATTTAGACTTCATGGAAATGTTGGCTTCTACATATCTCTGTAATAATCATATCATGAGAGCCACAACTCGAAACACTATGTATTTCAAGTGATATTTACAATCAAGAAAGAGATTCTAGCCATTTTTCCCATAGCATTTGCATAGTGATTTTGGAATGATGTTGTACTTGTTTTATATTAGAGTTTGCTGAGATAATCATGTTATGAGATGCACATGGAGTTAATTTGATCTCCCAGATGATGTTTTCATACCTTTGAAGTGTTACTATGGTTTATGATTAAATTCGAGACTCCTTGCCCACCAATTTCACCCCAAATACTAGACTCTAGAAGATGTTGTTCATTAGGATACCTATTCACCCCTAAAACCAAATATAATGCTGAACATATATTGTTCCCAATGTCCTCTAACAGATCCAAGTCCCAGACCAATAATTAGTGAAGTCCGTACAGTGTTTGGAAGAGCATTAAATGGAAGACCTAGGGGGGATTTCCACTTCTCAAATTAACTAGTCTTGTCCCGAAACTTCTTCCCTTGCAATTTGCAGACCATGGATGGGTATATAAGTTGTTTGGGTGTATTATAGGTGTATTAATGTTTCCTATATCCTCCTAAGTCCCTCCATACAGAATTCGAAACCATTTGGGATCATTTGGGATAGTTTAGGGTTTCACTAGTCCAAGATTCAAAAATTGGCCAAATTGTGTAAACTTTCAAATTAGGGATAGGTGTGGATGAGGTGACAGTGGTCACACTATTCCTAAATTTGTCTATCGGACACTAGCCCTGTTAGTTTGTCCGATAACAGGATAGAAGAAACAAACCAACTCAACATAGTTTTCATACTATAAAATAATAGAAATTTATCCATTCAAACAAATAGTGGTTGATAATTCCAATTGATTCGATCGAATTTGAACCTGTAATTCATAAGCGTAGATTGACAACATGTCTTGGGCTATGTTTACAGTGCTTGACATTTACATACGATACATTTAAAAATTTATTTACCAATCAATTAGGAAAGGTTTGCATGAAAGCATATGCTCATAAAAAGATAAGTGTAAAAATTAACCTTCTATGTATGGTCAACAACATGATTTTGGTAATGGAAACTAAAATAATAAGTTCTCCTAAAATTTAAAACCATATAAATATAAACAATGACATGATTTTGGTAATGGAAACTAAAATAATAGGTTGTCCTATCATTTAAAATCGTGAGTATAAGGGTTTTTAAGAAAAAATGACGAGGCACTTGTATTTTTAAGGAATAAAAAGTTGTGATAAATAATAACCTTTAGTTAGTAATGTAGATTTTATAATATATATGGCAACAAAACATAATAATATTTACTATCATGATCCAATAAAATAGTTAAATATTAATGATAATAATAATATACATTCATTACATAATATAAACTCATTTCTACTATTTTTTTCAATTATATTAAATCTATTATGAATTTTCATATTTATTTTGAACTTTAAATTATTATTTTCTTGTATTTGTAGGTCTATATGTTCCATCATCTTTTAGTATTTATTTAATATTTTTGTTTTATGTTCCATACTAAAATATAACAACAAACACCAAAGGAATGAAGCTTAAAGAGGAGCTTGTTGCAAGAAACTTCTATGAATTAGTAGAAATGGGGTTAACCACTTCCAAACTATTTACATTGAGTTAGACAAAGTTAACATGGAAAAAATTATAAGGTTAATTCAATTATTTTCCAAGTTTTGTTGGTGAGGAAGCAAATTAGATGTTAATGGAAGAGGTATCGAAAGGAGAGTTTGTAGTGAGATAACCCGGTTCAAACTACACGCATCCAAAATACTTGGAATATTATAAAGAAATCCATTTAGATAATATAATAATTGAGTAATAATATATGAGTATGAGATAAGATAAGATGGCAATTACAATGATAGTGTGTCGATTATATAGATAACCTAAGGCACACATCATGACCATCCATGAAAGGATGCGACCCTTAAATAATTAATGACTATGTATTATTATTATTTGACTTACTATCACTTAATATTATATATATTTTGTTTATTACATTGCCTTCCTCTTTAGAAATGTTTTGTCCTCGAATAATATTGATGAAGAAGCTTATACGTCCTAACTCTTTGCTTGTAATGTCGTCGCATCATTCTTTGTTATGTTGTAGTTGACGATACGAGATGATATGAACCTCTGAGTGCTGAAAAAAAAATTGAAACGTAAAAGGATCAGTCCATCATAATTCAATTCTTTGTAGGACGTTGCACTTCCAGGAAGAACTATTATCACGAGGTTTATTTGTGTCGGTAGCAATATTTTTCGTTATTTTTCGATATTGATACTCTAATTATTTAAGATATTTGCTTTTATGATTTGGATGTCGATAAGGAGTTCTTATTGTTTTTACTCCAACATCCTTATATATTTGTTCTTCAATTACATTGACATCTTCTTGAACTGTGATGTGGATTGGATCTGTGTTTGTTCCTTTTTCCACAACTTGGATTTTTACTCCTGAAGTTTTTTATGCCTCTTTCTGTATTTTCTCTTACTTGTTTTCCAACAACTTATTATCATTCTTAAGCTCCTGAACGTTTCTTCTTACAACTTCTCATCATCGTTTAACTTCTTAACTTGTTCCATCAGATCTTGATTATGATTTCTAAGGTGGCAATTTTCTTCTTCCTTTTTTAATAATTTCCCTTCGATATCTTCATTAGCTTGTTCTGTCTTCTGAATATTCTTTAATTTCTTGATTTTTGTGACTAGGATTTTATTATGATTTATCAACCGGAAAATCTCATCATTATTGTTCGATATCGATTTATTGATTTTTGCAATCTCTGTTTTGTGAGAATTTTTAAGGTCATTGTTTTGTTGTTGTGGATCTCTAATTTGTTGTTGAAGCTATTACAACTCTGAATCTTAGCATTCTAATTTATTTTGGGACTACATAATCACTTAATCTTTGTTGATAAGGAGTTTGTCCAATTGCGTTATTTCCCCTTTTACTTTACTCTCGACAGATTTTCCCTTGATATCATGATTTTGTAATTTCTGATTGAGTTGCTTTGCATCCCTTGATTCCTCAATTTGTGCAAACAACTCTTCCATAACCTTTTTTTGGTCAGAAATATGCTTTTCTTTGAACTCCATTTGAATTTTTTGTAGTTCCATTGTCATTTGTAATTTTCTATTTTCCTTTCGATAATGAACCAACTCATCTTCTATTTTTTTTTTATTTCTAATATAGATTCCATGTTCCACGAATTTTGACTTATATTTTTTTACTTAAGTTACCTTTTTAAAGATAAGTGTTTAAATATTTTGAATATATATATTAAAATATATATCAACAAACATATATATTAAATTATATTAACACTATTAACCCTTTTCAATTTCACTTATATTCACTTGCTTCCTTTAACTTTTCACTTTCAAATTTTCATTTTTAAATTTTCCCGATTACTCCAAAGATATCTCGTTATCTTTCCAACAACACGAGCATAACCACAATGGAAATGATGGCTTAAATGGCCACCTCGGTCATCATATTTGAGGTCATGAGGATCTATCATGGCATAAGGTTGTAATGTCTGCTCTGGGTCTACTAAAAATATGAGTGATCATAGAATAGCTGCTCATCAACTGCCGATATCAAGCATCTCATAGTAAAGGAATGGCTCATAAAAATACTGGAATCTAGTCTGAAGACATGGTAGCCCTGGCTTCTATGAATGTGATAACATCTGGCTCCAGCCAGGACAAGTGCTTTGCTGAATAGAGTGCTTGAGAACCTCAGAATCTCTGGTCCTCATCACTCTGCTACTCATATCCTGGAACGTGCACTCTAGCTCTGCATCATCTTAAGAATGTGTACCTGGCATTTGCAAAATGCAAAGAGCTATACCTAAATCACATAGCGATCGTCAGTAGCCCGCATATATAAAAATAAATAGTACTGTAAATAAAATGTTGAAAGTAAAGAAGCTAATATACTAACATATAATTTTTTATCGTTTTGCAGGATCAAATAAATGAAAAGGTACTCAAGACTAACTACCAGACTCAATGGAAAAAACACTAAACTATAGCTCAATTGAGCTTATTCAGTTCCTACCTACTCTAAACTAACCAGGCAAGAGGTAAGTTCAACACTAACTCAAGTTGGGGATGTAACCCCTTAACTCTCTCTAATTGATGGGGAGTAAGATACGTTGTCCACTGCTAGTGGCCAGAAAGCACATGTCTCAGAATGCATTGCTCCTCTTAGGAAGGTTAGGGATGTAACCCCTTAACTCTCTCTAATTGATGGGGAGTATTGTCCACTGCTAGTGTCCATAAAGCACATGTCTTAGAATGCATTGCTCCACTAATAAAGGTCCTACCCAAATATTATTGAATCCCCTAGATATGGTATAAAACAAATGGTTTGGAATAACAACCTGATGACCAATGAGACTTTCATTAATTTAGTTACAGGGATATTACACATGATTTTACTTAACTCCTTTTTAGTATCGATGTTCAAGGTATAATCACGAGTAGGCTTCTCTTCTTCCTTCTTATCTTCTTTAGCAGCATTACGTTTATCTAAGAAAGAAGGTGGCTTGGGATCACTATCACGTTGCTTATAAATTTGAAGTTTGGGTTGTTCCTTTGGTTCTGGAAGATTAATTGCACAACATGGGGATTCTTGTTCTTCAATTAACTCATCTTGTTGTATTTCATCTTCTTCAAGGATAATCCTTCCGAAATCATCATCATAAGATAGATCTTCAATCAAGTTGACGTTTTCGGGTTGGTCATCAGGATTAGGATAACTAGTGTCTAAAGGTTCCTCTTCAAGTTCATCACACCAATTAACAGTCTTCTTTTCAGAGGTCTTAGGAACTACAGGACGACACCTACGGTATTCTCCCTCAGGCTACATCTTTGGTCAGGATAGCCAATTGTCTCATCATTTTTTGCAAAGTTTCTAATGTATCCTTTGTGTCCTTAGGATCAACTAGAGGTTCCTTGGCTTTTAGAGTTCTAGGCTCAGATCTAGAAGTGGAAGGGGAATAATGATAAAAAAAAGTTATGTTTCCCCATGGATGCCGCATTTGACTCAACAATTTTGGCATTCAATTATGCGGTCTTCAGGTCATTCAGATTCTTATCATTTAAATGATATCAAACCCATCCTTCAAATGAATTCAAATAATGGATGAGGATTGCTTAGTATTTAGGCTTGATTTATTTTGGGATTTTGCTACAGTCTTGTCAAATCTAAGGTTAAATTCATGGACTGTTTCATTCTCTTTTTTCTTGATGTCAAACAGTTGATGTAGGAGATATGTCCCATCTAATTTTCATGACCATTCATCGGTAAGCTTCGTGACAAAATTATCATATCCATTAATGGACGAAGCAGGTAACTGATCAAACCACATCCGAGCATCCCCCTCCAAAGATGCCAGGAGAACCCTCATGAAGACATCTTCATCAGATTCTCCATATGCTTCCATGTGTTCCCAAACTTTATCTATATGGTCTTCTATAGTTATAGCGAAGTTTCCGTCAAACTTGGGAAATTTTTCAAAATAATTTTCAGGCATATCATGAGGAGCTCCCTGAATTTGGGAAAAATATAAAGGAGAAGCTCTAGCCTTTCTTCCGAAAATCCTAGGATTTTGTGGAGCATTATTTTGGTTTCCACCAATGTTTGTACCAACCATTGAACTAGATGTGGATGAAGGATACCCTCAAAGATGACTCGGTGAAGTAGTAGGATTAGAAATCTTCCAAAAGAAATTGGATGATTTCTCTTTAAGGTTTCTTTATTCCGAGTATAGGTTACAGGGGTTCCTTCAGGATTTGATGAACGATTTAGGAACTTAAGATTTATTTGTTGGATTTGTTCCTCAGTAGAGTCGTGGGGTGGATTCGCCAGGTGAACCACAACAGTAATTCACCGAAAAGGTAAATGTCGTAGGAGAGGTGAGATGAGTGAATTAAAATGATGATTAAGTTAATTAAACAATTGAAAATGTAATCACCAAAGTAAAAGATTGGATGTGATCAGATATGGAATAACGCAGGGGCACTCGTAGAAACCGAAGGTAAGCCTCTACCTCCCCGGAAACGATGTCAAATTTTTTGGCAAAGAGAACGAGGGTAAAGTCGAAGGATAAATGTTGAACCATGGAAATCCTATACCTCCCCAGCAACGACGCCAAAAATGTTATCACACAACTTGTAGTTGCCCCTAAAGATGATCCTATTCAAGATCGTAGAGGAGATAAGCAACTAAAGAGGTGACCTAAGAGTTCCTCAATCCCCAAGATGGATTGGTTGTCATGTCAATCGAGGCACTCTTCACTTCTTTCTATCCAAGCCCCAGATAGAAAAGGGGGAGACCCTGATCTACTCCCGACATGATAGATCTAACTCAATCACCAGATCAAGCTATGAAAATAGGGTATGTAAGGTGAGGGGTGAATAACACTATATCTAAGGGATAATAGCATTGTGGAGGCTTAAAATGGATGAGATTCAACCTTAAATATATTAGGAACAATGATCATATATTAGGAATGGGTCTAGGATTTAAGTGCTAGGGTAAATGATCAAAATCAATCACCTTGGGATACGTGTACTTAAAGGGTGGAAATTGGTTCCAAGGAGTATATATGAGATGATAGGGGATTCCTAGCAATTCTTGATGATAGATCTGACAGTATCTGAGCTTACAATCCAAAAAGCAACTCAAACAACCCATAAACAGAGGCAAAATCAAGGAGGGCGCAATAGCTAAAGATTAGTGCCTAGGGGTTAAGGGAAGATGGAGTCTCCCAAGGTTGATGCCCTTGAGGACCCACTTTGGGCTAGGCCTAAAGTGTAAAACCCAAAAATCATTCGCCAAAATTCCAAATTGAAAGAGCTATAGAATTTTTATAAATTTTCTCAGTTAGGGTTTCAATGAAAATGACACATGGGTAAGTTAGAGAAATAAAATACTTACCTTATGAGCGTACCTGGATGATGAGAATGGAGGCCGGCATGACAAGGAATAATCCCAAAAATATCAAATGAATATTTGGAATTTTCTCTTGCTCCCATGATTTTCCCAAGTCCACAAGTGCGCCCCTCGCTTCTTGCAAAACCAAGGAGATCAACTCAATCAATAAACAAGAGCGAGGGTAAATGAAAATGAAGAATAATATGCAAAGAATAATTGGTACAAAGACAAAACTAATCCCTGAATAAACCATATTCGAGAGAGAGAGACGGGGTGAGTCTCCCCAGCCAATGTGCCCCTCTACCAAATCGTCCTCTTCACCTACAAGTAAAAATATGGATAGAAAAATATGCAAGATCCTCAATGCAATGGAAAATTAGTTTCAATCATCATAACCATACATCCAAACCAAGAATCAAGACTTTCTCACAGGAATCAAATTTTATTCCAATAGCCAAGAGGCAAAAGTCCCTTTACAATCAGTGGGGTCTCTTCCTTAAATAGGAATTAGAGAGACCAAAACCATAACCACTTTTTGAATGAGTGGTTGAGATTAAAAGATACATCAATGATAATAAACAACTAAGATGAGCCCGGATACAATATACATGGATCACTAAAAAATAGAGGGGGCACACTCACTAAGACGCCCTAGGGGGATGCAACACATGATAAGTGACTAAGACACATGACATAAGCACATGGTGGGGCTGGGAGTTGTAACATATCCTTCTCTAGCATGAACCCATGGCACAATAACATATAATAACTCAAGATAATATCATAATGTGACCAAATCATCAAATCGTGGCCCCTCATTGACAAAATAAAAATGCCCAAAATAATAGCCCGAGTGAATGTGGACCCCATTAAATGATGTAATTTGTGCCTGAAGATGTGGGATGCATCACAAAAATTATCTGAACAAATATTATTCCAATTCCTTGCCTCAATTGCCCAAATCGATTTCCTTAGTGACTATTTCTTCCATTTTTTATTCCTGGAATATCACCTATAAAATAATAAAATGCCTGTATCTCTCTGCCTGGTTCCCTAGGCACAAATATGACTGCACCCAAATGTCTGGTAGCATGGTAATATGGTAATAATGAGTGGCTGGACCCCATTGTCCCTCTGTAGCGCCCTAGGTGAACCAAAATATTCTCGAAATGTGCTAACAAGCCATTTTATATGGCAAATATGCAATAAAGTGATAAACCGACCATAATCCCATATGAAAGTGCCTGAAATTGATATTTGAGTGTACCAATGGAATCTGAAGGCCCAAATGTTGTATAAATGAGTACTCATACATCATGTGACCACCTAGATAATCATTTGTAAGCTCAACCATGCATAAACAATAAAAATAATGGTATGTAATTAATAATAATAATAATAATCCATCAAACCATCATATGAAACCCGTGTCTGATGCATGGAACCATCAAATGGGCACCATAGTACCATAAATAATCAATCCCGAACATCATCGGTCCAACTCATCCCGGATCCTGCGGTTGACTTGGTCAAACTAGGCTGACCAAGTGAAAACTGATCAAAATAATGACCCAGGCTCAAACTGACTGATGATGCAAGTAAAAATGGATAAGAATGCTCCTCTAATTATTTCGATAGCAAGACTAAAGTAAAAAATGGTATTTACTGGCGATTAATCAAATAAAACATTAAATATAAGTCTAGATCAAAGCAATCAATTACTAATAAAAAGACCCCCAAGTGTATACTCATTTTAGGACGTGACCATTTTGTTAGAAATGAGTGAAGGTGGAAAAGACAAGGCTAGGAAAAGGGGATGACTTTACAACTTCAACACCATGACACTTTGGATAAAGGGAAAGGTAAAACCACCTAAGCATATGTTGGACAGAAAACACACAAGGAATGGCAGTGTCTCACAAATGGAATAAGTTGATTTGAGGAGTGCCTATTCAACTTTAGCAAATGTATACAACTCACATCCAAGCTTGAATCAAGCTCCGTGAGGATATTTTCTAGAACCACCGTGACTAGGTGCACAATTAACCGTAAATTGAGGTTCTAGGGGCAACTTAGAATTAACTGTCCCTTCATCTCACATCGCAACCCGTAGGCTCTGTGAGGAATTAATCATTACATTTTAAGCATGGCCAACAATATTTAGATTTAGCATACATTTAACCATTGCTCTTTAGGCCTTATGACCCTTAGGATTTTGCATGTGCTTAGAAGCACAACTAGTTGCATCTTTCATCCAGGGTGCTTTGCATTTCATTCCATAGCCTTCTTTCATTATGATTAAAATCACAATTTTATTTTATAACCATGGGCTTGCATAGAAGATATGACAATGAGCCACATATGCATGTAATGATCATAGTACAATTTGCTTCAAGTTTAGCCGACACAACTCATGCAACTAGATGGATCATCCACAATCAGGACCAAACATCAGGGGCAACCGACCAGAGAGGTCAAGGCTTCAAATCAAAATCACCTAAGCTCAGGAACCAACACCAGTGGGTTCTCCTGGCCCAGAAGGATCAAGGCTTTGGTAAGTTCTATTGCATAACTCAGAGTCGAGACACAAAACAATAGGGAGTCTATCCAACATAGAGGCATAAGTGGGGAAGTCCTCCATATCACAGGTTGAAGTGTAAGTCAGGATAAAACCAAATACGAAAGAGAATGGATGGATGGGGAAAGGCGACAGGTGATGCCATAACTATAAATCCATAAATGGTGGGAATGACCAAGTCCATACTACTTAAGAGGGTAAGACCAATGAGTATACACCATAAATTCTAATTCCAAGTAATTAGACCACTTTAATTCTAAACGATCAACCAATAACCATATCCATATATATATATATCAAAATCATAACCACTAAATACCTAGTATCAAGCTACTAAGATAAGTAAAATAGCACAATATAGGTCTCCAATGCACAACCATATACTTGGTGAGTCATATACCTATATCCATCATGTGAACCATCAACTGTCACTGAAACACTGCTGCTGCATAACTTTGGGCACTATCACACTACTATGTATGGAAGGAAATGGCCACCTCGGTCATCAGATCTGAGGTCATGAGGCTCAGTCATGGCATAAGTCTGTAATGTCTGCTCCGGGTCTACTAAAAATATGATCATAGAATAACTGTTCATCAACTATCGATCTCAAGCATATCATAGTAAATGATTGGCTCAAAAAAATACTAGAATATGGTCTGTAGACATGGTATCCCCGACTACTATGAATGTGATAACATCTGGCTCCAATTAGGACAAGTGCTCTGTTGAATAGAGCGCTTGAGAACCTCAGAATATTTGGTCCTCATCACTCTGCTACTCGTATCCTCGAACATGCAATCTAGCTCTGCATCATCTTCAGAATGTGTACCTATCATCTACAAAATGCAAAGAGCTATACCTAACTCACAGACCGGTCGTCAGTATCCTACATATATAAAAATAAACAGTACTATAAATAAAATGTTGAAAGTAAAGAAGCTAATTACTAACATAAAAAGTTTTTTCATTTTGCAGGAACATATAAATGAAAAAGGTACTCAAGACTAACTATCGGACTCAAAGGTGCCAGACTCGATGACAAAAACACTAAACTATTGCTTAAGTGAGCTTATTCAGTTCCTACCTTCTCTAAACTAACCGGGCAAGAGGGAAGTTCAACACTAAGTCAGGTTGGGGATGTAACCCCTTAACTCTCTCTAATTGATGGGGAGTAAGATACGTTGTCCACTACTAGTGGACAGAAAGCACATGTCTCCAACTTATCACTCCACCGTAAAAGGTCCTACCCAAACATTATTAGATCCCCTATATCTAGTATAAAAAAAATGTTTTGGAACAACAACCCGATTACCACTAGAAAATCTACGTTGGTTCACATATTCAGGGATGACTTCAATGTTACGCATATGAATAGGATGAACCTCATCATGGTTTTGCGGTTGCGGGGGTGACAATTCTAGAGCTCCTTTGAGAAGGAACTGCATCAAATATGGGTGGACCACCAATACCATCAATGGGAATAACTACCCTACCAATCATTACTTCCCTAATCTCTCTTCCCGTATCCTAAAAATTCATATTCGGTTCCTCTTTCTGTGGGTGAATGATGTACTTGGGTGTCTCCCCCATAGTCCAAAAATATCTGAAGACTCACTCGTTATCCTCCTCCATGGGAAAGGACATGTGTGAGTGATCATTGCTATGGATAGTGCCTTCTCCAGAAGGTACTGGAATGATCATGTTCTCTAACCTATTGGATAAATACTCTGATGACATAGGAAAATTAGAAGCCATATTTCTAAACCTTTGGGCTTCACTTTCTAAGAAAGACTAAAAAGAAATAGGAATGTGAGAAGGATCATTCTCTTTTTTATTAGGAAATTCAGGCAGCAACAAAAAACTAGGGATGTGAGGAAATGTTGATAAGACATTAGATTGATTGAGAGAAGGCGATTCCTGAAAGATAGTAAGATTATTCAAAGCAAATTCTCCTTCAGGGGCATCGTTGATTAGAGCGTCCTCTTTCCAACTTCTATAATTAGTATTAATTTGTCTTGATGAAGTGTCTCCTATAGGTTGGGAAGGAAAATGATTAGGGGCATGAGAAGAATCAATGTCACTCCTTTCACTAGGTGAAGAAGACACCCTTTCATTATTATTTACCCAAGGAAGAATATGGTGAATCCCTTCACTCTCTCTTTCCAAATTATAGTCAATTAAGGCCATGTATTCCCTAACTGTTCTAGGCCTATGCCTTCCTTTCCTTATATCATCTAGATCATCCACAACTTCATGTGTTTGATTTGCATTAACTTGTTCTTGATTTGTTTCATTATTAAGTTCTTGAACTTGAAGTTGGTTTTCATTTCCATTTCTCGATTCCCGTATTTCTTCAGAAACTTCACTTAGATGCATTTCCATTTGATCCTCCTAGCAAGTTCAATTATCCCCTCTTCTTCCTCATAAGAACCAACATCTTCCACTACCATGAACATATTTTATGATTGTGAAAAGTCCCAAATCCTATCATCATTTCTAATCATCCCATCCTTTGAATTATTCAAAAGACCATCCCCATAATTATTCTTTATCCCATCCTCAAAAGTTTCTAAGTGCTTGTCAATGAAAGGTTCTCTATTGATTCGAACTAAATAACCATCTGAGTTAGGAATACAAATATAATACAAGTCCATCATAAGGTACCTACCTAAACCAGTTTCCCACTTCCTAGATAAAAGCATTCCATATGCTAGAGGAAAGTCAATTACAACAACATCCAACATGGTTGAAACGTCTGAGCATGCAAAAATATCATCTCTTAAGTTTTTAATCAAACCATAGGATTGTACTCGTCTAGAATCTTTGCCACAGACATTTCCATAAGGCCTAGTGACCTCTAAACCCATTTCCTTCATGACATGTAAAGGAATGACATTCATGGTGGCTCCTGAATCTAACATGCAATTGTGAAGGAGCATATCCCGAATGTGCAAGGTGAGGTAGAAGGGAGGGTGACCACCATTTTTCTGCTCATAAATAGGAGACTAGATGTTGATGGGTGGATCCTTTTCAACTTTCCTAACTTCATTCCCACTAAGACTCTTTATATGACATGATTCATAAGCAACCTCAGAGTCCTTTTGGTTTATGCCTTCAAAAAATTCTTCTACTTGGCTTCTAACTGATAGGACTTTCATTAATTCATTTATAGGGATATTACACATGATTTTGCTTAACTCCTTTTTTATATCGATGTTCAAGGTATAATCACAATGAGTAGGCTTCTCTTCTTCCTTCTTATCTTCTTTAGTAGCATTACATTTATCTAAGAAAGAAGGTGGCTTGGGATCATTATCACGTTGCTTATAAATTTGGAGTTTGGATTGTTCCTTTGGTTCTGGAAGATTAATTGCACAACATGGGGATTATTGTTCTTCAATTAACTCATCTTGTTCTATTTCATCTTCTTCAATGAGAATCCTTCCTAAATCATCATCGTAAGATAGATCTTCAACCAAGTTGATGTTTTCGGGTTGGTCATCAGGATCAGGATAACTAGTGTCTAAAGGTTCCTCTTCAGGTTCATCACACCAGTTAACATTCTTCCCTTTAGAGGTCTCAGGAACTGCATGACAACGCCTACTGTATTCTCCCTCAGGCCTCTTATTATTGTTCCAATAAGGATTAGGGCCATAAGGATTTCTATATCGTTCAAATTGTTTAGTTCTCATTACATCTTTGGTCAGGATAGTTAATTGTCTCATCATTTGTTGCATACTTTCTAATGTATCCTTTGTGTCCTTAGGCTCAACTACAAGTTCCTTAGATTTTCGGGTTCTAGGCTCAAATCTAGAAGTGGAAAAGGAATAATGATAAAAAAAAATTTGTTTCCCCATGGATGCTGCATTTGACTCAACATTTTTGGCACTCAATTGTGCGGTCTTCAGGTCATTCGAATTCTTACCTTTAAATGATATACAATCCATCCTTCAAATGAATTCAAATAATGGATGAAGATTGCTTGGTCTTTAGGATTGATTTATTCTGGGATGTTTGCTACAATCTTGTCAAATCTCAGGATAAATTCATGGACTGTTTCATTCTCTTTTTTCTTGATGTCAAACAGTTGACGTAGGAGATACGTCCAATCTAATTTTCGTGACCATTCATCGGTAAGATTCGTGACAAAATTATCATATCCATTAATGGACGCAGCAGGTAACCGATCAAACTACTTCCGAGCATCGCCCTCCAAATATGCTAGGAGACCCCTCATGAAGACATCTTCATCAGATGTTCCATATGCTTTCATGTGTTCCCAAACTTTATCTATATGCTCGTCTATGGTTATACCAATTTTTCCGTCAAACTTGGGAAATTTTTCAAAATACTTTTCACGCATATCATGAGGAGATCCCTGGGTTTGGGAAAAATCTAAAGGAGAATCTCTAGCCTTTCTTCCGAAAATCCTAGGATTCTATGGAGGATTATTTTGGTTTCCACCAATGTTTGTACCGGCCATTGAACTATATGTGGATGAAGGAGGCCCTAAAAAATGACTCGGTGAAGCAGTAGGATTAGAAATCTTTCAAAATAAATTGGATGAGTTCTCTTTAAGGTTTCTTCGATTCTGAGTATAGGTTACAGGGGTTCCTTTAGGATTTGATGGATGATTTAGGAACTTAAGATTTATTTGTTGGATTCGTTCCTCAGTAGAGTCACGGGGTGGGGTCGCCAGGTGAACCACAACATTAATTCACTGAAAAGGTAAATGTCGTAGGAGAGGTGAGATGAGTGAATTAAAATGGTGATTAAGTTAATTAACCAATGGAAAATGTAATCACCAAAGTAAAAGACCAGATGCGATAAGATATGGAATAATGCACGGACACTCGCAGACACCGAAGGTAAGCCTCTACCTCCCCAACAATGGCGCCAAAAATGTTGGCAAAGAGAACGGGGGTAAATTCGAAGGATAAATGTCGAACCATGGAAATCCTCTACCTCCTTGACAATAGGGCCAAAAATGTTATCACACAACTTGTAGTTGCCCCTAAAGATGATCCTATTCAGGACATAGAGGAGATAAGGAACTAAAGAGGTGACCTAAGAGGGCCTCAATACCCAAGATGGATTGGTTGTCACATCAATTGAGGCACTCTTCGCTTCTTACTATCCAAGCCCCAGATAGCAAAGGGGGAGACCCTAATCTACTCCCGATAGAAGATATCTAACCCAATCACTAGATCAAGTTATGAAAATAGGGTACGTAAGGTGAGGGGTGAATAACCCTAGATCTAAGGGATAAGATCACCGTGGAAGCTTAAGATGGATGATATTCAAACTTAAATGTATTAGGCACAATGATCAGATGTTAGGAATGGGTCTAGGATTTAAGTGCTAGGGTAAATGATCAAAATCAACCACCTTGGGATACGTGTAATTAAAAGGTGGAAATTGGTCCCAAGGAGTAGATATGAGATGATAGGGGCTTCCTAGAAAGGCTTGATTATAGATCTGAAAGTATATGAGCTTACAAGCCAAAAAGCAACTCAAACAACCCAGAAACACAGGCAAAATCAAGGAGGGTGCAATAGCTAAAGATCAGTTCTTAAGGGTTAGGAGCAGATGGAGTCTCCCAAGGGTAACGCCCTTGAGGACCCACTTTGGGCCAGGCCTAAAGTGTAAAACCCAAAAATATTTCACCAAAATTCCAAATTGAAAGAGCTATAGAATTTTTATAAATTTTCTCAGTTAGGGTTTCAATGAAAATGACAGATGGGTAAGTTAGAGAAATAAAATACTCACCTTATGAGCATATCTAGATGATGAGAATGGATGCCGACATGATGAGGAATACTCCCACAAAGATCAAATTAATATTTGGCATTTTCTCTTGCTCCCACGATTTTCCCAAGCCCACAAGTGCGCACCTCTCTTCCTGTAAAACCAAGGAGATCAACTCAATCAGTAAGCAAGAGCGAGGGTAAATGAAACTGAAGAATAATATGCAAAGAATAATTGGTACAAAGACAAAACTACTCCCTGAATAAACCGGATCTAAGAGAGAGAGACAGGGTGAGTCTCCCCATCCAATGCGCCCCTCTACCAAATCGTCCTCTTCACCTGCAAGTAAAAATATGGATAGAAAAATATGCGAGATATCCGCCAAGATTCTCAATGCAATGGAAAAGTAGTTTCAATCATCATAGCCATACATCCAAACCAAGATCCAAGGCTTTATCACAAGAATCAAATTTTATTCCAATAGCCAAGAGCCAAAAGTCCCTTTACAATGAGGAGGATCTCTTCCTTAAATAGGAATGAGAGAGACCAAAACCCTAAACACTTTTGAATGAGTGGTTGAGATTAAAATATACATCAATGATAATTGACAAATAAGATGGGAATGAATACAATATACATGAATCACTCAAAAGTAGAGGGTGTAGACTCACTAAGACGCCCTAGCGGGACACACCACATGATAAGTGACTTAGACATGGCATAAGCACATGGTGGGGCTAGGAGGTGTAACATATCCTTCTCTAGCATGACCCCATGGTACAATAACATATAATAACTCAAGATAATATTTTTTTTTTGTAAATAAAAAACATTATATTACTGCATGGAAATTAGATACATGTCGAGTTTACAGCCATGCTGGGCTTGGAAGTCCAAAACCAGAATACCAGAGCCACTGTCTGAACCATGTGAATATAGAGAAAAAGAAACATTAAAGACCTCATGATCTACTTCTTTAGAAATGCACCTACTATCCGGTACATAGTACCCATATATAAACTTATGTTCCGAACAGACAAAAGACAAAATAACAAATATAGAGCCTACTATCCAACCCGGGTGGTGACTAGAGCCGATGGGCTGACCGCTACTGAATTCGAAACTGTGGTATATAACTCAAGATAATATCATAACGTGACTGAATCATCAAATCGTGGCCCCTCAATGACAAAGTAAAAATGCCCAAAATAATAGCCCGGAGTGTATGTGGACCCCACTAAATGCTGCAAGCTGTGCCGGAAGGTGTGGGATGCATCACACAAATTCTCTGAACAAACCTTATGCCAATTTCTTGCCTCAATTTCCCAAATCGATTTCCTCAGTGACCATTTATTCCATTCTTTATTCCCGGAATATCACCTGTAAAATAATTAAATGCCTGTATCTGTATGCTTGGTGCCCCGGGCACAAATATGACTGCACCAAAATGTCTAGGAGAATGGTAATATGGTAATAACGAGTGGTTGGATCCCATTCTCCATCTGTAGCACCCTAGGTGAACCAAAATAATCTCGAAATGTGCTAACATGCCATTTTAGATGACATATATGCAATAAAGTGATAAACTGACCATAATCCCATCTGAAAGTGCCTGAAACTGATATATGAGTGTACCAATGGACTCTGAAGGCCGAAATGTAGTAGAGATGAGTACTCATACATCATGTGACCACCTGGATAATCATATGTAAGATCAACCATGTCCAAACAATAAAAATAATGGTCTGTAATTAATAATAATAATAAAAATCCATCAAACCATCATATGAAACCTGTGTCTGATGCATGGAACCATCAAATGGGAACCATAGGACCATAACTAATCAATCTCGAACATCATTGGTCCAACTCATCCCAGATCCTGTGGTTGACTTGGTCAAACTGGGTTGATCGGGTGAAAACTAATCAAAATAATGACCCAGGCTCAAACTAATTGATGTTGCAAGTACAAATCGAAAAGACATGGTCCTCTATTTCAATAGCAATACTAAAGTATAAAATGTTATTTACTGGATATTAAGCAAATAAAACATTAAATATAAGTCTACATGAAAGCAATCAATTACTAATAAAAAGACCCTCAAGTGTATACTCATTTTATGGACGTGACCATTTTGCTAGAAATGGGTGAAGGTGGAAAAGAAAATGCTAGGACAAGGGTATGACTTTAAAACTTCAACACTGTGACACTTTGGATAAAGGGAAAGGGAAAACCACCTAAGCATATGTTGGACATAAAACACACAAGGAATGGCGGTGTCTCAAAAATGGAATAAGTTGATTTGAGGAGTGCCTATTCAACTTTAGCAAATGTCTACAGCTCACATCCAAGCTTGAATCAAGCTCCGTGAGGATCTTTATGGAACCACCATGACTAGGTGCACAATTAACCGTAACTTGAGGTTCTAGGGGACACTTAGAATTAGTTGCCCCTTACGCCATCTCACATACCAACCCATAGGCTTCGTGAGGAATTAATCATTGCCAACAGTCTTTAGATTTAGCATACATTTAACCACTGCTCTTTAGGCCTTATGACCCTTAGGATTTTTCTTGTGCTTAGAAGCACAATTAGTTGCAGCTTTCATCCAAGGTGCTTTGCATTTCATTTCATAGCCCTCTTTCATTGTGCTTAAAAGCACAGTTATAATTTATAACCATGGGCTTCCATAGAAGATATAACAATGAGTCACATATGCATGTAATGATGGTAGTACAATTTGCTTCAAGTTTAGCTGACACAACTCAGGAAACTAGGGGGATCATCCACAATCAGGACCAAACATCGGGGGCAACTGACTAGAGAGGTCAAGGGTTCAAATCCAACTCACCTAAGCTCAGGAACCAACACCAACGGGTTCTCCTAGCCCAGAAGGATCAAGGCTTCAGTAAGTTCTGTTGCACAACTCAGAACCGAGACACAAAACAACAGGGAGTCTATGCAACATATAGGCATAAGTGGGGAAGTCCTCCATTTCACAGGATGAAGTGTAAGTCAGGATAAAACCAAATACGGAAGAGAACGGATGGATGGGGAAAGATGACAAGTGATGCCATAACTAGCAATCCATAAATGGTGGGAATGACCAAGTCCATTGTCACATCCCCTCCTGTCGATCCAATGCAAGGAAGGGAACATGACTACACTTCTGGGGCTTTTACATAAACTCAACCCATTCATTAGATTCACAACAAAAAAACAAATGTGTGCAGATTCAAATCAAAGCAAAGATGCACAGTGGAAATAAACCTCATCCACACACATTTCATATGTATTCAGCGTATAAAAAACAATCATCAATTTAAAACATTGCAGAGGTAAAACACATAGATAGAAATACTTATATTTATTGTGAAATGGTCCCAAGCAACTAGCTATGTCACTGCGACGTTCCACCCAACCATAGGTCTCTACCCAGTCTGTATTCTTTCAGCACTCAGAGACCACCCCGAGCTGGGCATGATTTCTACAAGGAAAAGGGGACATTCAAGCTCATACACGGCCAAAAACTCAATGCATCTAAGCCAAGCCAGTCCATGGCTGGGTTTATCAGGGTAAATCTGAACCGTCTTCATTTCCTGATGCTTGCACTCAAGCTCAATCCAAAACAATGGATGCCCATAACCCATACCCCAACATACTCTATCTACACACAGCAAGCACAATCATTGGGCATGGATACACATGTTTAACAATGGGATTTACAAACATGATGGCCATGGGATTTCCCCAAATTGTGGGCACATCGAAAATAGACCGTGGGAAGGGGAATTCGACCCTAGGGAGCAAATCCAATTTCTCCCACGGGTTATGAGCATTTTTTTGAGATATTGTAACTTCAAAGAATATTATATTTGTACTTTATTATTCCGGAGATGTTTCATTCCTCCGTGAAGATCTTATTGTATATCCGGAGATGTTTATTCCTCCGTCGGAATGTGGTAACTCGGGTTATTAGACTTCCCTAGTGGGGGTCGGTCCTGTATATGTTATGTGGGTCAAAGGGTTATTAGACCACCCTAGAGGGGTCGGCCCAATCAGTTGTAGTGGGGTATTTAACCCATTGGTTAAATACGAGCCTACGTGTACCTGTGTAAAATACATGTCAGTGTAGTATATAAATAGAGGAGGTGTGTTCCTCATTTGACACATACACTCACTTGAGAAAGGAGCACTTGTGGAGGAGAGGTCTGCTATGGTGGAGGAGGAGATCATATCTTTGGTTTTCATCTTTGTGTATTGCTGGTCATCTATATTGAGGAAGCTTTACTGGGTTTTCTACCCCATGAGGGTTTCCCAGGATAAATCTGTGTCTCTTGTGTTTATGCTATGCTTGTTGTTTCTTCAGTGATCCTGTATATGCTATTATTGTGAAATGGAATGTAATGTTGTTATTTTCAGTATTAGCATATTAAATCTTAACATGGTATCAGAGCTAACCTGAAGGAAGGCAAGGTATGGCACTTACGACACTTGCTTTACTTACGACAATTTGAAGGTTAGGGTTTTACATAGCAAAAACCAGTCATCGTGGAACTTTCGCTATAAATCCATTTCTGCGAAGTTTCAGGGTCTGAAAAGTTTACAGGTCGAAGATAACATCCCCAGGTACCTTGTGTCCAAAGGGAATCCTCAGATTCGTTGTACTTTGTGAGTTATGATCAGTACAAGTTAGGGTTTCTGCCTCTTCCAGATCTCAGTCAAAATCAGGTGACCTTGGAAAAAAGGTCATAACTTGGGATAGGAAGCTCCAAATGCAATTTCGTAAAAAGTGACAGGTAGTACACAGACTGTACTATCTCAGAAAACTTTTTCAGAGGCCTAAGGTGAACCAGTGACACGGGGCACGCCGTACAAGTTCGCTCTACTGTTTTATCCCATAAACAGGTCACGTTGCGACACTTGGCATAACTCTCTCTTAGAAAATCCAATTGAGGTCAGACCTGTCAGGATGGAAAGATGACAGGTCAGGCTACTACAGAAAACGTTTTCAGACCCTGTGGAGCAAAAATTTCAGAGTTATAGCAGAAACAATCAGGTGCATATTTCTGTCAAAACAGAATTATTTTTGGAGCACCTTTATTCATGGCTTCCGGAATTTAGGGTTTCGGAGAAAGTTAGAATTTTTGGAATCAGAATCCACGGCTGGAAGCTCCTCAGAAAAATAAGTGTTTAGAGCCTTGGATCAAACCTTTTGATTGAGCAAAATGGTGGGTGTCATCAAACCCTAGTTCGGGATCCTGTCAAGAATATCTAGAAGTTTGAAAGGCAATTTTGAGGGGTCAATTTTTGGAGATTTCAAAATTGAAGTATGCTAGTTTGATCAGCTCAGCAAGACACATCCTTCCATTCATTCGGAAGTGTGAAAGTCAAAGATTGAATTTTTAGGGTTTCTCTAGCAAACCCTAATCAAGCTCTAGATCAAGTTTCAGGGGGAGTTGAGGCTAAGGCCTTACATAAGAAGACTACAAGAAGTCTCGACAGGTATGACTTGAGGTTCAGGTATGTCTTGAAATCTGATTCTTGATTAAGTTCATAATGTGTTTGTCTTCATGTTATTTATTAGTACAATCTTGATTAATGTTAGAATTGTCTTATCACCCTAGTAATAGTATGAATGCATGTGAATGATCAAAGACATTCATTGATTAGGGCTATATGATTGTACTAATGCATTATGGTGTTGTATGAGGTTGATGTCGTTTGCTAACAAGATACAGGTACATCACAAAAGACAAATCAAGCTCCTTAAAACATGACAACATGAAGACAAAGACTCATCCATAATCTTTGTTCTACTTACGAGGTATGTTGTACATAGCTAAGCAGATATACTAATCCAGTGCACACTTGAGCATGCACAGTGGTACAGAATGAATAGAAGTTCAAAAGACATATAGAAGATCAAGCGGGAGGCAACCACACAAACATAAAAGATAAGTATTTGAGTTGTTATTTGAAATAGTAAATGATATTGCTTGTATGCATATTTGTATTCCTAGAATATATCATGCTGAGTGTAAACATTCATAGAGCATTGAACAGTATACTACTAATATGCATATGATTGGTAAGTTGGACAAACATTCCATTGTTGCTTGTCTAGAATGAAACCTCTTTGCTGACATGCTGAGAGCTGTGCACACTCTCAATAGTATGTTCTGGTAGAGATGGAAGGCATCTAGATAGCCACTGTATGCATACAGGATATGGAAAAATGTTGTGCCAAAGTATTGGTCAAAATAGTTACATAACTATGTAAATGATATCTGTATGCATAATAGATTATCATGTCAATATGATTTGATGACTATGAAGTATTACTAATCATGTACTTAATTTTTATCTGTAGGAAAGATCATGATGAATGATGAACACTGAACAAGCAATGGATGTTCAAACAAAAGGATTTACAAATCAAACACACTATAGAAGGCTTGTGAGAATCATGATGAGATGTTTGCTCCAAGTGGCTAGATAAGACCATTCTCTTAATGGTGTAATTAAAGAAGAAGTGTGAATCAGGTTCTATATGGGTACCCAGGATCGATAATCAATTGATGAGCTTAATGATCACCATGGGTGATGAGGATCTCAACCTTTGCTACAAGGTTGAATATTGTTTCTATACACAGACGATATGGTGCAGAAAGGAACCAAAAGTTTGAATTTGTAACAATGTACTAACCAAACCTCTACCGATCCAATGTACTAACAAAACCTATACCTCAAGTAAAGTTTTCTGAGACAAACTTAATATAGTTCAGAAGGACCCTCCTCGAAAGGGGGAGTGATGTGATAACTCATGATGAGATTGCCTGCATCGACAGTGAGGTCGATAATGAGGATACCTATATTAGTGATGCTGACAAAGAGGTTGGTGGATGGTCCTTAGATAGGGTCAAAGGTGACAAGGGGATTGCATCATCCTTGAACATATGTTCTAAAGAGAGCCGTAGACATATGTCTTCGAGAATGAAGTCCTTGGTGGACATGATAGGATTGCATCATCCTCAAGAGAGCCGTAGACGTATGTCTTCGAGAATGAAGTTCTTGGTGAACATGTGAGGGGATTGGATCATCCCTGGACTTCAGTCCTAAAGAAGAGCCGTAGACGTATGTCTTCGAGAATGAAGTCCTTGGTGGACATGATAGGATTGCATCATCCTCAAGAGAGCCGTAGATGTATGTCTTCGAGAATGAAGTCCTTGGTGGACTTGAGGGGATTGGATCATCCCTGGACTTCAGTCCTAAAGAGAGCCGTAGACATATGTCTTCAAGAATGAAGTCCTTGGTGAACATGATAGGATTGCATCATCCTCAAGAGAGCCATAGACGTATGTCTTCGAGAATGAAGTCCTTGGTGGACTTGAGGGGATTGGATCATCCCTGGACTTCAGTCCTAAAGAGAGCCGTAGACGTATGTCTTCGAGAATGAAGTCCTTAGTGGACTTGAGGGGATTGGATCATCCCTGGACTTCAGTCCTAAAGAGAGCCGTAGACGTATGACTTCGAGAATGAAGTCCTTGGTGGACGGTTGAGGATTAAGTCATCCTTGGACGTAGGTCCTAAATGTACGGTTGAGGATTAAGTCATCCTTGGACGTAGGTCCTAAAGGTACGGTTGAGGATTAAGTCATCCTTAGACGTAGGTCCTAAATGTACGGTGGAGGATTAAGTCATCCTTGGACGTAGGTCCTAAATGTACGGTGGAGGATTAAGTCATCCTTGGACGTAGGTCCTAAATGTACGATTGAGGATTAAGTCATCCTTGGACGTAGGTCCTAAATGTACGGTGGAGGATTAAGTCATCCTTGGACATAGGTCCTAAATGTACGGTGGAGGATTAAGTCATCCTTGGACGTGGTCCTAAATGTACGGTTGAGGATTGAGTCATCCTTGGACGTGGTCCTAAATGTACGGTTGAGGATTAAGTCATCCTTGGACGTAGGTCCTAAATGTACGGTTGAGGATTAAGTCATCCTTGGACGTTGGTCCTAAATGTACGGTTGTGGATTAAATCATCCTTGGACAGTAAATCCAGTAATTCCGAAAGGAAGGATAGTCCTAAATGAATTGAGTGGATTAAATCATCCTTGGACAGTAAATCCAGTAATTCCGAAAGGAAGGATAGTCCTAAATGAATTGAGTGGATTAAATCATCCTTGGACAGTAAATCCAGTAATTCCGAAAGGAAGGATAGTCCTAAATGAATTGAGTGGATTAAATCATCCTTGGACAGTAAATCCAGTAATTCCGAAAGGAAGGATAGTCCTAAATGAATTGAGTGGATTAAATCATCCTTGGACAGTAAAACCAGTAATTCCGAAAGGAAGGATAGTCCTAAATGAATTGAGTGGATTAAATCATCCTTGGACAGTAAATCCAGTAATTCCGAAAGGAAGGATAGTCCTAAATGAATTGAGTGGATTAAATCATCCTTGGACAGTAAATCCAGTAATTCCGAAAGGAAGGATAGTCCTAAATGAATTGAGTGGATTAAATCATCCTTGGACAGTAAATCCAGTAATTCCGAAAGGAAGGATAGTCCTAAATGAATTGAGTGGATTAAATCATCCTTGGACAGTAAATCCAGTAATTCCGAAAGGAAGGATAGTCCTAAATGAGATTGAGTGGACTAATCATCCTGTAAATAGATTGGGATTGCCTCGTCCCTAGACATGGTGAGATGTCTTAAAGTGATAAGGACTAATCATCCTGTAAATGGATTGGGTTTGCCTCGTCCCTAGACATGGTGAGATGTCTTAAAGTGATAAGGACTAATCATCCTGTAAATAGATTGGGATTGCCTCGTCCCTAGACATGCTGAGATGTCTTAAAGTGATAAGGACTGATCATCCTATAAATAGATTGGGATTTCCTCATCCCTAGACATGGTGAGATGTCTTAAAGTGATAAGGACTAATCATCCTGTAAATAGATTGGGATTGCCTCGTCCCTAGACATGGTGAGGTGTCTTAAAGTGATAAGGATTGATCATCCTGTAAGTTGATCTGGATTGCATCATCCATAGACATGAGAGTTGTCTTAAACTAAGAGGGACTGATCATCCCGTAAGCGGATCAGGATTGTATCATCCTTGGACCTATGTCCTAAAGTGAGAGGGATTGATCATCCCATAATTGGATCTTGTGTGTTGCAGGGTATGCTGCTATTGTGTATACTTGTATTGATGAGGATACTTGTATTGATGATATGATGAGGATACTTGTATTGATGATATGTATACTTGTATTGATGAGGATACTTGTATTGCTGATGTGTATACTTGTATTGATGAGGATACTTGTATTGATGATGTGTATACTTGTATTGATGAGGATACTTGTATTGATGATGTGTATACTTGTATTGATGAGGATACTTGTATTAATGATATTTATACTTGTATTGATGATGTTGTTGATTGTGATGATCTAGATGACGATGTTGTTGATCGTGATGATCTAGATGACGATGATGTTGATCGTGATGATATAGATGATGATGCTGCTGATCGTGATGATCTTGATGACGATGCTGCTGATCGTGATGATCTAGATGATGATGCTGCTGATCGTGTGATGACGATGCTGATGATCATGTGATGACGATGCTGATGATCGTGTGATGACGATGCTGATGATCATGTGATGACGATGCTGATGATCGTGTGATGACGATGCTGATGATCGTGTGATGACGATGCTGATGATCGTGATGCTGATGACGATGCTGATGATCGTGTGATGACGATGCTGATGATCGTGAGATGATGATGCTGATGATCGTGAGGATCCAAATGTTGATGTTGCTGTAGTTGTTCGAGTGCTGCAGAAGATAAAGACTCAGTACTGAAGATGTTGATGTTCCAGTATTGAAGATGTTCCAGTAACTGCTTGAGTTACTGATGATGTTGAGAAATCTTCCAATGATTTATAGATGTATCATGTATGATGTTGATGACTCCTTGCTCGTGCAGATGCTGTTATAATATCCTTCTCGTTAAGGGGGAGTGTTGAGATATTGTAACTTCAAAGAATATTATATTTGTACTTTATTATTCCGGAGATGTTTCATTCCTCCGTGAAGATCTTATTGTATATCCGGAGATGTTTATTCCTCCGTCGGAATGTGGTAACTCGGGTTATTAGACTTCCCTAGTGGGGGTCGGCCCTGTATATGTTATGTGGGTCAAAGGGTTATTAGACCACCCTAGAGGGGTCGGCCCAATCAGTTGTAGTGGGGTATTTAACCCATTGGTTAAATACGAGCCTACGTGTACCTGTGTAAAATACATGTCAGTGTAGTGTATAAATAGAGGAGGTGTGTTCCTCATTTGACACATACACTCACTTGAGAAAGGAGCACTTGTGGAGGAGAGGTCTGCTATGGTGGAGGAGGAGATCATATCTTTGGTTTTCATCTTTGTGTATTGCTGGTCATCTATATTGAGGAAGCTTTACTGGGTTTTCTACCCCATGAGGGTTTCCCAGGATAAATCTGTGTCTCTTGTGTTTATGCTATGCTTGTTGTTTCTTCAGTGATCCTGTATATGCTATTATTGTGAAATGGAATGTAATGCTGCTATTTTCAGTCTTAGCATATTAAATCTTAACACATTTACAATGGCCAAAACGACCCCAGTGAAACCCCAAATCGAGCTCCCTTCCTCCCAGCATCTCCGCAACACCCAAAACGCCTTCTTCCCAGCCAGAGAACAAGGGAAAACCATAAAAACATGGAGGGAAAACGCCTAGGTAGCTCTAAAAACGTG
The DNA here is from genome assembly GCA_027924585.1 of Larix kaempferi. NCBI lineage: Eukaryota > Viridiplantae > Streptophyta > Pinopsida > Pinales > Pinaceae > Larix > Larix kaempferi. The sequence continues at coordinate 6,097,468 of BSBM01000963.1, read as the reverse complement.
AGAGAGGAAAAACTGGTTCATGGGTAATGGCTTGGGGAGCAATTTTGTGGCTCCTTTCTTTCCCAAGAAGTTAAACACGATTTTCTATGAAGGGTGGCTTGCCCATACCCGAATTTGGATAGCCATACCTCTCCATTCCCCAAGTTATTAACTACTTCACCCAACTCTTGGGAGAAATGAATGATTGGGTACAAAAGTCAACATGGGTAGTTGAGGGTTTTATGGGTTCTCTCATTGACACTTGTCTTGACTTGATTGGCTCAAGGATTTGAATGTTTCCCTCCCAATTCCTTGTAAAATCATGCCCCCTTCTCTTGTTGCATTGCATAGCTAGTTGTGGGTATTTTATTAAAATGCATATTTACATGATATTTGAAATTCCAATGTGCTTTGCTAGCACATAAACCATATGCATCACTAAATCGATGACGGGGCCTTGGCCTTGAGCTCTTCACCACGATTTTATAACAATATTACATCATTTACATTTTAATGCAATGGGTCAAAATTGGGATATTACATCCATACTACTTAAGAGGGTAAAACCAACGAGTATACACAAGAAATTATAATTCCAAGTAATTAGACCACTTTAATTCTAAATGATCAACCAATAACCATATATATATATATATATATATATATATATATATATATATATATATATCGCTAGATCATGACCACTAAATACCTAGTCAAGCTACTAAGATAAGTAAAAGAGCACAATATAGGTATCCAATGCACAACCATATACATGTTGGGTCATATACCTATATCCATCATCTGAACCATCAACTGTGATTGGAACACTACTGCTGCATAACTCTGGGCACTATCACACTGCTCTGTATGGAAGGAAATGGCCACCTCAATCATCAGATATGAGGTCATGAGGCTCAATTATGGCATAAGGTTGTAATGTTTGCTCTGGGTCTACTAAAAATATGAGTGATCATAGAATAACTGCTCATCAACTACCGATCTCAAGCATCTCATAGTAAAGGACTAGCTCAGAAAAATACTGGAATCTGGCCTGAAGACATGGTTTCCCCGACTACTATGAATGTGATAACATGCATAATGAGTGGCCAGTTGAATTTTTTATTGGTTTCTATGAAAGGAAGGAAGATGATGTCCTTAGATTTATTCAAGAATCAAAGAGTACAAGGAAATTTTTGGGGGTATTTAACTCACCATGTATAGCTCTTATTCTTAAAAATGATATATCCCATAATTATTTCACGAATTTAGGTCCATCTCTTTATGCAATTGCATACACAAAATCATGGCTAATATCTTTGTTGTAAGGTCGTAAATAAAATTCTCTCTGAAGCAATTTCATAGATAATTTTGGTAGACAAATTCATGATGCCATAGAGATTCCACAAGAAGGGTTTCATACCATTAAGAGAAAGAAGCTACCAACAATGGTCATGAAGTTGGATCTATCAAAGTCATATGATAGAGCTAGTTAGCTCTACATTATAATGATTCTTCTTCATATAGGATTTAACCTTGAAGTAGTCAAGTGGATTATGGGGTGTTTGTCTTATGTTTCCTTTTCAATGCTAATGAATGGGTCAATATCAAAATTATTTAATCCTTATAGAGGATTGAGGCAAGGATGTCTTTTACCTCCCCTACTATAACCGATTATTGTTGAAGGCTTTAGTAGGGAAATTATGGAGGCATAAAGGGTTGGAGCCATCATAAGTGTTAATATGGGTAGATCTCTCTACCTAACTCATGTATTTTTTGTAGATGATTTTCTTTTGTTTAGTAATAGAACACTAATAGAAGCAAGGAAGTTACAGGAAATTTTAATTGTACAACACAACCTCAAGTATGCAAATTAATATTCATAAGTCATAAATATTTGTCAATGGTTGGAAGAGGTGCAAACGAGGCATATTTTGTGAGGTTTTCCCTTTGGAAATTTAGGGTTTCAAGTGGGGAAAAACAAGCACATGATAGAGTTATATCTCCCTTGCTCTTGTTGCAAGAACATATATGGCATGCAAACCTCTCATTGAACCTTTGACACTTATGAAATTATCTTCCTTGTCCACCTTGCATGAGAGGAGGGTGGTTAATATACTTAGGGATATTGTGGATGAAAATGAGTTCATGAGGATATGCTAAGGGATCCAATACATCTTAGGGGGTCCCCTAATTTTTACCATAGCCCCCCTGTCCAAGTAAACTACTTCATTAGCCATGTTATCCATTAGAGAATTGTTTGCTCTTTGGACATGTAGAATGTGAACATAATCCAGGGGAGGTAATTGGGCCATGGATTCTTTGAAACATTCTTGACATCTTTGTTCCTTAGGTTTTCCCTTTCATGATTGATTATGAGGGATGAGTCTCGAAACATCATGGCGAACTTAATCTGTTGAGAAAGGAGAAAAATCCAATGAACAAGGCATTATCTCAGCTTGGTTATTTGTTTCTATTCCAACTCCACACAAGTGACTCAGTTCAAGTTTTTCACTGGGGCCTAAGAGAACCCCCCTGCACCTGTTGGCTTTTAGCCTCATAATCCTATGTGTGTGTGTTTTTTTTAAATACCTAAAGTTAATAAGGGAAGATATGAATTTATTTTTTTCAATGTTATCTAATGAGAGAACCTTGTATTTGAAGTTTCTTAGATTTTTAAGTCTAGTATGCACATGCCAAATGTAACTTTCGTTCTTCTATAAATAGAAAATGTGATTTTTTCTTTGGAACAAAAATAATACATAAAAACCTATTGAAAAAGAGTTGAAAATTGCCATAGTTTCTTAGATTTTTAAGTCTAGTATGCACATGCCAAATGTAACTTTCGTTCTTCTATAAATAGAAAATGTGATTTTTTTTCTTTGGAACAAAAACAATACATAAAAACCTTTTGAAAAAGGAGTTGAAAATTGCCATTTGATTAAATATTTTATAATAAACTTGTTTAGACATAATTCTCAGTGTTGTAGTGACCAAATGAAATTGCAAATTCATCCATGTTGGGCCCCAAATAGATTGTGTTTTTTTTAGCCAATTATGATGGTAATATCATCTTTATTGAGAATGTTATTAGTGTATCAACACTTTACTCAATTTTGACAAATAAGTGAAGTTGATGTCAATGCAATATTAAGAATGATAAACAATAAAATTGAAAGGAAGGGGTGCAAAATATGCTTCCTACTCTAATCGATGAGAGAAGAATATGCAGAAACTCTAAACAAACCACTATAGAAAACACATAACACATAAACAAGCAACCATATAGTGATTTCCTAATGAAAAACCTTTGAAGAAAAAATACACACTCAAAATCAAGTTCAATGTGTTATTTAGCAACTAACAAAGTTTACAATTCACTTTCAAAGCCTATGTGCTCTTAATATGAGTGATTGACAAGTTCTTTAGAAATTTTGATAGCATAAAAGTACCTTCAATAACCTCTCTCTCAATACCTCCTACCCTAGAACTTAATATATAGGCATAAAGAAACCATAAACCATTTATGATTTCTTATTCCACATGGAAACCACTGGCAATTTTTGGATTTTCTAAAAAAAATTATTTCATGCATGATTTTTTGCTTTTATGACAAAACATTCCTTCATGCATGATTTTGGATTTTACTACAAAAATTAGTTCATGCATGTCTTTTTATTTATTTCAAAAACATTACTTTGTGCATGAGATAACCACCACAACATGGCTTGGAAACCTCCAATAGTTTTGATATCTTCTAAAACAATTAACCACAAGGTGTATGGTACGCCTTTCCTAACAGTCTCCCATTTGTCATATACCTTGCAAGAGCATAAGGGAGAATGCATCAAACTGTAACTAACTACTAGGAGCTATGGAATCAATATATTCACAACACCATCTGAAATTATTCATGGTCACCAACTTTGTCAATGCATCTGCAACATCATGCAAAGTTTCAACTTTTTATAGTATCACCTTTCTATCCTCTACCATCTCTCGTAAAAAATGGTATTGGATCTCAATATGTTTTGTCTTCGCATGAAAAGTTAGGCTCTCTGCTAGGAAAATAAATTTGTTACTATCACGTTGAATTATGATAGCTATCCGAGTTATCCCCACATCTAAACACACTTTCATAAGCCAAATGGCTTCCTTATAAACATGAGTAGTTTCCACAAGATCACAGAGCAATAACAATAAACAAGATGCAAATATAAATCACATAAAACAGATTACAAGAGAGACACCAATATAACGTGTTTCACCCAAGATGGGCTACGTCCACACAGAAATTGCCAGTCCTTATTGTTATACCATCCAACAAATGAAGGGATACAACCTGCAGCACATCCGTTGCAACTTCCTCTTCACTCTCTCACTGTCTCTCTCACACAATCATATATATATTTACAATGCTACAATACCCAGCCGTATTAAAATGCCTTCCTTTTAAAGAGATAAATTCATGGGAAAATACTATGGAACACCCAATACCACGGGCCCATAAATCACCCATTATTGACCAAGTCATGACTATGAAATTACAACATTTTACAAGGCATTTTTTTTTCCAAAATTTTTCGCTACGGGGGTGCTTCCCCCGAACCCCCGCCAAGGGGGGGCTCCTAAAATGTAGTTTCCGGCCCCCATGGCGACTATATTTGGGGGGGAATCACCCCAACCCCCCCGTCATGGTATGGGATCCAGACACGACTGAATCACGATCTCTAAATTAGGAAGATTCGGATCGACAACCAACAATCTCCCACTTGGAAACTGATCACAGCAACACTACCACTGCTGCACTTGCTAGACTATGCTCTGAACCTTGGATCTAGAAAATTTCTCATCTTTACCTTCAATATTGAAGGCCAATTGAAACCGAGCAAGAACTCAGTTTCTCTTTGGTTATTACCCTTTTCAACATGTCTACAGGATTGTGGCTAGTGTGTATCTTTTCCAGCTTCAACAGTTCATCTTCTAGAACATACCGTATAAAATGGTACTTGACCTGTATATGTTTAGATTTAGAATGGAAGGTTGATTTCTTTGCAAGATGAATGGCACTCTGTTTATCACTGTACAACCTGCTATTCTACTACTTCTTACCCAATTCATCATCTCTTTACTAGCCTATGTAGTAGCAACATACTCTGCTTCCGTTGTTGAAAGTGCAACAAACTTTTGCAGCTTCGAAACCGAACTTGTTGTTGTTCCACCTACAGTAAAGACATACAATGTGGTGCTCCTCCTGCTATCTTTATCACCTGCCATATCTGCATCAACATATCCTTGTATAACAGTGTCTGAACCTTGAAAAAATAATGCATAAGTGGTAGTACCTCTCAAATACTTGAGAATCCAATGTACTGCCTTCCAATGTTCTTTACCTGGATTGTTCATATACCTGCTCACAACTCCCACTGCATGTGCAATATCTGGTCTTGTGCACACCATGGCATGCATCAAGCTGCCAACTGTTGGTGAATAGGGAACCTTGGAATGTAATATATTTCTTCCTGTGTCTTGGGACACATCTCCTTACTTAGTTTGAAATGGTTGTCCAAAGGTGTACTAATTGGTTTCGCATTCTGCATTCTAAACCTCTCCAACACCTTTTGTATGTACTCACCCTGAGACAATGTCAATTCACAATTTTTTTTTGTCTCTTGTTATTCTCATACCAAGGATTTTCTTTCGAGCACCCAAATCCTTCATCGCAAATGAATTAGCTAACTTCCTTTTGAGCACATTTATATATTGCATGTTAGACCTTGCAACAAGCATGTCATCCACATACAATAAAAATATAATATATCTTCTATTATCTAGCCCCTTGAAATAAACACAGTGGTCAGAATGACATCTACTATAACCTTGTTCTATAATAAACCTGAAAATTTTTAAATACCACTACCTTGGAGCTTGCTTCAGGCCATGCAAGCTCTTCTTCAACCTACATACCAAATTATCCTTCCCTTTGACCTCATACCCCTGTGGCTGCTGCATATAAATATCTTCCTCCAAATCCCTATGGAGAAAGGTTGTTTTTACATCTAACTTCAAGATGCAAATATTCTACCACCACTAGACTTAAAATAGTTCTAATTGAAGTCATTTTAACAATAGGAGAAAATATTTCATCAAAATCTATCATTTTCTTCTGTGCAAACCCCTTTACAACAAGTCTGGCCTTGTACTGCTTCTTACCAATGAGTCCATCTCCCAAGTCTGGTTTCTTACCAATGAGTCCATCTCCTCATTCATGCCTTGCTCCCACTTCTTTCTAGTTTCCACCTGCATTACTTCTTCATAACATTCTGGTTCAACAGAATCAGTCATCAATAAATAATATAGTGAAGGAGAGAATCATTCAGGGGGTCTATTTAACTTGGTATATCTTCTAACACTTGCAGGAGTTTGAGGTACTTGATGTTGTTCCCGACAACTTTGGAACTTCATTTTATTTGATTTCATCAAGCACTGTGTACTTTGTGTTTTCATTTTCCTGTTTCTTTCCCTACAATTAATATTTATACATGTCATTTTCATTGAATACCACATCTCTACTCTTAATGATTTTGTTATTTTCATAATCCCATAAGCGATAACCAAAATCATCAACCTCGTATCCAATAAAGGTACATTCCTTGGATTTAGCCTCGAGCTTTGTTCTATTTTCTTTATCAATATGGACAAATGCTTCACAACCAAAAGTTGTCAAAAAAGAGTAGTTTACCTTTTTACCTATCCATGCCTCCTATGGAATACCACCATCCAAAGCACTTGAAGGACCTCTGTTTATTAGGTAAACAACAGTATCTGCATCATCTACCCAAAACTGTAAGGGGAACCCTGCATGCAATCTCATACACCTTGCATGCTCCATGATTGTTCTGTTCATCCTTTTTGACACACCATTTTCTTGTGGTGTTCCTGGGACTGTCTTCTCTCTACAAATCCCATGGTATGAACAACAACTATCAAACTCCTTGCCACAGTACTCACCTCCATTATTAGATCTAAGACACTTCAACCTTTTTCCTGTCTCATTCTCAACCAAAGCTTTCCACTTCTTAAAAGTAGCAAATACATCATATTTTTGTCTAATGCAATAAACCCAAGTTTTTCTAGTTGCATCATGAATAAAAGTAACATAATAATGAGAGCTACCAAGAGATTGTACCTAAGTCAGTCCCCATACATCTATATGTACAAGCTCTAACTTTTCACTCTTCTTTTGTTTCCCAACCCCGAGAAATCCGACTCTCTTATGTTTTCCATAAACACAATTCTCACGGAATTCTAAACTTGCATGCTTCAAATCCGTCAACGACTTCCTTGAGTGGATAATCTGCATCCCCTTCTCACTCATGTGGCCAAGCCTATGATGCCACAATGTTGTATCTGTTCCTGTGGAAGATAAAGAGATAGAACAATCAGTATTATGAGGACATAAATACAACGTACCTATCCTGTCTCCTTTTGCTATCACCATTGATCCTTTAGTGATATTCCACCACATTTCTCCAAACGTAGATAAACAACCACCATCTCCCAAGTGCTCTGTTGAGATCATATTTATTTTCATAGCAGGAATATGACTTACATCTTTCAACAACCATTCACCATTATTTAACTTTATCCGTACCTTACCCATTCCAACAATTTTACATGGTTCATCATCACCCAATAAAACATGTCCAAAATCACCTAGAACATCATCATGAAATAATTTCCTATAGGGTGTAGCATGACATGAATCCCTTGAATCTACTACCCAGTAATCACTAGTATTATCTAATGCAAGAATCAAAGCATCTTGTAACATATCACCTACTACATTTGCTTCCTGAGTAGTCTCCTGTTGTCCATCTCCTTTCTTCTTTAGAGATCTGCAGTCTTTCTTCAGATGTCCTTTCTTTCCACAGTTCTAACAGTCTATCTTTCCCAATCTGGACTTGGATCTTCCCTTCCTAGACTTGCTGCGATTACCTGGGCTCTTTCCTCTCTCCCTTTGTCTTCCCCCGCTCTCCATGGTCAATGCATCAACTTGATGTCTCGCCTATGCTTTTCCTTCGCATTTCCTCGCTAATAATAACACCAACAACATCATCAAATTTCAAAGTGTTTGAACCAGAGACATATTTACTTAAGACCATTCCATCTTTTTGGCAATGAGCACAAGATTAGAAGAGCCCTAACCTCATCATCAAAGTTCACTTTTACAGAACTTAGCTGATTTGTAATCGTATTAAATTCATTTAAATGATCAACAACGAATCCACCTTCTAACATCTTCATATTAAATAAATGCTTCATTAGAAATACCTTGTTGGAGGCCGAGGGTTTTTCATATAGCTTACCCAATGCGCTCATCGGACCCTCCATTGTATTTTCTTTTGAAATATTGAAAGCCATCGATGAAGCTAGGAACAACCGTATTGTTCCCAATTCCTTTCTTTCAAGAACCTCCCATTCTTCGTCCTTCATAGTCGCCAACTGTTTTTCTTTTTCTCCCAATGGTAGGAATAGATCCTTCTGGTACAGATAGTACTCCATTTGCATCTTCCATAACTGGTAGTTTTGGCCGTTAAATTTCTCGACCTTAAACTTTCATTCTTCTGCCATTTCTCCCACTCGAACCAAGAACCCTTCTTTCCTGCGAGTTTATCTTCCAAATAGACCTTTGGCTCTAATACCAATTGTTAGAAAAACAGGATCGCAGAGCAATAACAATAAACAAGATGCAAATATAAATCACATAAAACACATTACAAGGGAGACACCAATTTAAGGTGGTTCACCCAAGATGGGCTACGCCCACACATAAATTCCAATCCTGATTATTATACTGTCCAACAAATGAAGGGATACAACGTGCAGCACATCCACTGCAACTTCCTCTTCACTCTCTCACACAATCATAGAGATACTTACAATGCTACAATACCTAGCCGTATTATAATGCATTCATTTTAAAGAGCAAATACCATGGGAAAATACTATGGAACACCCAATACCATGGGCCCATAAATCACCCATTATTGACCAAGTCATGACTATGAAATTACAACATTTTGCGAGGCATTGTTTCTGAAATTTTCGCTATAGGGGCGCTGCCCTCGAACCCCTGCCAGGGGGCACTCCTAAAATGTAGCCATCACCCCCCCTGGACCCCCATGGTGACTATATTGGGCGGGTAAGCCCCCCAAAACCCCTCGTCAAGGTATGGGATCCAGACACGGTTGAAACATGATCTCTGAATAAGGAAGATCGGGCTCCACAACCAACATGTAGTAGACAAATTTGTAATGTCCCCATCGATCAATCCAACCAACAGAGGGGAGATTTACAAATTATGGGCTTCTAAATTTCGCCCCATGGACATATTACAAATTTATAAAGATTTAAAAACACGGGTGCATATGCATAAATATAAACGCAATGGAAATAAACTCTTCCCACACACACAGCATGTATATACAACATATTCATCAAAAGCATAATATAAAACCATTGCACATTTAAATACAAAGTGAATACTTATCTTTAAAAAAATAAAATCCAATCAACTGGCTATGTAAGAACGATTTTACACCCAACCGTAGGAATTATGTGCACCATATACTATTTTTTCTGAGAGGCCACCCTTAAGTTGGGTTATGAGGCCACTAGCGCGGAGGGAACTCCTATAGGTTTCTCTCTCTCATCCCACAACCCATTTATCTCTATATGCTTAGCCAATGTTCATATAGATCTCTACAGGGATATCACTCGGCCCTCACAACCTTTCCCCCAACAATACCTACCCCACACCACCCTTATGGTCTCAAGCATCCCCTTCACCGATCCATAGTTCCCTTGGGCGATTTATTTTTCCAAGTGCTTCTTATGTGTGCATAGAAGGAGTCCAACTTGATATATGTGGTTGGAGAACCACCTGTAGCCTTAATTCATGGCTTCTCAAGCATGTAAAAGTAGTAGAACTCAATGGGTAAAGGTCCCTAGCTTTCCCAACCTCCATGCTCAACTACAACCATCTCTCTTTCCCTCAAAAACACAAATCTATCTTCTGAGTCAAATTTCTTGGTTTGCACCATTTGGTAATTGGTAATGAACGACAAAAAAAAATGATATTTCTGTGCAGTGTCTCTATTGCTAGTAAAAACCTGAATTATGAGTAATGGACAATAGACTCCAAAGATGAGAGAATGGTGGAAAAGACAACTAACATAGCTTATGAACATGGAGTAGAGGACTCTCACAACAATCATGGAAGTATATTCATGCCATGCTTCCATAACTACATGAGAAGACTCTCCTCATGAATTTCACACATGCATTCAATGATTGGGTGAAATAGTAAAAAAGAAGTAATTGGTTCATTTAAAGAATATGGCAACAAATCGATGAGTTCTAAGGTTGATACTTGGAAATAGAGGATTTAATATCCCATAGGCCCCCTTTCCTCTACCCCTCTAGTGGAATCATAACCCCTCTAGTTCTCTTTACACAACCATCTTGGACCATTATATTACTTTCCAACATAATATTTACATAACATTTCGAATTGACATGATAAGCCAACCACACAGTCCATATAAAAATATTTACATTATACATGCCTAGCCATTCACTAGTCGGGCCTTGGCCTTGAGATCCGCACTAGGAATCCATATTAGCATATTTACATCATTTACATGATTTGATTTAATATATTCCAAGTCAAAACTGGGGGTATTACAAAAGCGACCACAACCTGTCACTTTCTCATCCAACTCACTTCTTCACCAAACAATTGACATGCATATATGCTAGTAGATATCCTCCTATCTACATCACTTGCCCAATTATAATCCACATAACCTTGTGTATCCACTGATAATTTGTCCCTTAAAATATTATCATGATAAATAAATGGAATACAATGAAGTACCACACAAATACTTCAAGACCCTCTTCACTACAACCCAGTGTTCATCTCTAGGATTACCCATGGATTGACTTAAGACTCCTTCTACTTGGGAAATATCTAGTCTCATATAAACCATAACATACATCATACTACCAACTACACTAGCATAAGGAACATGATCCATATCCTCCATCTCTACATGTGTTGTAGGACATTGCTCAATTGAAAGATTAGTTCCCACATAAATAAGAACACTCAATGGTCTATAATAGGCCATGTGAAAATACTGCAACATAGAGTTCATATACTCACTCTAAAACAAACAAAGGTTTTTGTTCTTTCTATCTCTCATTATCTCCATTCCTAAGATATACTTTGCAATCCCCAAGTTCTTCATGTCAAACTAGGTTTAAAGTTGAGACTTCAAATATCTAACCACAACCTTACAATTAGAAAAAAATAACATATCATTTACATACAAAGTGATAAGAAGAAAATGAACTCTATCATATTTGTATACACACACTTACTTGATTTGGATCTCAGAAAACCCAAAATCAACACAAAAGAATCAAACTTTGGTACCACATTCTTGACAATTGTTTCATACCATACAAATATTTTTGTAATTTGCAAACTAATGTAACTATTTACCTTCTTTAACATAGTGCTATAGTTGTGACATACAAATCTCCACTTCCAAGTCACCATGCATAAATGTTTTCTTCACATCTTTAAGTTCTATCTCTAAATCAAAATTTGTTGCTATAGATAACAAGAACTTGTTAAAGAAATGTAACTGCAGAAGATGTTCTAAATGTATTTGTCTATTGTATTATTGTATTCCTCCTTCAGGAGATGTCAATGATGTAATTGATAATGTAAGAGTCATTGAAAGAGTCAATGTAAACCCTATCTGTTAGGTCAGCTTGGAATAACTAGAAAAGAATATTTTATTATAAAGTATACAGGTCGGCCCAGTTAGTTGAGTTAGAGCCAACCTAATTAGTAAAAAGGTCAAGTCAATTGTAAAGTATAAATAGGGGATTGAGTTGCTCATTTGTATCACTCATCTCACTCACTCAAATTCGCATAAGAGAGAGAGAATTTCGCACAAGTGAAGGAGAAAAGTTGTTTTGTCTTGGGGTTTTATCTTGTACTTGGTGAATTCTATATTGAGGAAGTTTTGCCGGGGTTTTCTCCCTTGTGGTTTCCCCGAGAGAAATATTGTGTTCTTTTTGTTTGTTGTGCTTGTCTTTCTTTCAATGAATGTATTGTTTAATGTTATAATGCTAAACAAAGTGAAAAACTAACATGGTATCAGAGCAGGCCTATAAGAAAACATTGTGCAGCCTCTGCAACTGCATAAACCAAGGCTTCTTATTGTGGGATCTCTCTCCATAGATCAGCTGAAAAGAAGGTGCATCTAAATCACCTCACTAGGGCATATCTTTATGTCGAAGCAGAATTCAATTCTGAGAATTTTCATTTTTGGGTCCCCCACTCCAGCCCGGAGAACTAGGGCATCAAGTTTTTGGAACATATGCTCATAGAATCAGGAAAATGAGTACTTTGCTCAAATCGCCTTGAGGAGGCGCATCTTTTCATCTAATTATTTTTCCAAAATCCTAAAGTTGGAAAATTACGGTTTCTCTGTCAAACCCTAGTTCAAGGAAGAAGCAGTTTTCAGAACGACAACTTTTACTGCCAAGTCCTACATCTATTCTATTTCCATTTGAGGTTCTCATTTTATCAAAATGACAAGAAATACCAATATTGATGAGAAGATTGAAGGAGTTGAGAAATCTAGGGCATGGAAATATAGATTCATGCTCATTCTTGAAGAACATGACCTAGAAGGGTTTATAAAAGAGGGACTTATAGAACTAGAAGGAGATGAGACGAAAGCAAGACACAAGAAGAATATGATCAAGGCTCAGAGGATCATAGTTGATTCTATCAAATATCACTTGATCCCTCAAGTATCATCAAATAAGACTCCAAAAGAGATGTTTGATGCCTTGACCAACCTATTTGAAGGAAAGAATATCAATAGGAAGATGACCTTCAGAAATCAACTCAAGGGTGTGAAGATCCAAAAGTCTGAGACTATGCACTCATACTTCTCTAGAGTGTCCTAGATCAAAGAACAATTAGAAGCTATTGGAGACATGGTAGAGGATGTTGAAGTTGTGATGACCACTTTGAATGGTCTTCCTAGAGATTAGGAACCCTTTGTTCGTGGCATATGTGCTAGGAAGAAATTAATCCAGTTCAGACAACTATGGGAAGGGTGTGTGTAGGAGGAAGAAAGCATAGCAGTAAGAGAGGGGAAATTGAATGACAATAAAGATCAATATTTGGAAACTCATGCCAAAGGTGGAAGGAAAATAAAGAATGATGTGCGTACCCATGACCACTCTCCCAGAAGATCTCATAAATATCAAAGGGGCAAGAGATTCAAGAAAGACCTATCCTCAATTGAATGTTACTCTTGTCACAAGACAAGACATATTGCAAGATTTTGTCCATTCAAATTTGGACAACTTAAGAAACAAAAGAAAAGATTCCATGCTCATGCAACAAAAGATAGTGAATATGATGATGAAGTCAAAACCAAAGAATAAGAAGATTCTTGTGAAGAATATGTACTAATATCAGCCCTCACTGGTCCAGTATCCCATGGAAGTGATACTTGGCTAGTGGATAGTGGAGCCTCAAAACACATGACAGGATACAAGGAATCTCTTTCACATCTCATGCAGAACGATTATCCACACAAAGTAAAGCTTGGATATGACTACCAATATCCTATCAAAGGAATGGGAGAGGATAATTACAAATTGGACTCTGGAAAGTCCATGAACATGAAAGAAGTACTATATGTCCCAGGTTTGAAAAATAACATTCTTTTTATTTCAGCATTAGATAAGAAAGGTCTTAGAATTGCATTTATAGATGGCGAAGTTCTTATGTGTCCAAAGGGGAAGACTATCAATGATGCAATTGTCATTGGAGTAGAAGGAGGATTCTATAAACTTAAGGTCATACAGATTCAACATTGATGACTAATACAATGAGCCCCTGTGAACTATGGCATAGAAGACTAGCTCATATACATTACAATGCCTTACCAATAGTGAGTAAGGTAGTGACTGGACTACCAGAAATCCAGGTTGATCATAAAGGAGTGTGAAAAGGATGTGCACAAGGAAAAAGTACGAAGAATCCATTTCCAAGCAGTGACAACAAAGCTAAAGACATATTGAACATTATTCATTCTGACATGTGTGGACCCATGTCTACCACTTCATTAAGCGGGTATGTTTATTATTGTTCTTTTATTGATGATTACTCCCGCAAAACATGGATTTATTTTCTAAAGAATAAGGATGAAGTTTTGGAAAGGTTTAAAGAGTTTAAGGCTCTTGTAGAAAACCTCTCTGAAAAGAAGAACAAGATACTAAGGATAAATAATGGAGGGGAATATACTTCAGGTGATTTCAAATATTTCTGTAAACAAGCAGGGATTAAGAGGGAGCTCAATGTTCCCTATAATCCACAATAGAATGGTGTAGCTGAAAGGAAGAACATAACTATCATGGAAGCAATGAAGGACATGATCCATGATCAAGACCTATCCATGCATCTATGGGTTGAAGCAGCTAGAACCGCAGTCTATGTACATAATAGAATCCCTCACAGTGCTCTTGGAAACAAGACCCTAGAAGAGATGTTTACCGGTACAAAGCCTGAATTCAGCCATCTAAATATATTTGGATGTCCAATATTTATTCACATTCCAAAAGAAAAGAGATCGAAGTTGGAGCCTTCAGGAAAGAAGGGAATATTTGTGGGTTACAGTGAGCAATTAAAGGCTTACCGTATCTACATCCCAGGATTCTACCAGATTGAGCTTAGCGGGGATGTTACATTTGATGAAGACACAACTTTCAACAATTCTAAGAAGACTCACGAGGATGAAGAGGAGCATGAAGATCCTAGAATTGCAGAAACTAATAATGTACCAAACATAAATATTGAAGAGGAAACTATTCCAGAGGATCATGACATGGCAGAACCTCAGAGACCTGAGGAGACACCTCATGAGGAAAATTCATGAAAGAGAAGACCAGCTCGGGCACAAGATGTAGGAAGATATGGTGCCCTGGAAGGAACCAATAGATAAAGCAAGAGACCAAGTCCATATTCCAGCTATGTAGCCTTGATGTGTAACCTTGTTGAAGAAGAACCCACATGTTTCAAAGATGCGACAAAGAAGAAAGGAACAGGTCCTCAGAATAAGATGATGGAATGGAGCACACTGTTAGAGACTCCTACGAGGAGACTAGGATCAAGAGAGATCCTACTAAACCAACAAAGATAAGTATTTGAATTGTCATTTTCTGTATTGTCTTGTTTTTCACATATTTATGATGTGTATTATGCATGTTAGAATGTTTGCATTAATGAAAAGAATACTACTAATATGCATGTGATGGGTAAGTGGCCTATGGTGTTGTACAACTTTCCATTGCTACTTATCTAGAATGAAACATCTTTGCTGACATATTGGGAGTAGTGCACGCTCTTAATAATATTTTGGTAGAGATGGAAGGCATCTAGAAAGTTACCGTATGAATATAGGATATGGACGAATGTTGTGTTGAAGCATGGGCTAAGATAGTTGCATGACTGTGTGACCTATGCATAAGAATTTGTCATTATTAATATGTTTTGGAAACTATGAAATGTTTCTAACCATGCAACTGAATTTGAATTGTAGGAAATATCGTGTATGATCACCTACAAACGAAGAATGATGAGACTTGTTTTGATTTATGAAATCAAGCATACTACAGAAGCACAAAGCAAGGGTTCTCCAAGAAAGAGGGAGTTGACTATGACAAGATGTTGCTCTAGTGGCCAGACAAACTTCCTCAATAGTGGATATTACACTAGATAGATGGTGTAATAGAAGTAGAAGAAGATATCAAGCAACCTCCAGGGCTTAGGACTCTCTACAGAGAACCACATGTGTGCATATATAAGAAGACTTTGTACGGGATCAAAAGACATCCACAGGATAAGACGATGAGATATCAATCTTTGCTACAAGGTTGAAGATGAGGAGCTCATGGATGGGTGCAAGAGAGAACTGACAATCAAATTTGTATCAAGATTACAGAGAATCCAGTGTACATTGATAGAGATGCTAGTCCTTTTAGATTGAAGATCAGTACTTGTCGATTGATAGAGATGCCAGTCCTTGTAGACTTAAGATCAGTACTTGCCAACTGATAGAGATGCGAGTCCTTGTAGGATGGAGATCAATACTTGCCGAATGATAGAGATGCCAGTCCTTGTAGACTGAAGATCAGTACTTGCTGACTAATAGAGATTCCAGTCCTTGTAGGCTGAAGATTAGTACTTTTCGACTGATAGAGATGCCAGTCCTTGTAGGATGAAGATCAATACTTGCTGACTAATATATATGCCAGTACTTGTAGGCTGAATATTAGTACTTTTCGACTGATAGAGATGCCAGTCCTTGTAGGATGAAGATCAGTAGTTGCCGACTGATAGAGATGCCATTCCTTGTAGGCTGAAGATCAGTACTAGCTGACTGATAGAGATTCCAGTCCTAATAGGCTGAAGATCATTACTTGCCGATTGATAGAGATGCCATTCCTCGTAGGTTGAATATCATTGCTTGTTTACTGGTAGAGATTCCAGTCGTGGTAGGCTGAAGATTAGTAATTTTTGACTGATAGAGATTCCAGTCCTTGTAGGCTGAAGATCAGTACTTGCCAACTAATAGAGATGCCAGTCCTTGTAGGATGAAGATCAGTACTTTTCGACTGATAGAGATGCCATTCCTTGTAGGATGAAGATCAGTACTTTCCGAATGATAGAGATTCCAGTCCTTGTAGGATGAAGATCAGTACTTTCCGACTGATAGAGATACCGGTCCTTGTAGGATGAAGATCAATACTTGCCGACTAATAGAGATGCTAGTCCTTGTAGGCTAAAGATCACTACTTCCTGACTGATAGGGATGCCGGTCCTTGCAGAATGAAGATCAGTACTTTTCGACTGATATAGATGTCAGTCCTTGTATACTGGAGATCAACACTTGTTGACTGATAGAGATCCAAGTCCTTGTAGACTGAAGATTAGTACTTTCCAACTGATAGAGATGCTAGTCCTTGCTGACTAAAGATCAATGGTTGTCAACTGATAGTGTTCCAATACTTGTTTACTGATGGTTATTGGTGTTCCAATACCTTCTTACTGATGGTTACTTTTGTTCCATTACTTGTTTACTGACGGTTGTTGTTGGTGTTGTTCGAGTATTTACTTACTGATGACTGTTGTTCCAGTACTTGTCGACTGATGATTGATGTTGTTCCAGTGTTCACACAATGATGATGATGCTAATGGTGATATCCCAACAGACAATGATGATGATGCTGATGGTGATATTCCAGTAGATGATAATGATGATTATGATGGTGACATTCTAGTAGACAACGATGATGATGTTGATGGTGATATTCCAGCAGATGATGATGATGATGTCGATGATGATATTCCAGTAGATGATGATGATGTTCCAGCGGATGATGTTGATGATAACCCAGACACATGATGATGTTCCAAAAAATTCCTACAACATATAGATATTCACAATTCAGTTGAACAGTTGTTGATGTTGTTGATGTTTCTCGCATAATACCTTCCTAGTTAAGAGGGAGTGTTAAAGAAATTCAACTACAAAAGATATTGTAAATGTATTTTTCTATTGTATTATTGTATTCCTCCTTCGGGAGATGTCATTGATGTAATTGATAATGTAAGATTCATTGAAAGAGTCAATGTAAACCCTAACTGTTAGGTCGGCCTGGAATAACTAGAAAATAATATTTTATTGTAAAGTATACAGGTCAACCTAGTTAGTTGAGTTAGAGCCGACCTAATTAGTAAAAAGGTCAAGTCAATTGTAAAGTATAAATAGGGGATTGAGTTGCTCATTTGTATCACTCACTCAAGTTCGCATAGGAGAGAGAGAAGTTCGCACAAGTGAAGGAGAGAAGTTGTTTTGTCTTGGGATTTTAACTTGTACTTGGTGAATTCTATATTGAGGAATTTTTGCTGGGGTTTTCTATTAAATTTTGAGCATTAATTCACAATACCCTAGGATCTTCACTGAGAGAATAACATATACAGTATATCAATGCATGACAATCACAATAATCATGACAAGCATCACAAGAATCAAAAGCATGAGAGACAAGAGACACAGAGTTTTCGTGGGGAAAACCCTAAGGTGAAAAACCCCACAACTTCCTCAGAGATAGAGAGAGCAATGGCTCAACCAAAGTACAACCAAAATACACTGAGATAGTCTCCTAGTAGCAGATGATCCTCCTCCTCACTAGTGCACCACTTTCTGAGTGAGAGAGATATGACTTTTCAAATAATCTAAATAGAGATCACCTGATCTCTATTTATACTAACCTGTTTGCCCAGTGACCTTATGGGGCCGACTTGTCTAGCTAGGTACATCCACATTATAATATATATATTTCAGGGCCGACCCCACACATGGTGGTATAATAACCCATCGGCAAGTACACACACTTGCGACACTTGTCAATCCACATGACGACACTTCCTTATAGAGGAATAACACATCTCTAATAAGGGTACAATAAATATATATGAAATACATAGATGAAATACATTCCAAAGTTACATATACATCAACACTCCCTCTTAACTAGGAAGGTATTTCTCGACACAAATCTACTAGACAAGTCTTCTTCTCGGGATCATTGTCATCGATGCATCGTCATCGTCATCGTAACTGCTGCTACTATCTTAACCAATCTCTGACTCTACTCCTCATAGGAAGTTCTACAGAGCCAGTCCTTTTTCATACTGGATGTAGGCCCACCACCTGCAGGTCTTCGTCATCACTGGCCATACTGTGAAATCCTCAGGACTTATTACGTGTGTCACAAAACCTCGAAAGAGCATCCCAGG
The DNA here is from genome assembly GCA_027924585.1 of Larix kaempferi. Taxonomy (NCBI): domain Eukaryota; kingdom Viridiplantae; phylum Streptophyta; class Pinopsida; order Pinales; family Pinaceae; genus Larix; species Larix kaempferi. The sequence goes on along the minus strand of BSBM01000963.1, from coordinate 6,078,519 downwards.
CTGTTACGAGCACATGACTCTACCTATAGGATCTCCCAGGGCCATATTATATGTGACCTCACCACAAAAACTCGCAAGAGCATCCCAGGCTGTTACGAGCACATAGCTCTACCTATAGGATCTCCCAGGGACAGATTATATGTGGTCACCACAAAACCTCGCAAGAGCATCCCAGGCTATTACGAGCACATAGCTCTACCTATAGGATCTCCCAGGGACAGATTATATGTGGTCATGGAAAAACCTCACAAAAGCATCCCAGGACTTATTATGGGCACACAGCCCAACCTATTGGATCTCCCAGGGACATATTATATGCCATAGGACAAAACCTCAAAAGAGCATCTGCCAGATATCCCAGGGCCAGATTATATGCCATAGGAAAAACCTCGAAAGAATATCTGCAAATCTCCCAGGGCCAAATTATATGTCCTCCCAGAGCAAAACCTCGAAAGAGCATTTGCCAGATATCCTAGGGCCAAATTATATGCCATAGGCAAAACCTCGAAAGACTATCTGCAAATCTCCCAGGGCCAAATTATATGCTCATCTACACAACATGATACTCACCATACATCATCCTGATGTACACATGATCATCCTGATCGTCATCACTGCAACATCCTGCTGCATGTCATCTGGAGCAACATCCTGAAGCTCGTCATCCATGATCATCCTGATCATACAATGCATCTACCTGATGCATACCAAGTATCTACCTGATACATATCATCATACATGATCCACCTGATCATACAGTGTATCAGCCTGATACAAATACAAATACATGATACATATCACCATACATGATCCACCTGATCATACAATGTATCCTCCTGATACATATACAGATACATGGTCCAAGCATCCAACATGATGCATATACAAAATACATACAAATGATCCAACTGATCATATCCAGCATCCAACATGATGTGTACATACTTATACATATAAATGATCCAACTGATCATATCCAGCATAAACCAGAACATCATCCTAATGCTCATCATCCAGTGCTTACATCCACAGCCATGTGAAGGATCCTCCTTCCAACATACTTGGAATGGCTTCAGCAAATGTGTCCATTACTTCTTCCTCGAAGTGTCATCAATCCGAAGAACACCAAGCCTCTCTCTGAAGTACTCGAACTTCACCCTGGCTAGTGGCTTCATCAGCACGTCTGCAATTTGCTCGTCCGTCGCAACATACAGGAGCTTCACAGCTCCTCTCTGCACCATATCCATGATATAGTGATATTTGATCTCTATGTGTTTCGACCTGTCATGAAACACTCGGTTCTCAGACAGCTTCACACAACTCTGGTTATCACAGAAGATACCAGTAGCATCCAACGGGAGATCAAATAACTCAAACAGTAGCTTCCGTAGCCATACTGCCTCGCAACTAGCTAAACAGGCTACAACATACTCTGCCTCAACTGTACTCAGTGCTACGTAGGACTGCTTCCTGCTAAACCAAGAGATCACACATGATCCCATACTGAAGCAGCACCCAGATGTGCTCTTCCTATCTGCAGCACTGCTAGCCCAATCTGAATCAACATAACCTTGCAGGTTAAACTTTTGATTCACTTCATACTTGAGCCCATAATCCACTGTACCCTTCAGGTACCTCAGAACATGCTTTACAACAACCAGATGAACACTCCTCGGATCTGTCAGGAACTAACTCAATGTGTTCACCACAAAGCAAATATCTAGTCTCGTGTTCGTCAGGTACATCAAAGACCCAATCATCTGACGATACATAGAGACATCAACTGGCTCAGATGAAGCATCACATAGAAGCTTCAGATTTGATGTCATAAGTGTGGCCATGGCCTTGCAATCCATCATCCCGAATCTCTTCAGGATATCTATTGTGTACTTCCCTTGACCAAGGAAGATCCCACCTGCACTATGCCACACCTCCATACCTAGGAAATAATGCATCATTCCCAAATCTTTCATATCGAACTTAGTAGCAAGCTTTCTCTTTGTATCACACCAAGTTTTGGGAGCTTGCTACAAGCCATACAAGGCTTTCTTCAATCTGCACACATGTGACTCCTTGTCAGGTCTTAGGACTGCATCCCAAACATCTTCTTCATGATCGACGGATCATGGCATTCCATTTCTTCATCCCAAATCCTAGGAACTTCAATATCTTCAATAGATATCTTTATTGCTAGAACAAATGTTGTAGTCCTTTTGTAGGTGAAGATATACGGTCTTTCCTACAAAACAAGTTAAATTGCATGATTAGAAACATCTCATAATTTTCAGAACAAATTCTTTACACATAAAGAAATATGTCATGCAATTATGCAGTTATCTTAGCCAATGCTTCAATACAACATTTATCCATGTTCCACAACTTTCTAGATGCATTCCAGTCTCTACCAGAACATTGTTAAGAGTTTGCACTACTCCCAACATGTCAGCAAAGAGGTTTCATTCTAGATAAGTAGCACTGGAATGTTGTACAGTGCCATAGGCCACTTATGCATATTAGTAGTATACTGTTCATTAATGCAATCATTCTAATATGCACAATACATCTCCTAAGTCTAGGAACATAAGCATAATATTATTTAAACAAACAAAATAGGCAAGAAATGATAATTGAAATACTTATCTTTGTTTGTTTTTTGGGTGGACTCCCTCTGAGTCTTTGCTTCCTGGCAGGAGCTGCTGAAGTAGCTTCTTCTACACCTTTCTGTTGTGGAATGTAGGAATATGGTCAACTCCCTCTGAAAATCTGCATCCTTGCAGGAGCTGCTGGAGTGTGCTCCCTCTTGATCTTTGCTTCCTATATTACATGTCCTTGAACTTATATTCATCCTTGCTGACATCAATCTTCTTGAACCCTGGAAAGTATATTCTGTAAGCCTTCGAGCTTTCACTGTAACCCACAAAGATACCCTTCTTTCATGAAGGATCTAGTTTAGTCCTCTTTTCCTTTGGGACATGAGTGTATACTGGACAACCAAATATTCTGAGATGGCTGACTTCAAGTTTCTTACCAGAAAGGACCTCTTCTAGTATCTTGATGTCCAATATCTTGTGGGGTGTTCTGTTCTGCACATATACAGCTATTCTAGCTACTTCTGCCCATAGATGCATAGGTAGATCCTGGTCATGCAGCATTGCCCTTGCTGCTTCCATGATAGTTTTGTTATTCCTTTCTGCAACTCCATTCTGTTGAGGATTATAAGGAGCAGTCAACTCCCTCTTAATCCATGAATCACTACAAAGCTTCTTGAAGTCACCTGAGGTGAATTCTCCACCATTGTCGGATCTGAATGTTTTGATCTTCTTGTTAGTTTGATTCTCCATCAAGGTTTTGAATTCCTTGAACTTATCAAACACCTCATCTCTGTTCTTCAAGAAGTATACCCAAGTCTTCCTGGAGAATTCATCAATAAATGAGACATAGTAAACATACCCACTAAGAGAACTGGATGACATAGGACCACATACATCTGAGTGGATTATTTCCAGGATATCTTTGGCCTTGCTTTCACTGCTTGGGAAAGCCTTCTTAATGTTCTTACCTTTTGCACATCCTTTGCAAACACCTTCATGTTTGGTCTTGATTTCAGGAAGACCTTCTACATCCTTGCTTGCAATTGGAAGTGCCCTATAGTGCATATGAGCAAGTCTTCTATGCCAAAGTTCACTTGGCTCCATGGATTCATGCACCATGGCATGTTCAGGTTGTCCCTTCAATTTATGCAATCCTCCCTCTTGCTCTCCAATTACTACTGCATCATCTATGGTATTTCCCTTTGGACACATTAGGACTTGTTCATCCACAAATGCAACCCTCATACCTTTTGCATCCAATGCAGAGATGGAGAGTAAGTTCTCACTTGAGCCCATGTACATAAAGGACTTCTTTCATCTTCAAAGATTTTCCAAAATCTAGGTTGTAGGAGGCTTCACCACTTCCTTTGATTGGGTATTGATAATCATCCCCAAGTTTCACCTTATGGGGTGATTCATGTTCAGATAGATTCACAAAAGATTCCTTAAACCCAGTCATGTGTTTGGAAGCCCCACTATCAATCAACCAATCATTACAACCATGGGAGATAGTACCTGTGAGAGCAGAGATTAGAACATACTCTTCTTCACTTGATGAGTCATCATCACTATCATCACTTTCTGCCCTAGCCTTCTTCTTTGGAGGTCCATCATCCTCGACAGCATGAGCATGGAACTTTCTTTTGTTTCCCTTCTTCTTCTTGCTGGAGTTGTTGTTATTATCCCTTTTGTTCTTGGGACAATCTGAAGCAAAGTGACCCTTCTCATTACATGTGAAGCATCTTAGATCCTTCTTATTCTTTTGATAGGATCTTTTGTAGCGAGAGTGCTCCTTCTTGGGCTTGCTTCTTTTGGTGTGAGTTGCAAGAGCTTGATCTTCACCTCCCATCTTTTTCTCACGAGCTACAAGTCTAGCTTCTTCTTGAGAGCATTCCTCCCATAGTTTACTAAAAGAGATCAATTTCTTTCTTGCACGGATTCCTTGAATAAAGGAGTCCCATGACCTAGGTAGGCCATTCAGAGTGGTCATAACAACTTCACCATTGTCCACTACTTCATCCACAGCTTCAAGTTGCTCCTTGATCTGAGAGACCTTGGAGAAGTAAGATTGAATGGTTTCTCCATTCAACATCTTGACCCCTTTCAATTGATTCCGCAGAGTCATCTTCCGATTTATGTTCTTCCCTTCAAATAGCTTAGTCAAAGAGTCAAACATCTCCTTGGGTGTCTTTAGAGAAGACACATGGGGTATGAGATGGTCTTTGATAGAATCAGCAATGATTCTCTTTGCCTTGACCAAGTTCTTCTTATGCAATATCTTGGCCTCTTCATCCTCTGGGATAGAGATGTCTTCTTTTATATATGAGTCCAACTCATTCTCTTCCAGGATTAACCCAATCCTATACTTCCAAGCTCGAAAGTTACATCCCCTTCAAGGTTATCCTCAAGCTTGGTGTGGTGAGACATCTTAAAGAGTACTTCAAATGGAAATAGAAAAGATTTAGGTCTTACCACTTGAAATGCTGAAAACTGGATCTGGTCCTAGATTAGGGTTTGTCGGAAAAATCCTAAAAATTCAAAATGTGAATTTCAAATTTCTGAAAGGATAGAAAGATGCGCCTTGATGAGCTGATCATCCTGGTGCATTCAGAATTTGAGATCAACAAAGTTTTACCCTTCCGATTTTCCTTTTTGTCCTCTCGGGTTCACTAGGGGAGCCCTGAATTAGGGTTTGAGTTTCCCGGAGATCTACCCAGCCAAAAATCTCGATCCAAAGCTCTAAACTTCGATTTTTGCAAGGAGCTTCCAGCTATGTCTTCAGATTCTGAAAATTCCTATTTTTGTGGAAACCCTAATTTTTAGGGCCAAATATGAAAATGCTCAGAATTGAATTCTGATTAGACAGATGGATTCGCCTTGATGAGTAGAGTCAATCTACTATACTGCTTTTCCAAAATCTGTGGAGAGAAACCCATTAAACAAGAAACTCAAGTTTTTGTCACTGCAAAATGTCTTCTTCTCAGGTTAGCTCTGATACCATGTTAAATTTTGAGCATTAATTCACAATACTCTAGGATCTTCACTGAGAGAATAACATATACAGTATATCAATGCATGACAATCACAATAAGCATGACAAGCATCACAAGAATCAAAAGCATGAGAGATAAGAGACACAGAGTTTCCGTGGGGAAAACCCTAAGGTGAAAAACCCCACAACTTCCTCAGAGATAGAGAGAGCAATGGCTCAACCAAAGTACAACCAAAATACACTGAGATAGTCTCCTAGTAGCAGATGATCCTCCTCCTCACTAATGCGCCACTTTCTGAGTGAGAGAGATATGACTTTTCGAATAATCTAAATAGAGATCACCTGATCTCTATTTATACTAACCTGTTTGCCCAGTGACCTTATGGGGCCAACTTGTCTAGCTAGGTACATCCACATTATAATATATATATTTCAGGGCCGACCCCACACATGGTGGTCTAATAACCCATCAGCAAGTACACACACTTGCGACACTTGTCAATCCACATGACGACACTTCCTTATAGAGGAATAACACATCTCTAATAAGGGTACAATAAATATATATGAAATACATAGATGAAATACATTCTGAAGTTACATATACATCAACATTTTCTCCCTTGTGGTTTCCCCGAGAGAAATATTGTGTTCTTTGTGTTTGTTGTGCTTGTATTTCTTTCAGTGAATGTATTGTTTAATGTTATAATGCTAAACAAAGTGAAAAACTAACAGAACTTGATAGATGTTAGTTTATCAATTGGGGAAAAAATCTCACTAAAGTCTATCTTCTTAACATGCGATTATCCTTTTGGAACCAATCTCTCCTTAGGTCACCCAAACATAAAGTATAAATAGAGATCCTTGCTCTCTCATTTGGACACACTACTCACTCACTCAAGTTCGCATAAGAAAGAGAGAGAAGACAAGTTCGTTGAGGAGAAAGAGAGAAGCTACATAAGACATATATTTTGGGTTTTCCATTTTGCTTGATATTGTATTGGTGACGAATCTATCTTTGAGGAAGCTGCGGGGTTTTCTCCTTTATGGTTTCCCCGAGGAAAATTATTGTGTCTATTGTGGTTTTTTGTGCTTGTTATTCTTTCAGTTAAAGATCCTAGTTAACATTGAATTAAAGTAAAAACTCTAACATGGTTTCAAAGATAACCTAAAAAGAAGACATTGTGCAGCAGCGAGAAACTAGGGATTCCTAGTTTAAGGTATTCTCTCCATAGATCATCCGAAAAAGAGGGCTAGTCTAACTCGCCCTAGGAGGGCGCATATTTTGGAGGCAGCAGAATCAAATTCCGAGAATTTTCATTTTTTGGCTGGTCACTACTACCAGGTGGAAAACTAGGGCATCAAGTTTTGGGGGCTTCTCTCCATCAATTTCGAAAAAGGAGTACATTGAACAACTCGCCTTGAGGAGGCGCATCTTCCTATCCAATCAAAAGTTCAAAGTTCGAAGTTTGAAAATTTAAGGTTTCTCTAACAAAACCCTAGGCCATCCAACTCGAGAACCAAATTGGGCATCTCAAATCGGTAAGACCTAAATCTCTACTATTTCCATTTGAGGTTCTCATTTCAAAATGTCTCACCACACCAAGCTTGAGGATAAGCTTGAGGGAACTGATAACTTCTGAGCATGGAAGTATAGGATTTCTCTTGTCCTTGAAGATAATGATTTGGACAAGTATGTTAGTGAAGAGGTTCCAGCACCAGAGGGAGATGAGGCTAAGTCTATCCAAAAGAATAACTTAGTCAAGGCCAAGAGAATTATTGCAGACTCTATTAAAGATCATCTCATCCCCCATGTGTCATCCTTAAAGAAACCCAAGCAGATGTTCGATGCCTTGACAAATTTATTCAAAGGGAAGAACATCAATCGGAAAATGACATTAAGGAACCAGCTCAAGAATGTGAAGATCCAAACTTCAGAGACCATGCAATCTTACTTCACAAGGGTCTCTCAAATCTAGGAGCAACTTGAAGCAGTTGAAGACAAGGTAGAAGAAGGAGAGATTGTTATGACCACCTTGAATGGTCTCCCAAGATCATGGGATTGATTCATTCAAGGAATATGTTCCAGGAAGTAGTTGATCACATTAAGCAAACTATAGGAAGAATGTACACAACAAGAATCTCGACTTGTAGCACGAGAAGAAAATATGGGAGCAAACAATGATGATCAAGCTCTCACAGTTCACACTAGAAGAAATCACAACAAGAGGGAGGTCCACTATCACAACAAGAGGGAGAACCACCATCACAGAAGACAAAGGATACCGATAAGAGATCTATCCAATATTAGATGTTACACATGTGATTAGAAGGGACACTACTCCAGAGATTGTCCCAGAAGCAAAGGTTCCTCCAACAATAATACTAACAAGAGGATACATCATGCTCACACTGCTGATGACGATGAACCAACAAGGAAAAGAACCAAAGAAGAAGAAAGAGACGATTCTTCAAGTGATGAAGAATATGTACTAATCTCAGCACTCACGGGCACTATCACACATGGGAGAAATGATTGGATTGTAGACAGTGGAGCATCCAAGTACATGACGAGGTACAAAGAATCATTCGTCAATCTATCTGAAGATGAGTCACCTCACAAGGTGAAACTTGGGGATGACTATCAATATCCCATAAATGGAAGTGGACAAGCTTCCTACAAGCAAGAATCCAACAAATATTTGAAGATGAAAGATTTCCTATATGTTCCAGGACTAAAGAAGAATCTTCTCTCTATCTCAGCACTATCTGATAAAAGAATGAGGGTTGCATTTGTCAATGACCAAGTCCTAATGTGGCCAAAAGGAAAGACAATAGATGATGCAACAGTGATTGGAGAGAAATAGGGAGGCCTGTACAAATTGAAGGGACAACTTGAACAAGCATTGGTTCATGAATCCGTGGATCCAAGTGAGCTATGGCACAGAAGGATTGCACATGTGCATTATATAGCACTACCTATTGCAAGCAAAACAGTTTCAGGACTTCCAGAAATCCAGACAAGACATGAAGGAATTTTCAAGGGATGTGTGCAAGGAAAGAACATAAAGAAGGTGTTTCCCAGCAGTGAAATCAAAGCAAAAGGAATATTGGAGATAATCCACTCCAATGTATGCGGTCCCATGTCATCCAGCTCACTAAGCGGGTATGTATATTATGTTTCTTTCATAGATGACTTTTCCCGTAAGACTTGGATTTACTTCTTGAAAAGTAAAGATGAGGTATTTAGTAAGTTCAAGGAATTCAAAGCCTTGATCAAGAATCACACTGAAAAAAATATCAAGACTCTTCGATCGGATAATGGTGGAGAATTCTCCTCGGAAGAATTCAAGAATCTATGCAGAGAATCTAGGATTAAGAGGGAGTTGAGCACTCCTTACAATCCTCAACAGAATGGCATTGCAGAATGAAAGAACATAACAATAATGGAAGCAGCAAAAGCAATGCTACATGACTAGGATCTTCCAATGCACTTACGGGCAGAAGCAGCGAGGACATTCGTGTATGTACATAACTGTACTCCTCACCGAGTATTAAGCAACAAGACTCCCCAAGAATCTTTCTCCGGTGAGAAACCAGAAGTCATCCATATCAGGATATTTGGCTGCCCAGTGTACATACACATTCCGAAGGAAAAGAGAACCAAGCTAGATCCTTCAAGGAAGAAGGGAATATTCATTGGATACAACGACACTTCAAAATCCTATCGAATATACCTCCCAGGATTCAAGAAGATCGACATCAACAGAGACGTAACATTCGACGAAGACTCAGCATACAACAAATCAAGAAAAATACCTATTGAAAAGATTGAAGAACCTGAAGAAACTAGAGTGAGAGACACAATGATGGAAGAAGCGATTCTAGAATATTATGAAGAACACGACATGGCAAAACCACAAGAACCTATAGATCCACCTCGTGAGAATAAATCCCACAAGAGAAAACCAACATGGGTATGAGAAGCAATACTAGATGCAGAGAAGTATGGCGCTCTATAGAGGATGCACAGAGAAGTCAAGAGACCCAGACCATACTCCAGCTATGTGGCCCTGCTATGTGACATCTGTTATCACATATATAGTAGCTAGGCTACCATATGTTTTATTCCATATTTCGGTACATTTTTCAGCCAATTCCCTTACATTGAGATGTTGAGATGAGCATCTATGTTGGATCACTACTATGATTATGGACAACAATATATTCCCATGCCATGACTGAGTCTCAAGAAACTCAAATTGGATGACTGATGTATCCATTTATCCATTTGCAGAGCAGTATGTATTTCCCAGAGTAGCAACAGTAGTTTCTCAGTGGATAGATGATGGTTCAGATTGGTTATGCACAAGTATATGACCCAGCAGGTATTATCTTGTGTTATGGTTATTATTGCTTTTATACTCATTCTTGTGGCATGTCTTAGCACTTAGTGTCATGATCTAGCGATCATATAGATATTTGGACCTGGTTGCATTATTTATATATATATGTCCTCACTAAGACTTAGAAGTTCTTGCTTATTCTCATCGGTTTTACCCTCCTTAAGGAGAATAGAGGTGATCATTCCCACCATATTTTGGATTGCTAGTGTTGGTCTCATTATTCACTTTCTCCACCCATCCATTACCTTCCATATATTGTTGTTACCCTGACATACTACTTGAATAGTGGCATGGAGGACCTTCCCCCACTTTAGCCTCTTTGCTGGATAAGCTTCCCTGTTGTTTTGTGTCTCGGCTCTGAGTTGCCTAAGTTGTGTTGGCTAAACCTGAAACAAACAGTGCTACCATCAGTACAATGTGTATGGGAATGAAAGGTATATCTTAAAGCCCATTCTAAAATGTGTTTCTTAACACACGTGAATGAAAGGCAAGCCTAATGAAATTGGCTTTGAAAGTTAAATGTGAAATGTAAATCCAAGAATGGGTTTCTTAACACACACGAATCAAAAAGCCTTAGTAAATGTAAATCCAAGATTTTTTTTTTAACACACACGGATCAAGGCTATGGAAATGTATTAAAGGCCTAAATATAAATGGTTTAATAAATGCTATATCTAATGATTGTTGGCCTCACTTGTATTGATTTATTCCTCACTAGCTTGCGAGTTATCATGTGAGATGGAGTAAGGGACAACTAATTCTAAGTGTCCCCTAGAGTCTTGAGTTATGGTTTTTCGGGCACCTAGTCATGTCATCTCTAGTAAATATCCTCATGGAGCTGTATCAGCTTGGATGTGGGTTGTAGGCATCTGTCAAGGATGAATAAGCACTTTTGAAACAACTTACCCATTTGTGAGACACTGCCCTCCCCTGTGTTACTGATTTTCTAGCATATGATAGAGTGTGTATCCCCTTTCCATTTCCAAAGTGTCACAGTGTCAAGTCAGTGGTCATCCATTAGCCTAGCCTTATAAGTTTTAGCCCTCACCCATCACTAGCAAATTGATCACAACTATAAAGTGAGTATAGTCTTGAAAGTCTAGTCTGGGTCATATTAATAATAAAAAACATTGAATATTTGGTTTTAGATCGCCATAGAATTGATTACTATATGTTATATTGCTACTTGAATGATTTGTAGCATGCCTTAACCTCTAACACTTGCAGCAGTTTGATTTTAGCCTGGGTCATTTTTGGGTCATGTTGACTTGGTCAAACCTAGTTTGACCAAAGTCAACTACAGGACATGAGGTGGATAGAACTTGGTTGTTGTAAATAGATGATATATGGTCTATTACAGGTCACCAGATGGTTCCATGCATTGGTTACGGGTTTATGATGATGATTTGGTATTTTATCATATTTGATCATTTGCAGATTATTATTATTTTTATCTGTTTGGATATATTGGAGATATTATATGATCATGCAGAGATCCATAGGGTGTATGAGTACACACCTATGGTATATTTGGGCTCTCTGAGTACATTGAGATAGTTGGTTTTCAGTTCCGGGCAGTTACAGTGAGTATTTTCCTCAGTTTATCATTCTAGTGCATATTTACCATTAAAAATGGCTTGTCAAAGCAGTTCCATGATATGATTGGTTCACCTATGGTTCTATAGAGGGGATATAGAGAATAGCCACTTGTTTATACTACATTGCTATGTTCCTGGACATATTGGTGCAGTTAGATTTGGCCCCAGGTGACCAAGCAGAGAGTTACAAGCATTTTTATACTTTTCAGCAGATTTATAGAGGCATAAAAATGATTAAAATGGCTACTGAAGGAATAGATTTGGGAAACTAAGGAAAGGAATTGGAATGGGAATGTTTTTGATGATGTGTTTGATGTCCCCCACACCCTATGGAGCAGTTGTATCAGTCATTGGGGCCCTCACACTTTTCTCCCGCACATTTTGAGGATTTATGGAGCCTTTGGAGGCTCATGACTTTCCCATAGGAGCACGATTTGGTGCTTGGTTTAGTCATATGATGTTATTGTGCCATGGGGACACATTAGGGGTGTTATATATTGCCCCCTAAACCCACCATGAGCGGGTTATCATGTTTATTTTTTCACATTGAGTGGGACCCCGCTTCCTAAGGCGATTTCTTCCATGTATGTGTTATATTTTTGAGTTGATCCATGCACTTTATGTTGAGATCATCTCAACCGTAGATTAGAACTTTTATATATTTTAATCTTAGCCATCCATTCAAAAGGTGGTTAGGGTTTTGGTATCTCTTCTTCCTATTTAAAGGAGAGAGCTTCTCATTGTAAAGGGACTTTTGGCTCTGGAATTTTGGAATAAAATATTTTATCACAGATACTTGTCTCTTGGTTTTGGATGTCACTGGTGTTAATTGAAACTGTTCTTCCTCTGCACTGAGAGTTTGGTGATTATTTTGCATATCTATTTCTCTACGTTTTTATCTACAGGTGAGGAGGCCGAATTGGTGAGGACGGCGCATTGGCTGGGGAGACCCTCCCTGCTATCTTCTCTTCTCTTCGTCGGTTACAGGGAGTATTATTGTCTATGTACCTCTTACTCTTTGTGATTTTACTCGCCATTTGTATTTCTTTCATTCTTGCTTGAACTGATTGATTTTATTTGTCCTTGGTTCACCAAGAAGAGGAGGGCGCACATGTGGAGCTGGTCACTTTGTGGGTGCAATATAAACCAACAAATTCTCATTTGATCTTTGCGGGAACAATCCTCAACATCTTGGAAAACATCTCCATCATTCAGGTATGCTTGTGAGGTAAGATTTCTATTTCTCAAAACTACCCATCTGTCATTTACATTGAAAACCCTAAGTAAATTTCTTCTGAAGAATCCCTGGCTCAAACGACTTTGTTAACAGCATAACCATTTATGGGTTTTATGGATTTTGCAATTATCTAGGTGGGTTCTCCAAAACTTCATGCTTGGAGGACTCCATAGGCCCATTCTCCCAAGGCACTAGCCTCTCTCAACCCTCATGACTTTCCTGAGAGTGACTGTTTACCTATAGTTTGAACATGTTTGCTGAGCTTGTTGGTCCAAAAACTGTCGGATCTATCTCACAAGTTGTGCTAGAAAGCCCCTAACCTCAAATCCAGTATTTGGGACACTTTCCCTGTTTTAAGGGTCACATTTCCCAAGGCAGCTGAATTTGATCATTTTAAACTAGCACCTAAATCATGGAATCACTCTTAATTATCAAGTCACTATGTGTTATTAATCTTTATCATCTCACACTTTTCCTAAGCCTCCACAGTGGTCTTAATTCCTTAAATCTAGAGTTCATACCTATCACCTTACGTACTTCATATTTTCCTGATTTGATCTAGTGATTGGGTTTGATCTCTCCTATCGGGAGTAGATCGAGGTCTCCCCCTTGTTGTCTTGGCTTTGACAACTCAAGTGAAGATTGCCTCGATTGGCATGACAACCAATTCCTTGCAGATCGAGGCTATCTTGGTTCACCACTTTGGTTTCCTATCCCCTCTACCATCCTTATGGATCCACCATCTAGGGGCAACTACAATATTGGTGATAATAATATCATTGATAAAGAACTTTCCAACTATGAAGAAGCAACAAAGAAGAAAGAATGGAAGGATGCCATGATGGAGGAGTACCAGTCGATTATGAAGAATTATGTCTGGGAGATAGTTCCAAGACCAGAAAGGAAGTCTATTGTTACTTTGAAGTGTATCTACAAGATCAAGCATGCTGCAGATGGTAGCATTGAAAAACACAAGGCAAGGTTTTTGGCACGTGGCTTCTCCCAGAAGGAAGGCATAAACTACGAGGAGACATTTGCACCTGTAGCAAGATACAATTCTGTTGATGTATATGTAACTTCGGAATGTATTTCATCTGTGTATTATATATATATTTATTGTACCCTTATAAGAGATGTGTTATTCCTCTATAAGGAAGTGTCGTCATGTGGATTGACAAGTGTCGCAAGTGTGTGTACTTGCCGATGGGTTATTATACCACCATATGGGGGGCGGCCCTGATTAATATATAATATAATGTGGATGTATCTAAGTAGACAAGTCGGCCCCAGTAGGTCACTGGGCAAAAAGGTGAGTATAAATAGAGATAGGAGATCTCTATTTTATTCACTCGGAAAAGTAACTCACTCTCTCTCTGAAAAGTGGCGCACTAGTGAGGAGGAGGAGGATCATCTGCTAGGAGACTATCTCAGTGTTATTTGGTTGTATTTTGGTTGAGCCATTGCTCTCTCTATCTCTGAGGAAGTTGTGGGGTTTTTCACCTCAGGGTTTTCCCCACGGAAACTCTGTGTCTCTTGTCTCTATGCTTTTGATTCTTGTGATGCTTGTGATGCTTGTCATATTATGATTGTCATGCATTGATATACTGTAGATGTTATTCTCTCAGCAAAGATCCTATAGTATTGTGATTTAATACTCAAAATTTAACAAATTCCATCATATCTATACTAGCATTGGCTGCAGTAATGAAATGGAAGGTACACCATATGGACGTCAAGAAAACATTCTTGAATGGTGTAGTATAAGAGGAAGTGTACGTGGAGCAGCCACTGGGATTTGAGACACATGACAAACAGACTCATGTGTGCAAGTTGAAGAAATCCTTGTACGGATTGAAACAAGCACCCAGGACATGGTACGGCGGGATGGACAAATTCTTGATGAGTTTAGTCTTTACCAAGAGAAAAGTGGATTCCAACCCTTACTTCAAGGTTGAAGTTGGAAATCTAGTGATACTCCTACTCTATGTAGATGACCTATTTGTAATAGGGGATGATGCACTCATTGCAGATACGAAGAGGAGGCTTGCTTTAGAGTTCGAGATGAAGGACCTGGGGATGATGCATTATTTCTTAGGCATGGGGGTGTGGAAGAGTGTAGATGGAATATTGCTTGGTCAAGGAAATTATGTAGTAGAGATTCTGAAGAGATTTGGAATGATGGACTGCAAGGCAATGGCCACACTAATGGCATCGAACTTGAAGCTACTATGTGATGCTTCATCAGAGACAGTTGATGCCACAATATACCATCAGATGATTGGTTCGTTGATGTATTTAACGAACACGAGACCAGACATATGCTTTGCCGTGAACACCCTCAACCAGTTCCTGACAGATCTGAGACATGTTCACCTGATTGCTGCAAAGCATATATTGAGGTACCTGAAGGGTGCAATTGGCTATGGGCTCAAGTATGAGGCGAATCAGAGGATTAACCTACATGGTTATGTTGATTCGGATTGGGAAGGAAATGCCACAGATAGGAAGAGCACTTAAGTATGTTGCTTCAGTATGGGATCCGGTATGATCTCCTGGTTTAGCAGGAAGCAGTCATGCATGGCATTGAGTACAGCTGAAGCAGAGTATGTTGCATCTTGTTCAGCTAGTTGTGAGGCAGTATGGCTTCGAAAGCTACTGTCAAATTTTTTTAATCTCCAGTTAGAGGCAACTTGTATCTTCTGTGAAAACCAGAGTTGTGTGAATTTGTCCAAGAACCCGGTGTTCCACGACAAGTCAAAGTATATTGAGATCAAGTACCACTATATCCGGGATATGGTGTAGAAAGGAGCAGTGAAGCTCCAGTATGTGGCGACAAACGAGCAGATAACTGATGTGTTTACCAAGCCATTATCCAGAGTGAAGTTCGAGTACTTCAGAGAGAGACTTGGTGTTATCCAGATCGATTTTCCTCGAAAGAGGGAGTGATGAGACCGGAAGACACAGATTCACTAGAGCTAGTTCTCGCATGGTGGAAGATGCAGGTGGTCCTTGGGACGTAATGCACTTGGTGTGCTCCGAGTTGTACTCCCATGCTGGAGAAGATATAGAGCTGGGTCTCGCATGGTAGAAAACGTAGGTGGTCCTTGGGACGTAATGCACCTGGTGTGCTCCTAACTGTACTCCCATCCTGGAGATGTTGAGAGGTCAACCGGTCACAAGACACTGTGTGTGCGCCTAGGTAGTTCTCGCATGGTGGAAGACGTAGGTGGTCCTTGGGACGTAATGCACCTAGGGTGCTCCTGAATATGCTCCCATGCTGGTAGACGTGGGCTGACCATTGAGAGACATAATGCACCTGGGCTGCTCCTGGGTTGTACCCACTTGGTGGGAGATGCAAGTGGTATGTTGGACATGAGGTGTGCATCTGAGTTGTGCTCCGTGTATGATGATGCAATTATTTGGATACGATGAGATGATAGTAGGAGACGCAGGTGATTGTTGTGGCAATCCAATATGTGGTCCTAGGTTGTACCTACTTGATGGCTTGCTCATAGAGACGATGAAGACCTAGATGAGAGCTAGGCCTACATCCAACGTGAAAAAGGGTTGGCTCTGTAGAAATTTTTATGACGGATAGATTCGAGAGATGTCACTAATCAATGATAAAAAAATGAGGATTACGGCAACAACGACGATTATGATCCGGTGTTGATAATGATGTTCCAGTATTGATGATGATCCATTGATGACAACGTTGTCTAGAATATGTGTCCAGAATGATGATGATTGTGGCGAGATAATACCTTCCTAGTTAAGAGGGAGTGTTGTTGTAATTGTAACTTTGGAAGATATTCTTTTGTTTATTATTATTGTATTTTTGTTGTACCTCTGTCGGAGATGTTTTTCCTCTGTTCGGGGATGTCATTATTATGTCTAGTCATGCAATGTCATTGAGGTAAAAACCTCGATTGTAAGTCGGGGCATTAGATCCCCCAAAGGTCAAATGTAAAATGTTTTATTGAGTCTCCGAGGACAAGTCGACCCAGTCATATTAGTGAAGCTGACCTAATTGGGAATTAGGTCGCCCAAACATAAAGTATAAATATAGATCCTTTCTCTCTCATTTGGACACACCACTCACTCACTCAAGTTCGCATAAGCAAGAGAGAGAAGACAAGTTCACTGAGGAGAAAGAGGGAAGCTACAGAGGACATATATTTTGGGTTTTCCATTTTGCTTGATATTGTATTGGTGACGAATCTATCTTTGAGGAAGTTGTGGGCTTTTCTCCTTTATGGTTTCCCTGAGGAAAATTATTGTGTCTATTGGGTTTTGTTGTGCTTGTTATTATTTCATTTAAAGGTCCTAATTAACATTGAATTAAAGTAAAAACTCTAACACCATGGTCATGTGAATTTACAAATACATGTCGTTAAAAAATATTTAAATATGACGGGTTCATTATCTAATCCACTGTTCATTCTTACCTTGGTTCCCTTGGAGGACCTTCATGTAAGTTCTATTTGCATAAATTTATATCACCTTGTTTTTAACCATTAATTTAATGATATGTTTTTCATTAAAATTATGGTTTTACCTTGTTCCATTGTAATGTGAAATTGCAAGGATGTGTAGGTGGAAAAATTTAAATGCATCAAGTTCATTCTCCAATCTAGTACAAACTCCTTCTAAAGTATCCTCATAAGACCTTCATGTAAATTATAATTGCTCAAGTTTATATCAATGCATTTGTAGTTATAATTAATATTATGCATTGACCTTCATTTTCAAATTGAATTGCAAGGCTTAAGTGGAAACACTTTTAATGTGTTGGGATCCAGTCCGCTATATACTCCTACTCAACCCTTAGAGGACCTCGTTATAACTTATTACTAATTTTTTTTATCATATTCTAATTTTTTTTAGTTATTTCATTTAGTTTGCACATATATACAATACTCAAATGTGATTTGCTTCATCTTGTGTTATAATAAGGATCAATGTTTATTAATGGAGAATCCAACTTAAGAGGTCATAGAGTAGGGATTTTTAGTAAGAAAGTATCTCACTAAAATGCTACACATGGTTCCGTGAAAAGAAGAATATGCAAAAGCAAAGCTTATTTGTGTCAAGAATAGAAATTTCCTACCTTTTTGACCCATCAGAAATCAATAGAAGCTTGGTGATGTAAAATCAATAGAAGCTTGGTGATGTAAAATCAATAGAAGCTTGGTGATGTAAATGTATTCATTCCTTTTTTCTAATTCGGTCACTCCCTCTTCCTTTTATGGATGATGCATAGGTCATTCCTTCGAACCCAGGGTGTTCTAGATATTTTTTGAGACCTAGAAGTGCTTTTAAAGACAAGATGGGGATTGATATGGCAGGTGGTTTGAGTCAGGTTTCCTCCAAGACCTCTCCTTGCCTACTAGGCAGGAGATCTATAATGTCCTCGAATCATGATCAAGCAGTGCTAGATGTCAAAGTTGGTAGAAAATGAACCATACAAAGGAATCTTAGAGTAAGCCTCCCCTTATCCAAGGTTACTTAATGTTGATTATGTCCCTTAACTGTAGAGGGTTAGGGACTCCCTCTAAAAAGTTGGTTCTCAAATGATTGGTGATTTCCAAACAACCTTCTATAATTTTGCTTCAGGAATCTTTAGCTTGTGGGGATCTTATTTTGAGAAAATTAAAAGATTTGCCGCCTGCGTGGGATTTTTCTACTTTGGATGCACCTGGGAGATCCGGTGGATTGATTACTAGGTGGAGGAACTCCCATTTTCTTTGTACTAACAGTTGGGTGGTTTATTCAGGGCTTGGAACTGTCCTTTTCTCCAGAGAGATAGGACAATCCTTCTGCATAATCAATATTTATGGTCCTTTCCAACAGAGAGTGGCATTTTGGGAGCAGTTGTTCAGTTCGAGTCTGTTGAAGGGTGACAGAGTTATCTTAGGTAGAGATAATGTAAGATTCATTGAAAGAGTCAATGTAAACCCTAACTGTTAGATCGACCTGGAATAACTAGAAAATAATATTTTATTATAAAGTATACAGGTCGGCCCAGTTAGTTAAGTTAGAGCCAACTTAATTAGTAAAAAGGTCAAGTCAATTGTAAAGTATAAATAGGGGATTGAGTTGCTCATTTGTATCACTCATCTCACTCACTCAAGTTCGCATAGGAGAGAGAGAGGTTCGCACAAGTGAAGGAGAGAAGTTGTTTTGTCTTGGGGTTTTATCTTGTACTTGGTGAATTCTATATTGAGGAAGTTTTGCCATGTTTTTCTCCCTTGTGGTTTCCCCAAGAGAAATATTGTGTTCTTTGTGTTTGTTGTGCTTGTCTTTCTTTCAGTGAATGTATTGTTTAATGTTATAATGCTAAACAAAGTGAAAAACTAACAAAACTTGATAGAGGTTAGTTTATCAATTGGGGAAAAAATATCACTAAAGTCTATCTTCTTAACATGGGATTATCCTTTTGGAACCAATTTCGCCTTGTACTTTTCAACACTACCATTTGAAGTGATATTTTTTTAAACAACACATTTCATCCAACAAGTTTCCATCCACCAAGAAATGATACCAAGTCCCATGTAACATTGTTCCTAAGTGAAACCATCTCCTCATCCATGGCCAATCTACAATACTTATTGTTTTCCATTTACATGGCCTCTTTCACGGCTCTAGGATCATCGATGTTAGTATATAAAGAAAATATACATTTGAAATAAGGTGGACTATAATTATACTTATCTAGTTTCTTTATTTTTCAAGTGAGTCTCCTTAAAGGTTGAGGTGGAGTTTCCACTTCATCTTCTAATAATTTTGAGCACTCCTCCTCACTAGGTCCATATGAACTTCTAGTTCATTTTCAGGTTCAACTTTCTTAGTCTTGGGTGGTAGCTGAACAACTGAAGTTTTTCTCATCTTCTTTTGGATGCACAACTATCAGAGAAGGCTTAACTTATTTGAATTTTTTTTTTTTTTATACAGAGAATTATCTGCCATAAGATCCCAAAGCTTGTACCCTTTCATAATGTTAGCACTCTTTATGTACTAGGCTCGAAAGCTGTCAATAGTTTCAAAAATGGAATGAAGGACATGAGAGAAACTTATAAAGGGACAAATTTATATGATATAATCTCACAAGAGCTCAAACAAAGGGTAAAAGAGATAAAAGCGGGCGCCTAGAGGGAAAAGGAGCGGAGTTTGGGGACAATGGGTCAGAGACCAGGTGCTAGTAAGTAGTGCCGGAGCGCTCTGGAAAGAGATGACCAGGGGACCAAGAGTGGGAACCAAGTGCCCAAGCATCGAGGCGCTAATTCCCTCAATGAGCAGATCAACCTGTGATCGGTCAAATCTAAGGATCATATGCATAGCGCATCATGGAGGTGCATGAAAGATAAGGAGCCCCCGCCGAGACGTTGGCCCAAAATTGCCCTGCTACGTGGCACATTTTGACTGACAACGGCTCCAAAATAAATATTTTGAAACCACTTTTGGCTCGAGCCACTATTGCCTAGATTTACCAAAAGAGGATTACGTCCAAGCCCACGCAAGCTGACAAGGCGACCTCCATGACAGAAATATGAAGAAGAGGTGGAATCCATGCGCGCCAACTGGAAAATGACACATGTCAAGCGGGTCTAGATGATGTCAATTGATTTCATCCACAAGTCATCCAATTGATTCGTGCCATGCGGATAAATTCAAAATTTAAAGTCATTATAGCGATAAATATTCACAAAAATTTGCCATTCTCCTACAAGAAAGAAGCCAACGCGTTCTTGAGGTCTACAACTAAAGCACAAACACCCTACATCGTGGTCCACCTATTTCAACCAATATCTAACCCACTAGGTACTTCTATTCTCTACCTTCTCCATATTTATAGTTTTACCATAAACAATACTTTTACTGTATGGCATCCTCCTCAAAATTCAAACGCCCAAAGCCCAAAATATCTAGTGATGAGCACTTATATGACCACAAGGTAGATGTCTTCGACATTATCGTGGCCTCCTCTGACCTCAATTGTACCATCCTTGAAGCCGAAGACAATTCTACTGCAGGCCAAGACCCTTGCCACATATGGGAGACCAATCTAGCCCATGTGGTCTATCTCCAAACCGTACACTTCTTGAAATTCATCAGCTTTTTCTCCTCCCGCTATTCATAGGATAAGCGGGTTATATTATCCCCATACCAGACAAATCCCTTGTGTATCATATCCAGAGATGCCCTGACCAAGATGTTGTGCTTCATAGACTTACTAGCTCTTCAAATCTTGGACGATGAATCCCTGCCCAAATCACACCAAGCCCTGAAACTTGCTGAAAAGAATCACATCCTAGCTCATCATCTGAAGGAAGGCATTCTAGTCCCAACCGAAAACCATCCATATCCAAATTTTTCTTTTTAGAAAGCTTAAAGAGGGCCCTGACCCTGATATGCATCATATTGGGATATGGTCATGATAAATCCATTGATGAAACCATTCTAGGGTTCTCGGCTCTCCTAACCCCAATAGCAGGGGTTATGCCCCACAAATTTGACCTATGTAAACATATGGCCGAGGTGATCCATGCTCATCTAGCAGATCTCACTACTCTTGAGCAGTTTAGGTACCCATGATATCTATTTTTCATGTTCCTATATAAAAAATTGCACACTTCAAAGATCTGGGGTTGAAGGCTAGAGATCAAGCAGGAAACTAGTTGTCTGCCTACAAATGGACAAACATGGTCCTCAAGAATCCAGGAAATCAAAACTTTTAGGAGTTTACGGACATGTTTATGACATAAGCACCTTCCTGAATGATGTATCTCTACCCAAGATTTTCCTTATGTACCGAGAACTTTTGCAGCTGAGTCCAAACACCAGCATTGGTGACTAGTTTTTATATGAAGGGCACACTATTTTGAGAGTGTATGGGTTTGAGGAAGAACCTTATAAGTTACCAGTATTTATAACCTCGAGGTATTTTCTCTAGAGTGTATAAGACAAAGATCCCTTTCAGATCATGTGCACTTTGTCAAGGCAAAGCACCCTATTACATTCAGACTGCCTAAAGAGGTGGGCCCATTCTTCATAAAAAACAGAGGTTCCCTATATTATGTGGAAGAAATGTTGAAAAAATTGAATCTAGAGAGAAGGCAGAGAGATGGGCCTATGATCCACACTAGGTCATGTCCAAGAAAATAATTGAAAATGAGAACTCTGCATAGAACTCCATGCCTCACCTTTACTGGGAAAATATAGCTAATTTGATGACTTGGGAGCAAGTTCAAGCAGCCCTGAATAGTGACCTAGAGCAAAACACAAAAGGGTTACAAGCATGAGCTAAAAGAGCGGTTGAAGAAACACATGCATACATGGAGATTGATGAACCTTAGACAAATCCATTGAGGAAAAAGGCCAGAACTGACGCAAAAGCAGTGAAAGAGCTCAAAGGAGGGATAGATCCAAGAGAAAACAGGTTGTTTACAATGACTGATCATAAGGAGAATACCCTAAGAATGGCCATATTAGAGACAAAAGTCCCCATACCCAAGACACTTAATAATTGGAAGGCAGAAGAGTATAAAGTAGACTTTGGATAGTTCATCCCCTTGGATAAGGTTGACTTTTACAGACAATCGGGTGATTTATTGTGCAAAGATGTGATGCAGTCCTTAGCAAATGAGAATAAATTGAGAATGGCATTACAAAAGATGAATAAGTTGTTAAAGGCATAAAGGGTAGCTACCAAGGCCAAACAAATTACCATCAAAGATTTGGAAAGTAAAATTGTGGCATTAGGGGCTAATCTAGCTAATACTTCTCATGAACAATCCATCCTATAGCAGAGAGACAATGAAATTGCTCTACTTAAGAAGAAGTTGCATGTCCCTGACATACAGCATGTCGAGACCCCAAAGTTGGTAAAATTGTAGGAAGAGAAAGATAAAATAAATGAGAACATTATATATAATAAATCTCAGATGGAGGAATACATGAAGAAGGTAGATGATCTAGAGTTGCAGATCTTAGTAATGAAATTAAAGTAGACTTCTCTATCTATTCAAACAATTCCCCAAACAACATCCTCACCAGCTCAAGAGATCCCTCAGTCAATGGGAGAGGTAGATTAAGCTCCAATAGGATCTAACATATCAAGCAGTGGTAGACATGGAGGAAGATGTTCCACCAGAATAGTCAGGAGAGAAAAACAACTAGATTGTTAAGCTTGAAAATGATGTAAAGGAGAAAGAGGAACTCATTGAGTGCTTAGAGAATGAGAAAGATGAGTTAGAAATCAAGATGGAAGGAAACGATCCCCTAAAAGGAGCAAAAAAGGTGCCATGGGAGAAAATAGCAAAAGATTTCATCCAACATTGGGACCATTTTGAATTAATACATGATGAATTGGAACCGGCCACCACTACTACTGCCGAGATAAAGAGTATAGAGGTGGAGCTTGAGGATAAACCATAGATGGTAGGAAGTGTGATCATTTATCTAAATAGTTGCAATAAAAGGAAGTTGGAAAATTAACAGGTTACCAATAGAACACATTTGATAAATTTGTCCAACCAAGTAATGAGCAAAAAAACCCTAATGAGTAGGGCTCAAAATAGGATAAAGGGTTTAGTATCAAAAATTGCATTTTTAAAGGCTTATTCAAGAATGCGAATGCAAAATGGATGCCACACCAATGGGATGGTAATGGGGTTTTATACAAGAAGTAAGAGTACCAGGAAATGCTAAATCAAAAGGAAAATTGTTATACCATTATTTGCCACCCTTGGGCTATATAGGAAACCCATTATGCCTTTTGTGACTTAACACTACCTTTCTAACCCTTGAAATTGATTTTCCTAGTAAAAATGAGCCATATCACTCCTTTAACATTAATAAGAGGCAATAATATACATTTATTACTCCTTACACCACTATAGGGAGGGATAAAGTAATTTATTATTCCATTATGGGGAATGATAGCCTCTAGAAGCCTCATCATTGCCTTATTTTTTGAAGAAATTTGGGAAATTAATTGGATCCACATGTGTTAGCATATGAACTCTCAATCCTATATAAATGTGAGATGACCTAGGAGTCTAGATTCATTTCATTCTCTTTCTCCATTCATTTATAATGGAGGCATTTCAAGGGAGAGGGGGAGAGATTTTTGGAGAGTATTGTTATGCTAGTGGATTCTATAGTGGATCCATATTGCTCTCATGATCTAGAGATGAAAGCAAGGATATGATGCCATTTTTCAAACAGAGACTCTTCCTATATTGAGTCATCATCATTGAGTGATCCTTGCTTCTAGTGATTGGGTTAAGGAGGAGTTTGGGTCAACAAGGCAAGGAGATATCTCATCATGATTCTAGGTATGATATCATGCATGTATTGATTTCCACTTTATTAATATAGATCTTGATGTTTCCCCCTCTATTGATTGTGTAAATGTTATTTCATGCATAACTATGTTGGATCTAGTTGTTTACTTGTTTAACTAGATTAGATCTATACTCTTTCTATAATTCTTATTGCTTGAAGAGGTGTGAGAAAGGAGTTGTTGTTTCATTTGGTGCAGGTTGCAGGTGTTTAGGTGTTGGAGCAAAAGATCTATAGGGGCTACACCAACCTAGATTACGCAAAGGACAACCATCGAGAGAAGGGTATGCTTCGCCTCACCTTTATTTATTAAATGCATAGGGTAAAGGGTTAGATCTAGCGGAAAATTGTTGATTTCTATCTCTACTGTTTTTCCTGGATCTTGGGGTCAGATCCAAGGGAGATCCAACCTATCCATAGTAGGGATTTTTTCGTCAACAAAATTGGCGACTCCGTTGGGGAAGAATCCTTGAATTCTTCCTTACATCCCTTTTTTCCTTAGATCCATTCAATCCCTTGTTTGATTTTGGTTTTTGAGTGTGTGTTTGGGTTCATTTTCCTCCTTAAATTAGATCTAAGTCTGTTATAGGCTTTGAAAATCCTAGATATGATTCAGATCTAAGTAAAATTTTAGATTTGGGTTTGCCATGTTTGTTTTTTTAGTATTTGAGGGAATATTTTGTAATGGCTATAGCATATAAACTATTGACAGGAAATATGACATATAATATATCAATTCAAACCGCCGAAAATTTTCTTTCCGATGGCACTGATCTGGTTGAAATATGATCACCCAGTGAAAAGATATCCTCTGTGCAATATTTCCCTCCGCGCAGAAAATTCCTGAAAAAGTGAAGATTTTAAACTAAGATATCTTTGCTTCCCGAACTCCGATTTGAGTGATTTTTTTTTCAAATCGTGTATTTTGTTTAGAGGAATTAAAATATATAGTTTTTTCTTGGAAATTTTAATTAGAAAGTTACAGGAATCAGTATTAGCTTTGCTTCCCTCTTTTGAGAGGATCCAAGCTTATTGAGTCTTTTGTTTGTGGTGTGATTCTCATTTGAAGAAAGGGTGATTGGGTTTGCTTGTTGAAGCATCCTTGTGACTATGTTTACATATTGGAGAGTTATTTTTATCCTCTTTTGAGTGTAATGAACCTTTGAATAGTCTTTCCCTTTCATGAACTTGGACTTATGAGCTTGATTTGGTTTGAGAAGAAGAAATTGTTTTTCATATTCATTATCAAGTCTTGTTTCAAGGTTTTAAACCTTACTTACCATTTGAGTAAGTGAGAGTGTCTTTGCTAAACCTTTTTTAGATTGTGTTCAGCCCTATTTGGTTGGTTTCTCTTGTTGGGTTTCTCTTAGTGTTACACGGGGAATCACCCCCCAAGGTCAGGCGCTTACCCCCCTCTCTCCCCACACCCCAATGGCTTGGGGGCTCCTTCTGAAACGTTTCCATTCACACCAAAAAAACTAAAACTTGCTGAAATGCATAGGGGAGCATGCCCTTGTCTCCTAAAGCTCCCTCCAATTGTAGGGGGTGCATAGGCACTCCTTCCTAAAAATGGGGGGGCCTAGATGCCCCCACGATTTTTCCCATGTTCTTTAAAAAAGACAAAATTATAAAAAAAAAACATAAAACCTAATTTACCCTACCCTTACTTACCTTCACTCATTGCGTTGAGACCTTGAGTGTTGATAAAGCCCGTTTCCACTGCTGCGAAGACAACAGAGCAAGCCTGGAAGTGTAAAAAAGAGACCCTGCCACCCACTGTTGTGAATATTCAAGAGCTCATAGGGAGTTCGATGTTGAATATTAGTGATTACAGAGAAGGGAGAAGAGGTTGCAGTTGCAGTTGAAGATCCAATGGTTGCAATTGAAGAGCCCACAACCATCAGTTGAAGAGCCTGAACTTGTTGAGTTGAAGATCCTGCTACTCTAGAGTGTGTTCTGATTGTTGACCAGGGAGATCGCCACCAAATATTGCCAATTTGTCAATGTTGTTAGTGTTCACTGTTACGATGGGGCCTCTGTTATTGTTTTAATTTTTAATTGTTTAAGGTAGGGCCTGTATTACTTACAACTCTGTTACTATTTGAATTTCAATTTTTCAGCCATTAAAAATTAAAATGTTCATTAAATTTTTTGAAATTCAGTTGGTTGTTAAAAAATTAAGTTTTTATTATTTTAAATTCATGAAATTAAAAAAAAAAACAACAACAACAATAAAAATTTTAAAACTTTGTTGCAACAGGTTGCCAAAAATAAAAAAACAAAACTTAACAGTTTCAGCTTTCAAACCAACAATTTGAGCAACTCTAGCAATTGCAACAACAGTGACAACAATAACAGTGAAACTAAATATGGTTTTCCGACATAGGGTAACTCTAGTGTTGGACTTGGGACAGAGATTGGAAGTGGGAGTGGAACTCCATCATCAACCAAGTTAATTCAAAGTGAAGGAGAAATCAATGCCAATCTCACCCCATCAAAGTCATTGGCTCAATATGCAAAGGAAACATTTGATCCCAAGAAACCACTTTTGCTATATGCAAGCAAGTAAATGCTCCCTCAACCAACTAGAAAGACAAGAAAAGTGGTGGATCACGTCATTGGGCATACATTGTTTGTGGCCATCCTCGAGTTGGGAGTTATAGTCGGGTTAGAAAACACCTTTTGGGCATTGATGGAAAAGGGGTTTTTGTGTGTGCGGAGCTAACCATGTTGCAAAGAAATGAGTTGATGAGGTTGCAAATGGCAGTATATGCTAAGAGCACATTCTCTAGCCAAAATGTCACATCAAAAGAATATCACAATGCCAAAGCAAGTTCCAAAGGGAAAGCTAACCCATCCACTTATATGTCTCCACCATATTCTATTAAGACATCTTCATCAAAAAAGAAGGTTCGTTCTTGTGCTATAGGACCAACCATTACAGGGATGTATGGAAAACTTAGTCGTGATGGTACAAATGATGTCATTGGAAAATTCCTTTTTGCCAATGGGATTCCTTTCCATGTTACTCATTCTCCTTATTATAAAGAGATGGTATGTGCAATTTGCACCATCGAGACGCTCATATGTGCCCCCAGGTGAGTAAAAGTTGAGGACAGTGATTTTAGAGAGGTAGGTTGTAATGGCCTAGGAAGTTTGAAAAAACTTG
Source organism: Larix kaempferi (assembly GCA_027924585.1). Classification (NCBI taxonomy): domain Eukaryota; kingdom Viridiplantae; phylum Streptophyta; class Pinopsida; order Pinales; family Pinaceae; genus Larix; species Larix kaempferi. The sequence continues at coordinate 6,051,180 of BSBM01000963.1, read as the reverse complement.
GGGTTCCCCCTAACTCATGTTGGAAGCTCATCGACTGGAAAGACCACTAGTGCGGATGCGTAGATGGGTCCATCTTGTTGACACAAACCCAGTCGATAAGGGTTCCTCACACTATCGACACCTAATCCACTGCGATCTCCCTGAGCACCGGCCCAGACAGGTTTTACCCTGTCCCTCAACACCTGCGGAGCAGATGAGGTCTCACTCGAGATGTTCAAGGGAGAGTTGACGGAACCACGTTTCCGCCGAATGAAGGAGGATGTTGTGCATCAATTGATTAACTTATTGCAACATTCAAAGATAGATCTAAGCCTTCAACTCAGGCATTAAGCATAATTGCAACATCATTCAACAGATCTTATCATTGATAGAACCAATATTGCAACAGATATAACAATAAATCATAATCGCAGCAAGGCAACATCGCATCGTTCATATATTCATATCACAAAATGCATTTACCACTGAAAGATGGAAACAACACAAGGATATTTATCTCCGCAAAAACCCAGATACAACAAGATACTCAATCTTCAAATCAAAATTTTAGATGTTCTCTTCTTGAGCTCTCCAAAGGTTGCCTCAACACCTACAAACCTACATCTATTTATAGGCTTGCGCCTTTACATTTGTGGTCCACTTAGGCAAACACCTAACTACTTCTTAACAAACTTTACAAAAACTAACCCAAAATCCCACATAATGCGGTCAAAATGACCCAAACTACATATGACGCGGTCCAAATGACCCAAAATACACATGACGTGGTCCAAATTACCTAAAAACTACAAAAATACTTGTCTCGTTGTGCACTGCTTTCCGCCTTCCACGGTACCTTTGGCTTTGCGCAGCATCCGCGATGCTGACTCATCAAATTGCCTGCTAGCAGGCCCCCAACACAATCTTGTGGCTCGCCCTCGAGCCACGTCAGCTGGACATGGTGTACTTGGACTCATCTATGGTTGGACTATGTCTCTGCAACTGTTCTTGTTGTTTGGATCTAGCTGTTGGATACGGCTCTCGCTACTACGATGATCGTCGACTCACTGTCATGTACTTCTCACCCGAAAACGGTCATCCTCCAACTTGTTGTCATGTACCTCTCAAACTCATCCTCCAGTCTCTGGGTAACTGGTGCAAACTAAGGAGAGGTTGATGAACAACATCGAGGGGCGAAACAGGCCAACTGCTCTGGCACATCTGTTTCGCGCTGGTGATCACGTACGAGCGGGACCATGGGGTTGCCACCCCCATCATCTATGTGGTCGCAGGGACCATGAAGCTTCAAACTACCACCACCTTCCTAGAAATCTTGGATGAAACTTCATATCTGTAACACCCGAGTGTTCGTGGCACTTCTTGCTCTAGGCGCTCATGCACACTTGTCGTTCGGGCCCTCAGCGCACCTGGTGTGCTACCACACGAAATGAAATGGATCATTTCCATAGCCTCCTCGGAATTCCTAACGTAGCTAGATACCTAACCCTCTTGTAGCATGAATACCTCTCATCTAGAAAATACCTCTTTGCTTGGCTATCCTCTGGTTCCTATATTTATGCCTCGCCCGCGTCCGGATGTCTGCCACGACAATCGTTTGCAAAACTCGTTCACGTAAGATGCCAATCATACCATTCCGTTGTTTTCCTCCATTTATAGACCAGTCTTTTGACATGCAGAGTGGCAACCATATTTCTACCAGCTGCCATTTGTGCCAAAGTGTGGAAACCATCACCCCTGGTGCCACCGGCCATGCTTCCACGGTGTGCTCCATGTGCCACACGTGCCTTACATCGGCACGAATCTAGGCCAGCTAACGATCATACTTGCCAAAATGAAAAAAAATCCCATTTTCTCATGATTCAGAATGATTGCTTATTTGACCCGGTCGCGACCCTACCGCTATCACGACCCATCGCCTAAACCGCGATACATGTTCTCCAACCTGCGCATTATGTTCCTGCTGGTGCACCATCCTGCCACCGAGCATCCTGCCATTCTTTTTTTTTTATGCAACTCAGGCATCGTGCTGCTCCAAGCCCGTCCTGTAGGGCTTCAACCTGCTACCATTGACCAACTTTGGGAGCATCGCTCCATCTAACTATTATAGTTGTACTACGCCTCCTGAAGTTATGTGACTAATGCGATATGGACCAAGCCAATGCATTTGCAATTTTCCTGGATGCTTCATAAACTTGCTGTCGTAAAACAGCACCAAGTCACCCTGCTAAAACTGCTTGTTCTTGATATGGCAATCATGCCAAGCCTTTTTCCGGTCCTTCTCCACGCTCTGGGGGAAACCTGCGATAAAGCGGTCTTCCTCAAGCTTCACTAGCTACACTAGACATTCTCCTAATGCCGCTTCATTATCCATGCATGTTGTTGTCGCTATCCGCAAACTCAGAACAATGTACTCCATAAGCATAATCGCTTCTTTCCCATACACCAACTTGAATGGTGTCTTTCCTATCAACCTTTTACAAGTGGTGTGATATGCCCACAAAACTACCGGAATCTTCAAATCCCAGTCGTCGCAGTTCGCATTACAAATTTTTGTCAGCGCATGCTCCAAGATCTTGTTGAAAGCTTCTACTGTCCCATTGGCCTATGGATGATATGGCGTGCTCTTCTTATGTTGTGTCTGCAGCTCCATTGTTAATGCACTGACGGTGCGATTGATGAAATGACTACCCTGATCACTCATCAATACCTTTGGACATCCAAACCAAGTGGCGATGTTGTCGAACAAAAAACGCGCTATTGTTGCAGCGGTGCAATCGACAACTGGTGCAGCCTCCACCCATCGTGTCAAATCATTTGCCATGGTGATGATGTATCTTGCACCAATGCGCTTCCCAGGTGGGTTGATAGCGCCCATGAAATCCATTTCCCATTTATCAAATGGTTGCAATGTCACTTGAGGTTTCAATGGCATCTCATCCCTCCTAGAGGGTTTCCCAGTTCTTTGACAAATATCGTAGGTCCATGCATAATATGTCGCATCATTGTGAAGCGTCGGCCACCAAATCCCTGCGCAAAGCACCTTTCTGGCAGTCGCACGGCCGCCATAGTGCCCTCCAGCTACTCTTGCATGTGCTTCCAACAAGATATGCCCTTGCTCATGAGGTAGGACGTAGCACCTCAAGATCTCATCTGATCCTAGTTTGTACAACTGTTCGACAATCAGCTGGAAATCTGCAACCTTGACCACCAGCTGCTTCTTCTGACTGGTGGTGAACCCTTCTGGTGCGGTTCCTGTCGCCATAAACTAAATGATGTCTTCATAGTATTCACTAGCTACTTCAACCTTAAACAGTTGCGCATCGGGCAACCCATCTTCAATGTTGGTTGGTTCCTCTCCTGTCTCAATCTGAGACAGATTATCTGGCCCTGTGTTCAAACGTCCTGGCTTCACAATCACCTCAAAATCAAACTCCTGAAAAAGAAGTAGTCAACGACATATCTTCCCACCCAACACAGGCTTATTGACCATCTATTTCAATGTAGAATAGTCTGTGAACATCTTAAAGTGACTTCCCAATAGGTAATTCCTAAACTTTTGTAGTGCGTACACCATCGCCAGACCTTCCCGCTCGGTGATTGTATATTTCCTCTTTGCAGACGACAACTTTTGACTCGCAAAAGCAATTGGGTGATCCAGATCCCCTTCCCCTAGCTGCGCGAGCACTACTCCCAACGCAATCGATGAGGCATCGACATGGACATGGAATTCCTTGCTCCAGTCCAGAAATACCAGTATCGGTGCTGAAGCCATCTTAGCCTTCAGTGTTTCAAAACTAACTTGACATTCAGGACTCCACTGAAATACCGCATCTTTCTTTAGCAACTTCTCCATAGGGGCCGTGATCGCTGCATAACCCCGGATGAACTTGCGATAATATCCAGTGTGTCCCAACGTCGCTCTCAACTACTTGACATTAGTCGGTGGTGTTAAGATTAGAATGAGCGCAATCTTTGCTGGGTCGACCAACAATCCCTGTTTGCAGACAATGTGACCCAGTAATATCCCAAATGGTGCACAGAATATGCACTTCTTCAAGTTCAGCGATATCTGATGCTGTCGACAATGCTCCAATATCAATCACAGATTTTCCAGATGATCGTTGATCAATCCATTGACTGTCCAGTCATCCATGTACTGTTAATGTATATGTAACTTCGGAATGTATTTCACATATATGTATATTGTATTCCTATAGAGATGGTATTATTCCTCTATAAGGAAGTGTCGTCATTTATATTGTAAGTGTCGTAACTTATACTTGATGGGTTATTAGACCACCTTATTTGGGGTCGGCCCTGTATAAGTCATGTGGGTCAAAGGGTTATTAGACCACCCTATTGGGGGTCGGCCATGTGGGTCAAAGGGTTATTAGACCACCCTATTGGGGGTCGGCCCACTCAGAATTATGTTATGTGGTAAAGTTCGAGCCTACATGAGTTAGGTAAAAAGGCAAGTCAAGTCAAGTATAAATAGAGTGCGGGAGGCACTCTATTTACACACTCACTTCTCACACAAGCACTCAAGGAGGAGTGGCGCACTTATGGAGGAGGAGGATATGCTGCTAGGTTATGTCTATCTCTCATGGTTGGTTGTATCATTTCTCTATCTATCTCTGAGGAAGTTATTGGGGTTTTTCACCTTTATGGTTTTCCCCAAGTAAATCTTTGTGTCTCTTGTGTGCTTGCATTATTGTCTCCATGATTAATATGCTGTAGATATGCTGTACATGTTGTTCTCTCAGTTAAGATCCTAGATCAGATTGAATTAAATTCTGAAAATCTAACATGGTATCAGAGCTAGCCTGAAAGAAGGCATGATATGGCATGTATGACACTTGTTGCACTTACGATGCTAGGGCTTGATATAGCAAAAACCAGTCATCGTAGCACTTTCGCTATAAATCCGTTTTGGCGAAGTTTTCGGATTTGAAATTGTTACAGGACAAAGATTAAATCTCCAGGTACCTTGTGTCCAAAGGACAACCTCTAATTCGTTGTACTTTGTGATTTATGATCTGTACAATATAGGGTTTCTGCCTCTTCCAGATCTGAGTCAAAATCAGGTGACCTTGGGAAAAAGGTCATATCTTGGGCTAGGAAGCTCCAAATGAAATTTCGTAAAAAGTGACAGGTAGTAAACAGTCTGTACTATCTCAGAAAACTTTTTCAGAGGCCGAAGTTAAAACAGTGACACGTGGCACGCCGTACAAGTTCGCTCTCTTGTTTTATCCCAAAACAGGTCACGTTGCGACATTTGGCATAACTCTCTCTCAGAGAATCCAATTGGGGTCAGACCTGTCAGGATGGAAAGATAACAGGTCAGGCTATCTCAGGAAACTTTTTCAGACCCTGTGGATCAAAAATTTTGGAGTTACACCAGAAACAATCAGGTACATATTTCTGTCAAAACAGAATTATTTTTTGGTACCTTCATTCATGGCTTCCGGAATTTAGGGCTTTGGAGAAAGTTGGAATTTTTGTAATCGGAGATCACGGCTGGATGCTACTCATCAAAATAGAAATTTAGAGAACAAGATCAGAATTTTTGGTTGGGCAGAAGGCCGGGCTTGATTAGACCCTAGTTCGGGACTTTGATCAGAAAAGTGGAAAATTAGGGCTTCTGTAAAAATGGGAATTTTTGAAATCTGTGACCACGGCTGGAAGCTCCTCAGAAAAATAGAAGCTTAGAGCTTTGGATCAAACATTTTGATGGGGAAAAAGAGTGGGCTTCATCAAACCCCAGTTCAGGATCACGTCCAGTGAATCCGGGAGTTTCAAAGGCAAAATTGAGGAGTGAAACTTTGCAGTTTTCAAATTCTGAATATACCAGTTTGATCAGCTCATCAAGGCGCATATTTCTATCCTTTCGAAAGTTTGAAATTAAAAGTTTGAATTTTTGGGGTTTCTCTGACAAACCCATATCCAGCTCCAGGTCCAGTTCTTTCAAATCAAGTGGATTGGGTAAATCCTAGAAGAAGATGGATTGATCATCTGCATAAGTGAAGAAGTTCTTGTTTCAGAGGGAGATGAGGCTAAGGTCTTACATAAGAAGATTACAAGCAATCTCGACAGGTATGTCTCATCGAGGTATGTTTCGATATTTGTCCATGATTAAGTTTATGGTATGTTTGTCTTCATGTTATTACGGTTAGTACAATTTTGATTTTAGATTTGTCGTTTCACCTTAACAAAATTATGAATGCATGATAGAAGATATTCATTGGTTAGGGTATTGACACTTATGATTGTACTAATGCATTATGGTGTTGTATGAGGTTTATGTTGTCTACTAACATAAAAGGTACACCAAGAAAGACAAAGCATGTTCCAGTTCAAGAACATATGATCATGATGACATGAGGATAAAGACTCATCCATTGTCATGGATCTCATAGAAGATCCATTTACGAGGTATGTATAACTTGGTTTTATAATGGCTAACCTATGAGATATACAGGTTACTAGCACAAGTCATTGAAGAAGAACAAGAAGACATCATGTGAGTATGTTAGACATAACTAACTAGCATGCTAATCCAGGTATGTTTTTCCTATATCAAGATAGAATCCTACCTTGTGTTAGGATCTTATACTGTTGTTGATAATGATTATTCATGAAGTCATAGGTTTGAATAATTATGATTGTATGCATATTATGTTTCTTACCATAATTGATGATATGACTAACCAGAAGAATCATGATGGTATAGGTTTGAATAATCACAGGTTTTATGCATTTTATATCTCTTATCTTGATTGATGATTCAAATAACCCAAAGAGTCATAGGTTTGAGTAATTATAGGTTTAGACATGTTATGATTTGATTAACCATAAGAATACTACATAAACCCTGAATGCTAATGCTTATTATTTTTGTTTGAAATGATCATGACTATACATGCTTGAGATTATTGTGTTTTAATAGTATACTAATGAATGTATGATTTTATATGAGAACACAAGGATAACACATTCATGATACTAATAAGCATGCATAGGGACCAAGGATGAATATGAGATTCAAGAACAGGTAATCCAGGAAGCAAAGATCAAAAGAGAGTACACTCCAGTGGTTTATTCAAGGATGCAGATATTCAGAGGGAGTTGACCATCTCTCTACATCCCACAACAGAAAGGTGTAGAAGAAGCTACTTCAGATTAGGACTCCAGCAGCTCCTGCAAGGAAGCGAAGACTCAGAGGGAGTCCACCCAACGAACAAACAAAGATAAGTATTTGAATTGTCATTTCTTAAATAATACTGTTCAATAATGTATATACTGATGTTCCTAGAATTAGGTGTCACATATTAGAATAATTGCATTGATGAACAGTATACTCCTAATATGCATGGGTAAGTGGCCGATGGCACTGTACAACATTCCATTGCTACTTATCTAGAATGAAACCTCTTTGCTGACATGTTGGGAGTTGTGCACACTCTTAACAATGTTCTGGTAGAGATTGGAAGGCATCTAGAAAGTTACGGAATATGGATAAATGTTGTATTGAAGCATTGGATAAGATAATTGCATGACTGTATGGCATATTTCTTTATGTGTAAGAATTTGTTCTGAAAACTATGAGATGTTTTCTAATCATGCAATTTAACTTGTTGTGTAGGAAAGATCATATGCCATCTCCTACAAAAGAAGAACTACAACATTTTGTTCCAGCAACAAAGATATCTATTGAAGATATTGAAGTTCCCAGGATCTGGGATGAAGAAATGAAATGCCATGATCCGTCGATCATGAAGAATGATGTTTGGGATGTAATCCAAAGACATGAAGGGAAGTTTGCTATGACTTCCAAATGGAACTATCAGATCAAGCATGTTGCAGATGGAAGCATTGAGAAATATAAAAGTGATGAAATAGAAGATACACCAGATGGATTCAAGACAGCTTTCTTGAATGGTGTAGTTGAAGAAGAAGTGTATGTGGAGCAGCCACTTGGTTCTGAGACAAATGATAGGAAATCATATATGTGCAGAACTTGGTATGGTAAAGATAGATTGATTTTCGACACGCAGCGGAAGCTTTCTTCCAAGTTCGAGATGAAGAACTTGGGGATGATGCACTATTTGTTTTTGGCATAGAGGTGTGACAGAGTGCATATGGAATCTTCCTTGGACAAGGGAAGTATGCAGTAGAGATCCCAAAGAGGTTCGGGATGATGGATTTCAAGACCATGGCCACACCTATGGCATCAAATCTGAAGCTTCTATGTGATGCTTCATCTGAGCCGATTGATGTCTCTATGTATCGTCAGATGATTGGGTCCTTGATGTACCTAACGAACATGAGACCAAACATTTGCTTTGCTGTGAACACATTGAGCCAGTTCCTGACGGATCCGAGGAGTGTTCACCTGGTTGCTGTAAAGCATGTTCTGAGGTACCTGAAGGGTACAGTGGATTATGGGCTCAGGTATGAGGAGAATCAAAAGTTTAACCTGCAGGGTTATGTTGATTCAGATTGGGCTGGCAGTGCTGCAGATAGGAAGAGCACATCTGGGTGTTGCTTCAATATGGGATCAGGTGTGATCTCTTGGTTTAGCAGGAAGCAGTCCTGCGTAGCACTGAGTACATCTGAGGCAGAGTATGTTGCAGCCTGCTCAGCTAGTTGCGAGGCAATATGGCTATGGAAGCTACTGTCTGAGTTATTTGATCTCCCATTGGAGGCTACTGGTATCTTCTGTGATAACCAGAGTTGTGTGAAGCTGTCCGAGAACCCAGTGTTTCAAGACAGGTCGAAACACATAGAGATCAAATATCACTATATCAGGGATATGGTGCAGAGAGGAGCTGTGAAGCTCCTGTATGTTGCGACGGACGAGCAGATTGCAGATGTGCTGACGAAGCCACTAGCCAGAGTGAAGTTCGAGTACTTCAGAGAGAGGCTTGGCGTTCTTCAGATCGAGGACACTTCGAGGAAGAAGTGATGGACACATTTGCTGAAGCCATTCCAAGCATGTTGGAAGGAGGATCCTTCACATGGCTGTGGATGTAAGCGCTGGATGATGAGCATCAGGATGATGTTCTGGTTTCTGCTTGGATATGATCAGTTGGATCATTTATGTATGTACGCATCATGTTGGATGTTGGATATGATTTGGTAGATCATGGATGCTGTTGGATACATTGTGTGGATCATGTATCTTTGTATGACCAGGTAGATCATGGATGATGTTGGATACATTGTGTGGATCATGTATCTTTGTATGATCAGGTAGATCATGGATGCTGATGGATACATTGTGTGGATCATGTATCTTTGTATGATCAGGTAGATCATGTATGTTGATGGGTACATTGTGTGGATCATGTATCTTTGTATGATCAGGTAGATCATGTATGATTGATGGATACATTGTGTGGATCATGTATCTATGCGTGCATCAGATGGATGCATTGTATGATCAGGATGATCGTGGATGACGAGCTTCTCCAGATGACATGCAGCAGGATGTTGCAGTGATGATGATGAGTATCAGATGATACTTTGTGGCCGTGGATCAGGTTGTGCAGGAAAGCATGTAATTTGTGCCCTGGGAGATTTGTAGATGGTCTTTCGAGGTTTTGCCTATGGCATGTAATTCGGTGCCCTGGGACATCTAGCAAATGCTCTTGCGAGGTTTTGCTTGGGAGGACATGTAATTTGTGCCCTGGGAGATCTGCAGATAGTCTTTCGAGGTTTTGCCTATGGCATGTAATTCGGTGCCCTGGGATATCTGGCAGATGCTCTTGCGAGGTTTTGTCCTATGGCATGTAATTTGCTCCTGGGAGATCTGGACAGGATGAAAAAGGCCTCAGATGCTTCAGCCAGGTTTTGCCATGACCACATGTAATTTGCTCCTGGGAGATCTGGACAGGATGAAAAAGGCCTCAGATGCTTCAGCCAGGTTTTGTGGTGAGATCACATGTAATGTGCTCCTGGGAGATCCGACAGGTAGAGCCGCGTGCTCGTAACAGCCTGGGATGCTTCAGCCAGGTTTTGTGATGGGTCACATGTAATGTGCTCCTGGGAGATCCTACAGGTAGAGCTGTGTGCTCGTAATAGCCTGGGATGCTGCAGCCAGGTTTTGTGACGCACGTAATAAGTCCTGAGGATTCCACAGTATGGCCAGTGATGATGAAGACCTGCAGGTGGTGGGCCTACATCCAGTATGAAAAAGGACTGGCTCTGTAGAACTTCCTATGACGAGTAGATTCAAAGATTGATTGAGATAGCAGCAGCAGTGACGATGATGATGACTCGATGACGATTATCCAGTGACGATGATCCAGAGAAGATGACTTGTGCTAGAAGAACTGTGCTGAGAAATACCTTCCTAGTTAAGAGGGAGTGTTGATGTATATGTAACTTCGGAATGTATTTCACATATATGTATATTGTATTCCTATAGAGATGGTATTATTCCTCTATAAGGAAGTGTCGTCATTTATATTGTAAGTGTCGTAACTTATACTTGATGGGTTATTAGACCACCTTATTTGGGGTCGGCCCTGTATAAGTCATGTGGGTCAAAGGGTTATTAGACCACCCTATTGGGGGTCGGCCCACTCAGAATTATGTTATGTGGTAAAGTTCGAGCCTACATGAGTTAGGTAAAAAGGCAAGTCAAGTCAAGTATAAATAGAGTGCGGGAGGCACTCTATTTACACACTCACTTCTCACACAAGCACTCAAGGAGGAGTGGCGCACTTATGGAGGAGGAGGATATGCTGCTAGGTTATGTCTATCTCTCATGGTTGGTTGTATCATTTCTCTATCTATCTCTGAGGAAGTTATTGGGGTTTTTCACCTTTATGGTTTTCCCCAAGTAAATCTTTGTGTCTCTTGTGTGCTTGCATTATTGTCTCCATGATTGATATGTTGTAGATATGCTGTACATGTTGTTCTCTCAGTTAAGATCCTAGATCAGATTGAAGTAAATTCTGAAAATCTAACATGTACACCTGCAAAAACTTCTGGATGAAATTTCTAAAGGCAGCAACAACGACCCGAGAGAATATTGTCGGTGGATTCTTCAATCCAAATGGCATCACCGTGTACTGAAAACAACCCCATTCTATCACAAAGGTTGTCTTGTGGCGATCTTCTTTTGCTATTTTGATATGATGATAGCCAGACAACCCATCCGTGAAAGAATACATCTCTTGACCACCCACACCCTCCAGGACCTCATCGGTGAATGGGGTCGAAAATGGATCATGCAGACATGCTTCATTCAGCTTTCACAAGTCGACACAAATGCGCACTTCGGTGGTCTTCTTGCCCTCCACCACCATAGGACTAATCCAGTCTGATTCCTCAACGGGTTCAATAATGCTATCATCCAACATGCGGTGAAGTTCTACTTTGACCCTCTCCTTATGGCGCAGATTCAGTCGATATGGTCGTTGCCTTATCGGTTTTGCATCTGGTTTCAATGGAATCTTCATCTCTTCAAAATCCCCCAAGATTCCCTTCATCTTAGAAAACTTCGTAGGGAACAAGTCTTGGAATTCATGAAACAAGTCGGTAACTTTCCCCATCATCTCATCATCCCAATAGTCCCCAACATTCGCAAACTTTGGACTTTCCTCTATTCCAATGTTAACCTTCTAGAGCTTCAGCGGCTGACTGATCGGATCAGTTGGTGCATCGGGTGCTACCACATCGCGACTGCCTTCTGATTCCGGAATATTGACATTCCACGGATCATCACCATCTTCTGGCCCACCAGTGATATTATAACATTCCATCATTGACTGCATCTTGCAGTGCGTATGTAGATCCATAGGATATGCCACTGGAACAACCTTCAGAACCGCATCGCGGATGACTCTGCAAAGAATTATGGACATTCGAGTTGGCATCCGCGAAGCTAAACATATGAGTAAAACAAACTATCAATTCCAACCAAGTGGTAATCTCCCCTCGCAATTCGGCTGTAGTATGCCATGATCGTGGCATCTCGTCCAGTGTATGGACAAAGGCATGGACCTACTCATCCTTTGGTCGTGATGCCCACGACATCTGACATTCCATCAAATGACTGCCAGGATCATTCCGTCCATCGTATTTCCCTGTGTGGTAAACTTCGATGTCGCCAAAGCAGATCGTCATCAATATCTGACAATGCGACCAACCATCAATCGACTTTTTAGGTGTCGCCCACCAACGTGTTGGAGCAGCCTTTAGCACTTCCTCCAATGCTAGCAATCGTTGTGGTTCCAAGACTTTTTCCTCGAACGCCACGATAAAATCAGACAAGCTAGGAAACCCTTCATATACTAGCAGTGCAATAGTTTCAGTCACAAAACGGCATAATGACTGCATGACCAAACCACACTTGCGGAGTGACACCTCATGCAAGCGATTTTGCCAATTTTCTAAGGCATCATCAGAGTTGGAATATGCAGAGCTGAAGCTGCGCCAACCAAGCTCACCATCGGCAATCGGATGAATATAATCTTCTCAAATATTGTATGCATGGTCCAATCCACTGGGAACTTCATCCTTTACCGGTTCAATATACCTGCGTCCTTTAGCTGGATCTAACGGAGCTATGACTCTGAGGTCGCAATTTTCAAAAGCCATCATCCGCTTCTTAAAGTTGATTACTGCTGCACTGTCATTAGCCCATCCAATCCCCAGTAACACGGGATAGGAGCTTCCCCCTTCAACGACTTCAATCACATCAAAATCAGCGTATGTCTTCATTCCCTCAATGTCCACAACAAGGCATGGAACTCTCCCAATCGGTGTCACCTTCGCCTGATTAGCCAGATGAAGCTGCACAGGAGACCAGCTCAGCATGGGACTCCCCATTTTCTACCAGGCCTTCTTGGTTAGGATGTTGACATTCGAACCAAGATCCAGAATAATTGAATCAACTTCATCGTCTCCAATCTAAATGTTCATGCGCATCTCCTTACCTATCTTCCGCATTTGTAAGGAGTTTACTACGGACTCTCGCCAGCCCCTGGCTGGTCGCTACAACAGCCCTTCGATCTTGGCAAGAGCATCAGGATCCCTTGCCAATGATAAACAACTTTCAAAAAAATTATGTAACGTACTAGACTATCACGATGGACCTACCTCTGAAGTGGAATCAAACACAGGGGGCATGTCGCAAATAATGGCCTTATCGCGATCTTTTTCCATCGCACAACATGCTTGAAAAAATGCATCACACTCAGAATCAATGTCGAACTGCACCTTCTTCTGCCCTGCTAACCGGATGAGAGGATGTGGACCATCTTCTCCTGTCGTCGCACCTCCATGAGTGATAACTGCAACCACAGCGTCTTGTGTCCTTGGTTCCGCAGAAATTGTCACGGTAGTTGCACCCTGAGTCTGATTCAGTGGTGGATTCCCAGGTTGGTTCGCATTCTAGTTGGCATTCTGATTTGGACGTTGGTTCTAGTTCTACGGCAGTTACTGCACTTGATTCTGCACTGATTGCTGCACTTGATTCTGGTTATGCAATTCCTGAGCATTTCCCGCTTGCCATCGCGCAATCAATTGCGGACAGTTTTCAACAGTGTGATCAGTAACAAAACAAAACGTACACTGTGTCTACAATTGTGGGAAATCTTGTTGGTAGTGTCCCAATACGCCGCAATTATAACACTGGACAGGTCCGTGACCTCCTCGTCCTCCTCCGCGACCAAAGCCTCTGTCGCATCCTCCCTGGAATCCTCCATAGAATTCCCCTTGCTGCTGGTATTGCGGTTGATTGAACTGTTGTTGCATGGGATTCGGTTGCAGTTGCACACACTGCCCTGGCTGCACGTACTGTGGCTGTTGTGGAGCCATTTGCATCGGACGTGGTAACTACTTCTTAACAAACTTTACAAAAACTAACCCAAAATCCCACATAATGCGATCAAAATGACCCAAACTACATATGACGCGGTCCAAATGACCCAAAATACATATGACGCGGTCCAAATGACCCAAAAACTTCAAAAATACTTGTCACCTTGCGCGCTGCTTTCCTCCTTCCGCGGTACCTTTGGCCTTGCATAGCATCCGCGATGCTGTGATTCTCACTCATCAAACCGCCTGCCAACACATCTCTCAATGAGAAGACTTTCAGGATGGTTGATTCATGCGGATGGGTGGGTATCTTTCCAAGAAGTGTCTAAGTATGCTCACACCCATGGGCTCTCCCGGCAAAGAACTATCGTGTGGAGTGAGAAAGCAGCCCGCAACATCGGGTTGGAGGTCAACACGGGTTAGAAGCTTAGATGGTATGAAGGTGTGAAACACACTTAGGAATTTTGGTAGCAAGGGTATTTCATGTGGAAGAAGCCCCACAATTTGGCAAGTTTGCTTGCCTTAGGTGCGGGAGCTTGGTGGGAAGACACGATTGTATATATTCGAGCAAGTGGCTTGGCAAGAAGGAATTCGACAAGAGGCACTTGGATTCGTTTGAATCCTGTGGGAGGCAACCTCCCTTTGGGAGTTGCTCTAGAGGGGGGTTTCTAGGCATAATAGCATGCAAGAGCATGGAGCTCCAAAGATGAGTTGGGAGGTGAGCTTCCAATTTGAGGTGGCAGGTGAGCTTCCAAGACAAGTTGGCAGATGAGCTTCCAAGACAAGTTGGCAAGAAAGCTTCCAAGTCGAGCTAGTGCGACATACTTGGAGTGGTTGGATTTTGAAGCATGAAAGTGAGCTCCCAAGTCATGTTGGGCTGCAGACTTGGAATGGCAGGCTCTAGAAGCGTGTAGGCGAGCTTCCAAATTGTGCTAGCATTGCAAACTTGGGGTGGAAAGATCCCAAGGTATGTTGGATCACAACAAGCTCCCAAGTTGGTTTGAGGAGCTTCCAAGTGGTGTTGGCTATTGCGTATGGTCCCATCTTCACAAAGAAGAATAGCCTTGTGGACAGGGTATTGGATTTGGGTGCAAGTAGAGGCTTATTGGATTCCACAGGAAAGTACACTCCATTGGAAGGCATATAGGAAGGTAGGAACACAAGATTGGGTGAAGAGATGCATACGAGTCTGGGCAGGGGTGACGAACTCTTGGAGAATCCAAAGAGAGACGCATCTGATAGACTATGGTGGTATGCTCTTGGAAGACCTAGTGAGGCATGCGACTAGTCATCTGACAAGATTCTGGGAGAGGTTTCAGAGATGAGGAAGATGATCTGGTTCATGCCTTAGTGATTTTGGATGCACTAGGCAAGGTAATGGACATAGGTTGCGAGTAGGTAGCATGCCACAGGGGCAAGACGAAGGTTGCGAGAAGGCATACTTCGACAAATCAAGTGAGGAGCTTGGCAAGGGGGGAAGGAACAATTTTGAGTTGGGTGAAGGCACACGATGCAGGAAGCAGATTAAGACTTGGGCGTAGTGTGGATGACAGGGAGACTTCGTGCAGGCTTCAATAGATTCGGCTAGACTGTGGTGGATAGTAGCTTATCGAGATACTTGGCATGGGCATTGCGAGGAGGCAGGCATGTAGATGCAACAAAGTGCAGTCAAGATTGTGGCTTGATTGTAACTTGAGTGTTTCCTGTTAGGGAACACTCTCGTATGAGTTTCCGGGATATGGCATCCTCCATTGTTGCAACAAGTCTCATTGTATATTTATATTCATGCACACCCGGTTGTGGTGATGTCAACATACTTGTGTTCTTCTTGTGTTGGATATAATGTTTACTTGTGTATAAGTTAACTTGGAAAATGACTAAGTGTAAGACAAACATAAGTAGCGTAGACGGTGTATTCTGTCGAACACCTACCGAGCTGGTCTCACCCTCTGCAAGGATCCGAGCAGGGCTACATGGCCCACCATAAGGTGAAAAATTTGAGTCGGGCCAGTGATCCCATGACATAGGTGTCCAATATTAATGTGCATAAAGAGTAGATGAAAGAGATATGGGTGAAGTCAGGTTGCTCTATTGTTATGGATGGGTGGACAGACATTTCCAAATGTCCACTTATTAACACCATAGTTACATGCATAGATTTTTAATTCTTTCTTAGAGCTATTGATTTTTCTATAAAGCGTACAGATGTAGCTTTCCAATTTCAGCTTCTTCGAGATGATATAGGGGAGGTTGGGCCTAAGAATGTTGTGCAAGTTGTAACAGATGTGGCAGCAGTGTGCAGATCAGTTGGTTTACTAGTTCATAGCAGGTATAGGCATATATTTTGGACCCCTTGTTATGTGCATGCTTTGAACAATGCCCTGAAAAACATTAGAAAAATTGATTGGGTATCCACCTTGGTATCAGCTACAAGGGATGTGCAGATGTTTATCTACAACCACCACACCTCCTTAGCCATGTATAGGGCTCACTCGAGGAGGGAATTCCTCAATCCCATAGATACTAGATATTCGAGCTATTTTCTCTTATCGGAGAGGATGTTGGAGGTACAGCCAGCATTGCAGGCCATGTTTGTGACTCCATATTGGAACAGATGGATAGAGTCCGAGAGAGAGGATGGGAAGAGGATCGAGCTTCAAATATTGGATAATGATTGGTGGGTAAATTGCAATTATTTGGTCTCACTATTGCGCCCTATAATTGAGGTCATTCGCTACACTGACACAGATTCTCCTAGTCTTGGAGAAATCTATGAGAATTTTGACAGCATGTTGGGAAAGGTAAGGGTAGCCATTTTTTAGAAAGAGCCCTCCTTATAGTTCTACACGAACCATATTTGACCCATTATTTAGCGTAGGTGAGATTGAATGAACACACTTTTGCACATGGAAATGTATGCACTAAACCCAAAATGGTACATTTCTAGGCCCAGTAGAATTGCTCCCATTGAGGATCCAAATATCAAGAAGGGTTTTCGAGTTGCCATTACAAAGATGTACAATGTAGAGGAGGAGAAACACTTTGGAGACAGTGGATTTAGTTTGCAAGTCTGAAAGGTCCCTTCAACAAGCCTAATGCCAAGGCAGACCATAACAACTTAGGCCAAGATGACCCCGTTAGTTGGTGGGACATGCATGGGGATGATGCTCTAGAGAAAAAAACATCTTTCTACTTGCATGTTGTCTCATATGGAAAATGGCTAATTGTAAGATAAGCATAAGTAGCGTAGGAGGTGTAGTCTGTCGAACACCTACCGAGCTGGTCTCACCCTCTGCAAGGATCCGAGCAGGGATACATGGCCCACCATAAGGTGAAAAATTTGAGTCGGGCCAGTGATCCCATGACACAGGTGTCCAATATTAATGTGCAGAAAGAGTAGATGAAAGAGATATGGGTGAAGTCAAGTTGCTCTATTGTTATGGATGGGTGGACAGACATTGCCAAATGTCCACTTATTAACACCATAGTTACATGCATAGATGGTTAATTCTTTCTTAGAGCTATTGATTGTTCTATAAAGCGCACAGATGTAGCTTTCCAATTTCAGCTTCTTCAGGATGATATAGGGTAGGTTAGCCTAAGAATGTTGTGCAAGTTGTAACAGATGTGGCAGCAGTGTGCAGATCAGTTGGTTTACTAGTTCATAGCAGGTATAGGAATATATTTTGGACCCCTTGTTGTGTGCATGCTCCCAACAATGCCCTGAAAAACATTAGAAAATTTGATTGGGTATCCACCTTGGTATCAGCTACAAGGGATGTGCAAATGTTTATCTACAACCACCACACCTCCTTAGCCATGTATAGGGCTCAATCGAGGAGGGAATTCCTCAATCCCATGGATACTAGATATGCTAGCTATTTTCTCTTATTGGAGAGGATGTTGGAGGTACAGCTAGCATTGCAGGCCATGGTTGTGACTCCAGATTGGAACAAATGGATAGAGTCCAGGAGAGAGGATGGGAAGAGGATCAGGCTTCAGATATTGGATAATGATTGGTGGGTAAATTGCAATTATTTGGTCTCATTATTGCGCCCTATAATTGAGGTCATTCTCTACACTGACATAGATTCTCCTAGTCTTGGAGAAATCTATGATACTTTTGACAACATGTTGGGTAAGGTAAGGGTAGCCATTTGTTAGAAAGAGCCCTCCTTATAGTTCTACATGAACTAGAATTGACCCATTATTCAACGTAGGTGAGATTGAATGAACACACTTTTGCACATGGAAACGTATGCACTAAACCCAAAATGGTACTTTTCTAGGCCTGGTAGAATTGCTCCCATTGAGGATCCAAATATCAAGAAGGGTTTCCGAGTTGCCATTACAAAGATGTACAATGTAGAGGGGAAAACACTTCGGAGACAGTGGATTTAGTTTGCAAGTCTCAAACGTCCCTTCAACAAGCCTAATGCCAAGGAGGACCATAATGACTTAGGCCAATATGACCCCATTGGTTGGTGGGACATGCATGGGGATGATGCTCTAGAGATAAAACATCTTGCTAATTGTATGTTGTCTCATATTGCCAGTTTCTCTGTAGCTGAGAGGAACTGGTCCACCTATAGCTTCATCCACTCTATCAAGAGGAATAGACTTACCTCTAGGAGAGCAGCGAAGCTAGTTGCAGTGCACAATGCCCTACGTCTTACACACAATAAGACAACATAGTATCAAATGGGACCAGTTGTACGATGGGATTTGGATCCAGAGGATGATGCACAGATAGAAGAGGAGGATGGACCGGATGAGATGCAACATGGTTTGGTTGGTGTGCCATTGGTTACTCATGAAAGTGACTCAGACTCAAATGATGACATTCCCATTGATGATATCGATGCCTTCATGCCGCAGACGGATGCAGAGGACCAATCAATGGAGTTGACTCCTTTTTTTTTTTAACAGTAACAGAGTAAAGGATTATATTTATAAAGCTGTGCACAGCTATTCATTACAAACTTTCAAAAGGAGTCTTAACAGTGCAGAAATGTTTGGGCCTACTAACACTATATTTTCTATCTGCATTACATTACAAGCTCTGAGCTTTGTTTTCCTGAAATTATCCAGCATAGAGCTGGAATAAACCTTAACAAACTGTCTACAAAGGATTATACAAAAATGCATTGACCAAAATGAGCAAAATTGTTGAAACCTGGGCTGTGTTGTGTCCTAGCCATACTTCTTTGGCTGAGCAGAAGAAGCATCCACCAAAACCTGATTAATTTCCTGATTAACCGTGGGGTTTTCATGCACCCAACTCCCCTGAGTTGCTCCAGTAAAAACGGCCATATCTTCCTGCAACCTGTCAACTTTCCCCATTAATTCGAATAAATTTCGTTCCAGGTCGTCAATCCTGTAGTCCTGGCAGGAGAGCTGTGAGCACACATGAGTAATGTCCGACGCCATCTCTGCATTCTAGTTAACATTGGAGCAAACTGCATCATAGGTATTACGAACTGCAAACTTTATGTCCACCAACGTTCTGCTCAGAGCGGCTATGGCCGCCATCACGGACTGCATTATTTCCCAATTATACGCCTGAGCCAGCAAGAGATGGGGAGGAGGGGTGTCAAGCTCGCCGAGGGAGAGGCGACTCAGAGCTTCAGGCAAATGGGGAGGGCGAGCCATCGCAGAGGGAGGAATAGAGAGGGCGGGTGGGAGAGTTAATAGAGCCCCGTGGGAGCTGACACCGAGAGGGAGGACGAAGTGACAGGTGGAGGAGCGATCGGGGAGGCATGTGGGTGAAGATTCGGAGGGGGGAGGGGAAATATAACCATGGCTTATGTAAGGGAAGGGGTGGTCCAATGGAGTTGACTCCTTGATACTCGTTTTGTGTTGATTTCTTTCAGCTACTTTTAGTTTTCAATGTCCATTGTTACTTGTTAGTTTTGACTCTAAATATTGATCAATGATGACTGTGTCTTTGACTCTTTCCTATTTTTGAGCAATCTTAATTTACTATTGATGTTTTAGCCTCTATTTCAAACTTAGTATTTATTATTTACTATTTTACTATTTTATTATTTTAGCATGCAATATCATTGATTCAATTTTTCAATTAGAATGACTAAAATATGAATATCAAGATACAAATGACAAATTTGAAAATGATCATGATGAATTGTCTAACTTTGTAACAACACATTATACAACATGACGAGAACTCTAAATAGTTCTGATTTTTTTATAGGTTGCATTTACTGGCTATTTTTACCCCCAAATCCAAAAGTGGTGCTACCAGGAGCACACCATTTTTTTTCGGAGATAAAATTAGAAATTTTTGGAAACCCGTAGGCTGTTTTTTTATCACAAAAAAATGATATTTATTAAAAATGTACAATAATTTTTTTCAAAAAAAACCTTAAAAATTAAAAAAAATTATACATGCAATTGATTTTTTTTTAAATTGACCAAATTAACAATTTTTTTAATTATTTATTAAAAAAATTTAAAAATATAATGATGTTAAAAAAATTTTAAAATTTCAAATACATGATTAATAAATTAAAAAAACTTTAAAAGACATCAATAAAAATAATTAAAATACATGATTAAAAATTTAAAAAAACCCAAAAAATATATTACAATTTAAAAAAAAAAACTATTTAAAAAAAAATTAAATACAATTTGAAGAAGAAAAAAAACCCAGTCCCTTCACCCCTTGCTCGCGCCCTCACCCATCCCCTACCCCCTCTCCTCCCCCATCCCCCCTCCCCTTCCCTCCTCCCCCAATCTACCCCCTCGCGCGCCTCCCCCCCTCCCCTTCCCTCCTCCCCCAATCTACCCCCTCGCGCGCCTCCCCCCTCCCCCTCCCTCGCCCTCTCCCCTTCCCTACACCCCCCCTCCCCATCCCCCTCCCCCACCACCGCCCTACCCCTCCCCTCGCCCCCCCACAGGCGCCCATCAAGCAACGGCTCGATGCCAGCATCGAGCAGTTGCTCGACGGGCGCCCGCGTTGGGGGTGGAGGGGAGGGGGTTGGGGGGGGCAGGGGCCAGGGTGGGGGAGGGCATCAATTCATTGCTTGATGGGTGCCCATGGCGGGGGACGGGAGGGGTAGGGAGGGGGGTGGGGGGTTGGGTGAGGGAATGGGAGAGAGGGGTGAGGGGGCTGGGGAGTGGCCTATTTTTTTTTAAATAGTTTCTTTTTTTAAGTTTTAAAAAAAATGCAATGTTTTAATGATTTTTAATTGATTTAAAAAATAAAAAAATTATAATTGACAGGTTTAATAACTCCCGAACTCACTTATTTCATTCATCAATGTCTTTATTTATACATTAGCTAGGGGTCTCTTGGGCTTCGAATTCCAAGAGATCGTTTGGAGTCTCCAAGACTCCTCATATTCCACTTATTGTAATTGTATATATATTTACATTATTTACAATATAGTTGAAATCATAATCACGGAGGATTATATTTCCAACATTCCCCCCTTAATTTGAAGGGGTGTTTGTAAGTCCGAGCATGGTTCTAAACCTTTCAAAATTTTCTCTTCCAAGTGCTTTCGTTAAGATGTATGCAATTTTCTCATTCGTGAACAATGACGTAAATGAATTGTCTTGGCATATACATGATGTCGAATCAAATGATACTTTGTGTTTATGTGTTTGGTTCGATCATGGAATCTGGGGTTCTTGGCCAAATAGATTGCAGAATTGTTGTCAATCAAAAGTGGAGTGGATTTTTCTTGTTTCTCCTGCAAATCTTCAAGTATCTTCCTGAGCCACACAATATCTTTTGTTGCTTCTACAGCAACTGCATATTCTGCCTCTATTGTCAAATCTGCTGGAACTGATTGTTTGTGTGATCTCCAGGAGATAGTTGTTGATCCAAGACTCATCGTATATCCAGAATTGGACACTCATGTTTCTTTGTCGCTATCGAAGTCTGAATCAGAGTACCCAATGAGTTTGAAGTCTTCCACCTTAGAGTACTTGAGTCCAAAGTCTTGAGACCCTTTCAAGTATCTTAGAACTCTTTTTGCAACGGGCCAATGTCCTTGTTCATGTAATTGTAACTTCGGAATGTATTTCACCTATGTATAATGTATTCCTATAGAGATGTTATTATTCCTCTATACGAAAGTGTTTGTATTCCTATAGAGATGTTATTATTCCTCTATATGGAAGTGTTTGTATTCCTATAGAGATGTTATTATTCCTCTATACGGAAGTGTCGTCATTTATATTGTAAGTGTCGTAACTTATACTTGATGGGTTATTAGATCACCTTGATGGGGTCGGCCCTGTATGAGTCATGTGGGTAAAAGGGTTATTAGACCACCCTATTGGGGGTCAGCCCTGTCAGAATTATGTTATGTGGTTAAGTTAAGGCCAACCTAGTAAAGGTTATTAGGCAAGTCAAGTCAAGTATAAATAGAGTGCGGGAGGCACTCTAATTGATCATTCTATTATTCACTCACACACTCATTGGAGAGTGGCGCACATGTGAGGAAGGAGGAGTAGCTGCTAGGAGAAGACTATCTCTTATGCTTGGTTGTATCATTTCTCTATCTATTTCTGAGGAAGTTGCGGGGTTTTTCACCTTCTTGGTTTTCCCCGATGAAACTCTGTGTCTCTTGTGTGCTTGCATTATTGCGTCGATGATTGATATGTTGTAGATATGTTGTACATGTTATTCTCTCAATTAAGGTCCTAGATCAGATTGAAATTTCTGAAAAACTAACATGGTATCAGAGCTAGCCTGAAAAGAAGGCATGGTATGGCATTTATGACACTTGTTGCACTTGCGAAGCTAGGGCTTGATATAGAAAAAACCAATCATCATAGCACTTTCGCTATAAATTCATTTTGGAAAAGTTTCAGGATCTGAAAATCTTACAGGTTGAAGATCAGATCCCCATGTACCTTGTGTCCGAAGGAAAGCCTCTAATTCGTTGTACTTTCAAATTTATGATCTGTACAATATAGGGTTTCTGCCTCTTCCAAATCTCAGTCATAAAGAGGTGACCTACGAAAAAAGGTCACAACTTGGGATAGGAACCTCCAAATGAAATTTCATAAAACGTGGCAGGTAGGGCACATACTATACTTTCACAGGTATGATTTTCAGAGGCCGAAAGTGAACCATTGACACGTGGCACTCCATACAAGTTTTCTCTCCTATTTTATCCCATAAACAAGTCATGTTGCGACACTTGGCATAAATATCTCTCAGAGAAACGATTTCAGGTCATACCTATGGGGTTGGAAAGATAACAGGTCAGGCTACCACAGGAAGAATTTTCAGACCCTGTAGATTTGAAATTTCAGAGTTACACTAGAAACAATAAAGTGCATATTTCTATCAAAACAGAATTGGATTTTGAGCACCTTCATTCATGGCTCTGGGAATTTAGGGTTTCAGAGAATGTTGGAATTTTTGTATCGGAGACCACGGCTGGATGCTCCTCATAAAAATCGAAATTTAGAGAACAAGATCAAATTTTTTGGTTGGGCAGAAGGTCGGGCTTGATCAAACCCTAGTTCGGGACTTTGATCGGAAAGGTGAAAAATTAGGGCTTCTGCAAAAATGGAAATTTTTGAAATATGTGACCATAACTGGAAGCTCCTTGGAAAAATCAAATTTTAGAGCTTTGGATCAAACTATTTGGTTGGGTGAAGCTCCGGGAGACTCAAACCCTAATTCAGGGTCCTCCCTAGTGAATCCGGAAAATTGAAAAGCAAATTTGAGGGGTGAAACTTTGCAGTTTTCAAATTCTGAGTATACCAGGTTGATCAGCTCATTAAGGCGTGTCTTTCTATCCTTTCATAAATTTGAAATTCAAAGCTTGAATTTTTAGGGTTTCCCTGACAAACCCTAATCCAACTCCAGATCCAGTTTCTGCAAATCAAGTGGATTGGGTTAATCCTAGAAGAGAATGGATTGGTCACCTACATAAGTGAAGAAGTTCCTATTTCAGAGGGAGATGAGGCTAAGGCCTTACATAAGAAGATTACAAGCAATATCGACATGTATGACTTATCCAGGTATGTTTCGAGATCTGTTCATGATTAAGTTTATGGTATGTTTGTCTTCATTAAGGTTAGTACAATCTTGATTAACTTTAGACTTGTCGTATCACCTTAATAAAATTATGAATACATATATTCATTGATTAGGGTTTTGACACTTATGATTGTACTAATGCATTGTGGTGTTGTATGAGGTTGATGTTGTCCGCTAACATGAAAGGTAGATCAAGAAAGACAAATCATGTTCTATTTCAAGAACATATGACCATGTTGACATGAAGACAAAGATTCATCCATTGTCTTGGATCACATAGAAGATCTACTTACGAGGTATGTATAACTTGGTTCTATAATGGTTAACCTATGAGATATGCAGGTTACTAGCACAAGTCATTGAAGAGAACAAGAAGACATTATGCGGGTATGTTAGACATAAATAGCTAGCATGCTAATCCAGGTATGTTTTTCCTATATCAAGTTAGAATCCTACCTTGTGTTAGGATCTCTTATATAAGTATACATGGCATGATTGATAATGATTATTCATTGAAGTTAGTAATCATGGGTTTAGGCATATTATGTTCCTTACTTTGATTAATGATATGACTAACCAGAAAAGTCCTATATAAACCTTGAATACTAATGTTTATTATCTGTGTTTGAAATGATCATGACTATACATGCTTAAGATTATTGTGTTTTGACAGTATTAAGATTATACTAATGAATGTATGATTATGTCTGAGATCTCGAGGATAACACAATGATGATACTAGTAAGCATGCATTGTGATCGAGGATGGATATAAGTTCAAGGACAGGTAATCTAGGAAGCAAAGATCAAGAGGGAGCACACTCCAGTAGATCCTGCAAGGAAACAAAGATTGAGAGGGTGTCCACCCTACAACTAAACAAAGATAAGTATTTGAATTGTCATTTCTTGCATATTTGTTTGTTTAAATAATATTGTTCAATGATGTATATGCTTATGTTCCTAGGATTAGGGTGTGTATCATGCATATTAGAATAATTGCATTAATGAACATTATACTACTAATATGCACATGATGGGTAAGTGGCCTATGGCACTGTACAACATTCCATTGCTACTTATCTAGAATAAAACCTCTTTGTTGACATGTTGGGAGTTGTGCACACTCTTAACAATGTTCTGGTAGAGATTGGAAGGCATCTAGAAAGTTACGGGATATGGATAAATGTTGTATTGAAGCATTGGCTAAGATAATTGCATGACTGTATGACATATTTCTTTATGTGTAAGAATTTGTTCTGAAAACTATGAGATGTTTCTAATCATGCAATTTAACTTGTTTTGTAGGAAAGATCGTATGCCATCACCTACAAAAGAAGGACTACAACATTTGTTCCAGCAACAAAGTTATCTATTGAAGATATTGAAGAATCTGAAGTTCCCAGGATCCAGGATGAAGTAATGATCGAAGAGTACCAATCGATCATGAAGAATGATGTTTGGGATGTGGTCCCAAGACCTGAAGGGAAGTTTGTTGTGACTTCCAAGTGGATCTATAAGATCAAGCATATTGCAGTTGGTAGCATAGAGAAATACAAAGCGAGATTTGTAGCTCATGGCTTCTCCCAGAAAGAGAGAATAGACTATGAAGAGACTTTTTCTCCTATAGCTAGGTATACTTCCATCATATCAGTACTTGCTCTGGCTGTAGTAATGAAATGAAAGATACACCAGATGGATGTCAAGACAGCTTTCTTGAATGGTGTAGTTGAAGAGGAAGTGTATGTGGAGCAGCCACTCAGTTTTGAGACATATAACAAAGAGTCATATGTATGCAGGTTGAAGAAAGCCTTGTATGGCTTCAAACAGGCACCCAGGACCTTGTATGGCAGGATAGATGGCTTCCTATCTAGTTTGGGCTTTGCCAAGAGTAAATCAGATTCCAACCTTTACTACAAGGTTGAGGAAGGCAATCTAGTGATACTACTATTGTATGTGGATGACCTGTTTGTAACAGGTGAGGATAGATTGATTGTTGACACGAAGAGGAAGCTTGCTGCCGAGTTTGAGATGAAGGACTTGGGTATGATGCACTACTTTCTTGGTATGGAGGTGTGGTAGAGTGCAGATGGAATCTTCCTTGGACAAGGGAAGTATGCAGTAGAGATCCTGAAGAGGTTCGGGATGATGGACTGCAAGGCCATGGCCACACCTATGGAATCGAACCTAAAGCTTTTGTGTGATGCTTCATCTGATCCGGTTGATGTCACTATGTATCGTTAGATGATTGGGTCCTTGATGTACCTGACGAATACGAAACCAGATATTTGCTTTGCGGTGAACACATTGAGCCAGTTCCTGATGAATCCGAGAGATGTTCACCTGGTTACTGTAAAGCATATTCTGAGGTACCTGAAGGGTACAATTGATTATGGGCTCAAGTATGATGCGAATCAAAAGTTTAACCTACAAGGTTATGTTGATTCAGACTGGGCAAGCAGTGCTGCAGATAGGAAGAGCACTTTAGGGTGCTGCTTCAGTATGGGATCAGGTGTGATCTCTTGGTTTAGCAGGAAGCAGTCCTGCGTAGCACTGAGTACAGCCGAAGTAGAGTATGTTGCAGCTTGTTCGGCTAGTTGTGAGGCAGTATGGCTGAGGAAGCTACTGTCTGAGTTATTTGATCTTCCATTGGATGCTACTGGTATCTTTTGTGACAACTAGAGTTGTGTAAAGCTGTCTGAGAACCCGGTGTTCCACAACAGGTCGAAGCACATAGAGATCAAATATCACTATATCATGGATATGGTGCAGAGAGGAGCAGTGAAGCTCGTGTATGTTGCGATGGATGAGCAGATTGCAGATGTGCTAACGAAGCCACTAGCTAGAGTGAAGTTCAAGTACTTTAGAGAGAGGCTTGGTGTTCTTCAGATTGATGACACTTTGAGGAAGAAGTGATGGACACATTTGTAGGAGCCATTCCGAGCATGGTGAGAGGAGGATACTTCCATAGCTGTGGATGTAAGCATTGGATGATGAGCATCAAGATGATGCTCCAGTTACTGCTCTGTATATGCATCATGTTGGATGCTTGTTATGATCAGTTGGATCATGTATATGTATATGCATCATGTTGGATGCTTGTTATGATCAGTTGGATCGTGTATATGTATATGCATCATGTTGGATGCTTGTTATGATCAGGTGGATCATGTATTTGTATATGTATCAGGTGGATACATTGGATGATCAGGTAGATCATGTATGATGATATGTATCAGGTGGATACATTGTATGATCAGGTAGATAATGTATGATGATATGTATCAGGTGGATACATTGTATGATCAGGTAGATCGTGTATGATGATATGTATGAGGTAGATACTGTGTATGCATCAGGTGGATGCATTGTATGATCAGTATGATCATGGATGATGAGCTTTAGGATGTTGCTCTAGATGATATGCATTAGGATGATGCTATGATGACGATCAGGATGATCATGGATGATGAGCTTCAGGATGTTGCTCCAGATGATATGTGATGATGTACATTAGGACGATGTATGGTGAGTATCAGGTTGATACTCTATGGCCATGGACAGGTTGTGCAGATAGCATATAATAGCTCCCTGGGAGATTTGCATATACTCTTTCGAGGTTTTTCCTATGGCATATAATAGCACCCTGGGATATCTGGAAAATGCTCTTTCGAGGTTTTTCTTGGGAGGACATATAATAGCGCCCTAGGAGGTTTGCAGATACTCTTTCGAGGTTTTGCTTATGGCATATAATAGCGCCCTGGGATATCTAGCAAATGCTCTTTCGAGGTTTTGTCCTATGGAATATAATAGCACCCTTGGAGATCCGATAGGTTGAGCAGTATGCTCATAATCAGTCATGGGATTCTCTTTCGAGGTTTTTCCATGACCACATATAATACGTCCTAGAGATCCAGACAGGTTGTGCTAGTCACATAAAAGGCCTCGGATGCTCTTTATATTTCTTTCTAGTCAAGACACTCTTTTAAGGTTTTGTGGTGGGGGTCACATGTAATACGTCCTAGAGATCCGGATAGGTTGTGCTAGTCACATAAAAGGCCTCGGATGCTCTTTAGATTTCTTTCTAGTCAAGACACTCTTGTAAGGTTTTGTGACAGTCAACATGTAATAGCGCCCTGGGAGATCTTGTCGGTCGTGCTTAGGCACATAAAGGATCCTGGGATACTCTTTTGAGGTTTTGTTGACGCACGTAATCAGTCCTGAGGATTCCACAGTATGGCCAGTGATGATGAAGACCTACAGGTGGTGGGCCTACATCCACTCTGATAAAGGGTTGGCTCTGTAGAACTTCCTATGACGAGTAGATCGGAGATTGATTGAGATAGCAGCAACAGTGACAATGACGATGATCCAATGACGATGATCCAGAGAAGAAGACTTGTGCTAGAAAACCTGTGTCTAGAAATACCTTCCTAGTTAAGAGGGAGTGTTGATGTAATTGTAACTTCGGAATGTATTTCACCTATGTATATTGTATTCCTATAGAGATGTTATTATTCCTCTATACAAAAGTGTTTGTATTCCTATAGAGATGTTATTATTCCTCTATATGGAAGTGTCGTCATTTATATTGTAAGTGTCGTAACTTATACTTGATGGGTTATTAGAACACCTTGATGGGGTCGGCCCTGTATGAGTCATGTGGGTAAAAGGGTTATTAGACCACCCTATTGGGGGTCGGCCCTATCAGCATTATGTTATGTGGTTAAGTTAAGGCCGACCTAGTAAAGGTTATTAGGCAAGTCAAGTCAAGTATAAATAGAGTGCAAGGGGCACTCTATTTGATCATTCTATTATTCACTCACACACTCATTGGAAAGTGGCGCACATGTGAGGAAGGAGGAGTAGCTGCTAGGAGAAGACTATCTCTTATGCTTGGGTTGTATCATTTCTCTATCTATTTCTGAGGAAGTTGCGGGGTTTTTCACCTTCTTGGTTTTCCCCGATGAAACTCTGTGTCTCTTGTGTGCTTGCATTATTGTGTCCATGATTGATATGTTGTAGATATGTTGTAGATATGCTGTACATGTTATTCTCTCAGTTAAGGTCCTAGATCAGATTGAAATTTCTGAAAAACTAATAGTCCTTCACAAGGTTTGTGCATGAACCACAAAAGAATGCTAACAACATAAGAAATATATGGTCTGGTGGTGGTAAGGTATATAAGGCTTCCTACAATTTGTCGGTACTTGGTCACATCCTAAAATTCTTTTCCTTCACTTGAAGTGAGATTTAGCTTTTGTTCCATTGGATTTGAGAGCGGGTTGCAGTCTGTCATGCCAAATCTATTCAACAATTATCCAATATACTTCTTCTGAGAGATGAATATGTACTGAGGATCTTGAGTCACTTCAATTCCTAAGTAGTAGTGAATATTTCCCTGATCAATCATTTAAAATCCTTTCTTTAAATCTTTCTTTATGGATGTTATATAACTTTCATTGTTCCCTATCATCAAAAGGTCATCTACATACACTACAAGAAACATAACAGATCTTCCAACTTTCTTTAGAAAAAATATTGCATCATTGAGATTATAATGTTTGAAATTCAGCTTTAGAAGATGCTCGATTAGCTTTTCATACCATGCTAGAGGTGCTTGTTTTAGGCCATACAAGGACTTGACAAGTTTGCATACCTTGTGTTCTTGTCCCTTCACAACAAAACCTTATGGTTGAGACATGAAGACATTTTCTTTCAAGTCTCCATTCAAGAATGTTGTTTTTACATCTATTTGATGAATTTTTCATCCATTTTGTGCATTCAAGGAGAGTATAGTGTGGATGGTGCCCCATTTTGCTGTGGGGGAGAATGTTTCTTCATAGTCAATTCCTTCCTTATGTGCATAGCCTTTTTCCACGAGCCTTTCTTTGTGCTTGTCAAGTGAGCCATCTAATTTGTATATGTTCTTGTACACCCACTTGCTTCCAATTGGTTTGGTTTTTATTGGAGGGTCAACCATCTTCCAGGTTCCATTCTTCATGAATGCATCATACTCAATATGCATGGCTTCTTTCCACTCATCACAAGTAGTATCCTCTTCAAAGGAAGTTGGTTCAAAGTTAGTAGAAAAAACCAATTCACAATCAAATGAGACATCCATGTCATCGCTTCAGTTATCTGCATTTCCTCCATCTTTTTGTCTGGTTGACCTTCTCGTTCCTATCTTTCCAACTTCATCCGAATTGACACTTTCAAGTGACTTTGTGGCCCATTTCGGAAACATCCTTGGTGGTCCATGTTGATCAGCTAGTGGTGCTTCATTCTCTTAAGGATTTAATCTTCCTATTCTCCCAATCACATCATCTAGTTGAGTCTCCTGTTCAGATGAAGTGGCGGGAACTTCTTCATGATTTTCTTCATGAGGGGGTGTTGGTGCTGCTTCGAAAGGAAATTCCATAGATTGATCCAAGATAGGGATCCCCCCTTCCAGATATCTAATTTAATTATCAAATTCATAATATGTCTTTAGATGGGAAAACTTCTCTAGATGATCAAGTTGTCTTTCCATCATCTATTCTATTTCCAAGTCCTACATCTATAATATTTCCAAGTCCTGCATCTATTCTATTTCCATTTGAGGTTCTCATTTTATCAAAATGACAAGCAATACCAATATTGATGAGAAGATTGAAGGAGCTGAGAAATTTAGGGCATGGAAATATAGATTCATGCTCATTCTTGAAGAACATGACCTAGAAGGGTTTATAAAGGAGGGACTTATAGAACCAAAAGGAGATGAGGCCAACGCAAGACACAAGGAGAATATGATCAAGGTTAATAGGATCATAGTTGATTCTATCAAATATCACTTGATCCCTCAAGTATCATCAAAGAAGACTCCAAAAGAGATGTTTGATGCCTTGACCAGCCTATTTGAAGGAAAGAATATCAATAGGAAGATGACCTTGAGAAATCAACTCAAGGGTGTGAAGATCCAGAAGTCCGAGACTATGCACTCATACTTCTCCAGAGTGTCCTAGATCAAGGAACAATTAGAAGCTATTGGAGACATGGTAGAGGATGTTGAAGTTGTGATGACCACTCTAAATGGTCTTCCTAGAGATTGGGAACCCTTTTTTCATGGCATATGTGCTAGGAAGAAATTAATCCAGTTCAGACAACTATGGGAAGGGTGTGTGCAGGAGGAAGAAAGAATAGCAGTAAGAGAGGAGAAATTGAATGACAATAAAGATCAATATTTGGAAACTCATTCCAAGGTGGAAGGAAAATAAAGAATGATGTGCGTACCCATGAACACTCTCGCAAAAGATCTCATAAATCTCAAAGGGGCAAGAGATTCAAGAAAGACCTATCCTCAATTGAATGTTACTCTTGTCACAAGACAAGACATATTGCAAGATTTTGTCCATTCAAATCTGGACAACCTAAGAAACAAAAGAAAAGATTTCATGGTCATGCAACGGAAGATAGTGAATATGATGATGAAGTCAAAACCAAAGAAGATGAAGATTCTTGTGAAGAATATGTACTAATATAAGACCTCACTGGTTCAGTATCCCATGGAAGTGATACTTGGCTAGTGGATAGTGGAGCCTCAAAACACATGATAGGATACAAGGAATATCTTTCACATCTCATGGAGAAACATTCTCCACACAAAGTAAAGCTTGGATATGACTACCAATATCCTATCAAAGGAATGGGAGAGGCTAATTACAAATTGGACTCTGGAAATTCCATGAACATGAAAGAAGTACTATATGTCCCAGGTTTGAAAAATAACATTCTTTCTATTTCAGCATTAGATAAGAAAGGTCTTAGAATTGCATTTATAGATGGGGAAGTTCTTATGTGGCCAAAGGGGAAGACTATCAATGATGCAATTGTCATTGGAGTAGAAGAAGGAGGACTCTATAAACTTAAGGGTCATGCAGATTCAACATTGATGACTAGTACAATGAGCCCCTGTGAACTATGGCATAGAAGACTAGCTCATATACATTACAAGCCCTTACCAATAGTGAGTAAGGTAGTGACTGGACTACCAGAAATCCAGGTTGATCATAAAGGAGTGTGCAAAGGATGTGCACAAGGAAAAAGTACGAAGAATCCATTTCCAAGCAGTGACAGCAAAGCTAAAGACATATTGGACATTATTCATTCCGACATTTGTGGACCCATGTCTACCACTTCTTTAAGCGGGTATGTTTATTATTGTTCTTTTATTGATGATTACTCCCGCAAAACATGGATTTATTTTCTAAAGAATAAGGATGAAGTTTTTGAAAGGTTTAAAGAGTTTAAGGCTCTTATAGAAAACCTCTCTGAAAAGAAGATCAAGATACTAAGGACAGATAATGGGAGGGGAATATACTTCAGGTGATTTCAAATATTTCTGTAAACAAGCAGGGATTAAGAGGGAGCTCAATGTTCCCTATAATCCACAACAGAATGGTGTAGCTGAAAGGAAGAACATAACTATCATGGAAGCAGTGAAGGCCATGATCCATGATCAAGATCTATCCATGCATCTATGGGTTGAAGCAGCTAGAACCGCAGTCTATGTACATAATAGAATCTCTCACAGTGCTCTTGGAAACAAGACCCCATGTCATTTACCCACCTGTTGACCCAATAAGAGAGGGAACATGGTAACAATATGTGGGGCTTTTCATAAAACTCAGCCCAGTCATTAGCATCATATGAATAAAAACATTGGTGTGCAGATACAAATTAGGCAAAATGCACAACAGAATTGAAACTAATCCACACACAATTCATGCCCATCCAGCATATCAAAACAGTCGTCAAATTAATGCATTGCAGAAGTAAATACATAGACAAAAAACACTTATCTTCATTGTGCAATTGTCCCAAGCAACTAGCTATGTCGCTGCAACGTTCCACCAAACCGTAGGCTCTTCGACAGCATATACTGAGTCCGTCCAAATGCCACCCCCGAGTTGGGCATGATATCTACAAGGAAAAAGGGGATTTCAAACTCATACACAGCCAAACAGCCAAATAGTCATTTGGATCTAAGCCAAGCCAGACCAATGATGGGTTTATCAGGCTAAATCTGAACCCTCTTCAATTGTGGATGCTTCCACTCAAGTTCAAGCCAAAACAATGGAAACCCATTTCAACCCCAACAATCTCCTACACACAGAAACTCATAAACTGGGCATGGGTACACATAACAGCAAAATCTCAAGTATTGGGTATGAATGGAAAATGTGGGCAACCCAAAACGAAATGAGGAAAGGGAAAACAACCCTGGAAAGGCAATTTTCATTTTCAGCAAACGTTTGGGGACAACCCATGAGAAAAAACAACCTCCATTAAACCCCCAATTCGTGGATCTCTTCTCCCAGCCACTGTGCTAACCAAAACGAGTTTGCAGGCATGGAAAAATGCAGGAAATGGTAAAAACGTGGAGGATAAAACCCCAGCAAGCCAAAACACTCAACAGGCTTCAAATAAAAATGCCCAACAAGCCAAAAACGCCCATCAGGCTTCAAATAAAAACACCCAACAAGCCAAAAACGCCTAGCAAACTCCCAAAAATGCCCAGCAAGCTAAAAACACCCAGCAAGCTTCAAGAAAAATGCCCAACAAGCCAAAAACGCCCAGCAAACGCCCAGCAAGCTAAAAACGCCTAGTAGGCTTCAAGAAAAACACCCAGCAAGCTCTCCAAACATGAGAGGGTGAAGTCTGACTATGCAAAATGACTTGGGAAGGCAATTCGTGGGATTTTTCTTGCCCAAGAAGAAAAAACACATTTTTCCATGAGGGTGGCTTGCCCATACTCGAATTTGGACAGCCATACCTCCCAATCCCCAAGGCATTAACTTCTTCACCCACCTCTTCGGAGAAATGAATGATTGGGCATCAAAATCCACATGGGTAGTTGATGGTTCATGGGTTCTCTCATTGACACTTGGCTTGACTTGATTGGCTCAAGGGTTTGAATATTTCCCTCCCAATTCCTTGAAATATCATGCCCCCATCTCTTGTTGCATTGCATAGCTAGTTGTGGGAATTTATATTAAAATGCATATTTACAATTCCCATGGCTTACTAGCACATGGGTTAATTAATACCAACATACTTTCCTCTTCAAGATCGAGCGTTCACTAGCGGGGCCTTGGCCTTGAGCTCCACGCTAGGAATCATACAAAATATGCATACAATATTTACATTATAGCCTGAATATTACAAGGGTCAAAATGGGGGACATGACACCCCAGAAGAGATGTTTACCGGTACAAAGCCTGAATTCAGCCATCTAAAGATATTTGGATGTCCAGTATTTATTCACATTCCAAAAGAAAAGAGATCGAAGTTGGATCCTTCAGGAAAGAAGGGGATATTTGTGGGTTACAGTGAACAATTAAAGGCTTACCGTATCTACATCCTAGGATTCTACCAGATTGATATTGGCGGGGATGTTACATTTGATGAAGACACAATTTTCAACAAGTCTAAGAAGACTCATGAGGATGAATAGGAGCATGAAGCTCCTAGAATTGCAGAAACTAATAATGTACCAAACATAAATATTGAAGAGGAAACTATTCCAGAGGATCATGACATGGCAAAACCTCAGAGACTTGAGAAGACACCTCATGAAGAAAATTCATGAAAGAGAAGACCAGCGCAGGCATAAGAATTAATAAAAGATGCAGGAAGATATGGTGCCCTGGAAGGAACCAATAGAGAAATCAAGAGACCACGGCCATATTCCAGCTATATAGCCTTGATGTGTAACCTTGTTGAGGAAGAACCCACATGTTTCGAAGATGCAACAAAGAAGAAAGGAACAGGTCCTCGGAATCAGATGATGGAATGGAGCACACTGTTAGAGACTCCTACAAGGAGACTAGGATCAAGAGAGATCCTACTAAACCAACAAAGATAAGTATTTGAATTGTCATTTTATGTATTGTATTGTTTTTCACATATTTATGATGTGCATTATACATGTTAGAATGTTTGCATTAATGAACAGAATACTACTAATATGCATGTGATGGGTAAGTGGCCTATGGTGTTGTACAACATTCAATTGCTACCTATCTAGAATGAAACCTCTTTGCTGGCATATTGGGAGTAGTGCACGCTCTTAATAATGTTCTGGTAGAGATGGAAAGCATCTAGAAAGTTACCGTTTGAATACGGGATATGGACGAATGTTGTGTTGAAGCATGGGCTAAGATAGTTGCATGACTTGTGTGACCTATGCATAAGAATTTGTCATTATTAATATGTTTTGGAAACTATGAAATGTTTCTAACCATGCAACTGAATTTGACTTGTAGTAAATATCGTGTACGATCACCTACAAATGAAGAATGATGAGACTTGTTTCGATTTATGAAATCAAGCATACTACAGAAGCACAAAGCAAGGGTTCTCCAAGAAAGAGGGAGTTGACTATGACAAGATGTTGCTATAATGTCCAGACACACTTCCTCAATAGTGGATATTACACTAGATAGATGGTGTAATAGAAGTAGAAGAAGATATCAAGCAACCTCCAGGTCTTAGGACTCTCTAAAGAGAACCACATGTGTGCATATTGAAGAAGACTTTGTACGGGATCAGAAGACATCCAGGGGATAGGATGATGAGATATTAATCTTTGCTACAAGGTTGAAGATGAGGACCTCATGGATGGGTGCGAGAGAGAACTGACAATCAGAGTTGTATCAAGATGACAGAGAATCCAGTGTACATTGATAGAGATGCTAGTCCTTGTAGATTGAAGATCAATACTTGTCGACTTATAGAGATGCCAGTCCTCCTAGACTGAAGATTAGTACTTGCCAATTGATAGAGATGTCAGTCCTTGTAGGCTGGAGATCAGTACTTGCCGAATGATAGAGATGCTAGTCCTTGTAGACTGGATATTAGTACTTGCCGACTAATAGAGATGTCAGTCCTTGTAGGCTGAAGATTAGTACTTTCCAACTGATAGAGATGCCAGTCCTTGTAGGATGAATATCAGTCCTTGCCGACTGATAGAGATACCAGTACTTGTAGGATGAATATCAGTACTTGTGAGATGAATATCAGTACTGCCAACTGATAGGGATGCCAGTCCTTGTAGGTTGAAGATCAGTACTTTTCGACTGATAGAGATGCCAGTCCTTGTAGGCTGAAGATCAGTACTTGTCGACTGATAGAGATTCCAGTCCTAATAGGCTGAATATCAGTACTTGCTGACTGATAGAGATGCCATTCCTTGTAGGATGAATATCAGTACTTGTCGACTGATAGAGATGCCATTCCTTGTAGGCTGAAGATTATTAATTTCCGACTGATAGATATTCTAGTCCTTGTAGGATGAAGATCAGTACTTTTCGACTGATAGAGATTCCATTCCTTGTAGGATGAAGATCAGTACTTGCCGACTGATAGATATGCCAGTCCTTGTAGGATGAAGATCAGTACTTTCCGAACGATAGAGATTCCAATCCTTGTAGGATGAAGATCAGTACTTGTCGACTGATAGAGATACCAGTCCTTGTAGGATGAAGATCAGTGCTTGCCGACTGATAGAGATGACAGTCCTTGTAGGCTAAAGATCAGTACTTGTTGAATGATAGGGATGTTGGTCCTTGTAGACTGAAGATCAGTACTTGTCGACTGATAAAGATGCCAGTCCTTGTATACTGAAGATCAGTACTTGCTGACTGATAGAGATGCAAGTCCCTGTAGACTAAAGATCAGTACTTTTC
Organism: Larix kaempferi; assembly: GCA_027924585.1. Taxonomy (NCBI): domain Eukaryota; kingdom Viridiplantae; phylum Streptophyta; class Pinopsida; order Pinales; family Pinaceae; genus Larix; species Larix kaempferi. The sequence goes on along the minus strand of BSBM01000963.1, from coordinate 6,014,593 downwards.
GACTAATAAAGATGCTAGTCCTTGTTGACTGAAGATCGGTACTTGTCGACTGATAGTGTTCCAGTACTTGTTTACTAATGGTTATTGTTGTTCTGGTACCTGCTTACTGATGGTTATTTTTGTTCCAGTACTTGTTTACTGACGGTTGTTGTTGGTGTTGTTCGAGTATTTACTTACTGATGACTGTTGTTCCAGTACTTGCCGACTAATGATTGATGTTGTTCCAAAGTTCACACAATGATGATGATGTTGATGGTGATATCCCAACAGACGATGATGAGGATGTTGATGGTGATATTCCAGCAGATGATGATGATGATGATGATGATGGTGATATTCCAATAGACGATGATGATGATGGTGATATTCCAGTAGACGATGATGTTGATATTGATGGTGATATTCCAGTAGATGATGATGATATTCCAGCAAATGATGATGATGATATTCCAGCGGATGATGATGATAACCCAGACACATGATGATGTTCCAAAAAATTACTACAACATATAGAGATTCACAATTCAGTTGAACACTTGTTGATGTTGTTGATGTTTCCCGCAGAATACCTTCCTAGTTAAGAGGGAGTGTTAAAGAAATGTAACTACGGAAGATATTCTAAATATATTTTTCTATTGTATTATTGTATTCCTCCTTCGAGAGATGACATTGATGTAATTGATAATGTAAGATTCATTGAAAGAGTCAATGTAAATCCTAACTCTTAGGTCGGCCTGGAATATCTAGAAAATATATTTTATTGTAAAGTATACAGGTCGGCTCAGTTAGTTGAGTTAGAGCCGACCTAATTAGTAAAAAGGTCAAGTCAATTGCAAAGTATAAATAGGGGATTGAGTTGCTCATTTGTATCACTCATCTCACTCACTCAAGTTCGCATAGGAGAGAGAGAAGTTCACACAAGTGAAGCAGAGAAGTTGTTTTGTCTTGGGATTTTAACTTGTACTTGGTGAATTCTATATTGAGGAATTTTTGCTGGGGTTTTCTCCCTTGTGGTTTCCCCGAGAGAAATATTGTGTTCTTTGTGTTTGTTGTACTTGTCTTTCTTTCAGTGAATGTATTGTTTAATATTATAATGCTAAACAAAGTGAAAAACTAACAGAACTTGATAGATGTTAGTTTATCAATTGGGGAAAAAATCTCACTAAAGTCTATCTTCTTAACATGCGATTATCCTTTTGGAACCAATCTCTCCTGAGGTCGCCCAAACATAAAGTATAAATAGAGATCCTTGCTCTCTCATTTGGACACACCACTCACTTACTCAAGTTCGCATAAGAAAGAGAGAGAAGACAAGTTCGTTGAGGAGAAAGAGAGAAGCTACATAATACATATATTTTGGGTTTTCCATTTTGCTTGATATTGTATTGGTGACGAATCTATCTTTGAGGAAGTTGTGGGGTTTTCTCCTTTATGGTTTCCCCAAGGAAAATTATTGTGTCTATTGCATTTTTTTGTGCTTTTTATTCTTTCAGTTAAAGATCCTAGTTAACATTGAATTAAAGTAAAAACTCTAACATGGTTTCAAAGCTAACCTGAAAAGAAGACATTGTGTAGTAGTGGGAAACTAGGGATTCCTAGTTTAAGGTATTCTCTCCACGGATCATCCAAAAAAGAGGGCTAGTCTAACTTGCCCTATGAGGGCGCATATTTTGGAGACAGCAGAATCAAATTCCGAGAATTTTCATTTTTTTCCCTGTCACTACTACTAGGAGGAAAACTAGGGCATCAAGTTTTGGGGGCTTCTCTCCATCAATTTCGAAAACGGAGTACATTGAACCAATCGCCTTGAGGAGGCGCACCTTCCTGTCCAATCAGAAGTTCAAAATTCCAAGTTTGAAAATTTAGGGTTTCTCTGACAAAACCCTAGGCCATCCAGCTCCAGAACCGGATTGGGAATCTCAAATTGGTAAGACCTAAATCTCTTCTATTTCCATTTGAGGTTCTGATTTCAAAATGTCTCACCACACCAAGCTTGAGGATAAGCTTGGGGGAGTTGATAACTTCTGAGCATGGAAGTATAGGATTTCTCTTGTCCTTGAAGATAATGATTTGGACAAGTATGTTAGTAAAGAGGTTCCAGTACCAGAGGGATGTGAGGCTAAGTCTATCCACAAGAAGAACTTGGCCAAGAGAATTGTTGCAGACTCTATTAAAGATCATCTCATCCCCCATGTGTCATCCTTGAAGATACCCAAACAGATGTTCGATGCCTTGACAAATTTATTCAAAGAAAAGAACATCAATCGGAAAATGACATTAAGGAACCAGCTCAAGATGTGAAGATCCAACCTTCAGATACCATGTAATCTTACTTCACAAGGGTCTCTCAAATCCAGGAGCAACTTGAAGCAGTTGAAGACAAGGTAGAAGAAGGAGCGATTTTTATGACCACCTTGAATGGTCTCCCAATATCATGGGACTGATTCATTCAAGGAATATGTGCCAAGAAGAAGTTGATAACATTCAGCAGACTATGGGAAGAATGTACACAAGAAGAAGCTTGACTTGTAGCACGAGAAGAAAATATGGGAGCAAACAATGATGATCAAGCTCTCACAGTTCACACTAGAAGAAATCACAACAAGAGGGAGGACCACTATCACAACAAGAGGGAGAACCACCATCACAGAATACAAAGGATACCCAGAAGAGATCTATCCAATATTAGATGTTACACATGTGATGAAAAGGGGCACTACTCCAGAGATTGTCCTAGAAACAAAGGTTCCTCCAACAAGAAGACTAAGAAGAGGAGACATCATGCTCACACCGCTGAAGACGATGAACCAACAAGGAAAAGAACCAGAGAAGAAGAAAGAGACGATTCTTCAAGTGATGAATAATATGTCCTAATCTCATCACTCACGGGCACTATCACACATGGGAGCAATGATTGGATTGTAGACAGTGGAGTATCCAAGTACATGACGGGATACAAAGAATCATTCGTCAATCTATGTGAACACGAGTCACCTCACAAGGTGAAACTTGGGGATGACTATCAATATCCCATCAAAGGAAGTTGAGAAGCTTCCTACAAGCTAGACTCTGGCAAATATTTGAAGATGAAAGATGTCCTATATGTTCCAAGACTAAAGAATAATCTTCTCTCCATCTCAGCACTAGATGCTAAAGGAATGAGGGTTGCATTTGTCAATGGCCAAGTCCTAATGTGTCCAAAAGGAAAGACAATAGATGATGGAACAGTGATTGGAGAGCAAGAAGGAGGCTTGTACAAATTGAAGGGACAACCTGAACAAGCATTGGTTCATGACTCCATGGATCCAAGTGAACTATGGCACTGAAGGCTTGCACATGTGCATTATAGAGCACTACCTATTGCAAGCAAAGCAGTTTCAAGACTTCCAGAAATCCAGACAAGACATGAAGGCATTTGCAAGGGATGTGCGCAAGGAAAGAATGTAAAGAAGGTGTTTCCCAGCAGTGAAATCAAAGCAAAAGGAATATTGGAGATAATGCACTCTGATGTATGCGGTCCCATGTCATCCAGCTCACTAAGAGGGTATGTATATTATGTTTCTTTCATAGATGACTTTTCCCATAAGACTTGGATTTACTTCTTGAAAAGTAAAGATGAGGTATTTAGTAAGTTCAAGGAATTCAAAGCCTTGATTGAGAATCACACTGAAAAAAATATCAAGACTCTTCGATCAGATAATGGTGGATAATTCTCCTCAGAAGAATTCAAGAATCTATGCAGAGAATCTAGGATTAAGAGGGAGTTGAGCACTCCTTACAATCCTCAACAGAATGGCATTGCAGAATGAAAGAACATAACAATAATGGAAGTAGCAAAAGCAATGCTACATGAATAGGATATTCCGATGCATTTATGTGCAGAAGCGGCAAGGACATTCGTGTATGTACATAACCGTACTCCTCACCGAGTACTAAGCAACAAGATTCCCGAAGAATCTTTCTCCGGTGAGAAACCAAAAGTCAGCCATCTCAGGATATTTGGCTTCCCAGTGTACAAACACATCCCGAAGGAAAAGAGAAGAACCTGAAGAAACCAGAGTGAGAGACATAGCAATGGAAGAAGCGATTCCAGAAGAATATGAAGAACGCAACATGGCAAAACCACAAGAACCTATAGATCCACCTCGTGAGAATAAATCCCACAAGAGAAAACCAACATGGGTACGAGAAGCAATACTAGATGCAGAGAAGTATGGCGCTCTAGAGGGGATGCACAGAGAAGTCAAGAGACCTAGACCATACTCCAGCTAAATGGCCCTGCTATGTGACATATGTTATCACATATATAGTAGCTTGGCTACCATATGTTTTATTCCATATTTCAGTACATTTTTCAGCCAATTCCCTTACATTGAGATGTTGAGATGAGCATCTATGTTGGATCACTACTATGATTATGGACAGCAGTATATTCCCATGCCATGACTGAGTCTTAGAAAACTCAGATTGGATGACTAATGTAGCCATTTATCCATTTGCAGAGCAGTATGTATTTCCCATAGTAGCAGAAGTAGTTTCTCAGTGGATAGTGATGGTTCAGATTGTTTATGCACAGGTATATGACCCAACAGGTATTATCTTGTGTTATGGTTATTATTGATTTTATACTCATTCTTGTGGCATGTCTTAGCTCTTAGTGTCATGATTTGGCGATCATATAGATATTTGGACCTGGTTGCATTATTTATATATATATGTCCTCACTCAGACTTAGAAGTTCTTGCTTATACTCATCGGTTTTACCCTCCTTAGGGAGAATACAGGTGATCATTCCCACCATCTTTTGGCTTGCTAGTGTTGGTCTCATTATTCACTTTCTCCACCCATCCATTACCTTCCAGATATTGTTGTTACCCTGACATACTACTTGACTAGTGGCATGGAGGACCTTCCCCCACTTTAGCCTCTTTGTTGGATAAGCTTCCCTATTGTTTTGTGTCTCGGCTCTGAGTTGCCTAAGTTGTGTTGGCTAAACTTGAAACAGATAGTGCTACCATCAGTACAATGTGTATGGAAATGAAAGGTATATCTTAAATCCCATTCTAGAATGTGTTTCTTAACACACATGAATGAAAGGCAAGCCTAATGAAATTGGCTTTGAAAGTTAAATGTGAAATGTAAATCCAAGAATATATGTGTTTCTTAACACACACGAATCAAAAAGCCTTAGTAAATGTAAATCCAAGAATGTGTTTTTTAACACACACGGATCAAGGCTATGGAAATGTATTAAAGGCCTAAAACACAGGGGCTTCACTAGAAGGCAATATAATACCGCGTTCATTCATATTGCGGTATTAAATATTCATGAAAACCTAAAAATTATATTGCTTATATATTAAGGGGCAAAGCGTTTTTTTATTTAATGTAACAATACAAAAATACTTTGGGGTCTTTTTTATATGGGCAGGCTGACAAATATCTGCCAAATAGAGATGGCGGGATCACGGTCGGATGAGAAATCGGGTTGAGGCAAGGCTTGGGCTTACCAGTACGCAGGGAAATCGCGTCTTGAGGCATGCTTGAGGCCAGGGGGTTTCGTGGTGAAGTGGGTTTCCAGTCGAGAGACAGTGGTCATATATGTGGTTGAGTAATTGAATTGTGGGTGAAGTAATGTGCATCCACAATATACATCGAAAGAAGCAAGGTGCATTGTAGAATGCATGTGGGGTCATACGAGGGGTATCCTATTAATATACTAGGTAGACATATAAAGGGGTATAAAAAATGTTAATGAAAAAATTGATACATACAATATCTAGCGAAAATATCGGTTTTTTTAAATTGGGAAGGCATATTGGGAGGGGGTTAAAAAAAACGATTTTGGAAGGTATTTTCCAATATTTAGTGAAATTAGGGGTATTGTTTCATATGCCATGAACGAACGTGCTATGATAGTGGTTTATTGAGTGAAGCCCCTGTGGCCTAAAAAGCAATGGTTTAACAAATGCTATATCTAATGATTGTTGGCCTCACTTGTATTGATTTATTCCTCACTATCTTGCGAGTTATCATGTGAGATGGAGTAAGGGACAGCTAATTATAAGTGTCCCCTAGAGTCTTAAGTTATGGTTTGTCGGGCACCTAGTCATGGCGACCCTAGAAAAGATCCTCATGGAGTTGTATCATCTTGGATGTGAGTTGTAGGCATCTGTCAAGGTTGAATAAGCACTTTTGAAACAGCTTACCCATTTGTGAGACACTGCCCTCCCCTGTGACACTGCTTGTCCAACATATGCTAGTGTGTGTATCCCCTTTCCATTTCCAAAGTGTCACAGTGTCAAGTCAGTGGTCATCCTTTATCCTAGCCTTATAAGTTTTATCCCTCACCCATCACTAGCAAATTGATCACAACTATAAAGTGAGTATAGTCTTGAAAGTCTAGTATGAGTCATATAAATAATAAAAAACATTAAATATTTGGTTTTAGATCGCCAGAGAATTGATTACTATATGTTATATTGCTACTTGAATGATTTTTAGAGCATGCCTTTGTGATAATCTGCAGGGATCTAGCAACTGTAACAATCTCACAATCAAAATCTCAAGATTATTTGCAAAGAAGAAGAGAAGCATGCACTCAATAATCACTCATAAACACAGAATAATGGACAATGTCAATATCATACAATGAATAATGAATGTAAAGTGTGTAATGCAATGATCAATGATGAGGCATCATATAGGATTCGAATTAGCCAAGTAGGGCATTCGAATCTGAGCTCAAAGTCTAGCATGAATAACTATGGAGACATCATCCAGTCGGTAGTATCAGTCATAAATGGTAAGATTCAGTCAAGTGTGACCAACTGAGTCTAACAGAAACATCTAGCCATAAATCATGGAATGGAGACTCGAAGGTGGGTGCATGAGGTTGTCTAAATCAAAGTCTAGCTTGGATAACAATGGAGACATCATCCAATCAATAGTATCAGTCATAAATGGTAATAGTCAGTCAAGTGTGTCTAACTGAATCTAACAGAACCATCTAGGCATAAATCAAGGAATGGAGACTCCAAGGGGGGCGCATCAGGCTGTCAAATAGTCAAGTGGAACTCCAGAACTAGCTAACTAGAGGCTATAAACAGTCAGCATGAGCAATCAGGGGAAGAACTACTCAATCAATGCACTAACTGAATGATAACTCTCGGTAGGTGAGATAAGGCACCCTAACTAAGTGATAACTGGTGGTAGGTGAGCAAAGGTGCCCAAAATGGTTGTGGTAGGTGGGAAAGGCGCACTTGCCATGCAGAGAAGTCAAGGAGGGCACATTAGGTAGGTAGGAGGCCAATTGGAGGTTGTAGATAGGCTCTGGAGAGCTAGAAGAAAGCTCTAGGTGCTGGGATACCACCATGATGATGACTAGATGCATGCAGTGGCATGCAAATCATGCAGGCAAAGATAGGCTCTGGAGAGCTAGAAGCAAGCTCTAGGAGATGGGGAGACCACCATGATGATGGCTAGATGCATGCAGTGGCATGTAAAGCATGCAGATTTGCATGCAGGCATGCAAAATATAAAAATGATGGTGTGAATATTCCAACAGCCTTAACCTCTAACACTTGCAGCAGTTTGATTTTAGCCTGGGTCATTTCTGGGTCATGTTGACTTGGTCAAACCTAGTTTGACCAAAGTCAACTATAGGACATGAGGTGGATAGACCTTGGTTGTTGCAAATAGATGATATATGGTCTATTACAGGTCACCAGATGGTTCCATGCATTGGTTACAGGTTTATGATGATGATTTGGTATTTTATCATATTTGATCATTTGCAAATTATTATTATTTTTATCTGTTTGGATATATTTGAGATATTATATGATCATGCAAAGATCCATAGGGTGTATGAGTACACACCTCTGGTAGATTTGGGCTCTCTGACTCCATTGAGACAGTTGGTTTTCATTTCTGGGCAGTTACAGTGAGTATTTTCCTCAGTTTATCATTCTGGTGCATATTTGCCATTAAAAATGGCCTATTAGAGCAGTTCCATGATATGATTGGTTCACCTATGGTGCTATAGAGGGGATATAGAGTGTAGCCACTTGTTTTTACTACATTGCTATGTTGTCGGACATATTGGTGCAGTTAGATTTGGCCCCAGGTGACCAGGAAGAGAGTTACAAGCATTTTTATACTTTCCAAAGGATTTACAAAGGCATAAAAATGGTTAAAATGGCTACTGAAGGAATCGATTTGGGCTACTAAGGAAAGGAATTGACATGGGAATGGTTTTGATGATGTGGTTAATGTCCCCCACACCCTCCGGAGCAGTTGTATCAGTCAATGGGGCCCTCACACTTTTCTCCGGCACATTTTGAGGATTTCTGGAGCCTTTGGAGGCTCACGACTTTCCCAGAGGAGCACGATTTGGTGCTTGGATGAGTCATGTGATGTTATTTTGCCATGGGGACACACTAGGGGTGTTAGATATTTCCCCCTAGACCCACCATGAATGGGTTATCATGTTTATTTTGTCACATTGAGTGGGACCCCCCTTCCTAAGGCGATTTTGTCCATGCATGTGTTATATTTTTGAGTTTTTCCATGTACTTTATGTTGATCTCATCTCAACCGTAGATTATAACTTTTATATCTTTTAATCTTAGCCATCCATTCAAAAGGTGGTTAGGGTTTTGGTATCTCTTCTTCCTATTTAAAGGAGAGAGCTTCTCATTGTAAAGGGACTTTTGGCTCTAGAATTTTGGAATAAAATATTTTCTCAAAGATACTTGTCTCTTGGTTTTGGATGTCAATGGTGTTGATTGAAACTGTTCTTCCTCTGCACTGAGGGTTTGGTGATTATTTTACATATCTATTTCTCTACGTTTTTATCTACAGGTGAGGAGGCTGAATTGGTGAGGAAGGCACACTAGCTGGGGAGACCCTCCCTGCTATCGTCTCTTCTCTTCGTCGGTTATAGGGAGTATTATTGTCTATGTACCTCTTACTCTTTGTGATTTTACTTGTCATTTGTATTTCTTTCATTCTTGCTTGAGCTGACTGATTTTATTTGTCCTTGGTTCATCGAGAAGAGGAGGCCGCACATGTGGAGCTGGGCAAGTCGTGGGTGCAATATAAACCAAGAAATTCTCATTTGATCTTTGCGGGAACAATCCTCAACATCTTGGCAAACATCTCCATCATTCAGGTATGCTTGTGAGGTAAGATTTATATTTCTCAAAGCTACCCATCTGTCATTTACATTGAAAACCTTAAGTAAATTTCTTTTGAAAAATCCTTGGCTCAAACGACTTGGTTAACAACATAACCATTTCTGGGTTTTATGGATTTTGCAATTATCTAGGTGGGTTCTCCAAAACTTCATGCTTGGAAGACTCCATAGGCCCATTCTCCCAAGGCACTGGCCTCTCTCAACCCTCACGACTTTCCTGAGAGTGATTGTTTACCTGTAGTTTGACCTTGTTTGTTGAGCTTGTTGGTTCGAACACTATCAGATCTATCCCACAAGCTGTGCTAGAAATCCCCTAACCTCAGATCCAGTATTTGGGACACTTTCCCTATTTAAGGGTCATGTTTCCCAAGGCAGCTGAATTTGATCATTTTAAACTAGTACCTGAATCCTGGAATCACTCTTAATTATCAAGTCACTATGTGTTATTAAGCTTTATCATCTCATAGTTTTCCTAATCCACAGTGGTATTAATTCCTTAAATCTAGGGTTCATACCTATCACCTTACGTACTTCATCTTTTCCTGATTTGATCTGGTGATTGGGTTTGATCTCTCCTGTTGGGAGTAGATCGAGGTCTCACCCTTGTTGTCTTGGCTTTGACAACTCAAGTGAAGATTTCCTTGATTGGTGTGACAACCAATCCCTTGGAGATTGAGGCTATCTTGGTTCACCACTTTGGTTGCTTGTCCCCTCTACCATCCTTACGGATCCACCATCTAGGGGAAACTACAAGATTGGTGATAACAATATCATTGATAAAGAACCTTCCAACTACGAAGAAGCAGCAATGAAGATAGAATGGAAGGATGCCATGATCGAGGAGTACCAGTCGATTATGAAGAATGATGTTTGGGAGATAGTTCTAAGACCAGAATGGAAGTCTGTTGTGACTCGAAGTGTATCTACAAGATAAAGCATGCTGCAGATGGTAGCATTGAAAAACACAAGGCAAGGTTTGTGGCACGTGGCTTCTCCTAGAAGGAAGGCATAAACTACGAGGAGACATTTGCACCTGTAGCAAGATACACTTCCATCAGATCTATATTGGAATTGGCTGCAGTAATGAAATGGAAGGTACACCATATGGATGTCAAGACAGCATTCTTGAATGGTGTAGTAGAAGAGGAAGTGTACGTGGAGCATCCACTGGGATTTGAGACACGTGACAAATAGACTCATGTGTGCAAGTTGAAGAAATCCTTGTACGGATTGAAACAAGCACCCAGGACATGGTACGGAAGGATGGACAACTTCTTGATGAGTTTAGGCTTTACCAAGAGTAAAGCAGATTCCAACCTTTACTTCAAGGTTGAAGTTGGAAATCCAATGATACTCCTACTCTATGTAGATGACATGTTTGTAATAGGGGAGGATGAGCTCATTGCATATACGAAGACGAGGCTTGCCACAGAGTTCGAGATGAAGGACCTGGGGATGATGCATTATTTCTTAGGCATGGAGGTGTGGTATAGTGCGGATGGAATATTCCTTGGTCAAAGAAAGTATGTAGTAGAGATTCTGAAGAGTTTCGAAATGATGTATTGCAAGGCAATGGCCACACCAATGGCATCGAACTTGAAGTTATTGTTTGATGCTTCATCAGAGACAGTTGATGCCACGATATACCATAAGATGATTGGTTCGTTGATGTATCTGACGAACACAAGACCAGACATATGCTTTGCCGTGAACACCCTGAGCCAGTTCCTGACAGATTCGAGACATGTTCACAAGATTGTTGCAAAGCATATATTGAGGTACCTGAAGGGTACAATTGATTATGGGCTCAAGTATGAGGAGAATCAAAAGATTAACCTACATGGTTATGTTGATTCAGATTGGGCAAGAAGCGCCACAGATAGGAAGAGCACTTCAGGATGTTGCTTCAGTATGGGATCTGGTATGATCTCCTGGTTTAGCTGGAAGCAGTCATGCGTGGCACTGAGTACATCTGAAGCAAAGTATGTTGCAGCTTGTTTGGCTAGTTGTGAGGTAGTATGGCTTCGAAAGCTATTGTCAAATTTGTTTGATATCCAGTTAGAGGCAACTTGTATCTTCTGTGACAACCAGAGTTGTGTTAAGTTGTCCGAGAAATTGGTGTTCCATGACAAGTCAAAGTATATTGAGATCAAGTACCATTATATCCAGGATATCGTGGAGAAAGGAGCGGTGAAGCTCCAGTATGTGGCGATAGACGAGCAGATAACCGATGTGTTTACCAAGCCATTATCCAGAGTGAAGTTCGAGTACTTCAGAGAGAGACTTGGTGTTATCCAGATCGAGGTTCCTCAAAAGAGGGAGGGATGAGAATGAAAGAAAAAGATGCACTAGAGCTATTTTTGCATGGTGTAAGACGCAGGTGGTCCTTGGGACGTAATTCACTTGGTGTGCTCCGAGCTGTACTCCCAATCTGGAGACAATATAAAGTTGGGTCTTGCATGGTAGAAGACGTAGGTGGTCCTTGGGACATAATTCACCTTGGGTGCTCCTGACTGTACTCCCATCCTGGAGATGTTGAGAGGTCAACCAGTCATAAGACACTGTGTGTGCGCCTAGGCAATTCTCGCATGGTGGAAGACGTAGTTGGTGCTTGGGACGCAATGCACCTGGGGTGCTCCTGAATGTGCTCCCATGCTGGTAGATGTGGGCTGACCATTGAAAGGCGTAATGCACCTGGCATGCTCCTACGTTGTACCCACTTGGTGGGACACACAGGTGGGCTGTTGGACATGAGGTGTGCATCTGGGTTGTTCTCTGTGTATGATGATGAGAATATCTGGATATGATGATATGATAGTAGGAGAGGCAGGTGATTGTTGTGGCAATGTAATATGTGGCCCTAGGTTGTACCTACTTAATGGCTTGCTCGTAGAGATGATGAAGACCTAGATGAGAGCTAGGCCTACATCCAACATGAAAAAGGGTTGGCTTTGTAGAAATTTTTATGACGGATAGATTCGAGAGATGTCACTAATCAATGATCAAAAAAATGAGGATTACGGCAGCAACGACGATGATGATCCAGTGTTGATGATGATGTTCCAGCATTGATGATGATCTAGCGATGATGACGTTGTCTAGAATATGTGTCTAGAGTGATGATGATTGTGGCAAGAGAATACCTTCCTAGTTAAGAGGGAGTGTTGTTGTAATTGTAACTTCAGAAGATATTCTTCTATTTATTATTATTATATTATTATTGTATTTTTGTTGTACCTTTGTCGGAGATGTTTTTCCTCTGTCCGGGGATTTCATTATTATGTCTCGTCATGCAAGGTCATTGAGACAAAAACTCCATTGTAAGTCAGGGCATTAGATCCCCCAAAGGTCAAATGTAAAATGTTTTATTGAGTCTCCGAGGATAAGTCGGCCCAGTCAGATTAGTGAGGCCGACCTAATTGGGAATTAGGTCGCCCCAACAAAAAATATAAATAGAGAGCCTTGCTCTCTCATTTGGACACACCACTCACTCACTCAAGTTCGCATAAGCAAGAGAGAGAAGACAAGTTTGCTGAGGAGAAAGAGAGAAGCTGCAGAGGACATATATTTTGGGTTTTCCATTTTGCTTGATATTGTATTGGTGACGAATCTATCTTTGAGGAAATTGCGGGCTTTTTTCCTTTATGGTTTCCCCGAGGAAAATTATTGTGTCTATTTTGTTTTGTTGTGCTTGTTATTCTTTCAGTTAAAGGTCCTATTTAACATTGAATTAAAGTAAAAACTCTAACACCATGGTCATGTGAATTTACAAAGACATGTTGTTAAAAAATCTTTAAATATGATGGGTTCATTCTCTAATCCACTATGGATTCTTACCTTGGTTCCCTTGGAGGACCTTCATGTAAGTTCTATTTGCATAAATTTATATCACCTTGTTTTTAACCATTAATTTAATGATGTGTTTTTCATTAAAATTATGGTTTTACCTCGTTCCATTGTAATGTGAAATTGCAAGGACGTGTAGGTGGAAAAATTTAAATGCATCAAGTTCATCCTCCAATTTACTACAAACTCCTTCTAAAGTATCCTCATAAGACCTTCATGTAAATTATAATTGCTCAAGTTTATATCAATGCATTTGTAGTTATAATTAATATTATGCATTGACCTTACTTCATTTTCAAGTTGAATTGCAAGGCTTAAGTGGAAACACTTTTAATGTGTTGGGATCCAGTCCACTCTATACTCCTACTCAACCCTTAGAGGACCTCATTATAACTTATTGCTAAATTTCTGTATCATATTCTAATTTTTTTAGTTATTTCATTTAGTTTGCACATATATACAATACTCAAATGTGATTTGCTTCATCCTATATTATAATAAGGATCAATGTTTATTAATGGAGAATCCAACTTAAGAGGTCATAGGGTAGGGATTTTTAGTAAGAAAGTATCTCACTAAAATGCTACACATGGTTCCATGAATAGAAGAATATGCAAAAGCAAAGCTTATTTGTGTCAAGAATAGAAATTTCCTACCTTTTTGACCCATCAGAAATCAATAGAAGCTTGGTGATTCGGTCACTCCATCTTCCTTTTATGGATGATGCATAGGTCATTCCTTCGAACCCAGGGGGTTCTAGATATTTTTTGAGACCTAGAAGTGCTTTTAAAGATAAGATGGGGATTTGTATGGCAGGTGGTTTGATTCAAGTTTCCTCCGAGACCTCTCCTCGCCTACTGTGCAGGAGATCTATAATGGCCTCAGCTCATGATCAAGTAGTGCTAGATGTCAGAACTGGTAGAAAATGAACCATAAAAGGGACTCTTAGAGCAAGCCTCCTCTTATCCAAGGTTACTTAATGTTGATTATGTCCCTTAACTATAGAGGTTTAGGGACTCCCTCTAAAAATTTGGCTCTCAAATGATTGGTTATTTCCAAACAACCTCTATAATTTTGCTTCAGGAATATTTAGCTTGTGCGGATCTTATTTTGAGAAACTTAAAGGATTTGTTGCCTGGGTGGGATTTTGCTACTTTGGATGCATCTAGGAGATCTGGTGGATTGATTAATATGTGTAGTAACTCCCATTTTCTTTGTACTAACAATTGGGCGGTTCATTCAGGGCTTGGAATTGTCCTTTTCTCCAAAGAGATAGGATAGCCCTTCTGCATAATCAATATTTATGGTCCTTTCCAACAGAGAGTGGAATTTTGGGAGCAGTTGTTCAGTTCGAGTATGTTGAAGGGTGACAGAGTTATCTTAGGTAGAGACTTAAATTTCTCTTTAGGTGATGGGGAAAGCTAGGGACCAAATTCTCATAAGGATGCCTTGACTAACTATTTCATAAGAATATTGGATGAGAATTTGTTTTTTGATATCCCCCCTATCAAGTTAAGTCCTACATGGAGGAATAAAAGAATAGGACAAGATATAATAGCCAAGAGGCTAGACATGTTTTTTATTAATGAAGGCTCTTTTCAAGCTCTTGTTTCCATTAGACAATGGGTAGGGGAATTTGGTACCTGGCTCATTTTCCCATCTCCCTGGAAATGTTGATGGGGATGGACAAGCTCCCCGACCCTTTTAATTACAATTCTGCTTGGTTGGAAGACAAGGAATATAAGGATATGGTGAAAAGATTATGGACCCCTTATGACAACTCCTCTTTGGTTTCGGTAGGATCTCAGTTTTTAAAAAACCTCAAGAATATAAAGGCTAGAACTATCTCGTGGACGATTGAAAGAAGACTTTGTAAGGATACTGAGCTCAAAAGGATTGAGGAGGCATTGGATACTTTTCAAGACACTTATAAGGAAGGTTCATTATCAAAGATTCAAAAAACATAGATAGTGGACATGGAAGTAAGGAGAACTAAGATCCTAGATGAGAATGAAGCTACTTGGCACCTAAAAAGCAAGGCCATTTGGATCTAGAAATGCGATGACAATACAAAAAAAATTCACAATTTTGTCAATCTTTGCAAACATACTAATTCTCTTTGGTCTCTTGAGGAGGAGGATGGCAGTCAGGTATCTAGCTTCAAGAATATGGCTACGGCCAGGGTAGATCATTTTAGCAAATAATTTAAAGGAGATGAAAGAGCATATGTGGCACAGATGATTAGACTAACTGCATCCTACCCCACATTTCTGAATGAAGATCAAAATGAAGTCATCATGGAGGAAGTTGCATTGGAAGAGGTAAAGGAGGTTGTTCACTCTCTACAGAAAGATAAAAGTATGAGTCCATATGGATGGCCCATTGATTTTTTTAATGGATTCATGGAAATATTTGACTAAGATTATCTTGCAGTATTAGAAGAGTCAAGACAAAATGGAAGGATCTTTCCAGCATTCAACTCAATGTTTATAGAATTCATTCCTAAGGTCGATGCTAACTCCTGAAAGTCGCACACATGCGACATTTCGACGATTCATCGAGTAAAGCTTCATCAACATAAAGAATGCATCTCACCACAGGCATCCTCAACAGATCCAAAACACAGCACAAGTCCATAAGTGCCAAGAAACAGTAAAAAAAAGGGGTACTGTGGGTATTACACAATTGACCCGTGCTATAGCGCAGGTTACCTGAACAATTCCCGCGCTACACCTGCATGACTTTTCCTTCGATAGTCGTGCTACTGTCAAAATGGCAGGACCAATCACTCCCTGTGGCGCATTAAAGACTCAATCCTCCC
This sequence comes from Larix kaempferi, assembly GCA_027924585.1. Lineage (NCBI taxonomy): Eukaryota > Viridiplantae > Streptophyta > Pinopsida > Pinales > Pinaceae > Larix > Larix kaempferi. The sequence continues at coordinate 5,998,727 of BSBM01000963.1, read as the reverse complement.
CAAGGATCATAATTCGGCTCCTCACACACTTGGGGGAATTAAAAAGCCCCCCTTGTGTACCTTGGAACTAGTTCAAGAAGGAGGAGAGTTCACATTTGGATCTAGTTGTTTGATGGCCACCTCTTGGCCTATAAAAGGAAGCCATTGGCATGCATTTTGTATAGAGAAATTACAGCAAGGTTGTGTCGTTGGATTTGAGTTGGAGCTTCCTCATAGCCCACCATTTCCTACCATTGTGAGCATTCCCAACCTTGCTTGCCACCTACCATCAAGGGGCAAGTGTTTCTCTCCATTGTTCTTCCATCTACTTAGCATTTAGTTTGGACAAGAGAGGCCTCCATAAGGGATATTGTTGGCTTACCTTGAAGCCTTCACCTCCTAGGTGTTGTACAACTATTCCATTGGGCAATACAAGAGTGGTTTAGCATATCTTTGGTTGTTGTTGGAGTTTGCATCTTTCCCCCATCTCTTTCATTTTATTTTCATCAATATTTTCATGTTTGGATGTGAACTACACTAACAATCTCTTGCAAGATCACTTGGAGGAATACAAACCACCAAAAAAGGGGCTCCAAGGATTGAGGCCTTGCAGCAACCTACAAGGATTAGCCCCTCACCAAGTGGAAGAGTGCACTTATGCAATTTTTTCCACAACATTTCTAATGGAGACCATACTTATTTTTGTTCATTTCTTTTTAAACTAGGTTGTTTTATGCAAAGTATCTAATTCTAGGTGTTGTCACTTCCAAGAGAACAAGTATTCCACCTTTTGCTTCCAGAATTTGGCCCCATCATAGCCATAGGTTATTTTTTCACGCAGTTGCATGGTTCCCGACATCTCTATCGCACTGACAGCGTGGAATCAACTCTGAAAGTCACATGTAGGCGCAGGATACCAGTTCACAACCCGCACTACACCGCCCATTGCATACGCACGAGAGTTCAGTTCATTACCAGCACTACCCGCGCATCTGTTTTGTATTTACCCATTCTATCTGCGTGGCGGAGTGTGGTTTAGCCACGCTATTGTTGTTTATTTGCTTTTTATGTGCATAATTTAGATTGGCAACCTAATGGTTGCTTACTAGTGAACTTAAATTAAGTCTAATTCACCCAATTACTTAATTTTTTAATAATTAGTGCACCTAGACCAATATTAGGAAGTAAAGAGTACATCTCTCTCAAAACTTAACTAGGTAACCAACTTTGAGGCTTTCAACGGACCCCATTGTTGTTACTAGTATTCAAGACCATTTCTTGTTTATGAATCAATCGACATGTTGTTTTTAGTAGTATTTCTAGTGTAGAAAACACTTTTTGCACATAAGCAAGGACCTAAAGACACTTGTCGCCCAAAGTATCCTCTTCACCTCGCACTTCATGTGAGCTTGGTGAATCAGAAAAAGGGTGAGAAGTGTGAAATACCTCCATTGCACACTTTTCTATTCATTAGAATATTTGATTTTGCAAAGCGCCACTAGCATCTCTTTAGAGTTAAAAGTACATATTGATTGATATACTCTTTTAGTTAATTTGCTAATAAAACATTTCTCGCTTTCAACACATGTGTTTTCTCCACTAGCACACAATAAGAGGCCTAAAGACTCTTCCAATCCAAGTATTCCCTTCACCTCGCACTTCATGTGAGCTTAGTGAATTAGAAAGGTAGGGATTGTGAAATACCCCTCTTACACTCCATAAGTGAAACATACAAACCCCTTAAAATCAACATTGTAATTGTATTAACCAACTAAAATCCTCCACGGGAGGTCGCAAAACAACATTTTAGTTAGATAGGATTGATTGGCTAGGCATCCATTAACGCCCACCAATATAGTTTCATTAGGAATATTTTGAAACATAGCTTTCCTATCTTTTAGGGTACTTACAAAATCCTGCTATAAGCAAGTGTTGAAAGAAAACCCGTATCAGAAATGCGTAGTGACCAAGGAGGTGAAAGCTAAGGTATAGTTTCCCTGCTCTCCCCTACAAGCGACTCGGCTTGTTGTAGGGATACAACACTATACCGTGCAGCCTGAACCATTGATCCACACTTGACACAAGGTATCTTAGTGGCCCAACTTAGGATATCACCAAGGAGCAATTGTGAGTGTAGTTGAATCCTAAAGTTAGCTATTGTCATTGGGAGGTGTTTCCAAGTCCTCTTGATTTGATCATTGTCCCCATCGCCGGTAGAACTATCTATTTGTTACCCCCACTAGTCGATTGGTGAGTGGATACCATTATCACCATCAATTGTACTTTTGGGAGGCCCGGTTACATTTGAGAGGAAGGACGTTAGGTATTCAAGGGAATTTACATCTATTTTCTTTTTAACTACAAGTTCACAAACTCATAATAAAAAGAACCTACATGTGGGAACTCATGCACTAAAACCAATATTGCACATATCACTCACTTATCGCACCATTTTGTATCTGTTGTGGTTGGAATATTTTTTGCATTTGTTCAATTGTGTTTATTCCACTATCACTCTCATATTGACACAAATCCTTCACCATTGAGGAACAAAATAGCATCCCAAGAGAGTATCATAGACTGCAAGGCCTATCCCCTCTCTCGAGGGGTGTTTTCACACCTCCCCCTTGTATTACACGCGGAGGGAATTCAATTTGGGGTCATTCCTAGGAAGCATTCATAGAATCATCTAGTCAAGGCCACACCTTGCTAGGTACATTTTCTCCCCTCGGAGAATCTATTAATTACACCACTTCTCCCCCCATTGGAAATAGTACCCCGTTGGCTTCTCCCCTAGAATATCCCTTGGATCCCTTTGACCCATCCTCTCTCATAGGAGGTCATCCTTTGTTTACAACACCGCCTGGGTCTCCCCCTCATGGAAATCACATCCCAAACAAAATGGAAAGACCTATCATCCCTACCTTACCATTTATGGCTAGTTTAAATCTACCTGATTTGGCCAAACTGACAAATGACCCCATTGTTCATGATGCGATATGGCCAGCTATGCCAGACAATCTTCCTTCCGATATTCCCAAATTCGAAGGAAAATAGGGAGATGATCCCACCAACCACGTTATGTCTTTGCACTTATGGTGTTCACTTAATAGCATAATGGATGACCTCATGAGGCTTTGCCTATTCCAGCATACCCTCATCGGAACAACAGCAAAATGGTACGCAAACCTAGAAAGTGGCACCCATTCCACATTTGCGAAATTGGCCACCGCATTTCTTACGTACTTTCAATTGCCAATCCAACATGATCTAGGCCTCGAAATTATCATTGAGTTTCGTCAAAATACTTCCACCACATCGCGGACCACATCCACGAGTGGCATAGAGGCCACACACTATGCAAGATCGAAATACAACCTCCCTTTTTGTTGGATTGGTTTATCAAATCTCTCCAACCCACCATAGCTAAAGATGTCGCCACCTTCATGGCACAAATTGAGGAAGAGGCTATTCTGAAAGCACAACATTTCAACCTCATATATGCACAGTGTGGATACCTTTATACAATCATCCCTAATGCCCCACGGCATCGGTCGTTGGATCCTACACCTTTGGGATCGTCACATTCGGTGGATGGGCTTATTGGGTCCATTTCCCATTTCGGAAAGGTTCCTCCAACCACATCGGTGCCATTCAACATGGTTCTGTATTACCCATCCATGCTACTCGCGTCGGTACCTCCTATGTCGGTACCAACACCATCAGTTGGTTAATTACAATATGGACCATATAGTCCTGCATACCCAAACATCACCCAAACAATGATAGTTCCTACACCACCAATGGCGCATGTCGCTCCTACATCCACCTCTTATGGAGTGCAAATGACATTCATCCCACCGTCGGGGTATAATCCATATTACCCTTTCCCATGCCCAACTGGTCAGCAACCTCCCCCCCACATGGGGGTTAAAGTGGTTCAACCTACTTATGTTCAACAAGCTCAACAATTCGAGTAGTTGAACACTGTAAACCCCTAGAATCCACAGAATTAGGGGAAGAAGAAAGGTAAGAAAAAAAAAAATAGCAGTCAAGGAAAGGGGGCAATCCCCCCCAGCAAAACTAGAACACAGGTGATCAAAATGTAGGGACTAACAATCCCCCCAAACAAGGGAAGAATCCTCCCTTGAGAACCAATTATTGATACTCCATTTGCAGTGATTATGGTCATTGCACACATCATTGTCCTCTTATCCTTGACTGCCAACAGTTAGTGGAAGTTAAAAAGTATATGGTGACGAACCCTCCTCGGGTCAGGAATCCTCCCCAACCACAAACAGTAGTGTTACAGCAACCCTTTTCCAATAAGGAGCAGTTACACAACAACAAGATCCTCGTCCACCTGGCGATGGCTCTTTCCAAAATATCTATACGTTGGATATAAACCTTCAGACACAAACCAAGGGTTATGATGGGCCTTCCACCCCCCAAGTGGAAGATGTTTCTATCCCCTCGGGGGGGGGGGGGGGCTCTGCAAATACCATGCCTGAATACCGACCAAATCCCATGGATTCTAAAATATCCACTTAGGCGTACCCCTAGTAAACCCCACATGAAGCCGCCCACAATTACAGTATTTTGGATGACTTGGCTCAGTCCCCCGCGGTTATGTCCACATTAGAAGTGCTACAGTCTTTCCCAACACGGAGAAAGGTGTTACTGAATGCACTTGGTGTTGTCAACCCTTCTGAATTGCACCTCATGACCTTTTATGTTGACAAAGGTGATCTGCGACTACCATCATCAATTGCATTTCAAGTTCTAGTCACGGTTAAAAATGTCATGATCCATAGTTGTATCATCGACAAAGGTGCATCCACTTGTGTTATGTCAGTAAAAGTCTGAAAATTATTAGGATCCCCCAAGTTGGTCCCCTCATCTATCGCTCTTCGCGCATATGATGGGAGACCATCCCAACCAAGAGGATCGTACCAAAATGTCCCCATAGAGCTAGGGGGGAAGATGGTTATGATCGATATCGAAGTAATCGATGATGAGCTTGACTACAACATCCTCTTGGGGCGTAGTTACATGTATGCCATGAAGGCGGTAGCCTCCTAAATCTTTTGTATCATGATGTTTCCCTTAAATGGGGAGATAGTTACCCTTGACCAACATAACTACTATGACCCTAATACCACAAGCAATCCCAACAACGTCCTACCCACTGTATTGGACGATGATCAACCATATGTTGACATTGCCCCCATTATGTACAAGGACTCCAATTTGTTAGGAGCATATTCAGGACCACTACCAAAGATCCCTACATCTGTCGATGGCCTAATGTGCACAATTTTCACCGCTGAAAATGGATCCACCTCCACCTCAACATCATTATCAGCACCACCGCTGAGTCATGGCATTGAACAAACATTGAGTCCATCGGTACCATTGATTTTTCAAATCCCATTCTTGTATCCTCCCACGAGTGTATAAGGGACGACGGTCATGGCTCAGTTAACTCTACCTGGGATAACTTTGGGAATCCCGGTGTGGTACCTTACACCACCCTTTCCAGAGATGGATTCCAAGCCAGTCGCCCATTACAAGTTTGTCCCTATGTCGACTAGTACGGCTGCAAGGCGAGTAACACGACTAGTTACGACAACTCAACCTATGACATATGCAACTACCTCACAATCGGTCATCGCTAAGACTATCATTGGGGGCACCAAACAACCCAAGTTGAAAGGTTCCCTATTACCAACCTCGACATCTAATTTGGTAGAAATTGTAAATCCTAAAGTAGGGGGCATCAACCATCAGGAGTTGAAAACCCCAGTAATGATCAATACTCCCAATCAAAGGGTCACACCATCGTGTTCTCTTTGTGGGAAGCAAGGCCACGCAAAAAACCTATGTCCTACTCTACCTAAGGTAAGGAATTTGCTTAACACCCCCATTAGCATCACCCATGCTCCACCAGCAATGAAAGGGGGCACACCTCCCTCTCCCACAACTAAGTTCAAAATGTTGCGTACAAATCACACATGTTCCATATGTACTCAACATGGGCATTATACGCACCATTTCCCCAAACTCCCTCGATACCGAGAGGCATTAGCAACAATTCGTCTCACTCAAGTAACCATTGAGGAACCCCCCTTCTTACAACAAAAAGTAGCATCCATTAATGTGATTACCACATCAACGGCACCATCATCCAACCTCCCACAAAATTTGCACCAACTGCAAGCATTGTGGTAGAGCCTATAATGTCGCAAGACCCATCTAAACATACGACGATACCATCACACAATGAATGCTCGTCATGTGGGCATTATACCCATATGCTCCCTCCTAGTGCTCTTGCATGCCAATTAGAGAGATTTTGAGGTCAAAAAAGGGCCTCCTAAGAGATGTACTACAAAAATATGAGATATATTAAAATATTATGAATTGGGGGTTTAATGGGGTAGGTATATATGACAAGTCACCTCCCACACTATTTTCTATGCACAATATAAATAACCATGGTTGAGTTACTTTTCAAAATTCACTAGAAATAAAATTAATAAAATAAGTCTACATTGATATGACTAAGATTCATTGTAAATTCCCAAAAATGTATTGTCCTTTAACATTTATTTGTCTTGAACTTGCAAATGAAATTAAATAATAAAAAACATTTTTAAGAGCTTTTTTTTAAATTTTATGTTGACTTTTTATATTTAGTACTTTTCTTATGAATTTAATAATGTAATTTAATTGAGAATTTATTTACATGTAAAATGTCAATAATATTATTATAATCCACATTGCATTATTATTATTATTATTATTATTATTAATATTTATTAAATCTATTATTATTCTTTATTAGTTTGACATTATGTTATTAAATAGAATGGAGTGAATATATAATTTAAAATTAAAAACATAAAAATGATAATATATTATTTTATAAAAAAATGTGAAAGGACTTTCTTTATGAATTAAGAGTACTTCACTTGAAAATGACAATAATATTATTTTATGTGAAAGTGTGAAAAGACATTCATTATTATTATTATTATTATTATTATTTATTAAATATATTATTATTCTTTATTAGTTTGACATTATGTTATTAAATAGAATGGAGTGAATATATAATTTAAAATTAAAAACATAAAAATGATAATATATTATTTTATAAAAAAATGTGAAAGGACTTTCTTTATGAATTAAGAGTACTTCACTTGAAAATGACAATAATATTATTTTATGTGAAAGTGTGAAAAGACATTCATTATGAGTACTTTACTTGAAAATGACAATAATATTATTTTATGAAAAGACTATCATTATGAATACTTTACTTTATGACTTAAAAGTACTTACACCACTACCTTGGTTAACTATGTGTTTTCATCCACCATAGAAAATTTGACAAATAAGCATTCTTAACTCATGCAATGCCACCTCACCAAGGGGGATGATGTCATCTACTAGAATGTGATTGGTTGTATTTTATAGTACATTTTCTTTGTTTTGAGGCCCTTTTTTGACCTCAAAATTTCTCTAATAATGGAGCAAATCAATACCCAAGAACACCAAGAACACTTCCATACCCATGTACCAAGACCTTGTCGATCTTGTGGAGAGACCACCCATTACTCTTTTCATGCCCCATTTTGCGCACCGAACAACAAATTTGTCTTGAACTGATGAGAATGCAAGATCAATTACGAACACCCTATGTAACCCCACAAGTGTCACCAACCGAAGAGGAAGTACCCACCTTCCCAGACACCATCGATGTTGAATCTCCTTTAGCCGGTGTCCTCACTTGCAGTGATTCCTCGTCTTCCGACAAAGACGCAGACCACCCGCAAGCATCCCCAAACACTTAACAACCAAAACAGGGGGTTTTCGTACCCTCTCAACACAAACAAGACATCCAACACCAACTGTTGATATTCTTATTTTGTGTCAAAAACTTTACTTTTGTTTCACGCTATCTCGAATTAAGAAAGTAAAACTACCTCTCTTATTCAAATGTAGATGGCATCCCCGATGGGCATCTATATCAGTTATGCAGATGATGCAAGTCGATGGTCCAAACATCTAGAATCCGCTGCCTAGGTCATATATTCCCCCTCCCATACGCTTCACCACATTGTTGGAGTATGCTTGGGGGAACTAATGAACAACCAGGAAAAGTACGAGGTCATAATAAGTCTCTTAAGTGATGCCCTACACCTAGGCATCCACCATCTACAGGTACACCTCGACACCCAACTTGTCGTATCATAGTTGAATAATGTATTTTATGTCCGTAACTCGCTCTTCATAAATTTTCTGTGTGTGCGCCTTCTCATTCAACAGTTTGAAACCATAACTTTCACACATATACCAAGAAACGCCAATGCATTCTTCGACTCCATCGCCAATGAGGTATTGAATTGGCATCTAGTACATCACCAAGCCACATAAACATGCATATCAATCACACATGAATATATCTATGTGTCTCACTTGCGACTACACATATATGTATTTCATCATCACAAGTCCTAAAAATCAATAACACATGCCCAAAACAAATATGCTAGTATCACCTACTACATATGCATCACATCAACATATTGGCAACATAAAGCAAAATACACATACATCAAGAGATGCATACATCATGTGTCTCCAAAATGGTATATATATATATATAATAAAAAATGTGTGCCATATACAAAAATTGGCCCTCTTGGGGCATATTGTTACAACGTAATTTTCCACCTTGTGAGCATCAGCACTCTTTGGCCTAGAGGATCCATTTTACTGACTCAAATCCACTTTTTATCCTCCAGAGACACTATTTTTTCCTCTGTACACTAGCTGCATCATTACAGTGGGCGTACCCGCGAGTTGCATCACTATAGCCCGCGGGTAGCATGTAAAATGGTAGAAATCACTAGTTAATTACTTTTTACTCCCAAAAAGAGGTCATCGAGTGACCTTTGACCCTCCATCTGCCCCAGAAACGCCTCAATGTGTCCTTTCATCTACCTTTGAGAGGACTATATATTGAGCACATATGGCTTATGGATGAGAGGAGAAAGGAGAGCAAGAGAACTCTAGTGGATTTCTGCCCTATCTTGAGTCTACACTCATTGATCCTTATAGTTGTGAACCCTTTATGTTCACCTTCCAAACTCCTATCATAGTTTGAGTTTTCCATTCCATGGAGGATTGAAGTGGTGGAGGCACAAGTGGATTGACCCGGATCTTGGTTCAGATTGGTTGCCGACAAGAGGTCGTATCACATTGTACTTCTTGTTATTTATTAATAGAAATACTCATATTCTCGTCCATCAATGTTGTGAATGTGTTTATATTACATTGGGTTGCATTTACTTATAATATCATGGACCATTGCTATTGATGATGTTAATGTCGTTTATACATTATATGCGCTTGTTGTATATTGGCTGTCAAGACTAATTTGCAGGTTCAAGTGCACGGATTGAAAGCTCCAACGGGGATCTACATCAAATGTTTGGATCGAGGTTGGTTGTCTTCTCCATTATCTTAGCATTGTCATTTATATAGCATAGCATTGGGAATTGAGTTAATTTCTAGTAGTCAGCTGTCTGTTGTGGTCCACCCCAATCCATAGAAAGTTTTCTCCAACACAGAAATGGAGACTCCACCAGGACAAGTACATCCATTTTTGGGGAATTTTTAGCATTAGTCCTTATTTAGAGTTGTTGTTTGTCGAATCTCTATGTCATTAATTGACCGTTAGGATACTCTATAGAAAACACCCTTTTTCTTAGCCATTGGACTCTTTGGTTGCTCATTTTCTTTTCCCTACCCGCGGGTGAGCTTAGCTCTGCCCGCGTCTACCCACTTCTGTCTGAACTATAGCCCGCGGGTACCCACAGGTTTTCCTTCGACAGTAGCGTACAACTCCAGCTTTGGTTGTTTCATGACCTTTGGTTGTTGCTGGGTTGAATCTGAGTGTTCCTGAGTCTTCTTTGGCCTTGTTCCTGACCGTTCCAAGCCTTGTTTGTGACCAGAAATCCTCTTTTCTCTTGGTTTTGAGCCTCGTTGGTTTTTACCCATTTTTAATTTGTAAGCTCATTCCTTTAGTTGAGTCTTACTGTTTAGGATCTGCTAGGTTGTCTTAGTGATCTCCCTTGCATTTCTGTAACTGAATAGTAGGATTTTGCTTGCATTTTTCATTCCATTATATTGAAAAATACAAAAAAACATAGTTTTGCATTTTCCTTTCATTTATAAGTGAAAATACAAAAAAAAATTACTTTCATGTACTGCATTTTGCATTGAGTGCTTGCCGCTTTCATTTAGGTTTTGCTTGTGCATAGAAAATATAAAAGAGTTGCATTTTTTATTTTCGAAACTGTTGGATTGATTTTGCATGTTAGTGGCATTGTTTTTATTGGATAGATGAGTCTAGAGTTGGACAATTTTGCATGTTATTGAGTCATATGCATCACTAGTTTCATAACCATATCCTTTGAGTAACCACAGCCATTAAAATTAACGCTTAATCTAAAATTGATTAGAACGATTTTATTTATAGGGTACACCAACTAGCATAGGTTTAGAGTCTTGGAATAGATCATTGTGAGTAAACAATCCAAGACTACTAAACGGAACATTATGTGTTTGACCAGGGAGTGGTGAAATCCATGGTATATATCGGTGTTCTCAGGAATCTCTACTCAGACCAGAGTTAAGCACGAGGTCACGAGAGGTTGGTTGCGGAGATATCCCTCCAATATCGGCTGAACGTGGGAGATATTTCCAGGGTTTGTTCGTATCTGGGGATTCTTGGGGGATTTAGCCCTCTTGATTTTTGGGCTTAGCTACCCTGCCCATACGACGGATCCCACTTGCGACTGTCCCCCTGAGCATTGGTTATACTACGGTGACCATAGTTGCTTTACCTAGGTATCGCATAGGGTACTTGCAGTGGTTATACTGTTTGTGTCCTGAGTCAGATAGAGGTTGGACAACACAGTTGTTTGTTTCCAAGGGTTACGGCCCTTTGCACACAGTGAAGCCTGGGTGCCTCTATAACTGATTTTGTTACCTCCAACTACACTTGGGGAGTCTCAAGCCTCTCCTAGGTGAGACATACCGACTCTAGTGTTGGGAGCTCATTTAGCCACTCTGTTTGCCTGCTCTTGGTTGTAGTTTCTCTGGGTGTGTGCTTTTAATTTACTTTTTTTTATCAATAGTTTGGCCATTAGGGGAAGTTGTGATTTTATTTTCTCTCTGGGCATATCGTGGCGCGGAGTCCTATTCTTCGCCGATCGCGTCGGTTGGCTAGTTTACAACCAATCAAGCTTTCATGTCGTGTTGCTAGGGGACGCCGACGGGATCCCTCTGAGTCTGCGGATTCTTACAAGACATACGTCCTAGACGTCATGACTGTTGCACACTCTGATACTGAAGAAATCCCTATGACTCCATCGGGTAGAGTCGAGCACACTTTAGACACCCCTACTCCTCGTGAGGCATGGGGGGGTGATCCACCTGAGACCCATCCTATTTTTTTTGGTCCGGATCCACCCGAGACTCAACCTAGTTTGTTTGGTCCAAATCCACCCGAGGACGACCCGTGCAATCCTTCGTTTCCACATAATTATATATACAGGATTCCAGAGTTACATGACGACATAGGTCCTACGATCAACCCTACAAAATTCTCTTTTGGTATGCCTAATTACAACACAGTTGATCCTTCCACTACTTTTGGTAGTCACGCTGGCACTAGTCATGGTGTTAGCCACACTGCACCCATTGGGGGTAATACCCTCGCCAGGGGCACCACGTTGTCCACTCACACACATAGTATGGGGACTGGTCGCGTTCCTCCTAACAATGCTAATGTTGGAAGACGACCGCCTCCTAGGACTACCCAACCTAATAGGAACACTATTCGCAACCCGACTCGCCATCTACCACCTAATACACATGTCGCTACTCGTCAACCTACGACCACTTTCGCAAATGTTAACGCTCCTCCCAACCATGGTGGTGGAGATATACCGCATACTTTTACATCCGCTGCCGCTACTAGTAATGCTAATGTAGGAGGTGGGAATATACCTTATCTACATGGTCATAACGCCACCATTCCTACTACTAGTAACACCAATGTTGGGGCTGGGAATACATCTCATGCTTATGGTCACCACACGACTGCTCATGCTAATCCTAACACTTCAACTGGGGGTGGGAACATACCCTATAATCCTGTTATTACAACACGGTTCCCACTACGAATAGTACGTATATGCCCCATACTTATGGCGGAAACCCTACTACAATACAGTCGGTGCTGGCCATCAGTACAACCCACCTCAATATGGTGCGCAAAACACATATATACCTGCTTACTCTCACACGGGTCAGGTCGGAGTAGGTTATCAACCTTACGGCCATGGTCACACTTATGGTCCGTCAGGACCACATAATCAGTAGTTTAATGCTCATGGTCAAGCATTTGGTCCTTGCTATCCTTCAGGTTCTTATAATCAACATTTTATGGGAGCTTATAATCAATTTTTCCAACCGCAGCTCATGTTCCTTGCACGTTTGAATCTTTCGGATCTTTCGAAGCTCACGAATGATCCGGTGTGTCATGACCCTAGTTGGACTCCGGTTCCTACCAAACTTCCTTCGGACATTCCTAAGTTCGAGGGGAAAGGTGGTGAGGATCTGGGAGATCATGTCACGATGTTTCACCTTTGGTGCTCTTCCAACTCGTTGAATCACGATTCCGTTAGATACGACTATTTCAACGCACCCTCACAGGGGCAGTTGCGAAGTGGTATGTCGAGTTTCCTGGGAACACTTATAGGGGATTCAATGAGATCGCTTTGGTTTTCTTGGATCATTTATATTTGTCGGTTCATTACGATACTGGTACTGAACTTTTGTCTACTTTTCGTCAGGATAAGGCCACGCATATTTATGACCACGTTCAAGAGTAGCGTCGAGGGAAGCGACTGGTGAAAGCCAACATTCCTCCAGAGTTTCTGTTGGAATGGTTCCTCAAGTCTCTACTCCCATATATTGCTAAGGATGTTTCGATGTCCGGTATTATGACTGAGGAAAAAGCCATCTTAAAAGTCCAGTAGTTGGATTTACTTTACTCTCAGTCTGGCATATTGTACGACATCATCCCTGACGCACCACGAACAAGACATGAGCCAAAGATAGTTCCTGGACCGCATGCCGATGGCATTGTGGGATCCGCAAGTACTTGCCCTCTAGATTTGGTGTCTAATCAAATGCAAAATTTGTCGCTAAACCAGTCTACTCCTGGACAGGTTGTAATGTCCCTTATTAGGAATTTTATTAAAATTGCAATTTTCCACTTGTTTTCCCTAGTTCGACCTTTGACTAGTTTTGATCTCTAGGTCCCAAATTTGCCCCAAATGATCCCAAATCTTCTGAGAAGGTATATGAATGATATTAGAACATAAATATGTGTTTCAGGGATGCCTTTGGACCTTTAAAATACTTCTGCAAATCCTCTTTCAATTCTGATCAATGTAGGTAACTTTACTAGTGATTTTCTTTTGACTAGTATTGGCCTCTAGGTCTCAAATTGACTCCAAATGCCTTCAAATCTTCAAGGAAGGTGTATGAATGATATTATAACTTGAATATGATGTTTATGGATAACATATGTCCACCAAAAGACCTCTGCAAACTCTCTTAATATTCTGGACCAATTATGCAATTTTACTAGTGATTTGGGGTTCAAATCCCCCTGGGGTAAGTACTGAAAATGGCTTCCCAAATGCCTCCAAACCCACTCAAATTTATGAACAGAGGTATGTAATGTGTTAATTATTTTATTAAAGTCTCATATGCACCATTAATGGATTATTACAACTGTTCTCACCCTCTCCCATTCAACTGCAAAAATCCCCAATTCGACCCTTGGGGAAATGGCACTATTTCACCTCCCAATACAACTAAACTGAGTAAAAATGCTTCAAATGCTCAATTACAGTACATGAAACTTGTATAAGACATCCATGGCAGTATATTGATCACAAATATATCAGAGAATCATCCATTCATTCGAAATCATCATCAATACATTGGTTCACAACAAGGTAGTGGGGAAATGGCATTGTTCTTCCATTAAAAATGAGATTTATACATTTCTACTTGGAATTTCGACCTGAAACTTTTTGGATATGAAGAACAGAGTATTTACTTCATATTACAAAATAAATGGGGCATTAAAATCTTCCCCAAAGAGTACAATATCTCACTAAAAACGCCCTCCCTCAAGGATCAAGAATATGCCATCAAAATTGGAAATGGTTGAAGGAGTGAGCTGCAATAGAAGAAACCATGAGCTTCCCTATAGCTTAAACCTGCAAAGACTCCATTAAATCTCCAAATGAAAGGTATGAATGGCCTTTCCAATTACCAACTTGGATGGGAATCTTTCACCCTTGAAATTGGCTAAGGCAAGAAACTAGTCATCCACTAGCTCTCCCTCTTCACAAATGCAATTGCAAATTCTACAAATGATCAAAAGCTGGTTTAATTCTTTGTTATTGACATTTATAAACTTATAATGTCCTCCATGGGTCGAATTCCTTCCAAGAGACTCATGCCAACTCATGTTGGGAAGAGATTCCAAAGAACGCCACTTGTACAACAATTCATAGTCTCCCACTTCCACCAAATCACATGTGGAAGCATCTTAGCTGCCCTAACACCCTTGAGCGCCCTCTTGGAGTCTATTTTTAGCCCTGACATGTCATATATGTCATATGTCAGCCTTCAGGTCTGATTTGTGTCATAGGTGTCATAGCATCTTCATCATTGTTGTCATAGAGCTAGGGAATCTAGCCCAAGTGTCTCACTAGCTCCAAATTGCCTCTTCCTCTTCCATGGGAGTTACTCTTCCTCTATATTTCAACCTTGGATGAGTCATGCAATGAATAATACCTTTTGGACTCCCCCAAGTATGTTACCATTCACCTTGAATTCGAATTGGTGAGAGAATGATGCCAAATGTAGTGGGGAAATCTAGCCATATGTGGGTCCCACTTCCTCCATGTGTCTTCATGATGAAATGCCACTTTGATTTTCACTTGTATATATTTATTTAGATCCTTTATTAAATATTTATGCCATTCTAATGTTCAAACATTATTTATTATCCCCATTATTCCAAATCCCAAAGCTTCCACCCCAAACCTAGGAAACTAGTAATTTTCCTCCTTGGCAATTATTTGACCTTTAGCATCAATTTGACAAACTCTAATGAATATGGACAATGTGATTAGGCCATTGTGATCCAATACCAAATTTGGGACATGACAAATCCTCCCTTCCCAATATTGCTTGTCCTCAAGCAATTTTAAATGTGGGTGTTGAAGAACCTGCTTTCTGTATAATTTTTTGAAGTTGCCATTGAATTGCCCAACCTTGAGTCTTTGAGTTTCCATGAAGATTTTAGAGAGGAACCACCATGCTTGCTGCTGCACTACTCTAATTAAAATCACTTTATTAAGTGGGGAATCCATCTCCCATACTGCTTGCTTCCCCAAAAAATATGAAACCAATGAGATAAAAATTATTCCAGGGTCACATTGCTTGTATTGCACCCCAATAATTAAGAATGCTCTCCAACCCACACCATTAGTTAAGAGGATTCCTGGATCCCATTTTCTTATATGCATCCTTCCAAACATCATGAGTACCAAATATATATCATCAAAGTACATAACAACATAATGAAAATGTGCATCAAGGATATGCTTCATCAAAGAGTCATGAAAGTGCTTATACCTCCAAGCAAGTAGACCACCATTTTCCAAGTGCATACAAACTTCAAGTGACCAATCAAATCTGCTCCAATGACATAGGTGAGGATCCCATGTCCTATAATGCTGCTCCAAAAGGATGTGATATGCATCAAAATATTCAACCATGTATTCTTTCATCCAAGAGGTGAATGAAGAATCTCCACTAAAATCTGAACCAAACAATGAGTAGAAAAAACAAGGAGACTTCAAATGACTCAGAGAAGTCTCACCCATACACCCATGAATGTGAGAATCATAAAAATATAACAAAGTATGTGGCTGCCAACAAAAATGTTCTCCAATCATAAATCTATTATCCCAAGTGTTGGATGAAGTTCATCCAACATAAAATGAATCAAGTGTTGAGCAAGAAAAACCATGAGTCTTCAAGTGACTCAAATGCATATCATAGGTGCATCCATGTAGATTTGCATCATCATAAGGTGACAAATAATGTTGCTTCAAATGTGAAGAAGAATGTGCTCCAACCATGTCATCATAAAATTTAAATCTAGGAGTTCCATACTCCTCATGTGGCACCATCAAAAAGAACCCTTTCACCCATACTTCATTGAGACTAATGTTGCAAAACATGGAATTGTAGGATGTAGGAGAATGAACTAACTCACCCAAATGATAAAAAAGTGCAGAATTTTCATCATGGGAAGGATCCATAGGGGTAGTATCATGCAGCTCCTTCAAAAGTATGAACACTTTGTCATAGTTTGGTTCCAATGTAGAGGAATCATGCTCTTCTTTAAAAATTGCACAACCTTCATCAAGAGACAATTCAAGTTCCTCTTCCACCACATCAAGTGTTTGGATCTTTTCAAGTTCATCTTCAAACACATCAAGAACATTCAAATTTCCACATTTCTCATGATCCACCATGTCATGAGAATCCTCCAAACAATCTACCATTTGACAATCTGAAACATAGGAGGAAAAACAAGTATCTTGCAACTTTTCAAGAAGTTACTCATTTTGAATTGTGAGCTTATGAATATCCTCATTATTCTTCAAGTATGCATCATGTAACAATTCATTAAGCTCAAACAAATGGTTTCTATCAAAAAGCAAAGACATAAAATTACCTTTGATGTGACACATTGCTCTTTGAATCTTCTCCATGTCTTCAATGAAGGATGTTTCCTCCAATGAAGTAGCTCTCCAACAAGAATTTGACACCAATGCTTGAGTGTCATGGAGAATGCTGAGGGACTCTTGGATATTCTTTTCATTCATCTTTAAGGACCCTTCAAGAAAATGAGGCTCTTGCAAATGAACCTCCTCATCTTCTTCATTTTTGCTTGGACCAACTTCATGAAGCTCAAGTGGTGATGGGGAAGTTGATCTTGGTTCTTCTTCAACTGCTACAACGTCTTCATTATCATGATTAATGGAACTTGGGCTTGCAGCAACACTTTCAAAAGTGATCTCTATGTCACCAACATAGAGGTGTGAGCACCCATCAGTAGGTACTCCTTCATAGTTTAAACATCCATCAGTAGATGCTCTTTGGTTCATGTCTAAGCTAGAAGGTGTCTCGAAATGTTCCATATTTTCAATAGAATCTTCTTCATGCTCTTGTGATGTCTCTTCATTTTTATCCTTCAAGCAAGATGATGCATTTTTCCCCTTGTTTTCCTTATGATTAATATCTTTGGAATCTCTTTTTGAAGAATTCCCAAAAGCTCTCCTCAAGTGGGACATAATTTCATGCACACATGTATGATACTCACTCCAAGGTTCTTTACAAGAAGGGCATAAAACTTTCTTTACTAACTCCACATCTTCATTTTTGGGCCTATTTTCAAAAACATGTTCAGCAAAGTACTCAAAAGACATGGCATTTTGTCTATTTTTGCTAAAAGCGAGATATTCTTGATATTTTTGATATTGTTGGGGCAAGGTTTTATATTTTGCTCTCCATCTTTGGAACTCACTCATAGAATTATCCTTGGTTGGTGTGACACACTCATATTCATCAGATTTAAAGTCATAAGAATAATCTTCATTTCTCTTGAAATTGTAAGAAGTGTTGCATGATGGCACCTCTTCCTCGTACCATTCACATTCTGCTTCATATTGCTCATAAGCATCTGCATATTCTTCATAAGAATTGTACTCATAGGATTCATCATAATAGTAAGACATGGTTGCCAATTATTCTTGAATGTATGTAACTAATACACAGGTGCAAGGACCATGCTCTGATACCACTGTAATGTCCCTTATTAGGAATTTTATTAAAATTGCAATTTTCCACTTGTTTTCCCTAGTTCGACCTTTGACTAGTTTTGATCTCTATGTCCCAAATTTGCCCCAAATGATCCCAAATCTTCTGAGAATGTATATGAATGATATTAGAACATAAATATGTGTTTCAGGGATGCCTTTGGACCTTTAAAATACTTCTGCAAATCCTCTTTCAATTCTGATCAATGTAGGTAACTTTACTAGTGATTTTCTTTTGACTAGTATTGGCCTCTAGGTCTCAAATTGACTCCAAATGCCTTCAAATCTTCAAGGAAGGTGTATGAATGATATTATAACTTGAATATGATGTTTATGGATGACATATGTCCACCAAAATACCTATGCAAACTCTCTTAATATTCTGGACCAATTATGCAATTTTACTAGTGATTTGGGGTTCAAATCCCCCTGGGGTAAGTACAGAAAATGGCTTCCCAAATGCCTCCAAACCCACTCAAATTTATGAACAGAGGTATGTAATGTGTTAATTATTTTATTAAATTCTAATATGCACCATTAATGGATTATTACAACTGTTCTCACCCTCTCCCATTCAACTGCAAAAATCCCCAATTCGACCCTTGGGGAAATGGCACTATTTCACCTCCCAATACAACTAAACTGAGTAAAAATGCTTCAAATGCTCAATTACAGTACATGAAACTTGTAGAAGACATCCATGGCAGTATATTGATCACAAATATATCAGAGAATTATCCATTCATTCGAAATCATCATCAATACATTGGTTCACAACAAGGTAGTGGGGAAATGGCATTGTTCTTCCATTAAAAATGAGATTTATACATTTCTACCTGGAATTTCGACCTAAAAATTTTTGGAGATGAAGAACAGATTATTTACTTCATATTAAAAAATAAATGGGGCATTAAAAGCTTCCCCAAAGAGTACAATAGCTCACCAAAAACGCCCTCCCTCAAGGATCAAGAATATGCCATCAAAACTGGAAATGGTTGAAGGAGTGAGCTGCAATAGAAGAAACCATGAGCTTCCCTGTAGCTTACACCTGCAAAGACTCCATTAAAGCTCCAAATGAAAGGTCTGAATGGCCTTTCCAATTACCAACTTGGATGGGAATCTTTCACCCTCGAAATTGGCTAAGGCAAGAAACTAGTCATCCACTAGCTCTCCCTCTTCACAAATGCAATTGCAAATTCTACAAATGATCAAAAGTTGGTTTCATTCTTTGTTATTGACATTTATAAACTTCTAATGTCCTCCATGGGTCGAATTCCTTCCAAGATACTCATGCCAACTCATGTTGGGAAGAGATTCCAAAGAACACCACTTGTACAACAATTCCTAGTCTCCCACTTCCACCAAATCACATGTGGAAGCATCTTAGCTGCCCTAACACCCTTGAGTGCCCTCTTGGAGTCTATTTTTAGCCCTGACATGTCATATATGTCATATGTCAGCCTTCAGGTCTGATTTTTGTCATAGGTGTCATAGCATCTTCATCATTGTTGTCATAGAGCTAGGGAATCTAGCCCAAGTGTCTCACTAGCTCCAAATTGCCTCTTCCTCTTCCATGGGAGTTACTCTTCCTCTATATTTTGACCTTGGATGAGTCATGCAATGAATAATACCTTTTGGACTCCCCCAAGTATGTTACCATTCACCTTGAATTCGAATTGGTGAGAGAATGATGCCAAATGTAGTGGGGAAATCTAGCCATATGTGGGTCCCACTTCCTCCATGTGTCTTCATGATGAAATGCCACTTTGATTTTCACTTGTATATATTTATTTAGCTCCTTTATTAAATATTTATGCCATTCTAATGTTCAAACATCATTTATTATCCCCATTATTCCAAATCCCAAAGCTTCCACCCCAAACCTAGGAAACTAGTAATTTTCCTCCTTGGCAATTATTTGACCTTTAGCATCAATTTGACAAACTCTAATGAATAGGGCCAATGTGATTAGGCCATTGTGATTCAATACCAAATTTGGGACATGACACAGGTTCACACCTTGTCCACTTCCACCCCATCGTCCGATGTACACACTGTGCAAACGACTAAACCATCGGGTAACCAGCAGCTTGGTGGTAAGAAGAAGGGGAGAAATAACCGTAAGGGTGGAAACAATAGCAACAATAATAGCAATCATAATACCCCTCGTAAGGAGAATGCCAACCCTCCTCAGGAAGGCGAAAATGCTAGTGAGGACCGTAAACCTAGGCGTAAGGTGAAATTTCCTTGTAAGCTTTGCGGGGAAGATCATCTTACTCACTTGTGTCCTCGAATCGAAGAAGCATCGAAGCATTTGGAACAGAGACCAGCTGTGTTGAAGGATCCCCTCCCTCATCATCATCAAAATATGGCTTCGCATGCTCCCGCCGCTGGTTATGGACCTAATGAGACTCCTACGTCTTCTTCCAATACTAGTGGTTATGGATGCGTGAATATGGTCCAATCGGAGGTTAGTGTTGCTACTCGTCAACGCGATTATGGTGCACCACAACCTAATATGGGGAATGAGCCTCCCCCTCCTCTGGATAATTCCTTGCATATCGAGAAGCCCTCTATTATGCCACAGATACCGAAAGGTGTGCTTAAGAGCTCTACGCATAATCTCAATGCCCGAGTCACCCAGAACTACTCCATTGTAGAAGATTTGGGCCAAACTTCGTGTGCTATGTCGGCTCTTGAAGTTCTACAGGCATGTCCTTCTCAAAGGCATGCCCTTTTGTGTGCGTTAGGATTTCAGGACGGAGGGAGTCCCAACATCATCAAGTTCGACACTACTGATGTGCAACCTCGCTTACCTTACCACATGGCTTTTCAAATCCATGTGGAGTGCCTTAAAACTTTTGTCAAACGAATGGTGGTTAATGAAGGCGCTTCCGCGTCAGTGATGTCATTAGCTTGTTGGAAAGCTCTTGGCTCTCCTCCTCTACTCACGTCTAGGACCATGCTCACTGCATTTGATGGTAGGTTGTTTAAGCTGCATGGGATAATCCCTTCCCTTGTTGTCTGCTTGGGAGGTAAACTTGAGCCTATTGAAGTCGAAGTGGCCGATGCGCCCATCAACTACAACCTGTTATTGGGTCGGAACTGGATGTACGCTATGAAAGCTGTCGCGTCTACTGTATTCAGAATCATTTGCTTTCCACACGAAGGCAAGATTGTGACCATCGATCAGCTAGACTTCGTTAATCCTCCCACAGCATCTACGGGATCAGTAGTCCCACAAGTTACAGACTCTCAGCTGGCAACTGGGAGCATGGGTGTTGGTATGTACCCTTCATTGATGGGATCTTATGATTTCCCTACACCCGTGAACTTTATTGGAATCATTTCCGACAACGCGCCTCCTCCTTTGCATAATGTACCGTTCCGGACTCCATACTTTGATGATCCATGGGATTTACCGTCCACAAGTTCTATGTCTGGAGACATTGTGCACGTCGGGATGTCTATGTCACTTTCTGCTACTCAGCTTGCTTATCAGGATATTCAACAAGCCACTGCAAAGCTGGATTCTCCCCTCTCCTCGGACAGATGAGGAAGATCCCGTTACGCTACCAATTTGGGCAGTCAACTCGTCTTGTTTGAACAATTGCCTTGATGGTACTTTACCTTCGGATGAAGCTATTATCGAGGCCATGTGTGGTAGTGAGAGACCTTGGGAGGATATGCATCATCGCTCTTATTTCCTTCCCAACCTCGATCTTGCCGAGCAAGAAGAGTTCAGGATGACTCTTGCAGAGATGGTTGGTCACCCTGTGGCTCTTTTGGGTTCACATGAGATTTATGCGGAGGGGAATAGGGCTAATATTTACCCGACTCAACCAATCAACATCTCTCGCACTCTCAGAAAGATTGAGAACATTTACATCGGTGATGATTTCTCTTCTGAGGAGGTTGCCATCTACACCGAATTGTTTATTAAACTTCGGGAAGCTTTTTCCTGGTCATACGAGGAGATGCCAGGAATAGACCCTAGTATTGTCGAACATGAGATAAGGATGTATCCTCATGTTAAACCGGTTCAGGAACATCTTCGTGCTGTTAACCCTACGAAGTTAGCCGCTATCAAGGCAGAGGTGGAGAAACTGCTCAAAGTTGGTTTCATCTACCCTGTTCCCCTTACCGAATGGGTGTCAAACCCCGTTCCTGTGGATAAGAAGCAGGGAACGATCCGCGTATGCACTGATTTTAGAGACCTGAATCATGCATGTCCGAAAGACAACTTCCCCACGCTATTCATTGATCAGATATTGGATGCTTGTGCGGGAAGTGAGATTTTTCCGTTCATGGACGGCTTTTCGGGGTATAACCAGATTCAAATCAAACCCGAGGACCAACATAAGACTGCGTTTATTTGTCCTTGGGGTACATTTTCATATCGGAAAATGCCCTTCGGCCTTAAAAACGCCGGAGCTATGTTTCAGTGTGCCATGACCTATGCCTTTCATGACCTTAAAAGTATAATGGAGGTCTTCTTGGATGATCTTGCCGGCCATTTTCGTAAGAGAATGGACCACCCCAAGCACCTCCGTTGGATTCTCGAACGATGTATACACTACATAACATAGGTAGCCTTATGGGGTATACATCAAAAAACAGCCTCCCATAGGCCCATCAAAAAATATGTATATCTACAAAATGGGGCTCATAGCCCTATACAAAATCAACTTGCCTCACCAGCTGGTGGATCTCGGGATCCCAAAATATCCAATGGGCGCACAACCTCCCCTCGCGCCGGCTCTGATCCCTGTCGCGGCCTCTGTCATGGAGGATGACCCGCTCCTCCCTACACCTCTCGTGCCACATGACAAGCAACTGCGACCCGTCGTATGATCTTCCACCAAGTTGGCCTGCACTCCACTGGTATATGAAGTGTTAAGCCTACCTCATCATCCTCAAGGTCGACCCAGTCGCGCTCATCAACCCCATTTTTCATCCCACCTAACCTTCGCTCCAAGTTAGCTACCAAAACCGCCATTTGGTCCTCGGAAGCTGCCCCACCTGCCGCAGCTCCTCCCGCTCTAGCAACTCCACCCTCGGTTGCCCCTGCTCCTCCTATCTCCTGCCCAGCCCTAGCAGCTAGTTGATCCCGCCTCGGTCTTTGTCTCCAAGGTGGCTTCACAGGACCTACATCTGCATCACAGAGGAGGAAACCATCATAATTACCTGATAAACATGTATATCATCAATGTGCAGAAATAAACAATATGTATAAATATATATTCAAACAGTACAAAACCATAAAAAAAACATACCAATAGCACCGAATCCACCAACAGGAACGGGAAGCTCCGGATCTCCTCAGAAGTCCATCCCGCTCCAAGGATACCTCTCGGGTCAACCCATGCAGCCGTCCCATATATCCAGTACTTGTGGTGTAAAAAAGGCCCCCACGGGCCCGCCACCAGCACGGGGCATAATACACCCCCATAACACCATCCATGGCTCTTGTGGCCCCCTCTGGGGCACCACGTCCTGTGGCCTCAAAGATGGATAACGCTCGAAGAAGTTGAGCACAATACGCTACCATAGCAAAAGGTGCGCCGCCCCACACCCCATCGCAAATATGACATATGTTGCATCATGGACTGTAGCATCAACAAACCCCATGCCACAGGCATCCCAGCCATCACCCTCTCCACCAGCTAGAGTTGGCCTTCTTTAATCCAGTTGGGGGATGTGGCCCCCAACACACGCACAATGATTGTTGCCACAGCCTTCACTGGTAGAGCACTCAGATGGATCACTAGCATGCCACCAGAGTTCATCAAACTCTGGTCACCACCATAGTACCGATCCACTAAGGTATGGATCGTCTCCCACACCAACTTAAGAGGTAGAGGCTCCCTCACCCCTCAAGGATTCAACCCCGTTAAAAAATAGATATCTTGAGTAGCCATACTCAGGTCCTCACCACCCACATGAAACACTCTGTGGTTGGGATCCCACATGTCCAATAGCCACCACAAGAGGTAGTTGGTCGATCGCATTATAGGGCTCTTGAAGAAATTCAAGAGCCCATAATCTCGTAACGCCTTGTTCGCCGCCTGGTTGGACAACATAATGCCTTGGATGTCATCAAACTCTCTCTCCTTGCACTCAACATCTCGAATGCGTGCCATCACTAATAAGCAACCACCTGCACATTGAGATAATCACCCATTAGCCATATAAAATCTTTAGCATGGTCTTCCCTAAGAAGATCCACTCGTAGGGCGACATTTTACAATATATCCGCGCGTAGTGTGGCTGGAACAATCTCTGGTCGCGCGGAACCAACGTGCAGGAGATATACATCTTGGTTATGCAGATAGCGCGACTATTCGAGGAATAGTCGCGCTACAACCAACGCGTGGCCGAAACATTTATATCCCGCGCTATGTGCGGTACAGTCCATTTCTTTCGCGCTAGTGAGCACGCTACATCGTGCACGATTTTCTGAAAATCCCGCACTAGGGCAACACGATATTTTCCCAAAATCTCATGCTACCGCGTAATATTTTCTCAAAATCTCGTGCAGCAACCCCAAAAACATCAAAAAGACCCTTGGACACCTAGGGGACCCCCCACCCTAAATCTATCTGGATGAAATTCACAAAGACTAGGTTTAGGCTTACCTAGAACTCGCGGGTCGATGAACGGTGCACCGAATATCCTAGAAATGCACTCTAGGAGGTCGGTGGCACAAAGTACAAATTATTTCAAAAAGTGAGCCCCACTCCTCTTTTATACTCATTTGACCCAAACTTCCAACTAATGCCATGGACAAACCGTAACTTCGTTTCCAAAACCATTCACACCACAACGACCAATGCTTCGAGCTCTTTGACATAGAACCAACCAATATGGATTCCCATCAATTTCACCATGACACAATTTTCCTATCCAAGTACCCCACAGGTATAAGATGTTTTGGTTATCTAATTTTCTACATTGTCAATACCTTGGTTATGTCCTTTACTACACTTGGGTATGTGCGTCGCATGTGCAGGACTGCGATCGGGACAATATGGAGCTTCTCATTTTTCCTTTATAAAAATGAGACTCCAAGCTATCACAATGGGGGTCACACACCCTATCACAGGTATCATTCTGAAACTGGAATATAGACACTATTTACCATCCATTTACAATTCATATCCTAGTATTCCTGCTTATAACCATAGGGTCCCCATTCATGGCCTTGACGTGCCATCAACATCATTTATGTGAGTATCATGTTCCCCCATGGGTTTGCGCACCATTTCCATCCCCGTCATCAATTGACACCCATGATGTCAACCCCCCACAAGTCCAACAAATCTGACTAAACTTGAAAAGACCCTCCCTTCAAGTATCATTTTTGCATTTGGGCATTTACTCCACCCAGTAGACACTCATCAGATTCTTCAACACATGTCACGAGAACGATTCGTAAACACCCTCATAACTCCATGAGCACGCAATCTTCCTCGTATCATCATTCTCGCAAAGACACTCATGCCCCCCCCACTGAAGTAACCAGTTCCATTCAGTTACCCCGCAGACATACACTGCATAACATTGTTTCATAAGGAACCCATCTTTGTGTCTGCAAATTGGCCCTCACTCCATCATTGGAAAGTATCCCTCGATCCACTCAAAACCGTGAGGACTCTAGCCATCATCAAATCGATCCCCCGACACACACAAAACTGTGGGGACCCCACCAACATTGTTTATGTACAAATCGTTCCCGCATCACCTCACATTGCTGGAACACCATATTATTTTGGCACCAACCCATGGTCGCCTTTGATCGATGTATTTAAGTCTCCATATGTTCAGCAGTATCTATTTTCCTGGTTACCATTACCATTTTTTTGCGTCTCCATCAAATCCCTTTCACTTGCAGTTTGTTTCCACCAGTTTCAATCTACAACGTCCCGAAAGAAAAGTTGTCGTCCCTGCTCCCCATGTTCACATCAATAAAAGGAAGTTATGAGCCCCACGCTTATCAACCAATCTTGTGTCAGGTTTGTCCGTCCACCAGTTGGTTACAATATGAACCCAGTTCTCAGGATAGGACTATTTTCCTATCATGTACTTCAGCTCTCATCGACGAAAAAACACTATATTTCGAGAGTTGCAGTAGTTGCAGTTGTACCTTGGGATCCCTTTCAATCACTATAAGGGATCACCTCGAACTTAGTAGGGAGAGCCATTAGTGCTCCCTAACTAGGTAGTTTCACCTATTCTCAACGTCAACACATCATCGCATCAAGGGGAGACGTACTTTTCAAGGTAGCGGTGTTCACATCTGGAAATCATGATAGCAGTCTATTCGGTACGGTGAAGCCCTCAGGCATATTTACATACCAAGTTTAGTCCCCCACCTCAGTGGGTTCATCATGGTCACCAGCAATTCCACTTATTCAATATTTCGCAGCAACTCCGGGGGCATTTACTCTAACATGGATTGAAGTCGCCTTCATCCATGTCCCAACAGTATAGTAGAGTCGACACCTTTTTCCTCTCTCATTGTAATCACTTTGACAACATTTAACGAGCATGGGTATGCTCGCCTCATTTGAATAAAAACTATTCTTTATTATAGCTCCAACGGTCGTCACCAACACTCTTCCCTCATTGGAGAGACTTATTTTGTCCACATATGCTTCGTCCTACAGAACAAGAGAGAAACAATACAAAACATGATGCATTATTGGCTCTACAGTACCCTATGAACCTCATACATCAAGGAGCATCTATTAATGCCTAAAAGTCACACACATGCAACATTTCGATGATTCATCCAGTAAAGCATCATCAACATAAAGAATGCATCTCACCACAGGCATCCTCAACATATCCAAAACACAACATGAGTCCATAAGTTCCAAGAAACAGTCAAAACAAAGGGGTATCATGGGTATTACACAGTTGACCCATGCTATAGCATAGGTTACCTGAAAAAATGCTCGTGCTACACCCGCGCAGCTTTTCCTTCGATAGTCGCACTACTATCAAAACAGCAGGACCACTCACTCCCAATGGCGCATTAAAGACTCAATCCTCCCCAAGGATCAGAATTCGACTGCTCACACACTTGGGGGCATTAATCAGCCCCCCTTGTGTACCTTGGAACTAGTTCATGAAGGAGGAGAGTTCACATTTTGATCTAGTTGTGTGATGTCCACCTCTTGGCCTATAAAAGGAAGCCATTGGCATGCATTTTGTAGAGAGAAATTAGAGAAAGGTTATGCTGCTGGATTTGAATTGGATCTTCCTCATAGCCCACCATTTCCTACCATTGTGAGCATTCTCAAGCTTTCTTACCACCTACCATCAAGGGAAAAGTGTTTCTCTCCATTGTTCTTCCATCTACTTAGCATTTAGTTTGGACAAGAAAGGCCTCCATAAGGGATATTGTTGGCTTCCCTTGAATCCTTCACCTCCTAGGTGTTGTACATCTATTCCATCAGGCAATACAAGAGTGGTTTAGAATATCTTTGGTTTTTTTTGGAGTTTGCATCTTTCCCCCATCTCTTTCATTTTATTTTCATCGGTATTTTCATGTTTGGATGTGAACTACACTAACAATCTCTTGTAGGATCACTTGGAGGAATACCAACCACAAAAAAGGGGCTCCAAGGACTGAGGCCTTGCAGCAACCTACAAGGCTTAGCCCCTCACCAAGTGGAAGAGTGAACTTATGCAATTTTTTCCACAACAGTTGGTAAACTAAGTAAGTGGGAGGAATGTAGGCCTATTTCATTATGTAACTCTATATATATATATATATATATATATATATATATAAGGTGATTGCCAAAGTCATTGCTAAAAGAATGAAAGACTTCTTGTCTAATTCAATATCTCAGGAGCAGTTTGCCTTCTTTAAAGGTAAACATATCCTTGATGCCATCGACACTATATAGGAGGTATTACATTCTGCTAAGGTAAAAACATTTCCTACTATTGTTGTCATAGATGATCTATCCAAGGCGTATGATAGGTCAATTGGTTATTTTTAAGATTGATCCTTCTTTAAACAATCTTTTAGGTTCCCTTTGTGAATTGGGTCTCTTCATGTTTTCAAATTGTTTCATTTGTTGTGTTCATTAATGGTTCTACTACTCCATTCTTCAGACCCGGTAGGGGATTGCGACAAGGATTCCCACTAGCTCCTTTACTCTTCCTATTAATGGTGGAGGGCTTGAGTAGAGCTTGCACACATGCTCATTCTAGTGGCTTTCTTAGAGGGATTGAAGTGGGTGGCGAAACTTATGTATTACACACTTATTTTTTGTTTAAGATATCCTTTTATTCTCTAATGGATCTAGGAGGGACATTCATAATATCCAATCTATCTTGGCACTTTTCACTGAAGCATAAGGGATGACTATAAATGTGTAGAAATCCACACTTTCCCTTATGCATCTGGATCAGGAAAACATAAATTGGATCTTCACACAGTTTTCCTTCACTATTGTGGATTTACAGGATGGATTGAAATATTTGGGTTACTGCTTAAAACCCAATGACCATAACCGCAGGGACTGGGCCTGGCTGACGGGTAAGGGAAAAAAAGACTTACGCTCTGGTGTAACAAATGTTGTCCCGAGGTGGCAGGACGATTTTAGTTAAACATGTTTTGGAAGCTATCCCAGTTTTTTTTATTTCTTTGGATCATGTGCTTGCTATTACCCTATAGCAAATTACAAAATTATGCTTTAATTTCTTATAGAATGGTAATTCTGAAGGAAAGTATTATCCTTGGGTGGCTTGGCACCAACTTGCTCTGTTAAGGGAGATGGGAGGATGGGAGTTCAAACAGCCCGCTTGTTTTTCCAAAGCTTTAGTTTCAAAAGGGGTGTGACGTATTTTAAGGCGAGAAGGGTTATGGGTCAATGTGGTTTATGAGAAATACATCTTCCCCCTCACTATTGAAGAGTGATTCAGATCCATGAAAAAATCTATCAAGAATGCTTCTTCCATGTGGCGAGCTATACTATCAAATTTAATGTGATTGGGGATGATTGGTTTGGAAAGTGGGTAGTGGAAGGAGACTTAGGATAGGCCATGACCCCTGGATTGGTAGTTCGGGTGAACATAAACTCCCTTCACATTTGAACGATCAACTAAGGGATGCGGGCCTCATACATCTAAATCAGATTGGTGACGAAGCAAATACTACTCGTTTGAAACAAGCTTGGATAACTGCTGAAGAACTGGCCTTGGCCAATGAAGATAAAATTTTGTGGAATTATACCAAAGCCCTTCATGAGTCACGTATTCGACTCGTGGACAGGTATGATGAACTTATTTGGGCAAGGAATGAGACTGGAGGATTATATACTCCAAGCATAGGCTACAAAGTAATTCGAGAGGAAGAAGATCACCAAGACCCCCCCTGGTGGAATTCTTCTATATGGAATATGAAATGCCATCTCAAGGTCAAACTATTATTGTGGCTTGCTTTAAGGAACAAGGTGCCTATGTGGGAGGTTATGATCACGAGATTCTGGATAGGTTTGGGTTGGTGCTCCCTTTGTAAAGTAAACAATGAATCTAATGAACATCTTTTTATATCTTGCCCATATATGAGGAAAATGATACCATCATGGAATTAGACCCAGAACCATATCCTGGATAGCCTTTTTTCTCTCTTTCACAAGGTTTTTTTTTGCTGAAGAACACTCATGAAGATCAAGAATAAATGAGAAAATATTCTTACACTTTTTTTTGGTGATATGATGACAAGACTCTCTTGTAGTCTCTAAGAAAGCTCTATGTCTCTATAGTCATTATGCATACGCTATTGATGTTTTTTATATTCCTAGCTTTCATCCAGTGATGAATGGAATGTATGACAAGACACCACGTTGTCTCTGTACAAGGTGTTTTGTTATAATATAATGAATTGTGAACTTTTTTCTTGGAAAAAAAGTGTAGATACATAAATAATATTTAAGGAATTTATTATTCCATGCCAAAACATGGATTATACTTTTCATTTGCAAGTCACCGTGTTTTGACTTAGCATTAATTCAATTTCATGTTACAAATTTTAAAAAGTTTTCCAATGTTTATAAAATACAATTTATTATATTGATTTTTTTATTTGAAAATAAATTTTAGAAGTTTATAAATTTTATTCATTCAATTTTCTCATTGGTCAAAGAGGTTATTGATGGGACATAAATCCCTAAGAGACTGACTTAATTTTTAAAACACAAAAATTAAAACTAAAAACAATCAATATGGAACTTTGTAAGAGTGCCATGTGGCAACTTTCACATGTCATTGTTGACTTTTGTGTGTTAAAAAATAAAATAAAAATTTGTTGTCACTTCCCAATTGATGTTTTGATTTTGATGTGACCAATTTCTTAGTTTTCAAGTAGGTAGTGAAGTGGTTTTAGTGTAGTTTTTGTGTTATATCTAGAAGGAAGGGTAGGGTCATGTGCATAGATCTAGCTAGACTTGAAGGATGCATGTGCCACAATCATTGTGGAGCATATTGGACAAATAGGGGTGTGGTGAGTCGTATCTAAGGTTCAAAATTAGACTTTAATTCATATACGAGTACCTATTGCCTACATCTACAAAGTACTTTGGGAAGTGTTTTCACTAACTTGTTGAGCCATTTACTTCCTTCTCCCTCGATTGGCATCCCATCCTATCCCTACCAAGCATAATTCTATATATTTTTATTTTAATGTTTGTATGAGGACAAATACTTAATTGATGTGACAAGTTCTTTAAACTTGTTATGTTCTTATGATTTCTCCTCACTTTCTCAATTTATATATTCAAACTATAACTTATATACTTTCTCAATTATTATCATTTTGGCATGGACTAGCCACTTTGTGGCATATTCGCTTGCTTGATCTTTTATTCAATTGTCGTAATATGATACTATATCACAATTTATGCATTGTTTTGTAAAGAAGTATTTTATTGAGATCATATATTTGTTAATTTTGTTTTATAAATTAGTTCCATTAACACTTTTTCATTCTTGTTCTGTTTTTATACAATTTATATAAACAAATATCATTTTTTTAAATATGTTTAGCATTCATGGAGTTAATGTGCTTAATTAAATCAAATTCATTCATGTTTTATTGAGACAATTAAATTGGTCAAAAGTTTAATAATGATTAATTATTTAAAATAAAAATAACTATGTCATGAGATGTTTTCTTTGTGTAGTTTATATCCTTCAATTGAACATTTGTTACGATCAATCTCTTGATTTTTCCTTGATGAACATTGAGGTCATCTAAACTTTTGAATTCTAGCCATTGTGGATTGTAATACCCCTAGTTTTGACTTGGAATGTAAGTATCGAATTATGTAAATGATGCAAATATTCTAGTGCGAATTCCAAGTGCGGAGCTCAAGGCCAAGGCACGACTAGTGAATTTTTAGGCATGTATGATGTTATATTTCATTTGGACTGTTTAGTTGGCTTTTATGCCTAATTCGAAATGTATGTAAATATTATGCTGAAAATTAATAAAATGGTCCAACAATAGTTGTGTAATAAGCAACAAAGGGGCTATGATTCCACTAGAGGGGAAGAGGAAGGGGGCTTATGGGAAACCCAATCCTATGTTGCCATGTGTCAACCTTAGAAATCATCCTAAATTCTGCCATGTGATGAGAATAAGCCAATTATCTCCTTTTTGACCATTTTTCCAATCATTTATTGCGCATGTGAGGTTTGTGGGAAAAGTCACTTCATGTAGTTATTGAAGCATAGGGGTTGTGACAGTTATGTCAGCTGTCAATTGTCCTATTTCTTCTATGGTTAGAAGCCATGTCAGTTGTCTTTCACCCTCACCTCATATCCTTAGAGTCAACACTCTTTTGATCATTCCATTCTCATTCTCTCATGCATCCTGCTGCACTACGTAGAGTTGTCCCATCGTTGTTCATATCAATTACCAAACTGTGTGTTAAGCCCATAAATTTGAATTAGAGGACAGAGTTGCATTTTTGGAAGGGAAAAACAATTGGTTGTAGGTGAGCAGAGAGGTTGGGCAAGCTAGGAACCTTATGTATGGATTTATGCTACTTGTAGGTGCTTATGAAGTCACAAATCATGGCTACAGGTGGTTCTATAGCAGCCAAATCATATTGGACTTCTTCTATGCACACACTGGAAGCACCCAACAAGATGGATCGCCCAAGAGAACCGTGGATCGGTGATGGGAAATGCCTGAGCTAGAAGGGTGTTGTGTGGGGAAGGTATTATGGAAGCCAAGGCTATGAGGGCTGAGTGAGACCTCTGTAGAGCTCTATATGAGCATTTGATTAAGCAGAGAGGGCAAAATGGGTTGTGGACTGAGAGATAGAAGCTTATAGGTGTTTCCTTCACCCCAGTGGCCTCATATCCCAGCTAGGGGGTGGCCTCTCAGCAGCAGAAATAGTATATGATGGACGGAGTGCCTATGGTTGGGTGGAAAAGCGCTCTTACACAGGTAGTTGCTTGGATCTGTGTTTCTTAAAGATAAGCACTCTTATGTATTTGAATCTGAACTATTTTATTTTATGCTTGTATTTTCAAATTAGATGTGTGTGGGTAAACTTCAATTCCGTTGTGCATGTTTAATTACGTTGTTGCACACATTCTGTTGTCGAAAATCGTATTATGCTTTTAGGGCAAAATTTTAGAGCCCAGGTTTGGCCAACATCCCCTCCCGATGGTCGGATTGCATAAGGGGGACATTATAGAGTGGTATCAGAGCTTTTGGTTGCAATGCCAAAGTTGTATGGGCCAGAAATCACGACCTACAGGTAAAAGGATAAAAAATGGTTGTGCAGGGTTAAGTTCTGTTGAATGATTGTTAAATGACAGTTAACTGGCTTGGAGAAGTTCGAAAACAACTTCGAAACCTTCCCCTTCATTGACCAATGAAAACCTTGCACAAAACCCAAAATTTTGAAATTTGGGAAAGATTTAGTTGGGCCCCACCCGTGCCAGGTGGCGGGGTGACGTGGAGGAGCCACGTGGGCAGGAGGTCTGACGTGGAGGGGTTGTATGGGAAGAGGATGCAACGTGGACTAGCCACATTGGACCTGAGTACGCAGGTAACTGTATGGGAGGAAGCGTGAAGGAAGTTTCGCAATGGCCGAAGGCGGTTTCCCTTACCGCTCTTCCAACTTGCGAAATCATGTGGTGCCGACACGTGGAAGGAGATTTAGGATTTCGCGACCACCCACCCCTCCTTTCTAGCACACATGTTGGTGATGTGAAACGGATGTGGACCATTGATCTTTTCACCGCTCGATCAACAACCGTTGATCTTTTCCACCGTTTAACCGTATTCCAATGGTCACTTCGCAGTGTTATATCCCTTGCTTCTTTTTCGAGCGGAACCTTCATCCACCGTAGATCTCGCTTTCCGCTTTAATATAAACCATTGATCTATAATCATTCTGCAGAACGCGCCAACAACAAGGTAGGTGGCATATGAAGGGTGCGAATCAGAGGAAAAACATTGTTTTTCGCAGTCGATTTCTGGGTGCCCGAAATCAAAAATTACAGTTGATCATATGCACCAGATTGCATGAAATCGAATGATTTACAAAAAAAAATGAGGGAAGCCACAAGAGGAAAATCCCCCTTGACCCTAGTTGTCCCCCTCATATGTCGTTGAGTGTGATAAATTTCAATGATTTGATAGAAATTGTCAATATGGGTTGTTCCCAGGTTGCTTGAAGATTAATATTATAATTTAATAAGGTTGTAATAAATCTAACAAATGTGTTTATACACTTTTGCAGATTCAGAATCCTATCAATGACAGTTAAGGATCATCATTTCAGTCTAGTGCAGTTGGGAATTTCTTTATCTTGGTTGGACCAAGAAGAAAAGTATCATCATGGAGGATGCACAGGATCCTTATGAGGTTGAGGAAGATGCAATGGGAGAGAATGTACAGGTTGATCATGCAGAGACAGAATCTAATGGTAGAAGAAACCAAGTAACTCCCCCAGACATTGCATAAACCATGAGGAGCTTAAGGGTGGAACTGCAGAGTTGCAAAGCAAACAATGACAGGTTGATTAGAGCCCAAGAGGAGAAAAATCAGTTGAATGCAGCTATGATTCAAATCTTGACTAACATTCAAAGGAATATAAACCATGGGCAGGATTCAGAAAATCAGGAAAGGAGTGGGGGTATCTCAAGGAGGCATTCCCACAAGAGATCCCATAGTTCAAGAAGTATTTCTAGAGATAGGACATACACTCCCGAAATCTCTTCTAGTGAGTCATCCGACTCTAAGGAATCCATTGAAGGTTCAAGCTCTTCATCTCATAGAAACCAGAGGAAGAGATCCTCCAAGAACAACTCTCATGGATAATTTAAGAAGGTCAAACCTCCTACCTTTGATGGTGAGGTTAAATCTGGTCAAGAAGTTGAGGCTTGGCTTCTTGGGATGAGGAAGTATTTCCAAGTCCAAGACTATTCAGGAAATATGAAGGCAAGAGTATCCATCTTCAATCTGAATGGAAGAGCAGCTATATGGTGGGAACACCTTAGCCAAGTAAAGGGGATCAATGAAAGGAAGATTGTATGGAAGCAGTTCAAGAAGTACTTCAAGGAAAAGTACCTTTCTGACAAGTACTATGATGACAAAATCAAAGAGTTCCATGAGATGAAATTGGGACAAATGACTATGGAGGAATATGCAAACAAATTCTTAGATTTGCTAAGATATGTCAAATATATCAGGGATGATAACGTGAAGATTCAACGTTTTCTAAGTGGACTGCCATAGTCATATAAAGATAGAATTGAGTTTGATGAACCTCGAACTCTAGAGGAGGCCATAAGAAATGCCAAGTATTGTTATGATCAAAACAAAAGCAAAACAGAATTCCATAAAGCATGGAGGGATAAGAAAAATGACAAGTTTGACCAAAGGAAAAAGGGGTTCAAACCTCCTCAATTCAAAAATCAGCCAAGGCAACCACCATAAGGTGTGACTAAGCCAGCTAGCATATTGGGAGACAAGCCAAGAGAACCAAGAGAGCCTCTTCAATGTTGGGGATTTGGAGGAGACCACGTGCTTAGGGACTGTCCACATCGAAGTGGGAGTGAAAATCAAGTTCACAACATCCAAGGAGCTGAAATAGTGGGTCAAGTGGCAAGGACCATCCCTAGAATTTATGCAGCACTAGAGGACCACCAAGAAGACCATCAGTCAACTGTTGTTGAAGTTGAAGGTAAGATTTCTAAGCAAATCTATTTCTATTTTGATTGACCCTGGATCTACTCATAGTTATAGTAGTCATAAAGTTGTTGAGATTTGTGCTTTTAAGAAAACAAAGCATAGTAAATCATGGTTAGTTCAACTAGCCACTAGAACTAAGAGGAAAGTTAGTGAGATCGTGGATAAATGTCCATTGAAAATGGATGGACTGTCCACTTTTGCAAATCCGAATGTATTTCCACTTGGTTCCTATGATATTATCATTCGAATGGATTGGTTGGAATCCCATAGAGTTAAACTTGATTGCTACAACAAGACTTTTGAGTGTATTGATGAAGAAGGAAGCCCAAGGGTTGTAAAGGGTATTCCAAAGGTAGTTTCTGTTAGGCATATTTCAGCCATGCAGTTGAAGAAATTCTTTAGAAAAGGTTGCCAATTATATGCAGCCCATATTTTGGAGAAAACGGAAAATGAAATTTCCAAGTTGCAAGATCATTCTTTTTTGCAAGAATTCAAGGATGTGTTTCCCGATGAAGTTCCAAGACTTCCTCCAAAGAGGGACATTGATTTTACAATTGATCTTGTTCCAGGAGTTGCTCCAGTTTCCAAGACACCTTGTAGGATGAGTACACCGGAATTATAAGAGCTGAAAATGCAACTGCAACAGTTGTTGGAAAAGAAGTACATAAGGCCAAGTGTGTCTCCATGGGGAGCACCTGTACTTTTTGTGAAGAAGAGGGATGGAATGCTTAGGTTATGTATTGACTACAAGAAGCTTAACAAGGTTATTGTGAAGAACAAGTACCCCTTGCCTCGAATTGATGATCTTTTTAACAAATGAGAGGAGCAAAGGTATTTTCAAATATTGACCTGAGGGCTGGTTATCATAAAGTGATAATCAAAGAAGAAGACATTCACAAGACAACCTTTAGAACAAGGTATGGGCATTATGAGTTTGTGGTGGTGCCATTTGGTCTCACCGATGCACCAACTACATTCATGTGTCTCATGAATAGTGTTTTCAACAAGTATTTGGACAAGTTTGTTCTTGTATTTCTAGATGACATTCTTATTTATTCAAAGAATGAAGAAGAGCACAAAGAACATTTGAGAATGGCTTTGCTTGCTAAGGGAGCATAAGTTGTATGCAAAGCTAAGCTAAGTAAATCACTTTTAAAGAAGAATATGTCATGATGATTTGGGAATATATAGGCCAAGAAGAGGGCTCATATAATAAAAAATAAGGTCCAAGTGGGCATAAAGGAGGTGTGATAAACTAGGTATCACAACCCTTACATGCGCAATCACCTCATACTTAGCAGAACATAAGTTTGGCTAGGATCCCCTAAGCCATGTGTCCTAATGGATCCTTTCCAAGAAGCACCAGACACCAACCTAGGGATGAAATGGCTTAGCAAGACAAGGGACTTCCACCCATCAAGAGATAGTCGTCAATGCCACTAAGCCAACACTTCCTGGAATGAAAACCAAGAAGACCTACCATTACCAGACCATGGATCTTGAGCCTTGCTAGACCACCACTTTTACATAAACAAGCCCATATTTGGCCTTTTACAATGGAAAAGGTCTCCCTTGCTTTTGTATATCTTGGTAAACATGCTACACATGGTCTAGGATGTAACAATTATCATATCCCAATAATTGGCACATCATAGCTATAACATTTTTTTTATTTTTCAAAGAAGATGTTATACTTATAAGGAAATGAGCCAGTAGGTGACGTTGAATATTTTTCCAAGTAACGAATTAGTACATTTTCTTTATCGGGGTGTCTCAGGGCCTGATAAATTGGGGCCAAAGTATCATCATCAAATGTATATAAACTAGGTTGATTTGGAAATAATAACATTTCGGCAATTGATTCTCTATTGATTGGGAAAATAACTATTGAGACATCAGTAGATATGGCTATCGTGTTATCAACTAAATAGATAAAGGCACACTAGGTCACTAATTCTAGAAAATGATAAATTTGAGGAACTGCAACATGAGCTTGGTTCGATTCCCATAAATGTAGGAAATCATGGGTGTTAATATAGTTGAGCTAGGCCTCTTTAATCAATCAATAGAGGTTGTATATGAAGAGGTAAGGGTTGAAAACCTCATCCTCTGTATCACTTTAATGTTTATCCTTAGGGTTGGTCTTTGCAAAAGGCGAGGTAAACTAGGGCCTAGTGTTGTGGCCATTTTATTGATTAATTGAGCGAATTGAGCAGATACACGAATAAAGGGTAAAAATATGGAAAGAGTTACCCGTTGTTTCTTTGGTGCTCACAGTTTGAGGCAATGTGCAAGTGATAAACAAAAGTGTACATAAAAATTCCATACTTTATTATAACACGAAAATAGCCTCTATCATGTCATAAGCGATCTTTGGTTTCCCTTGACTAATAAACATTTTTCTAGTTTACTTTAACCATCTCCATTTCATTTGCGGGGACTTTTATTTCCAATGGTAGCACATGGCAATCCTCACTGCTACTACACATGCATGTCCATGGACGTCACTACCAAATGCTGGGTTAGTTTCTCTTTTGTTCTCATAAGACCGAGAGACAGCCACAAAGAAAATGAAATTTAAAAATCAAAGAGTAGCAACCAACGGATAATAGTAGTAAATATGAGACCCCTTAACTACATCTTATAATTCTTTTATTGTGTTCTTATAATTATTTTAGTGTGTTCCTTTACCTCCACCTTAAAGTAACTTTCACATCATCTTCGTTTACTTTATTAAATTATTATTCCATGCCAAGGCAGGAATATACTTTTCATTCAAAAGTCAAAAGACTTTGACTTTACATTAATTCTTAATTTTTTATAGTATTTATTGTAAGTTTTGCAATGTTTTCCAAAAAATAGTTATTAAATTGAATTTTTGAAAACTCAAAAATATATTTTCTATTTTTCAAAAAAGAAAATTCAATATTTTTTATTGGTGGAGTACAATTTGGGTTTGACATAAATCCCTAGGGATGTATTTTATTATAACACGAAAATAGCCTCTATCATGTCATAAGGAATCTTTGGTTTCCCTTAACTAATAAACATTTTTCTAGTTTACTTTAACCATCTCCATTTCATTTGCGGGGACTTTTATTTCCAGTGGAAACACATGGCAATACTCACTCCTACTACACTTGCATGTCCATGGCCGTCACTACCAAATGTCGGGTTAGTTTCTCTTTTGTTCTCATAAGACTGAGAGACAACCACAAAGAAAATGAAATTTGAAAATCAAAGAATGGCAACCAACAGATAATAGTAGTAAATACGAGACCCCTTAACCACATCTTATAATTCTTTTATTGTGTTCTTATAATTATTTTGGAGTGTTCCTTTACCTCCACCTTAAAGTAACTTTCATATAATATCCGTTTACTTTATTGAATTATTATTCCCTGCCAAGGCAGGGATATACTTTTCATTCAAAAGTCGAAATACTTTGGCTTTACATTAATTCTTAATTTTTGATAGTGTTTATTGTAAGTTTTGCAATGTTTTCCAAAAAATAGTTATTAAATTGAATTTTTGAAAATTCAAAAATATATTTTCTATCTTTCAAAAAAGAAAATTCAAGATTTTTTATTGGTGGAGAACAATTTGGATTTGACATAAATCCCTGGGGATTTTTTTTATTTTAACATGAAAATAGCCTCTATCATGTCATAAGGCATCTTTGCTTTCCCTTAGCTGATAAACATTTTTCTAATTTACTTTAACCATCTCCATTTCATTTACGGCGACTTGTATTTCCAGTGGAAGCACATGGCAATCCTCATTGCTACTGCACCTGCATTTCCATGGCCGTCACTACCAAATGCTAGGTTAGTTTCTCTTTTTTTCTCATAAGACCGAGAGACAGCCTCAAAGAAAATGAAATTTAAAAATCAAAGAATAACAACCAATGGATAATAGTAGTAAATACGAGACCCCTTAACTACATCGTATAATTCTTTTATTGTGTCCTTATAATTATTTTGTTGTGTTCCTTTACCTCCACCTTAAAGTAACTTTCATATAATCTTTGCTTACTTTATTAAATTATTATTCTTTGCCAAGGTAGGGATATACTTTTCATTCAAAAGTCAAAAGACTTTGACTTTACATTAATTCTTAATTTTTGATAGTGTTTATTGTAAGTTTTGCAATGTTTTCCAAAAAATAGTTACTAAATTGAATTTTTGAAAATTCAAAATTATATTTTCTATTTTTCAAAAAAGAAAATTCAAGATTTTTTATTGGTGGAGTACAATTTGGATTTGACATAAATCCTTGGGGATGTTTTTTATTTATTTTTGGATATAAAAATTATTTAAGAATTATTTAATAAAAATAAAATTTAAGAATTTTACATGTGTACAGACATAGCAAATCATTAATTTAAAAACTTTAAACTGACAATCCTTTCGCCACAGTTCTGGCCCCTTCGAGCACATCGGTTCAAGTGCACGTCTTTCGTGACTCTTTCATTCAAAATCATATGTCGCCGCCTGATTGGCAACCTGCTAGCTTCAACTTCCATTTAATACAGGCCAACTACCAGCCAGTTTGAATTTGAATTTGATCATAGCGTGCTTGATGAAAACCCCAAGACACATTGACCACTATGAACGAGAGCAACGTTTTAGTGCCCAGCACCTTAAATCCCAAACTAGTCATAATTTCTGGGCGAAAATCTAGAGTAATGTTGAACCAAAAGGCAATAGTGAATTTATCTTAGATAATAGAGTTCCAAATGGATGAATAAATTGTAGCTCTTCCAACCCATTACGTCTCTCGTTTGATCCACTGCATCTCTCTTCCACTTCATTATAAGAAGAAAAACTTGCATAATGGAATGAGTTGCTTCGCAGGTTTTGAGTGATCATGTATACTTTCACCAATCCTCATTTGAAGGGATGACATTTTTTCCATGTACCAGAGCTGGGAGGAAGTCCAAATTGCCAGCAGATACCAGTTCTAGAATCCATTTGATGAAGAGTCACAGTGACCATATTCTATACACAATTTCCAGTATATCATATCCAAGTTATATTAGGGACAAACAAACCTTAATATACATGTGAATAACTGTATAAACCAATGGATGTGCGTGCAAGACATCCTGATAAACTGTGGGTGTATATGTTCATCCATAAGCTTGACCCAATCCCTACCTAAAACCCAGTCCAATGATTCCACCGTGGAGCTGAGTAAGTTTTGTTGCAATTAATTTATGCTGTATTCTTTTCACATTGTTTCATTCCTTTTTGCGGTCCTTCATACCACATAAAATGCAACAGCAATTGCGGCAATGAAAATTTGCCATGATTGCATGCCCATGAAAACTAAGGGTTGACCAAGACTAGGATACACAAAGCTTGTAGAGCTTCCAATCTTGTCTCCTACAAGGTTTTAAGCGAATAAATGAAAATCGATGGATGAACAAAGATTCCACAAGCAACCTCAACAAGCGATAAATCGTGTCCAAAATGCCATTTGAGAGCGTTCTTAAAATAATGTCTTACAGGATAAAATAAGTGAACTTGCTCGAACATAATAGAATAAGATACATGTTGCTCACCTTCCAATTATTTTGAAAAGCAGCAAGAAGTTTTTGTAATACCCCATTTTTCCCTTGATGTTTATTGGCTTCAATGTAAATACTGTTTATATGCTGTGTGTGTATTTTCCCTAGTGTGGAGCTCAAGGCCAAGGCCCCACTAGTGGATGTTTAAGGTTATTGCTCAGGCAAGTATTTGGACAGTTTGATTATTCATGGGATTTTAAGCCATGAAGAAATGTAAATGATGTAATTATTATTCATGAATAAAATAACCATGAAGCTGTCTAAGGAGGAAACTAATGAGAAGGGGCCACGTGTATCCACTAGGGAGAGGTGAGGGGGTTATGGGATTGGTTTCCCATGTTGCCACATGTCCGACTGTGAACTCGTTTGAACTCCCTGCTGACATTAATTTGGTTGCAAAGGGTGGTTGAGAACCCTGCTGCTCAAGCCGATGGAGTATGGAGCATGCCTGCAATTTCGTATGGCAAGGCATGACTCTGGCTTCTTGTTCGGAAAGGCACTCAATGCCTGGAAACTCGCAGAGCCTGTTTGACTACCCATGGTGGAAGAGAACATGGGGAGGGGACTCTCCATTCACCCAGACATGCACTTGCCATTCACGATCCATTGATCCGTCAAGAGAGAACTTATTTAGACATACCCACAGACTTAGAAACAGGCGTGGAACCCTGAAGATATTCGTGTTTTCCCTATGTAATAGAAATACCAGAGAGTTGTTAGCCATGAAAACTGTGTGTGTGAATCCAGTCTACCGGTGATAGAGTGGCAAGAACCCATGAGGAAACTGCAAGCCTGAACAGTGCAGAGAAACCGTGAGAACCTGGGAATTGGATCGCAGAGAGTAGATTGTGGAATAGATCCATGTCCGCAAGTATGAAACGAGTCAGCTTGTTGAACTGTGGAAGAAGGTTGGGTTGCTTGATAAACCCAGTGAAGGCTGAAATCTCATAGAACTAGCGATTGGACCTTTCCATGCCCATCCTGGAATAACACTGGAAGGGAAGAGGCCTTGAGGGACTATGCAGCAGAGAAGAGGGTTCTCCTTGTGTTGGATGTGGTAGGTAATGTGGGTGCCAGGTCTGCTGAGTGTTGAGATGCATGCAGCTCTGTGGTTGAGCTCATTGGCTTTGCAATGCCTCCCTTGTTGTCCCTGTTTGTCTGATAAACCCACGGCAGGTTGGCTTAGCATGATCAGCTTGTCTGATATGTTTGATAAACCCAACATTATGTTGGCTTGGCATGATTGTATTGCTTGGTATGCCTAATAAACCCACTATAGGTTGGCTTCGCATGATCAGCTAGTTTGGTATGCTTGATAAACCCAACTGCAGGTTGGCTTGGCATGACCTTGTTGTTTGGTATGCTTGATAAACCTAACTGGAAGTTGGCTTAGCATGACCTGTATGTCCCTGAATGCTTGATAAACCCACTGTAGGTTGGATTAGCATGGGTAGGTGCCTTGGAATGCTTGATAAACCCAACTACATATTGGCTTAGCATTAGGATGGAACCTTGACTGTGAGAGAACCTGATAGCCCTCCTTAGTGGATACACAACCCATCTCAGGGGTGATCTCTCAGTTGAAAGAGTACATGCTAGACAGAGATCTAAGGTTGGGTGGAACGTTTCTCTCACTTAGCCAGTTGCTTGACAGCTTCAATTGAAAGATAAGTACTTCTTGTTATGTTAAATGATGATGTTTCATGGTTATGAAATGGTTGCTTATGTTCAATTCTGGAATGCATGTGTATATGAATTTGATTGACAAGAAGTCATGTGTAGGCCTGAGTAAAGGGTCGAGTTCATTGTTGTATGTATATAATGGTATTGCATGATTTTAATGCATTATAAATCTTGCACGTGATAGATGTATTTGTTAGATCTAACTTTACGCATTTTACATGTCATGATATGTTTGATTAACCCTGTGAATGAGTTGTATGACCACATCTGATCCTTGGGAAGGAGGGGAATGCCCTGGAGTGTTTCAGAAACCCTCTGTGTGTCAAGTGGAAGGAAAGTCATGACAGGAAGAAGGTTTAAGTCCTTTTAGTGAAGTTATGGACAGAACTTTAGTGGGAAATTTAACGTGGTATGAGTGCTCAGATGGGGAAAGGATTTCACCACTGGATAGAGCTCACCAAGAGCTTTCCAATGGCACTGACATTGTCTCATTTGGACCAAGGATGAGGAAGTTATGCCCCTCAGAAGACTGTGTGGAAAGTTACCCTGCAGGAGTGTGGTTCCGCATGCCCGCATCGGCAATGCGGATTGCGGATTGCGGAAACGTAGAAGTTCGAGTTACGTTTGGACTTCTGCACTTCCGCATCCGCAATTGTGGATTGCGGATTGCGGAAGTGACCTTTGTCGGAGGTTGAAATTTGACCTTCCGCACCCGCAATTGTGGATTACGGATTGTGGATCCGCGGTTGCGGATTGCGGAAAAGGTAGGTTTCTGGTTGTGGAGTTTTTCACTTCCACATCCGCAGTTGCGGATTGCGGATTACGGATCCGTCGTTGCGGGTTGTGGATTGCGGAAAGGTAAGCTTTCTGGTTATAAAGTTTTGCACTTCAGCGTCCGCAGTTGCGGATTGCGGATTTGAGCTATTCTGACTGTGTGGGTGTATTCAGTCAGATCAGGAAGAAAAAAAATGTATCAGGGTCTCCCGTGGCCTAAGGGGGTCAGTGGGGATGTGACAATTTTGTAAGATGATTTCAGCTTTATTAGAATGAAGGAGACTCTTCTCTCCAAAGAGATAAGTATCATATGATGTGCAAATATTTTTTGAGTGAGCCATTGCCTAAGAATATAAACATTTGTCACCTCTTAAT
Organism: Larix kaempferi; assembly: GCA_027924585.1. NCBI lineage: Eukaryota > Viridiplantae > Streptophyta > Pinopsida > Pinales > Pinaceae > Larix > Larix kaempferi. The sequence goes on along the minus strand of BSBM01000963.1, from coordinate 5,955,046 downwards.
GAGTGAGACATCATTCCATCACTGAGTAGATTCCTCACTCCTATAGTACCAAGATAAGTGTTTCTTGATAAGCATAAGTTAAAGTCTTAATTGTTTTCTTGAGAGATTTAAGTATTTGGTCGAGTGGAGGCTATATAGAGAGAGATATAGAGTTGGGGAAAGAATATATTTTCAAAGATAAAGAAGTTATAATAGTTTTGGTAGATGAATTTTAATATGTTGGCAAACGCCTTGGTGAGCCAATACATAAAAGTAGTACTATCTCCATTATATTCATGACAAGCTATTCTTATTTATGAACCATTATGTAGTTTGTACAAGTTGCTTATATCTGTAATGGACAAGTTATAACCAAGCATCATGGTTGTTCTTGTATAACATGTTTAAGCTCCTTAATATGAAGATAGCTTGTAAGGTTGATTAGACTGGTAAGCTTGCATTCTTGATAGCTATGATTACCATGCGTTGGAGTTACTACTAGATCCCTTATATAACTGGTATCATATTCCTTGTATTTACACACGGATTCGCAGTAATCATTGTAATATCCATGATGTTGGTATATTTATTGCAATCACTCTGTCATATTCAAAGATTGTACCATTCGTTGTATTTCCATGTTCTGGATATGTGATGAACCAGTTTCAATATCATTATGACGAGTAAGTAGTGTGATTCATGAGCTACGTTACTAGTACTCTTCCCATATGTGTAAGGATTACTAGGTGCATTGTATCCAATAGGGTTAAGTAAGCTCTTTATAATTAATGATACCATGTTACTAGTATGATGTGTGAGCTTAGTTTTCATCAGAGAAGCCGAAACCTTTAAACAAATATTCGACTTGCCAATATATTTGATTATCATTTATGTAATATCAACATTTTGTGTAGAGTGTTTCTTGTAAATTCAGTTTGTTTGGAATTATTCTTTGGAAATTAACAATAGAGATGAGTTGAATCATGGGATTTTCCGGTACAAGTGACAACGAGGCAACCGCAATGAAGGTTATGAGTTACTCTTTATCATTTGTATCTAATCTTGTGAAAGTACTTCCCATGGGTGCTGTTTTTGTAATTCAGATACTGTCCAATATTCTCTCAGAAAACAATGACTATGGAATGGAAATAAGAGTTTGTCTAGGAATTCTTGGAATTGTGTGATTCCTTCTCTCGTTCGTGGACACCTTCACAACAATAATGGCATACACTACCTTTGTTTTAATGATACAGATCGGATTAAATAAAAGTATATTTTATTTTTATTTTTTATATTTTAAATTTTATAATTTACCTAATTTTTTTAAAACTTGTTTCTTATATTTATTTTATTTTGAGAAAATATTAAAATTAATAAAAACAATTTTAAATTTTATCCCAAAATCGATTTAAATTAAGTTATTTATCATTTCTTTTTATTTTTTTAATATATCATAATGATATCTATTACAAATATTAATTTTTTATGGATTTGTGGTTATTTTTTAATTATTATTTATATTATGTGATATGTATAATATATAAATTAAATATAATTTATTTCTATAATATTATTTTATTAAACATTTTATAATTACATTGTTTATTGATTTTTGGGTAATATAATAGATTATTTTAGGTTGTGTGATTCTCTTTAAAGTCAATTTACATTTATAAATAGTAATTAATAATGATGGTTCCTAAACTTAACAAAAGTTGTGTGCAGCTTAGTCCCTGCCTTTTGTAAAAAAAATTAAAAAAGAAAAACAAATGATTGAATATCATTCATTTTGTTAAACATATATTCTTTAAAAAATATAGCATTGACACATAATTGGCACATTACCACATGATTGACATTATTACAAATATATCGATCATTGCCATTCTAAATGTATGTCACAATCTTACAAAGACTGATAGTAAAATGTACTATGGAAAATAACATAATTATATGGTAGGATGTACCGTGGCTATCTAAAGTTTTATATATCATTACATGGTGATGTGCCATTGATACTATAAAATAGAAAATGAAAAACAAGTAATGTTTTAAAGTTAAGATCCTCTTTGGAATAATCTTCATAAAATATTGCAAAATATTTCCATATGCAGAGACAAATGACTCATAATGCTTTTATGCTAAGCTGCTCCCCAAAATGCAAAATGAGTACGAACCATCATCACAACAACTTTCAAATTCGTTCAAAATTGATGTTTAGGATTTTGCCAAGAAAATTTTAAAATTTTAAGGTCTTTATGTTTTGAAAATTAGATGTAAGTTTAAGTTTATTCTATGAGATTAATTTTCAAATTTAGAAATGTTGTGGAAAACTAAGTTGTCTTCCCCCAGATCCGGGTGCCACGTTAAACACCAACAGGATGGACGCAGAGGACACGCCTCCTCCCCCCAGCACTAGCTCCTAGGCTGGCCTCCTCCCAAGACGTCGCTTTAAATGTTGGACATGACCATCTCCTAGCTGGCCTTCTCGCACGCTCCTACTCTCCCTTTCCACATGGCCTGGTGGGTGGCATTAATGTCGGACTGGTTCCCTACGTCCTCTCGCCCCCGCTGGTTTCACCTCACCATAACTCAGTCCCGTGCGGAGTTCCTCCCTCCCAGAAGCTCCCTCCGGGATATGAAGAGCCCTGCCCATCCTCTTGCGTTCATTTCCCATTCCCGCTATTCTCCGTCTGCTTCTTCTGCTAAAAGTTTGGCTCCTGTGCAGACCCCTTGTAAACTCTCCAACATTGCCATGAAACGTACGCGTGGTACTTCCAGGCGCGGTTCCGGCCAAAGCACTGGAAAATCCGCGTCTGTTGAGAAAGAGATCCCTGCAAACATTGGATATAAGGATATTGTCTCCATGCCGGTCCGTCGCCTGGTGGATGATTGGGAATTGAGAAATGTTGCGGAGATCCTTGCCTTCGGCAGCCCGAGCACTCAGGTGAATCACTACTGGATTCTTAAGAATTTGATCGGCACGTTGGTAGAAGAGATGCTGACCAACTGGAATTTGGCCAAGATGTCCATTATGGACACCAAGTCCACCATGGCCCATATGGACGGGATCCTTGTGGCGCTGGAAGCCATCCTTACGAACCACCATTTTACTCCATGTTTCCTCAGCCGGCTCAGTCCATAGGTGTAGGACCAGAGGGTCCAGTTGCTGGTTCTGGGGAGGTGGTTGCGGCTCACAACAAGGGAAAAGTCTCTTAGGTAGCGGCACAGGTGACCGACAGCTCTCTTCACGACTCTATGGGCCTCACTGCTTCAGAGGATGCTACTCCTTCTCCCGGACACACCTCTGGTCCGGACTCTCCCGCGGCGGTTGTGGTGCAAGGAGTTTCTCCTGGGCCTTCCTTTTCGGTCCCCTCTACAATTGCAGTCACCCAATATAAGCGCACACGCAAGGATGAGACTGAAGCAATTTTCCCACGTAAAGTCGAGCCTCTTCCCACCAAGCTCCCGGAGCAACAATGGACAGATGATTTCTTTTGCCCCTGTCCCATTTCTGCAGATATCCATGATTGCAAAGGAGCGGAAGCTAGTTCTTGAACAGGCTTGTCTAGAGCACAACACTCCCTATTTTGAAGCTCTATTTTTTTGTTCATATCTAGTATAGAGTCTCTCTCTGTTAATGTCTTTCTTGATCGGTGGTTATTTAGTCTTCATCTCTAGGATTTTCTTACAATACTTTCTATGTAATATGGGCACCATGAGTAGCGCCAGAATGCCATATTCAGCCTCTCCTGATGATTGTACTATTTTTTGTACTATAATATAATATTTCTATGCAGTTTACAAAAAAAAAAGTTGTCTTATATTTCTAAAAGAAAAAAAAAACAAATAAATAATACAATTAAATTCACACAAGATATGTTATAAAAAACAATTTAATTTTTTTAATTGCATTTAAAAAAGACATCGCAACATTTCACCCAACATGTTACATATGATCCAATATTAATCTTCATTGCCTTTTGCAAATATGTAGTATTCATATGTATGAACAAATAACACATTACTCATAATACCATCATTAATAAATCTGAGAACATTGTTAAAATGTCTCATTCAATATTTTTATGAGAATCGCCTACCATCTATTGTTGCATTCTAGTACCTTCTCACGTAGCTATTCTTCACTGTTCAAAGTGATGATTATTACTCAATGGAGCTAAAAGCTACCATAATTTCAAACATATAAGCACATGGAGCATAAATATATAAATATATGTATGTATGTGGATTCTCAGAATTTCAAATATTACTTAATATTATTATTACTACTCAATGTGCTCAATGCATTATGTAATCAATGTACTCAATATGATTATTACTAAATGGAGTTAAAAGATACCATAATTTCAAACACACACACACACACACACATATAAGCACATAGAGCATATACATATATGTGGATCCTCAAAGATTACATCGTACCTGAAACCAAGCTTGGCAAAGAGGATATTAAGTACCATGAGCTTTATAAATCTCCTGGAGAGGAGATTCCTCTCTCCCATGTCTTGGATGACCTTGAAAAGAACCATGACCGGTTCCAAAGGATCCTAATTAATAGGTAGATGCTTCGGAAGGATGTGCTCCTGGCCATAAAGACGATTGCTGCATATTTTTTGGATAATATTTATAATAGTTTTGTATTTAAGCAATGTTGGCTTTTGCTAAAGAGGACTTTTAAAAGTTTGATTCAGAGTGCCTATTTTAATTTGTTTTGGCACTCATACCTTAAGCAGGCATCCTTTGTATATTTTATTCTTGGGTATTCACCATTTCTTTAAAAACCACCCAAATAGCTAGTGATGCAAAGATCGGATTGAACTTCTGTACCTACAATGTATAATCCTTAATAATTAGAAAAATATGGTGATGATGTTCAGTACGGCATAGATAAATTGCAATGCTCCTTTCTCTCTAGCTTTTCACATTACAACATATAATACATGTACAGTTATATATCATAGACTGCATCGAGCAGAAGGAGCCCACACAGCTTAGAAATAGAGAATCAATATACACTAAAGCATTTAAAATTTGTCACTTTTACATGATCAATTCCTCCTGCACAGTGGTAAATTAGGAATACAAGAAACTGTGTGTTGCCTCATAGGAAAAATGAGGCCTGCCTAGTAAATATCTACATGTATAATTGCTAGCTACACAACTATGAAATAAACTTTACCAAGCTATTGATCGTCTTTTTATGCCAAATATGCTCCTGCTGCTAAAAAGAAAAAGAGAAAGGATAGATTTGTCAACAGTCCTCGATCTAAAATTGTGAAAATTAAAAGAATTCATATGATATTGTTAGATTTATTTTCTAGTTAATTCTTAGAAGGAATTTAGAATCATTCACTATTTACAGTCATACAGCCTTACTGTTGATGACTATAAAAAAATTATACACTAAAAAACACTTTGTCTAAAACCCCAAAGACAATTAAAAGTAACAAGATATCATACCAGATTGGATAAGTGACTCGCATTGAATTCAGAAAATGGTGAACAATTCTTTGTCTACATGCAATCCAGAGTTATGGAAATCAAGAGTTCCACGTCCACAAACAGTCTTTCATGACCTAGAAAATTATACAAGGAAATTGTCAATCTTACCAAAGGTTTCAAAATATGTAGAATGCTTAAAGAGTCATCTAGGAGAATTGTCAAAGTAAATGTTTTCTGTGCAGATTTATGCATTGTGATCAATGTAGAAACAAGATATAATCATTATAAAGTGATGACAATTATAGCATTCTAGTATCTGCAATAGGACTTACAGATCAAAATCTTTGCCAGACATCCATGGTTAAAATCGTGCCATCAAATGCCAACGTAGAATTCTACAAACTGTGGACGCTATGTTTCATGAATCAGATCAAAGTGAGGAGACTGTAATTGAAGAATATTTTCTTGCTAAATTATACTACAAGCTCTGTATTAATAATGGATGCAACAAAACTCCAGGAAACTCTGCTATGCATACACAGGCTTTTGCAAATACTTGAAGAGTATTTAGTTAGTGTAGATGACACACTCACCTCTGATTCAAAAGCCATGGTGGACACAACTATGGCTTCCACAGCATGGAATCCTCTCCAATGAGAGGGTCTGAGGTCAATTACACTTGCCAGAACCTTGAAAAATGGCATCGAACATCTCAAGTATCAACCAAAGACTATTTGCACTCGTGGGTTAATAGTATTGTCACATACCCCAATTTTGCAAAAATAATGTAATTATTTTATTAATATTCCTGAGACATTATGTTAAAGTTAATGCTAAGTAGGAATTGATGACTCAGCAGAGTCACCAGAAATGGAATGTAAATTCTGAATATTTTATTATTAATAAATCAATTATGGAGACAACAGCATGGGAGAGCTGTTAAAAGAGGTTACTGGTCTAACTGGTGGATGGAACTAGGTGGAAAGGCAAAAGACAAGTGGAAGCATCCTCAAACACTTCCTAAGTTGCAGGTGGCAACTTCCCTATATTTTGGGGTCATGATTCCCCAAGAAAGTGGAATCTGAGCAGGTGGCTCATTAATGACAGTTAACCCAACTAAGACCTAGGCAATCTTTTAAATAGTACTCAATGAACTGAGCTGGGGGTTCAACATAGTTCTGGAGGGAGAATACATTCAGGTGAATGCTATTCAGGAGTCCCATTGAGGAAGTGGGATAAACAGTAAGGAAGTGGTTTGAGAGGGATGTTGCAGGAACTTGGTTCCAGTTTAGCTGATTTGGCTGAGTGAATTGTTTTGCTGCACCTAGTTCCATCCAGGGAGACCAGAGCAAGCTCGGGGGTCCTGAGAAGTGTTGTCTGGGCACTCTCCAGGAATTGGTAGGGAGGAACAGTCTCCCATTGCTGTTGTTGTCTACGAGTTGACATAGGTTCTGCCACTTATTCCTGTTGTTTATTGAGTAAATATAAATGTAGATTATGACTATCTCCTCTATGTCTGAACAGGATTTATTTCTGTAAAAGTTAGCATCTCTGAATTGTTAGTAGATAAAATCTGCAGAATTTTTATGTCTTAGAAAATTCCTAGTATTACTATTATCTTATAGTTCAAGTTTTTGTTTTACGCATGATATGCTTTGTTATTATTATAAGTTATAGCATGTTATTGAAATTTTACACTTGGTTATTACAATACTTAAATAGATAAGTGTAGACTAGTTATACAGTAGATATTTCCTGGATAATAAATGCGTTAAAAACAATTATAGGAACATAAATATAGATAACCATATAACCACAGTAAAGTCATTTTCATAGATTTTAGCAGGCACAACCCTAGCTAAGAAGTGTACAGGTCATTATCTGTCACCAGATTGGACGAATTAGATTATTTTTAGTAAGATTATTGTTTATTGACTGAACATGCGAAAGGCTAGCAGCATCCTATTTGACTCAACCTTGAACTAAAAACAACTGTATAGCAAGGTTTTTCACCTGTTTAATTATTTTTGACTGAGTCCTTGCTAGAACAAACTGATTAGTTAACTAAACAAAAGAATCGTAACCATGGAATTCATTCTAAACCTATATTCCCAGTTTGACTATAACATGAAACCTTCGATAGAGCTTTGAGCTGATTATTAACTGTTAATCAGAATCAAACATAGACAGAACAACATTTATCTCGAGGTCGAGCCTAAAACAAATAGTATTTTGTTTATCTCCTTAAACTTCCATTATTTTTTTTTCTTAGTCAAAATCTTTATATCAGAACAGTATTATAGGTTCACTATCGAGCTCAAATCCTTCATGTGAATGCACGGTATCAACAGGGTCCTATCTTAACAATAGAATAAAAACCTACTTCCAAAAAAAATCGTACCTACAGATTTAACACCTGAACCAAACAATTGTTGATATTTCGGAATCAAACCCTATCACTCTAGTTATTAACAATAAGAACTTTATTATCAGAATAAAAAAAAAATCTAGATATTAAATCCACAGCCACACGATTTAAACAGAACGATTCTATCACAGTCGTAGCACATAGTTCACAACTTATTCAAATAGAATCTATACATGTATGTGTTATAACAACCAATGGAGCAAGCCTTACATTATCAAAACCTGGGGAAAACCCCAACTTGACAGAGCTATTTAACACAAATCCCTATCATTACCATGTAAACACATAAAAGCAAAAACGCTGAGAAGAAAGACCAGGTTTCCACTCACGGCCGTGTAACCTGTTCACTCAAATAAGAGTTTTAAAAAAAACGTAATCATTTCCTATTACTTTACACAGTATCGAATACCAAAAAGAAATGCAGACGTTTTGCAAGCCATCTTACAGACAACAATTATATCAAAATATAGAATTCCAAAACCCTGGGAGTTAACCCATAAAATCTTTGAAGATGAGTCGTATCAAGACCTAAACACCGGAGGCCGTAACATTATTTGCATAACAGGTTCATAAGCTTGGTTCTCTACAAAATTTATAATACCTATCTTCTATTAGAATCCTAAGCACCTAAAGGAGTACATTAGTTACCACACCGACAGAAGCCGTGGTATTTAAATACATCACAGAGTTGCCCTATCTAGACCAAACCTTAACTATTCAACAACCAGCAAGGAGGAGAAGCCATGGTGTAACCATGTCACATACCCCAATTTTGCAAAAATAATGTAATTATTTTATTATATTCCTGAGACATTATGTTAAATTTAATGCTAAGTAGGAATTGATGACTCAGCAGAGTCACCAGAAATGGAATGTAATTCTGAATATTTTATTATTAATAAATAAATTATGGAGACAACAGCATGGGAGAGCTGTTAAAAGAGGTTACTGGTCTAACTGGTGGATGGAACTAGGTGGAAAGGCAAAAGACAAGTGGCAGCATCCTCAAACACTTCCTAAGTTGCAGGTGGCAACTTCCCTATATTTTGGGGTCATGATTCCCCAAGAAAGTGGAATCTGAGCAGGTGGCTCATTAATGACAGTTAACCCAACTAAGACCTAGGCAATCTTTTAAATAGTACTCAATGAACTGAGCTGGGGGTTCAGCATTGTTCTAGAGGGAGAATACATTCAGGTGAATGCTATTCAGGAGTCCCATTGAGGAAGTGGGATAAACAGTAAGGAAGTGGTTTGAGAGGGATGCTGCAGTAACTTGGTTCCAGTTTAGCTGTTTGGCTGAGTGAATTGTTTTGCTGCACCTAGTTCCAGCCAGGAAGACCAGAGCAAGCTCGGGGGTCCTGAGAAGTGTTTTCTGGGAACTCTCCAGGAGTTGGTAGGGAGGAACAGCCTCCCATTGTTGTTGTTGTCCTCAGTTTGAAACAGGTTCTGCCACCCATTCCTGTCTGTATATTAAGTATAAACGATTGTAGGTTATGTTTATCTTCAGTATGTCTGAGTAGTATTTAAATTTATTATAAGTTTACAATCCCTGATTTCCAGCGGTAGATTTAATAATAATTACTATGTTTCAGCATTCTGTCATACTATTATTATCTTGCAGATGAAGAATTTACAATGCAAGTCATACAGTGGTAATATAACGCATGCTATACAGTAGTAATACTGTAAGCTTTAGTTAATGGTTGTAATTTTTAACCTAGTTTATTATTGTAATTATCGTTAGTATTATGATTATCTTTGCAGGATATTTATAGCTACAGATTAGGGTATGTTTGTTAGAGTATTGACCCTAGCTAAGGATTAACCTTCTTTATCTTTCAACAAAACGATTATGCAGTAAACCTTATCAGAACTGTATCATACAGATTTTATTGACAGACAAAAACTAGTTATTATTTTAGGAACTTGGAATCAACAGCATTATTTTTAGCTCGATGTCGAGCTTAACTTATTTAGTCTTATTTTCCGTAGTCTTCATATTACCCACATAATAGTAATCTGTTCAACTGAGTTAATAGCTAAACAATATCGTGATAGGGGATGAATCCTATCACCCTAGTTTTACATTACTAATTCATTAACAGAGGAATAAACCTAATTACTGTTTCAAAAATGTAATAACTACAGAACAGTATTTTAGCTCAGTTATCGAGCTCATCTATTAATTCCTTTATATCTTTTACTTGTTTTCTCAGATATTAACAGAAACATTTCAGAACAATAGATTAACTTTTAAAAAAACAAAAAAATCGTAAACATAGATTTCAACATCTAAATCAAACCACTATTGTCATTTCGGAAACAAACTCTACCATCTTAGTTTTTAACATTTAGAAATTATTATCAGACAAGATTTTAGATGTTAGATTCATAATAAACGAAACAAATAAGAACGATACTCCCAGCTCATTGATGAGCTTCTTTTTACAAATCTTGCATTTGATTCTCGACTATCAACAGTAGAATAACATAGCTACAATGTCAGCATGCAACTAAAAGCTCTATTATATTTTTTATATTAAACCCTATTATACCCAACATTACAGTTATTTAAACTTGATCAGCTTTATGATGACTCACTCACAACCGCAGTTCTTTTACATTTCATTATAGATTATAAAACTCAGAATTTATCCTGGTATGTATTAAAACAATCAAAGGAGTAGGAATACCATATTTCAAGTTCAATTTATAATTTCAACAACAAAACGTTGGCATGTAAACCCTACAGTATTTATACATCTAGTTCATATTTCTTGACTTTAAACAAAGTTACACAAAACAACCACTGAAATTAAAGACCACACCTTCATCTACAGCCGTGTTGCCAATTCTGTTCATTTTGTGTTTTCTCTTAATATCTATAAAACATTCCTACTACTATACATAGCTATAGATTTAAAAGAGGATGCAGACTTTAAACAAATAGTGTACAGACAACAAATTATACTGAGATAATTTCCATAACCCTGGGCATTAATCCACGAACTGTTAAAAGAATTAGTAAGAATAATTACAACGATTCAACTATGGCCGTAGCCCTATTTTATTAAATAAAAACAGTAGATGAACATAGAAATATTATTACGCATTCCATTCCCAGCATTGCACAGTTCAGAACAAAGACAAGAACAAGCATGATACAAGCCTGTGTACAGGCAGAACTACATTAAGCTATATTTCGAAAACCCTGGAAGTTATCCCAAACTTTTCTTAAAAAAAAAAAAAAGCTTTTAACAAAACTTAGACACCGAGGTCGTAACCTCCCTTGTAGAATAGGCTTGCAAGCCTCTGTTCTCTTTTAAGAAAGAAGTTCCAATAGCCACAACAACGATTGAAGCCATGCTTCCAAAAACAAAACCCTACAGTGCAAACAACCCACAAGGAGGACTTGCCATGGTAGAACCAGGCTTACCCGGGTTTGCCAGATGTCGCAGCTTGTGCCATCCATTAGATAGGTGGAGCTCGAACCTGAAATAAAAACCAGTTGGTAAACCTTCTATACGTTGTTTGGAGGCTTAAACAAATCTATGTAACGATTAATAACAAATTTCTTTTGAAAACCTGTAGCTTACCGGAGGGTGTTGAGCGCAGATGCAAACCAGAAATAGTTGATAGTCACGAACAGTAGAAGGGTGAACCCCCTTCTTCCCAACAAGCACGAACAAGCTGACAGAAACCAGGGTTCTTCTTCAATGAAAGATTTTAACACACACCGGATAAGGGGTTACACTCACGCCGTGACAAGGACTCCATAGTTAACAAGAAAACTTACGAAACCCTAGAATTATTGACCAGCTACCGTTACTAGCAACAATTACAATGCCTCTCAAACGAAGCTACGGACAATGAAAAGGATGAAGCAGCATGCAAGCTGCCAAACACGCTGTAACATGGGCGACCACACCAATAGAAAAACTCAAAGTATAAACCCGAGGCGTAATATCACTCTCAGAGTTATCAACACTCACTTCTAAAGATTTCCAAATGAACAATATTGAGCAAAGGAAACTGTAAATGCTTGGTAGCCGAACCAACAGCTCTGTAACAAAGACAAGGACCTGGAGCTGTTGCAGACAGACCTGAGCCCGAAGGTGGAGGATAATGAAGAGGTAGGGTTAGGTTTCATATTATATATCCCCAAGCACTTGGCTGACATTCAACCACGTAACAGTCTAAATTTATTCCCTGCGATGGGTCGAGACTCCATAGTCTCTTTCCAATATTTGTTAATCGATTAAAAGTCATAGCAATAATACCCAATTATGATGATAAACCATAGTTCTAAACTTGTCAACATTGCCATGTTAACATATACCTCGATTTGGTATTGGAACGCCATAAAGCTTGGACCTACAATCAATGGATTAGTGATAGTGACTTTAATGATCAATGATCTAAAAGATATTCTTATCATTGTTGAAAAATTTAACACCCATAATATGTATATTTAAAACATTATGGTAAGATCCTCATAATGAATAATTCAAATATCAACAATCAAAACCTAGGATGATGTCTTAATACTTTGAATCATGTGCAACAGAAACTTGAAGTCCCTTCTATCATTATTACACGATGAGTTCAATCTTTTATTGAAAACAAAAGACTCGCTTAAAGCAAGTTTATGGTTTTGTTCAAAGTATCACATTTGGAAACAAAGAGGCGATATCAATTTAGGCAATTCTTAAACTTAATAATAGGAAAACACGAACTGACAGGTGACCCTGCAAGTTGCGGAAGGTCAGAGAAATACAATTATAGTGACAACTTTTTCCTTTGCAAACTACAAGTGTAATTCAAACATACTCAGAGGTTGAACTTAACAAGAGGCAGGAAGATCCTCTACCTTTAATGGTTTAAGAGTAGTGAGCGTTATTACCTGTAAATCTGTAAGAGACAGAAAATTGATTGCATTAGCTCGTAAGCTAAGTAAGCCCAGTTCGACATACAAACTCCCCCTTGTGGTTACAAAAATAATAAAACAATCAGTAGCAAAAAAGAGAAACCCATAACAACATTTAAGTATAACAGAAGATCATTTTTAGACACATTTACGACCACGTACGTTAAACCAACAATCATATGGCTGCATTTAATATCATTTATTGCTATCTTAAAAATTTTAAATTTTTTTGGAATTTATGGGTTTTGACAAACCAAGCTTACCCGGTATTAGCCAAGCGCCAAGGGTTGCGTTCTCATATCTTCACGGTCTTTCCAGAACCTGCAACAACATTGTGATATCAGTTACGGACTTTTAAACTTAGTTAAACCCTTGGCGTTTAAAACTGTAATAAAAACAATGAAATAACAATAGCTTACCAACGAACTCGAAAGGGGGTTCCAACGTAGCATTTATCCCGTCAACCACGAGCAGAGACGAACATGCAACTGACAGAAGCCAAAGGATTATTATACTTTGGAGGCCGTGACCAAGATTAGAACTCAACGTTAATCTCATACCCGAACCAGACCAGTCAAGAAAGTCGAAGGATAAACCCTAAGAATTTATTACACTTTTTAGCTACCTACAGCCGACTCGAAAGTCTCTTAACTGATAAAAGGAACGAGCAGAGGAACTGCTGCAACCTGGAAGTTGCTACTGACAGTATTACAACAAGACCAGACCAGGAGGTTTCGTAAGAAGGACCCGAGCCCGAAGGCGAAGGAGAATGACAGTGAAGGGTTAGTTCAGGTGTTTTATATCGCCGAACACTTGGACCAGAATTCACCACGTAGTAATTTTGATTTTTCCATTCCAGTGGGTCGACACTTCAAAGTTTTTCTTTGAGTTACAAATCATTCGGGATGCAAATAAAATCATTATAGGAATGTTCCAATATAGTATTGAACCCTAGTTCCATCTCATCAATCATTTCCATGTTAAAACCTAGCTTGAAACCTCGCTCATGTGAACATTAAAGCGTTGCCCTACATTCATTAAATCATTTAATATGTCAATAAAGCTCAAAGATATCAACGAGATTCTCATCATTATTGCCAAATAGAAATGATATCTTGGATAGATAAAGTCCTTGCGTGGATACCTAAAATAGTTATATTACTATAGTTCAGACCATCTCTTAACAATTAAAAACGATGAATTGATACCTTTAAATCTTGCTTCATGTTTAATAAGACTTTGTCATACGTTCCACCTCAACTATGCATTGTTTCGACTTTAAAACACAAGTCTTAGGATGTTAAAAGGATATGGAGAGCTTGAATTTCTTAACTATAGAATTCTAAAGATATAGGTACCAAGTCAGCTAGATATGGTTCATAAAACATACTATGAAATTTCCACTCCACTATTAATTGATGATCTTATAGCTTGTACATATGATTTTAATAAGCATCATTTTTATTTTACATTGATTAGAATTTTCGTTGGTAGATTCTTAAGTTTCTTTAACTCATGAGAATTGTATGAGGGTACCTTGTTATTTCTAGTTTCTATACATCGAGAATCTCTTATCAGTATCCTGAATCTAGCATTATAGATGAGCAAAATATATGGTTGTGATCCTCAATATCAATGAGTTTAATCAGATATGATAATCGGGGACAAATTACTTTAGGTGCTTATAGATTTGTATTGAGTGTTATTCTGGAAACAAACATTTCAGAATTGGAACTTGACATGGTACAGGAAGATTTTTCTACCTTTAATAGACATGATAAAGACTGGATTGCATGTCATACTTTTTATTGAATGATTTAGTACTGAAAACTAATATTAATACTTGAAAAATTTAGAGTAGCAACCCGCAATTACCTGTATACCTGTAGAGAAAGAAAATCGAATGTATTAGCTCGTAAGCTAAGTAAGCCCAGATCCGACATGACAAACTTCCCCTTGCAGTTGCAAGCAGTAAAACAATCAGTAACTGAAAAGAGAGAACCATAACAACATTTAAATGCAATAACAGATCAATTCAGACATATTTATGATCATTTAATTAACACAAACAGATCAAGGAATGTATTTACTAACATTTATTGCTACTTAAAAAATTTTAAAATTTTCGGAAATTTATGGGTTTTGACAAGTATCAACCAAACATGGAACATGGAATTTGTTTAGGGACATCCACTACTCTTTCTATAAGTTGCAATTGGTCATAAGGTGCGACCTGCATGAAATAGTTGATTAATAACCATGAACAACGGAGAGAAAACCATTGGCGATGTAATCTACAACATGCAATTGAAAACTAGAGTAGAAACTCAAGTCCATAACCATGGATATGTATTAAGTAATGAGGATGTGTTGCCCATCAACTACGGTGTTTTCAATCCATGTCGTAATATGGTCTTATCAGATGTTAGATTGGAGTAGAGATTGCTACATCCAAGGCAGACAGCGCAAGCAACTGGTTCTCACACACCAGGATGAATCAATTGAGTTGCACACAAAACATTCTTATAGAATACAAATTTTGTCAGTTACAGATCAATTTGGAAGCTTACATTGCACAGGTTATCCGCATTAAATTCTCGTTTGCTCAAACTCAGAGGCTATGCCAATGCGGATTCCTCGATAATCCTTTCATAAAAGAATGTCGTTTGTATTGAGCTTTGAAATTCTTCCTAAAACTTATTTTATTGAGATCAAATCAGTGCCTTGAATATATCATGGCGATCATCAACATTTACGGACTCTAGAACGCGAACTAACGTGTAGTGTGAAACAACTCAACAAAGAATATCCATGAATTTCCAAGAATAGATAAGATTAAAGAAATCATATGTAGTAAGTGAAGCATTACCTAGAAAATAGGAGGCTCACTTTATTTTATTAATCAACTATTTCTATAAGTTGCAATTGGTCATAAGGTGCGACCTGCATGAAGGAAGTTTGAGGAGATTATGATATAATTTTTTAAGCAATGATTATTGTCACTCTAAAATAGACATGGATAAACAACTTTCAATGACCCCACTCTCTCCCTCTTACAACATACGCACATACATATACCAAAGCACATATATAGGTGGATTCAAAGATAAACTAAATAGGTACCTAGATGACGTTTGAATGCTTTTAAAACAGTTTTGAAAATGAAAATATTTGCTTCTATGAGAAAGATTTGGTGGATAAAAGCCAAAATTAGTGAGCTTATGTTGGTTAGCTGGAAAATAGCTATTGTAAGATTGTGGTAGTTGTAGATTAAGGTGCCTATGAGATTCATCCATAGTGACGGGGCTCAGAGCTGGGAAATGCTTGGCAAAGCTGGAGAGTAGTAGTAAACTCTGTCCAGGAAAAACTCAAATGCGTAAAGCAGAATTAAAAAATATTATTAAAAAAACTCTTAAAAATACTAAAGAAGAAAAGAAGCTATTTCGTTTGATGGCCAATCCACTGACCGATATAGGCAAATGTGAAATGTTATATGTACCTCATAATTTATTATACAAACGGTTCCAAAAATAATTACAGAAACACCATGGGAGATGGACCTGATTGCATAAATAGTGAAATAAAGTAAATGTCCAAACAAAATGAGTGGGCAGTGCCCATTAACAATGACAGGTGGTAACTCTATACTCATGAATGGGAAGCGAAAGCCCTTGATCTTTTGTGATGCTTTAAACTCCTTATCACTGAATGTTAGCTCCTCTATCTCAAAGATTCGATTTGATGCTAGATCAACCTTGTTTAGCTCCATTGCGTTTGTACAAATGCTTCTTAGTGACATTTAAGTATTTTAAGGCTTACTACTCCTGCAAAAGTTCCGATCTCCATCTTCTTATTATTCGTATGCACATTGTGTGGATTCGAACTTGGACCTGATTTCTGTAGTCTGCGCACAAATTATAGGAAAAGAGGAATATGTAGTTCTTAAAGGGAAACTTCTTAATTTCTTGATGTTTTGGTGCGTTAGAGAGTGTTCAACAAACCAACAACAAGACCAACTACTTGCCATACCATGCCTCTCTCCGACCTGAAATGCAAGCTTCTCCTGATGTTGGGCCTATGTGTAAACCTGTGACTGAGAATTGGCAGCACTGCAAAAGATGGCCTACATGGTCTTCTCAACCTCATGCAGCTCTGTGTTCTCTAACTTATTTTTCTTATCCATTCCTTCCTATGGTGGCCTATTTCCTCAACCCAAGAAAAACATGAAAAATTGCATAAATATCATAAAATCAAGAAAGATCAAAAACATTAAAAAAAGGTACAAGCAGATTCAAGTCAAGAAGACTTCAATACCCAATAAAAATTACAGAATGGGTATTTGAATATAAATGCTGAGATCAATCGTCAATCAACATAACCCTTTCTGATGCACCCAACTTTAGCATTGACGGATAGAAGGTAGGGTTTAATGAACATAATTTGATAATAAAAAAATACGAACTGGGTATTACACATACAAATGCATAAATTGAATTACTGACAGATAGGATGGAATTTCCATTGTACCAAAACACAGAACTTGGAATTCATTAATATATTCGATAAAAGTAAATCACCTAAGCTTTGGATAAAAGAGATTTTCCAGCTTGTGTACTAGAATTGCAAGGCAAGTTTCGATTTCTCACTACCTGGATAATAGGATGGCAGCAAGCAATATAAAAAATCGATTATAGAAGACAAAACAACTGACAGTGTGAGACCAAGTAATAGCAAATCCATGGAAGGAGGACAGAAAACCGAACAGGCTGATTATATTTGTACGTTAAGCAATTCAAATGCATGGCACGAGGATAGAACAATGGGCACTTGTAATAACAATTCACAATTAGCAAATGCATGGCAAGAAGACAGAACAACTGACACTTAATAGCAATTCGCAGTCAGGTAAGTTAAAATTAAAGGTAAGTTTATTTTTTTTGTTTTCTTAATTTTTTTAATCTTGCATAATCATAAAAATTGTCAATTCAAGTCCTATCAACCAATACAATGTCAACACAATTTTCCACAAAAATATTGATAAATACAAATTTTAACATAACTTTATAAAAATTGAAATATTGATGTCAATTAATAGAGAAACGTGGAACATATAAAGAAACATGGAACATATAGTCTCTGTGCCTACCGCAGGGACTAAAAATAATGTCAATCATTAACAAGATTTTACTCTAATATATCTAAAACTTATATGAAATAAAATACTACATATCAATGTAAAGAAAATAGACTAAGTTTACCTTAAAATTAAGAATATTTTAAGAAAAGGAAATTTATGTTAATTATGTATTTAAAAAATAAAAAATAGAAATTTAAATTATTAAATTCATTTAAGTCGACATTATTAAGTATGCATTTACTTAAAAATATTTGTTTTTCTATATCATTCCTATCAAATAGGAGTTATATTATTTATCTCCTATGGCCATTACATGTACATTACCTCCGTCATAATTATAACAACACAGTGTAAGATAAGGTATCATATAACTCATGTCACTAAACCCCCTTGGTTTCCCACCACAACTCTAGCATTACTCAATTTTGTAGAACTCAATTTCTAGAAAAAATAGTAGAGCGGGAATGCATTTTCTCTGAGGGATAGAAGTCTGGTTTGGATGCCGAAAACAACTTTTCAAAGTCTCAACATTCTTGCTTTGCTTGGACCACATGTCAACAATGCGGAGCATGACAACTTCGTGCTTATTTCCAACATCGTCAAGCCCTATCTCTTTATGCTCTGACATTTATGTCCAACACCATTGAGCATTGCCCTCCCACCGTGCATGCTTTAAACTTATTATCTATGTGTTAATTAAAAAAATCTCATTCGACTACCATGTGTCAACGCCGTGGAGCGCTATGGCTTTGTGCTCCGATGCTTATCTCCAACACTGTCGAGCACCATCTCCTGCATATCACTTTTTAATGTTGATGTTTTCCCCGAACCTGGCTATCCCTATGGCAGGGAATTTGTTGCAACGCAGCTATTTCTTGTTACATTCGTATCCATTTAAATTATACATATTATATTTACATTCAATTTGAAAATGTTGTATTCACATCCATTAAACATATTATAGTTATCATTTTTTTTTCTTTTTAAAATATTATATTTAAATTATTTACATGTTTAATTAGATATATTCTTTTTTATGATGATTGTAGTTAACGTTTATATTTATTTTACTTTTAAATAATATATTATATTATTGCAGCTAGAGTAGCAAGATGCTTACAATAGAGTATGGGAAAGGTGTTGTAACACATAACATTTTGATCATGAAGAAGGATGTTTAGCACATGAATTGCATCTTTTCCAATGATCTTTGCTCTTACAAAACGTTGAGAAATCGATTCGATGGACATTGAGAGAGCGATCCAATTCCTCATTGCTTTGCACAAATGGCTCCTCCTTTAGCTAATACCTAGCAGCATCCGTTCCCTCGCAACAATAGGTGGCAAGGTCGGGACATTGCCACCTCGTGGCTCTTGTTCGTAAAAAATGTGATGAAATCATCATGATGTCGCCCCATCCCCTAACAACATGCCATCCCATGGTTGGTCCGTGTAGCATCCACATGTCCTGCTGGAAATTCCATGAGTGCACAATCGTGGCGACTCTATTGGTTGTGTCATATTTATTGAGACCCAAGTGGTGCCTGGTGTATGCTCCATGATATGCATTGTGGGTTACTTGGGTGCCAACTATCCTTGATTTGGAGAGACACCTATATTTGGGTAGGCAATTTTCTATTCATGTGGTAAGTGGTTTCGAAATCCCACCAATGCGAGGTGAAACCAATCAAACTCTTCCACTTTTGAACCATTGTTTCCTCCTTTCGCATCGCCCACTCAGGATTAAAACATGAGAAACTTGTGGATGCATAATGAAATTCAAACCATTGATCTTTCCTGAGACCCAATATATGATCATTTAGCCCATGGTTTGGTCATTCGGTCACTCGGTATATTTCCCAATGACGACTTAGTCCCTTAATCCATTAAGTTAGGCGCTCAGGTGCTACTTAGAATAATCGCTAGGTCGTATTCTAGCAATCAAATGCTAACACGTGTTAACATATGGCTTGTATTTAACGCCTAGGAACTAGCTTTGTTAAAGTGTGAATTGAATTTCTCAACCCTTTACCACATGTTTGAGCCCGTACGAATGTGGAAATTGCGTATTATATTAATAGGCCCCAAAATTAGTTTGGATGTTGGCTCCCGGGGCTACCTATTTGTAATGGATCCTCTATTAAAGAATGATAGATTTTATCCTCTCAACACATGCCTAATATATGGAGGATAGACACGTTACTTAGATTTTGACTCCATATATCATTGTGGGGTCAACGATGGTGCCAAAAAGGTGACCTCCATATGGATTTCCTAAAATGAAAATAGAAACATTGAAGCTACATCACCACCAAGGAAGCATACCCCTTGTAGAAATAGGGTTGAAAAGAGATACTCATAGTGAACATGAGCACCATGAACTGAACCCTAGTATATGTAGGATGTAGTGACCTCTACTTTACCCCTGCAAAATATTTCTTAGAGTTATTCAAGATGATGACAAAAGCTAGTGAGCACATCCATATACCTATGAAGGTCCACGAGGGAGGAATCCAAAAGGAACATGTTATTTTTAAACATGAATATCATGATCCAGACAGGATGTAGGATGTGACCTCAATTTTCAAAAGTGTTCTCCCAGGTATTTCTTTAGCTTGTCATTGTAAATACCAAACAATGTGGGAGAAATAGATAGCATTTTTTTACCACAATGATGCTCCTATTGAAGTGAGAAAACTATTTTCATGTGAAGAGTCATCCTACAATTGTGTCATAGAGCCTCAAAACAACGAAATGAGAGACTTAAGGTCATACGTGTTTGGCAATATTTGAAATGGGGATGCCCTCTAGGCTAAGTCAAATTCCTTATGAAAATATACAAAACAACAAAAGAATTTGAAATACCACGGAATAGCCTCCTCAATAATAGAACAAAGTGTGAAGATGTGATCCATCATCTAATAGTTGTTCTAAAACTTTCCTTCCCATACAATATTTTTTTTTTCCTCCTAAAATATTCCAATATCCATGAACATTCCAAAATCACGGAATAAACTTTAGCAAAGGTATGCCCATTCATGATAGTCTCATTGAATCTTAACTATTTCCCAAATTAAAAATTGAGTGGATAGCATTTTCTGACCAAGTTTGGGGGAAGAACCAATGTTGTAACCTTTTGAAGCAAGGTTGAGATGAGATGAGACAAAGGAACAATGCGATAATATTGGATCCCAAATATCTGTTCTTTACCCAATGTAAAGATTAAATGAATTTCTATCAAACATGGTGCCAAAGTCGAGCCTAAAGTTCCATGAATTCAAGGGGGATTGTAACCCATGCTTTTTTATATGTACCAGGTTCAAGAATTCTAGAAATGTTTTCAACTTGAAAACATGGAGGAAGGTGATACCAAAAGGGTAAAATTTAAGATAAGAAAAAAGGGAAAAGTGAATATAAAATTGTGGCAAAAAATGATAAAACATATAAATGTCAAATGCCTTCCCCTAATTATGAGAAAAGGAATTTGGACAATTTAAAACTTTGAGGCAAAAACACGTGTTTGTACTAGACTATACTAATCAATTTATGTAACTACGAAAATGAACAAACATGCAAGAGGATCAAGAAAGGGTTGCAACAAGATATTATAATGGGCTACAATTTTAACTCCATGATGAATTGGATTTTCTTAAATTTCATTCCTTTAATAAAGCCTATTGATTAGTAAATAAGAGGTTTAGTGGCATTGCATTTAGAGCCCTCAACAAAATTGTGTATAGATACAAGAGCCCTCAACAAAATTACTATGAAGTAGAGACATCCATTGCCAAGAATGGATGATATGTTGGATAACTAGGAAAATCCTATAGTGTTTCCAAAGGTTGGATTTAGGAGTGGCTATTACCAAATCTAGATTCAAGAAGGAAATTAGTGGAAAACAAGATCCAAAACCAACTAGATGGTTTTTCCAAATGGTTGGTAATGCCATTTGGGTTGAGAAACACCCCCATTTCATCCATGAGGATAATAACTTGGTTACTTGACCAATAGTTTGAAAAAAATATATTGCCTATTTTTATTTTTAGAAAAAAGCATGAAAGAACACTTGAGATTAATGTTTGCAAAACTTAGAGTTGAAAGATTAATCATCAATCTTGAGAATAATTAGTTCTCAAAGGAAATGGCATGAGTATGGGCCCAAATAAGATCAAAGACATGTGTACTTGAGATGAGTGTTTATGTTGAATGGCCTCACTAGTATTGACTTAACCTATACTATTAGGGATATGGGTGTATATGTTTATCCTAACTCATTTTCCCCAGGGTAATCCCCACTCTTGAAAGGATTTATTGCCTCTTCTGTTCTCAAAAATTAAATATTGGTGGAGGAGGGAGTGGCATGGTCTATTCCACTAAATATAATAGAAGCAAGAAGTTTTTATTGATTATTAAATTTTTATAAAAGTTTTATTGGAAATTCTAATATCATTTATACATCCTTAATAAATTACAAAAAATTAAAACTCTCATATTATAGTAAACATTCAAATAACAATGAAACAATTAGAAAAAAAATTAATATTTAAATACTCAAGAATGTGAAGACACCAATACTCAACACAAATTTTAAGTTCTTTACAATTGAATGCTATGAATATGTTATAGCAAAGGGAGTATTAAGTCATCTAAATAAAAGAACTTTTGAAAATAAAAATAAACATCAAAATAAAAAAGGTAACAATGCTTAAGATGAAGATGAGGTAATGAGGTGAAAGGCAAAGGCTCGCATACGTTAATCAACCTTCATGTCGGGCCTCGGTTCAAAGGCCATTGGATTCTCGCAGCTGGCCCATATACGGTTGGGAAGCCAACTCCATGTATTTTGAGTGACACTGTAAGCAATGATCTCTTTCACCTTCATTTCTTCCATGACCATGAAGCATATGCTATCCCCCACTCCTACGCAACACTTATTGCAGTCAACAGAAAACCTGCAACAGCTCTTGCCATTGATAGAAAATCTCTCAAGATGGGAAGGAGGCATTCTTGCAATCTCCTTCCACCAAGACGACGATGAAGAGGAGTTGAGCTTTACCTTCTCCAACTCCCATATAATAACCCTCCAAAATCTGCTCACTATCACTATTTCTCGATATGTGCGCCGCCAATAGAATCCGTGAACCGCAAGTCAACAGGTGAGACACCATGTATTGGCCGTCAGCTATCTCAGGCAATGGCCTAAACATGGAAGTCCTATCTGCAATGTTGCAAGCCAAAAGGGTCAGCCGCGCAGAAATGAGCGCCAAGCAGTAGAAATAACCGTCGCAGAAAATTAGTTGCGTCCCCACAGAATTCACATATTTTGGCAGGCGTCCTGGAACTCTCCAAGACTTGTCAATGGAATCGTATATTTCGACTCTAAGTGGACCCTTACGTTTTCCCATACCCACCACCACGACTTTGTAAGCGTCCCCACTGTGACTCATGATGCCCGCGGCATCGATGTTGTTCAGTGACAAAACAGGAAGTTCTAAAGACCTTCTTGTGAGAGGATTGCAAACAACAAATGTCGACTGCAGATCCCTAGCACGAAGACGCTCCAACAAGAGGAGGCCAGCTGCGGATCCAAAGCACTTATAAGAAAGACCTTCTTCTGGATGTTGTTGGAGGAAAGATAGGGAGACGGACGAGGTCTCCTGCCAGGTCTGATTGAAGTAGCAGGATGCCAACAATGATCCGGGAGCTTGCAGAGCAAGCTCGCCATTCTCCAGCCATTCAAATGATGATCCAGGGACTTGCACAGCAACCAGCCATGTGTTCCTGTTTGGGGGTTTCTTAACCCATTTATTTGTTATAAATTCTCTTGACGCGAGAATAGCATTGCATTCCTTCGACACACTGCGAAATCTACACACAGTTTCCACCGGCAGCCAAGCCAATATTTCCTCCATCAGATTCACATGCAATACCTTCAAATCACAACGCTTCTCCATGTCTCTCATTTTCCTTCACCTTCAATCTAAAACACAAACACAAAGATTAACAATGATTTCTACACATAGTAGACACATATTATCAAATTGAAACACTAACGTACAATATATAGCATCCAAAACCTTAGTTTATTTAACCCTAATAAGGTTACAGCCTAATTAGTTCACCAGAATTTGTTTACAATGGGCCAAGAAACCACCATTCATCACCAAAGGGATAAAAAAACCCCAAAACTAGGGGATAAGACCACTAGATAAGACCTGGTTATGTAAAATAAAGAAAAAATAATAATTTAAAAACTCTCTTAATAAAATTTGAAAAAAATATATTAATGTGATGTTGAAGATATGTTGACTAAGTTTTACTTATGACCCTAATGATGGTTACTAATTGGTTCACTAGAATTAGTTATAATGGGCCAAAAAACCATTGGTCGCCATAAAAAAAACCTAAATACAAGAGTATGTTATATACCTCTTTTTGAAAATAAAGAAAAAACAATAAAAATTTGAAAAAAAATATTAATATCCAAAATATAAACTAATTTGTTCACTAAAATTAGTTTATAATGGGCCAAAAAACCATTGGTAACCAAACAAATCCAAAAAACCCGGACAATAGTAGGATATTTACATTTTTTTCCATCAGATAGGATATTTACATTTGAAAAAACAATAGTAAATTTTAAAAAAAAAATATTAATATGTAAAATATAAGATGACGAAGATATGTTAATTAAGGTTCACTTATGACCCTAATTGTGATTAAATGTCATATATTACTTAACTTTCATAATCATTTCTGAAATAGATTACATTAATTTGAATGGGAATCCCTAAGGCTACCACATATTAGGTCATTGTTTACATCGTAAATGATCTTAACACTTATTTATAGAGAAGCATAAGCATGAGGGAACATATATTTATGACATGATCTTATGAGATACTTAATAAACCAAAAAAAATGGTAAATAATCATGAGGGTATGGAAGTAAAATGGGTTAATCCTATACTGTCTAATATCTCGTCTATCTCATCGGGATTAAATCCTGGTCTGTCTTCTGGGTCACTTAGAGCGAGTGAAGACCATGTCATTGTTCCCCAATGATCATTATTTCCCTTAATATCAGAGGGATCAACAACCATCCAAAAAAGGCGGCCCTTAGAAGATTACTAGACACTATCCAACCTATAGTAATTCTCCTACAAGAAACTATGCACTCGGGCATTAAGGCCTGTGATTTCTTTCTGAAGATTCTCCCTAATTGGAAATGATGTGGTCTTGATTCCATTGGTCAGTCTGGCGGCCTTTTAGTCGCATGGAACCCCAATCTGGTTGATTTCATGGCCTTTCTCAAACTTGTGCAGGAGTAAGTATTGAAGGTTGTTTCCCTGGGGTAGAACAAAATTTCAACATTATCAATTTGTATGGACCTTATCGTAATAGACAACAATTCTGGGACCGGGTCTTTGCTAATGCTACTTTACATGACCAGTATCTTATTTTGGGTGGTGATCTGAACCTCACCCTCTCATCTGATAAGGTTTGGGGATCGGGGCGTCTCGTGGATCTATTAGCTTCATATTTCAAGGAACATTTGACTCGTTGGGCCTTATTGATGTCCTTTCGTCTTATCTTTTCCTTACCTGGAACAACGGTCGGGCTGGAAAACATGGTGTGGCCAAGCGCTTCGATCGGTTCATGATGCATGAAACCATTGTTGGTAGTTGTGGCAGGTATAGATCATGGAGTGAACCTACATGGATCCTTGATCATAAAGCTATATTCCTTCAATTGGAATTTCAGGCCATTAGAACAACCGATCCGTTCAAATTTAATAGTACCTGGTTGGGAGATGGCGATTTACGCGATATCGTCAGGAACAAATGGAAGGATATGGCACATTGCGCACATCACTCTCCTTTACAGTTACCGTTGAGAAAATTAGATGCTCTTCGATCAGAAGTGATCTTGTGGAACAAAAATAAGAAGAGGACTATTTCTGTTGAATTGTGCTCAATCGAGGACTTGCTTAATAAGATGGAGATCTCAGTGGAAGAGGAATATTTATCCTCTGACCGAAAAGAAACCTTTATGGGCTTTGTTAAACAAAAGGAGGCTGAAAAGTTGTGCGCTTTGGATTGCCAAAGGCGACCGCAACACTAAATTATTTCAGAATTATGCAAATCAACGGCGGAACATGAATGCAAATTTGGGAAATTAAGGTTGGCGATGGTTTATTGTAACGTCCCCCTTACCCAATCCAACCATCGGGAGGGGACGTTGGCCAAACCTGGGCTCTAAAATTTCGCCCCAAAAGCATAATACAATTTTCAACAACACAATGTGTGCAGAAACGTAATTAAACATACATAGCGGAATTGGAGTTTACCCACACACATCTAATGTGCAAATACAAGCATACACATTACAAGCATCAAATAAAATAGTTCAGATTCAAATACATAAGAGTACTTATCTTTGAGAAACGCATATCCAAGCAATTGGCTGTGTAAGAGCGCTTTTCCACCCAACCATAGGCACTCAATCCAGCATATACTATTTCTGTTGTTGAGAGGCCACCCCCAAGCTGGGCTATGAGGCCACCAGGGCGAAGGAAATACCTAAAGGCTTCTATCTCTCATCCCACAACCCATTCTACCCTTTGTGCTTAATCAAATGCTCATACAGAGCTCTACAGGGGTCTCACTTAGGCCTCACAGCCTTGGCTTCCACAATACCTGCCCCACATAACACCCTTCTAGCTCAGGCATTTCCCCTCACCGATCCACGGTTCTCTTGGGCGATCCATCTTACTGGGTGCTTCCAGTGTGTGCATAGAAGAAGTCCAATCTGATTTGGATGCTATAGAACCACCTGTAGCCTTGATTTGCGACTTAACAAGCACCTACGAGCAGCAAAACTCCATAGGTAAGGTTCCTAGCTTGCCCATCCTCTATGCTCACCTACATCCAATTGTTTATCCCTTCCAAAAATGCAACTTTGTCCTCTAATTCGAATTTATGGGTTTAACACACAGTTTGGTAATCAGTATGAACAACAATGGGACAACTCTACGTAGTGCAGCAACATGCATGAGAGAATGAGAATGGAATGGTCAAAAGAGTGTTGACTCTAAGGATATGAGGTGAGGGTGAAAAGATAGTTGACATGGCTTTTGACCATAGAAGAAATAGGACTGCTGACATAACTGTCACAACCCCCATGCCTCAATAACTACATGAAGTGACTTTTCCCACCAACCTCACATGTGCAATACATTATTGGAAAAATGGTCAAAAAAGGAGATAATTGGCTTATTCTCATCACATGGCAGAATTTAGGATGAGTTCTAAGGTTGACACATGGCAGCATAGGATTGGGTTTCCCATAAGCCCCCTTCCTCTTCCCCTCTGGTGGAATCATAGCCCCTTTGGTGCTCATTACATAGCCATTGTTGGACCATTTTATTAATTTTCAGCATATTATTTACATACATTTCGAATTAGGCATAAAAGCCAACTAAACAGTCTAAATGAAATATAGCATCATACATGCCTAAACATTCACTAGTCCGGCCTTGGCCTTGAGATCCGCACTAGAATATTTACATCATTTACATAAGTTTGGATAATACATTCCAAGTCAAAACTAGGGGTATTACAAGCCATTGTGACCCTCGTCCACTGGAGCATTAATGTAGAGTGGTTTCCCTATCAACTCGGTGGTTTCGCTCCGCCACGCCGATTCGACCCAACTACAACCTTTACAACCCTCTATGTTGTTCTTGATTCATTGATGTCAACTCAATCCAACTACCCTTTTATTACCCCTTTGTGTTGTTCATGCCTTCACCCATATTCATTGCCCCCTTCACCAATGGTGTAGTGCACCTCCTTTGCTAGTTGTTTTTGCTTGCCTCTATACTCAAACCCCGTCAACTTCAACATCGATGTCTCCAATCGTTGATCACCCTTATACTGTGTCTACATATATGTTTGCACTGCCTTGGTGGTTCCCTGACCCAACATTGCACCTATGTTCAAGTTTGTTCCCTTGCCATCTACTTTTGTTATATGTTCACACATTTTTGTAGCCTTTCATTCATGTTATAGTGCTACAATTCACAACAACCTTTATATCAACTTTGACGATATCAGGGTAGGCAGGTACAATGTGTTTTTCCCCTTTTATCACTTTATGTTTTTACCTTTGACCTAGATCTTAAGGTCTAATATCTAGAAGGCTTGAATGCCAAAAGAAGAGGAGAGAAAACTTGCAAATTTGTTATGAAATTCATAGAATGAACAATGAGAAAAAACATAGAAATGAAATGCACCATAGAAATACAAGACAGGGTTGGAGAAAACAGATTCTATTCATATGAACCATTGCATGGAAAGAAACCAAGTTTAGGACCTCTTCTTTCCCAACCTTGACTCTCTCATTGTTGCCTTTTTATAAGGTGTCTTGTTGATGAAGTCAACTTTGATTAAGCTTGACTACATGAAATACATGTCTGTCGTGTTGCCTTTTACATTTAATATTAATATGACCGTGTGACTTTTACATCCAAATGTAGATTATAGGCTCCCCTAACATTCATATAATCCCCCCCCTTGACAAAATGATGGTCACCATCATTTCACTAGGCTAAAAAAGACGACCATGACTTGTCAATTGCCAATGAAAATAAAGGTTTTGTGTGGTTTATTTGTAACCTTGGGTTTATAGATGACCCATAATTGAGTTACCAATGGCAAGATTTCTTTGTGTCCTAGATTACAACATCTAAGGAACTTCACATGCCCAACAATTTACATGGGTAAAAAAATACAATAGGATTTAATGAATCCAAAAGATTAAAAATTTATATGGAAAATTTGTGATTTTTGGGGCAGTCGATGTCTTGGTGCAAATTTGTTCATATTTGTTGCTACATGCGATGAAATCAAATTCTATTGAAGACCCATTTGAGTTATCAAAGAGATCTGTTTATCAATATATGGAACTTGATCTCTATTAGCATGATGAGTGAGAAAATGTCTATTGAAACTCAAGGTATGCATGACCTTGTTGTGTCAAATACC
The DNA here is from genome assembly GCA_027924585.1 of Larix kaempferi. Classification (NCBI taxonomy): domain Eukaryota; kingdom Viridiplantae; phylum Streptophyta; class Pinopsida; order Pinales; family Pinaceae; genus Larix; species Larix kaempferi. Next base: position 5,926,059 of record BSBM01000963.1, on the reverse strand, counting down.
TGCAAAGCTTCAATTAACGATATCTCCCAAGCCAGGAAGTGGAATGAAATTCCACAAAAAACCCATTTGAGATGATAGAAAAAAACCTTTTAAATGAGCTATGGTACACCCATGAAATGCCTTGTGGAGGTCACAACATTCATCTAAATATTGCAAAATAGGTTTATCCTCCATTACATCCATTATTGTGCTTATGTGGTGGCCATATAACTATGGGTAGGTTGAGAAAGGGTTGGAATGCAATTACCCAATATTCAATACGTTGCATACAAATTTGTCAAGTTATTCCATGGCCATATGAATATGAAATAATGTTGGATGTGAGAGTGTTGATTGTAGAGGGCCACAAATGATGACAAGGGTTTATAGAGCAGCATGGGTTGTTGTAGAGGTCATGGAAGCTCTGTGGGAAACATAGAAACCTTGCAAGAATTCTAAAAATGTTGCGAACCAATGGATGTAATGAAATCAATGCACGAGGCTCCTGCAATGGTGAACAAAGGTACAAGGGTAGAAAAACCTTGTAGTGCTTGTGGACCAACCATGATATTTATAGTTTATGGCCCATCAAATAGACTTTGAAAGTTTCCAAAAGGAGCTCAAAGATTGTTGCAAATATTTGAACTTGAAATATGCTTCAAACTCTCATTCCCATAGAGTGCTTACCTGCTTTAAAACCAATGATGTGGATCATGAGGGATAAGATCCAAAAGGATTGAACGTTAAGAAGAGGAGATAAAACTTGCAAATCTATTATAAAATTCATAAAATCAACATCGATGAAAACATAGAAATACAAGAGAGAATTGTAGAAGAAGGATTCTATTCACATGAACCATTACATGTAATGAGGCCAATTTTAGGACCTCTTCTTCCTCGACCTTAACTCTCTCTCTATTTCCTTTTTATAAGGTGTCTTGTTAATGAAGCCAACTTTGATTAAGTTGGACTCCATGAAGCACATGCTCATCATGTTCCCTTTTATAATTGAATAGAAATATGACTTTATGAATGTTACATCCAAATTTAGACTATAAGCCCTCCTAAGAATGAAGTCACCCTTTGCACTTGCATGTTGGTTGTGCAACTTTTTTGCAAGGTTGTGTTCCACTTATTCTATTACATAGTTGTTCCGAATGTGGTTCATGTTACTATTCAAATCCCGATGGGCTAGCTCAAGTGGTTGAGTGTTGTGGATTGCAAATAGGAGGTCACGGGGTCAAGTCCCCAGGCTGACTATCTAGGTGAATGTTGTGGGCCTCACTCCATGTCCCTGTGGGTTAGGTTGCTAAAATTGTAACTGAATGGTTTACTCCGAGTACCATCGTTGAAATGAAGGGAAGTACTCAAAGGGTTTCCCACACTTCATTCCATTGAAAAAATGTTTATATTCAAAGTAGAATCTACCAAGAATTGTGATGTATCTAAGGTAGCCTATTTTAAGTTCAACCCTTCTTAATTAAGGTTCTAAAAGGCCTCGCTTGAGCTTGAAAGGCTGATTTTGAAATTACTAGACATTATCAATCTAAGGTTGAGTATTTGACCATGTCATTTCCCTCTCTTCTTTTCTCATAATTTGGAGTAATACAAGTTTATTGTTAAGGCTCGAAGACAAACCTTCAATTCTACATTGTGTCTACTGGGGAGGAAGTCTTTAATTCAAACTATCCTAGAATAATCCTCATTACCATTATTGGATTACAAATTGTTGGCAAGTGAGGAACATGGCATGTGACTTTGTTATAAAACCCAATGAAGAATCTATATATCAAACATCTATATAATAGTTTGTGGCTATTGTCAATAAATTTGTTTCAAAGAGATTTGAACAATAGTTCTGGCTACTTTCACCCTCAAGGGAAAGAATCCCAAGTATAAGACCCAAATTGTATTGAAAAGGATATTTCTAACAACTTCATAGCTCTTACCTATCAAATAGAAAGCATCGAGTTAAGGAATTTTCCAAGCACATATTAATTAAAGCCTTGCATTTATATGTAAGTTGTTTCTTTAATCAATATTGCCAATTAATATATGTTGAAATGTCTATTTTTCGCATGATTTTGTTAATTATGTTTTTTTATCTAGTGAGTTTAACCTAAATTGTTGTTCAATTCAACTCTCTTAAAGTAGTTTCTATGGTGTTTTAGGAAAGTTCATGGTGCTTTAAGAATCTTATTTTCCCTTTGCTTTAATTTGATTTGTTGTGATGCAATAGTATCATAGTTTAATTTACTTTTAATTTATTGTAGTCAATGTATTGTTTTGTTTTTTGTTTTTATGTGTAAGAATATCTCGGGGTGCCAATGTCACATCCCGTCGACCCAGATTACAGGGCATGTCCCCGATGGACATGGGTGGATCGAACCCGCAACCTTGTGACAGAGGGCCCTTGGCAATGGGGATCCAACCACCTGTGCTACCCGTCGGGGCTTGTAGTCAATGTATTGTACTTTAATATGACATATCACTCTTTGACCTATTTGGTAACTTATCGAGGACACATTTCCATCTTTTGTTAAGGAAACATGTTATTAGCTTTTTCGTATTTCATTTAACATACTATACTTTATAACAAGTTCTATATATTTGATTGTTTGTGTTTATTAGTCTCGGTCAGGAGTATCAAGAGTAGCAGAGACTCTAGAAATCACCCAACGATAATGTATTAATTCATACACGGTTTTTAAGGCAATTTACCTAAAGTTTTTGGCATGCATTTGTGTTCTGGTCAATGAATAATTTGGATGTTTGATTTGGTCTCTTTTCGAGGTGACTATGCTATTGTGAATGCAAGGAAGATTATATTGAACTTTTGCGTTGTAGGAAGTAATCTCTACCACGAAGTCATGACCTAGCAGTATTCCTTGAGTAGTTTTAAGATCTTAACTCTAGAAGGGAGCCTCGAAGTTTCCTCCAGGATACATGGTCACATCATACATGCCCTTTAAATACGTTGCAATGGTTAATTAAGATGGAAACCTTGATCCTTAACCCTTTTCCACGTCGAGCCTCAATAATCAAGGATGAGGACACCTTTTTATCCTCGATATGCAAGGGAAAGAATCCCAAGAATAAGCCCCAAATTGTATTGAAAATGATATTTCTAAAAACTTCATAACTCTTACCTATCAAATAGAAAGCATCGCGTTAAGGAATTTTCCAAGCACATATTAATTAAAGCTTTCCATTTATATGTAAGTTGTTTCTTTAATAAATATTGCTAATTAATATATGTTGAAATGTCCATTTTTTCCATTATTTTTTTAATTATGTTTTTTTATCAAGTGAGTTTAACCTAAATTGTTGTCCAATTAACCTCTCTTAAAGTAGTTTCTATGGTGTTTTAGGAAAGTTCGTGGTGCTTTAAGAATCTTATTTGCCCTTTGCTTTGATTTAATATGTTGTGGTAATAGTATCGAAGTTTTATTTACTTATAAGTTGTTGTAGTCAATGTATTGTTTTGTTTTTTTGTTTATTTTTTATGTGTAAGAATATCCCGAGGGGCCAATGTCGCATCTCGTTCGGCCCGAATTAAAGGGCCTGACCCCGATGGACATGGGTGGATCGAACCCACGACCTCGTGATAGAGGGCCCTTGGCAGTGGGGGTCTGACCACCTGTGCTACCCACCGGGGCCTGTAGTCAATGTATTGTACTTTAATATGACATATCACTCTTTGCCCTATTCGGTACCTTGTTGAGGACATATTTCCATCTTTGTTAAGGAAACATGTTATTAGCTTTTTCATATTTCATTTAACATACTATACTTTATAAGAAGTTCTATATGTTTGATTGTTTGTGTTTTATTAGTCCCGGTCAAGAGTAGCAGTGACTATAGAAATCACCCAACGATAATGTATTAATTCATACATGGTTTTTAAGGCAATTTACCTAAAGTTTTTGGCATGCATTTGTGTTATGGTCAATGAATAATTTGGATGTCTTATTTGGTCTCTTTTCGAGGTGACTATGCTATTGTGAATGCAAGGAAGATTATATTGAACTTTTGCATTGTAGGAAGTAATCCCTACCACGAAGTCATGAACTAGCAGCATTCCTTGCGTAGTTTTAAGATCTTAACTATAGAAGGGAGCCTCAAAGTTTCCTCCAAGATACACGGTCACATCATACATGCCCTTTAAATACGTTGCAATGGTTAATTAAGATGGCAACCTTAATCCTTAACCCTTTGCCATGTCGAGCCTCAATAATCAAGGATGAGGACACCTTTTTTTCCTCGATATTCAAGGGAAAGAATCCCAAGTATAAGCTCCAAATTGTATTGAAAATGATATTTCTAACAACTTCATAGCTCTTACCTATCAAATAGAAAGCATCGCGTTAAGGAATTTTCCAAGCACATATTAATTAAAGCTTTGCATTTATATGTAAGTTGTTTCTTTAATAAATATTGCTAATTAATATATGTTGAAATGTCCATTTTTTGCATGATTTTGTTAATTATGTTTTTTTATCAAGTGAGTTTAACCTAAATTGTTGTTCAATTCAACTCTCTTAAAGTAGTTTCTATGGTGTTTTTTGAAAGTTTGTGGTGCTTTAAGAATCTTATTTGCCCTTTGCTTTAATTTAATTTGTTGTGGTAATAGTATCATAGTTTAATTTCCTTTTTTGTTGTTGTAGTCAATGTATTGTTTTGTTTTTTGTTTTTTATGTGTAAGAATATCTCGGGGGGGGGGGGGGGCAATGTCGCATGTCGTCGGTCCGAATTACAGCGCCTGACCTCGACGAACATGGGTGGATCGAACCCACGACCTTGTGGCAGAGGTCCCTTGGCACTGGGGTTTCAACCACCAGCGCTACCCGCTGGAGCTTGTAGTCAATGTATTGTACTTTAATATGACATATCACTCTTTGTTGAGGACATATTTCCATCTTTGTTAAGGAAACATGTTATTAGCTTTTTTGTATTTCATTTAACATACTATACTTTATAAGAAGTTCTATATGTTTGATTGTTTGTGTTTTATTAGTCTCGGTCAAGAGTATCAAGAGTAGCAGGGACTATAGAAATCACTCAACGATAATGTATTAATTCATACACGTTTTTTAGGGTAATTTACCTAAAGATTTTGGCATGCATTTGTGTTCTGGTCAATGAATATTTTGGATGTCTTATTTGGTCTCTTTTCGAGGTGACTATGCTATTGTGAATGCAAGGAAGATTATATTGAACTTTTGCGTTGTAGGAAGTAATCCCTATCACAAAGTCATGACCTAGCATCATTCCTTGCGTAGTTTTCAGATCTTAACTATAGAAGAGAGCCTCAAAGTTTCCTCCAGGATACATGGTCACATCATACATGCCCTTTAAATACATTTCAATGGTTAATTAAGATGGCAACCTTAATCATTAACCCTTTGCCACGTCGAGCCTCAATAATCAAGGATGAGGACACCTTTTTTTCCTCGATATGCAAGGGAAAGAATCTCAAGTATAAGCCCCAAATTGTATTGAAAATGATATTTCTAACAACTTCATAGCTCTTACCTATCAAATAGAAAGCATCGCGTTAAGAAATTTTCCAAGCACATATTAATTAAAGCTTTGCATTTATATGTAAGTTGTTTCTTTAATAAATATTGCTAATTAATATATGTTGAAATGTCCATTTTTCGCATGATTTTGTTAATTATGTTTTTTTTATCAAGTGAGTTTAACCTAAAGTGTTGTTAAATTCAACTCTCTTAAAGTAGCTTCTATGGTGTTTTAGGAAAGTTCGTGGTGCTTTAAGATTCTTATTTGCCCTTTGCTTTAATTTAATTTGTTGTGGTAATAGTATCATAGTTTAATTTACTTTTAAGTTGTTGTAGTCAATGTATTGTTTTGTTTTTTGTTTTTTTATGTGTAAGAATATCTCGGGGGGCCAATGTCGCATCCCGTCAGCCTAGATTACATGACCTAACCTCGACGGACATGGGTGGATCGAACCCAAGACCTCGTGACAGAGGGCCCTTGGAAATGGGGGTCCGACCACCTGCGCTACCCACCGGGGCTTGTAGTCAATGTATTGTACTTTAATATGACATATCACTCTTTGCCCTATTTGGTACCTTATCGAGGACATATTTCCATCTTTTGTTAAGGAAATATGTTATTAGCTTTTTCGTATTTCATTTAACATACTATACTTTATAACAAGTTCTATATGTTTGATTGTTTGTGTTTTATTAGTCTCGGTCAAGAGTATCAAGAGTAGCAAGGACTATAGAAATCACCCAATGATAATGTATTAATCCATACACGGTTTTTAAGGCAATTTACCTAAAGTTTTTGGCATGCATTTGTGATTTGGTCAATGAATAATTTGGATGTCTTATTTGGTCTCTTTTCGAGGTGACTATACTATTGTGAATGCAAGGAAGATTATATTGAACTTTTGCATTGTAGGAAGTAATCCCTACCATGAAGTCATGACCTAGCAGCATTCCATGCGTAGTTTCAAGATCTCAACTATAGAAGGGAGCCTCGAAGTTTACTCTAGGATACACAGTCACATCATACATGCCCTTTAAATACATTGCAATGGTTAATTAAGATGGCAACCTTAATCCTTAACCCTTTTCCACGTCGAGCATCAATAATCAAGGATGAGGACACCTTTTTTTTCCTCGATATTCCAGCTAGAATCCTCATTTGAGATGGAAATATCGAGGTTTCCTTAGTCCTTTCATGCACACCTACACATTGCATGCGTAAAGGCAAGAACATGTGCAGGGAAATGTGGAGGGCCAAGGGAAAATTCTTCCCTTTTTATTTGATGGACACACACACAAATCATCCACAATTAAGGACATAGAACAAAATCCCGACAGTGGCAAAACTTGCAGTTCCATGGAAATAAGAAAGGATGTGATTAATGCTATTGTGAGTAACTCTCTATTGTTCTGAGGCTTGGCATGTGTGCATTTCCATTCAACAAAAGTATCAAGGTTAATTTAGGGCAACAATGATAGTGCGAAAGAGGCTACTAAAATAGGTTTGGCCTACTTTAGGAAGCTTCATGTATATCGTCAAATTGATGGGGTTCATGGTTTTGTTATCCCAATGATTCGTTGGAAGAATAAAAACTTGAAAGGGGCTCGTTGTTGAGAGTAGATTAGGACTAGTACTCCTTATGACTCCAAGCTCCAAAGGGATGAATGTAATTGATTGTTGAAGCTTTAGAAGGGCTCATGGGGCCTGTGAGCAGAACTGGTGTAATTGGTTCTTATGCTTTTGTAGAGTCAAGCATTGAGTTTCTTCCTCAATTGACTAAAAGGGCTAGAAGTAAACCACTAGATTTTGAATTTGGTTTCGTCAAGCCAAAGTACGTAGCTTAGATGAGACGATGGGACTAATGAATTTAGATGCAATCTTTGGAGTTCGAATATTCAAAGAGAGAGGAACACTGATAGATGCTCTGCGCCCATTAGGATCTAATTCATAGGTTGAGGTTTCAAATGATCTAAATTTTACATAATTTGCAGGTCCATGGGGTTTTCGTCATCATATTTCTATGCCTTGTTATTTTTGTTGCTCATTGCAATCTTTTTTTTCGAGATCTTTAGCTTAAGTTTGAGCACTTTGAAAGGAAACTAGGGCTATGCAATACTATTTGAAGTAGAACAAGTGGAAGCTGGCAATGCTACAAGACAGGCCAAAAATGATCACAACCTATTTATTGTTTCCACCTGCACGTTGGAGAAGACATACACAATGGGGCAGAGTTGAGTTGTGCATGTCCACCAGTGACAAAAAACAGTAGCATGAGCGTTCATAATTTCTCTCCTTCATTTAAATTCTATTTCATAATATTGTTTATATTTTTTTATTTGATGGATAACTCCCAGATTGTCCCAACTCTGCTGAGTTTAGTTCAAGTTAGGGTTTTTCTAAAGGTTTCCATCACCCAATTTACAATTGCTCAATGATCTTTAAATGCAGGTTTGAGCAATAGAGCAGGGGTTTCCAATTTCCTTTTGCTATAGGTATGTTATTAGCCAACATTTGATTTTCAAAATTTTCTTATAAATTTCCATTTACTGATTCTCTATCCATACCTAAAATCCCTCCATTGATAGCATTGCATTTACGTTTAAAAGTGAGAGAAGAAGAGGATTTGAGGGCCCAGAACCTTGGGATCCTATTGTATCAATTGTCCCTTTCCCTTTTGTGGTAATAGTTGACTGGTCTACAATGGTAGTAACCTGCAAAAGCATATGCAGAGAGTGACACCGACACTTGAAGTTTACTATTGATTTACCTTTGAGTCCAACTTGTGCTCTTCCTTTTTTTGTTTTGTTTTAACTTATCTTATTACAATTTGATAAACTTTAGGATTGGCTTGAATACTCCTAATCAAGACAAGGCCCTTGAAAGAAGTTGTTATGTCAATGGAAATTCATTATATGAAACAATCTAAGTAATACATTTCGATTGTTGGCTCGATTTGGTTATATTTTCTCACCTTTCTTGTATTTTCATTTACTTGTTACATATCCTAAGAAAACAAAACACATTTGATATCCATCTATTATTTGCTAGTTTCCTTTGCCATTTTTTGCTCATTTTCAGTGTTCACCAATAATTTTAGTTTTAAGTTTTGTTGAGGTTTATCATTCTCCTCCTCTTCATCTCCTTTACATTATTCTAATGCCCTGCTTACTCAAAGGTACATAAGGCATAACAACGATTTCAGTTAATTTTTTAACTTGACATTTGTAGTAGTCGAGATTTTTCTCAAATATTTAATTAGATTTCTATTCATATGGAGACAAGAATTAAAAAGGAACAATAAAAATCTTATATTGTTAACAATAATTCATAATTCATGAATAACAAATCTTGCACAAATCCCTGAATACATTGACTACATTAGCTACAAATGTGCCAAAACAAAATTGATTATGGAATGGAATTTTTTTACATACTAAAAAATTGAATGGATTAGGAGATCGCCTATTCCTTTGGTTCTCCTTGTTTAAGTTATTAGTATGATCTCAGCCTCTTCCTCCAGTTCTACCTTGGTGCCTACATTGAACTGATTCCAGCTTTGTGGCATGTCCAAATCTCAATGGCAGGGACTTGTTGCATTGCAACTTCCCTTCTTTACACTGCTTTCAAGTGTCTATCAAAATTGGCTTACAACTCTTTCACATTTATATTAAAATTGTCCTTTTGATTTTGATTCAAGATCCCTTTGCATTTCTAAGTTTGTAATAGCAATCTATAGCTACGATAAACATTGGTAATGTTGAATATTAAGGGCTGAACTTTATTGGAATATCAAGTGTGCCATCTTTAAAGGATTTGCACATATCTTCAATGCTCATCTTTGAATGATACAAATGAAATAATGAAAATTTACATGTCAAACAAAGGAAGCAAAAGAGGCGATGCTCCAAATTAGACCCATCCCACCAAAGCTTATACGATAATTCCATCTTTATTGTAAGTTAGAACTTCATTCAATCATCTTTTCATGTTAATTAATTATAATGACTTTATACCAAGGCTTGGAATGCGGCTTTCACTTCTTTTTTTCTTGTACACATCTTGTTTTGTAGTTTCAATGCTAAAATAAAAATAGACAAAATCAAAATCTATAAATCTAATAGATCCACCTTTGTAAAAATTAACAAGGGTTGAGAAGAAATACATAAACACAAAATATATAAACAAGTTAACAAAAAACATCAAAGTCCTTCTAGACTAAAAATAAAGATATCCCCAAAAAACCAGACATGAATTGTAAGTCTTTGCAAACTATTACATAAAAAATATGAAGGCATCCACATTCCACATTTACGAAATTCCAGTGTGCTCCACTTTTGCATACTTTGTTTCTAAACGCATAATTCCATTTGATGCTCCTACATGGGCTATACATACAAGGGAGGTGGAAATTGATGATACCCAGAGTTTATGTGTATAGGTTATCCCTTATGTCAACCATGATTATACCTAATGCCTTACGTAATGGTCTATAATACAAAATTGCCATAATTGTCTAAATAACTTTTGTTTTTCCATCGTTGTTGTTTAACTCATAACATAGGATTGAAACACTACTCATCACATTTTGGATTATAATTTTTTCATTGTTTAGTAATTGGTTCCTAACTAATTAGCCTAAGTTCGATTTCAATTGATTCCATCTCTATCATATTGGTTGTGAGGATTGGTTCACAACAACATAAATATTTAAATAAACCATGATCATTATACCAACAAGGATGCTCAAAATGGTAGGTTTTGTAGTTTCAATGCTAAAATAAAATAGATAAAATCAAAATCTATAAATCTAATAGTTCCACCTTTGTAAAAATTAACAAGGGTTGAGAAGAAACACATAAACACAAAATATATAAACAAGTTAACAAAAAACATCAAAGTCCTTCTAGACTAAAAATAAAGATATCCCCAAAAAAACATACATGAATTGTAAGTCTTTGCAAACTATTACATAAAAAATATGAAGGCATCCACATTCCACATTTACGAAATTCCAGTGTGCTCCACTTTTGCATACTTTGTTTCTAAACACATAATTCCATTCGATGCTCCTACATGGCCTATACATACAAGGGAGGTGTAAATTGATGATACCTAGAGTTTATGTGTATAGGTTATCCCTTATGTCAATCATGATTATACACAATGCCTTCTGTAATGGTCTATAATACAAAATTGCCATAGTTGTCTAAATAACACTTGTTTTTCCATCTTTATTGTTTAACTCATAACATAGGATTGAAACACTACTCATCACATTTTGGATTATAATTTTTTCATTGTTTAGTAATTGGTTCCTAACTAATTAACCTAAGTTCGATTTCAATTGATTCCATCTCTATCATATTGGTTGCGAGGATTGGTTCACAACAACATAAATATTTAAATAAACCATGCTCATTATACTAACAAGGATGCTCATAATGGTAGTGCCCCTTGGTGATATATGGTTGATTGCATACAACATTTATATGCTTACTTGTGTTGAAGAAAGTAACTTTGGAAGATATTCTTATTGTATTCTTATTATATTATTTCAAAAGATATTCATATTGTAATTGATTATGTAAAAACGCTAAAAGAATAAGTCAAAATAGATAAGTCTACTCAGCAGAAGTCAGTGGGTAAACTGCCCCAAACAATGGGAAAAACTGCCCCAGTGAAGTCGACCCTATAGTGAAAAAGTCAGCCAGACATGTGTATAAATAAGGGGTTCGAATTCCTCATTTGAAACATCACAATTTCACTCAATCAAGTGAACAAGTGCACATGGGAGAGTAATTGCAGCTGGAGGAAGCTTATGTTTGGGTTTTCTATCTTATCTTATTCTTGGGATCTTTGTGTAAGAACCTTTTGCTCTTGATGTACTAGATTGGCATTATACTTGTGAGGAATCTATATTGAAGAAGTTTTGCTGGGTATTTCCCGTGGGAGGGTTTTCCCAGGTTAAATCTTTGTGTCTCTTTTGTATGCTGTGCTTGTCTATCTTTCAGTGATCCTATTGCATATGGTTATTGTGATAATATATATAAATTGTTTGAAGACCTAACATAACCATCCTATAAGTATCAAAATTCTAACACCTTGCTCAAGATTCCTCTCCTTCCTTTGTGTGGCACGTCTATTAGGTGTGTGTGTGTGTTTGAACAATAAAGTCCAATACACTATGGATGGTGTCTTGAAATGCTTTTGCAATTATAAAACCCCCTATCCCTCTCTCACTATTATTCCACATTGGTTGTGACAAATAGTTTGCATAATGTAAAATTCCTAATACATTGTGATCCTTATGCCAATAAGGGTGTCCATAATGGTAGTGACCCTCCTACTAACACAATGGTTGATTCATTGTGGGGTTGATATGCTTGCTTATTTGACCTTGCCCACTTCTTATGTTTGACTTCTCCATATGTGAATGTAAAAAAATAAAATTAGATAAACCATAAATGAAGTTTTTGAAATGCTTCTACCACTATAAAATTCTTATTTATATTTACACATAAAAAATTGACTATAAAATATTGATTTATTGTAGTGTAAAAATCTCAATATACCATGATTCCTTAATACCAATGAAAAATCCATCTATTTTATATGAATAAAATATCCATCCATTGTAATAAGCAAATAAATTTTTTTGTCAAAGATTAGGGTGGTCTATTGGTGGGGATAGATGGATTTCATTCTATCCACCCGGGTTCCATTCGGTTGAGACATCTTCTGGCTTGGATGACCGGCTGACGGTTTGCTCGACCTTGTTGGGATTTCCCGTGCACGTGAAAAAAAATAATTTTTTTATTATATTTAAAATTAATATGCTAGCTTGCTCTAGGTTAACTTTCACCGACATATAATATATAAGAATAATCTTTATATTGGATACTCATCATTAAAAATTAAAATTCAACATACCGTGAGGAAATTGAACTGGTGTAACAACCCCTGTCTCCCCTTTTCTAAATCTATTTTCATGAACGACTGGTATTGGAATACCGGTTTTACACACCGCTTTGTGTACGCAAGAGCGGTTTTGCAGGCCTCGGTCCTGCGGAAACGGGTTTTCCCATTTTCAACCTTTCGTCGCACTCTCCTTCCATTCCCCACACGATTCCGACATCGCTGCAACTCCATCTCAGGCCGGGAAAATCCGTTCTCGCCGCCGGAATCAATGTAGGAGCCCTTCCGATTGCAGTATACACAATAAATATATATCGCAGGGCATCATCGAGCTAAGATACATACACACAATATATATGCACTAAGCCGCCGGTCATATGGAGGCGAATTTCGGCGAGGGCGGTGTGGAGGAGTCGCCCTCCTCGGCCATAGCTAGATGGAAGAGCAGCATTTGGAGAGGTTTTCAGTATTATCTGGACAAATCCACCCCACACATAGTGGGCAGATGGTTAGCGTTTGTTGTGCTGGCGGCCATTTATGTTGTGAGGGTTTACTCCATTGTGGGGTTTTACATAGTCTCTTACGGACTAGGGATTTATATATTGAATTTATTGATAGGGTTTCTGTCCCCGCAAGCCGATCCAGAGATGGAGGGTCAATCGCTGCCCACCAAGCGGTCCGACGAATTCAAGCCGTTCATTCGCCGCCTGCCCGAGTTTAAATTCTGGTTTTTTTCAGTACCTTTGCTATTATTTCAGAGTTTAGTGTTTGATTTTTTAAAGCAAATAACCAATTTATGGATTCGCGGTTCAAATTCATGCAGCTGTTTCCGTATGAATTTTTATATTTTTATATTTGCCAAAATAATTAATTGTTGAAGTCGGGGATTTTATCTATTTAGGGATTTAATGGTGGATCTCTGCTACTTATTTGGAAATGTTGATTTCATTCAGCAGGGCAAATTTTATCAACATAACACTGAAAAATGAGTGGCTTAGTTAGAATTTTGGCAACCCGGTCCAATACTCAAAGGCAGTTAAATGAAGAGAAGGTTTGTTGTTGCTTTGCATTAACGTGGCCATTTGAACATACCTTTTACGCAATAATTCTGTAGTTCCTTAAACATTCTTCAAACCTACTGCACCATACAGGTTGCGGGCTATATTTACATATAAATGACATTAACTCTTTTAGAGAATCAAATCGAGACAGAAGTACGCAAAAATGAAAAAATCAGACGATCCATTACTGAAAGCGCTATTGGAATTGTAAATAATAGGATTCATGCATGAAACAGGCTGCGGCTTATAATAATTTTCCACTGATTTCATTACCCATCCCATCACCTTCGTAAGTACATGAACATGAACAGCAAGAGCATTGCCTTAAGATTATTCATAACTATTTCTGCGGGTTATTTACTCTTAAGCTAGTATACTATTACTAACACTAAACCATGTAAATGCACATGTTTCGATGTCATGCTTTGTACGCTCACTTTGGCTTATGGCTTGTGGTTGTTATCCATGTGATGTATACAGGTTGAACTACACAACGCCATGCATTGAACAACAATTATGAAAGAGTATTTCATAAATCCGATAGCGTATTGCAGATCAAAATGTGAGTGGATGCCAGGTAAAAACAAATTATCTATGAAGACACTTGCACAAAATCCAGAGACCCAATGAGATATAGCAAATGCCAACTATGGAAAAATCCAATAGTTGATATGCTATCAGGAAGGAATGATCAAGAAAATTACAATGACATCTAACAAATCCCAGCTAAAGAAAAAAAGATTGTTGATATGTTGCACGAAAGAACAATCAAGAGAAATTATGATGTATAGCAACTCGATGAGGCACTGAGGAATGTGTTTTCAATGTCCGACAATGAAAGAAAAAGGGGGGTTGACCTTTGTTGAAGTTGATATGAGCAATCTCACAACATCAGGGGCCCAATTATAAGCCATGATGAATCTATAGAAATCAGTTGGGGTGGTAGGAATCACCAATAACTCACAACATGGTTGAATAGAGTGTCTTCCACAAAAAGAGAAAATGTATAAACGGCTGGGAATATTCTCTTAGCAATATTTGTTACGAATTGACCCCATCCACTATGAATGATAACTTTCTGGTCTCAAGCTAAATGACGAGCAAACTGGACTTTTAATGCCACTTGATAAGGATCCAACAGGTCTTTATCGATGATGAGCTAAGAGACAATCACTCAAGGAAAAACTAAAGACGATCACAAAGAAATCACTTTATAAATGACCTTAGAGAGGTCCAATGTAATAACAATATGAAATTGTGTCTTCCATATGGGACTCAAGTGTCCTTTTATACAAATATTGGGCCATCCAAAAATATTAAAATAATCACAAAATTTTAACTACTCTAATCAAGACCAATTTCAAGTAATCCTGAATCACTAAAGGAATACTAACTACACAACCATAAGTTGTCACCACAAATATCCAAGGTCGCATACATCGTAAGCCTTCCCATCAAAGGAGGACTTAAGGATGTGTTTCATGTCTCGTGTCACAAAAATGGTTTGGGATCTACCCTAGGCTTGCGCACCGACTTGATGATGAAGGCATTTTACAAAAACACACCAAGAAGATTCTCTCCATATCTACTATTAAGTATTCCATCACATGGAAGTGACTTCCATGTGATGAATCCGCATGGGAGTCACTTCCCCACTTATCCGTGCTCTAAGGGCGAAGCATTTTAGAGGGAAAACATTTGATGAACACTAATAGTAAGCTACTAATAGTCTTCCTTGGTGGGAGACTAAGACAATTGAAGCTATTGGTGATGCAAGTAATGTAAATGACTCAAGGAAGTCTAGAGGACAAAAACAACATGGCCATGTTGCTTTGATGGGCATCTATGTTGGAGGCATGTTATCTTGACACATATGCAAATGCACATGGTTTGACTTGAATGGTAGAATGCTATGGCTAAAGAGTACAATTCCTTGATGAAAAATACAATTTGGGAATTGGTTTCATGATCGCAAGGAAAGAATGTGGTTAAATTTTGATGGTTCTACCTGACTAAATTCACATTAGGTGTTGTTGAGAGACATAAGGCTCATTATTAGCGAAAAGGTTTTCTCAGCAAGGAGGTATTGAATACACCTAGACCTTTGCTCTAGTTGCAAAAGATGAATTTAGTTCAACTTATTCTTTCACTTGTTGCTCATTTTGGATGGGAGGTACATCAGATGGATGCAAGAGTGCTTTATTACATGGTGATCTCATTGGGGAGATTTTACTGAGCAATCCGGACCCCTAGGCTTTGAGAAGGATGACAGTGTTTTGTGTTGATTGAAGAAATTCTTATATTGTTTGAAACAAGCCCCTAGGGTATGGTATGAGGAGATTAATAGGTTCTTTTTGAATCTTGGTTTCAAGCTTTGTAAAATAACTAAGTTGCACGAAACGGGGAAAAGGAGACAAAACGGGGAAACGAGGAAACGCGACCCCCCAAATTTTGGAAATGGGGAAACGCGATATATATATATATATGTATGAGCAAGGACAAAATTATTATAAAACATAAACCATCAATTATTAATTACATTTAGCTGCAAGCAACATTGCCAAGTGATAAATGTTAAATGATACAGATAAAATTTAAATCATACATGTAACATCACATTTTACTCATGAACCCAAGTCTATATCATTTCATTCATGCAAGTAGTAATATCCAAAAGCAACCTTTATAAACAAGGCTATATACTATGTATCCAAAATTAGCCTTTATTTATGAGGCTACAAGTACAATGTATCAAACTATGAACAATGAACATACTAACATAGAAATAAAAAAACATGAGCTCATACTAATAGTCATCCTCATCTTCGCAGTCTTCCTCAAAAACAGAATGTAGAGTGGAAGAAGTATTTCCAATTCCACTTCTAGGTTCCTCAATACTTAGTGCAGCAAGAGAGAGGTCTAAGTCAGCAAATTCTGACTCGACATCCCATTCTGCACAAGCAATTATGTTAGAATTTTATTCATGTAACATATCACATCACAATAATTGCATGCATAAGGATCACTGAAAGAAAGACATTCAACAATAGACACAAAGATTTATTTTGGGAAAACCCTCTCATGGGAAAAGCCCAGCAGAACTTCTAGTATAGATTCGTCAACCAAGTACAATGTCAATACAACGAGGAGCTGAAGCTCTCACACAGAAAAATACAAGAAGCAAAGATAAGATAACCCCAAGAATAATAGTCTTCCTCCAGCTGCGTCTACTCTCTCTCTCTCTCTTGCACACTTGTCTCACTAGCTTGAGTGAGCTTGCTTGATGTGTACAAATGAGGAATGTGCCCTCCTTATTTATACTCTTCTCTGGTTGACTTTTCCACTAACTGGGCCGACTTCACTGGGGCAGATTTACCCAATGCTGGGGCAGTTTTCCCTGGTGACTGGGGCAGTTTTATCCATTGTTTGGGGCAAACTGCCCATTGTTTGGGGCAGTTTGACCCATTGATTTCTGTGGGGCCGACTTGTCTATTTTCACTTGATTTCTTGAGAGTATATCTTTAGCATTATTCTTTTAGGGTTTATGCAATACAAGAATATCTTCCGAAGTTACATAATCTTCAACACTATTGTAGACTTACAAGTTAAAAATCAACAAGATAGATATGAAATTCTTAAACCAAAGAACTAAAAAAATATAGCCATTGAAAGAGCTGATTTAGAAAATTGAAAGCATGTAAGTAAATCTGAAAATAACCAAAAGAACATGTGCTTTATCCAATCATTAGGTCTTATTCTGTTGTTAGTGTTTTCAACAGAAAAGAGTGGTGCATTCCAGAATTATACTTAACAGCTTTAAAGCAATTGCTAACAAACGATTAGAGATGAACATAAAAGTTAAGTTTTTATTAACAATGTAATTTCTAGCAAAGAAGAAGTGTGAACTTAAATGCAAATTGCTGAATAGATCAGTAACTAGTGCAGAAAATCAGATTGCAAAATATCAGATTGTGTTAGTTACTTGCATGTGCCGTTAACATGTAAAAGGGTGTGTTTAACATGCCAATAACATATGAAAGTTTCAGATCTGAAATACAAGTGAAAGCAAATTGTAGCAATAAACCCATTCAAGGTCTAAAATATAATTCTGAAATAATTGTCTAACGTACTTGGAATGTTAAAGTATTAAAGAACCCTTTAAACAATTATAGTTTAGCCCTAAGTTGCAGGAAACGCTTGCCTGACAGCCGTACCAGTACCCTGAAACGGTATGAAACGCCGAAACGGGTACGAAACCTGTCCGAAACGCCGCTGGCCGTACTGTACAGTACGACCAGCGGCGTTTTGGGCCGGTTTCGGCCTGTACGGCCCACGTTTCGCGACTTTCCGGAGCTTTTGTGGGTCCGTACGGCCGGAAAATAGGGCTGTGTGTACCTCAATTTGGCCCAAAATACTTTTTAAATTTTTTTTTTTAATTAGATATTACTTGATTTCATTTGTGAGTGTCATTGTGTTTTTCTTGCAAGACAATGTGTTTTTTTTAATATATATATATATTTTAATATTTTATATACGGCGTTTCCCCCGGAGTTTCCATTTTTGGAAGGTCACGTTTCCTGCCATACCTGTCTCGGAAACTTCCAGACGTTTTCCCGTTTCGTGCAACTTAGGTTTAGCCCATCTAAAAATCTGAAAAGTGAGTTACAAGTGGGCTGAACTTAGAGCTGAAATAAAATTATTATCCCACAATATTCCTGTTAATAACCAACAAGTAAAAGATCATAAAAAAATCTGCAATAAACATAATTAAAATGGTGAAGTGAAGTGCTGTCTTTGAAGGAGATTAGTATGGTTGTTTTGTGCAGAAATTTATGTGTAGGATTTTTAGTTAAATTCCAGATTTAATACTTGTGAAGAAGAACCTTAAAACATAAAACTTAGTGGCTGAAATTTGAGGAATTAAATACCTTGACTAGTGCCTATGTGACTTAAAATGAAGGGGCAATGGGGTCATAAGGAAACAAGAGAGTTTCTCGGGGATCAAAGAGTAAGAGGGGGGAAGAAAAGTTCAATCTCTTGTCTTAGTCTTTGATAGCCGAGTATGGCTTCTTGCTTCACCAATTAGAGGGTCCAAAAGCTGAATTCCCCTTTGTAAACCTGCATACAAAGTCAACAAATCCTACAGCTAGGAGCAATATAACATGAGCTGAATGTTATGCTGCCTAGTAAGTAAAATGTGCAAAACTTAAGAAAGAGATTACCTCATTGTTCATGCAAATGTTACAACTCGGTGATTAGATCTATACATTAGCATTATAACCTCACACCTACTTATTTCTACAAATTAATTCACTACTCTTGTATATAAGAAAATAGGCACAAATGAGAAGAACAATTTTATTCTCACAAGTTCTAGCAAAGAGAAACAATGAGGTGATCCTCTCTTATACAATTGAGAGAGTTGCTAAATTTTCAATTGACAAGGTCCAAAATAACAACCCTAACTCAACCTCTTAACCAACTTGACAAGTCAACATAGGAGGGCGCACCTCAAAAATATGAGTAAAATAATACATGTGTAGTACAAATAACCTCCAAGAGTGAAGTGCTCAAGTGAATCTGGTCAAAACAATGATAGCTGGTCCAAAATCTAACTAACAAGGTCCAACCACCTTATCCATATCCTTGACGAGTCAAATATAACAACTTGCATTCATTAATACAAAGGTCCAATGCTCCAAGTAGTAAAAAAAGGACATGCACGCCCTCCCAAAATAAAGGAATATCCAACAAACTGAGTCAAAGTGGCATGGAATGGTCCAAGAATGATGAAAGCGCTCTCTAAAGGTGGTCCAAATGTGATAAATGCAACCTCATATGGTGGAGTGCCCCTCTAACCAACTCCTCAAACTCTGTGCATTGGTCCAAATGAGAGAATAATGTTTGAAATGTCATCAAGAAGGTGGTCAAAGCTCATGACAACTCATCCAAATTGTCCAAGAGGGTTGGCTCTCTCAAATAATGATGGAATATACCTAATGAAGCCCCACATGTGCATGAAGAAGGGGGCGCACCACCTAGGAGAAGACATATATTCAGTGAAATCAACCAAGTGTTAGACATTATAAAGTATGACTTAAGAAAATACTTAAGTATATGCAAACATTAACATAGAAGACTATTATGTGCACTTTCTAATAACTCACTTAATTAATTGTCCAAATAACCTTAGAACTACCATGGTGCAACCATAATTGATCCATATTTCATATTACACCCCTAAGACTAAGTAAACTTCCTAAGTTTCGATGCAAGGTGAGGGTAATGAAGGGAAAATTAATTGTAAAGTTAGGGAAAAGGGGTATGCAAATTAATTATTATGAGAGAATGTGTACGTTCCAAGTTTTCCCCTTAGCTTTCAAGAGCTAGGGGTTAATAATTTTTCTTTCATATGTGTGCCTTGGAAGGGAATTATTTCTTTTTGAGTTACCCTTTCCTTGCTCCATTTTTCACGATCCTTTATTTTTATTTTTTTGTTTTTTGAACATTAGTCCCTTTCTTTTGATTTAGCTTTGATAAGCTGAGACATAGGATCATGGGTCACATTCATCATTTGATTTCATTTCCCTTAGAGTACTTCGACTCTTTTGACTTAAATTTAGACATCATACATGGGAATAATATGTATAAACCTTAGAACATGACATATAATTAGTTAATTGCGAAAGGGGGACATGATGGAGATGGGTGAAGTGGCTAGTGAAATGGCATGATATGAAAAATGGCTAGGTAAAATTTTGTTAATGACATGAAATGAGGGTCATGCTTGCTTAAATCCCTAGGCACAACTAACCCAAGAGGTCAGACACTCAATCTGATGAGGAAAGAAGAATTATAACCACACCATGATGCTCCCTAAGCTATTGAAACAATATTTGAGGATGTATGAGCCATTATAATGTAACACCTTTGACCTTCTAATGTTATGTCCACACATAGAAAGCATTTTACCACAGTCAAGTAGAGAGGATATGTCATAACACTAGTACCAACTACATGTCCCCATCTGTCTCTGTTGAGTGGCAAGGTAGATTGAGTAGGCTGGAACAATCTCTGAGCTAGTTGAAAGTGTCTCTGTCAAGTATCTATTGGCAAACAATGGATCTCATCTATGGAACTGCTGGATGTGATGGAAGGTCACATAGGAAATGATGATCAAGTCACCCCATACATGTCAGGGGGCAATAGGCACTATACTCAAGAAGATTTCAATTTCCTTCTTTTAGCCATTCTAAAAAATATTGAAAATTAATCTTTACTTTAAGCGCAAAAGATTCACATTGCTTAACATGAACACTTAAGGTTAAGTGATTTTCAGATTTTGCATCAATTTAATCCCTTTGAGCTTATTTCCTTGGTAACATTTAAGTTGGGTTAAATTATAAAATGTTGTATGAATTGTTAATTGTGCAATTTACATCATTTTTGGCACTCTTCAGCAATTTTATATGTTAATTTACATTTGATTTATTCCTACAATGTTTTATGGCATGAATACATCATCAACACACTTAATCAATTGCCTACTATAGATCTGAAATATAATAATAAGTTCAAGTAATTTCTTTTTTGTAAAGTTAGGGACTAGAAGGTTCTATTATAAAAAAAGAGAAGATTCAGATACAGGGGGTGATCGGCCTACCACTGGGGAAACCAGACCAATCACCCCTCCATAGTTCTCAGAAGTTAACTGCCCATTATAGCTATTGCTACTGAAGAAAACATGAAGTCTAAGACTAAAACTATTGTTCATCTTACTGGCTATATGGATCTTGATGTAAAAATTAAAAGACATACTTCCCCAAAGGCTGGGGTTATTGGCCATAATATCTGAAATATCAGAATTTAAAGCAAAAACTTACTGACCAGATAAACATCGAATCCTGTTGGAGGGGTAGCAGCAAATGAGACTAAATATCATCTAGAATGGTAATGTGCATCGCCTTGGTGCTTGCGGCTGCATTGCTTGCTTGTCCAATGTTCGGATGCCTGTGAAAGATGAGCCCAGAATCTGCAGGAGCAACATTTTGCTAGAAAACTTTGCCTGTGATCTCCCTAGCGAGAGTGTTGAGCTTAGCATCTTGTTCCATATTATCGGCCATAATATCTGAAATATCAGAATTTAAAGCAAAAACTGACTGACCAGATAAACATCGAATCCGGTTGGAGGGGTAGCAGCAAATGAGACTAAATATCATCCAGAATGGTAATGTGAAGCGTCACCTTGGAGCTTGCGGCTGCGTCGCTTGCTTGTCCATTGTTCAGATGCCTGTGGAAGATGAGCCCAGAATCCGCAGGAGCAACATATTACTAGAAAACTTTGCCTGTGATCTCCCTAGTGAGAGTGTTGAGCTTAGCATCTTGTTCCATTTGCTCCTTGAGAATATTCTAAAGCCAATTTTCTATATGTTCCATCTTGGCAGAAAGGCTGCAGCCATGGTCCCCATGACCAAGTAGGCCATTGGCACTTTCAGTGATTTCACAACCTAGAAGGGTTTTCGTATGCCAAAGGAGTACCAAAGTCTTCATGTAGTGGGTGTCCCTGGTGCGGGTGTTGCCAAGGTCTTCCTCCATCCTACCCAAGTCCGCCTCGAGTTACTCTGGTGTTGGGACCACAAATTGATTGCCAATTGTCTACTCCACGCAATGAATCTGCTCCTGTGCGGGTGGCGAGACGTTGCCACAGAAGGAGGCCTTCGCCTTCCTCTGTTCGACCAACACTCTAGGCATGTGCGAGCATTTAGGCCTCGCCGAGACCTTATGCTCAGTCCTCTTGATGCACACTTTTGGAATTTGATAAGCCATACTCAGGGAAGCCCAGAAGGTGTAATGCGAAGATGAATGGGGGAGCCAACCAAGCCAATGAAACAGCCAAACCCCCTGCTTATCATGACTATTCACACTTTTCCTTAGCTGCCGCCCAAAGGTTTGAACCGCAAGCAAATTCATGATCTCGTACCAAGCATTTGTTCTGAACCAAAGTACATGCATCGTGGTGGAAGAAGTCGAGGCCATTGATGAGACATTTAGAAGCCTGTATTGCTTATGAGGGAGATGGGAGGTGCCACGAGCTAAAATTGTGAGCTCGTTCATGAAACCACTATTTGCCTTAATGTCACTAGGAGCCATCTTCCTTGGGGAGGGGGCAGACCTCCACCTGTCCTGACACGGATGCGTCATGTGGTACGCTCCGCAGGATCAGGACACGCGGCTTGGGGAGATAAGTTCAAGTTATTAAATTAGACTTCATGCTTCTCATTTCAAGCTATTAGTTACTTGTCTTTTTCAACACTTTTGCATTTAACTTTATCAATCTAAGTTGTCGTAATTTTATGTTGTTAACCACATGATTACAGGTCTATCATATTGGTTAATTACCAAATTTATTTTGTTGTAAGTGATTCCTGAATATGGTGTACTCTATTCTATTGGCAATCCCAAATAAGGGCTGTGGTTTATCAAGTTACGTTCTTTTATGCCATTTTGTCCAATTCACTTGTGACCATTTTTTTTTGAATCAACACATTTGATGGCTTTTGCCATCTTTCCTATTGGTTTAAAGAAATTTATTTTCATTGGTGGTTATCTGCACTCAACTCATTATATTACAGCAATTTCATCTAGATCACCAATAGGATGTTTAATGAGATGAACTTCAATGGATATGCCTAAACTCCTTATTGCTGATTTCTTGATCTAGTTGAATGTAACAAGTTATTCTTTCCCTTGGCAAATTCACTCAAAGATTTTTTTACATACATGCCATGGTTATACTTCATGGTTTATTGAAATGAGTTAGTTTAATGTATGGAATCTTGATAATCCTTTCATGTATCTCCTTGGATTTTCTAACTCATTTGCTTCCTTTAGGTCATAACTGTGCATCAATCTTTAATCTAGTGATTTGTTTAATCTCTGGACACTTAGTAGTTAGTTACATTTAGGGAATCGCCCCTTAATGATTTCTCCAAATCACTAGAAGTGAACGGAAATAGTTGTAGGTGACAAATGCACTATTTCCATAATTGCACTTGGCTATAACCTTTTGAGTGCTAATTTTTGTGGCAACAAAACCATTAAAAGATTGCTGTTCTGTTCATAATCTGCAATTGAAGTATAAACAACAGCAAGCTAAAAGCTCTCTAAAACTGTCCTAAATGCATGGAAACAATGCAGAAAATTAAGGGTATGTTGGGCACACAACTCAATACAAATCGAAAGTAAAAATGCCAAATTAAAATGAAAAAAACTGTAGGCACAGTGGGCTGTTTTTATGACTAAATGCAATTTAAAGTGCTGTTTTATTTTGGGTGTTTTTATGCTTCAAGTGCATGGAAATTGAGAAAGAAGTATAGTTTTTTTCTCCTGTACAGAAATTGAGAAAACAGCAAGCTAATCTTGCTGTAATTTGACAGAAAATTGAGAAAAAAACAAATTAAATATGCCTACTCTGTATACCTAGAGTGCCTAACATGCAGTAAAATCGAGGTAAATTGATCGGTTTACTTTTTTATGAGTAATTGAATAGCAAGTGAATTAACAAATGCTTTATGGAGTCGTAATATGAAGTGAAGAAAACACAGGTTGAATGGTAGTATCCAAATTCTATTGCTTAAATTCTATGAAAACATAATCAAAAGCAAGTAACAGTCCAAGTATGATATAAATTGTTATACATGAAAGACAAGGGATAGTCACCAAGAAAATACTTAGAATGTCTTTATTACCAAGGGTTGTAGGATGAACAAAGTCCTTGACAGGTCCAGACATACCAATAATTCTCTAAGATCTCAGAGAAGGCAAGATGTGCAATTCCTCATCTACAAGATTGGATAGGTACAATCATTATGCTGCGAAGTGGAATCGAACCATCACAAGTACTTGATGGAAGCAATGGAAGGTACAAGGCAATAATCAGTTATAGCTGCTGCCAAAAAATATCTATGCTGTTGTCCATTGCTTGTACAATGTTTTATACAGAAGAGAGAATGAGGAGAGAAAGTAATCTAAGTATTGAATGGATGGGGTCTAAAGATAGAGCCTCTAGATGGAGTGCCCCTTCAAATATAATTCCCAACATGTATGTGATCTTCCGTACTTCACTAGATCGCCCTCCAAGATTAATGACCTCCTTTTATAACACTTAAATCTGCTGTCATAAATTACTAAACTGCTGTAATAAACTTCTCCGCCAACGTGCCTAACCTCCATGACTACTTGGGCAAAGGATTTGTACCAAATAAAGCAAAAACTCCTCCAAATATAACCTGCTGGAAAAACTTGAAATCTGCCTTAATCCACTTTGAATTCTGCTGCTTTAATTCACCCTCTCTCCAAGATTAATGCTTTGTGTGCAATGTTCACACTCCAAATCTGCCAAGAGCCTCTTTTTTAGAGCGCACCCCTTCTCCACATAGCTGCTTTTCCCACCCCTTTGCACAGCGGTTTTCCTTTTTGAAACATTAGTCATGCATGTCAAAATAGGCTCCAAAGTAACTTGTCTTTGCGCCGAGAGGCGCTCTACAGCCTAGTATGAGGGAGATCTTGCAACGCATGTAACATGTAACGTTTGCCGATATTATTGTCGGCCATTAATAATCTGTAATAATAAAAAGTGAAAAAGTAATAATAAAAAGTAAAAAAGTAATAATATGAGGGAAATCTTGTAACCCATGTAACATGTAACGTTTGGCGATATTATTGTCGGCCATTAATAAAATGTAATAATAAAATGTAAAAAGTAATAATATGAGGGAGATCTTGTAACGCATGTAACATGTAACGTTTGTTGATATTATTGTCGGCCATTAATAAAATGTAATAATAAAAAGTAAAAAGTAAGTAAGGAGCTTTTCGAGGAGAGGTTTGCACCTCGGGAGATTTGATCCCTCTCGGCGCTTGATAGAGCCTAGGATTTGGATCTAGGCTGGTTATATGCAAATCTACAAATAGCCAAGATGGGTAGAGCATACATTTTTAAAGGGAGATATTTCCAAGAATAACTTTTTGTCTTTGTAAAATATCATCCACCCATAAAGGTCCAAAGCTAATTTTGGCATAGACATTTGGAAAAGTCAATGCAAGAGGAGGAATTCCTCTAGGCAATAAAAGGGAAATTTTTAAGAATACATGACATCCCAATATAGCATAGGTGTAAAGGTATAGTCGAAACGTGCTACGAATTAACCCTTTTCTGGATACCCAAAATAACGAGAAGGGAAACCGACATTTTTGGTCTGAAATCTGGTAAGAATTATTTTTGTTTGATGGAATTGTAGATATCAGATGCTAAAGTTGCACAATTTGGTTGCACTATTGGTATTCGAGGGTGATGAATCCATTTTTGCATTAAAAACAACAATTTCATCAATCCAAAATTGCAACTTTGGGAAAGATTGCTTGGCCAGTCAAGTGATGGCAAATCGGAAAAGGTCAAAAACATATAATGTTTAATTTTCTTCTAAAGGTATTTAGTAGCACATCTCCCCACAAAATTGACTGGCGGCTAGGCATGGAAATAGAAAGGTGGGTAATCTTTAACTCAAGTGAAGGGGATGCAAAAATAGTATGCCAACTCATCAACCACCAAGAGCCTTCTAGAAAATTCCAGGAAGATCCAGACCCTGCAAAATTGATCAAAAGCAAAACTTCTTGGAATGATGTGAAATTTGACCCTGATATTGTTCGCCATATTGGGTCTCCAAAATGTGAACACATCCGTATATGTCAAAACCCTAATTTGACCAAAAATTCAGTCTTTGATCGCCACCAATTTTCACCCCCAGGTTGTACTCACTCTTCAGTATCCACAAAATGCAATTTTCTTTGAAAACATAAATTCCCTATTTTTAGATCTAGGTTTGACCAGTTTTGACCAAGGCCCTAGACATCTCAGAATTTCACAAAAATTGGAAACACAAGCTCATTTGCCAAAAAGGTATCCAAATCTACAATTGCATTTCAAGAAAGACAAAACTCTAAAAATATAAAATTTCCAAGATTGAGACTCTTGAAAATTTGTAAGTACCATTTTGGTGAACTTGATAATGGGTGCTCAAAACTGTCATTAGCTGCAAAAAGGCCAAGTTTCTAAAAATAGAAACTTTTTAGAAATATGAAAAATAAAAAAATCTGAGTACCCGTCTCACTGTCATCATTCCCCTTGCTTAACCCAAAATCTGCATGTCACTTAAAGCCTGTCCAATTGCAATCTGTGATGTGTCTTCTAGATATACTTTTATATGAACTACCTGCTTAAGAATCTGTCCTACCTTCAACCTCCAAATAAGAAAAACATGCGACCATGAGCAAGTCTGAACGGCACTCACAAACTGTCAATGATGAATTGATGGGCTGACTAACCAATCAATCCCATAATTTACCCATGAACAAACTAAGGTAGGCACTCCAATTGTTTTTTGAAGAAACCCAAACTGGATGCTAACAAGTCCTCACGGCATTCTCCCTTGGAATTGGGCTTTCAGAAGTTGGAACACACCTTTGAGCCCCTGCAGGATTCGTTCGTAAAGTCCCTTTGAACCATGGAGGTGAAAGTTGATCTGCTATAAAGTTGACTAGTGAAGTCCTCGAGGCATTCTCCTTTGGACATTTAACCTCTTGGTCTATGGACATTGGATTTGATAAACTCTTTTGCAATTAACTAAAGAACACTTGATGCTCCGAGTTACTCGGCCATTTCTCCATCCCTTAAGCATATAAAACTGATATGCTCGTCTTCACTACTAGGCCCTCCTTCGGGAAACAGATTCTTATGAAAAGAGGTGGATAGCTAAGAACTATTAAACTATGAAAACCGCTGGCATGGAGGCCAATGTTACCAACTTTCCTATTGAGCCTTGTTAATGAGAAAAGCTGTGGACAACCCAAGATCAGTAATGTTACTTATGAATGCAGTGGCTCTCATTTTCCTGCTCATGAAAAAAATGTTTTGTTTGAATCAACTTTCTTTTGTAGTTGGAGACCATATTCATAGTCTGCAACTTTGATCACTGACAATTGCCTCCCTGGGGACATTGCCCCCTAGTGGGATGATGAGAACCTCAGATCTCTGGTTACTCTACCTGGACGAATGAAAATGACTTGTAAAGCTGTGCAAGCAACAACATGACGTAAGATTTGTCCAATAATAATCACCAAGGTGAAGAGAAACACTTCGGAACCCTATTAAAAATTGACCCCAAGGTTAACTGCAAACCTTTTTGGAACTACTTAGATATCGCTGGAAACAAAACAAGCTGCAGAAACATTGAAAACAACGAGCAATGCAAATGAAATGAACCTAATCTACTGCTTAACTAGATCACTGGTTGAGCTCTAAGTCATGTAGTTTGCTGAACTTCATGTATGAAATTCAAAAATCAACAAATTTAAAGCTGGTGGATTAAATTTGCCTAATCTCAACGAATATCAATGCATTTAAATGAATATGAATGGTATATTACCTGTTGCACGTGAGCTGCCACTTAATTACTACACTTAACTGTGTGTCTACTCGGAATGGTCATCAAATGGGATGCCATTGAATTTGCTGAAAGGTATGTTTGTTATTAGTTGAAATTTGCAATGGTTGTTTGAAATTTTGATGTCTTGCCCACTGCTAGAATGGTTGTCCCACACTCCCAATGCATCTGCGGATTCCCTTGTCCACAAACTGTCTCTATTTGTTCACTTGTGTGCACATTGCCGCCTCACAAGGTTCTAAATATTATTTTAGGCCATTTAGATTCTTACATAAATTATACCCTTAGTTCTGCCAATTAACATATACTAATTGCTTCTACATATCAATTTAAATAGTTATAATTATTGTACATATTAATGCTATATTAATATATTTATACTATCAATTTAATGTTGTGTACTAATTTTTGTAAAATTTAATATATTTAATATTGTATATATTATAACTTATATTAGCATAAGTTATATGATTAAAAATAAAATTTATGTAATTGAATGGCTTATAGTATACTAATTGCTTCTATATATTGATTTATATAGTTACAATTATTATACATATTAATGCTATATTAATATATTTATACTATTAATTTAATATTATGTATTAATTTGTAGTTAAATTTAATATATTTGATATTGTATATAAGTTATATGATTCAAAATAAAATTTATGCAATTGAATGGCATATATTAATTATTATGTATTTTTAAGTTTTGAACTTAATGGTGAATTTTTTCGAATGTTTTAGCTTGTTATTTTTTTTCCGAATTTCATGGTTGCCGAACTTGAACGGTAACAAGAACCATGTGACTTAGGTAAAGCTTATTGAAAGCAGATACCTACCTATCGTCTAAGTCACCTGGTTCGAGTTCGTGTTCAAATTCGGAGACCTTGAAATTCGACAAAAAATTGGCAATGAAAAAATTGGCAATAAAATTCAACATAAAATTCGGCATTAAATTCGAGTGACTATAAAATTTGGAAATTAAAAAATATATGAAAATTTTCTATAAAATTCATTATGCTCTTTAAACTATGAACACTGAACACATCAACATGATAGTCATATAAATAAAAATATGGCAACATGAATGATTATGGCCGTCCTGTGGCTGTGCAGTGTGGGTTATGGCTGTCCTGTGGCCCATGGGTTGTGGCTGTAGGCGGTAGCCTGCTACTGTTGCAGCGCGGCAGCGCCTGCCTGCTGGCTGCCAGTGTCCACACACACTACCCTCTGTGTCTGCATCTGTGGAGTGCCGAGTCGAAAACTTAGGCGTCACCAATACCCTCAACAATTGCAGCCTCGGTCCTCTGCTCACAGCTTCACACTTCACCAGGCATGAAATCACCAATCATGACGGTGGCCTCACAGTGCACACTTGCACGATTCACAATGAGTAAGACGTTTAGCTAGCAGAGGTATTTTTGGTAGGGTTTACCCACGGGCCGCTGAAACCCCCAAAAAAAAAACAAATTTTATCGAATGTATGCTGAATCTGGGAAATTTGAGCCAATTTTTTAGGAATTTAATTTGCCTTGAAATTTGTGCACAATTCGAATTTGAGTTTGTCTTTAAAATTGGCGATTTTCAACGATTTAGTTCGTCTGTCACAAAAGATCGGCAAATTTCAAATTTTAAGGTGAAAAATCGTCAAATGGTGACTTAGCCTAACATAACCTATGCAGCACAATTTGGTCAATTGAAATCATAGTTGTAACGCAACCAGGGATGCATTTTACTTTGTCTGCGAATTGCTTGACAAGACATAGGGGGTGCAATATATCACTGAAAAGAAGATGACTGTATACACAGTAAATCCAGAAAGGGAAAGACATGGGCAACATGACAGCATGATGGAAAACTTTCATACACAGAATGCATCTGTGACTGTACATAATCAAACAAAGAGAGATAAACTTCCACCAGTCTTCAGTCCACTATCTCTAGCTTGTGCATCTTCTTCATGGATAGCAGCTCTTCTTGATCTTCTAGTGAGTTTGATTCCTGGTCATGGTCTTGCTTCTCCCAATTTAGCAAAGAAGAATGCAATGCTGCTGCAAAAAATTAACAGGGCCGAGTCCTCTTTTCTGCATTCCTCCATATCAAAAATTGGGTCACCATAAAAGTCATGCAACTCATGGTAAAATACTAAAACCCTTTTTCTGTGGTTTTCACAGTGGAACATAGAGTTGAGAGGGCAAATGAATGCGTTTGAAGCATCAAGATTTGTTGGTTTCTCTTCCTCATTTTCCAGTTTATGAGGGCCAAGGCTCCTCAGCTGCCAATACTGCACCTTCATGGTCTTGTCCACAACAATCCTCTGCTAGTTCTTCAAGATTAAGATGAGAATTGTTCCTGCTGTTGTGAGTGCTGATTCTTTGATTGATGACATGGGCTCTATGTCCTCGTCACATCCTGTTGTATCATTCTGCAGATGAATGGCATGGAGTGTTAGATTTTTAAACAATTTCTACTATATCACAATAAGCGTAAGCAATAGGATCACTGAAAGATAGACAAGCACAGCATACACAAGAGTTTATCCTGGGAAACCCTTTCGAGGTAGAAAACCCAGCAGAACTTCTTCAATAGAGATTCTGTCAACAAGTACAATATCAATCTAGTACAATGAAGAGCTAAAGCTCTTTCTCAGAAAGATCCCAAAGATAGATATAAGATAATCAAACCCAAGTATAAGATGTCTTCATAGAGCAGCTACTTCCTTCCTCTAGCGAACTGGTTCTTCTCTCTCCCTCTAGCAAACTTGCTTGAGTGCTTGGTGTGAATCAAATGAGGAATGCGACCCTCTTATTTTTATTCTTCTCTGGCTGACGTTTTCACTATAGGGCCAACTTCACTGGGGCATTGTTGCCCATAGTTTGGGGCAGACTGCCCATTGTTTTGGGTAGTTTACCCTCTGATCTTTGTGGGGCCGACTTGTCTATTTCCACATGATTTCTTTGAGAGTATATCTTTATTATTCTTTTAGGTTTTACTCAATACAAGAATATCTTCCGAAGTTACATAATCTTCAACGCTCCCTCTTAACAAGGAAGGTATCAACACTCCCTCTTAACAAGGAAGGTATTCTTCTGACGCGATCATCATCACTGCTGCTGCAACTTTGTACTCTAATCATTGACTTGTGACATCTCTCGAATCTATACATCACTAGAAGTTCTGTACGAGCAAGCCATCATCTCAATCATGCATCAGCCACTGTCATACATCCGGGGACATCATAGTAGCAACACATCAGCAAGCCAGGAGCGCACATTACATCTTTACGGGACTTCGTCTAGCTCACACAGAATCTAGACACACACATCTCTCTGGATACACAACTCAATTGGATACAGATACTCAGTTCGATACACATACTCAGTTGGATACACATACTCAGTTGGATACACATACTTGACTAGATACACATACTAAGTATGGTCACGCTGTCCAGTCTGCCAATGTATGGTCACTCTCTCCAGTCATCACAAGCTATGTCACAGGGTTCGACAAACTTCAAGCATTAGGTTTGAAGTTCATCGAACCTCAAAAAAAAATTCAAGTTCGTTTGGGTTCGTCGAACCTCATAACAATAGAACTTGTCGGATTTTAAAGGCGGATTAAATTTTTTTACGATCGTCGAATTCACAGTTTTCAGGGTTTTTTTTGTTTTCTTTTCGCCCTCACCCTCCGAGTCTCTGACCACGATCTATATCCATCGTTGCCGTTTGAGTCTCTGACAGGCACAACCCACAATGCAGAGTTGGAACCCTCGCTCGCAGGTGACGTATTGGGCTTCGACCCAGCATAGCCCACGATGCTCGACCTTCGACCCTCGACCCTGGACGACGGAGTCGACGCTTGACCCTCAACCCTGGACGACGGAGTCCCGACTCTGGACGGTGGAGTCCAACACGATTTTGGACAGCGGAGTGTGGACGAGTTCGTAGACATTAGCCCCCTACGATTTCGGCCTACGATATTATAAAAGGCTAGTATATGCTTATTTTTAGTTGTTTTATATATGTATATTTATGTTTATTTTTAATTGTTTTATATATATATATTTATGTTTATTTTTAATTGTTATGTATAATATATATAATTTAATTGGTATATATATATATATATATATATATATATATATATATATAATTTAGTTCTTATATATATAACTATATATATACCAATTAAATATTTAATTGTTATGTATAATATATATAATTTAATTGGTATATATATAGTTATATATATATATAATTTAGTTGTTATATATATTACTATATATATACCAATTAAATTATATATATTATACATAACAATTAAATATATATATATATATATATATATATTATTTTTTATTTTTTTGAAAAATGTAAATAGTCGAACTTATGCCGAACCCCATCCGAACCTCATCGGAAAATTCGAACCCAAATCGAACCTGAAGGTCGCCGAAATCGAACCCGAACTCGCACCCGAACCTTGTGACATTGATCACAAGTATGGTCATGGTCACTCTCTCTAGTCATCGCAAGTATGGTCACACTCTCCAACCTTCCAGAGTATGGCCACGCTCTCCAATCATCACAAGAACTGGTCACTCTCTCCAGCCATCTCACACTAGCTCCAACTGGATACGCAGCTCGATTGGATACACATACAAAGTATGGTCACACTCATCAGTCATCAAGAGCTGGTCACTCTCTCCAGTTCTCACAGAGTCTAGTAATCAGTGCCCGTAAATGACCACCTACTGCTACTGCATCGTTCAGCTACAACCCACTGAATCGCATATGTGACTCATCCCTCCCTCTTGCAAGGGACATCTCTCTACATCAGGCCAAGCTTTTCCCTGAAGTACTCGAACTTCACTCTTGACAGAGGCTTGGTCAATACATTGGCTATCTGCTCGTCCATTGCAACATAATGGAGCTCCCTGCTGTACCATATCTCTGATATAATGGTACCCGATCTCGATTGTCATGAAACAATGGGTTCTCGGACAACTTCACGCAACTTTGGTTGTCACAGAAAATACAAGTCGCCTCTAAGTCGAGATCAAACATCCCTGCAATTAAATTTTCGAAGCCACACTGCTTCACTGCTAGCTGAACACACTGCAATATATTCTGCCTTGGCTGTACTGAGTGCCACACTAGTCTGCTTCCTACTGAACCAGGAAATCATGCCTGATCCCAAACCGAAGCAACATCCTGAAGTGCTCTTCTTGTCTATGACACTACCGGCCCAATCTGAATCAACATAGCCTTGCAGGCTAATCCTCTGATTTGACACATATCTGAGTCGATAATCAAGTGTACCCTTCAGGTACCTCATCACATGCTTTGTCGCAATCAGGTGAACACGTCTCGGCTCGATCATATATTGACTCAAAGTGTTAACTGCAAAGCATATATCAGGTCTAGTATTCGTCAAGTACATCAATGAACCAATCATTTTTCTGTATAATGTGGCATCCACTGTCTCTAAAGAAGTATCACACAACAACTTCAAGTTTGATGCCATCATTGTGGCCATGGCCTTACAATCCAACATCTTGAATCTCTTCAGGATTGCCACAACATATTTTCCTTGGCTAAGGAAAATCTCATTTGGACTCTGCCACACCTCTAGACCTAAGAAATAGTGCATCATGCCCAGGTCTGTCATCTTGAACTCTGTGGCTGTTAACAATCAAATTGACACCCTTAGTCATGTGACAGATGAAGCATATGTTTACCATGCACCTGCAGTAGGAAGACATGACACAAGTTCATTCAGAGACGAATCCTCTCTAAGAAATGCATTAATTGTACTTAAATATGCTCAAGTTGTGAAAAAAGCCTAAAAACTATGGAAAAGGGGTTTTTGAGTGAAAATAATCTAAAGGGAGTAATCCCACATTAAGAAGAAAAGCTTGAAGGCCCATTTCCCAATGCTATATAAGAAAGGCATTTGGGGCATTGTAAGGGAGATCATAAAAGCAAAGGCATGCGGAGGAGATTCTCAAGGAAGGAGAAGAGCTCAAATTCTTCAAAAGCAAGGATGAAGGAAGGGAAGCTCATGGCAATGAAGGAGGGATTCACACCAAGATCATTGGTAAGGATGTACTTCTTCCTTGTTTTAATATGAATGGATTCTACACTAGTTCAACTATTTTACTAAGAGGTGGTGAACCTCTACGCCAGAAATGAAAAGATTATCACAAGCATCTTAAGATCTAGATTCATTCATAAAAATTCATT
The DNA here is from genome assembly GCA_027924585.1 of Larix kaempferi. Classification (NCBI taxonomy): domain Eukaryota; kingdom Viridiplantae; phylum Streptophyta; class Pinopsida; order Pinales; family Pinaceae; genus Larix; species Larix kaempferi. The sequence goes on along the minus strand of BSBM01000963.1, from coordinate 5,891,829 downwards.
AAGATCTAAATCTATTTGAGAATTAAAATCATACATGATAAGCAAACTTCAAACTCTCAAATAGTAGAAACTTGAATCCATTCATATTAAAACAAGGAAGAAGTACATCCTTACCAATGATCTTGGTGTGAATCCCTCCTCCATTGCCATGAGCTTTCCTTCTTTCACCCTTGCTTTTAAAGAATTTGAGCTCTTCTTCTTCCTTCAGAATCTCTTCAGCATGCCTTTGCTTTTTTGATCTCTCTTACAATGCCCCAAATGCCTTTCTTATATAGCATTGGGAAATGGGCCTTCAAACTTTTCTTCTTAATGTGGGATTACTCCCTTTAGATTATTTTCACTCAAAAACCTCTTTTCCATAGTTTTTAGGCTTTTTTCACAACTTGAGCATATTTAAGTACAATTAATGCATTTTAATGCATTTCTCAGAGAGGATTCGTCTTTGAATGAACTTGTGTCATGTCTTCCTGCTGCAGGTGCATGGTAAACATATGCTTCATCTGTCACATGACTAAGGGTGTCAATTTGATTGTTAACAGTGGCAAGCTTCTTCTTAGTTTCTGCAATGAGCTTCTCGTCTCCTGTTAGAAACAGGTCATCTACATACAATAGCAATATCACTAGTTTCCCATTCTCAACCTTGTAGTAAAGGTTGGAATTTACTTTACGCTTGGTAAAGCCCAAGCTCGCCATGAAACTATCAATCCTACCATACCATGTCCTAGGTGCCTATTTTAATCCATACAAGGCCTTCTTCAACTTGCAGACATGTGTTTTCCTGTCATGTGTCTCGAATCCCAGTGGCTGCTCCACATACACTTCTTCTTCTACTACACCATTCAGGAAGGTTGTCTTCACGTCCATCTGGTGTACCTTCCACTTCATCATTGCGGCTATTGCAAATATAGCTCTAATCGAAGTGTATCTTGCTAGAGGAGTAAAAGTCTCTTCATAGTCAATTCCTTCTTTCTGGGAGAAGCCACGAGCCACAAACCTTGCCTTGTATTTATCGATACTGCCATTTGCTGCGTGCTTTATTTTGTAGATCCATTTGGAAGACACTACTGAATTCCCATCTGGTTTGGGACCACATCCCACACATCATTCTTTATGATCAACTGATACTCTTCGATCATGGCATCCTTCCATACTTTCTTCTCGGTTGCTTCTTCATAATTGGAAGGTTCCGCATCATTGATATCACATAGTAAAGCCACATAGCTGGAATATGGTCGAGGTCTCTTGCTTTCTCCGAAAGTCCCTTTTGGCGCACCATATTTCTCTGCATCTTGAATGATCTCTCGTGCCCAGGCTGGTCTTCTCTTGTGTGTATTCACATCTTGGGGTGGATCTACAGGTTTCTGTGGTTCAACCATATCATGGTCTTCTGGAGTCTGTTCTGCAGACTTCTGGTATCATATCTTCTTTTGCACCTGTGACTCTCACTCTAGGAGCTTCAGACTCCTCATGGACTTCTTCAGAACGAATCTGCCATGATCTACTGAAGTCTACATCCTCATCGAAGGTTACGTTTCTACTTGTCTCAATCTGCTTGCAACCTAGAATGTAGATCTTGTATGCTTTTGATGTCTCACTATATCCAACAAATATGCCCTTCTTTCCTATAGGATCTAATTTTGTCCTTTTGTCCTTGGGAACATGTACATATACTGGACAACCAAATGTCCTCAGGTGATTGACTTCTGGCTTTTCTCCTGTAAACATTTCTTCTGGTGTCTTGTTCCCAAGTACTTGATGAGGTGTTCTATTTTACACATAGACTGCAGTTCTAGCTACTTCAACCCATAAGTGCATCGATAGATCTTGATCATAGATCATAGACTTCATTGCTTCCATTATCGTCCGATTCTTTCTTTTGGCTACACCATTCTGTTGAGGATTATAGGGAGTGCTCATCTCCCTCTTAATCCCAGATTCTTTGCATAACCTTTTGAAGTCTTCTGATATGTATTCCCCACCATTATCTGATCTTAAAGTCTTTATTTTCTTTTCAGTGTGGTTTTCTACTAGAGCTTTGAATTCTTTGAATTTGCTAAAACTTCATCTTTGGTTTTCAGAAAGTAAATCCAAGTTTTACGAGAATAGTCATCAATAAAGGAAACATAATATACATTCCCGCTTAGTGAATTTGATGACATCGGTTCGCATATGTCTGAGTGTACAATGTCTAGGATTCCCTTTGCTTTGCTATCACTACTTGGAAATGGACTCTTCACATTCTTGCCATGAGCACATTCTTTGCATACGCCATCATGGTTTTCCTGGATCTGTGGTAGTCCTGTCACCATCTTGCTGATAATTGGCAAAGCTTTGTAGTGGATATGAGCAAATCTTCTATGCCAAAGTTCACATGGGTTCACGATGTTATGTATCATGGCTTGTTCAGCCCAACCCTTCAATTTGTACAAGCCTCCATCTTGTTCTCCAATCACAACTGCATCATCAATGGTCTTTCCTCTTGGCCACATAAGAACTTGGCCATCAACAAAAGCAACTCTGAATCCTTTCTCTTCTAATGCTGATATGGAAAGGAGATTCTTCTTCAAACCTGGTACATACAACACATCTTTCATCTTTATGGATTTTCCGGATTCCAACTTGTAGGAAGCTTCCCCTATCCCTTTTATGGGATATTGATAATCATCTCCAAGTTTCACCTTGTGAGGTGAGTCCTTCTCTGTTAAGTTAATAAGTGGGTCTTTGAAACCTGTCATGTGTTTGGAGGCACCACTATCAACAAGCCAAGTATCACTCCCATGGGTGACAGTACCTGTAAGAGCGGAAATCAAAACATATACTTCTTCACTTGAATCATGTTCTCTTGATTTCATATGAACAGGTTCATCATATTTTGCGGCATGAGCATGATGTCTTTTATTCCTTCCTTTTCTGACCTGGTCTTTCGCATGGTGATAATTCCTTGCAATATGTCCCATCTTTTGGCAACTGTAACATTTGACATTTGAGTAATCTTTCTGGGGCCTACGATTCTTTTGGAACTTCTTAGGCTTCTTGTGGAAGTGATCTTCCGTCTTGTTCTTTTCTTTCTTTGCATGTGCTGCTAAAGCTTGATCTCCATCATTACCCAACTTCTCCTCTTGCAACTAATCTAGCTTCTTCTTGGGTACATTCTTCCCATAACCCGCTAAACTTTGTTAGCTTCCTTCTAGAACATATTCCTTGAATAAATGATTCCCATGACCTTGGGAGACCATTTAATGTGGTCATTACCACTTCAGCTTCTTCAACTGTATCTCCAATAGCTTCAAGTTATTCTTTAATTTGAGATACCCTTGTGAAGTAAGACTGGATTGTCTCTGAGTTTTGCATCTTTACATTCTTTAGTTGAGTTCTCAAGGTCATCTTCCTGTTGATGTTCTTCCCTTCATATAATCCGGTCAATGCATCGAACATCTCCTTGGGAGTATTTAAGGATGAAACATGAGGAATCAAGTGATCCTTAATACAATCAACAATAATCCTTCTAGCCCTAACCAGATTCTTCTTATGTCTTGCTTTGTCTTCCTCTCCCTCTGGCTCTGCAACTTCTTCCTTAACATACTTCTCCAAATCATTTTCTTCTAGAATGAGAAGCATTCTATACTTCCATGCTCAGAAGTTATCAAGTCCTTCAAGCTTCTCATCAAGCTTGTTGTTGCTTGACATCTTGAAAATTTAAATATGAGAACCTCAAATGGAAATAAGATTATAGAACTTACCAATTGGGATGCTCTTCCAGGTCCTTCTGAAATCTACTTGACTTAGGGTTTGTCAGAGAAACCCTAATTTTCCAACTTGTAGATCTTGGAATTATGATCTAAGGAAAAGATGCACCTCCCTAAGGCGAGTTAAACATGTGTCCTTTCCTTTTGGATTTGTGGATAGAACTGCCAAAAATCTGATGCCCTAGTTTTCTCGAGCAGTAGTGATAGGGTTAAAATTGAAAATTATCCGATTTGAGATCTGTCACCACAGGAAGATGCACCCTCCTAGGGTGAATTGTCTTGGACTACTTTTCAAGCTGATCTGTGGATGAAAGTGCTCGGAACAGTAAACCCTAGTTTCCAACTTCCGACAATTTTCGCTCTACAATGGCTTCTTTCAGTATGACTCTGAAACCATGTTAGAATTTGCACTTTAAATAGTAGTTAGGTTAGATCTTTAAACAATTTTTACTATGTCACAATAAGGATAAGCAATAGGATCATTGAAAGATAGACAAGCACATCATACACAAGAGTTTATCCTGGGAAATCCTCTCGGGGTAGAAAACCCAACAGAACTTCTTCAATATAGATTCTGTCAACAAGTACAATATCAATCTAGTACAATGAAGAGCTAAAGCTCTTTCTCAAAAAGATCCCGAAGATAGATATAAGATAATCAAACCAAAGTATAAGATGTCTTCACAGAGCATCTACTTCCTTCCTCTAGCGAACTGGTTCTTCTCTCTCTCTCTAGCGAACTTGCTTGAGTGCTTGGTGTGTATCAAATGAGGAATGCGACCCTCTTATTTATACTCTTCTCTAGCTGACTTTTTCACTATAGGGCCGACTTCACTGGGGCAGTGTTGCCCATAGTTTGGGGCAGACTGCCCATTGTTTGGGTCAGTTTACCCACTGATCTTTGTGGGGCTGACTTGTCTATTTCCACATGATTTCTTTGAGATTATATCCAAAGTTGCAAAAATCGGCGAAAAATTGCGACTTTTTCAAAAAGTCGCGCATCTTTCCCTCTGCCGAAAAATCAGCCTTAAAAAATCACGATTTTTTAAAACCTTGGCGAGTCGCGATTTTTTCCAAAAGTCTGTGCTTTTTTCGAAAAACTCGCGGGTTGACTGAAAAAGTCACCCAGGCTGTATAAGATTATTGCTGCGCTGCACTGATGACTCGGCTACGAATTGTCCTAAGATGAGCAATGTGGTGAAGGAGTTGGAAACCATTACAGAATCTCTCAACGGCACAACAAAAGAGACATATCACAATGAATCTGAAACAGTCAATTTTCCATTTGGAGGTCACCATCCTAATTATCCTTATGCAAGTGGAACTTCTTCCGATTCCTCTGATTACAGTGACGGATTTTCCATGACCCTTTTCTTTAAAAAAAAATTCCAAGTAAGCAGTTTATAAGAATGCATGCAGTTTAATGTCAAGTAGGAAAGTGATCGAAGATAATCTCATCTCATTCCAAGTTTTTTTTAAAGATGGCAAACATTGCAAATGAACAGAATAAGAATTAGTATTAAGGACAGTGTCTTGGGTGAATATCCGGTTTGGTCTGTCGAGAAGGATACAAGTTTACTGTATACATTGTAATTATTTCGTGCTGGATATGCTTTGCTTGTATATGGATCAGCATCCATGTCAATCTTTATCATAATTTAGCGTCACTTGTATGGATGTGTATTATTCTGGATGGTGATTAATTTATTTATGATTAAAGCTAAATTCAAAACATCACATCATATAAACTCACAAACAGTATTCAATTTCAAGTATCGACTTTGAAAGTTTGATGTATCATTTTATATTTGACATGACTACATCATGATGATATATATCAGTGCTTTCTACATATTTATGTTCCAATGTGTTTATCTGATGTTATTGTTGCTTTATATGTTTAAAATTCTGAAAAAAATGAATGTATTTTGTATTTTCTAATGTTTGCCGACTTTTTCCGATTTTTCCCGATTCTTTCGCCGATGTTGCCGAGAAATTGTTTTCAGGACCCTTGCCGACTTTTTGCCGATGCCGACTTTTTCAACATTGAATTTATATCTTTATTATTCTTTTAGGGTTTATGCAATACAAGAATATCTTCTGAGGTTACATAATCTTCAACATGGAGGGATTCATTGGTCTGTCTACAGTAGTCATATTCTTTATCAGATGAATAAAATGAACATGAAATAACTTCAATGTTTTGAAAGGACACACAGTGAGTTTCTTCCATCAACACATCATCAGATTCAGGAAGGTCCGGGAGGAAAGGCAATGTGTCTGATTTATCATCTTTCTCAATCATAGATATACTATCATACTCCTCTTCTCCAATGTCTTCGTCCAAATCATTATCAGATTCAGAGAAATCTGGAAGGAATGACAGTATGTTTGAGCTGTCATCTTTCTCAAGAATAGGATTGCTATCAGATTTCTCTTCTTCAATGTATTCATTCATTTCTTCGTTAAATTTAGCAAATTCTGGGAGAAAGGAGAGAAGGTCATCATCACCATCTTCAGGATCATAATAAGCATCGCATACATGGTTTTTAGCAGTGCTGGAATTCTTGGTGTAAGTTGAAAGGCCCATGTCGCAGTAAGCATCTTCATGATGTTTTTCTTCTAGCACATATGCTAACTGCTGAAAAATGGAGTAGTGCTGCTCAATATGGGGAGCTTCACATGCTCTGCACCAAGATTTAAATATAACATCGTGCTGCTGTTTTTCCTTGGGTAACCAACCAGCATCAAAGTTTTTTGGACAAATGCAATTTGACCCTTCGCAATTTCTTGAATCTCCTGACTGAGGAACAATAACTGATCCATTAATTTGTCCAGTATCACAGCCATTTTGTCAAGCCTTTCAGATGGGATTATCTTGATGATGTTCTTCCTCAGCTTGAATCCTGCTGTTTGGAGTTGCCAGGTGAGATATTTTTAATTGCCTTAGCCACTGCTGTCTGCACTCACCAAACATGCAGAGAACAAGGGATTGTAATTAAAAAATAAGACTAGACTTCGTCCCTTGGTGAAGTCACCATATGAGCCATGACATCTGCATAAATCTTGTACTCATAAAAAATATGCAGCCAGAACTGTAGATCCAGAGACTGGACTCCTTGATCTTCAACAAGGACACCATTTAATGGTTATCTCCTGCATACCCCTTTGAAAAATTCAGATCATGAAGAGAAGCATCTCAAGGAGGTTGCCTAAAGGCAGTTCAAAGGCAATACCTATTGTCACCTTGGTATTGACCTCTCTTGCTTTGGGGTTGGTGCATTACAGCCCAAGGGTGGTATCCATCAATTATTTTTGATTCTTTGAAGCACTTGAACTTAGATTTGGCACTGAAGCACAAAGGTAATAGTTGTGGGGAATGGAGATAATGGACACCAAAAGCAAGCCTTAGAAGGAATAAACTCAAATGGGTTGGTGCCTTAAACATGGGCTTATGGAGTTGAAGAAATCAGATTTGGGGTTTGGAATGGATATGGAGAAATTCAATGGGGCACTACGTTTTCAATGAATCTCAAAGAATTAGATTTTACAACATAACATTCTAAATCAAATATGGAGGGGTTGGAAATATTAAACTATATCCATAATAATCATAAACAAGAAAAATTGAAGTGAATCAAATGACTAATAGCTGCACTGGATAGAGCTGCTTAGCTACAATAAAATCTGAACAACACAACCATTAAAACCATGAAAACCCATAAAGAGATAACACAACCATTAAAACCCATATAGAGATATCGGGGGATTGATAATATAATCACTTATTCAATTTCTTCTTTCAACCCCAAACTCTGGGGATCGACAGAAGAATCCACATAGAATCTTACTGAAAGTAATTCTTGCAGCCTATAAGTACAATCTAAAATGCTAAGTCTGAGATATAAATGGGGAGAGAAGAAATGAGAGACACCTGCAGAATCCTAGTCTTCGACCAGAGCCACCAACGAAGACATGCAATACCAAATGATCAAACCCTTTTTCAAATGAGAAATTCTGAAGATATAGCCTCTGGCCCTCTCTTGGTTGGTGGAGATTGCCTACTGAATTAAAGGCATAACTGATGATTTATTTAAGTGCAACCATCCTTGATTGAGCGTTCATGCTGATTGAGCACCCCCATTTCTTTGATGAGCTTGATAATTCCTTTGTCAAATGCAATTGACCATCATTATGTAGATAAGTTCCAAGAAAACATGGAAGCAATTCACTGCCAATGACTTTTGTGCACATTATTTATCAAAAGGGATAGGCGACATTAATTTCTATATTTGAATACATGGCCATGATAGATTCAGCTTGCTGATATGGTTATTTACTTATGAATTTGTTTCCGAGGACAAATCCGTGGACAATTCCACCCAACCCTTTTTATTTATTTCTTTCTTGGGCTTGCGTATACAACATGTGTGCCCTCAAATGCCTCTACAGACATTATCTTTGTCCCCCATGATGATGAATCTAAGATTGGTTATCTAGATGATCTTTACGTAAATATCTCAAGTTGCAATATCGCAACTTGCCAAGCAAATCCATTAACCGGAAGAGCTTCCTAATTTTTGTGACCTCGGGCATGAATTAGGAGATTCTTTTCTACTTTACTATTCCAATGTCTAGGATCTGTGCCCCCGAAGGAACAGACTTGAGGATGCTTTGAGACATGTCCTAGGCAAATATGTGGGTCTCACGACATTGGTCCTAAAATATTGAGCACAAAATGCTTGAAATCTCTTGATTGTCTTCACCTCTTCACCCTCGAGACCCCGAGCCTAATACAATGGGGTTATTTTGCCTCAAATCCCTTGAAGTCGTAGTCCTTTACCTTCAGATACTCCAAGGTAGTCCATGCCTTGAATTTCCATAGAAAATATCGATGCCCCTGTTGTTGTACAACTTAGCAGCCAAATGATTGCAAGGTAAATCAGCTGCTAACCTGGCAAAACTATGGGATCTCCAACCCAACATGTCACTACCGGAAGGAAACGCCAGGATTTTTCTTAATACTAACCAGCAAATGCTAGCTTTCACAAGTACTAGTATGGTTGAAGGTGTGTCTAGGATTACAAAGTTTGAAACATGACACACTTTGGAAACAAGCCAAGGGTTTATTATGGTGGTTCAAATTCCCTAGCTTGGAGAAGTTCAAGGTAAATTTAGGAAGGTTGGTGTTTAAGTGTGTAGATGCCAAGAACATTTAAATAATCATGACCATTGAATAAAATAGTTTAAGCAATATGTATGAAATTCACCCAAACCCAAAGTATTTCAGAATAGTATATTGCTAAAATCATCATTGAATAAGCATGTCATGATAGGATAATGTCAACATATAGTTTCTACTTGAACAAGAAATAAAACAAGTTTTCTAATAACTATACCAACACGAAAAACTTTCACAAACTCATAAGATCATAATATGTCCAAGTTTAAATCAAATATGAGATGATCAAAATGTGTTAAACATAAGTGTGCTAGCAGTAGTGAACATATAATTTCAGATCTAACAAAATAAAGATGTGAATCTTGTTTGATCCAAGAATCATACAATGCTAGTGATTAAAAACATTGACACATGAAAGAGTGTGACCATATGGAGTAGATCTCAACAATAGTAAGCATGCAAGAATGACTAATCAAAAGGCATAAATAAATTTCAAGATTTGCACAATGTTAAGATCAATCATATTTATTTTAACTGCTGTTTATTAAGTACATAAAAGTAGACATGAACAGAAAATAAAAAAGAAATCTTAATGCTGGAAATGACTTTCTTGCAGCTAAAATCTCAGAGTAAATGAATTAAATCAGAATTTCTCTAACAATAATAGCTGCCGATTTATAACAACATTCAAATTAAAGGAAAAACTTACTGCAAATAAAAATAACGCTGCAAAAAGAGTATTAGAAGTGGCAGCAAGTAACAAGTATTCACCATGAAATGAACGAAAAGACTGTGTATTTGAACCAACAGCTTATAATAATTAATTTCAGGTTTTATATGGCTGTTCTTGAGCTGATTAGATGTGTGATTCTCTTTCCCTTTCTTAGTATGGAACTTAAGAGCTGGTACTGATTGCAAGAAAGAGGGGGAGGGGAATATCCTCAAGAGAAACAAGTATCTTTCAGCCAAATGTATGGTGAAGTATGGCAGCAAAGAGGGAGTGAAATAGTAGATAGAGGAAAGAGGGTTTCAAGAGACCAATTGCCTTTATAAGACAGTGAAGGGTTGTGGAGTCATATGTATTTCATAACAGCAATATTAATAAACAAGAAGTTGAAGAAGAGATGCCCAATCTTCAACAAATAATAGCTGAAAAATTTCCAGATTTGCTCTTCTTCAATCTAATCTAGCTAAACACTAAGCACAAGGAAGATCACAATCCATATGATTGGTATTTAATTAAATCAAACCAAATTCTTCATGCAAAAACAAAATATTTAATCTATGAAAAAGAAAGATGAGCAATTCTATTCTCAAGATAAATATTCTATTAAATCCTAGAAGCTACTAACAATCTAAGATTCTTGCTTGCATAAAATAATTACAATATTACCTTAGCTATAATAGTTCACCAACATCACCATGAAGCAATAGATCCACAATAGCCCAATCACATGAGAAGGATTAGACAAAAGTTTTTAGCAAAAAGAGTTCTCTATTCTTGTTCCCAGACTTTTGACCCCTTCCAAATGAAATTGCACCTCCTTTTATAAGACAAGGAGTTGCTAATTTGGAAGTGTCAATGAGTTACTGCATTAGTGAAGTGATGATCTCAATAAAATGGATCAACAGATGGGATTACGATAATTACAAATATGCTTTCTTCTAGATGCCAAGTCGCCTTCCTTAGTTGGGCGCACCACTCTCTTGGACCACATCAATTGGGTGTGAAAACATAAGTGGACTGCTTTTCTAAGGTAGACCATGTCAATGTCGAGTAGTGGAGAAACAAATGAGCACATGCAGTGTATCCTCCTCTAACTAAATCGCCCCCTTGATAAGTGCTCACTCCTTGGTCAATTCGCCCTCTCTAGTGGACCCAGAAGAATGCCGAGTAATCACTTGGAAGTCAAAGAAGCTTTCTCATAGTCTTTGGAGCTAAGAAACAGGATTCGTTCAAAACCCTCGGCGTGTCGTGTCCCTATCGAATCGGACACGATTCGACCTGAGGTCGTGTCCGATTCGAACTTTCATTGAATCCTGTTTTCGGACACGCGGTTGAAGTGAATCAGACACGAATTGTTAACGTGTCCCGACTGTCGGACACGCGTCCCTAAAAGAGGACACGTAAAGTGCGCTAAAAACCGGAAAAGTGCGACCGGGTATGTTTTAAAACCAAAATTTGAGTTTCTTTTTGTCATTTGCAAGGAAGGAGTTGGCTGAGAGTGATTGTATGTGCAGGTGAAGGAGATTTGAAGGCGATTTGAAGGCTATCCAAGCAATTCCAAGTGCATTCCGGTGGATTTGTGGAGAGGATTGCAAGCTCAACCATCACACAACAAAAGGAATGTCTCAATCAGCTAGGGCAGGAGGTAGGGGCAAAGGAGAGGGAGAAATGCACCATCTAGTGCCTCCCCTCCTATTCCACCAAGCACAAGCGGTTCTCCTCCTCCGTCAAGTGCTCCATCGGCTGCTAGTGGAGCTCAAGCTCATGCTCCATTTAACCCTGTTTTAGCAAGACAACAAGCCCAAGAAAAAAAATACCCTTTGTGGAAGTATGTGACAAGAAAAGATGGGCTCGGGGCAAAGCTTGGTGGGGGAGGTAATGTGTCTTGGAGATGCAATTTTTGCAAGCATGAGTTCATGAGCACATATTTCCGGGTTAAGGGCCATTTGTTGGCCCTTCCTTCTTGTGGGATTTCTTCATGCAAAGCGGTGAGTGTTAACCAAAGGAGGAATATGGAAAAAGAGGATCATGTTGGGTTAGGGAAGGTGGCAGCAGCAAGCAAGAAAAAAGAGGATGATCCTCTTCCATTTTTGAGAAAGCCCTCTAGCACCAAGCTTCCATTTCCACCTAGCTCTAGCAGTCATGGGCGTGGGGATACTCATCAAACAAGAAAGAGGCAATCTACCGGTGGTCCAATGGATAGGATTTTCCAACAAGAGGCGCGAGAAGAGGTAGACCTTACCATTGCATTTTTCTTCTACCTCAACTTCATCTCATTCAATGTTGCACGGTCACCATTGTATTTTGAGACGGTTAAAACTATCTTGGATCGAGCTCCAAGTGGTTATGTGCCTCCTAGTTCAGAGAAGCTTAGAACCACATTGTTGGTTAAAGCAAAGAAGGAGGTAGATAAAATCCTTGAGCCAATTAGAACAACATGGCCCTCATGCGGTGTGAGTGTTGTTTCTGATGGATGGACGGATCCCGCATGCCATCCACTCATCAATTTCATGGTATCTTCCCAAAATGGACCGTTGTTCTTGAAAGTGGTGGATGCTCTTGGGAAATACAACGATGCACAATTTATGGGCGATTTATTCATCAAAACCATTGAAGAAGTAGGTGTTGATTCGTGTGTACAAATCATCACGGACAATGCACCTGTTTGCAAGGCTGCTGGCATGATTGTGGAAGCTAAATATCCACAGGTATGTTCATTTTGGACACCTTTCATTTCTAATTTGCTCATTGTTTGAATTTGGTCATTGCAATGTGAGTGTTGTAGAGTCATTGATACATGCTTTTATTGCTCTTACAGGTTTTTTGGACACCTTGCATTGTCCATTCCTTGAATTTAGCACTGAAAGCCATTGCTTCGGATGTGACATGGATTGGAAACCTTATTGAGGATGCACGCCATATCCGTAACTTTGTACAAAACCACACAAATGCCCTCACCATCTACAAACAGTACACACTACTTTCATTGCTGAAGGTTGCAGATACTCGGTTTGCTTCCTCATTCATCATGCTCAAGAGGTTGAGGGAGGTCAAAACCGCTCTTGGGTCCATGGTGATTTCAGAGTTTTGGGCTTTTTGGAGAAAGACGGATTAGGCTGCTTCACAAAAGGTGAAGGACACGGTGTTAAATGATGGTTGGTGGGACACGGTAGATCTTAGCATTAAGATCATGGAGCCAATCATTTCCTTGTTGCGGTTTGCAAACACGGACCAACCCATCCTAGCAGAGGTTTATGAGGGGTGGGATTCCATGATTGAGTCCATGAGGTCCATTGTCATGGAGAATGAGTGTCCCGAGTATGGGACATCGGCAGAGAGCTTATGGACCATTATTCGGGATATTCTTATCTCCAGGTGGGATAAGAATTGCACATCTTTGCATTGCTTGGCCCACTCCTTGAACCCCAATTTCTACACTCAGGAGTGGCTCACTGGTGGATCGGGGGCCTCACAGAGACTCCCTCCTCACATGGATGTAGAGATTGCAAATGGGAGGAAGATAGCACTTAGATGGCTATTTCAGGATATCGACATGCTTGAGGAGGCGGAGGACAACTTTGTTGATTTTTCCATTGGCACTGGGAGATTTGGAGGCTATGATGTGCTTAGAGATAGGGGGGGTAAGAAACCCTATGCTTGGTGGGCAACTCATGGGGCAACATCCCTTATTCTACAGAAGTTAGCCTTGAGGATCATCTCTCAAGTTACATCATCCTCTTGTTGTGAGAGGAATTGGAGCACATATGGGAACTTGTACAGTGTGAAGAAGAGCAGGCTTGAGCAGTCCAGGGTAGAGTCGATGGTGTATGTGCACTCCAACCTTCGTCTTATTTACAGGAAGAGGGAGGAGTGGGTGAAGGGAAAGACAAAGATGTGGGATGTCTTTCCTGATGATATGGGTTTGGACAGCGGTACTGAGTTGGCATTAGCCAACATGGATCTTAATGATCCAGTGCTAGAGCCGGTCACTTTTGATGATAGTGATCGTATAGAGGGGTCATCCTCCACAGTAGCAGATGTAGATCGTCAGATGGGCAGAGAGGAGGAGGAGGGGGAGGAGGATGAGGATCAGGGCAGTGGCAGTGGCAGTGATGAGTATGTTGATTCAGGCATGGAGGAGGACTACTGACATATGGGATTCTCCCATCTTGATCCACCCCTTTTTGTATTTACTATTAGGCTATTTGGCATTTGCCAGTGCCCAGTGGCATTCTGACATATATGTATACATTTTGATTTTGATGACTTAATGAGAAATATGGTTCCGACATGCATCTGTGTCTCATTGTGATTTGTGAATGACAAATGTGTTGTGAATCGTGATTTGTGAATGACAAATGTGTAATCATTAATGTGTTTTTATTCTAATTTCTATTGAATATTTGTAAATGTTCTAGTTTCTAAATATTTTTGGATCTATATGTCTATATTTTTAAATTTTAATATATTTAAAAAAAAAAAATATGTATATAAAACGTATCCTACGTGTCCTGATTTCGGGGGTCACCGTGTCCGTGTCGGACTCTCGTATTTTCGTGTCCTACGTGTCCCGTGGCCCCATGTCAGGTGACTTAACTTTGGAGATGAGTCACCACGCCAAATCATCAAGAGAATATCCCTTTGTAGCTTAATTAATCACTCAAATCATACTTAGGCATTTTTAAAATCAGAACCTTAGGAAAGGCTCTAATTAAATGCTATTAATCCATATTTGATGAATCCTTGAGAATCAAGAAGGGAAATTGCTCATGATGAGTCCTCATAGCCTCTGAAGATCATACATACCAAAATCCATGCTTAAATTGCCCTAGAAATGCCTCAAGGCTCAAATACTCAGTTCCAAATAATTAACTCTGGACTTGGGCTTTTTTAAATCAAAACTTAGGAAAAAGCCTTAATTAAAACCAGTTAGTCCAGAAATGGCATAAACCAAGGAGAAAATGATCTGGAAGGCTTCCAAAGCCAAAGTATCTAACAACTGAGAGTGACACCTATATCAGACCTGTTGCCTTTTCTTGTTGACCAGTCAACCTGCAATGTTGACCAAGTCAAACTATTGACAAAGTCAAACTTGGTCAAACTTTCTAACCAGATACTAGAGCCATTGTAGACCTTTGAATAACATGTGATGATGTCTTTGCAGCTCTGAAACTCTGAAATGATGTTGTACTACAAGTCAAAGTGTAATGGATACATGCAATTGATTGTAAGTGTGAGTCATCATATAGCATAGCTCATGTAAACAAGATTATATACCCCATAAGTATCTTCACTAAATTCATGAGATGAAATATTTATAAACATATCATAACCATAGTAACATCTAAGTTTTTGCAATAATTAGTTCTTATTTAGGGTGGAGGTGGATGACTTAACCAAGGTTAGACAAGTGAAATGGTTTTTAATCAACTAAATGATTCAAGATGTGGGGATAAAGGGTGCCTTTGTAATCTTCACCAAAGTACAAACAATAGGGATGTATCTCAACAAGGGATTGTGTTATGACGCATGAAATATCTTTGACCTTAGCAAGCCTCCCTTCATTCTTTCCTTTTTCTCTTTTTCTCTTTTGATCTTTTCTTTTTGCACTTTTCTTTCTTTTTCTTTCGATCTTTTTTCTTTTTGCTCTTTTCTTTCGAGAATGATTAAAAGGTACTGGCCTTGGATACCGTTTGGGTACCAGTGATGACATGGCCTTAGCTCCGTTGCCAGCGACTATCAATAAGCCCGACAGAGTTGTCACAGTAATGCTTGGTGAGAGGAAATAGGCTTAACTTCTTAATTCAAGGAGTACCTACCCTTCCTATTGTTAACCATTTTCATGATACATAGCATAGGGAGACTTGTTTCGGATCTAGGGAGAGCATTTCTCAATGGTAACTCTTCCTGTTTAGTAGCAACCAGCCCCAGGGTTTTACAAGCGAGCTTCTTGAACCATCGCATGATTCATTACAACACAAGTAGGGCTGAGACAGGTAAGATAGGGAGGCACTCATGTTGAATGGGATACAAAGGGGGAGTTCAAGAGTTTATTAAGTTAATTGAGTAACCATCAGGATGCAGAATCAAAGTGAAATGATGATGGACAAGGGAGATGGCCAATTATGACATCGAAAAAGAGGGAATAATTGTTGCAAAACCAAGGGTCATCTTGGTCCATGGTACGTACATAGATCAGACATTCTTCACTGCGTCAACCTATGACTGATACTATTAGCTATATTCATCATAATAACCATATGCATGATCATGTAGTGGCAACAAGTACAATATCAAGCAGCATATTGTCATCATAGCAAATCTTTTGGCATGGCAAGGCATGGCATCATATCATAATCATCACAACACATATATCATCTGAAATCATAGAAGTCTGGAATGCTGAAGCAAACTGAGAGCAAAAATAAGTGCTAATATGCCCATAAAATATATGGCATAACAACCCCAATACTCTGAGTTTAGTGATCACACATTGGGTGTTTTCAGACTAATCAAAGCCTTAAGTAAATGAGGCTTTTGACCTTCGATGATCGCTGTTAGTACTCAAAATTACTCCAAAATTTCTTTGAGGTTTTGTTCCTGTGCTCAAGCCTCAGCATGTTGAAAGAGGAAATTAGTTTTAAAGGCTAGAAAGCGAGCTGCGCTGCAGAACAATTTCGTAACTGCGATGCAGAACAGTTTCGCAGTTGCGCTGCAGAACCGCCTGTAGATGATTGTTTTAGTCATCGACTTTGGGTGTGCTTTCCGAATAGATGGAAATCAATTTTTAAAAAACAAAATGAGGTTTTTGTTGGGAATGGGCCCAATTACAAAAACCTCTCTCAGTTTGTACACAGGTGTCATGATTCGAGAGCTATGGGTGGCACTTTGAAGTCTATTTTTCAGGATTTTACTAGATTTTCCTGTGGGTGACTGTTTTGGTCATCATATTTGGGAGAAGATTCTGGCCAAATTGTAACAAATCTCTTGAAATGGTTAAAAACCCACTTCACAAATGGGGTGATTTACAAAAACCTCTCTCACTTTTGTAACAGCTATCACGGTTTGGAAGATTCAAATAGACCTTTGAAGCCTATTTTTCAGGATTTTGCCAGTTGCATTTTCCTCAAAATATGCCAAGTCAAACTGTTGAAAGGCCACCTCAACAATTCGACTTGGATGAGATCTAAATCAGAAAACTAAATATGGAACAAAAGATTATTAGATCCATTATTTTTGGATCTCAAATTTGTAAAACTTTCTATATAAACTATTGATGTAAAAGAAGAGTGGGGAGATCTTCCTTCGGGAAGCAGAGAGGGGTTTGATTTCTGTAAGTCAGGGTTGGTGGATGCTTGTAATCTCTTCGAATATATTAATCTATGTTGTTCAAAGATCATTTTTAGTTATGAATGAGATTTGTGCCTCTTTATGTTTGCTGCCAGTAATCTTTTGAACATAGAAATTAGTTATGCGCTGCACAACCAGCAAGCTCCAGATCAAGTGACATTTATGCTATAAGTGTACATTGCCTGTGAATGCTGTTCTATTTTCATTTAGTTTTCCAGATCTAAATGCTGTTGTGAGATGCAATCCTAGCTCTGTTTTAATGTTTGAGGTCACATTCATTTATGGTTGAAAATTCTTTGAATCAATGATGTGTTGCTATTCCATTGTAAAAAGCTATTGGATTTCCTCTGCCAGTTATTCTGCCCTTCTCATCCTTTTTAATCCGTCTGATCTATCCATTTTTTCCAATCAAAATCATCCCATATCCAAGATGTGCTAGGCTAGTCTCCCTTGCTGTCAAGAGACAACTTCTAGCGCTAACAATCACGATGGTGCCCCATATTTTATCTTGAAAGATGGCAACATCATGCAAACATTGGACTTTCAAGAAAAATTAGGACTTTTGTGCTCCAAGTATTCTTTTGCACTTTGCTTCTTGACGTTGGAAGGTGGGACCTGCCTCAACTGAAAACTCGTCCTCCATGATGACCAATTGAATATTGGTCATTGGGAGTACCCTTCTTTGGAGTCGTTGTGGGTTTATATCTTGATGGGCCCCTTCCTTGCCATGTCACATCTTGATGCCTTTGTCTTGGAACCCACAAGCTCCTCCCCTTCATATACACTTTCATGGACTTTAGGTCATCTTGTGCCCTCAAGTTCCTTCCTTTTGGCACACTCATTGGATGGCGGGGTTGTAGGACTTTGTAAATTTGCTGAGGCATTTTCCCTTGGACCTCGACGATCAGGAGAGGAAAACACCTTTCAGCCCCCACTGTATTCATTTGCAAAGTTCTTGAGAACCTCGAATCTCGGAGGTGAAAGTTGATATGGTGCGAGGTTGACTCCGAAGTCCTTAAGTCTTTCTCCTTTGGACATCAAATCTTAGTCTACAAATAGGGGAATTCATCAACCCTTTTGTAATTCACTGAAAAACACTTGATGTGCTAAGGTAAGTTTCTCCATCCCTTTGGTGTACAAAACATATATGACTGTCTTCACTACCAAGCCCACCTTTAGGAGACGGATTCTTATGAAAATAGGTGGATAGCTGAGAACTATTAAATTGTGAAAATTAATGGCTTGGAGGCCAATGTTGTCAATTTATCTATTCAGCCTTGTTGACGAGAAACTTGTGGACAACTCGAGACCAATAATGCTGCCCATGAATTGAGTGGCCCTCCAAATGCTTCGTGGCAATCAACATTCTTTTTGTAGTATACTGAGCTCCTATGTAGTCTAGATAAAGATGTTCATAAAGGGTGAAGATATGATTTCTCCTTTTCCATTTGGATAAATTCTTGATCCAAGTAGCAGAAGGTTATAGTGCAAGTCATGTTAACAGTTGCAAAATAATTCTCTTTTAGATATGATAAAAGTTCCTCAAGATAAAAAAGATTCAGTGCTTTTGGAGATGGTCAAATTTGATAGAAACCTGTTGAACTCATCTGATTTCTATCATTTTTTATTGTAAATGATCTCTCATTTTGAGCATAGGATAAACAATTAAAAGATTAGGAAAATCTTGACCATTCTAAATGTCATCAAATGTTTGTTATTTCTAGCATATATGGGAAGTATTTGTCAATTCGTTCTAGTTTGAGTGGTAGAGAGTTGTTATCCTCTCCACCCAAGTTGAAATCCCACTTGTGACATGTTCGCTCTTTGTGAGCTACTTGTTAATTGGGGCTGGGAAGGTACCAAGGATCTCATTGTTGCCTATGGGCTGGAGAGTGGTAGCTTGGCAACATGGAATATATATATGGGAAGTATCTAAACATATTTCAGTAGGAATTTTTCTTGTTTCCCCAAGGTTCCAAAATATGTATGGATGAATGTAGGCACGACAAGAATTTCTGACAATATTAAGGGAATGATACTGAGCTCATAAAAGAATTAAGGAACTCAAGTTTTTTAGAATGAATGTACATTAAAAATGGAGGATGATATTTATGGGCTAATCTCGTCTAATTGAAGATACAGTGACCGACGAACCATATAGAAGATTAACCATGTTAATGTTTAATAGGTCAAGTACTAATATATGATTGATCATCAACGTAAAATGTTACATGTTATGACTAATGCATAGCATGAAATGCGAACTAGACAAACTATCATAAAATGAATTTAAGGAAGTGTTATAAGAATGTTTCCAAGTAAAATAAGTTTAAGGAAGTGTCTAAGAATGTTTCCAAGTAAATTTGTATCCTTCATTTCCTTCCTTCCACCACAATACCAAGAGTAAGCGTTTCTATTAAGATTTTAAGGAAGCAATTGTGACAACAACTTCATATGTACTCGCTGGATTAATTTGGTTAAGTATTACTTGATCGTACTAACCCAATTCGTGACAATTGGAATTTGGATTCTATCAAATCTTGGAAGCCCTACTTTAACATTATTCTTATGATTAAGGGCATTTCTACTATTTGTGCCCTGTGAATAATACGAAGTGCCATTTACCATCGTGTTATAAATTATAATGTTGGTTTGATGGTTGATTTTATTGATCAAGCTTGTTCAAAATGCCTCGATATTGGTGGTTTGGAGAGTCAATATTACCATTTAACTTGTTGAACCTTTGGTGCATTGACTGCTTAAATTCCTCATAATCAGATTCCTGTACAGTGTATTCTGAATTTGTCTTCTTTTCCTTTGGTATATGCCATGCGCTACTCTTAATACTTTATTGGATGCTGAACCCTTTTCATTAAAAACTTAATTACATTTGTTTAGGAATATATATATATATTAGCGTGTACTTCCTTTAATTAAAACAGGAATATTTTCCTCCTTTAATTGTGCCTTATTAGTATGTTATAATAGCAAATTTTTATTATTTTTGATAATTTATTTCTTTCTACAAGTAGTGAATCTTTTCTACCAGTAGCAGTGACCTCAGGAATGATAAATGACCTCTGTTAGCTTTCTCAGAATGTCAGGTCCACCATTTTAATTATTTAAACTTTGGTGGGTAGCAGCAGGTCTCTGATGATTTCAATTATTTTACTAACAGTTGAACATAACAGCTGAATAATTGAATGAAGGTGGGTTGAATATAGATAAGGTGGGAGCTTGGATATGAGAAAGAGATGCCTATATTAACCAGTGCACTTTACAGTTGAGGAACATCACTATTCTCACATCTATTCCAAAACTGTATGGGGGACTTTAGCTTCATATGGCTTATCAATGACCTTTGGGAGATAATAATAGATAATAATAAATACTTTGATTTTATGTTGCGCAATGGGGGAAGAAGGTAAAAGAAGCAAAGGAGAAGAATATGCCCTGATCCCATTGGTAACGAGTGGGACCAAATAATTTGATGGGAGTAGTTGCAGAGCCATACCACATGATTCCAGAAACATTGAAAGCTGCAAAAGACACAGCAGCAATACTGCTGGATAATGAGTGTGTTTTATGGAAGCATGGTACCTATAAAGGGTGGCAAGGATCTCATTTACTTAATGCATTACTGGAATGGATAAATAAATTACAGTGAGAATGATAGCTCTAGTTTTAGTGGCTTACTTTTTGAGCAGGTAGTGCATTCTAGATGGCGCCTGCTAACAGATACAGAAGCACTAGGAGGGCCACTTACAGATAGAGAAGGAATGAAGAGAACGAGGACTTTGAGGATATGATAAATGGTGGCAACGCTTTTTGACAGCTCATTATTTGGTTTATTTATTAGTCTGTTCTCCCTTAATTATAATCTTGTGGTTATTTTATGGTGTGCGGAACAGTGTTTGATTGAAATATATGATGTGAAATTATATTGATCCCTTCACATTTTTATTTTCTTTTAGTGTGTTATAAACACCAGACATGAGAGAAAGGTAAGTAAAGAGATACTATACTTAATAATTATAAACACATACACTGAACAGTGCAATGTGTTAAAATGTGTAGTTTGAAAGTGTTTTCAGCCTTGGCTATGATGTCTAGCAGGCTGGAAACATTAAATGCCTAAGTCGATTAAAATTTTTATTTTTCCTAATGTTCAGACTATGGAAATAATTACCTTTTTTTATAAAGTGTATTTGTCTTATAGTGAAGTTGACAAAAGTGAATGTCAACTTCACTTTATATCGTGACCATTAGATCTCGAGGCCAAGATTCAATCTCAGCACTTGATCATTGTGTCATGCTGATATAAGAGGGAAAAATCGACTTTGAGGGCATCATGGTGACATTGACTTGTGAGAGAGAGAGAGCAGCTGAAGTGTGAAGTGAACAGGGCAGCAATTAAAGTGAGCATCCATCAGATATCCAGTACTGAGTTATCAAGCAAAGAAGGAGGCCGAATTTTTCTGTGTATATGGGGCTTTACAAGCCGTAAGGGAAGGGCCTCACAGGCTGTACATCTCAGCCGTACGTAACAGGAAAGAGGCCGAGTTCTGTAGCAGCAGCCGTACAATCTGTCCAGAGGTCTGTACGGTGGAGTCTCAGGCAGAGAGAAACTCATGTTGAGCTGGGTTGAAAAGCTGACGGTGTGCCCTAAATTCTGGGTGATGTATTTTTTGCTGTAACAGTCATTTCTGTAGCTGCTATAGTAAAATCTCTCACATCCTTGCTGGGATTCCCCACACTGGGGTTTCCAGGGTATATCGTTGTGTTCAAGTGTGATTGGTTCTCATTTTTTCTGCTGTGCATTTGTTTACAGTTAGTGACTCGGCTGTATTTTGCCTTAATTAATCAGTTGCAGAAATTAAAATGTATGTGTAACTATGAATTTAACTAGGAAAGTGAAATGTGCTGCTGGGTCTTTCTAAACTAGCACAATGTATATAGATAGGACAAGGGAGATGGAGAGAACAAGGATGACAGAAGCAGTAATTGAAGAGGGATAAAAGGGCAATAGAAGCAGAGGCAAGGGAAGTGGTTCTGATACATGCAAAGAAAACATTATATATTAGATGAAAAGAATAGTGAAAGATGATAACAAGATAAAATGTCAGGTGTATTTATACTTGTGAAAAAAGGAGGTTACGATGAACAGTTGTGACCTCTCATATAATAATAGACATTTAGTTGGGTATATGACATATATAACATTTTCTTCCTTTCTGTGGAATTAACTTTTTTGCAAGTTCTGATACTTATGCTAAAATAATGATCTACTTGTGATCATATTTAACACTAGAATTGACCACAATTTATTTTCCTGTTTTGAAGGTACTCTATAACAAAGGCATTTTGTATTGCTTTTGCAATGACATTCTTCTCAATATTTGACGTGCCGGTATTTTGGCCAATATTATTATTCTATTGGATTGTGCTTTTTATGCTGACGATGAAGCGGCAGATACTGCATATGATCAAATACAAATATGTACCATTTTCAGTAGGCAAGCAGGTAGTGGTTTTGCTCTTCACTGAAGCTCAGTAACTTGTGGATTTCTTTCTTGATCAACAGCCCGGTGTTATTTATTTTTGGTGCCTACTTTTGTAATCTTTTGAGCTTGACATGACTTTTTTCAAATTATTTGTCTTTTCAGCGATACTCGGGGAAGAAATCAACAGCAGAGAAGGCAAGCCTTTCTCAAGACTGATTGTCAATATAATTGTATGCACAGGTTTACTTCTTTTGAATGTCAGCTTGTTTAGTACTGCTGTATAAATGCCTCAGTTTGATTACTGATTACTGGATTGAAGTTGGGCATTCTTGTTCAGTTTTAATTTTTAGGTTTGAAGCATGATTACGAAGCTCAGTTGTTAAAACTTAACTTTATATTTGTGCATTTAATGTGGCATTGTTTTGCTTTATTAGATAACAGTCTTGTTCTAGTTTTGGGGGGTTTCACAGCAGACAGCAGTATAACTAATATTGATTTCTTATTCTTGATTTGGCATGACATTATTTCCTATACAGGTGGAAACTGAAAAGTTGGAAGAAGACGTAACCTCACCTGTTAAATCTGACGTGCAGTCTGTTTAAGTTTCAACAAAATCTGTCTACATGCTCGCCAGTTTTGTATTGACTGAAGCTTCATGCATGCTAGATCATCTTCACCACATTATTAAAATTTATTAATGATTGAAGGTTGGGATAATTGACAACAGGTAGTTGAATACTGTATCTGGATTTTTATAATTTTGTAGAACCAGATTATGGAGGTGATGCTTACTTCTGATACATTTACATAATTTATAGAGATTCTGAACACATCCTTTGGGGGTCTATACCGATGGGAAGGGGTTTCAGGATGTTTTTGGACAATAAAGTTCTGAAACCAAGTGCTATGCAACAGGGGATTTTAAGTAAATGTATTTACAATTGGTGACTGGTGGTATTGATGATTCCTGCATGCTTATTTTGTTGTATTTTCTCAAAAGTCACTGGTGGAATCTTCACAACAAATGAATTTCACTGTTCTCATAACTCTTACTTGAGAATCTTCAAGTTGAAATATTTACCATGTTAGCTTACTCTACAATACAGTGCTTCTTCCTCTCTCTTGGTAGATTTGGTCATTAGGAAACTAAGATCTGTTTACATAAAAGTTTAGAGGCATCTAGAAAGAAATCTCTCGTGTTGAATTTTTTTGGCATGTTAATGTCACAATCTTTTCTTTTTCTTTTTCATTTTTGGCATCTGTCTTTCGTGGAGGGGTAAAATAGGTATGCTAGTGTGGATGTATTAGTGAGAATCGAGATGCCAAAGTCCATGAAGTGGTGGCTGAAAATCTTCTACCAGGGAGATTTGCGGTCTTGGGCTCCTTTGCTGGCCATCCCATTGATATTTATGTTGATAGTGACGACATTTACTATTGGCTTTTGGCCTGAGGGCCTTTGAATGACCATCATAAGGCCTAAGGGGCCCAGATGGCTGCCCCACTGCTTGACATATCAGTGCAATCACTCTTCTGAAACTTATTGTAGCAACAGCAATGATGCCACCAAAGGTCTGGAAGAAGTTCATCCTGAAGGTCTTCCACGAGTTAAGGAAATTCCCTCGTGTGAGATTGCTGTTGAAATTCCTGTTACTAGATATGTAATTGCTTTTGATAATTTGAGGCAGCACATTCTACTAGGGTATTTTGTTGGCGGAATTCCCTTAGAAGCCATGGTTAGGGCTTGGGTTAGGAAACTCTGGGAATCCTACAGGTGGGTCTGCATGACCACTAGAAGCTTGGCAAAAAGCTTCTTTCAGTTCATCATTAAGGAAGACAAACATGCCATAGGGGTGTCTGTGTAGGGATCTTGGATGTGCCATAATACCCTTGTTGTCCTCTTTGCTTGATATGAAGATTTGCCAGCTGATGAGTCTGCCCAGTTGCATTGTCTTGTATGGGTCGAGTACTTGGTTCTTTCAATGCGGTGTTCAGATTTCTTGGAATATATCTCAGTGCCTCTCTGATAATTTATTTGTCGTGAGTCCCAATGCTTTTTAGCCCAAGTTAGCTTTCCAATGTTTCGCTTCTTCAACACCCAACTTATGTTAGGGCCATCCTTTGGGTTTGGAACCTATTATCTCAACCCCGGGGAGAAGATGGGTGGATATGCTAGTGGAATGATGCTTTTCTTCAAGGGTTTGGTTGACAACTAGTAGTTCAACACTTTTTGAAGAAAACAATTAAGGAGGATTTTGGGGAGGCTTCTCGTTGTCTTCACAATCACATGACACCATTTGATTATGTCCTTCAAGCCTAGGTAGCTAAACGCCACCATTTTTTGAAGGTGGATGAAGTTTGACGATCCTGTGGTGCCTATTTGGTCAAGGTTAAACTGGTTGAGCAATAGGGACCATGAAATATCTTTTCAAAACTCTGGACATTAAGGAAGCCCAGGGGGCAGAAAACAAATTGATTTGCAGACACACATAAAACTTGCAGATCTCAGAAAATTCAGTGATCTTACCTTCTGTCAGTGGGCAGCGTTCTTTTGGTCTGATTTTCAGATGGCTACAGGTTTGAGGATTGAGGACAGGTTGAGTGGGACGGAGAATTTTGTGCCTTGGAAGGCCAGAATTCTGTTGCTTTTGGAGGAGAACGACTTATGGGTGGAGGTGGTGAGGAACACCACCACAAACCCCATTACCATTCCAGATGGCTCAGATGCGACCGCTCTTTCAGCCTTCAACAAGAAAGACTGTAAGGCTAGGAGAATCATACTAGATGCAGTAAAAGACCACATCATCCCTCACATTTCCGGGAAGACCAAGGCACACGAGATGTGGAGTGCCTTGATCAGCTTGTATGAGAGCTCCAACAAGAACAGGAAGATGATTCTCAAGGAGAAGCTCAAGAGTATCAGGATGACCGGAGGAGAGGGAGTCACAGCTTATCTCACCAGGATCTTTGCAGTTCGGGATGAACTAGCAGCAGTTGGTGAAGTAGTATCCCCTACAGAGTTAGTACGCATAGCAGTGAATGGGGCTTCAAGGCCCTGGAGTGCATTTGTGCAGGCCATTGTGGGCAGGGAGAACCTTCCATCATGGGAGAGGTTGTGGGATGACTTTGTGCAGGAGGAGACCAGGAGGGGTCTCGTACAGGACAGTACATCAGGTGGTAGAGCAGATGAGGAGAACGTGGCTTTGACAGCCAAAGGGAAGAAGAAGAAGGGTCCCAAGAAGCATGGGGCCAAGGGACAGCAGCAGCAGCATCATCCACAGGGTGGGCAGAAGAAGGACTTGAGTAAAATCAAGTGCTACTGTTGTCAGGCGTTTGGGCACTATGCCTCTCAATGTCCAAACAAGAAGAGGAAGAAGGGACTAGGTTAGCAGACAACAGCCTCAGCAGAGATTGATGAGTTTGGTGACAGGTTTCAGAGGGAGTTTTCCCTTTATGCTGGACAGAGTGAGAGAGAGAGAGTCTCCTTAGCCACCAGCATTGACATGGATTTGGATATTGAGCACTCATTGTTGACAGGGCATCAGACAGGTCCTTCCACCACTGGTACGTGGTATATTGACAGCGGAGCCTCGAGACACATGACAGGTACTCGGGAGTTCTTCTCCGAGTTATCACGGACAGAGAGAGAGGTGGAGGTTGTGCTTGGTGACAACACCATTGTTAGAGCAGTGGGTCAGGGGACAGTTATATTTGAGAGGGAGTCCATGAGTCCCATGACTTTGAGGGATGTGTTGTACGTCCCTGGGCTGAAAAAGAACCTTGTTTCAGTTTCCATGATTGAGGACAGGGGTCTTGGGGTGTGCTTCTCAGATGGGAGAGTGCAGGTGTTTCCCAAGACCACAGGTGTATCTACTCCCATGGATATTAGAGTTAGATGTGGACGACTGTACAAGCTCTTGTTTCAGCCGCAGCATGCTCTAGCACATAGCAGCAGCAGCAGTGAGCTGTGTGAGTTATGGCACAGGAGGATGGCCCATTTACATCACCCCGCTTTGGGAGTGTTGAGGAGCATGGTCACAGGATTACCTGATTTTGACTCTGAGCAGAGTGATGTGTGCAGAGGGTGTGCTTTGGGAAAGTACACCAAGACCGTGTTTCCTAGCAGTGACACGAGAGCAACAGGTGTGCTCGATCTGATTCATACTGACATATGTGGTCCTATGTCCTCAGTATCCTTGAGTGGCCATGAGTACTACATCAGCTTCATTGATGACTACTCCAGGAAGACATGGATCTACTTCTTGTGGAGCAAGAAGTCCCCACTTGTATTGAGTGTCTTCCAAGGGTTCAAAGCCCTTGTGGAGAAGCAGACGGGGAGGAAGATCAGGATGTTGAGGCCAGACAACGGGGGTGAGTATACCTCCAAGGAGTTCAGTGCATTCTGCAGACAGGAGGGCATATAGCGTCAGTTGACAGTTCCCTACACTCCTGAGCAGAATGGAGTAGCAGAGAGGAAGAACAGGTCGATCCTTGGAGCAGCGAGAGCCATGCTTCATGATCAGGGGTTACCGTTCTTTATGTGGGCCGAGGCCTGCAACACTGCAGTGTACCTGCAGAACAGGAGTCCCCATCGTGCCGTGGGGAGGATGACTCCAGAGGAGATGTATTCAGGCAAGAAGCCTGAGGTGAGCCACTTTCGCATATTTGGCTCTTTGACTTACTCTCACGTCCCCTCAGAGAGGAGGACGAAGTTCGAGCCCACCTCAGAGAGAGGCATCTTTGTGGGTTATGACGAGACTTCGAAGGCATATCGGCTTTACATTCCTGGCCAGAGGCGAGTTGTAGTTAGGCGGGAAGTAAAGTTTGAGGAGGAGAGGGCCTTCAGGAAGTCGAGAGAGATAGAGCAGGGGGAGACACCAGCTCCCACACCTCAGTTGGTACAGGCTTCTTCGATACAGGTTACAGGTCCACAGGTTTCTGGGGTGACTGGATCACTTGGTACAGGCACAGGTTCTACAGGGTCAGTGGTTCAGATTACAGGTACAGGGACAGGTACAGGGACTGCCACAGGTTCAGGATCACCGGTTTCTGGCTCACAGATTGCAGGGTCTTCTGGGACTAGTTCATCAGCTACAGGTCCTAGGGGTGGTAGACCTCATGCTTCTGGCACGTCCTCAGAGGAGGATTCACCAGGTTCAGAGGAGCCTTCAAGGAAGAAGAAGCCCAAGTGGCTTCAGGACACCTTGAAGGAAGCAGAGGCATTTGGTAGACCTCAGGAGCAGATCAGGACTATTTTTGAGCCAGATAGATATGGGACAGCCCTTGTTGCGAGTCTTCGTGACTCTGCGCCTTCTACTTATGAGGAGGCTTCTCAGCATCAGGTGTGGAGAGATGCCATGATGGAAGAGTACACCATTCCATCATGAAGAATGATGCTTGGGAGATTGTACCGAGGCTTGAGGGGAAGTCAGTTGTGACTTCCAAGTGGCTCTACAAGGTCAAGCATGCAGTAGATGGCAGTGTAGAGAAGTTCAAGGCTCGGTTTGTGGCTAGAGGGTTCTCACAGGTTGAGGAAGTCGACTATGATGAGACTTTTGCTCCAGTGGCTTGGTATTCCTCTATCAGGGCAGTGATATCGATTGCAGCAGAGATGGGTTGGAGGATCCATTAGATGGATGTGAAGACCGCATTTCTCAATGGTCTTCTGCAGGAGGAGGTGTATTTGGAGCAGCCACAGGGATTTGAGACACATGGGAGAGATTCACATGTTTGCAGGCTTAGGAAAGCCTTGTACGGTCTGAAGCAAGCTCCCAGAGCTTGGTACTCCAGGATAGATGCATATCTGGTTTCCATGGGTTTCCAGAAGAGTGAGGCTGATCCCAACCTTTACTACATTGTGGTTGGTGGAGATCCGCTCATTCTTCTGCTATATGTTGATGATTTATTTATCACTGGAGATGAGCGTCTTATTGCTCTGTGCATGAGAGATCTTGCAGCTGAGTGTGAGATGACAGATATTGGGCTGATGCATTACTATTTGGGGATGGAGGTATGGCAGGAGCCAGGACATATTTTCCTAGGACAGGGGAAGTATGCTGCAGAGATTCTGAAGACTTTTCGGATGGACGACTGCAGGCCCATGTCTACACCCATGATCACCAACTTGAAGCAACTTCATGCTTTAGCTGGTAAGTTGGTGGATCCCACATTATATCGTCGGCTCATCGGATCGTTGATGTATCTGGTCAACACCAGGCCAGACTTGTGCTTTGCAGTCAACACTCTTAGCCAGTTCATGGTGCAGCCTAGGAGTGTACACTGGAGTGCTGCAAAGCACATCTTGAGATACCTTGCAGGGACGGTGGATTATGGTCTGGACTACAGGGGTTCAGGTGGAGTTAGTTTGATTGGGTTCACAGATTCAGACTGGGCAGGTTGTGTGAGGGACCGGAAGAGCACTTCCGGTTGCTGTTTCAGCTTGGGCTCGGCAGCAGTGTCGTGGTTCAGCAGGAAACAGAAGTCCGTTGCATTGAGTTCTGCTGAGGCCGAGTATATGGCAGCCAGTTAGGCGACTTGCGAAGCATTGTGGCTTCGCAAGCTATTGGTAGATTTATTTGATCAGCAGCTGAGGCCTACCGTGATTTACTGCGACAATCAGAGTTGCATTCAGCTCTCTGAGAATCCAGTTTTTCATGACAGGTCAAAGCACATTGAGATCAGATATCACTTCATTCGGGACTATGTTCAGAGAGGAGCAGTTGAGCTACAGTACATATCCACTGATTAGCAGGTTGCAGATGTCCTAACGAAATCTTTGGGGAGGGGGAAGTTTGTCTTCTTCAGAGATAAGTTGGGAGTGGTGTGGAACACCTTCCTCGGTAAGAGGGAGTGTTAGTTTTTGTACCATGGATGTGTTCCCCCTAGTGATCTTAGCCTAAGTCACTAAGAAGGGGGTGATGGGACCCTCACATTAATTAATCAATTAATGAGACTTTAAAGTCACTTTTGTCCTAAGTCATAAAGTGAGTGAGTAATTATTAATTAAGTGATTTAATTAATGAGATTTTACTCACATCTAATCTCAACCATCAAATTGAAATGAATCAACACCGTTGGATTAGAATCATCTTTTAGGGATGGATAAAAAGGGAGGGAGGCAGAATACCTAGTTGATTGTGATCATTTGTGAATGAGTGAAGAGGTGAGAGAGGTCGAGAGAGCTGCCAGGGGTGCGAGCTTCTTCAGGGCACGAGTTCCCAAGGACACCAGCGAGCCTGTCCTTCTATTCAGGGCACGAGTTCCAGGTATGGTTTCCAGCAGTGGCTCAGAGTTTGAGGCTAATATTTGGGAGACATTATCAGCAGGTTATTCCAGATAGCAGGTAGCTACAGCAGACATCACGTGGAGACACACCGTATAGGAGGTACCTTCTGTAGCACGCAGTTCGAGGTGATTCATTCTGCAGAATGTGTGGTGAAGGTACAGGGCACGAGCTTCAGAAATCTGGCAGGAGTATCTGGGCACTATTCTCATGATACCTTCTGCTGAATCTGTGGTGAAAGTCAGGGCACGAGTTTCATAACCTTGGCACAGTTTTCTAGAAGGAATAACAGCACAGAAATCGAGAGCTAACAGCACAGGAATCAAGGTGGATTTCAGTTCAGCTTTTGCACAGGAATCAAGGGATAGGACAGTGTTCAGAATGTGCATTGTTCCCAGCACTGTTTGAGTTATTCCTGGCTCGAATCTCTAGGCTGTGGGCACACCAAACGAGGTTCAGTTTGGTGCATATTTTTCCAGAAAGCTTCTGCTAATGGGTGAAGATAAGTTTGTCTTTTCATTGTAATGCTGTGATGAAAATTTTGCTGAAGAAATAATATCTCTCTCTCACTCAACTGGTTTTCCCCGTGGGGGTTTTTCCAGGGCTTGGTTTGGCCAAAAATTCTTGTGTCAAATTTATGTGTGAATGTTGGTAGATTAGTTTGCAGCCTGTTAAATTGCTTTCAGTGTGTGTTTTCTGTTCAAGTCATTTTGCATTAAGTAACCTACAGCCAATGCAAAACAGGCTGTAGGTGAAAACCACCTTAAACTTGGCATTAAACTAGCAGGCAGTTGAAGGCAAAATTTCTACATGTTAGGGCCATCCTTTGGGTTTGGAACCTATTATCTCAACCCCGGGGAGAAGATGGGTGGATATGCTAGTGGAATGATGCTTTTCTTCAAGGGTTTGGTTGACAACTAGTAGTTCAACACTTTTTGAAGAAAACAATTAAGGAGGATTTTGGGGAGGCTTCTCGTTGTCTTCACAATCACATGACACCATTTGATTATGTCCTTCAAGCCTAGGTAGCTAAACGCCACCATTTTTTGAAGGTGGATGAAGTTTGACGATCCTGTGGTGCCTATTTGGTCAAGGTTAAACTGGTTGAGCAATAGGGATCGACCCATGAAATATCTTTTCAAAACTCTGGACATTAAGGAAGCCTTTGAGAAGCTCCATGCTCTCAAAATGGCTTTTGGAAAGGTCACCAATCTTAAGGACTTCAAGTGGTAATTTGTGGCATGCTATTGTATTGATTTCAAGTGTAAGGTTATTATTGATGCACGTAAGTCACCCATGTAGACATGAATTGACCTCATCTTGATGAAAGTCTCTTCTGAACATAAAAGTATATGTGATCAAGGGTTGACCCTAGTTGAGTTGACTGAAGCCCTAATGGAAGTGGTTGATGCTATGTCTGAAGGCCTTGTCGGTTTTCATGTGAATTCTTCAAAGCCACTTGGGCTTGTGTTGGGCCTAACATTCTCCGCAACTACAAGGAGCCATGCAAAAATCTCTTGGGGCCATTATTAACCAAGGCTTTATCAAGTTTATCCCCAAAGGCAAAGACCCAAAACTTGTACTAGTTAGTGGTGAATTACCCTGCTCAATGTACCCTACAAGAGCTAAATGTATCATATAAGATCTTAGCCAAAGCATTAACCTAGTAATCATGTATATTCTTCCCTAGATCATAAGACTAGAACATATGGGGTTTATTTGGGCTTAGGTCATACTTGATAATGTCATTGCACTCTGGGAAAGGATGGAGAGGGCTCTTTGTCTTTCACTAAAATCATTCTTCATCAAGTTGGAATTTGAGAAGGCCTATTGTTGAGTAGATTGGTCCTTCATTATGCCTATTCAAGCCCTAGGGTATGGTCCAATGTTTGTGCAAGTTGGGAAACCCTTTTTCGCTGATCCCTCAACCTTTGTCTCTTTCAGTGACACTAAGTTGAAGGGTGTTGGGGTCCTTTGTTCAATCAAGCAAGGGTGCCCTTTAGCTCCTATGCTCCATGTGATGTGGTGAAGCTTTGGTTACCTACATCACCACATGACCACTCAGGGGCTAATTGAGGGCATTCCTTTTCCTAGGGCTGATGTGGCCAAATTGTCAATGGACATTTTGTGGATGACTCCTTTCTCACCATTTTATAGGATATAGAATCCTTGGAAAACACATTAGGTTGAATTTAGAGTTTGAATGAAGTCTTGCGCTATAAGCTTCACGGAACCAAAATCCAATGTTATAGTCTTTCCTAGTGTTATCACTCAGAAATTCTCTCGGCTGTAAAAGAAAATCCCCAAGGTAACCTTTTCAAACCAACTTTCAGATTGGAAGCTAGCCCTTCCAACCCAGAGAGGGCTCTCTCTAAACTCAGTCACTCAATGTCACTACAGCAACTGGTTTTTAATCAATACAATCGCTAGATCTTATGTAAATGAGGGTTTAAAATAATTTTGGTAAGGCAGAGGATAAAACCATTGGGCATGGAGTCTTTGATTTCAACTTAATGAAAACTATCAAGAAATGGGTTATAGAAGTAGGCAAATCTCAGAGGCAAGACAAATACACTTTCCTTAGACATTTAAATCATCCGTAAGCTTTAAGTTGGTGGGAGAAATACAGTCCATCAAGGCAGAGCATCTATCAATGGATGAGTTCTGCAATGACTTTAGAGGAGAATGGTGAAAGTAGCTGAATACTATGACATCAGAGCATGGAGGATGAATTCTGAATCATTTGCTCTTATTCAAATACTGAAGATAATACACAAAGTGAATTACTAAGAAAGGAACACATTCACACATAAGAAATGCAGACTAGGAAAACATATCACATGAATCTCTGATATGGCAAAATTCAGTACTTCTGTCTTGATAGTTTCATTAAACTCAGAAAATACTACAGTGCAGATATGGTCTCTCTCTTCTTCCCAAAATCGAACCCCTACTCTAGTCTTCAAACAAGAATATATACAATATGCTCCAAGAGCGAGTCTTCAACTAACTATATTACAAATTAGAAATTATGAGAAGTTTCTGCCACAAAATCTGGAAAATATGACATCAGGACACCATACAATAATTCGAGATGCTCCTCTGACTTGGATCTTTATCTGCAACAAGGAAAAAGTCTTGAATGCTGAATCTGCTGGGGCAAATCTCCTTTGGAATACTAATCTTTAAAAATTGGCCACTTGTCATAAACTGCCATCTGGTTTCGTATGCAAGGATGCTGGCTTTATAAATGTATGTCTAAAAATTAGGAATCTAATTGCCAAGTGTGCACTATCTCCCTGAAGATCTGATCTATAGTTAATAAACAGTTAACTGGTGATAGGACTTCGCTGAAATCTGGAGAAGTATCCACTACATGTTATTTTTATCAAACTGCTCCTTATCTCCAGTTGTATAACTCTTCTAACTGTTTTTGAACTGTGCCTTAACTCCTTCATAGCATTCGATGGTCAAAAGATATGAAAATCCTTAGAAGATAGGGATGGAGACAAATGTTGCCAATGCTGCCTCATATTCTTGAAATGCATAAAACATGGGAATGATCGCTTCGAATGTGAAATTGATTGATGAAATGCTGGTTTTATGCTTTGCAATCTTCAAATGATGATCCTCTGTTTTTTCAAACCCTGACAGGTCTGCAAAAACACTCTGGAACATTCTCCCTTAGCGTTCACGTGGATGCTGTCAATGCCTTGGCACTTGGACGATTTTGGTTGACATTTGTCAATCGATAGTGAATAGTGTAAATCCCTTGCAAATGGCATTTGGGCGTAGTTGAAACCTTTGAGCAATCATTTCCAAAATGTGGGCAATCAAACACAAGGCTGGTCGCACTCTTCTTCAACAAGTGGCTCATTTAAATCTACTATGTTGGCACTGAAAATATATGCAATTTTATTTTTGCATTTACAAGGATAATCCCACATTGACGAGGAGAATTGAAAAACTTTTGTTTATATGCATCGATGGTTACAAGGTTTCTCGATGCGTAGTGCAACGAATAGTGTCCCTTGTGACTTAGCATTTGATCTTGAGCACTAACTTGTGTGTTGTGTTGGCACGTAACTTGGTAATTGGTGCTTGGCTTGGGCTTTGATGGATGACTGAGAGATTGGGTGCTGTTAGCCCCATTATTTTTATAAGACCCTACATGAACCTGAGAGCATAAAGGACCTTTAAGACCAATTTTTTTTATTTGCCAAGCTTATAAATATTTTGCCCAAAAGAACCTGAAGACCTTGACCTTTGAGGAACAATGCACGTGATCCCAAGAGCACAATCACCTTGTAAAAACCAATTTTGGCCAAATTACATTTTTTTACGAAAATTTACACGTGCTAACACCTAGGAGGCTTCTTTTGAGTGGTTTACAAGTTAGGGTTGGTCCTGGATTCAATGAGGCCAAGTGTTTTAATTCTTGGGGATTTCTTTTGCCTTTTAATTCTTGCCCAAGTCTTGTGGGGAACTGTGCTTAAGAGGATTTCTAATGTGGACAAATGGGTTTGGTGACCCACCATCCTTGAAACAGGATTCTAAATATGCTCCAAACTCCTTGCTGCAACTCTACTATATTATTCATCATGCTAGGTCCCTTCCCAAGTGACATACCAACCATTTTAGAAGCTCTAGTGAGACTTTCTTTTGGTTGGCCTATGGGGGAATAAGGGTTTTCATCGGGGTAATTGGGAGCTATGTTGTAGTGCAAATAGTTGGGAATACCAACTTTGCTTGAGAATCCTTGGCTATGTGTGTTTTGGGTTATCAAAGTGTGGATGGCCAAGAAAACTGTGAGGTCTTGCTATTAATTGCACTCTTCGTGGAGCCTTGTTGGGTTAAAAAATGATGGTTGAATCACAACTTTTAGAGCCTTTTGTTTACTCCTACCAATGTTCATGCCTAGGGAACGTTTGTAGCCTAGAGCATTTGGAAAGCATGGGAAGTTATTAAAGCACAATTTAGTTCATAGGGGCAATCCCTGCACACCTTCATTGAGCACTGCATTTGATGGTCACCCCTTTATTCTTTATAAGGGAAAACTCTTAGTAGAGTCCTCTTGGTTTTCAGCGAAGCAACTTTTCTTGAAGGGCATCTCTCGTGTTGGAGACGTTTATGACAATATTGCTCATTACTGCAAGCGATGGACAACATTCAAGGTTGTGATATTTGCAAAAGCTATAATTGGAAGTGAATGTCTTTATCACTAATGAATGGTTTCTCACGTCGGGAATTGGTAGCCCAATAACATGGTGGAAGGATTGGAAATAGAATGGCTCCAAGCCTTGTAAGAAATATAAACTTGCAGATGGGTAGAAATGGCTTAGTGTTTGACCTAGGCTTGATGCCAAGCTTAATAAGCCGTGGGGGATTTATTCTCGGCCCTCTAGTTGGCTTAGTGCTTGCCCTAGGTTCAATGCTAATTTTAATAAGCCTCGGAGGACACATTCTAGACTTTGATTAGGTTGCATTTAGTGTGTAAATCTTTCATTGAGCCAAATGAGGTTGTTTTTGCTTGGTTTTTGGTTCTAGGTGGCCCTCCTCTTGGCTATGGCTAAGACAAAAATCTTTAGGAGTTGCTCAATCCAAATGCATCCCTACTACAAAAATGATATTGTCAAGCATATTATTTGGTTATGTGTATGACAAATTAACTTGGGCTTGTGCTCATTTGTGTTGTTAGTTCCTTCTTGGGGAAGCTACTTGACAACCTGTGCTCCATGGTGACCAATTCCCATGCATTGTGGCAACTTGTTAGAATAAAGATGCTATTTTTTATATGGAAAAAATGAAATGAATGTGTCTTTCAAAATGAATAGTTAGCTCGTATCACTTGGTATGATGATGCTCTTATCTGTGCTAATTTGCAACTTTATATTTAGGTTCAGGCTAGGAAGGTTTGAGTTGGAGTCCAGTAATTAATGGAGTTTTGGGGCTAGACACATTGCACCACGAGGTAGGTTGCATTCGAAGTTTACACCTCTCCTAGGTCAACCCGTTTGAATTAGTCTAGTTGTAGGCCACACCACATGGCATGTACTTGGTTCAAGAGCACAACGAATGATAGAGCTGGAACTGAGAGCACAACAGTGGCCGACCTCCTCCTTGATCCTTGAATTACAAGTTCCCTCACTTGGACTTGTCCATTGCGATGGAGAAGCGGTTAGAATCATCGAGAGATGATGGATGGGACAATGCCTAATGTGTTGATGATACACCACTACGCGGGGACCAAGCCTTGATGCTCATGACCTAATCATGGATTGAGTGGACCAACATGACTTTATGTTGATCTTTATTGTGGCCACTTTGTTATCGTCCTTGTTGTTATGCTTTTGTTGTTTGGCTTTGTTACCACCTAGTTTGCACATCAACAGATAGAAGACATCAGCCAACCATGGACCTTTTCAGTTCCTCATCCGGATCAGGTAGTCTTTTGCCAAGTTATATTTTGCACTTCCTTTGTCATGGTTAAAGGAAGTTGTTTGTAAAAGTTTGACATCCATTATGTGTGAAAGGGATAGCCTGAGTGAGCCATTTGTATTATGGCTACTTTGGAGTGTTTTTTTTTCTTCACTAGATGAACTTAGATCCCAGTGATCAGAGTTTATCTAGATCTTTTCACTCACACTTCCAAATCCAAAGTATGTTATAATATAGATGCCTTAGGCTGGTGTCTAAGTCCTTAGAGTCTGATGTCAAAATTTGAGTCAGTTAGGTCCTTGGAGGGTAAAAATGTCAGAAACTATGTAATAGGGAGTTAAGGGGGTCAATTATTAAAAAGGAAATATTCCTAGAATATGCCCTCATGCTGAAGCTCCAGTGGCCTCAAAAAGGTGTAGCGCCTCCCTAAATCCAAAGTTATGACCATGTTTGTGGGCTAAGATGCCCCCTAGTGCCTTCCCCCTCAAAAAGGTGTAGCTACCCCCATTCATGTGTTTTCCCTCATCTAGGGGAGCAAGGTGGTGTCCTCACCTAACTAATCAGTCATCTTCAAGATGTGGCACATTCTCTCTTTGTTAGCATTGGTTTCTCCTCCCTAAGGTGGTGCATTCTCTCTTAGTTTGCCTTGGGATTGTCTCCAGATGTGGAGCACTCTCATGGCATTGGAGTTACTTCCTCATGTGGTACCCTCTCATCACTTTGCCTTGGGATCTCCATTTTAGATGGCGTTTTCTTCTTCCATGCATGGAGAAGATCCCAATGTGGTATATTCCTATTTAAAGAGGCTCTTCCTCTCTCATTCGTGTTGGTTATTATTTGGCTTTGAGATTATTGTAGTATTGTCTCTATTGGAGACTTGTTTCTGTTGGAGACCAAGTATTTGAATAATAAAGAAAGGCTTTGGAGGCTAGTTGTAGTGTGGCTCATTGTTGTGTGACGTAGCTTGCTTTTCATGCTTATGTGGATGTAATATGTATCTTCTTGTTTTATCCATGCATTTCTAATTTTATTGTGGTAATTGGGAGGGTATTACTACTCCGTTGGGTAGTATCTTGCTTCATATTTTTGCTAGCATAGATCTATTGTTGAGTTATAGTGAAGGAAGTTAATTTTAGCATCTTTACCTTTGTTTGGATTGTGCTATATTAACTCTTTCCTTGTAGGTTGCACCCATAGAAGAAGAAGCCAAGGAGGGTCTCTCTCTCCTTGTATATGTTTAGCACTGACTTGGGCAGGTTGTCCCATCTGATGGGTCGCCTGAGGTTAGCCCAAGCAACCTCTTCCTCTCAATCATCTTTTCAAGAAAGAAAGACCCTCAAGGTCGTTCTTCTGTGGCTCCACTGCCCAAATTTGTGATAAGGCACAACTCTCTTTCTCTCTAACCATCCAATACAAAGAAAATTACTCTATTTATTTTGTGCATGCATTAATTTATTATTTTTCAAGAAAATTCTAAGTAGATGTATTTACATACATAGATCTCGTTGATAACTAGTTGAATATCTTAAGAGTAGATCTAGGAAAAGCATTGCATTTGTGCATGTTATGGAAAGATACATGCATGTTTGTGCATGTCCAAAATAATCACATGCACACATAGATTTCTTACTTCTTCACTTTGCATGTTAGTGCATATTGTTGCATGTCATCAAAAGTCACCCTAAAGAATTTATTTGGCACTTTTGATCACTTTTAGCTTGCTGTCCACTCTCGGGACAGCTATAAATTTGTATGTTACAAACATTCACGTCTTCCCAGATTTGCCATACCAACCCCCCTAACAATTGGTCTTAGTTGTATTTTGACTTTGTAGGTGAAAGCCATCATCCGAAGCGAAAAAGGGACAATTTTAACCACATTTTCTACCACTATCCCAAACTTTTCTTTCGTTGATTTTTGGACAGTGAAAACATAGTCCTCAAAGGAAACACTATAATCCACATTGTAAAAGCTTGATTGTTGGCCATACGGATCAACAATAAGCATCTAAGGAAACCTCAAAAGGGACTAGAAGCTAAGTCAAACGTAGTGATTTAAATCACTAAGTTTCTCGCTGCCCCCTTTTCTTTTCGTGTCAATTTTGCATCTGTCCATTGCATACATGCACTGGTTCACCTGTTAACTTATGCATCATGCTAGTTTAGTTTCAATTTTTTCCATTCATGCTAGTATACTCTGCTTATTCTTCATGCAAGTTGTAATACTTGTGATCAACTCTCCCAAAGTAACATTTTGAGCACTTCACATTAAATTAACTTAAATTAATCTTCCGTAGAGACACATTTCGACGTCTATAAAGATCCATTGAAGATTGCCATTATGTGGGTAAACCTATGGTTGAGGGAGCATATTAGGTAGTGACTGCTGATCAAGACTCGTGAGGATACACCCTCATTTGTTGTATTGCGTTGGACCTCCCCAACGACTCCTATCTAGTCTTCGTGTAGTACCACATTAGACATCTCTGAGCCTAGACTTGTTTCCAAGTACTTTGTGTTTATCGAAAATCCCCCTTTCCTTTTAATAATACACTAATAACAACTCATTTTCCTTTTTGTTCCTCCATTTAACAAGCAAATCAATCCTCGCTCCAACGAGTTCATAATTTGACTTTGCTTTTGCTTTCTAGTAATTAGCTAACTTTCCCCTTTTGTTGGTAAATTAAGTCATAGTTTAGCTTGCAAGTTATTTTGAGTTTTGCAATCATATCTCCTTTGCCCAAATGAATAATGCACTGGTCTTTATTATATACATGATGTAAGCTTTGATTTACTTGATCTTGTGATTGCACATTTGATTTACTTTTAAGATATATTGCTAGATCAATTGCTTAGTTTTCATTAACTCCTAAGTCGCTTTCCCAAAGCGACGATCCTTAGATTTCTTAGGGTCTACCTTCCTTGGGTTTGTTTAGGAGTTGGCCTAAACAGAGGAGTCAAGTGTTGTGGTGACAATTGTACCCGATTCGTTGACTTGCTCCCAAGGCCACTCTTAGTGAGTTGAGATTTTTCTCATGTTCATGTGTGGGTTAAGGTGACAACGAGCTCATTGTTAATGCCTATTTTGGTCTGCTTTGTTATCTTTTGATATTCCTGTCCAGCATTGTAACTTTTGGTAGGGCCTTAGGTGAGACTAGTATTTGCTTGAGGCAACTGTAGTCTACCTCTTTTGTATAAAATGCATGTAAACATTGATTATTGACAAAGTTGAAAGAAAATATTTTATTCAAAAAATTATTTCTTCTATCAAAGTCTTGCAAGATTCATCTTCTATGAGAAATGGGCATGGGAAGTAGTTCATCACAACGCTTTGTAATACATAGGTTTAGTCATTGTAAGAACGATTTTATGCAATATAGATATGGTTGTTGAAATTTACGATTTAAGGATCTAACTAGTTGGTAATAGATAACATAGGAGTAAGTTACTTATTTATTTAAACTAGAATGTTATAAATTCACAGGGTTTGACTCGGATCTGGGATTCAAACGTGGCTCGACACCTAAAATGGAGAAAGTTAACACTCTTGTGAGACTAACTAATTGCTTGTAAGTTTGACTCGCAATAATGTGTTTGACTCGTGAACATTTTGGGTTAAATTATGACTTGCAAGTCAATTTTTCATGGGTTGACAAGTATTTTTTGTTAGGGGTTTGTGGTTTAGTATTTTTCTCTCTTTGCTAGTTGAGCATCTTGTCATAAACACATTAATTTGTCAAAGATTCATTCATCTTGATTTGTTAGAATCCAACCACCCATTCTTGATGTTGCGTGTTTTACTCCACCTTTACTCACATATGCCTTGAATGTTTATTTTAATCATCCCCTCAGTTCTCTTCAGCGTACGAGGACATACATATTTCATATGTTTGATAACATGGTTCTATTTTATAAACTTTTGGTGATAATGCTCATTGGGTTTGATTAGGATCTATAGGTTTAGGAGACTTGTTGCATCACATGTGAGTATTATTTTTTTGAAACTTTTATAATATCAATCGTGCTCTCTTGAGTCTCAACCCTAACTAAAGTGTTAGTCTTTGATCCCGATGTATTTTGTTCATCTTTCTTACTATGTTCACAATGCGAACTTGTTTTAAATTATTTGGATGCAAAGTCAAAGTCTTGTGAATCAAGGTACACAACTAAAATTCCAAAACAAACACACATTTTCACAAAAAAAGGGAAGGGAAATTTGAAGCAATATCTCATTCAAATTCGAGTGGCCCTAACTAACGAGCCTAATTACAAGCTTATAGAGTAATTTGGTGAGGTCTCAATGTCTCTCCCTACATGTTATTTAAAAGGGTATCAACCCCTATTTACAATGTCTTTGAATTATTCATTAATCCCAAGAGCCAGAAGCCATAAGTCAAACTATGCAAAGCCCCAAATTGCGAACCCCCTTTTATTCTCCGAAACTTCATTTATACATGTTGGAGGAATTTGAACTGTCACATAAACTCCAACTCCTTGGTGATTGAAGCATTCATTAACCATTCTATTGGAATTTGAAATCCTATTAATGGAATTTTCAACCCCAACGATGTTTTTACATTAACGTCCCTTGGTTAAAATTTGTGAGCATGATGTGCATAGTGTTGAAACAAAAATCCATTTGAAATCCATTTAAATCAACACAATTCTTATGTTGAAATCTATGCCACATCTTCCAAACTCGTCCGTACAACAAACTAAAAATTGTGTGTATTCCTTTCCACTGGTATTTCTGCAAATTCTCTTGTAATTTTTTTTATGTAACTTCATCTCGCTTCTTCTCTTGGATGTGTTCTTTCCCGTTAAATCGTTTTCTTTGTTTCATTTCCCTATTCATCTCCTATACATGCATGATCCTCATAGAACTTCACAACTTTAAGCATAAATAAAATATCCAAACCTTTTGGTAACTCTAGTTTATAAGATCAGTAGAAGTCTTCTTAAAATTTCCGCAAGG
Source organism: Larix kaempferi (assembly GCA_027924585.1). NCBI lineage: Eukaryota > Viridiplantae > Streptophyta > Pinopsida > Pinales > Pinaceae > Larix > Larix kaempferi. Next base: position 5,850,629 of record BSBM01000963.1, on the reverse strand, counting down.
CCCTAATTTCTTATATGTCAACTTATTATAAGTTCCTCTGGGAAACTTGTGTTTCCTCAAATGTGCCATGACCAAATCTCCTTCTGGAAACACTTTCTCCTTGCATTTCCCATATGTTCTTTGTTTATATTTCAAATGCTATGTTGTAGCTACGCTTAACTTGCTCATGAACCTCTTTCATGTATTTTGCATTTGCACTTTGGACATCCTCTTTGACAACAATATCAAATTTGAAATTTCTTTTGGTGATATGTTATAAATAATAAAAAAGGACTGTTCCTTGTGGACATGTGAACTGAATTATTAGAAGCAAGTAATGTGCACCAAGACCAAATTCTATTGTTTAGGGTTATCAACAACTAATCCTCTCAACAAAATTCCAAGCCTTCAATTCTTCACTTTAGTGTGCCCATTAGTTTGAGGATGATATGTAGAATTGAACTATGACCTTGTCCCCAACTTCTTCCCTAAAGGTTTCTAGAATTGACTCAAAAAAATGCTATCCTTGTAAAAAATAATGTTTCAAGGCAAACTAAGTAATCAAACTACTTTTTTGAAAAATAATACAACAATATTTGTTGCATCATTGTCTTCTTTCATGGAATAAAATGTGCCATTTTTGAAAATTTGTCCACAACTACAAAAACCAATTCACCTTTGCAAGTTTTTGATAATCCAATTACAAAATCCATGCTAAGGTCCTCCCATTATCTATCAGACATTGACATTGTTGTATAAAAACATATGTTTAGAAATCTTTCTTTCGCATGGTAACAAATTTTGCAACTTTCTACCCACTTTATTGTGTTTGGCAATGCCCCATGAATAATACATTTCCTTCAACAATGCTTTGGCTTTATTGATATCGATGTGCCCACCTATGTCAATACCATGTAACGATGTTTAAAGCTTTTACCCCATGGATCCTCTTAGGTTACACACATCTTAAACAAAAATCATCCATAACAAAATACTTTAGGTTTTTAGAGTATCATTGAAGGCTCCTTCCAAGCCAATGGAGTTGTTGCAGAATCTACATCCTCTTCACACAATTCTTTCATTTTATCCAAGGGAATCACTTCCATTGACATGGTATTCAACAATGGATACCTTCGACTTTGGCTTCCACAACTTTTCCAACCTATTCTTCAATGCAAATGAATAACTTCCAAGAAATTTATCCCATTTCATATATTGTTGTTTTAACTTACCATGATTATTTATACACTATAAGGATTAATGGGTATTGTATAATACAAATTCCTTATACATTAAGTAATGTATCCACCTCGTTAGGGATTGAACAATGGAATGAAACTCTTGATCATAAACCAAATTCTCTTTAGTCTTTACATCATTCAATTTCTCGCTAAAGAATGGAATGTGTTTACCTTCTTGACTCAACATTGCTCCAATCATTGTACTAGTGGCATCACTCTACTTGGAATATCTTGTTGAATAAAGGTTACACCAACAATGGTTGAATTACAAAATAAATTGGACGTCTTCACACATGTTTGACACTAAACCTGTTTGGAAGTTCCTATCCGAGCTACAAACATCAACACTCCCTCTTAACGAGAAAGAAATTATACACCAATCCAAGTTTGTCTCTGAATGCTTCAAACTTACCTTTTTCTAAGGGCGTGGTCAGAATATATGTAACCTACTGATATGTGCGTTCACACTGGAGCTTCATTGCTCCCTTCTGAATCTTGTCTCAAATGAAGTGATACCTGATCTCAATGTGCTTGGTATATCATGCAAAAGTGGATTCTTAGAGAGTTTGATACAACTCTGATTATCATAGTAAATTACTGTGGGATCCAACTATTGATCAAATAAACTTGTAAGCAACTTGCCAAGCCAGATGGCTTCACAACTAGCTATACTCACTACCATATACTCTACCTCTGTTGATCTAAGAGCAATGGAAGTTTGCTTCTGGATGAACTAGGCCATGATCGCTGATCCCAATTTGAAGCAACACCTTGAGGTGATTTTCCTGTTTGATGCATTGCCTGCCCAATCTGAGTTTGTATACCTCTGCAACTTCACTTCACCTTCTCCAAGATATCTCATTCCATACTCCACTACACCCCTCAAGTTTATGAGCACATGTTTTGTTGCTACCCAATGCTCCTATCTCGGCTCCACCATAAACTAGCTCAAAGTATTCACTGTAAAGCATATATTTGGCCTAGTGTTGACCAAATACATTAAATAACCCATCATCTACCTATACAACATGGGAATCACCATATCTGAATATTAAGTAGTGACCTTCTTCTGATTAGTGATCATCGATGTGGCCATGGGCCTGTAGTCCTCCATCCAGAATCTCTTTAGGATCTCAACTGCATACTTACCCTTCCTAAGGAAAATCTCCCTAGGTCTCTGCCAAACCTCTAGTGCCAAGAAGTAATCGATTAAGCCAATGTCTTTTATCTCGAACTCAACTTCCATATCTACCTTGCACCTTGAAATGAGCTTCTTTGAGCTTGCCATTTACATACAACACCAAAATGATTAGATCAACCTCAACAAATATGAAATATAAGTTGGGATCTACTTCACTTCTGGGAAATTCATGCTATGCAAGTATGCATTGATCTTGTAATACTATGCCCGCGGTGCTTGCTTGAGTCCATACAAGGCCTTTTTTATCCTACAAACGTGGGACTCCTTCCCATTGTCCTCAAATCCTTTAGGTTGCTCAATTTACACTTCTTCCTCAATTATCGCATTGAAAAAAACCATCTTCACATCCATTTGATGTATCCTCCATCCCATAATGAAGGCTAAAGACATCACTGCTCTAATGGAATTGTACATGGTGATTGGAGAAAACGTCTCCTTGTAATCCACTTCCTCTTTCTGGGAGAACCCTCTCACCACGAACCTCGCTTTTTATTTCTCTATGCTACTATTTGTCGCATGATTGATCTTGTAGGGTCATCTGGAAGTCACCAATGACTTCCCCTCCAATTTAGGCACAATGTCCCAAACATCAATCTTCATCTTGTAGGTGTACTCCACCATGACATCCCTCCAAGCCTGCTGGTCAGTTGCCTCTTGAAAATTGGAAGGATTAGAATCTATGATGCTTCTCATCAACGCCATGTTGTTCGAAAACTTCTTTGAAGGCCTGCTCTCCCTTAATGAGCTCCTAGGAGCCTCAACATGATCCTGAGCATACATGAATGTCCAAGTGAACCATCAAGGTATCTTGGATGAATTGATAGGAGTTGGTGGCTCCTCCTGTGCATCTGAAGGTTGCTTCCTTGAACTAGAAGTCATTGCTGACCTTGGCTCAACCTTTGGATATTCCCGCTCCTCATCCTCTGTCACCGGTAATGGCTCATGAGACTTCCTAGATGCAAAGTCTTCCTTAAAATTTACATCTATGCTTACAATTGTCTTTCTCTCCCCTAGAATATAGATCTTCAGAGCCTTTGAATTTTCAATGTAGCTAAGGAATAAACCCTTCGTGCTGAAGGGATCCAACATGGTCCTCTTCTCCACTAGTATATAGATATAAACTAGACAACCAAATATGCGAAAATGAATCACCTCCTGATTCATAGTAGTGAATGCTTCCTTTGGTGTCTTGTCCCCCAAAACCCTATGAGGACACTTGTTTTGGATGTAGACTGTTGCATTGTAGAAGACATGCAAAGTTCCTTGTAGAAAGGTAATGATGCATTGAGGGAGTTACACAAGTCTTCAGTTGGAAATTTGGCTAAGTCAGAGAACTCAGACATGGAAGGGGATCACACCAGTGGATAGAGCTCTCCAAGAGCTTTCCAATGGTACCATATTTGTCCAATTTGGTATAAGGATGAAGTTATAAGCTTGGGAAGTTGGGGTCACAGGGATATGGCCAACTCTCGACTTTCCGACTCTACATTGCGGAATGCGTAAGTCGGGGGTGCATTTCTGCATCGCCAGGTGTTTTGGTGCTCCACATTTTTGACTCCCGCATTACAGAATGCGGAAGTCGGGGTGCATTTTTGCAATGTCGGGTGTTTTGGCGCTCCGCATTTCCGACTTCCGCATTGCGAAATGTGGAAGTCGGGATCGTATTTTGTTCGGCGCCGGGTGATTGGTGCTCTGACTTTCCGAGTCCCGCATCGCAGATTGCGGAACTGCGGAATTCGGAGGGGTGTTTTTGAACGCTGCGTATTTTGGGAATCCAATCTCTGAATTCCGACTATGGATTGCGGCAAGGTAGATTGCGGATTGCGGATCGAAGGCCATTGCGGCTGTGTGTAAAAACTGAGCGAATTGTTGAAAAAAAAATGTATTAGGTTGTCTCCCATCGCCTCTGAAGGGCACCAAGGTGACCGGGGACATGACAAAGTGGTATCAGAGTCCACGTTGCAGCACTAAGGCTGCTTGAGATGAACCGTGAATGAATTTACAGGCATAGAAGCGCCCATGGCGCTGTTTTGACAAAAAATATTATTGTTGTTATCCAATGAATAATTTCCAGATTTGTATGGATTTTTTTTATGTTTATATGCATTCTTATGATGTCTGATAAATGTCTCTGTAATGCACAATGATTGCAGCAATTAGTAGTTGAATCGTACTACAGGGGCAACGTACAGGGAAGCAAGAAATGGTAACCATAAACGATGCCCAGGATCCTTATGAGAAGGAGGAAGATGTTCTAGGAGAGAATGTGCAAGAAGCACATACTGAAACAGAATCCAATGGGAGAAGGGAGCAAATAACTCCCCTGAACTTGGTTGAAACCATGGTGAGCTTCAATGAGAGATTGATGAAGGCTCAGGAAGAGCAACACCAGCTCAATGTTGCCATCTTGCAGAGCTTCACTGATATGCATCAGAGGATAAATCTTGGGTCTAACCCAAGCAATGTGGGTAGAGAAGGAAGAGATGTAGGTAGTCACTCTAGAGGCCGTTCTAGGAAGGGGACTCCGAGCCCTAGAAGGAGTTCTGTGAGAAAAAAACACAGAACACCCTATCTAAGATCTCTTTCCAGTAGGTCATGTGACTCTAGAGATTCTCAAAGAAGTCCAAGGCATAATTCCAACAGGTTTGAGGGAAGAAATAAATTCAGAGGGATCCCACAGGGAGAATTTAGGAAGGCAAGGCCTCCCACATTTGATGGAGAAAGTAAGACATTTCAAGAGGCAGAGGCATGGCTTCTTGGAATGAAGAAGTATTTCAGAATGCATGATTATTCAGAAAATGAAAAGGCCCGAGTTTCCATTTACAATCTAAGTGGCAGAGATTCAATTTGGTGGGAGCACCTCATGCAAGTGAAAATGATAAGTGAAAGGAGGATCAACTAGGAGCGGTTTAAAAGGTATTTCAAGGAGAAATACCTATCAACTAGGTATTATGATAAAACGAGGAAAGAGTTCAATGAACTTAGATTGGGACAGAATTCCATGGAAGAGCGTGTCAATAAGTTTTTGGATTTGTTGAGGTATGTAGATTACATCAAGGATGAAAGGGTAAAGATCCAATGTTTCCTTGGTAGTCTACCCCAAAATTTCAGAGATAGGATTGAGTTTGTCAATCCACCAAGTCTTGATGAAGCCATTAGGATGGCAATGCATTTCTATGAGTAGAGCAAGGGAAAATCAGAGGTTCATCCAGCATGGAAAGGAAATCCAAAAGGGAGGTTTGAACAAAAGAAAAGTGGATTGAAGCCACCATTTAGAAATCAACCCAGATCTTTTCCACAGGGCCAACAAGAAAGAAGTGGATTCAAGCCAGATGTGACGGCAGACAGAGCACCAAAAGGGCCACTTCAATGTTGGGGATGTGGAGGAAACCATGTGCTTAGAGAGTGTCCACATCGGAGGGAGAATCCCAGAGGCTTGCACAACCTAGAAGAAGCAACTACAGTGGAAGATATGGCAAGAGCAACACCTCGAATTTATGCAGCATTGGATGATCATCAGGCAGACCACCAATCAACAGTTGTGGAAGTTCAAGGTAAGATTGCTAAGCAATCTATTTTTGTTTTGATTGATCCTGGATATACTCATAGTTATGTGTCTCCTAAGGTGGTTGAAGGTTTTTCTCTTAGTAAAGTAAAGCATTGTAAGTCTTGGCTAGTCCAATTAGCCATAGGGACAAAGAGAAAGGCGAGTGAAGTAGTGATGGAATGTCCTATGGAGTTGAATGGACTCCTCACAAATGTAAATTTAAATGTCCTACCATTAGGATCTTATGATGCCCTAATAGGTATGGACTGGTTGGAAAGACATAGAGCCAAGATAGACTGCTATGAGAAAGTACTTGAATGCATTGATGAAGAGGGAAGGCGGCCAAGATTGGTAAGAGGAATTCCCAAGCAAGTTTTAGTAAGGCAAATTTCAGCCCTGCAATTGAGAAAGTTTTATAAGAAGGGCTTCCAATTATATGCAGTGCATCCATCAGATTCATCAGAAGATAAGGGACCAAGGATAGAAGACTTTCAACTGTTGCAAGAGTTCCAGGATGTGTTTCCAGATGAAGTGCTAGGGATGCCATCAAAGAGAGATATTGATTTTTCCGTCAATATTGTTCCAGGGGCAGCACCAATTTCCAAAGCTCCTTATATAATGAGCACACCATAATTGATAGAGTTGAAGATGCATCTACAAGAATTAATGGACAAGGAGTATATTAGACCTAGTGTATCTCCTTGGGGAGCACCTGTGTTATTTGTCAAGAAAAATGATGGGACTTTAAGGCTGTGTATTGATTACAGGCAGCTCAATAAAGTGACAATCAATAAGTTTTTTTTTAAATGTTCCTTTGATCTTATACATAATAAAGTTTAGAAATTTATTTCATAGCTGATCATCGAAATTCCAGAAAGACACTTTTAACAAAATAACTACCAAACCACTCAGGGTTCCTTCTACTGATAAGTGGATAGCATTAGCGTCAATACTACTTACTTAGCTTCGGCTAACACATGCTCATATGTTTTTTATGACAGGGGTGACCTAAACAACTGATGACCATACTCTCAACTCAGGTGAAAGAAAAATCTTACATCAAGTGAAGGATTTCCTAGTATGTCCTTCATGAAAATTTCTCTCGTATAAGTCGAAACCTAACAAATACTAAAAACTCGATATTTGATGCAAGTGTAAAACTTATCTATAAGGAGGTGTTATGCGATACTAAAGTCGACCCTTTAGCACAAACAAACAACTTGATACATACAAGGAACCCATCCGATCCTTGTTACTTTGGATCCAACCTGATACATTAAACTTACTCTAAACGGGATAAGGGTATGTACTTTGTATAAAATACTATCCCAAGTTGATGGGAAAAGGTTCCATTCGCTGGTTGTACGAGGTTGATGAGTCACTAGCAACTTTAAAATACTGTCATGAAAGCCTTATCTGTTATATGTACTATAATGACTCTTGGTATCTCGAGGAGGTTTTCTCATTTACTGCTACGTCAGAATGATAACTACTCCCACTTCCAAGTGATGTAACTATCGATACTAGCCTCGGTCAGAGGGTTAGGGTTGAACCAGTTGCCATAATCCCTTCCAAGCTGCGAGCTCCTGTTTAGAGTGTTTTTTAAAAACATTCCTGTACAGTTCGAGGTTGAAGTGATTTGTTACCATTATGGTTAAGAGAGGAAGAGATTCAAGCTGAAGTTCCAAACTCGAAGAAATTCTAATAAGCTCAACACAGGTTCAAACTCCAAATTATGGTCTACACCTTAAAAAAAACTGGTAAGTTCTCCTCTTCAGGCTATTGTATACATTTGACTGAGTTTTACTTTTAACACGGCAATTTTCTTTTAATTCCTCACGTTCTAACCCCATATACCTTTGCCTTTGCAATGACAGGTTGTTATTCGTGGGCTTTCTTGATACTCGGCGAAGAGGAACTTCGCTCCTCGGTAAGTAGTATACCCCTAGTGCTTGAGCCAACATTGATTAGAAGGACTCCGAGATGAAAGCCCTCAAAAAATAAGACTGCGAGGGAAGCTATGCCCTCTTAGGTTTTTGCTAAGTCTCAGGTTTAACTTGGCCGTAAGTGCCATGGGTAAACAACATAACGTTGTCATTTAAAGCAAAGTTTTTTTTTTTTATGATTGTAAATAAGACTTTGACCTTTTGGTCACCTTTCCTTTAAGGTTTTGGAAAGGATTGCTTCTTCGTTTTCCCATGTTTATGATGGTATCCCTCCTTTATGTAAGCGACACTCTACAAATTCCGTTTGGGTATAAAAACTTGTTCATGGCTGAAGCCGACCCATCGTTTACAGTAGTTTAACAAATTTAAAGTATATTTTTAAGAAACTAAATTTATTTCAATACTCTTTCTCGAAAACAGAAATATTTTGAAAATTTAAAAAAGAAAAGAAAAAACAAATATAAAAAATACAAAAATAAACAAAAATAAACAAAAAGGTAAAAAAAAAAAAATATAGAAAACAATTAAAAAAAAAACTTTGAAAAAATTAAAAAATATAAAAAAAACCTTCCCCCGCGGGATCCCCCTTCCCCACGACCGCCTCCCTCTCTCCTCCCCTCTCCCCTTCGTCTCTCACTTTCCCCCTTGTACTCTTCCCCATTCCCCCTCTCCCCTCTCCCGTCCTCCTTGTCCCCAATTCCCCTACCCCCTCCACTCCCCTCCACTCCCAATTCCCATGCCCTCTCCCCTCCCCTCTCCCTTGCTCTCCACCCCCATTTCCCCCTCCCCTCCCCTCCCCTCCCACCTTCCCTTGCCCACTCACGCAGTGGAGGACGAAGGGGATGGGAGAGGGGAGAGGGGAGAGAGGAAGGGGACGGAAATAGGGAGGACGCGGGAGGCGGAGGAGAGGGGAGGGGAATGAAGAGGGTGATGAGGGAGGAGAGAGGGCGTAGGAAATGAGGAGACTGCAGGGGGATGTGTTTTGTTTTAAATTGTTTTTTTTTAAATTTTAAATTTTTTTAGTTTTAGTTTTAGTTTTTATTTAATTTTTATTTTTTTGGTATTTTTTTATTATTTGTTTTTTTAAATATTTGTGTTTTTTTTTTAAATTTCCAATTTATTTAAAAAAAATTGGACATTTTAATTTCTTTAAATGCATTTTTTTTTCAAATTCATCTATTTTTATTTTTATTTTTTAGAGAAAATTATATTTTTAAAATTAAAATTGGGCAATTGTAACCTGATGAAAGAAAGGGGTGCCATCACTTTTCGATTTAGGATTGATCAATGGTTTTGATTGCACTGACACCAACCAAGGTTTCTAAAAACTTGTAATTTTAGCACTGAAAAAATAGGGTGTTATCGGTAGCGCCACTTTTCGATTTGGGGGTTGATTTAGCATTTTTATTGCATCAACACCAGTTGGTGTTTCTGAAAATTTGTAATTTTAGCCCCGAAAAAGGGTGCTATTGGTAGCACCATTTTTCAATAGTACCCTTTTTCAATTGAAGGTAAAAATGACCACTAAATGCAACCTATAAAAGAATCGAGAGTTCTCGTCAAGTTGCACAATATGTTTGAGGTCATTGACAAGAAATGGGCCACTCTTGGTATGCCACAACCTCTGGTCAGTATGGGAACTACAACACAGTTAGACTCTAATACTTCCCAACCATCCAATAGAAGCTAAGTTCTGTCTAAATATTTGATGAGACAACATCTAATTTCATGGAAGTCGATAGGGAATAGGCTCACCCTAGTAGAGTGGGACATTGATTAGTTTCCCCTCAAGAACAAAAAATTACTACTTCATCTCAATGATGTCATCCCACGAAACATAGGAGTTGCACAAAGAGAAGGAAGCATTGCAAGATTAAGTTGAATTGGTTTGATACCTATTTAGACTCATGTTTCCAGTTATTCATGAGGACCCATAGATCTAGGATATGCCAACCAATGGCCCACTATCTCACATTAGAGATTAGTTGCAGTAGGTAGTGCAACACATAAAGAAAGAGGAAGTACACATGAAGAGATAACATTGTTATAGTGATATTTCTGAGCCCCTTGTCACTCATGAGACTCATTGGATACCTATTGATGTCATATAGATGAAACAATACCCTACACCCTTAGTTTCCTCATTCTTCAGGACCTGGTTTCTCGTCACAAGTCTAGCATGGAGTGACCATAACCTCTTGGTACCTTCCATAATTGCCAGGTACTGACCATCTCCTCCTTAGTCCCACCTTGGACCACTAAGAGGGAGCAACCAAGCCTTGAAATTTCTAGAATGTAACATCCCCATCGTGACCCTATTGCACTAAAATTATAAATGATGTAATATTTTTATAAAATCATGGTGAGGAGCTCAAGACCAAGGCCCCGCCATCGATTTATTACACGGGGGGTTCACTCAGTGAACTTGTTACCTAGCACGATCGTTCGCAAGATATTAAATAATATCCCTAATTTCACTAAATATTGGAAAATGCCTCCTAAAATTGTATTGTTGAAGCCCCCTCCCAATATACCTTTCTAATTAAGAAAACCCCTAGTTTCACCAGATATTGTAGGTATCCATTTTTATCAACCCATTTTTAATACCCCCTTTATATAATATTATCAAGTTTTAGCAAACAAGATCCCTAACGCATCTTAATATAAGCAAACATGATGCTAAATAACATAATAGTATAATGCTCATAATGATCCCACTAAGATTGCAGGGGCGACATTGGATATGGAAAACCCAATGAAATAGTAATGGGGAAGCAGGGAAAATTTTACACGGATGATTTACTTTATTTTTATTTATTTATTTTTTGCCCACAGGTGTCAGGTGTGGTGTCTAGTAGCAGGTAGCAAGGTGATCACACTTGTCTTAATGCTAAAACCTAAGTTAAAAACCCTCAAATGGGTGCATATGGGACCAGGTACAGGTCCTGGTTGATTTTGAAGTGCATACAAATACCCCTCATAGCACAGCTGCTTTGTCAAAGGATAGCTATAAGCAGCATCTCAAGAAAGAAAAATAAGGACACATAGTCAAGAAATGAACAATAATTTGCTGGTTCTAGGCTTGTAATAAATAATGGCAAAGAATTACTACAAGAGAAAGTAAATGACATATGTCCTTAACAAGAAATCACAGATTAATCATTGCATTCAAAATAACTCTACTTACTTTTCCACGCTTCCCATAAAGAACCACATGAAGAAGTTTCACAACATCATCAGCTCTACTCCTTTTGGATAGTTTGTATACCACTGAAAATTCAGACGATTAAATTTATCATCAGGCAATTCTAAGTTAGAATATGCAACTGTAACTTAAAAGGATTTAATCTAACATATCAAAAGCACTGATATTTTTTTCCAAGGAAAACTTTGCAGAAAACCAAGGGGATGCTTCCCCACGTTTGTCGCTGGCCTGCATAGTAAACCTATCATTGTAGAGTAAGGTGACACCTAATCCAGGGGGTTCATAACAGGCAACTGCTGACATGAAACTAGCCAAATGCCCAAAAACATTGGCAATAACTAATTGAGCTAACAAAGCCATCATATCATATCTAATGAAGAATGTATTGTTTCCATGCTAAACAAATACTGATATCCTTTTCAAGATGCAATTCACACAGATTGATTCAAACTTGGAACTCGCATAAACAAATAGACATTGCTAGTCAAGCTCAAACAAATCTAACACAAGCAAACCAAACACCAAAACAACAATGAGTCTAGCAAACCAGGATGAGAAGTACTAAAGTGTTTAAGGCAAAACAAAGTACATCACAGCATCCAATTTCAACCATCCTGCAGTAAAGTCATAGAGGCACGAGTATGTATTTCGATAGTGCATGCATACATTAATTTCATAAGGGACTTAAATCCACTTGAAATACTCAATATTACTCTCCGCTCTGACTCTGACACTAATAAATCACCAAATCATGCTTCATCTAGAACAATTATTGTGCCAAAATTTTGGTAATCGCCCCCAATATTAGTAGAAAGATGAGTTAAAACTACTAATAAACAAATTTGATCACGACCACAATTGCAAATGCGGAAATTCCATTCATGCTACTGTACTGTATTTAAAATTAAACTGCTATCGAAAGCCTTCCCACTGACAAATCCAACTTAGAGACAACCTTTACTTGTATTAGATATAAAACTTTGAAACCATCGATCATCTGATCCAATAAGCATTAATCTCCTTTCACTTGCAAGTAAGGAAATCACATCCATGCAAAGATGTCACCAATTTGTAGCTGGATGTCAGTTATTCAAGTGCACTAATATATACATAGTCAAAACCACTGAAACTGACATCCTTTAGAGCTTCAATCCTAAAAACAGAGTTTTAAGTGGGGCAACTTTACTTAAAATTATTTTCAAAGATAAAAATTCAATTGGAGCACACGATTATACCAAAGAGGGGATGCTGTGTTTTCTAGATGCATCACACACTAACAAACATATGTAACAGGTAGGCAACCACTAGTTGAATGATGGGTCTTTGGCAAATTAAATGGACAAGCACGTTTCAAGCCAATCAACAGTGAAATTTCCATTAACAGCATTATTGCCCAGTGCACACAAACAACACTTGGCATATGTATACATCTTCTCTACATCTACACATATAGTCTACAAACATGACAAAAACAATACTATGTAATACAAAAAGCAGAAGCAACGGATACTCCGGCATTTGCAACTTGCACAGCAGAAAAATAGATCAAAACTTTGCATATTTAAGGAGACGAATTTTAGTTTTAAACTAGTTTCTAACGACAAAAATAACAACACTTTTTGAAGTCGACACTACAAATATTTGGGATGAACAAAGTGCTTTAAAAACTATTATACAGTTTTACCATTTGGGATGTCTTTAAGCGGCGTCCCTTTGCCCTGCAACACACAAAGTGAGTAACAAACAAATTAGAATAAAAAAGAGGTCATCAAATAATTCATTCTGGATAACATGATGAAAAAATGATCTGACCTTTTCAATAGTGAACTCTTTAACGATCTCCTTTTCATTAGAAGCAACGAAACGCTCGATAGTCTTCCTTTCCCTCGAGGGCCGATCGAGAGTAGGTGTAGAAAGATCCTTGATTTTCCTCTTCTTTGACTCCTTTGGAGTTTCCTCCTCTCCTCGTTTGTTCTCTCCCTCATCTTCAACCGCTTCAGCTTTCTTCACACCGGTTGAAACACGTCCCCTACCCCGTTTCTTCGGCACCTTCGCTTCCTTCTTCTTTTCGTCCCCCTTTACTTTATCTTCACTGCCATCCCCAGGACTCGTATCTTCACCATCCCCGTTTTCCTCCCCTTCCTTCACAGCAACTTCTTTCAACGCTTCCGCATTCGTTTCTCCTTCTGGCTCATTAACTTCTTCCAGAGCTATTTCAGTTTCCGTTCCATTGCCATCAAATGGCTTTGATTCCATTACAGCTTCGTCCTGCACCTCCGCGGATGCTTCAACTTTCCCATTAGCAGACGATTCTAGAACAGCAGACTCTGCGCCCAACTCGGCCATCTCCGTTAGGGTTCAAAACTTCTAGCTTCTAATATTAAGCTCTTCAGGTACCCGAGTATCAAGGCAGGAGTCTCGAACCTGCGACTCCAAGACTCCCTAACTTCAAAATAACGAAAAGCACACGTATATGAACTAAAACCGTGAGTGTTCCAGAACCCTATGTGTCTGTTCGCTCATAAAACCCTACAGTAAAAACCCTCCGTTTCAAGGCTCGACCCAGCACCAACGCACACTTCCCATTATCCTCTACTTAAAACGCCCTATGTATACTCAGCCATTGAAGAAAAGAAAACACACATAAAAAACCTTTAAATGGGCTCAGACAAGTTTCGAACCTGAGCCTTTCCCGTCCAAAAGACTATCGATCGAATCCTCTCAGCACCACGATTAAGCCTGTCAAGCAGTCCGGTTCTCTCAATTCAAAGAAAACCCACAATCTCGCCTCTCAAACGACACCTGTTCCGTGTAGAAACCCTGAGCTCCTTCACCAAGTGAAATTTTCCCCTTTCCCTCCCTCGAGAATGGCCTTTTCTGAAATTATTTCAGATTTCAAGCGCGGATTCCAACACAATTAAATGAGGGCGGGCAGAAGCTTCAGCGTTTGAAATTCGATATACTTAAATCCCTTAACGCTCGTTCGAATGCTAGAGATATTTGGGGCTCATGAATTGCCACCATTGTGAAAAAACCCCAAATTAATGTACCAATAGTGTTCACGTGATTAAGGAGTGAGATCAATCGCCACGTGGAAGCATTAACGGCGTTGGAACTCACTGCCAACACTACTCTAAAGTGCATACGAGCAACATTTAGATTGTCCCGTCCTCCCCCTTAGATTGACGGTTCTCGTGAGGGTCAATAGAGATTGAAGGAAGAAGATCGATCAATCCACAAGGTTTGTAGACAATTCATATGGATTAGCATAAAGTACATACAATAAAATTTAACTATGCGAACCATAACCTATAAGTTGGATGTTAATACAATTTAGTATTTTGAATTGTAGCATATATTTTATGGGTTGAACCCTTATGGAGTAATGAAAAAGAACCATATGGAAATCCTTTGGGGTGCTAGTTACCCAAGCACATAGACCCTTTAACAATTTTAAATAAATGATAATGTGAAAACATAATGATGAGGTTAGAAATGCATAGGGAGTACTAAAATATAAATAGCCATATTAAGGGTTTCAAAGATAGAGGTTTCTTAATTAAGGTGAGAGCTAAAGTTAACATAATTAAGAGAGCTCGGCTCTATAAATTACATAGGTTACGAGTTCAAGACTCAGGAGCTAGAACAACCAAACTACAAACCCTCAGCCTGTCGGCCACGCAGAGATACCACTACCCAGTAACAAAAATCACAATAAACTCATCGATCACAGCAAATGTAGGGTTTAACCACATGCATTGAAACCCTTGCCAGGTCAATGGTGGAGATCACCAGTGGGATTTACGAAATCACAAACCATCTATCACATTAAATGAGCCATCACTACCAAGGGAATCGGCTCGACAACGTTTAAACCTTTGTCAAGTTACAACTCAACACTCAGTTGATGCACCAAGATGCTTTCCCGTGAACCAAGCTTACCAAGCCATCCACGAGGGAATCCCACTATTCTCGTTAGTTGAAAACATTCAATGCATAGGATACAATCACATCCGCCAACCTGTAAACCATATTAACATTCACATCATACAACGTGGATATAGTTATGGTAAGGTCGTATTATACACCCTTGTAACATTAAGTTAAGGGTTGGTTAGAACTTCACCGAGGTCGCATAAGTATCACCGAGGTTACATAAGTGCACACAACACAGAATAGAATATCTCCAAAGTTCACATAGTATCGTAGGATCATATAGTATTATATGTTTACAAATTATCGATCAAGTTTGTATAATATTGCATTTTGCATAGCATCATATGTTTGTATAGTTCACTAGGGTGGCATATTATCACATGGGGCCACACTATTGCACATAACACACAACATATAATATGTTATGTATATAGTTTGTAATTGTTTGATAATGTCCCAAACACCATATAAATAGATAATATAAATAATTAAAGAAGATTGTTTATACATACATGCCATTGTATAGTGAAATATAAGACTTGTTAATAAATCAAATTATCATGACCATGGTAGAAGTATAGATCCAAGGCAAGTTAGCAAGACAGTTATATATAGGATTTCCACAAATTGCCACGGAGGAAGAAGGTAGATAATTACATACAATTCAACATGAATGGAAACCAAAAATAATTCTAGGTACAACACTGTGAAACGATCATTACAGATCTTCTCTGAAAAACTGTTGAATACTTGTCACAACTTTAAACTCTTACCAGTAAACTGTTACAAGTACGAAATCACATGCTTTAGCATGAATGCTAAGTAAGCCTCGGGTTGTCCATAGGACCCCTTTATCAATCAATAAAAGTATATTAGTCAAAGATAACTGATTCATAAATCATAACATCAATAATAGATGCAGTAGTATTAATAACATCAAGACATAAACATAATTCAGTTAGTCGCAATTTCTTATACGATAAACCAGCATGGTATTTATTACAGCAGGATAACCTTTTATGCTTTGTTCTATTCCGCACATATTAAATAAACATTAATTGTCACGTAGAAAAATTTTAAACTTTTGTGATTTTTCCGGGATGTTACACATTTAACTACATCTCTTAACTTAAAGATGAAAAACAATATAACATCAATTCAAACAAAGCCTAAATAAGCTATTAAATGAGGATTGCTCAAGGACAATAATCCAAAGAGAATTCCATCAATATTATCATTGGTACACTATTATCAAATTTAAGCAAAACTTAGGATCATAAGCAATATCAAATAAAAATGGAAGGTCTTTAAGTTTTAGGTGGGTATGAATCGATCTCGTGATTTGGACGTATGAATCCATCCCATGATTTGGAGGTTATTCCTCAACACTCCCAAATAAAATAACCCCCAATATTTATATTACTATGTCAAATAAAAAACCCCCCTTGACCCCTTAATACGGGGCAATATATTTTTGAGGTTTTTAAGAGTATTCAACCCCCCAATATGAATGGACGTGATATGATATTGCCTCACTAGTGAACCCCCCGTGATTTATTAATGCACCTAAATAAAATAAAATATTATTTAATTTTTATACCTAAATAAAATCACAATCACAATCAATCAATCAATGTACCTAAATAAAATATAATATTCTCTAATTTTTTATACCTAAATAAAATCACAATCTCAATCAATCAATCAATGTACCTAAATAAAATATAATTTTATTTAAAAAAATTGTTGCATTTGCCAATCAATCTATATACCTTCCTTTTGCATGGCTAACAAACGAATTATTTATTATTTAATTTTTTATTTCAATTACTATGCAATCTATTTACCAACCTTTCAACTACGGTGAAATTTGAGAAGTACGAAAAAATTTGAATTAAGCCCTCCCAACATACTTGCATGATTTTGAACTAAGCCTAATTTCAAACTAAGCGTTCCCGACATGCTTGCATGGTTAAAGAACTAAGCCTTTCAAACTCAATGAAATGATCCTTACGGACATGCTTGCATGCTAACTAGGGCGAACTAAGCCTACTCAACTACCTCAAGAACTAAGCCTACTCAACGAACTCAGTAACAACACGGCATCTATAATCAAATCCCATCTCTACCGAGGCAGAATCTAGGTCACATACAAAGCATTTCATATGGATCCACAACAATCATGAATGCTTTAGGTTTCTATGTAAGACCAGATGTTTGGCCACCTAATAATTTCCAGGGCTTTATAACTCATGCAAACACCATGAACACATCATATGTCTCTCAAGGGTAGAGAGAGCTTGATATGTTGGTAATGACAGCTAATGGAAGGAATCGAGAACCTCAATCTCTTGATCGTCAGCCTCATCTTCTTCCATGGGATGCTAATGTAGGTGTTCTATCTTCAGTTGGAGTAAACATGTTGAGAAACTATCACGATACTCTTAGGCAACGTATATCATCACCATCACCTATCACTGCCAAAGAATGGGACTTCAATCCCAGCTTTGAAATCCCAAATTATGCTTTGAGAATGGACACTCTAGAACCCTTAGGCATCCCAATTTACAACTTTCAAGTTCTCAAGCCTAAACTGTTTGCACCCCATCATATCACTATACCTCCTCCTTCTTGTATTTGTCGATCTAGCATGTCCTTATTTTATCCTTTTGAGGTCTTTCCGCACCCGGTACATTTCCACAAATATATAGCTTGCAATTTCTTACTATTTCTACAACTAGCATATCCTCATGTTATCCTTCCAAGGTCTTTCTAATGCGTGAGACATCTCCACAAATAGATAGCTTGCAATTTATGACTATTTATACAACTAGCAACTCCTTATATTATCCTGGATTAGAGGGTCTTCCAAAACTAGTAGCTGCTGAGGGATCTCAAGCCTCAAACAATTGCTAGCAAGGAAGGTATGAGAAACAGTTACAATAAACTTTAATCGCCAGGGGTGCAAGCGTTGGTTCCTGACCAATCACCCTCCCAAGGAGTAAAAGTTCCAAAGTTTGTCTCAGGTATTGCAAGTGTCCCCCACTCACAATAGCCTATGTGATATCCTAGGAATAGCCACTAAAGTTACCACTTCACAATCGACGATCAGGAAGAACAGTTGTAAGTCGAGGACAACTCTCATAACCAGGAACTCTAGAAACAGTGATGTCACCCCAAGGACTTGTCACTTAACATAAAATCCCCTGATGAGCTCATGTCCCACTAAATAAGCAAGAGGGGGGAACCACTCTTACTTATCCAGATTGACCTCGTCTTAACGCATGTTTAAGAAGCGCTTTCCCGACAAGCATTTTTTGCTACTAATGGATTTACTCTCTTTAATCAATGCTAGTTTCGAAAGTTTTGCAGCCCAAGAGTGTTAACTCTCCAAACCTAATCCAGGGCACTAACCTAATCTTGTTGGTGATATGAAAATTAAAAGTTGGTCAATTTTAGATTAAGCGCCAATTTTAATGGTAGTTTGCTTAGTTTTAGGAATGGACGTGAAACTGGTGGTGTGTTGACTCGAGAAATATGAACCAAATCAAAATGATCACTACTCTACTTTTCAATTCGATGAATGTTATAGTCTAATGAAAAGTTAGAGGTTCATGTGTCTTTCAAATATGCAAAGTTTCTTGTAGATTTCGTATTTTAATGCACAGTTCTTCTGAAATAAATGATTTCAATGATCAATGAAAATCAAATAAGGTGCTTTAAAAATCAAGTGTTAAACTACTATAAGTGAGATCCACTTTCTCATTCACAAGATCGCCATAAGGTGCGAGTGAATAGGATATGGTGGCTCATACAAAACTTATCACAAGAAAAATTGATCTCTAAAAGTGCAATTCTCTCTAATTGTGTATGAAAATCATGAAAACATTCTAAATCCAAAATAAAAAGTAACTAATAAAACTTGTTTTTGTCTATGGAAAGAAATTATTCTCAAATTAACTCAAAATGTGATGGTCAAAGTTTGTTTTTAAATGCAAATGTGGTTAAATGATCTTTTCAATATGGTTTTGATTGATATTTGGTTTGATGTTTTTAATCAGCATGTGCATAAGATTAGATATAAGGGACTTCAATGGATACAAAGTCATATCACTGGAAGTAACTATTAGATGTCCAAAAACTAGCGTTATGCCATACATAAACACATAACCCAAGCAATAAACCCATACAACTTTCACTTAAAATTCTAACTTTGACTGCTTGTTGACATGAATTGATGCTACCGTCGGTTATCATAGTTACTATACTTCATTGCTTGGTTGATCACTGAACTCGATATTGGAGTATCACATCCCATGATCTATGGATTGAGTGGCAGCCAAGGTTTGAACAGTTATATTAGCCGGAAAAAAAATGCCACAATTCATGGAAGTCATTTCAGATCCGAGAGTTAAAGGATAGAAATAAGATCTTTCTTGAATAACCACCGCACCGATTAATCAACAATGACCCTACAAACATTGCCCGAGGATTGTGAATCCAGATTTAGATCACAATCACTGTGATAGGTTCAAACAACCATTGAAATTGGAATTTCAAGTCTTCTAAATTTTAAAATTGTGTGTTGTCAAATCTGGGGGAGAGGAAGACAATGTTGATGCATGCGCTCGACATCTACACTGCGGTGGGTTAAATGCTTGGCGAACCTAGCAAGACGAGCTACCAAAGATATGACAACATAGATCTTATAGATCAGATTATCAACAAATTTATGGATTGGGTGACTCCTTTCAATTGTGATTAAGGATCTGGAACACAGGATGCCGATTGTCAAGGTAGTTAACTATGAATACGATTTACCCAAATCGTATTCACACTTATAGAAACGGTGCCTACAAATAGATATTTCCTCATTTTTTCAGGATTTAACACTGAAAACATTTGCAATACTGGATGATCATATCACTGAAGGTGGATGAAAGATAGCCATTGGCCACCAGTTGAAGTCTATCACGTGAAGTCGGCTGTGACGACTCACAGTCACGAGAATCACAACTGTTACAGCAGTACTGTGGGCACCTCACAAATCGAACGACCGCTCATGGGTGGAATAAATTTCAATATAAACGATTTGTGAGTTTCTGCAAAAATGAATCATGAGTTCTAAAGCTCTCCGTCTTTTGATTTATCTAATTAGTCTGCGCCCTTATAAACATAGAGACCGGTTTATACAATTGGATCACTTGATGTATAGAAACAAAGTTCAAATAATAAGACAATTGAAACAAAGGATCATGCGGATTCGTGCTAGGCCGTTGCGTTCTGGGCAGACAGGGTTCTTTTATTGTACACTGGATTCATTGTAACAAGTTCACACACTAACCATAATGTGGATCATGTAATATGAATCCTGAACCAAACGCTTAGTCAATGACTAAAAATTCAGAGATGCAAAGCAGGGCTCACGATCTGGAGGTGGTTCTCCACTAACACAGATGTCGAAGGTACAGAGGTCAGATTCCTTACGCAGAGGACAAAGGCAGACTTAGGAACATTGTATACACTAGGGTTTACAGATCTGCTTGTCTGTCGTTATGATGCAGTGAAAGAGTAATCCGTGATAGGATAACTAAAGAATTCGGTGGTGATGAGTATAGGCTACCATCGTATTAGTGTAAGACTACTAATTAACCTGAGCTCGCTTTCAAAATAAGATTTTTGCAGAGAATAACAAACCACGACCTCAGCGCTTCCATACAAAGTCGAAAGTGTGTACAATTGAAACAGAGTTAAAACTTTCACAGAAATTATAATTCAAGACATGAATTCTAGAAAAGTTATTCAAACTTCGAATAGTTTTTCGAAATGAAATGTAGAAAAATGAAGATCAAGTCAAACGTCAATAAAAAATTCTTGGCAGCGTTAAATGGGATCTCAAACAGAACGAATATACGAAATCCAACCAAGACAGATAAATCTCAGATCTAAAAACAAGTATCCAAAAAGTGCCAAAAACAAAGATCTGAAAACTAGTTTTAATGGAGTGCAAATTGGAAACAAATTTTTTGAATAAACAAGAAGAACATATAGGAACAAATTTGAAGAAAGAACACCAAAATATGAAGAAATGTCAAGAAAATTCAAGAGATTTCAACAAGTGGTATGGTCGCCAATCTGATAATAGCAAATAGTGTAGGGACGTGTCTACTCTAGATATGCTATCTTACTAAGAAGTGGTGAGTTTCTATGTCAGAAATGAAATGATTATACAAACTTCTTAAGATCTACATTCATCTATCAAACATTCATGAAGATCTAAAGCCATTTGAGGATTCAACTCAAACATAATAAGCAAAATTCAAACCCTTGAATGGAAAAAACTTGAATCATTTCATGTTAAAACAAGGAAGAAGATACATATTTACCATGGATCTTGGTGTGCATCCTTCCTCCATTGCCATGAACTATCCTTTCTCCACCCTTGCCTTTGATGAAGATGAGCTCTCCTTTCTTCAGAATCTCTCCAGCATGCCTTTGCTCCTTTTTGCCCTCCTTTTACCATGCCCCAAATGCCTTTCTTTTATAGCATTAGGAAATGAGATTTTCAAGTTACTCTTTTCCATGTGGGATAATCATTTTTGATTATTTTCTCTTAAAAAACCCACTTTCCATAGCTTATTAGGCTTTTTTCACAACTTAGCATATTTAAGTACCTTTTTAATGCATTTTTGTGCATCTCTTCTCATTATCTGACTGTTAGAGCTTTGATTTGAGCTTTTGGTGAGCAGTTCAATCACTGAACTTTGTCTCTATTAAGCTCCTTCATTCTTTACTCGATCTTTCCAGTTATGGACATAGTGATCAGATCAGAGAGTATTGTTCTCTCTAGTACTTGTTTTTGTCTTCATGTTGCGGGCGAATGGTAAAAGTATGCTTCCACCCTCACCTTGTTAAGGGTGTTAACTTGATTGTTAACAATGTTTGGAGGAGAAGTCTAAGAAATAGACCCTAAATGAATATTATTGGCCTAATGGGCCATTATGAATGCCTAGAACCACAACATAAGCCCTTTAAAGGTGACATTTGGCATATGAGTGGATAAAAAAGGCATTATGAGTTTTTTCATAGTAGGGATGAGTTTCAACTCCTTACATTGATTGGGGGAGGAATATAAGTGATTTAATATCTAAATGAATCTTATAGGTCATATGGGACATGAAAGAGTCCTTGAAACACCACCAAATCCCATTATAAATGGCATTTATCCTTGAGTGGGACATGGGTACTACTAGGAGTTTTGTACATAAGGGATGGGTCTCAATCTTTTGGCCCAAAATGAAGATTCTAAGGCCATGTTCCATGAACTAGGGTGTAAACAACCACACATACTCATATCTTTGGCCTCTTGGTTAGATATGGGTGTTATGGAGAGATTTAGAGTACCAAGCATGGGTCTTGAGACATTGACTATTGAATATGGATAAAAACACGGGAAGTAGGATCTAAATTAGTCAGATATATGGGCTTATAATCCATCAATGACACCTTCAACAAATAAAAAAACCCTTTATACATAATATTTTCCCATCGAATGAGATATGTGTGTCATTATATGGGTCTCAATCCTTTGGCCCAAAATGACTATTCTAGGGCCTTAGTCCATGAACTTCATCTTAAACTGCAACATATGTTCATATATTTGGCCTCTTGGTCAGATATGGAATTATAGAGAGATTTTGAGTACTAAGCATAGGTCTCGAGACATTGACCATGTCTGACAAATAAAAAAATTGGTCATAGGATCTAAATTAGTATTATATCTTGGCTTATAATCCGTCAATGACACCTTGAACAAAAAAAATCCCTCTATATGGAATGTTTTCCTTTCGAATGAGATATGGGTGCCACTAGAAACTTTTTGACATGAGTATGGGTCTTGGGACCTTGACCATGGTCATATGATAAAATAAACAATGATAGGAATCAAATGAATATTTTAAGTCTCTTGAGCCATCAATGAGTCCCTGAATTCTAAAATCTTAAAATCAACATTAGAGGGGAAATTTGGTCCTTGATTAGGATAACAATTCCATTAGGAGATTTTGCTCACCAAGGATGGGTCTTGACCATGATCAAGGGAGTAAATAAAGCGTCTCAAGTCCTATATACATCTAGTAATTATACAATTAATGAAAATGGCCTCAAAGCACCATGCATTCCCTCTAAAAGGGATCCATGACCCTCAAGTGGGATATGTGCACTAATACCTGAGGTTTTACATACTAGGGACGGATGTTAGGGTCTTGAATATGCTCAAGTGATGTTAAAAGGGCCCACATGAACTAAATGAAGCCTTTGAGGCTCATGGGATAAAAGGGGGTCTTGAACCACTATGCACACGCTTTAGAGGGTATCTTTAGCCTCTAATTGGGATACCTATAGAAAAAGGATTTATTTGTTCAATAGAGATATTTCTTGGGGCATTTCCCATGGTCATATATATATATATAATGGTGAAATTACACATATGAGTGGAGAATATAAAAAGGGATCATTTTTCTTTTAATTCAACATGAACAAGATGATAGCAGCCTCGAGTCTACTCCTTTTCCTATAGAAGGCACTACAAACACCCCCTTTCTGGTTACCAACCCATTTCCCTTGAACCTCATCCATCATAGTGGCTCCTTCGGTGTTGATTATATTATGGATGTGCCACAAAGTGTTGTTGTTGTATTTTCATTCAAACTAGTGTTGCCGAGAACCCCCACCACGTATGTTGAGAGATATTTGCCTCACCATGGTTCTTAGATCCTTCGATGCTCGCACTAAGACTCAAATATCAACCACGATCAAGCCTAGAATTTCCTGTTGAGAGCCTTGTCTCCAAGAATCCCACCTCTTGACATTGCCCAAGGTAACTATGATCCGCACGAAGATGAGACTCCTCAAAAAACTCATTCCTCATCTTCCTAGCTCTAAATGTTAACCCACTTCCTATTGTCGCTAGGAAAAATGGAAATCCAACGATTTAGAAGGATTAACTTATGGCTAGCTCAAACATACAAATATTTAGTCTCCATAGCCTTGAATGCGTTACGCCTCCCATCAAACTAGACAGTGATTGCTACATGCTACAATCACCGGCCATGCTCTATCGACAATCCTCAAAGATAATCCCTCACACGCTCGATGTCGTCTTAGTTATGGGATTGGGTGAGTTATTAATGCCATCTGCCTCATCCACTATCCGCCTGTCTGAGGGAAGTTGTGCTATGTGAAAAGGGGACTAACTTCAATCTTTAATAACATATATATATATATATATATATCTAAGTTATATTACAATTTTTTAGTAAAATATATTATTTTTATTATTATTTGAATTATTTTATGGTTTTAGTAATCAACTTTAAAAAAAAAGTTATAATAATTATTTAATACTTATATAAAAATTAAAGGTAATTATTTTATAATAATAATAATAATTAAAATACGAAGAACAAAATACATAATTATTAGCACTATTATTTAAGTGGATAAGTGAATTCCTTCATTCCCTCAATATATTGATGTTGTTGGTCAAGCCTAAAAATAAGTAAGATAATTCCAACCTTCGGATATCAATTAATTATTAGAGAATGGATGTTTCCACAATGGTTGAGCATGGCCTTAAATCTTTTGGATTAACATATATGCTTGATCTCCTGATTTGAGAAACTGAGATTGATATAGGTGATTGAGAAACTAATAAACTTTAATATTTATGGATCAAGTACTTACTATCTATATAAGTAAGCCCTACGTGACTAACTCGATTTCCACATCAAACAAACTATATTGTCAATCATCAAACAAACTATATTGTCAATCATCCTACCTTTAGATTTCCCCATAGTTTCCATTCATGCATGATGATGAGACAAGTGTACTCTGTAGATTGATTTTATGGGAGTCCTTCAAAAATTTAAATTAACAATTATAAATAAATTATATATATAAAATAACTTGTAGTTGATGCATGGATAACTAGTAGCAAATTAATGGCTAGATAAAGGGTTTCGTGGAAAACTAATAACAAATAACTTATTACTTATTTGTGACACTTAACTTGTAGCCTGTCTCCACAAGTTAAATGGCTGTGCTAATAACAATCAATCAATCAATGTAACTAAATAAAATCACAATGACAATCAATCAATCAATGTACCTAAATAAAATATAATATTCTTTAATTTGTTATTTCATTTACCCATCAATCTATTTGCCCTCCTTTGAGAATTGCTTGCTTGGTTAACCAACTAACTATTTATTATTTCAATTACCCTCCTTTGAGAATTGCTTGCTTGGTTAACCAACTAACTATTTATTATTTCAATTAGCTTACAATCTATTTACCAGCTTTCAACTCCTAATTAATTATTTAATATTTCAATTACCTTGCAATCTATTTATCCGCGACGCCTAAATGATTTGAACTAAGCCTTTCCAAGGTGGTTGCATCAGCATGGTTAAAGAACATACTCGACGAACTCAAGTGAACTTAAGAACTATATTGCATGCTTTCGAACTCAACGAACTGAGCGAAATTTCGGACATGCTTGCATGCCAAGCATGGCGAAATTTGAAAAGTAGGGGGCAATAAGACTTTAAAAGGAACTAGAATTCTCTACCACTCTTTGTGTTTCTTTTCTATCTGCGTTAAGAAGCTTTGTTGCATCTAATTCCAGTTCAGGTTACAGCATTTGCCCACCATGAATGCGAGGTAAAGATTTCAAATCTAACTCACTTATTATTGTTTAGTTTCATTACGTTGCTTCAAACAACCTGTACATTTAATAAAATTAATTGTTTTGCAGGGAGTCCACCGAGTACCAATCTGCCCCGAATCATACAGCAGAGAGGCCAGGCTCTTTCGAGCTGTCAGTAGTTCCGGGTGGCAACGATTGGAGCTGCTATGCCTCCACGGAGATTACTATTGAGGATTATTTGCCTCCTATCGGTGCTTCTCTGGGTGATCAACCCCCCTCCTCGCCTTCTATCAATGTTTTGCAGCCTGATCAATCTCCCTGGTTTGATGCCTGCCAGAACAGCGCAACCATCATCGAAAACACAGGCATTCCAATTCGAAAGTTGGAGAACCACAAGAGTATATTTCTTTACTTTACTCAACCTACAACCAACAGTAATTCAGTTTATTAATAACCAGTAACCAATAACCAGTGTTGTTAATTTCTTGTCAACTTTGCAGAGAAAAGAAAAAGAAAGCAGCCCATTGAGCAAGAAGCTGCCACTCCAACACCCTACAAGTGCAGGTTTTGTAGTAGGGCATTTGAGAAATTACAAGCTCTTGGTGGGCATATGAATGGCCATCGCAAAGGTAAAATTATTTCAGGAACAATTTTTATTTTTATTTTTTAATGTGTTTTTCTAGAATTTATTTTTTCCAGATTTATGTGTTTTTATAAGCATTATAGTTCAGTTTTATGAATTTTTTTTTAATATTTTTAGATATTAGTTTAATTTCTTTTAAGCAAATTTAAGTTTTTTTTTCAAATGTAATAAACAATATTCAATGAGATTCACAATATTTATCCTAAGATTTGATTCAAGCTATCTCACCATACTATTCTAAATGCAGAGAAGGAAGATGAGGAGGCATATAATGCTTACAAGCTTATATATGATGAGCATATACATGCCAAGCTTATATATGATGAGCATATACATGCCAAGAAAGCCACATTTAAACATGAATGGTAAGCTATCTACTGCTTCATTCAAATATATTGTAAATATTTTGCATACTTGAATCTTGGATAATAAGTAGAGTGACGTTCTTATTGATTTTTTTTCCTTTTGCATAAGGCACAACATTTCAATCTCAAATTCAACCACAACATCCATCTCAAATTCAACCACAACATCCATCTCAAATTCAACATCAATTTACTCGTCCATCTCAAATTCAAGAGCAGTTTACTAAAAGTGCAACACACAATTCATGGGAATGCCCTTCGATGATTCAATCTCATTTGAAAGGAACTCAAGACCAACAAGGCATCAATGATCAAATCCCATCTCTACCAAGGCAGAATCTAGGTCATGTACAAAGCATTTCATATGGGTCCACAACAAACATGAATGCTTTGGGTTCTTATGTAAAACCAAATGTCTCGGTACCCAATAATGTCCAAGGTTTTCCAACTTATGCAAAAACCATGGACATGTCATATGTCTCTCAGGGGCAGAGCGAGCTTGACATGTTCGTAATGAGAGGCCATGGAAGGAACCAAGAACCTCAATCTCTTGATCCTCAGCCTCAACATCTTCCATGGGATGCGAATTCATTTTATCTCCAGTTGGAGTAAACAAGCAGAGAAAATATCTTGATACTATTAGACAAGGAATATCATCACCATCACTCATCACTGCCACGGAAGAGGGATTTTCCTCTCTCAAATAAGAATAAAATGTTTACACAAAAAAAATTGATTTCAGAATAAATCATATACTTTTTGCATAGTTGTTTTATTATTATTATTATTTTCAATCAATTATTGTCTAATTTATATTGACATTTTTATATTATATATTTTTTATAAATTTAAAAAATTAATAGATAATAAAAATAAAAATATGATTAATGTGGAAAAGCCACATTACAAAGATTATTCACCAAACTCACAATAAAAGTATTTATAACTAATAAAACCCATAATTAAAATTAAAGTGATTTAAAATAAAAATATCAAAATATCATTTACTCCCATTTTATAATACATTGAGGTTGGTTTTAATCATTAATAATAATAATTAAAATTAAAGTGATTTATAATAAAAATATGAAAAATACCAATTACTCCATTTTATAATACATTGCTTTGGTTTTAATTATTAATAATAATATATGTTTATAATACATTGTTTTTTGTTTGAATAATTAATAATAATATATGTTTTCTCAAAAAGTTATAACTAAATTTAAGTCTTGATTTCTATATACATTTATAGACTATAGACTTTAACAATTACCTTACAAGAGATCAACTATCTTGAATTTATTTTTATAAATTCATGCTTTGTGAGTACCTTTGTTTATTAGTTTTAGAACAACGAATTAAAGGACATAAACAGTAAGTATTTGCATGATATGAACGAGGAAAATTGAAGGAGGAAAATGAAAATATGAATCAAAAGGAAAACTGAAACTTACATTCACTTCAACACTTAAGCTTTTTTCAATAAAAGATATAGAAGCTTGTTACCTACAAAGTGACCTGATCCTACATTGCTTGCAGTTTCTTCTGGTTTCTTGTCATGGAACCCTACATGTAGAGCGGGATGTTGCACTAAGGTATGGCTTGCCCACATTAAACAAACTCAACTTATCAAAGCAATTAATCTATATAGAAAACAACATGAGATTGAATGGCTTGCCACTCTAATAATCAGTAGTTCATGTCATGTAGGCAAGTCATTCTTGGTTGAGTAACCTACTTTGCGTCTTCATGAAAGACTTCCCATCTATACCAGGAAGGCCATCTGGTTGGATTTTGAGTGGAGAGCGTGCAACGGAGGAATGGGTTCCCACCTTCAATATTTTTCATGCACTCCCACCTCCTATATATGTATTCAATTCGAATCGATAGTGAGAATAAAGTAAAATAACATTTTCTTAGTATAAATTATTTGTCCTTACTTTTTCTATTCGTGTAGCCTCATGAGTACGAAGCATGATCTGTGTTTGTGATATATGCATTGATGTTTTGAATCGCTTCAACATTTTTATTTGCATGGAAAGATAAGCTAATTTTATTCATTTCAAATATTTATCCTTAAGTTCACTTCGACATTCCTATTTGCCCCATGAAAGGTACACATTTTGCTTTTTTATGAAAACTAAAAGATGGTATATTGTATCCAACTAATGAAAACTAAACAAAAGAATAAATTATTGTTAAGAATTGTAATCGCGCTTGTCATTAGTGCATTAATTAGCTTGCATTAATTAGTTGAGTGATTAGTTGGTTAGTTTGACTAAGAAACTTTGATGTCCCATAGTATTTTTTGTTCCATGGTATAATATTGCAGTGATGTAATCCTATATAAGCTTATGGTTAATAATGATAAGGCAATCAATATGCCCATTGTTTTTCCCTCCTTTACTTTCTTATAATCTTTAACATGGTATCAGAGTTGCATAGCCTAATCCATAACTGTTGATTTGGCATAATCCTTTTTCACATAGTGGAAAGCACACACACACACGAGACAGGAACCACATCACTATGAAGGAGTTTCTTCAGAGCATCAGGGCCGTATTTATTTTTTTCTTTTTTCCTTTGGAAACACCAACACACCCTATCCCCATCGAGAACCATGTCACCCTTCCACCGATGGACCTACTTCTCATGAAAAGAGCATCGCTGACGCACTCTCTGCACGGACTAAGAGCGTCGCTGACCCACTTGTTGTTTAAGGGAAAGTGTGGCGAACACTACTCACTTACACAG
Source organism: Larix kaempferi (assembly GCA_027924585.1). Lineage (NCBI taxonomy): Eukaryota > Viridiplantae > Streptophyta > Pinopsida > Pinales > Pinaceae > Larix > Larix kaempferi. The sequence continues at coordinate 5,821,097 of BSBM01000963.1, read as the reverse complement.
ATGTTTTCTGACGCACCCTGTGACGCATTGTGTTAGATATACAAGTAGCAACAATGTGCTTAAAAGTTAGTCATAAAAGATGGCAAGTACCAGTATGAAGCAGATCTCCACACCAATGTTGACCGACACTAACTCTGAATTTTGGTCAATCAAGATGCATAAATTTCTCCAACTCAACAAATGTTGGGATATGGTTGAAAATGACTTCAAAGAACCATATGCAACCGCTATGGCTGATATGTCTAATGCTCAGAATAAATCCCTTGAAGAAAGTCGAGAATGAAATCTCACTACAAAATGATTGATCCAGAGATGCATTGAGGAGACCATTTCCTGCGGATCTTAGGATTGACCATCCTGTATCAAGCCTGGAATATCCATGCATATGTATACAAAGGTACATACAGAGTCAAAATGGTAAGACTCCAAACCCTTCGACTTCATTTTGAAAGTCTTAAAATGAAGGAAACTGAAACTATAGATCAGTTCATGACTCGGGTTTCGGGTATTGTGACTCGATTCCAAACCTATGGCGAGGATTTGGAACAAAAGGTTGTTGTTTAAAAGATTCTCAGATGTCTCACTAAGAATTTTTCTATGGTTGTTATTTCTATAGAAGAATCTAAAGATCTTTCGAAATTTACCCTAGAAGAGTTAAGAGGGCCCCTTTTTCCCACAAAGCTTGACTTAGTCAAGGAGAAGAGTCTCTGTTAAATTTTCATCGAGCACTCAGGATTCCCCCAGCAGAGGTCAAGGCAGAGGAGGTAGAGGATGAGGCAGAAGAGGAAGAGGTTTCCATCTACAGAGGATAGAACCACTCATGAGCACTCTCACAACTGTCAGAACTAGAGGGGGATAGGCACGAGATGGACTAATAGGTCCAACATTCATTGCAACTAATGCAAGAAGTATGGCCACTATGAACGAAACTACATAAAGAATCAAGAAGACCGGAAAAGTGGTAGAGCCCATGTCTCCAATATTGAAGACAAATCACCCGAATTCATGTTTCTCTCATGTCAAGTGACTAAAGAAGAATATCATTCAGATGTATGGTTGTTGGACAATGGCTACATAAATCATATGACAGGTAACAAATTGCTATTTTTTGATCTAGATCTATCCGCCAATACAAAAATCAAGCTTGGTGATCATTATCTTGTTCATGCTCAAGGAAAAGGCATTGTTCATGTTCTTACTAAATAGAATGAGAAGAAGTTTATAAATGATGTATTATATGTTCCTAATCTGAAATTAAATTTGATCAGTGTGGGTCAACTGATTCATAACAAGTATGATGTCAGGTTTATTGATACTTATTGTGTTTCTTATGATAAAGGCCCAGTAGAATACTCTTAGCCAAAGTAGAAATGACAAAGAATATAAAATGCACATATAGTTTCCAGTCAAGATGAAACCTAGTTGTGGCATTATAGGTTTGTTCATCTACCCTTTCAGAGTCTTAGTCTTATGCAAAAACAATCCATGGTTAAGGGGCTACTAGTTATGAATGAACAAACCAGTTCTTGTGAAGACTGTACCTTAGGAAAACATCAAAGGGATAAATTCCCCACTTCCACATCTCAAGCCAAAGAACATATTGAGTAATTTCACACAGACATATGTGGACCTATGCAAACCCAATCCATAGGAGGTAGTCTTTATTTTCTGACTTTTATTGATGATTATTATAGCAGGAAAGTCTGGGTTTAATTTCTCAGACACAAATCATATGCCTTCTCCAAGTTTAAAGAATTCAAGGCATTGACTGAAAAGCAGTCAGGTAAATCTAGCAAAGTGCTCAGGTGAGACGGTGGAGGTGAATATGATTCACATGATTTTGCATATTTCTGTAAACAACATGGCATTCAACACCAATTCATTACCATATGCACTCCACAGCAGAATGGATTTGTTGAACGAAAGAACCGAACCATCATGAACATGGCTCGAAGTATGTTGTCAAATAAGAAGCTGTCAGATGATTATTGGGATGAAGTTGTTGCATGTTCATTTTATTTACTAAATAGATCTCCCACAGTGAGTATAAAGGACAATATTCCTGAAGAAGACTCGAGTGGCACTAAGATTAGTGTCTCACATATCAAAGTCTTTGTATGTGTGGCATTTGCATGCATACCTGATGAATTAAGAAAACAATTGGACAAAAAGAATGAGAAATGCATCTGCACTGGTTACAGTGAATATCAAAAGGCCTACAAGCTATATAATCCTATCACCAAAAAGGTTGTGGTGAGTAGAGATGTCAAATTTACTGAAGATAAATGCTGTAGTGATCCTTAGAATGCTTCAGCAAATATTCAGCAGAAAGAAATTCCAGTACCACCATATCTACCACTCAGAATTCCCATATTGGAGGTACAACAACAGCAGCGAGAAGCAACATCAGCAGACAGTACACCATAGAGAACCTGAAGTTTGAGGTAGTTATATGAGAATACCCTTGTTATTGTTGAGAAACTACAGTATGCTCTATTCTCCTGTCATCCCACATGTTTTCATTAAGCAGTAAAGGATGCACAGTGGGTACAAGCAATTAATAAAGAGATTGATGTTATAGAAAGGAATCAGAATTGGGATATAGTTGATCTTCGACCAGACAAAAGCAATATATGAGTCAAATGGGTCTATAAGACCAAACTAAAAGAAAAAGCAAAGAAAGAGAATAAAAAATCTAGGTTGGTTGCCAAAGGATTTGCTCGGCAATATGGTGTGGATTATGATGAAACCTTTGCTCCACTACCAAGGATGGACACAATCAAAGATGTACTTGTTGTAGCAGCTCATAATCACTAGCATGTTTATCAAATGGATGTGAAATATGCCTTTCTCAATGGCATACTTGAGGAAGGAGTCTATGTAGACCAGCCACATGAATATGCAATCAAGGGTCAATAACACAAAGTGTGCAAGATGAAAAATTCCTTGTATGGTCTAAAACAAGCTCCCAGAGCTTGGTATAGTCGAATTGATTACTATCTCATCAACAATGGGTTCAACAAGAGCAGTAATGATCCCACTCTCTATGTCAAAACAGATCAACAAGGTAACATTATGATTGTATGTCTTTATGTTGATGATATGATTTGTACTGGAAATTTGATGCTAGAAGAATTTAAAAAATTCATGAAAAAGGAATTTGAAATGACTGATCGAGTCCTTACGAGGTACTTCCTTGGTCTGGAAGTTGACCAATGGGAAAATGGAATTTTCATCTGTGAGCATAAGTATGCTACAGACATTCTACAGAGATTCAGAATGGATAAATGAAAACCAGCAGAAACCCCCATTGTTGTAGGCACAAAGTTAAGCAAGAATGATGATGGACCAGAAGTGAACTCTACAATTTACAATAGATTGGTAGGCAGTTTAATGTATTTTCCTGCAACTAGACTTTATTTGATGTATGTTGTTAGCCTGATCTCTAGGTTTATGGAGTCTCCCAAAGACTCTGACTGGAAAGCTGGTAAAATAATTCTTAGATATGTTGCAGGAACAGTTGGTTATGGACTTTGGTATTCTCAATCACCAGAAAGTACTCTTATAGGGTACACTAACAGTGATTTTGTAGGAAATATTGATGATAGGAAAAGCACATTTGGTTATGCTTTCCATTTGGGTACCAATATGACTTAATGGGTTTCAAGGAAACAACCCATTGTCAGCATGTCTTCTGCAGAAGTAGAATATGTAGCAACAACCACATCAGCATGCCATGCAGTTTGGATGAGAAGGATTTTCAAGGATATGGGACACATAGAAAACGAACTAAAACCTATTTATTGTGACAATAGTTCTGCCATACAATTTCCCAAACATGATGTGTTTCGTAGAAAGAGTGAACACATTGACACTCGCTACCACTTTATTTGCGAGTTAGTCATGGTCACTTTATAACTCATGGTGATTTGATCAGGTCATGTGGCCTTATGTTTATATTTATTCACCTTATGCTGGTTTTATATTTCAATTTGGTTTACTCTTTTAGCAAATTTGGTTTATGGAATTCATGTCGATTTTGCATTATGTATGATAAATAGGAAAATATTAGGCCTCTAGGTTTTGGACTCTATGCATGTGGTGATTGTGTGGCACACTTTCTTTCTTTGGCATAAATATTCTTTTACTTATTACTTGTTTTAATAGTTAAAGGATGTGTTTTATCTAGAAAAGAAAAGGACCTACAACTTATTAATGGTACTATTACATAATTTATTTTCATAAACGAGAATGGGTAGTGTTACCCTTGTTTTAGCAAGGGTGATTTTGATAAGATATTCTTGAGATGAGATCTATGGCTTCACCATATATCATTGGTCAAAGGTTTTTTCAAATTCGTGAGATGGTCCATATTCCTTGATGTGCCAAGTCAAAGACAATGCATGATCCTTTAGTGATGTGATATTTTTAACCATCATTTACTCTTAGCATATTTTCTTATATGACGGTATTTTAGCATGAGCGTAATGTCCCTAAAAAATACACCTTTAAAAAAAATTATAAGGTCCTAATCTGTCATAAAATACATAATATATAAATTAAATTAAACATTGGTTAAATATTGGTATTCTCACTTGTTTGCTTCTCGAATGGTATGCTACTCGATTATTCTCAGTATAGTGTTTTGGACTATTTTCTTTTGCTTGACTTCGAATGGTCTGCATATGATTTTTTTTAATAATAACCTAACATATCGTCCAAAGGAGTATGACTATCTCACTATAATAACTATCCATCATAACTCGATTTGATCTTGATATAACTCATAATGATGATGGATTCTTCTTTTACCATGAGTGTTCAAATGCTTGTTATACATTGTTTTTCATATGTGGATGTTACACCATATTTTGCCACCTTGTGAGCATTAACACTCCTTGGCCTCCCTTACCCATTTATAGACTCAAATCCATACTTTTGGTTCTCCTTGAACCCCTTTTTTTTCCCCTATTTTTCCTCCTACACACGAGCTGCTTCACTACAACTCGTGTATACGCAGGTTGCATCATCACAGCCTACGTACATCGACCTTTTTGGTAAATGAGAGTAAAATCTCTATTTTTCACTCCAAAAAAGAGGCCATTGTGATCTTTGGACCTTCATGTATCTTGAAAAGACTCGATCTGACCTTTCACTTGTCTTTGGAGGGTTATATATTGAGCTCTTGTGATGCATGGACAGAGGAGAAAGAGAGAGCATCGAAACTCTATTGAAATTTTCCATTGCTTGAGTCTACATCCATTGATCCTAGTTGTTGTGAACCATTTATGTTCACCTACCAAACTCTTCCATATCTTGTGAAATATCTACTCTTTTACTCTTGAGTTTTCCATTGAATGGGGGATTGAAGTGGCGGAGGCACAAGTGGAGAGACCTATTTCTTGGTTCGGATGAGTTGCCGACAAGAGGTTGTATCTTGTACTTCTTGTTTATATCAATAAGAATACTCATTTTCTCGTCCATTTATATTGTAAATGATCATATATTATCAATGGGTACATTTTCTTATATATATCATGGATTATGTTAGTGTATATGCTGACATATTTTATATATCATATGCACTTGCTTGTGTTTATTGTTGAGACTAAGCTACAGGTTCAAATGTTGTGATTCAAAATCTCAACAGGATTCTTCATGAGACGTCCGGTTGAAGGTAGGTCCTTTCTTCCACTTATCAACATTTACATTTATATAGCATACATTGGGAAATGGGTTGATTTCTTGAGTTCATCTGTCTATTGTGGTATACCCCAAGCCATAGGAATTTTTTCTCCATAACAGTGGAGAATATGTTGATGATGGTTTTTTTCTTCGTGGAGAATTTACAAGCTAACATTATCTCTTATTTTATCCCTACGAGTGTTTGATTGACCTATGTTATGCCTTAAGGTATAAGGATGACTTCTAAAAGGTCCTAAGTTCACCAACGTTTTAAGGATTTAAGCTTTTCCAATATCCAATTTAAAGGGTAAGGTAATATGGTAAATCGTGCTATGGTCACACCTAGCGAAGGTTTTTGTAAGGGTTTTACACATGGAACTATGTGAGATAGATACCATGAAACCGTGCGCCTTTATTATTAACGTTGAACTCATGCAGCATTTGAATGCATCCAAAATGATAATGGAGAAGTAGGTTAGCATTCAATGCACAACCCATGTGATGGGAAGATGTGATACGTATGTGAAGGCTCCATGCTGGTATGGAATTTAAGTTATGCAGGAGGTAGGGTATTAATCTTTTTGTTCTCTGTTGGATGTTCCATTTTGTCTTTTGTGATTTCGTTGTAGGAGAGGGAAGATGAGGGCTTCCTCTCCGCGCTATCTTGGGAGAAACTTGTATGGGACCAGAGTTGTGATCTTGGTCTATGGATAAATCTTGTGGGTTTTGAAAAGGGGCATTTGTGTAAAAATCGCTCTTGTTTAGGTATGGCTCTATAGAATGGTATTTGTTCCCTTTTTATTTAGCATTTATATATATATATATATATATGTGCATATATGTGCACATATATACAGAAGCTAAAGTTTTTCCATAAATTCTATGTGAAAGGTAAATTATATGGGCGTAATATCACTCGGGATGCTACGCTTGTACTATTGGTTGACTCCAACGTTCCGGGTAAGCTCATGGATTCACTTTCCTCTATGGGGAAATGCCTTGAAGATGTTTTGGTTCTTGTTTGTGGTCTGGTTTTCATACTATTGGTTGGGCTGCACTACTAATGGAGAGACAAAGGATTCTTTAGTGAGCCATGATTCTTCTTGGCATGGTTTCACTTTGTTCTTTGTTTTATGTATGTAGCTTATCCATTCTAGGGTTTTTCCTGTGTAACTCGTACAATTGAGATATCATAGCGATTTTGATAGCTCAGGTCTTTACCTACGGTTTTAAATAAATGTATTAATCCCTTCAGGGCATTTCAAATTTCTTTGGTCTAAGTACTTATGTTTTTTATGAAGAATCTCGCATATTTATGTTCTGTAGATTTAAAATAGTTTTAAGTTTTGTTTTTAGTTTCTCTGCAATTCGTATTTATTTGTAACATTTTCGTGGCCCTTTTTGCTCAGGGCGTCTATCCTCAGTTGTTGGTATTTTTTGTGTAATAGCTATTTTGATTGTGGTGTTTCATTTTTGAGTTTGATGTATGCATTTGGGTGTGAAGGATCTGGGTTTTTCCCTTTTGATGTTTGTGAGAGTGTTAATGTCTAATGGATTTGATCCTGTACATATTACTCTTGGTTTAATTATTCTACGTTGTAGCGAATCTTTTGCTTCTTGCTCAACTTGTGATTTGGTTCCACGTGGTTTGATCCCTGGTCAAATGCTTGAGTGTGACCTTGTATGTCTGTTGAAGGAAAGGTGTGTGTGAGTTGGTTCCACGGGGTTTGATCCCTAGTCAAACGCTTGAGCGTGGCCCTGTCTGTGACTTGAAATAATATGTATGACACCTAGATCTCATGCTGAGAGCATCAGATCTTCGATTGATGACTAAGGTCATTAGCATGGTATGTAAGGTATGTAATATGGATTCATAGAAGTTTAACTCTACGCTGGACCCCTCTGTTGTGATTTTCGTAAGTCTTTGGGTATGTATACTCAGTGTGAGACCGCCTTGTGTTTCGGTTTGACTAAAGAGAGTTTATTCTTGGTCTAACTTTTGCATAGGGTAAAAATGGATGTTGGTTCTCTATTTGATGTTTTATGATATGTGATGGTTTAACTAATGAAATATTGGTTTAAACTTTAAGATTTCTATTTGTTGTAGTTTATGATTTTTATATGGTTTAACTTGATGATTTCTATACTTAATAGATATAATTTATAAATCTATATTAAATATCCTATTAGAGTTTAGGGACTTGCTCCTAGAATCCGGTTCTAGGACTCTCTCTCTCTATAGGAAGAATGGGATATTTCTCCTGAGATATGATAGATAACTATGGTATGAGATTACAACAATATTTGGAAGTAAAAGATAAACCATGCATAATGGCTAACTAATTCTTCCCATGATTCTTTTTTTTTCCTTGGAAAAAAAGCGTAATTTTATATCATTGAAACAAAATTACATTTTGTAGATACACAATGAAGTGTATTGTTGTTATCTCGTAACCATGACGAGTGTCTGAAACATAAGCTTTTAAAAGCTTTTACAAAATCTGATAATGTGGCTTAATAAGTTAGCTCCCAGAGCTGCTAATAGAAAAATGTAAATGTCCAAAAATATTACTGTCAAAACAAAACAACACCCCGAGCTGTAAAAGGAAAATATATGTGTCTCCAATAATCGGTGAAGCAAGGTTCAAAACTGGGCTTGATCAAAAGCAAATATATTTATACAAAATTGAAATTGGTGTATTGCAAGGGAGACGATTCCTTGCAATCATATAGTCGAAAGGATCACTCTATAAACGGCCGGTGATAATATTCATGTTCGATGCCCTCCCGAAACTCATTCACCTTCCAAATCCCCAGAGCAAGTTGAAGACCTTCCTTGGAGGCTCTGTCCGCCTCTTGGTTATTTTTCCTATACACATGATGGCATGAGAAGTTGTCAAAAGAGCGTAGAACCTCCTGGATATCCATGAGAATATTAGCAAGTCTTAAATTTATGCACTGTTGAGTCCCATTAATCCAGTTTACAACATTCATAGAGTCCCAAAAATAGAGTCCCCAAAAACAAAGAGGCTCCGCATCCTTTTTCAGTTGCAAAAATAAGAAGAATTTTTAGGCTCATGAGTTCGGCATAGTTGTTTCCCCCCTCTCCTAGTCCCATAAATAAATGGAAAGAGTGTGTAGCCGACATAGATAACATATCCCCCCCACCGCAGAGATTGTTTTGCGTGGCACCATAAAAAAAACCCCACGGGATAGACCAGTCAATCTCAACCGCCAAAGCTTCTCTCTGTTTCGTTGCTCTCACATGATGTGGAAAGGCATTATGTATACCACAAGATAGGACTGCGGTGATATCCGGTGTACAGTTTTTATCGTTAAAAACTAAATTATTACAGGCAATCCATATACCCCAACATACTAACAAAGGGAGAGCAATCACAGGTTTATAAACATGTGACAAGTACCAACATTCCCATGCATGCAGTATTGAGATACCATTCCAAACACAGTTGATACCTATGATGCGTGAGCGTTCGGTCCAGACCGCCTTAGTATAGGAGCAATGCATGAACAAATGAGGAATAGATTCCTCCATCGTTTTTCACAAAGTGCACCATCCGGGACCCTGTTTATTCTTCTTTTGTAAGTTGTCCCAAGTTGGGACCTTTGTTGATCTTTCTTTTTCTCTTCTAGCAGACCCGGGCTGACGGTAATCTTTTAGACCAACAGAACCCTTAGCTCACTGGCCCTTTCAGCAACAGGTCGCAGAAGCAACCTGAAGTCTCACCCGAAGTGATTCTAATGGGAGGCAGAAGACTCAAGTGTCCTCAGCCAAGTTCCGAGGCATCCAGGGTGCTTAAACCCACCTTAACCCCTTCCTCTGGAGCTGACTATCTCATTCCATTACTCCGGCTACGCCTCCGTCTTATCGCATTACGCAGGGAATGCGATAAGTCTTCCCCTATGTGAAACCGTCTAGCGATGCCTAAGATATCGTAGGCGCGATATCTTCCCCTTCTAGTTCCTGCAGTAAGTGAACTTTGACCGCTTCCTGGATTAATAGGTGGTCTCAGCTATTCCTATCCTGGTACTGAAGTTAGCAACAACATTCAGTCTCCAAGCATACCCCTCGCTAATGAACTTGACCCTTGATATCGCGCGGCAACGTAGTTAAGTAGAATATTACTTTGAGCAGGGTCTAAGTAGACCATTCATGACTTACATTCAGTTCATACTCGCACATTATCCTCTGTTAACAATTATCTAGTTGCTATGCGGGTAGCTATGGTTATCACAATTATTATACATCATTCAGAAGTTAAACTGACGACCATGTACACTACTTATAACAGACTGAAGCATTCATATATAACACAGATAAGTGCAGGAGAGCAGTAGCTACACAAATACAATAGTGCGACTTAGATAAGCACGCTGTTACTCCTAGGGCGAGAACTGCGCCCAGGGGAACTGCGGTTCTTGTTTACAACTCTGAAGGATAAACACAGCTCCGTTCCACTCTTTACAACAAGGGTCTTCTGGGAAACTCCACCTCAGTGGGAGCCCTTCTCTATAGACCTCTTTCTCTTCCTGCCTTTTACAATGCACTCTCTTTCTCTCACAATCCCTGCGGATCGCACTATCTCTCAACAGGTTAGCCCTATGTTCTCTCAGGGATGTCCAGACTCTGCAACAACAGACTTGGCTAGCCTCTACCTGATGTCTCTATCACTATGTGGCCAACCCCTTATCCTATAAAAAGACTACTATATATAGATGGCCCGAAGGTCTCATCGCAGTTACAAAACTGTGGGCCTTATCCCAACAGTGACTCAACCCTAACCACTTACAGTCAACTGGCTGTACTTCCATGGCCGCCTTCTGTCTCGTCGCCGCTTCCTGCAGTCCTTAGTCTTTAATGCATCGGCCCGTCGCTTCTTCTTGGTTCAAGCAACGCTGACTGTAGTCCTTCTTCTTTAATGAGGGTAGCTGAACCCTCTCTTCATCTCCGGCGCCTTTATTGCGGTGGTTGAGCTCTCCCTTCGGCCTCTTCTTTGTACCACATGCTTGACTTTTCTGTACCTATCGCCGTGATTCCCGCCGGAATTTGCGCTACGGCGATATCTTTGTCTTACCGCCAAAATTGGTACTTTCTCTCCAAAATTAGTTATCCTTCCCAAAATTAGCAGCTTCCTAAATGCTGCGGAAGTTCTCTCCAACAACTCCCCTAACACTTACTTGTGGCTCGTCCCCGAGCCACTTGCAACAACAGCCTGATTCATCTGCCTAAGCTTATCCTTTGTTGCTCGTGAGATTGCTGCGAATTGTGCCTTAAGCGCTTTAATACTTTCATCCATGTGTGTTACTTCTTCCTGCGCTGCGCTGAGCAGCTCAGCGGTTACCAAGGAGTCCTCTGTGCCCTCAATGACTCCTTTACTTGAGGTGAAGCTTTTCACCTTTTGCTCCAGTTCGTCAACCAGATGTGCGATTTTGCTTTCATGCGGGCTAACTTCGTTAGCCAGGTTGATCTGCTGTGCTCTGTATTTCTGCACCTGCTGCTGAATTTGCGTGATTTCTCCTTTCTTTCTTATCTTCGCAAGAGCACTCAAGCCCTTGTACTCTTCTTCAGCTCTCGATATCGCATCTTCACAGTGCTTAATGTGCTTATCGAGCTCGACTTTCTGTGGGAGCTCCTCTAGCTCCAGCCATGTTTTTGATGCATCTTCCAGGATGGCCTCTGCTGCTTCCACCCGACAGTGCATCTGTGTCTGTACAACTCTGAAAGCTTGCACTCGTGCTTCTTGGATTTCCTCTGGAGTAGGTGGCTTATTTGCTTCAAGTGCAGCAATCCTTGCTTCGTATTCTTCCTCCATCTTTTTCTTCTCTTCATCTAGAGCCTTTGCTCTTTCCGCTATTTTTCTGATCTTCTGAGTTATTTCTAACTCAGGCCTGATATCGCACTGCGGAAGTTCTGCTGCAATATTCTTTAAAACAAGAGAGACATCCTGCTCTCGCTGAACATATTATGTCAACTGGGCACTCTCTGCCTCATGCTGTGCAATGAGCTGCACATTGTCGTTAGACAGCAAAACATTTTGCTCATATGTAACTTGTTCTCTGTGCCTCAGCTCCGTGCCTATCTGCTGGAAAATTTCATACAACTGATCCACAGGTACCTCTGGTAGGTTCACCTCAAGAGGATGAACCATCTGCACTTCCATCGGTACAGGGAACTTAATGCTTCCTGGCGGTATACGAACAATGTTCGTGCGGTCCCTTGCAATGCTTTCTTCTCTGCTCTGTGAAGGGGGCTGCGAACTTTCTGCGATTGTAGTTGGAGCTGGCTGAATCTGCATGGAAGCAGTCTTCTCAGTGATTGTCTTCAATTCTCGCAATTTGTTGTCAAGGCTGATGCGCATACGATCCTGCGATGACTGAATCGCAGCGAATTTATCCCGCATCTTCTCCTGTATTCGGCTGGCGATGAGATCATACTCCTCCTCTGTCATGATTGGTGCCTGCGGTTCGTCGGAAGTAACCGCTTTTGTTCTCTTCTTCTTTGCTCGCACCGGAGAAGGGCCTTCAATAGCCTTTCTCTTAGAACCCATTGGTTCTTTCTCTTTGTCTTTAGGATCTACCTCCACAACATCTTCTGGATCCTCAGCTGGGGGATCAACTGGAACTAGGCCAGAGGATAGATCATCATACATTTGTTTCATGTCCTCGTCGAAACAGTTCTTAATGGTATCTTCGACCTGCTGGATTTCCATGCGATATGGGCCGGGGGCCCATTCCTTATGTTTTCTGAATCCTTTGGGCCTGATGTAGGTTTTATCCCTGTCGACTTTAAATTCCAGCTTGGACTGATAAAGATCAACGACCGGCGAGTCGACACGCGGAATCGTTGCGACGGATTCAAGCAATAGCGTGTAATAATCATGGAATACCATTGCGTTATTCTTGTGCTTCTCTGGGTGACTACTCGCCCAAAGATTTGAATACCTCGAGCCTCTGCACGCCCCTGGTGCCAGTTCTGGAAACTGCGAATTGGGCGGCTCTTTCCATCCAATGAAAGCCATAAGGATCAGCAGCCACGAGAAGTGGAAGCTGTGAAGTGGATCCTGCTGCGCCTGCGCACAGTCTTGAAAGAAACTATTTAACAAAAATAAGCTCCAGTTGTAAGGTTTACCTTTTATGAATTCAATCGCGAGGCGGATAACTGAGCCTGTGACCTCCTTCGGCCTCACCTTGAGGAGGAGTTTTCCGGCCAACAGACTAACAGTAAACCGCAAGGCGTCATCCTGTATTGAATTGACATCGTAGGCGCGACCTCCTCTTTGCAGCTTATACTCCGCAACCTGCTTGGTTGAGAGCCTGGTATCCTTTGTGGCGCCATCAATATTTATCTGTGGGTCGAAACCAGTCTTCGACAGACCGGTAATGCGGTGAATGAGGTCAACATTAACATCTATTCGGTTACCCAACCATAAGTAACCGCCATGCACGCATGACAGTAGCGTCCGCACCACAGCATTGACCTCCGGGCCTCGTCCAAAGTGTGGAATCTCCAGGAGATTGAGCAGTCCCGACGGTACTAAATGGCTTACATGGTCCATGGGGACGAACTCATCGTGCTGTGTCCTTGGGTTCCTCTGAATCGTCATATAACGATCGCGGCGGAATTGTGGGTACAGCGTATAATCTCTCAGATTATAATCAGTAAACTTAACAGCATGCATATTCCCCCACAAGTTACCTTCTTCCTTCACTCGGTTATCCAGCGGTGGGAGTATGAGTTCATATTTAAAGTCTCTTGGAAGGACAATCGCTGGCGCATTTTCTATTCTTGGTGGGAAGTATATGGTAGTGACTGTAACTTCTTCCGGAAGTTCCTGCTCCGGTTCTTCTGACTCTGTGCTACTCGGGGTTTCGCTACGCTCCATATTAGCTAAGGTTCTCGGTGACTGGCGTGTAGACGGAGAGCCAGCAGCAATTTTCTTCCCCTTCTTCGCCACAACCGAAGTCATAGCGCACTCGATTCCACCCCTTTGGAATCTCTGCAACACGTCTTCGAGAGGCTCGTCTGGCGCAAGGGACCTTCCCCTGTGGTACTCTGGACTTCCTATGATTGCTAATCTTAATGCAAATCAGAGTCTGCAACTGTTTCTAGTTTCCCTGCTCAGGACTCTGCTAAGAATACGCTTGGCTCGGCTCAACTGCGCTCAACTCTTTTAGTGAAAATGACCAAGTAGCCCCGTGCTTTGAATAGAACGTGTATTTATCATAAGGCGGAATTTCAAATGGCAACGGACCAGTGACTGGACCCGTTGGCGGCATTTAATGCATAGACAAGACAGCACCCCGCGCCTATTTATTGCAAACGCCGTTTGAAATTTCGCTGGGAAACTGTGCGCCGGAGTGATGTCGCATCGGATTTTCCAAATCTAGAAGAATCGTCGTACTGCTGCCAAATCTTAGTACAACAGATACTTGTCAGCCGTGCAGTTAATGCTTGTCAGATGGCGAAGTGACTAGCCCTCTGATCAATTCAAAATCTGGTGTCGCATCAATCTGTTTTCTGTCCTCTGCGATAAGATATCGCATCGTCTGGAAATGGAAAGTGCCAAAAACTCGCCTCTTATCAAAATTATCGCAACCACCAGGAAAACTGGCTGCGAATTCTTACCTGAAGTATTTCCCGGTGTAGACTCCTTAGGGTGCGATGCTTCATTTCAACTACACTGAACATCTGCACCATTTGCTTCCTTTCTGGGCTAGGGCTAGGAGGTGGCATGGCCTTCGCGATACAGCTTAAGCCGACTACCATTGATCAAGGTAGGAAGAAACTCCCCACTCATAGTACGAAGCTGTATAGCACCTCCATCTGTTATTTGCTGGATTTGATATGGTCCTAACCAATGAGTTTTGAATTTTCCAGGGAACTTTATAAACTTACTGTCATAAAGGAGTACCAAGTCTCCAAGCTGAAAGGTTTTGTTCTTGATATGCCTATCATGCCAAGCTTTTTCTCGTGCTTTCTGCACTTTTTGATGGAACCCTGCGATAAATCTGTCTTCCTCCAGATTGAGCAACTGTGCCAATCTCTCCCCTAAAGTATCAGAATCAGCCATCTCTGTAAGCTGAGCAATCCTTAGACTGGGTAAGATGTATTCCATAGGCATAACAGCCTCTTGTCCATATACTAGGCTGAAAGGTGTGTGCCCTGTTAGTTTCTTACACGTGGTCCTGTAAGCCCATAATACAGCATTAACTCTGAGGTCCCAGTCATCCCTTTGACTGTTACAAATCTTTGTAAGAGCATGTTCTAATATCTTATTGAAAGCCTCCACCGTACCATTAGCTTGAGGGTGGTAAGGTGTACTCTTATGGTGTTGTATTTCAAATTCCTCTGTCAAGGCTTCTATGGTGCTATTCAAAAAATGTGTGCCTTGATCACTCATCAAAGTCACTGGGCATCCAAATCTAGTGATGATGTTTTCAAAAAGAAATTGTGCTGCTGTAGCAGCATCACAATTCCTGACTGCTTTTGCCTCAGCCCACCTGGTGAGGTATTCTGTTGCTGTAATAATATATCTCGCACCAGTTCGTTTTCCTGGGGGGTTAATAGGACCCACGAAGTCTATGGCCCACTTATCGAATGCGCGTAGCGTTATTTGTGGTCGCAACGGCATTTCATCTCTTCTGGAGGGATTTCTTGTCCTTTGGCAGATATCGCATGATCTGCAAAACTCTTTACTGTCTTTATGTAATGTAGGCCACCATAGTCCGGCTGCTAGGATCTTCTGAGCGGTAGGCTTCCCTGCGAAATGGCCTCCTGCGATGCCCGAATGTGCTTCCTTAAGAATGGTCTGTTTCTCGTGGGGCATAACGCATCTGCGCAAGATTTCATCTGGTCCTAACTTATAGAGGTGTCCTGCTATCAGGGTGAAGTCTGCTGCTTTCACCACTAATTGTTTCTTTTGCTGCTTGGTAAACTCAGGTGGCGCCCACCCTGTAGTAAGGAATTGAATTATGTCTCCATAATATTCATCTGCGACCTGAATGGAGAACAATTGCGCATCAGGCAAGTTGTCCTCTAAATTACTTGGTTCTTCACCTGAGTCTAGCCTTGACAGGTGATCAGGTCCTGCGTTTAGTCTTCCTGGCTTAACAATGATTTCGAAATCATATTCCTGGAACAACAATAGCCATCTTCATATTCTTCCCCCTAACACTGGCTTATTGACCAAGTACTTTAATGCAGAATGGTCGGTGAACATCTTGAACGGGGCACCCAATAAATAGTGCCAAAATTTCTGTAAGGCATACACCATTGCTAACCCTTCTCTCTCTGTGGTGGTGTAATTCTTCTCAGCTGTCGATAGTCTCCTGCTCGAATATGCGATAGGGTGGTCAATACCCCCTTCGCCTGGTTGCGTGAGAATAATGCCCAGTGCGATGCCAGATGCATCCACATGAACATGAAAAGGCTTGTTCCAATCTGGAAATACCAGAATAGGTGCTGTAACCATTTTTTCTTTTAGAGCGTCAAGACTCTTCTGACATTCCTCATTCCACTGAAATTTGATATCCTTCTTCAATAATTTCTCCATTGGTGCGGTAATCTTGGCATAACCTTTGATAAACTTTCTGTAATACCCAGTATGACCAAGTGTAGTTCTCAGCTGCTTTACTGAGTTAGGTGCTGGTAAATTGACAATGATGGCGATCTTCGCAGGATCTACCATCAAGCCTTGTCTGCACACAATGTGACCCAACAACGTACCAAAAGGCGCACAAAATATACATTTTTTTAAGTTAAGGGAAATCTGGTGCTGTCTACATTTTTCAAACATTAATCGCAGGTTTCCTATGTGCTTCTTGACTAGTCCAAATACAGTCCAATCATCAAAATCAACTTCTAGAAATTGATGGATGTATTCCTTAAAGACAGCAACAACTACTCTAGAAAAAATTGCTGGGGCATTCTTAAGACCAAAGGGCATTACCGTATACTGAAAGGAGCCCCATTCTGTCGCAAATGTGGTCTTGTGCCTGTCGTCTGGATGGATTCTTATCTGGTGATAGCCTGAAAAGCCATCAGTAAATGAATAGATTTCTTGTCCTCCAACATTGTCTAAGACTTCATCAGTGAATGGTGTCGGAAATGGGTCATGCAGCGATGCATCATTTAGTTTGCGCAAGTCGACACAGATCCTGATGTCTCCTTTTGTTTTCTTTTCTTGTACTACCATGGGACTAACCCACTCACTTTCTTCAACAGGTTCAATGATGCCTGCTGCTAGCATCTTATCTATTTCATCTTTTACTTTTGCTTTATACCGCGGATTCAACCTGTATGGGCGTTGCTTAACCGGCTTAGCGTCCTCCTTAAGCGGTATTCTCATGACTCCGAGGTCACCCACTATTCCCTTCATTTCTGTAAAGTTGGTAGGAAATAGGTCCTGATACTCATGTAATAGGTCTGTGATTTGGCCAATTGTCTCATCATCCCAATAATCTCCAATAGAGGCAAGCTTAGGGTCTGTTTCTGTGCCAATATTGCTCTTTCTAATCTTGATTGGTTCTGTTACAGCTGGAATTTCTAAGTGCGGGCCTTCAACTTCACGTGTACCTTCTGTTTCTGCGATATTGATACTGCGAGGATCTTCATCCTCATCGCTTGAGTCTTGTGCGCAGTTGTAACATTCTAGTGCATGTTCCATCTGAATAGCCCACTCGGGTTGCGAATCCGCTGGTAATGGGCAATCCTCAAATATTTTAGTCTTTATGATCTTCAAGGCCCGATCAATGCTTGGATGCTCAGATTCGAAACTGAATGTGACCAAAAAGTTTTCAATCATAATAGGCCATGAGATAGTTCCTTTTCTTAGCTCTGCTTCTGTATACCAATTCCGTGGAACTGTATCCAGTGTATGGATAAACAAATGAACCCATTCTTCTGCTGGAATTTCTAGCCAACTCTGTTCACAGTTCATAATGTGTGCTCTGGGATCACTCTCCCCTGTGTATTTCTGCTGTGTACAGTCTTTTTCTTTAGAGAATCTAATGCGCATCAATCTCTTACAATCATACCATGATGCGATATGTTCCTTGTGTGTGTACCACCATCTTGCAGGCGTGGCTCGAACTGCAAGGTCAAAAACCTCCATCCTCTGCTCTTGAGGAACCTCTTGTTCAAACTGCTGCAAAAAATCATTGACGTCTGCTAATCCATCAAAAGTTGGAATATACCTGTTTTCCGTCCCAATCCATCGCAGTGATTTAGTCATTAATGCACATCTGCGAATAGAGACTTCGTGGAGTCTATTTTGCCAATTCTCTAAGCCAACATCTGAATCTGATGTGCAGGAGCTATCACATCTTCAGCTGATATGTCCATCAGCTGTAGGATCAATGTAATCTGTCTGATTAGAAGTCATTTGGTACAAATTTTCCATGTTATGCACCTCCTCTTCTGCTTTGATTGGCTCAATGTAGCGAGGACCCTGTAAAGGGTCTAATGGTGCGATAACACGGACTTGAGCATCTTCAAATGTCATCTGCCTTTTCTTTAAGTTGATAACAGCCTTGTTATCAAAAGCCCAATCAATACCTAATAGAGATGGATAGGGTTTGGTGTCACCAATAATTTCTATGATCTCAAAATCGGCATATGTGTGAACTCCGTCGATGTCCACTGGGACATGCGATAGGCGACCCATCGGTGATATTCTCTGCTGATTAGCTAGTCTAAGATGGATAGGGGATCTGCTTAGTTTTGGACTTCCCATCTGTTCCCATGTCTGCTTAGTCAAGACATTTACTTCTGAACCTAAGTCTAGGATAACCTCATCCATTTCAAATAGTCCGATCTGCGCTGTGAGCCTCATCTCTCTTCCTGTCCTTGTATGGCCCATTATATGGTGAATGGTGCGTTGTGTATTGCTCACAGAAGGGCTCTGTTGACATTGGTCAATAACTTTCTGAAGTTCCTCTACGGCTTTCCCATTTCTTAGAAGTTTCAAACAACTCTGCAAGAAGGACTGTACACTCCCGGTCAATTCCTCTTCGTCGCATCTGCCAGATGTGCTAGCCTGTGGTATCTGCGCAGTACTAACATCCTGCGGTGGTTTCCGTGGTATACCCTGAGATGGTAATAATAGTGATCTGGGCGGTGTCTGTTCAGCAAAGGAAGTCTTAGTTTGTTGAAATGCCTCCTTATTCTTCTGTAGATCAAGTGGGATAGGTTTTCCTGGAGCTTTGCGCACCCACTGCGTTCCTGTCGTTTTTTCCACGTCCTGCGATATGTTGCTTGTGGAGAGGCCACTGTGAGTTACAATATTGACCCGTGGTTCGGTTTCGTTCTGCTCAGCAGCGATAAACTGGATAGTCTGATTGGTTGCTGGCTTGGCGTCCTTGATCTTAGCTATCAGTATGGGACATTCCTCTATTGTGTGGTCATAAGATTTACAATACTTGCACGTTGTAGTAGGGTTCTGACAGTCCCTAGCGTAATGTCCTGTGCCTCCACAGTTATAACAGGTGATAGTTCCACGGCCACGGCCAGGTTCATAGCCTCCTCCGCGTCCTCGGCCTCTGAAATTTCCTCCACGGCCTCCCTGATTCGGATCAGTTTGTGCACGTACTGCTGGTCCGGATGCTTCTGACTGAACTCTGTAGAGGTCGTGCTTCCTTTCTATCATTAACTCATAAGCTCTACAATTGTTTTCGTCATGTCCCACAGATTTACAGAAGTTGCAATATAGGTTCTTTGGTGTCTGCACATATTTCTGAAGGAGAGGGCATTCCTGAGGACTGTGTCCTCTGGTTCTACAAATCTCGCACCATGGCCCCTGGTTCTGCATCAACGGGTTAGGAGCTCCACTGGCGATATAGTCAGCAAAGACAGGGCAGTTATCCTTACTGTGTCCCTGCGCTTTACACTTAGTACACCAAATTTCATGCGCAACCTCCTTTCCTTTCTTAATTTCATGCAGCTGTAAGGTGAGGTTAGCTAGCTGATTTTGCAGATTAGTGATACCGGTGCTAGTTTCTGCTAGAGGTGAAGCCTCTAGTTTCATTGCCATTTCTAATGCTTCATCTTGTGTATTTAATTTCTGTTGCATTAGCGGAAGTCTGATGTGTGGTAATATTGCTGCGATAAACCATTCTTTATGCTGTTGAGGCGCAAGCTCAAAGCTTACCTGATCAATGAGGGTCTTGAATCTCTGGTCAAAATCCCAAACCGTCTCCGTAGGAAATTGTTTAATATCTTTAAGTTCTGCTATGCATTGTGACTCGGATTTAGGTTTTTTAAACTCTTTAATCATAGCAGTTCTAACCTGTGCAAGCGTTCTGTTATGGCCAGTGGTATACTTCATATACCAAGTTAATGCTCTTTCTCTAAATGTGGTGGCCAGCTGGACAAGCTTGACATTATCATCTTGTATTTGCTTAATGGTCCATATGGCTTCGCATAAGAACCAGTGTTGCTCAGGGTCCTCCGACCCTGTACCTTTGAATGTTGGTAGCTTCATATCATCTCCCATTCTGTTTCTAGATGGTGGGTTCTGGTTTGCTGTATGACTACCACTCGGCTGTGTAGATGTGGAGGGTGTAGCGGCAGTATTCGCTGTATAAGAGCTACTGGACGGGGTTCCTGCGGGATTATTCTGAGTTCCGACTGGATTTTGAGGAGTCCTAGGGTTCTGACTCTGCTGTCTCGGGTGATCTGAGCTGTCTTCTTCAGAAGAAGATGAATCGTTGACTCTATATCTTTTACCACTACGTGTATGTCCAAGATACTCGTAATCACTTTCAGAGTCTACTGACATTACAATATCATGCTACTATTCATCTGAGAGTATATCCAGTACTCCTTTTTCATATAGTAATTGCTTAATGGACAGACTTAGAGAATTTAGGTACTTACCGCGATAACCCTTGAAGAAGTACCGTTCTGCTGCGCTGAAACTCTTTCTCTGATCAACCGCGAACTCTGTGATGAAGCCTTCCAGCAGACTCGCAAGCCAGAAGTCTACTGCGCGTGAGATGGGGTTATCGACACCTTTCAAGGTCTGAATCAGCTCTGCTGTCCAGACAACTTCTCGATTCTTCTTGACACCGCTGTTGTCAGCAAGCTTTGATAACCAACCATATAACTCAATAGCATAAGTTACGAAGAATATCTCGTGGAGATCTGTAAAAATGTGCTTCTGTAGCCAAGCCTCAGTGCTCAGTCTAGGATTCTTGTTTTCTTTTGCAGCAAACTCTCTTTCTTTTGACTCAACCCACTGGTTAAGTTCTTGCTTGGTAGGATGCCAACAGAACATCAGCTCAATGTGTTCAAACCGGCAATGGAACCATTTGTTGATCTTTCTTTTTCTCTTCTAGCAGACCCGGGCTGACGGTAATCTTTTAGACCAACAGAACCCTTAGCTCACTGGCCCTTTCGGCAACAGGTCGCAGAAGCAACCTGAAGTCTCACCCGAAGTGATTCTAATGGGAGGCAGAAGACTCAAGTGTCCTCAGCCAAGTTCCGAGGCATCCAGGGTGCTTAAACCCACCTTAACCCCTTCCTCTGGAGCTGACTATCTCATTCCATTACTCCGGCTACGCCTCCGTCTTATCGCATTACGCAGGGAATGCGATAAGTCTTCCCCTATGTGAAACCGTCTAGCGATGCCTAAGATATCGTAGGCGCGATATCTTCCCCTTCTAGTTCCTGCAGTAAGTGAACTTTGACCGCTTCCTGGATTAATAGGTGGTCTCAGCTATTCCTATCCTGGTACTGAAGTTAGCAACAACATTCAGTCTCCAAGCATACCCCTCGCTAATGAACTTGACCCTTGATATCGCGCGGCAACGTAGTTAAGTAGAATATTACTTTGAGCAGGGTCTAAGTAGACCATTCATGACTTACATTCAGTTCATACTCGCACATTATCCTCTGTTAACAATTATCTAGTTGCTATGCGGGTAGCTATGGTTATCACAATTATTATACATCATTCAGAAGTTAAACTGACGACCATGTACACTACTTATAACAGACTGAAGCATTCATATATAACACAGATAAGTGCAGGAGAGCAGTAGCTACACAAATACAATAGTGCGACTTAGATAAGCACGCTGTTACTCCCAGGGCGAGAACTGCGCCCAGGGGAACTGCGGTTCTTGTTTACAACTCTGAAGGATAAACACAGCTCCGTTCCACTCTTTACAACAAGGGTCTTCTGGGAAACTCCACCTCAGTGGGAGCCCTTCTCTATAGACCTCTTTCTCTTCCTGCCTTTTACAATGCACTCTCTTTCTCTCACAATCCCTGCGGATCGCACTATCTCTCAACAGGTTAGCCCTATGTTCTCTCAGGGATGTCCAGACTCTGCAACAACAGACTTGGCTAGCCTCTACCTGATGTCTCTATCACTATGTGGCCAACCCCTTATCCTATAAAAAGACTACTATATATAGATGGCCCGAAGGTCTCATCGCAGTTACAAAACTGTGGGCCTTATCCCAACAGTGACTCAACCCTAACCACTTACAGTCAACTGGCTGTACTTCCATGGCCGCCTTCTGTCTCGTCGCCGCTTCCTGCAGTCCTTAGTCTTTAATGCATTGGCCCGTCGCTTCTTCTTGGTTCAAGCAACGCGGACTGTAGTCCTTCTTCTTTAATGAGGGTAGCTGAACCCTCTCTTCATCTCCGGCGCCTTTATTGAGGTGGTTGAGCTCTCCCTTCGGCCTCTTCTTTGTACCACATGCTTGAATTTTCTGTACCTATCGCCGTGATTCCCGCCGGAATTTGCGCTACGGCGATATCTTTGTCTTACCGCCAAAATTGGTACTTTCTCTCCAAAATTAGTTATCCTTCCCAAAATTAGCAGCTTCCTAAATGCTGCGGAAGTTCTCTCCAACAACCTTACTTTCCAATACATTCTGTTAAATATTGTAACTTCAAAGAATATTATATTTGTACTTTATTATTCCGGAGATGTTTCATCCCTCTGAGGTAACCCTATTATGTATCCGGAGATGTTTATTCCTCCAAGGGTTAGTATTAACTAGGGTTATTAGACCCACCATGTGTGGGTCGGCCCTGTAGTTATATTTTAGGGGTTATTAGACTTCTCTAGGTGAGGTCGGCCCCAACAGGTCTTTTAGTCAGTTGAGAGTCAAGTATAAATAGAGGAGGTGAACTCCTCATTAGACCACTCACTCACTTGTGGAAGAATGCGCACTTGTCTGGGAGATCTGCTAAGGAGACTTAGAAGGAAGGAGCACATCTTGTATTTTGGTTGATCATCTTATTGAGGAAAGCTTTACTGGGTTTTCTACCCCATGAGGGTTTCCCAGGATATATTGTGTGTCTATCTTGTGATTGTGTTTCTTTCAGAGATCTTGCTTGTCTATTTGGTTTAAATTCAACATGGTATCAGAGCTAGACTGAATAGGACATCTTTCACAAGGTAAGATTATCTCTCTCTCTCTCTTTGGTGAAGTTAGGGTTTCAGCCCAAAGTTGGTATTATTGATTTTTGGTTGCATGGCTGGATAGCCCTCCTCAATACCTTTCTTTTAAGCCCTAGATCGAACTTTTTGGTTGGGTAGAACTCCGGGAATTGCAAACCCTAATTCTACCAAAAGTGCGATACGTCAGATTTTGGTTTCAGAAAAAAAGTTGGAATTTTTGATTTCTGATTACATGGCTGGATAGCCCTTATCAAGAGCATTCTTTTAAGCTATAGATCGAACTTTTTGGTTAAGTAGAACTCCGAAAAAGTCAAACCCTAATTCTACCAAAAGTGCGATAAAATTCTGTTTCAGTTTCCGGAAAAGTGAAAAATAACTTTCCAAGTAAGTCTACTCTGTCTCTTGGACTCCCCCAAGAGAAGATGGCTCCAAATACTAAGCTTGAAGACAAGCTAGAAGGCATAGAGAATTTCCGGGCATGGAAATACAGAATTGGTCTCATTCTTGAAGAGAATGATCTTGCTCATTATATCAAGGAGGAAGTTGCAGAACCAGAAGAAGATGAAGCCAAAGAAAAACACAGGAAGGATTTGGTTAGGGAAAAGAGAATCATAGCTGATTCTATTAAAGACCACTTGATTCCCCAAGTGGCTTCCAAGAAGACTCCAAAGGAAATGTATGATGCCCTAGGAAGAATGTATGAGGGAAAGAACATCAATAGAAAGATGAATCTAAGGACTCAATTGAAGAGCACCAAGATGCACAAAGGAGAATCTATTCAAGACTACTTCTCGAGAGTCTCTCTAATCAAGGAACAACTAGATGCCATTGGTGATACTCTTGATGAAGATGAACTTGTGATGACAGCTCTAAATGGTCTCACTAGGTCATGGGAATCCTTCATCCAAACCATGTGTGCCAGAAAAGAAAGCATGAAGTTTGATGTAGTATGGGAGGATTGTGTTCAAGAAGAAGCTAGGGTTGCCAACAGAGAGGCATTGCTCAAGGAATATGACCAAGCCTTGGCCACCCATACCAAGAGAAGAAAGAATCGATCCTACTTTAAGAAGGATAGTCAAAAGGAGTCTCATCCTCCACAGAGATTTCAAAAGAAAAGAGGATCCTTCCAAGGAAGAGACTACTCCTCATTCCAATGTTTCATTTGTCACAAATTAGGACACATTGCCAAAGACTGTCCTAACAAAAAGATTAAGGGTACTCACCACAGAAGACATCATGCACATCTTGCAGAAGATGAGAGTGAAGAAGAAGTTGAAGAAGAAAGGCCTCTCAAGAAAAGATCTAGAAGAGAAGAAGAAGATGAAGAAAGGACTTTCTCCAAAAGAAGACCTAGAAGAAATGAAGAAGAAGATGCAGAAGAGTATGTTCTTTTCTCCGCACTCTCTGGATCTATAACACCTGGAGAAGATACATGGGTCATTGATAGTGGTGCCTCAAAGCACATGACAGGACAAAAGAAGACCTTATCAAGTCTTGAAGAAAAGACCTCTCCTCTAAAGGTATCTCTTGGAGATAACTATCAGTATCCCATTAAGGGAATTGGTGAAGCAAACTACAAACTTGATTCTGGAACCCCCATGAAAATGAAGGAAGTTTTGTATGTTCCAGGGTTGAAGAAGAATTTACTTTCAATATCAGCTTTGGACAAGAAAGGCTATAGAGTTGCATTCATTGATGGACAAGTGTTAATGTGGTCCAAAGGCAAATCCATTAAGGATGCAATTGTCATTGGTGAAGAGGAAGGAGGTTTGTATAAACTCAAGGGTCATCCAGAAGCTGCCCTTGTTCATGAAACATCTAGTCCCAGTGAGCTATGGCATAGAAGACTAGCTCACATTAACTACAAAGCCTTACCCTATGTAAGCAAGGTAGTCATAGGACTACCAGATTTAAAGGTTGATCATAATGGCTCTTGTAAAGGATGTAAGAAAGGGAAGAATGTTAAGAACCCCTTTCCAAAGAGTGAAACAAAAACTAAGAGTATCTTGGAGTTAATACACTCAGATGTATGTGGTCCAATGCCCACCACCTCTTTAAGTGGATTTGAATACTATCTTTCTTTCATTGATGATCATTCAAGGAAAACTTGGATTTACTTTCTAAAAGGTAAGAATGAAGTCTTTGGAAAGTTCAAAGAATTCAAGGCTCTAATAGAGAATCTCACAGAAAAGAAAATCAAGATTCTCAGAACAGATAATGGTGGAGAATATACTTCAAAAGAGTTTGAAGAATTTTGTAGAGAAGCTGGAATCAAGAGAGAACTAACCACTCCCTACAATCCCCAACAAAATGGGGTTGCAGAAAGGAAAAATAGAACCATCATGGAAGCTGTGAAGACTATGATACATGACCAGGATCTTCCCATGTATCTATGGGCTGAAGTAGCCAAGACAACAGTTTATGTGCAAAATAGATTATCTCACAGTGCTCTTGAATTCAAAACTCCAGAAGAAGTGTTTACAGGTAAGAAGCCTGAGGTAAGTCATCTTAAAATATTTGGGTGTCCTGTGTACATCCACATTCCAAAAGAAAAGAGAACCAAGTTGGATCCCTCAGGAAAGAAGGGAATGTTTGTTGGTTATTGTGAAACTTCCAAAGCCTTCAGAATCTACATACCAGGTTTCCATCATATAGAAATAAGTAGAGATGTAACCTTTGATGAGGAAGCAGCTCTCAAGAAATCCAGGAAGTGTCAACTTGAAGAAGTTTATGAAGAAGATTCATCTCCCAGAATCTCAGAGACTGTTCATGTCCCTGAAGAGGATACACCAGAGGATCATGACATGCTGGAACCACAAGAACCTCCTGTAGCAGAATTATCTAGGAAAAGAAGACCAGCATGGGCTAGAGATATCATTCAAGGAGCTGAAAGATATGGTGCTCCCGAAGGCTCCACTAGAGAAAGGAAGAAACCAAAACTGGTGTCCAACTATATGGCTTTGATGTGTGATCTTGTGGATCAACTACCTACCATCTATGAAGAGGCAGCTCAGAAGAAAGAATGGGTAGAAGCAATGACAGAAGAATATCAGTCAATAATGAAAAATGATGTTTGGGATATAGTTCCCAAACCAAAAGATAAAAGTGTGGTTTCCTCCAAATGGATTTTTAAGATAAAACATGCTGCAGATGGTAGCATTGAAAAATACAAGGCAAGATTTGTAGCCAGAGGATTCTCTCAGAAGGAGGGAATTGACTATGAAGAAACTTTTGCACCTGTTGCTAGGTATACTTCAATTAGAACTATCATAGCACTTGCATCCATGATGAAATGGAAATTGCATCAAATGGATGTTAAGACAGCTTTTCTGAATGGTGTAATTGAAGAAGAAGTATATATAGAACAACCTCAAGGTTTTGAGGTCAAAGACGGAAGGACCCATGTATGCAAACTGAAAAAGGCATTATATGGCTTGAAGCAAGCTCCCAGAGCTTGGTATGGAAGAATTGATAGTTTCTTATTAAGCATGGGCTTTACCAAAAGTAAAGCTGACCCCAATCTCTATCTTAAAGTAATGAATGATGAACCTGTTATATTGCTATTATATGTAGATGATCTATTTCTAACAGGAAATGAGAAACAAATCATTGAAAGCAAGAAGAAGCTTTCTTCAGAATTCGAGATGAAATATCTCGGATTAATGCACTACTTCTTAGGCCTAGAAGTGTGGCAAGAGCCAAAAGGGATCTTTCTAAATCAAGGTAAGTATACTGTGGAGATCCTCAAAAGATTTGATATGTTGGAGTGTAAAGCTATGGCCACTCCCATGGACTCCAACTTAAAAATGCTAGCTAATGATTCATCAGAAATAGTGGACATAACCCTATATAGACAAATCATTGGATCATTGATGTACTTGACAAATACTAGGCCTGATATATGCTTTGCTGTAAATACTCTCAGTCAGTTTCAAGTAGAACCTAGAAAGGTTCACCTTATAGCTGCAAAGCATATCATGAGGTACCTAAAAGGTACAGTGGACTTTGGCCTTTACTATCTTGGAGACAATGAACTCAAGTTGCATGGTTTCTCAGATTCTGATTGGGCAGGTAGTGTCTCAGACAGAAAAAGTACTTCAGGTGGATGTTATGGTCTTGGATCTGCCATGATCTCCTGGTTCAGCAAGAAACAATCTAGTGTGGCCCTCAGTACCGCTGAAGCAGAATATATAGCTGCTTGCTCTGCCAGCTGTGAAGCAGTGTGGCTTCGGAAACTCTTATCTGGAATCTTTGACTTAGAAATGGATCCCACTGTGATTATGTGTGATAATCAAAGCTGCATTAAGATGACTGAAAATCCTGTGTTCCATGATAAGTCAAAACACATTGAGATCCGTTACTTCTATATACGAGACATGGTGCAGAGAGGAGCCATCAAGCTCGAGTATATAAGCACTGAGGATCAGGTTGCTGATATCTTGACTAAACCTCTGTCTCGAGTGAAGTTTGAGTACTTTCGAGACAATCTTGGTTTAGTCCAGAAGGACCTTCCTCGAAAGGGGGAGTAGTATAGTATTGCTGTCGCTTATTTTTCTGTTTTGTTAGCTACTTACAATTATTTAGATTTAGAACTCTTACATATCGTTTATGCTAGATGTATACATGATTTGATATGATGTATTAGTGAGAATACATGTCCGATGTATACCTGTTTTGTTTTGATATACATGCTAGTGATGTATACATGTTTTGATGTAATGTGTACATGTTTTGATTAGTGATGTATACATGTTTTGATATACACATGTTTTGATGTGATGTATACATGGTTTGATGTACACATGTTTTGATGTTTTGATTAGTGATGTATACATGTTTTGATGTACACATGTTTTGATGTGATGTGTACATATGTTGATTAAGTGATGTATACATGTTTTAATGTACACATGTTTTGATGTGATGTATACATGTTTTGATGTACACATGTTTTGATGTGATGTATACATGGTTTGATGTGATACATGATTGTACCTGTATGGATGAGAATACAGTTGAGGGGATTGGATCATCCCTGGACTTTCAGTCCTAAAGAGAGCCGTAGACGTGAGGTCTCCGAGAATGAAGTCCTTAGTGGACAGTTGAGGGGATTGGATCATCCCTGGACTTTCAGTCCTAAAGAGAGCCGTAGACGTGAGGTCTCCGAGAATGAAGTCCTTAGTGGACAGTTGAGGGGATTGGATCATCCCTGGACTTTCAGTCCTAAAGAGAGCCGTAGACGTCAGGTCTCCGAGAATGAAGTCCTTAGTGGGGATTGGATCATCCCTGGACTTTCAGTCCTAAAGAGAGCCGTAGACGTGAGGTCTCCGAGAATGAAGTCCTTAGTGGACAGTTGAGGGGATTGGATCATCCCTGGACTTTCAGTCCTAAAGAGAGCCATAGACGTGAGGTCTCCAAGAATGAAGTCCTTAGTGGAGAGTTGAGGGGATTGGATCATCCTTGGAATTTCAGTCCTAAAGAGAGCCGTAGACGTGAGGTCTCCGAGAATGAAGTCCTTAGTGGACAGTTGAGGGGATTGGATCATCCCTGGACTTTCAGTCCTAAAGAGAGCCGTAGACGTGAGGTATCCGAGAATAGAGGATAGGACTGCATCGTCCCTGGACCTTGGTTCAAAATGCACGTGGTTGGATTAATCATCCTTAGACAGTAAATCCAGGAAGGATAGTCTTAAATGCGATTGTGGTTGGATTAATCATCCTTAGACAGTAAATCCAGGAAGGATAGTCTTAAATGCGATTGTGGTTGGATTAATCATCCTTAGACAGTAAATCCAAGAAGGATAGTCTTAAATACGATTGTGATTGGATTAATAATCCTTAGACAGTAAATCCAGGAAGGATAGTCTTAAATGAGATTGTGATTGGACTAATCATCCTTAGACAACAAATCCAGGAGGGATAGTCTTAAATATGATTGCAGTTGGACTAATCATCCTTAGACAGCAAATCCAGGAGGGATAGTCTTAAATATGATTGTAGTTGGACTAATCATCCTTAGACAGTAAATCCAGGAAGGATAGTCTTAAATGAGATTGTGATTGGACTAATCATCCTTAGACAGCAAATCCAGGAGGGATAGTCTTAAATATGATTGTAGATTGGACTAATCATCCTTAGACAGTAAATCCAGTAATTCCGAAAGGAAGGATAGTCTTAAATATGATTATGATGAGATTGATCCAGTAATTCCGAAAGGAAGGATCATGTATGCTGCTGATCGTGTGATGACGATGCTACTGATCGTGTGATGACGATGCTGCTGATCGTGTGATGACGATGCTGCTGATCGTGTGATGACGATGCTGCTGATTGTGTGATGACGATGCTGCTGATCGTGTGATGACGATGCTGCTGATCGTGTGATGACGATGCTGCTGATCGTGTGATGACGATGCTGCTGATCATGCGATGACGATGCTGCTGATCGTGTGATGACGATGCTGCTGATCGTACTGCTGATCGTGTGATGACGATGCTGCTGATCGTGTGATGACGATGCTGCTGATCGTGATGTTGATGTTGATGTTGACAGTGATGTACCAGTAACTGTTTGAGTTACTGATGAAGACAAATTGAAGAAAGCTTCCGATGATTTATAGATGTATCATGTGTAGTGACTCCTTGCTCCTGCAGATGCTGTTATAATATCCTTCTCGTTAAGGGGGAGTGTTAAATATTGTAACTTCAAAGAATATTATATTTGTACTTTATTATTCCGGAGATGTTTCATCCCTCCGAGGTAACCCTATTATGTATCCGGAGATGTTTATTCCTCCGAGGGTTAGTATTAACTAGGGTTATTAGACCCACCATGTGTGGGTCGGCCCTGTAGTTATATTTTAGGGGTTATTAGACTTCTCTAGGTGAGGTCGGCCCCAACAGGTCTTTTAGTCAGTTGAGAGTCAAGTATAAATAGAGGAGGTGAACTCCTCATTAGACCACTCACTCACTTGTGGAAGAATGCGCACTTGTCTGGGAGATCTGCTAAGGAGACTTAGAAGGAAGGAGCACATCTTGTATTTTGGTTGATCATCTTATTGAGGAAAGCTTTACTGGGTTTTCTACCCCATGAGGGTTTCCCAGGATATATTGTGTGTCTATCTTGTGATTGTGTTTCTTTCAGAGATCTTGCTTGTCTATTTGGTTTAAATTCAACACATTCCACATGAACAGACGAGTTTTGTGTGGGCTCGCAATATTCCATAACTTCTTCCACCACCAGACTAGATCCCTGCTTAATCCATAGGCATTGAGACAAATATAACCGTTCTTTGGGGAGTAATTGCCCAAAGGGTCACCTTCCCAAATAAGTTCATCATCTCGATCTCGTAGATATACCTGAGAGCAAATTAATTCGCCCACATATCCATCCAAGGCACGTTGATCCTGAACCGAGAGTTCAAGGTCCCGAGTGGTTCTCCAGGATTGTACCCAAGGTCTAATAAGAACCGGTTCAAAAAGTTGAATAGAAAGGTAATACCCCTATACCTTAGTGCCTCCACCGTCTCTTGTGGCAATAAATGACGACCCTCACAACCCAACCAAGGGTCTTCACCAATCATGAGCCTTCTTCCATCCCCAATATTCCAGACCAATAAATCCCCTATCAACGGAAAAGAGGTGACCACAGCCTTCTAGATCACAGACCCGCCCACAAGTGTTTTCATAGGGTTTCTGACCCAGTCCTCAATTGTATCCAGATCCCCTAAGAATCTGCCAACCCCCTTTTGCAGCCAGAGCTTTGGAAAAAAGAAAAATGTTCTTAAACCCCCAACCTCCTAGGGCTTTCAGAACATCAATGCGTTGCCACTTGACCCATGGAGAAACAAAGGAGTCCTCTTTACCACACCACAAAAATTTAAAACAAAGTCTCTGGGCTTTATCCAGAATCCCTTTAGGAATCCATGATAATTTCATCCAGAACACTGGGATGGCCTCCAGAACAGACTTAACCAAAACCAGTCTACCTGCTCTTGACAACCATTTGTGACTCCAGACCTTGAGACGTTTATCCAGCTTCTCAAGTAACCAGTTCCAATCCCGTTTGAGGTAGGCGTTTGGCTTGAGCTGGAAACCAAGATATTTTAGGCCATCTTGCACCTCTTAAAGGGTGAAAGGAAAAAATATTTTGAAAGAGCGTAGTTCCACCCCTCGCAGCAAATTCAAAGAGAGGGTCGATTTACCAACATTAATTTCCATCCCGGTGGCCTTGGAAAAGAGGTCCAGTATGTCCCGAAGAGATTCCGCATCCCTAACCAAGCTAGTACAGAAGATGAGTACATCATCAACAAAAATAAGATGTGTAATAAAGAGATTTGGAGCCACCTGTATACCCTTCAAATATCCCCATCATTTAGCCTCCCTAAGAGCACGACTCAGTCCCTTCGCAACAAGAAGGAAGAGCAGTGGCGACAGTGGACATCCCTGTCTCAGGCCTCTCCCAGCATGAAAGAAAGGGGATGCCGCCCCATTGATCAGCACAAAAAAGATACCGTAGTAATGCTGCTCATAATCCACCTTATTAACCCAGTACAAAAACCCAAATGAGTAAGAAGCATTCTAAGATAGAGCCAACTTACTCTGTCATAAGCTTTGGACAGATTGATTTTGAGTACCACCCCTTTGAGTTTCTTTGATTTAATGCTATGTAAACCTTCCTGCGCTACACCAATAGCCTAATGGATCTGTCTCCAAGAAACCCAAACTGTTCCCCAGAAATATGCTACGAAAGGATGCCTTTCAAACGCCGAGCAATAATTTTAGAAACCACTTTATAAACACAATTGCATAGAGAGATAGGTATGAAATCATTGAGGGAAGAGGGGTTATCTGATTTAGGAATCAATGCAATGAAGGTAGAGTTAAAACTGGAAGGTATGCGTCCCGTGACCTGAGAATCCTCTACCATCTTGAGAAGATCATCACCCAACAGATCATACAGTTCCGGGAATAATTCGATCGTCTAGCCATCCAGGCCTGGACTCTTGTCTTTTTGAAAGCTCTAAAGAGTCGCCTTGAGTTCATCCTCAGTAGTCTCAGCCATTAAAGCTTCATTATCCTCCTCTTCAACAAAGCGAGGGAAGAGTTGTGCCACCCGAATCACCTCTGCTAAGTGGGCATTATTACTAGCCCCAAAGAGAGAGTGAAAATGTTCAACCCCAACCTAAGCCATTCCTTCAAACGTTGTCTGTGGTTCCCCCTCAGAATTGTCAAGACTCCAGATAGTATTTGCCGCCTTCCTGCCTTTTGCATAGGCATGGAATAATTTTGAGTTTTCATCCCCGACAGCTAGCCAGGTCACTCTTTTTTTCAAACACCAGGTTTCCTCTTTTTCTAGTAAAAGATTGTTCCGACAACCCTCCAATCTAACCATCCAGTCCCGAGTCTCCAAAGACTCCCTCCCTCCACCATCTTCATCATTGATCTTAGAGAGTTCCACCTCAATGCTCTGAAGTTCCTGGTCTTCTCTACATTTCTTTTCAAATGCCCATGTTTTAATAGGTCTCTTCACCCTTTTAATATTTGCAGCAAAATGGAAAGAAGAAGTATGAGGGCTCCTGGTATTGAAAGGTACCCAAAGTGAAGAAAGCGGCTTGATAAAGGTTTCATCTTTCAGCCACGTTTTGTTAAATTTCAGAGGACCGGGAGGTTTTGATGGCCAAGTGCGAAGCTCAAGAAAAATAGGAAAGTGATTTGAGCCACCACCCATCCCCAACCATTGACGAATAAGAAAGAGTCTTTCCACTAGAGATTCTGAGACCAGAAAACGATCCAGACGCTTGGCGACCCTGTTGTCTCCAACACGATTATTCCTCCAAGTTGGTTTAAGAATAATCGGTTCAATATCAATGAGGTTCTTAACAACAAGGCGTTGTGTGAAGAAATCCGCCAGCAAGTCCACCCTATCCCGAGGCCCCCAAACCTCCGACAATCCAAGAGTAAAGTTAAAATCTCCGCCCAAGATCACAGAATTCTTTATAACCAGATAATTATTTAGCAACGAATCCTAGAAGGGGATCCTATTCAAATAAGGGCCGTAAATATTGAAAACAGTAAGGAATTCTCCCAGGTCCAAAGAACGCAATGTCAACCCCAATGTGGACTCCATCCCCCACACATTGAGTTTCTTAATCACATGATTGTTCCATCCAGTAGCCATCCCACCAGATCTCCCACGAGCATCCAAAGTTTTAAAGGACCAACCATGTAGCCAACTTTCAAGTTTCGCCTGAACCTCTACACCAACACCTAAAGTTTCTTGAAGTAAAATAACATCCAGGCATTCAAGAGTGACTACCTGCAACAATGCTGATCTTTTGAGGGGACCAGCCAGACCTCGACAGTTGAAAGAGATAACTTTCATTGATGACCCTTCTTGTGGGTGCACACCACTCTAAGCACCCTTTCAATAGACTGTTGTTTCCCCTCCAAAAGGTCCTTTGCTTTAGTCTGTTCTTTGGAGATATGAAACTTTCAACCCCTCCCTTTTGGCATAGGGCCCTTATCCTTACCCAACCCCCCTTGAGCAAGTTTATCGGATGAACGAAGGTAATATCCAGAGTCAGAAGAATCGGGAGGATACGAGGTAGAAGCATCCTCCATAGAAAGTGAGTTTGAATTAGGCTCAAGGTCCAGGGAGAGAGGGGCTTCCAAAACTGCAACTGGAGTGGAGTCATGAAGGATAGGGAGCTTAAAAAGAGGTTGGGGGGGAATGTTGAATTTCCTCAAAACTTCCACCCAATCAAACCCTAGAAAAGTTACATTATTCATGAAAAAATTAATAGCAGGAGGTATGGAAGTAGAAAGAGTACTAGAAAACA
Organism: Larix kaempferi; assembly: GCA_027924585.1. Lineage (NCBI taxonomy): Eukaryota > Viridiplantae > Streptophyta > Pinopsida > Pinales > Pinaceae > Larix > Larix kaempferi. The sequence continues at coordinate 5,787,134 of BSBM01000963.1, read as the reverse complement.
TGGTCTCCTGCATGAGCAAATCGACTGAGGAGTGTTCAACATCCGTGGAAAGGGTAGACGGAGATTGAACTGCCTCTTGAACCGGTTCATCCTCGTGTCCTCCTTCTGAAACCTCCTGCTCAGCCGGAGGCTGAGACTGTGTAGACATCCCATTTGGAGCAGACTTATCAATCCCATCGGACCATTTATGCCTCGAGCCATTTCGGGTCCGGAGGGGGAGTTTACATTCCACTGCCGGATGTCCATAAACATGACATCTCCAACACCTAAACGTAACGTTTTCGTAGTCTAGCTTCTGAACAATAACATATGGACCCCAACTGAGTTTCAAGTCTTCCGCCAAACCGACAGGAACATTAAGACTAACCAAAATCCGAGCCACCTTCCTTTGATGAGTATGAAGAAAGGAAAAATCTCCCTCCAGATAAGTGCCCAGAAGGTTCCCAATTCCCCTGAAATGTCTTTCCGACCAATAGTGTAGAGGAAGGCCCGGGAGACGAACCCAAATTGGAACGACATCCAGCCGTTCCTTGCTAGCATCGAACATTGGATGCCAAGGTTTTAAAAGTACTGGGTAATGATCCCAACACCAATTTCTGTTAAGCACTGAGAGTGCATGTTCTGCCTCTCGAAAGTTCAATGCAAACCAGTTTCTCGTAAGTTCCACCCCTTCAGGCTCGTAACCCATATACCGAAGAGAGAAGGACCTACCCAGAGCCTTCCCAACCAGTGTTAAGTTCGTCATATGTAGAAGACTATTCCATTCAATGTCCCCACCTAGAGCGTAGTTATATTCAATGCGGCTAGATTTAACCCACTGTTTCCTACCTCGCTTCCCCAACAAACATGAGTCCTCCGAAGAGCCACCTCCACCTTCTCCAGAGCTCGTGCCCGAGTCCACCCTTGTACCAGCATCTTGAGACGTTCCTTGAAACTTGCTCGGCCTAGCGCCCACACCATCCACAGCCAACCCTACCGACCGACCATAAACCAGGGTTTCCCCGGTGGCATTCAACCCACCAAGCTTAATCTTCCGTTCTTCACCCGGTGCCTGCACAAAACCGGAAGAGATACCCATCTCCGTATCAGCCCAAGTAGTATTGCAGTCCAACTAGGGGGGAACCTCCAGATCCTCGGGTAAGGGAAAAACCGCCGCAGGTTCAGAGACCAAATTTAGAGAACCAACAGGGGACGAAGAGACCAATAGAGTAGTCGACGAAAAACTAGTCCTCTACAGAGAAGGATCCAAAGGAGCCCCCACAATTTCCTAAGACCCCAGTACTGCCACCTCTTCCCACAATTTGCCAGCTGGCTTGATCCATATATCATCACTCTCCAAGTGATCGCTGGAGTAATCCACCTGTTCACCCTCCGCCATGGTAAACACTAGTAAAAGGAAATAAAATAAAACTTAACCAACCTCGATCACTGAACACCAGTTTCAAAACTGCGCCAGTCCTTGTAGATGGAGGGAACATTGAAACGGAAACTGTATTCATAAGGTAACCCATCTCGATATGAGTGTTGTGTCAGGACGAACTTATTGTCACCGTCAGGGACCGAAAGCCAGCTTCCTGCGGCTTGCAGCCACAGCGTTTCCTACCCTGCTCCCATGACGAAACCCTAAGGTTTTTCCTCCAGTTCTCTCCCAAAAGTGACATTCTCCTTATCTTTCATTCTCCATCCTTTTACTTCAATTTTTCTCTTCCCATGATTTTATTTAAGTTTTAAAAACAATTATGGTAGCAACCAGCCACTGCTTCTGAGCAACCAGCCACTGCAAAGAGTGTGGTCCATAGTTCAAAATTATTTTGCTTCTGAGCAACCAGCCACTGCAAGTCATGCTGGGGGCAAGTTGTCAGCCAATGCTAGTCATGCTGAGAGTAATTTTGTTGTAAAGGAGTCTAAGCTTATAGGACGGAAGACAAAGTTCCCTTGTAAACTTTGTAAGGGAGATCACCTTACTCACTTGTGCCCTGCTATTCCAGAGGTGCGGAGAGTGTAGTCCATGTCTGAAGGATCCTCTGCTCCTGATTTTCCTATAGATTCCCAACAGCTTGATCAAATTTTGGTTGATGAAGTGGTTGAACCAATGCAATATTTGGTCAACCCCACTCTTCCTTTGGGGAGTGAAGTGATGGAATCGATGCAATCTTCGACCGATCCCATCAGTCCTTCGGAGACTGATGCACCTATCCCTGAAGTCTTATGCATTACCAGTTTGGATGTTTCTGAAATGGGGGGCACTTCATCTGTGCCGAGTGAACCCCTACCAAGATCTAGGATTATTTCCTTTGATTGGAATAGTCTAACTGGGCCTTGCCTTCCTTCTTCTTCACCTTTCCAGATAAAGGTCGATATGGGAAACCATGCGGTTCATCAATGTATTGTAGATGAAGGAGCCTCTGTTAGTATCTTATCCCCTTATGCTTGGAGAGATTTAGGTTTTCCTAACCTTGTTCCAGCTGTTAATTGGCCGTTGAATTTCGATAAAAGACCTAGTGAACCGTTGGGATTCCTCCCTCAAGTACCCGTTGCTTTGGGTGGAAAAATAGTCTTAGTTGATTTTATGCTTTTAAAGGACCCTATGGACTTTGATATGATCCTAGGGAGTGATTACGTTTATGCTATGCAGGCTGTGGTGTTTACGCTCTTTCGTGTGATGCATTTTCCTCACAACGAAAGCGTTGTCACTATCGATCAGCTTACATTTGTTGATCCCTCTTATTACCCAACTATAGACCAAGTATGTCCCTCGTCAGTAGGCACTACCATGTCACAATCAAATTATGTGGCATATTGTTCCTTGAGTCCAATTTCTATTGAGAATAAGCCTCTGAATTCATGCTTACCTTCTTGGGACTGGGTCCCGGCAATTGACCAGGTGATGACTCCATCTGAATGTTTAGACATTTGTTCTATTTGGGATGATATACTTCCATCTGATGAAGTTTTCCTAGAGTCTATAATGCGGTCTTCCATTCATTTGGACATTTACCCACCTCCGAGCACTCTTCCACCTTCACTTCGAGCTTGTTAAAAACAGTAAGGAAGTTATGAGAATTCTTCCACCTTTTCTTTGAACTCGTTAAAAATAGTAAGGAGGCTACGAGCATTTCTTCCATTTTCACTTCGAGCTCGTTAAAAACAGTAAGGAAGTTATGAGCATTTTTCTGTATCTCCTTTGAGCTTGTTAAAAATAGTAAGGAGGTCACGAGTTTACTTTTTCGGGCTCGTTAAAACTTTATGAAAAAGATCTTTATAGAGTTCTTTCATGCTCTTGTTAGACTCTTTAAATATGACAAGATTGCTGAGTATAGTTTTCATTTTAGACTCGTTAAAGGATTTGAAGCGACATCCGCTTAAGTATAAGTATAACCCTTTTCTGGACTTTTGCGGATTACTTACGAAAAAGGAATACTCTAGTCATACGTGGCTAGAAGAGTTCTCCTTTCATTGTTTTATCATTTTCGGGAGAGGGGACTAACTGTACGAAAAAGGACTTTTGGATCCTCTCTTTAGGGTTTTCAGGCTCTCAAAACATGAAAACAACAAGCGAACATTCACCTACTTGGGCTCGATGTGAAATCCACGAGAGGGTGTATAGAGGATTGTTTAAGTTTTTCAGACCCTATAAACAGGAAAACACCGGCGAGCATTAACCTACTCAGGCTCGATATTAAAATCCACGAGTAAGTGTATGGAGTTATTGTTTAATTTTTTCAGACTCCTTAAAATTGAAAACACCGACGAGCAAGAACAAATCTCGGCTCGATATTAAAATCTAGAGATCAATATTATAGAGCATTCTTCTATCTCTTCTTCGAACTCTTTAAAAAATGAAGAAGGTCCTGAGTCTTCCTCCCATGGGCTCGTTAAACTTTTTACATGGTTGGACTTATTGAGTTTTCTATCTTTCTTGGACTCATTAAAACAACAAGAAGGCCATTCTTTTATCAAAAAGAATAAGGGATAAGAAGGGTATATCACATCTTTTTCAGTTTCAAAGGCAATTATGTTAGTCATGTCCTTGAACACAACACCTACTTGAGTCTTTCATGTCAGTTGGGTTTTGGTTTTTGACCTTAAGGTGAACCTGATCTCCGAGTTTTTACTCCCCCGGTTGGTTATTATTCTAATCATATGGAGGGTCTGTTATGTCTCCTACATAGCAGACTTATATCATTTTCCCCTCATGTTGAATACTGCCTAAGTCACTTTGTATCGTGCTCACTGTTCAAGGATATAGCCTGTGTCGGCCATTCTGGAGTTTACCTTAACTTCATGTGTCAGCCATCCTGGTGTCAGTTTGTTTCATCTTGTTACTTGACCTACTCCACATCAGCTCATACCTGTGAATGTTCCTCATATTGGATGATGGAGGATGCATTAATGCCTCCCTTCCAACGAACTTCTTCCCATTGACTTCAACTCATTTTACTCTGGGAATGAAGTTTAGAGTTTCAGTTAGTACCTTGGGGATTGCAATCATCAGTGGCAGTTTCCCTCGCTGTTGAATAACGGGAATACATCAATGTCTCTTATTCGACAGGTTCCTCAAGTGTTTGACTTCAAGTCCTCTTATTCACACTTGTTGGATGGTACTAGGTACTTTGGGCCCCATTATCATTATCAATGGAAGCCCTCGCGTTTGTTAATGGTATACATCAATGATCGGTAATCAAATGATACCCCCCATGTTCGACTTCAGCTCATTTATTTGCATGGTTAGGGTTTGTACCTTGGGTTGTTTTGGATGAAGACCTTGGGATTTTTTATAGCATTACCTTGTTTATGTTATCTCCCAAGCCGCACAAGACTGAGCCTCACTTATTTGGGCTCTTCTTGAGACATAGATCCAGTTTGTTGTTATGGCAATGATCTCTCATTTTGACATGGATCCATGCTTGTATTTCTATGGCCATGCTATATATACATCTCCTATTTATGTATCGAAGATCATGTTGTATCATGCTACACATCTATATGATGTCAAGATTGTAATTGCTCACTGACCTTGATCGTTGTTTCAGGTGTTTTTGTGACTTGGTTCTGTGGTTTCTTGCTCCTCCTCTGACTTGGAATTATAATGTATTTCGGCCATCGTTTCCCTCTGAACTCACACATTAGGGGGCATATTTTATAGGTCAAATATGAACTTCTCTGTCTGTGATCACATTATGCTGTCGATGACACAAAATGACAACTTGGACTGAAGAGCTAGATTGATCTGGATGATGCATGGACTGGATTCACTCTCTTCAGATGACAAACTCTTTGATTTCCCTGATCTTTTGACATGTACACCCCTCTTTTTATAGAAGGCCAGTGTACACCTTGACAAATACCCTACTTTGCTTAAGGACAACTAGCGTACATCTCCCAAAATATTGTAAACGTAGGTTGTAAAGCACAGAAGTTGCTTACTATACACTACTCTTGTTGTATGAAACCCGCGTACATATTAAGATGAAATAAAAAATATATTAATTTGACGAATTGGGATTAGTTGAAGTTGGTTCTGCAACTACCCCAACCGCCCAATTCAACGACCTCTCGAATCCAACTGCCTAACTTGTCCCATAAATACAAGGAGGATCCATGAGAGGGGTTAGACAGAAAGTCTCAGAGATAGAAAGTTGGAGAAGAAAGAATGCTTTGAGTACTGTTATGATGGAGGAATTCCCAAGTCAGTGTGAAGAGCAGGAGCCCAGGATTCGGTTGCAGAAGCATCTCTACATGTTAGGTATATTGTAATGATTTCATGTTTCTTTGACAATAAAAAGGTCTAAACACCCTTCCTGTCCCAAATCGAATGTCTACTAGATTGTATATTCATTTGGATTAATATCTTGTTATATTTTATGTTCTGTTGTATATGCTTTCATCATATTTATTGTATCCAAGATACGCTGAGGAAGGTATCTTTTGTGTTGCAGGTTCGTCAAGCAGAAGATCAAGCGGTAGATCAAGCGAGAGACCAAGCAAAAGATAGGATCAGTCGTCGATAAGAGGTATTTCTCTCAATCTCGATCTCTTTCTTTTGTAGGAACTATATGCAATATAATCAATGTGTTTACCTGTCAATCCCCCCTAAGTTGGTAGTGTCTGCTCCTCGCTATAAGGTATAAATCATGAACAACACTAATGCAAAAGGATAATGGAGTTTTTTAATCATTTCCATAAATAGATTCTCTAATGATCTAAATTACGGTCCATAAATGGAAAGAACATAAATCCCAATGCTTTTAAAAAATATCCTCTACTTTAATACTGCAAAAGTGTATGGAGTTACTTATACTATCCATGCAATGAGTTCATTCATTATCTTGAATTCATATGTAACTTCTACTGGGATCAACTATTGCTTGAAGCATATAACAGGGATAAAAGGCAGGTTGAACAACCTATGGTTTTACAACATGTTCTAGCAATCATGCATAAGACATTTGCTACGATGATTTCTAAAATAGACATACTCTATCACTAACACTGATCTCAAGCAACTTATACAGAGTACATAAGAATAATTGCTTGTGGTACAAAACCATGAAATCCCAACACTGATTCATTAATCCCTTCAGGTAGTTCAAAAGTAGAAAGAAATAGAGTTCATAACTACAGTAGGAAGCGGGACCCTCGGAGCCTTGATTACTCAATCAATTAGCAATTATGAAGAACATATATCAGTGTGCCCACACTGATCTTCTGTTGGTCACCCCCCATACTTGTAAAAATTCACTACAGTTGTTTGGGAAGGTAATCCAATGAAATGTTGCTCTAACAAAACTAGATTCATCAGGGCTAGAAATGATTACCTCATTTTTTTTCTGAACCAATGGCAATATACCCAACAAATATAGAGAGGTTGACAAAATTCTGAACATTGAAACCAACATTTTAATGTCACTTAGCAGTCAACAAGCCTTCTTTTTTTATTTCTCATGTACCTTATATTACATTACAAGCCAAATTTGGAAGTTTTGCATGTAATTCTAAGGGTGGAATACCAACATTTTAAAATGTCAGTTAACAGTCAAGAAGGATTTTTTTCTTGAAAATGCAACTTAACTAGATTGCAAGGCAAATTTTGAAAATTTGCATATCTATCATCATTACATCTATGCCAAGCACCGAACACCTAATAACAAAATTCTTAGAACGATTTAGCTGGAAAATCATTGAGCTCCATAAGAAAAGAAAGAAGGTATATTATCTCATAAGGCCACCATCACACAGCTTTACATTTTTATGCCCCGTAAATGTCCGGACATGACTCTTGAGTATTCTTCCTTTGTTTATTTCTAGATCCCATAGCTTGACAGTGTTGTTTGTAGACGCAGAAACAAGTGAAGCTGAATCAAGGAACTTCACATAACTCACAGTATTATTGTGCCTTGACAAAATGTACCAAGGTGTTTTTATGTTCCGAATATCATAGCAATATATCGTATAATCCGCAGAGCCCAGCGCAATTTGAGATGGCCAGAATCTAGTTGAAACTGCACACATCAAACATTTTCCTTTGTCCTAATTGTAGGCATACTTTCTTCCTGTGGAAATGAAATTGAATTGATAGGTGTCAGATACATTACAAAGAGTGAATGCCCTTTGAACACCAACAAATTAGTGTATCTTCTTTAATTTTTTAATTTAAAACTCCATATTGTGATAGACTCTGGTGCCATAATGGATGTGCAAACAAAGAAATTTTTTTGTATGCACTTGCTGATACTCTCTGTTGCATGACTAGAATGTGCCACAAAAGGCACTGTCCTTTGTTTGTCTTAATTTATATATACAATTTTTGCAATCAAAATGGTTGTAAGAAAATATATGATTGCCTGATTAATGCTCCAAAGCTTCAGAGTGAAATCATCACTTCCACTTACCAATCTTGTTGGATCAGATTGCAAAAATTCAACTGAACAAACATGTCTCCCATGCTCTTTATAATCCATGATAGGATGGATTTTTGTAGCATCCCATATCTGCAGAATTATTCATAGGGGAAAAGGATTGATATTTAAATTCACAAACTCAAGGCTAATCTCAAGCATGGGAAGATATGAATTCCAATGAAGAAAATTAAAAAGCAAACCAAATGTATATGACTGGCTATTTTGAATGCATAATCTATAACCAAGTCAAAAAATTGAAAACTAGGAAGCCAACGCCAAGCCTGTAGAGACATACTCGTACAACACCTTCAAAGTCACTTGATGCAATCTCGTTTTTGATATGACTATTCCAACAGACATTGCTAAACCTTGATTTTCCAGTCATCTCAATGTCCGGATAATGAATATCCATATTGTCATTAAGGATTGTATCACATTCAAAGACTTTATTTTTCTTATTGACTACTTCTATAGCAAAAACTTCTTTATCTCGATCAAAACTCAGGGAACATACTAAATTAGAAGTGTTAAGCAGGTCCCCTTTATTTAGGTTTGATTTTACCTCAAACATGATAAAGTGTAAGTATTTGCACAAGCTGTCGAAAAATGAACCAAGCCGGTCATTCATACTTCCTTCATCTTGATGTCCAGTAGTTGTTATACTGTCAACTGAGCTAACTTTAACTGTGCACTCCTGGCTATCAATTCCCCCTCTCTATCAACCTGGAAATCAAATTTTCCAATCTTCTTCCCACAAATTGCATTGTTGTCTTGTTCTCTTGGCGAATGTGTTTTCCAAGCATGGTTTTTTTTCCAGTCGGTATGCCAGTTCTGTTGGTGAGACTTGTTTCACTGATTGGATCAATTGGATAGATGAATCTATGGACTTCTTTACCTCTGTTGGGCGCAGCCCAAGTTAAGGCATTTTTGGACAAGTCAGTTTTGAAGCTTCGAAGTTACAGAGCGGCACAACATCGACAAAGTGGAAGTAACAACGTTACGAAGTTACAGCGTTGCGAAGTGCCAGCGCCATGAAGATCGAGCATGGTAGAGTTTTGGAAGGAAAACGCTATAGGTTCCGGTAACATCGATTGACATTCTATTTTGAGGATGATACTCCGAGATTCCTGGCAGGTGGGTAAGGAGTGGCGAAGAAGGAAAGCGATCGGTCGCACGAGAAAAGGTAGCACTAAGTGGACAAGATGCATGAAACCGTTAGAGAAGGAACAACGGGATGAAAGTGACCCGTCGACATGCGCTCAACAGAGGGGCTAAAAGCGACGTGACCATGCCCAGCCAGAAGGTGCATAAGCCAGAGACATCGCAAAAGGACGACCACGACGATGAAGTCGCTATCTTAGCCTAATCGACTTGGTTAGTGGGGTAACCGCACCATTTTGGGTACCTTAGGGTTTCTTTATCCCACCATGAATGTAAAGACGTGACCTGCGGGCACGATCTATACAAGGGGAATTTTTGTAAGGGAAGGGTTGATTTTTGTTGAGGATTGTTATAGTTTTGTCAATGTCTATTGAGAGACTATTGTAAAGAGGCTCTGCAGCTCCGTGCGCAGAGGCCCTTCAAAGAGAGAAGAGAGTCTGCAGCTGAGTGCACAAACTGGAACTGTTGAACCTTTCCCATTTATAATAAACAAAATTTCATGTGGACGTAGCTCCCATCTTGGGGGTGAACCACGTTAAATCCTGTGTTGTGTGATGAAGTTTATATGAATGCGATTATTACTTATGTTGTTGTGTTTGCTTACACACATTTACTCTTTCATGTTCGTGCTATTGTCTATATGTCTGGAATGTGAATGATAAGATTGAAGTCTAAGTAATATTGCTCTAAGTCAGATATACAAGTGGTCAATACTTGTGAACGTATGCATATCTCCTTTCAGAAGATATCGGATGTAGAATAACCTAAGTAATGTGTATGGTTAGGAGTATAAGTACATGGTTACACATATCTGACGAATGTTGAAAGTGTCTAAGTGTCCATCCACGCAGTCTTGGGTAGCACAGCTACCTTTCATACTTGGTATCTCCAGAGCGCGAGTCCTGTAGTGCGCTGCTCGCTAGTCGAAGAGCTAGAAGATAAGAACCTCTGCGTCGCAAGCCAGTCTAAATCCTGCATCACCCAGTTGTGGAAACCTGATCTCGCAACCTCCTCATAACTTCACCTCGAGTGAGACCTCAGTCTGCTCGCAGACTATTGCCAAAAGGGCTGGTGAAAAGGGGTTTTGTTGGTTCCCTGAACCGCGCAGAACCTCGGTCTATCTTGAAAAGCTAAAGAACACAAAACGAGCCAACAACCTCCTTTCTATTGAACTCGAGAGATAAATTACCCTTCTGTTGAATGATTGACTAATGCTTCACAACGTCTTCAATGCCCGATGTCAGAAAAATAACAACATCAAAAAACTTATTCACGCTTTCTTGCTTCTGCTGCTGTACTTGTAGCAAGAAATCTAGAAATAATTCAGTGTTTGCTATTTTCTCCTTTAACTTCACTGCAGCTTTCCATTCTTCCAAGGCATCATTGGTTTCACTGATAATTTCACTCTTCAACACTTCACTGTGTCACAATGAACAACATCTCAAACAAGGGGATGGATATTGCTTCCTGCACTTTAACAAACTATATCTAAATTCTAATTATTATGAATGTAATTATGTCTCTTGGAAAACATTTTCACGTGTTTCACAATCTGACCATCTTTGACCCAACATATTCCACAGGGACGTCAGTGTACAATGTGGTTGGAGGAACTTAGTGGAAACCAAACTCAAAAAGGATTTTCCAAAGACAAAGGACTCATTGGCATGCCCAAACCACTTCTCTATAATCTTCCTCAGCTGAAGAGAGAGAAATGGTAAACTATACATCATTTCTAGTATGCCCACGTAGCAAATTAATAAATATAATGTTTAGTAAATTAATGAATTAACCTAAGAATTTTTACTAAACAAAAGTTCATTTAATTTACTAAACCTCCCATAACTGAAATCTAATGTTTAGTAAAGAAGTTATATGAATTCAAAGCATAATGAAAGCTTGAACATAAGTAATACATTATCAAAATTTTAAAAGAAAAAACTCATTCTAATATGAAAATTTAGGATATATACCTTGTCATTAATTGTGTTTCAAGTACAAACACTATATCTATAGACATAGAACTGATAATTTCTCCAATACTAGTATGCATGTAAAAAAACTAACATCTTCGCTCAAAACATATTTTAAGTATTGCATTCTCATGCAAGCCGATTGTCGTTCCCCTATCGCTCACCATTTCCTTCATACGTGAATTCCATTTGCTCCTAGTTTTCTATGGGTTGAAAAGTCAAAATGAAAGTATATATATATATATATATATGTACGTTTGGGGACAAAATATACCAAAAATAATAAAATGTTATCAAATACAAATATTGATACCTGCGTCACCTATGGAAATTGTGTAGCTACATTCCTCAACATGTATATTTTTGTCGCTACCCTGAAATTTCAATAAAATGTAAGAGACTAATCAAAAAGATAAAAAATAGAAGCACAAATTTGCAAAATAAAAGACAAGTGGAGCTAAAAGAATTTATATACATATTAGCAAAGTAATACCTATGTTTCTTCCTCGTCAACAAAACAATCATCAACATAGTCATCATCATTTAGCATTTGGGAATACTGCATAAATTTCAATTAATTTATATACATGAGATTTGGATAATAAACACACACACACACACACACACACATATATACACCCACAAAAACATTTAATATGTAACATGTACATTCTAGCTCATATTGTAAATGTGTCTTTTGTGAGTTCAATTATTAAAGCATACTTATGTACCAAATATGTGCGTCGATTTTCTCGAGCATTGAATTACTTATACCTGTCTTTACAATATGTTGCATACTGCTCGAGCTGTGATCGACTCATAAGTCTCAAGACATCATCAGAATAGTCATCAAATGAGCTGTCATCCATATTGTTTGAAGCTTCCATATTATTTATGTCGATTTCTACCCTTGCCAATGCAGCCCCAACATGCTCTTTTATCTGCTCCCTCACCCTACTTGTCACTTCGGATGTCATTTCAAAATACTCTAGAAAATCAAGGACTCTAGGTTGTTGAACTACTAAGCGAGGCACCGATTGACTATATTCAACATCTCGCAGTGAATCAGGCCGTACCAACATGGCGTATAAGAATGTTGGTACCACTACTAACATGTCTACATGTCTATAGTCGATCCATGTGTCCTTATTAAGAATAAAAAGGATTAGGTTAACTCTATGAAATCATAAGACAATGATTTTTAACATAAATATGTTCATATCTATATTGACATTAAACATTTGAAATATGTAACCTAGACTTAAACATGTTGAAGTTAACAGTCGAATGCACCTGATAGTGGACCTGTAGTGCGTTCAATATTCCCATCCGAATGGCGTCTAGGAATGTTGGTACCACTACCAACATGTCTACATGTCTCTAGTCGATTCATGTGTCCTTATTAAGAATAAAAATGATTAAGTTAACTCTATCAGATCATCTTAATGATTCAAGTAACAGAATAATTAAGTGAAATGTAACCAGAATTGTAGGTAACTATTGGATGAGATGCCAAACAATAATAGTGAATGAGAGAGGAGTATAGGTGGCACAGAAATCCTATGGAATCCTTGGGAGGTAGCCTTAGAAAAATTCTTTTCCACTTCTAGAACACTCTCATCCAACTTGATATATATTAGAATAGCATAAAAAGGCTGCCAGAGGTCAACATTAGATTGTAGGTGGACACTTCGTCATTATAACCTTCTTAGAGGAGAAGAAAAGAGGTAGAAGAACGCTAGAAGTGCATAATGAACTTTTTAAAGAAACCATTTGAAATTTGAATATTTTGTATAGTGAGACTACAATTGGGACCAACACATGGAATAATAGAAGAGGGAGAACCCATCAAATAACCAACTAGTGGTAGGTAGCTGTAGTAAATAGAGGAACCATCATTTTCAGATTTCAAAAATGCCTAAAAATCCTGAAATCTATTTTAAAACAATGGAACAAAACATCAACAACATCTTCAAGGAAAATCTAGAGATATAAGCAAGCATGGAGTGGATTTAGTAGACCATGATCATTGAGGGAAGAAATGAATCCCTCAGCAAGGAAGAATCCACCTTAAAGTTCTATCTAGACAAAAGCAACAATCAAGAGGAAATACTACTGAGGCAATAACCTAGGTTCAAATGGCTAAAAGAAGGACAAAGTTTTTTATTTTTTTCTATAAGTACATTATCCAATGGTGTCACCATAACCAGACCATAACGAGATAATCACTATTCAAGATAATCAAGGTAGAAAATTGGTAAAACATGAGGATATTGAGCTTGAGATTTTGTCATTTTTTTTAATCTTTACTCTTTGAACCTCAATGGAATCATTTGGAGGATATCCAACAAATCACCAAACACATTCCAAAGTTGGCGATAGAGGACTAAAATGATAGTCTCTTAAGATAAACCATTGTAGAAAAAGTAGAGCAAGCAATCATGGAAATGTGGATAGAAAAATCCCCTGGACCAGATGAAAAAATATTTTCACTCTTATTGGTCATTGCAAAAAAAATAAAAATGGAAGTACTTGAAATCGAAATGGAATGTTATCTTCCAGGCTCAAACAAATCTATGATAAACATCCTAGATTCTCATTCTATATATTAAAATTATGCAAATATTCTACATCCTAAATTGTATGCAAATTTCACAAGGATTGAGATAAATAATGCCCATGCTACTCCAGAATCCTTTGGGCTATAATATTACTGAGGAAGAAGTATTTTAAGAAATTACTTGAGAACTTGCAAGTAAACTCACACAATATCAAGTGGCTATAAATTCATGGCAAGGAATATAAGAACTAAATGTCGAGAAGACCTATTGTGCCAATATCAACAAAATATTTAAGATATTGAAGCATCAACACCCAGACCTCTACTGATATAGATTCTTGCCAGAAACTAGAACGGTATCATGAAGCAATGCAAAAAGAACTGTCTCAACATATCTTATGCTTCCTTTTATATCCAACCTCCAATCCAATATGAGGATGATCAAGTTTGACCTTGTCTCCCATGTAAAATAAAATATATTTTTTACTAACTACCCATACTATAAATAGAAAAAAACAAAACAAAAACCTAATTAATTTGTTCCATGTCTTCTTTCCTTGTTCCCTATACCAATTCCTCCATATTTGAACGCACAAGTGTTGCTACTTGCAAAATCAAATGTGGAAAGAATGTAGCAAATTCATCCTCTAAAAACCACTTAGCCTGCATGTAGCTTACCCTTGCTGCCAACTAAGTGGTGATGATGCCACATCAAGTGGTCTGTGTGTGAATGCCCAGCAATGTCTCTTGGGCATTTTCCACTGGATAGGAGATAGGGATATCTTCTTTCAGTTGGGAGGGTTCATAGAGCTTCAATTGTGAGACATTGACCATAGGATGAATACCAAGCTATGGTGGAAAATCTAGTTTGAAGGAATTGTCTCCCAGCATTTGCAAAATTGTATAGGGACTGTAGCAAAGTGCGTGGAGTTTATGATGCTTCCCCCCTTGAAATTGTTGCTTCTAAAGGTACAAGTTACAACTATATGCAATCTCTTATTTGTAATGGAGATGAAACTTGATGGTGATCTCTAAGTTCCTTCGCATGCTCTTGATTTTGTTGGAGCACCGCACAGACTTGAAGATGAATCTGAGCAACCTGTCAGACAAAAGAAGTGGCATGTTTTTGGAAATTGAGCTATTGTGGGGAACCAGAAGGCAACAGTAAAGCTAGAATCTCATAGGGTGCTACTGCTACAGGCCAATACCCATAACAAACTTCAAAAGGGGAGTGGCATGTGACTGAGTGAACGACCCTATTGTAACAATGTTGCGATTGTGAAGGGCCTTATCCCCTTGTCGATTTTTGGAGTATGTTATGCAAAGAAATTTAAGAAAGGTGTGATTCACTACCTTTGTTTAGCCATCTGTTTGGGGATCAAACATGGTGGAGTACCAAATATTGCATTCCAAAAATTTCCAGAAATATTTCCACCATTGGCTGAGGAAATGAGCATCCGTATCAAGGGTGATAGTGTGCAACAATCCAAATGATTCCCAAACATGTCTAAATAACAGACCTATGATTTGTTGTGTTGTAATCGTCTTGGTGCAAGGAAGAAACAACACCATTTTGGAGAAGTGGCGGACAACTACAAAAACATAGTCATGTTTCTGGAATGTCATAAGAAGACCAAAAATGAAATCCCTAGTGATTGCCTCCCATGGAAGAGAAGGAATCAAAGTGATTGATACAACCCAAGCATATGGTGTGCATATTTGTTCCAACTACACAAGTTGCGGCGATGAGCAAATTCGTTGACCTGTTGTTGCATGGAGGGAGAAAAGAAATGTTGAAGTGTTTTATTAGTTCCAAAATGTCCGTTGTACAGAGAAGAATGTGCTCTGCAGGTCAACATAATCCTGGAATCTGAATTGGGCACACAAAACTGCTAAAGCTTACACAATCATCCTCCCTCGACCATATAATATGGAAATGGAGCTGGTTGATTGCAGTAGGTTGTTGGAGAGATGAGAAGATGGGTCCAAAGTAAGGATCAGAGGTATATTGGTGTTACCAATCATCATAGGAAGGCACCCAGATGTCCAGGATATGCAATTTCCAGGAAGATGGGTGACTAAGGAGATCAGAAACCCGATTGGTACAACCCCTCTTGTATTTAATAACTCAATGAGATTGTTGTATGTAAGTCACCCATTTAATTTGTTGCTCATCTTGGATCTTGGATTAGGATTTGATAAATAACAAAGGATGATGGTATAAGTGAAGGAGCATTTCTTTCCCAATAAACAGTGCCACCAATGGTTCAAACTCTGCACTGATGCAAAAAATTCCTTGTCGTAGGCGTTGTAGTTGAGTTTGGAATTTGATCAACTTATGAATGGTGGGCCATTGGATGGCCTATCTGTTTAAGCACAACTCCAATCACTACAACAAAACCCTGTGTTTAGCGTCTCTTTTAGCTCCCTTTTTGCGTCCACTAACACGTTTAGTGTATTTTTCATCATTTTTTGGACAAAATTGGCACTTTTCCACGGGATGGTGCTTTTAATGGCATTTTTGCGTCTTTTTTTAAAGTAGATGTTTTTTCTGGACGCTAATTAGCATCCCAATTAACGTCCATAATATCTTATAAGCTAAGTTGAGTTAATCTTTTTTCCTTATTTTCTCATGTGTTGTATGTGATTGATTAGATTTGGTGATGGAAACATATTGGTATACCGCCCTTGTCTGTCTTAGGTCTTGGGAAAGTGATCCGAGGGAGTTCCCATCTTTCCACATGGTGGAAATATCCATAACACATAAATATGAATATTTTAGGGCTTGCAACCTCAGCTTTTATTCATAAAACCTGCAAAAGGCCCTAAGAACCATCCATGGCACTTGAAAAATTTCAACAACAATCATATGATCCATGTAGGACAATTATTCACTCTATATGAAATGTGTGGTGGTTTTTTATTGTGTTCATGATCTGTGAGCGATAAAAGCCTCTTTAGGCCCTAATACATTTTTTCCTTCTTGAACCATGTTCATGACCCTAAAAACCATCCCCGATGTACAAAACCATGGAGTGGCCTCTGTTCCTTGACCATTGAGGTAGTCCTCCTCCTTTGAAATTTTAGTGTACTATGAGTGAGAAAATAAACATAATTGGCCCAATCCTCTTCCATCTCACTTAAAACATACAGTGTGCATGGTCCATGAGCATTAAAAGCCTCTTCTAGGCCCTAAGAAAATAGTGTCCCCCCTTGAACCATGCCCAATACATCGAGAACCATCCTTGATGCTTAAAAACTTGTAATGGCAACCATGCAGCACTTGCAGGCCAAATATTCTCTTTAGAGGTATTTGTGGTGATATTGGACAATGGCGTTTAAGGAAACATAGGGTATAAGGCCATATAAATTTCCTAAGGGGATCATGGGCCATTACAACACCCTAAAACACTAGATAGGCCCTACATAAGGACTCTTTTAAGTGTCCAAGACATGGTTCGATCCTCATCATTCTCATCCACTTCCTCACCATTCATTATCATCATCGTCATCCTCATCATTGGTACCGTCGTCCTTACCATCATCATCATTGTCATCGTCATCCTCATCATTGGTACCGTCGTCCTTACCATCATCATCATTGTCATCGTCATTTTCATCATCATCATCATCATCATTTTTGAGGTTTTTCAAACCAATTAAGTTGGTTCCCAGAGTCCAAGCCATGATCCAAGGTCAAAATATAGAGTCATACACCGTAATTTTTTTTTATGGATCATGGGCCATCCATAGGGGCCCTAAACATCACATGATTCCTAAGTAAAGAATCCTTATATTATAAGTGGGGCATGATATCCATTTTGATATTTACAACATTAAGGATGGTTCTTGGAGCCTAATCAATGGTGTTAGATCAAAATCTAGGTTATTAGCACAGTCCAAGCCATGATCCGGGGTCAAAATACTAAGTATTACACCTTAATATTTTCCTTTATGGATCATGGGCCAAGCATAGGGCACCTAACCATCACATGAGTCCCACATAAAGAATCCTTATATTACAAATCTCAATACAAACACGAAATAACAAAAGGATTTTGTAATGATGTGAAATGTTTTACACAGTGTCTGAAGGAATAAAATGAAATAACAATACAAACTCCTTTCATAAAACATTCATAGGTATGTTTTCCCTCAAATTGAGATATGTGTGCCATTAGGAGTTTTTTAGCCCATGCGTTAGGTTCATAGGTGATATGTGTACTTATGTGGAAGGTTGGAGCTTTGTGGGTGATATCTCCATCATTTATGTCTCTATCATTTCTTTCATCACGTTGTCTCTCCATTTTAGTACTCTACTTGCAATTGATTTTTGAGTTATCATGTTAGTTGGTTAGGGGTTAGACATTGAGGTTAGGTACGAGGTGAGGAGGTTAGAGGTTGAAGCTTCCAAGGTGCATCAATTATAATGGGAGAATATTATGGGTTGTTCAATGAGTCTTTAGAAGCATATAACTCAATAACAAGGATACTGACATAGATGGTTTGTATATCCCATATTGGGAGGTTATTGGTACTATGGGACCGCTTGTGAGAATGACTTCTTGTATTGTCCCACATCTACTGGCATGTTAGAATTATATCCATGATGCATTTTCCTATTTAGGTTTGTTATACTTAATTGAAGCATGGTCACATTCAACTAGTTCTTCTCTTGTTAAGCCTTTATTATCCTTTCATTTTCTTCTATGCAACTTTAAAGTTCTACCCTCATGCTCCTAATTGTATCTACAATTTATATATAGGAGTCTATTTCTTTCTCTTTTCACCCATTGGAATCTCTTTCTGCATTTTAAAGATGTAGAATTTAACACGTGGCATTTGCTTCAAGTTCATAAGGGTCTTGTGCATCCTCCATGATGACACTTATATCCGAAGCAAGGCTATGTCTCTGCTCTTTTAATTATTTGGAGAAATTAGAATATTTGATAAAAGAATTGAGTGCTCGTATCTCTTCCCCTCCAAAAGACCCTTCCAAAGATTGTCAATTTTATGAATTTTGATGACGGAGCCGGAGGTTATAGGCCTCATAAGCTCTCTTCTATTATGTCTTTTAGAAAACATTTAGAAAACACACATTAAGTAATATTCCATCTAAGTATTGAAGTAGCAAAAGAAAGTATATGAAAACTCTAACCTGGGCATGGGAACCAAAATTTGACAAACAAAAACTTGTTTCACCCTTTTAAAAGTAAGATTAAACATAATTGTTGAACTAGCCAACAGTTCAAGAACCCTCAAGAACCATGCTTCAAGAACGCATAAAGAAATATTTGACGATCGATAACTTTACATTGAGTTATCCCAACCGTTCGGCATTCGAACCATTCATCCCACATGAAGATAAGAGAAATTAAAATGAGTATGAAATTAATACAAACAAATCAACGATAATACAAAAAGTAATACTTTATAAATAAGTTATAAGATAGTAGTAGAAAAGATAAGAGAAATTAGAATGTTTTGAAAACTTCACCATATTTAAATTTCTGATGAAATTCACATAAATTCTGTGGTCGCTTTCTTCTTGATATTGTATGATAGGTTTGTCGTTGCTATAACGGATTCAAGTTGTATGAATAGATGATCTATCGAATCATACTTGTACATGCGTTGCCCCTTTATTCTATTGTACCAAAAACATTGAAGCTCAACACCTTCAAGGCTATCCAAAAGATCAATGTCATTATGGTAATCAAACACCCTATTACCATCCTTCTTTCTTATTTTTTGAACTCTTCCAATGTACCAAGTCCCACAAGAAACGTCGTGCTTTGTACTTTGATATACACCTTTTCTTGTAGTATGTTTAGCTATAGCTACAGACTTGCTCTCAAACAACACTGCACAATTGTTGATGTATTTGTAACTTCGGAAGATATTCACTTGTATATTGTATGTATTGCATTTGTACTTTATCCCCAACGGAGATGTCTTATTCCTGCGACAGATATGTTTGTTCCTCTGGGAGTCATGTAAAGTCATTGAGGTCCATCCTCCCATGTATGCCAGGGCATTAGACCCCGGAGTAGTGTCGCAAGTTATATTGTAAGTATCGTAACTTATATTTGATGGGTTATTAGACCACCTTGGTGGGGTCGGCCCTATATGAGTCATGTGGGTTAAAGGGTTATTAGACCACCCTAGTGACGTCGACCCAATTAGCATTTTCTTAAGTGGTTAATTTGGGACCGACCTAGTTAGAGTTAAAATTCAAGTGAAGTAAAGTATAAATAGAGAGTGTGACTCTCTCATTTATGCATTCACACACTCACTCACTTCGCATTAGTGAGAGAGAGGAGGAGTGCACACAAGTGGAGGAGGAGCAGCTGCTAGGATAATATCTCTTGTTGTGGGGTTTGATATTTGTGATCTTTGTATTGATGCTCATTCTATCTCTGAGGAAGTTGCGGGGTTTTTCACCTTCTTGGTTTTCCCCGGTGAAATGCTTTGTGTCTCTTGTCTCTTCTGTTTGATATTCTATACATGTTGTTCTCTCAGTTAAGATCCTAGATCAGATTGAATTAAATTCTAAAAAACTAACATAGTATCAGAGCTATCCTTAAGGAAGGCATGGAATGGCATTTATGACACTTGTTGCTAGGGATTTGTATAGTAAAAACCAGTCATCGTGGAAATTTCGCAATAAATCCATTTTGGTGAAGGTTCAGGATCTGAAAATTCTGTAGGTAGAAGATGAAATGTCCATGTACCTTGTGTCCGAAGGAAAGCCTCGGATGCGTTGTACTTTGTGAGATATGATCCGTACAAGTAAGGGTTTCTGCCTCTTCCAGAATGTAGTCCTAAACAGGTGACCTAGGATAAAAGGTCATATCTCGGGCTAGGAAGAGCCAAATGGAATTCCATAAAATGTGACAATTAGGGAACAGACTATAGTTTCATAGGTCTGGGTTTCAGAGGCCGAAGTTAAAATAGTGACACGTGGCACGCCGTACAAGTTCGCCATACTATTTCATCCCATAAACAGGTCACGTTGTGACACTTGGCATATATCTCTCTCTAAGAGAATCCATTTGAGGTCGGATCTGTGGCATTGGAAATATGACAAACCATTCTACCATAGGCCAAAGTTTCAGAACCTGAGGATCCAAAATTTCAGAGATACAACAGAAACAATATGGCATATATTTATGTCCAAACAGAATTGGATTTTGAGCACTTTCATTTTTGGCTCGTCACTGTTGCGGGAAATTAGGGTTTCTGAAAAAGTTGGAATTTTTGGAATCTGAGACCACGGCTAGATGTTCCTCATCAAAATCGAAATTTAGAGACCAAGATCGAAGTTTTTGGTTGGGTAGAACCTCAAGCTCTATCAAACCCTAGTTCGAGATTTTGACCAGAAAACCATAATTTGACAGAAGCTGCAGATCCGAAACTTTCAAAGTCAATTTTGAGGGGTGAAATTTTGGAGATTTCAAAATTGAAGTATGCCAGCTTGATCAGCTCAGCAAGGCACATATTTTCATCGAATCAAAAGTTTGAAATTCAAAGTTTGGATTTGTAGGGTTTCTCTGTCAAACCCTAGCCAGCTCCAGATCTAGCTTCATCAAATCAAAGTGGATTGGGTTAATCCTAGAAGAAAATGATTTGGACACCTACATAAGTGAAGTGATTCCAGTTCCAGAGGGAGATGAGGCTAAGGCCTTACAAAATAAGACTACAAGCAATCCTGACAAGTATGACTTGAATAGATACAAGTATGTTTTTAAATCTGTTCATGATTAAGTTTGTCTTCATATTATTGAGGTTAGTACAATCCTGGTTAATTTTAGACTTGTCTTATAACCTTAGTAAAAGTATGAATGAATGTAAATGATAAGAGACATTCATTGATTAGGTTTATGACACTTATGATTGTACTAATGCACTGTGGTGTTGTATGAGGATGATGTTGTCCGCTAACATGAAAGGTACATCACGAAAGACAAATCAAGTTCTAGATCAAGAACATATGACCATGGTGACATGAAGACAAAGACTAATCCATAGTCATGGATCACATAGAAGCTCTACTTACGAGGTATGTATAACTTGGTTCTACAATTATTAACTTATGAGATATGTAGGTTGCTAGCACAAGGTCTCTAAGAGAACAAAGAAGACATTGTTTGGGTATGTTAGACAAGCATGATAATCTAGGTATGTTTTCCTATATCGAGTTAGAATCCTACTTTGTGTTAGGATCTTAGATAAGTATACTTTTGTATGATTGATAATGATTATTCATGAAGTTATAAGTTTGAGTAATCATGGGTTTATGCATATTATGCTTCTTACTTTGATTGATGATATGAAAAACTAGAAGAGTCCTATGGTCAAATAAGAATATGCATCAGTAAAAGAAGTACTCCCTGAAACCTTGAATATGAACACTTGTGACAAATTACCCATGTATGAAATGACCATGACCATAGATGTTTAAGATTATTTAGAATCATAATATCTTGGTACTATTGAGATTATACTAATGAATGTATGATTATGTATGAGATCTTGAGGATGACACAATGATGACACTAGTGCACACTTAAGCATGCATAGTGGTCCAGGATGGATATAAGTTCAAAGACAGATAATCCAGGAAGCAAAGATCAAGAGGGAGCACAATCCAGTAGTTCCTGCAAGGAAGAAAAGATTAAGAGGGAGTCCACCCAACAACCAAACAAAGATAAGTATTTGAGTTGTCATTTCTTGTATATATAATTACTTGAATGATGTTGTTTAGTCATGTACATACTTATGTTCCTAGATTTAGGATGTATATTATGCATTTTAGAAAAGTTGCAATAATGAACAAGATACTACTAATATGCAAGTAATGGGTAAGTGGCCTATGGTATTGTACAACATTCCATTGCTACTTATCTAGAATGAAACCTCTTTGCTGACATGTTGGGAGTAGTGCACACTCTTAACAATGTTCTCGTATAGATGGAAGGCATCTAGAAGGTTACCATATGAATACGGGATATGGATAAATGTTGTGTTGAAGCATTGGCTAACATAATTGCATGACTGTATGACATATATTGTTATGTGTAAAATTTTGTTATGAAAACTATGAGAAGTTTCTAATCATGCAATTGAATTTGACTTGTAGGAAAGATCGTGTACCATCACCTACAAAAGAAGGACTACAACATTTGTTCCAACAATGAAGTTCAAAGAAAACTATCTATTGAAGATATTGAAGAATATGAAGTTCCCAGGATCCGGGATGCAGTAATGGAAGAATGCCATGATCGAGGAATACCAGTCGATCATGAAGAATGATGTTTGGGATGTGGTCCCAAGACTAGAAGGGAAGTCTGTTGTGACTTCCAAATGGATCTACAAGATCAAGCATGTTGCAGATGGCAGCATAAAGAAATACAAGGCAAGGTTTGTGGCTCGTGGCTTTTCCTAGAAAGAGGGGATAGATTATGAAGAGACTTTTGCTCTTGTAGCCAGATACACTTCCATCAGAACAATACTTGCTATGGCTGCAGTGATGAAGTGGAAGATACACCAGATGGATATGGTGTAGTCGAAGAGGAAGTGTATGTGGAGCATCCACTCGGTTTTGAGACACATGACAGGGAATCATATATGTGCAGATTGAAGAAAGCCTTGTATGGATTGAAGCAAGCACCTAGGACATGGTACGATAGGATAGACAACTTCCTGTCCAGTTTGGGCTTTACCAAGAGTAAAGCGGATTCCAACCTTTACTACAAGGTTGAGGAAAGCAATCCAGTGATACTCCTACTGTACGTGGATGACCTGTTTATGACAGGTTAGGATAGGTTGATTGCCGACACGAAGAGGAAGCTTGCTTCCGAGTTTGAGATGAAGGACTTGGGTATGATGCATTACTTTCTAGGTATGGAGGTGTGGTAGAGTACAGATGGAATCTTCCTTGGACAAGGGAAGTATGCAGTAAAGATCCTGAAGCAGTTCAGGATGATGGACTACAAGGCCATGGCCACACCTATGGCATAGAACGTGAAGTTATTGAGTGATGCTACATCAGAGTCAGTTGATGCCAATATGTATCGTCAGATGATTGGATCCTTAATGTACCTGACGAACATGAGACCAGATATTTGTTTTGCGGTGAACACCTTGAGCCAGTTCCTGACAGATCCTAGGCATGTTCACCTGATTGCTATAAAGCATATTCTGAGGTACCTGAAGGGTACGGTTGATTATGGGCTCAATCATGATGCGAATCAAAAGTTTAACCTGGAGGGTTATGTTGATTCATATTGGGCAGGCAGTGTTGTAGATAGTAAGAGCACTTTGGGGTGCTGCTTCAGTATGGAATCAGGTGTGATCTCTTTGTTTAGCAGGAAGCAATCCTGCGTAGCACTAAGTACAGCCGAAGCAGAGTATGTTGCAGCTTGTTCAGCTAGTTGTGATGCAGTATGGATAAGGAAGCTACTGTCTGATTTATTTGATCTCCAGTTGGATGCTACCTGTATCTATTGTGACAACCAGAGTTGTGTGAAGTTGTTAGAGAACCCGGTGTTCCATGACAGGTCGAAGTACATCGAGATCAAATATCACTATATCAAGGATATGGTACAGAGAGGAGCAGTGAAGCTCCAGTATGTTGCAACAGGTGGGAAAATTGCAAATGTGTTGACCAAACCACTAGCGAGAGTGAAGTTCGAGTACTTCAGAGAGAGGCTTGGTGTTCTTCAGATAGAAGATACTTCGAGGAAGAAGTGATGGGGCACATTTGCAGGATCCATTCCAAGCATGGTGGTAGGAGCATCCTTCCCATGGCTTTGGATGTAAGCATTGTATGATGAGCATCAGGACGATGCTATGGTCACTGCTATGTATGATGACCAGGATGATCATGTGTGATGAGCATCTGGAAGATTCTCCAGATGATATGCATCAGGACGATGTTGTGATGATGATCAGGATGATCAAGTGATGATGATATGCATCAGGACGATGTTGTGACGATGATCAGGATGATCATGCGATGATGATGTGCATCAGGATGATGTACTGTATGAGGATGATCAGTATGATCATGAACATCAAGATGATGCTTTGTGTGAGGATGATCAGGTTGATATTGAGTATCAGGATGGTACTCTGTGGCCATGGACAGGTTGTGCAAGGGTAGCATGTAATATGTCTTGGAAATCCGGACAGGTTGTGCTAGTCACGTAAAAGGCCTTAGATTCTCTTTAGAGATCTTGCTGGGCAAGACACTCTTTTAAGGTTTTGCTAGACCACATGTAATACGTCCTGGAGATCCAGACAAGTTGTGCTAGTCACATAAAAGGCACTGGATTCTCTTTATATATCTTGTTGGGCAAGACACTCTTTTAAGGTTTTGTGGGGACCACATGTAATAAGTCCTGGGGATCCGGCCAGGTTGTGCTAGGCACGTAAAAGTCCTCGGATTCTCTTAAGAGATCTTGCTGGGTAAGACACTCTTTTAAGGTTTTGTGGAGATCACATGTAATCATTCCTGGAGATCCAAACAGGTTGTGCTAGGCACGTAAAAGTCCTCGGATGCTCTTTAGAGATCTTGCTAGGAAAGACACTCTTTTAAGGTTTTGTGAAGGTCACATATAAAAGATCCTGGGAGATCCGATAGGTTGAGCTGTGTGCTCGTAAAAGTTCTGGGATGCTCTTTCGAGGTTTTGTTGACGCACGTAATTAGTCCCGAGGATTCCACAAGATGGCCAGCTTGTAGAGATGATGAAGACCTACAGGAGGCTAGTCCTACAACCAACATGAAACAGGGCTGGCTCTGTAGAACTTCCTATGACGAGAAGAATTGAGATATAGCCCAGTGATCGAGATGACGAGTACAACAACAGTGACGACGATGCTCCGTGATCCAGTGACGATGATCCAGCTCCAGATGTGAAGACTTGTGCCTATATGTATTGATGACCTATGTCAAGAGAATACCTTCCTATTTAAGAGGGAGTGTTGATGTATTTGTAACTTTGGAAGATATTCACTTGTATATTGGATGCATTGCATTTGTACTTTATCCCCGACGGAGATGTCTTATTCCTCCGATCGGAAGTGTCGTCATTTGTATTCTATTGCTGTACCTCCAACGGAGATGTTTGTTCCTCCGTGTCGGAGAAGTCATTATTGTACTTGAGTCATGTAAAGTCATTGAGGTCCATCCTCCCATGTATGCCAGGGCATTAGACCTCGGAGTAGTGTCGCAAGTTATATTGTAAGTATCGTAACTTATATTTGATGGGTTATTAGACCACCTAGGTGGGGTCGGGCCTGTATGGATCATGTGGGTTAAAGGGTTATTAGACCACCCTAGTGGGGTCGGCCCAGTTAGCACTATGTTAAGTGGTTAAGTTGGGGCCGACCTAGTTAGAGTTAAAATTCAAGTGAAGTAAAGTAGAAATAGAGAGTGTGACTCTCTCAGTTATTCATTTACACACTCACTCACTTCGCATTAGTGAGAGAGAGGAGGAGTGCACACAAGTGGAGGAGGAGCAACTGCTAGGAGAATATATCCTGTTGTGGGGTTTGATCTTTGTGATCTTTGTATTGATACTCATTCTATCTCTGAGGAAGTTGCGGGGTTTTTCACCTTCTTGGTTTTTCCCGGTGAAATGATTTGTGTCTCTTGTCTCTTGTGTTTGATATGCTGTACATGTTGTTCTCTCAGTTAAGATCCTAGATCAGATTGAATTAAATTCTGAATTTTTTTTTGATGAAATCCACATAAATTATGTGGTCGCTTTCTTCTTGATATTGTATGATAGGTTTGTCGTTGCTATAACAGATTCAAGTTGTATGAATAGATGATCTGTCGAATCATACTTGTACATGCATTGTCCCTTTATTCTATTGTACCAAAAACATTGAAGCTTAACACCTTCAAGGCTATCCAAAAGATCAATGTCATTATGGTAATCAAACACCCTATTACCATCCTTCTTTCTTATTTTTTGAACTCTTCCAATGTACCAAGTCCCACAAGAAACGTTGTGCTTTGTACTTTGAGATACACCTTTTCTTGTAGTACGTTCAAATACAGCTATAGAATCGCTCTCAAACAACACTACACAATCTGATCCAATTCCAAAACCACTTGCAACACCCTTTTTGGGGGCCCTCTCATCTCACCTGAAGTATACTCCATTCCTCACTTTAGTCAATCTATCTTTGGATAATGTTGGATTTCCATTCAATTGATTAACCAAACAAGATTTATACATTTCCTTGCCATCGAGATCCACCACTGGTTTGGTAGTTATGTTTACATTCTCATCAATGAAATCGAAAATTCCATCCAACTCGTGCCTCCACTCACTTTCCATCGTTTGCAATTCACTATTATTGAGTACCATAAAAGTCAAAGTTGGAATATGGATGTGGAATGAACCGGTGGAGAATTATGACCTACTTCATCCACAACCTCGAATGTTGAATAATTGTGATCCTCTATCCATGGTTTAAACCACCAAGAAGCTTTTGTGTGTCTTTTTGGTTGCATGCCAAGACCTAGTAAAATTCCCTGTGCTTCCTCCAATCCTAGCTTGAGATATTCTATAATTTTATTATCTGTTTATGTTGAATCATATTGTGACAAGATATCACCTTCCTCTGTTGTTTGTTGATGCAATTTATTCTAGATACTCATTTGTTTCTTATGAGATTTATTGAAACAAATCCCTTCGGGATTCGATTCTTCTTCAGCAACTCTATTAAGGGTTCCAATAGCATGAAGTAAGTCAGTGAAATCATATGCCCTCTCTAATTCGACCATGCCACCGACTTTGCTAAAGAAGTTCTCACATACATATGACCCAGTTAGGTGCAATGCACATGGCAAGTTAGAGTATTGATCATGAAATAATCTCATCAACAAAACCGCAAAGTGGCAAGAAAATTTCACATCTTGATATGCCTCTCTGCTAATGAAATTAATGTTGACATTAGTATTTTCTTGTTCTCTGACCCATCATAGCCATAACATGAAGAAATGATGGACTCTTGAATAATTTTGCACCCTTTCCCAAAGAGTCAAACTAGGAGAAAAACAAATCTCAATATAGTCAGCAAAGATTGCTAGATAGGTCTCTATACCCAATGTCCTCTCTGTCCTACCAATTGTACTTCTCATTTTCATCAAGCACCTCTGGACATGCCTTGAAGCTATGTGTTGTACTGAACCCCAGTTTTGGAAATCAATCCTCTCTATATCCTCAATTTTCAGCTTGTGGTCATCCACTTTAAAAGTGTTATAAGCCATTATTACTTGGTTGAAACTAATCAACTCTTCTCCAACAATCAAATCTCATCGACCACTAAACAAAGGATTCACTAGCTTTTTCCCATTGTGGATGTAATCCTGGTCATGAAGTCCTGTTACTTTAACGTCATCATACAGCCCATTTAGCCTCTACCCTTCCCAGGGAATTTGATATCTCATGCCCATGGTTGAGTAATAATCCTTCAACATAAGCATTCTTCTCCTACTATCCCCATCTAAGGAATGACCAATAATAGGTCCTAAAAAATGTTCCACATATTTCTTCCATAGGTCTTCTATTTTTTCCCATTGTCGATGGAAAAAATTTACATCAAAGTTGTTGCACGTTGGATGAACAACCACAACCAAATGAGGAATCTTCTCATGTAAAGGGTTTGCAATAATAACACGTGCATAATGGCCAATCACACAATTCTTGAAGGCATCTGTAATAATCTCATAGCCTACAGTTCCCTCACCAACTGTCACCAAGAAATGTGATTGACACTTATGTTCTTCTTTCATACCACAAAAACCCACCAATGTATCACTTTTTGCTACCCACCTGACATATTTTTTCACAACAGTTTCATCTTCAGCAATTGGGCCTATACCATGTTTAGATTTATAATAAGCATACACTTTTCCGATTGCCTAAAAAACGTACTCCTGCTCCCCTAGGATATATGTTAATGATTTTCTAACTTTCCTTAAAGTCGTAGATATCGAAGGGCCATCCAGATTCAAGCTAATAAAGCTATGTAATCTAGGACCTCCCCATAACTTAATCATCTCATAAATGGATTTAGTGGATGCACTATATCTTCTCCCTGACTTTGAACGAACTAGGTTGTGAAATATATCTTGAACAAATTCCCAAACTGCATCTTTACCTTGTAATTTTCCTTGCTTATGGGCCTCACACACATCCTTGCAAAACTTGAACACATCGTTCCTTCCTGCAGATTCAAACAACTTTTCCCTTAGAGACCTCGTTCTAATAGATAGTGTAGCAACCTTTTTCCTCTCCCACCAAAGAGATCGCATTGTTAATCTATGTGTAGCATTTGCATCTCTTGCAACAATTTTGAGTTTAGTTTGAGTCAAATGGTCCAACCTTCTCCCTTTCTCTGTATCTCTCCCATGTCTTTTGATGTTGCTCCTTGATTCGCAATATAAACGCATCCGAAAGTCATCACAATTAGGTATAACCTTACAAAAATTGCATGTCAATGAATCAAAAGGGATTCCTGTTTCAGAAACCCTCTTGCAATGAATATGTTTGTATGTACCGTTAATACGACATTCAACACCATAATAACATAGTGTTCTCTTGGTATGTTTCTCTATGGCCCACAATTTTCCACCATGTTGGTCATCCATTAGAACCTTTGTGTCCAATCTCTCCCCTCTTCTATCACGATAGGGATCCCAATACCCCCAACATAGCAATATCGGGGGACGAAATTGTCCTGGAATAAGATGAAAAACACATTAGAAAATGATCTACTAACTACTACTAACAAGTAATAACAAATAAAGTAATGTGAAAAATCAAATTCAAATTAAATTAAAACTTGGGTAATTAACACACCTGAAGTAGAAGCATGTGAACTTGTAGAAACCCCATGTGATGGTGATGGTAGTGATGGGATCAAGAACTTAGTCAAACTTTGTTGGGACTTAACATTGGTATGCTTCTTCGGTCTCCCAATTGTTCCACTCCTCAACACAATTGTATCATGCGAAGCCTCATCTATAGTAGTAGTTTGCTTCTTTGATTTCATATGTTCATTTAGAGAAATGACAATATTACCACTTCCTGACACCAAAGAGAACCATCTATTGCATCGTGTACATTCCACTCTTACTTTTTTCTCGTCGTCATAGTTTGCAAGTGTTGCTTCCACAACCTTGAACAAATTAGGCTCTTGTGTTTGGTTGAAATCATCTAGAAGTTTGATTGCTTGATCAATCTCAAGTTGATCTCTAGCCATTGTTGTCTGCTTTGCTCTGTTACGTGAAGGAATTTCATTAATTCCCAACATTGAAATGTGACGTTGATGGGATCCTATTTTCATATGATTGTTTTTTAAGTTACGAACCGTTCGCGCTGCCAAGGATACTCCCCTCGTTCCATAATCAATGCCAAAAATTTCACAACGAATCTTTATATTAGGTTTTCCAGATTCTGAATATACCTTGAGTGTTAGCTTCTCCTTGACAAAATATTCCATTAAACTATTCACTTTATGTTCCAAATATGCCAATACATTAGGATCAACCACTACAACTTGTTCCACTGACTCCGACACATGATCAACTCTTGGTTGTTTATGCATAGGTTCCTCCATATTCCCTTCAATGTTTTCAGATATTTGCGTTCCTTCCATTAAATGTGATCGCAATGATTCAACAACCATTGTGTCTACTTTCCTCTTAATGCCTATATTTGTTGTTGTAGGTTTCCATTTTTGCTCTTGCTTTGTATTTAAAGCATGTCCAATTGGCCCAATAAAATCAAAAGGAATTTGATGATTTCATCATCCACAATTTCACAACGGATATCAACATATACACAACCTTTTCGACACTAAACTGTGCCAAGGACACAATTCTCTTCACCAATAAAAATTGCAAAGTTCTCAACATCACTTGGATCCATCTGCATTTCCATCCATGTGTACCCTTTAGTTGGTTAAGAAATGAATAAAATTATAACAATTTTTTCAAAAGTTTGGGTATAATATGGCTACGAAATGAGGTGAGTGCATCCATAAATAAATGAAAAAAACGTAATTCAAATTTGCACATGCATATTAGTTCATTAATAAAACAAAGAGCTAGGAAGCAAGGTATGCACTTACAATTCAAATCTCTAAAAAGGATGAAGAAATCTTACTATCGGGATGAAACACCTTGAAACAAAATGTATTGTCATTGGCTTATTCACATAGCCTTCCCCAAACTGAAGAGTCAACTTCAGCGTACCTGCAGAAGATAAAAAGGTGATCAAAACATGAGACGAAAAAACATAGAAACTCTCCCTTCAAATGATGCTCATAATCATTAAATTTTTTTATGGGTTTACCATATTTACCGATGTTGAATTATACTAAAAAAATTTCGACTTTAATTATTGTTAACTGTTGTTAAGTCATTTCTAGTCCAAAACTACTGCATCTGAGACTAGGAGATCCTGGTGACCACGATAGACCATGAATCACTAACATTTCATTTCATCTTTAAATGATCTATGATTGGGTCCACTTCATATTTATTTCCACTTCCAGTACAGAAAATCAGTAATGTAGATATTAAATCCAAGATTGGGTCCTCAATATATTTGACCGGTGTGAAATGGCATATATTTTAGGGTTACCTCTTTGGATCCAACCACTTTGCAATTGCAACCCCTATAGGTAATATATACGCTTCGAGATGATCTCAAGGAAAATATGGCCATCATGAACTCTCTTGAACGATACATTCTATGATGCCTAAAGATCTAGAATAATTCTATTATCCTACCGCCACTCTTGAGCATGCACTCTATCGGTTATAACTTACTATCCAACATACTATAATCAGGCTAACCTTAACTGTTATTTCCAATACAGAAAATTCAAAAAGGGTAATGTAGATCTTAAATTCAAGATTGCACTTCCCAATCCCAAAATATATGCCATTTCACATTGAAATGGCATATATTTTAGGGGTACCTCTCTGGATCCAACCCATTTGCAATTGCAATCCCTGTACGTAACATATAGGCTTCGATATGATCTCAAGGAAAATATGGCCATCACGAACTCTCTTGGACAGTACATTCTATGATGCCTAAAGATCTAGAATAATTCTAGTCTCCAAATAGTACCCCCGGTCAACATAGTCTCCCAAGAACAAATAATTTGTATTTGGACACTACAAACAAAACAAGTTCAAAGTGAGTTGTGGCACTCAAAATGGTTGTCAATAGCTGTAGATCATCTTGTTTAAAATGTTTAGAAACAATGGAACATCTAGACAAACAAAAACTAATTAAACAAATATCCAAAAAGAAAATGACAAAGAGCGAGAAAAGGAAAAAGGGTACTGTATCCAAAAATTTATAAAATCTATTGTTTAGACTTTCTGCTGCACGTCCAAAGTTCATCCAAGCTAGCCACAAGCTGGCTTAAAGGCAGCATTTGAAACCAATGTGTCTTCTATTAAATATGGAACCCTTTACCTTCTTAATTTCCTATAATAACTCTATGACATAACTGCACTAAGTTGTGGAACATGATAAAAATATTCGAACTTCAAAGGAAGATAAAAGCATGAAAAAGAGTAAACTTTCCACATTGACGCTTGAGAATAAGAGAAGAAAGGCACAAGAATACAGATAATAGGTATTTATTTTTAAAAGAAAGACACTTCAAATGGAAAATGTGTAAAAACCATAGTTGACCAAGGTAGAGAATTGTCCATTAATATGGAAAGAGGGAATGACAATAGAAGGGATTAAATCTACAATTGCTTGCACTAACCATCCTAGATTATGACCTTGATAAAAATTATGCTTAGCTTGGCATCCTGAAGTTTATTTTCAAGGGAATCAAGCAACAAGAACAATTCAAAAGAAAGAAAGAGAATGACAAAGAAAACCATACCATATCTTATGCATAATGATTTCTAAATCAGAAAATAGGAAGAAAAAAAGTTAGAAGAAAGAATAGGATTTATATAGAGCTATGTTACCAGGATACAGATACAGGTTCAGATAAAGATACAGTAGATTTTAGAAAATTTTGGATACAGAGGAATATATAAAATACATAAATATATATGTGATTGATAATATACATAAAAAAATAAGATGTATATAGAGTACATATAACCATAGTAAGGTGATCACAAGAGGTTAGCTCAGTTGGTTGTTACTACATTAGTACACATAACCTTAGTAGGCTGAGCCCAAGTGTAAACTGGTTGTTGCCACTGTAGCTGGGCTCTGGCTAGTTCCATGCTGGTAGGTGCACAGTTTGTATCCCCTTGGGTGAGGCACACTAGCCTGACAGGTTTAACATGGATGTGATCCACAAATGTGGGGAAGCATCCATTTGGTTTCACCACAAGGTTTTCATTGGGAAAAAGTATAACCATGGTATGCAGTACACTTATAAGTCATACAGTTTGGAACCAAGGCCAAGAGCAAGTTCACTGGCAACAAATAAGCATGGCAGACAAGGATCAAATCCTCTGCCTCGAGTAAGAAGATCAAAACAAAGGGGAAGGTCCACCTTGCCAACTCACAGGTCAAATCTGTATGAATGGCCTGAAATGATTGGTGGTGTGTGAAGAGTAGTCACCTAAGTTGTACGGGTGAAACTCTTCAATTACAAGGAGTCGAATTCCCATCACAAATCTTCTCCAACCAAGAATATGAAAACATGCGACACTTGAGAAAGCATGCAAGCGAAGAATTTTGGTATCTGTATTGTTCAAAACCTGATACGGGGGCAGTGCAAGAACATGATTACAAAACCATGAAGAATTAATTGAAATGTTTGTGACATCATTAAGCAAGTGACACTCATAATATGTTTGAGAACAAGCACATGATCAGTTCAATCATACAGTGAATTGGATTCCATGTTCTGTTTACAACTATGCACCTTGACATAATGATTAGTAACAACTGGTTGAGTCAGCACCCTAACATAATGGGCATATCCTTGTACACCATTACTGTTTTCATTAGTACCAATTAAGTCTAGGGGATTTGATATCTCTTTAGTGACACTATTATGTAATGCATATGCTACAGATTTCTCTCTGACTACCACTCCATCAATGTGAAGATGAACAACATTTGCACCCACTTGCTCCATGTGAAGAAAATAAGACAACATTAGCATTTACCACATAATGCACTTTCTTCTGTCTAGCTGCAGACAATCCATGTCAAATGAGCTCAATATAAACCAATAAATAGGTAGCAAGAGAACTCAAGAGCTTCATGAACTTCGAGTAAAAAAGAATAAGAGAGCCCAGATAAGCTGAGCACACAGCAAGGTAAATCAGAATATTTTGTTTACTTGTCAAATGAGCTCAATATAAACCAATAAATAGGTAGCAAGAGAACTCAAGAGCTTCATGCACTTAAGAGTAAAAAAGAATACGGGAGCCCAGATAAGCTGAGCACACAGCAAGGTGAATCATAATATTTTTACTAGTTATGTTTTTACCCTTCTCTACATTAGTTCAAAGCAAAACATAGTGTTTCCAATGGATACTTACTTCCAAGACTTGAAAAGGTAAATTACTTCTGCTTTCAAATTACTTCTGCTTTCAAATTTCCATTGATGCCATTAGATGGAATGGGCCTAAATGAACTTTGACGTTGATTTCTTATGTACAATTGCTTCCAAGGTGCACAATAATGGCCACATACAAAATTCAACAGCAAGGAACACAAATGAGGACAAATTTGTTCTTTAGAGGTTAGAAGAAATTATAAAACCAAAATTTTGACTAGACAATTGCAAAATGTTCTCCCTAGGCTTACTGTAAATAGACTCTCTATTAACAGCCATTCTATACCCCTCCTTGCAAAGGAATTTATTTTTGCTACTAAGAATGGAAGTTGGATAAACAAAGGGATAAAATAAGAAACTCCTCTGACAACTTCCTTGGAATGGTTCTTTGACTTACTACTTTATAATTGGCTGCAAAATGCCAACAATGGGCTTAAAAGCATTGTATCATAAGTGAAATCTTGCATTTTGAAGGTTCTACACTTGACCCCATAATATTAATAACAAAATTAAGAGAATGGCAATCCTCACTTTTCACAAGGTCCATTCTCACCATCAGTAAATCCCAATGCAACTACAAATTCCTCAAAGCAAAATTACCACCTCGACCAGTAATCTTGTTGCTTTCAACACTATCCATAGTACCAAATACAACCTTCCTAGGGTAAGGAACTCTTCCTCGGACTCATGTACAAAGAGCCCCGTGAAAATACATATGCTAGAAGACTGGTTGAGCACAACTATCTAAACCACATTAGACCGATTTTTTAGATAGTACCACAAGGAAGATACTTTTTCCAAGGAAAAACTCAAGAGATCCCCTCCTTTTTCCCAGAATATCCAGATGGAGGGAAGCTCAACCACCGGGAAATAGTGGCTAGTAAGTGGTAACCCTGAGGGACTTGACTGGATTTGAACCTATACCACAAAGAAGATATACATGACTAAGAGCATTAAAGCAATCAAAGCCTCTAACCGATATGCACAATTTCACTATACTAAACAAAAAGTTACACTAGACCCAACCTACATAACCTTGATTCAAACCTCAATTGTGATGACTCATCCAATTTTTTGCTTATAAGGACTTTCATAGTCCTCACCTAAGCTGAAACGTTTTTTCTTGTTTTTACATCCTCAAATGGAGAGTTTTTGTGACCTCACCCCTAGTGTGGAGGGGCTTGGTCCTTCTCATGTTAGCTCTGTCTTGCATGCCAAAAATTAACATGCATAAAACACTTGTAAGTTGTAACGTGTTGTTCTTCCTTGTAATGCTCATATTATAGTATTAGAACATGATAGAACAAGCAATTTTTTAACCATAGCCTCCCTTTTACTCTTCATATTTATCATCCTCTTTCATGACCTTTTCAATCCATGGACCTCTCATCTTTTATTCTCTCGATTTTTACTGGTTTTTAATGATTTAATAGCAATGCTTGACCTCATCCATAGTTTACACTAAAAGATTACAGAGATTTAATGCCTTGAAAGATTACTATCATTTATGGCCATTATGTATGCACACGATTGATTAGGATTTTAACAAAAGAATAGTTGCTTTGTGACTGGGTGTAAGTCCATATAACGTCTCTCTAGAGATCAACAAAAGGAAATGACTCCAGCAAAAGTGCAAACTGTCAATTTTCTAGCTCTGAGAATCCAGTTTACTACTATGAATTTTCTAGCCCTCGTAATCCATTTTTATCAAGTGTTGTCATAATATTTTAAATAGCCTAAGAATTTACCTCGATCACAAAGTCACTGACCATTCAATAGACTTGATACTAGAAGCATATCTACCAAACAAAAACATTCATAAAACTCCAATTATTTACCTCTCGATTTCTATATTTTGAATAATTGGAGTTTTATGAACCTCTATGTTTTCCTGAGGCAACAGTACCACCAACTATCTATGATCAAATTTCTGGAATTCAAAAGTTCAGCTCTGATAACAGATTTGCAAGTCAAAGCGGTGGGCAACATGTGGCATGCTATAATAGCCATGATTCATGAATGATGTTTTTTTATAAACTAGTCTATATTATATTAAATCACAGTAAGTGCGCTAGAATGGTCTACCACTTGGGAAACCATTATCTCTCATCTCTGACTCTAAAATGCCATCGTTTTATGTAGAATAGAAGAAAACACTGCCAAACTGATGGATAAAAGACTAAAGTGGATGTGGTATTGCTCAATTTGAAACTAGTATATATTTGTTATCTATTCTTGTTCTTGTAGGTGCCAGAACGATTAGCATACTCCACTGAAATTGTATTAGCCTTGAAACTTATCATCTTTTAATGAAAAAAATATAATTTAGGTTCAAAAGTTAAACAACAGTGTTGGTTTTTGAAAGGGATAAATAATTCCTTTTCATTAATTAAATTTTACAATTAGAGAAGAGCTAATATTCATAACCTGGGTATTCAAATCTAGTTGTTGCCTTCACTATCTTGTAATGATTATGTAGCCATTGGACTTCAATATACATATCTTTATCAATACACATAATGTTTGAGAGTAAAAGACTAAGGCAAAAAGCAATTTGAAACTACCTTTCCACCAATTCGGAACAGCTCCGCAAGATCATGAAATTGACCATGTATGTCACCACAGATTGTAACAGGGCACTTCACAGGCTGTTAAAAAAAGACCTTGGAAAACCTTGCATAGTTGATTAGGCATAGCCGGGACTTGTTCAATACGATACTTGGTTACTTGGCTTGTTCCCTGGGATACACATCTTCTTGGCTTGGCTGAACAGTTCGGAACAATGTAAGGAACTATAATGTGTTACTTATGATGCACCTCTCGAGGATCACACGACAGACAGACATTTAATGCTTTTATCTGGAAACCATTGCCTACCGAAACCTCTCCTAAACATGCATCTAACCGTGATCCCTCTTGCGTACTGGTAAGCCCCTCAACCGTGCCTCAAACCTGTGTACTGGTAAGCCCCTCAACCTTGCGCCATAGCCATTTCGGGGATATATGTGAGCTCACCCATATAAAAAACACCCCACAGTATTTGTGTATTGCTATATTAAATAAAAAAAACCATTTGCCCCTTGATATATAAGCAATATAATTTTTGGGTTTTCATGGTTATTTAATACCCCCAATATGAACGAACGTGATATTATATTGGCCCCCTAGTGAAGCCCCCGTGTTTCATATTAACATAGATTCAGCCTGTTCTTTGGTAATAACTAGACATACCACTACCTATGAAAGAGTCATACCGTGAGAATACTGAACTCTTAATATCGAAGATTAAACTCTAGTTTTGACTGTGTTGAAAGCCGTGTTGTGTTGTAAGCACCGAGTTCCATTGTTAATGAGAAGCATATGTTACAAGATTAGAGTTGAATTTAAATTTTACTATTAACCCTACTCATTTAAGCAGGCAAGAGATGTGCTCTGTAGAAAGAGTTGAATTTTAACCTAGACTCTAGTTACTTATTATAATACACATTATAGTTACTTATTTTAATACACATTATAGTATCGAAGGGTGCAAAAAATCTAACTTACTAAGTACTATTTATAGGTTCAAGACAATGAACTATAAGATTCTTACCCTAAATAACATAAAACTCCACTTACAATGACCTTAAAAAACTATACTTATATTTAAATTTTCAAGAGAATGTATTAAATTTGTAACAAAAACATTCCTTAGCTACCATATTATCTACTATTAAAACTTATTGGTTTATGAATGATCAATATATCTCGTGAAGCAGATAGTATATGTTATTTACCTATAAACCATCAAATCTCGTGAAGGAGATTGTAGATTTTATTTACCTTTAAACCATCAAACGGTTTTGGAAATCCAGTTACCTACTGTAAGCTGAAATCCGACTCGTTTAGAGTGTGTATCCGTTGAAAATAGTTTACCTTCCAAATTGGGACACCTTATAAATTTTGGTTCAGAGTCGGGTAAACCAGGTTCACTATGAAGACTAAAGAGAGTATCTTAGCTTACCAGATCCGAAATCCTGGATGAGTTGACCAGCTGCAACCTGTAAGTGGGCGCCTCTGGATCTTTGAAGACTAACAGGTAGCTGATATTCGCAATAAAGATGAAGAATCATGAATCATCCTGAATCCTGATGTCCATTACCAATTCCAAATCCATGAAGATTACCGTGGAAGGAGAGATGCTTTCTAGATACCGACCTTGACAACACAACCGCTGGGTTTGTGCTTATATTTTCTTTCTTCTCCTCCAAAAACTACAACCTGTTTGAATTTTTCAACTATATAAAACCCTGAAATCACCAACCAACTATTCTATGTTTTGCTTTTGACTCTTCATCTCCATTACGAATTTACCATAAACCATTTGAATCTCTTACACATGGTACAATGTGGTCTTTAGAGCAAGGATAGAACTACAGGTAACACTAAAGAAATTTATTGGCTTGTTACAGATTTAAATATTATAAAGGCCACCCCGGGGCTCTATGATTTTCGCTCTAGAGACCACATGCCTGGTTGTACTACTATTATTCAAAAGTTAGGGTTTTTGTTGTTGCTGACCCGAATACAAATGGGGATTTCGATCCTAAAGAAATGGATTTGGATCTTCCATGTTAAGATTAGGAAGTTATGGATTCAGATGAGGATTTGGATCTTTAAAAAAATTCAGCAAACGAGCAACCCAATAGATGGAATGAGCTATAGATAACAAGGAAGAGCCGGTGGTGGTATGTTGGGTGGCTCGAAATGGCATGCTTGAGTTAATTCAGGATCCTATTGATAACAACAAAGAGGCCACGGTGGTATGGTGGGTAGATGGACATGGAATGCTTGATTTAATTTAGGCATTAATAATTACATATTGATTAATTATTTTGTATCTACCTATGGGTTTATCATTATTTCACCTATGACTTATTATTACATTGCTAACCAAATTAATGACGTTTTATAAAATATATTGACTGTCAAAAACACATTATGATTAATTACTTGCCCGTTTAACTCGACGGCTTGATAAAAGTTGGTTGTAATTGACGGGAAAAATGCCCTCAAATTCCAACCCTGATCGGCGCATAAATTCAAATCTGACCACCATGGCTAGGAAGAGTGTTGTTTTCTTATTAAACACAAATTGAAAACTTGGCGAGTTGAACAAATTGAAAATTAGCAAGCTGCACAAATTGAAAAAATGGCGGTCGGTGAGAAAAGGGATAACCACCGAGGACCAACTTGAAAGTAAGGGCTCTTGGTTTCTTTCAAGCCTTGTGGATTTCCTTCCTTTGACCCACAGGACACCTTAGCAGGTCTAGATTTTCCCAAATGTGGTGTAGGATTCAAAATCGAAAAGATACAAAATTTGGAAAAAATAAAAAAACAGAGATAGTTGAGGCCTAGCAAGCTTATCTGGAATGGTGTAAGTTGAGGCGATCTTACGCTATGGATTCTGGAAAAATAGGCAATCTTACGCTATGGATATGGTTCGTTAAATGGAGATGGCCTTCAATGGATGATGCAAAATGTTTGGACAGGATAGGCCAGACGAATGTTCATAGGCACTTAATTTTTGTTGAGTATATGCAGGAGAAGATATGAATTTTTTTTGTTTATTCATCTGCTATTGATCTACCCCCAATTCAATTCAATAGAGTTTGAAGCATTAAAATTCCTCACGCTTTCGCGCTTTATGGATAGTCAAGTCCAGGTCGATGTGCTAGGAAATCAAGGTAAGGTATATCTACTATCTCTGATGCTTTTTCCTTTGATTTTCACTCCCATGGATTGCAATGATGTCAAGTGTCTTCCATAGTTTTGGAGTTTCATGTTCAAAGTTCATGTTAGGGTTTTATAGGGAATGTCTTGTGCATATGTTCAGAAAATGCAGAATAATTGAGGATGCCTACCAAGTGTTTGATGAAATTCCTGAACTATCCTTTGGAAGGCATCCCTTGCTTCTTCCCCCACTCTGTCCACCACAACAAAGAGGACGGAAGTTTGTTAGATTGTTTCTGAATTATAATTTGCTAACTTGCTCAAGGCATGTTTTGAGGAAGGACAGATGTAGAGTTCTTTTACAGTCACAAAGGAAATGAGTGCATTTTGGATCATAGAAATACTTATATTTGGCCAAGATCTGGTTTGACATGTCGAGGGATCATATCTACATTCAACCTCGGAAGGTAGATCCAGCACACCCAAGACAAGTCTGGTAGCGTGATAAACTTTATTGGTTGTAGGGCTAGCCGAGGGGAAATGAACGTACAAGGTGGTGAGAGTGCACCCTCCTCGGTGTTCTGGAGCTGGGAAGTCCCTATTGGATATATTGATCCCAACATTCTCCTCAGGAGTATTCTTGACCACCTCGCATTTCGACCAGCCCAACTAGCTGATTGGATTTTTTGATTGGACTGATTAATAGGATACGAGTGATTTCCCAGGACTAGCCCTAGCACTTCATTCGGAGTGCCTTGACTGTGATAAACTTAGTGGTTCTCCTGTATGATCATTGTCGCCTTTGTGTTTAATGGTTATTATACAGCAAAGCACATGAATCGAATAAATACTATCACCCCAGCCATGTATGAAACGAATTCTATACAGATCTTTTGGGTAGTTATCTCTCATATCTAGATTCTCTGAGTATGTTGGGGCTCGTGTAAAAGGAGCAGGGACTAGCGACTGCTTGACACCATAGAGGTAAGCCACTAATGCCATGAAATCTCGAGTAGAACTATAATTCATAAATCTGCGTTTTAAAACCATCTTTTATAAATTTGCATTTTAAAACGGTGTTAATCTTAAAAAATACCCATTTAAAACAGTTCTTGTGACATGTTCCGAAAATTGTATTTATTCGCCTTTTTTATTTACAGGAACAATTGTAGTTATTACAACAACAACATGAACAACAACAAGGAACTGTCTTTCAAAATTCTCAAAGCTCCTCCCTTCAGCAATGGCAAGTTGGTTCGGGTCCTGGGTTGTAGTGACAATCTATGTCAGCTGCCAATTCTCCATCGCAACAACATTAGCAGGTGCAAACGTTTGATGCTCTGTTTGCGGCTCAGCAAGCCCTACAAACGAGTTTGACATCAAAGGACAACAATTGTAAGTTCATTATTAATCTCAACTTTTAACATTTATTCCAAGGATTTGAAGTTGAAATTTTTAGGGCCTTTGTTAATTTTTTAGCATTAATTCAATATACTCTAGGATCTTTACTGAGAGAATAACATGTACAGTATATCATTGCATATCAATCATAGCAAGCAGGCCAATCATCACAAGAAGCAAAACATAAGAGACAATAGACACACAGAGTTTCCGTGGGGAAAACCCTAAGGTGAAAAACCCCACAACTTCCTCAGAGATAGATAGAGCAACAGTACAACCAAAGTACAACCCAAGTACAAGAGATAGACTTCTCCTAACAGCTGATCCTCCTCCTCACATGTGCGCCACTTTTTGAGTGATGTAGAGTGAGATAATGAGATGATCAAAATAGAGATTGGGAGATCTCTATTTATACTTGTCCTGACTGCCCAATAAACTTATGGAGCCGACTTGTCTAGCTTAGCACAATAACCTCATGTTACATTAATCTGGGCCGACCCCTTACAAGGTGGTTTAATAACCCATCGGCAAGTTAACACACTTGCGACACTTGTCAATACAAATGATGACACTTCCGTATAGAGGAATAATACATCTCTATAGGAGTACAATAACTATATATATGAAATACATTCCATAGTTACATATACATCAACACTCCCTCTTAACTAGGAAGGCATTTCTCGACACAGATCATCTAGAACAAGTCTTCTTCTCTGGATCATCGTCATCGATGCATTGTCCTCAAATCATCGTCATCGTCACTGCTTCTGCTATCTCAATCAATCTTTGAATCTACTCGTCATAGGAAGTTCTACAGAGCCAATCCTTTTTCATACTGGATGTGGCCCACCACCTGTAGGTCTTCATCATCATTGGCCATACTATGGAAATCTCAGGATTTATTACGTGCGTCACAAAACCTTGCAAGAGCATCCAGGCTGTTACGAGCACACAACTCTACCTGTTGGATCTCCCAGGGACATATTATATGTGACTGTCACAAAACCTTAAAAGAGTCTCTTGACTAGAAAGAACCCTAAAGAGCATCTGAGGCCTTTTTCATCCTGTCCAGATTTCGATGATTTATTACATGTGACCTCCACCACAAAACCTTTAAAGAGTGTCTTGCGAGGAAAGAACCCTAAAGAGCATCTAGGGCCTTTTTCATCTTGTCCAGATCTCCAGGACTTATTACATGTGGTCATGGCAAAACCTCGAAAGAGCATCCCAGGACTGATTACGAGCACACAGCTCAACCTATCGAATCTCCCAGGGCCGAATTATATGCCATAGGACAAAACCTCGAAAGAGCATCTGCCAGATATCCAAAGAGCATCTGCCAGATATCCAAAGAGCATCTGCCAGATATCCAAGGGACAAATTATATGCCATAGGAAAAACCTCGAAAGACTATCTGCAGATCTCCCAGGGCCAAATTATATGTCCTCCCAAAGAAAAAACTCAAAAAAGCATTTTCCAGATATCCCATGGATAGATTACATGCCATAGGTAAAACCTCGAAAGTCTATCTACAAACCTCCCTGGGCACAAATTATATGCTTATCTGCACAACCTGTTCCACGGCCACAAAGTATCAACCTGATACTTACCATACATCATCGTGATGTACACATGATCATCCTGATCATCATCACTGCATCGTCCTGATGCATGTCATCTGGAGTAACATCTTGAAGCTCGTCATCCATGATCATCCTGATCATACAATGCATCCACCTGATGCATACACAGTATCTTCCTGATATATATCATCATACATGATCTACCTGATCATACAATGTATCCACCTGATACATATACAAATACATCATCCACCTGATCATACCTGATACATATCAACATACATGATCTACCTGATCATACAATGTATCCACCTAATACATCTACAAATACATACACATGATCCAACTGATCATATCCAGCATCCAACATGATGCATACATACATATACATATAAATGATCCAACTGATCATATCTAGCATCCAATATGATGTGTACATACATATACATATAAATGATCCAACTGATCATATCCAGCATCCAACATGATGCATACATGAATATACATATAAGTGATCCAACTGATCATATCCAGCATCCAACATGATGCGTACATACATATACATATAAATGATCCAACCGACCATATCAAGCATCCAACATGATGCATATATACACATACAGAGCAATAACTGGAGCATCGTCCTGATGCTCATCATCCAACGCTT
The DNA here is from genome assembly GCA_027924585.1 of Larix kaempferi. Taxonomy (NCBI): domain Eukaryota; kingdom Viridiplantae; phylum Streptophyta; class Pinopsida; order Pinales; family Pinaceae; genus Larix; species Larix kaempferi. Next base: position 5,743,581 of record BSBM01000963.1, on the reverse strand, counting down.
ATATCCATAGCCATGGAAGGATCCTCCTCTCACCATGCTCGGAATGGCTTCAGCAAATGTCTCCATCACTTTTTCCTCGAAGTGTCATTGATCTAAAGGACACCAAGCCTCTCTCTGAAGTACTCGAACTTCACTCTGGCTAGTGGCTTCTTCATCACATCTGCAATATGCTCATCTGTCGCAACATACAGGAGCTTCACTGCTCCTCTCTGCACCATATCCCTGATATAGTGATATTTGATCTCAATGTGTTTTGACTTGTTGTGGAACACCGGGTTCTCAGACAGCTTCACACAATTCTGGTTGTCACAAAAGATACCAGTAGCCTCTAGCGGGAGATCAAATAACTCAGACAGTAGCTTCCGAAGCCATATTGCCTCACAACTAGCTGAACAAGCTGCAACATACTTTACTTCAGCTGTACTCAGTGCTACGCAATACTGCTTCCTGCTAAACGAAGAGATCACACCTGATCCCATACTGAAGCAGCACCCAGAAGTTCTCTTCCTATCTTCAGCACTGCCTGCCATATCTGAATCAACATAACCCTACAGGTTAAACTTTTGATTCACATCATAATTGATCCCATAATCAACTGTACCCTTCAGGTACCTCAGAATATGCTTTACAACAACCAGGTGAACACTTCTGGGATCCGTCAAGAATTGGCTCAATGTGTTCACAACCAAGCAAATATATAGTCTAGTGTTCGTCGGGTACATCAAGGACCCAATCATCTGACGATACATCGTGACATCAACTGACTTAGATGAAGCATCACACATAAGCTTCAGGTTCGATGCCATAGGTGTGGCCATGGCCTTGTAGTCCATCATCCCGAACCTCATCCCAAACCTCTTTAGGATCTCTACTGCATACTTCCCTTGTCCAAGGAAGATTCCATCTATACTCTGCCAAACCTCCATGCCTAGAAAATAGTGCATCATCCCCAATTCCTTCATCTCGAAATCGGCAGCAAGCTTCCTCTTGGTATTAGAAATCAAACTATCATTACCTGTAACAAACAGGTCATCCACATACAGGAGTAGTATCACAGGATTGCCTTCCTCAACCTTGTAGTAAAGGTTGGAATCCGCTTTACTCTTGGTAAAGCCCAAACTAGATAGGAAACTGTCCATCCTACCATACCAAGTCCTAGGAGATTGCTTTAAGCCACACAAGGCTTTCTTCAATCTGCACATATATGACTTCATGTCATGTGTCTCAAAACCAAGTGGCTACTCCACATACACTTCCTCCTCGACTACACCATTCAAGAAAGTAGTCTTGACATCCATCTGGTGTATCTTCCATTTCATCACTGCAGCTAGAGAAAGTACTGTTCTGATGGAAGTGTACCTGGATACAGGAGCAAAAGTTTCTTCATAATCTATTCCCTCTTTCTAAGAGAAGCCACGAGCTACGAATCTTGCCTTGTATTTCTCTATGCTGCCATTTGCAGCATGCTTGATCTTGTAGATCCATTTGGAAGTCACAATAGACTTCCCTTCAGTTCTTGGGACAACATCCCAAACATCATTCTTCATTATTGATTGGTATTCTTCTACCATGGCATCCTTCCATTCTTTCTTTTCCGCTCCTTCTTCATAATTGGAAGGTTCTTTGTTCATGATATCACAGAGTAAAGCAACATAGCTGGTATGAGATCTAGTTCACTTCTTTGCTCTGTGTTCTTCTTCTGGAATGCCATATATTTCTGCATCTTGAATGATTTCTCTAGCCCATCCAGGTTTCCTCTTGTGAGAGTTATTCTCACGGGGTGGATCTACAGGTTCTTGCGGATCTTCAATTTCACGATCTGCATCTGGAATTGCTTTAGTCATAGTAGTGTCTTGAAATCTAGTTTCCTTGGGTTCTTCATAGTCTTCAACATGTGTCTTCCTTGATTTGATGAATGCTGAGTTTTCATCAAATGTCACATCCCTGCTGACATCAATCTTCTTGAACCCTGGAAAGTATATTCTGTAAGACTTCGAGCTTTCGCTATAACCCACAAAGATACCCTTCTTTCTTGAAGGATCTAGCTTGGTCCTCTTTTCCTTTGGGACATGATTGTATACTGGACAACCAAATATTCTGAGATGGCTGACTTCAGGTTTCTTACCAGAGAAGACCTCTTATGGTGTCTTGTTGTCCAATATCTTGTGGGGTGTTATGTTCTGCACATATACAGCTGTCCTAGCTGCTTCTTCCCATAGATGCATAGGTAGATCCTGGTCATGGAGCATTTCCCTTGTTGCTTCCATGATTGTTTGATTCTTTCTTTTTGCAACTCCATTCTATTGTGGATTGTAAGGAGCAGTCAACTCCCTCTTAATCCCTGAATAGCTGCATAACTTCTTGAAGTCACTTGAAGTGAATTCTCCACCATTGTCGGATCTAAATGTTTTGATCTTCTTATCAATTTGGTTCTCCATCAAGGTTTTGAATTCCTTGAACTTATCAAACACTTCATCTTTGTTCTTCAAGAAGTAAACCCAAGTCTTCCTAGAGAAGTCATCAATGAAAGAGACATAGTAAACATACCCACTCAGAGAACTGGATGACATCGGACCACATAGATCAGAGTGGATAATTTCCAAGATACTTTTTGCCTTGCTTTCACTGCTTGGAAATGCCTTCTTTATGTTCTTTCCTTTTGCACATGCTTTGCAAACACCTTCATGCTTGGTCTTGATTTCAGGAAGACCTTCTACAACCTTACTTGCAATTGGTAATGCTCTATAGTGCATATGTGCAAGTATTCTATGCCAAAGTTCACTTGGATCCATGGAATCATGTACCATGGCATGTTCAGGTTGTCCCTTCAATTTATACAATCCTCCCTCTTGCTCTCCAATCACTACTGCATCATCAATAGTTTTACCTTTTGGCCACATTAGAACTTGGCCATCTACAAATGCAACCCTCATACCTTTTTCATCCAATGCGGAGATGGAGAGTAGGTTCTTCTTGAGCCTAGGTACATAAAGAACTTCTTTCATCTTCAAAGACTTTCCAGAATCTAGGTTGTAAGAGGCTTCACCACTTCCTTTGATAGGGTATTGACAGTCATCCCCAAGTTTCACTTTATGGGGTGATTCATGTTCAGATAGATTTACAAAAGATTCTTTAAACCCAGTCATGTGTTTGGAAGCCCCACTGTCAATAAGCCAATCATTACAACCATGAGAAATAGCACCTGTGAGAGAAGAGATTAGAACATACTCTTCTTCGCTTGATGAGTCATCATCATCACTTTCTGCTCTAGCCTTCTTCTTTGGAGGTTCATCATCCTCAGCAGCATGAGCATGATATCTCTTCTTGTTGTTTTTCTTCTTCTTGTTGTATTTCTTCATCTTGGGACAATCTGCAACAAAGTGTCCTTTCTCATTGCATGTGAAGCATCTTAGATCCTTCTTATTCTTTTGTTGATTGTGAAAGGATCTCTTGTAATTAGAGTGCTCCTTCTTGGGCTTGCTTCTTTTGGTGTGACCAGCGAGAGCTTGGTCTTCACTTCCCATCTTTTCTTCTCCGGCTATAAGCCTGGCCTCTTCTTGTGAACATTCCTCCCACAATCTACTGAAAGAGATCAATTTCTTTCTTGCACAAATTCCTTGAATAAAGGAATACCATGACCTACGTAGGCCATTTAGAGTAGTCATCACAATTTCCCCATTCTCCGCCACTTCATCTATAGCTTCAAGTAATTCTTTGATTTGAGAGACTTTGGAGAAATAAGATTGAATGGTCTCTCCATTCAACAGCTTGACCCCTTTCAATTGATTCCGCAGAGTCATCTTCTGATTTATGTTCTTCCCTTCAAATAGCTTGGTCAAAGAGTCAAACATCTCCTTGGGTGTCTTCAGAGATGACACATGTGGTATGAGATGGTCTTTGATAGAATCAACAATGATTCTCTTTGCTTTAACCAAGTTCTTCTTATGAAATTCTTTAGCTTCTTCATCCTCCGGGACGGGGACTTCAGAACTAATATATGTATCTAATTCATTTTCTTCCAGGATTAACCCAATCCTATACTTCCAGGCTCAGAATTTATCAGCCCCTTCAAGCGTATCCTCAAGCTTGGTGTGGTGAGACATCTTTAAAGAGGACTTCAAATGGAAATAGAAAATATTTAGGTTTTACCACTTGATTTGCTGAAAACTGGATCTGGTCCCGGATTAGGGTTTGTCAGAGAAACCCTAAAAATTCAAAATGTGAATTTCAACTTTCTGAAAGGATAGAAATATGCACCTTGATGAACTGATAAGCCTGGTGTACTCAGAATTTGAGTTCTACAAATTTTCACCCTTCAGAAATGCCTTTTAGTCTTTCCGGATTCACTAAGGAGGACCCTGAATTAGGGTTTGAGTTTCCCGGAGTTTTACCTAGCAAAAAATCTCGATCCAAATCTCTAAACTTCGATTTTTCCGAGGAGCTTCCAGTTGTGTCTTCAAATTTCAAAAATTCCTATTTTTTAGGAAACCCTAATTTTTAGGGCCAAAACTAAAAGTGCTCAGAATTGAATTCTGATTGGACAAATAGATTCACCTTGCTGAGGAGAGTCAATCTATCATATTACTTTTCCAAAATCTATGGAGAGAAACCCAATAAACAAGAAACCCTGGTTTCCGTCACTGGACAATGTCTTCTTCTCAGGTTAGCTCTGATACCATGTTAATTTTTGAGCATTAATTCAATATACTCTAGGATCTTTACTGAGAGAATAACATGTACAGTATATCAATGCATATCAATCATAGCAAGCATGTCAATCATCACAAGAAGCAAAACATAAGAGACAATAGACACACAGAGTTTCCGTGGGGAAAACCCTAAGGTGAAAAACCCCACAACTTACTTAGAGATAGATAGAGCAATAGTACAACCAAAGTACAACCCAAGTACAAGAGATATACTTCTCCTAGTAGCTGATCCTCCTCCTCACATGTGCGCCACTTTCCGAGTGATGTAGAGTGAGATAATGAGATGATCAAAATAGAGATTGAGAGATCTCTATTTATACTTGTCCTGATTGCTCAATAAACTTATGGGGCCGACTTGTCTAGCTTAGCACAATAACCTCATGTTACATTAATCCGGGCCGACCCCTTACAAGGTGGTCTAATAACCCATCGGCAAGTTAACACACTTGCGACACTTGTCAATACAAATGATGACACTTCCGTATAGAGGAATAATACATCTCTATAGGAGTACAATAAATATATATATGAAATACATTCTGAAGTTACATATACATCAATAGCCTTGTCTTATTGGGAAGAAAAACGTTTTGTTGTTCCCTGTGTTATTATTCCTGTCTTTGTGATTTGTTGAGCATACATTTCTTCTAGCAAGGTAGAAGAGCAACAACTACAGCAACAACAACAGAAGTTGGCAGATGGATCCAATATTTAAACAACGGTCAATGATGGATTTGGAAGGGGTTTCATAAATGAAGATGACCTAAAGAATGCATACACATTTGATGTGCCTGTAAGATCACAACACCTCATGCTTTTACTTAATGAAATTAATTCTACAGTCATAAAGCAGTAATCTGAATTCAATTGCTGTTACTTTATTTTCTTACAACACTTGTCTTATTGCTATGATATTTTTGTAAGGGATGCTGTTTTGATCTGTGGGATGTTTTGAACCCCAAATCTGCATTATCAGATTAAGCTCCACCTTAACAAGGAGAGCATCAAACTTGGTCAACTCATGCACATTAGCAGTGCTTATATGCCAATTTGTTTGACATAAGCCAAAACTTAATCCAACACCCAAATTTGCTTGTTGATCTGCAATTGAGTTTTGATGTTGAAGGACATGGAAGAATTCAATCCTGTCAATACCCTACTCTTGTATTATTCTTTTCACAAAGTGGGTTGTTTAGGAAGAGATTTTCTGTGAGCTACTTGAAGAATTATCATTGATTGCTCACCATAGAGTCATAGACATCTCTCTGTCTGCTTGATCTTTAAGAAAAGGCCTTTAATTAGAGCTACAACTTCCACTCTTCTATTTGTGTCAATTCCAATTCCACTGCATACATAGGTTTTTTATTTCCTCTGCATACATACATTTATGATTCCTGTGATGTACTTGGTGGCACTAACAAAGATCTTTCATTAAATAATTATAAAAGGGATAAAACCAAGTAATCCATGAAAGTGATAATTATAATGAATGGATGTGATATCTTTTTGTAACATTGAATGGGCAGGTGGGTCATGACTCAATGAATAGTCACGACCCTAGGGAAAATGTGCCTAATAATTAACTAAAGTTATATATATATATATATATATATATATATATATATATATATATATATATATATATATATATATTACAATTCACCCCACCTTGAAGATGCTTCGTCCTCGAAGTAGTAATAAGAACAAATGTCAAAGTTCAACTTCCACCATGAATGAACAAATAACATGAAAGTTGTTGTTCATCATGGAAACTGACAATTTAAACCCTTGAGTGATCAAAGGAATGTCGTGCATACTGTTAGTCCTAAATTCTGCATTGGACTGAACGCAGAGTTTAGGCACCTTTTGATAGATTTGGTTGGTTGTGCAATGGGTCAAGAAACTATGATAAATAGAGACATCATAAGACAGCTAATAACATTGGGTTCTGAAAATAACGTTGGATGACTAGACTAAAAGGAAGAAACATATCAGGATGACCAAGGTTCAAAGCTGATTGGTAATATGTGGAGCTAACAACTCACTCACACATTAACATAAAGAACCATGTTCAGAAAAACATTCCATGGAATCCTGAAAACTAAATCACAGCATAAGCATTTATAACAAAAAAAAAGGAATTCTTAACTGATCAGTTTAACAAAACTAAATAGCATTCAGATTGAAAGACAGCTAGAACCTAGCTCAAAACAACCCAAGGGCATAGAACTTATGGATCAAATTCTGCATTGTTGGCACCTTTCAAACCAGGAACAAACTCGATGATAGAATTTGTTTTGTCAAGAATCATATAAAAATCTGCTTTACCATACAAGTAGCAAAACTCCAGCACTTGAAAATCATTCCACCTTAGAATTAGAAGGAGTTCTAAATCCGCCAGTGAGTAATTGAATGGCATTCCTTGAAGTGAATCAAAGAAAAGACGATCTATCTAAAATGATTTGTAGTAAGTGATTTCAATATAGCGGTTAATTTATCAATTTGTTTGATAGAAAACTCATTTATAGAGACCTCCTTAGAATACATCGCATTTTGCATCAATGAATTAAAATGCTTGAAATTAGCTCTTATTCCAACTCTGAATCTGAATGCAACCATCAATGTATTTATCTGATGCTTCTTGTAATGTAAACCATAGAAAGCACATCTCCATGAATGAACAAGATCAACTGCAATTATCTTGGCACTCAAATATCTTACCCATGCGGACCTTTGATACTTGAACAATCCATCAACATTGTGTTATCAACACTTTTGGCATTTGGCATTTTGCTAGCAATTGAGATTCTCTTTCTGACTGCTTTGGGAACTTGACAATTTGTCCATATTAATCCTTTAACATTTGCGCTGATGCTTGAACCTTGACACCTGTGATATTCGATCGATATTCCCTTAATATGCACCTATTTATATTACTTATCAATGTGTGGTGCACTATGATATTCCCTGACAAAGGAGCCCCATCATGGTACCAATTTCGGACACAACTCGACTCTTGTGAGTTATATAATGTTGAAGTATGAGGTCGATATATGACTTAAACCTGGAGGTGGGTTCAAATATGGCTTAGAATATGACGAGACCCAAATTTTTTTTTTTTTCCCAACTAAATGAATTTTTTTTTTATATAAAGACAAATCAGAGGATAGGGCGCACGTTTTATTATCTTTTTAATAAAAAAGTATTAAAATAAACTTTTAATGAAAATGGATTATATAAAGACAAAACAGAGGATAGGACAAAGGTTTTATTAACTTTTTAATAAAAAGTATTAAAATAAACTTTTAATGAAAATAGATAATATAAAGACAAAAACATAGGATAGGATAAAGGTTTTATTAACTTGTATTAAAATAAACGTTTAAAATGTTTGGGTTTATTTTGGATAAAAGTTTAATTATTCAAGTTAACTTTATTTTGTTTAATAAAATGGATTAATAAAATATAAAATATAAATAAATCCATTTAAAAAATAAAAAAATATTAAAATAGAATCATTTTATTTATAATAATCTTTCTATTTGATTTTGGGAAAAATGGATTTTGAGTAAGATGACAAGGGCATAGTTAGACCTGATTTATGGAAGAACATAAATACATCACAAGGTAAGATAGGTTTAGTACTTGATGTGTGAAGAAGATGGCGAGTTTAACACAAACGCGGTTTAAGATGATGGCACACTAACGAAGTTGACTCAATTTTGACAAGGAGCTTAAAGAATTTTAAAGGGTAGATTTTGGTACCAACACATACAACAAAGATCTGAGTAATAAGGAGTAGAAGATGTTGCTAGAGAGGACTATTAGGGAATATAAGATCTTCAGTGAAAGTATCTTCATCATGGTTTTGAGTAGTAATCCAAGCTTTGTCAATGTATGTGGTTCCACTTGATTTGTCGATATAATAATTTATACTTCAATTTAATCATCGACATTAAGGGTTGTCTTAACTACTTGATATTTTTCATGGTCATTAAGTTTCAATTTTGGTTAAGGACTCTTGAATGTCTAGGATTTTTATGGTCGGATATGGACTCGACTTTTCTACACAACATCTTGCATTGTGCTAAACATCTTGGTTTTTTTGCCTTTAAACCTCTATTGTCTTTAATACCCTAATTGATGGATACACATATTCTAAGATTGTTGCAGATGGTGACTATTTTACTTTAGATAAATAGTACTCGACTTGCTCCAACACATTAACCAGTTCATCCCTTCATATAGTTGTATTTTCGAGTTGTAACTTGTATCCCAACATCAAAGAGCTTGTAAACAAGTTCATCTTAATAAAAAGGTCCATTTTTTATTATGCTCCACTGTACCTTGCAATTGACGAATACTCTATAAAGCCTTATTATTTTTATTAAAAGCCTCCCTTTGTAAATAATAGATATATATAATTTACTAAATTTATCTATCTATCTATCTATCTATCTATGTGTGTGTTACCACTTAGTGTTATATTTGTTGGTGTGCTTGACTCCAATCAACCCTTGAAAAGTTGTGACCTATCGATGGCCAGTGAGGGAGAATGGTAGTTCCTTCAGGTAACTCTTGATGAGACTTTGATGCCTGTGAAATCTATATCTCTTGTCACGAGTAAATTAATGAAACCACAATTTTTTGTTCCACCCTAATCTTCACATTAAAGCTCACCGTTTCACGATTTTGGTGGTTAATTGATCATGCTTTTTCTTTTACCATTGTGGTTAGTGAGACCTTCCTCTTATGCACATTGATGGACAAATGCAATATGAAATCATCAGAATGATGACTATTGGGTGACACTTATACTTTGGTCTGCTTGAAAAACTGTACTATATATTGCAGCAATGGTATTTGAAATGGATACTCTCCTTTAGCAATTTGCAATGTGCCTGGGAGGATGCTAATAGAGATAGAGTAGAAACTACTTATTTTCACTAAAATGTTTAGAGCAAATTGAAAACTACAAATAAATATAGAATCCTGGATTGTTAAATTTTCCATGTTCCTTGTTTTGCTTCTCTACAGACATGTTCAAATTGCAATACAAAGTGTATTCATTTTTCACTAGTATGCATTTTTTGATACAGACATGTTCAAGTTGAAAGTGCAAAGTGTATTCATTTTTCACTAGCATGCATTTTTTGATGCAAGACAAATGACAAACTTGCCTTAAACTCAATTGTAAATGATTGTATTAATTTTTTTTACAAGTCGATGGGGTCACTATTCTGATTCGAATGCCCTTGAATAATAGTTTCTCCATTCTCATCTTCTCTTTCAAAATATGCACCCATATTTACTTGACATCCCTCATTTGTATTTTCTTTTCGTGCTAAATTGTGATGAACCTACAATAATTAATTAATGCAAATACACGAGATATCAGAAATAACAGAACTCAGAATCACTTTTATATTGATCGTAGGCCACTTCGAGGGGGAAACCTCCTTTGAGCAAGCTCAATACAATTAACTTCACAGTGCCTTCATAGGCCTCAACACACACTTATATACTAATTCTAGGCGCCAATACTATGGGTCAAAACCATGGGCCACTACAAACTATGGATCAACAATACTATGGGCGACTTACAAAGCATATGCGCCAACAATAATAACACAAACTATGGATCAACAAATACTACGGGATGACTTACAAAGCATATGCGTCCAACAACAATATACTAACAAAGTAAAGACATGGGTTCCTAACATCCCCTCCCCCTTAAAAAAAGCTTTGTCCTCAAAGCTTTAGATGTGGAAATTGTTGTTGAATCTGAAGGAGTGGTTCCCATGTAGCACCCTCTGGTTGCATGCAATGCCACTGAATTAAGACCTCTGTGATAGAGCGAGAGCGAAGCTGACGAGTGCACCGATTGAGGATGGCCTCCGGCTCCAAAAGGATGGATCCTTCATTATCCAGTTTGGGTAAAATAGTTTTTCCACTCATGTTGGTGCCAAGAACTTTCTTCAGACAAGAGACATGAAATACTGGATGAATGCGAGAAGAAGGAGGAACTTCCAATTTATAAGCAACGGACCCAATCTTCTGAAGAATCCGATATGGACATAGAAATTTGGAGCGAGCTTATGACGCCCTTTGAGTTTCAGGGAGGATTGCTTGTACGGCAGGAGATGAAGAAAAACCATATCGCCTGCTTGAAAAGTGCACTCAGAACGGTGCTGATTAGCTTGTTGTTTCATGCGATTTCTTGCCATGTGAAGATTGTCCCACAAAATGTGAAGAATCGGATCGCGGTTTCGAAGGACCGTGTCAACTTCCTGAAATGGTGAACTGTTGGGGGTGTATGGATGAAGAAATGGAGGTGCCTGACCATAGACTGCTTCATATGGGTTCATTTTAGAGGTAGTGTAGTAAGAGGTATTGTACCACCATTCAGCGATAGGGAGCCACTTTTCTCACTGATTTTGTTGTTCAAAGGTGAAGCAACGAAGATAAGTTTCCAAGCATTTATTGATAATTTCAGTCTGACCATCTGTTTGTGGGTGATACCCTGAACTCATCTTCAGTTTGGTGCCAGTGTGGCGAAATAGTTCTGTCCAAAAATGACTGGTGAAAGTCGCATCATGATCCGAGACAATGGAAGAAGGGATGCCATGAAGACGAAAGATCTGGTCCAAGAAAATTTGAGTGACTGAGGAGGTTGTATAGGAATGGCTGAGAGCACAAAAATGACTATATTTGGAGAGGCGATCAACCACAACAAGAATCACTATATTCCCGCTAGATTTAGGGAGCCCTTCAATGAAATCCATAGAAATATCTATCCAAATCCATGTAGGTATGGGCAAGGGTTTGAGCAATCCTGGAAGGAGTGTCGTTTCACCCTTATTGCGTTGGCAGGTATCACATTCAGCCACCATCTATTGAATTGTCCTTTTAATGCCCTGCCAAAAGAATTTATGCCGTGCCCGTTCATACGTTTTGAGGAATCCAAAGTGCCCTGCCGATGGAGAAGCATGGAGTTCATAGAAGACATCCTGTTGAAGATCTATGCTCTGGGGAAGCACCAGACGACCCTTGTATCTCAGGGAAGCACCATCCCAAGAGTAATGTGGTACAACAGAAGGGTTGTTGGTCAAGCGTTGGATGATTTGAGATAAGGAAGAGTCATTGACATAACCCTGTTGAACAGATTGCAACCAATTTGGAATGGGCATAGAAATATCTGAAAGAGAACCTTGGGCATCAAATGTGCGAGAAAGAGCATCTGCCACAATATTGTCCTTACCCTTGTTGTAAGTGATCTCATAGTCATAACCCATGAGTTTTCTAACCCATTTCTGTTGTGCTGGGGAGGAGACACGTTGTTCCAAGAAATATTTCAGACTCTGGTGATCAGTCTTGATGCATAAATGATTCCCTAATAGGTATGGTCGCCACTTCTGTACTGCATGCAAAATAGCCATCATTTCCTTCTCATATGTAGAGGCGGCTAAATTCTTACCTGAAAGGGATTTGCTGGTGAACGCAATGGGGTGTTCATCTTGAAGGAGAACAACACCAAGTCCATTTCCACAAGCATCACTCTCAATAGTGAAGGGCTTGGAAAAATCGGGCATAGCTAGAACAAGTGTAGTACACATAGCTTGTTTTAGTTTGTCAAATGCACATTGAGTAGCATGTGTCCATGTAAAAGCATCCTTTTTCAATAGAGAAGTTAATGGAGCTGCAATCTTCCCATAATCCTTGACAAACTTGTGATAGTAGCCAGTCAACCCCAAAAAACCACGAAGGCTCTTGAGTGTCTGAGGATGCGGCCAATTGTTCATGGCATCGATTTTGGAAGGATCCACACAAACCCCTTGTGCTGAGATAATGTGCCCGAGATACTCAACTTTCTTCTGTCCAAAAACACATTTAGACTGTTTGGCGTGGAGATGATGGTCAAAGAAAAGTTGCATGACAAGATCCAGATGCTGGAGATGTTTAGCCCATGTTTTACTGTAGATGAGGATATCATCAAAGAATACCAGAATGAATTTCCGCAAGTAGGGATGAAATATTTTATTCATTAAGGCCTGGAATGTGGAAGCAGCATTAGTGAGGCCAAAGGGCATGACCAAAAACTCATAATGGCCATCATGTGTGCGAAAAGCTGTTTTTGGGATATCGTCCTCATGAACCCGAATTTGATGATACCCAAAACGAAGATCCAACTTGGAGAAAAATTGAGCCCCATGAAGCTCATCAACAATAGGAATTGGAAACTTATCCTTGATGGTGAGGTGATTAAGTGCTCGGAAGTCAATGCAGAGGCGCCATGACCCATCTTTTTTGCGGACAAGAAGAACTGGAGAAGAAAAGGAACTAGTGCTTGGGCGAATAATACCTTGCTTCAATAAGTCCCGAACGAGCATTTCAATCTCCATTTTTTGGTGAAATGGGTAGCGATAGGGCCTGATGTTGGGAGGAACGCTACCAGGAAGGAGCTGAATACGATGGTCCTCAGGACTTGAAGGTGGAAATCCCACTGGTTCAGCAAAGACACATGTATATTGATCCATAATTTGTTGTATATCCAAAGGAGTAGTGGAGATCGCTGATGGTTGCATTTGAATGGAATGGATCTGAGCGATGACACCATGTGAATTCTTCTTGAGGAGTTTTTCCATGCGATGTGAATTGATGATGTTGAGAGACCCTGGTTATAATCCTGTCAATGTGTGTTTTTGTCCATTGAGGGAAAACTGCATCCAAAGTTCAGCAAAATTCCATAAGATAGGGCCAAGTGTGCATAGCCATTGAGCGCCCAAAACCACATCACATCCGCCTAAGGTCAAGGCAAACATGTCAGAGCGTAAGGTATAATCTCCCATAGAGATATGCACATTTAGACACTTCCCTTTGCAAGGTAAGGTGCCCCCATTAGCAACCATGACTTCAAAGTTGGAGCAAGGATGGATAAAACAATCAGCTTGTTTGGCGATCCGAGGGTCAATGAAATTATGAGTGCTACCATAATCAATGAGTATTGTAAGAGGAAGCTTCTTGAAGTAACCCCTGACCCGCATTGTTTGGGGGGTGGTGATTCCAGCTAAAGCATGGAGAGATATCTCTGGCTGGTCATACTGAGACGGAGGGTCAATAGGCGGTTCCTGAATGTCGACCTGATCATCCATTGTATCTGGATCTTTGTCACCAATTTCAGAGGCAGGCAGAGAATCCACATCCAAGAGATAGATCTTTTGCTGAACACATCTATGTCCCCGAGTGAATTTCTCATCACAATTATAGCAAAGCCCGTTTTATTTGTGTGCTTGTATCTTTGTTTCAGACAAATGCTTAGTAGGAGTTGGTCGAGGAGCCTGTGGTATGGGTGGTCATTGAGAACCCATATTTTGGAAGGGAACAAAAGTGGGCTTGGAGCGCTGTTGGGATGCAATCTTGTCTTCTGCCAACTTAGCCAACCCTAGGGCTTCCATCATTGTGTTGGGAAAGAACATTTTGACCTCAGAGCGGATGGCATCCTTTAGACCACTGGTAAAACAACTCCGGTAAAAGTCATTAGACAATCCTTAAGTGTGGTTGGCTAGTTTCTCAAATTCGGTTTGATACTCTCTCACAGTGCCAATTTGGCGAAGTTTAGTGAGGGATCCTGTGAAGTCATCAAAAGCACTAGGACCAAATCATTGCAAAAGGAGCTGGCAAAAGTCTGGCCATTTTGGCTCTTCATGAGCCTTGATGTACCAACGGTACCATTGAAGAGCTTCCTGTTCCAAATGAAAGGATGCAAGCGGAACTTTGTTGACATCAAAAGTATTATGCAGACTGAAATACTGTTATGCACGATAGATCCATCTAGTTGGATTAGTACCATTGAAGCAAGGAAAATCAAGCTTCAGACCACAAAAATTGCTATAAGAAGAGAACCCATTGTCTGATGAAGACTCGGAATGTCGTTTGTTGTTCATGGCTGAATGTTCAAGATGGAGGCCGAGAAATTTTTCATCCAGATCCTGGAGTTTGGCTTGGATGGCTGCAAGTGCTTCTTCCATGGTTTTTGCTCCTGCGCGGGGTGACAACCATAACCAAGAGTTTTTTTTTTGTTTTTTTGACTGGGTAGAAAAACAAAAATAGAAACTACTTCAGTAAAGGAAAATTTGGATTTGGGAAAAAATCTGAAGGGTAACTGGGGTGTGACTAGGTTTTGGACACTGTCGAATGGACAAGGAAGCAGAAAAGGAGGATTTCAGAAGCAGAGTGAAAGAATGGAAAAATTTGACATAAATGGACAAAGAAGCAGAATTAGGAAAGGAACTCTGTGGTAAAATTTGAAGGTGATTGGGTGAAGTCTGAGGAAGTTATGGAAAACCCTAAAAATAGACAAATGTGGGATTTCGGGCTTTGGGAAGTGGAATTGGGGATAGGGTCCTCAGGAATGAAATATGTAGAATGGGATTACGGGGGTTCCCGAGAAGTTTCAAGGGAAACAGAGTGAAAACAAGGGATATATGGAGCGGCTACGGGTCGGAAGGGATCTGAAACGGATATATCTGCAATGGCCCGGAAGTGAGCGGAAACAAAGGGATCTGAAACGACGCCAAATGGATTGAAAACGGTTGGATCTGGAATGGATTTCAGAATGGATCTGAACGGCTGGATCTAAAACGGTGCAGCAGTGATCAATAACCATTCAGCTGAAAATAGATATGGACACCAGGTATGTGTGGCTTCCTAACAATTCAGGGGTTTCACTCGACCACCAATGCTATCTGAGGACTTGTGTATTGGGGTAGTACCCCTCACTCCACGGCTCAGGTAAAACTGATAACCGCTTTGCCACAAACGACAGCTCTTGGTTTACCTCACGGGTGGGAACTAGTCAATCAGGTAGGGGTCATTGCCCTTTTTGCTGGCAGGTCCTCTCAATGGGCCAGCTACTTCGGGGTTCTTGTGGTACTCCTCACAATGATTTTTAGGGCTTATGCCCAAGTACTTCCCATAGTTAAGCAGATAGGGATTATTCCCAAATCCGAACCTGCAACAGATGCGAAAAAAAATTTTGGCAGAAATTTCACCCAGCGAGCCCAAGAAAGTGCTCTGATACTAGATGTGATGAACCTGCAATAATTAATTAATGCAAATACACGAGATATCAGAAATAACAAAACTCAGAATCACTTTTATATTGATCGCAGGTCACTTCAAAGGGGCAACCTCCTTTGAGCAAGCTCAATACAATTAACTTCACGGTGCCTTCATAGGCCTCAACACACACTTATATACTAAGTCTAGGCGCCAATACTATGGGTCAAAACCATGGGCCACTACAAACTATGGATCAACAATACTACGGGCGACTTACAAAGCATATGCGCCAACAATAATAACACAAACTTAATAACACAAACTATGGATCAACAAATACTACGGGACGACTTACAAAGCATATGCGTCCAACAACAATATACTAACAAAGAAAAGACATGGGTTCCTAACATAAATTTAACCTTGAGCTAGAATCATGGATGCATGGGATTTTCTCATTCCTCGCTCACTCTAAGAACAATATCTTAGACCTTCAAACATTTTGTCACTCAACATAATTCCTTTGATTCAGTGGTCCTATTTCTCAATACTAGGCATGCTAACAACCACTTAACAACAATGTACTATTGGTGGAATTTCTTACTCATAAAATGATAACGCCAGATTTACAAGGGATAAGATTGATTCAATTTAACCAAGGAACAAACATATATAGCCAACAAGAAAATTGATGTGATTTACCTACTTAGTTGCTCAACGCCACAGGCCACATTTCAATCCTTTAATTGGTATGTTACAGGTCCACTAATATGCTCATGCAATTTGTATTGGCTAGCCAGTTCTTGTGTGTTCAAACTATAAAAAAAGGGTAGTGGAAAGGCATAACCCAACCCATAGAAATTATCACTACATAACCACGATTTTGGTGGATGCATTCCTTGCTCCAAGACGTTACAGGCCTGTGTATATTCAATCCACAATTTCTGACATTTGAATGCACTATTTCCCTCTACGCCTTTGATGTGGTTCAATTCCCACTTCATATCATGCCCATAATATCCAAATTGATAGTACAATCCTCTTCAATATATTTTGTGCCATCAACTTCCGACTTAGAGTGGACAGGCTATGCCCACGATCTCTAGTTTATGCTATAGCCACTTGGATTTAGCTCATCCTTGAATAGCAAAAATGGTGCAAACTTTAAACGTCAACCATGCCAACCCTGTCTTTGGAATCTATTAATTTTTTCTTCAAATTATCAAACTTTTTATTGTTGCAAGTGGGAAATCATAATATTTTGGAGCTATACGCCTCCCTTCATGATCCTTGTCTATCAACAGAATATAAAATCGGTGTACTTAACACATAATGAAAACATAACATATAAGTCAGAAGTGAGCACATAATGAAAACATAACATATAAGTTCATTAAAATCACTGAGATCTATTATATACAGAATGTTTGTAATTTCCTCTCTCTATTCTCTAACTCTTGCACTCTACGTTCCTCTATCTTCCACTTTGTCCTTGTCTATATCCTCTCCTAGTGTCTATCACATGGAAGCAAGGTTTATCCATACATTGAAGGAGGAAATTAGCTCGGGCCACCCTAGATAGACTCGTATCCTCCAAATTTAGAAAGAAATACAACCAATTTTGATATGTCCCTAAAATTACTCAACTCCCCTAATTGTATACTAAACTAAGCAAACTTAGTTATAGAACGTGTCATTTGAGGAAAAACGAATTTCTCCCTATGAAATCATACCTAGATCCTTCTAGAAATCATTAAATTTTTATTGATGAAACCAACTCCCTTTCTTAAATTCCTAAGACCTTCTAGAGGTCAATTACAAGTTGACTCATGATAGATGCTCCTGCATCATATTTTCAACCTCTATTGTAATTTCCCAAGATTTTGATTTGTTGTAGGAAAGGTTGTGGTTCTTTAACTATGAAGAGTCATAGACATTGAACCTCGGGGAAACTTGTTTACATTGAGGAATGATTTTATTTTAGAAAATTACTTGCACATGATAGAAAATATTTTAGATGGGCCATGTTTACCTGCATTGTTTATCCCATTTATGGAAGGTGTTTGTTTGTGTTCAACGATCTCTGTAATGCTAGGGTTTGCCCCAATGAACCTATTTTTTTACCCATAAAATTGGCCATGAAAAATAATTCTATATATTATACACCACACTTTCATATAGATACGTAAATACAAAACTAGCATATATCCATGTTAACTCTGGATATGTGGCATAGAGAGGAATTAAAACATTTGAGGTGCAAACCTCAATATAGTTAAATAATCTTTTAGGAAGTGGAATCATTGAGGTTTGCAACTTGAGTATTTGGTCCTTCTTGGTGAGTCAGGTTTAAAATGGATCTATGTTGCTAAATGATCTTCACTTTATATATAATCATTGGGATGTCTATTTTTCCTTGCCTCTATGTCTTGTTCTATTGTGATATGAAAATTTATGGTGTACATGTGTGTGTATGTGTGAGTGTGTGCATGCTTGTGGATACACTTGATATGTGTGGTTACTATCTATTGATGAGATGATGTTTATATTCATGGTTGAAAAACTCGTGAGAATGGTGGGCCATTGGATGGCCTACCTATTTAAGCACATCTCCAATGGAATTATTGGAGGCATCACATTCAATATCAAAGAGTTGTTGGAGGTCTGGGAGACCTTAGACCAGGGCACAACATAATAGGTCCTTCAATTGATAAAATGTAGCTTCTGTCTCCAGAGTCCAATCAAAGTGACACTGATTAGAGAGGTGATGCAACAAATGGACCAGATTAGGGAACTAAAAAATGAGCTTGCAATAGAAATTCACTCCACCTAAGAAGCTTTTGAGCTACACCACAATGTAAGGTAATGACCACTTCAAGAGAGCATCAACATCATGCGGATCAAGCTTGATGCCCTCAATGGAAAGCAAAAAACCCAAATAAGAAATAGTTTCTTGTTGGCAACTAGAACAATACTATTAAATAATGCAAAAAGAACCGTCTCAACATATATTAGGCTTCCTTCTATAGGCAAGATTTTATCCAAAATAGGGATGATCAAGTTTGACTTGTCTTCCTTGTAAAATAAAATATATTATTTACTAACTAACCATGATATAAATAGAAAGAAAACATAGCAGAAACCTAACTAATGTGTTCCAAGTCTTCTTGTCTTTGTCCCTATACTATCTACCCAAACAATTTGAAGTTCCACCTGTAGTAAGTGCTAGATGAACTCCATTACAAAGCTGTCCCAAAAATATTTGGCAATAAATAAATGAAGATGATAAAAGGAAAATGTATTCAATTATACGTAACTTCAAATTCCTACAATCCATGGTCACAGAAACAAGATTATACAGGTTTCTACATTAAAGAGTGCCCTTCAAATTCCCATAATCCATGGTCACATAGACAAAATTATGCATATTTCTACATTAAAGAGTGCTCTTCAGATTCCCATAATACATGGTCACACAGACAAAATTATACAGGTTTCAACATTAAAGAGTCCTCTTCAAATTCCCATAATCCATGGTCACACAGACAAGGTTCTACTCACTCCTTGTACCACCTAAGACTTCTGAAGTGCAGCACAGTCTCCTCGAACAACAAATTGATCTCTAGAGGAAAATTAATGGCAAGAATATCATAATGATATGGGATTGTCTCTTGTTTCTACAATGATATCCATGGACTTCCCAAGATTTCATGTGTCTACACATCACAAAGGGAGGGTTAATAATAAGCTACAAATAACGAACAAGATTGAGGGTTTCTACATGACTAGAATGTTGTTCATAGATGCTTGGAATATTCACATAATGCTTGAGATCATCCCCAAGCTCAGTGTAATCTCTCGAAATGACTACAACTCATTCACTACACCTAGAGGCTTTCCATATCAACTATAGTAGCAAAGAGATTGAGAAGGATAAAAAATAAACTGAATTCAAAACCTAGCATATGTGTAAATGAACAAAACATCAATGAATCGCATGAAGGAAATAAACTCATTCAACAACATAGAAGTAAAATAGGAGGCACAAGATAATTATGAAAATCCCTCTCAGATTTTTAGGTTTTTATGGTTTCGACCTAATCTGAAACTAGGACTCAAACTGAAAGTGAAAACCATGGCTTGCCTAATATAATGTCAATAAAATGCAGTGACACAAGAACTAAAAATTAACCAAAATAAGTAGTCTTTCTACATTGAAACTTACCGTCAATGAAGTTGTGGGTGCTTTCGAAATTTATGAGAAATCATTGTGGTCCTTTCCTATGAATTTGCTAGGCTTGAAATCTGTTGACAGGGTTCAGGAGTGTTGAATTGCAGGGTTTAGTAGCGTTGAATTGTAGGTTTTCAGGAGTATACAAACCATAAGTGTGCTGGGAATGTGCTCCTCTGAGGGTTTCAACAACGACAGAGACACACTAGCGGGGTCAGAGCGTTGAAATGCAGGGTTCGGGAGTGTTGAATTACAGGGTTTCAACACTATACAAACCAGAAGTGTGATGGGTATGTGATCCTCCGAGGGTTTCAACAATGACAGGCACACACTGGAGGGGTTAGTGTGTGGTTTCTATAAAAAATACAATCTCAGATGAGAGATTAAAAGGAATCTAAACTCTCGGCTAAGAGATCTGTTCGAAAGTTACATACCAAAAATTTGGCGATACTCTCGAACAAGAAACTGAAGTTTTCTTGGACGAAAATTTGCCTAACTAGAACTAACTCTCGACTGAGAAAATATTAACCATAGTTAAGCTCTCGTAAAAAAAAATGATACAACTCTTGGATGATAAAATATGTTGACTTTTTTCTCGGCTGAGAAATTGGATATTATAAACCAAAAACACCCCATTCTCAAAAAATTGTATCCCAACTTCGCGTTTTCACCCTTATGGTTACCTCAAAAAGTAGATGGATCATGTGACTTAAGGAATCCGCAATATTATTCTCTTTTCCCTTAATGTGTTTTAGTTCAAAATTATATTCGTTGAGGAAATCCAACCACCTAGCTTGCCTAACATTTAGGTGTGGTTGATCAAAATGATATTTCAAGCTCATATTGTCATCCTTTAGGAGAAATTTATTCCCCATGAGATAGTGCATCCACATTTTCAAGGCGTGGATGATGACAGCTAACTCAAGATCATGTGTTGGATAGTTCTTCTTGTGTTCCTTCAACTTCTGTGATTCATAACAAATCACAAAGTCATTTTGCATAAGAAATCCTCCAAGAGTTTCCTTGCTTGCATCTGTGCGAACAACAAAATCCCCATCGGGATCTGCAATCATTAGTATTGGTGCAGCAGTTAATAATTGTTTTAGCTTTTGAAAACTTTCTTCGCATTTAGCTGTCCATAAGAATTTAGTTTCCTTTTTCTGTAAGGATGTCATAGGGCATGCAATCCAGGAGAATTTGTCAATGAACTTACTATAGTAACATGCTAATCCTTAGAATGATCTTATGTCTGTGACACAAGTAGGTTTAGGCCATTATTCAATAGCCTGATCTTTTCTAGGTCTACTACAATACCTTCCTCAGAGATGATATGGCCTAGGTATTGTATTTGGGGTTTATAGAAGTCATGTTAAATTTTCTGAATTTACTTCAATATGATCTAGGATCTTAACTGAGAGAACAACATGTACATCATATCTACAGCATATCAATCATGGAGACAATAATGCAAACACACAAGAGACACAAAGATTTACTTGGGGAAAACCATAAAGGTGAAAAACCCCAATAACTTCCTCAGAGATAGATAGAGAAATGATACAACCAACCAAGAGAGATAGCCATAACCTAGCAGCAGATCCTCCTCCTCCATAAGTGCGCCACTCCTCCTTGAGTGCATGTGTGAGAAGTGAGTGAGTAAATAGAGTGCCTCCCGCACTCTATTTATACTTGACTTGACTTGCCTTTTTACCTAACTCATGTAGGCTCGAACTTAACCACATAACATAATGCTGAGTGGGCCGACCCCCAATAGGGTGGTCTAATAACCCTTTTACCCACATGACTTATACAGGGCCGACCCCAAACAAGGTGGTCTAATAACCCATCAAGTATAAGTTACGACACTTACAATATAAATGACGACACTTCCTTATAGAGGAATAATACCATCTCTATAGGAATACAATATACATATATGTGAAATACATTCCAAAGTTACATATACATCAACACTCCCTCTTAACTAGGAAGGTATTTCTCAGCACAGTTCTTCTAGCACAAGTCATCTTCTCTAGATCATCGTCACTGGATAATCGTCATCGAGTCATCATAATCGTCACTGCTGCTGCTATCTCAATCAATATCTGAATCTACTCGTCATAGGAAGTTCTACAGAGCCAGTCCTTTTTCATACTGGATGTAGGCCCACCACCTGCAGGTCTTCATCATCACTGGCCATACTGTGGAATCCTCAGGACTTATTACGTGCGTCACAAAACCTCGAAAGAGCATCCCAGGATGTTACGGGTACACAACTCCGACCTGTAGGATCTCCCAGGGCGCTATTACATGTGACCCCACCACAAAACCTCGAAAGAGCATCTCAGGATGTTACGGGTACACAACTCCGACCTGAAATCTCCCAGGGCGCTATTACATGTGGTCATGGCAAAACCTCGAAAGAGCATCTCAGGATGTTACGGGTACACAACTCCGACCTGAAATCTCCCAGGGCGCTATTACATGCCATAGGAAAAAACCTCGCAAGAGCATCTGCCAGATATCCCAGGGCGCTATTACATGCCATAGGCAAAACCTCGAAAGACTATCTGCAGATCTCCCAGGGCACCGAATTACATGTCCTCCCAGAGCAAAACCTCGAAAGAGCATTTGCCAGATGTCCCAGGGCACCGATATTACATGCCATAGGCAAAACCTTGAAATACCATCTGCAAATCTCCCAGGGCACCGGATTACATGCTCATCTGCACAACCTGATCCATGGCCACAGAGTATCAACCTGATACTCACCATACATCATCCTGATGTATCCATGATCATCCTGATCATCATCACTGCAACGTCCTGCTGCATGTCATCTGGAGCAACATCCTGAAGCTCATCATCTATGATCATCCTGATCATCACTGCAACATCCTGCTGCATGTCATCTGGAGCAACATCCTGAAGCTCGTCATCTATGATCATCCTGATCATCACTGCAACATCCTGCTGCATGTCATCTGGAGCAACATCCTGAAGCTCGTCATCTATGATCATCCTGATCATCACTGCAACATCCTGCTGCATGATCCACCTGATCATCAATGCATCTACCTGATGCATACCAAGTATCTACCTGATACATATCATCATACATGATCCTCCTGATCATCAATGTATCCACCTAATACAAATACATGATACATATCATCATACATGATCCTCCTGATCATCAATGCATCTACCTGATGCATACCAAGTATCTACCTGATACATATCATCATACATGATCCTCCTGATCATCAATGTATCCACCTGATACAAATACAAATACATGATACATATCAACATACATGATCCTCCTGATCATACAATGTATCCACCTGATACATATACAGATACATGGTCCAAGCATCCAATATGATGCATATACAAAATACGTACACATGATCCAACTGATCATATCCAGCATCCAACATGATGCATACATACATAAATGATCCAACTGATCATATCCAAGCAGAAACCAGAACATCATCCTGATGCCCATTATCCAGCGCTTACATCCACAGCCATGTGAAGGATCCTCCTTCCAACATGCTTGGAATGGCTTCAACAAATGTGTCCATCACTTCTTCCTCGAAGTGTCCTCGATCTGAAGAACGCCAAGCCTCTCTCTGAAGTACTCGAACTTCACTCTGGCTAGCGACTTCGTCAGCACATCTGTAATCTGCTCGTCTGTCGCAACATATAGGAGCTTCACAGCTCCTCTCTGCACCATATCCCTGATATAGTGATATTTGATCTCTATGTGTTTCGAACTGTCATGAAACACTGGGTTCTTGGACAGCTTCACACAACTCTGGTTATCATAGAAGATACCAGTAGCCTCCAATGGGAGATCAAATAACCCAGACAGTAGCTTCCGTAGCCATACTATCTCACAACTAGCTGAACAGGCTGCAACATACTCTGCCTCAGCTGTACTCAGTGCTACGCAGGACTGCTTCCTGCTAAACCAAGAGATCACACCTGATTCCATACTGAAGCAACACCCAGATGTGCTCTTCCTGTCTGCAGCACTGCCAGCCCAATCTGAATCAACATAAACCTGTAGGTTAAACTTTTGATTCTCCTCATACCTGAGCCCATAATCCACTGTACCCTTCAGGTACCTCAGAACATGCTTTACAGCAACCAGGTGAACACTCCTCGAATCCGTCAGGAACTGGCTCAATGTGTTCACAGCAAAGCAAATGTCTGGTCTCGTGTTCGTCAGGTACATCAAGGACCCAATCATCTGATGATACAAAGAGACATCAACCGGCTCAGATGAAGCATCACATAGAAGCTTCAGATTCGATGCCATAGGTGTGGCCATATCCTTGCAGTCCATCATCCCGAACCTCTTCAGGATCTCTACTACATACTTCCCTTGTCCAAGGAAGATTCCATCTGCACTCTGCCACACCTCCATGCCAAAATCAAATAGTGCATCATCCCCAAGTTCTTCATCTCAAACTTGGCAGAAAGCTTCTGCTGCGTGTCGGCAATCAATCTATCTTTACCTGTAACAAGTTCTGCACATATATGATTTCCTATCATGTGTCTCAGAGCCAAGTAGCTGCTCTACATACACTTCTTCTTCAACTACACCATTCAAGGAAGCTGTCTTGAATCCATCTGGTGTATCTTCTATTTCATCACTTTTATATTTCTCAATGCTGCCATCTGCAACATGCTTGATCTGATAGTTCCATTTGGAAGTCATAGCAAACTTCCCTTCATGTCTTGGGATTACATCCCAAACATCATTCTTCATGATCGACGGATCATGGCATTTCATTTCTTCATCCCAGATCCTGGGAACTTCAATATCTTCAATAGATATCTTTGTTGTTGGAACAAATGTTGTAGTTCTTCTTTTGTAGGAGATGGCATACGATCTTTCCTACACAACAAGTTAAATTGCATGATTAGAAAACATCTCATATTTTTCAGAACAAATTCTTACACATAAAGAAATATCTCATACAGTCATGCAATTATCTTAGCCAATGCTTCAATACAACATTTATCCATATCCCGTAACTTTCTAGATGCCTTCCAATCTCTACCAGAACATTGTTAAGAGTGTGCACAACTCCCAACATGTCAGCAAAGAGGTTTCATTCTAGATAAGTAGCAATGGAATGTTGTACAGTGCCATAGGCCACTTACCCATGTATATTAGTAGTATAATGTTCATCAATGCAACTATTCTAATATGCACAACACATATCCTAAGTCTAGGAACATGAGCATATACATCATTGAACAATTTTATTTAAACAAACAAATATGCATGAAATGATAATTAAAATACTTATCTTTGTTTGTTCGTTGAGTGGACTCCCTCTGAGTCTTTTCTCTCTGAGTCTTTGCTTCCTTGCAGGAGCTGCTGGAGTCCTAATCTGAAGTAGCTTCTTCTACACCTTTCTGTTGTGGAAATATGGTCAACTCCCTCTGAATATCTGCATCCTCGCAGAAACTACTGAAGTGTGTTCCTTTGATTTCTTGCAGGAACAACTGGAGTGTACTCCCTCTTGATCTTTGCTTCCTGGATTACCTGTTCTTGAACTCATATTCATCCTTGGTCCCTATGCATGCTTATTAGTATTGTCAGAACCCGTTATTTCTGAAAAAATTTAAAATTTTTATTCGTAACAATAAATGTTAATTAGGTAGTATTTCTGATATTGTTTTAATTTAAATAACTAACATAAACTGTTTAAAGACCCTGTTTTTATTAAAACTTTGATTTCGGTGATTGTAATTAATGACTGTTTTGTTTTGAACCGCAAGGGAAGAGCTAGTCGTAGTTGACTGGCTTACTTAGCTTACGAGCTAATGCATACGTCGTCTTTTGTTTCTCAGGTGCGCCAGTGAAGTAAGGATCACTGTATGTAAAACTTGGTGAGCATCAATACTCCCTATACTTCAAAACTTAATGATCGTCATGATATTTCTTATTCAGCTAGTATCGTCAAGTGTTACGAAGATTTACATTGTCTCAGTTATAATTATGTTTTTATGATTATTATGCTATGTTACTGTTGTAACTAACAATGAAACAATTGTGATATCAGAATTTTTGGCTGTATAAAGTGTCTTTGCACCATGTGACCTGTTGTCAACTTAATACCGGTGACTACTGTTTTGTTCATGCATTGATAATGCGAGTTGAGAAAGTGACGCCTCTAGCGTTGTTTCAATATAATCCTATGCATCGAAGTCCAATGTCCACTTAGAGTTTAACTTATGTTACCTGACGGTGCCTTGATTTTAACTATCTTTACGATGTAAACCTGTAGATGAAGCTCTATTTCAACATCTTAATAATAGAGGTTTATTTTTCAAATTGTTACTGTTAACAATAGTATTGGTAGCAATTCTGATGATAGTATATAATGGCAATGTATATATTGTCTTAAAGACTTGGTAACATTTCAAGTATTAAATAACGAGGCATTTTCATTTGAAGGTTGACTACCTTGGTACTTATATGAACATAGAAATGTAATATGCCTATGGCATTAATCTATGGCTTGGTATTAATTTATATATATAATATAATGATTGTGCAATAATCATAATATTCCATACATTGGCAAACTTTATATTCAATATAGTGTTATGGTTGTATTTATCATACTAGGCCATAGAGAAAACTCTAGGGTTGAAGTTGACCACCACCTTGTGTAAAGTGATATGCTAAAGACATTAACCTATGCCCTGGTTTCATTGTAAATGTGCATTAACTTGATTTTGTCATAGTCCTAATGTTTTTCCCTTACCATGGATAAGATTTATAACCAAAATATATTAGGTATTATCCACCCTATTAAGTTATGGAATAATCCATATGTGATGTTGACTAACTCTTATTTATATCATTGTAGTGATTATACATTCCAAGCGCTTGGGATTCTCGACGATTCATTTGCAAGGCATGCACTATATGCCAAATGATTATATATCATTTGTTATCTTATACGTTTGACTTATATATGAAATGATTTGGAATCGGTGTATAATGATTTGGATTGCAATTTGAACTATATAATCTCGACCCATATTACGTTGATGTATTTGTGTGCTACGTGGTTGAATCTCCTCCATGTGATGGGCGATATATAAGCTGCTATCGAAACCCTACAGGTTATTGTAGTTGCCTTCGGGCTCGGGTCCTAAGGATGAAACCCTCCCTGTCTGAGTTTTGTAATGAAGGCACTGTAACAATGTGCAGAGTGTGGTGGTTATGGCCTCGTGGTTCCATTCGGCAATAGGGTATGTCCTCGGCTCTGGTGATAGCGTCTGCTATAGTTTTACTGCTTCGTGGTCTCGTTGCTCATTATAGGTTTAAGTCCCAGCTATTTACAGTTCGTCTCTGTGCTGGTGTGGGTATGAGATAGGGTTTCGGTAATGTCTTTAGGTTATGAGAGGGTTGATGCAATTGGGCTTTGGGTTTGCTTCTTGACTGGTTCAATCCCAGCGTGAGGGTTTCGTTGGGAACTGTTACCTTGTCTCGGCTGTCAAGAATGTTATGATAGTTTCTTCTGCTCACCCATCTGATGAAGATGATGGGGCTTCTCTGTTTGTTCAGCTTGTAGCTACCGATTGTCCACTGTTAACTTCCTCCATGTCTCGGTAAGATAAATCACAGTCTTTTTTTTTTTTTACAGTCTTTATGTTTTATAATCATTAATTATATTTACGTTTCTAATTCTATTCTCTGCATTCAAAGTGGTGACTAAAACCCTCGGCATTTGTTATTTAACAGGTCACGCGGCTCTTGATGGTATACAGGACTTTGTCACCCACGCAGGCTCCTCCGGGTAAGCCTGGTTATCCACGGCTGTCTCTTCCTTTGCTGGTTTTAGTGGTTAGGGTTGTGTCTCGGAGGGCAACTCCTGTGTGATGAGGTCATTATCGACCTGATGTTTGTAGGTGCAGTCATATGTATGAAGTTGTTTTGTTTGAATGAAATGGGGTTTGAAACCCTGTTAAGTTTATGGAGAGCCATTCACGGCCAAGACTTATGAGGCCAGGGTTTCGGTTGTTGTACTTTGTAATGGCTGGGCATGGGGTTTTTAACCTCGCCATATGATATTTATACTTAATATAAACTGGGCCTGGTATGGTCGTGTTTATGTTTTGTTAAATTAATAGAAGGTGTTTGGAATGTATGGATAGATGTATTCTTCAGTACGTGCAATGGATGATAACTCTGTTTATAAATGAAACCCTAAATTATCTCTCTGCGTTTTTATTCTATTGGAAAAGTTAAATAGAACATGGTGAAAGTTTATCGACTGTGCCTGTAATAGTTATAATCATAGGGTTGTTCTGGCGAAATGGGGTTCTGTTTTGTGTTCAACCTATATATGTGGATTTTGTTAACTAGATAGCGACCGGGAATGAATTGTAACAATGTTTATTTCGATTCTTGTATTGTTATTAAACAACACTGTGAGTAGAATAATATAAACATAGAACTATGTAATAAGATACTATAAGTCTGTCTACCATATAAGGCATCCTTCATTTATTTTTAAGTCTGTTGTAGAGTTATTGTATGGCTACGGCCGTGTAGGTTTTTGAGAAAACTCCAAGAGAGACATTTAAATTGATTAAATATTATTACTGTGTATAAATTAGGATGGTTTGTAACAGCCAATGATGGTTGCGTTCGTCGACTGTTTCTCTGTTGTATTAATATGTTTGATTTGTTTAAAAACAACTCTGTTATTTCTATTATAATGACATGATTACTGTGTTCTAAAACTAGATAGAAGGAAAAATAATAATCTACAGTTGCTAGTGTTTGTACTTGACTACTGTGTAAATGTTTGATATTATGTGGAAGCTGGTAACAATGAAATATTATCACAGTCGCCCCTTCAGTTAATCAACAACTGTAAACATGTTCTGAGTAAGAACAATACCTTAAGATAAGTGTTGTTTATCTGTTAACTCGATAAAAGAATGACATGAAACTAAAGTTAACTGAAATATGCAATATATATATATATATATATACAGGTAGCTTACTCTAACAGGAAAATAACTCGAAGTAAAACTAAGATTTATCTAGATTTGTTCTTATGATTGTTAATAGCTATAAATCTGGAATATCTACTGTTTAACATTTCTGTCTATTATTTAACAAATAACAGAAATTCTAGAATATGCATAAACTTGGTATTGTTAACTGTAACAGTAACAACTAGGTTCTGTATAAGATAAATACTCCATTTAAATACAAATAGAAATTTTCTACAACATCTGCATTCTGAAATTTATACTAAAAGAAAGTACAGAGACTGATTTACTGAAGTTGAAAACAGTCAAAATATAGCTGTGCTAGAACATCTCATATGAAACTAAATTAAACCAACAACAGGAAGAGTGACAGAACCTGTAACTATGGTAGACAATAACAGCAATGGGAGGCTGTTCCTCCCTACCAATTCCTGGAGAGTGCCCAGACAGCACTTCTCAGGACCCCCGAGCTTGCTCTGGTCTAACTGGCTGGAATCTAAGTACGGTCAATAATTCCCTCAGCCAAAACAGCTATACTGGAACCAAGTTACTGCAACTTCCTGCTCAAAACACTTCCTTACTATTTTCCCACTTCCTCAATGGGACTCCTGAATAGCATTCACCTGAATGTATTCTCCCTCTAGAACAATTGCTGAACCCCCAGCTCAGTTCATTGAGTAGTATTTAAAAGATTGCCTAGGTCTTAGTTGGGCTAACTGTCATTAATGAGCCACCTGCTCAGATTCCACTTTCTTGGGGAATCATGACCCCAAAATATAGGGAAGTTGCCACCTGCAACTCAGGAAGTGTTTGAGGATGCTGCCACTTGTCTTTTGTCCTTCCACCTAATTCCATCCACCAGTTAGACCAGTAACCTCTTTTAACAGCTCTCCCATGCTGTTGTCTCCATAATTTATTTATTAATAATAATTATTCAGAATTTACATTCCTTTTTTGGAGACTCTGCTGAGTCATCCATTCCTACTTAGCATTAAATTTAACATAATGTTCTCAGGAATATTAAAAATAATTACATTATTTTAATAAAATTGGGGTATGTGACATACACACCCCCTTAAAATGTAACATCGTCCTCGATGTTACTTATTCTTCTTCTTCAGCTACCTGCTGGAATAGATGGGGATATGCTTCCCGCATCTTACTTTCCAGCTCCCAGGTAGATTCTTCAGGACTAAGGTGCTTCCATTGCACCTTCACTTGTCCAATTATCCGGTTCCGTAGAGTAATTTCCCTCCTCCCGAGGATACAATCCGGTTCTACCAGAACTTCCCCTTCTGGTTCTACCTGTACAATGTTCCAATCAATAACATGAGTAGCATCATGAATATACTTTTTCAAAACAGAGATATGAAAAACATTGTGTACTTTTAAATTTGGCGGTAATGCTAACTGATAAGCAACTTGACCAATTCTGGCTAAAATTTCAAATGGACCACAGTAACGTG
The DNA here is from genome assembly GCA_027924585.1 of Larix kaempferi. Taxonomy (NCBI): domain Eukaryota; kingdom Viridiplantae; phylum Streptophyta; class Pinopsida; order Pinales; family Pinaceae; genus Larix; species Larix kaempferi. The sequence goes on along the minus strand of BSBM01000963.1, from coordinate 5,713,063 downwards.
GTGCTAATTTTGCACAACTTCCTAATCTTAGGGAGCTTTTCTTTGGTCTTACCTTGATGAACACATGTTCACCTACCTGGAACTCTTTAGGAGTTCTTTTCAAATCTGCTTGACTCTTTTGCCGATCCTGGGCAATCTTCAAGTTTTCCTGCACTTGTTTCACAATCTGTTCCATTTCTTTCAATAAATCAGGTCCTAACACTAATCTATCTACTGGATTACTCCAAGAGATAGGAGTGTTGCATTTTCGTCCATACAAAACCTCAAAAGGACTAAACTTAGCTGATGATTGATAGCTGTTATTGTATGCAAATTCGGCTAAGTGTAAATAATCCTCCCACTTACCTGGTTGATCTTTAACATACATCCTTAACAGATCTTCTAATATTTGATTAACTCTTTCCGTTTGTCCGTCAGTCTGAGGATGGAAAGAGGTGCTGAAATTCAAAGTGGTGTTTAATCCTTTGAACAAGGATCTCCAAAAATTTCCTGTAAATTTAGGATCCCTGTCTGATATAATAACCTTTGGAATACCGTGTAACCGAAAAATCTGTTTTAGAAAGATATCTGCTATGTTTGCAGCCTTGTATGTGGTTTTAACGGGAATAAAATGTGCTGATTTACTTAATTTGTCTACCACTACCATAATTGAATCATTCTGATGTTGATTTTTGGGTAAACCCGTAATGAAATCCAGGCTGATTATTTCCCATTTCCAGCTAGGAATAGGTAAAGGTTGCAGCAATCCAGCTGGATGTTGGTGTTCTGTTTTTACTTGTTGGCAGTCCAAACATTTAGCTAAATATTCAGCAGTTTCAGATTTCATGTTAGGCCAAAAATATTCTTTTCTCAACATAGTGATAGTCTTTTGATAGCCAGGGTGCCCGGAGTAAGGGGTTTTATGTATTTCGTCTAAAATTAACAGCTTAACTGTAGGTGCATTAGGGATATACAGCCTGTCTTTAAACAGCAAAACTCCGTTTTCGTTTAAACTATACCCTTTTATCAAACTTTCTGTGGGCTGTTCTTGGGCTGTAATTTGTAAATGTTGATAATTTTCGTCTAATTTTATCCCTTCAGCCAGCTGTTCATTTAAATCAGAGGTATAAGTGCTGCTAGCTGATATAAAATTCAGTTTTGCATTCCTACTCAAGGCATCAGCCACCTTATTTTCCTTCCCTTTTATGTGTTGGATTTCAAAATCGTATTCACTTAGGAATGCCAGCCACCTGGCTTGTCTTGCATTTAGATTTGGCTGGTCTAAAAGGTATTTCAGACCTTTATTATCTGTTAGTAAGGTAAATTTTCTTCCTATTAGGTGGTGTCGCCACATCTTTAAAGCATGAATTACAGCAGCTAATTCTAGGTCATAAGTGGCATAATTCTTTTCATGGATTTTCAGCTTCCTAGATTCGTAAGCAATGACATGTCCTTCTTGAGTCAGCACTCCGCCTAAGCCATCATTACAAGCGTCGGTACAAACTATGAAATCTTTATTTGGGTCCGCTATTCTAAGAATAGGTGCAGTTGTCAATAAGGTCTTAAGTTTCTTGAAACTTTCTTCACATTTCGCATTCCAATCAAACTTCTTGCCTTTCTTCTGCAAAGAAGTGATTGGGTTGGCTATTTTTGAAAAGCCTTCAATAAACCTCCGGTAGTAACCGGTAATTCCCATGAAAGATCTAACGTCCGTCACATCTTTAGGTACTGGCCATTCTTCAATCGCCCGAATCTTTTCGGGATCCACTGAAATCCCTTCCTTAGTGACTACATGTCCTAAGTACTGGATTTCATCTTTGAAGAAGTCACATTTGCTAAATTTCGCAAAAAGTTGTTGTTCTCTTAATTCTTGTAAAACGATACGTAAGTGTTCCTTGTGCTCCTCCTCGCTCTTAGAATAGACTAAAATGTCGTCGATAAATACAACCACAAATTTATCTAAGTACTTGTGCATTATGTTGTTCATTAAGCACATGAAAACCGCTGGGGCATTAGTAAGTCCAAATGGCATTACGACAAATTCGTAATGTCCGTACCTTGTTCTAAAGGCTGTTTTGAAAATGTCTTCTTCTTTAATTCTTACCTGATGATAACCCGATCTCAGATCGATCTTAGAGAATACTGTAGCGCCACGTAGTTGATCAAACAGATCATCAATACGAGGTAACGGATACCTGTTTTTGATCGTCATCTTGTTTAGTTGACGATAATCTATGCAAAGTCGCATAGTTCCGTCCTTCTTCTTAACGAAAATCACTGGTGCTCCCCAAGGGGATACACTGGGTCGGATATAGTTCTTATCTATTAACTCCTTCAACTGAGTTTTCAACTCGTTAAGCTCCAAGATATTCATACGATACGGGGCTTTTGAACTGGGAACAGCACCTGGTACCAGCTCAATGGTAAAGTCAAGCTCTCTCTTGGGAGGCAATTCTGGAACTTCCTCAGGAAAAACGTCAATAAATTCATTGACGACAGGAATGTTCTCTACTGTTTTCTGGTTGTTTTCAGATTTATCGGTCTCGTCTGTAATAGTTACAGCATAGGTCTTGCATCCTTTCCTGACTGCTCTTTTAAGTTGTAATGCAGAAATTTGCCTAACTACTGTTTTCCTAGGAATACCCCTAACAGTTACAGGCTGTCCACTACTGTTTATACACCTAAAAGTTTTGTCAAAACAGTTTAAAACGACCCTATGTTGTTCCAACCAGTCCATTCCGATAAGTATGTCATAAGAGCCAAGTGGTAAAACGTTCAGTTTAACTGTAGTTCTAAAATCAGTCATGTTTAAGATGCATTCTTTTACATAGCAGTTTACTTTCTTCTTAGCCCCAGTAGCTAATTGTACAGACCAAGAATTATCAAACCTTTCAACAGTCAAATTACATTTTTCTACCAGCTGAGGTGAAATATAACTAAGACTAGCACCGGGATCTATTAATATAGTAACTGGGGTTTTGTTAATCATACCTCCTACTTCCACCATGGAAGTTTGGTAGTCAGCCTGGCGGTTTTCCAACGCTGCATTGATTCGGGGCATAGTTCCTGCAAAATCTCCAACTGTCATTTCGTCTTGAACAGTATGAATATTGCTGACTTGTTTCTTTCTGTTTGGGCAGACTGAAGCATAATGTGGCCCATTACATTCCCAGCACTTGACAGGTTCTTTTCGCTCAAAATTTTTGATGTAGTTTCCATGGTTATTAGGAGTCTCTTTGCTGTTTTTGTAATTGTTTGAATGGCTGACAGCTCCATTTTTGTTTCCTTGGAAACTTTTACTATTAAAGTGGTTCCCGTTTTTGCCATTCTGGAAATTTTTATGGGGAACAAATTCCTTTTTCTTGTACTCGATCAGATTGCTGTTCTTTTTGGCTTTCCAACTGGCTATCCCTTCTTTCTTTTTATTCTGTTCGTAACAGAAGTTTGCCTTGCGCATAGCTTCTTCCAGTGTTTTGGGGTTGTCATATTCAATTCTGTCCTTGATATGATAAGGCAGGCAACTAAGAAACCGCTGTATTTTTGGTTTCTCTTCGACAAAATACGGTACATAACGCAACAGACTTAAAAATTTACTGTTTAAGTCCTTCATCGTCATAGATCCGAGTTTTAGTTCATAAAATTCTTTAGCCCTTTCTTCATAATACTGCTCGGACAGGAATTTCTTCTTGAAATACCTTTTAAAGGTACTCCAATTAACTTCTCTTTCTTTGATCCCTTTGACCCTTTTCAGGTCTTGCCACCATATGTCCGCCTTTCCCGAGAGGTTGTAGATGGCCATTCTTGCCTTTAGCTGATTTGAGTAGTTATAGATCTGAAAATATTTTCTCATCCCGGATAACCAGGATTCTGCCTCTTCTCCAGTTTCAGTTTCTCCATTGAAAGTTGGGGGCTTTATCTTCTTAAACTCCCCGGAAATCTCTTCATAAGGCCTGTACTTTTTCCTTCGGTTGTGCATCTCAGCTTCACTGCTGTCACTGCTAGTGTGATAACTGGGTTGTCCCTTTCTTTCTTCAGATGAGGAACTGCTGTCAGATTTAGTTGGTTTTGTCCTTTTTGACCCTCTTGGATGATTAACTTCTTCTGAGTCAGCTGGTTTGCTCCTTCCGTCAGTTTGAAATTTTTCTATCAATAGCTGATTTAGCTGTTCCTGAGTCTTTAGAATTCTTTCATTATCCTTCTTAACCGTTTCCATTTCTGTCTTTAATCCTCTTATAGTCTGCATCAGCTCAGTGGTGGGAGCAATTCCTTCTTCTGCCTCAAGTTCTTTTGACATCTGTCTTGTCCCAGCATTGGGAGATTCCTCCTCAGCATATTCTCCCAGTTTTTCCATATCTGTCTGAAAAATTCAGAAAAGAGAATTTTTCTGTACTGTACATGAAACCGAAATATATGTTAGTATTTTATAAATAAAACAAAATCTTCTTTTATGATCGCTGTTTGCGGAAGTTTAGTGGAGTCACATCCAGGCCTAGTGTCTGAACCTCGCTCTGATACCACATGTCAGAACCCGTTATTTCTGAAAAAATTTAAAATTTTTATTCGTAACAATAAATGTTAATTAGGTAGTATTTCTGATATTGTTTTAATTTAAATAACTAACATAAACTGTTTAAAGACCCTGTTTTTATTAAAACTTTGATTTCGGTGATTGTAATTAATGACTGTTTTGTTTTGAACCGCAAGGGAAGAGCTAGTCGTAGTTGACTGGCTTACTTAGCTTACGAGCTAATGCATACGTCGTCTTTTGTTTCTCAGGTGCGCCAGTGAAGTAAGGATCACTGTATGTAAAACTTGGTGAGCATCAATACTCCCTATACTTCAAAACTTAATGATCGTCATGATATTTCTTATTCAGCTAGTATCGTCAAGTGTTACGAAGATTTACATTGTCTCAGTTATAATTATGTTTTTATGATTATTATGCTATGTTACTGTTGTAACTAACAATGAAACAATTGTGATATCAGAATTTTTGGCTGTATAAAGTGTCTTTGCACCATGTGACCTGTTGTCAACTTAATACCGGTGACTACTGTTTTGTTCATGCATTGATAATGCGAGTTGAGAAAGTGACGCCTCTAGCGTTGTTTCAATATAATCCTATGCATCGAAGTCCAATGTCCACTTAGAGTTTAACTTATGTTACCTGACGGTGCCTTGATTTTAACTATCTTTACGATGTAAACCTGTAGATGAAGCTCTATTTCAACATCTTAATAATAGAGGTTTATTTTTCAAATTGTTACTGTTAACAATAGTATTGGTAGCAATTCTGATGATAGTATATAATGGCAATGTATATATTGTCTTAAAGACTTGGTAACATTTCAAGTATTAAATAACGAGGCATTTTCATTTGAAGGTTGACTACCTTGGTACTTATATGAACATAGAAATGTAATATGCCTATGGCATTAATCTATGGCTTGGTATTAATTTATATATATAATATAATGATTGTGCAATAATCATAATATTCCATACATTGGCAAACTTTATATTCAATATAGTGTTATGGTTGTATTTATCATACTAGGCCATAGAGAAAACTCTAGGGTTGAAGTTGACCACCACCTTGTGTAAAGTGATATGCTAAAGACATTAACCTATGCCCTGGTTTCATTGTAAATGTGCATTAACTTGATTTTGTCATAGTCCTAATGTTTTTCCCTTACCATGGATAAGATTTATAACCAAAATATATTAGGTATTATCCACCCTATTAAGTTATGGAATAATCCATATGTGATGTTGACTAACTCTTATTTATATCATTGTAGTGATTATACATTCCAAGCGCTTGGGATTCTCGACGATTCATTTGCAAGGCATGCACTATATGCCAAATGATTATATATCATTTGTTATCTTATACGTTTGACTTATATATGAAATGATTTGGAATCGGTGTATAATGATTTGGATTGCAATTTGAACTATATAATCTCGACCCATATTACGTTGATGTATTTGTGTGCTACGTGGTTGAATCTCCTCCATGTGATGGGCGATATATAAGCTGCTATCGAAACCCTACAGGTTATTGTAGTTGCCTTCGGGCTCGGGTCCTAAGGATGAAACCCTCCCTGTCTGAGTTTTGTAATGAAGGCACTGTAACAATGTGCAGAGTGTGGTGGTTATGGCCTCGTGGTTCCATTCGGCAATAGGGTATGTCCTCGGCTCTGGTGATAGCGTCTGCTATAGTTTTACTGCTTCGTGGTCTCGTTGCTCATTATAGGTTTAAGTCCCAGCTATTTACAGTTCGTCTCTGTGCTGGTGTGGGTATGAGATAGGGTTTCGGTAATGTCTTTAGGTTATGAGAGGGTTGATGCAATTGGGCTTTGGGTTTGCTTCTTGACTGGTTCAATCCCAGCGTGAGGGTTTCGTTGGGAACTGTTACCTTGTCTCGGCTGTCAAGAATGTTATGATAGTTTCTTCTGCTCACCCATCTGATGAAGATGATGGGGCTTCTCTGTTTGTTCAGCTTGTAGCTACCGATTGTCCACTGTTAACTTCCTCCATGTCTCGGTAAGATAAATCACAGTCTTTTTTTTTTTTTACAGTCTTTATGTTTTATAATCATTAATTATATTTACGTTTCTAATTCTATTCTCTGCATTCAAAGTGGTGACTAAAACCCTCGGCATTTGTTATTTAACAGGTCACGCGGCTCTTGATGGTATACAGGACTTTGTCACCCACGCAGGCTCCTCCGGGTAAGCCTGGTTATCCACGGCTGTCTCTTCCTTTGCTGGTTTTAGTGGTTAGGGTTGTGTCTCGGAGGGCAACTCCTGTGTGATGAGGTCATTATCGACCTGATGTTTGTAGGTGCAGTCATATGTATGAAGTTGTTTTGTTTGAATGAAATGGGGTTTGAAACCCTGTTAAGTTTATGGAGAGCCATTCACGGCCAAGACTTATGAGGCCAGGGTTTCGGTTGTTGTACTTTGTAATGGCTGGGCATGGGGTTTTTAACCTCGCCATATGATATTTATACTTAATATAAACTGGGCCTGGTATGGTCGTGTTTATGTTTTGTTAAATTAATAGAAGGTGTTTGGAATGTATGGATAGATGTATTCTTCAGTACGTGCAATGGATGATAACTCTGTTTATAAATGAAACCCTAAATTATCTCTCTGCGTTTTTATTCTATTGGAAAAGTTAAATAGAACATGGTGAAAGTTTATCGACTGTGCCTGTAATAGTTATAATCATAGGGTTGTTCTGGCGAAATGGGGTTCTGTTTTGTGTTCAACCTATATATGTGGATTTTGTTAACTAGATAGCGACCGGGAATGAATTGTAACAATGTTTATTTCGATTCTTGTATTGTTATTAAACAACACTGTGAGTAGAATAATATAAACATAGAACTATGTAATAAGATACTATAAGTCTGTCTACCATATAAGGCATCCTTCATTTATTTTTAAGTCTGTTGTAGAGTTATTGTATGGCTACGGCCGTGTAGGTTTTTGAGAAAACTCCAAGAGAGACATTTAAATTGATTAAATATTATTACTGTGTATAAATTAGGATGGTTTGTAACAGCCAATGATGGTTGCGTTCGTCGACTGTTTCTCTGTTGTATTAATATGTTTGATTTGTTTAAAAACAACTCTGTTATTTCTATTATAATGACATGATTACTGTGTTCTAAAACTAGATAGAAGGAAAAATAATAATCTACAGTTGCTAGTGTTTGTACTTGACTACTGTGTAAATGTTTGATATTATGTGGAAGCTGGTAACAATGAAATATTATCACAGTCGCCCCTTCAGTTAATCAACAACTGTAAACATGTTCTGAGTAAGAACAATACCTTAAGATAAGTGTTGTTTATCTGTTAACTCGATAAAAGAATGACATGAAACTAAAGTTAACTGAAATATGCAATATATATATATATATATATATATACAGGTAGCTTACTCTAACAGGAAAATAACTCGAAGTAAAACTAAGATTTATCTAGATTTGTTCTTATGATTGTTAATAGCTATAAATCTGGAATATCTACTGTTTAACATTTCTGTCTATTATTTAACAAATAACAGAAATTCTAGAATATGCATAAACTTGGTATTGTTAACTGTAACAGTAACAACTAGGTTCTGTATAAGATAAATACTCCATTTAAATACAAATAGAAATTTTCTACAACATCTGCATTCTGAAATTTATACTAAAAGAAAGTACAGAGACTGATTTACTGAAGTTGAAAACAGTCAAAATATAGCTGTGCTAGAACATCTCATATGAAACTAAATTAAACCAACAACAGGAAGAGTGACAGAACCTGTAACTATGGTAGACAATAACAGCAATGGGAGGCTGTTCCTCCCTACCAATTCCTGGAGAGTGCCCAGACAGCACTTCTCAGGACCCCCGAGCTTGCTCTGGTCTAACTGGCTGGAATCTAAGTACGGTCAATAATTCCCTCAGCCAAAACAGCTATACTGGAACCAAGTTACTGCAACTTCCTGCTCAAAACACTTCCTTACTATTTTCCCACTTCCTCAATGGGACTCCTGAATAGCATTCACCTGAATGTATTCTCCCTCTAGAACAATTGCTGAACCCCCAGCTCAGTTCATTGAGTAGTATTTAAAAGATTGCCTAGGTCTTAGTTGGGCTAACTGTCATTAATGAGCCACCTGCTTAGATTCCACTTTCTTGGGGAATCATGACCCCAAAATATAGGGAAGTTGCCACCTGCAACTCAGGAAGTGTTTGAGGATGCTGCCACTTGTCTTTTGTCCTTCCACCTAATTCCATCCACCAGTTAGACCAGTAACCTCTTTTAACAGCTCTCCCATGCTGTTGTCTCCATAATTTATTTATTAATAATAATTATTCAGAATTTACATTCCTTTTTTGGAGACTCTGCTGAGTCATCCATTCCTACTTAGCATTAAATTTAACATAATGTTCTCAGGAATATTAAAAATAATTACATTATTTTAATAAAATTGGGGTATGTGACAAGTATCATGATTGTGTTATCCTTGTGATTTCATATAAAATCATACATTCTTTAGTATACTATTAAAACACAATAATCTCCAGCATGTATAGTCATGATCATTTCAAACAGAAAATAATAATCATTAGCATTCAAGGTTTATGTAGGATTCTTATGGTTAGTCAAATCATAAGAAACATAACATGTCTAAACCTGTAATTACTCAAACCTATGACTCTTCGGGTTAGTTGAATCATCAATCAAGATAAGAGATATAATATGCATAAAACCTGTGATTATTCAAACCTATACCTTCATGATTCTTCTGGTTAGTCATATCATCAATTATGGTAAGAAACATAATATGCATACAACCATGATTATTCAAACCTATGACTTCGTGAATAATCATTATCAACAACCGTATAAGATCCTAACACAAGGTAGGATTCTAGCTTGATATAGGAAAAACATACCTGGATTAGCATGCTAGTTAGTTATGTCTAACATACTCACATGATGTCTTCTTGTTCTTCTTCAATGACTTGTGCTAGTAACCTGTATATCTCATAGGTTAGCCATTATAAAACCAAGTTATACATACCTCGTAAATGGATCTTCTATGAGATCCATGACAGTGGATGAATCTTTGTCCTCATGTTATCATGATCGTATGTTCTTGGAACCAGAACATGATTTGTCTTTCTTGGTGTACCTTTCATGTTAGTAGACAACATAAACCTCATACACCATCACAATGCATTAGTACAATCATAAGTGTCAACACCCTAACCAATGAATATCTTCTATCATGCATTCATAATTTTGTTAAGGTGATACGGCAAATCTAAAATCAAATTGTACTAACCGTAATAACATGAAGACAAACATACCATAAACTTAATCATGAACAAATATCGAAACATACCTTGATGAATCATACCTGTCGAGATCGCTTGTAATCTCCTCATGTAAAGCCTTATCCTCATCTCCCTCTGAGACAGGAACTTCTTCACTTATGCAGGTGATCAATCCATCTTCTTCTAGGATTAACCCAATCCACTTGATTTGCAAGAACTGGACCTTGAGCTGGATATGGGTTTGTCAGAGAAACCCAAAAAATTCAAACTTTGAATTTCAAACTTCTGACAGGATAGAAATATGTGCCTTGATGAGCTGATCAAGTTGGTATATTCAGAATTTGAAAACTGCAAAGTTTCACTCCTCAATTTTGCTTTTGAAACTTCTGGATTCACTGGACGTGACCCTGAACTGGGGTTTGATGAAGCCCACTCTTCTTCCCAATCAAAATGTTTGATCCAAATCTCTAAGATTCTACTTTTCTGAGGAGCTTCCAGCCGTGGTCACAGATTTCAAAAATTCCCATTTTCTCCAAAGCCCTAAATTCCGGAAGCCATGAATGAAGGTACCAAAAAATAATTCTGTTTTGACAGAAATATGTACCTGATTGTTTCTGGTGTAAATCTGAATTTTTTGATCCACAGGGTCTGAAAAGTTTTTCTGAGATAGCCTAACCTGTTATCTTTCCATCCTGACAGGTCTGACCTCAATTGGATTCTCTGAGAGAGAGTTATGCCAAATGTCGCAACGTGACCTGTTTTGGGATAAAATAGGAGAGCGAACTTGTACGGCGTGCCACGTGTCACTGTTTTAACTTCGGCCTCTAAAAACGTTTTCTGAGATATCTCGGCCTGTTACCTTTCCATCCTGACAGGTCTGACCTCAATTGGACTCTCTGAGAGAGAGTTATGCCAAATGTCGTAACATGACCTGTTTATGGGATAATACAGGAGAGCAAACTTGTACGGAGTGCCACGTGTCACTGGTTAAACTTAGGTCTCTGAAAACGTTTTTTGAGATAGTACAGTCTGTGTAATACCTGTCAATTTTCATGAAATTTCATTTGGAGCTTCCTATCCCAAGTTATGACCTTTTTACCAAGGTCACCTGATTTTAACTCAGATCTGGAAGAGGCAGAAACCCTATATTGCACAGATCATAAATCACAAAGTACAACTAATTAGAGGTTTTCCTTTGGACACAAGGTACCTGGAGATCTTAGCTTCGTCCTGTAACAATTTCAGATCCGAAAAATTCGCCAAAACGGATTTATAGCGAAAGTGCTACGATGACTGGTTTTTGCTATATCAAGCCCTAGCATCGTAAGTGCAACAAGTGTCATACATGCCATATCATGCCTTCTTTCAGGCTAGCTCTGATACCATGTTAAATTTTCTGAATTTAATTCAATATGATCTAGGATCTTAATTGAGAGAACAACATGTACAGCATATCTACAGCATATCAATCATGGAGACAATAATGCAAACACACAAGAGACACAAAGATTTACTTGGGGAAAACCATAAAGGTGAAAAACCCCAATAACTTCCTCAGAGATAGATAGAGCAATGATACGACCAACCAAGAGAGATAGCCATAACCTAGCAGCAGATCCTCCTCCTCCATAAGTGTGCCACTCCTCCTTGAGTGCATGTGTGAGAAGTGAGTGAGTAAATAGAGTGCCTCCCGCACTCTATTTATACTTGACTTGACTTGCCTTTTTACCTAACTCATGTAGGCTCGAACTTAACCACATAACATAATGCTGAGTGGGCCGACCCCCAATAGGGTGGTCTAATAACCCTTTTACCCACATGACTTATACAGGGCCGACCCCAAACAAGGTGGTCTAATAACCCATCAAGTATAAGTTACGAGACTTACAATATAAATGATGACACTTCCTTATAGAGGAATAATACCATCTCTATAGGAATACAATATACATATATGTGAAATACATTCCAAAGTTACATATACATCAACAAGTCACACTTACTGAATTTAGCATATAGTTGATGTTTTCGTAGGACTTTTAATACAATCCTAAGATGTTCTTCATGTTCTTCCTCACTTTTAGAATAGATTAGTATGCTATCTATGAATACTAGTACAAATTTATCTAGGTAATTACTGAAAATGTTGTTCATCATGCACATAAAATTTGTTGGTGCATTAGTTAGCCCGAAGGGCATTACGACAACCTCGTAGTGGCCACACTGGGTCCTAAAAGCGGTCTTGTTTATATCTTCATCTCGGATCCTTACTCGATGGTATCCGGATCGTAAGTCAATTTTAGAGAATATTTTTGCTCCTCCAACCTAGTAAAATAGGTCATATATTCTAGGTAGTGGATACCTATTATTTATAGTTAATTTGTTCAGATGTCAGTATTCAATGCACGACCACATTGTACCATATTTATTTTTCACAAAAAGTATAGGTGCTCCTCATCGGGACACACTAGGTTTGATGTATCCTTTCTTAACTAGTTCTTGCAATTGTAGTTTTAGTTCTACTAACTTGGGGGTACTCATGCGATAGGGGGATTTCGAAATCGGTACCGATCCGGGTACTAGTTCTATGGAGAAGTCTAGGCCCTTTTTTGGCGGTAACCCTAGTATCTCTTTTGGAAATAAATCTCTAAACTCCACTAGGACATGAAAGTCTTCAATTTTCTGTTCCTTTTCATTTTCTAAGTTCTGAATGTTGACTACATAAAGTTTGAAGCCCTTCCTTACACACTTTTTGACTTGTAAGGATACCTTTCTCTAATTTCCTTGTTTATCCGTGCATATGAAAGTTTTGTTTAGACAATCAAGCATGACGTGGTGTTGTTCTAGCCAATCCATTTCTATCAGTATGTCGTAAGCACCTAAGGGTAAAATGTTTAAATCTTCCTCGGTTTGGTAACCGTTCATGTGAATCTTGCAACTTTTAATAAGTTCTGAAATTTTTCTCTTCGTACTCGTGGCTAATTGTACCATCCATGGCTTCCTATGTTTTTCTTTGTTTAATTTGCAATTTTCAACAACTTTAGGAGAAACATAACTTTGACAAGCTCCTTGATCAATTAAAATGGAAATAGGTGTAGTTGAGATTTTACCTTCTATTTTGACCATGGTATATTGATGGTATGCCTATTTGCCTTCTAGGGAAACACATATCCTATGTGTTCTTGCAATTTCTTCCACGGTTTCTTCCTCCTATAAATTATTTAGAACTATAGTGGTTTTATTCGGGAAATATTTGTAGTAATGGGGTCCTTGACATTCCCATCATTTTCCTGGTATCGTGGCTGATATAGATCCTCTATCCATTGTTGTCTTATTAACACTCTGTGATAGCATATTTGACTGCGTCCCAAATTTGTTAAAATTCTGGTTAGCCGGAAACTTATTATTCTTCTTTCGGTAAGGAGGTGATCTAAATCCCCATATTTTGTTGTCGAAAGAGGATCTAATATTCTCTTTATTCTTGTTTATGGTCTCAATTCAGTGTTGGATGTGTTCATAGCTGTTAATTTTTCAGAATTTATTTCAATCTGATCTAGGATCTTAATTGAGAGAATAACATGTACAACATATCTACAACATATCAATCAAGGACACAATAATGCAAGGACACAAGAGACACAGAGTTTCACCGGGGAAAACCAAGAAGGTGAAAAACCACGCAACTTCCTCAGAGATAGAAAGAGCAATGATACAACCAAAGTACAAGAGATAGTCTTCTCCTAGCAGCTGATCCTCCTCCTCACATGTGCGCCACTTTTCGAGAGATGGAAGAATGAGTAATGAGATGTAAAATAGAGATCTCTCGATCTCTATTTATACTTGTCCTGTCCTGCCCAATAAACTAATGGGGCCGACTTGTCTAGCTTAGCCTAATAACCCATGGTTAACTTAATCCGGGCCTACCCCACACTTGGTGGTCTAATAACCCATTTACCCACATGAATCATACAGGGCCGACCCCATCAAGGTGGTTTAATAACCCATCAAGTATAAGTTACGACACTTACAATGTAAATGACGACACTTCCGTATAGAGGAATAATACCATCTCTATAGGAATACAAACACTTCCATATAGAGGAATAATAACATCTCTATAGGAATACAATATACATGGTTAAAATACATTTCGAAGTTACATATACATCAACACTCCCTCTTAACTAGGAAGGTATTTCTCGACACAGATCTGCTAGCACAAGTCTTCTTCTCTGGATCATCATCAGCAAATCATCATCAGCGAATCATCATCCTCGAATCATCGTCATCGTCACTGTTGCTGCTATCTCAATCAATCTCTGAACTACTCGTCATAGGAAGTTCTACAGAGCCAGTCCTTTTTCATACTGGATGTAGGCCTACCACCTGCAGGTCTTCATCACTGGCCATACTATGGAATCCTCAGGACTTATTACATGAGTCAACAAAACCTTGAAAGAGCATCTCAGGACTGATTACGAGCACATAGCTCAACCTATCGGATCTCCCAGGACCTTTTACATGCTACTGCACAACCTGTCCATAGCCACAGAGTATCATCCTGATACTCATGATCATCGTTCACAAAGCACAACCCATATGCACATCACACAACACTTACATCTATGCCATGGGAGAACACATCTACAACCATGCGAGAATGGCACAACACTTATATTGCAGCCATGGGAGAACACATCTACAACCATGCTCAAATGGCCCAACACTTATATCGCAGCCATGGGAGAACACATCTACAACCATGTTCGAATGGCCCCAGCACTTATATCACAACTATGGGAGAACACATCTACAACCATGCTCGAATGGCCCCAGCACTTATATCGCAGCCATGGGAGAACACATCTACAACCATGCTCGAATGGCCCTGGAAATTACATAACGACCATGGGAGAACACATCTTCCACCATGTCGGAAATGCCCAGCAATTACATCGTGACCATGGGAGAACACATCTACAACCATGTCCTGAAGCTCGTCATCTATGATCATCCTGATCATAGAATGCATCCACCTGATGCATACCAAGTATCTACCTGATACATATCATCATACATGATCCACCTGATCATACAATGTATCCACCTGATACATACACAGATACATGATCCACCTGATCATACAATGTATCCATCTGATATATATCGACATACATGATCTACCTGATCATACAATCGTATCCACCTGATACATATACAGATACATGGTCCAAGCATCCAACATGATGCATATACATATACATGATCCAACTGATGATAACAAGCATCCAACATGATGCATATACATATACATGATCCAACTTATCATAACAAGCATCCAACAAGATGCATATACATATACATGATCCAGTTGATCATAACAAGCATCCAACATGATGCATATACATATACCTGATCCAATTGATCATAACAAGCATCCAACATGATGCATATACAGAGCAGTAACTGGAGCATCGTCCTGATGCTCATCATCCAATGCTTACATCCATAGCCATGGGAAGGATCCTCGTCTCACCATGCTTGGAATGGATCCTGAAAATGTGTCCATCACTTCTTCCTCGAAGTGTTGTCAATCTGAAGAACACCAAGCCTCTCTCTGAAGTACTCGAACTTCACTCTAGCTAGTTGTTTCGTCAACACATACGCAATCTGCTCATCCGTCGCAACATACAGGAGCTTCACTGCTCCTCTCTGCACCATATCCATGATATAGTGATATTTGATCTCAATGTGCTTTGACTTGTCATGGAACACAGGGTTCTCAGACAACTTCACACAACTCTGGTTGTCACAAAAGATACCAGTAGCCTCCAGTGGGAGATCAAATAACTCAGACAGTAGCTTCCGGAGCCATATTGCCTCACAACTAGCCGAACATGCTGCAACATACTCTACCTCGGCTATACTCAGTGTTACGTAGGATTGCTTCCTGCTAAACCAAGAGATCACACCTGATCCCATACTAAAGCAGCACCCAGAAGTGCTCTTCCTATCTGCAGCACTTCCTGCCCAGTCTGAATCAACATAACCCTGCAGGTTAAACTTTTGATTCACATCATACTTGAGCCCATAATCAACTGTACCCTTCACGTACCTCATAATATGCTTTACAACAACCAGGTGAACACTCCTCAGATCTATCAGGAACTGGCTCAATGTGTTCACCGCAAAGCAAATATATGGTCTCGTGTTGGTCAGGCACATCAAGGACCCAATCATCTGACGATACACAGTGACATCAACCGGATCAGATGAAGCATCACACAGAAGCTTCAGGTTCGATGCCATAGGTGTGGCCATGGCCTTGCAGTCCATCATCCCGAACCTCTTTAGGATCTCTACTGCATACTTCCCTTGTCCAAGGAAGATCCCATCTACACTTTGCCACACCTCCATGCCTAGACAATAGTGCATCATCCCCAATTCTTTCATCTTGAACTCGGCAACAAGCTTCCTCTTGGTATCAACAATCAAACTATCTTCTCCTGTAACAAATAGGTCATCCACATATAGAAGTAGTATCACTGGATTGCTTTCCTCAACCTTGTAGTAAAGGTTGGAATCTGCTTTACTCCTGGTAAAGCCCTAACTGGATAGAAAGTTGTCCATCCTACCATACCAAGTCTTAGGAGCTTGCTTCAAGCCATACAAGGATTTCTTCAACCTGCACACATATGACTCTCTTTCATGTGTCTCAAACTCGAGTGGTTTCTCCACATACACTTCCCCTTCGACTACACCATTCAAGAAAGTTGTCTTGACATCCATCTGGTGTATCTTCCATTTCATCACTGCATCTAGAGCAAGTACTGATCTGATGGAAGTGTGCCTGGCTATAGGTGTAGAATTCTCTTCATACTCAATCCCTCTTTCTGGGAGAAGCCACGAGCTACAAACCTCGCTTTGTATTTCTCCATGCTACCATCTGCAGCATGCTTGATCTTATAGATCCATTTGGAAGTCACAACAGACTTCCCTTAAGGTCTTGGGACTGCATCCCAAACATCATTCTTCATGATCGACTAGTACTCCTCGATCATGGCATTCTTCCTGAATCTTGGGAACTTCAATCTATTCAATATATTCAATAGATAACTTTGTTGCTGAAACAAATGTTGTAGTCCTTCTTTTGTAGGTGCTCGTATACGATATTTCCTACAAAACAAGCTAAATTGCATGATTAAAAACTTTTCCTAGTTTTCAGAACAAATTCTTACACATAAAGAAATATGTCATACAGTCATGCAATTATTTTAGCCAATGCTTCAATACAACATTCATCCAGATCCTGTAACTTTCTAGATGCCTTCCAATCTCTACCAGAACATTGTTAAGAGTTTTGCACTACTCTCAACATGTTAGCAAAGAGGTTTCATTCTAGATAAGTAGCAATGGAATGTTGTACAGTGCCATAGGCCACTTACCCATTACATGCATATTAGTAGTATGATGTTCATTAATGCAATTATTCTAATATGCCAAAATACACGGCCTAAATCTAGGAAAATCAGTATATACATCATTGAGAAATATTATTTAAACAATCAAATATGCAATAAATGATAATTCAAATAATTATCTTTGTTTGTTTGTTGGGTTGACTCCCTCTTAGTCTTTGCTTCCTTTCTACAACTCCATTCTGATGTGGATTGTGAGAAGTGGTCGACTCCCTCTGAATATCTACATCCTTGTAGAAACTACTGGAGTGTGCTCCCTCTTGATCTTTGCTTCCTGGATTACCTGTCCTTGAACTTATATCCATCCTCGATCACTATGCATGCTTACAAGTATAATTATTGTGATATCCTCGAGATCTCATACATAATCATACATTTATTAGTATAATCTCAATACTATCAGAAACACAATAATCTTAAACATGTATAGTAACGATCATTTTAAACACAGATAATAAACATTAGTATTCAAGGTTTATATAGGACTCTTCTAGTTAGTTGTATCATCAATTAAAGTAAGAAACATAATATGCTTAAACCCATGATTACTCAAACCTATAACTTCATGAGTAATCATAATCAATCATGCCAGGTATACTTATATAAGATATCCTAACACAAGGTAGGATTTTAAGTTGATATAGGAAAAACATACCTGGATTAGCATGTTGGCTAGCTATGTCTAACATACCCACATGATGTCTTCTTGTTCTTCAATGACTTGTGCTAGTAACCTGTATATCTCATAAGTTAACCATTATAGAACCAAGTTATACATACCTCGTAAGTAGATCTTCTATGTGATCCATGATAATGGATGAATCTTTGTCTTCATGTCTCCATGGTCATATGAATTGTCTTTCTTGATGTACCTTTCAGGTTAGCGGACAACATTGACCTCATACAACACCACAATGCATTAGTACAATCATAAGTGTCAAAACCCTAATCAATGAATATCATATATCATGCATTCATAATTGTATTAAGGTGATACGACAAGTCTAAAGTTAATCAAGATTGTACTAACCTTAATGAATACAAACATACCGTAAACTTAATCATGAACAGATCTCAAAACATACCTGGATAAGTCATAACTATCGAGATTGCTTGTAATCTTCTTATGTAAGGTCTTAGCCTCATCTCCCTCTGAAACAAGAACTTCTTCACTTATGCAGGTGACCAAACCATTGTCTTCTAGGATTAATCCAATCCACTTGATTTGAAGAAACTGGATCTGGAGCTGGATTAGGGTTTGTCAGAGAAACCCTAAAAATTCAAACTTTGAATTTCAAACTTCTGAAAGGATAGAAAGATGTGCCTTGATGATCTGATCAAGCTGGTATACTCAGAATTTGAAAACTGCAAAGTTTCACCCCTCAAAATTGCCTTTGAAACTTTTGGATCTTCTTGATAGGATCCTAAACTAGGGTTTGATAAATTCCACCCTTATGCCCAACCAAAAGGTTTGATCCAAATCTCTAAACTTCGATTTTTCTAAGGAGCTTCCAGCTGTGGTCATAGACTTTAGAAATTCCAACTTTTGCAGAACCCCTAATTTTCCACCTTTCCGATCAAAGTCCCGAACTAGGGTTTGATCAAGCTTGGCCTTCTACCCAACCACAAAATTTGATCTTGGTCTCTAAATTTTGATTTTGATGAGTATCATTCAGCCATGGTCTCTGATTACAAAAGTACCAACTTTCTCCGAAACCCTAATTCCCGGAGCCATGAATGAAGGTGCTCAAAATCCAATTCTGTTTTGACAGAAATATGCACCTAATTTTTTCTGGTGTAACTCCGAAATTACGAATCCACTAGGTATGAAACTTGTACCTGTGGTATCCCGACCTATCATATTTCCAACCCCACAGGTCTGACCTCAATTGGATTCTCTGAGAGAGAGTTATGCCAAGTGTCGCAATGTGAACTGTTTATGGGATAAAATAGGAGATTGAACGTGTACGGCATGCCACATGTCACTGGTTCAACTTCGGACTCTAAAAACCTTACCTGAGAAACTAATTCCGTGCCCTACCTGTCACTTTTTACAAAATTTCATTTGGAGCTTCCAAGCCCAAGTTGTGACCTTTTTTCCTAGGTCACCCGTTTATGACTCAGATCTGGAAGAGGTAGAAACCCGAGGTTGTACAGATCATAACTCACAAAGTACAATGAATTAGAAGTTGTGCTTTGGACACAAGGTACATGGGGATGTTATCTACGACCTGTAAAGGTTTTTGATCCTGAACCTTCGTCAAAATGTATTTATAGTGAAAGTGCTACGATGACTAGGTTTTGCTATATCAAGCCCTAGCTTCGCAAGTGCAACAAGTGTCATAAATGCCATACCATGCCTTCTTTCAGGCTAGCTCTGATACCATGTTAATTTTTCAGAATTTACTTCAATCTGATCTAGGATCTTAACTGAGAGAATAACATGTACAGCATATCTATAGCATATCAATCAAGGACACAATAATGCAAGCACACAAGAGACACAGAGTTTCATCGGGGAAAACCAAGAAGGTGAAAAACCATGCAACTTCCTCAGACATAGAAAGAGTAATGATACAACCAAAGTACAAGAGATAGTCTTCTCCTAGCAGCTGATCCTCCTCCTCACATGTGCACCACTTTTCGAGAGATGGAAGAATGAGTAATGAGATGTAAAATAGAGATCTCTCGATCTCTATTTATACTTGTCCTGTCCTGCCCAATAAATTAATGGGGCCGACTTGTCTAGCTTAGCCTAATAACCCATGGTTAACTTAATCCGGGACAACCCCGCACTTGGTGATCTAATAACCCATTTACCCACATGACTCATACAGGGCCGACCCCATCAAGGTGGTCTAATAACCCATCAAGTATAAGTTACAACGCTTACAATATAAATGACGACACTTCTGTATAGAGGAATAATAACATCTCTATAGGAATACAATATACATGGGTAAAATACATTCCGAAGTTACATATACATCAACAATAGCAGAGTCTATCCTTGTGTAAGGCTACATCCAATGTCTTGGGTGTATCAAATTCAATCTTATCTCTGTAGAAAATAGGAAGGAATCCTAAGAATTGTTGTATCTTTACCTTCTCATCCCTTACGTAGGGTACATAGTGTTCAAGAAATATGTTGATCAAAGCATCCATGGTAAGGGATTTTAGTTGTAGTTCGTGGAATTCTTTTATTTTATTACTGAAAAATATTTCTGGCATGTATTTCTCTTGAAACAATTTTCTAAAGGTTCTCCACCCGAGACTTGTCCTACTCAGTTTCTTAGTGTGTCGCAATTATTTCCACCATCGGGAAGCTTTTCCATTCAGGTTGTAGATGTCCAAATGAGGCTTCATTTGGATAGAATACTTATGTACCCGATAGTATTTGTTCATCCCTAAAATCCATTCTTCAACTTTCTCTCCCGAATCTAAGTTTCCTTCAAAAGTTGGAGCTTTGATCTTCCTGAACTCTCCCTGTAAATTGTCATCTCTATTGTGTTTCTTCTTATGAGGGGATGATAAATAAGAATCAGAAGAATCCCCACAGTCATGGCCCAAGGTATTGGATGAGTTGGAATGTTTTGGAAACTCCTCATGCTTATTAATTCCTAGACTACTGGTCCTCTTTCTATGGTGTTGTTTACCCATAGATCTATTTACTGAGTGTGTTGTCCGTCTATGGTTTCTCTTTTTGGTTAAGGTTTGCAATAGTGATTCATTCACCTCATGTTGTTCTCATCTCTCATTTAAGTTATCATCTTTGAAACTTCGAAACTCTGCTTGCAGGATTTGTACTGTTTTCAATAGTTCAGATGTTTTGAATTTCCCAAGACTGTCATTCAGCTCTACTATCAGTTCCTCTTCTCTAGGTGGTGAGTTCAAGTTTCTGTGTTGATTGTCATTTCTTTTAGCATTCATGATGTTTGTATGTTCTGAAAAATATTCAAATGTGCAGGAAAACAAGATTTATTAGTTTTACAAATTCAAAAATTTGCAGCAGTTGAGTAGTTAAGCTTCAAAGCCTCGAGTATTTGAATATGGGATCTGATACCACTGGACATGTCCCTAAAAAATACACCTTTAAAAAAATATATATACCATGAACCCATGCGCCTTTAGTATTAATGTTGAACTCATGCAACATTCAAATGCATCCAAAACGATAGTGGATATGTAGGTTAGCATTCAATGCACAACCCATGTGATGGGAAGACATGATACGTATCTGAAGGCTCCATGTTCGTATGGCATTTAAGTTATGTAGGAGGCAGGGTATTACTCTTTTCATTCTCTGCTGGATGTTCCATTTTGTCTTTTGCGATTTTGTTGTAGGAGATGGAAGCCGAGGGCTTCCTCTCTGCGCTATCTTGGGAGAAAATTGTATGGGACCAGATCTGTGCTCTTGGTCTGTGGATAAATCTTGTGGGTTTCGAAAAGGGGCATCTGTGTAAACTTCGCTCCTGTTCAGGTATGGCTCTTTAGAATGCTATTTGTTCCCTTTTTATTTAGCATTTCTATATATATGTTTATATATGTGCATATATATACCTAATCTAACCTTTTTCCTTAAATTCTGTGTGCAAGGTAAATTATACAGGCATAATATCACTTGGGGATGCTACGCTTGTAATGCTGGCTGACTGCAACATTCTGGGTAAGCTCATGGATTCTCATGGATTCACTTTCCTCTATGGGGAAACGACTTGAATATGTTTTGGTTCTTGTTTGTGGTCTGGTTTTCATACTGTTGGTTGGGCTACGATGCTAATGGAGAGACAAGGGATTCTTTAGTGAGCCATGGTTCTTCCTGGTAGGGTTTTACTCTGTTATTCGTTTTATGTCTGTAGCTCATCCCTTTTGGGGTTTTTCCTCTGTAACTCGGACAATTGAGATATCATAGCAATTTTGCTAGCTCGGGTCATTACCTACAGTTTTTAATAAATGTATTAATCCCTTCAGGGCATTTAAAATTTCTCTGGTCTGTGTACTTATGTTGTCGCTGAAGAATCTCTCATGTTTATGTTCTCTAGATTTAAAATGGTTTTAAGTTCTCAGAATCACAATCCAACTTGTCAATTCCCCCTGTGGTCCTTCACTCAATTTTCTAAATCATCTTTCCTAGAATCCATTTTCTCAATGTGAGAGGTTATACTGTCAATTCAGAACATAAATCTCACCACCCAAAACGAAAACCTATCACCCAACACAAGAGTATAAATGAAGAAGAAGGAAGAAAAAATTGGGGGAAACATATTTCTATCCTCAATTGTTAGGAACCCATGTCTTTACTTTGTTAATATGTTGTTGTTGGACGCATATGCTTTGTAAGTCGTCCCGTAGTATTTGTTGATCAATAGTTTGTGTTATTGTTGTTGGCGCATATGCTTTGTAAGTCGCCCGTAGTATTGTTGATCCATAGTTTGTAATGGCCCATGGTTTCGACCCATAGTATTGGCGCCTAGAATTAGTATATAAGTGTGTGTTGAGACCTATGAAGGCACGGTGAAGTTATTTGTATTGAGCTTGCTCATAGGAGGTTGCCCCCTCGAAGTGGCCCATGATCAATATAAAAGTGATTCTGAGTTCTGTCATTTCTGCTATTTCGCATATTTTCATTGAGTAATTGTTGCAGGTGCCTCACATCTGGTATCAGAGCCTCCACCCAGGTTCAAGTCACAGAGCGGGTGGCAACGCCGGTATTGCAGTGTTCGCCCGGGGCTCGTACGGCGCAAAGGGGACACCACCGTACGGGCGCACATCCAGCCCAGAGTCTGGACTACGGAGCGTGGTGGGATGTTAAGATCCTGGTGGGTGGCCTTCACTAACACCTCAAGGTTTTGGTGTAACGGTTCGTATCATCTGGTATCAGAGCACTTTCTTGGGCTCGCTGGGTGAAATTTCTGCCAAATTTTTTTTTTTGCATCTGTTGCACGTTCGGATTTGGGAATAATCCCTATCCGCTTAACTATGGGAAGTACTTGGGCATAATCCCTAAAACTCATTGTGAGGAGTACCACAGGAACCCCGAAGTAGCTGGCCCATTGAGAGGACCTGCCAGCGAAAAGGGCAACGACCCCTACCTGATTGACTAGTTCCCACCCGTGAGGTAAACCAAGAGCTGTCGTTTGTGGCAAAGCGGTTATCAGTTTTACCTGAGCCGTGGAGTGAGGGGTACTGCCCCAATACGCAAGCCGTCATACAGCATTGGTGGCCGAGTGAAAACCCTGAACTGTTAGGAAGCCGCACATACCTGGGGTCCATATCTACTTTCAGCTGAACTATTGTCGATCACTGCTGCGCCGTTTCAGATCCATTTTGCAAGCCGTTCCAGATCCAGACGTTCAGCGTTGTTCCAGATTCCTTCTGAGCCGTAGCCGCTCCAGTCTGTAAAAAAAATTAAAAAAAAAAAAAAAATTCAGTTTTTTCTCCATATCTCCCTTGTTTTACCTCTGTTTCCCTTAAAATTTTCAGGGAACCCCTGTCATTCCATTCTGCATATTTCATCTCTGAGGACTCTATCCTCAATTTCCCTTCCTACAGCCTGAAATCCCACATTTGTCTATTTTTAGGGTTTGCCATAACTTCCTCAGATTTCACCCAATCACCTTCAAACCCCAATTACCCTTCTGATTTTTTCCCAAATCCAAATTTTCCTTTACTGAAGTAGTTCCTGTTTTTGTTTTCCTACCCAGTCAAAAAAAAAAAAAATCCTGGTTATGGTTGTCACCCGTGCAGGAGCAAAAACCATGGAGGAAGCACTTGCAACCATCCAAGCCAAACTCCAGGATCTGGATGAAAAATTTCTTGGTCTCCATCTTGAACATTCAGCTATGAACAACAAATGGCAGTCCGAGTCTTCAGCAGACAATGGGTTCTCTTCTTCCAGCAATTTCCGTGGTCCGAAGCTTGATTTTCCTCGCTTCAATGGTACCGATCCAACTGGATGGATCTATCATGTAGAACAGTATTTCAGTCTGCATAATACTTTTGATGTCAACAAAGTTCCGTTGGCATCCTTTCATTTGGAACAGGAAGCTCTTCAATGGTACCGTTGGTACATCAAGGCTCATCCAGAGCCCAACTGGCCAGACTTTTGCCAGCTCCTTTTGCAACGATTTGGTCCTAGTGCTTTTGATGAATTCACAGGAGCCCTCACTAAACTTCGCCAAACTGGCACTGTGAGAGAGTATCAAACCGAATTTGAGAATCTAGCCAACCACACCGAAGGATTGTCTGATGAATTTTACCGGAGTTGTTTTATCAGTGGTCTAAAGGATGCCATCCGCTCTGAGGTCAAAATTTTATGTCCCAACACAATGATGGAAGCACTCGGGTTGGCTAAGTTGGCAGAAGACAAGATTGCAGCCCAACAACGCTCCAAGCCAACTTTTGTTCCCTTCCGAAATATGGGTTCTTAGCGACCACCTATACCGCAGGCTCCTCGACTGACTCCTATCAAGCATTTGTTTGAAACAGAGATGCAAGCACGCAGAGAAAAGGGGCTTTGCTATAATTGTGATGAGAAATTCACTCGGGGACATAGATGTGTTCAGCAAAAGCTCTATCTCCTGGATGTGGAGTCTCCGCCTGCCTCTGAAATGGGTGACGAAGATCCAGAAACAATGGATGCTCCGGTCGACATTCAGGAACCGCCTATTGACCCTCCGTCTCAGGATGACCAGCCAGAGATATCTCTCCATGCTTTAGCTGGAATCACCACCCCCCAAACAATGCGGGTCAGGGGTTACTTCAAGAAGCTTCCTCTTACAATCCTCATTGATTCTGGTAGCACTCATAATTTCATTGACCCTCGGATCGCCAAACAAGCTGATTGTTTTATCCATCCTTGCTCCAACTTTGAGGTCATGGTTGCCAATGGGGGCACCTTACCTTGCAAAGGGAAGTGTCGAAATGTGCGTATCTCTATGGGATATTATACCTTGCTCTCTGACATGTTTGCCTTGCCATTAGGCGGATGTGATGTGGTTTTGGGCGCTCAATGGCTACGCACACTCGACCCTATCTTATGGGATTTTGCCGAACTTTGGATGCAGTTTTCCCTCAATGGACACAAACACACATTGACAGGATTACAACCAGGTTCTCTCAGCATCATCAGTTCACATCGCATGGAAAAACTCCTCAAGAAGAATTCACATGGTGTCATCGCTCAGATCCATTCCATCCAGATGCAACCATCAGCGGTCTCCACTACTCCTTTGGATCTACAACAAATTCTGGATCGATATACAGGTGTCTTTGCTGAACCAGTGGGATTACCACCTTCCAGGCCAGAAGACCATTGTATTCAGCTCCTTCCTGGCAGCATTCCTCCCAACATCAGGCCCTATCGCTACCCATTCCACCAAAAAACGGAGATTGAAATGCTTGTTCGGGACTTATTGAAGCAAGTTATTATTCGCCCAAGCACTAGTTCCTTTTCTTCTCCAGGTATTCTTGTCCGCAAAAAAGATGGGTCATGGCGCCTCTGCATTATCTTCCGAGCACTTAATCACCTCCCCATCAAGGATAAGTTTCCAATTCCTGTTGTTGATGAGCTTCTTGACGAACTTCATGGGGCTCACTTTTTCTCCAAGTTGGATCTTCGTTCTGGGTATCATCAAATTCGGGTTCAT
Organism: Larix kaempferi; assembly: GCA_027924585.1. NCBI lineage: Eukaryota > Viridiplantae > Streptophyta > Pinopsida > Pinales > Pinaceae > Larix > Larix kaempferi. The sequence goes on along the minus strand of BSBM01000963.1, from coordinate 5,687,108 downwards.
GAGGATGATATTCCTAAAACAGCTTTCCGCACACATGATGGCCATTATGAGTTTTTGGTCATGCCCTTTGGCGTCACTAATGCTCCTTCCACATTCCAGGCCTTAATGAATAAAATATTTCGACCCTACTTGCGGAAATTCATTCTGGTATTCTTTGATGATATCCTCATCTATAGTAAAACATGGGATGAACATCTCCAGCATCTGGATCTTGTCATGCAACTTTTCTCTGACCATCATCTCCATGCCAAGCAGTCTAAATGTGTTTTTGGACAAAAGGAAGTTGAGTATATCGGGCACATTATCTCAGCACAAGGGGTTCGCGTGGATCCTGCCAAAATTGATGCCATGAACAATTGGCCACATCCTCAGACACTCAAGATCCTTCGTGATTTTTTGGGGTTGACTGGCTACTACTGCAAGTTTGTCAAGGATTATGGGAAGATTGCAGCTCCATTAACTGCTCTATTGAAAAAGGATGCTTTTACATGGACACCTGCTGCTCAGTGTGCATTTGACAAACTAAAACAAGCTATGTGTACTACACCTGTGCTAGCTATGCTCGATTTCTCCAAGCCCTTCACTATTGAGAGTGATGCTTGCGGCAATGGACTTGGTGCTGTTCTCCTTCAAGATGAACACCCCATTGCGTTCACCAGCAAAGCCCTTTCAGGTAAGAATTTAACTGCCTCTACCTATGAGAAGGAAATGATGGCTATTTTTCATGCAGTACAGAAGTGGCGTCCATACCTACTAGGGAATCATTTCTGCATCAAGACTGATCACCAGAGTCTGAAATATTTCTTGGACCAGCGTGTCTCCTCCCCGGCACAATAGAAATGGGTTAGCAAACTCATGGGTTATGACTATGAGATCACTTACAAGAAGGGTAAAGACAATATTGTGGCAGATGCTCTTTCTCACACATTTGATGCCCAAGGTTCTCTTTCAGCTATTTCTATTCCTGTTCCAAATTGGTTGCAATCTGTTCAACAGGGTTATGTCAATGACTCTTCCTTATCTCAGATCATCCAACGCGTGACCAACAACCCTTCTGCTATACCACATTACTCTTGGGATGGTGCTTCTCTGCGATACAAGGGTCGTCTGGTGCTTCCCCAGAGCACAGATCTTCAACAGGCTGTCTTCTATGAACTCCATGCTTCTCCATCGGTCGGGCACTCTGGGTTCCTCAAAACATATGAATGAGCACGATGTAACTTCTTTTGGCAGGGCATGAAAAGGACAATTCAACAGATGGTGGCCGAATGTGATACCTGCCAGCGCAATAAGGGTGAAACAACACTCGTTCCAGGATTGCTTGAACCCTTTCCCATACCTACACGGATTTGGACAGATATTTCTATGGATTTCATTGAAGGGCTCCCTAAATCTGGCGGGAAGACAGTGATTCTAGTTGTGGTTGATCGCCTCTCCAAATATAGCCATTTTTTTTCTCTCAGCCATCCCTATACAGCCTCCTCAGTTGCTCAAATTTTTATGGACCAGATCTTTCGTCTTCATGGAATCCTTTCTTCCATTGTCTCGGATCGTGATGCGACTTTCACCAGTCATTTTTGGACAGAACTATTTCGCCACACTGGCACCAAACTAAAGATGAGTTCAGGGTATCACCCACAAACAGATGGTCAGACTGAAATTGTCAATAAATGCTTGGAAACTTATCTTCGTTGCTTCACCTCGGAACAACAACATCAGTGGGCAAAGTGGATCCCTCTCGTTGAATGGTGGTACAATACCTCTTACAACATTGCCTCTAAAATGACCCCATATGAAGCAGTCTATGGTCAGGCACCTCTAGCTCTTCTTCCATACACCCCCACCAGTTCACCAGTTCAGGAAGTTGACACGGTCCTTCACAACCGCGATCAGATTGTTCGCATTTTGCGGGACAATCTTCACATGGCACGAAATCGCATGAAGCAACAAGTGGATCAGCACCGTTCGGAGCGCACTTTTCAAGTCGGCGATATGGTTTTTCTTCGTCTCCAGCCATACAAACAATCCTCCTTGAAACTCAAAGGGCGTCATAAGCTCGCTCCAAAGTTCTATGGGCCATATCGGATTCTTTAGAAGATTGGGTCCGTTGCTTATAAATTGGAACTTCCTCCTTCTTCCCGCATTCATCCAGTCTTTCATGTCTCTTGTCTGAAGAAAGTTCTTGGCACCAACATCAGCGGCCAAACGATTTTACCCGACTGGATAATGAAGGATCCATCCTTTTGGAGCCAGAGGCCATCCTCAATCGGCGCACGCGTCAGCTTCGCTCTCTCTCTATCACAGAGGTCTTAATTCAGTGGCACGACATGCAACCAGGATGCTACATGGGAACCACTCCTTCAGATTCAACAACAATTTCCACATCTAAAGCTTTGAGGACAAAGCTTTTTTTAAGGGGGAGGGGATGTTAGGAACCCATGTCTTTACTTTGTTAGTATGTTGTTGTTGGATGCATATGCTTTGTAAGTCGTCCCGTAGTATTTGTTGATCAATAGTTTGTGTTATTGTTGTTGGCGCATATGCTTTGTAAGTCGCCCGTAGTATTGTTGATCCATAGTTTGTAATGGCCCATGGTTTCGACCCATAGTATTGGCGCCTAGAATTAGTATATAAGTGTGTGTTGAGACCTATTAAGGAACGGTGAAGTTATTTGTATTGAGCTTGCTCATAGGAGGTTGCCCCCTCGAAGTGGCCCGTGATCAATATAAAAGTGATTCTGAGTTCTGTCATTTCTACTATTTCGCATATTTTCATTGAGTAATTGTTGCGGGTGCCTCACATCAATATCCAGATTTTCCCCTAACCCTATGTTTCCATTCCAACAACCAAGTAAGAAAACAAGACCGCAAGCATAAATCTTACCTCCTAGTGCTTTCTCAAATCTTTGGTATGCATCTCCACCTTCAGCCCTCATGAAACAAAGATGCATTTCTTCCCAGAACCATTTGCACCCCTAATATCTCTTATCAAAGATATCCCACATTTTAAACAAAAAATCAAAGAGAATTCCATAAAGAAACCAGATAGGGAGGAGGGTAAAATGAGAATGGGAGAGCCATGAACAAGGGAGTGTTATGGATCCCCTGCTTCCCATAAATTTCATGAGATGCCATGACTAAAGGAAGGAGGCACATGCCATGTTCGAAGCATGTCGTCGATTTCATATCTTGATGCCATGATGCTTAAATAGAACCCTAATTGGAATTCTTACATAAAATCTATGGGAGCCAACTACATTCTAGTTGGTCTCCATTTTGTACAAAATATCTTTTATCCAGATTAACAACCTCATTATAAACCATGTTCATCATGACTTTGTCATATCTTCTAATGTGCATGAGATTAAATTCCTTAATTTCCTGGAGACTCCAAACGATTCTATTGTGATTTCTTCTCATATTATTTCACTCCTTGGCCAAGTCCTTTCTTCCTTGTTTTATAACTAGGAGAGAATCTCCAAGAATTATGATATTTTGAATCTTGATACATTTGATTAATTCCATAACCATATACAAGGCATACATTTTTTCCTGGTTGTTGGTCATTCTGTTCCCGAAAATGGAAGTTCAACTTTTCCATTAAGGTTTCATGCACCATCAAAGAAGAATTTATGGCAACTTTGAGATTTCATCCATTCATTAAATTACGAATCACTTAGCTCGAGGTGCCAAAGTGTTGCTTTGGTTGGATTTGGCAATAACTTTTTGCACCGAGGGGTGCTCCCAATTAAAAGATCCCTTACCCAAATTTATTCCTAAATTGATAGAGGTTCCTTATACAACCCATAGATTATTTAATACTTATATAAAAAAATTATATTAATTATTTAATACTTATATAAAAATTAAAGATACATTCTTTTTTATAATAATAATAATAATAAATTATGAAGAACAAAATACATAAATATTAACACTCTTATTTAAGTGGAAAACTTAATATATTCCTCAAGGTTGTTCGTCAAGCGGAAAAACAGGTAAGGTAATTCCAACGTTCCAATCTCAATTAATTATCAAAGAATGGATGTTTCCATGGTGATTGAGCATGGTGTTAAATCTTCCAAATTAACATGTGTCAACAAATTTTTTTGACATATTGTTAATCCAAAAAATTGAACATCAATTAATTAATAATTTCCCCGATTCTTTATATTAATTCATAGATCGACATGAACCCGCATCATGCTTGATCAACAGGAGAAACAAACACAAAGTCTCATGATTGAGAAACTAATTGATATAGGTGATTCAGATTTATATACGCACTTTATCGATCAACTACTATCTATAGAATTAAGCCCTAAGTGACTAATTGGATTTCCACATCGAACAAACTATATTATCGATCATCCCAGCTTTAGATTTCCCCCGTAGTTTCCATTCATGAATTGCCTAAGCATCACAATCAATAAATCAATGTACCTAAATAAAATCACAATCACAATCAATCAATCAATGTACCTAAATAAAATATAATATTCTTTAATTTTTTATACCTAAATAAAATCACAATCACAATCAATCAATCAATGTACCTAAATAAAATATAATATTCTCTAATTTTTTATACCTACATAAAATCACAATCTCAATCAATCAATCAATGTACCTAAATAAAATATAATTTTATTTAAAAAAATTGTTTCATTTGCCAATCAATCTATATACCTTCCTTTTGCATGGCTAACGAACAAATTTTTTATTATTTAATTTTTTATTTCAATTACTATGCAATCTATTTACCAGCCTTTCAACTATGGTGAAATTTGAGAAGTAGGAAAAAATTTGAATTAAGCCTTCCCAACATACTTGCATGATTTCGAACTAAGCCTAATTTCAAACTAAGCGTTCCCGACATGCTTGCATAGTTAAAGAACTAAGCCTTTCAAACTAAATGAACTGATCCTTACATACATGCTTGCATGCTAACTAGGGCAAACTAAGCCTACTCAACGAACTCAAGAACTAAGCCTACTCAATGAACTCAGTACCAACAAGGCATCTATAACAAAATCCCATCTCTACCGAGGCAGAATCTAGGTCACACACAAAGCATTTCATATGGATCCACAACAATCATGAATGCTTTAGGTTTATATGTAAGACCAGATGTCTAGACACCTAATAATTTCCAGGGCTTTCTAACTTATGCAAACACCATGAACACATCATATGTCTCTCAAGGGTAGAGAGAGATCGATATGTTGGTAATGACAGCTAATTGAAGGAACCGAGAACCTCAATCTCTTGATCGTCAGCCTCAGCTTCTTCCATGGGATGCTAATGTAGGTGTTCTATCTTCAGTTGGAGTAAACATGTTGATAAACTATCATGATACTCTTAGACAAGGTATATCATCACCATCACCTATCACTGCCAAAGAATGGGACTTCAATCCCAGCTTTGAAATCCCAAATTATGCTTTCAGAATGGACACTCTAGAACCCTTAGGCATCCCAATTTACAACTTTCAAGTTCTCAAGCCTAAACTGTTTGCAGCCCATCATATCACTATACCTCCTCCTTCTTGTATTTGTCGATCTAGCATGTCCTTATTTTATCCTTTCGAGGTCTTTCCGCGCCCGGTACATTTCCACAAATACATAGCTTGCAATTTCTTACTATTTCTACAACTAGCATACCTCATGTTATCCTTCCAAGGTCTTTCTAATGCGTGAGACATTTCCACAAATATATAGCTTGCAATTTATGACTATTTATACAACTAGCATGTCCTTATATTATCCTGGATTAGAGGGTCTTCCAAAACTAGTAGCTGCTGAGGGATCTCAAGCCTCAAACAATTGCTAGCAGCGAAGGTATGAGAAACAATTACAATAAACTTTAATCGCTAGGGGTGCAAGCGTTGGTTCCTGACCAATCACCCTCCCAAGGAGTAAAAGTTCCAAAGTATGTCTCAGGTATTGCAAGTGTCCCCCACTCACAATAGCCTATGCGATATCCTAGGAATAACCACTAAAGTTACCACTTCACAATCGATGGTCAGGCAGAACAGTTGTAAGTCGAGGACAACTCTCATAACCAGGAACTCTAGAAACAATGATGTCACCCCGAGTACTTGTCACTTAACATAGAATCCCCTGATGAGCTCATGTCCCACTAAATAAGAAAGAGGGGGGAACCACTCTTACTTATCCAGATTGACCTCGTCTTAAAGCATGTTTAAGAAGCGCTTTCCCGACAAGCTTTTTTTGCTACTAATGGATTTACTCTCTTTAATCAATGTTAGTTTTGAAATTTTTGCATCCCAAGAGTGTTAACTCTCCAAACCTAATCCAGGGCACTAACCTAATCTTGTTGGTGATATGAAAATCAAAAGTTGGTCAATTTTAGATTAATTGCCAATTTAATGGTAGTTTGCTTAGTTTCAGGAATGGACATGAAACTGATGGTGTGTTGACTCAAGAAATATGAACCAAACAATTCAAAATGCTCACTACTCTACTTTTCAATTCGATGAATGTTCTAGTCTAATGAAAAGTTAGAGGTTCATGCGTCTTTCAAATATGCAAAGTTTCTAGTGGATTTCGTATTTTAATGCACAGTTCTTCTGAAATAAATGATTTCAATGATCGATGAAAATCAAATAAGATGCTTTAAAAATCAAGTGTTAAACTACTAAAAGTGAGATCCACTTTCTCATTCACAAGATCGCCATAAGGTGCGAGTGAATAGGATACGGTGGCTCATACACAACTTATCACAAGAAAAATTGATCTCTAAAGGTGCAATTCTCTCTAATTGTGCATGAAAATTATGAAAACATTTTAAATCCAAAACAAAAAGTAACTAATAAAGCTTGTTTTTGTCCATGGAAAGAAATTATTCTCAAATTAACTCAAAATGTGATGGTTAAAGTTTGTTTTTAATTGCAAATGTGGTTAAATGATCTTTTCAATATGGTTTTGATTGATATTTGATTTGATGTTCTTAATCAGCATGTGCATAAGATTAGATATAAGGGACTTCAATGGATACAAAGTCATATCACCAGAAGTAACTATTAGATGTCCAAAAACTATCGTTATGCCATACATAAACACATAACCCAAGCAATAAACCCATACAACTTTCACTTAAAATTCTAACTTTGACTACTTGTTGACATGAATTGATGCTACCGTCGGTTATCATGGTTACTATACTTCATTGATTGGTCGATCACTGAACTCGATATTGGAGTATCGCATACCGTGATCTACGGATTGAGTGGCAGCCAAGGTTTGAACACTTATATGAGCCGAAAAAAAACCGCCACAATTCATGGAAGTCGTTTCAGATCCGAGAGTTAAGGGATAGAAATAAGATCTTTCTTGAATAACCACCGCACCGATTAATCAACGATGACCCTACAAACATTGCCCGAGGATTGCGAATCCAGATTTAGATCATGATCACTGTGATAGGTTCAAACAACCATCGGAATTGGAATTTCAAGTCTTCTAAATTTTAAAACTGTGTGTTGTCAAATCCAGGGGAGAGGAAGACAACGTTGACGCATGCGATCAGCATCTACACCGCGGTGGGTTAAATGCTTGGCGAACCTAGCAAGACGAGCTGCTAAATATATGAAAACATAGATCTTATAGATCAGATTATCAACAAATTTATGGATTGAGTGACTCCTTTCAATTGCGATTAAGGATCTCGAACATAGGACGCCGAATGTCAAGGTAGTTAACTACAAATATGATTTACCCAAATCATATTCACACTTATAGAAACGGTGCCTACAAACAGATCTTTCCTCATTTTTTCAGGATTTAACACTGAAAACATTTGCAGTACTGGATGATGATATCACTGAAGGTGGATGAATGACAGCCATTGGCCACCATTTGAATTCTATCACGTGAAGTCGGCTGTGACGGCTCACAGTCACGAGAATCACAACTGTTACAGTAATACTGTGGGCACCTCACAAATCAAACAACCGCTCATGGGTGGAATAAATTTCGTAACAAACAATTTGCGAGTCTATACAAAATTGAATCATGCGTTCTAAAGCTCTCTGTCTTTTGATTTATCTAATTAGTCTGCTCCCTTATAAACACAGAAACCAGTTTATATAATTGGATCAATTGATGTATAGAAATAGAGTTCAAATAATAAGACAAGTGAAACAAAGGATCATGCGGATTCGTGGTAGGCCATTGCGTTCTGGGCAGACAGGGTTCTTTTACTGTACACTGGATTCTTGTAACAAGTTCACACACTAACCGGAATGTGGATCATATAATATGAATCATGAACCAAATGCTTAGTCAATGACTAAAAATTCAAAAATGCAAAGTAGGACTCATGATCTAGAGGTGGTTCTCCACTAACACAGATGTCGAAGGTACAGAGGTCAGATTCCTTACACAGAGGAAAAATGAAGACTGAGGAACATTGTATACGCTGTGGTTTACAGATCTTCTTGTCTATCATTATGACACAGTGAAAGAGTAATCTGTTATAGGATAACTAAAGAATTCGATGGTGATGAGTATAGGCTACCATCGTATTAGTGCAAGACTACTAATTAACCCGAGATCGCTTTCAAACTAAAAATTTTGCAGAGAATAAAAAACCACGACCTCAATGTTTCCATACAAAGTCGAAAGTGTGTACAATTGAAACCGAGTTAAAACTTTCACAGAAATTATAATTCAAGACATGAATTCTAGAAAAGGCATTCAAACTTCGAATAGTTTTTCGAAATGAAATGCAAAAAAATGAAGATCAAGTCAAACGTCAATAAAAAATTCTTGGTAGCGTTAAATGTGTTAATTTTTCGAGCATCAATTCAATATGATCTAGGATCTTTACTGAGAGAATAACAAGTACATCATATCAATCATATCAATCAATCACATGAGACAATAGACACACAGAGTTTCCTTGGGGAAAACCATAAAGGTGAAAAACCCCAATAACTTCCTCGGAGATAGATAGAGCAATGATACAAAGCCCAATCATAAGAGATAGTCTCCTAGGAGTAACTTCTCCTCCTCCACTAGTGCGCCACTCTCCAATGAGTGTGAGAGTGAGAAATTGAATGATCAAATATAGTGCCTTCCTCACTCTATTTATACTTGACTTGACTTGCCTAATAACCTTTGCTAGGTCGGCCTCAACTTAATCACTTAACATAATTCTAACAGGGCCGACCCCCAATAGAGTGGTCTAATAACCCTTTTACCCACATGAATTATACAGGGCCGACCCCAACAAGGTGGTCTAATAACCCATCAACTATAAGTTACGACACTTACAATATAAATGGCGACACTTCCGTATAGAGGAATAATAACATCTCTATAGGAATAATATATACATATATGAAATACATTCCGAAGTTACAAATACATCAACACTCCCTCTTAAATAGGAAGGTATTTCTCGACACAGATCTGCTAGCGCAAGTCTTCTTCTCTGGATCATCATCATCGAATCATCGTCACAGCTGCTGCTATCTCAATCAATCTCTGAACTACTCGTCATAGGAAGTTCTACAAAGCCAGTCCTTTTTCATACTGGATGTAGGCCCACCACTTGCAGGTCTTCATCATCACTGGCCATACTGTGGAATCCTCAGGACTTATTACGTGCGTCACAAACCCTCGCAAGAGCATCCCAGGACTTATAACGGGCACACATCCCAACCTATGGGATATCCCAGGTCTTACATGTGACCTCCATCACAAACCCTCGTAAGAGCATCCCCGGACTTATTACGGGCATGCATCCCAACCTATCAGATCTCCCGGGTCTTACATGTGACCCTCATCACAAACCCTCGAAAGAGCATCCCAAGACTTATTATGGGCACACAACCCAACCTATCGGATCTCCCAGGTCTTACATGTGATCTCTACCACAAAACCTTGAAAGAGCATCCCAAGACTTATTATGGGCACGTAGTCCAACCTATTGGATCTCCTATGTCTTACATGTGATCTCTACCACAAACCCTCGAAAGAGAATCCCAGGACTTATTACGGGCACACAACCCAACCTATCGGATCTCCCTGGTCTTACATGTGGTCACAGGACAAACCCTCGAAAGAGCATCCCGGGACTTATTATGGGTACATAGTCCAACCTATAGGATCTCCCAGGTCTTACATGTCCTCCCAAGCACAACCTGTCCACGGCCAAAGAGCATCATCCTGATACTCACCATACATCATCCTGATGTACATCATCTGGAGCAACATCCTGAAGCTCATCATCCATTATCATACAATGCATCCACCTGATGCATACATAGTATCTACCTGATACATATCATCATACATGATCTACCTGATCATACAATGTATCTACCTGATACATAACAAATACATGATCCACTTGATCATCCAATGTATCCACCTGATACATATCAATCATCCAACATGATGCATATGCAAATACATGATCCAATTGATCATATCCAGCATCCAACATGATGCATATACATATACATGATCCAATTGATCATATCCAACATCCAACATGATGCATATACATATACATGATCCAACTGATCATACAATGTATCCACCTGATACATATACAAAGCAGTAACTGGAGCATCGTCCTGATGCTCATCACACAATGCTTACATCCACAGCCATGGGAAGGATCCTCCTCTCACCATGCTTGGAATGGCTCCTGCAAATGTGTCCATCACTTCTTCCTCGAAGTGTCGTCAATATGAAGAACACCAAGCCTCTCTCTAAAGTGCTCGAACTTCACTCTGGCTAGTGGTTTTGTCAACACATCTGCAACCTGCTCATCCGTTGCAACATACAGGAGCTTCACTGCTCCTCTCTACACCATATCCCTGATATAGTGATATTTGATCTCAATGTGCTTCGACATGTCGTGGAACACTGGGTTCTCAGATAGCTTCACACAACTCTGGTTGTCACAAAAGATACCAGTAGCCTCCAACGGGAGATCAAATAGCTCAAACAATAGCTTATGGAGCCATACTGCCTCACAACTAGCCGAACAAGCTGCAACATACTCTGCCTCGGCTGTACTTAGTGCTATGCAGGACTGCTTCCTTCTAAACCAAGAGATCACACCTGATCCCATATTGAAGCAGCACCCAGAAGTGCTCTTCCTATCTGTAGCACTGCCCGCCCAGTCTGAATCAACATAAGCCTCCTGGTTAAACTTTTGATTCGCATCATACTTGAGCCCATAATCAATCCTACCCTTCAGGTACCTCAGAATATGCTTTACAGCAACTAGGTGAACACCTCTGGGATTTGTTAGGAACTGACTCAATGTGTTCACCGCAAAGCAGATATCTGGTCTCGTGTTCGCCAGGTACATCAAGGACCCAATAATCTGATGATACACAGTGACATCAACCGGATCAGATGAAGCATCACACATAAGCTTGAGGTTCGATGCCATAGGTGTGGCCATGGCCTTGCATTCCATCATCCTGAACCTCTTCAGGATCTCTACTGCATACTTCCCTTGTCCAAGGAAGATTCCATCTGCACTCTGCCACACCTCCATGCCTAGGAAGTAGTGCATCATCCCCAAGTCCTTCATCTCAAACTCGTCAGCAAGCTTCCTCTTCGTATCGGCAATCAGTCTATCCTCACCTATAACAAACAGGTCATCCACATACAAAAGTAGTATCACTGGATTGCCTTCCTCAACCTTTTAGTAAAGGTTGGAATCCACTTTACTCTAGGTAAAGCCCAAACTGGATAGAAAGTTGTCTATCCTACCATACCAAGTCCTAGGAGCTTGCTTCAAGCCATACAAGGCTTTCTTCAATCTGCACACATATGACTCTCTGTCATGTGTCTCAAAACCAAGTGGTTGCTCCACATACACTTCCTCCTCAACTACAAGAAGAACATATAGGAACAAATCTAAAGAAAGAAGACCAAAATATGAAGAAATGTCAAGAAAATTCAAGAGATTTCAACAAGCGGTATGGTCGCCAATCTGATAATAGCAAATAGTGTAGGGACATGTCTACTCTAGATATGCTATCTTACTAAGAAGTGGTGAGTTTCTATGTCAGAAATGAAATGATTAATACAAAATTCTTAAGATCTACATTCATCTATCAAACATTCATGAAGATCTAAAGCCATTTGAGGAGTCAACTCAAACATAATAAGAAAAATTCAAACCCTTGAATGGAAAAAACTTGAATCATTTCATATTAAAACAAGGAAGAAGATACATATTTACCATGGATCTTGGTGTGCATCCTTCCTCCATTGCCATGAACTATCCTTTATCCACCCTTTCCTTTGAAGAAGATGAGCTCTCCGTTCTTCAAAATCTCTCCAGCATGCCTTTGCTCCTCTTTGTCCTCCTTTTACCATGCCCCAAATGCCTTTCTTTTATAGCATCGGGAAATGGGATTTTCAAGTTACTCTTTTCCATGTGGGATAATCATTTTTGATTATTTTCTCTTAAAAAACCACTTTCCATAGTTTATTAGGCTTTTTTCACAACTTAGCATATTTAAGTACCTTTTTAATGCATTTTTGTGCATTTCTTATCACTATCTGACTATTAGAGCTTTGATTTGAGCTTTTGGTGAGCAGTTCAATCACTGAACTTTGTCTCTATTAAGCTCCTTCATTCTCTACTCAATCTTTCCAGTTATGGACGTTGTGATCAGATCAGAGAGGATTGTTCTCTCTAGTACTTGTTTTTGTCTTCATGTTGCAGGCGAATGGTAAAAGTATGCTTCCACCCTCACCTGGTTAAGGGTGTTAACTTGATTGTTAACAATGTTTGGAGGAGAAGTCTAAGAAATAGACCCTAAATTAATATTATTGGCCTAATGGGCCATCATGAATGTCTAGAACCACAACATGAGCCCTTTAAAGGTGACATTTGGCATATGAGTGGATAAAAAAGGCATTATGAGTTTTTTCATAGTAGTAATCAACTTAAAAAAAAAAATTATAATAATTATTTAATACTTATATAAAAATTAAAGGTAATTGTTTTATAATAATAATAATAATTAAAATACGAAGAACAAAATACATAATTATTAGCATTATTATTTAAGTGGAAAAGTGAATTCCTTCATTCCCTCAATATATTGATGTTGTTGGTCAAGCCTAAAAATAAGTAAGATAATTCCAACCTTCGAATATTATTAGAGAATGGATGTTTCCACAATGGTTGAGCATGGCCTTAAATCTTTTGGATTAACATATATGCTTGATCTCCTGATTTGAGAAACTGACATTGATATAGGTGATTGAGAAACTAATAAACTTTAATATTTATGGATCAAGTACTTACTATCTATATAAGTAAGCCCTAAGTCATCCAACTACCCAATGGCGGTCCATATCTACAGGGTGATGGAAGTCGTTTCTCCAATACAGATGGTCCCTAAATGATCCTGTTGTCGTTTTTTGTCTGGGGGTCTTTAGCTGGGCACTGGTTCACCTGTCAAGATGGCTCAGTGGTTTTTATACTTGTCGGGCCTTCAGGACTGGTCGATGGGGTCTAGTACATAGGGGATAGTGTTTCAAGGATTCGGACATGGGATAAATGGTCACTTGTCGGTTCTGAGCTTCTGTTATGGAACTTGGGCCAGGGTTCACGGGACAAGTTGGCTATTTTTTTTTGTTTTATAGCGCCTGTGGGTCTCTATCATTAAGACCTGGGTTATTTTGGGGTGCATACTGGTGGACAGAGTCTTTACCTTTCTAGCTTGATTTCAGACCCAAGTCTTATCCCCCTCCTGGAGGAATCTTCGAGGGGAAGTGGTCAAAATACCGAGGAGTGGTGGGCAAAGGTGGGGGGTTCGGGGGTTTTGAAACCTGATGCAGAATATAGGAGCATGTGGAGGGCACGTGCCCTGTGTAAAATTAGTCACAGCAGATCTAATGAACAAGTAAATCAATCACAACAGATGAACATAGAAAATATGGTGTAAAACTATGCAAAACATGCAGCAGTGCTCAATATCCCAGAAAGGGTGAATGAATTACAATAGAATACAATTTTTGTCAATGAGCAATTCGAATTGACTAAGTAGGCCATTCGAATCACTGAATGGAGTAGCTTGACTCCAACTAGGAGTCCTCATCATCAATCGGTGGTGGTCATCAATGCACAAGAACCAGTCATCCAGGTGTCAATCTGAGTCTAACTGAGTGTAATAAGTGTAACTGAAGTGTGTAGAACTGATTAAGGAGAGGGAGGCTCAGTGGGGGCACATGGGAGGCTAACTGAAGTCAGAACAAGTCATCTAGTCAATCTGGAGGTCCAACGAAAGTGAAACAGTCAGTCGGGAGTGAAACTAGCTTCAAATCAGGGAGAATCGGAGCTAACTGAGTGTAACTGAAGTGGAACTGCAGTGGTAGGTGAACAAGTGCGCCCTTCTCTAGCAGTAGGTGAGAAGTGGGTGCCTTTCAGCCTAGGAGGGATAAAAATCTATAGTAAGTGGCTCCTGGGTGCTAGAATGAGGTGGCTAAGGTGTTGGAGGCATCAAACTGGTGACTGGGATGCATGTAAGTGCATGCAGGTGCATGCAAACCCTAGATTCTGCATGCAAACCCTAATTGCATGCAAGATCCTGAAAAAGATGATGTGGATATCCGAACACCCCCCCTCAAGCTAGACTATGATGTGCCAACAAAAATAATGTGGGGCCCTGGTAACTAAGACCAAAGGTCACCCCAATACAATAATCCAAAAAATGCTGAAAATAAACTAAGTGAGGAAAGAGGGAAAACCCAGTGGGAAGAAAGCCCCCCCTCAAGCTAAAGCATAATAATGAATCAATCTGTCTCCACCATGATGGAACTCACCCCCAACAGTGAACGGAGGTAAGAGAACTTCTTCTCAGTGAAGCTCTTGGTGAAGATGTCTGCAATTTGCTCATCAGTAGGGCAATATTGCAGAGTGATGGTGCGGTCATGCACCAATTGTCGAATGTAATGCATATGAATCTCAATGTGTTTGGTCCTCTGCCGCTGAACTGGATCTGTGGAGATCTTGATAGCACTTTGATTGTCACAAAATAGGACATTCGAAGTAGTGCCACCAAAACCAAACTCAGAAAGAATACCCTGCAACCAAACTGCCTGAATGCAGGCATTGACTGCCCCTCGATACTCTGCCTCTGCTGAAGAAAGTGCAATGGCTGCTTGCTTTTTGCTGGACCAGCAAATAGCACCATGACCAATCATGAAAACATAACCGGAAGTGGACTTCCGATCAATGCTATCACCTGCCCAATCTAAATCAGTAAAACTAATGAAATCTAGCTCAGAATCTGCAGCATAATGTATGCCAAACTGTCTCGTACCTTGCACATACTGCAAGATCCACTTGGCTGCTCGCCAATGAAGCTCATGTGGCTGCTACATATATCTTGCCACGGCACTCACGGCATATGAGATATCAGGCCGTCAGTGTGTCAGATAAAGTAGTGAACCAATCAACTGTCGATACATACTGCAATCTGCAAGCGGTGTAGAATCTCCCTCCTCAAGACTGATTCCTGAGAGGAATGGGAATGGGGTTGCCTTACATTCAGCCATATTAAACTTCAATAACAGGTCGGAAGCATATTTTTGCTGAGATATAGTGATCCCTTCAAAATTTTGAGCTATCTCTAAGCCCAAAAAGTGACTCAGCAAGCCCAAATCGCTCATGTCAAAAGCTAGATTTAAAGCAGATTTTAGCTTGTTTATTGAAGTAAGTGTGCTACCAGTAATGAGAAGATCATCAACATAAAGTAAAATAACCAACAAATTACCTTTAACTCACTGAAGATACACATTCGGATCAGATTTGCATCTTTGGAAATTCTGAGAAAGAAGGAAGGATTCCATCTTTGCGTACCAAGCTCTTGGGGCCTGTTTTAACCCGTACAAAGATTTCTTCAATCTACAAACCAATGATGGATCTGATGTATAACCCTCTGGTTGCTGCATATATACCTCTTCAGCAAGGTATCCATGTAAAAATGCACTCTTCACATCCATGTGGTGCACTTCCCAGTGCTTGGATGCGGCAATAGCTAAAACAAGGCGGATGGAATCCATCTTTGCAACCGGTGCAAAGGTCTCAGTGTAGTCCACTCCTTGGACTTGGGAAAAACCTTTTGCCACCAACCTTGCTTTATATTTGCTGATAGTGCCATCAGCAGCAACTTTAGTACGGTAGACCCATTTACACTTCACTAATTTTCTTCCAGGTGGAAGAGAAACTAGCTCCCATGTGTTGTTCTTTTGAAGAGAACTGTACTCTTCGTCCATGGCACTTTTCCATCTCGGATCTCTATGAGCAGAATAGTATGATGTAGGATCTGAACCAGCCATCAAATAAAAAATCTCAGGAAGAAATGGATCAGCAATAGAAAGAGCCATACCTGCTCTTTGAAAGTCTCCTCTTGTTCGTCTCGGATCAGCAGGATTTCCAAGATTCGAACCAGCAGAATGTAGAGTGTTTTGGGCCCACTTTGGTAACTGAGGGGGATCATAATGGTCGGATTCCGAACCTGATATGTCATGATCATCATATGCTGCTACAATATCAGAAATATCAGAACTCATACCTTCATTATCGTTGCACGGATCTTCTTCTGATGAAGGCGGTGAATCGGCAGTCTTCTCCTCGACTAGTTGCAATTCTTGAAGCGGTTCTTCAAATTGCACACTGCGCTCTATGAATATCTTTTTAGATCTGATATCCATGAGTTTATATGCTTTTGATTCTTCCCCATATC
Organism: Larix kaempferi; assembly: GCA_027924585.1. Classification (NCBI taxonomy): domain Eukaryota; kingdom Viridiplantae; phylum Streptophyta; class Pinopsida; order Pinales; family Pinaceae; genus Larix; species Larix kaempferi. Next base: position 5,670,347 of record BSBM01000963.1, on the reverse strand, counting down.
CTATCAATATGCACTCGGTACTTTGTGGATCCAAAGCTCGTCTCTTCTCAGAAGGAATTCTAGCCCATGCAGTAGAGCCAAAAACTCTCAAATTTGACACATCCGGTTTGTGACCAAAGAATGCTTCGAAAGGAGTCATACCTTTCACGGATAAATGTGGAACACGGTTCTGTATATATGCAGCAACATTGATTGCTTCAGCCCAAATATTTGCAGCCAAACCTTTCGATTCAATCATGCATGTAGCCATCTCTTTCAGTGACCGATTTTTCCTTTCTGCTACACCGTTCTGCTGGGGTGTGTAGGGAACTGTATGTTGGATCTTAATTCTGATTTGGGCACAAAGTTGCAGCAACTTGGACTTGATATATTCCCCACCATTATCAGATCTAAGAGCTTTGATCTTGCTCTCAGTGGTGGTCTAAACAGAAGCCTTAAAATCCTTGAATTTTCCAAGCACTTCTGACTTGTTTTTGAGAAAGAATACCCATGTAAAGCGGGAAAAATCATCAATAAATGTCAAAACATACCTTGAACCATTTAATGACATATGGGGCAGCGGACCACTGATATCAGAATGGATCAATCCCAAAAATAGTAGAAGCTCTGCTAGCTTTGCTGCGGTCGAATCTGTGCTCGGGGTGCTTCCCAATGATGCAACCAATGCATATTCCCTTCAAGGAACGGAGTTGTGGAAGCCCATCTACCATGGATTTGTTTGATAACAGCAGCAAATACTTATAATTAAGATGTCCAAATCTTTCATGCCAAAGCCTACTAATCTCATTACCATGTGTGCGAAGAGCAGTGGGCTTTGCAAGCGGAATAAAGTGTGAAAACTCATAGCATTTTGCAATGTGATTTGCCTTTCCGACTGCAACTAGTCTTCCACTTTTGATATCAGAAATTTCAACTGTATTAGGGCTGAATGTAACTTGCTTTGGTTCACCAGTGTGTGTCATTTGATACACAGAAAGGAGATTTGAAGCTAAGGAAGGCACATAGAGAACATTCTGAAAGCTTCCATGTTCTACATGAATCGTACCTTTGCCCTTTGAAGAAATTTTTGAGTCATCTCCCAAATGGATGGGGATGGAGCTGTTTGGATCGAATGAGGAAAAAGAATCAATATTTGCATCCATATGATTTGATGCACCCGAATCTATCAAGAGAGTAGTGGGCTTCGAAACCGTTGCCATGAGTGCTTGTCCTCTTTCATGATCATCATTCCTATCCTTCTTCCTTGCACCGTCGGGAAGAGTTATGTTGTTCTTTTCCAAAAGGAGGGCCATTTGATCTATAGTTTTCTTCATACATGAACTTTCGGGATGAAAGCCACGATTGCAATAAGTACATTTAGATTTTTGGTTACCTTCTTTGCCCTTTTGCTTGAACTTCGAACTAGATGGTGCATCTGTTTGCTTGCCTTTGTCTTTTTGCTTGTGAGGCTCGAATTTGGGCTTCTCCTTCGTTTGCTTTCCTTTACCATTTGAGATCTTGGGTCCTTGAACATATAGGGATGAATATTTGGAGCTTATGGACCCCATTTGAATCAACTTGTCATGCTCTTTTGTGACGGACTCAATGAAGGCATTCAAGGTAGGCATCTTCCAATTCGGGGTAGTTAGCCGACTGGAATTGAAAGTAGAGACAAATACCGAATAATATTTCCCAAGCTTGCTTAGAATGGAGAGGATCAATTGTTTATCCTCTTTGATAACTCCACTGTTCTTCAATTGCAAGTTCAAGTTCTTGAATTTTGTGAAGAATTCATTGATGGTCTCGAAATTCTCAGGATTAAGGCCAATCAATTCATTCTCTAATTGAAAAGCCCTAAGCTCATCCTGCTTTCCAAATAGTGTTTCAAGTTGCTCCCATATGGCTTTTGGAGTCTTCAATCCACTGAGATGGAAGTGAATATCTTTGGAGATGGAGAGACAAAGAAGACCATAAGCTTCATCAAGCTTGTTGTAGTGTTTGGTTCGATCTGACACATTGTTTGGCTCCAATTCAAGACCAAGAGTGACTCGGTAGTAACCTTTTGAACGTAATATGATCTCCATATCATCTTTCCAATCAAAATAATTGAATGGGGTGAGGATAGGCTTTGAAGAAGAATATTCCATTGCTAGGAGTGAGTCAAACTGATGTAGATGAACTTGCATGCAGAGTGTAGCGAATGCAAAAGAGGAGTTTGCATGCACAGTGTAGCGAATGCAAAAGAGGAGCTTGATAACCTGCAAATCACAATCAAACCAAGAACCGTAAGGTCAAAAAATCCACCCTTTTAGAGTTGCATCACACCTGGGATTGGAGATCAAACAATGTTGAATGGGTCCAATGTATCAGATCCAGGAATTATGTGGAAACTCAAGCTTCTGGAGTGGTATTGGAAGTATTTTTAAGCTTTGCATGCACAGGAGCGAATGCCCTTGAGATATCTCATGCCAAAACTTTTTGCAATTTGAGCAATTCAGTCAAATCTTCTTGTAGAAACACCTGTAGAAAAGAGATCTTGTCCATGCAATGGCTCTGATACCATGTAAAATTAGTCACAGCAGATCTAATGAACAAGTAAATCAATCACAACAGATGAACATAGAAAATATGGTGTAAAACTGTGCAAAACATGCAGCAGTGCTCAATATCCCAGAAAGGGTGAATGAATTACAATAGAATACAATTTTTGTCAATGAGCAATTCGAATTGACTAAGTAGGCCATTCGAATCACTGAATGGAGTAGCTTGACTCCAACTAGGATTCCTCATCATCAATCGGTGGTGGTCATCAATGCACAAGAACCAGTCATCCAGGTGTCAATCTGAGTCTAACTGAGTGTAATAAGTGTAACTGAAGTGTGTAGCACTGATTAAGGAGAGGGAGGCTCAGTGGGGGCGCATGGGAGGCTAACTGAAGTCAGAACAAGTCATCTAGTCAATCTGGAGGTCCAACGGAAGTGAAACAGTCAGTAGGGAGTGAAACTAGCCTCAAATCAGGGAGAATCGGAGCTAACTGAGTGTAACTGAAGTGGAACTGTAGTGGTAGGTGAACAAGTGCGCCCTTCTCTGGCAGTAGGTGAGAAGTGGGTGCCTTTCAGCCTAGGAGGGCTAAAAATCTATAGTAAGTGGCTCCCGGGTGCTAGAATGAGGTGGCTAAGGTGCTGGAGGCATCAAACTGGTGACTGGGATGCATGTAAGTGCATGCAGGTGCATGCAAACCCTAATTGCATGCAAGATCCTGAAAAAGATGATGTGGATATCCGAACACCTTGATAGGTGAACATTCCAATAAAATTGCATCTGACTCTCCTATTAACCTGGCAGAGGGTCAGGTTTATATCCTTTCTCAGGCCTATGAAAGAACCGGAAATAGGGTTTCCGATGAAGGTTCGACTAAACCAGTTCTTGCTCCGGGGGTGACCTCTTTATTAAATCTTGTTATTGTGCCTTCGAGGGTCAAAAGTGGTGGAGCCACTTTCTGCAAAGGCAGAAAACTAAAGTTGAGAGGGCAAGGTTCCGAACTCAATATGGATCGCCTATCTGGTTTAGAGGGATATGCTGCTCTATCGATCAAAGCTCTTGTTGGAAAATTTTCTTATGGTGCCATGCATCCCTAAGATATCGATCGTTGGGTTTCCACTAACTGGGATAAGGTTATTGGCTATCGTCCTGAAATTTACATCTTGAGTAAAGGATGGTATATGTTCTATTTCAAGCTGGAGGAACATGCAACTAGATTACTGGGGGAAACATGGTTGAAAGGAAATGGAAGTTTGATGCTTAAAAGATGGCATATGGGATTTGACTCGTCTACCAAGCGGATTCATTTTCGACATCTTTGGGTCCTATTACTAGGTCTTCCGATGGAGTTCTGGCATAGAGAGGCATTTGTGGAAGTGGCCAATCACTTGGGTTGTTTTTTACATCTGAATGAGGACTCTCTATTGGGGATGGACCGTCGTGTTGGTAGGGTTCTTGTTGAGATAGACATGTCACTAGGTTTTTTTGAATCTATTGATATCAGGTGGCGCGGTCGCAGATATACACAGACCCTGGACTACTGAGGTATTCCCTTTCGATGTTCAAACTATAAGGGCCTTGGTCATTTATGGCAGGAATGCCTTGAGGGGAGTTCCGGCTCAGATGGGAATTCGGCTGAGGAGATTCAGGCCTGGACTTCGGATAGTTCCTCGGGCTCTGATGGTGCTATTGATGCATGTAATCATCCTTTGAACATGCCTAGGGGGGCCTTGGAGGCAGATCTATTACCAAAAACAATCATTGGTAAGTTGACTTGTCTCGACCCTTCATTTTCTGATTCCCTCACTCCTGATGATAAATTTTTCCTTTCAGGTCTGGATAGTAAAGGGGATTGCATAGGGGAAGGCATTATCGGTGGTCCCCCTTCCTTCTATTTGGGTGTTCGTTCTTCAGATGCAACTGCTGCAAATATTCCTGTGCCATCTACTATTAACATCGAGGTCCCGGCTTCGAATCAAGGGGTGGTCGATGACATTGCCTCGACTGCAGCAGGTGATAAGGCGGATCCTTTGAATCTAATGGGTAAGGACTTACCTTCCTCCTCGGCCCCATTAACTTCTCCTGTTTCCCTGCCTCTCGGACCCAATCGAGAGGATTTGAACTCAAGGAATTTTTCTTCTCCTATTGGTTTGCCTTCTCAAGTTCTTGGAGTGACTGGTGAAGCCCATATTATTAAGCCATACCCTTCTTTTGCGAATATGGTGAAGGCTAATATCCCGATTCCATGCTTCCTTGGCAACTCTCCATTCGACTCAGAGCTCATTGACTAGGCCATCAACATTCCGATCCCTGGGGGAGTCTTTGCATCCAGAGGTGTTCGAAAGGGCGGTATCACACATTTTTCTCCTATAAAGACCCGTAGTGCCAGGAAAGTCCAATCGAGCTCTGTCCCCCAAATATCTAGTGGCACTTCTTCTTCCTCCTTCGCAGATGATACATTGAACTCAAATAGGGTGCATAGAGGCATGAAAACCCTGGCCAAGGTTAAGAGATGATCTTTCTCTCTCTAAACATCAGAGGGATTGGGGGCCCTCAGAAAAGATTAGCCCTCAAAGGTTTGATTGATTTTGTGTGTCCGGATATGGTTTTCCTTCAAGAAACCATGGTCCCTGCGGATTGTGCTCGGGCCTACTTTCAACATATTCGAAATGATTGGGTCATTTGTTCTTTAGATGTAGTTGGCACGTCGGGGGGCTTAATTTCGGCTTGGAACCCTAAATTTTTCTAGCTTACGGCATTCTGTAATTAACTTGGCATCCTTATGGAGGGACAGGTCCTGGGCTTCCGGGGCCAGGTCAATTTAATGAATATTTATGGCCCCTATTTGGAGAGACAGTCTTTTTGGGAGACGGCTAAATCAGAGGGTTTATTGAACTTGGAAAACCTTCTGTTGGCTGGAGATTTTAAATTAACTCTCTCTTCAGCTGAGACTTGGGGTCATTCTTCTCGGGAGGATTCCTTGTGTCCTTTCTTTTCTGATTTCTGTCTTAATGATATATTGCCTATTCCACTTGGTTCTACATGGTGCAATGGCCGCAGGGATCGAGCTCGAATTTCTAAGAGGTTGGACAGGTTTTTTTTAGCTGATGATATATTATTGGGCATTCAGAAATATAGAACATGGATAGACCACTCGACTATTTCTGACCATTCCCCTATCTTTCTGGAATTTGCTTTTGAAGGCTGCTCGGTCCCCTATCCATTTAAATTTAATCATTCTCTGCTGGCGCTTGACTCATTCAAAGATCATGTTCGTTACGCTTGGACTGGCATGGATACTATGGGTATATTGTCTCCTTCTGAGCGGTTGACTCACAATCTGGGTAAGCTAAAATTAAGTGTTAAAACTTGGGAGAAACTTCATAAACAACAGGAGTCGCTGGACTTAGATACTATCAACTCGCAGATTTCTTTGCTCAACAATTCGAACTGGGGTGGCCCTCTTTTAGAGGTGGCACGCTCCTCACTGCAAAAATTGGAAAGCGGCCGTCTTGAAATACTTCTGAGGGTGGAAGCTTCATGGCGTTTAAAAAGCCGTGCATTATGGGTCACATTGGGAGACCATAACACTAAATTTTTTCATAAATATGCCAATAATCGTCGGATTGTCAACTTGATTTGGTCTCTGTAGGATGGCTTAGGGGTTTCCCTAACAAATCAAAGGGATCTTCATCGGGCTGCAATAGGTCATTTCCAGGATTATTATAGAGACCCTGGCACCTCAACGATATCAGAACAAATCAAAGTTATTAAAGACTACCCTCGTCTTTTTTTTGAGCGGGAGGGAAATGACCTTTATCTTCCGGTAATGCTGTCTGAGGTCCACACTGTTCTGAAAGGTTTCGCCAAAGATAAGAGCCCGGGTCTGGATGGCTGGACCTCAGAACTCTTCCTTGCATTCTTCGATATTATGGGTGAGGAGATCTTAGCTGTGGTGGAGGAATCACGTTTGAAAGGGAGGATATCCGGTGCTCTAAATGCCACATTTCTTACACTGATTCCCAAGGTATCTCATCCTTCATCATTCTCTGATTTTAGGACGATATCACTTTGCAATCTTGTTTACAAAATTATATAAAAAATTATTGCAAGTTGCATCAAACCGGTTCTGTCTAGGGGTTTGTCCCCGGAGCAGTATGGCTTCCTGGATAATCGTCAAATACTTGACGCCGTGGGGTTGGCTCAAGAAGCTTTGCACAACATCAAAACTAAGCATCTACAGGAAATTATCCTTCAATTGGACCTCAAGAGGGCTTATGATATGGTGAACTGGAATTTTTTAAGATTGGAACTGGTTCAGATTGGGATCCCCTAGGGTGTTATAAAATGGATAATGGCGTGTATTTCGTCTGCAAACTATTCCATTTTGATCAATGGTTGCCCTGCTGATTTTTTATCTTTCTCTAGGGGACTCCAGCAGGGCTGCCCTTTATCCCCTCTCCTCTTCCTGATCGTGATTGAAGGCCTCAGCAAACTGATACATATAGCCAAAGCCTCCTGTTTGTTCGATGGGATCCAGGTATCACCTCATTTCTCGATCACTCATCAACTCTTTGCTGATGATGTGATGGTTTTTGGTTTAGCAGATCTCTTGTCTTGGGGACATTTCGGTTCTCTTCTCCAGTTATTCTGTTCGACCTCTGGCATGATTATCAATGAAGGGAAATCGATCTTACTTCATCATCAGGTGGATGCTCAGCTTTTATTGGAAATTACAAAACTCCGTCCTTATACCACAGCTGATCTACTTGAAGGCACGGACTATCTGGTATACTTTCTGAAGCCCTCAGGTTATTGGGTAGCTGATTGGAAGTGGCTAGTTACAAAATTTGAAAAGCGTGTTTTACACTGGCAATGGCGCTGGTTATCAAGTGGCGGAAGGTTAATTTTGGTTAGATCAATTCTGCAAAATCTTGGAGTCTACTGGTTCTCTCTGTGTAAGATTCCCAGAACTATTTTAAAGTGCATTAGACAGCTGATTCATCGCTTCATTTGGGCTAGGCATTCAACTCAAAAGATTCATCTGGTGAAGTGGTCTACTCTTGCTCGACCGTATGCACAAGGAGGCTGGGCTATCAAAAAAATTTATTCCTTCTCTAATGCACTTTTGGCTAAAATTTTATGGAGGGCACTTTCAGTGGACTGCACTTGGGGAAATATTCTTAAAGACAAATACCTTGGTCGTCTGTCTACTATGCAATGGCTCAGATCCAGTAAGAAAAACACTAAACGAATCTCTAATATATGGGCGGGACTTCTTCTTTCCCTTTCCGTATTGGCCGATTGGATTGCTTGGGCACCTGGAAATGGCCGTCATATCTTACTTGGATTGGATCCCATTGTGGGTGGACCGATACCCTACAAACTCTCACCTACTCTTCTTGCTCACCTACATGGCAGGGGTTATTACTATTTACAACACATTCTGGTTAAAAACGACCCATCTAAGGTATTCAATGTTTGGCTTAATGCTTCCCAATTGGGGGTCACTGGTATATTGGCATCAGAATGGAAGACTTATACATTAGACCTGTATCGGGCCAATATTCGGTTAGTTGAAGATGATGATCGCTTACTTTGGTCGTGGAATTCCCAGGACGGCTCTATTACGGCCAAACTAGCATATGATGCTATTTGCTCAGACTTTCCTCCCTCTGGTATCTAGTGGAACAGTGTAGTTTGGAATTGGCACATTCCTCACAAAATCAAAATATTTACATGGCTACTCTTATCTGAGAAGATCCTTATTTGGTGTAACCTCTAAAAATGAGGGTTCAGTGGTCCATCGACTTGTTCATTTTGCCTTCAAGAAGCAGAGACCTTTTTCCATCTGTTCGTATCTTGTCCCTTCACTACAGAAGTGTGGTCTTATATAGGCAATCCTTACATCTATCTTCAGCCCGGTTCAGTTTTCACTATGCAAGACTGGTTCAATTTACTCTTTACACATAACCGGCACTTGGGAATACTTGCTTGTTTGACTTCCTGGGAATTATGGAAATCCAGAAATATTCTAATCTTCGAGAACTTCCGGGCAGAGCCGAGATGGGTGGTAGCCAAAGTGATGGCCCTATCGGTGGAGTACTCAGTCCCTCTGTTGAAGGTGCCTTCTACGGATCGTTCCATCAGGCCATCGTCCTTCATTCTTAATGGAAACCGTGCTAGATTCGATGGTGCTGCTTGTCCATTGATTGGACTTTGTGGTGCTGGGGCTTATATCGAATATGCCTGCGGAGATCTTATCCGCCTCTGGTGCTGTGGTGGTCGGGGGACTAACACCAAGGGTGAGTTATTGGGGCTTTGGCTCATTCTCTTTTATGCTTCTCAGGTCAGTTTATCTCTGGAATAGGTTGCTAGCGATTCGATGATAGTAGTTCAATGGGAAAATGGCCAATCAAACATTAATGCTCTGGCACTTGACACTTGGTTGCAGCATACTCGGCAACTACTTGATCACTGTGTCCACACTTCCTTTGTTCACATTTTTCGCGAGCACAATGAGGCTGCTGATGAACTCTCTCGCCGAGGTCTCGCTGCCGTGGAGGGGAGAATATGTCATGAGATTGATCAGGGATCTTCCCCTCCATTGTCGGGCCATTGGAATTTATTTTCCATCTAGTTTTTGTCTTGGTATTTTTCTGGTGGCCATCCTATTTTTGGTTCGGTGGCTTTAATTTGGTTCTGTTTTTCTTTTCCGGCTGTAGCTTTCCTCAGCACGTTTTTGTACATTATTTTTGGTTACTCGACCGTTTGGCTTACGTCTCTCTGGCATATCGGGTTACTCCTGTTTCTACTTTGGCTTGACGTTTGGGTGTTCTTCTCTGTTTCATGGCTTGGGTGCTATTGAATTCCTCTGTTACTGGGCATGGTTGCCGGAGTCACTTTCTTGGTTGTCCTATTCTTGCTGTGCTGGGTGACAGGCACGTCTCTCTTATGGCTGTAATCCATTATACTTATTTTAATATAAAGTATGTCTTTTTTTATGAAAAAAAAGTAAGCCCTAAGTCACTAACTCGATTTCCACTTCAAATAAACTATATTGTCAATCATCCTAGCTTTAGATTCCCCCATAGTTTCCATTCATACATGATGATGAGACAAGTGTACTCTCTAGATTAATTTTATGGGAGTCCTTCAAAAATTTAAATTAACAATTATAAATAAATTATATATATAAAATAACTTGTAGTTGATGCATGGATAGCTAGTAGCAAATTAATGGCTAGATAAAGGGTTTCGTGGAAAACTAGTAACAAATGACTTATTACTTATTTGTCACACTTAACTTGTAGCCTGTCTCCACAAGTTAAGTGGCTGTGCTAATCACAATCAATCAATCAATGTAACTAAATAAAATCACAATGACAATCAATCAATCAATATACCTAAATAAAATATAATATTCTTTAATTTTTTATTTCATTTACCCATCCATCTATTTGCCCTCCTTTGAGAATTGCTTGCTTGGTTAACCAACTAACTATTTATTATTTAATTTTTTATTTCAATTAGCTTACAATCTATTTACCAGCTTTCAACTCCTAACTAATTATTTAATATTTCAATTACCTTGCAATCTATTTATCCGCTACTCCTAAATGATTTGAACTAAGCCTTTCCAAGGTGGTTGCATGGTTAAAGAACATACTCGACGAACTCAACTGAACTTAAGAACTATATTGCATGCTTTCGAACTCAACGAACTGAAGGAAATTTCGGACATGCTTGCATGCCAAGCATGGCGAAATTTGAAAAGTAGGGGGCAATAAGACTTTAAAAGGAACTAGAATTCTCTACCACTCTTTGTGTTTCTTTTCTATCTGCGTTAAGAAGCTTTGTTGCATCTAATTCCAGTTCAGGTTACAGCATTTGCCCACCATGAATGCGAGGTAAAGATTTCAAATCTAACTCTCACTTATTATTATTTAGTTTCATTACGTTGCTTCAAACAACCTGTACATTTAATAAAATTAATTGTTTTGCAGGGAGTCCACCGAGTACCAATCTGCCCCGAATCATACAGCAGAGAGGCCAGGCTCTTTCGAGCTGTCAGTAGTTCCCGCCGGTGGCAACGATTGGAGCTGCTATGCCTCCACGGAGATTACTATTGAGGATTATTTGCCTCCTATCGGTGCTTCTCTGGGTAATCAACCCCCCTCCTCGTCTTCTATCAATGTTTTGCAGCCTGATCAATCTCCCTGGTTTGATGCCTGCCAGAACAGCGCAACCATCATCGAAAACACAGGCATTCCAATTCGAAAGTTGGAGAACCACAAGAGTATATTTCTTTACTTTACTCAACCTACAACCAACAGTAATTCAGTTTATTAATAACCAGTAACCAATAACCAGTGTTGTTAATTTCTTGTCAACTTTGCAGAGAAAAGAAAAAGAAAGCAGCCCATTGAGCAAGAAGCTGCCACTCCAACACCCTACAAGTGCAGGTTTTGTAGTAGGGCATTTGAGAAATTACAAGCTCCTGGTGGGCATATGAATGGCCATCGCAAAGGTAAAACTATTTCAGGAACAATTTTTATTTTTATTTTTTAATGTGTTTTTCTAGAATTTATTTTTTCCAGATTTATGTGTTTTTATAAGCATTATAGTTCAGTTTTATGAATTTTTTTTAATATTTTTAGATATTAGTTTAATTTCTTTTAAGTAAATTTAAGTTTTTTTTCCAAATGTAATAGACAATATTCAATGAGATTCACAATATTTATCTTAAGATTTGATTCAAGCTATCTCACCATACTACTCTAAATGCAGAGAAGGAAGATGAGGAGGCATATAATGCTTACAAGCTTATATATGATGAGCATATACATGCCAAGAAAGCCACATTTAAACATGAATGGTAAGCTATCTACTACTTCATTCAAATATATTGTAAATATTTTGCATACTTGAATCTTGGATAATAAGTAGAGTGACGTTCTTATTGATTTTGTTTCCTTTTGCATACGGCACAACACTGGTTCCTTGGCATTTCAATCTCAAATTCAACCACAACATCCATCTCAAATTCAACATCAATTTACTCGTCCATCTCAAATTCAAGAGCAGTTTACTGAAAGTGCAACACACAATTCATGGGAATGTCCTTCGATGATTCAATCTCATTTGAAAGGAACTCAAGACCAACAAGGCATCAATGATCAAATCCCATCTCTACCAAGGCAGAATCTAGGTCATGTACAAAGCATTTCATATGGGTCCACAACAAACATGAATGCTTTGGGTTCTTATGTAAAACCAAATGTCTTGGTACCCAATAATGTCCAAGGTTTTCCAACTTATGCAAAAACCATGAACATGTCATATGTCTCTCAGGGGCAGAGCGAGCTTGAAATGTTCGTAATGAGAGGCCATGGAAGGAACCAAGAACCTCAATCTCTTGATCATCAGCCTCAACATCTTCCATGGGATGCGAATTCATTTTATCTCCAGTTGGAGTAAACATGCAGAGAAAATATCTTGATACTATTAGACAAGGAATATCATCACCATCACCCATCACTGCCATGGAAGAGGGATTTTCCTCTCTCAAATAAGAATAAAATGTTTACACAAAAAAATTTGATTTCAGAATAAATCATATACTTTTTGCATAGTTGTTTTTTTATTATTATTATTTTCAATCAATTATTGTCTAATTTATATTGGCATTTTTATATTATATATTTTTTATAAATTTAAAAAATTAATAGATAATAAAAACAAAAATATGATTAATGTGGAAAAGCCACATTACAAAGATTATTCACCAAACTCACAATAAAAATATTTATAACTAATAAAACCCATAATTAAAATTAAAGTGATTTAAAATAAAAATATAAAAATATCATTTACTCCCATTTTATAATACATTTAGGTTGGTTTTAATCATTAATAATAATAATTAAAATTAAAGTGATTTATAATAAAAATATGAAAAATACCAATTACTCCATTTTATAATACATTGCTTTGGTTTTAATTAATAATAATAATATATGTTTATAATACATTGTTTTTTGTTTGAATAATTAATAATAATATATGTTTTCTCTAAAAAGTTATAGCTAAATTTAAGTCTTGATTTCTATATACATTTATAGACTATAGACTTTAACAATTACCTTACAAGAGATCAATTATCTTGAATTTATTTTTATAAATGCATGCTTTGTGAGTACCTTTGTTTATTAGCTTTAGAACAACGAATTAAAGGACATAAACAGTAAGTATTTGCATGATATGAACAAGGAAAATTGAAGGAGGAAAATGAAAATATGAATCAAAAGGAAAACTGAAACTTACATTCACTTCAACACTTAAGCTTTTTTCAATAAAAGATATAGAAGCTTGTTACCTACAAAGTGACCTGATCCTACATTGCTTGCAGTTTCTTTTGGTTTCTTGTCATGGAACCCTACATGTAGAGCGGGATGTTGCACTAAGGTATGGCTTGCCCACATTAAACGAACTCAACTTATCAAAGCAATTAATCTATATAGAAAACAACATAAGATTGAATGGCTTGCCACTCTAATAATCAGTAGTTCATGTCATGTAGGCAAGTCATTATTGGTTGAGTAACCTACTTTGCGTCTTCATGAAAGACTTCCCATCTATACCAGGAAGGCCATCTGGTTGGATTTTGAGCAGAGAGCGTGCAACGGAGGAATGGGTTCCCACCTTCGATATTTTTCATGCACTCCCACCTCCTATATATGTATTCAATTTGAATCGATAGTGAGAATAAAGTAAAATAACATTTTCTTAGTATAAATTATTCGTCCTTACTTTTTCTATTCGTGTAGCCTCATGAGTACGAAGCATGATCTGTGTTTGTGATATATGCATTGATGTTTTGAATCGCTTCAACATTTTTATTTGCATGGAAAGATAAGCTAATTTTATTCATTTCAAATATTTATCCTTAAGTTCACTTCGACATTCCTATTTGCCCCATGAAAGGTACGCATTTTGCTTTTTTATGAAAACTAAAAGATGGTATATTGTATCCAACTAATGAAAACTAAACAAAAGAATAAATTATTGTTAAGAATTGTAATCACGCTTGTCATTAGTGCATTAATTAGCTTGCATTAATTAGTTGAGTGATTAGTTGGTTAGTTTGACTAAGAAACTTTGATGTCCCATAGTATTTTTTGTTCCATGGTATAGTATTGCACTGATGTAATCCCATATAAGCTTATGGTTAATAATGATAAGGAAATCAATATGCCCATTGTTTTTCCCTCCTTTACTTTCTTATAATCTTTAACATGGTATCAGAGTTTCATAGCCTAATCCATTACTGTTGATTTGGCATAATCCTTTTTCACATAGTGGAAAGCACACACACACATGAGACGGGAACACATCACTATGGAGGAGTTTCTTCAGAGCATCAGGGCCGTATTTATTTTTTTCTTTTTTCCTTTGGAAACACCAACACACCCTATCCCCATCGAGAACCGTGTCACCCTTCCACCGATGGACCTACTTCTCATGAAAAGAGCATCACTGACGCACTCTCTGCATGGACTAAGAGCGTCGTTGACCCACTTGTTGTTTAAGGGAAAGTGTGGTGAACACTACTCACTTACATAGATGTTTTCCGACGCACCCTGTGACGCATTGTGTTAGATATACAAGTAGCAACAATGTGCTTAAAAGTTAGTCATAAAAGATGGCAAGTACCAGTATGAAGTAGATCTCCACACCAATGTTGATCGACACTAACTCTGAATTTTGGTCAATCAAGATGCATAAATTTCTCCAACTCAACAAATGTTGGGATATGGTTGAAAATGACTTCAAAGAACCATATGCAACCGCTATGGCTGATATGTCAAATGCTCAGAATAAATCCCTTGAAGAAAGCCGAGAATGAAATCTCACTACAAAATGGTTGATCCAGAGATGCATTGAGGAGACCATTTTCCCGTGGATCTTAGGATCCACCATCCTATATCAAGCCTGGAATATCCATGCATATGTATACAAAGGTACAGACAGAGTCAAAATGGTAAGAATCCAAACCCTTCGACTTCATTTTGAAAGTCTTAAAATGAAGGAAACTGAAACTGTAGATCAGTTCATGACTCGGGTTTCGAGTATTGTGACTCAATTCCAAACCTATGGCGAGGATTTGGAACAAAAGGTTGTTGTTTAAAAGATTCTCATATGTCTCACTAAGAATTTTTCTATGGTTGTTATTTCTATAGAAGAATCTAAAGATCTTTCCAAATTTACCCTAGAAGAGTTAACAGGGCCCCTTTTTCCCACAAAACTTGACTTAGTCAAGGAGAAGAGTCTCTGTTAAATTTTTATCGAGCATTCAGGATTCCCCCAGCAGAGGTCAAGGCAGAGGAGGTAGAGGATGAGGCAGAAGAGGAAGAGGTTTCCATCTACAGAGGATAGAACCACTCATGAGCACTCTCACAATTGTCAGAACTAGAGGGGGATAAGCAAGAGATGGACTAATAGGTCCAACATTCATTGCAACTAATGCAAGAAGTATGGCCACTATGAACGAAACTACATAAAGAATCAAGAAGACCGGAAAAGTGGTAGAGCCCATGTCTCCAATATTGAAGACATCTCATCCGAATTCATGTTTCTCTCATGTCAAGTGACTAAAGAAGAATATCATTCAGATGTATGGTTGTTGGACAATGGCTACATAAATCATATGACAGGTAACAAATTGCTATTTTTTGATCTAGATCTATCCGCCAATACAAAAATCAAGCTTGGTGATCATTATCTTGTTCATGCTCAAGGAAAAGGCATTGTTCATGTTCTTACAAAATAGAATGAGAAGAAGTTTATAAATGATGTATTATATGTTCCTAATCTGAAATTAAATCTGATCAGTGTGGGTCAACTGATTCATAACAAGTATGATGTCAGGTTTATTGATACTTATTGTGTTTCTTATGATAAAGGCCCAGTAGAATACTCTTAGCCAAAGTAGAAATGACAAAGAATATAAAATGCACATATAGTTTCCAGTCAAGATGAAACCTAGTTGTGGCATTATAGGTTTGTTCATCTACCCTTTCAGAGTCTTAGTCTTATGCAAAAACAATCCATGGTTAAGGGGCTACTAGTTATGAATGAACAAACCAGTTCTTGTGAAGACTGTACCTTAGGAAAACATCAAAGGGATAACTTCCCCACTTCCACATCTCAAGCCAAAGAACATATTGAGTAATTTCACACAGACATATGTGGACCTATGCAAACCCAATCCATAGGAGGTAGTCTTTATTTTCTGACTTTTATTGATGATTATTATAGCAGGAAAGTCTGGGTTTAATTTCTCAGACACAAATCATATGCCTTCTCCAAGTTTAAAGAATTCAAGGCATTGACTGAAAAGCAGTCAGGTAAATCTAGCAAAGTGCTCAGGTGAGACGGTGGAGGTGAATATGATTCACATGATTTTGCATATTTCTGTAAACAACATGGCATTCAACACCAATTCATTACCATATGCACTCCACAACAGAATGGAGTTGTTGAACGAAAGAACCGAACCATCATGAACATGGCTCGAAGTATGTTGTCAAATAAGAAGCTGTCAGATGATTATTGGGATGAAGTTGTTGCATGTTCATTTTATTTACTAAATAGATCTCCCACAGTGAGTATAAAGGACAATATTCCTGAAGAAGACTCGAGTGGCACTAAGATTAGTGTCTCACATATCAAATTCTTTGTATGTGTGGCATTTGCATGCATACCTGATGAATTAAGAAAACAATTGGACAAAAAGAATGAGAAATGCATCTGCACTGGTTACAGTGAATATCAAAAGGTCTACAAGCTGTATAAACCTATCACCAAAAAGGTTGTGGTGAGTAGAGATGTCAAATTTACTGAAGATAAATGCTGTAGTGATCCTCAGAATGCTTCAGCAAATATTCAGCAGAAATAAATTCCAGTACCACCATATCTACCACTCAGAATTCCCATATTGGAGGTACAACAGCAGCAGCGAGAAGCAACATCAGCAGATAGTACACCATAGAGAACCTGAAGTTTGAGGTAGTTATATGAGAATACCCTTGTTATTGTTGAGAAACTACAGTATGCTCTATTCTCCTGTCATCCCACATGTTTTCATTAAGCAGTAAAGGATGCATAGTGGGTACAAGCAATTAATAAAGAGATTGATGTTATAGAAAGGAATCAGAATTGGGATATAGTTGATCTTCGACCAGACAAAAGCAATATATGAGTCAAATGGGTCTATAAGACCAAACTGAAAGAAAAAGCAAAGAAAGAGAATCAAAAATCCAGGTTGGTTGCCAAAGGATTTGCTCGGCAATATGGTGTGTATTATGATGAAACCTTTGCTCCAGTACCAAGGATGGACACAATCAAAGATGTACTTGTTGTAGCAGCTCATAATCACTAGCATGTTTATCAAATGGATGTGAAATATGCCTTTCTCAATGTCATACTTGAGGAAGGAGTCTATGTAGACTAGCCACATGAATATGCAATCAAGGGTCAATAACACAAAGTGTGCAAGAGGAAAAATTCCTTGTATGGTCTAAAACAAGCTCCCAGAGCTTGGTATAGACGAATTGATTACTATCTCATCAACAATGGGTTCAACAAGAGCAGTAATGATCCCACTCTCTATGTCAAAACAGATCAACAAGGTAACATTATGATTGTATGTCTTTATGTTGATGATATGATTTGTACTGGAAATTTGATGCTGGAAGAATTTAAAAAATTCATGAAAAAGGAATTTGAAATGACTGATCTAGTCCTTACGAGGTACTTCCTTGGTCTGGAAGTTGACCAATGGGAAAATGGAATTTTCATCTGTGAGCATAAGTATGCTACAGACATTCTGCAGAGATTCAGAATGGATAAATGAAAACCAGCAGAAACCCCCATTGTTGTAGGCACAAAGTTAAGCAAGAATGATGATGGACCAGAAGTGAACTCTACAATTTACAATAGATTGGTAGGCAGTTTAATGTATTTTCCTTTAACTAGACTTGATTTGATGTATGTTGTTAGCCTGATCTCTAGGTTTATGGAGTCTCCCAAAGACTCTCACTAGAAAGCTGGTAAAATAATTCTTAGATATGTTGCAGGAACAGTTGGTTATGGACTTTGGTACTCTCAATCACCAAAAAGTACTCTTATAGGGTACACTAACAGTGATTTTGAAGGAAATATTGATGATAGGAAAAGCACATTTGGTTATGCTTTCCATTTGGGTACCAATATGACTTAATGGGTTTCAAGGAAATAACCCATTGTCAGCATGTCTTCTGCAGAAGTAGAATATGTAGCAACAACCACATCAGCATGCCACGCAGTTTGGATGAGAAGGATTTTCAAGGATATGGGACACATAGAAAACGAACTAAAACCTATTTATTGTGACAATAGTCCTGCCATACAATTTCCCAAACATGATGTGTTTCGTAGAAAGAGTGAACACATTGACACTCGCTACCACTTTATTTGCGAGTTAGTCATGGTCACTTTATAACTCATGGTGATTTGATCAGGTCATGTGGCCTTATGTTTATATTTATTCACCTTATGCTAGTTTTATATTTCAATTTGGTGTACTCTTTTAGCAAATTTGGTTTATGGAATTCATGTCGATTTTGCATTATGTATGATAAATAGGAAAATATTAGGCCTCTAGGTTTTGGACTCTATGCATGTGGTGATTGTGTGGCACACTTTTTTCTTTGGCATAAATATTCTTTTACTTATTACTTGTTTTAATAGTTAAAGGATGTGTTTTATCTAGAAAAGAAAAGGACCTACAACTTATTAATGGTACTATTACATAATTTATTTTCATAAACGAGAATGGGTAGTGTTACCCTTGTTTTAGCAAGGGTGATTTTGATAAGATATTCTTGAGATGAGATCTATGGCTTCACCATATATCATTGGTCAAAGGTTCTTTCAAATTCGTGAGATGGTCCATATTCCTTGATGTGCCAAGTCAAAGACAATGCATGATCCTTTAGTGATGTGATATTTTTAACCATCATTTACTCTTAGCATATTTTCTTATATGATGGTATTTTAGCATGAGCGTAATGTCCCTAAAAAATACACCTTTAAAAAAAAATTATAAGGTCCTAATCTGTCATAAAATACATAATATATAAATTAAATTAAACATTGGTTAAATATTGGTATTCTCACTTGTTTGCTTCTCGAATGGTATGCTACTCGATTATTCTCAGTATAGTGTTTTGGACTATTTTCTTTTGCTTGACTTCGAATGGTCTGCATATGATTTTTTTTAATAATAACCTGACATATCGTCTAAAGGAGTATGACTATCTCACTATAATAACTATCCATCATAACTCAATTTGATCTTGATATAACTCATAATGATGATGGATTCTTCTTTTACCATGAGTGTTCAAATGCTTGTTATACATTGTTTTTCATATGTGGATGTTACACCATATTTTGCCACCTTGTGAGCATTAACACTCCTTGGCCTCCCTTACCCATTTATAGACTCAAATCCATACTTTTGGTTCTCCTTGAACCCCTTTTTTTCCCTATTTTTCCTCCTACACACGAGCTGCTTCACTACAACTCGTGTATATGCAGGTTGCATCATTACAGCCTACGTACATCGACCTTTTTGGTAAATGAGAGTAAAATCTCTATTTTTCACTCCAAAAAAGAGGCCATTGTGATCTTTGGACCTTCATGTATCTTGAAATGACTCGATCTGACCTTTCACTTGTCTTTGGAGGGTTATATATTGAGCTCTTGTGATGCATGGACGGAGGAGAAAGAGAGAGCATCGAAACTCTATTGAAATTTTCCATTGCTTGAGTCTACATCCATTGATCCTAGTTGTTGTGAACCATTTATGTTCACCTACCAAACTATTCCATATCTTGTGAAAGATCTACTCTTTTACTCTTGAGTTTTCCATTGAATGGGGGATTGAAGTGGCGGAGGCACAAGTGGAGAGACCTATTTCTTGGTTCGGATGAGTTGCCGACAGGAGGTTGTATCTTGTACTTCTTGTTTATATCAATAGAAATACTCATTTTCTCGTCCATTTATATTGTGAATGATCATATATTATCAACGGGTACATTTTCTTATATATATCATGGATTATGTTAGTGTATTTGCTCACATATTTTATATATCATATGCACTTGCTTGTGTTTATTGTTGAGACTAAGCTACAGGTTCAAATGTTGTGATTCAAAATCTCAACAGGATTCTTCATGAGACGTCCGGATGAAGGTAGGTCCTTTCTTCCACTTATCAACATTTACATTTATATAGCATACATTGGGAAATGGGTTGATTTCTTGAGTTCATCTGTCTGTTGTGGTATACCCCAAGCCATAGGAATTTTTTCTCCATAACAGTGGAGAATACGTTGATGATGGTTTTTTTCTTCGTGGATAGATTTCGGACCCATCACTGCCTGATTTTACTTAGCTTTTATAAGCTAACATTATCTCTTATTTTATCTCTACGAGTGTTTGATTGACCTATGTTATGCCTTAAGGTATAAGGATGACTTCTAAAAGGTCCTAAGTTCACCAACGTTTTAAGGATTTAAGCTTTGCCAATATTCAATTTAAAGGGTAAGGTAATATGGTAAATCGTGCTATGGTCACACCTAGCGAAGGTTTTTGTAAGGGTTTTACACATGGAACTATGTGAGATAGATACCATGAAACCGTGCGCCTTTATTATTAACGTTGAACTCATGCAGCATTCGAATGCATCCAAAATGATAATGGAGAAGTAGGTTAGCATTCAATGCACAACCCATGTGATGGGAAGACGTGATACGTATGTGAAGGCTCCATGCTGGTATGGAATTTAAGTTATGCAGGAGGTAGGGTATTAATCTTTTTGTTCTCTGTTGGATGTTCCATTTTGTCTTTTGTGATTTCGTTGTAGGAGAGGGAAGATGAGGGCTTCCTCTTCGCGCTATCTTGGGAGAAACTTGTATGGGACTAGAGTTGTGCTCTTGGTCTATGGATAAATCTTGTGGGTTTTGAAAAGGGGTGTCTGTGTAAAAATCGCTCTTGTTTAGGTATGGCTCTGTAGAATGGTATTTGTTCCCTTTTTATTTAGCATTTATACATATGTATATGTGCATATATGTGCACATATATACAGAAGCGAAAGTTTTTCCATAAATTCTATGTGAAAGGTAAATTATATGGGCATAATATCACTTGGGGATGCTACGCTTGTACTATTGGTTGACTCCAACGTTCCGGGTAAGCTCATGGATTCACTTTCCTCTATGGGGAAATGACTTGAAGATGTTTTGGTTCTTGTTTGTGGTCTGGTTTTCATACTATTGGTTGGGTTGCACTACTAATGGAGAGACAAAGGATTCTTTAGTGAGCCATGATTCTTCTTGGCATGGTTTCACTCTGTTCTTTGTTTTATGTATGTAGCTTATCCATTCTAGGGTTTTTCCTGTGTAACTCGTACAATTGAGATATCATAGCGATTTTGATAGCTCAGGTCTTTACCTACAGTTTTTAATAAATGTATTAATCCCTTCAGGGAATTTCAAATTTCTTTGGTCTAAGTACTTATGTTTTTTATGAAGAATCTCGCATATTTATGTTCTGTAGATTTAAAATAGTTTTAAGTTTTGTTTTTAGTTTCTCTGCAATTTGTATTTATTTGTAACATTTTCGTGGGCCTTTTTGCTCAGGGCGTCTATCCTCAGTTGTTGGTATTTTTTGTGTAATAGCTATTTTGATTGTGGTGTTTCATTTTTGAGTTTGATGTATGCATTTGGGTGTAAAGGATCTGGGTTTTTCCCTTTTGATGTTTGTGAGAGTGTTAATGTCTAATGGATTTGATCCCGTACATATTCCTCTTGGTTTAATTATTCCACGTTGTAGCGAATCTTTTGCTTCTTGCTCAGCTTGTGATTTGGTTCCACGTGGTTTGATCCCTGGTCAAATGCTTGAGTGTGACCTTGTATGTCTGTTGAAGGGAAGGTGTGTGTGAGTTGGTTCCACGGGGTTTGATCCCTAGTCAAACGCTTGAGCGTGGCCCTGTCTGTGACTTGCATAAGATGTATGACACCTAGATCTCATGCTGAGAGCATCAGATCTTCGATTGATGACTAAGGTCATTAGCATGGTATGTAAGGTATGTAATATGGATTCATAGAAGTTTAACTCTACGCTGGACCCCTCTGTTGTGATTTTCGTAAGTCTTTGGGTATGTATGACTCAGTGTGAGACCCCCTTGTGTTTCGGTTTGACTAAAGAGAGTTTATTCTTGGTCTAACTTTTGCATAGGGTAAAAATGGATGTTGGTTCTCTATTTGATGTTTTATGATATGTGATGGTTTAACTAATGAAATATTGGTTTAAACAATAAGATTTCTATTTGGTGTAGTTTATGATTTTTATATGGTTTAACTTGATGATTTCTATACTTAATAGATATAATTTATAAATATATATTAAATATCCTATTAGAGTTTAGGGACTTGCTCCTAGAATCCGGTTCTAGGACTCTCTCTCTATATAGGAAGAATGGGATATTTCTCCTGAGATATGATAGATAACTATGGTATGAGATTACAACAATATTTGGAAGTAAAAGATAAACCATGCATAATGGCTAACTAATTCTTCCCATGATTCTTTTTTTTTCCTTGGAAAAAAAGCGTAATTTTATATCATTGAAACAAAATTACATTTTGTAGATACACAATGAAGTGTATTGTTGTTATCTCGTAACCATGACGAGTGTCTGAAACATAAGCTTTTAAAAGATTTTACAAAATCTGATAATGTGGCTTAATAAGTTCGCTCCCCAAGCTGCTGATAGAAAAATGTAAATGTCCAAAAATATTACTGTCAAAACAAAACAACTCCCCGAGCTGTTAAAGGAAAATATATGTGTCTCCAATAATCGGTGAAGCAAGGTTCAAAACTGGGCTTGATCAAAAGCAAATATATTTATACAAAATTGAAATTGCTGTATTGCAAGGGAGACAATTCCCTGCAATCATATAGTCCAAAGGATCACTCTATAAATGGCCGGTGATAATATTCATGTTCGATGCCCTCCCGAAACTCATTCACCTTCCAAATCCCCATAGCAAGTTGAAGACCTTCCTTGGAGGCTCTGTCCGCCTCTTGGTTGTTTTCCCTATACACATGATGGCATGAGAAATTGTCAAAAGAGCGTAGAACCTCCCGGATATCCATGAGAATATTAGCAAGTCTTAAATTTATGCACTGTTGAGTCCCATTAATCCAGTTTACAACATTCATAGAGTCCCCAAAAACAAAGAGGCTCCGCATCCTTTTTTAGTTGCAAAAATAAGAAGAATTTTTAGGCTCACGAGTTCGGCATAGTTGTTTCCCCCCTCTCCTAGTCCCATAAATAAATGGAAAGAGTGTGTAGCTGACAGAGATAACGTATCCCCCCCACCGCAGAGATTATTTTGCGTGGCACCATAAAAAAAAACCCCACGGGATAGACCAGTCAATCTCAACCGCCAAAGATTCTCTCTGTTTCGTTGCTCTCACATGATGTGGAAAGGCATTATGTATACCACAAGATAGGACTGCGGTGATATCCGGTGTACAGTTTTTATCGTTAAAAACTAAATTATTACGGGAAATCCATATACCCCAACATACTAACAAAGGGAGAGCAATCACAGGTTTATAAACATGCGACAAGTACCAACATTCCCATGCATGCAGTATTGAGATACCATTCCAAACACAGTTGATACCTATGATGCGTGAGCATTCGGTCCAGACCTCCTTAGTATAGGAGCAATGCATGAACAAATGAGGAATAGATTCCTCCATCGTTTTTCACAAAGTGCACCATCCGGGACCCTGTTTATTCTTCTTTTGTAAGTTGTCCCAAGTTGGGACCTTATTTTCCAATACATTCCACATGAACAGACGAGTTTTGTGTGGGCTCGCAATATTCCATAACTTCTTCCACCACCAGACTAGATCCCTGCTTAATCCATAGGCATTGAGACAAATATAACCGTTCTTCGGGGAGTAATTGCCCAAAGAGTCACCTTCCCAAATAAGTTCATCATCTCGATCTCGTAGATATACCTAAGAGCAAATTAATTCGCCCACATATCCATCCAAGGCACGTTGATCCTGAACCGAGAGTTTAAGGTCCCGAGTGGTTCTCCAGGATTGTACCCAAGGTCTAATAAGAACCGGTTCAACAAGTTGATACAGAAAGGTAATACCCCTATACCTTAGTGCCTCCACCGTCTCTTGTGGAAATAAATGATGACCCTCACAACCCAACCAAGGGTCTTCACCAATCGTGAGCCTTCTTCCATCCCCAATATTCCAGACCAATAAATCCCCTATCAACAGAAAAGAGGTGACCACAGCCTTCTAGATCACAGACCCGCCCACAAGTGTTTTCATAGGGTTTCTGACCCAGTCCTCAACCGTATCCGGAGCCCCTAAGAATCTGCCAACCCCCTTTTGTAGCCAGATCTTTGGGAAAAAGAAAAATGTTCTTAAACCCCCAACCTCCTAGGGCTTTCAGAACATCAATGCGTTGCCACTTGACCCATGGAGAAACAAAGGAGTCCTCTTTACCACACCACAAAAATTTAAAACAAAGTCTCTGGGCTTTATCCAGAATCCCTTTAGGAATCCATGATAATTTTATCCAGAACACCAGGATGGCCTCTAGAACAGACTTAACCAAAACCAGTCTACCCGCTCTTGACAACCATTTGTGACTCCAGACCTTGAGACGTTTATCCATCTTCTCAAGTAACCAATTCCAATCCCGTTTGAGGTAGGCGTTTGGCTTGAGCTGGAAACCAAGATATTTTAGGCCATCCTGCACCTCTTAAAGGGTGAAAGGAAAAAATCTTTTGAAAGAGCGTAGTTCCACCCCTCGCAGCAAATTCAAAGAGAGGGTCGATTTCCCAACATTAATTTCCATCCCGGTGGCCCTGGAAAAGAGGTCCAGTATGTCTTGAAGAGATTCAGCATCCTTAACCGAGCTAGTACAGAAGATGAGTACATCATCAACAAAAATAAGATGTGTAATAAAGAGATTTGGATCCACCTGTATACCCTTCAAATATCCCCATCATTTAGCCTCCCTAAGAGCACGACTCAGTGCCTCCGCAACAAGAAGGAAGAGCAGTGGCGACAGTGGACATCCCTGTCTCAGGCCTCTCCCAGCATGAAAGAAGGGGGATGACGCCCCATTGATCAACACAAAAAAGATACCGTAGTAATGCTGCTCATAATCCACCTTATTAACCCAGTACAAAAACCCAAATGAGTAAGAAGCATTCTAAGATAGAGCCAACTTACTCTGTCATAAGCTTTGGACAGATCTATTTTGAGTACCACCCCTTTGAGTTTCTTCGATTTAATGCTATGTAAACCTTCCTGCGCTACACCAATAGCCTAATGGATTTGTCTCCAAGAAACCCAAACTGTTCCCCAGAAATATGCTACGAAAGGATGCCTTTCAAACGCTGAGCAATAATTTTAGAAACCACTTTATAAACACAATTGCATAGAGAGATAGGTATGAAATCATTGAGGGAAGAGGGACTATCTGATTTAGGAAATTATGCAATGAAGGTAGAGTTAAAACTGGCAGGTATGTGTCCCGTGACCTGAGAATCCTCTACCATCTTGAGAAGATCATCCCCCAACAGATCATACAGTTCCAGGAAGAATTCGATCGTCTAGCCATCCGGGCCTAGACTCTTGTCTTTTTTAAAGCTCTGAAGAGTCGCCTTGAGTTCATCCTCAGTAGTCTCAACCATTAAAGCTTCATTATCCTCCTCTTCAACAAAGCGAGGGAAGAGTTGTGCCACCCGAATCACCTCTGCTAAGTGGGCATTATTACTAGCCCCAAAGAGAGAGTGAAAATGTTCAACCCCAACCTAAGCCATTCCTTCAAACGTTGTCTGTGGTTCCCCCTCAGAATTGTCAAGACTCCAGATAGTATTTGCTGCCTTCCTGCCTTTTGCATAGGCATGGAATAATTTTGAGTTTTCATCCCCGACAGCTAGCCAGGTCACTCTTTTTTTCAAACGCCAGGTTTCCTCTTTTTCCAGTAAAAGATTGTTCCGACGACCCTCCAATCTAACCATCCGGTCCCGAGTCTCCAAAGACTCCCTCCCTCCACCATCTTCATCATTGATCTTAGAGAGTTCCACCTCAATGCTCTGAAGTTCCTGGTCTTCTCTACATTTCTTTTCAAATGCCCATGTTTTAATAGGTCTCTTCACCCTTTTAATATTTGCAGCAAAATGGAAAGAAGCAGTATGAGGGCTCCTGGTATTGAAAGGTACCCAAAGTGAAGAAAGCAGCTTGATAAAGGTTTCATCTTTCAGCCATGTTTTGTTAAATTTTAGAGGATCGGGAGGTTTTGATGGCCAAGTGCGAAGCTCAAGAAAAATAGGAAAGTGATTTGAGCCACCACCCATCCCCAACCATTGACGAATAAGAAAGAGTCTATCCACTAGAGATTCTGAGACCAGAAAACGATCCAGACGCTTGGCGACCCTGTTGTCTCCAACACGATTATTCCTCCAAGTTGGTTTAAGAATAATCGGTTCAATATCAATGAGGTTCTTAACAACAAGGCGTTGTGTGAATAAATCCGCCAGCAAGTCCACCCTATCCCGAGGCCCCCAAACCTCTGACAATCCAAGAGTAAAGTTAAAATCTCCGCCCAAGATCACAGAATTCTTTATAACCAGATAATTATTTAGCAACGAATCCTAGAAGGGGATCCTATTCAAATAAGGGCCGTAAATATTGAAAACAGTAAGGAATTCTCCCAGGTCCAAAGAACACAATGTCAACCCCAATGTGGACTCCATCCCCCACACATTGAGTTTCTTAATCACATAATTGTTCCATCCAGTAGCCATCCCACCAGATATCCCACGAGCATCCAAAGTTTTAAAGGACCAACCATGTAGCCAACTTTCAAGTTTCACCTGAACCTCTACACCAACACCTAAAGTTTCTTGAAGTAAAATAACATCCAGGCATTCAAGAGTGACTACCTGCAACAATGCTGATCTTTTGAGGGGACCAGCCAGACCCTGACAGTTGAAAGAGATAACTTTCATTGACGACCCTTCTTGTGGGTGCACACCACTCTAAGCACCCTTTCAATAGACTGTTGTTTCCCCTCCAAAAGGTCCTTTGCTTTAGTCTGTGCTTTGGAGATATGAAACTTTCAACCCCTCCCTTTCGGCATAGGGCCCTTATCCTTACCCAACCCCCCTTGAGCAAGTTTATCGGATGAACGAAGGTAATATCCAGATTCAGAAGAATCGGGAGGATACGAGGTAGAAGCATCCTCCATAGAAAGTGAGTCCGAATTAGGGTCAAGGTCCAGGGAGAGAGGGGCTTCCAAAACTGCAACTGGAGTGGAGTCATGAAGGATAGGGAGCTTAAAAAGAGGTTGGGGGGGAATGTTGAATTTCCTCAAACCTTCCACCCAATCAAACCCTGGAAAAGTTACATTATTCATGAAAAAATTAATAACAGGAGGTATGGAAGTAGAAAGAGTACCAGAAAACATAGTCTCCTGCATGAGCAAATCGACTGAGGAGTGTTCAACATCCGTGGAAAGGGTAGACGGAGATTGAAATGCCTCTTGAACCGGTTCATCCTCGTGTCCTCCTTCTGAAACCTCCTGCTCAGCCGGAGGCTAAGACTGTGTAGACATCCCATTTGGAGCAGACTTATCAATCCCATCGGACCATTTATGCCTCGAGCCATTTCGGGTCCGGAGGGTTAGTTTACATTCCACTGCCGGATGTCCATAAACATGACATCTCCAACACCTAAATGAAACATTTTCGTAGTCTAGCTTCTGAACAATAACATATGGACCCCAACTGAGTTTCAAGTCTTCCGCCAAACCAATAGGAACATTAAGACTAACCAAAATCCGAGCCACCTTCCTTTGATGAGTATGAAGAAAGGAAAAATCTCCCTCCAGATAAGTGCCCAGAAGGTTCCCAATTCCCCTGAAATGTCTTTCCGACCAATAGTGTAGAGGAAGGCCCGGGAGATGAACCCAAATTGGAACCACATCCAGCCGTTCCTTGCTAGCATTGAACATTGGATGCCAAGGTTTTAAAAGTACTGGGAAATGATCCCAACACCAATTTCTGTTAAGCACCGAGAGTGCATGTTCTGCCTCTCGAAAGTTAAATGCAAACCAGTTTCTCGTAAGTTCCACCCCTTCAGGCTCGTAACCCAGCTGCACCAGCCACTGTTCTGCAACCCACCATTCCATATACCGAAGAGAGAAGGACCTACCCAGAGCCTTCCCAACCAGTGTTAAGTCCATCATATGTAGAAGACTATTCCATTCGATGTCCCCACCTAGAGCGTAGTTATATTCAATGTGGCTAGATTTAACCCATTGTTTCCTACCTCGCTTCCCCAACAAACACGAGTCCTCCGAAGAGCCACCTCCACCTTCTCCAGAGCTCGTGCCCGAGTCCACCCTTGTACCAGCATCTTGAGACGTTCCTTGATAGCTGCTCGGCCTAGCGCCCACACCATCCACAGCCAACCCTAACGACCGACCATAAAACAGGGTTTCCCCGGTGGCATTCAACCCACCAAGCTTAATCTTTCGTTCTTCACCCCGTGCCTGCACAAAACCGGAAGAGATACCCGTCTCCGTATCAGCCCAAGTAGTATTGCAGTCCAACTAGGAGGGAACCTCCAGATCCTCGGGAAAGGGAAAAACCGCCGCAGGTTCAGAGACCAAATTTAGAGAGCCAACAAGGGACAAAGAGACCAATAGGGTAGTCGACGAAAAACTAGTCCCGGACAGAGAAGGATCCAAAGGAACCCCCATAATTTCATAAGACCCCAGTACTGCCACCTCTTCCCACAATCTTCCAGCTAGCTTGACCCATATATCATCACTCTCCAAGTGATCGCTGGAGTAATCCACCTGTTCACCCTCCGCCATGGTAAACACTAGTAAAAGGAAATAAAATAAAGCTTAACCAACCTCGATCACTGAACACCGGTTTAAAAACTGCTCCAGTCCTTGTAGATGGAGGGAACATTGAAACGGAAACCGTAGTCATAAGGTAACCCATCTCGATATGAGTGTTGTGTCAGGATGAACTTATTGTCACCGCCAGGGACTGAAAGCCAGCTTCCTACGGCTTGCAGCCACCGCGTTTCCTACCCTGCTCCCATGACGAAACCCTAAGGTTTTTCCTCCAATTCTCTCCCAAAAGTGACATTCTCCTTATCTTTCATTCTCCATCCTTTTACTTAAATTTTTCTCTTCCCATGATTTTATTTAAGTTTTAAAAACAATTATGGTAGCACGAGTATGACATAAGTAAAAGAATAGAATTTAAATCAACATGAACAAACTACATTACTGCCCTCCATCAAATGACACAATCTCCATATGGGAAGCAATTTCTAGAGTAATTCATCCATACCAAGTACTAATTGTTATAGGTCAAATCTGCACTTCTCCGTCTGTGATCACATTATGCTGTCGATGACACAAAAGGACAACTTGGATTGAAGAGCTAGATTGATCTGGATGATGCATGGACTGGATTCACTCTCTTCAGATGAAAAACTGCTTGATTTCCCTAATCTTTTGACATGTACGCCCCTCTCTATATAGAAGACCAGCGTACACCTTGAAAAATACCCTACTTTGCTCAAGGACAACCAGCGTACATCTCCCAAAATGTTGTAAACGCAGGTTGTAAAGCACAGAAGTTGCTTACTATACGCTAATCTTGTTGTATGAAACCCGCGTACATCTTAAGATGAAACCAAAAATACATTAATTTGACGAATTGGGATTAATTGAAGTTGGTTCTGCAACTTCCCCAACCTCCCAATTCAACTACCTCTCAAATCCAACTGCTTACCTTGTCCCATAAATACAAGGAGGATCCATGAGAGGGGTTAAACAGAAAGTCTCAGAGATAGAAAGTTGGAGAAGAAAGAATGCTTTGAGTACTGTTAAGCTGGAGGAATTCCCAAGTCAGTGTGAAGAGCAGGAGCCCAGAATCCGGCTGCAGAAGCATCTCTACACGTCAGGTATATTGTACGGATTTCATGTTTCTTTGACAATAAAAGGGTCTAAACACCCTTCCTGTCCCAAATCGAATGTCTACTAGATTGTATATTCATTTGGATTAATATCTTGTTATATTTATTTTTTTAGTTCTATATGCTTTCATCATATTTATTATATCCAAGATACGCTGAGGAAGGTATCTTTTGTGTTGCAGGTTCGTCAAGTAGAAGATCAAGCGGGAAATCAAGTGAGAGACCAAGCGAAAGCTAGGATCAACCATTGATAAGAGGTATTTCTCTCAATCTCGATCTCTTTCTTTTGTAGGAACTATATGCAATATAATCAATGTGTTTACCTGTCGATCCCCCCTAAGTTGGTAGTGTCTGCTCCTCGCTATAAGGTAGAAATCCTGAACAACAGATTGGTGACTCCATTGGGGAGTAACCGTGTGTTTCACTGCTCTAGGAGACCTACTTAGGTGTTCTTCCAACCCTTTTTTCGAGTCTTTCTGATTGTCTGAGAGGCCTTGTAGGTCTGTGTTACCTGTTCTTTTGCTTGATTCATCTCAGTTGGCTGTTTGCAAAGCCTATTTGTTCCCTTCTGAGGCATGTACGCTGGTATTCCCTACTTACAATAGTGTTTGCTGGCTAATGAACGCACTTCCTTGAACTACATAGTAGCGTACCTCTCTTGATGTACGTTGGTTTCTACACTACACAGTAGTGTATTTTCCTGTAGTGTCCAGTTTGCTGTTAGGGTTTGATTTCCAAGCTTTGGGTTCTTTTCCATCCTGTTGCTTTGCTTCCTCCACTGACCCTGAGACCTTCCATGGCTCTGTTGAGTCTTGCTAGCCTCTCCGATGTCTTTTAGTTTGTTTTTGCTTGCTTAAGTCCTTGTTAAGTGTCTTCATTGCTTTCTATCCCTTTTCGAAGTTCGTGCACTATTCTCTTTTGGATATAGCTACACACTCTGGCCCTAGTTGCTTGTTGTAGTCATACAAACCTATGTTATTATCGTTAGTTGTTTGTGGCAACGTTAGCACGCTTTCTCTTTGTATTATCCTTTCCATTAGGGTTTGACCTTCAAAGTTTGAGTCCTTAGGGTTGCTTTCAAAAGGTTGCTTGGTTTAGATACTTCCTGACTGTCAGTTCAGTTCAGTTCAAGCGATTCAAAGCCTTCTAGTTAGCCTTCTTTCGAGTCCATGTGTTTAGTAAGGTCACTTTTTGGTTCACTTGCTTACTCTTTACTTGGCTTAGTGTTTTCTTAGGGTTTTGATGCTTAGGAGCAGCCCGTTAGGCCTGCCTTTCCGTTAGCAACATTTCCCATCCTTGTCTCTTTTACACTTTGTTTCCAAGTCTCAAGTTTTTCTTTTGAAAAAACTTGGTAAGTCAAGTCTTCCTCAAATCGTTCGATTTGTTTGTTTTGAACCATTTAGGTGTTAGTCTTACTCACACTTTACATTTAGGTCTTACTTGCACTTTTACAAGTTCTTTTTCTTTTATAATTATCAGAAAAGCAAAAAAGTGTTTTAAGTAGCTTAGTAGTAAGGTCTAGCATTGTTTTGAAGTAGCATAGTTTGCTTCGAAATATTAAAATAAAATACAAAAAGATTTTGATTTAGGATTGCTTAAGTTTTCAGTTTTGAAAGAATCATAAACGAAAAGAGAAAAATTTGTGAATTTGAAACCATTGTTTTATACTCACTTTACTTTCATAACAAACCATTCCACACACTGCACTACAACCCTTGAGTAACAAGTAGCCCTTAAAAAGAATTATTAATAAAATTCACTAACAACATTTTTCTTTTTAGGAATACATGACACCAACTAGCTTAGGCTAGGGTTTTGGATCATAACACACTTAAACTATCCGGAACTAGTTCATTACTCAATAATCGTAGTAAGACATTATTTAGGTAAACCCATTGACATCAAGGTTTTTTTGGAAGCTCCACTGAAACTGGAGTTAAGCACGAGGTCTTTTAAGGGTGAAATAGTGAGGATACCCCTTCACTTTTCATTTCGAGCATACACTAAGGCTGGTTCGCGTACGAGGATCCTTTTGGATTTCGGGCTTAGCTACCCTGCCCATGCATTTTAGTTGGACCTGTGACTGTCCCCCAGAATTGATTTTGTGTTAGTGATAGCCTCAGTATCTTGAGTTTAGGGATTTTTACACAGGTGGAAGTGAAGGGATATTTTCACTGTACCTAGGACGGATACAGAAGGTAACCCTTTTTCAGTAATCCCGGGAGGGCGGTTTGGTGATTCAAATGCTTGCACCCAGAGGACCTGAACTGGATGCCATATAACTATGCTTTGAGGCTCTACTAGCTTGTTCTGGGCCCTGATCATCCTAGACTTTCTATTGAGAGTATTCTCCATCCTTGTTTGCCTGGTCTTGTATACTTAGGATTTTGTAGTGGTGTGCTCTTTGTTTTGTTTGTTCTTAGTTGGCCCTAGATATTTCTAGCTAGTTGAGCCCGAAACTATGGATAGCATCCCGGTGAGCACCAATCAAGGGACACCTGTTCAAGGGTCTCCTTGTGCTTTTCAATTTATTGGGAACATTGGTACTCCCTTAATGGCTACCTTGAATCTTTAGGTATTCACTATAGGGCTACTGGTTTGGTTTTTTTCCAATCTGAATGCCTTGCATGCTCCTGATGCTTCTCAAGGAGGCACCTCACATCAAGAGCATCAGAACCCTATTCCTGCTTCGCTAGTAACATCTTCCCCTCCTCCTTCTACCTCATGTGGTGAAAGTAGTAATACTAGTAACTAGCAGTCTAAAAGGAATAGTTGGAGGAAGAATAGGAAGAAGATTCCAAAGCAAGGGGGAACCCACCCAACCTCTGGAGGTCATGTTGGGGGAAAAATTTCAGTCCCTGGAAATCATACTCAACCTCGCCACCCAACCTCCAAAGGTCATGCTGGGGGCACCTACCCAACCTCTAGTGGTCATGTTGGGAGAGCTCACTCAGTCACTGTTAATCATACTGAACCTTGCCACCCAGCCTCTGAATGTCATGCTGGGGGCACCCACCCAACCTCTGAAGGTCATGCTGGGGGCATCTACCCAGCCTCTGAAGGTCATGCTGTGAGAAAAATTCCAGTCACTACAAATCATACTGAAAGCATGTATTCAACCACTGTTTCTCATGTTGAGGACACGTCATTGATCACTGTTGGTCATATTAATGACAAGTCACCAGTTCCTATGAGTCATACTGGAGACACTGAATCAGCCGTTGCAAGTCATGCTGCGAAAGTTGACATTGTCGAAAAACCTAATAAACAGAAGCTTAAGTTCCCTTGTAAGTTTTGAGAGGGAGACCACCTGACCTATTTGTGCCCTGTACTTCCAGAAGTGCAAAGAGTGTGGTCCATAGTTCAAAATTATTTTGCTTCTAAGCAACCAGCCACTGCAAGTCATGTTGGGGGCAAGTTGTCAGCCAATGCTAGTCATGCTGAGAGTATTGTTGTTGTAAAGGAGTCTAAGCTTATAGGACGGAAGACAAAGTTCCCTTGTAAACTTTGTAAGGGAGATCACCTTACTCACTTGTGCCCTGCTATTCCAGAGGTGCGGAGAGTGTAGTCCATGTCTGAAGGATCCTCTGCTCCTGATTTGCCTATAGATTCCCAACATCTTGATCAAATTTTGGTTGATGAAGTGGTTGAACCAATGCAATCTTTGGTCAACCCCACTCTTCCTTTGGGGAGTGAAGTGATCGAATCGATGCAATCTTCGACCGATCCCATCAGTCCTTCGGAGACTGATGCACCTGTCCCTGAAGTCTTATGCATTACCAGTTTGGATGTTTCTGAAATGGGGGGAACTTCATCTGTGTCGAGTGAACCCCTACCAAGATCTAGGATCATTTCCTTTGATTGGAATAGTCTAACTGGGCCTCGCCTTCCTTCTTCTTCACCTTTCCAGATAAAGGTTGATATCGGAAACCATGCGGTTCATCAATGTATTGTAGATGAAGGAGCCTCTGTTAGTATCTTATCCTCTTATGCTTGGAGAGATTTAGGTTTTCCTAACCTTGTTCCAGCTGTTAATTGGCCGTTGAATTTCGATAAAAGACCTAGTGAACCGTTGGGATTCCTCCCTCAAGTACCCATTTCTTTGGGTGGAAAAACAGTCTTAGTTGATTTTATGCTTTTAAAGGACCCTATGGACTTTGATATGATCCTAGGGCGTGATTACGTTTATGCTATGCAGGATGTGGTGTTTACGCTCTTTCGTGTGATGCATTTTCCTCACAACGAAAGCGTTGTCACTATCGATCATCTTACATTTGTTGACCCCTCTTATTACCCAACTATAGACCAAGTATGTCCCTCGTCAGTAGGCACTACCATGTCACAATCAAATTATGTGGCATATTGTTCCTTGAGTCCAATTTCTATTGAGAATAAGCCTCTGAATTCATGCTTACCTTCTCGGGACTGGGTCCCAGCAATTGACCAGGTGATGACTCCATCTGAATGTTTAGACATGCGTTCTATTTGGGATGATATACTTCCATCTGATGAAGTTTTCCTAGAGTCTATAATGCGGTCTTCCATTCATTTGGACATTTACCCACCTCCGAGCACTCTTCCACCTTCACTTCGAGCTTGTTAAAAACAGTAAGGAAGTTATGAGCATTCTTCCACCTTTTCTTTGAACTCGTTAAAAATAGTAAGGAGGCTACGAGCATTTCTTCCATCTTCACTTCGAGCTCGTTAAAAACAGTAAGGAAGTTATGAGCATTTTTCTTTATCTCCTTTGAGCTTGTTAAAAATAGTAAGGAGGTCACGAGTTTACTTTTTCAGGCTCGTTAAAACTTTATGAAAAAGATCTTTATAGAGTTCTTTCATGATCTTGTTAGACTCTTTAAATATGACAAGATTGCTGAGTATAGTTGTCATTTTAGACTCGTTAAAGGATTTGAAGCGACATCCGCTTAAGTATAAGTATAACCCTTTTGTGGAATTTTGTGGATTACTTACGAAAAATGAATACTCTAGTCATACGTGGCTAGAAGAGTTCTCCTCTCATTGTTTTATCATTTTCGGGAGAGGGGACTAACTGTACAAAAAAGGACTTTTGGAGCCTCTCTTTAGGGTTGTCAGGCTCTCGAAACATGAAAACAACAAGCGAGCATTCACCTACTTGGGCTCGATGTGAAATCCACGAGAGGGTGTATAGAGGATTGTTTAAGTTTTTCAGACTCTATAAACAGGAAAACACCGGCGATCATTAACCTACTCAGGATCGATATTAAAATCCACGAGTAAGTGTATGGAGTTATTGTTTAATTTTTTCAGACTCCTTAAAATTGAAAACACCGACGAGCAAGAACAAATCTCGGCTCGATATTAAAATCTAGAGATCAATATTATAGAGCATTCTTCTATCTCTTCTTCGAACTCTTTAAAAAATGAAGAAGGTCCTGAGTCTTCCTCCCATGGGCTCATTAAACTTTTTACATGGTTGGACTTATTGAGTTTTCTATCTTTCTTGGACTCATTAAAACAACAAGAAGGCCATTCTTTTATCAAAAAGAATAAGGGATAAGAAGGGTATATCACATCTTTTTCAGTTTCAAAGGTAGTTATGTTAGTCATGTCCTTGAACACAGCACCTACTTGAGTATTTCATGTCAGTTGGGTTTTAGTTTTTGACCTTAAGGTGAACCTGATCTCCGAGTTTTTACTCCCCCGGTTGGTTATTCTTCTAATCATATGGAGGGTCTGTTATGTCTCCTACATAGCAGACTTATATCATTTTCCCCTCATGTTGAATACTGCCTAAGTCACTTTGTGTCGTGCTCACTATTCAAGGATATAGCCTGTGTCGGCCATTCTGCAGTTTACCTTAACTTCATGTGTCAGCCATCCTGGTGTCAGTTTGTTTCATCTTGTTACTTGTCCTACTCCACATCAGCTCATACTTGTGAATGTTCCTCATGTTGGATGATGGAGAATGCATTAATGCCTCCCTTCCAGCGGACTTCTTCCCATTGACTTCAACTCATTTTACTCTGGGAATGAAGTTTAGAGTTTCAGTTAGTACCTTGGGGATTGCAATCATCAGTGGCAGTTTCCCTCGCTATTGAATAAAAGGAATACATCAATGTCTCTTATTCGACAGGTTCCTCAAGTGTTCTACTTCAAGTCCTCTTATTCACACTTGTTGGATCATACTAGGTACCTTGGGCCCCATTATCATTATCGATGGAAGCCCTCGCGTTTGTTAATGGTATACATCAATGATCGGTAATCAAACGATACCCCCCATGTTCGACTTCAGCTCATTTATTTGTATGGTTAGGGTTTGTACCTTGGGTTGTTTTGGATGAAGACCTTGGGATTTTTTATAGAATTACCTTGTTTATGTTATCTCCCAAGCCGCACAAGACTGAGCCTCACTTATTTGGGCTCTTCATGAGACATAGATCCAGTTTGTTGTTATGGCAATGATCTCTTATTTTGACATGGATCCACGCTTGTATTTCTATGGCCATGCTATATATACATCTCCTATTTATGTATCGGAGATCATGTTGTATCATGCTACACATCTATATGATGTCAAGATTGTAATTGCTCACTGACCTTGATCGTTGTTTCAGGTGTTTTTGTGACTTGGTTCTGTGGTTTCTTGCTCCTCCTCTGACTTGGAATTATAATGTATTTCGGCCATCGTTTCCCTTTGACCTCACACATTAGGGGGCATATTTTATAGGTCAAATCTGCACTTCTCCGTCCGTGATCACATTATGCTGTCGATGACACAAAATGACAACTTGGATTGAAGAGCTAGATTGATATGGATGATGCATGGACTGGATTCACTCTCTTCAGATGACAAAATCCTTGATTTCACTGATCTTTTGACATGTACACCCCTCTTTTTATAGAAGGCCAGTGTACACCTTGAAAAATACCCTACTTTGCTCAAGGACAGCCAGCGTACATATCCCAAAATATTGTAAACGCAGGTTGTAAAGAACAGAAGTTGCTTACTATACGCTACTCTTGTTGTATGAAACCCGCGTACTTATTAAGATGAAATAAAAAATATATTAATTTGATGAATTGCGATTAGTTGAAGTTGGTTCTGCAACTACCCCAACCTCCCAATTCAACGACCTCTCGAATCCAACTGCCTACCTTGTCCCATAAATACAAGGAGGATCCATGAGAGGGGTTAGACAGAAAGTCTTAGAGATAAAAATTTGGAGAAGAAAGAATGCTTTGAGTACAGTTATGATGGAGGAATTCCCAAGTCAGTGTGAAGAGCAGGAGCCCAGGATCTGGTTGCAGAAGCATCTCTACATGTTAGGTATATTGTAATGATTTCATGTTTCTTTGACAATAAAAAGGTCTAAACATCCTTCCTGTCCCAAATCGAATGTCTACTAGATTGTATATTCATTTGGATTAATATCTTGTTATATTTTATGTTTCTGTTGTATATTCTTTCATCATATTTACTGTATCCAAGATACGTTGAGGAAGGTATCTTTTGTGTTGCAAGTTCGTCAAGCAGAAGATCAAGCGAGAGACCAAGCGAAAGATAGGATCAGTCGTCGATAAGAGGTATTTCTCTCAATCTCGATCTCTTTCTTTTGTAGGAACTATATGCAATATAATCAATGTGTTTACTTGTCAATCCCCCCTAAGTTGGTAGTGTCCGCTCCTCGCTATAAGGTATAAATCATGAACAACACTAATGCAAAAGGATAATGGAGTTTTTTAATCATTTCCATAAATAGATTCTCTAATGATCTAAATTACGGTCCATAAATGGAAAGAACATAAATCCCAATGCTTTTAAAAAATATCCTCTACTTTAATACTGCAAAAGTGTATGGAGTTACTTATACTATCCATGCAATGAGTTCACTCATTATCTTGAATTCATATGTACCTTCTACTGGGATCAACTATTGCTTGAAGCATATAACAGGGATAAAAGGCAGGTTGAACAACCTATGGTTTTACAACGTGTTCTAGCAAACATGCATAAGACATTTGCTACGATGATTTCTAAAATAGACATACTCTATCACTAACACTGATCTCAAGCAACTTATACAGAGTACATAAGAAGAATTGCTTGTGGTACAAAACCATGAAATCCCAACATTGATTCATTAATCCCTTCAGGTAGTTCAAAGTAGAAAGAAACAGAGTTCATAACTACAGTAGGAAGCGGTACCCTCGGAGCCTTGATTACTCAATCAATTAGCAATTATGAAGAACATATATCAGTGTGCCCACACTGATCTTCTGTTGGTCACCCCCCATACTTGTAAAAATTCACTGCAATTGTTTGGGAAGGTAATCCAATGAAATGTTGCTCTAACAAAACTAGATTCATCAGGGCTAGAAATGATTACCTCGTTTTTTTCCTGAACCAATGGCAATATACCCAACAAATACAGAGAGGCTGACAAAATTATGAACATTGAAACCAACATTTTAATGTCACTTAGCAGTCAACAAGCCTTCTTTTTTAATTTCTCATGTACCTTATATTACATTACAAGCCAAATTTGGAAGTTTTGCATGTAATTCTAAGGGTGGAATACCAACATTTTAAAATGTCAGTTAGCAGTCAAGAAGGATTTTTTTCTTGAAAATGCAACTTAACTAGATTGCAAGGCAAGTTTTGAAAATTTGCATATCTATCATCATTACATCTATGCCAAGCACCGAACACCTAATAACAAAATTCTTAGAACGATTTAGCTGGAAAATCATTGAGCTCCATAAGCAAAGAAAGAGGTATATTATCTCATAAGGCCACCATCACACAGCTTTACATTTTTATGCCCTGTAAATGTCTGGACATGACTCTTGAGCATTCTTCCTTTGTTTATTTCTAGATCCCATAGCTTGACAGTGTTGTCTGTAGACGCAGAAACAAGTGAAGCTGAATCAAGGAACTTCACATAACTCACAGTATTATTGTGCCTTGACAAAATGTACCGAGGTGTTTTTATGTTCCGAATATCATAGCAATATATCGTATAATCCGCAGAGCCCAGCGCAATTTGAGATGGCCAGAATCTAGTTGAAACTGCACACATCAAACATTTTCCTTTGTCCTAATTGTAGGCATACTTTCTTCCTGTAGAAATGAAATTGAATTGATAGGTGTCAGATACATTACAAAGAGTGAATGCCCTTTGAACACCAACAAACTAGTGTATCTTCTTTAATTTTTTAAATTAAAACTCCATATTGTGATAGACTCTGGTGCCATAATGGATGTGAAAACAAAGAAATTTTTTTGTATGCACTTGCTGATACTCTCTGTTGCATGACTAGAATGTGCCACAAAAGGCACTGTCCTTTGTTTGTCTTAATTTATATATACAATTTTTGCAATCAAAATGGTTGTAAGAAAATATATGATTGCCTGATTAATGCTCCAAAGCTTCACAGTGAAATCATCACTTCCACTTGCCAATCTTGTTCGATCAGATTGCAAAAATTCAACTGAACAAACATGTCTCCCATGCTCTTTATAATCCATGATAGGATGGATTTTTGTAGCATCCCATATCTGCAGAATTATTCATAGGGGAAAAGGATTGATATTTACATTCACAAACTCAAGGCTAATCTCAAGCATGGGAAGATATCAATTCCAATGAAGAAAATTAAAAAGCAAACCAAATGTATATGACTGGCTATTTTGAATACATAATCTATAACCAAGTCAAAAAATTGAAAACTAGGAAGCCAAGGCCAAGCCTGTAGAGACATACTCGTACAACACCTTCAAAGTCACTTGATGCAATCTCGTTTTTGATATGATTATTCCAACAGACATTGCTAAACCTTGATTTTCCAGTAATCTCAATGTCTGGATAATGAATATCCATATTGTCATTAAGGATTGTATCACATTCAAAGACTTTATTTTTCTTATTGACTACTGCTATAGCAAAAACTTCTTTATCTCAATCAAAACTCAGGGAACATACTAAATTAGAAGTGTTAAGCAGGTCCCCTTTATTTAGGTTTGATTTTACCTGAAACATGATAAAGTGTAAGTATTTGCATAAGCTGTCGAAAAATGAACCAAGCCGGTCATTCATACTTCCTTCATCTTGATGTCCAGTAGTTGTTATACTGTCAACTGAGCTAACTTTAACTGTGCACTCCTGGCTATCAATTCCCCCTCTCTATCAACCTGAAAATCAAATTTTCCAATCTTCTTCCCACAAATTGCATTTTTATCTTATTCTCTTGGAGAATGTGTTTTCCAAGGATGGTTTTTTTTCCAGTCGATATGCCAGTTCTGTTGGCGAGACTTGTTTCGCTGATTGGATCAATTGGATAGATGAATCTATGGACTTCTTTACCTCTGTTGGGCGCAGCCCAAGTTAAGGCATTTTTGGACAAGTCAGTTTTGAAGCTTCGAAGTTACAGAGCGGCACAACATCGACAAAGTGGAAGTAACAACGTTACAAAGATCAGCACTACGAAGTTACAGCGCTGCGAAGTGCCAACGCCACGAAGATCGAGCATGGTAGAGTTTTGGAAGAAAAACGCTATAGGTTCCGGTAACATCGATTGCCGATCTATTTTGAGGATGATACTCCGAGATTCCCGGCAGGTGGGTAAGGAGTGGTGAAGAAGGAAAGCGATCGGTCGCACGACAAAAGGCAGCACTAAGTGGACAAGATGCATGGAACCGTTATAGAAGGAACAATGGGATGAAAGTGACCCGTCGACATGCGCTCAACAGAGGGGCTAAAAGCGACGTGACCATGCCCACCCAGAAGGTGCATAAGCCAGAGACATCGCAGAAGGACGACCACGACGGTGAAGTCGCTATCTTAGCCTAACCGACTTGGTTAGTGGGGTAACCGCACCATTTTGGGTACCTTAGGGTTTCTTTAGCCCACCATGAATGTAAAGACGTGACCTGCAGGCACGATCTATACAAGGGGAATTTTTGTAAGGGAAGGGTTGATTTTTGTTGAGGATTGTTATAGTTTTGTCAATCTCTATTGAGAGACTATTGTAAAGAGGCTCTGCAACTGCGTGCGCAGAGGCCCTTCGAAGAGAGAAGAGAGTCTGCAGCTGAGTGCACAGACTGGAACTGTTGAACCTTTCCCATTTATAATAAACAAAATTTCATGTGGACGTAGCTCCCATCTTGGGGGTGAACCACGTTAAATCCTGTGTTGTGTGATGAAGTTTATATGAATGCGATTATTGATTATGTTGTTGTGTTTGCTTACACACATTTACTCTTTCATGTTCGTGCTATTGTCTATATGTCTGGAATGTGAATGATAAGATTGAAGTCTAAATAATATTGCTCTAAGTCAGATATACAAGCGGACAATACTTGTGAATGTATGCATATCTCCTTTCAGAAGATATCGGATGTAGAATAACCTAAGTAATGTGTATGGTTAGGAGTATAAGTACATGGTTGCACATATCTGACGAATGTTGAAAGTGTCTAAGTGTCCATCCACGCAGTCCTGGATAGCGCAGCTACCTTGCATACTTGGTATCTCCAGAGCGCGAGTCCTATAGTGCGTTGCTCGCTAGTCGAAGAGCCAGAAGATAAGAACCTCTGCGTTGTAAGCCAGTCTAAATCCTGCATCACCCAGTTGTGGAAACCTGATCCCGCAACCTCCCCATAACTTCACCTCAGGTGAGACCTCAGTCTGCTCGCAGACTATTTCCAAAAGGGCTGGTGAAAAGGGGTTTTGTTGGTTCCCTAAACCGTGCAGAACCTGGGTCTATCTTGAAAAGCTAAAGAACACAAAACGAGCCAACAACCTCCTTTCTATTGAACTCGAGAGATAAATTACCCTTCTGTTGAATGATTGACTGATGCTTCACAACCTCTTCAATGCCTGATGTTAGAAAAATAACAACATCAAAAAACTTATTCACGCTTTCTTGCTTCTGCTGCTGTATTTGTAGCAAGAAATCTAGAAATAATTCAGTGTCTGCTATTTTCTCCTTTAACTTCACTGCAGCTTTCCATTCTTCCAAGGCATCATTGGTTTCACTGATAATTTCACTCTTCAACACTTCACTGTGTCACAATGAACAACATCTCAAACAAGGGGATGGATATTGCTTCGTGCACTTTAACAAACTATATCTAAATTCTAATTATTATGAATGTAATTATGTCTCTTGGAAAACATTTTCACGTGTTTCACAATCTGACCATCTCTGACCCAACATATTCCACAGGGACGTCAGCGTACAATGTGGTCGGAGGAACTTAGTGGAAACCAAACTCAAAAAGGATTTTCCAAAGACAAAGGACTCATTGGCATGCCCAAACCACTTCTCTATAATCTTCCTCAGCTGAAGAGAGAGAAATGGTAAACTATACATCATTTCTAGTATGCCCACGTAGCAAATTAATAAATATAATGTTTAGTAAATTAACGAATTAACCTAAGAATTTTTACTAAACAAAAGTTCATTTAATTGACTAAACCTCCCATAACTGAAATCTAATGTTTAGTAAAGAAGTTATATGAATTCAAAGCATAATGAAAGCTTGAACATAAGTAATACATTATCAAAATTTTAAAAGAAAAAACTCATTCTAATATGAAAATTTAGGATATATACCTTGTCATTAATTGTGTTTCAAGTACAAACACTATATCTATGGACATAGAACTGATAATTTCTCCAATACTAGTATGCATGTAAAAAAACTAACATCTTCGCTCAAAACATATTTTAAGTATTGCATTCTCATGCAAGCCGATTGTCGTTCCCCTGTCGCTCACCATTTCCTTCATACATGAATTCCATTTGCTCCTAGTTTTCTATGGGTTGAAAAGTCAAAATGAAAGTATATATATATATGTATGTTTGGGGACAAAATATACCAAAAATAATAAAATGTTATCAAATACAAATATTGATACCTGCGTCACCTATGGAAATTGTGTAGCTACATTTCCTCAACATGTATATTTTTGTCGCTACCCTGAAATTTCAATAAAATGTAAGAGACTAATCAAAAAGATAAAAAATAGAAGCACAAATTTGCAAAAGAAAAGACAAGTGGAGCTAAAAGAATTTATATACATATTAGCAAAGTAATACCTATGTTTCTTCCTTGTCGACAAAACAATCATCAGCATAGTCATCATCATTTAGCATTGGGAATACTGAATAAATT
Source organism: Larix kaempferi (assembly GCA_027924585.1). NCBI lineage: Eukaryota > Viridiplantae > Streptophyta > Pinopsida > Pinales > Pinaceae > Larix > Larix kaempferi. Next base: position 5,627,501 of record BSBM01000963.1, on the reverse strand, counting down.
TCAATTAATTTATATACATGAGATTTGGATAATAAACACACACACACACACACACACACACACACACACACACACACATATATACACACACAAAAACATTTAATATGTAACATGTACATTTTAGCTTATATTGTAAATGTGTCTTTTGTGAGTTCAATTATTAAAGCATACTTATGTACCAAATATGTGCGTCGATTTTCTCGAGCATTGAATTACTTATACCTGTCTATACAATATGTTGCATACTGCTTGAGCTGTGATCGATTCATAAGTCTCAAGCCATCATCAGAATAGTCATCAAATGAGCTGTCATCCATATTGTTTGAAGCTGCCATATTATTTATGTCGATTTCTACCCCTGCCAATGCAGCCCCAACATGCTCTTTTATCTGCTCCCTCACCCTACTTGCCACTTCGGATGTCATTTCAAAATACTCTAGAAAATCAAGGACTCTAGGTTGTTGAACTACTAAGCGAGGCACCGATTGACTATATTCAACATCTCGCAGTGAATCAGGCCGTACCAACATGGCGTATAAGAATGTTGGTACCACTACTAACATGTCTACATGTCTATAGTCGATCCATGTGTCCTTATTAAGAATAAAAAGGATTAGGTTAACTCTATGAAATCATAAGACAATGATTTTTAACATAAATATGTTCATATCTGTATTGACATTAAACATTTGAAATATGTAACCTATACTTAAACATGTTGAAGTTAACAATCGAATGCACCTGATAGTGGACCTGTAGTGCGTTCAATATTCCCATCCGAATGGCGTCTAGGAATGTTGGTACCACTACCAACATGTCTACATGTCTCTAGTCGATTCATGTGTCCTTATTAAGAATAAAAATGATTAAGTTAACTCTATCAAATCATCTTAATGATTCAAGTAACAGAATAATTAAGTGAAATGTAACCAGAATTGTAGGTAACTATTGGATGAGATTCCAGACAATAATAGTGAATGAGAGAGGAGTATAAGGTGGCACATAGATCCTATGGAATCCTTGGGAGGTAGCCTTAGAAAAATTCTTTTCCACTCCTAGAACACTCTCATACAACTTGATATATATTGGAATAGCATAAAAAGGCTGCCAGAGGTCACCATTAGATTGTAGGTGGACACTTCGTCATTATAACCTTCTTAGAGGAGAAGAAAAGAGGTAGAAGAACGCTAGAAGTGCATAATGAACTTTTTAAAGAAACCATTTGAAATTTGAATATTTTGTATAGTGAGACTACAATTGGGACCAGCACATGGAATAATAGAAGAGGGAGAACCCATCAAATAACTAACTAGTGGTAGGTAGCTGCAGTAAATAGAGGAACCATCATTTTCAGATTTCAAAAATGCCTAAAAATCCTGAAATCTATTACAAAACAATGGAACAAAACATCAACAACATCTTCAAGGAAAATCTAGAGATAGAAGCAAGCATGGAGTGGATTTAGTAGACCATGATCATTGAGGGAAGAAATGAATCCCTCAGCAAGGAAGAATCCACCTTAAAGTTCTAGCTGGACAAAAGCAACAATCAAGAGGAAATACTACTGAGGCAATAACCTAGGTTCAAATGGCTAAAAGAAGGACAAAGTTTTTTATTTTTTTCTATAAGTACATTATCCAATGGTGTCACCATAACCAGACCATAACGAGATAATCACTATTCAAGATAATCAAGGTAGAAAATTGGTAAAACATGAGGATATTGAGCTTGAGATTTTGTCATTTTTTTTAATCTTTACTCTTTGAACCTCAATGGGATCATTTGGAGGATATCCAACAAATCACCAAACACATTCCAAAGTTGGCGATAGAGGACTAAAATGATAGTCTCTTAAGATAAACCATTGTAGAAAAAGTAGAGCAAGCAATCATGGAAATGTGGATAGAAAAATCCCCTGGACCAGATGAAAAAATATTTTCACTCTTATTGGTCATTGCAAAAAAAATAAAAATGGAGGTACTTGAAATCGAAATGGAATGTTATCTTCCAGGCTCAAACAAATCTATGATAAACATCCTAGATTCTCATTCTATATATTAAAATTATGCAAATATTCTACATCCTAAATTGTATGCAAATTTCACAAGGATTGAGATAAATAATGCCCATGCTACTCCAGAATCCTTTGGGCTATAATATTACTGAGGAAGAAGTATTTTAAGAAATTACTTGAGAACTTGCAAGCAAACTCACACAATATCAAGTGGCTATAAATTCATGGCAAGGAATATAAGAACTAAATGTCGAGAAGACCTATTGTGCCAATATCAACAAAATATTTAAGATATTGAAGCATCAACACCTAGACCTCTACTGATATAGATTCTTCCCAGAAACTAGAACGGTATCATGAAGCAATGCAAAAAGAACTGTCTCAACATATCTTATGCTTCCTTTTATATCCAAGCTCCAATCCAATATGAGGATGATCAAGTTTGACCTTGTTTCCCATGTAAAATAAAATATATTTTTTACTAACTACCCATACTATAAATAGAAAAAAACAAAACAAGAACCTAATTAATTTGTTCCATGTCTTCTTTCCTTGTTCCCTATACCAATTCCTCCCTATTTGAACGCACAAGTGTTGCTACTTGCAAAATCAAATGTGGAAAGAATGTAGCAAATTCATCCTCTAAAAACCACTTAGCCTGCATGTAGCTTACCCTTGCTGCCAACTAAGTGGTGATGATGCCATGTCAAGTGGTCTGTGTGTGAATGACCATCAATGTCTCTTGGGAATTTTCCACTGGATAGGAGATAGGGATCTCTTCTTTCAGTTGGGAGGGTTCATAGAGATTCAATTGTGAGACATTGACCATAGGATGAATACCAAGCTATGGTGGAAAATCTAGTTTGAAGGAATTGTCTCCCAACATTTGCAAAATTGTATAGGGATTGTAGCAAAGTGCGTGGAGTTTATGATGCTTTCCCCCTTGAAATTGTTGCTTCTAAAGGTATAAGTTACAACTAGATGCAATCTCTTATTTGTAATGGAGATGAAACTTGATGGTGATCTCTAAGTTCCTTCGCATGCTCTTGATTTTGTTGGAGCACCGCACAGACTTGAAGATGAATCTGAGCAACCTGTCAGACAAAAGAAGTGGCATGTTTTTGGAAATTGAGCTATTGTGGGGAACCAGAAGGCAACAGTAAAGCTAGAATCTCATAGGGTGCTACTGCTACAGGCCAATACCCATAACAAACTTCAAAAGGGGAGTGGCATGTGACTGAGTGAACGACCTTATTGTAACAATGTTGCGATTGTGAAGGGCCTTATCCCCTTGTCGATTTTTGGAGTATGTTATGCAAAGAAATTTAAGAAAGGTGTGATTCACTAGCTTTGTTTAGCCATCTGTTTGGGGATCAAACATGGTGGAGTACCAAATATTGCATTCCAAAAATTTCCAGAAATATTTCCGCCATTGGTTGAGGAAATGAGCATCCCTATCAAGGGTGATAGTGTGCAACAATCCAAATGATTCCCAAACATGTCTAAATAACAGACCTATGGTTTGTTGTGTTGTAATCGTCTTGGTGCAAGGAAGAAACAACACCATTTTGGACAAGTGGCGGACAACTACAAAAACATAGTCATGTTTCTGGAATGTCATAAGAAGACCAAAAATCAAATCCCTAGTGATTGCCTCCCATGGCAGAGAAGGAATCAAAGTTATTGATACAACCCAAGCATATGGTGTGCATATTTGTTGCGGCGATGAGCAAATTCATTGACCTGTTGTTGCATGGAGGGAGAAAATAAATGTTGAAGTGTTTTATTAGTTTCGAAATGTCCGTTGTACAGAGAAGAATGTGCTCTGCAGGTCAACATAATCCTGGAATCTGAATTGGGCACACAAAACTGCTAAAGCTTACACGATCATCCTTCCTCGACCATATAATATGGAAATGGAGCTTGGTTGATTGCAGTAGGTTGTTGGAGAGATGAGAAGATGGGTCCAAAGTAAGGATCATAGGTATATTGGTGTTACTAATCATCATAGGCAGGCACCCAGATGTCCAGGATATGCAATTTCCAGGAAGATGGGTGACTAAGGAGATCAGAAACCCGATTGGTACAACCCCTCTTGTATTTAATAACCCAATGAGATTGTTGTATGTAAGTCACCCATTTAATTTGTTGCTCATCTTGGATCTTCGATTAGGATTTGATAAATAACAAAGGATGATGGTATAAGTGAAGGAGCATTTCTTTCCCAATAGACAGTGCCACCAATGTTTCAAACTCTGCACTGATGCAAAAAATTCCTTGTCGTAGGCGTTGTAGTTGAGTTTGGAATTTGATCAACTTATGAATGGTGGGCCATTGGATGGCCTATCTATTTAAGCACAACTCCAATCACTACAACAAAACCCTGTGTTTAGCGTCTCTTTTAGCTCCCTTTTTGCGTCCACTAACACGTTTAGTGTATTTTTCATCATTTTTTGGACAAAATTGGCACTTTTCCACGGGATGGCGCTTTTAATGGCATTTTTGCGTCTTTTTTTAAAGTAGACGTTTTTTCTGGACGCTAATTAGCACCCCAATTAACGTCCATAATATCTTATAAGCTAAGGTGAGTTAATCTTTTTTCCTTATTTTCTCATGTGTTGTATGTGATTGATTAGTTCTGGTGATGGAAACATATTGGTATACCGCCCTTGTCTGTCTTAGGTCTTGGGAAAGTGATCTGAGGGAGTTCCCATCTTTCCACATGGTGGAAATATCCATAACACATAAATATGAATATTTTAGGGCTTGCAACCTCAGCTTTTATTCATAAAACCTGCAAAAGGCCCTAAGAATCATCCATGGCATTTGAAATATTTCAACAACAATCGTATGATCCATGTAGGACAATTATTCACTCTATATGAAATGTGTGGTGGTTTTTTATTGTGTTCATGATTTGTGAGCGATAAAAGCCTCTTTTAGGCCCTAATACATTTTTTCCTTCTTGAACCATGTTCATGACCCTAAAAACCATCCCCGATGTACAAAACCATGGAGTGGCCTCTGTTCCTTGACCATTGACGTAGTCCTCCTCCTTTGAAATTTTAGTGTACTATGAGTGAGAAAATAAACATAATTGGCCCAATCCTCTTCCATCTCACTTAAAACATATAGTGTGCATGGTCCATGAGCATTAAAAGCCTCTTCTAGGCCCTAAGAAAATAGTGCCCCCCCTTGAACCATGCCCAATACATCGAGAACCATCCTTGATGCTTAAAAACTTGTAATGGCAACCATGCAGCACTTGCAGGCCAAATATTCTCTTTAGAGGTATTTGTGGTGATATTGGACAATGGCGTTTAAGGAAACATAGGGTATACGGCCATATAAATTTCCTAAGGGGATCATGGGCCATTACAACACCCTAAAACACTAGATAGGCCCTACACAGGGACTCTTTTAAGTGTCCAAGACATGGTTCGATCCTCATCATTCTCATCCACTTGCTCACCATTCGTTATCATCATCATCATCCTCATCATTGGTATCGTCGTCCTTACCATAATCATTATTGTCATCGTCATTTTCATCATCATCATCATCATTTTTGAGGTTTTTCAAACCAATTAAGTTGGTTCCCACAGTCCAAGCCATGATCCAGGGTCAAAATATAGAGTCATGCACCATAATTTTTTTTTATGGATCATGGGCCATCCATAGGGGCCCTAAACATCACATGATTCCCAAGTAAAGAATCCTTATATTACAAGTGGGGCATGATATACATTTTGATATTTACAACATTAAGGATGGTTCTTGGAGCCTAATCAATGGTGTTAGATCAAAATCTAGGTTATTAGCACAGTCCAAGCCACGATCCGGGGTCAAAATACTAAGTATTACACCTTAATATTTTCCTTTATGGATCATGGGCCAAGCATAGGGCACCTAACCATCACATGAGTCCCACATAAAGAATCCTTAGATTACAAATCTCAATACAAACACGAAATAACAAAAGGATTTTGTAATGATGTGAAATGTTTTACACAGTGTCTGAAGGAATAAAATGAAATAACAATACAAACTCCTTTCATAAAACATTCATAGGTATGTTTTCCCTCAAATTGAGATATGTGTGCCATTAGGAGTTTTTTAGCCCATGCGTTAGGTTCATAGGTGATATGTGTACTTATGTGGAAGGTTGGAGCTTTGTGGGCGATATCTCCATCATTTATGTCTCTATCATTTCTTTCATCACGTTGTCTCTCCATTTTAGTACTCTACTTGCAATTGATTTTTGAGTTATCATGTTAGTTGGTTAGGGGTTAGACATTGAGGTTAGGTACGAGGTGAGGAGGTTAGAGGTTGAAGCTTCCAAGGTGCATCAATTCTAATGGGAGAATATTATGGGTTGTTCAATGAGTCTTTAGAAGCATATAACTCAATAACAAGGATACTGACATAGATGGTTTGTATATCCCATATTGGGAGGTTATTGGTACTATGGGACCTTTTGTGAGAATGACTTCTTGTATTGTCCCACATCTACTGGCATGTTAGAATTATATCCATGATGCATTTTCCTATTTAGGTTTGTTATACTTAATTGAAGCATGGTCACATTCAACTAGTTCTTCTCTTCTTAAGCCTTTATTATCCTTTCATTTTTTTCTCTGCAACTTTAAAGTTCTACCCTCATGCTCCTAATTGTATCTACAATTTATATATATGAGTCTATTTCTTTCTCTTTTCACCCATTGGAATCTCTTTCTGCATTTTAAAGATGTAGAATTTAACACATGGCATTTGCTTCAAGTTCATAAGGGTCTTGTGCATCCTCCATGATGACACTTACATCCAAAGTAAGGCTATGTCTCTGCTCTTTTAATTATTTGGAGAAATTAGAATATTTGATAAAAGAATTGAGTGCTCATATCTCTTCCCCTCCAAAATACCTTTCCAAAGATTGTCAATTTTATGAATTTTGATGACGGAGCCGGAGGTTATAGGCCTCATAAGCTCTCTTCTATTATGTCTTTTAGAAAACATTTAGAAAACACACATTAAGTAATATTCCATCTAAGTATTGAAGTAGCAAAATAAAGTATATGAAAACTCTAACCTGGGCATGGGAACCAAAATTTGACAAACAAAAACTTGTTTCACCCTTTTAAAAGTAATATTAAACATAATTGTTGAACTAGCCAACAGTTCAAGAACCCTCAAGAACCATGCTTCAAGAACGCATAAAGAAATATTTGACGATCGATAACTTCACATTGAGTTATCCCAACTGTTCGGCATTCGAACCATTCATCGCACCTGAATATAAGAGAAATTAAAATGAGTATGAAATTAATACAAACAAATCAACGATAATACAAAAAGTAATACTTTATAAATAAGTTATAAGATAGTAGTAGAAAAGATAAGAGAAATTAGAATGTTTTGAAAATTTCACCATATTTAAATTTCTGATGAAATCCACATAAATTCTGTGGTCGCTTTCTTCTTGATATTGTATGATAGGTTTGTCGTTGCTATAACGGATTCAAGTTGTATGAATAGACGATCTATCAAATCATACTTGTACATGCGTTGCCCCTTTATTCTATTGTACAAAAAACATTGAAGCTCAACACCTTCAAGGCTATCCAAAAGATCAATGTCATTATGGTAATCAAACACCCTATTACCATCCTTCTTTCTTAATTTTTGAACTCTTCCAATGTACCAAGTCCCACAAGAAACATCGTGCTTTGTACTTTGATATACACCTTTTCTTGTAGTATGTTCAGCTACAGCTATAGACTCGCTCTCAAACAGCACTGCACAATTGTTGATGTATTTGTAACTTTGGAAGATATTCACTTGTATATTGTATGTATTGCATTTGTACTTTATCCCCGACGGAGATGTCTTATTCCTCCAATCGGAAGTTTCATCATTTGTATTCTATTGTTGTACCTCCGACAGAGATGTTTGTTCCTCCAGGTTAGGGAAGTCATTATTATACTTGAGTCATGTAAAGTCATTGAGGTCCATCCTCCCATGTATGCCAGGGCATTAGACCTCGGAGTAGTGTCGCAAGTTATATTGTAATTATCGTAACTTATATTTGATGGGTTATTAGACCACCTTGGTGGGGTGGGCCCTATATGAGTCATGTGGGTTAAAGGGTTATTAGACCACCCTAGTGACGTCGACCCAATTAGCGTTTTCTTAAGTGGTTAATTTGGGACCGACCTAGTTAGAGTTAAAATTCAAGTGAAGTAAAGTATAAATAGAGAGTGTGACTTTCTCATTTATGCATTCACACACTCACTCACTTCGCATTAGTGAGAGAGAGGAGGAGTGCACACAAGTGGAGGAGGAGCAGCTGCTAGGATAATATCTCTTGTTGTGGGGTTTGATCTTTGTGATCTTTGTATTGATGCTCATTCTATCTTTGAGGAAGTTGCGGGGTTTTTCACCTTCTTGGTTTTCCCCGGTGAAATGCTTTGTGTCTCTTGTCTCTTCTGTTTGATATTCTATACATGTTGTTCTCTCAGTTAAGATCCTAGATCAGATTGAATCAAATTCTGAAAAACTAACATAGTATCAGAGCTATCCTTAAGGAAGGCATGGTATGGAATTTATGACACTTGTTGCTAGGGCTTTGTATAGTAAAAACCAGTCATCGTGGAAATTTCGCAATAAATCCATTTTGGTGAAGGTTCAAGATCTGAAAATTCTGTAGGTAGAAGATGAAATGTCCATGTACCTTGTGTCCGAAGGAAAGCCTCGGATGCATTGTACTTTGTGAGATATGATCCGTACAAGTAAGGGTTTCTACCTCTTCCAGAATGTAGTCCTAAACAGGTGACCTAGGATAAAAGGTCATATCTCGAGCTAGGAAGAGCCAAATGGAATTCCGTAAAATGTGACAATTAGGAAACAGACTATAGTTTCACAGGTCTGGGTTTCAGAGGACGAAGTTAAAATAGTGACACGTGGCACACCGTAAAAGTTCGCTATACTATTTCATCCCATAAACAGGTCACGTTGTGACACTTGGAATATCTCTCTCTTAGAGAATCCATTTGAGGTCGGATCTATGGCATTGGAAATATGACAAACCATTCTACCACAGGCCAAAGTTTCAGAACCTGAGGATCCAAAATTTCGGAGATACAACAGAAACAATATGGCATATATTTATGTCCAAACAGAATTGGATTTTGAGCACTTTCATTTTTGGCTCGTCACTGTTGCGGGAAATTAGGGTTTCTGAAAAAGTTGGAATTTTTGGAATCTGAGACCACGGCTAGATGTTCCTCATCAAAATCGAAATTTAGAGACCAATATCGAAGTTTTTGGTTGGGTAGAACCTCAAGCTCTATCAAACCCTAGTTCGAGATTTTGACCAGAAAACCATAATTTGACAGAAGCTGCAAATCCGAAACTTTCAAAGTCAATTTTGAGGGGTCAAATTTTGGAGATTTCAAAATTGAAGTATGCCAGCTTGATCAGCTTAGCAAGGCACATATTTTCATCGAATCAGAAGTTTGAAATTCAAAGTTTGGATTTGTAGGGTTTCTTTGTCAAACCCTAGCCAGCTCCAGATCTAGCTTCATCAAATCAAAGTGGATTGGGTTAATCCTAGAAGAAAATGATTTGGACACCTACATAAGTGAAGAGATTCCAGTTCCAGAGGGAGATGAGGCTAAGGCCTTACAAAAGAAGACTACAAGCAATCCTGACAAGTATGACTTGAATAGATACAAGTATGTTTTTAAATCTGTTCATGATTAAGTTTGTCTTCATATTATTGAGGTTAATACAATCCTGGTTAATTTTAGACTTGTCTTATAACCTTAGTAAAAGTATGAATGAATGTAAATGATAAGAGACATTCATTGATTAGGTTTATGACACTTATGATTGTACTAATGCACTGTGGTGTTGTATGAGGATGATGTTGTCCGCTAACATGAAAGGTACATCACGAAAGACAAATCAAGTTCTAGATCAAGAACATATGACCATGGTGACATGAAGACAAAGACTCATCCATAGTCATGGATCACATAGAAGCTCTACTTACGAGGTATGTATAACTTGGTTCTACAATTATTAACTTATGAGATATGCAGGTTGCTAGCACAAGGTCTCTAAGAGAACAAAGAAGACATTGTTTGGGTATGTCAGACAAGCATGATAATCTAGGTATGTTTTCCTATATCGAGTTAGAATCCTACTTTGTGTTAGGATCTTAGATAAGTATACTTTTGTATGATTGATAATGATTATTCATGAAGTTATAAGTTTGAGTAATCATGGGTTTATGCATATTATGCTTCTTAATTTGATTGATGATATGAAAAACTAGAAGAGTCCTATGGTCAAATAAGAATATGCATCAGTAAAAGAAGTACTCCCTGAAACCTTGAATATGAACACTTGTGACAAATTACCTATGTATGAAATGACCATGACCATAGATGTTTAAGATTATTTAGAATCATAATATCTTGGTACTATTGAGATTATACTAATGAATCTATGATTATGTATGAGATCTTGAGGATGACACAATGATGACACTAGTGCACACTTAAGCATGCATAGTGGTCCAGGATGGATATAAGTTCAAAGACAGATAATCCAGGAAGCAAAGATCAAGAGGGAGCACAATCCAGTAGTTCCTGCAAGGAAGAAAAGATTAAGAGGGAGTCCACACAACAACCAAACAAAGATAAGTATTTGAGTTGTCATTTATTGTATATATAATTACTTGAATGATGTTGTCTAGTCATGTACATACTTATGTTCCTAGATTTAGGATGTATATTATGCATTTTAGAAAAGTTGCAATAATGAACAAGATACTACTAATATGCAAGTAATGGGTAAGTGGCCTATGGTATTGTACAACATTCCATTGCTACTTATCTAGAATGAAACCTCTTTGTTGACATGTTGGGAGTAGTGCACACTCTTAACAATGTTCTGGTAGAGATGGAAGGCATCTAGAAGGTTACCGTATGAATACGGGATATGGATAAATGTTGTGTTGAAGCATTGGATAACATAATTGCATGACTGTATGACATATATTGTTATGTGTAAAATTTTGTTATGAAAACTATGAGAATTTTCTAATCATGCAATTGAATTTGACTTGTAGGAAAGATCGTGTACCATCACCTACAAAAGAAGGACTACAACATTTGTTCCAACAATGAAGTTCAAAGAAAACTATCTATTGAAGATATTGAATAATATGAAGTTCCCAGGATCCGGGATGCAGTAATAGAAGAATGCCATGATCGAGGAATACCAGTCGATCATGAAGAATGATGTTTGGGATGTGGTCCCAAGACTAGAAGGGAAGTCTGTTGTGACTTCCAAATGGATCTACAAGACCAAGCATGTTGCAGATGGTAGCATAGAGAAATACAAGGCAAGGTTTGTGGCTCGTGGCTTTTCCTAGAAAGAGGGGATAGATTATGAAGAGACTTTTGCTCTTGTAGCCAGATACACTTCCATCAGAACAATACTTGCTATGGCTGCAGTGATGAAGTGGAAGATACACCAGATGGATATGGTGTAGTCGAAGAGGAAGTGTATGTGGAGCATCCACTTGGTTTTGAGACACATGACAGGGAGTCATATGTGTGCAGATTGAAGAAAGCCTTGTATGGATTGAAGCAAGCACCTAGGACATGGTACGATAGGATAGACAACTTCATGTCCAGTTTGGTCTTTACCAAGAGTAAAGCAGATTCCAACCTTTACTACAAGGTTGAGGAAATCAATCCAGTGATACTCCTACTGTACGTGGATGACCTGCTTATGACAGGTGAGGATAGGTTGATTGCCGACACGAAGAGGAAGCTTGCTGCCGAGTTTGAAGTGAAGAACTTGGGTATGATGCATTACTTTCTAGGTATGGAGGTGTGGTAGAGTACAAATGGAATCTTCCTTGGACAAGGGAAGTATGCAGTAAAGATCCTGAAGAGGTTCGGGATGATGGAATGCAAGGCCATGGCCACAACTATGGCATATAACGTGAAGTTATTGAGTGATGCTACATCAGAGTCAGTTGATGCCAATATGTATCGTCAGATGATTGGATCCTTAATGTACCTGACGAACATGAGACCAGATATTTGTTTTGCGGTGAACACCTTGAACCAGTTCTTGACAGATCCTAGGCATGTTCACCTGATTGCTATAAAGCATATTCTGAGGTACCTGAAGGGTACGGTTGATTATGGGCTCAAGCATGATGCGAATCAAAAGTTTAACCTGGAGGGTTATGTTGATTCGGATTGGGTAGGCAGTGTTGCAGATAGTAAGAGCACTTTGGGGTGCTGCTTCAGTATGGAATCAGGTGTGATCTCTTTGTTTATCAGGAAGCAATCCTGCGTAGCACTAAGTACAGCCGAAGCAGAGTATGTTGCAGCTTGTTCAGTTAGTTGTGATGCAGTATGGATAAGGAAGCTACTGTCTGATTTATTTGATCTCCAGCTGGATGCTACCTATATCTATTGTGACAACCAGAGTTGTGTGAAGTTGTTAGAGAACCCGGTGTTCCATGACAGGTCGAAGTACATCGAGATCAAATATCACTATATCAAGGATATGGTACAGAGAGGAGCAGTGAAGCTCCAGTATGTTGCAATAGGTGGGAAAATTGCAAATGTGTTGAACAAACCACTAGCGAGAGTGAAGTTCGAGTACTTCAGAGAGAGGCTTGGTGTTCTTCAGATAGAAGATACTTCAAGGAAGAAGTGATGGGGCACATATGCAGGATCCATTCCAAGCATGGTGGTAGGAGGATCCTTCCCATGGCTTTCGATGTAAGCATTGTGTGATGAGCATCAGGACGATGCTCTGGTCACTGCTATGTATGATGACCAGGATGATCATGTGTGATGAGCATATGGAAGATGCTCCAGATGATATGCATCAGGACGATGTTGTGACGATGATCAGGATGATCATGTGATGATGATATGCATCAGGACGATGTTGTGACGATGATCAGGAAGATCATGCGATGATGATGTGCATCAGGATGATGTACTGTATGAGGATGATCAGTATGATCATGAGCATCAAGATGATGCTTTGTGTGAGGATGATCAGTTTGATCTTGAGTATCAGGATGGTACTCTGTGGCCGTGGACAGGTTGTGGAATGGTAGCATGTAATATGTCTTGGAGATCCGGACAGGTTGTGCTAGTCACGTAAAAGGCCTTAGATTCTATTTAGAGATCTTGCTGGGCAAGACACTCTTTTAAGGTTTTGCTAGACCACATGTAATACGTCCTGGAGATCCAGACAAGTTGTGCTAGTCACATAAAAGGCACTGGAATCTCTTTATATATCTTGTTGGGCAAGACACTCTTTTAAGGTTTTGTGGGGACCACATGTAATAAGTCCTGGGGATCCGGACAGGTTGTGCTAGGCACGTAAAAGTCCTCGGATGCTCTTAAGAGATCTTGCTAGGTAAGACACTCTTTTAAGGTTTTGTGGAGATCACATGTATTCATTCCTGGAGATCCAGACAGGTTGTGCTAGGCACGTAAAAGTCCTCGGATGCTCTTTAGAGATCTTGCTAGGAAAGACACTCTTTTAAGGTTTTGTGAAGGTCACATATAAAAGATCCTGGGAGATCCGATAGGTTGAGTTGTGTGCTCGTAAAAGTCCTGGGATGCTCTTTCGAGGTTTTGTTGACGCATGTAATTAGTCCTGAGGATTCCACAAGATGGCCAACTTGTAGAGATGATGAAGACCTACAGGAGGCTAGTCCTACAACTAGCATGAAAAAGGGCTGGCTCTGTAGAACTTCCTATGACGAGAAGAATTGAGAGATAGCCCAGTGATTGAGATGACGAGTACAACAGCAGTGACGACAATGCTCCGTGATCCAGTGACGATGATCTAGCTCCAGATGTGAAGACTTGTGCCTATATGTATTGATGACCTGTGTCAAGAGAATACCTTCCTATTTAAGAGGGAGTGTTGATGTATTTGTAACTTTGGAAGATATTCACTTGTATATTGGATGCATTGCATTTGTACTTTATCCCCGACAGAGATGTCTTATTCCTCCGATCGGAAGTGTCGTCATTTGTATTCTATTGCTGTACCTCCGACGGAGATGTTTGTTCCTCCATGTCGGAGAAGTCATTATTGTACTTGAGTCATGTAAATTCATTGAGGTCCATCCTCCCATGTATGCCAGGGCATTAGACCTCGGAGTAGTGTCGCAAGTTATATTGTAAGTATCGTAACTTATATTTGATGGGTTATTAGACCACCTAGGTGGGGTCGGGCCTGTATGGATCATGTGGGTTAAAGGGTTATTAGACCACCCTAGTGGGGTCGACCCAGTTAGCACTATGTTAAGTGGTTAAGTTGGGGCCAACCTAGTTAGAGTTAAAATTCAAGTGAAGTAAAGTAGAAATAGAGACTGTGACTCTCTCATTTATTCATTTACACACTCACTCACTTCGCATTAGTGAGAGAGAGGAGGAGTGCGCACAAGTGGAGGAGGAGCGACTGCTAGGAGAATATATCCTGTTGTGGGGTTTGATCTTTGTGATCTTTGTATTGATGCTCATTCTATCTCTGAGGAAGTTGCGGGGTTTTTCACCTTCTTGGTTTTTCCAGGTGAAATGCTTTGTGTCTCTTGTCTCTTGTGTTTGATATGATATACATGTTGTTCTCTCAGTTAAGATCCTAGATCAGATTGAATTAAATTCTAAATTTTTTTTTGATGAAATCCACATAAATTATGTGGTCGCTTTCTTCTTGATATTGTATGATAGGTTTGTCGTCGCTATAACAGATTCAAGTTGTATGAATAGATGATCTGTCGAATCATACTTGTACATGCATTGCCCCTTTATTCTATTGTACCAAAAACATTGAAGCTTAACACCTTCAAGGCTATCCAAAAGATCAATGTCATTATGGTAATCAAACACCCTATTACCATCCTTCTTTCTTATTTTTTGAACTCTTCCAATGTACCAAGTCCCACAAGAAATGTTGTGCTTTGTACTTTGAGATACACCTTTTCTTGTAGTACGTTCAACTACAGCTATAGATTCGCTCTCAAACAACACTACACAATCTGATCCAATTCCAAAACCAATTGCAACACCCTTTTTGGGGGCCCTCTCATCTCACCTGAAGTATACTCCATTCCTCACTTTAGTCAATCTATCTTTGGATAATGTTGGATTTCCATTCAATTGATTAACCAAACAAGATTTATACATTTCCTTGCCATCGAGCTCCACCAATGGTTTGGTAGTTATGTTTACATTCTCATCAATGAAATCGAAAATTCCATCCAACTCGTGCCTCCACTCACTTTCCATCGTTTGCAATTCACTGTTATTGAGTACCATAAAAGTCAAAGTTTGGAATATGGATGTGGAATGAACCGGTAGAGAATTATGACCTACTTCATCCACAACCTCGAATGTTGAATAATTGTGATCCTCTATCCATGGTTTAAACCACCAAGAAGCTTTTGTGTGTCTTTTTGGTTGCATGCCAAGACCTAGTAAAATTCCCTGTGCTTCCTCCAATCCTAGCTTGAGATCTTCTATAATTTTATTATCTGTGTATGTTGAATCATATTGTGACAAGATGTCACCTTCCTCTACTGTTTGTTGATGCAATTTATTCTAGATACTCATTTGTTTCTTATGAGATTTATTGAAACGAAGCCCTTCGGGATTCGATTCTTCTTCAGCAACTCTATTAAGGGTTCCAATAGCATGAAGTAAGTAAGTGAAATCATATGCCCTCTCTACTCCGACCATGCCACCGACTTTTCTAAAGAATTTCTCACATACATCTGACCCAGTTAGGTGCAATGCACATGGCAAGTTAGAGTATTGATCATGAAATAATCTCATCAACAAAAACGCAAAGTGGAAAGACAATTTCACATCTTGATATGCCTCTCTGCTAATGAAATTAATGTTGACATTAGTATTTTCTTGTTCTCTGAACCATCATAGCCATAACATGAAGAAATGATGGACTCTTGAATAATTTTGCACCCTTTCCCAAAGAGTCAAACTAGGAGAAAAACAAATATCAATATAGTTAGCAACAATTGCTAGATAGGTCTCTGTACCCAATGTCCTCTCTGTCCTACCAATTGTACTTCTCATTTCCGTCAAGCACCTCTGGACATGCCTTGAAGCTATGTGTTGTACTGAACCCCAGTTTTGGCAATCAATCCTCTCTATATCCTCAATTTTCAGCTT
Organism: Larix kaempferi; assembly: GCA_027924585.1. Classification (NCBI taxonomy): domain Eukaryota; kingdom Viridiplantae; phylum Streptophyta; class Pinopsida; order Pinales; family Pinaceae; genus Larix; species Larix kaempferi. The sequence goes on along the minus strand of BSBM01000963.1, from coordinate 5,611,238 downwards.
GTGGTCATCCACTTTAAAAGTGTTATAAACCATTATTACTTGGTTAAAACTAATCAACTCTTCTCCAACAATCAAATCTCATCGACCACTAAACAAAGGATTCACTAGCTTTTTCCCATTGTGGATGTAATCCTTGTCATGAAGTCCTGTTACTTTAAAGTCATCATACAGCCCATTTAGCCTCTACCCTTCCCAGGGAATTTGATATCTCATGCCCGTGGTTGAGTAATAATCCTTCAACATAGGCATTCTTCTCCTACTATCCCCATCTAAGGAATGACCAATAATAGGTCCTAAAAAATGTTCCACATATTTCTTCCATAGGTCTTCTATTTTTTCCCATTGTCGATGGAAAAATTTTGCATCAAAGTTGTTGCATGTTTGATGAACAACCACAACCAAATGAGGAATCTTCTCATGTAAAGGGTTTGCAATAATAACACGTGCATAATGGCCAATCACACAATTCTTGTAGGCATCTGTAATAATCTCATAGCCTGCAGTTCCCTCACCAACTGTCACCAAGAAATGTGATTGACACTTATGTTCTTCTTTCATACCACAAAAACCCACCAATGTATCACTTTTTGCTACCCACCTGACATATTTTTTCACAATAGTTTCATCTTCAGCAAGGCATACCGGAATTGGGCCTATACCATGTTTGGCTTTATAATAAGCATACACTTTTCCGATTGCCTAAAAAACGTATTCCTGCTCCCCTAGGATATATGTTAATGATTTTCTAACTTTCCTTAAAGTCGTAGATATCGAAGGGCCATCCAGATTCAAGCTAATAAAGCTATGTAATCTAGGACCTCCCCATAACTTAATCATCTCATAAATGGATTTAGTGGATGCACTATATCTTCTCCCTGACTTTGAACGAACTAGGTTGTGAAATATATCTTGAACAAATTCCCAAACTGCATCTTTACCTTGTAATTTTCCTTGATTATGGGCCTCACACACATCCTTGAAAAACTTGAACACATCGTTCCTTCCTGCAGATTCGAACAACTTTTCCCTTAGAGACCTCATTCTAATAGATAGTATAGCAACCTTTTTCCTCTCCCACCAAAGAGATCGCATTGTTAATCTATGTGTAGCATTTGCATCTCTTGCAACAATTTTGGGTTCAGTTTGAGTCAAATGGTCCAACCTTCTCCCTTTCTCTGTATCTCTCCCATGTCTTTTGATGTTGCTCCTTGATTCGCAATATAAACACATCCGAAAGTCATCACAATTAGGTATAAACTTACAAAAATTGCATGTCAATGAATCAAAAGGGATTCCTGTTTCAGAAACCCTCTTGCAATGAATGTCTATATGTACCGTTAATACGACATTCAACACCATAATAACATAGTGTTCTCTTGGTATGTTTCTCTATGGCCCACAATTTTCCACCATGTTGGTCATCCATTAGAACCTTTGTGTCCAATCTCTCCCCTCTTCTATCAAGATAGGGATCCCAATACCCTCTACATAGCAATATTGGGGGAGGAAATTGTCCTGGAATAAGATGAAAAACACATTAGAAAATGATCTACTAACTACTACTAACAAGTAATAACAAATAAAGTAATGTGAAAAATCAAATTCAAATTAAATTAAAACTTGGGTAATTAACACACCTGAAGTAGAAGCATGTGAAATTGTAGAAACCCCATGTGATGGTGATGGTAGTGATGGGATCAAGAACTTAGTCAAACTTTGTTGGGACTTAACATTGGTATGCTTCTTCGGTCTCCCAATTGTTCCACTCCTCAACACAATTGTATCATGCGAACCCTCATCTATAGTAGTAGTTTGCTTCTTTGATTTCATATGTTCATTTAGAGAAATGACAATATTACCACTTCCCGACACCAAAGAGAACCATCTATTGCATCGTGTACATTCCACTCTTACTTGTTTCTCGTCGTCATAGTTTGCAAGTGTTGATTCCACAACCTTGAACAAATTAGGCTCTTGCGTTTGTTTGAAATCATCTAGAAGTTTGATTACTTGATCAATCTCAAGTTGATCTCTAGCCATTGTTGTCTTCTTTGCTCTGTTACGTGAAGGAATTTCATTAATTCCCAACATTGAAATGTGACGTTGATGGGATCCTATTTTCATATGATTGTTTTTAAAGTTACGAACCGTTCGTGCTGCCAAGGATACTCCCCCCGTTCCATAATCAATGACAAAAATTTCACAACGAATCTTTATATTAGGTTTTCCAGATTCTGAATATACCTTGAGTGTTAGCTTCTCCTTGACAAAATCTTCCATTAAACTATTCACTTTATGTTCCAAATATGCCAATACATTAGGATCAACCACTACAACTTGTTCCACTGACTTCGACACATGATCAACTCTTGGTTGTTTATGCATAGGTTCCTCCATATTCCCTTCAATGTTTTCAGATATTGGCGTTCCTTCCATTACATGTGATTGCAATGATTCAAAAACCATTGTGTCTACTTTCCTCTTAATGCCTATATTTGTTGTTGTAGGTTTCCATTTTTGCTCTTGCTTTGTATTTAAAGCATGTCCAATTGGCCCAATAAAATCAAAAGGAATTCGATGATTTCATCATCCACAATTTCACAACGGATATCAGCATATGCACAACCTTTTCGACACTAAATTGTGCCAAGGACACAATTCTCTTCACCAATAAAAATTGCAAAGTTCTCAACATCACTTGGATCCGTCTACATTTCCATCCATGTGTACCCTTTAGTTTGTTAAGAAATGAATAAAATTATAACATTTTTTTCAAAAGTTTGGGTATAATATGGCTACGAAATGAGGTGAGTGCATCCATAAATAAATGAAAAAAACGTAATTCAAATTTGCACATGCATATTAGTTCATTAATAAAACAAAGAGCTAGGAAGCAAGGTATGCACTTACAATTCAAATCTCTAAAAAGGATGAAGAAATCTTACTATCGGGATGAAACACCTTGAAACAAAATGTATTGTCATTGGCTTATTCAAATATCCTTCCCCAAACTGAAGAGTCAACTTCAACGTACCTGCAGAAGATAAAAAGGTGATAAAAACACGAGATGAAAAAACATAGAAACTCTCCCTTCAAATGATGCTCATAATCATTAAATTTTTTTATGGGTTTACCATATTTACCGATGTTGAATTATACTAAAAAAATTTTCGACTTTAATTATTGTTAACTGTTGTTAAGTCATTTCTAGTCCAAAACTACTGCATCTGAGATTGGGAGATCCTGGTGACCACGACAGACCATGAATCACTAACATTCCATTTCATCTTTAAATGATCTATGATTGGGTCCACTTCATATTTATTTCCACTTCCAGTATAGAGAATCAGTAATGTAGATATTAAATCCAAGATTGGGTCCTCAATATATTTGACCGGTGTGAAATGGCATATATTTTAGGGGTACCTCTTTGGATCCAACCACTTTGCAATTGCAACCCCTGTAAGTAATATATATGCTTCGAGATGATCTCAAGGAAAATATGGCCATCATGAACTCTCTTGAACGATATATTCTATGATGCCTAAAGATCTATAATAATTCTATTATCCTACCGCCACTCTTGAGCATGCACTCTATCGGTTATAACTTACTATCCAACATACTATAATCAGGCTAACCTTAACTGTTATTTCCAGTATAGAAAATTCAAAAAGGGTAATGTAGATCTTAAATTCAAGATTGCACTTCCCAATCCCAAAATATATGCCATTTCACATTGAAATGGCATATATTTTAGGGGTACCTCTCTGGATCCAACCCATTTGCAATTGCAATCCCTGTAGGTAACATATAGGCTTCGATATGATCTCAAGGAAAATATGGCCATCACGAACTCTCTTGGATAGTACATTCTATGATGCCTAAAGATCTAGAATAATTCGAGTCTCCAAATAGTACCCCCGGTCAACATAGTCTCCCAAGAACAAATAATTTGTATTTGGACACTACAAACAGAACAAGTTCAAAGTGAGTTGTGGCACTCAAAATGGTTGTCAATAGATATAGATCATCTTGTTTAAAATGTTTAGAAACAATGGAACATCTAGACAAACAAAAGCTAATTAAACAAATATCCAAAAAGAAAATGACAAAGAGCGAGAAAAGGAAAAAGGGTACTGTATCCAAAAATTTATAAAATCTATTGTTCAGACTATCTGCTGCACGTCCAAAGTTCATCTAAGCTAGCCACAAGCTGGCTTAAAGGCAACATTTGAAACCAATGTGTCTTCTATTAAATACGGAACCCTTTACCTTCTTAATTTGCTATAATAACTCTATGACATAACTGCACTAAGTTGCGGAACATGATAAAAAGATTCGAACTTCAAAGGAAGATAAAAGCATGAAAAAGAGTAAACTTTCCACATTGACGCTTGAGAATAAGAGAAGAAAGGCACAAGAATACAGATAATAGGTATTTTTAAAAGAAAGACACTTCAAATGGAAAATGTGTAAAAACCATAGTTGACCAAGGTAGAGAATTGTCCATTAATATGGAAAGAGGGAATGACAATAGAAGGGATTAAATCTACAAGTGCTTGCACTAACCATCCTAGATTATGACCTTGATAAAAATTATGCTTAGCTTGGCATCCTAAAGTTGATTTTCAAGGGAATCAAGCAACAAGAACAATTCAAAAGAAAGAAAGAGAATGACAAAGAAAACCATACCATATCTTATGCATAATGATTTCTAAATCAAAAAATAGGAAGAAAAAAAGTTAGAAGAAAGAATAGGATTTATATAGAGCTATGTTACCAGGATATAGATACAGGTTCAGATAAAGATACAGTAGATTTTAGAAAATTTTAGATATAGAGGAATATATAAAATACATAAATATATATGTGATTGATAATATACATAAAAAAATAAGATGTTTATAGAGTACATATAACCATAGTAAGGTGATCACAAGAGGTTAGCTCAGTTGGTTGTTACTACATTAGTACACATAACCTTAGTAGGCTGAGCCCAAGTGTAAACCGGTTGTTGCCACTGTAGCTAGGCTCTGGCTAGTTCCATGCTGGCAGGTGCATAGTTTGTATCCCCTTGGGTGAGGCACACTAGCTTGACAGGTTTAACATGGATGTCATCCACAAATGTGGGGAAGCATCCATTTGGTTTCACCACAAGGTTTTCATTGGGAAAAAATATAACCATGGTATGCAGTACACTTATAAGGCATACAGTTTGGAACCAAGGCCAAGAGCAAGTTCACTGGCAACAAATAAGCATGGCAGACAAGGATCAAATCCTCTGCCTCGAGTAAGAAGATCAAAACAAAGGGGAAGGTCCACCTTGCCAACTCACAGGTCAAATCTGTATGAATGGCCTGAAATGATTGGTGGCGTGTGAAGAGTAGTCACCTAAGTTGTACGGGTGAAACTCTTCAATTACAAGGAGTCGAATTCCCATCACAAATCTTCTCCAACCAAGAATATGAAAACATGCGACACTTGAGAAAGCATGTAAGCGAAGAATTTTGGTATCTGTATTGTTCAAAACATGATACGGGGGCAGTGCAAGAACATGATTACAAAACCATGAAGAATTAATTGAAATGTTTGTGACATCATTAAGCAAGTGACACTCATAATATGTTTGAGAACAAGCACATGATCAGTTCAATCATACAGTTAACTGGATTCCATGTTCTGTTTACAACTATGCACCTTGACATAATGATTAGTAACAGCTGGTTGGGTCAGCACCCTAACATAATGGGCATATCCTTGTACACCATTACTGTTTTCATCAGTACCAATTAAGTCTAGGGGATTTGATATCTCTTTAGTGACACTATTATGTAATGCATATGCTACAGATTTCTCTCTGACTACCACTCCATCAATGTGAAGATGAACAACATTTGCACCCACCTGCTCCATGTGAAGAAAATAAGACAACATTAGCATTTACCACATAATGCACTTTCTTTTGTCTAGCTGCAAACAATCCATGTCAAATGAGCTCAATATAAACCAATAAATAGGTAGCAAGAGAACTCAAGAGCTTCATGAACTTAGAGTTAAAAAGAATAAGAGAGCCCAGATAAGCTGAGCACACAGCAAGGTAAATCAGAATATTTTGTTTACTTGTCAAATGAGCTCAATATAAACCAATAAATAGGTATCAAGAGAACTCAAGAGCTTCATGCACTTAAATGTAAAAAAGAATACGGGAGCCCAGATAAGCTGAGCACACAGCAAGGTAAATCAGAATATTTTTACTAGTTATGTTTTTACCCTTCTCTACATTAGTTCAAAGCAAAACATAGTGTTTCCAATGGATACTTACTTCCAAGACTTGAAAAGGTAAGAGTGAAGTGAGCATATGTGTAAGCATAATGCAAAATACTACATATCTTATTCTAGCACAATTTTTGCCATGGACACTTTTCAAAAACACTAAAATAAACACCAGGGACCATAAATTACTTCTGCTTTCAAATTTCCATTGATGCCATTAGATGGAATGGGCCTAAATGAACTTTGAAGTTGATTTCTTATGTACAATTGCTTCCAAGGTGCACAATAATGGCCACATACAAAATTCAACAGCAAGGAACACAAATGAGGACAAATTTGTTCTTTAGAGGTTAGAAGAAATTATAAAACCAAAATTTTGACTAGACAATTGCAAAATGTTCTCCCTAGGCTTACTGTAAATAGACTCTCTATTAACAGCCATTCTACCCCCCTCCTTGCAAAGGAATTTATTTTTGCTACTAAGAATGGAAGTTGGATAAACAAAGGGATAAAATAAGAAACTCCTCTGACAACTTCCTTGGAATGGTTCTTTGACTTACTAATTTATAATTGGCTGCAAAATGCCAACAATGGGCTTAAAAGCATTGTATCATCAGTGAAATCTTGCATTTTGAAGGTTCTACACTTGACCCCATAATATTAATAACAAAATTAAGAGAATGGCAATCCTCACTTTTCACAAGGTCCATTCTCACCATCAGTAAATCCCAATGCAACTACAAATTCCTCAAAGCAAAATTACCACCTCGACCAGTAATCTTGTTGCTTTCAGCACTATCCATAGTACCAAATACAACCTTCCTAGGGTAAGGAACTCTTCCTCGGACTCATGTACAAAGATCCCCGTGAAAATACATATGCTAGAAGACTGGTTGAGCACAACTACCTAAATCACATTAGACCGATTTTTCAGATAGTACCACAAGGAAGATACTTTTTCCAAGGAAAAACTCAAGAGATCCCCTCCTTTTTCCTAGAATATCCAGATGGAGGGCAGCTCAACCACCGGGAAATAGTGGCTAGTAAGTGGTAACCCTGAGGGACTTGACTGGATTTGAACCTGTACCACAAAGAAGATATACATGACTAAGAGCATTAAAGCAATCAAAGCCTCTAACCGATATGCACAATTTCACTATACTAAACAAAAAGTTACACTAGACCCAACCTACATAACCTTGATTCAAACCTCAATTGTGATGACTCATCCAATTTTTTGCTTATAAGGACTTTCATAGTCCTCACCTAAGCTGAAACATTTTTTCTTGTTTTTACATCCTCAAATGGAGAGTTTCTGTGACCTCACCCCTAGTGTGGAGGGGCTTGGTCCTTCTCATGTTAGCTCTGTCTTGCATGCCAAAAATTAACATGCATAAAACACTTGTAAGTTGTAACATGTTGTTCTTCCTTGTAATGCTCATATTATAGTATTAGAACATGATAGAACAAGCAATTTTTTAACCATAGCCTCCCTTTTACTCTTCATACTTATCATCCTCTTTCATGACCTTTTCAATCCATGGACCTCTCATCTTTTATTATCTCGATTTTTACTGGTTTTTAATGATTTAATAGCAATGCTTGACCTCATCCATAGTTTACACTAAAAGATTAAAGAGATTTAATGCCTTGAAAGATTACTATATTTTACGGCCATTATGTATGCCCACGATTGATTAGGATTTTAACAAAAGAATAGTTGCTTTGTGACTGGGTGTAAGTCCATATAACGTCTCTCTAGAGATCAACAAAAGGAAATGACTCCAGCAAAAGTGAAAACTGTCAATTTTCTAGCTCTGAGAATCCAGTTTACTACTATGAATTTTCTAGCCCTCGTAATCCATTTTTATCAAGTGTTGTCATAATATTTTAAATAGCCTAAGAATTTACCTCGATCACAAAGTCACTGACCATTCAATAGACTTGATACTAGAAGCATATCTACAAAATAGAAACATTCATAAAACTCCAATTATTCAAAATATAGAAATCGAGAGGCAAATACACAACTGTTGGGGAGAGGATGATCAAGCCTGGTGTCCCACCCATTGCCTCTCCAATAACACTCTCCAATAATGTTATTTGAAATATACTAACTTTCCTCTTAAAGAAAATTTTGAACCTTTATGTTTTCCTGAGGAAACAGTACCACCAACTATCTATGATCAAATTTATGGAATTCAAAAGTTCAGCTCTGATAACAGATTTGCAAGTCAAAGCGGTGGGCAACATGTGGCATGCTATAATAGCCATGATTCATGAATGATGTTTTTTTATAAACTAGTCTATATTATATTAAATCACAGTAAGTGCGCTAGAATGTTCTACCACTTGGGAAACCATTATCTCTCATCTTTGACTCTAAAATGCCATCGTTTTATGTAGAATAGAAGAAAACACTGCCAAACTAATGGATAAAAGACTAAAGTGGATGTGGTATTGCTCAATTTGAAACTAGTATATATTTGTTATCTATTCTTGTTCTTGTAGGTGCCAAAACGATTAGCATACTCCACTGAAATTGTATTAGCCTTGAAACTTATCATATTTTAATGAAAATAATATAATTTAGGTTCAAAAGTTAAACAACAGTGTTGGTTTTTGAAAGGGATAAATAATTCCTTTTCATTAATTAAATTTTACAGATAGAGAAGAGCTAATATTCATAACTTGGAACTAGAAAGCATGTATTCATAACCTGGGTATTCAAATCTATTTGTTGCCTTCACTATCTTGTAATGATTATGTAGCCATTGGACTTCAATATACATATCTTTATCAATACACATAATGTTTGAGAGTAAAAGACTAAGGCAAAAAGCAATTTGAAACTACCTTTCCACCAATTCGGAACAGCTCCGCAAGATCATGAAATTGACCATGTATGTCACCACAGATTGTAACAGGGCACTTCACAGGCTGTTAAAAAAAGACCTTGGAAAACCTTGCATAGTTGATCAGGCATAGTTGGGGACTTGTTCGATACTATACTTGGTTACTTGGCTTGGTCCCTGGGATACACGGCTTCTTGGCTTGGCTGAACAGTTTGGAACAATGTAAGGAACTATAATGTGTTACTTATGATGCACCTCTCGAGGATCACACGACAGACAGACATTTAATGCTTTTATCTAGAAACCCTTGCCTACCGAAACCCCTCCTCAACATGCATCTAACCGTGATCCCTCCTGCGTACTGGTAAGCCCCTCCTCAACGCACATCTGGTCGTGATCCCTCCTGCATACTGGTAAGCCCCTAAACCGTGCCTCAAACCTGTGTACTGGGAAGCCCCTCAACCCTGCGCCATAGCCATTTCGGGGATATATGTGAGCTCACCCATATAAAAAACACCCCACAGTATTTGTGTGTTGCTATATTAAATAAAAAAAATCATTTTCCCCTTGATATATAAGCAATATAATTTTTGGGTTTTCATGGTTATTTAATACCCCCAATATGAACGAATGTGATATTATATTGGCCCCCTAGTGAAGCCCCCTGTGTTTCATATTAACATAGATTCAGCCTGTTCTTTGGTAATAACTAGACATACCACTACCTATGAAAGAGTCATACTGTGAGAATACTGAACTCTTAATATCGAAGATTAAACTCTAGTTTTGATTGTGTTGAAAGCCGTGTTGTGTTGTAAGCACCGAGTTCCATTGTTAATGAGAACCATATGTTACAAGATTAGAGTTGAATTTAAATTTTACTATTAACCCTACTCATTTAAGCAGGCAAGAGATGTGCTCTGTAGAAAGAGTTGAGTTTTAACCTAGACTCTAGTTACTTATTATAATACACATTATAGTTACTTATTTTAATACACATTATAGTATTGAAGGGTGCAAAAAATCTAACTTACTAAGTACTATTTATAGCTTCAAGACAATGATCTATAAGATTCTTACCCTAAATAACATAAACCTCCACTTACAATGACCTTAAAAAACTATACTTATATTTAAATTTTCAAGAGAATGTATTAAATTTGTAAGAAAAACATTCCTTAGCTACCATATTATCTACTATTAAAACTTATTGGTTTATGAATGATCAATATATCTCGTGAAGCAGATAGTATATGTTATTTACCTATAAACCCAAATCTCGTGAAGGAGATTGTAGATTTTATTTACCTTTAAACCATCAAACGCTTTTGGAAATCCAGTTACCTGCTGTAAGCCGAAATCCGACTCGTTTAGAGTGTGTATCCGTTGAAAATAGTTTACCTTCCAAATTGGGACACCTTATAAATTTTGGTTCGGAGTCGGGTAAACCAGGTTCACTATGAAGAATAAAGAGAGTATCTTAGCTTACCAGATCCGAAATCCTGGATGAGTTGACCAGCTGCAACCTGTAAGTGGGCGCTTCTGGATCTTTGAAAACTAACAGGTAGCTGATATTCGCAATAAAGATGAAGAATCATGAATCATCCTGAATCCTGATGTCCATTACCAATTCCAAATCCATGAAGATTACAGTGGAAGGAGAGATGCTTTCTAGATACTGACCTTGACAACACAACCACTGGGTTTGTGCTTATATTTTCTTTCTTCTCCTCCAAAAACTACAACTTGTTTGAATTTTTCAACTATATAAAACCCTGAAATCACCAACCAACTATTCTATGTTTTGCTTTCGACTCTTCATCTCCATTACGAATTTACCATAAACCATTTGAATCTCTTACACATGGTACAATGTGGTCTTTAGAGCAAGGATAGAACTACAGGTAACACTAAAGAAATTTATTGGCTTGTTACAGATTTAAATATTATAAAGGCCACCCCAGGGCTCTATGATTTTCGCTCTAGAGACCACATGCCTGGTTGTACTACTATTATTCAAAAGTTAGGGTTTTTGTTGTTGCTGACCCGGATACAAATGGGGATTTTGATCCTAAAGAAATGGATTTGGATCGTCCATGTTAAGATTAGGAAGTTATGGATTCAGATGAGGATTTGGATCTTTAAAAAAATTCAGCAAACGAGCAACCCAATAGATGGAATGAGCTGTAGATAACAAGGAAGAGCCGGTGGTGGTATGTTGGGTGGCTGGAAATGGCATGCTTGAGTTAATTCAGGCTCCTATTGATAACAACAAAGAGGCCATGGTGGTATGGTGGGTAGATGGACATGGCATGCTTGATTTAATTTAGGAATTAATAATTACATATTGATTAATTATTCTGTATCTACCTATGGGTTTATCATTATTTCATCTATGACTTATTATTACATTGCTAACCAAATTAATGACGTTTTATAAAATATATTGATTGTCAAAAACACATTATGATTAATTACTTGCCCGTTTAACTCGACTGCTTGATAAAAGTTGGTTGTAATTGACGGGAAAAAATGCCCTCTGACGGGAAAAATGCCCTCAAATTCCAACCCTGATCGGCGCATAAATTCAAATCTGACCACCATGGCTAGGAAGAGTGTTGTTTTCTTATTAAACACAAATTGAAAACTTGGCGAGTTGAACAAATTGAAAATTAGCAAGCTGCACAAATTGAAAAAATGGCGGCCGGTGAGAAAAGGGATAACCACCGAGGACCAACTTGAAAGTAAGGGCTCTTGGTTTCTTTCAAGCCTTGTGGATTTCCTTCCTTTGACCCACAGGACACCTTAGCAGGTCTAGATTTTCCCAAATGTGGTGTAGGATTCAAAATCGAAAAGATACAAAATTTGGAACAAATAAAAAAACAGAGATAGTTGAGGCCTAGCAAGCTTATCTGGAATGGTGTAAGTTGAGGCGATCTTACGCTATGGATTCTGGAAAAATAGGCAATCTTAAGCTATGGATATGGTTCGTTAAATGGAGATGGCCTTCAATGGATGATGCAAAATGTTTGGACAGGATAGGCCAGACGAATGTTCATAGGCACTTAATTTTTGTTGAGTATATGCAGGAGATGATATGAATTTTTTTTGTTTATTCATCCGTTATTGATCTGCCCCCATTTCAATTCGATAGAGTTTGAAGCATTAAAATTCCTCACGCTTTCGCACTTTATGGATAGTCAAGTCCAGGTCGATGTGCTAGGAAATCAAGGTAAGGTATATCTACTATCTCTGATGCTTTTTCCTTTGATTTTCATTCCCATGGATTGCAATGATGTCAAGTGTCTTCCATAGTTTTGGAGTTTCATGTTCAAAGTTCATGTTAGGGTTTTATAGGGAATGTCTTGTGCATATGTTCAGAAAATGCAGAATAATTGAGGATGTCTACCAAGTGTTTGATGAAATTCCTGAACTATCCTTTGGAAGGCATCCCTTGCTTCTTCCCCCACTCTGTCCACCACAACAAAGAGGACAGAAGTTTGTTAGATTGTTTCCGAATTATCATTTGCTAACTTGCTCAAGGCATGTTTTGAGGAAGGACAGATGTAGAGTTCTTTTACAGTCACAAAGGAAATGAGTGCATTTTGGATCCATAGAAATACTTATATTTGGCCAAGATCTGGTTTGACATGTCGAGGGATCATATCTACATTCAACCTCGGAAGGTCGATCCAGCACACCCAAGACAAGTCTGGTAGCGTGATAAACTTTATTGGTTGTAGGGCTAGCCGAGGGGCAATGAACGTACAAGGTGGTGAGAGTGCACCCTCCTCGGTGGTCTGGAGCTGGGCAGTCCCTATTGGAGATATTTATCCCAACATTCTCCTCAGGAGTATTCTTGACCACCTCGCATTCCGACCAGCCCAACTAGCTGATTGGATTTTTTGATTGGACTGATTAATAGGATACGAGTGATTTCCCAGGACTAGCCCTATCACTTCATTCGGAGTGCCTTGACTGTGATAAACTTAGTGGTTCTCCTGTATGATCATTGTCGCCTTTATGTTTAATGGTTATTATAAAGCAAAGCACATGAATCGAATAAATACTATCACCCCAGCCATGTATGAAATGACTTCTATACAGATCTTTTGGGTAGTTAGCTCTCATATCTAGATTCTCTGAGTATGTTGGGGCTCGTGTAAAAGGAGCAGGGACTAGCGACTGCTTGGCACCATAGAGGTAAGCCACTAATGCCATGAAATCTCGAGTAGAACTATAATTCATAAATCTGCGTTTTAAAACCATCTTTTATAAATTTGCATTTTAAAACGGTGTTAATCTTAAAAAATACCCATTTAAAACAGTTCTTGTGACATGTTCCGAAAATTGTATTTATTCGCCTTCTTTATTTACAGGAACAATTGCAGTTATTACAACAACAACATGAACAACAACAAGGAACTGTCTTTCAAAATTCTCAAAGCTCCTCCCTTCAGCAATGGCAAGTTGGTTCGGGTCCTGGGTTGTAGTGACAATCTATGTCAGCTTCCAATTCTCCATCGCAACAACATTAGCAGGTGCAAACATTTGATGCTCTGTTTGCGGCTCAGCAAGCCCTACAAACGAGTTTGACATCAAAGGACAACAATTGTAAGCTCATTATTAATCTCAACATTTAACATTTATTCCAAGGATTTGAAGTTGAAATTTTTAGGGCCTTTGTTAATTTTTTAGCATTAATTCAATATACTCTAGGATCTTTACTGAGAGAATAACATGTACAGTATATCACTGCATATCAATCATAGCAAGCATGCCAATCATCACAAGAAGCAAAACATAAGAGACAATAGACACACAGAGTTTCCGTGGGCAAAACCCTAAGGTGAAAAACCCCACAACTTCCTCAGAGATAGATAGAGCAATAGTACAACCAAAGTGCAACCCAAGTACAAGAGATAGACTTCTCCTAGCAGCCAATCCTCCTCCTCACATGTGCGCCACTTTCCGAGTGATGTAGAGTGAGATAATGAGATGATCAAAATAGATATTGGGAGATCTCTATTTATACTTGTCCTGACTGCCCAATAAACTTATGGGGTCGACTTGTCTAACTTAGCACAATAACCTCATGTTACATTAATCCGGGTCGACCCCTTACAAGGTGGTCTAATAACCCATCGGCAAGTTAACACACTTGCGACACTTGTCAATACAAATGACGACACTTCCGTATAGAGGAATAATACATCTCTATAGGAGTACAATAACTATATATATGAAATACATTCCAAAGTTACATATACATCAACACTCCCTCTTAACTAGGAAGGTATTTCTCGACACAGATCATCTAGCACAAGTCTTCTTCTTTGGATCATCGTGATCGATGCATTGTCCTCAAATCATCGTCATTGTCACTGCTGCTGCTATCTCAATCAATCTTTGAATCTGCTCGTCAAAGGAAATTCTACAGAGCCAGTCCTTTTTCATATTGGATGTGTCCCACCACCTAAAGGTCTTCATCATCACTGGCCATACTATGGAAATCTCAGGATTTATTACGTGCGTCCCCAAACCTTGCAAGAGCATCCAAGCTGTTACGAGCACATAGCTCTACCTGTCGGATCTCCCAGGGACATATTATATGTGACTGTCACAAAACCTTAAAAGAGTCTCTTGACTAGAAAGAACCCTAAAGAGCATCTGAGGCCTTTTTCATCCTGTCGAGATTTCCATGATTTATTACATGTGACCTCCACCACAAAACCTTAAAAGAGTGTCTTGCGAGGCAAGAACCCTAAAGAGCATCTGGGGCCTTTTTCATCCTGTCCAGATCTCCAGGACTTATTACATGTGGTCATGGAAAAACCTCGAAAGAGCATCCTAGGACTGATTACGAGCACACAGCTCAACCTATCGAATCTCCCAAGGCCGAATTATATGCCATAGGACAAAACCTCGAAAGAGTATCTGCCAGATATCCAAGGGCCAAATTATATGCCATAGGAAAAACCTCGAAAGACTATCTGCAGATCTCCCAGGGCCAAATTATATGTCCTCCCAAAGCAAAAACTCGAAAAAGCATTTTCCAGATATCCCATGGATAGATTACATGCCATAGGAAAAACCTTGAAAGACTATCTACAAACCTCCCTGGGCACAAATTATATGCTTATCTGCACAACCTGTTCCACAGCCACAAAGTATCAACCTGATACTTACCATACATCATCCTGATGTACACATGATCATCCTGATCATCATCACTGCATCGTCCTGATGCATGTCATCTGGAGCAACATCTTGAAGCTCGTCATCCATGATCATCCTGATCATACAATGCATCCACCTGATGCATACAAAGTATCTTCCTGATATATATCATCATACATGATCTACCTAATCATACAATGTATCCACCTGATACATATACAAATACATCATCCACCTGATCATACCTGATACATATTAACATACATGATCTACCTGATCATACAATGTATCCACCTAATACATCTACAGATACATACACATGATCCAACTGATCATATCCAGCATCCAACATGATGCATACATACATATACATATAAATGATCCAACTGATCATATCTAGCATCCAATATGATGCGTACATACATATACATATAAATGATCCAACTGATCATATCCAGCATCCAACATGATGCGTACATGAATATACATATAAATTATCCAACTGATCATATCCAGCATCCAACATGATGCGTACATACATATACATATAAATGATCCAACCGATCATATCAAGCATCCAACATGATGCATATATACACATACAGAGCAGTAACTGGAGCATCGTCCTGATGCTCATCATCCAACGCTTATATCCATAGCCATGGAAGGATCCTCCTCTCACCATGCTCGGAATGGCTTCAGCAAATGTCTCCATCACTTCTTCCTCGAAGTGTCATTGATCTGAAGGACACCAAGCCTCTCTCTGAAGTAATCGAACTTCACTCTGGATAGTGGCTTTGTCATCACATCTGCAATCTGCTCATCTGTCGCAACATACAGGAGCTTCAGTGCTCCTCTCTGCACCATATCCTTGATATAGTGATATTTGATCTCAATGTGTTTTGACTTGTTGTGGAACACCGGGTTCTCAGACAGCTTCACACAATTCTGGTTGTCACAAAAGATACCAGTAGCCTCCAGCGGGAGATCAAATAACTCAGACAGTAGCTTCCGAAGCCATATTGCCTCACAACTAGCTGAACAAGCTGCAACATACTTTGCTTCAGTTGTAATCAGTGCTATGCAAGACTGCTTCCTGCTAAACGAAGAGATCACACTTGATCCCATACTGAAGCAGCACCCAGAAGTGATCTTCCTATCTTCAGCACTACCTGCCATATCTGAATCAACATAACCGTGCAGGTTAAACTTTTGATTCACATCATAATTGATCCCATAATCAACTGTACCCTTCAGGTACCTCAGAATATGCTTTACAGCAACCAGGTGAACACTTTTTGGATCCGTCAAGCACTGGCTCAATGTGTTCACAACAAAGCAAATATCTGGTCTAGTGTTCGTCGGGTACATCAAGGACCCAATCATCGGATGATACATCGTGACATCAACTGACTTAGATGAAGCATCACACATAAGCTTCAGGTTCGATGCCATAGGTGTGGCCATGGCCTTGTAGTCCATCATCCCGAACCTCATCCCGAACCTCTTTAGGATCTCTACTGCATACTTCCCTTGTCCAAGGAAGATTCCATCTATACTCTGCCACACCTCCATGCCTAGAAAATAGTGCATCATCCCCAAGTCCTTCATCTCGAACTCGGCAGCAAGCTACCTCTTGGTATTAGCAATCAAACTATCATTACCTGTAACAAACAGGTCATCCACATACAGGAGTAGTATCACAAGATTGCCTTCCTCAACCTTGTAGTAAATGTTGGAATCCGCTTTACTCTTGGTAAAGCCCAAACTAGATAGGAAACTGTCCATCCTACCATACCAAGTCCTAGGAGATTGTTTTAAGCCATACAAGGCTTTCTTCAATCTGCACATATATGACTTCATGTCATGTGTCTCAAAACTAAGTGGTTGCTCCACATACACTTCCTCCTTGACTACACCATTCAAGAAAGCAGTCTTGACATCCATTTGGTGTATCTTCCATTTCATCACTGCAGCTAGAGAAAGTACTGTTCTGATGGAAGTGTACCTGGATACAGGAGCAAAAGTTTCTTCATAATCTATTCCCTCTTTCTAAGAGAAGCCACGAGCTACGAATCTTGCCTTGTATTTCTCTATGCTGCCATTTGCAGCATGCTTGATATTGTAGATCCATTTGGAAGTCACAATAGACTTCCCTTCAGTTCTTGGGACAACATCCCAAACATCATTATTCATTATTGATTGGTATTCTTCGACCATGGCATCCTTCCATTCTTTCTTTTCCGCTCCTTCTTCATAATTGGAAGGTTCTTTGTTCATGATATCACAGAGTAAAGCAACATAGCTGGTATGAGATCTAGTTCTCTTCTTTGATCTGTGTTCTTCTTCTGGAATGCCATATATTTCTGCATCTTGAATGATTTCTCTATCCCATCCAGGTTTCCTCTTGTGAGAGTTATTCTCACGGGGTGGATCTACAGGTTCTTGTGGATCTTCAATTTCACGATCTGCATCTGGAATTGCTTTAGTCATAGTAGTGTCTTGAAATCTAGTTTCCTTGGGTTCTTCATAGTCTTCAACAGGTGTCTTCCTTGATTTGATGAATGCTGAGTTTTCATCAAATGTCACATCTCTGCTGACTTCAATCTTCTTGAACCCTAGAAAGTATATTCTGTAAGCCTTCAAGATTTCACTATAACCCACAAAGATACCCTTCTTTCTTGAAGGATCTAGCTTGGTCCTCTTTTCCTTTGGGACATGAGTGTATACTGGACAACCAAATATTCTGAGATGGCTGACTTCATGTTTCTTACCAGAGAAGACCTCTTCTGCTGTCTTGTTGTCCAATATCTTGTGGGGTGTTATGTTCTGCACATATACAGCTGTCCTAGCTGCTTCTTCCCATAGATACATAGGTAGATCCTGGTCATGGAGCATTGCCCTTGTTGCTTCCATGATTGTTTGATTCTTTCTTTCTACAAATCCATTCTATTGTGGATTGTAAGGAGCAGTCAACTCCCTCTTAATACCTGAATAGATGCATAACTTCTTGAAGTCACTTGAACTGAATTCTCCACCATTGTCGGATCTAAATGTTTTGATCTTCTTAACAATTTGGTTCTCCATCAAGGTTTTGAATTCCTTGAACTTATCAAACACTTCATCTTTGTTCTTCAAGAAGTAAACCCAAGTCTTCCTGGAGAAGTCATCAATGAAAGAGACATAGTAAACATACCCACTCAGAGAACTGGATGACATCGGACCACATACATCAGAGTGGATAATTTCCAAGATACTTTTTGCCTTGCTTTCACTGCTTGGAAATGCCTTCTTTATGTTCTTTCCTTTCGCACATCCTTTGCAAACACCTTCATGCTTGGTCTTGATTTCAGGAAGACCTTCTACAGCCTTACTTGCAATTGGTAATGCTCTATAGTGCATATGTGCAAGTCTTCTATGCAAAAGTTCACTTGGCTCCATGGAATCATGTACCATGGCATGTTCAGGTTGTCCCTTCAATTTATACAATCCTCCCTCTTGCTCTCCAATCACTACTGCATCATCAATAGTTTTACCTTTTGGCCACATTAGAACTTGGCCATCTACAAATGCAACCCTCATACCTTTTTCATCCAATGCGGAGATGGAGAGTAGGTTCTTCTTGAGCCTAGGTACATAAAGAACTTCTTTCATCTTCAAAGACTTTCCAGAATCTAGGTTGTAAGAGGTTTCACCACTTCCTTTGATAGGGTATTGACAGTCATCCCCAAGTTTCACTTTATGGGGTGATTCATGTTCAGATAGATTTACAAAAGATTCTTTAAACCCAGTCATGTGTTTGGAAGACCCACTGTCAATAAGCCAATCATTACAACCATGAGAAATAGTACCTGTGAGAGCAGAGATTAGAACATACTCTTCTTCGCTTGATGAGTCATCATTATCACTTTCTGCTCTAGCCTTCTTCTTTGGAGGTTCATCATCCTCAGCAGCATGAGCATGATATCTCTTCTTGTTGTTTTTCTTCTTGTTGTTGTATTTCTTCATCTTGGGACAATCTGCAACAAAGTGTCCTTTCTCATTGCATGTGAAGCATCTTAGATCCTTCTTATTCTTTTGTTGATTGTGAAAGGATCTCTTGTAATTAGAGTGCTCATTCTTGGGCTTGCTTCTTTTGGTGTGACCAGCGAGAGCTTGGTCTTCACTTCCCATCTTTTCTTCTCCGGCTATAAGCCTGGCCTCTTCTTGTGAACATTCCTCCCACAATCTACTGAAAGAGATCAATTTCTTTCTTGCACAAATTCCTTGAATAAAGGAATCCCATGACCTATGTAGGCCATTCAGAGTAGTCATCACAATTTCCCTATTCTCCGCCACTTCATCTATAGCTTCAAGTAATTCTTTGATTTGAGAGACTTTGGAGAAATAAGATTGAATGGTCTCTCCATTCGACAGCTTGACCCCTTTCAATTGATTTTGCAGAGTCATCTTCCGATTTATGTTCTTCCCTTCAAATAGCTTGGTCAAAGAGTCAAACATCTCCTTGGGTGTCTTCAGAGATGACACATGTGGTATGAGATGGTCTTTGATAGAATCAACAATGATTCTCTTTGCTTTAACCAAGTTCTTCTTATGAAATTCTTTAGCTTCTTCATCCTCCGGGACAGGGACTTCAGAACTAATATATGTATCCAATTCATTTTCTTCCAGGATTAACCCAATTCTATACTTCCAGGCTCGGAATTTATCAGCCCCTTCAAGCATATCCTCAAGCTTGGTGTGGTGAGACATCTTTAAAGAGTACTTCAAATGGAAATAGAAAAGATTTAGGTCTTACCACTTGATTTGCTGAAAACTGGATCTGGTCCCGGATTAGGGTTTCTCAGAGAAACCCTAAAAATTCAAAATGTTAATTTCAACTTTCTGAAAGGATAGAAATATGCGCCTTGATGAACTGATCAGCCTGGTATACTCAAAATTTGAGTTCTACAAATTTTCACCCTTCATAAATTCCTTTTAGTCTTTCCGGATTCACGAAGGAGGACCCTGAATTAGGGTTTGAGTTTCCCGGAGTTTTATCTTGATCCAAATCTCTAAACTTCAATTTTTCTGAAGGAGCTTCCAGTTGTGTCTTCAGATTTCAGAAATTCCTATTTTTTAGGAAACCCTAGTTTTTGGGCCAAAATTGAAAGTGCTCATAATTGAATTCTGATTGGACAAATAGATTCACCTTCCTGAGGAGAGTCAATCTATCATATTACTTTTTCAAAATCTATGGAGAGAAACCCAATAAACAAGAAACTCTGGTTTCCGTCACTGCACAATGTCTTCTTCTCAGGTTAGCTCTGATACCATGTTAATTTTTGAGCATTAATTCAATATAATCTAGGATCTTTACTGAGAGAATAACATGTACAGTATATCAATGCATATCAATCATAGCAAGCATGTCAATCATCACAAGAAGCAAAACATAAGAGACAATAGACACACAGAGTTTCCGTGGGGAAAACCCTAAGGTGAAAAACCCCACAACTTACTCAGAGATAGATAGAACAATAGTACAACCAAAGTACAACCCAAGTACAAGAGATATACTTCTCCTAGTAGCTGATCCTCCTCCTCACATGTGCGCCACTTTCCGAGTGATGTAGAGTGAGATAATGAGATGATCAAAATAGAGATTGAGAGATCTCTATTTATGATTTGTCCTGACTGCCCAATAAACTTATGGGGCCGACTTGTCTAGATTAGCACAATAACCTCATGTTACATTAATCGAGGTCGACCCCTTACAAGGTGGTCTAATAACCCATCGGCAAGTTAACACACTTGCGACACTTGTCAATACAAATGACGACACTTCCGTATAGAGGAATAATACATCTCTATAGGAGTACAATAAATATATATATGAAATCCATTCTGAAGTTACATATACATCAACAACCTTGTCTTATTGGGAAGAAAAACGTTTTGTAGTTCCCTGTGTTATTATTCCTGTCTTTGTGATTTGTTGAGCATACATTTCTTCTAGCAAGGTAGAAGAGCAACAGCTACAGCAACAACAATAGAAGTTGGCAGATGGATCCAATATTGAAACAACGGTCAATGATGGATTTGGAAGGGGTTTCATAAATGAAGATGACCTAAAGAATGCATACACATTTGATGTGCCTGTAAGATCACAACACCTTATGCTTTTACTTAATGAAATTAATTCTGCAGTCATAAAGCAGTAATCTGAATTCAATTGCTGTTACTTTATTTTCTTACAACACTTGTCTTATTGCTATGATATTTTTGTAAGGGATGCTCTTTTGATCTGTGGGATGTTTTGAACCCCAAATCTGCATTATCGGATTAAGCTCCACCTTAACAAGGAGAACATCAAACTTGGTCAACTCATGCACATTAGCAGTGCTTATATGCCAATTTGTTTGACATAAGCCAAAACTTAATCCAACACCCAAATTTGCTTGTTGATCTGCAATTGAGTTTTGATGTTGAAGGACATGGAAGAATTCAATCCTGTCAATACCCTACTCTTGTATTATTCTTTTCACTAAGTGGGTTGTTTAGGAAGAGATTTTCTGTGAGCTACTTGAAGAATTATCATTGATTGCTCACCATAGAATCATAGACATCTCCCTGTCTGCTTGATCTTTAAGAAAAGGCCTTTAATTAGAGCTTTAACTTCCACTTTTCTATTTGTGTCAATTCCAATTCCCCTGCATACATACGTTTTTTATTTCCTCTGCATACATACATTTATGATGCTTGTGATGTACTTGGTGGCACTAACAAAGATATTTCATTAAATAATTATAAAAGGGATAAAACCAAGTAATCCATGAAAGTGATAATTATAATGAATGGATGTGATATCTTTCTGTAACATTGAATGGGCAGGTGGGTCATGACTCAATGAATAGTCACGACCCTAGGGAAAATGTGCCTAATAATTAACTAAAGTTATATATATATATATATATATATATATATATATATATATATATATATATATTACAAGTCACCCCACCTTGAAGATGCTTCGTCCTCGAAGCAGTAATAAGAACAAATGTCAAAGTTCAACTTCCACCATGAATGAACAAATAACATGAAAGTTGTTGTTCATCATGTAAACTGACAATTTAAACCCTTGAGTGATCAAAGGAATGTCGTGCATACTGTTAGTCCTAAATTTTGCATTGGACTGAACGCAGAGTTTAGGCACCTTTTGATAGATTTGGTTGATTGGGTTGGTTGTGCAATGGGTCAAGAAACTATGATAAATAGAGACAGCATAAGACAGCTGATAACATTGGGTTCTGAAAATAACGTTGGATGACTAGACTAAAAGGAAGAAACATATCAGGATGACCAAGGTTCAAAGCTGATTGGTAATATGTGGAGCTAACAACTCACTCACACATTAACATAAAGAACCATGTTCAGAAAAACAATCCTAAAAACTAAATCACAGCATCCATCGCATTTTGCATCAATGAATTAAAATGCTTGAAATTAGCTCTTATTCCAATTGTGAATCTGAATGCAACCATCAATGTCTTTATCTGATGCTTCTTGAAATGTAAACCATAGAAAGCACATCTCCATGAATGAACAAGATCAACTGCAATTATCTTGGCACTCAAATATCTTACCCATGCGGACCTTTGATACTTGAACAATCCATCAACATTGTGTTATCAACACTTTTGGCATTTGGCATTTTGCTAGCAATTGAGATTCTCTTTCTGACTGCTTTGGGAACTTGAAAATTTGTCTATATTAATCCTTTAACATTTGCGCTGATGCTTGAACCTTGACACCTGTGATATTCGATCGATCGGGCACCTGTCTCTCACCTACCACTTGACTTATACGCATCCTTTTATAAAAAAATTGAGCCAAAATCTCTTCATAATGCTGCGACCTTTGGTGATAGTAAAATGAATACACCAACGTGCCGAATACTTCATATATTTAACCAACTCTGCCTTTATGATCACTCATCATTTGAACTCGGCGTTTATGGATCGAGCACTTGGCGTTTTTTTGTTTGCATTGGGGAAATAATTTTAAAAGATTTTAATATGCACCTATTTATATTGCTTATCAATGTGTGGTGCGCTATGATATTCCCTGAGAAAGGAGCCCCATCATGGTACCAATTTTGGACACAACTCGACTCTTGTGAGTTATATAATGTTGAAGTGTGAGGTCGATATATGACTTAAACTTGGAGGTGGGTTCAAATATGGCTTAGAATATGATGAGACCCAAAAATTTTAATTTTTTTTTTCCAACTAAATGAAATTTTTTTTCCCTGGATATGTTTTCCCAACTAAATGAAATGGATTATACAAAGAATTTTTTTTTTAAATTTTTTTCCCAACTAAATGAAAATGGATTATATAAAGACAAATCAGAGGATAGGGCACACGTTTTATTATCTTTTTAATAAAAAAGTATTAAAATAAACTCTTAATGAAAATGGATTATATAAAGACAAAACAGAGGATACGACAAAGGTTTTATTAACTTTTTAATAAAAAGTATTAAAATAAACTTTTAATGAAAATGAATAATATAAAGACAAAAACATAGGATAGGACAAAGGTTTTATTAACTTGTATTAAAATAAACCTTTGAAATGTTTGGGTTTATTTTGGATAAAAGTTTAATTATTCAAGTTAACTTTATTTTGTTTAATAAAATGGATTAATAAAATATAAAATACAAATAAATCCATTTAAAAAACAAAAAATATTAAAATAGAATCATTTTATTTATAATAATCTTTCTATTTGATTTTGGGAAAAATGGATTTTGAGTAAGATGACAAGGGCATAGTTAGACCTGATTTATGGAAGAACATAAATACATCACAAGGTAAGACAGGTTTAGTATTTGATGTGTGAAGAAGATGGCGAGTTTAACACAAATACGGTTTAAGATGATGGCACACTAACGAAGTTGACTCAATTTTGACAAGGAGCTTAAAGAATTTTAAAGGGTAGATTTTGGTACCAACACATACAACAAAGATCTGAGTAATAAGGAGTAGAAGATGTTGCCAGAGAGGACTATTAGGGAATATAAGATCTTCAGTGGAAGTATCTTCATCATGGTTTTGAGTAGTAATCCAAGCTTTGTCAATGTATGTGGTTCCACTTGATTTGTCGATATAATAATTTATACTTCAATTTAATCATCGACATTAAGGGTTGTCTTAACTACTTGATATTTTTCATGGTCATTAAGTTTCAATTTTGGTTAAGGACTCTTGAATGTCTAGGACTTTTATGGTCGGATATGGACTCGACTTTTCTACACAACATCTTGCATTGTGCTGAACATCTTGGTTTTTTTGCCTTTAAACCTCTATTGTCTTTAATACCCTAATTGATGGATACAAATATTCTAAGATTGTTGCAGATGGTGACTATTTTACTTTAGATAAATAGTACTCGACTCTCTCCAACACATTAACCAGTTCATCCCTTCATATAGTTGTATTTTTGAGTTGTAACTTGTATCCCAACATCAAAGAGCTTGTAAACAAGTTCATCTTAATAAAAAGGTCCATTTTTTATTATGCTCCACTATACCTTGCAATTGCCGAATACTCTATAAAGCCTTATTATTTTTATTAAAAGCCTCCCTTTGTAAATAATAGATATATATAATTTACTAAATTTATCTATCTATCTATCTATCTATCTATCTTTGTGTGTGTTACCACTTAGTGTTATATTTGTTGGTGTGCTTGACTCCAATCAACCCTTGAAAAGTTGTGACCTATCGATGGCCAGTGAGGGAGAATGGTAGTTCCTTCAGGTAACTCTTGATGAGACTTTGATGCCTGTGAAATCTATATCTCTTGTCACGAGTAAATTAATGAAACCACAATTTTTTGTTCCACCCTAATCTTCACATTAAAGCTCACGGTTTCATGATTTTGGTGGTTAATTGATCATGCTTTTTCTTTTACCATTGTGGTTAGTGAGACCTTCCTCTTATGCACATTGATGGACAAATGCAATATGAAATCATCAGAATGATGACTATTGGGTGACACTTATACTTTGGTCTGCTTGAAAAACTGTACTATATATTGCAGCAATGGTATTTGAAATGGATACTCTCCTTTAGCAATTTGCAATGTGCCTGGGAGGATGCTGATAGAGATAGAGTAGAAACAACTTATTTTCACCAAAATGTTTAGAGCAAACTGAAAACTGCAAATAAATATAGAATCCCGGATTGTTAAATTTTCCATGCTCCTTGTTTTGCTTCTCTACAGACATGTTCAAATTGCAAATGCAAAGTGTATTCATTTTTCACTAGTATGCATTTTTTGATACAGACATGTTCAAGTTGAAAGTGCAAAGTGTATTCATTTTTCACTAGAATTCATTTTTTGATGCAAGACAAATGACAAACTTGCCTTAAACTCAATTGTAAATGACTCAATTAATTTTTTTTACAAGTCAATGGGGTCACTATTCTGATTCGAATGCCCTTGAATAATAGTTTCTCCATTCTCATCTTCTCTTTCAAAATATGCACCCATATTTACTTGACATCCCTCATTTGTATTTTCTTTTCGTGGTAAATTGTGATGAACCTGCAATAATTAATTAATGCAAATACACGCGATATCAGAAATAACAGAACTCAGAATCACTTTTATATTGATCGTTGTAGCTAGGGTTTTACCCCTAGCTTGTGCAAATGAGCACCTACTAAGGAGAAAGGACTCCTTAGTAGCAGTTCAGTATATTAAACTAATTAAGCTAAAACAGAAATTAAATTAGTTCTAAAACAAGCATGAAACATAAACACCAAATTTAAAGAATGACTTTTTGTATTGATGTTACCTTCAATGTAAAGGTTTGATGAAGCCCTTTGCAGTGTCCAAGAGGATGCTCCAAGCTTCAATATGCTCCTTCTCCTTCTCCAATGTTGGGAATGGGCCAAAGGTGGCTCTCAAGGTGAAAATAGTTCAATGGTGAACTAGGGTTTTGAGAGAGATTTTGGCAGAGTAAGGGTGCTTGTGATTGTGGATATGGAATAAGGGATCTCCATCACCTATTTATAGTTTTTTGGTGGTGGAGTGTTGACCCATGGTTTTGGGAAACACATGGTTTTATGCAGCTGTATAGGGTTTTTTTTTTTCTTTTTCCTCATTATTTTTTATTTTTTATTCCCTTTTTAGGGGATTTTGCTATTTTTGGAGGAAAAGGGGGTTTTTTAGCCTTTTTAGGCTATTTTGATGGTTTTGTGGCCTTTTGGAGGCATTTTAGGCCTTTTGGAGGCTTTTTAATGGGATTTTTTAGGATTTTAAGGGAAATATGGTAGGAAAATGGACAAATGAGCCATATAATGTGGTAGATGAGGTAGTGAACACTTTTTGGGTGTTAACAATCGTAGGCCACTTCGAGGGGGAAACCTCCTTTGAGCAAGCTCAATACAATTAAATTCACGGTGCCTTCATAGGCCTCAACACACACTTATAGACTAAGTCTAGGCGCCAATACTATGGGTCAAAACCATGGGTCACTACAAACTATGGATCAACAATACTACGGGTGACTTACAAAGCATATGCACCAACAATAATAACACAAACTATGGATCAACAAATACTACAGGACGACTTACAAAGCATATGCGTCCAACAACAATATACTAACAAAGTAAAGACATGGGTTCCTAACATCCCCTCCCTCTTAAAAAAATCTTTGTCCTCAAAGCTTTAGATGTGGAAATTGTTGTTGAATCTGAAGGAGTGGTTCCCATGTAGCATCCTCTGGTTGCATGCCATGCCACTGAATTAAGACCTCTGTGATAGAGCGAGAGCGAAGCTGACGAGTGCGCCGATTGAGGATGGCCTCCGGCTCCAAAAGGATGGATCCTTCATTTTCCAGTTCGGGTAAAATAGTTTGTCCACTGATGTTGTTGCAAGAACTTTCTTCAGACAAGAGACATGAAATACTGGATGAATGCGAGAAGAAGGAGGAAGTTCCAATTTATAAGTAACGGACCCAATCTTCTGAAGAATCCGATATGGCCCATAGAACTTTGGAGCGAGCTTATGACGCCCTTTGAGTTTCAGGGAGGATTGCTTGTACGGCTGGAGACGAAGAAAAACCATATCGCCTTCTTGAAAAGTGCGCTCAGAACGGTGCTGATTAGCTTGTTGCTTCATGCGATTTCTTGCCATGTGAATATTGTCCCGCAAAA
Source organism: Larix kaempferi (assembly GCA_027924585.1). NCBI lineage: Eukaryota > Viridiplantae > Streptophyta > Pinopsida > Pinales > Pinaceae > Larix > Larix kaempferi. The sequence goes on along the minus strand of BSBM01000963.1, from coordinate 5,583,711 downwards.
TGTGAAGAATCTGATCCTGGTTTCGAAGGACCGTGTCAACTTCCTGAAATGGTGAACTGTTGGGGGTGTATGGAAGAAGAGCTGGAGGTGCCTGACCATAGACTGCTTCATATGGGTTCATTTTAGAGGTAGTGTCATAAGAGGTATTGTACCACCATTCAGCGATAGGGAGCCACTTTTCCCACTGATGTTGTTGTTCATAGGTGAAGCAATGAAGATAAGTTTCCAAGCATTTATTGATAATTTCAGTCTGACCATCTGTTTGTGGGTGATACCCTAAACTCATCTTCAGTTTGGTGCCAGTGTGGCGAAATAGTTCTGTCCAAAAATGACTGGTGAAAGTCGCATCATGATCCGAGACAATGGAAGAAGGGATGCCATGAAGACGAAAGATCTGGTCCAGGAAAATTTGAGCGAATGAGGAGGCTGTATAGGAATGGCTGAGAGCACAAAAATGACTATATTTGGAGAGGCGATCAACCACAACGAGAATCACTATATTCCCGCCAGATTTAGGGAGCCCTTCAATGAAATCCATAGAAATATCTATCCAAATCCGTGTAGGTATGGGCAAGGGTTCGAGCAATCCTGGAAGGAGTGTCGTTTCACCCTTATTGCGTTAGCAGGTATCACATTCAGCCACCATCTGTTGAATTGTCCTTTTAATGCCCTGACAAAAGAAGTTACGCCATGCCCATTCATACGTTTTGAGGAACCCAGAGTGCCCTGTCGATGGAGAAGCATGGAGTTCATAGAAGACAGTCTGTTGAAGATCTATGCTCTGGGGAAGCACCAGACGACCCTTGTATCTCAGGGAAGCACCAGACGACCCTTGTATCTCAGGGAAGCACCATCCCAAGAGTAATGTGGTATAGCAGAAGGGTTTTTGGTCAAGCGTTGGATGATTTGAGATAAGGAAGAGTCATTGACATAACCCTGTTGAACAGATTGCAACCAATTTGGAACGGGCATAGAAATAGTTGAAAGAGAACCTTGGGCATCAAATGTGCGAGAAAGAGCATCTGCCACAATATTGTCCTTACCCTTTTTGTAAGTGATCTCATAGTCATAACCCATGAGTTTTCTAACCCATTTCTGTTGTGCTGGGGAGGAGACACGTTGTTCCAAGAAATATTTCAGACTCTAGTGATCAATCTTGATGTAGAAATGATTCCCTAATAGGTATGGTCACCACTTCTGTACTGAATGCAAAATAGCCATCATTTCCTTCTCATATGTAGAGGAAGCTAAATTCTTACCTGAAAGGGATTTGCTGGTGAACGCAATGGGGTGTTCATCTTGAAGGAGAACAACACCAAGTCCATTTCTACAAGCATCACTCTCAATAGTGAAGGGCTTGGAAAAATCGGGCATAGCTAGAACAGGTGTAGTACACATAGCTTGTTTCAGTTTGTCAAATGCACACTGAGTAGCATGTGTCCATGTAAAAGCATCATTTTTCAATAGAGTAGTTAATGGAGCTACAATCTTCCCATAATCCTTGACAAACTTGTGATAGTAGCCAGTCAACCCCAAAAAACCACGAAGGCTCTTGAGTGTCTGAGGATGTGGCCAGTTGTTCATGGCATCGATTTTGGCAGGATCCACACGAACCCCTTGTGCTGAGATAATGTGCCTGAGATACTCAACTTCCTTCTGTCCAAAAACACATTGAAACTGTTTGGCGTGGAGATGATGGTCAAAGAAAAGTTGCATGACAAGATCTAGATGTTGGAGATGTTTAGCCCATGTTTTACTGTAGATGAGGATATCATCAAAGAATACCAGAATGAATTTGCACAAGTAGGGCCGAAATATTTTATTCATTAAGGCCTGGAATGTGGAAGCATCATTAGTGAGGCCAAAGGGCATGACCAAAAACTCATAATGGCCATCATGTGTGCGGAAAGCTGTTTTTGGGATATCTTCCTCATGAACCTGAATTTGATGATAACCAGAACGAAGATCCAACTTGGAGAAAAATTGAGCCCCATGAAGCTCATTAAGAAGCTCATCAACAATAGGAATTGGAAACTTATCCTTGATGGTGAGGTGATTAAGTGCTCGGAAGTCAATGCAGAGGCGCCATGACCCATCTTTTTTGCGGACAAGAAGAACTGGAGAAGAAAAGGAACTAGTGCTTGGGCAAATAATACCTTGCTTCAATAAGTCCCGAACAAGCATTTCAATCTCCATTTTTTGGTGAAATGGGTAGCGATAGGGCCTGATGTTGGGAGGAACGCCGCCAGGAAGGAGCTGAATATGATGGTCTTCGGGCCTTGAAGGTGGCAATCCCACTGGTTCAGCAAAGACACTTGTATATCGATCCATAATTTGTTGTATATCCAAAGGAGTAGTGGAGACCGCTGATGGTTGCATCTGAATGGAATGGATCTGAGCGATGACACCGTGTGAATTCTTCTTGAGGAGTTTTTCCATGCGATGTGAACTGATGATGCTGAGAGACCCTGGTTGTAATCCTGTCAATGTGTGTTTTTGTCCATTGAGGGAAAACTGCATCCAAAGTTCAGCAAAATCCCATAAGATAGGGCCAAGTGTGCGTAGCCATTGAGTGCCCAAAACCACATCACATCCACCTAAGGTCAAGGAAAACATGTCAGAGCGTAAGGTATAATATCCCATAGAGATATGCACATTTCGACACTTCCCTTTGCAAGGTAAGGTTCCCCCATTAGCAACCATGACTTCAAAGTTGGAGCAAGGATGGATAAAACAATCAGCTTGTTTGGTGATCCGAGGGTCAATGAAATTATGAGTGGTACCAGAATCAATGAGTATTGTAAGAGGAAGCTTCTTGAAGTAACCCCTGACCCTCATTGTTTGGGGGACGGTGATTCCAGCTAAAGCATGGAGAGATATCTCTGGCTGGTCATACTGAGACGAAGGGTCAATAGGAGGTTCCTGAATGTCGACCTGATCATCCATTGTATCTGGATCTTTGTCACCAATTTCAGAGGCAGGCAGAGAATCCACATCCAAGAGATAGAGATTTTGCTGAACACATCTATGTCCCCGAGTGAATTTCTCATCACAATTATAGCAAAGCCCCTTTTCTCTGCATGCTTGTATCTATGTTTCAGACAAATGCTTGGTAGGAGTTGGTCGAGGAGCCTGCGGTATGGGTGGTCGTTGAGAACCCATATTTCGGAAGGGAACACAAGTGGGATTGGAGTGCTGTTGGGATGCAATCTTGTCTTCTTCCAACTTAGCCAACCCCAGGGCTTCCATCATTGTGTTGGGACAACATATTTTGACCTCAGAGCGGATGTCATCCTTTAGACCACTGATAAAACAACTCCGGTAAAAGTCAACAGACAATCCTTCAGTGTGGTTGGCTAGTTTCTCAAATTCGGTTTGATACTCTCTCACAATGCCAATTTAGCGAAGTTTAGTGAGGGATCCTGTGAAGTCATCAAAAGCACTAGGACCAAATCATTGCAAAAGGAGCTGGCAAAAGTCTGGCCATTTTGGCTCTTCATGAGCCTTAATGTACCAACGGTACCATTGAAGAGCTTCCTGTTCCAAATGAAAGGATGCAAGCGAAACTTTGTTGACATCAAAAGTATTATGCAGACTGAAATACTGTTCTGCACGATAGATCCATCTAGTTGGATTAGTACCATTGAAGCGAGGAAAATCAAGCTTCAGACCACAGAAATTGCTAGAAGAAGAGAACCCATTATCTGATGAAGACTCGGACTGTCGTTTGTTGTTCATGGCTGAATGTTCAAGATGGAGGCCGAGAAATTTTTCATCCAGATCCTGGAGTTTGGCTTGGATGGCTACAAGTGCGTCTTCCATGGTTTTTGCTCCTGCGTGGGTGACAACCATAACCAAGAGTTTTTTTTTTTGTTTTTTTGTTTTTTTGAGTGGGTAGAAAAACAAAAAAAAAAACTGCTTCAGTAAAGGAAAATCTGGATTTGGGAAAAAATCTGCAGGGTAATTGGGGTTTGACTAGGTTTTGGACACTGTCGAATGGACAAGGAAGCAGAAAAGGAGGATTTCAGAAGCGGAGTGAAAGAATGGGAAAATTTGGCATAGATGGACAAAGAAGAAGAATTAGGAAAGGAACTCTGTGGTAAAATTTGAAGGTGATTGGGTGAAATCCGAGGAAGTTATGGAAAACCCTAAAAATAGACACATGTGGGATTTCTGGCTTTGGGAAGTGGAATTGGGGATAGGGTCCTAGGAATGAAATATGCAGAATGGTATTACAGGGGTTCCCGAGAAGTTTTAAGGGAAACAGAGTAAAAACAAGGGAGATATGGAGCGGCTACGGCTCGGAAGGTATCTGAAACAGATAGATCTGCAATGGCCCGGAAGTAAGCGAAAACAGAGGGATCTGAAACGGTGCCAAATGGATTGAAAATGGATGGATCTGGAATGGATTTCAGAATGGATCTGAATGGCTGGATCTGAAATGACACAGCAGTGATCGACAACCATTCAGTTGAAAATAGATATGGACACCAGGTATGTGTGGCTTCCTAACAGTTCAGGGGTTTCACTCGGCCACCAATGCTTTCTGACGACTTGCATATTGGGGAAGTACCCCTCACTGCACGGCTCAGGTAAAACTGATAACCACTTTGCCACAAACGACAACTCTTGGTTTACCTCACGGGTGGGAACTAGTCAATCAGGTAGGGGTCGTTGCCCTTTTCGCTAGCATGTCCTCTCAATGGGATAGCTACTTCGGGGTTCCCGTGGTACTCCTCACAATGCGTTTTAGGGCTTATGCCCAAGTACTTCCCACAGTTAAGCGGATAGGGATTATTCCCAAATCTGAACCTGCAACAGATGCGAAAAAAAATTTGGCAGAAATTTCACCCAGCGAGCCCAAGAAAGTGCTCTGGTATCGGATGTGATGAACCTACAACAATTAATTAATGCAAATACACGAGATATCAGAAATAACAAAACTCAGAATCACTTTTATATTGATCGTAGGCCACTTCGAAGGGGCAACCTCCTTTGAGCAAGCTCAATACAATTAACTTCACGGTGCCTTCATAGGCCTCAACACACACTTATATACTAAGTCATACTATGGGTCAAAACCATGGGCCACTACAAACTATGGATCAACAATACTACGGGCGACTTACAAAGCATATGCGCCAACAATAATAACACAAAATATGGATCAACAAATACTATGGGATGACTTACAAAGCATATGCATCCAACAACAATATACTAACAAAGTAAAGACATGGGTTCCTAACATAAATTTAGCCTTGATCCACAATCATGGATGCATGGGATTTTCTCATTCCTCGCTCACTCTAAGAACAATATCTTAGAACTTCAAACATTTTGTCACTCAACATAATTCCTCTGATTCAGTGGTCCTATTTCTCAATACTGGGCATGGTAACAACCACTTAACAATAATGTACTATTGGTGGAATTTCTTACTCATAAAATGATAACGCCAGATTTACAAGGGATAAGTTCGATTCAATTTAACCAAGGAACAAACATATACAGCCAACAAGAAAATTGATGTGATTTACCTACTTAGTTGCTCAACGCCACAGGCCACATTTAAATCCTTTAATTGGTATGTTACAGGTCCACTAATATGCTCATGCAATTTGTATTGGCTAGCCAATTCTTGTGTGTTCAAACTATAAACAAAGAGTAGTGGAAAGGCATAAACCAACCCATAGAAATTATCACTACATAACCACGATTTTTGTGAATGTATTCCTTGCTCCAAGACGTTATAGGCCTGTGTATATTCAATCCACAATTTCTGACATTTGAATGCACTATTTCCCTCTGTGCCTTTGATGTGGTTCAATTCCCACTTCATATCATGCCCATAATATCCAAATTGATAGTACAATCCTCTTCAATATATTTTGTGCCATCAACTTCCGACTTAGAGTGGACAGGCTATGCCCACAATCTCTGGTTTACGTTATAGCCGCTTGGATTTAGCTCATCCTTGAATAGCAAAAATGGTGCAAACTTTGAACGTCAACCATGCCAACCCTGTCTTTGGAATCTATTAATTTTTTCTTCAAATTATCAAACTTTTTATTGTTGCAAGTGGAAAATCATAATATTTTGGAGCTATACGCCTCCCTTCATGATCCTCGTCTATCAACAAAATATAAAATCGGTGTACTTAACACATAATGAAAACATAACATATAAGTCAGAAGTGAGCACATAATGAAAACATAACATATAAGTTCATTGAAATCACTGAGATCTATTATATACAGAATGTTTTTAATTTCCCCTCTCTATTCTCTAACTCTTGCACTCTACGTTCCTCTATATTCCACTTTGTACTTGTCTATATCCTCTCCTAGTGTCTATCACATGGAAGCAAGGTTTATCCATACATTGAAGGAGGAAATTAGCTCGGTCCACCCTAGATAGACTCGTATCCTCCAAATTTAGAAAGAAATACAACCAATTTTGATATGTCCCTAAAATTACTCAACTCCCCTAATTGTATACTAAACTAAGCAAACTTAGTTATAGAACGTGTCATTTGAGGAAAAACGAATTTCTCCCTATGAAATCATACCTAGATCCTTCTAGAAATCATTAAATTTTTATTGATGAAACCAACTCCCTTTCTTAAATTCCTAAGACCTTCTAGAGGTCAATTACAAGTTGACTCATGATAGATGCTCCTGCATCATTTTTTCAACCTCTATTGTAATTTCCGAAGATTTTGATTTGTTGTAGGAAAGGTTGTGGTTGTTTAACTATGAAGAGTCATAGACATTGAACCTCGGGGAAACTTGTTTACATTGAGGAATGATTTTATTTTAGAAAATTACTTGCACATGATAGAAAATATTTTAGATGGGCCTTGTTTACCTGCATTGTTTATCCCATTTAGGGAAGGTGTTTGTTTGTGTTCAACGATCTCTGTAATGCTAGGGTTGGCCCCAATGAACCTATTTTTTTACCCCTAAAATTGGCCATAAAAAATAATTCTATATATTATACACCACACTTTCATATAGATATGTAAATACAAAACTAGCATATATCCATGTTAACTATGGATATGTGGCATAGAGAGGAATTAAAACATTTGAGGTGCAAACCTCAATATAGTTAAATAATCTTTGAGGATGTGGAATCATTGAGGTTTGCAACTTGAGTATTTGGTCCTTCTTGGTGAGTCAGGTTTAAAATGGATCTATGCTGCTAAATGATCTTCACTTTATATATAATCATTGGGATGTCTATTTTTCCTTGCCTCTATGTCTTGTTCTATTGTGATATGAAAATTTATGGTGTACATGTGTGTGTATGTGTGAGTGTGTGCATCCTTGTGGATACACTTGATATGTGTGGTTACTATCTATTGATGAGATGATGTTTATATTCATGGTTGAAAAACTTGTGAGAATGGTGGGCCATTGGATGGCCTACCTGTTTAAGGACATCTCCAATGGAATTATTGGAGGCATCACATTCAATCTCAAAGAGTTGTTGGAGGTCTGGGAGACTTTAGACCAGGGCACAACATAATAGGTCCTTCAATTGATAAAATGTAGCTTCTGTCTCTAGATTCCAATCAAAGTGACACTGATTAGAGAGGTGATGCAACAAATGGACCAGATTAGGGAACTAAAAAATGAACTTGCAATAGAAATTCACTCCACCTAAGAAGCTTTTGAGCTACATCACAATGTAAGGTAATGACCACTTCAAGAGAGCATCAACATCATGCGGATCAAGCTTGATGCCCTCAATGGAAAGCAAAAAACCCAAATAAGAAATAGCTTCTTGTTGGCAACTAGAACAATACTATTAAATAATGCAAAAAGAACCATCTCAACATATATTAGGCTTCCTTCTATAGGCAAGATTTGATCCAAAATAGGGATGATCAAGTTTGACTTGTCTCCCTTGTAAAATAAAATATATTATTTGCTAACTAACCATGATATAAATAGAAAGAAAACATAGCAGAAACCTAACTAATGTGTTCCAAGTCTTCTTGTCTTTGTCCCTATACTATCTACCCAAACAATTTGAAGTTCCACCTATAGTAAGTGCTAGATGAACTCCATTACAAAGCTGTCCCAAAAATATTTGGCAAGAAATAAATGAAGATTATAAAAGGAAAATGTATTCAATTATACGTAACTTCAAATGCCTACAATCCATGGTCATAGAAACAAGATTATACAGGTTTCTACATTAAAAAGTGCTCTTCAAATTCCCATAATCCATGGTCACATAGACAAAATTATGCATATTTCTACATTAAAGAGTGCTTTTCAGATTCCCATAATACATGGTCACAAAGAAAAAATTATACAGGTTTCAACATTAAAGAGTCCTCTTCAAATGCCCATAATCCATGGTTACACATACAAGGTTCTACTCACTCCTCGTACCACCTAAGACTTCTGAAGTGCAGCACAGTCTCCTCGAACAACAAATTGATCTCTAGAGGAAAATTAATGGCAGGAATATCGTAATGATATGGGATTGTCTCTTGTTTCTACAATGATATCCATGGACTTCCCAAGATTTCATGTGTCTACACATCACAAAGGGAGGGTTAATAATAAGCTACAAATAACGAACAAGATTGACGGTTTCTACATGACTAGCATGTTGTTCATAGATGCTTGGAATATTTACATAATGCTTGAGATCATCCCCAAGCTCAGTGTAATCTCTCGAAATGACTACAACTCATTCACTACACCTAGAGGCTTTCCATATCAACTATAGTAGCAAAGAGATTGAGAAGGATAAAAAATAAACTGAATTCAAAACCTAGGATATGTGCGAATGAACAAAACATCAATGAATCGCACGAAGGAAATAAACTCATTCAACAACATAGAAGTAAAATAGGAGGCACAAGATAATTATGAAAATCCCTCTCAGATTTTTAGGTTTTTATGGTTTCGACCTAATCTGAAACTAGGACTCAAACTGAAAGCAAAAACCATGGCTTGCCTAATATAATGTCAATAAAATGTAGTGACACAAGAACTAAAAATTAACCAAAATAAGTAGTCTTTCTACATTGAAACTTACCGTCAATGAAGTTGTGGGTGCTTTCGAAATTTATGAGAAATTGTTGTGGTCCTTTCCTACGAATTTGCTAGGCTTGAAATCTGTTGACAGGGTTCAGGAGCGCTGAATTGCAGGGTTCAGTAGCATTGAATTATAGGTTTTCAGGAGTATACAAACCATAAGTGTGCTGGGAATGTGCTCCTCCGAGGGTTTCAACAACGACAGAGACACACTAGCGTGTTAAATTTTCAGAATTTACTTCAATCTGATCTAGGATCATAACTGAGAGAACAACATGTACAGCATATCTACAGCATATCAATCATGGAGACAATAATGCAAGCACACAAGAGACAGAAAGATTTACTTGGGGAAAACCATAAAGGTGAAAAACCCCAATAACTTCCTCAGAGATAGATAGAGCAATGATACAACCAACCATGAGAGATAGACATAACCTAGCAGCAGATCCTCCACCTCCATAAGTGCACCACTCCTCCTTGAGTGCATGTGTGAGAAGTGAGTGAGCAAATAGAGTGCCTCCCGCACTCTATTTATACTTGACTTGACTTGCCTTTTTACCTAACTCATGTAGGCTCGAACTTAACCACATAACATAATGCTGACTGGGCCGACCCCCAATAGGGTGGTCTAATAACTATTCGACCCACATGGCCGACCCCCAATAGGGTGGTCTAATAACCCTTTGACCCACATGACTTATACAGGGCCGACCCCAAACAAGGTGTTCTAATAACCCATCAAGTATAAGTTACGACACTTACAATATAAATGACGACACTTCCGTATAGAGGAATAATAACATCTCTATAGGAATACAATATACATATATGTGAAATACATTCCGAAGTTACATATACATCAACACTCCCTCTTAACTAGGAAGGTATTTCTCAGCACAGTTCTTCTAGCACACGTCATCTTCTCTGGATCATCGTCACTGGATAATCGTCATTGAGTCATCATCATCGTCACTGCTATTGCTATCTCAATCAATCTTTGAATCTACTCGTCATAGGAAGTTCTACAGAGCCAGTCCTTTTTCATACTGGATGTAGGCCCACCACCTGCAGGTCTTCGTCATCACTGGCCATACTGTGGAATCCTCAGGACTTATTACGTGCGTCACAAAACCTCGAAAGAGCATCCCAGGATATTACGGGTACACAACTCCGACCTGTAGGATCTCCCAGGGCGCTATTACATGTGACCCCACCACAAAACCTCGAAAGAGCATCCCAGGATGTTACGGGTACACAAATCCAACCTGAAGGATCTCCCAGGGCACAAATTACATGTGGTCCCCACAAAACCTAGCAAGAGCATCTCAGGATGTTACGGGTACACAACTCCGACCTGAAATCTCCCAGGGCACAAATTACATGTGGTCATGGCAAAACCTCGAAAGAGCATCTCAGGATGTTACGGGTACACAACTCCGACCTGAAATCTCCCAGGGCACAAATTACATGCCATAGGACAAAACCTCGCAAGAGCATCTCAGGATGTTACGGGTAAACAACTCCGACCTGAAATCTCCCAGGGCACAAATTACATGTCCTCCCAGAGCAATGTCTCGAAAGAGAATCCCAGGCTATTACGGGTACACAACTCCGACCTATAGGATCTCCCAGACATGCTCATCTGCACAACCTGAACCACGGCCATAGAGTATCAACCTGATACTCACCATACATCATCTTGATGTACTCATGATCATCCTGATCATCATCACTGCAACGTCCTGCTGCATGTCATCTGGAGCAACATCCTGAAGCTCATCATCCATGATCATCCTGATCATCACTGCAACATCCTGCTGCTTGTCATCTGGAGCAACATCCTGAAGCTCATCATCCATGATCATCTTGATCATCACTGCAACATCCTGCTGCATGATCCACCTGATCATCAATGCATCTACCTAATGCATACCAAGTATCTACCTGATACATATCATCATACATGATCCTCCTGATCATACAATGTATCCATCTGATACATGATACATATCACCATACATGATCCACCTGATCATACATTGTATCCACCTGATACATATACAGATACATGGTCCAAGCATCTAACATGATGCATATACAAAATACATACACATGATCAAACTGATCATATCCAGCATCCAACATGATGCATACATACATAAATGATCCAACTGATCATATCCAGCATCCAACATGATGCATATACAAAATACATACACATGATCCAACTGATCATATCCAAGTATAAACCAGAACATCATCCTGATGCTCATCATCCAACGCTTACATCCATAGCCAAGTGAAGGATCCTCCTTCCTACATGCTTGGAATGGCTTCAGCAAATGTGTTCATCACTTCTTCCTCGAAGTGTCCTCGATCTGGAGAACGCCAAGCCTCTCTTTGAAGTACTCGAACTTCACCTTGGCTAGTGGCTTCGTAAACACATCTGCAATCTGCTCGTCCGTCGCAACATACAGGAGCTTCACATCTCCTCTTTGCACCATATCCCTGATATAGTGATATTTGATCTCTATGTGTTTCGACCTGTCATGAAACACTGGGTTCTCGGACAGCTTCACACAACTCTGGTTATCACAAAAGATACCAGTAGCATCCAACGGGAGATCAAATAACTCAGACAGTAGCTTCCGTAGCCATACTGCCTCACAACTAGTTGAACAGGCTGCAACATACTCTGCCTCAGCTGTACTCAGTGCTACGCAGGACTGCTTCCTGCTAAACCAAGAGATCACACCTGATCCGATACTGAAGCAGCACCCAGATGTGCTCTCCCTATCTGTAGCACTGCCAGCCCAATCTGAATCAACATAACCCCGTAGGTTAAACTTATGATCCGCCTCATACCTGAGCCCATAATCCACTATACCCTTCAGTTACCTCAGAACATGCTTTACAGCAACCGGGTGAACACTCCTCGGATCCGTCAGGAACTGGATCAATGTGTTCACCGCAAAGCAAATATATAGTCTCGTGTTCGTCAGGTACATCAAGGACCCAATCATCTGACGATACATAGTGATATCAATTGGCTCAGATGAAGCATCACACTGACGCTTCAGGTTCGATGCCATAGGTGTTGCCATAGCTTTGCAGTCCATCATCCCGAACCTCTTCAGGATCTCTACTGCATACTTCCCTTGTCCAAGGAAGATTCCATCACTCTGCCACACCTCCATGCCAAAAAATAAATAGTTCATCATCCCCAAGTTCTTCATCTCGAACTTGGCAGTAAGATTCCGTTGCATGTCGGCAATCAATCTATCTTCACCTGTAACAAACAGGTTATTTGCATACAAAAGTAGTATCACTAGATTTCCTTCCTCAACCTTGTAGTAAAGGTTGGAATCCGCTTTACTCTTGGTAAAGCCCAAACTGGATAGAAAGTTGTCTATCCTACCATACCAAGTTATGCACACATATATGACTATACCATGCTGTCTTGAAATCCATCTGGTGCATCTTCTATTTCATCACTTTTATATTTTTCAATGCTACCATCTGCAACATGCTTGATCTGATAGTTCCATTTGGAAGTCACAACATACTTCCCTTCAGCTCTTGGGACCACATCCGAAACATCGTTCTTCATGATCGACGGATCATGGCATTCCATTTCTTCATCCCAGATCCTGGGAACTTCAATATCTTCAATAGATATCTTTGTTGCTGGAACAAATGTTGTAGTCCTTTTGTAGGTGAAGATATACGGTCTTTCCTACAAAACAGGTTAAATTGCATGATTAGAAACATCTCATAATTTTCAGAACAAATTCTTACACATAAAGAAATATGTCATACAGTCATGCAATTATCTTAGCCAATGCTTCAATACAACATTTATCCATATCCCGTAACTTTCTAGATGCCTTCCAATCTCTACCAGAACATTGTTAAGAGTGTGCACAACTCCCAACATGTCAGCAAAGAGGTTTCATTCTAGATAAGTAGCAATGGAATGTTGTACAGTGCCATAGGCCACTTACCCATGTATATTAGTAGTATACTGTTCATCAATGCAACTATTCTAATATGCATAATACACAACCTAATTCTAGGAACATCAGTATATACATTATTGAACAGTATTATTTAAACAAACAAATATGCAAGAAATGATGATTAAAATACTTATCTTTCTTTGTTCGTTGGGTGGACTCCCTCTGAGTCTTTGCTTCCTTGCAGGAGCTGTTGGATTCCTAATCTGAAGTAGCTTCTTCTACACCTTTCTGTTGTGGAATGTAGAAAGATGGTCAACTCCCGCTGAATATCTGCATCCTTGCAGAAACTACTGAAGTGTGCTCATTTTCTTTCTTGCAGGAACAACTGGAGTGTGCTCCTTTGCTTTCTTGCAGGAGCAACTGGAGTGTGCTCCCTCTTGATCTTTGCTTCCTGAATTACTTGTTCTTGAACTCATATTCATCCTTGGTCCCTATGCATGCTTATTAGTATCATGATTGTGTTATCCTTGTGATTTCATATAAAATCATACATTCATTAGTATACTATTAAAACACAATAATTTCAAGCATGTATAGTCATGATCATTTCAAACAGAATAATAAGCATTAGCATTCAAGGTTTATGTGGGATTCTTATGGTTAGTCAAATCATAAGAAGCATAACATGTCTAAACCTGTAATTACTCAAACCTATGACTCTTCAGGTTAGTTGAATCATCAATCAAGATAAGAGATATAATATGCATAAAACCTGTGATTATTCAAACCTATACCTTCATGATTCTTCTGGTTAGTCATATCATCAATTATGGTAATAAACATAATATGCATACAACCATGATTATTCAAACTTATGACTTCATGAATAATCATTATCAACAACAAAACAGTATAAGATCCTAAACCAAGGTAGGATTCTAGCTTGATATAGGAAAAACATACCTGGATTAGCATGCTAGCTAGTTTATGTCTAACATACCCGCATAATGTCTTTTGGTTCTCTTTAGTGACTTGTGCTAGTAACCTGCATGTCTCATATGTTAACCATTACAAAACCAAGTTATACATACATCGTAAATGGATCTTCTATGAGATCCATGACAATGGATGAATCTTTGTCCTCATGTTATCATGACCATATGTTCTTGGACCAGAACATGATTTGTCTTTCTTGGTGTACCTTTCATGTTAGTAGACAACATAAACCTCATACAACACCATAATGCATTAGTACAATCATAAGTGTCAACACCCTAATCAATGAATATTTTCTATTGTGCATTCATAGTTTTATTAAGGTGATATGACAAGTCTAAAATAAAGATTGTACTAACCGTAATAACATGAAGACAAACATACCATAAACTTAATCATGAACAAATATCAAAACATACCTCGATGAGTCATACCTGTCGAGATCGCTTGTAATCTTCTTATGTAAGGCCTTAGCCTCATCTCCCTCTGAAACAGGAACTTCTTCACTTATGCAGGTGACCAATGCATCTTCTTCTAGGATTAACCCAATCCACTTGATTTGCAAGAACTGGACCTGGAGCTGGATATGGGTTTGTCAGAGAAACCCCAAAATTTCAAACTTTAAATTTCAAACTTCTGAAAGGATAGAAATATGCGCCTTGATGAGCTGATCAAGCTGGTATATTCAGAATTTGAAAACTGCAAAGTTTCACTCCTCAATTTTTCCTTTGAGACTTCTGGATTCACTGGACGTGACCCTGAACTGGGGTTTGATGAATCCCACTCTTCTGCCCAATCAAAAGGTTTGATCCAAAGCTCTACGCTTCTATTTTTCTGAGGAGCTTCCAGCCATGGTCACAGATTTCAAAATTCCCATTTTTACAGAAGCCCTAATTTTCCACTTTTCTGATCAAAGTCCCGAACTAGGGTTTGATCAAGCCCGGCCTTCTTCCCAACCAAAAATTCTGATCTTGGTCTCTAAATTTCTATTTTGATGAGTATCATCCAGCCGTGGTCTCCGATTACAAAAATTCCAACTTTCTCCAAAGCCCTAAATTCCGGAAGACATGAATGAAGGTACTCAAAAATAATTCTGTTTTGACAGAAATATGTACCTGATTGTTTCTGGTGTAACTCTGAACTTTTTGATCCACAGGGTCTGAAAATGTTTACTGAGATATCCTGACCTGTTATCTTTCCATCCTGACAGGTCTGACCTCAATTGGATTCTCTGAGAGAGAGTTATGCCAAATGTCGCAACGTGACCTATTTTGGGATAATACAGGAGAGCGAACTTGTACGGCGTGCCACGTGTCACTGTTTCAACTTCGGCCTCTAAAAAATTTTCCTGAGATATCTGGGCCTGTTATATTTCCATCCTGATAGTTCTGACCTCAATTGGATTCTCTAAGAGAGAGTTATGCCAAGTGTCGCAACGTGACCTGTTTATGGGATAATACAGGATAGCGAACTAGTACGGTGTGCCACGTGTCACTGGTTCAACTTCGACCTCTGAAATTTTTTTTATGAGATAGTACAGTCTGTTTACTACCTGTCACTTTTTACGAAATTTCATTTGGAGCTTCCTAGCCCAAGTTATGACCTTTTTCCCAAGGTCACCTGATTTTGACTCAGATCTGGAAGAGGCAGAAACCCTATATTGTATAGATCATAAATCGCAAAGTACAACGAATTAGATGTTTTCCTTTGGACACAAGGTACATGGGGATCTTATCTTCGTCTTGTAACAATTTTAGATCCGAAAACATCGCCAAAATGGATTTATAGCGAAATTTCTATGATGACTGGTTTTTTTCTATATCAAGCCCTAGCATCGTAAGTGCAACAAGTGTCATACATGCCATATCATGCCTTCTTTCAGGCTAGCTCTGATACCATGTTAAATTTTCAGAATTTACTTCAATCTGATCTAGGATCGTAACTGATAGAACAACATGTACAGCATATCAATCATGGAGACAATAATGCAAGCACACAAGAGACACAAAGATTTACTTGGGGAAAACCATAAAGGTGAAAAACCCCAATAAATTCCTCAGAGATAGATAGAGCAATGATACAACCAACCATGAGAGATAGACATAACCTAGCAGCAGATCCTCCTCCTCCATAAGTGCGCCACTCCTCCTTGAGTGCATGTGTGAGAAGTGAGTGAGCAAATAGAGTGCCTCCTGCACTCTATTTATACTTGACTTGACTTGCCTTTTTACCTAACTCATGTAGGCTCGAACTTAACCACATAACATAATGCTGACTGGGCCGACCCCCAATAGGGTGGTCTAATAACCCTTCGACCAACATGGCCGACCCCCAATAGGGTGGTCTAATAACCCTTTGACCCAAATGACTTATACAGGGCCGACCCCAAACAAGGTGGTCTAATAACCCATCAAGTATAAGTTACGACACTTACAATATAAATGACGACACTTCCGTATAGAGGAATAATAACATCTCTATAGGAATACAATATACATATATGTGAAATACATTCTGAAGTTACATATACATCAACATAGCGGGGTCAGAGCATTGAAATGCAGGGTTCGAGAGTGTTGAATTGCAGGGTTTCAGCAGTATACAAACCAGAAGTGTGCTGGGTGTGTGATCCTCCGAGGGTTTCAACGACGACAGGCACACACTAGCGGGGTTAGTGTGTGGTTTCTATAAAAAATACAATCTCAAATGAGAGATTAAAAGGAATCTAAACTCTCGGCTGAGAGATCTGTTCGAAAGTTACATACCAAAAATTTGGTGATACTCTCGAACAAGAAACTGAAGTTTTCTTGGACGAAAATTTGCCTAACTAGAACTAACTCTTGACTGAGAAAATATTAACCATAGTTAAGCTCTCGTAAAAAAAAATGATACAACTCTCGGACGATAAAATATGTTGACTTTCTTCTCGGCTGAGAAATTGGATATTATAAACCAAAAACACCCCATTCTCAAAAAATTGTATCCCAACTTCGCGTTTTCACCCTTATGGTTACCTAAAAAAGTAGATGGATCATGTGACTTAAGGAATTCGCAATATTATTCTCTTTTCCCTTGACGTGTTTTAGTTCAAAATTATATTCGCTAAGGAAATCCAACCACCTAGCTCGCCTAACATTTAGGTGTGGTTGATCAAAATGATATTTCAAGCTCATATTGTCAGCCTTTAGGAGAAATTTATTCCCCATGAGATAGTGCATCCACATTTTCAAGGCGTTGATGATGACAGCTAACTCAAGATCATGTGTTGGATAGTTCTTCTTGTGTTCCTTCAACTTCTGTGATTCATAACAAATCACAAAGTCATTTTGCATAAGAAATCCTCCAAGAGTTTCCTTGCTTGCGTTTGTGCGAACAACAAAATCCCCATCGGGATCTGCAATCATTAGTATTGGTGCAGTAGTTAATAATTGTTTTAGCTTTTGAAAAATTTCTTCGCATTTAGCTGTCCATAAGAATTTAGTTTCCTTTTTCTGTAAGGATGTCATAGGGCATGCAATCCGAGAGAATTTGTCAATGAACTTACTATAGTAACATGCTAATCCTTAGAATGATCTTATGTCTGTGACACAAGTAGGTTTAGGCCATTATTCAATAGCCTGATCTTTTCTAGGTCTATGACAATACCTTCCTTAGAGATGATATGGCCTAGGTATTGTATTTGGGGTTTATAGAAGTCACACTTACTGAATTTAGCATATAGTTGATGTTTTCGTAGGACTTTTAATACAATCCTAAGATGTTCTTCATGTTCTTCCTCACTTTTAGAATAGATTAGTATGCTGTCTATGAATACTGTTACAAATTTATCTTGGTAATTACTGAAAATGTTGTTCATCATGCACATAAAATTTGTTGGTGCATTAGTTAGCCCGAAGGGAATTACGACAACCTCGTAGTGGCCACACTGGGTCCTAAAAGCAGTCTTGTTTATGTCTTCATCTCGGATCCTTACTTGATGGTATCCAGATCGTAAGTCAATTTTAGAGAATATTTTTGCTCCTCCAACCTAGTAAAATAGGTCATATATTCTAGGTAGTGGATACCTATTATTTATAGTTAATTTGTTCAAATGTCAGTATTCAATGCACAACTGCATTGTACCATCTTTATTTTTCACAAAAAGTATAGGTGCTCCTCACGGGGACACACTAGGTCTGATGTATCCTTTCTTAACCAGTTTTTGCAATTGTAGTTTTAGTTCTACTAACTCGGGGGTACTCATGCGATAGGGGGCTTTCGAAACTGGTACCGATCCGGGTACTAGTTCTATGGAGAAGTCTAAGCCCTTTTTTGGTGGTAACCCTAGTATCTCTTTTGGAAATAAATCTCTAAACTCCACTAGGACATGAAAGTCTTCAATTTTATGTTCCTTTTCATTTTCCAAGTTCTGAATGTTGACTACATAAAGTTAGCAGCCCTTCCTTACACACTTTTTGACTTGTAAGGATACCTTTCTCTAATTTCCTTGTTTATCCGTGCATATGAAAGTTTTGTTTAGACGATCAAGCATGATGTGGTGTTGTTCTAGCCAATCCATTCCTATCAGTATGTCATAAGCACCTAAGGGTAAAATGTTTAAATCTTCCTTGGTTTGGTAACCATTCATGTGAATCTTGTAACTTTTAATAAGTTCTGAAATTTTTCTCTTCGTACCCATGGCTAATTGTACCATCCATGGCTTCCTATGTTTCTCTTTGTTTAATTTGCATTTTTCAACAACTTTAGGAGAAACATAACTATGACAAGCTCCTTGATCAATTAAAATGGAAATAGGTGTAGTTGAGATTTTACCTTCTATTTTGACCATGGTATATTGATGGTCTTCCTATCTGCCTTCTAGGGAAACACATATCGTGTGTGTTCTTGCGATTTCTTCCACGGTTTCTTCCTCCTATAAATTATTTAGAACTATAGTGGTTTTATTCGGGAAATATTTGTAGTAATGGGGTCCTTGACATTCCCATCATTTTCCTGGTATCGTGGCTGATCTAGATCCTCTATCCATTGTTGTCTTATTAACACTCTGTGATAGCATATTTGACTGCGTCCCGAATTTGTTAAAATTCCGGTTAGCCGAAAACCTATTATTCTTCTTTCGGTAAGGAGGTGATCTAAATCCCCATATTTTTTTGTCGAAAGAGGATCTAATATTCTCTTTATTCTTGTTTATGTTCTCAGTTCAGTGTTGGATGTGTTCATAGCTGTTAATTTTTCAGAATTTACTTCAATCTGATCTAGGATCTTAACTGAGAGAATAACATGTACAACATATCTACAGCATATCAATCAAGGACACAATAATACAAGCACACAAGAGACACAGATTTTCACCGGGGAAAACCAAGAAGGTGAAAAACCACGCAACTTCCTCAGAGATAGAAAGAGCAATGATACAACCAAAGTACAAGAGATAGTATTCTCCTAGCAGCTGATCCTCCTCCTCAAATGTGCGCCACTTTTTGAGATATGGAAGAATGAGTAATGAGATGTAAAATAGAGATCTCTCGATCTCTATTTATAGTTGTCCTGTCCTGCCCAATAAACTAATGGGGCCGACTTGTCTAGCTTAGCCTAATAACCCATGGTTAACTTAATCCGGGCCGACCCCGCACTTGGTGGTCTAATAACCCATTTACCCACATGACTCATACAGGTCCGACCCCATCAAGGTGGTCTAATAACCCATCAACTATAAGTTACGACACTTACAATATAAATGGCGACACTTCCGTATAGAGGAATAATAGCATCTCTATAGGAATACAATATACATGGGTAAAATACACTCTGAAGTTACATATACATCAACACTCCCTCTTAACTAGGAAGGTATTTCTAGACACAGATTTGCTAGCACAAGTCTTCTTCTCTGGATCATCATCAGTGAATCATCGTCCTCGAATCATCGTCATCGTCACTGCTGCTGCTATCTCAATCAATCTTTGAACTACTTGTCATAGGAAGTTCTACAGAGCCAGTCCTTTTTCATACTGGATGTAGGCCTACCACCTGCAGGTCTTCATCACTGGCTATACTGTGGAATCCTCAGGACTTATTACGTGAGTCAACAAAACCTTGAAAGAGCATCTCAGGACTGATTACGAGCACACAGATCAACCTATCGGATCTCCCAAGACCTTTTACAAGCTACTTCACAACCTGTCCATAGCCACAGAGTATCATCCTGATACTCATGATCATCGTTCACGAAGCACAACCCAGATGCACATCACACAGCACTTACATCTACGCCATGGGAGAACAAATCTACAACCATGCGAGAATGGTACAACACTTATATTGTAGCCATGGGAGAACAAATCTACAACCATGCTCAAATGGCCCAACACTTATATCGCAACCATGGGAGAACACATCTACAACCATGCTCGAATGGCCCCAACACTTATATCGCAGCCATGGGAGAACACATCTACAACCATGCTCGAATGGTCCCAACACTTATATCGCATCCATGGGAGAACACATCTACAACCATGCTCGAATGTCCCTAGAAATTACATCACGACCATGGGAGAACACATCTTCCACCATGTCGAAAATGCCCAGCAATTACATCGCGACCATGGGAGAACACATCTACAACCATGTCCTGAAGCTCGTCATCTATGATCATCCTAATCATATAATGCATCCACCTGATGCATACCAAGTATCTACCTGATACATATCATCATACATGATCCACCTGATCATACAATGTATCCACCTGATACATACACAGATACATGATCCACCTGATCATACAATGTATCCATCTGATATATATCAACATACATGATCTACCTGATCATACAATCGTATCCACCTGATACATATACAGATACATGGTCCAAGCATCCAACATGATGCATATACATATACATGGTCCAGCTGATGATAACAAGCATCCAACATGATGCATATACATATACATGATCCAACTGATCATAACAAGCATCCAACATGATGCATATACATATACATGATCCAGTTGATCATAACAAGCATCCAACATGATGCATATACATATACATGATCCAATTGATAAAAACAAGAATCCAACATGATGCATATACAGAGCAATAACTGGAGCATCGTCCTGGTGCTCATCATCCAATGCTTACATCCATAGCCATGGGAAGGATCCTCCTCTCACCATGCTTGGAATGGCTTCTGCAAATGTGTCCATCACTTCTTCCTCGAAGTGTCGTCAATCTAAAGAACACCAAGCCTCTCTCTGAAGTACTCGAACTTCACTCTGGCTAGTTGTTTCATCAACACATACGCAATCTGCTCATCCGTCGCAACATACAGGAGCTTCACTGCTCCTCTCTGCACCATATCCCTGATATAGTGATATTTGATCTCAATGTGCTTTGACCTATCATGGAACATAGGGTTCTTAGACAGCTTCACACGACTCTGGTTGTCACAAAAGATACTAGTAGCCTCCAGTGGGAGATCAAATAACTCAGACAGTAGCTTCCGGAGCCATACTGCCTCACAACTAGCTGAACATGCTGCAACATACTCTGCCTCAGCTGTACTCAGTTCTACGTAGTATTGCTTCCTGCTAAACGAAGAGATCACACCTGATCCCATACTGAAGCAGCACCCAGAAGTGCTCTTCCTATCTACAGCACTGCCTGCCCAGTCTGAATCAACATAACCCTGCAGGTTAAACTTTTGATTCACATCATACTTGAGCCCATAATCAACTGTACCCTTCACGTACCTCATAATATGCTTTACAACAACCAGGTGAACACTCCTCAGATCTATCAGGAACTGGCTCAATGTGTTCACCGCAAAGAAAATATATGGTCTCGTGTTCGTCAGGTACATCAAGGACCCAATCATCTGACGATACACAGTGACATCAACCGGATCAGATGAAGCATCACACAGAAGCTTCAGGTTCGATGCCATAGGTGTGGCCATGGCCTTGCATTCCATCATCCCGAACCTCTTCAGGATCTCTACTGCATACTTCCCTTGTCCAAGGAAGATACCATCTGCACTCTGCCACACCTCCATGCCTAGAAAATAGTGCATCATACCCAAGTCTTTCATCTTGAACTCGACAGCAAGATTCCTCTTGGTATCAACAATCAAACTATCTTCTCCTGCAACAAACAGGTCATCCACATATAGAAGTAGTATCATTGGATTGACTTCATCAACCTTGTAGTAAAGCTTGGAATCTGCTTTACTCTTGGTAAAGCCCAGACTGGATAGAAAGTTTTCCATCCTACCATACCAAGTCTTAGGAGCTTGCTTCAAGCCATACAAGGCTTTCTTCAACCTGCACACATATGACTCTCTTTCATGTGTCTTAAACCCGAGTGGTTGCTCCACATACACTTCCTCTTCGACTACACCATTCAAGAAAGTTGTCTTGACATCCATTTGGTGTATCTTCCATTTCATCACTGAATCCAGAGCAAGTACTGATCTGATGGAAGTGTGCATGGATATAGGTGTAGAAGTCTCTTCATACTCAATCCCTCTTTCTGGGAGAAGCCACGAGCTACAAACCTCGCTTTGTATTTATCCATGCTACCATCTGCAGCATGCTTGATCTTATAGATCGATTTGGAAGTCACAATAGACTTCCCTTAAGGTCTTGGGTCTGCATCCCAAACATCATTCTTCATGATCGACTGGTACTCCTCGATCATGGCATTCTTCCTGAATCTTGGGAACTTCAATCTATTCAATATCTTCAATAGATAAATCTGTTGCTGAAACAAATGTTGTAGTCCTTCTTTTGTAGGTGCTAGTATATGATCTTTCCTACAAAACAAGCTAAATTGCATGATTAGAAACTTCTCATAGTTTTCAGAACAAATTCTTACACATAAAGAAATATGTCATACAGTCATTCAATTATTTTAGCCAATGCTTCAATACAACATTCATCCATATCCTGTAACTTTCTAGATGCCTTCCAATCTCTACCAGAACATTGTTAAGAGTTTTGCACTACTCTCAACATGTTAGCAAAGAGGTTTCATTCTAGATAAGTAGCAATGGAATGTTGTACAGTGCCATAGGCCACTTACCCATTACATGCTTATTAGTAGTATGATGTTCATTAATGCAATTATTCTAATATGCCAAAATACACGGCCTAAATATAGGAAAATCAGTATATACATCATTGAACAATATTATTTAAACAATCAAATATGCAAGAAATGATAATTCAAATAATTATCTTTGTTTGTTTGTTGGGTTGACTCCCTCTTAGTCTTTGCTTCCTTTCTACAACTCCATTCTGATGTGGATTGTGAGAAGTGGTCGACTCCCTCTGAATATCTGCATCCTTGTAGAAACTACTGGAGTGTGCTCCCTCTTGATCTCTGCTTCCTGGATTACCTGTCCTTGAACTTATATCCATCATCGATCACTATGCATGCTTACAAGTATAATTATTGTGATATCCTCAAGATCTCATACATAATCATACATTTATTAGTATAATCTCAATACTATCAGAAACACAATAATCTTAAACATGTATAGTAACGATCATTTTAAACACAGATAATAAACATTAGTATTCAAGGTTTATATAGGACTCTTCTGGTTAGTCGTATCATCAATTAAAGTAAGAAACATAATATGATTAAACCCATGATTACTCAAACCTATAACTTCATGAGTAATCATAATCAATCATGCCAGGTATACTTATATAAGATATCCTAACACAAGGTAGGATTTTAACTTGATATAGGAAAAACATACCTGGATTAGCATGTTGGCTAGCTATGTCTAACATACCCACATGATTTATTCTTGTTCTTCAATGACTTGTGCTAGTAACCTGCATATCTCATAAGTTAGCCATTATAGAACCAAGTTATACATACCTCGTAAGTAGATCTTCTATGTGATCCATGATAATGGATGAATATTTGTCTTCATGTCTCCATGGTCATATGAATTGTCTTTCTTAATGTACCTTTCATGTTAGCGGACAACATCAACCTCATACAACACCACAATGCATTAGTACAATCATAAGTGTCAAAACCCTAATCAATGAATATCATCTATCATGCAATCATAATTGTATTAAGGTGATATGACAAGTCTAAAGTTAATCAAGATTGTAATAACCTTAATGAAGACAAACATACCGTAAACTTAATCATGAATAGATCTCGAAACATACCTGGATAAGTCATACCTGTTGAGATTGCTTGTAATCTTCTTATGTAAGGTCTTAGCCTCATCTCCCTTTGAAACAAGAACTTCTTCACTTATGCAGGTGACCAAACCATTGTCTTCTAGGATTAACCCAATCCACTTGATTTGCAGAAACTGGATCTGGAGCTGGATTAGGGTTTGTTAGAGAAACCCTAAAAATTCAAACTTTGAATTTCAAACTTCTGAAAGGATAGAAAGATGCACCTTGATGAGTTGATCAAGCTGGTATACTCAGAATTTGAAAACTACAAAGTTTCACCCCTCAAAATTACCTTTGAAACTTGTGGATCTTCTTGATAGGATCCTAAAATAGGGTTTGATAAATTCCACCCTTATTCCCAACCAAAAGGTTTGGTCCAAAGTTCTAAACTTTGATTTTTCTAAGGAGCTTCCAGCCGTGGTCACAGACTTCAGAAATTCCAACTTTTGCAGAAGCCCTAATTTTCCACCTTTCCGATCAAAGTCCCGAACTAGGGTTTGATCAAGCTCGGCCTTCTACCCAACCAAAAAATTTGATCTTGGTCTCTAAATTTCGATTTTGATGAGTATCATTCAGCCATGGTATCTGATTACAAAAGTACCAACTTTCTCCGAAACCCTAATTCCCGGAGCCATGAATGAAGGTGCTCAAAATCCAATTCTGTTTTGACAGAAATATGCACCTAATTGTTTCTGGTGTAACTCTGAAATTACGAATCCACGGGGTCTTAAAATTGTACCTGTGGTAGCCCGACCTGTCATATTTCCAACCCCATAGGTCTGACCTCAATTTGATTCTCTGAGAGAGAGTTATGCCAAGTGTCGCAACGTGACCTATTTATGGGATAAAACAGGAGATTGAACTTGTACGGCATGCCATATGTCGCTGGTTCAACTTCGGACTCTAAAAACCTTGCCTGAGAAACTACATTCCGTGTGCTACCTGTCAATTATTACGAAATTTAATTTGGAGCTTCCAAGCCCAAGTTGTGACCTTTTTTCCTAGATCACCTGTTTATGACTCAGATCTGGAAGAGGCAGAAACCCTAGGTTGTACAGATCATAACTCACAAAGTACAATGAATTAGAAGTTGTGCTTTGGACACAAGGTACAAAGGGATGTTTTCTACGACCTGTAAAGGTTTCCGATCCTTAACCTTTGTCGAAATGTATTTATAGTGAAAGTGCTACGATGACTAGGTTTTGCTATATCAAGCCCTAGCTTCGCAAGTGCAACAAGTGTCATAAATGCCATACCATGCCTTCTTTCAGGCCACCTATGATACCATGTTAATTTTTTAGAATTTACTTCAATCTTATCTAGGATCTTAACTGAGAGAATAACATGTACAACATATCTACAACATATCAATCAAGTACACAGAAATGCAAGCACACAAGAGACACAGAGTTTCACCGGGGAAAACCAAGAAGGTGAAAAACCCTGCAACTTCGTCAGCCATAGAAAGAGTAATGATAAAACCAAAGTACAAGAGATAGTATTCTCCTAGCAGCTGATCCTCCTCCTCACATGTGCACCACTTTCCGAGAGATGGAAGAATGAGTAATGAGACGTAAAATAGAGATCTCTCGATCTCTATTTATACTTGTCCTGTCCTGCTCAATAAACTAATGGGGCCGACTTGTCTAGCTTAGCCTAATAACCCATGGTTAGCTTAATCCAGGCCGAACCCACACTTGGTGGTCTAATAACCCATTTACCCACATGACTCATACAGGGCCAACCCCATCAAGGTGGTCTAATAACCCATCAAGTATAAGTTACGACACTTACAATATAAATGATGACACTTCCGTATAGAGGAATAATAACATCTCTATAGGAATACAAACACTTCCATATAGAGGAATAATAACATCTCTATAGGAATACAATATACATGGGTAAAATACAGTCCGAAGTTACATATACATCAACAATAGCAGAGTCTATCCTTGTGCAAGGCTACATCCAATGTCTTAGGTGTATCAAATTAAATCTTATCTATGTAGAAAATAGGAAGGAATCCTAAGAACTGTTGTATCTTTACCTTCTCATCCCTTACGTAGGGTACATAGTGTTCAAGAAATATGTTGATCAAAGCATCCATGGTAAAGGATTTTAGTTGTAGTTCGTGGAATTCTTTTATTTTATTATTGAAAAATATTTCTGGCATGTATTTCTCTTGAAACAATTTTCTAAAGGTTCTCCACCCGAGACTTGTCCTACTCAGTTTTTTAGTGTGTCGCAATTATTTCCACCATAGGGAAGCTTTTCCATTCAGGTTGTAGATGGCCAAATGAGCCTTCATTTGGATAGAATACTTATGTACCCGATAGTATTTGTTCATCCCTAAAATCCATTCTTCAACTTTCTCTCCCGAATCTAAGTCTCCTTCGAAAAGTTGGAGCTTTGATCTTCCTGAACTCTCCCTGTAAACTGTCATCTCTATTGTGTTTCTTCTTACGAGGGGATGATAAATAAGAATCAGAAGAATCTCCACAGTCATGGCCCAAGGTATTGGATGAGTTGGAATGTTTTGGAAACTCCTCATGCTTATTAATTCCTGGACTACTAGTCCTCTTTCTATGGTGTTGTTTACCCATAGATATATTTACTGAGTGTGTTGTCCGTCTATAGTTTCTCTTTCTGGTTAAGGTTTGCAATAGTGATTCATTCACCTCATGTTGTTCTCATCTCTCATTTAAGTTATCATCTTTGAAAATTCGAAACTCTGCTTGCAGGATTTGTACTATTTTCAATAGTTCAGATGTTTTGAATTTCCCAAGACTGTCATTCAGCTCTACTATCAGTTCCTCTTCTCTAGGTGGTGAGTTCAAGTTTTTGTGTTGATTGTCGTTTCTATCAGCATTCATGATGTTTGTCTGTTCTGAAAAATATTCAAATGTGCAAGAAAACAAGATTTATTAGTTTTACAAATTCAAAAATTTGCAGCAGTTGAGTAGTTAAGCTTATAAGCCTCGAGTATTTGAATATGGGATCTGATACCACTGGACATGTCCCTAAAAAATGCACCTTTAAAAAATATATATATACCATGAACCCATGCGCCTTTAGTATTAACGTTGAACTCATGCAACATTCAAATGCATCCAAAATGATAGTGGATATGTAGGTTAGCATTCAATGCACAACCCATGTGATGGGAAGACATGATACGTATGTGAAGTCTCCACGTTCGTATGGCATTTAAGTTATGCAAGAGGTAGGGTATTACTCTTTTCGTTCTCTGTTGGATGTTCCATTTTGTCTTTTGCGATTTCGTTGTAGGAGAGGGAAGCTGAGGGCTTCCTCTCTGCGCTATCTTGGGAGAAAATTGTATGGGACCAGATCTGTGCTCTTAGTCTATGGATAAATCTTGTGGGTTTCGAAAAGGGGCGTCTGTGTAAACTTTGCTCCTGTTCAGGTATGGCTCTTTAGAATGCTATTTGTTCCCTTTTTATTTAGCATTTCTATATATATGTTTATATATGTGCATATATATACCTAATCTAACCTTTTTTCCTTAAATTTTGTGTGCAAGGTAAATTATACAGGCATAATATCACTTAGGGATGCTACGCTTGTAATGCTGGTTGACTGCAACATTCTGGGTAAGCTCATGGCTTCTCATGGATTCACTTTCCTCTATGGGGAAACGACTTGAATATGTTTTGGTTCTTGTTTTTGGTCTGGTTTTCATATTGTTGGTTGGGCTATGATGCTAATGGAGAGACAAGGGATTCTTTAGTGAGCCATGGTTCTTCCTGGTAGGGTTTTACTCTGTTATTTGTTTTATGTCTGTAGCTCGTCCCTTCTGGGGTTTTTCCTCTGTAACTCGGACAATTGAGATATCATAGCAATTTTTCTAGATCGGGTCATTACCTACAATTTTTAATAAATGTATTAATCCCTTCAGGGCATTTAAAATTTCTCTACTCTGTGTACTTATGTTGTCGCTGAAGAATCTCTCATGTTTATGTTCTCTACATTTAAAATGGTTTTAAGTTCTCAGAATCACAATCCAACTTGTCAATTCCCCCCGTGGTCCTTCACTCAATTTTCTAAATCATCTTTCCTAGAATCCATTTTCTCAATGTGAGAGGTTATACTGTCAATTCAGAACATAAATATTACCACCCAAAACGAAAACCTATCACCCAACACAAGAGTATAAATGAAGAAGAAGGAAGAAAAAATTGGGGGAAACACATTTCTATCCTCAATATCCAGATTTTCCCCTAACCCTGTGTTTCCATTCCAACAACCAAGTAAGAAAACAAGACCGCAAGAATAAATCTTACCTCCCAATGCTTTCTCAAATCTTTGGTATGCATCTCCACCTTCATCCCTCATGAAACAAAGATGCATTTCTTCCCAGAACTGTCTGCACCCCTAATATCTCTTATGAAAGATATCCCACATTTTAAACAAAAAATCAAAGAGAATTCCATAAAGAAACTAGATAGGGAGGAGGGTAAAATGAGAATGGGAGAGCCATGAACAAGGGAGTGTTATGGATCCCCGGCTTCCCATAAATTTCATGAGATGCCATGACTAAAGGAAGGAGGCACATGCCATGTTCGAAGCATGTGGTTGATTTCATATCTTGATGCCATGATGCTTAAATAGAACCCTAATTGGACTTCTTACATAAAATCTATGGGATCCAACTACGCTTTGGTTGGTCTCGATTTTGTACAAAATATCTTTTATCCAGATTAACAACCTCATTATAAACCATGTTCATCATGACTTTGTCATATCTTCTAATGTGCATGAGATTAACTTCCTTAATTTCCCTGAGACTCCAAACGATTCTATTGTGATTTCTTCTCATATTATTTCACTCCTTGGCCAATTCCTTTCTTCCTTGTGTTATAACTAGGAGAGAATCTCCAAGAATTATGATATTTTGAATCTTGCTACATTTGATTAACTCCATAACCATATACAAGGCATACATTTTTTCCTGGTTGTTGGTCATTCTGTTCCCGAAAATGGATGTTCAACTTTTCCATTAAGGTTTCATGCACCATCAAAGAAGAATTTATGGCAACTTTGAGATTTCATCCATTCATTAAATTATGAATCACTTAGCTCGAGGTGCCAAAGTGTTGCTTTGGTTGGATTTGTCAATAAATTTTTGCACTGAGGGGTGCTCCCAATTAAAAGATCCCTTACCCAAATTTATTCCTAAATTGATAGAGGTTCCTTATACAACCCATAGATTATTTAATACTTATATAAAAAAATTATATTAATGGTTTAATACTTATATAAAAATTAAAGATACATTCTTTTTTATAATAATAATAATAATAAATTATGAAGAACAAAATACATAAATATTAACACTCTTATTCAAGTGGAAAACTTAATATATTCCTCAAGGTTGTTCGTCAAGCGGAAAAATAGGTAAGGTAATTCCAACGTTCCAATCTCAATTAATTATCAAAGAATGGATGTTTCCACGGTGATTGAGCATGCTGTTAAATCTTCCAAATTAACATGTGTCAACAAATTTTTTTGACATATTGTTAATCCACAAAATTGAACATCAATTAATTAATAATTTCCTCGATTCTTTATATTAATTCATAGATCGACATGAACCCGCATCATGCTTGATCAACAGGAGAAACAAACACAAAGTCTCATGCTTGAGAAACTAATGCATATAGGTGATTCAGATTTATACACGCAATTTATCGATCAACTACTATCTATAGAATTAAGCCCTAAGTGACTAATTGGATTTCCACATCGAACAAACTATATTATCGATCATCCTAGCTTTAGATTTCCCCCGTCGTTTCCATTCATGAATTGCCTAAGCATCACAATCAATAAATCAATGTACCTAAATAAAATCACAATCACAATCAATCAATCAATGTACCTAATAAAATATAATATTCTTTAATTTTTTATACCTAAATAAAATCACAATCACAATCAATCAATCAATGTACCTAAATAAAATATAATATTCTCTAATTTTTTATACCTAAATAAAATCACAATCTCAATCAATCAATCAATGTACCTAAATAAAATATAATTGTATTTAAAAAAATTGTTTCATTTGCCAATCAATCTATATACCTTCCTTTTGCATGGCTAACGAACGAATTTTTTATTATTTAATTTTTTATTTCAATTACTATGCAATCTATTTACCAGCCTTTCAACTACGGTGAAATTTGAGAAGTAGGAAAAAATTTGAATTAAGCCTTCCCAACATACTTGCATGATTTTGAACTAAGCCTAATTTCAAACTAAGCGTTCCCGACATGCTTGCATGGTTAAAGAACTAAGCCTTTCAAACTCAATGAACTGATCCTTACATACATGCTTGCATGCTAACTAGGGAAAACTAAGCCTGCTCAACGAACTCAAGAACTAAGACTATTCAACGAACTCAATACCAAAAAGGCATCTATAATCAAATCCCATCTCTACCGAGGCAGAGTCTAGGTCACATACAAAGCATTTCATATGGATCCACAACAATCATGAATGCTTTAGGTTTCTATGTAAGACCAGATGTCTGGACACCTAATAATTTCCAGGGCTTTCTAACTTATGCAAACACCATGAACACATCATATGTCTCTCAAGGGTAGAGAGAGCTCGATATGTTGGTAATGACAGCTAATGGAAGGAACCGAGAACCTCAATCTCTTGATCGTCAGCCTCAGCTTCTTCCATGGGATGCTAATGTAGGTGTTGTTGGTCTCCTATTATTGGTTGTCCAATACATCATTTTCTAGCATAAAACTTATGAAACCACATGATAAGTTAGTTTTATTAATGTTTATTTGTGTATGGTCATGCTTTTGTGGAGACCAACGTGGACAAAGGTTTGGTAAGTAATTTTTAATTATTTATTTCTTACTTTACCTTGTTTTATGTATAAAATTGGGCTTTTTAATCCTCCGTTTAAATGCTTGGTCAACTAATGGTCGTTGTTTCTTTTGTGCAGTGGTCTCGGCGCTCCAGGGAAGATTTACGCTGGCTGCACCTACGATTTGGGGATTCTGTCCACATTTGGGATGTCTCTTGAACTTCCATCGCCTTCTAGATACTTATGAAGATTATACAGTGCTGTTCTGAGGATGTCGTTTGCTCAAAATGGCATTTCCGTCCTTGATCAGGACCTTGATTTTGGGCTCAATTTCTGAACAAACGGTTGGGAATTTTTCAAAACGGTTCGAAACCCACTTCACAAATGGCCCCATTTACCCCTACTCGTGGGCAGTTTTCAGAATTTCTCAACGAATGTGGAGAAATTCCTTCCGGAACAGACGTGATTTTGCCAGATTTGGTGTTGGCCGTTTTCTGGGTAGTTGCTCGAATTTCTGAATTTTGGGATGGATCTTGTCCATCTGTTCATGTATAAATAAGCTTGATATGGAGATAGACGGAGCATAGATTAGATAGAAGAATGAAATATAGATAGAATTTCCAGTGTTCATATTGTTCTTCTTATTTTCAATAAAGTGATTAGAGTTGTTCGTTCATTTAATTTCTGTTATGATGAGTTTGTTGTAAGAGTGTTTTTAATATGCGTTGATGAGCCATGGTCTGTTGACAGAGAAGGCAGGGCCCCCTTCGATGGAAACAGAGCGATGTGCATTGCATTTAGCATAGATTCCATCTTCATCTTTAAACGTTATCTCTAAGCAAGAATTCGATTTCAGTTACATTGTCAGCATTTCATTTCATTTACAGAAGCAGTATTCCATTTACAGGAGTAGCATTTCATTCGAGTTCAGTTACAGAAGTAACATTTCATTCGATTGCAACAGAGGGTTTAGCATCAAGTTTAATGAACTATCTTTCCAGCCATTGATTTTGTCTTTAAGCTTTCAGTTGTCTCCTTGATCTCATAGAACAGAAGTAATATTCAGGAACGGTTTTGGATTGAACAGAGGTAGCATTCAAGAAGTTGTTTGGATATCCCATTAAAATAGAAAATCTTCATTTGATTACGACAAAAGGTTTAGCATTTTCATATTCAAGTTCAGTCTTCTTTTTGATTTCATAGTACAGAAGTAACATTCAGAGAAGTTTCATTTGATTGCCGTAGAATCATTTCATTACAAAATAGATTTCCAAATGATTGAGGAGTTATAAGTAGCAGAAATGTCAGCATTGTTTTCAGCCATTAATGTTCAACCATTGTTTTACATGCATATGATCATTTTCTGATTGGTGTAGAATTAGTGCAGAACAGAGTAGTGCAAAACGAGTGCAGAACAGAGTAGAGTACAGTAGCTTCTTTTCAGCAAATTCCTTTCATGTTTAGAAAGTATTTTCGCATTCTTTTAACTCCCTCTTCAACCCTGCATTTCCTGTGCTGGTTCCTCTAAGTCTACCTTCCCGGGTTGACAATTAGATGTTGATTTATATGTTATATATTTAGCTCAACAGGTGTTCTATCTTCAGTTGGAGTAAATATGTTGAAAAACTATCATGATACTCTTAGGCAAGGTATATCATCACCATCACCTATCACTGCCAAAGAATGGGACTTCAATCCCAGCTTTGAAATCCCAAATTATGCTTTCAGAATGGACACTCTAGAACCCTTAGGCATCCCAATTTACAACTTTCAATTTCTCAAACCTAAACTGTTTGCACCCCATCATATCACTATACCTCCTCCTTCTTGTATTTGTCGATCTAGCATGTCCTTATTTTATCCTTTCGAGGTCTTTCCGCGCCCGGTACATTTCCACAAATATATAGCTTGCAATTTCTTACTATTTCTACAACTAGCATACCTCATGTTATCCTTCCAAGGTCTTTCTAATGAGTGAGACATTTCTACAAATAGATAGCTTGCAATTTATGACTATTTATACAACTAGCATGTCCTTATATTATCCTGGATTAGAGGGTCTTCCAAAACTAGTAGCTGCTGAAGGATCTCAAGCCTCAAACAATTGCTAGCAGCGAAGGTATGAGAAACAATTACAATAAACTTTAATCGCCAGGGGTGCAAGCATTTTTTTCCTGACCAATCACCCTCCCAAGGAGTAAAAGTTCCAAAGTCTGTCTCAGGTATTGCAAGTGTCCCCCACTCACAATAGCCTGTGCGATATCCTAGGAATAGCCACTAAAGTTACCACTTCACAATCGACGGTCAGGCGGAATAGTTGTAAGATGAGGACAACTCTCATAACCAGGAACTCTAGAAACAATGATGTCACCCCGAGGACTTGTCACTTAACATAGAATCCCCTGATGAGCTCATGTCCCACTAAATAAGAAAGAGGGGGGAACCACTCTTACTTATCCAGATTGACCTCGTCTTAACGCATGTTTAAGAAGCGCTTTCTCGACAAGCGTTTTTTGCTACTAATGGATTTACTCTCTTTAATCAATGTTAGTTTTGAAATTTTTGCATCCCAAGAGTGTTAACTCTCCAAACCTAATCCAGGGCACTAACCTAATCTTGTTGGTGATATGAAAATCAAAAGTTGGTCAATTTTAGATTAAGCGCCAATTTAATGGTAGTTTGCTTAGTTTCAGGAATGGAGATGAAACTGATGGTGTGTTGACTCGAGAAATATGAACCAAACAATTCAAAATGCTCACTATTCTACTTTTCAATTCGATGAATGTTCTAGTCTAATGAAAAGTTAGAGGTTCATGCGTCTTTCAAATATGCAAAGTTTCTAGTGGATTTCGTATTTTAATGCACAGTTCTTCTTAAATAAATGATTTCAATGATCGATGAAAATCAAATAAGATGCTTTAAAAATCAAGTGTTAAACTACTAAAAGTGAGATCCACTTTCTCATTCACAAGATCGCCATAAGGTGTGAGTGAATAGGATATGGTGGCTCATACACAACTTATCACAAGAAAAATTGATCTCTAAAGGTGCAATTCTCTCTAATTGTGCATGAAAATTATGAAAACATTTTAAATCCAAAACAAAAAGTAACTAATAAAGCTTGTTTTTGTCCATGGAAAGAAATTATTCTCAAATTAACTCAAAATGTGATGGTTAAAGTTTGTTTTTAAATGCAAATGTGGTTAAATGATCTTTTCAATATGGTTTTGATTGATATTTGATTTGATGTTCTTAATCAGCATGTGCATAAGATTAGATATAAGGGACTTCAATGGATACAAAGTCATATCACCGGAAGTAACTATTAGATGTCCAAAAACTATTGTTATGCCATACATAAACACATAACCCAAGCAATAAACCCATACAACTTTCACTTAAAATTCTAACGTTGACTACTTGTTGACATGAATTGATGCTACCGTCGGTTATCATGGTTACTATACTTCATTGATTGGTCGATCACTGAACTCGATATTGGAGTATCGCATCCCGTGATCTACGGATTGAGTGGCCGCCAAGGTTTGAATAGTTATATGAGCCGAAAAAAAACACCACAATTCATGGAAGTCGTTTTAGATCCAAGAGTCAAGGGATAGAAATAAGATCTTTCTTGAATAACCACCACACCGATTAATCAACGATGACCCTACAAACATTGCTCGAGGATTGCGAATCCATATTTAGATCATGATCACTGTGATAGGTTCAAACAACCATCAGAATTGGAATTTCAAGTCTTCTAAATTTTAATACTGTGTGTTGTCAAATCCGGGGGAGAGGAAGACAACGTTGACACATGCGCTCGGCATCTACACCACGGTGGGTTAAATGCTTGGCGAACCTAGCAAGATGAGCTGCCAAAGATATGACAACATAGATCTTATAGATCAGATTATCAGCAAATTTATGGATTGGGTGACTCCTTTCAATTGCGATTAAGGATCTGGAACATAGGACGCCGACTATCAAGGTAGTTAACTACGAATACGATTTACCCAAATCGTATTCACACTTATAGAAACGGTGTCTACAAATAGATCTTTCCTCATTTTTTCAGGATTTAACACTGAAAACATTTGCAGTACTGGATGATGATATCACTGAAGGTGGATGAACGACATCCATTGGCCACCATTTGAATTCTATCACGTGAAGTCGGCTGTGACAGCTCATAGTCACGAGAATCGCAACTGTTACATCAATATTGTGGGCACCTCACAAATCGAACAACCGCTCATGGGTGGAATAAATTTCGTAACAAACGATTTGCGAGTTTCTACAAAATTGAATCATGCATTCTAAAGCTCTCCGTCTTTTGATTTATCTAATTAGTCTGCTCCCTTATAAACACAGAGACTAGTTTATACAATTGGATCAGTTGATGTATAGAAACAGAGTTCAAATAATAAGACAAGTGAAACAAAGGATCATGTGGATTCGTGGTAGGCCATTGTGTTCTGGGCAGACAGGGTTCTTTTACTGTACACTGGATTCATTGTAATAATTTCACACACTAACCGGAATGTGGATCATATAATATGAATCATGAACCAAACGCTTAGTCAATGACTAAAAATTCAAAAATGCAAAGCATGACTCACGATCTGGAGGTGGTTCTCCACTAACATAGATGTCGAAGGTACAAAGGTTAGATTCCTTAAGCAGAGGACAAAGGCATACTGAGGAGCATTGTATACGCTGTGGTTTACAGATCTGCTTGTCTATCATTATGACACAGTGAAAGAGTAATCTGTGATAGGATAACTAAAGAATTCGATGGTGATGAGTATAGGTTACCATCGTATTAGTGCAAGACTACTAATTAACCCGAGCTCGCTTTCAAACTAAAATTTTTGCAGAGAATAACAAACCACGACCTCAACGCTTCCATACAAAGTCGAAAGTGTGTACAATTGAAACCGAGTTAAAACTTTCACAAAAATTATAATTCAAGACATGAATTCTAGAAAAGGAATTCAAACTTTGAATAGTTTTTCGAAATGAAATGCAGAAAAATGAAGATCAAGTCAAATGTCAATAAAAAATTCTTGGTAGCGTTAAATGTGTTAATTTTTTGAGCATCAATTCAATATGATCTAGGATCTTTACTGAGAGATATACATGTACAGCATATCAATCATATCAATCAATCACATGAGACAATAGACACACATAGTTTCCTTGGGGAAAACCATAAAGGTGAAAAACCCCAATAACTTCCTCAGAGATAGATAGAGCAATGATACAAAACCCAATCATAAGAGATAGTCTCCTAGCAGTAGCTTCTCCTCCTCCACTAGTGTGTCACTCTCCAATGAGTGTGAGAGTGAGAAAGTGAATGATCAAATATAGTGCCTTCCGCACTCTATTTCTACTTGACTTGACTTGCCTAATAACCTTTACTAGGTCGGCCTCAACTTAATCACTTAACATAATGCTGACAGGGCCGACCCCCAATAGGGTGGTCTAATAACCCTTTTACCCACATGACTTATACAGGGCCGACCCCAACAAGGTGGTCTAATAACCCATCAACTATAAGTTACGACACTTACAATATAAATGACGACACTTCCGTATAGAGGAATAATAACATCTCTATAGGAATACAATATACATATATGAAATACATTCCGAAGTTACAAATACATCAACACTCCCTCTTAACTAGGAAGGTATTTCTCGACACAGATCTGCTAGCGCAAGTCTTCTTCTCTGGATCATCGTCACAGCTGTTGCTATCTCAATCAATATCTGAACTACTCGACATAGGAAGTTCTACAGAGGCAGTCCTTTTTCATACTGGATGTAGGCCCACCACCTGTAGGTCTTCATCATCACTGGCCATACTGTGGAATCCTTAGGACTTATTACGTGCATCACAAACCCTCGCAAGAGCATCCCAGGACTTATTACGGGCACACATCCCAACCTATCAGATATCCCAGGTCTTACATGTGACCTCCATCACAAACCCTCGTAAGAGCATCCCCGAACTTATTACGGGCATGCAACCCAACGTATCAGATCTCCCGGGTCTTACATGTGACCCTCATCACAAACCCTCGAAAGAGCATCCCAAGAATTATTATGGGCACACAGCCCAACCTATCAGATCTCCTAGGTCTTACATGTGATCTCTACCACAAACCTTCGAAAGAGCATCCCAGGACTTATTACGGGCACGCAGTCCAACCTATTGGATCTCCTAGGTCTTACATGTGATCTCTACCAAAAACCCTCGAAAGAGCATCCCAGGACTTATTACGGGCACACAACCCAGCCTATTGGATCTCCCAAGTCTTACATGTGGTCATAGGACAAACCCTCGAAAGAGCATCCCAGGACTTATTACGAGCACACAGCCCAACCTATTGGATCTCCCAGGTCTTACATGTCCTCCCAAGCACAACCTGTCCACGGCCACAGAGCATCATCCTGATACTCACCATACATCATCCTGATGTACATCATCTGGAGAAACATCCTGAAGCTCATCATGCATGATCATACAATGCATCCACCTGATGCATATAAAATACATGATCCAACTGATCATATCCAGCATCCAACATGATGCATATACATATACATGATCCAACTGATCATATCCAACATCCAACATGATGCATATACATATACATGATCCAATTGATCATACAATGTATCCACCTGATACATATACAAAGCAGTAATTGGAGCATCGTCCTGATGCTCATCACACAACGCTTACATCCACAGCCATGGGAAGGATCCTCCTGTTGATGTATATGTAACTTCGGAATGTATTTCATATATGTTGTCTGTACTCCTATAGAGATGGTATTATTCCTCCATACGGAAGTGTCGTCATTTATATTGTAAGTGTCGTAACTTATAGTTGATGGGTTATTAGACCACCTTGTTGGGGTCGGCCCTGTATAAGTCATGTGGGTCGAAGGGTTATTAGACCACCCTATTGGGGGTCGGCCATGTGGGTCTAAGGGTTATTAGACCACCCTATTGGGGGTCGGCCCAGTCAGCATTATGTTATGTGGTTAAGTTCGAGCCTACATGAGTTAGGTAAAAAGGCAAGTCAAGTCAAGTATAAATAGAGTGCGGGAGGCACTCTATTTACTCACTCACTTCTCACACATGCACTCAAGGAGGAGTGGCGCACTTATGGAGGAGGAGGATCTGCTGCTAGGTTATGGCTATCTCTCTTGGTTGGTTGTATCATTGCTCTATCTATCTCTTAGGAAGTTATTGGGGTTTTTCACCTTTATGGTTTTCCCCAAGTAAATCTTTGTGTCTCTTGTGTGCTTGCATTATTGTCTCCATGATTGATATGTTGTAGATATGCTGTACATGTTGTTCTCTCAGTTAAGATCCTAGATCAGATTGAAGTAAATTCTGAAAATTTAACATGGAGTCAGAGCTAGCCTGAAAGAAGGCATGATATGGCATGTATGACACTTGTTGCACTTACGATGCTAGGGCTTGATATAGCAAAAACCAGTCATCGTAGCACTTTCGCTATAAATCCGTTTTGGCAAATTTTTCGGATCTGAAATTGTTACAGGCCGAAGCTAAGATCTCCAGGTATCTTTTGTCCAAAGGAAAACCTCTAATTCGTTGTACTTTGTGATTTATGATCTGTACAATATAGGGTTTCTTCCTCTTCCAGATCTGAGTCAAAATCAGGTGACCTTGGGAAAAAGATCATATCTTGTGCTAGGAAGCTCCAAATGAAATTTCGTAAAATGTGACAGGTAGTACACAGTCTGTACTATCTCAAAAAACGTTTTCAGAAGCCGAAGTTGAACCAATGACACGTGGCACGCCGTACAAGTTCGCTCTCCTGTATTATCCCATAAACAGGTCACGTTGTGACATTTGGCATAACTCTCTCTTAGAGAGTCCAATTGAGGTTAGACCTATCAGGATGGAAAGGTAACAGGCCGAGATATCTCAGAAAACGTTTTCACAGGCCGAAGTTAAAACAGTGACACGTGGCACGCCGTACAAGTTCGCTCTCCTGTTTTATCCCAAAACAGGTTACGTTGCGACATTTGGCATAACTCTCTCTCAGAGAATCCAATTGAGGTCAGACCTGTCAGGATGGAAAGATAACAGGTCAGGCTATCTTAGGAAACTTTTTGAGACCCTGTGGATCAAAAATTTTGGAGTTACACCAGAAACAATCAGGTACATATTTCTTTCAAAACAGAATTATTTTTTGGTACCTTCATTCATGGCTTCCGGAATTTAGGGCTTTGGAGAAAGTTGGAATTTTTGTAATCGGAGACCACGGCTGGATGCTACTCATCAAAATAGAAATTTAGAGACCAAGATCAGAATTTTTGGTTGGGAAGAAGGTCGGGATTGATTAGACCCTAGTTCGGGACTTTGATCAGAAAAGTGGAAAATTAGGGCTTCTGTAAAAATGGGAATTTTTGAAATCTGTGACCACGGCTGGAAGCTCCTCAGAAAAATAGAAGCTTAGAGCTTTGGATCAAACATTTTGATGGGGCAAAAGAGTGGGCTTCATCAAACCCCAGTTCAGGGTCACGTCTAGTGAATCCGGAAGTTTCAAAGGCAAAATTGAGGAGTGAAACTTTGCAGTTTTCAAATTCTGAATATACCAGTTTGATCAGCTCATCAAGGTGCATATTTCTATCCTTTCGAAAGTTTGAAATTCAAAGTTTGAATTTTTGGGGTTTCTCTGACAAACCCATATCCAGCTCCAGGTCCAGTTCTTGCAAATCAAGTGGATTGGGTTAATCCTAGAATAAGATGGATTGATCATCTGCATGAGTGAAGAAGTTCCTGTTTCAGAGGGAGATGAGGCTAAGGACTTACATAAGAAGATTACAAGCGATCTCGACAGGTATGACTCATCGAGGTATGTTTCGATATTTGTCCATGATTAAGTTTATGGTTTATGGTATGTTTGTCTTCATGCTATTACGGTTAGTACAATTTTGATTTTAAGATTTGTCGTATCACCTTAACAAAATTATGAATGCATGATAGAAGATATTCATTGGTTAGGGTGTTGACACTTATGATTGTACTAATGCATTATGGTGTTGTATGAGGTTTATGTTGTCTACTAACATGAAAGGTACACCAAGAAAGACAAATCATGTTCTGGTCCAAGAACATATGATCATGATAACATGAGGACAAAGATTCATCCATTGTCATGGATCTCATAGAAGATCCATTTACGAGGTATGTATAACTTGGTTTTGTAATGGCTAACCTATGAGATATACAGGTTACTAGCACAAGTCATTGAAGAAGAACAAGAAGACATCTTGTGAGTATGTTAGACATAACTAACTAGCATGCTAATCCAGGTATGTTTTTCCTATATCAAGATAGAATCCTACCTTGGGTTAGGATCTTATACTGTTGTTGATAATGATTATTCATGAAGTCATAGGTTTGAATAATCATGATTATATGCATATTATGTTTCTTACCATAATTGATGATATGACTAACCAGAAAAATCATGATGGTATAGGTTTGAATAATCACAGGTTTTTATGCATTTGATGATTCAACTAATCTGAAGAGTCATAGGTTTGAGTAATTACATGTTTAGACATGTTATGTTTCTTATGATTTGACTAACCATAAGAATCCTACATAAACCTTGAATGCTAATGCTTATTATTTCTGTTTGAAATGATCATGACTATACATGCTTGAGATTATTGTGTTTTAATAGTATACTAATGAATGTATGATTTTATATGAGATCACAAGGATAACACATTCATGATACTAATAAGCATGCATAGGGACCAAGGATGAATATGAGATTCAAGAACAGGTAATCCAGGAAGCAAAGATCAAGAGGGAGTACACTCCAGTGGTTTATGCAAGGATGCAGATATTCAAAGGGAGTTGACCATCTCTCTACATCCCACAACAAAAATGTGTAGAAGAAGCTACTTCAGATTAGGACTCCAGCAGCTCCTGCAAGGAAGCGAAGACTCAGAGGGAGTCCACCCAATGAACAAACAAAGATAAGTATTTGAATTGTCATTTCTTAAATAATACTGTTCAATAATGTATATACTGATGTTCCTAGAATTAGGTTGTGTATTATGCATATTAGAATAATTGCATATGCATGGGTAAGTGGCCTATGGCACTGTACAACATTCCATTGCTACTTATCTAGAATGAAACCTCTTTGCTGACATGTTGGGAGATGTGCACACTCTTAACAATGTTCTGGTAGAGATTGGAAGGCATCTAGAAAGTTACGGGATATGGATAAATGTTGTATTGAAGCATTGGCTAAGATAATTGCATGACTGTATGACATATTTCTTTATGTGTAAGAATTTGTTCTGAAAATTATGAAGTGTTTCTAATCATGCAATTTAACCTGTTTTGTAGGAAAGACCGTATATCTTCACCTACAAAAGGACTACAACATTTGTTCCAGCAACAAAGATATCTATTGAAGATATTGAAGTTCCCAGGATCTGGGATGAAGAAATGGAATGCCATGATCCGTCGATCATGAAGAATGATGTTTGGGATGCGATCCCAAGAGCTAAAGGGAAGTCTGTTTTGACTTTCAAATAGAACTATCAGATCAAGCATGCTGCAGATGGCAGCATAGAGAAATATGAAAGTTATAAAATAGAAGATACACTAGATGGATTTCAAGACAACTTTCTTGAATAGTTGTATGCGGATAACCTGTTTGTTACAGGCGAAAATAGATTGATTGCCGACACGCAGCGGAAGCTTACTACTGAGTTTGAGATGAAGAACTTGGGGATGATGCACTATTTGTTTTTTGGCATGGAGGTGTGGTAGAGTGCAGAAGGAATCTTCGTTGAACAAGGGAAGTATGCAATAGAGATCCTGAAGAGGTTCGGGATGATGGATTCCAAGGCCATGGCCACACCTATGGCATCAAATCTGAAGCTTCTATGTGATGCTTCATCTGAGCCGATTGATATCACTATGTATCATCAGATGATTGGGTCCTTGATGTACCTGACGAACATGAGACCAGACATTTGCTTTGATGTGAACACATTGAGCCAGTTCCTGACGGATCTGAGGAGTGTTCACCTGGTTGCTGTAAAGCATGTTCTGAAGGGTACAGTGGATTATGGGCTCAAGTATGAAGCAAATCAAAAGTTTAACCTACAGGGTTATGTTGATTCAGATTGGGCTGGCAGTGCTGCAGATAGGAAGAGCACATTTGGGTGCTGCTTCAGTATGGGATCATGTGTGATCTCTTGGTTTAGCAGGAAGCAGTCCTGCGTAGCACTGAGTACAGCTGAGGCGGAATATGTTGCAGCCTGCTCAGCTAGTTGTGAGGCAGTATGGCTACGGAAGCTATTGTCTGAGTTATTTGATCTTCCGTTGGAGGCTGCTGGTATCTTTTGTGATAACCAGAGTTGTGTGAAACTGTCCGAGAACCCAGTGTTTCATGACAGGTCGAAACACATAGAGATCAAATATCACTATATCAGGGATATGGTACAGAGAGGAGCTGTGAAGCTCCTGTATGTTGCGACGGACGAGCAGATTGCAGATGTGCTGACGAAGCCATTAGCCAGAGTGAAGTTCGAGTAGTTCAGAGAGAGGCTTGGCGTTCTTCATATTGAGGACACTTCGAGGAAGAAGTGATGGACACATTTGCTGAAGCCATTCCAAGCATGTTGGAAGGAGGATCCTTCACATGGCTGTGGATGTAAGAGCTGGATGATGAGCATCAGGATGATGTTCTGCAGGATATGATCAGTTGGATCATTTATGTATGTATGCATCATGTTGGATGCTGGATATGATCAGTTGGATCATGTGTACGTATTTTGTATATGCATCATGTTGGATGCTTGGACTATGTATCATGTATTTGTATTTGTATCAGGTGGATACATTGATGATCAGGAGGATCATGTATGATGATATGTATCAGGTAGATACTTGGTATGCATCAGGTAGACGCATTGATGATCAGGAGGATCATGTATGATGATATGTATCAGGTAGATACTTGGTATGCAGCAGGATGTTGCAGTGATGATCAGGATGATCATAGATGACGAGCTTCAGGATGTTGCTCCAGATGACATGCAGCAGGATGTTGCGGTGATGATTAGGATGATCATAGATGATGAGCTTCAGGATGTTGCTCCAGATGACATGCAGCAGGATGTTGCAGTGATGATCAGGATGATCATAGATGACGAGCTTCAGGATGTTGCTCCAGATGACATGCAGCAGGACGTTGCAGTGATGATGATCAGGATGATCATGGATACATCAGGATGATGTATGGTGAGTATCAGTTGATACTCTGTGGCCGTGGATCAGGTTGTGCAGATAAGCATGTAATTTGTGCCCTGGGAGATTTGCAGATGGTCTTTCGAGGTTTTTCCTATGGCATGTAATTTGTGCCCTGGGACATCTGGCAAATGCTCTTTCGAGGTTTTGCTTGGTAGGACATATAATTTGTGCCCCGGGAGATCTGCAGATAGTCTTTCGAGGTTTTGCCTATGGCATGTAATTTGTGCCCTGGGATATCTGGCAGATGCTCTTTCGAGGTTTTGTCCTATGGCATGTAATTTGTGCCCTGGGAGATCCGATAGGTTGAGCTGTGTGCTCGTAATCAGTCCTGGGATGCTCTTGCGAGGTTTTTCCATGACCACATGTAATTTGTGCCCTGGGAGATCCGATAGGTTGAGCTGTGTTCTCGTAATCAGTCCTGGGATGCTCTTGCGAGGTTTTTGTGGTGACCACATGTAATTTGTGCCCTGGGAGATCCGATAGGTTGAGCCGTGTGCTCGTAATCAGTCCTGGGATTCTCTTTCGAGGTTTTGTGGTGAGGTCACATATAATTTGTGCCCTGGGAGATTTGCAGATGG
The DNA here is from genome assembly GCA_027924585.1 of Larix kaempferi. Classification (NCBI taxonomy): domain Eukaryota; kingdom Viridiplantae; phylum Streptophyta; class Pinopsida; order Pinales; family Pinaceae; genus Larix; species Larix kaempferi. Next base: position 5,539,699 of record BSBM01000963.1, on the reverse strand, counting down.
TCTTTCGAGGTTTTTCCTATGGCATGTAATCTGTGCCCTGGGACATCTGGAAAATGCTCTTTCGAGGTTTTCTGACGCACGTAAAAGTCCTGAGGATTCCACAGTATGGCCAGTGATGACGAAGACCTGCAGGTGGTGGGCCTACATCCAGTATGAAAAAGGACTGGCTCTGTAGAACTTCCTATGACGAGTAGATTCAGAGATTGATTGAGATAGCAGCAGCAGTGACGATGATGATGACTCGATGACGATTATCCAGTGACGATGATCCAGAGAAGATGACTTGTGCTAGAATAACTGTGCTGAGAAATACCTTCCTAGTTAAGAGGGAGTGTTGATGTATATGTAACTTCAGAATGTATTTCATATATGTTGTATGTACTCCTATAGAGATGGTATTATTCCTCTATACGGAAGTGTCGTCATTTATATTGTAAGTGTCGTAACTTATACTTGATGGGTTATTAGACCACCTTGTTGGGGTCGGCCCTGTATAAGTCATGTGGGTCGAAGGGTTATTAGACCACCCTATTGGGGGTCGGCCATGTGGGTCTAAGGGTTATTAGACCACCCTATTGGGGGTCAGCCCAGTCAGCATTATGTTATGTGGTTAAGTTCGAGCCTACATGAGTTAGGTAAAAAGGCAAGTCAAGTCAAGTATAAATAGAGTGCGGGAGGCACTCTATTTACTCACTCACTTCTCACACATGCACTCAAGGAGGAGTGGCGCACTTATGGAGGAGGAGGATCTGCTGCTAGGTTATGGCTATCTCTCTTGGTTGGTTGTATCATTGCTCTATCTATCTCTGAGGAAGTTATTGGGGCTTTTCACCTTTATGGTTTTCCCCAAGTAAATCTTTGTGTCTCTTGTGTGCTTGCATTATTGTCTCCATGATTGATATGATGTAGATATGCTTTACATGTTGTTCTCTCAGTTAAGATCCTAGATCAGATTGAAGTAAATTCTGAAAATTTAACACCTCCTCTCACCATGCTTGGAATGGCTCCTGCAAATGTGTCCATCACTTCTTCCTCGAAGTGTCGTCAATATGAAGAACACCAAGCCTCTCTCTAAAGTGCTCGAACTTCACTCTGGCTAGTGGTTTCGTCAACACATCCGCAACTTGCTCATCCGTCGCAACATACAGGAGCTTCACTGCTCCTCTCTACACCATATCTCTGATATAGTGATATTTGATCTCAATGTGCTTCGACATGTCATGGAACACTGGGTTCTCAGATAGCTTCACACAACTCTGGTTGTCACAAAAGATACTAGTAGCCTCCAACGGGAGATCAAATAGCTCAAACAATAGCTTATGGAGCCATACTGCCTCACAACTAGCCGAACAAGATGCAACATACTCTGCCTCGGCTGTACTTAGTGCTACGCAGGAATTCTTCCTTCTAAACCAAGAGATCACACCTAATCCCATATTGAAGCAGCACCCAGAAGTCCTCTTCCTATCTGCAGCACTGCCCGCCCAGTCTGAATCAACATAACCCTGCTAGTTAAACTTTTGATTCGCATCATACTTGAGCCCATAATCAATCGTACCCTTTAGGTACCTCAAAATATGCTTTACAGCAACCAGGTGAACACCTCTGGGATCCGTTAGGAACTGGCTCAATGTGTTCACTGCAAAGTAGATATTTGGTGTCGTGTTCGTCAGGTACATCAAGGACCCAATCATCTGATGATACACAGTGACATCAACCGGATCAGATGAACCATCATACAGAAGCTTCAGGTTCGATGCCATAGGTGTGGCCATGGCCTTGCAGTCCATCATCCTGAACCTCTTCAAGATCTCTACTGCATACTTCCCTTGTCCAAGGAAGATTCCATCTGCACTCTGCCACACCTCCATTCCTAGGAAGTAGTGCATCATCCCCAAGTCCTTCATCTCGAACTCGTCAGCAAGCTTCCTCTTCGTATCGGCAATCAGTCTATCATCACCTATAACAAACAGGTCATCCACATACAAAAGTAGTATCACTGGATTGCCTTCCTCAACCTTGTAGTAAAGGTTGGAATCCGCTTTACTCTAGGTAAAGCCCAAACTGGATAGAAAGTTGTCTATCCTACCATACCAAGTCCTGGGAGCTTGCTTCAAGCCATACAAGGCTTTCTTCAATCTGCACACATATGACTCTTTGTCATGTGTCTCAAAACCAAGTGGTTGCTCCACATACACTTCCTCCTCGACTACACCATCCATCTGGTGTATCCTCCATTTCATCACTGCAGCCAGAGCAAGTACTGATCTGATGGAAGTGTACCTGCCTACAAGAGCAAAAGCGTCTTCATAGTCTATTCCCTCTTTATGGGAGAATCCATGAACTAAAAACCCTGCTTTATATTTTTCTATGCTGCCATCTACAGCATGCTTGATCTTATAGATCCACATGGAAGTCACGACAGAATTCCCTTCTGGTCTGGGACCACATCCCAAACATCATTCTTCATGATCAACGGATCATGGCATTCTTCCATTACTTCATCCTGGATCTTGGGAACTTCAATATCTTCAATAGATAGCTTTGTTGTTGGAACAAATGTTGTAGTCCTTCTTTTGTAGGTGATGGTATATAATCTTTCCTACAAGACAAGTTAAATTGCATGATTAGAAACATCTCATGGTTTTCAGAACAAATTCTTATACATAAAGAAATATGCCATACAGTCATGCAATTATTTTAGCCAATGCTTCAATACAACATTTATCCATATCCCGTAATTTTCTAGATTCCTTCCAATCTCTACCAGAACATTGTTAAGAGCGTGCACAACTCCCAACATGTCAACAAAGAGGTTTCATTCTAGATAAGTAGCAATGGAATGTTGTACGGTGCCATAAGCCACTTACCCATCACATGCATATCAATAGTATACTGCTCATTAATGCAATTTTTTTAATATGCATAATACACAACCTAAGTCTAGGAACATAAGCATATACATGAATGAACAACATCATTTAAGAAATAACAATTCAAATACTTATCTTCGTTTGCTTGTAGGGTGGACTCCCTCTCAATCTTTGCTTCCTTGCAGGAACTACTGGAATGTGCTCCCTCTTAATCTTTGCTTCTTGGATTACCTGTCCTTGAACTTATATTCATCCTGGACCACTATGCATGCTTAAGTGTGCACTAGTGTCATGAATGTATCATCCTCAAGATCTCATACATAACCATACATCAATTAGTATAATCTCAATACTATCAAAACAATATGATTCTAAATAATCTTAAACATGTATGGTCATGATCATTTCAAACACAGATAATTTATCACAAGCATTAGTATTCAAGGTTTCAGGGAGTACTTCTTTTACTCATGCATGTTCTTATTTGAACATAGAATTCTTCCTGTTAGTCATATCATTAATCAAGGTAAGAAACATAATATGCATAAACCCTTGATTACTTAAACTTCTAACTTCAAGAATACTCTTACAAAAGTATAAGATCCTAACACAAGGTAGGATTCTAATTTGATATAAGAAAACATACCTGGTTATCATATTTGCTAGTTATGTCTAGCAATGTTTTCTTGTTCTCTTCAATGACCTGCATAACTCATAAGTTAACCATTGTAGAACCAAAATATACATACCTCTATGTGATCCATGACTATGGATGAGTCTTTGTCTTCATGTCACCATGGTCTTGATCTAGAACTTGATTTGTACCTTCATGTTAGAAGATAACATTCTCCTCATACAACACCACAGTGCATTAGTACAATCATAATACAATCATAAGTGTCATAACCCTAACCAATGAATGTCTTCTATCATGCATTCATACTCTTACTAGGGTGATAAGACAAGTCTAAAATTAAACAAGATCGTTACTAATCTCAATAACATGAAGACAATCATATTATAAACTTAATCATGAACAGATTTCAAAACATACCTGTAAGTCATACCTATCATATTGCGTGTAGTAGTTGTTGTTGTTGTTCCTTTTGTTCTTAGGACAATCTAAGGAAAAGTGTCATCTTCTTGGTATGTGCTATGAGATCTTGATCTCCATTCCCCATCTTTTCTTCTCAAGCTACAATTCGAGCTTCTTCCTGTGAGCATTCTTCCCACAGCCTATTGAATGAGATAAGTTTCTTCCTAGCACAAATTCCTTGGATGATGGAATCCCATGACCTAGGTAGGCCATTCAATGTGGTCATAACAATTTCACCATTATCCACTACTTCATCCATAGTTTCAAGTTGTTCCTTGATTTGAGAGACCTTGGAGAAGTAACATTGTAAAGTCTCTCCATTCTGAAGCTTTACCCCTTTCAATTGGTTCCCCAGAGTTATCTTCTGATTTATGTTCTTTCCTTCAAACAACTTAGTCAAGGAGTCAAACATCTCCTTAGGTGTCTTTAGAGATGACACATTTGGTATGAGATGGTCTTTGATAGAATCAGCAATGATCCTCTTAACCTTGACGAAGTTCCTCTTGTGAAAGGCCTTAGTCTTTTCTCCCTCTGGGACAAGAACCCCTTCACTTATGTAGGTGTTGAACTCACTCTCTTCTAGAATTAACCCAATCCTATACTTCCAGGCTTGGAAGTTATCATCCCCTTCAAGCTTATCCTCAAGCTTGGTGTGGTGAGACATCTTAAAGAGTACTTCAAATGGAAATAGAAAAGATTTAGGTCTTACCACTTGATTTGCAGAAATCTGGATCTGGAGTTGGATTAGGGTTTGTTAGAGAAACCCTAAAAATTAAAACTTTGAATTTCAAACTTCTGAAAGGATATAAAGATGCCCCTTGATGAGAGGATCAAGCTAGTATACTCAGAATTTGAAAACTGCAAAGTTCACCCCTCAAATTTGCTTTTCAAACTTCTGGATTCACTAGGGAGGACCCTGAATTAGGGTTTGATTTTCCTGGAACTTCATCCATCCAAAAAGTTTGATCTTGATCTCTAAACTTCAATTTTTCTGAGGAGCTTCCAGCCATGGTCTCATATTTCAAAAATTCCAATTTTTACAGAAGCCCTAATTTCTGGCTTTACTAGACAAGACCCCAAACTAGGGTTTGATTTTCCCGGAGCTTCACCCAGCCAAAAAGTTCAATCCAAAGCTCTAAACTTCGATTTTTCTGAGGATCTTCCAGCCATGGTCTTAGATTTCAAAAATTCCAACTTTTGTAGAAGCCCTACTTTCTAGCTTCACTAGACAGGACCCCAAACTAGGGTTTGATTTTCCCAGAGCTTCACCTAGCCAAAAAGTTCGATCCAAAGCTCTAAACTTCGATTTTTCTGAGGAGCTTCCAGCCATGGTCTCAGATTTCAAAAATTCCAATTTTTGTGGAAACCCTAATTTTTAGGGCCAAAACTGAAAGTGCTCAGAATTGAATTCTGTTTCGACAGAAAGATGCGCCTTGCTAAGGAGAGTCAATATAGCCTCCTACCTTTCAAGATATGTGGAGAGAAACCCAAAAAACAAGAAGCCCTAGCTTCTGCAACTGCATAGTGTCTTCTTCTCAGGTTAGCCCTGATACCATGTTAATTTTTCGAGCATCAATTCAATATGATCTAGGATATTTACTGAGAGAATAAAAAGTATAGCATATCAATCAATGACATGAGACAATAGACACACAAAGTTTCCTTGGGAAAACCATAAAGGTGAAAAACCCCAATAACTTCCTCAGAGATAGATAGAGCAATGATACAAAACCCAATCATAAGAGATAGTCTCCTAGCAGCAGCTTCTCCTCCTCCACTAGTGCGCCACTTTCCAATGAGTGTGAGAGTGAGAAAGTGAATGATCAAATAGAGTGTCTTCCACACTCTATTTATACTTGACTTGACTTGCCTAATAACCTTTACTAGGTCGGCCTCAACTTAATCACTTAACATAATGATGACAGGGACGACCCCCAATAGGGTGGTCTAATAACCCCTTTACCCACATGACTTATACAAGGCCGACCCCAACAAGGTGGTCTAATAACCCATCAAGTATAAGTTACGACACTTACAATATAAATGACGACACTTCCGTGTAGAGGAATAGTAACATCTCTATAGTAATACAATATACATATATGAAATACATTCCGAAGTTACAAATACATCAACAAAATGGGATCTCAAACAAAACGAATATATGAAATCCAACCAAGACAAATAAATTTCAGATCTGAAAACAAGTATCCAAAAAGTGCGAAAAACAAAGATCTGAAAACTAGTTTTAATGGAGTGCAAATTGGAAACAAAATTTTTGAATAAACAAGAAGAACATATAGGAACAAATCTAAAGAAAGAACACCAAAATATGAAGAAATGTCAAGAAAATTCAAGAGATTTCAACAAGCGGTATGGTCGCCAATCTGATAATAGCAAATAGTGTAGGGACGTGTCTACTCTAGATATGCTATCTTACTAAGAAGTGGTGAGTTTCTATGTCAGAAATGAAATGATTAATACAAAATTCTTAAGATCTACATTCATCTATCAAACATTCATGAAGATCTAAATCCATTTGAGGATTCAACTCAAACATAATAAGCAAAATTCAAACCCTTGAATGGAAAAAACTTGAATCATTTCATATTAAAACAAGGAAGAAGATACATATTTACCATGGATCTTGGTGTGCATCATTCCTCCATTGCCATTAACTATCCTTTATCCACCCTTGCCTTTGATGAAGATGAGCTCTCTGTTCTTCAGAATCTCTCCAGCATGCCTTTACTCCTCTTTGCCCTCCTTTTACCATGCCCCAAATGCCTTTCTTTTATAGCATTGGGAAATGGGATTTTCAAGTTACTCTTTTCCATGTGGGATAATCATTTTTTATTATTTTCTCTTAAAAACCATTTTCCATAGTTTATTAGGCTTTTTTCACAACTGAGCATATTTAAGTACCTTTTTAATGCATTTTTGTGCATTTCTTCTCACTATCTGACTGTTAGAGCTTTGATTTGAGCTTTTGGTGAGCAGTTCAATCACTGAACTTTGTCTCTATTAAGCTCCTTCATTCTTTACTCAATCTTTCCAGTTATGGACATAGTGATCAGATCAGAGAGGATTGTTCTCTCTAGTACTTGTTTTTGTCTTCATGTTGCGGGAGAATGGTAAAAGTATGTTTCCACCCTCACTTGGTTAAGGGTGTTAACTTGATTGTTAACAATGTTTGGAGGAGAAGTCTAAGAAATAGACCCTAAATGAATATTATTGGCCTAATGGGCCATCATGAATGTCTAGAACCACAACATGAGCCCTTTAAAGGTGACATTTGGCATATGAGTGGATAAAAAAGGCATTATGAGTTTTTTCATAGTAGGGATGAGTTTCAACTCCTTACATTGATTGGGGGAGTAATATAAGTGACTTAATATCTAAATGAATCTTATAGGTCATATGGGACATGAAAGAGTCCTTGAAACACCACCAAATCCCATTATAAATGGCATTTATCCTTGAGTGGGACATGGGTACTACTAGGAGTTTTGTACATAAGGGATGGGTCTCAGTCTTTTGGCCCAAAATGAAGATTCTAAGGCCATCTTCCATGAACTAGGGTGTAAACAACCACACATACTCATATCTTTGGCCTCTTGGTCAAATATGGGCGTTATGGAGAGATTTAGAGTACCAAGCATGGGTCGTGAGACATTGACCATTGGATATGGATAAAAACATGGGAAGTAGGATCTAAATTAGTCTGATATATGGGCTTATAATCCATCAATGACACCTTCAACAAATAAAAAAACCCTTTATACGGAATATTTTCCCATCCAATGAGATATGTGTGTCATTATATGGGTCTCAATCCTTTGGCCCAAAATGAATATTCTAGGGCCTCAGTCCATGAACTTAATCTTAAATTGCAACATATGTTCAGATATTTGGCCTCTTGGTCAGATATGGAATTATAGAGAGATTTTGAGTACTAGGCACAGGTATCGAGACATTGACCATGTCTGACAAATAAAAAAATTGGTCATAGGATCTAAATTAGTATTATATCTTGGCTTATAATCCATCAATGACACCTTGAACAAAAAAAATCCCTCTATATGGAATGTTTTCCTTTTGAATGAGATATGGGTGCCACTAGAAACATTTTGACATGAGTATGGGTCTTGGGACCTTGACCATGGTCCTAGGATGAAATAAACATTGATAGGAATTAAATGAATATTTTAAGTCTCTTGAGCCATGAATGAATCCCTAAATTATAAAATCTTAAAATCAACATTAGAGGGGAAATTTGGTCCTTGATTAGGATAACAATTCCATTAGGAGCTTTTGTTCACCAAGGATGGGTCTTGACCATGATCAAGGGAGGAAATAAAGTGGCTCAATTCCTATATAAATCTAGTAATGATACAATTAATGAAAATGGCCTCAAAGCACCATGCATTCCCTCTAAAAGGGATCCATGACCCTCAAGAGGGATATGTGCACTAATACCTGAGGTTTTACATACTAGGGACGGATGTTAGGGTCTTGAATATGCTCAAGTGATGAGAAAAAGGCCCACATGAACTAAATGAAGCCTTTGAGGCTCATGGGATAAAAGGGGGTCTTGAACCACTATGCACATGCTTTAGAGGGTATCTTTAGCTTCTAATTGGGATACCTATACAAAAAGGATTTATTTGTTCAATAGAGATATTTCTTGGGGCATTTCCCATGGTCATATATATATATACAATGGTGAAATTACACATATGAGTGGAGAATATAAAAAGGGAGCGTTTTTCTTTTAATTCAACATGAACAAGATGATAGCAACCTCGAGTCTACTCCTTTTCCTGGAGAAGGCACTACAAACACCCCCTTTCTGGTTACCAACCCATTTCCCTTGAACCTCATCCATCATAGTGGCTCCTCCGTTGTTGATTATATTATGGATGTGCCACAAAGTGTTGTTGTTGTATTTTCATTCAAACTAGTGTTGCCGAGAACCCCCACCACGTCTGTTGAGAGATATTTGCCTCACCATGGTTCTTAGATCCTTCGATGCTCGCACTAAGACTCAAATATCAACCACGATCAAGCCTAGAATTTCCTATTGAGAGCCTTGTCTCCAAGAATCCCACCTCTTGACATTGCCCAAGGTAACTATGATCCGCACGAAGATGATACTCCTCAAAAAACTGATTCCTCATCTTCCTAGCTCTAAATATTAACCCACTTCCTATTATCGCTAGGAAAAATTTAAATCCAACGATTTAGAAGGATTAACTTATGGCTATCTCAAACATCCAAATATTTAGTCTCCATAGCCTTGAATGCGTTACACCTCCCATCAAACTAGACAGTGATTGCTACATGCTACAATCACCGGCCATGCTCTATTGACAATCCTCGAAGATAATCCCTCACACACTCGATGTCGTCTTAGTTATGGGATTGAGTGAGTTATTAATGCCATCCGCCTCATCCACTATCCGCCTGTCTGAGGAAAGTTATGCTATGTGAAAAGGGGACTAACTTTAATCTTTAATAAACATATATGTATCTAAGTTATATTACAATTTTTTAGTAAAATATATTATTATTATTATTATTTGAGTTATTTGAATTATTTTATGGTTTTAGTAATCAACTTTAAAAAAAAAAGTTATAATAATTATTTAATACTTATATAAAAATTAAAGGTAATTATTTTATAATAATAATAATAATTAAAATACGAAGAACAAAATACATAATTATTAGCACTATTATTTAAGTGGAAAAGTGAATTCCTTCATTCCCTCAATATATTGATGTTGTTGGTCAAGCCTAAAAATAAGTAAGATAATTCCAACCTTCGGATATTATTAGAGAATGGATGTTTCCACAATGGTTGAGCATGGCCTTAAATCTTTTGGATTAACATATATGCTTGATCTCCTGATTTGAGAAACTGACATTGATATAGGTGATTGAGAAACTAATAAACTTTAATATTTATGGAGCAAGTACTTATTATCTATATAAGTAAGCCCTAAGTCATCCAACTACCCAATGGCGGTCCATATCTACAGGGTGATGGAAGTCGTTTCTCCAATACAGATGGTCCCTAAATGATCCTATTGTCGGTTTTTGTCTGGGGGTCTTTAGCTGGGCACTCGTTCACCTAACAAGATGGCTCAGTGGTTTTTATACTTGTCGGGCCTTCAGGACTGGTCGATGGGGTCTAGTACATAGGGGATAGTGTTTCAGGGATTCGGACATGGGATAAATGGTCACTTGTCGGTTTTGAGCTTCTGTTATGGAACTTGGGCCAAGGTTCAAGGGACAAGTTGGCTATTTTTTTTGTTTTATAGCGCCTGTGGGTCTCTATCATTGACACCTGGGTTATTTTGGGGTGCATACTGGTGGACAGAGTCTTACCTTTCTAGCTCGATGTCGGACCCAAGTATTATCTCCCTCCTGGAGGAATATTTGAGGGGAAGTGGTCAAAATACCGAGGAGTGGTGGGAAAAGGTGGGGGATTCAGGGGTTTTGAAACCTGATGTAGAATATAGGAGCATGTGGAGGGAACGTGCCCTGATAGGTGAACATTCCAATAAAATTGCATCTGACTCTCCTATTAACCTGGTAGAGGGTCAAGTTAATATCCTTTCTCAAGCCTGTGAAAGAACCAGAAATAGGGTTTCCGATGAAGGTTCGACTAAACCAGTTCTTGCTCCGGGGGTGACCCCTTTATTAAATCTTGTTATTGTGCTTTCGAGGGTCAAAAGTGGTGGAGCCACTTTCTGCAAAGGCAGAAAACTAAAGTTGAGAGGGCAGGGTTCCGAAATCAATATGGATCGCCTATCTAGTTTAGAGGGTTGTGCTACTCTATCGATCAAAGATCTTGTTGGAAAATTTTCTTATCGTGCCATGCATCCCAAAGATATCGATCGTTGGGTTTCCACTAACTGGGCTAAGGTTATTGGCTATCATCTTGAAATTTACATCTTGAGTAAAGGATGGTATATGTTCTATTTCAAGCTGGAGGAACATGCAACCAGATTACTAGGGGAAACATGGTTGAAAGGCAATGGAAGTTTGATGCTTAAAAGATGGCATATGGGATTTGACTCGTCTGCCGAGCGGATTCAGTTTCGACATCTTTGGGTCCTATTACCAGGTCTTCCGATGGAGTTCTGGCATAGAGAGGCATTTGTGGCGGTGGTCAATCACTTGGGTCGTTTTTTCATCTGAATGAGGACTCTCTATTGGGGATGGACCGTCGTGTTGGTAGGGTTCTTGTTGAGATAGACATGTCACTAGGTTTTTTTTAATCTATTGATATCAGGTGGCGCAGTCGCAGATATACACAAACCCTGGACTACTGGCGTATTCCCTTCCGATGTTCAAACTGTAAGGGCCTTGGTCATTTATGGCAGGAATGCCCTGAGGGGAGTTCCGGCTCAGATGGTAATTCGGCTGAGGAGATTCAGGCCTGGACTTCGGATAGTTCCTTGGGATCTGATGGTGCTATTGATTCCTGTAATCATCCTCTGAACATGCCTAGGGGGGCCTTGGAGGCAGATCTGTTACCAAAAACAATCATTGTTAAGTTGACTTGTCTAGACCCTTCATTTTCTTATTCCCTCACTCCTGATGATAAATTTTTCCTTTCGGGTCTGGACAGTAAAGGGGATCGCATAGGGGAAGGAATTATCGGTGGTCCCCCTTCCTTCTATTTGGGTGTTTGTTCTTCAGATGCACCTGCTGCAAATATTCCTGTGCCATCTACTATTAACATTGGGGTCCCGGCTTCGAATCAACGGGTGGTCGATGACATTGCCTTGACTGTAGCAGGTGATAAGGCGGATCCTTTGGCTCTAATGGGTAAGGACTTCCCTTCCTCCTCGGCCCCATTAACTTCTCCTGTTGCCCTGCCTCTCGGACCCAATCGAGAGGATCTGAACTCAAGGAATTTTTCTTCTCCTATTGGTTAAATTTAATCATTCTCTGTTGGCACTTGACTCATTCAAAGATCAAGTTCGTTACTTTTGGAATGGTATGGATACTATGGGTATATTGTCTCCTTTTGAGAGGTTGACTCACAAGCTGGGTAAGCTCAAATTAAGTGTTAAAAGTTGGGAGAAACTTCATAAACAATAGGAGTCGCTGGACTTAGATACCATCAACTCGCAGATTTATTTGCTCAACAATTCGAACTGGGGTGGCCCTCTTTCAGAGGTGGCACGCTCCTCACTGCAAAAATTGGAAAGCGACTGTCTTAAAATATTTCTGAGGGTGGAAGCTTCATGGCGTTTAAAAATCCGTGCATTATGGGTCACATTGGGAGACCATAACACTAAATTTTTTCATAAATATGCCAATAATCGTCAGATTGTCAACTTGATTTGGTCTCTGCAGGATGGCTCAGGGGTTGCCCTAACAAATCAAAGGGATCTTCATCGGGCTGCAATAGGTCATTTCCAGGATTATTATAGAGATCCTGGCACCTCAACGATATCAGAACAAATCAAAGTTATTAAAGACTACCCTCGTCTTTTCTCTGAGCGGGAGGGAAATGACCTTTATCTTCCAGTAATGTTGTCTGAGGTCCACACTGTTCTGAAAGGTTTCGCCAAAGATAAGAGCCCAGGTCAAGATGGCTGGACCTCAGAACTCTTCCTTGCATTCTTCGATATTATGGGTGAGGAGATCTTAGTTGTGGTGGAGGAATCACGTTTGAAAGGGAGGATATCCGGTGCTCTAAATGCCACATTTCTTACACTGATTCCCAAGGTATCTCATCCTTCATCATTCTCTGATTTTAGGCCGATATCCTTTGCAATCTTGTTTAAAAAATTATATCAAAAATTATTGCAAGTCGCATCAAACCGGTTCTGTCGAGGGGTTTGTCCCCGGAGCAGTATGGCTTCCTGGATAATCATCAAATACTTGACGTCGTGGGGTTAGCTCAAGAAGCTTTGCACAGCATCAAAACTAAGCATCTGCAGGCAATTATCCTTCAATTGGACCTCAAGAGGGCTTATGATATGGTGAACTGGAATTTTTTAAGATTGGCACTGGTTCATATTGGGATCCCCTGGGGTGTTATAAAATGGATAATGGCATGTATTTCATCTGCAAACTATTCCATTTTGATCAATGGTTGCCCTATTGATTTTTTATCTTGCTCTAGGGGACTCCGGCAGGGCTGCCCTTTATCCCCTCTCCTCTTCCTGATAGTGATTGAAGGCCTCAGCAAACTGATACATATAGCCAAAGCCTCCTATTTGTTCGATGGGATCCAGGTATCACCTCATTTCTCAATCACTCATCAACTCTTTGTTGACGATGTGATGGTTTTTGGTTTAGCAGATCTCTTGTCTTGGGGACATTTCGGTTCTCTTCTCCAGTTATTCTGTTTGACCACTGGCATGATTATCAATGAAGGGAAATCGATCCTACTTCATCATCAGGTGGATGCTCATCTTTTATTGGAAATTACAAAACTCTGTCCTTATACCACAGCTGATCTACTTGAAGGCACGCACTATCTGGGATACTTTCTGAAGCCCTCAAGTTATCAGGTAGCTGATTGGAAGTGGTTAGTTACAAAATTTGAAAAGTGTATGTTACACTGGCAATGGCGCTGGTTATCGAGTGGTGACAGGTTAATTTTGGTTAGATCAGTTCTCCAAAATCTTGGAGTCTACTGGTTCTCTCTGTGTAATATTCCCATAACTATTTTAAATTTCATTGTACAGCTGATTCATCGCTTCATTTGGGCTGGGCATTCAACTCAAAAGATTCATCTGGTGAAGTTGTCTACTCTTGCTCGACCATATGCACAAGGAGGCTGGGCTATCAAAAACATTTATTCCTTCGCTAATGCACTTTTGGCTAAAAGTTTATGGAGGGCACTTTCGGTGGACTGCACTTGGGGAAATATTCTTAAAGAAAAATACCTTGGCCGTCTATCTACTATACAATGGCTCAGATCCAGTAAGAAAAACACTAAACGAATCTCTAATATATGGGCGGGACTTCTTCTTTCCCTTTCCATATTGGCCGATTGGATTGCTTGGGCACCTGGAAATGGCCGTCATATCTTACTTGGATTGGATCCCATTGTGGGTGGACCGATACCCTACAAACTCTCACCTGCTCTTCTTGCTCACCTACATGGCAAGGGTTATTACTATTTACAACACATTCTGGTTAAAAACGACCCATCTAAGGTATTCAACGTTTGGCTTAATGCTTCCCAATTGGGGGTCACTGGTATGTTGGCATCAGAATGGAAGACTTATACATTAGACCTGTATCGGGCCAATATTCGGTTAGTTGAAGACGATGATCGCTTACTTGGGTCGTGGAATTCCCAAGATGGCTCTATTACGACCAAACTAGCATATGATGCTATTTGCTCAGACTTTCCTCCCTCTGGTATTTGGTGGCACAGTGCAGTTTGGAATTGGCACATTCCTCACAAAATCAAAATATTTACATGGCTACTCTTATCTGAGAAGATCCTTATTTGGTGTAACCTCCAAAAACGAGGGTTTAGTGTTCCATCGACTTGTTCATTTTGCCTTCAGGAAGCAGAGACCTTTTTCCATCTGTTCGTATATTGTCCCTTCACTACAGAAGTGTGGTCTTATATAGGCAATCCTTACATCTATCTTCAGCCCGGTTCAGTTTTCACTATGCAAGATTGGTTCAATTTACGCTTTACACATAACCGACACTTAGGAATACTTGCTTGTTTGACTTCCTGGGAATTATGGAAATCCAAAAATCTTCTAATCTTCGAGAACTTCCAGGAAGAGCAGAGATGGGTGGCAGCCAAAGTGATGGCCCTATCGGTGGAGTACTCAGTGCCTCCGTTGAAGCTGCCTTCTACAGATCATTCCATCAGGCCATCGTCCTTCATTCTTAATGGAAACCGTGCTAGATTCGATGGTGCTGCTTGTCCATTGACTCGACTTTGTGGTGCTAGGGCTTATATCGAATATGCCTGTGGAGATCTTATCCGCCTCTGGTGCTGTGGTGGTCGGGGGACTAACACCAAGGGTGAGTTATTGGGGCTTTGGCTCATTCTCTTTTATGCTTCTCAGGTCGGTTTATCTCTGGAACAGGTTGCTAGCGATTCGATGATAGTAGTTCAATGGGAAAATGGCCAATCAAACATTAATGCTCTGGCACTTGACACTTGGTTGCAGCATACTCGGCAACTACTTGATCACTGTGTCCACACTTCCTTTGTTTAGATTTTTCGCGAGCACAATGAGGCTGCTGATGAACTCTCTCGCCGAGGTCTCGCTGCCGTGGAGGGGAGAATATGTTATGAGATTGATCAGGGATCTTCCCCTCCATCGTCGGGCCATTGGAATTTATTTTCCATCTAGTTTTTGTCTTGGTATTTTTCTGGTGGCCATCCTATTTTTGGTCCGACGGCTTTAATTTGCTTTTGTTTTTCTTTTCCGGCTGTAGCTTTCCTCAGCACGTTTTTGTACATTATTTTTTGGTTACTCGACCGTTTGGCTTACGTCTCTCTGGCATATCGGGTTACTCCTGTTTCTACTTTGGCTCGATGTTTGGGTGTTCTTCTCTGTTTCATGGCTTGGGTGCTGTTGAATTCCTCTGTTACTGGGCATGGTTGCTAGAGTCACTTTCTTGGTTGTCCTATTCTTGCCGTGCTGGGTGACATGCACGTCTCTCTTATGGCTGTAATCCATTATACTTATTTTAATATAAAGTATGTCTTTTTTTATGAAAAAAAAAAGTAATCCCTAAGTCACTAACTCGATTTCCACATCAAACAAACTATATTGTCAATCATCCTAGCTTTAGATTCCCCCATAGTTTCCATTCATGCATGATGATGAGACAAGTGTACTCTCTAGATTGATTTTATGGGAGTCCTTCAAAAATTTAAATTAACAATTATAAATAAATTATATATATAAAATAACTTGTAGTTGATGCATGGATAACTAGTAGCAAATTAATGGCTAGATAAAGGGTTTCGTGGAAAACTAGTAACAAATCACTTATTACTTATTTGTGACACTTAACTTGTAGCCTGTCTCCACAAGTTAAGTGGCTGTGCTAATCACAATCAATCAATGTAACTAAATAAAATCACAATGACAATCAATCAATCAATGTACCTAAATAAAATGTAATATTCGTTAATTTTTTATTTCATTTACCCATCAATCTATTTGCCCTCCTTTGAGAATTGTTTGCTTGGTTAACCAACTAACTATTTATTATACTATTTATTATTTCAATTAGCTTACAATCTATTTACCAGCTTTCAACTCCTAACTAATTATTTAATATTTCAATTACCTTGCAATCTATTTATCCGCTACGCCTAAATGATTTGAACTAAGCCTTTCCAAGGTGGTTGCATGGTTAAAGAACATACTCGACGAACTCAACTGAACTTAAGAACTATATTGCATGCTTTCGAACTCAACGAACTGAAGGAAATTTCGGACATGCTTGCATGCCAAGCATGGCGAAATTTGAAAAGTAGGGGGCAATAAGACTTTAAAAGGAACTAGAATTCTCTACCACTCTTTGTGTTTCTTTTCTATCTGCGTTAAGAAGCTTTGTTGCATCTAATTCCAGTTCAGGTTACAGCATTTGCCCACCATGAATGCGAGGTAAAGATTTCAAATCTAACTCTCACTTATTATTATTTAGTTTCATTACGTTGCTTCAAACAACCTGTACATTTAATAAAATTAATTGTTTTGCAGGGAGTCCACCGAGTACCAATCTGCCCCGAATCATACAGCAGAGAGGCCAGGCTCTTTCGAACTGTCAGTAGTTCCGGGTGGCAACGATTGGAGCTGCTATGCCTCCACGGAGATTACTATTGAGGATTATTTGCCTCCTATCGGTGCTTCTCTGGGTGATCAACCCCCTTCCTCGCCTTCTATCAATGTTTTGCAGCCTGATCAATCTCCCTGGTTTGAACAGAACAGCGCAACCATCATCGAAAACACAGGTATTCCAATTCGAAAGTTGGAGAACCACAAGAGTATATTTCTTTACTTTACTCAACCTACAACCTACAGTAATTCAGTTTATTAATAACCAGTAACCAATAACCAGTGTTGTTAATTTCTTGTCAACTTACTTTGCAGAGAAAAGAAAAAGAAAGCAACCCATTGAGCAAGAAGCTGCCACTCCAACACCCTACAAGTGCAGGTTTTGTAGTAGGGTATTTGAGAAATTACAAGCTCTTGGTGGGCATATGAATGGCCATCGCAAAGGTAAAACTATTTTAAGAACAATTTTTATTTTTATTTTTTAATGTGTTTTTCTAGAATTTATTTTTTTCAGGTTTATGTGTTTTTATAAGTATTATAGTTCAGTTTTATGAATTTTTTTTAAATATTTTTAGTATTAGTTTAATCTCTTTTAAGCAAATTTAAGTTTTTTTTTCAAATGTAATAAACAATATTCAATAAGATTCACCATATTTATCCTAAGATTTGATTCAAGCTATCTCACCATACTACTCTAAATTCAGAGAAGAAAGATGAGGAGGCATATAATGCTTACAAGCTTATATATGATGAGCATATACATGCCAAGAAAGCCACATTTAAACATGAATGGTAAGCTATCTACTACTTCATTCAAATATATTGTAAATATTTTGCATACTTGAATCTTGGATAATAAGTAGAGTGATGTTCTTATTGATTTTTTTTCCTTTTGCATAAGGCACAACACCGGTTCCTTGGCATTTCAATCTCAAATTCAACCACAACATCCATCTCAAATTCAACATCAATTTACTCGTCCATCTCAAATTCAAGAGCAGTTTACTGAAAGTGCAACACACAATTCATGGGAATGTCCTTCGATGATTCAATCTCATTTGAAAGGAACTCAAGACCAACAAGGCATCAATGATCAAATCCCATCTCTACCAAGGCAGAATCTAGGTCATGTACAAAGCATTTCATATGGGTCCACAACAAACATGAATGCTTCAGGTTCTTATGTAAAACCAAATGTCTCGGTACCCAATAATGTCCAAGGTTTTCCAACTTATGCAAAAACCATGAACATGTCATATGTCTCTCAGGGACAGAGCGAGCTTGATATGTTCGTAATGAGAGGCTATGGAAGGAACCAAGAACCTCAATCTCTTGATCATCAGCCTCAACATATTCCATGGGATGCAAATGCATTTTATCTCCAGTTGGAGTAAACATGCAGAGAAAATATCTTGATACTCTTAGACAAGGAATATCATCACCATCACCCATCATTGCCACAGAGGAGGGATTTTCCTCTCTCAAATAAGAATAAAATGTTTACACAAAAAAAATTGATTTCAGAATAAATCATATACTTTTTGCATAGTTATTTTATTATTATTATTATTATTTTCAATCAATTATTGTCTGATTTATATTGACATTTTTATATTATATATTTTTTATAAATTTAAAAAATTAATAAATAATAAAAATAAAAATATGATTAATGTAGAAAAGCCACATTACAAAGATTATTCACCAAACTGACAATAAAAATATTTATAACTAATAAAACCCATAATTAAAATTAAAATGATTTAAAATAAAAATATCAAAAATATAATTTACTCCCATTTTATAATACATTGGGGTTGGTTTTAATCATTAATAATAATAATTAAAATTAAAGTGATTTATAATAAAAATATGAAAAATACCACTTACTCCATTTTATAATACATTGCTTTTGGTTTTAATTAATAATAATAATAATATATGTTTATAATACATTGTTTTTTGTTTTAATAATTAATAATAATATATGTTTTCTCTAAAAAGTTATAGCTAAATTTAAGTCTTGATTTCTATATACATTTATAGACTATAGACTTTAACAATTACCTTACGAAAGATCAACTATCTTGAATTTATTTTTATAAATGCATGCTTTGTGAGTATCTTTGTTTATTAGCTTTAGAACAACGAATTAAAGGACATAAACAGTAAGTATTTGCATGATATGAACAAGGAAAATTGAAGGAGGAAAATGAAAATATGAATCAAAAGGAAAACTGAAACTTACATTCACTTCAACACTTAAGCTTTTTTCAATAAAAGATATAGAAGCTTGTTACCTACAAAGTGACCTGATCCTACATTGCTTGCAGTTTCTTCTGGTTTCTTGTCATGGAACCCTACATGCAGAGCGGGATGTTGCACTAAGGTATGGCTTGCCAACATTAAACGAACTCAACTTATCAAAGCAATTAATCTATATAGAAAACAACATGAGATTGAATGGCTTGCCACTCTAATAATCAGTAGTTCATGTCATGTAGGCAAGTCATTCTTGGTTGAGTAACCTACTTTGCGTCTTCATGAAAGACTTCCCATCTATACCAGGAAGGCCATCTGGTTGGATTTTGAGCGGAGAGCATGCAATGGAGGAATGGGTTCCCACCTTTGATATTTTTCATGCACTCCCACCTCCTATATATGTATTCAATTCGAATCGATAGTGAGAATAAAGTAAAATAACATTTTCTTAGTATAAATTATTCGTCCTTACTTTATCTATTCGTGTAGCCTCATGAGTACGAAGCATGATCTATGTTTGTGATATATGCATTGATGTTTTGAATCGCTTCAACATTTTTATTTGCATGGAAAGATAAGCTAATTTTATTCATTTCAAATATTTATCCTTCAGTTCACTTCGACATTCCTATTTGCCCCATGAAAGGTACGCATTTTGCTTTTTTATGAAAACTAAAAGATGGTATATTGTATCCAACTAATGAAAACTAAACAAAAGAATAAATTATTGTTAAGAATTGTAATCGCGCTTGTCATTAGTGCATTAATTAGTTGAGTGATTAGTTGGTTAGTTTGACTAAGAAACTTTGATGTCCCATAGTATTTTTTGTTCCATGGTATAGTATTGCAGTGATGTAATCCTATATAAGCTTATGGTTAATAATGATAAGGCAATCAATATGCCCATTGTTTTTCCCTCCTTTACTTTCTTATAATCTTTAACATGGTATCAGAGCTGCATAGCCTAATCCATAACTGTTGATTTGGAATAATCCTTTTTCACATAGTGGAAAGCACACACACACACGAGACGGGAACACATCACTATGGAGGAGTTTCTTCAGAGCATCAGGGCCGTATTTATTTTTTTCTTTTTTCCTTTGGAAACACCAACACACCCTATCCCTATCGAGAACTGTGTCACCCTTCCACCGATGGACCTACTTCTCATGAAAAGAGCATCATTGACGCACTCTCTGCACGGACTAAGAGCGTCGTTGACCCACTTGTTGTTTAAGGGAAAGTGTGGCGAACACTACTCACTTACACAGATGTTTTTCGATGCACCCTGTGACGCATTGTGTTAGATATACAAGTAGCAACAATGTGCTTAAAAGTTAGTCATAAAAGATGGCAAGTACCAGTATGAAGCAGATCTCCACACCAAGGTTGATCGACACTAACTCTGAATTTTGTTCAATCAAGATGCATAAATTTCTCCGACTCAACAAATGTTGGGATATGGTTGAAAACGACTTCAAAGAACCATATGCAACCGCTATGGCTGATATGTCTAATGCTCAGAATAAATCCCTTGAAGAAAGCCGAGAATGAAATCTCACTACAAAATGGTTGATCCAGAGCTGCATTGAGGAGTCCATTTTCCCGCGGATCTTAGGATCCACCATCCTGTATCAAGCCTAGAATATCCATGCATATGTATACAAAGGTACAGACAGAGTCAAAATGGTAAGACTCCAAACCCTTCGACTTCATTTTGAAAGTCTTAAAATGAAGGAAACTGAAACTGTAGATCAGTTCATGACTCGGGTTTCGCGTATTGTGACTCAATTCCAAACCTATGGCAAGGATTTGGAACAAAAGGTTGTCGTTTAAAAGATTCTTAGATGTCTCACTAAGAATTTTTCTATGGTTGTTATTTCTATAGAAGAATCTAAAGATCTTTCCAAATTTACCCTAGAAGAGTTAAGAGGGCCCCTTTTTCCCACAAAGCTTGACTTAGTCAAGGAGAAGAGTCTCTGTTAAATTTTCATCGAGCCCTCAGGATTCCCCCAGTAGAGGTCAAGGCAAAGGAGGTAGAGGATGAGGCAGAAGAGGAAGAGGTTTCCATTCTACAGAGGATAGAACCACTCATGAGCACTCTCACAACTATCAGAACTAGAGGGGGATAGGAAAGAGATGGACTAATAGGTCCAACATTCATTGCAACTAATGCAAGAAGTATGGCCACTATGAAAGAAACTACATAAAGAATCAAGAACACTGGAAAAGTGGTAGAGCCCATGTCTCCAATATTGAAGACATCTCATCCGAATTCATGTTTCTCTCATGTCAAGTGACTAAAGAAGAATATCATTCAGATGTATGGTTGTTGGACAATGGCTACATAAATCATATGACAGGTAACAAATTGCTATTTTTTGATCTAGATCTATCCGCCAATACAAAAATCAAGCTTGGTGATCATTATCTTGTTCATGCTCAAGGAAAAGGCATTGTTCATGTTCTTACTAAATAGAATGAGAAGAAGTTTATAAATGATGTATTATATGTTCCTAATCTGAAATTAAATCTGATCAGTGTGGGTCAACTGATTCATAACAAGTATGATGTCAGGTTTATTGATACTTATTGTGTTTCTTATGATAAAGGCCCAGTAGAATACCCTTAGCCAAAGTAGAAATGACCAAGAATATAAAATGCACATATAGTTTCCAGTCAAGATGAAACCTAGTTGTGGCATTATAGGTTTGTTCATCTACCCTTTCAGAGTCTTAGTGTTATGCAAAAACAATCCATGGTTAAGGGGCTACCAGTTATGAATGAACAAACCAGTTCTTGTGAAGACTGTACCTTAGGAAAACATCAAAGGGATAACTTCCCCACTTCCACATCTCAAGCCAAAGAACATATTGAGTAATTTCACACAGACATATGTGGACCTATGCAAACCCAATCCATAGGAGGTAGTCTTTATTTTCTAACTTTTATTGATGATTATTATAGCAGGAAAGTCTGGGTTTAATTTCTTAGACACAAATCATATGCCTTCTCCAAGTTTAAAGAATTCAAGGCATTGACTGAAAAGCAGTCAGGTAAATCTAGCAAAGTGCTCAGGTGAGACGGTGGAGGTGAATATGATTCACATGATTTTGCATATTTCTGTAAACAACATGGCATTCAACACCAATTCATTACCATATGCACTCCACAGCAGAATGGAGTTGTTGAACTAAAGAACCGAACCATCATGAACATGGCTCGAAGTATGTTGTCAAATAAGAAGCTGTCAGATGATTATTGGGATGAAGTTGTTGCAGGTTCATTTTATTTACTAAACAGATCTCCCACAGTGAGTATAAAGGATAATATTCCCGAAGAAGACTCGAGTGGCACAAAGATTAGTGTCTCACATATCAAAGTCTTTGTATGTGTGGCATTTGCATGCATACCTGATGAATTAAGAAAAAAATTGGTCAAAAAGAATGAGAAATGCATCTGCACTGGTTATAGTGAATATCAAAAGGCCTATAAGCTGTATAATCCTATCACCAAAAAGGCTGTGGTGAGTAGAGATGTCAAATTTACTGAAGATAAATGTTGTAGTGATCCTCAAAATGCTTCAGCAAATATTCAGCAGAAAGAAATTCCAGTACCACCATATCTATCACTCAGAATTCTCATATTGGAGGTACAGCAGCAGCAACAAGAAGCAACATCAGCAGACAGTACACCATAGAGAACCCGAAGTTTGAGGTAGTTATATGAGAATACCCTTGTTATTGTTCAGAAACTACAGTATGCTCTATTCTCCTGTCATCCCACATGTTTTCATTAAGCAATAAAGGATGCACAGTGGGTACAAGCAATGAATAAAGAGATTGATGTTATAGAAAGGAATCAGAATTGGGATATAGTTGATCTTCGACCAGACAAAAGCAGTATTGACTCAAATGGGTCTATAAGACCAAACTGAAAGAAAAAGCAAAGAAAGAGAATCACAAATCCAGGTTGGTTGCCAAAGGATTTGCTCGGAAATATGGTGTGGATTATGATGAAACCTTTGCTCTAGTACCAAGGATGGACACAATCAAAGATGTACTTGTTGTAGCAGCTCATAATCACTAGCATGTTTATCAAATGGATGTGAAATATACCTTTCTCAATGGCATACTTGAGGAAGGAGTCTATGTAGAGCAACCACATGAATATGCAATCAAGGGTCAATAACACAAAGTGTGCAAGATGAAAAATTCCTTGTATGGTCTAAAACAAGCTCCCAAAGCTTGGTATATCCGAATTGATTACTATCTCATCAACAATGGGTTCAACAAGAGCAGTAATGATCCCACTCTCTATGTCAAAACAGATCAACAAGATAACATTATGATTGTATGCCTTTATGTTGATGATATGATTTGTACTGGAAATTTGATGCTAGAAGAATTTTAAAAAGTCATGAAAAAGGAATTTGAAATGATTGATCTAGTCCTTACGAGGTACTTCCTTGGTCTAGAAGTTGACCAATGTGAAAATGGAATTTTCATCTGTGAGCATAAGTATGCTACAGACATTCTGCAGAGATTCAGAATGGATAAATGAAAACCAGCAGAAACCCCCATTGTTGTAGGCACAAAGTTAAGCAATAATGATGATGGACCAGAAGTGAACTCTACAATTTACAATAGATTGGTAGGCAGTTTAATGTATTTTCCTGCAACTAGAATTGATTTGATGTATGTTGTTAGCCTGATCTCTAGGTTTATGGAGTCTCCCAAAGACTCTCACTGGAAAGTTGGTAAAATAATTCTTCGATATGTTGTAGGAACAGTTGGTTATGGACTTTGGTACTCTCAATCACCAGAAAGTACTCTTATAGGGTACACTAACAGTGATTTTGTAGGAAATATTGATGATAGGAAAAGCACATTTGGTTATGCTTTCCATTTGGGTACCAATATGACTTAATGGGTTTCAAGGAAACAACCCATTGTCAGCATGTCTTCTACAGAAGCAGAATATGTAGCAACAACCACATCAACATGCCACGCAGTTTGGATGAGAAGGATTTTCAAGGATATGGGACACATAGAAAACGAACTAAAACCTATTTATTGTGACAATAGTTTTGCCATACAATTTCCCAAACATGATGTGCTTCATAGAAAGAGTAAACACATTGACACTCGCTACCACTTTATTTGCGAGTTAGTCATGGTCACTTTATAACTCATGGTGATTTGATCAGGTCATGTGGCCTTATGTTTATATTTATTCACCTTATGCTGGCTTTATATTTCAATTTGGTGTACTCTTTTAGCAAATTTGGTTTATGGAATTCATGTCGATTTTGCATTATGTATGATAAATAGGAAAATATTAGGCCTCTAGGTTTTGGACTCTATGCATGTGGCGATTGTATGGCACACTTTCTTTCTTTGGCATAAATTTTCTTTTACTTATTACTTGTTTTAATAGTTAAAGGATGTGTTTTATCTAGAAAAGAAAAGGACCTACAACTTATTAATGGTACTATTACATAATTTATTTTCATAAACGAGAATGGGTAGTGTTACCCTTGTTTTAGCAAGGGTGATTTTGATAAGATATTCTTGAGATGAGATCTATGGCTTCACCATATATCATTGGTCAAAGGTTCTTTCAAATTCGTGAGATGGTCCATATTCCTCGATGTGCCAAGTCAGAGACAATGCATGATCCTT
This sequence comes from Larix kaempferi, assembly GCA_027924585.1. Taxonomy (NCBI): domain Eukaryota; kingdom Viridiplantae; phylum Streptophyta; class Pinopsida; order Pinales; family Pinaceae; genus Larix; species Larix kaempferi. Next base: position 5,514,981 of record BSBM01000963.1, on the reverse strand, counting down.
TAGTGATGTGATATTTTTAACCATCATTTACTCTTAGCATATTTTCTTATATGACGGTATTTTAGCATGAGCGTAATGTCCCTAAAAAATACACCTTTTAAAAAAAATTATAAGGTCCTAATCTGTCATAAAATACATAATATATAAATTAAATTCAACATTGGTTAAATATTGGTATTCTCACTTGTTTGCTTCTTGAATGGTATGATACTTGATTATTCTCAGTATAGTGTTTTGGACTATTTTCTTTTGCTTGACTTCGAATGGTCTGCATATGATTTTTTTTTAATAATAACCTGACATATCATCTAAAGGAGTATGACTATCTCACTATAATAACTATCCATCATAACTCGATTTGATCTTGATATAACTCATAATGATGATGGATTCTTCTTTTACCGTGAGTGTTCAAATACTTGTTTTACATTGTTTTTCATATGTGGATGTTACACCATATTTTGCCACCTTGTGAGCATTAACACTCCTTGGCCTCCCTTACCCATTTGTAGACTCAAATCCATACTTTTGGTTCTCCTTGAACCCCTTTTTTTCCCTATTTTTCCTCCTACACACAAGCTACTTCACTACAACTCGCGTATACGTAGGTTGCATCATTACAGCCTGCGTACATCGACCTTTTTGGTAAATGAGAGTAAAATCTCTATTTTTCACTCCAAAAAAGAGGCCATTGTGATCTTTGGACCTTCATGTATCTTGAAATGACTCGATCTGACCTTTCACTTGTCTTTGGAGGGTTATATATTGAGCTCTTGGGATGCATGGAGGGAGGAGAAAGAGAGAGCATCGAAACTCTATTGAAATTTTCCATTGCTTGAGTCTACATCCATTGATCCTAGTTGTTGTGAACCATTTATGTTCACCTAGCAAACTCTTCCATATCTTGTGAAAGATCTACTCTTTTACTCGTGAGTTTTCCATTGCATGGGGGATTGAAGTGGTGGAGGCACAAGTGGAGAGACCTAGTTCTTGGTTCGGATGAGTTGCCGACAGGAGGTTATATCTTGTACTTCTTGTTTATATCAATAGAAATACTCATTTTCTCGTCCATTTATATTGTGAATGATCATATATTATCAATGGGTACATTTTCTTATATATATCATGGATTATGTTAGTGTATATGCTGACATATTTTATATATCATATGCACTTGCTTGTGTTTATTGTTGAGACTAAGCTACAGGTTCAAGTGTTGTGATTCAAAATCTCAACAGGATTCTTCATGAGATGTTCGGTTGAAGGTAGGTCCTTTCTTCCACTTATCAACATTTACATTTATATAGCATACATTGGGAAATGGGTTGATTTCTTGAGTTCATCTGTCTATTGTGGTATACCCCAAGCCATAGGAATTTTTTCTCCGTAACAGTGGAGAATATGTTGATGATGGTTTTTTTCTCCGTGGATAGATTTCAGACCCATCACTACCTGATTTTACTTAGCTTTTATAATCTAACATTGTCTCTTATTTTATCTCTACGAGTGTTTGATTATCCTATGTTATGCCTTAAGGTATAAGGATGACTTCTAAAAGGTCCTAAGTTCACCAACGTTTTAAGGATTTAAGCTTTGCGAATATTCAATTTAAAGGGTAAGGTAATATGGTAAATCATGCTATGGTCACACCTAGCGAAGGTTTTGGTAAGGGTTTTACACATGGAACTATGTGAGATAGATACCATGAAACCGTGCGCCTTTATTATTAACGTTGAACTCATGTAGCATTCGAATGCATCCAAAATGATAATGGAGAAGTAGGTTAGCATTCAATGCACAACCCATGTGATGGGAAGACGTGATACGTATGTGAAGGCTCCATGCTGGTATGGCATTTAAGTTATGAAGGAGGTAGGGTATTACTCTTTTTGTTCTCTGTTGGATGTTCCATTTTGTCTTTTGTGATTTCGTTGTAGGAGAGGGAAGATGAGGGCTTCCTCTCCGCGCTATCTTGGGAGAAACTTGTATGGGACCAGAGTTGTGCTCTTGGTCTATGGATAAATCTTGTGGGTTTTGAAAAGGGGCATCTGTGTAAAAATCGCTCTTGTTTAGGTATGGCTCTGTAGAATGGTATTTGCTCCCTTTTTATTTAGCATTTATATATATATGTGCACATATATAACGAAGCTAAAGTTTTTCCATAAATTCTATGTGAAAGGTAAATTATATGGGCATAATATCACTTGGGGATGCTACGCTTGTACTATTGGTTGACTCCAACGTTCCGGGTAAGCTCATGGATTCACTTTCCTCTATGGGGAAATGACTTGAAGATGTTTTGGTTCTTGTTTGTGGTTTGGTTTTCATACTATTGGTTGGGCTGCACTACTAATGGAGAGACAAAGGATTCTTTAGTGAGCCATGATTCTTCTTGGCATGGTTTCACTCTGTTCTTTGTTTTATGTTTGTAGCTTATCCATTCTATGGTTTTTCCTGTGTAACTCGTACAATTGAGATATCATAGCAATTTTGATAGCTTAGGTATTTACCTACGGTTTTTAATAAATGTATTAATCCCTTCAGGGCGTTTCAAATTTCTTTGGTCTAAGTACTTATGTTTTTTATGAAGAATCTCGCATATTTATGTTCTGTAGATTTAAAATGGTTTTAAGTTTTGTTTTTAGTTTCTCTGCAATTTGTATTTATTTGTAACATTTTCGTGGCCCTTTTTTCTTAGGGCATCTATCCTCTGTTGTTGGTATTTTTTGTGTAATAGCTATTTTGATTGTGGTGTTTCATTTTTGAGTTTGATGTATGCATTTGGGTGTGAAGGATCTGGGTTTTTCCCTTTTGATGTTTGTGAGAGTGTTAATGTCTAATGGATTTGATCCCGTACATATTCCTCTTGGTCTAATTATTCTACGTTGTAGAGAATCTTTTGCTTCTTACTCAGCTTGTGATTTGGTTCCACGTGGTTTGATCCCTGGTCAAATTCTTGAGTGTGACCTTGTATGTATGTTAAAGGGAAGGTGTGTGTGAGTTGGTTCCACGGGGTTTGATCCCTAGTCAAACGCTTGAGCGTGGCCCTGTCTGTGACTTGCATAAGATGTATGGCACCTATATCTCATGCTGAGAGCATCAGATCTTCGATTGATGACTAAGGTCATTAGCATGGTATGTAAGGTATGTAATATGGATTCATAGAAGTTTAACTCTACGTTGGACCCCTCTGTTGTGATTTTCGTAAGTCTTTGGGTATGTATGACTCAGTGTGATTCTTCCTTGTGTTTCGGTTTGACTAAAGAGAGTTTATTCTTGGTCTGACTTTTGCATAGGGTAAAAATGGATGTTGGTTCTCTATTTGATTGTTTATGATATGTGATGGTTTAACTAATGAAATATTGGTTTAAACTTTAAGATTTCTATTTGGTGTAGTTTATGATTTTTATATGGTTTAACTTGATGATTTCTATACTCAATAGATATAATTTATAAATATATATTAAATATCCTATTAGAGTTTAGGGACTTGCTCCCAGAATCCGGTTCTAGGACTCTCTCTCTATATAGGAAGAATGGGATATTTCTCCTGAGATATGATAGATAACTATGGTATGAGATTACAACAATATTTGGAAGTAAAAGATAAACCATGCATAATGGCTAACTAATTCTTCCCATGATTCTTTTTTTTTTCCTTGGGAAAAAAGCGTAATTTTATATCATTGAAACAAAATTACATTTTGTAGATACACAATGAAGTGTATTGTTGTTATCTCTTAACCATGACGAGTGTCTGAAACATAAGCTTTTAAAAGCTTTTACAAAATCTGATAATGTGGCTTAATAAGTTCGCTCCCCAAGCTGCTGATAGAAAAATGTAAATGTCCAAAAATCTTACTGTCAAAACAAAACAACTCCCCGAGCTGTAAAAGGAAAATATATGTGTCTCCAATAATCGGTGAAGCAAGGTTCAAAACTAGGCTTGATCAAAAGCAAATATATTTATACAAAATTGCAATTGGTGTTTTGCAAGGGAGACGATTCCATGCAATCATATAGTCCAAAGGATCACTCTATAAACGGCCGGTGATAATATTCCTGTTCGATGCCCTCCCGAAACTCATTCACCTTCCAAATCCCCATAGCAAGTTGAAGACCTTCCTTGGAGGCTTTGTCCGCCTCCTGGTTGTTTTCCCTATACACATGATGGCATGAGAAGTTGTCAAAAGAGCGTAGAACCTCTCGGATATCCATGAGAATATTAGCAAGTCTTAAATTTATGCACTGTTGAGTCCCATTAATCCAGTTTACAACATTCATAGAGTCCCCAAAAACACAGAGGCTCTGCATCCTTTTTCAGTTGCAAAAATAGGAAGAATTTTTAGGCTCATGAGTTCGGCATAGTTGTTTCCCCCCTCTCCTAGTCCCATAAATAAATGGAAAGAGTGTGTAGCTGACAAAGATAACGTATCCCCCCCACCGCAGAGATTGTTTTGCGTGGCACCATAAAAAAAACCCCACGGGATAGACCAATCAATCTCAACCGCCAAAGCTTCTCTCTGTTTCGTTGCTCTCACACGATGTGGAAAGGCATTATTTATACCACAATATAGTACTGCAGTGATCTCCAGTGTACAGTTTTTATCGTTAAAAACTAAATTATTACGGGCAATCCATATACCCCAACATACTAACAAAGGGAGAGCAATCACAGGTTTATAAACATGCGACGAGTACCAAAATTCCCATGCATGCAGTATTGAGATACCATTCCAAACACAGTTGATACCTATGATACGTGAGCATTCGGTCCAGACCGCCTTAGTATAGGATCAATGCATGAATAAATGAGGAACAGATTCCTCCATCGTTTTTCACAAAGTGCACCATCCGGGACCCTGTTTATTCTTCTTTTGTAAGTTGTCCCAAGTTGGGACCTTATTTTCCAATACATTCCACATGAACAAATGAGTTTTGTGTGGGCTCGCAATATTCCATAACTTCTTCCACCACCACCAGACTAGATCCCTGCTTAATCCATAGGCATTGAGACAAATATAACCGTTCTTTGGGGAGTAATTGCCCAAAGGGTCACCTTCCCAAATAATTTCATCATCTCGATCCCGTAGATATACCTGAGAGCGAATTAATTCACTCGCATATCCATCCAAGGCACATTGATCCTGAACCGAGAGTTCAAGGTCCCAAGTGGTTCTCCAGGATTGTACCCAAGGTCTAATAAGTACCGGTTCAACAAGTTGATATAGAAAGGTAATACCCCTATACCTTAGTGCCTCCACTGTCTCCTATGGCAATAAATGACGACCCTCACAACCCAACCAAGGGTCTTCTCCAATCGTGAGCCTTCTTCCATCCCCAATATTCCAGACCAATAAATCCCCTATCAACGAAAAAGAGGTGACCACAGCCTTCTAGATCATAGACCCGCCCACAAGTGTTTTCACAGGGTTTCTGACCCAATCCTCAATCGTATCCGAAGCCCTTAAGAATCTGCCAACCCCCTTTTGCAGCTAGAGCTTTGGAAAAAAGAAAAATGTTCTTAAACCCCAAACCTCCTAGGGATTTCAGAACATCAATGCGTTGCCACTTGACCCATGGAGAAACAAAGGAGTCCTCTTTACCACACCACAAAAATTTAAAACAAAGTCTCCGGGCTTTATCCAGAATTCCTTTAGGAATCCATGATAATTTCATCCAGAACACCGGGATGGCCTCCAGAATAGACTTAACCAAAACCAGTCTACCCACTCTTGACAACCATTTGTGACTTCAGACCTTGAGATGTTTATCCAGCTTCTCAAGTAACCAGTTCCAATCCCGTTTGAGGTAGGCATTTGGCTTGAGATGGAAACCAAGATATTTTAGGCCATCCTGCACCTCTTAAAGGGTGAAAGGAAAAAATATTTTGAAAGAGTGCAGTTCCACCCCTCGCAGCAAATTCAAAGAGAGGGTCGATTTCCCAACATTAATTTCCATCCCGGTGGCCCTGGAAAAGAGGTCCAGTATGTCCCAAAGAGATTCAGCATCCCTAACCGAGCCAGTACAGAAGATGAGTACATCATCAACAAAAATAAGATGTGTAATAAAGAGATTTGGAGCCACCTGTATACCCTTTAAATCTCCCCATCGTTTAGCCTCTCTAAGAGCACGACTCAGTCCCTCCGCAACAAGAAGGAAGAGCAGTGGCGACAGTGGACATCCCTGTCTCAGGCCTCTCCCAGCATGAAAGAAGGGGGATGCCACCCCATTGATCAGCACCAAAAAGATACCGTAGTAATGCTGCTCATAATCCACCTTATTAACCCAATACAAAAACCCAAATGAGTAAGAGGCATTCTAAGATAGAGCCAACTTACTCTGTCATAAGCTTTGGACAGATCGATTTTGAGTACCGCCCCTTTGAGTTTCTTCGATTTAATGCTATGTAAACCTTCCTGTGCTACATCAATAGCCTAATGGATTTGTCTCCCTTCAAGAAACCCAAACTGTTTTCTAGAAATATGATGCGAAAGGATGCCTTTCAAACTCCGAGCAATAATTTTAGAAACCACTTTATAAACACAATTGCACAGAGAGATAGGTATGAAATCATTGAGGGAAGAGGGGTTATTTGATTTAGGAATCAATGCAATGAAGGTAGAGTGGCAGGTATGTGTCCCGTGACCCGAGAATCCTCTACCATCTTGAGAATATCATCCCCCAATAGATCATACAGTTCCAGGAAGAATTCGATCGTCCAACCATCCGGGCCTGGACTCTTGTCTTTTTGAAAGCTCTGAAGAGTTGCCTTGAGTTCATCCTCAGTAGTCTCAGCCATTAAAGCTTCATTATCCTCCTCTTCAACAAAACGAGGGAAGAGTTTTGCCACTTGAATCACCTCTGCTAAGTGGGCATTATTACTAGCCCCAAAGAGAGAGTGATAATGTTCAACCCCAACCTAATCCATTCCTTCAAACGTTGTCTGTGGTTCCCCCTCAGAATTGTCAAGACTCCAGATAGTATTTTCCGCCTTCCTGCCTTTTGCATAGGCATGGAAGAATTTTGAGTTTTCATCCCCGACAGCTAGCCAGGTCACTCTACTTTTCAAACGCTAGGTTTCCTCTTTTTCCAGTAAAATATTGTTTCGACACCCCTCCAATCTAACCATCCAGTCCCGAGTCTCCAAAGACTCCCTCCCCCCACCATCTTCATCATAGATCTTAGAGAGTTCCACCTCAATGCTCTGAAGTTCCTGGTCCTCTCTACATGTCTTTTCAAATGCCCATGTTTTAATAGGTCTCTTCACCCTTTTAAGATTTGCAGCAAAATGGAAAGAAGCAGTATGAGGGCTCCTGGTATTGAAAGGTACCCAAAGTGAAGAAAGCAACTTGATAAAGGTTTCATCTTTCAGCCATGTTTTGTTAAATTTCAGAGGACCGGGAGGTTTTGATGGCCAAGTGCGAAGCTCAAGAAAAATAGGAAAGTGATTTGAGCCACCACCCATCCCCAACCATTGACGAATAAGAAAGAGTCTGTCCACCAAAGATTCTGAGACCAGAAAACGATCCAGACGCTTGGTGACCCTGTTGTCTCCAACACGATTATTCCTCCAAGTTGGTTTAAGAATAATCGGTTCAATATCGATGAGGTTCTTAACAACAAGGCGTTGTGTGAATAAATCCACCAGCAAGTCCACCCTATCCCGAGGCCCCCAAACCTCCGACAATCCAAGAGTAAAGTTAAAATCTCCACCCAAAATCACAGAATTCTCCATAACTAGATAATTATTTAGCAATGAATCCTAGAAGGGGATCCTATTCAAATAAGGGCCGTAAATATTGAAAACAGTAAGGACTTCTACCAAGTCCAAAGAACGCAATGTCAACCCCAATGTGGACTCCATCCCCCACATTGAGTTTCTTAATCACATGATTGTTCCATCCAGTAGCCATCCCACCAGATCTCCCACGAGCATCCAAAGTTTTAAAGTTCCAACCATGTAGCCAACTTTCAAGTTTCGCCTGAACCTCTACACCAACACCTAAAGTTTCTTGAAGTAAAATAACATCCGGGCATTCAAGAGTGACTACCTGGAACAATGCTGATCTTTTGAGGGTACCAACCAGACCTCGAAAGTTGAAAGAGATAACTTTCATTGATGACCCTTCTTGTGGGTGCACACCGCTCTAAGCGCCCTTTCAATAGACTGTTGTTTCTCCTCCAAAAGGTCCTTTGCTTTAGTCTGTGCTTTGGAGATATGAAACTTTCAACCCCTCCCTTTCGGCATAGGGCCCTTATCCTTACCCAACCCCCCCTAAGCAAGTTTATCGGATGAACGAAGGTAATATCCAGAGTCAGAAGACTCGGGAGGATACGAGGTAGAAGCATTCTCCATAGAAAGTGAGTCCGAATTAGGGTCAAGGTCCAGGGAGAGAGGGGCTTCCAAAACTGCAACTGGAGTGGAGTCATGAAGGATAGGGAGCTTAAAAAGAGGTTGGGGGGGATGTTGAATTTCCTCAGACCTTCCACCCATTCAAACCCCGAAAAAGTTACATTATTCATGAAAAAATTAATAGCAAGAGGTATGGAAGTAGAAAGAGTACCAGAAAACATAGTCTCCTACATGAGCAAATCGACTGAAGACTGTTCAACATCCGTGGAAAGGGTAGACGGAGATTGAACTGCCTCTTGAACCGGTTCATCCTCGTGTCCTCCTTCTGAAACCTCCTTCTCAGCTGGAGGCCGAGACTGTGTAGACATCCCATTTGGAGCAGACTTATCAATCCCATCGGACCATTTACGCCTCGAACCATTTCGAGTCTGGAGGGGGAGTTTACATTCCACTGCCGGATGTCCATAAACATGACATCTCCAACACCTAAACGAAACATTTTTGTAGTCTAGATTTTGAACAATAACATATGGACCCCAACTGAGTTTCAAGTCTTCCGCCAAACCGGCAGGAACATTAAGACTAACCAAAATCCGATCCACCTTCCTTTGATGAGTATGAAGAAAGGAAAAATCTCCCTCCAGATAAGTGCCTAGAAGGTTCCCAATTCCCCTGAAATGTCTTTCCGACCAATAGTGTAGAGGAAGGCCCGGGAGACGAACCCAAATTGGAACCACATCCAGCCATTCCTTGATAGCATCAAACATTGGATGCCAAGGTTTTAAAGTACTGGGCAATGATCCCAACACCAGTTTCTATTAAGCACCGAGAGTGCATGTTCTGCCTCCCGAAAGTTAAATGCAAACCAGTTTCTCGTAAGTTCCACTCCTTTAGGCTCGTAACCCATCTGCGCCAGCCACTGTTCTGCAACCCACCATTCCATATACCGAAGAGAGAAGGACCTACCCAGAGCCTTCCCAACCAGTGTTAAGTCCGTCATATGTCGAAGACTATTCCATTCAATGTCCCCACCTAGAGCGTAGTTATATTCAATGCGGCTAGATTTAACCCATTGTTTCCTACCTCGCTTCCCCAACAAAGGAGAGTCCTCCGAAGAGCCACCTCCATCTTCTCCAGAGCTCGTGCTTGAGTCCACCCTTGTACCAGCAGCTTGATACGTTCCTTGAACCCCGCTCAGCCCAGCGCCCACACCATCCACAGCCAACCCTACCGACCGACCAGAAACTAGGGTTTCCCCAGTGGCATTCAACCCACCAAGATTAATCGTCTATTCTTCACCCTGTTCCTGCACAAAACCGGAAGAGATACCCATATCCGTATCAGCCCAAGTAGTATTGCAGTCCAACTAGGAGGGAACCTCCAGATCCTCGAGTAAGGGAAAAACCACCGTAGGTTCAGAGACCAAATTTAGAGAACCAACAGGGGACGAAGAGACCAATAGAGTAGTCGGTGAAAAACTAGTCCCGGACAGAGAAGGATCCGAAGGAGCCCCCACAATTTTCTAAGACCCCAGTACTACCACCTCTTCCCACAATCTGCCAGCTGGATTGACCCATATATCATCACTCTCCAAGTGATCATTGGAGTAATCCACCTGTTCACCCTCCGCCATGGTAAACACTAGTAAAAGGAAATCAAATAAAACTTAACCAACCTCGATCACTGAACACCGGTTTCAAAACTGCTCCAGCCCTTGTAGATGGAGGGAACATTGAAACGGAAACCGTAGTCATAAGGTAACCCATCTCGATATGAGTGTTGTGTCAGGACGAAGTTACTGTCACCGTCAGGGACCGAAAGCCAGCTTCCTACGGTTTGCAGCCACCGCGTTTCCTACCCTGCTCCCATGACGAAACCCTGAGGTTTTTCCTCCAGTTCTCTCCCAAAAGTGACATTATCCTTATCTTTCATTCTCCATCCTTTTACTTGAATTTTTCTCTTCCCATGATTCTATTTAAGTTCTAAAAACAATTATGGTAGCACGAGTATGACATAAGTAAAAGAATAGAATTTAAATCAACATGAACAAACTACATTACTACCCTCCATCAAATGACACAATCTCCATATGGGAAGCAATTTCTAGAGTAATTCATCCATACCAAGTACTAATTGTTATAGGTCAAATATGCACTTCTCCATCCATGATCACATTATGCTGTCGATGACACAAAATGACAACTTGGATTGAAGAGCTAGATTGATCTGGATGATGCATGGACTGGATTCACTCTCTTCAGATGACAAACTCCTTGATTTCCCTGATCTTTTGACATGTACGCCCCTCTCTATATAGAAGACCAGTGTACACCTTGAAAAATACCCTACTTTTCTCAAGGACAACCAGCGTACATCTCCCAAAATGTTGTAAACGCAGGTTGTAAAGCACAAAAGTTGCTTACTGTACGCTAATCTTGTTGTATGAAACCCGCGTACATCTTAAGATGAAATCAAAAATATATTAATTTGACGAATTGGGATTAGTTGAAGTTGGTTCTGCAACTTCCCCAACCTCCCAATTCAACTACCTCTCGAATCCAACTGCCTACCTTGTCCCATAAATACAAGGAGGATCCATGAGAGGGGTTAGACAGAAAGTCTCATAGATAGAAAGTTGGAGAAGAAAGAATGCTTTGAGTACTGTTACGCTGGAGGAATTCCCAAGTCAGTGTGAAGAGAAGGAGCCCAGAATCCAGTTGTAGAAGCATATCTACACATCAGGTATATTGTATGGATTTCATGTTTCTTTGACAATAAAAAGGTCTAAACACCTTTCCTGTCCCAAATCGAATGTCTACTAGATTGTATATTCATTTGGATTAATATCTTGTTATATTTGTTGTTTTAGTTGTATATTCTTTCATCATATTTATTATATCCAAGATACGCTGAGGAAGGTATCTTTTGTGTTGCAGGTTCGTCAAGTAGAAGATCAAGTGGGAAATCAAGCGAGAGACCAAGCGAAAGCTAGGATCAACCATTGATAAGAGGTATTTCTCTCAATCTCGATCTCTTTCTTTTATAGGAACTATATGCAATATAATCAATGTGTTTACCTGTCGACCCCCCCTAAGTTGGTAGTGTCCGCTCCTCGCTATAAGTTAGAAATCCTGAACAACAGACTGGTGACTCCCCTGGGGAGTAACCATGTGTTTCATTGCTCTAGGAGAACTAGTTTGGTGTTCTTCCAACCCTTTTTTCCAGTCTTTCTGATTGTCTGAGAGGCCTTGTAGGTCTTCGTTACCTGTTCTTTTGCTTGATTCATCTCAGTTGGCTATTTGCAAAGCCTGTTTGTGCCCTTCTGAGGCATGTACGCTGGTATTCCCTACTTACAGTAGCGTTTGCTGGCTAATGAACGCACTTCCTTGAACTACATAGTAGCGTACCTCTCCTGATGTACGCTGGTTTCTACACTGCACAGTAGTGTATTTTCCTGTAGTGTCCAGTTTGCTGTTAGGGTTTGATTTCCAAGCTTTGGGTTCTTTTCCAGCCTGTTGCTTTACTTCCTCCACTGACCCCTGAGACCTTCCATGGCTTTGTTGAGTCTTGCTAGCCTCTCCGATGTCTTTTAGTTTGTTTTTGCTTGCTTGAGTCCTTGTTAAGTGTCTTCACTGCTTTCTATCCCTTTTCAAAGTTCGTGCACTATTCTCTTTTGGACATAGCTGCACACTCTAGCCCTAGTTGCTTGTTGTAGTCATACAAACCTACATTATTATCGTTAGTTGTTTGTGGCAACGTTAGCACACTTTCTCTTTGTCTTATCCTTTCCATTAGGGTTTGACCTTCAAAGTTTGAGTCCTTAGGGTTGCTTTCAAAAGGTTGCTTGGTTTAGATACTTCCTGACTGTCTGTTCAGTTCAGTTCAAGCAAGTCAAAGCCTTCTAGTTAGCCTTCTTTCGAGTCCGTGTATTTAGTAAGGTCACTTTTTGGTTCACTTGCTTACTCTTTACTTGGCTTAGTGTTTTATTAGGGTTTTGATGCTTAGGAGCAGCCCGTTAGGCCTGCCTTTCCGTTAGCAACATTTCTTGTCCTTGTCTCTTTTACACTTTGTTTCCAAGTCTCAAGTTTTTCTTTTGCAAAAACTTGGTAAGTCAAGTCTTCCTCAAATTGTTCGATTTGTTTGTTTTGAACCATTTAGGTGTTAGTCTTACTCACACTTTACATTTAGGTCTTACTTGCACTTTTACAAGTTCTTTTTTTTTTTTATAATTATCAGGAAAGCAAAAAAGTGTTTTAAGTAGCTTAGTAGTAAGGTCTAGCATTGTTTTGAAGTAGCATAGTTTGCTTCGAAATATTAAAAGAAAATACAAAAATATTTTGATTTAGGATTGCTTAAGTTTTCAGTTTTGAAAGAATTATAAACGAAAAGAGAAAAATTTGTGAATTTGAAAGCATTGTTTTATACGCACTTTACTTTCATAACAAACCATTCCACACACTACACTACAACCCTTGAGTAACAAGTAGCCCTTAAAAAGAATTATTAATAAAATTCACTAACAACATTTTTATTTTTAGGAATACACGACACCAACAAGCTTAGGCTAGGGTTTTGGATCAGAACACACTTAAACTATCTGGAACTAATTTCATTACTCAACAATCGTAGTAAGACATTCTTTAGGTAAACCCATTGACATCAAAGTTTTTCTGGAAGCTCCACTGAAACCGAAGTTAAGCACGAGGTCTTGTAAAGGTGAAATAGTGAGGATACCCCTTCACTTTTCATTCCGAGCATACACTAAGGCTGGTTCGCGTACGAGGATCCTTTTGGATTTTGGGCTTAGCTACCCTTCCCATGCGTTTTAGTTGGACCTGTGACTGTCCCCCAGAATTTATTTTGTGTTAGTGATAGCCTTAGTATCTTGAGTTTAGGGATTTTTACACGGGTGGAAGTGAAGGGATATTTTCACTGTACCTAGGATGGATACAGAAGGTAACCCTTTTTCAGTAATCCCGGGAGGGTGGTTTGGTGATTCAAATGCTTGCACCCAGAGGACCTGAATTGGATGCCATATAACTGTGCTTCGAGGCTCTACTAGCTTGTTCTGGGCCCTGATCATCCCATACTTTCTATTGAGAGTATTCTCCATCCTTGTTTGCTTGGTCTTGTATACTTAGGATTTTGTAGTGGTGTGCTCTTTGTTTTGTTTGTTCTTAGTTGGCCCTAGAGATTTCTAGCTAGTTGAGCCTGAAACTATGGATAGCATCTCGGTGAGCACCAATCAAGGGACCCATGTTCAAGGGTCTCCTTGTGCTTTTCCATTTATTGGGAACATTGGTACTCCTTTAATGGCTACCTTGAATCTTTAGGTATTCACTATAGGGCTACTGGTTTGTTTTTTTTCCAATCTGAACGCCTTGCATGCTCCTGATGCTTCTCAATGAGGCACCTCACATCAAGAGCAACCCTATGCCTGCTTCGCTAGTAACATCTTCCCCTCCTCCTTCTACCTCATGTGGTGAAAGTAGTAATACTAGTAACCAACAGTCTAAAAGGAATATTTGGAGGAAGAATAGGAAGAAGATGCCAAAGCAAGGGGGAACCCACCCAACCTTTGGAGGTCATGGTGGGGGGAAAACTTTCAATCTTTTGAAATCATACTCAATCTCGCCACCTAGCCTCTAAAGTTCATGATGGGGGCACCTACCCAACCTCTAGTGGTCATGTTGGGAGAGCTCACTCAGTCACTGTTAATCATACTGAACCTTACCACCCAGCTTCTGAAGGTCATGCTGGGGGCACCCACCCAACCTCTGAAGGTCATGCTGGGGGCATCTACCCAGCCTCTGAAGGTCATGCTGGGAGAAAAATTTCAATCACTGCAAATCATACTAAAAGCATGTCTTCAACCACTGTTTCTCATGTTGAGGACACGTCATTGATCACTATTGGTAATATTAATGACAAGTCACCAGTTCCTATGAGTCATACTGGAGACACTGAATCAGCCATTGCAAGTCATGCTGTGAAAGTTGACATTGTCGACAAACCTAATAAACAAAAGCTTAAGTTCCCTTGTAAGTTTTTCGAGGGAGACCACCTGACCTATTTGTGCCCTGTACTTCCAGAAGTGCAAAGAGTGTGGTCCATAGTTCAAAAGTATTTTTCTTCTGAGCAACCAGCGACTGCAAGTCATGTTGGGGGCAAGCTGTCAGCCAATGCTAGTCATGTTGAGAGTATTGTTGTTGTAAAGGTGTCTAAGCTTATAGGACGGAAGACAAAGTTCCCTTGTAAACTTTGTAAGGGAGATCACCTTACTCACTTGTGCCTTGCTATTCTAGAGGTGCGGAGAGTGTAGTCCATGTCTGAAGGATCCTCTGCTCCTGATTTGCCTATAGATTCCCAACAGCCTAATCAACTTTTGGTTGATGAAGTGGTTGAACCAATGCAATCTTTGGTCGACCCCACTCTTCCTTTGGGGAGTGAAGTGATCGAATCGATGCAATCTTCGATCGATCCCATCAGTCCTTCGGAGACTGATGCATCTGTCCCTGAAGTCTTATGCATTACCAGTTCGGATGTTTCTGAAATGGGGGGCACTTCATCTGTGTCGAGTGAACCCCTACCAAGATCTAGGATCATTTCCTTTGATTGGAATAGTCTAACTAGGCCTCGCCTTCCTTCTTCTTCACCTTTCCAGATAAAGGTCGATATTGGAAACCATGCGGTTCATCGATGTATTGTAGATGAAGGAGCCTCTGTTAGTATCTTATCCCCTTATGCTTGGAGGGATTTAGGTTTTCCTAACCTTGTTCCAGCTGTTAATTGGCTGTTGAATTTCGATAAAATACCTAGTGAACCATTGGGATTCCTCCCTCAAGTACCCGTTGCTTTGGGTGGAAAAACAGTCTTAGTTGATTTTATGGTTTTAAAGGACCCTATGGACTTTGATATGATCCTAGGGCATGATTACGTTTATGCTATGCACGTTGTGGTGTCTACGCTCTTTCGTGTGATGCATTTTCCTCACAACGAAAGCGTTGTCACTATCGATCAACTTACATTTGTTGATCCCTCTTATTACCCAACTATAGACCGAGTATGTCCCTCATCAGTAGGCACTACCATGTCACAATCAAATTATGTGGCATATTGTTCCTTGAGTCCAATTTCTACTGAGAATAAGCCTCTGAATTCATGCTTACCTTCTCGGGACTGGGTCCCAACAATTGACCAGGTGATGACTCCATATGAATGTTTAGACATGCGTTCTATTTGGGACGATATACTTCCATCTGATGAAGTTTTCCTAGAGTCTATAATGCGTTCTTCCATTCATTTGGACATTTACCCACCTCCGAGCACTCTTCCACCTTCACTTCGAGCTTGTTACAAACAGTAAGGAAGTTATGAGCATTCTTCCACCTTTTCTTTGAACTCGTTAAAAATAGTAAGGAGGCTACGAGCATTTCTTCCATCTTCACTTCGAGCTCGTTAAAAATAGTAAGGAAGTTATGAGCATTTTTCTGTATCTCCTTTGAGCTCGTTAAAAATAGTAAGGAGGTCACGAGTTTACTTTTTCAGGCTTGTTAAAACTTTATGAAAAAGATCTTTATAGAGTTCTTACATGCTCTTGTTAGACTCTTTAAATATGACAATATTTTCGAGTATAGTTGTCATTTTAGACTCGTTAAAGGATTTGAAGTGACATCCGCTTAAGTATAAGTTTAACCCTTTTCTGGACTTTTGCAGATTACTTACGAAAAAGGAATACTCTAGTCATACGTGGCTAGAAGAGTTCTCCTCTCATTGTTTTATATTTTTCGGGGGGAGGGGACTAACTGTACGGAAAAGGACTTTTGGAGCCTCTCTTTAGGGTTTTCAGGCTCTTGAAACATGAAAACACCAAGCGAGCATTCACCTACTCGGGCTCGATGTGAAATCCACGAGAGGGTGTATAGAGGATTGTTTAAGTTTTTCAGACTCTATAAACAGGAAAACACCGGTGAGCATTAACCTACTTGGGTTCGATATTAAAATCCCCGAGTAAGTGTATGGAGTTATTGTTTAAGTTTTTCAGACTCCTTAAAATTGAAAACACCGATGAGCAAGAACAAATCTTGGCTCGATATTAAAATCTAGAGATCAATATTATAGAGCATTCTTCTATCTCTTCTTCGAAGTCTTTAAAAAATGAAGAAGGTCCTGAGTCTTCCTCCCATGGGCTCGTTAAACTTTTTACATGGTTGGACTTATTGAGTTTTCTATCTTTCTTGGACTCATTAAAACAACAAGAAGGCCATTCTTTTATCAAAAAGAATAAGGGATAAGAAGGGTATGTCACATCTTTTTCAGTTTCAAAGGCAGTTATGTTAGTCATGTCCTTGAACACAAAACCTACTTGAGTCTTTCATGTCAGTTGGGTTTTAGTTTTTGACCTTAAGGTGAACCTGATCTCCGATTTTTTACTCCCCCGGTTGGTTATTCTTCCAATCATTTGGAGGGTCTGTTATGTCTCCTACATAGCAGACGTATATCCTTTTCCCCTCATGTTGAATACTGCCTAAGTCACTTTGTGTCGTGCTCACTGTTCAAGGATATAGCTTGTGTCGGCCATTCTACAGTTTACCTTGACTTCATTTGTTGGCCATCCTGGTGTCAGTTTGTTTCATCTTATTACTTGTCCTACTCCACATCAGCTCATACCTGTGAATGTTCCTCATGTTGGATGATGGAGGATGCATTAATGCCTCCCTTCCAGCGGACTTCTTCCCATCGACTTCAACTCATTTTGCTCTGGGAATGAAGTATAGAGTTTCAGTTAGTACCTTGGGGATTGCAGTCATTAGTGGCAGTTTCCCTCGCTGTTGAATAACAGGAATACATCAATGTCTCTTATTCGATAGGTTCCTCAAGTGTTCGACTTCAAGTCCTCTTATTCACACTTGTTGGATCGTACTAGGTACCTTGGGCCCCATTATCATTATCGATGGAAGCCATCACGTTTGTTAATGGTATACTTCAATGACCAGTAATCAAACGATACCCCCCATGTTCGACTTCAGCTCATTTATTCGCATGGTTAGGGTTTGTACCTTGGGTTGTTTTGGATGAAGACCTTGGGATTTTTTATAGAATTACCTTGTTTATGTTATCTCCCAAGCCGCACAAGACTGAGCCTCACTTATTTGGACTCTTCATGAGACATAGATCCAGTTTGTTGTTATGGAAATGATCTCTCATTTTGACATGGATCCATGCTTGTATTTCTATGGCCATGCTATATATACATCTCCTATTTATGTATCGGATATCATGTTGTATCATGCTACACATCTATATGATGTCAAGATTGTAATTGCTCGCTGACCTTGATCGTTGTTTCAGGTGTTTTTGTGACTTGATTCTGTGGTTTCTTGCTCCTCCTCTGACTTGGAATTATAATGTATTTCGGCCATCGTTTCCCTATGACCTCACACATTAGGGGACATATTTTATAGGTCAAATCTGCACTTCTTCGTCTGTGATCACATTATGCTGTCGATGACACAAAATGACAACTTGGATTGAAGAGCTAGATTAATCTGGATGATGCATGGACTGGATTCACTCTCTTCAGATGATAAAATCCTTGATTTCCCTGATCTTTTGACATTTACACCCCTCTTTGTATAGAAGGCCAACGTACACCTTGACAAATACCCTACTTTTCTCAAGGACAACCAGCGTACATCTCCCAAAATATTGTAAACGTAGGTTGTAAAGCACAGAAGTTGCTTACTATACACTACTCTTGTTGTATGAAACCCGCGTACATATTAAGATGAAATAAAAAATATATTAATTTGATGAATTGGGATTAGTTGAATTTGGTTCTGCAACTACCCCAACCTCCCAATTCAACGACCTCTCGAATCCAACTACCTACCTTGTCCCATAAATACAAGGAGGATCCATGAGAGGGGTTAGACAGAAAGTCTCAGAGATAGAAAGTTGGAGAAGAAAGAATGCTTTGAGTACTGTTATGCTGGAGGAATTCCCAAGTCAGTGTCAAGAGCAGGATCCTAGGATCCGGTTGCAGAAGCATCTCTACATGTTAGGTATATTGTATTGATTTCATGTTTATTTGACAATAAAAGGGTCTAAACACCCTTCCTGTCCCAAATCGAATGTCTACTAGATTGTATATTCATTTGGATTAATATATTGTTATATTTGATGTTTCAGTTGTATATGCTTTCATCATATTTATTGTATCCAAGATACGTTGAGGAAGGTACCTTTTGTGTTGCAGGTTCGTCAAGTAGAAGATCAAGCGGGAGATCAAGCGAAAGATAGGATCAGTCGTCGATAAGAGGTATTTCTCTCAATCTCGATCTCTTTCTTTTGTAGGAACTATATGCAATATAATCAATTTGTTTACCTGTCAATCCCCCCTAAGTTGGTAGTGTCTGCTCCTCGCTATAAGTTAGAAATCCTGAACAACACTAATGCAAAAGGATAATGGAGTTTTTTAATCATTTCCATAAATATATTGTCTAATGATCTAAATTACGGTCCATAAATGGAAAGAACATAAATCCCAATGCTTTTAAAAAAAATCCTCTACTTTAATACTGCAAAAGTGTATGGAGTTACTTATACTATCCATGCAATGAGTTCATTCATTATCTTGAATTCATATGTACCTTCTACTGGGATCAACTATTGCTTGAAGCATATAACAGGGATAAAAGGCGGGTTGAACAACCTATGGTTTTACAACATGTTCTAGCAATCATGCATAAGACATTTGCTACGATGATTTCTAAAATAGACATACTCTATCACTAACACTGATCTCAAGCAACTTATACAAAGTACATAAGAAGAATTTCTTGTGGTACAAAACCATGAAATCCCAACATTGATTCATTAATCCCTTCAGGTAGTTCAAAAGTAGAAAGAAACAGAGTTCATAACTACAGTAGGAAGCGGTACCCTCAGAGCCTTGATTACTCAAGAAATTAGCAATTATGAAGAACATATATCAGTGTGCCCACACTGATCTTCTGTTGGTCACCCCCCATACTTGTAAAAATTCACTGCAATTGTTTGGGAAGGTAATCCAATGAAATGTTGTTCTAACAAAACTAGATTCATCAGGGCTAGAAATCATTACCTCGTTTTTTTTTTGAAGCAATGGCAATATACCCAACAAATACAGAGAGGCTGACAAAATTCTGAACATTGAAACAAACATTTTAATGTCACTTAGCAGTCAACAAGCCTTCTTTTTTTATTTCTCATGTACCTTATATTACATTACAAGCCAAATTTGGAAGTTTTGCATGTAATTCTAAGGGTGGAATACCAACATTTTAAAATGTCAGTTAGCAGTCGAGAAGGATTTTTTTCTTGAAAATGCAACTTAACTAGATTGCAAGGCAAGTTTTGAAAATTTGCATATCTATCATCATTACGTATATGCCAAGCACCGAACACCTAATAACAAAATTCTTAGAACGATTTAGCTGGAAAATCATTGAGCTCCATAAGCAAAGAAAGAAGCTATATTATCTCATAAGGCCACCATCACACGGCTTTACATTTTTATGCCTTGTAAATGTTCGGACATGACTCTTGAGTATTCTTCCTTTGTTTATTTCTAGATCCCATAGCTTGACAGTGTTGTCTGTAGACGCAGAAACAAGTGAAGCTAAATCAAGGAACTTCACATAACTCTTAGTATTATTGTGCCTTGACAAAATGTACCAAGGTGTTTTTATGTTCCGAATATCATAGCAATATATCGTATAATCCGCAGATCCCAGTGCAATTTGAGATGGCCAAAATCTAGTTGAAACTGCACACATCAAACATTTCCCTTTGTCCTAATTGTAGGCGTACTTTCTTCCTATAGAAATGAAATTGAATTGATAGGTGTCAGATACATTACAAAGAGTAAATGCCCTTTGAACACCAACAAACTAGTGTATCTGTTAAGTTTAAACCAAATAACCAAGCAAGATCACTGAAAGAAGCATAATCACAAGATAGACACACAATATATCCTGGGAAACCCTCATGGGGTAGAAAACCCAGTAAAGCTTTCCTCAATAAGATGATCAACCAAAATACAAGATGTGCTCCTCCTTCCTTTGTCTCCTAAGCTGATCTCCCAGACAAGTGCGCACTCTTCCACAAGTGAGTGAGTGATCTAATGAGGAGTTCACCTCCTCTATTTATACTTGACTCTCAACTGACTAAAAGACCTGTTGGGGCCGACCTCACCTGGAGAAGTCTAATAACCCCTAAAATATAACTACAGGGCCGACCCACACATGGTGGGTCTAATAACCCTAGTTAATACCAAACCCTGGAGGAATAAACATCTCCAGATACATAGTAGGATTACCTCGGAGGAATGAAACATCTCCGGAATAAATAATGTACAAATATAATATTCTTAGAAGTTACAATATTCAACACTCCCCCTTAACGAGAAGGATATTATAACAACATCTGTAGGAGCAAGGAGTCATTTACTACATCATCTATATATCATCGGAAGCTTTCTTCCATTCATCATCATCAGTAACTTGACTAGTTACTGGAACATCAACATCGTCATCAGCATCGTCATACGATCATCAGCATCGTCATCACACGATCATCATCATCATCGTCACACGATCATCAGCATCGTCATCACATGATCATCAGCATCGTCATCACACGATCATCAGCATCGTCATCACACGATCATCAGCATCGTCATCGCACGATCATCAGCATCGTCATCCCACGATCATCAGCATCGTCATCACACGATCATCAGCATCGTCATCCCACGATCATCAGCATCGTCATCGCACGATCATCAGCATCGTCTTCACACGATCATCAGCATCGTCATCACACGATCATCAGCATCGTCATCGCACGATCATCAGCATCATCAAAGGATGATGTAAACCAGTCATGTACATTTTGAACCGAAGTCCAGGGACGATCCAGTCCTATCATGTTCTCGGAGACCTCACGTCTACGGCTCAGTTTACAGGACCAAAGTCCAAGGATGATCTAATCCTTACCGTACATTTAGGACAACGTCCAAGGATGACTTAATCCTCCACCGTACATTTAGGACCACGTCCAAGGATGACTTAATCCTCCACCGTCTTTTAGGACCACGTCCAAGGTTGACTTAATCCTCCATCGTCTTTTAGGACCACGTCCAAGGATGACTTAATCCTCCACCGTCTTTTAGGACCACGTCCAAGGATGACTTAATCCTCCACCGTCTTTTAGGACCACGTCCAAGGATGACTTAATCCTCCACCGTCTTTTAGGACCACGTCCAAGGATGACTTAATCCTCCACCGTATTTTAGGACCATGTCCAAGGATGACTTAATCCTCCACCGTCTTTTAGGACCACGTCCAAGGATGACTTAATCCTCCACCGTCTTTTAGGACCACGTCCAAGGATGACTTAATCCTCCATCGTCTTTTAGGACCATGTCCAAGGATGACTTAATCCTCCACCGTCTTTTAGGACCACGTCCAAGGATGACTT
The DNA here is from genome assembly GCA_027924585.1 of Larix kaempferi. NCBI lineage: Eukaryota > Viridiplantae > Streptophyta > Pinopsida > Pinales > Pinaceae > Larix > Larix kaempferi. The sequence continues at coordinate 5,493,101 of BSBM01000963.1, read as the reverse complement.
AATCCTCAACCGTCCACCAAGGACTTCATTCTCGAAGACATACATCTACGGCTCTTCTTTCGGACTGAAGTCCAGGAATGATCCAATCCCTTCACATGTTCATCAAGAACTTCATTATCGAAGACATACGTCTACGGCTCTTCTTTCGGACTGAATTCCAGGAATGATCCAATCCCTTCACATGTTCATCAAGAACTTCATTATCGAAGACATACGTCTACGGCTCTTCTTTCGGACTGAAGTCCAGGAATGATCCAATCCCTTCTTATGTTCATCAAGAACTTCATTATCGAAGACATATGTCTACGGCTCTTCTTTCGGACTGAAGTCCAGGAATGATCCAATCCCTTCACATGTTCATCAAGAACTTCATTATCGAAGACATACGTCTACGGCTCTTCTTTCGGACTGAAGTCCAGGAATGATCCAATCCCTTCTTATGTTCATCAAGAACTTCATTATCGAATACATACGTCTACGACTCTTCTTTCGGACTGAAGTCCAGGAATGATCCAATCCCTTCACATGTTCATCAAGAACATGTATCCTCATCATCATAACATGTATCATCATCATCAAGACATGTATCAACATGTATCATTATCATAAAAACATGTATAACCACAACATGTATCATCATCATCAAAACATGTATAACCATAACATGTATCATCATCATCAAAACATGTATGTATCATTATCATCAAAACATGTATAACCATAACATGTATCATCATCATCAAGACATGTATCAACATGTATCATTATCATAAAAACATGTATAACCACAACATGTATCATCATCATCAAAACATGTATACATCTAACCATCAAAAGCATCTAACATCAAAAGCATGTATACATCTATCATCAAAGCATCTATCATCAAAAGCATGTATACATCTAACCATCAAAATAAAGAATATAAGAGTCCTAAATCTAAATAATTCTAGGTGAGTAAGTGCAAAGAAAAATAAGTAACCTCATCATTGATGAGATAGGCTTGTCTGTCTCATACTGTGCTACTCCCCCTTTCGAGGAGGGTTCTTCTGAACTACACCAAGCTTGTCTCAGAAGTGTTCAAACTTTACTCGAGACAGAGGCTTTGTCAGGATATCAGCAATTTGATCCTCAATGCTTATATACTCTAGCTTGATAGCTCCTTTCTGCACCATATCTCGAATTTAAAAGTAACGGATCTCTATGTGTTTTGACTTATCATGAAACACAGGATTTTCAGTCATCTTGATGCAGCTTTGATTATCACACATAATCACAGTGGGTTCCATTTCTAAGTCAAACACTCCAGATAAAAGTTTCCGAAGCCATACTGCCTCACAGCTAGCAGAACAGGCAGCTATGTATTCAGCTTTAGCAGTACTGAGGGCCACACTTGATTGTTTCTTGCTGAACCATGAGATCATGGCAGATCCAAGACCATAACATCCACCTGAGGTACTTTTTCTATCTGAGACACTACCTGCCCAATCAGAATCTGAGTAACCATGTAATCTGAGTTCATGACCTCCAAGATAAAATAGGCCAAAATCTAATGTACCTTTTAGGTACCTCATTATATGCTTTGCAGCTATTAAATGAACCTTTCTAGGTTCTACTAGATACTGACTTAGGGTATTTACAGCAAAGCATATGTCAGGTCTAGTATTTGTTAAATACATCAATGATCCAATGATTTGTCTATATAGAGTTATGTCAACTAGTTCTGATGAATCATTAGCTAATAACTTTAAGTTGGAGTCCATGGGAGTGGCCATGGCTTTACACTCCAACATATCAAATCTTTTGAGAATCTCCACAGTGTACTTACCTTGATTTAGAAAGATCCCTTTTGGTTCTTGCCATACTTCTAGACCTAAGAAGTAGTGCATTAATCCGAGATCTTTCATCTCGAATTCTGAAGAAAGCTTCTTCTTGCTTTCAATAATCTGTTTCTCATCTCCAGTTAGGAAAAGATCATCTACATACAACAGCAATATAACTGGTTCATCATCCATCACCTTGAGATAAAGATTTGGGTCAGCTTTACTTTTGGTAAAGCCCATGCTAGTTAAGAAATTGTCAATCCTTCCGTACCAAGCCCTTGGAGCTTGTTTTAACCCATATAATGCCTTCTTTAATTTGCATACATGAGTTCTTCCATCATTAACCTCAAACCCTTGAGGTTGCTCTATGTATACTTCTTCTTCAATTACACCATTCAGAAAAGCTGTCTTAACATCCATTTGGTGTAATTTCCACTTCATCATGGATGCAAGAGCCATAATAGTTCTAATTGAAGTATACCTGGCAACTGGTGCAAATGTTTCTTCGTAGTCAATTCCCTCCTTCTGAGAGAATCCTCTGGCTACAAATCTTGCTTTGTATTTTTCAATGCTTCCATCTGCGGCATGTTTTATTTTGAAAATCCATTTGGAAGAAACCACACTTTTATCTTTTGGCTTGGGAACTATATCCCAAACATCATTTTTCATTATTGACTGATATTCTTCTGTCATTGCTTCTACCCATTCTTTCTTCTGAGCTGCCTCTTCATAGCTAGTAGGTAGTTGATCCACAAGATCACACATTAAGGCCATATAGTTGGATAATAGCTTTGGTTTCTTTCTTTCTCTAGTGGAGCCTTCAGGAGCTCCATATCTTTCAGCTCCTTGAATAATATCTCTAGCCCATGCTGGTCTTCTTTTCCTGGATAGTTCTGCAACAGGGGGTTCTTGAGGTTCCAGCATGTCATGATCCTCTGGTGTAGCTTCTTCAGGGATGTGAACAGTCTCTGAATTTCTGGGTGATGAATCTTCTTCATAAACTTCTTCAAGTTGACACTTTCTGGATTTCTTGAGAGCTGCTTCCTCATCAAAGGTTACATCTCTACTTATTTCTATATGATGGAAACCTGGTATGTAGATTCTGAAGGCTTTGGAAGTTTCACAATAACCAACAAACATTCCCTTCTTACCTGAGGGATCCAACTTGGTTCTCTTTTCTTTTGGAATGTGGATATACACAGGACACCCAAATATTTTAAGATGACTTACCTCAGGCTTCTTGTTAGAACAGTAACCACACTTAGTACCATAATCCATAAATTTTAATTATCCATGTGCTTAATTAAACCATGTTTTGGATTAAGTGACTATAGTTGGTCAAAAACCCACTTTGAGAGTGTTCACACCCACTTCTGAGCAAACCAGTTCACCCAGCCTCCAGTTTTGTCCACAAGTGCGCCCTCATTTATTGCTGGTGCGCCCTCTCTCCTTGTTTTGGGGAATTTAGTTGACCAAGGGCGCTAGGGTGGATTTTTGCCCACTTTTGGCTAGATTTGGAGCATTTAATGCTCCCTTGGGCCCCCAAACCTCCTCTATTTGCTCACCCACGCCTGCCTTGAGCTAATTAATGACTCAGCATGCTTCAGCCACCTCCACACCAGAATTCGTAGCTGTTTGGGGTGATTGGGATTGAGTTGGACCCACCTAGGGGGGATTGAGGCCAATTTGGCATTGATGACTTGTACACTCAGCTTGAGCCACCTAATGCTCTCGATTTTCTCATGGATGTAATAAAAACCTGTTACTAACATTTTCACATGTTAGACAGTCAGTTAATCAAAGATTTGAGCATACATTGTGTGTAAATTTATCTCTTTTTTCAAATTTTTCCACTGTAATTGCAAATTAATTCGATTTTGTGAGGTTATCCATAGCTCCTCGATCTTCTGTGATCAAAATACTCACATGGTATCAGATCCATCGTGGAGTTAGTGAGTTGCAGGCCAACATTGAGCGTTGAACTGCATTCTAGAGAGGATTTCCAGATAAAAATTGAGTGTTTTTTGCAGGTGTTTCAGTAGTTTTCTCACCATTAACGCAGCAGTCATGGAAGCAAACCAAATGTTGCTCACACCCTTCAATTTTTTCGATTGGAAGGCTGAGATGGTCATCAAGCTGAGATCTAAGGGTCTCTATAGAGTGACCATGGGCACAGAAGTGGAGCCAAATTCTGCTGTGGAGAAAGCAAAGTACTACAATCGACTTGATGAAGCTTATGGATTGCTATGCCTGAGCATTTCAAGGGAACTCTTGTTTCATACAGACAGTTTGACAACTCCCAATGAAGTATGGGTGAAGCTCGAATCACTCTTTGGGAAAACTGATGAACTGAGAGGCCACCAGCTTGAAAACGAGCTCATTAGCTTGAGCCCAGCGCATTTTGAAAACATCCAGGAGTTCTTCACGAAATTCAAGTCACTGGTGCTTCAACTGCAACAATGTGGAATTGTTAAGAAGGAGGAACAACTGATTCTGTCCATCCTTTCGAAGCTAGGCCCAGAGTTTTCAGTATTTGTTAGCACATTTCACTCAGCCAAAATGACCCTTCGAAATTGGCAAATGCCATCACTAGCTACCTTCATGGAGTGTCTCACTCAGGAGCAGGATAAACTAGTTCAGATGGGCACCATAAAATCAAAGGACCAAGCATTGGCAATGGGTGTTTCAAATGCAAGCAAAGGAAAGCAGAAAGCCAAGAATTCGAAGCAGCAAGAGAAGAGGAAGTTTGACAAGACCAAGTCTGCAGATGGGGGTTCGAATCTGTCAAAGGAGAAGGACAAGAAGGGAAAGGAAAAGACCAAATGCACCTATTGTCATAGGGGATGGCATCCAGAGAGCTCATGTATGAAGAAAACCATTGACTCAATGGCGCAGCTGCTGGAGAAGAACAACATCCCAGTCCCTGAGGGCGCAAGGAAGAAAGAGAGCACCTCAAACCCTAACAATAAGGAGAAGTGTCATGCTTTGGTAGCAGGTACTTCGAATCCCTCATCCTTCATCATTGATTCAGGAGCTTCCAGACATATGGTTTCATCCAGAGAGCTCTTCTCCTCTTTGCATTCGAATGGTGGCCCAACAGTTCGAATGGGAGATGATTCAGAACTCCAAACCAAGGGGATTGGAAGGATTGACATGGAGCATGGCTATTTCAGTGATGTGCTCTATGTACCTTCATTGGCTGCAAATTTGATATCAGTCTATCAAATGACTCATACAGGAGAAGCCAAGAGAGTGACATTCACTCCAGATTTGGTAGAAATCTCAGAAATTTCCTCAAATCAAGTTGTGGCAGTAGGGTATGCAGATCATGATGAGAGAATGTACAAATTCTCAAATTTCATTCCAAATTCTAGTGACCATGCTCTTGTCTCTCATGCCAACGAGACCTCCAAGTTGTGGCATGAAAGATTTGGCCACATGAACTACAAATACCTCCAGCAATTGCACAAGGACGAGATGGTGGAAGGGCTTCCAGAAATCAGATCATCAAATGGTGCATGCATTGGGTGTGTAGTTGGAAAGCATCCTGAGCGCAGCTATGAGAAGGGAATGGCAAGGAGAGCCACTCAACCACTTGGATTGGTACATTCAGACCTCATTGGTCCTCTTCCCACTCCATCATATGGTGGATCAAGGTATGTACTTACATTCATAGATGACTACTCTCGATTCTGCTGGGTTTACTTCCTTAAATTGAAGTCAGAAGTGTTTGAGAAACTGAAGATTTGGAAAGCCCTAGTGGAGAACCATAGTGGTCATAAGATAAAGATCCTTAGGACTGATAATGGAAAGGAATATGTGAATAATAACATTCAGCACCTTTGTGAGGAATGTGGCATCCAAATGCAACATTCAATCCCCTACACACCTCAGCAAAATGGTGTGGCAGAGAGGAAAAATAGATCTCTCAAGGAGATGGCTACTTGCATGATTGAAGCTAGGGATCTAAGCCCTAAGCTATGGGCTGAAGCCATCAATTGTGCTGCTCATATTCAGAACAGAGCCTTTCACAAATCAGTCAAAGGAAAAACCCCCTATGAGGCATGGTTTGGCCAAAAACCAAATGTGTCAAATTTCAGGATTTTTGGGTCTAGAGCATGGGCTCGAATTCCATCAGAAAAGAGGAAGGATTTGGAGCCACAGAGCAGGGAATGTATCATGGTTGGTTATGGTGAGGACACAAAGGGCTATAAGCTCTTTGACACATCCACACTTAAAACTTTCATTGAGAGAAGTGTGCAATTCGAAGAAGAACCAATTCCAGATTTTGAGCTTGCACCGGGGGAAAGCTCCTCTCCTCCACACCTCAATGAGATTAGTGATGATTCCACCTCTGATTTTTCTGATATTGCTGAAGATGACATGGCTGAAGATGACATTGCTGTACATGAGTCACCATCAAGGCCCAAGTGGGCTGAAAAAATCATAGAAGCTGCAGGTGAATTGGCAGGCAATCCCCAAGAGCCTAGGAAGACTAGATCCCAAACAATCAATGCTTCCTTTGCAAATGAGAGTGAGCTTGCTGATCACTGTTATATGATGATTGGATCTGATCCAACATCATATCAGGAAGCTCATCATGATCCAAGGTGGAGGGCAGCAATGCAAGAAGAATTCCAATCTCTCCAAGAGAACAAAACATGGGATTTGGTGCCTCTTCCTCCCAAGAGGAAACTTGTGCAATGTAAGTGGATTTTCCGAACCAAACCTGTTGCTGATGGTTCTGATCTGAAATATAAGGCTAGGTTAGTGGCTAAGGGCTACTCACAAATCCATGGTGTGGATTATACAGAGACCTTTGCACCGGTTGCAAAGATGGACTCAATTAGACTAGCTCTAGCCATGGCAGCTAGTAAAGGTTGGGAAGTTCACCACATGGATGTCAAAAGTGCATTCTTGCATGGTGAGCTACAGGAAGAGATATATATGCAGCAGCCTGAAGGATTCCAAGAGGATCCCACACTTGTATGCAGGTTGAAGAAGTCACTCTATGGACTCAAGCAAGCCCCCAGGGCTTGGTATGCCAAAATGGATGCCTTTTTGCTCTCAATTGGTTTCTGTCGATGCAAGTTTGATCCAAATGTTTATTTGCAGCATTGTGATGATAATTTGCAGGTCATTGTACTGTATGTTGATGATCTCTTAATTACAGGGAGCTGCACCAAACAAATTGGCTCAATTAAAGCTTCTTTGCACAGTGAATTTGCCATGAGCGACCTAGGATTGCTAAGGCAATTTTTGGGTTTGGAAATTGAGCAATCTGAGAGAGGTATTTTGCTGAGTCAATATAAGTATGCTTCAGACCTGTTATTCAAGTTCAAAATGGCTGAATGTAAGGCAGCCAAGTGCCCATTCCTTTCAGGCATAAAACTAGGTGAATTTGAAGACTCTCCGGTGGTGGATTGCACACTCTATAGGCAGCTAGTTGGAAGTTTGCTGTACCTTACACATACAAGACCTGATTTGTCTTATGCTGTAAGTGCTGTAGCAAGGTATATGCAGCAGCCACATGAGATCCATTGGAAGGCATCCAAAAGGATCCTTCATTATGTCCAAGGAACAAAGAGCTTCGGAGTACACTATGCAGCTGGTTCTTCACTTCAACTAGCTGGATTTTCTGATTCCGATTGGGCGGGAGATCCCATCGATAGAAAGTCCACTTCAGGTTTTGTGTTTATGTTTGTTGAAGGTCCTATTTGCTGGTCAAGTAAGAAACAGCATACAATTTCTCTTTCATCAGCAGAGGCCGAGTACAGGGCAGCAGTGAACGCAGCCACACAGTGTGTTTGGTTGCAAGGCATTCTTCGGGAGTTTGGTGTTGCTATTGATTCTCCAACCAATATTTGGGTGGATAATCAAAGTGCCATCAAGATATCTACTGATCCAGTACAGAGGCAAAGAACAAATCACATTGAGATCCACATGCATTACATTCGGGGCTTGGTGCATGACAGGGTGATTTCACTGCAGCATTGCCCATCCACCGAGCAAACTGCTGATATTTTCACCAAGTTCTTTACAGAGAAGACCTTCACTTACTTGAGATCTTTGCTTGGAGTGAGTGATGGATGGTGATTGCTGCAATTTAATTGCAGGTTCAGCCCCATGTCCATTTTTGAGGGAAGTTTTTATCCCATGAGGTTTTACTTCTTTTCCTCGGTTCATATGGACAAATAAAATTTCTGTTGTATTGAGGTGACTTGAGCCTTTGTTGCCAAGGCCTCCCACTTATCTTTCATGAGATGTACAAAGTTATGGTTAAGGGGGGGTGTTAGAACAGTAACCACACTTAGTACCATAATCCATAAATTTTAATTATCCATGTGCTTAATTAAACCATGTTTTGGATTAAGTGACTATAGTTGGTCAAAAACCCACTTTGAGGGTGTTCACACCCACTTCTGAGCAAACCAGTTCACCCAGCCTCCAGTTTTGTCCACAAGTGCGCCCTCATTTATTGCTGGTGCGCCCTCTCTCCTTGTTTTGGGGAATTTAGTTGACCAAGGGCGCTAGGGTGGATTTTTGCCCACTTTTGGCTAGATTTGGAGCATTTAATGCTCCCTTGGGCCCCCAAACCTCCTCTATTTGCTCACCCACGCCTGCCTTGAGCTAATTAATGACTCAGCATGCTTCAGCCACCTCCACACCAGAATTCGTAGCTGTTTGGGGTGATTGGGATTGAGTTGGACCCACCTAGGGGGGATTGAGGCCAATTTGGCATTGATGACTTGTACACTCAGCTTGAGCCACCTAATGCTCTCGATTTTCTCATGGATGTAATAAAAACCTGTTACTAACATTTTCACATGTTAGACAGTCAGTTAATCAAATATTTGAGCATACATTGTGTGTAAATTTATCTCTTTTTTCAAATTTTTCCACTGTAATTGCAAATTAATTCGATTTTGTGAGGTTCTCCATAGCTCCTCGATCTTCTGTGATCAAAATACTCACACTTCTTACCTGTAAACACTTCTTCTGGAGTTTTGAATTCAAGAGCACTGTGAGATAATCTATTTTGCACATAAACTGCTGTCTTGGCTGCTTCAGCCCATAAGTACATGGGAAGATCTTGGTCATGTATCATGGTCTTCACAGCTTCCATGATTGTTCTATTTTTCCTTTCAGCCACCCCATTCTGTTGGGGATTGTAGGGAGTAGTTAGTTCCCTTTTAATTCCAGCTTCTTTGCAAAAGTCCTCAAATTCCTTTGAGGTGAATTCTCCGCCATTATCTGTTCTGAGAGTTTTGATTTTCTTGTCTGATAGATTTTCTATTAGAGCCTTGAACTCTTTGAATTTTCCAAAGACTTCATTCTTACCTTTCAGGAAGTATATCCAAGTTTTCCTTGAATAGTCATCTATGAATGAAAGATAGTATTCAAACCCACTTAAGGAAGTGGTGGGCATTGGACCACATACATCTGAGTGTATAAACTCTAAAATGTTCTTAGTCTTTGTTTCACTCTTTGGAAAGGGGTTCTTGATATTTTTCCCTTTCTTACATCCTTTACATGAGCCATCATGATCAGCTTTTAAATCTGGTAATCCTATGACTACCTTTCTTACATAGGGTAAGGATTTAAAGTTGATGTGGGCTAATCTTCTATGACATAGCTCACTGGGGCTAGAGATCTCATGTGCAAGGGCAGCTTCTGGATGACCCTTGAGTTTATAGAGACCTCCTTCTTCTTCACCAATAACAACTGCATCTTTAATTGTCTTCCCTTTGGACCACATGAGTACTTGTCCATCTATGAAGGCTACTCTGAAGCCTTTCTTATCTAGAGCTGAAATAGAGAGAAGGTTCTTCTTTAAACCTGGAACATATAAGATGTCTTTCATCTTCAAGGGTGTTCCAGAATCTAGCTTATAGCTAGCTTCACCAATTCTTTTGATAGGATATTGGTAGTCATCTCCTAGAGATACTTTCTGTGAAGAAGACTTTTCTTCAAGATTTGAGAATGTCTTCCTTTGACCTGTCATGTGCTTGGAAGCACCACTATCAATGAGCCATGTATCTTCTCCAGGAGATACAGATCCAGAGAGTGCAGAGAATAGAACATATTCTTCTGGATCTTCTTTCTTCACCTTACATCTTTTCCTTTTGGGTTTTACCTCTACCTCTTCTTCTTCTTCATCTTCTTCCTCTTCTTCTTCTTCACTATCATTTTCTGCCATATGTGCATGATGTCTTTTGTGGAAGACTTTCTTCCTTGGAGAAGGACAAAATCTGGAGATGTGTCCCAATTTATGACAATTGTAGCATTCTACCGTAGAAAGATCTCTTGCTGAATTGGGTCCTCTTCTCTAGAGAAGTGTTGAGATCCTTTGTGGTCAACTCTCTTGAGATGACTCATTCTTCTTCTTTTGGTATGAGTGGCTAAGGCTTGGTCATCCTCTTTGAGAAGGGCTTCTCTATTTGCAACCCTAGCTTCTTCTTGAACACAATCCTCCCATACTACATCAAACTTCATGCTCTCTTTCCTGGCACACATGGTTTGTATAAATGACTCCCAAGATCTAGTGAGACCATTGAGGGCAGTCATCACAAGTTCATCCTCATCAAGGGTATCACCAATTGCATCTAGTTGTTCCTTGATTTGTGAAACCCTTGAGAAGTAGTCTTGAATGGATTCTCCTTTGTGCATCTTGGTGCTCTTCAATTTAGTCCTCAGATTCATCTTCCTATTGATGTTCTTCCCTTCATACATTCTTCCTAGGGCATCATACATTTCCTTTGAAGTCTTCTTGGAGGACACTTGGGGAATCAAGTGGTCTTTGATGGAATCAGCTATGATTCTCTTTGCCCTAATCAAATCTTTCCTATGCTTCTCTTTGGCTTCATCTCCTTCTGGTTCTGCAACTTCTTCCTTGATAAGCTGAGCAAGATCATTCTCTTCAAGAATGAGACCAATTCTGTATTTCCATGCCCGGAAATTCTCTATGCCTTCTAGCTTGTCTTCAAGCTTAGTATTTGGAGCCATCTTCTCTTGGGGGAGTCCAAGAGACAGAGTAGACTTACTTGGAAAGTTACTTTTCACTTTTCCGGAAACTGAAACAGAATTTTATCGCACTTTTGGTAGAATTAGGGTTTGACTTTCCCGGAGTTCTATTTAACCAAAAAGTTCGATCTATAGCTTAAAAGAATGCTCTTGATAAGGGCTATCCAACCATGTAATCAGAAATAAAAAATTCCAACTTTTGTATGAAACCAAAATCTGACGTATCGCACTTTTGGTAGAATTAGGGTTTGCAATTCCCGGAGTTCTACCCAACCAAAAAGTTCGATCTAGGGCTTAAAAGAAAGGTATTGAGGAGGGCTATCCAGCCATGCAACCAAAAATCAATAATACCAACTTTGGGCGGAAACCCTAACTTCACCAAAGAGAGAGAGAGATAATCTTACCTTGTGAAAGATGTCCTATTCAGTCTAGCTCTGATACCATGTTAAGTTTAAACCAAATAACCAAGCAAGATCACTGAAAGAAGCATAATCACAAGATAGACACACAATATATCCTGGGAAACCCTCATGGGGTAGAAAACCCAGTAAAGCTTTCCTCAATAAGATGATCAACCAAAATACAAGATGTGCTCCTCCTTCCTTTGTCTCCTAAGCTGATCTCCCAGACAAGTGCGCACTCTTCCACAAGTGAGTGAGTGATCTAATGAGGAGTTCACCTCCTCTATTTATACTTGACTCTCAACTGACTAAAAGACCTGTTGGGGCCGACCTCACCTGGAGAAGTCTAATAACCCCTAAAATATAACTACAGGGCCGACCCACACATGGTGGGTCTAATAACCCTAGTTAATACCAAACCCTGGAGGAATAAACATCTCCAGATACATAGTAGGATTACCTCGGAGGAATAAACATCTCCAGATACATAGTAGGATTACCTCGGAGGAATGAAACATCTCCGGAATAAATAATGTACAAATATAATATTCTTAGAAGTTACAATATTCAACAGTATCTTATTTAATTTTTTAATTTAAAACTCCATATTGTGATAGACTCTGGTGCCATAATGGATGTGCAAACAAAGCATATTTTTTGCATGCACTTGCTGATACTCTCTGTTGCATGACTAGAATGTGCCACAAAAGGCACTGTCCTTTGTTTGTCTTAATTTATATATACAATTTTTGCAATCAAAATGGTTGTAAGAAAATATATGATTGCCTAATTAATGCTCCAAAGCTTCACAGTGAAATCATCACTTCCACTTGCCAATCTTGTTGGATCAGATTGCAAAAATTCAACTGAACAAACATGTCTCCCATGCTCTTTATAATCCATGATAGGATGGCTTTTTGTAGCATCCGATATCTACAGAATTATTTACAGGGGAAAAGGATTGATATTTAAATTCACAATCTCAAGGCTAATCTCAATCATGGGAAGATATCAATTCCAATGAAGAAAATTAAAAAGCAAACCAAATGTATATGACTGGCCATTTTGAATGCATAATCTATAACCAAGTTAAAAAATTGAAAACTAGGAAGCCAAGACCAAGCCTGTAGAGACATACTCGTACAACATCTTCAAAGTCACTTGATGCAATCTCGTTTTTGATATGACTATTCCAACAAACATTGCTAAACCTTGATTTTCCAGTCATCTCAATGTCCGGATAATGAATATCCATATTGTCATTAAGGATTGTATCACATTCAAAGAATTTATTTTTCTTATTGACTACTGCTGTAGCAAAAACTTCTTTATCTCGATCAAAACTCAGGGAACATACTAAATTAGAAGTGTTAAGCAGGTACCCTTTATTTAGGTTTGATTTTACCTCAAACATGATAAAGCGTAAGTATTTTCATAAGCTATCGAAAAATGAACCAAGCCGGTCATTCATACTTCCTTCATCTTGATGTCCAGTAGTTGTTATACTGTCAACTGAGCTAACTTTAACCTTGCACTTGTGGTTATCAATTCCCCCCCTCTATCAACCCGAAAATAAAATTTTCCAATCTTCTTCCCACAAATTGCATTGTTATCTTGTTCTCTTGGTGAATGTGTTTTCCAAGCATGGTTTTTTTTCCAGTCGGTATGCCAGTTCTGTTGGTGAGACTTGTTTCGCTGATTGGATCAAATTGGCTAGATGAATCTATGGACTTCTTTACCTCTGTTGGGTGTAGCCCAAGTTAAGGCATTTTTGGACAAGTCAGTTTTGAAGCTTCGAAGTTACAGAGCGGCGCAACATCGACAAAGTAGAGGTAACAGGGTTGCGAAGATCAGCGCTACGAAGTTACAGCGCCGCGAAGTTCCAGCCCCATGAAGATTGAGCATGGCAGAGTTTTGGAAGGAAAATGCTATAGGTTCCGGTAACATCAATCGACGATCTATTTTGAGGATGATACTCCGAGATTCTCGGCAGGTGGGTAAGTAGTGGTGAAGAAGGAAAGCGACCGGTTGCACGAGCAAAGGAAGCACTAAGTGGACAAGATGCATGAAACCATTAGAGAAGGAACAACGGGATGAAAGTGACCCGTCAACATGCGCTCAACAGAGGGGCTGAAAGCGACGTGACCATGCCCATCCAGAAGGTGCATAATCCAGAGACATCGCAGAAGGACGACCACGATGGTGAAGTCGCTATCTTAGCCTAGCCGACTTGGTTAGTGGGGTAACCGCATCATTTTGGGTACCTTAGTGTTTTTTTATCCCACCATGAATGTAAAGACGTGACCTGCGGGCACAATCTATACAAGGGGAATTTTTGTAAGGGAAGGGTTGATTTTTGTTGAGGATTGTTATAGTTTTTTCAATCTCTATTGAGAGACTATTGTAAAGAGGCTCTACAGCTGCATGCACAGAGGCCCTTCGAAGAGAGAAGAGAGTCTACAGCTGAGTGCGCAGACTGGAACTGTTGAACCTTTCCCATTTATAATAAAAAAAAATTCATGTGGACGTAGCTCCCATCTTGGAGGTGAACCACGTTAAATCCTGTGTTGTGTGATGAAGTTTATATGGATGCGATTATTGCTTATGTTGTTGTGTTTGCTTACGCACATTTACTCTTTCATGTTCGTGCTATTGTCTATATGTCTGGAATGTGAATGATAAGATTGAAGTCTAAGTAATATTTCTCTAAGTCAGATATACAAGCGGTCAATACTTGTGAACGTATGCATATCTCCTTTCAGAAGATATCGGATGCAGAATAACCTAAGTAATGTGTATGGTTAGGAGTATAAGTACATGGTTGCACATATCTAACGAATGTTGAAAGTGTCTAAGTGTCCATCCACGCAGTCCTGGGTAGCGCAGCTACCTTGCATACTTGGTATCTCCAGAGCGCGCATCCTGTAGTGTGCTGCTTGCTAGTCGAAGAGCCAGAAGATAAGAACCTCTGCGTCGCAAGCCAGTCCGAATCCTGCATCACCCAGTTGTGGAAACCTGATTCCGCAACCTCCCCATAACTTCACCTCGGGTGAGACCTCAGTCTGCTCGCAGACTATTGCCAAAAGGGCTCGTGAAAAGGGTTTTGTTGGTTCCCTGAACCGCGCAGAACCTGGGTCTATCTTGAAAAGCTAAAGAACAGAAAACGAGCCAACAACCTCCTTTCTATTGAACTCGAGAGATAAATTACCCTTCTGTTGAATGATTGACTGATGCTTCACAACCTCTTCAATGCCTGATGTCAGAAAAATAACAACATAAAAAAACTTATTCACGCTTCCTTGCTTCTGTTGTTGTACTTGTAGCAAGAAATCTAGAAATAATTCAGTGTCTGCTATTTTCTCCTTTAACTTCACTGCAACTTTCCATTCTTCCAAGGCATCATTGGTTTCACTGATAATTTCACTCTTCAACACTTCACTGTGTCACAATGAACAACATCTCAAACAAGGGGATGGATATTTCTTCGTGCACTTTAACAAACTATATCTAAATTCTAATTATTATGAATGTAATTATGCCTCTTGGAAAACATTTTCACGTGTTTCACAATCTAACCATCTCTGACCCAACATATTCCACAGGGACGTCAGCGTACAATGTGGTCAGAGGAACTTAGTGGAAACCAAACTCAAAAAGGATTTTCCAAAGACAAAGGACTCATTGGCATGCCCAAACCACTTCTCTATAATCTTCCTCAGCTGAAGAGAGAGAAATGGTAAACTGTACATCATTTCTAGTATGCCCACGTAGCAAATTAATAAATATAATGTTTAGTAAATTAATGAATTAACCTAAGAATTTTTACTAAACAAAAGTTCATTTAATTTACTAAACCTCCCATAACTGAAATCTAATGTTTAGTAAAGAAGTTACATGAATTCAAAGCATAATGAAAGCTTGAACATAAGTAATACATTATCAAAATTTTAAAAGAAAAAACTCATTCTAATATGAAAATTTAGGATATATACCTTGTCATTAATTGTGTTTCAAGTACAAACACTATATCTATAGACATAGAACTGATAAGTACAAACACTATATATACACGTTTGGGGACAAAATATACCAAAAATAATAAAATGTTATCAAATACAAATATTGATACTTGCGTCACCTATGGAAATTGTGTAGCTACATTTCCTCAACATGTATATTTTTGTCGCTACCTTGAAATTTCAATAAAATGTAAGAGACTAATCAACA
Organism: Larix kaempferi; assembly: GCA_027924585.1. Classification (NCBI taxonomy): domain Eukaryota; kingdom Viridiplantae; phylum Streptophyta; class Pinopsida; order Pinales; family Pinaceae; genus Larix; species Larix kaempferi. The sequence goes on along the minus strand of BSBM01000963.1, from coordinate 5,477,626 downwards.
AGATAAAAAACAAAAGCACAAATTTGCAAAAGAAAAGACAAGTGGAGCTAAAAGAATTTATATACATATTAGCAAAGTAATACCTATGTTTCTTCCTCGTCGACAAAACAATTATCAGCATAGTCATCATCATTTAGCATTTGGGAATACTGCATAAATTTCAATTAGTTTATATACATGAGATTTGGATAATAAACACACACACACACATATATACACACACACACACATATATACACACACAAAAACATTTAATATGTAACATGTACATTCTAGCTCATATTGTAAATGTGTCTTTTGTGAGTTCAATTATTAAAGCATACTTATGTACCAAATATGTGCGTTGATTTTCTCGAGCATTGAATTGCTTATACCTGTCTCTACAATATGTTGCATACTGCTTGAGCTGTGATCGACTCATAAGTCTCAAGACATCATCAGAATAGTCATCAAATGAGCTGTCATCCATATTGTTTGAAGATGCCATATTATTTATGTCGATTTCTACCCCTTCCAATGCAGCCCCAACATGCTCTTTTATCTGCTCCCTCACCCTACTTGCCACTTCGGATGTCATTTCAAAATACTCTAGAAAATAAAGGACTCTAGGTTTTTGAACTACTAAGCGAGGCACCGATTGACTATATTCAACATCTCGCAGTGAATCAAGACGTTCATATGTACGACCTTTTCCAACACCATAAAAAGGTGAACCCGTATCTGTATAGTCAGGGTCCATGTGCAACTGAAACTCTGTAATTATCATCTTGAAAAAATATTGAGGAACCTCATCGTTATTTGGGAACTTCCCATATGCATAGAGGAAACTTGAATAAATATGTGGTGCAATATTTGTATCATTGAATCTTGCAATCTTTAGACGTATTTTGTCTTCAGGCCGCAAGTCAAATAATGAAAAGACCATTTCTTTTGTGACAATGCTTTTTATTTCTTAGAACTGTGGTGACCCATAACTGCCATTTTCCTCCAATGCATCATGTCATAAAAAACATGGGTTGATGGTCCAACCCCAACATACATCTCAATCAAATTGTTTAGATTGTGCAAAACAATCTGGAGATGTTGTTCACAACCGATAGAGATAGTAGAACTCTCAAGTTCACCCTACAATCTTGCAGAATGCTCCCTCATCTCTTTCACAATAAGCATCGTGATCTTGTCTTCCCAAGGAATCTCATTGGGAATGTCTTTAGGATGAGTGTATAGAGGGTCATATGTTGCATTGTTGGCCTACTGACATGCTCGACGACCTCTCCTTGTATTACGAGGTGGAATAGGAGAACGAGTAGCAAACCATGTAAGAAGTAAAACGGGTGCAAGTATTATAATGTATATATAATTTTTCGATGAACATATAATTATTTAAATAAAATGTGTTCATTAAAAATACTTGGTGGAGTGTCTGCCTCAGCATGTACACTGTGCGTACTAGAAACTAACTCTTTTGTCCTATCAATATTCTGAGAATATACATAAGCCCCTATAAAAAAAAAAATGGCAATCACATGTAATTTTAAGCGAAATAGCATATTTTTTTGCAAATAAAACACTCATGTCAAATAAGAATTATGGTCAGAATTTACGTAAACAATCTCTATCTGGTGATGGGCTCTCTGAGCTAGTTGTATCTGGAGCATAAGGCACTGAATGAAAATGCAAAAAAAAATCAATTCATATGCATGTAACGTTTAAAAAAGTCCAAGATATTTAACTTGTAATATAAAATGATAAATAACATTATAAATTACCTAAGTGTGTCCCCCATGCTTGTCCACTAGCCCTTGTAAAAAACAATAAAGTGACAATCACATATAAGTAAGAGAAATATCATAATTTTTCACAAATTAAACACACATGTCAATCAAGATTTATGAACTTATATTTCACCTTTACCATGTATATCTTGCGCTAGACTATTGCTTGTGGAAGGCATATTAACATAATAAGGCACTGAATGCATGTGCACAAAAATAATCAAGTCATATGCATGCAATGTTTTAAAAAAGTTAAATATATTTAACTTGTACTAAAAAATGATAAATATCATCAGAATGTACCTATGGGTGTCCTTTGTGCATGTGGGTGCGCAACATTCAGGCTAGCCTGACATTCAAGTTGCTCTCTTTCTATGCGTCTAGTAGACCCGACAGAAGTGCGTCTGCCATGGTTAGTGCCACTACCTGTGCAGGACAATATCTTAGAAAAGTGTGTAAAAGAAGATTTATTTCTATATTTTTTCACATTAAAATTACATATAACATTACATAATTTACCTGCCGATGACCTCTGATAGTTTCCATGCATAGCAGGAAATTTTGCTTCACCCTGAAGCTATGCACCTATGCATGAGGAGAATTTTCCACAAAGTAAAAAACATGTAAACTTTAACATAAATATGTTCATATCTGTATTGACATTAAACATTTGAAATATGTAACCTAGACTTAAACATGTTGAAGTTAACAGTCTAATGCACTTGATAGTGGACTTGTGGTGCGTCCAATAGTCCCATCCACATGGCGTATAAGAATGTTGGTACCGCTACCAACATGTCTACATGTCTATAGTCGATCCATGTGTCCTTATTAAGAATAAAAAGGATTAGGTTATCTCTATGAAATCATAAGACAATGATTTTTAACATAAATATGTTCATATCTGTATTGACATTAAACATTTGAAATATGTAACCTGGACTTAAACATGTTGAAGTAAACAGTCGAATGCACCTGATAGTGGACCTGTAGTGCGTTCAATATTCCCATCTGAATGGCGTTTAGGAATGTTGGTACCACTACCAACATGTCTACATGTCTCTAGTCGATTCATGTGTCTTTATTAAGAATAAAAATGATTAAGTTAACTCTATCAAATCATCTTAATGATTCAAGTAACAGAATAATTAAGTGAAATGTAACCAGAATTGTAGGTAACTATTGGATGAGATGCCAAACAATAATAGTGAATGAGAGAGGAGTATAAGGTGGCACATAAATCCTATGGAATCCTTGGGAGGTAGCCTTAGAAAAATTCTTTTCCACTCCTAGAACACTCTCATCCAACTTGATATATATTGGAATAGCATAAAAAGGCTGCCAGAGGTCACCATTAGATTGTAGGTGGACACTTCGTCATTACAACCTTCTTAGAGGAGAAGAAAAGAGGTAGAACGCTAGAAGTGCATAATGAACTTTTTAAAGAAACCAATTGAAATTTGAATATTTTGTATAGTGAGACTACAATTGGGACCAACACATGGAATAATAGAAGAGGGAGAACCCATCAAATAACCAACTAGTGGTAGGTAGCTGCAGTAAATAGAGGAACCATCATTTTCAGATTTAAAAAATGCCTAAAAATCCTGAAATCTATTTTAAAACAATGGAACAAAACATCAACAACATCTTCAAGGAAAATCTAGAGATAGAAGCAAGCATGGAGTGGATTTAGTAGACCATGATCATTGAGGGAAGAAATGAATCCCTCAGCAAGGAAGAATCCACCTTAAAGTTCTAGCTGGACAAAAGCAACAATCAAGAGGAAATACTACTGAGGCAATAACCTAGGTTCAAATGGCTAAAAGAAGGACAAAGTTTTTTATTTTTTTCTATAAGTACATTATCCAATGGTGTCACCATAACCAGACCATAACGAGATAATCACTATTCAAGATAATCAAGGTAGAAAATTGGTAAAACATGAGGATATTGAGCTTGAGATTTTGTCATTTTTTTTAATCTTTACTCTTTGAACCTCAATAGAATCATTTGGAGGATATCCAACAAATAACCAAACACATTCCAAAGTTGGCGATAGAGGATTAAAATGATAGTCTCTTAAGATAAACCATTGTAGAAAAAGTAGAGCAAGCAATCATGGAAATGTGGATAGAAAAATCCCCTGGACCAGATGAAAAAATATTTTCACTCTTATTGGTCATTGCAAAAAAAATAAAAATGGAAGTACTTGAAATCGAAATGGAATGTTATCTTCCAGGCTCAAACAAATCTATGATAAACATCCTAGATTCTCATTCTATATATTAAAATTATGCAAATATTCTACATCCTAAATTGTATACAAATTTCACAAGGATTGAGATAAATAATGCCCATGCTACTTTAGAATCCTTTGGGCTATAATATTACTGAGGAAGAAGTATTTTAAGAAATTACTTGAGAACTTGCAAGTAAACTCACACAATATCAAGTGGCTATAAATTCATGGCAAGGAATATAAGAACTAAATGTCGAGAAGACCTATTGTGCCAATATCAACAAAATATTTAAGATATTGAAGCATCAACACATAGACCTCTACTGATATAGATTCTTGCCAGAAACTAGAACGGTATCATGAAGCAATGCAAAAAGAACCGTCTCAACATATCTTACGCTTCCTTTTATATCCAACCTCCAATCCAATATGAGGATGATCAAGTTTGACCTTGTCTCCCATGTAAAATAAAATATATTTTTTACTAACTACCCATACTATGAATAGAAAAAAAAAAAAAAAAAACTAATTAATTTGTTCCATGTCTTCTTTCCTTTTTCCCTATACCAATTCCTCCCTACTTGAACGCACAAGTGTTGCTACTTGCAAAATCAGATGTGGAAAGAATGTAGCAAATTCATCCTCTAAAAAGCACTTAGCCTACATGTAGCTTACCCTTGCTGCCAACTAAGTGTTGATGATGCCACGTCAAGTGGTCTGTGTGCGAATGCCCAGCAATGTATCTTGGGAATTTTCCACTGGATAGGAGATAGGGATCTCTTCTTTCAGTTGGGAGGGTTCATAGAGCTTCAATTGTGAGACATTGACCATAGGATGAATACCAAGCTATGGTGGCAAATCTAGTTTGAAGGAATTGTCTCCCAGCATTTGCAAAATTGTATAGGTACTGTAGCAAAGTGCGTGGAGTTTATGATGCTTTCCCCCTTGAAATTGTTGCTTCTAAAGGTACAAGTTACAACTAGATGCAATCTCTTATTTGTAATGGAGATGAAACTTGATGGTGATCTCTAAGTTCCTTCACATGCTCTTGATTTTGTTGGAGCACTGCACAGACTTGAAGATGAATCTGAGCAACCTGTCAGACAAAAGAAGTGGCATGTTTTTGGAAATTGAGATATTGTGGGGAACCAGGAGGCAACAGTAAAGCTAGAATCTCATAGGGTACTACGGCTACAGGACAATACCCATAACAAACTTCAAAAGGGGAGTGGCATGTGACTGAGTGAATGACCCTATTGTAACAATGTTGCGATTATGAAGGGCCTTATCCCCTTGTCGATTTTTGGAGTATGTTATGCAAATAAATTTAAGAAATGTGCGATTCACTACCTTTGTTTAGCCATCTGTTTGGGGATCAAACGTGGTGGAGTACCAAATATTGCATTCCAAAAATTTCCAGAAATATTTTTGCCATTGGCTGAGGAAATGAGCATCCCTATCAAGGGTGATAGTGTGCAACAATCCAAATGATTCCCAAACATGTCTAAATAACAGACCTATGGTTTGTTGTGTTGTAATCGTCTTGGTGCAAGGAAGAAACAACACCATTTTGGAGAAGTGGCGGACAACTACAAAAACATAGTCATGTTTCTGGAATGTCATTAGAAGACCAAAAATGAAATCCCTAGTGATTGCATCCCATGGCAGAGAAGGAATCAAAGTGATTGATACAACCCCAGCATATGGTGTGCATATTTGTTCCAACTAAACAAGTTGCGGCAATGAGCAAATTCATTGACCTGTTGTTGCATGGACGGAGAAAAGAAATGTTGAAGTGTTTTATTAGTTCCAAAATGTCCCTTGTACAGAGAAGAATGTGCTCTGTAGGTCAACATAATCTTAGAATTTGAATTGGGCACACAAAACTGCTAAAGCTTACACAATCATCCTTCCTCGACCATATAATATGGAAATGGAGCTTGGTTGATTGCAGTAGGTTGTTGGAGAGATGAGACGATGGGTCCAAAGTAAGGATCAGAGGTATATTGGTGTTACCAATCATCATAGGCAGGCACCCAGATGTCTAGGATATGCAATTTCCAGGCAGATGGGTGACTAAGGAGATCAAAAACATGATTGGTACAACCCCTCTTGTATTTAATAACCCAATGAGATTGTTGTATGTAAGTCACCCATTTAATTTGTCGCTCATCTTGGATCTTGGATTAGGATTTGATAAATATCAAAGGATGATGGTATGTGTGAAGGAGAATTTCTTTCCCAATAGACAGTGCCACCAATGTTTCAAACTCTGCACTGATGCAAAAAATTCCTTGTCGTAGGTGTTGTAGTTGAGTTTGGAATTTGATCAACTTATGAATGGTGGGCCATTGGATGGCCTATTTGTTTAAGCACAACTCCAATCACTACAACAAAACCCTGTGTTTAGCGTCTCTTTTAGCTCCCTTTTTGCGTCCACTAACACGTTTAGTGTATTTTTCATCATTTTTTGGACAAAATTGGCACTTTTCCACGGGATGGCGCTTTTAATGGCATTTTTGTGTCTTTTTTTAAAGTAGACGTTTTTCTGGACTCTAATTAGCATCCCAATTAACGTCCATAATATCTTATAAGCTAAGGTTAGTTAATATTTTTTCCTTATTTTCTCATGTGTTGTATGTGATTGATTAGATTTGGTGATGGAAACATATTGGTATACCACCCTTGTCTATCTTAGGTCTTGGGAAAGTGATCCGAGGGAGTTCCCATCTTTCCACATGGTGGAAATATCCATAACACATAAAGATGAATATTTTAGGGCTTGCAACCTCAGTTTTTATTCATAAAACCTGCAAAAGGCCCTAAGAATCATCCATGGCATTTGAAATATTTCAACAACAATTGTATGATCCATGTAGGACAATTATTCACTCTATATGAAATGTGTGGTGGTTTTTTATTGTGTTCATGATCTGTGAGCGATAAAAGCCTCTTTTAGGCCCTAATACATTTTTTCCTTCTTGAACCATGTTCATGACCCTAAAAACCATCCCCTATGTACAAAACCATGGAGTGACCTCTGTTCCTTGACCATTGAGGTAGTCCTCCTCCTTTGAAATTTTAGTGTACTATGATTGAGAAAATAAACATAATTGGCCCAATCCTCTTCCATCTCACTTAAAACATACAATGTGCATGGTCCATGAGCATTAAAAGCCTCTTCTAGGCCCTAAGAAAATAGTGTACCCCCTTGAACCATGCCCAATACATTGAGAACCATCCTTGATGCTTAAAAACTTGTAATGGCAACCATGCAGCACTTGTAGGCCAAATATTCTCTTTAGAGGTATCTGTGGTGATATTGGACGATGGCGTTTAAGGAAACATAGGGTATAAGGCCATATAAATTTCCTAACGGGATCATGGGCCATTACAACACTCTAAAACACTAGATAGGCCCTACATAGGGACTCTTTTAAGTGTCCAAGCATGGTCTGATCCTCATCATTCTCATCCACTTCCTCACCATTCGTTATCATCATCGTCATCCTCATCATTGGTGCCATCGTCCTTACCATCATCATCATTGTCATCATCATTTTCATCATCATCATCATCATTTTTGAGGTTTTTCAAACCAATTAAGTTGGTTCCCACAGTCCAATCCATGATCCAGGGTCAAAATATAGAGTCATACACCATAATTTTTTTTTTATGGATCATGGGCCATCCATAGGGGCCCTGAACATCACATGATTCCCAAGTAAAGAATCCTTAGATTACAAGTGGGGCATGATATCCATTTTGATATTTACAACATCAAGGATGGTTCTTGGAGCCTAATCAATGGTGTTAGATCAAAATCTAGGTTATTAGAAAAGGAAATTATCTAGGTTATTAGCACAGTCCAAGCCATGATCCGGGGTCAAAATACTAAGTATTACACCTTAATATTTTCCTTTATGGATCATGGGCCAAGCATAGGGCACTTAACCATCACATGAGTCCCACATAAAGAATCCTTAGATTACAAGTCTCAATACAAACACGAAATAAAAAAAGGATTTTGTAATGATGTGAAATGTTTTACACAGTGTCTGAAGGAATAAAATGAAATAACAATACAAACTCCTTTCATAAAGCATTCATAGGTATGTTTTCCCTCAAATTGAGATATGTGTGCCATTAGGAGTTTTTTATCCCATGCGTTAGGTTCATAGGTGATATGTGTACTTATGTGGAAGGTTGGAGCTTTGTGGGCGATATCTCCATCATTTCTGTCTCTATCATTTCTTTCATCATGTTGTCTCTCCATTTTAGTACTCTACTTGCAATTGATTTTTGAGTTATCATGTTGGTTAGGGGTTAGACATTGAGGTTAGGTATGAGGTGAGGGGGTTAGAGGTTGAAGCTTCCAAGGTGCATCAATTCTAATGGGAGAATATTATGGGTTGTTCAATGAGTCTTTAGAAGCATATAACTCAATAACAAAGGATACTGACATAGATGGTTTGTATATCCCATATTGGGAGGTTATTGGTACTATGGGACCTCTTGTGAGAATGACTTCTTGAATTGTCCCACATCTACTGGCATGTTAGAATTATATCCATGATGCATTTTCCTATTTAGGTTTGTTATACTTAATTGAAGCATGGTCACATTCAACTAGTTCTTCTCTTCTTAAGCCTTTATTATCCTTTCATTTTCTTCTATGCAACTTTAAAGTTCTACCCTCATGCTCCTGATTGTATCTACAATTTATATATAGGAGTCTATTTCTTTCTCTTTTCACCCATTGGAATCTCTTTCTGCATTTTAAAGATGTAGAATTTAACACGTGGCATTTGCTTCAAGTTCATAAGGGTCTTGTGCATCTTCCATGATGACACTTATATCCAAAGCAAGGCTATGTCTCCGCTCTTTTAATTATTTGGAGAAATTAGAATATTTGATAAAAGAATTGAGTGCTCATATCTCTTCCCCTCCAAAAGACCTTTCCAAAGATTGTCAATTTTATGAATTTTGATGACGGAGCTAGAGGTTATAGGCCTCATAAGCTCTCTTCTATTATGTCTTTTAGAAAACATTTAGAAAACACACATTAAATAATATTCCATTTAAGTATTGAAGTAGCAAAAGAAAGTATATGAAAACTCTAACTTGGGCATGGGAACCAAAATTTGACAAACAAAAACTTGTTTCACCCTTTTAAAAGTAATATTAAACATAATTGTTGAATTAGCCAATAGTTCAAGAACCCTCAAGAACCATGCTTCAAGAACGCATAAAGAAATATTTGACGATCGATAACTTCACATTGATTTATCCCAACCGTTCGGCATTCGAACCATTCATCGCACCTGAAGATAAGAGAAATTAAAATGAGTATGAAATTGATACAAACAAATCAGAGATAATACAAAAAGCGATACTTTATAAGCAAGTTATAACATAGTAGTAGAAAATATAAGAGAAATTAGAATGTTTTGAAAACTTCACCATATTTAAATTTTTTATGAAATCCACATAAATTCTGTGGTCGCTTTCTTCTTGATATTGTATGATAGGTTTGTCGTTGCTATAACGGATTCAAGTTGTATGAATAGATGATTTGTTGAATCATACTTGTACACGCGTTGCCCCTTTATTCTATTGTACCAAAAACATTGAAGCTCAACACCTTCAAGGCTATCTAAAAGATCCATCCTTCTTTCTTATTTTTTGAACTCTTCCAATGTACTAAGTCCCACAAGAAACGTCGTGCTTTGTACTTTGATATACACCTTTTCTTGTAGTATGTTCAGCTATAGCTATAGACTCGCTCTCAAACAACACTGCACAATTGTTGATGTATTTGTAACTTCGGAAGATATTCACTTGTATATTGTATGTATTGCATTTGTACTTTAACCCCAACAGAGATGTCTTATTCCTCCGATCGGAAGTGTCATCATTTGTATTCTATTGTTGTATATCTGACAGAGATGTTTGTTCCTCCAGGTCAAAGAAGCCATTATTGTACTTGAGTCATGTAAATTCATTGAGGTCCATCCTCCCATGTATGTCAGGGCATTAGACCCCGGAGTAGTGTAGCAAGTTATATTGTAAGTATCGTAACTTATATTTGATGGGTTATTATACCACCTTGGTGGGGTCGGCCTTATATGAGTCATGTGGGTTAAAGGGTTATTAGACCACCCTAGTGACGTCAACCCAATTAGCATTATGTTAAGTGGTTAAGTTGGGACCGACCTAGTTAGAGTTAAAATTCAAGTGAAGTAAAGTATAAATAGAGAGTGTGACTCTCTCATTTATGCATTCACAAACTCACTCACTTCGCATTAGTGAGAGAGAGGAGGAGTGCACACAAGTGGAGGAGGAGCAGATTCTAGGATAATATCTCTTGTTGTGGGGTTTGATCTTTGTGATCTTTGTATTGATGCTCATTCTATCTCCGAGGAAGTTGCGGGGTTTTTCACCTTCTTGGTTTTCCCCAGTGAAATGCTTTGTGTCTCTTGTCTCTTCTGTTTGATATTCTATACATGTTGGTCTCTCAGTTAAGATCTTAGATCATATTGAATTAAATTCTGAAAAACTAACATGGTATCAAAGCTATCCTTAAGGAAGGCATGGTATGTCATTTATGACACTTGTTGCTAGGGCTTTGTATAGTAAAAATCAGTCATTGTGGAAATTTCGCTATAAATCCATTTTGGCGAAGGTTCAGGATCTGAAACTTATGCAGGTAGAATATGAAATGTCCATGTACCTTGTGTCCGAAGGAAAGCCTCAGATGCGTTGTACTTGGTGAGATATGATCCGTACAAGTAAGGGTTTATGCCCCTTCTAGAATGCAGTCCTAAACAGGTGACCTAGGATAAAAGGTCATATCTCGGGCTAGGAAGAGCCAAATGGAATTCCGTAAAATGTGACAGTTAGGGAACAGACTATAGTTTCACAGGTCTGGTTTTCAGAGGCTGAAGTTAAAATAGTGACACGTGGCATGTCGTACAAGTTCGCTATACTATTTCATCCCATAAACAGGTCACGTTGTGACACTTGGCATATCTCTCTCTCAGAGAATCCATTTGAGGTCAGATTTGTGGCATTGGAAATATGACAAACCTTTCTACCACAGGCCAAAGTTTTAGAACTTGAGGATCCGAAATTTCAAAAATACAACAGAAACAATATGGCATATATTTATGTCCAAACAGAACTGGATTTTGAGCACTTTCATTTTTGGCTTGTCACTTTTGCGAGAAATTAGGGTTTATGAAAAAGTTGGAATTTTTGGAATTTGAGACCACGGCTAGATGTTCCTCATCAAAATAAAAATTTAGAGACCAAGATCGAAGTTTTTGGTTGGGTAAGGTTCTATCAAACCCTAGTTCGAGATTTTGACCAGAAAACCATAATTTGATAGAAGCTACAGATCTGAAACTTTCAAAGTCAGTTTTGAGGGGTCAAATTTTGGAGATTTCAAAATTGAAGTATGCGAGCTTGATCAGCTCAGCAAGGCACATATTTTCATCGAATCAGAAGTTTGAAATTCAAAGTTTGGATTTTTAGGGTTTCTCTATCAAACCCTAGCCAACTCCAGATCTAGCTTCATCAAATCAAACTGGATTGGGTTAATCCTAGAAGAAAATGATTTGGACACCTACATAAGTGAAGAGATTCCAGTTCCAAAGGGAGATGAGGCTAAGGCCTTACAAAAGAAGACTACAAGCAATCCCCACAAGTATGACTTGAATAGATACAGGTATGTTTTTAAATCTGTTCATGATTAAGTTTGTCTTCATATTATTGAGGTTAGTACAATCCTGGTTAATTTTAGACTTGTCTTATAACCTTAGTAGAAGAATGAATGAATGTAAATGATAAGAGACATCATTGATTAGGTTTATGACACTTATGATTGTACTAATGCACTGTGGTGTTGTATGAGGATGATGTTGTCCGCTAACATGAAAGGTACATCACGAAAGACAAATCAAGTTCTAGATCAAGAACATATGCCCATGGTGACATGAAGACAAAGACTCATCCATAGTCATGGATCACATAGAAGATCTACTTACGAGGTATGTATAACTTGGTTCTACAATTATTAACTTATGAGATATGCAGGTTGCTAGCACAAGGTCTCTAAGAGAACAAAGAAGACATTGTTTGGGTATGTTAGACAAGCATGATAATCTAGGTATGTTTTCCTATATCGAGTTAGAATCCTACTTTGTGTTAGGATCTTAGATAAGTATACTTTTGTATGATTGATAATAATTATTCATGAAGTTATAAGTTTGAGTAATCATGGGTTTATGCATATTATGCTTCTTACTTTGATTGATGATATGAAAAACTAGAAGAGTCCTATGGTCAAATAAGAATATGCATGAGTAAAAGAAGCACTCCCTGAAACCTTGAATACTAACGCTTGTGACAAATTACCTATGTATGAAATGACCATGACCATAGATGTTTAAGATTATTTAGAATCATAATATCTTGGTACTATTGAGATTATACTAATGAATGTATGATTATGTATGAGATCTTGAGGATGACACAATGATGACACTAGTGCACACTTAAGCATGCATAGTGGTCCAGGATGGATATAAGTTCAAAGACAGATAATCCAGGAAGCAAAGATCAAGAGGGAGCACACTCCAGTAGTTCCTGCAAGGAAGAAAAGATTAAGAGGGAGTCCACCCAACAACCAAACAAAGATAAGTATTTGAGTTGTCATTTCTTGTATATATGATTACTTGAATGATGTTGTTTAGTCAAGTACATACTTATGTTCCTATATTTAGGATGTATATTATGCATTTTAGAAAAGTTGCATTAATGAACAAGATACTACTAATATGCAAGTAATGGGTAAGTGGCATATGGTATTGTACAACATTCCATTGCTACTTATCTAGAATGAAACCTCTTTGCTGACATGTTGGGAGTAGTGCACACTCTTAACAATGTTCTGGTAGAGATGGAAGGCATCTAGAAGGTTACCGTATGAATACGGGATATGGATAAATGTTGTGTTGAAGCATTGGCTAAGATAATTGCATGACTGTATGACATATATTGTTATGTCTAAAATTTTGTTATGAAAACTATGAGAAGTTTCTAATCATGCAATTGAATTTGACTTGTAGGAAAGATCGTGTACCATCACCTACAAAAGAAGGACTACAACATTTGTTCCACCAACAAAGTTCAAAGAAAACTATCTATTGAAGATATTGAAGAATATGAAGTTCCCAGGATCGGGATGCAGTAATGGAAGAATGCCATGATCGAGGAATACCAGTCGATCATGAAGAATGATGTTTGGGATGTGGTCCCAAGACTAGAAGGGAAGTCTGTTGTGACTTCCAAATGGATCTACAAGATCAAGCATGTTGCAGATGGCAGCATAGAGAAATACAAGGCAAGGTTTGTGGCTCGTGGCTTTTCCCAGAAAGAGGGGTGTTGACACCAGGTTTGAGAAAACCTAAAAGTTTTGCTAAAATGTCCTAAAATAGAAGAAATCATCACAAAATGTTGAATAGAAGGTTTTTTATACAGAAATATAAAAGAAAAACCCATATTTATAAAGTCCGCCAGCAAATATATGCAAGGGTTAAACCCCGGTCAAGTTCCACCGGCGGAGATAATATAGACCAAGATCTACGGCTAATATCACCCCCGCGTCGCCAAAGTGATCGTCAACAAACAGTGGTGGGTGGTAGCGGACATAATACCACCAGGGCACGTGCCCGATGTTCATTCCTCCGCGTATGTGATAGAGTGGTATCGGAAACCACCATAGCGCCGGGCGGAACCACCCATTATGGAAATATGGAGAGATACATTACGTGGCAAGGTGGGGCCTAACACGTGGCGAACAGGGAAAGCTTGGTAGGGCCATGGCACGTGGCATTATACTTTGTAACAATCGGAAGGCTGATACATACCTCAATCAAATCTACGGCCAATGTTTCATCCGCAGCCAGGAACATGCACACGGGATATAAGGAAAAGCGGTCACGGAGAATAAACCGCCATAACAAGTGTCAACAGGTGGTTAATCCGCGCAGGGAGCAAACCGGAAAAGGAAACAGCCTTTTCGATCGTGGATACCACCGGGTGGAATAAAGAGGGATGAGATCTGACGGCCCAAAAACAAAGCCTCGAGATCAACGGTCCGATATGACCCTCGTTCATAAAAGTGCAAGGATGTTAATTTAAAAAAGGCTTATATAAAACAGAAAGGGCTCCACATAACGGAATTTTGCATGTGTCGTTATCCTGGAGGGCTCTGAAGACTGGTGGAAGGTGGCGATTGCGACAGAAGGCGAAAGGAAAGCACATACAGGTAGGGTCTGGTGACCTGTCACACTTTTCAAACGGAATTTTGTTTAAAAGAAGCGTTTAAATGGAGACTGTGCAAGATATAGATGTTTTTAGGTCAAAAGATGCCCTAGAAGATAGAGATGAAGATGTTTACGATACCCTAATTAGGTTTCCGGTCTCCGATATAAAAATTAGGTTGTCTGAGTTATTAAAGGAGGGTATAGACCCCCATAGGGTTCACCAGTCATCTTTAATAGCCTTTTGCCCAGACCAAATCCCTTTTTTCCCAGAATTTGTCTCGTGGTGTGTCGAAAATTACTCCTGGGAAGAAAAAGTCGTTTTAAACAGCCAAAAAACCAGAGTCATTTGTGAAATCAAGCCCGCCGAATTGATTAAAGCCCTAGAAGTAGATTTATCCCAAACCCTGGACCCTGAGGTTTTCTCTGAAGTCTCAATCATTGAAAATTATCATCATGCTTCTCAAAGTGATAGGGAAATGTTTTTGTCAACGTGTCTCAGGCCAGAGACCAGCATTTCAGAACTTCCTTACCCTTTAGATATCAATCTTTTTAATGAAAATACTCAGTTGGTCTTGACACTGTTGGCCGTAGTTTTAGGGTTAGATACGGATTTGTATATAACTGAGTTTCAATTGAGTCTATTGTACAGAATAAGTATAATCCAGTCGGGGATTGACGAAAGTCAAATCCCCCGACTTAATTTTGAAACATTTATAACAGAAAGGATTCATGACCAGATGGTCAATTTTTCCACCCACCGACATTTCAGGTTTCAAGCCTTTTTAATGAGAATGATTATGGTATCCAGTCAAGAGGAATTGCAGTTCCCAGAAATCATTTCCACGACTCTACTGGAAAATAATATGTTCAATTATATCAACTACATGCTCTCAGAGATTTATAGGATGATTTTCGGAAAAAATCTGCCTAGAGTACTGCTGGAAATGCAGGTATCCATGCAATTGAATACAGAATATGCTACAGGAGATTGGTTTTTATCGAAAGACAGTACAATAATCAGATTGTATGGGTTCAGACATAAACCCTATGTGTTACCAGCCTTCCTTACTTTGAGCATTTTTGCCTTGGAATTCTTGAGACAGAAGCTGATTGTGGAAGATAACAATTTTTTAGTTCACAGACAAGCAACGGACATTAAATACCCATTCACATTTGGTCCGTTCACCATAAAGAATAAGAACGCTGCTATGTATATAGAGAAATTGTTAAAATATATGAATTTTGAGACAGATGCAGCTATGGAGTATGACCCATTAAACATCATATCCAAACGAAGGACTGATCATCGTATCAAGGCCCTGAACCATCAGATTGTTGAAGGAATGTCGGACAGAGCTAATTGGCTCGAATACAAAGAAGAAATTATTTCGGATATGTCCGACAAAGAAATGTCATTGATAGAAACAACCGCAGAAACAGAAAGCGAAATAGATACTGCATTGGTGGGGTCCAAAAGACCTATACAAGACATTATGATCATTGAGGATGAAGAAATTGAAAGAGGAAAAAGATTGAAAACTGATGAATCACAAGAGTTAACAACAGTTTCAGAAGAAGCAAAAACAACAGAAGATGAAATACCAGAGGTTACAGTGAAAGAGTACAACATTGAAGAAACCCTTGTAGGGGATGATGTAAATAGACCCCGGAATATCATGGATGTATTTGATGAGCATAGTAAAAATAAACAGGAGTCCGCAAAACAAACAAGCCAATTGTTTCCAAAGGTCAAGAGTATATCTAATAATGAGGTGAGCTTATTTACCAGCAGAAACATCAAAGAGAATTCTTTGAAATTTTCAGTTGTAACAAAAAGCAAGATCTCAGAGATGAAGATAGACTTGTCGAAAGTAAATGCCCCTGATAAAATTTTATTACATAGACAAACTGGAGAAGTCATATACTCAGACTATTTGGGGGCCACATTAAGAGCAGACAAGCTGAAGAATTCAGTGGACAAATTAAATAATCAGTTGAGACAGGAAAAGGCGGAGAATAAGTCTCAACAGCAGCAGATTAAGAAATTGCAAATAGATTTGACTAATAAAGATGGAGATGCAGCTACAAAACTGCTCAAGGAAAAGGAAGATATGATCTTAACATTAAGACGAAAATTAAAAATCCCAGACACTGTACTTATTCAAGGTGCAGAATTGACAGTATTAGAAAAAGAGAAAGAAGAACTATCTAATGAAGTCAATGATGTCACTGCTAAAATGTTAAAGCTTTCTGACGAAAAGGATTATTGGGAAAAAGAAAAGATCATTTTAAAAGAACAATTGGCAGCAGCAAGAAAACAATTAGCAGAGAATAGCCAGCAGCAAGTACAGACAAGCTCAGAAGAAGATAAGACCGGAGTAGATGGAATTTTACAGGCAATGTCACAAATAAGTTTAAAAGATAATGAAATCAAATTGTTAAAGACAGAAATACAGAAATTGAAAGAAGAAAATGAAGTAAAAGAGAAAGAAATAAAAACTTTGCAGGCCAAGAATCAGGAATTGAGCAATAATAATAAAGGATTAGCAGCTCACGTGACAGGGCAAGCTGCTATGCAAGGGTGTAAGCACATGGTGTGGGACCAGATCATAAAAGAGGTTGAGAAACTTAGGCCATATCTGGATTACATAAGAGTTAAAGAAAAGGTAGCTAAAGATGCCTTCGAAAGTTGCCGAGCAGTCAGGGAGAACCTAAATAGAAAGCCGAAAGAAGTAGCCCAGAGAGCGATAACATTTTTAAACAGTCTAACTGAGGCAGACCTGACAGCCATGAATATAATGAACAGAATTTCTGTCATCACTTGGGCCAGAAGGATCTTGGGGAAATACTCGCATGTTGAGAATGTCGAGGCTAAAGCAGAAGAAATAAGGGAAGAAGTAGTTAAGTTCAAAAAGCAGTTTGAAAAGTTAGTAAACAAGGGATTCCCATCTTTCTGGAACGAAAAGAATGAATTAATTCCTCCAAGTGAATATAAAAGATTACTGTTTGATATAAGGATGGATCACAGAAATTTCCAGCAGCTAAATCATATGCTCACAGGAAAAATTTTAATGGAGAAAATGTCAGGGGAATTTGAAATTTTAAATATGCTAATTTCAACTTGTGGAAACCTTCTTCCTGTTTCTTATGCAGGTCATATTGAGATGCGAGTCTTGGTGAAGGAAATGACCAACTATGACTTACCCACGGTTGACCAGTGGAATTATGTGGAGAAGTACTGAAAGACCAGATATTCTGTTCATACCTAGATGCACTTAAAACTCTTGCCATGTGGCGAAAAGATGATATCCAAAAAAATTTGCCAAGTGGCAAAAAGGACATTTTATTTTAAATTTGTAATATTATTTGAAAGACAGTTATGGGTTGCTCGAAGACAGTTATCTTTTAAGTTAAACATTTTTAATTGTTGGTTAGAAGAAGCAGTTATGTGGAGCTTCTTCTAAATTTTTTTTTTGTATAAAAACAATGAGAGTCATTGTTGAAAGGGTTGGAAAATTTTTGGGAAACAAGTATGTTTTGAAGTCTATTTTTTGAGAAATAAAAGCAGTACAGTGATGGTACCTATCTTTTGATATCATAGATTCATGAGTTAATCAGCTTTACAGTCTGTTATTCTCCTTTATCTTTATATGTGCATGTTTACTTTCTTCGTTATATCTCCCATAGTGTTTTTTCTTCCATATTTAAATGAGCACTTGAAATAACTTGAGATTCATACTGGTTATGCCTCATTTTATTGCATTTAAATATCCACTATATTCTCCAAAGTTGACAATAGATTCATCCTAGATAGATGCCTGTTGTTGATGGAATGTCTTTACTTCTTTCTATATCACCTGAAAAAAATCAACTTGACTTTAATATGATTACTATCTTGCCTCTGTGTAAATCTGTATGGTGAAAATCTCTTACTGGTTTATTATACATTTGAAAACTTCGACTCCATGCCCAATGTTTCTTGTTTACCTTTTCGACCAGAAAAATATTTTTTGAGAAATTTTAAGAGAACCTTTGTATATTTTAGCCTTCACATATATATCAAGAGAGAGCCCTCTCTGGTGGAGAAAATGGCTAGTTTTTCTACCTAAAGCTTGGTTTGAAATAGGCTACCTAAGGTCTTATTTTCTTACAACCGGAATAAAATCTAAGTGCTAACATTTTGGCGCCGCTGCCGGGGACGAAAGTGAAATTTTCCCTGGGAGAAACGACAAAGAAAGCTCAAATTTCTTGGGCAAGGAAGTTTGAAACAAGTTGGTTGTAGATATTGCCCTGGCGACTTCACTTGTAACAGTTTTTAGAAGTTTTTGAGGATAATTTGAGAAAGACATTGTGGCTACAAGAAGAAATCCCGGTTCGCAGTTCTTTTTAGGCGTGGACAATCCAGAAAAGCTCCTCAAGACGGAGAAAGGCAAAGGCAAGACGAAAGAAGGTATTTCTCAGTTTACAAATATATTCCCTTCTTTACAAGAACATCTGTTTGAGGAAGGAAATATTGGTTCAAGTGAAAAGATTTTGCTTAGAACTAAGTCGGATTCTGATTTGAAGGAAACAAAAGTTGATCCAAAAAGTTTGTGGGACTATTCTTTAAAATCTGTTTGGGAAAATTTACAAAAATATGAGAGGACAGAACCTAAAATATCCAAAGCCCAAAGAATACCTGTACAGGGTAATAGACAACAGGCGGAAGTTGTTGTACCTTATAATCCACCACCCATGGCTGCCAGATTTGCTCCTTTGGTTTTGCCAGCAGTTCTACATGATTTGCCTCAAAATTATGCATAGAGAATCTTTACTTTTGATAATGAGGGTAATTATACAGCACAGCAACATGTTGATAATTTCAGTGATTTCATTGATTTAGAAGAAGTGGATTATGATGATGCGAAAATGAGGTTGTTTGCTCAAAGCTTGAGAGGTGAAGTGAAAAAATGGTTTAGAGCTTTAGCCGCTGGATCTATTGCAAATTATGATGCCTTTACAACCCTTTTTATCGAAAGGTGGGAAGATCAGAAAAATCCTTCGCAGGTATTGACTCAGTATAACAATCTGAAAAAGGGAGGTTTTGAGTCAGTTCAGGAGTTCTCTGCCAGATTTATGAAAGTCTACAATTCAATCCCTACAGATATAAAACCTCCAGTGGGAGCAGCCAAGTTACATTATGCAGATGCTTTTGAAGGTGATTTCTCATGCACATTAAGAGAAAGAAGATCTACTACTTTGGCAATAATGATGAAAGATGCAGTAGAAGTTGAGGCTAATATGATGGCTTCTGGAAAAATGAGACATAGAGATATGGATAGAAAGAAAATTAGAGAAGATAATCAAAATGCAGCTTCTTCTTCTTCTTCCTCTACAGATGTAAAATTCGAAGCAATGATGAAAACTATGGAAAAGTTGTTAGAAAGATTAGTAGTGGATAACAAAGCTACAAATAAAGAACAAGCAGAACCTCAAATCAGAAACCCAAATTTTAGAAGGCCTTTTGTTCCAGCTGTAAGGCCGAGAGAACAGCGAAACCCAAGGAATGCAGAAGAAGATCAAATCCGACCTCCTTTTCCTGAAAATTATATTGATGGGGAAGCTGAAGCCGAGATACCTGAAGGAGATATTCACCACTGTGGCAGTTCTGATCCAGAAATGTATTTGACTAAACAGGAGCATGATATGTTCATGGCAGAAGGGGAATGTTGTAGTTTGGAGATAGAAAGTGATCAATACCAGATTGGTTACCAAAACGCCATAAACGACCTTCAAAGAAAGATAAATCTGAGGAGTCGAGATGTTGTGATAGACAAAGGGAAAGAACAAATAGGCAAATAAAAAAGAAATGCTGATAAAACTTCTACTAGTCAGTCTGAAACACAAACTAGAAGAAAAGAAAATGAGGATGTGCCCAAGGTAATTCCAGATAGTAAGAAAGATCCAACGAAGGAAGGTGATAAAAATGTGGTTCCTTTCAACATACAGAATGAAATGTCAAAATTTAAAATTTCAGTACCCTTTAATGAAATATTAAAGAACAAGGAATACAAGGAACAAATTTTTAAGATGATGCAAGTAGAAAATCGGGTGGAAATAGACACTTTGGAATTAGATGATGATAATCCTAATATCTGTTTAGGATCAAGAATGGAAGACAATACTTTGGAAGAAGTTTCTCCCTTCTATGTGAATTTGGATATTCATGATAAAGTGGTACATAACTGTATGTTGGATTCCGGAGCATCTCATAATTTGATGCCCAAACTTGTAGTAGAATCTTTGGGATTGGAAATCACAAGACCATACGATGACTTATTTTCTTTCGATTCAAGGAAAGTTAAATGTTTAGGGTTGATAAAAGATTTGACATTCAATCTCAGTAAAATACCAGCCAAAGGTATTCTTATGGATGTGGTGGTTGCTGATATTCCTGCAAAGTTTGGTATGTTATTGTCCAGGTCGTGGGCTTCAAAGTTAAAGGGAACTCTACAAATGGATATGTCTTTCGCTACTATTCCGGTGTTGGGGGTACACAGAAGATTATATACTGAAAAGAGAGCCGCTTATTTGGTAAGTGATCTAAAAGAGCCTGAGAAACATGCCATATATGCATTAGATACCGATTTGGGTTCTTGCATTTTATACAATGATGTTGAACCTAAAGAAAAGATTGATTTAATTGAACCTAATGAAAATGAGAAGGAAAGATTGTTAAGAGAAAAGATCAGAAGAGAAGGTACTTGGACGATGCACTTTGATGGGGCTAGAAGCAGAGAAGGATCTGGAGCAGGAGTATGGATAATTACACCTGAAAGATAATTTCTGATGTTTTCTTACCAATTGAATTTTGAATGTACCAACAATGTTGCAAAATATGAGGCTTTAATTCTGGATTGAATGTATTGAGGGATTTGAAAGCAAAAAAGATTGAGGTATTTGGGGACTCTGAATTGGTTATAAATCAGGTAAAAGCTATTTATCAGACCAAACACCCTAAAATGAGGTCCTATAGGAATGAAGTGTGGGATTTACTGGAAATTTTTTTCAATGAACATGATGTTATCTCAATTCCTCGAGTTAGCAACACTGTAGCAGATTCTTTGGCCACTGCAGGAGCTGCATTCAAAACTCCCATCTTTTCTAAAAAGGAATATAATATTGAAGTCATACATAGACCATCTATTCCAGACAATGTCAAACATTGGAAGGTCTTTGAAGATGACCAACAGATTAAACGCTTTTTGGAAATGACAGATGAGTTCAATTACAGGTCTATCGATGCAGAAGGTGATGAGATGGGTCCAGATGAAGTGGATTCTCCGGAGGAAACATAAAAATTCAAGCAAAGGATCGGAGGTAAGGATATTATTCAGCTGAAGAATAATGTTATCCCTAGAGGTTTAATTCCTTTAGAAAAAATATTTGATAAAAATGATGTGGTAAAAAATCCAAAGATTGAACCAAAACCTGAAGATGTAAAAGATTACAATTTAGGTTCCGAAAAGGATCCCAAATTGGTAAAACTTTCAAAGAAATTACCAAGAAAAGAAGAAGATAAAAGTGTGGAAGTAATGAAAAGGTTTTCAGATGTTTTTGCTTGGAGCTATGAGGATTTGAAGGAATATGATATTTCTATTATACAACACACAATTCCAATTAAACCAGATGAAAAGCCTTTTAAACAGAAATTAAGAAGAATAAATCCCAAGCTACTGCCAGTGATAGAAAAAGAGGTGAGGAAACTGTTTGATGCTAAGATAATTGTGTCTCTGAGGTTTTCCAAGTGGTTAGCCAATTTAGTACCCGTAAGAAAAAAGAATGGAGAAATAAGGCTATGTGTGGATTTTAGAAACTTGAACAGAGCTTCTTTGAAAGATAATTATCCACTCACTAAAATGGACCAGGTTTTACAGCAAGTTGTGGGAGCCGAAAGAATTTCCATGTTAGACGGTTTCTCGGGTTATAATCAAATTAAAGTTCATCCAGAAGATCAAGAAAAAACTGCTTTTACTACTCCTTGGGGAACGTTTATGTACGCCAAAATGTCATTTGGTCTAATGAATGCAGGCGCAACATTTCAGAGAGCTATGGATATTGCATTTGCAGATGAAAGGGACAAAATTGTGGTGGTATACATGGATGATATCACTGTTTATTCAAAGAACGCTGCTGATCACTGGAAGCATCTGGAAAGAGTCTTTATAAAATGTAGAAGATTTGGGATTTCATTAAATCCAAAGAAATCACATTTTTGCATGGAAGAGGGAAGGTTATTGGGACACATCATATCAAAAGAAGGCATTAAGATCGATCCGGAGAGAGTATCCGCAATACAAAAGGTGGGAATCCCTAGGAGTAAGAAAGAGATTCAGTCATTCATAGGAAGGGTAAATTGGTTAAGGAGGTTCATTCCCAGTTTCGCTGAAAATTTGAGAAATATAACGGAAATGTTGAGAAAAGACAGAGAAATTAAATGGAATGAAGAAGCAAGAAAATCCTTTGATAACATTAAGAAAGCATTGACTGAAGCACCGGTATTAATTAATCCAGATTATACAAGGGATTTCATTATTTTTACTTATGCATCAGAACACACAGTGGTTGGGGTATTGTTGCAAAAGAATCAAGAAGGTATAGAGCATCCTATTGCATTTTTTAGTAAGATTCTGAGAGATGCAGAATTAAAATACAACATCATGGAAAAACAAGTTTATGCTTTGGTGAAAGCACTGAAAGATTTCAGGATATATATTTTGCATTCTCATACAATAGCACATGTTCCATTAGCAGCAGTAAAAGATATTCTTACGCAACCAGATCCTGAGGGGAAAAGAGCAAAATGGATAGCAGTGCTGCTGGAATATGATTTGGACATTAAACCTTCTAAACTGATAAAAGGTCAAGGTTTGGCTAAAATGATGACAGAAACAAATTGGGACTCCCTCAGTATAAATTTCCTAGCTGAAACTTCGACCGAAAATGTTCCAAAGTCACAGATAATTGAAGATTTCTCTTTATCTCCCTGGTACTCAGATATCGTATATGTCTTACAGAATCTCCAAGCGCCTGCGAATATGGAAAAAACTAGGGCAAGGTCAGTAAAACTGAAAGCAGCAAAGTTTTGCATATTGGATGGTAATTTGTTTTGGAAAGATCCAGGAGGAATATTGTTAAATTGTCTTTTAGAGAATGAGGCACATCATATTATGGTGGAATTTCATAAAGGTATGTGTGGAGGACATCATTCATGGAAGGCTATAGTGAACAAAATTCTTAGATATGGTTTTTACTGGCCCAACATGTACTCCGATGTGTATAAGGAAATAACAAAATGTCATGAATGTCAAATTTTTGATGGAAAAAGAGAATTATTGCCATTTCCATTGAAACCCATTTCAGTTGAAGCACCTTTCCAACAGTGGGGGTTAGATTTTATTGGTGAGATTAACCCAAATTCTTCAGGACAACATAAGTGGACTCTGACTGCTACTGACTACTTCACAAAATGGATTGAGGCCATCCTGACTAGAAATGCTACAGAGACAGTGATTATGAACTTTTTGGAAGAAAATATTTTGTCCAGGTTTGGTTGTCCTAAAAGGATAGTGACAGATAATGCCCCAGCGTTCAAGTCAAAAAAGATGATAAATTTCTGTCACAAATACAACATACATCTGAATCACTCAACAGCTTATTATCCACAAGGAAATGGATTAGCTGAATCTTCAAATAAAAGTTTAGTAAGAATCATAAAGAAGTTGCTAGAGGATAATAAGAGGGCTTGGCACACTAAACTGAAATATGCTCTGTGGGCAGATAGAATCAGTACAAAAAGAGCAATTGGCACCTCCCCTTTTCAGTTGGTATATGGTACAGAAGTAGTTTTCCCTGTTTCTTTAGGATTGCCAGTCATGAAATTATTACAAGAAGTTGATGAAGAACCAAATCATATGCAAAGAAGAATAAATCAAATGATAGAGTTGCATGAAGTCAGAGCAAAAGCATATAACAAGACTCAAATGCATCAGGAAAAAATGAAAACAACTTTTGACAGAAAAGTTAAGGAAAGGGATTTTCAAATAAATGATTTGGTTTTGAAGTGGGATTCCAGAAAAGAAGATCACCATGGAAAGTTTGAGCATTTATGGAAAGGTCCATATATTGTTGCAAGATGTCAAGGAGAAAATGCATTTATCCTAAAAAATTGCAATGGAGAATTTTATCCTGGAGGGCCAGTAAATGGGAGACACCTTAAACATTATTTATCCTAACAAATAGAAGTGAAAGAGAGTTTTTGTACAGTGTAAATATTCAAAAAAAAAAAAAAAAAAAAACAAAGTGGTTTGAATGCAGCCTAATGAATCAGGCACTTGGTCTACGATGTTCTTTGCTACCTCACAAGGAGGATAGCATCCCCAGTTGGAGCCATTTGTTGACACCAGGTCTGAGAAAACCTAAACTTTTTGCTAAAATGTCCTAAAATAGAAGAAATCATCACAAAATGTTGAATAGAAAGTTTTTTATATAGAAATATAAAAGAAAAACCCATATTTATAAAGTCCGCCAGCAAATATATGCAAGGGTTAAACCCCGGTCAAGTTCCACCGGCGGAGATAATATAGATCAAGATCTACGGCTAATATCACCCCCGCGTCGCCAAAGTGATCGTCAACAAACAGTGGTGGGTGGTAGCGGACATAATACCACCAGGGCACGTGTCCGATGTTCATTCCTCCGCGTATGTGATAGAGTGGTATCGGAAACCACCATAGCGCCGGGAGGAACCACCCATTATGGAAATATGGAGAGATACATTACGTGGGGTGGGGCCTAACACGTGGCGAACAGGGAAAGCTTGGTAGGGCCATGGCACGTGGCATTATACTTTGTAACAATCGGAAGGCTGATACATACCTCAATCAAATCGACGGCCAATGTTTCATCCGCAGCCAGGAACATGCACACGGGATATAAGGAAAAGCGGTCGCGGAGAATAAACCGCCATAACAGGTGTCAACAGGTGGTTAATCCGCGCAGGGAGCAAACCGGAAAAGGAAACAGCCTTTTCGATCGCGGATACCACCGGGTGGAATAAAGAGGGATGAGATCTGACGGCCCAAAAACAAAGCCTCGAGATCAATGGTCGGATATGACCCTCGTTCATAAAAGTGCAAGGATGTTAATTTAAAAAAGGCTTATATAAAACAGAAAGGGCTCCACATAACGGCATTTTGCATGTGTCGTTATCCTGGAGGGCTCTAAAGACTGGTGGAAGCTGGAGATTGCGACAGAAGGCGAAAGGCAAGCACATACAGGTAGGGTCTGGTGACCTGACACACTTTTCAAACGGAATTTTGTTTAAAAGAAGCGTTTAAATGGAGACTGTGCAAGATATAGACGTTTTTAGGTCAAAAGATGCCCTAGAAGATAGAGATGAAGATGTTTACGATACCCTAATTAGGTTTCCGGTCTCCTATATAAAAATTAGGTTGTCTGAGTTATTAAAGGAGGGTATAGACCCCCATAGGGTTCACCAGTCATCTTTAATAGCCTTTTTCCCAGACCAAATCCCTTTTTTCCCAGAATTTGTCTCGTGGTGTGTCGAAAATTACTCCCGGGAAGAAAAAGTCGTTTTAAACAGCCAAAAAAACCAGAGTCATTTGTGAAATCAAGCCCGCCGAATTGATTAAAGCCCTAGAAGTAGATTTATCCCAAACCCTGGACCCTGAGGTTTTCTCTGAAGTCTCAATCATTGAAAATTATCATCATGCTTCTCAAAGTGATAGGGAAATGTTTTTGTCAACGTGTCTCAGGCCAGAGACCAGCATTTCAGAACTTCCTTACCCTTTAGATATCAATCTTTTTAATGAAAATACTCAGTTGGTCTTGACACTGTTGGCCGTAGTTTTAGGGTTAGATACAGATTTGTATATAACTGAGTTTCAATTGAGTCTATTGTACAGAATAAGTATAATCCAGTCGGGGATTGACGAAAGTCAAATCCCCCGACTTAATTTTGAAACATTTATAATAGAAAGGATTCATGACCAGATGGTCAATTTTTCCGCCCACCGACATTTCAGGTTTCAAGCCTTTTTAATGAGAATGATTATGGTATCCAGTGAAGAGGAATTGCAGTTCCCAGAAATCATTTCCACGACTCTACTGGAAAATAATATGTTCAATTATATCAACTACATGCTCTCAGAGATTTATAGGATGATTTTCGGAAAAAATCTGCCTAGAGTACTGCCGGAAATGCAGGTATCCATGCAATTGAATACAGAATATGCTACAGGAGATTGGTTTTTATCGAAAGACAGTACAATAATCAGATTGTATGGGTTCAGACATAAACCCTATGTGTTACCAGCCTTCCTTACTTTGAGGATTTTTTCCTTGGAATTCTTGAGACAGAAGTTGATTGTGGAAGATAACAATTTTTTAGTTCACAGACAAGCAACGGACATTAAATACCCATTCACATTTGGTCCGTTCACCATAAAGAATAAGAACGTTGCTGTGTATATAGAGAAATTGTTAAAAGATATGAATTTTGAGACAGATGCAGCTATGGAGTATGACCCATTAAACATCATATCCAAATGAAGGACTGATCATCGTATCAAGGCCCTGAACCATCAGATTGTTGAAGGAATGTCGGACAGAGCTAATTGGATCGAATACAAAGAAGAAATTATTCCGGATATGTTCGACAAAGAAATGTCATTGATAGAAACAACCGCAGAAACAGAAATCGAAATAGATACTGCATTGGTGGGGTCCAAAAGACCTATACAAGACATTGTGATCATTGAGGATGAAGAAACTGAAAGAGGAAAAAGATTGAAAACTGATGAATCACAAGAGTTAACAACAGTTTCAGAAGAAGCAAAAACAACAGAAGATGAAATACCAGAGGTTACAGTGAAAGAGTACAACATTGAAGAAACCCCTGTAGGGGATGATGTAAATAGACCCCGGAATATCATGGATGTATTTGATGAGCATAGTAAAAATAAACAGGAGTCCGCAAAACAAACAAGCCAATTGTTTCCAAAGGTCAGGAGTATATCTAATAATGAGGTGAGCTTATTTACCAGCAGAAACATCAAAGAGAATTCTTTGAAATTTTCAGTTGTAACAAAAAGCAAGATCTCAGAGATGAAGATAGACTTGTTGAAAGTAAATGCCCCTGATAAAATTTTATTACATAGACAAACTGGAGAATTCATATACTCAGACTATTTGGGGGCCACATTAAGAGCAGACAAGCTGAAGAATTCAGTGGACAAATTAAATAATCAGTTGAGACAGGAAAAGGCGGAGAATAAGTCTCGACAGCAGCAGATTAAGAAATTGCAAATAGATTTGACTAATAAAGATGGAGATGCAGCTACAAAACTGCTCAAGGAAAAGGAAGATATGATCTTAACATTAAGACGAAAATTAAAAATCCCAGAAACTGTACTTATTCAAGGTGCAGAATTGACAGTATTAGAAAAAGAGAAAGAAGAACTATCTAATGAAGTCAATGATGTCACTGCTAAAATGTTAAAGCTTTCTGACGAAAAGGATTATTGGGAAAAAGAAAAGATCATTTTAAAAGAACAGTTGGCAACATCAAGAAAACAATTAGCAGAGAATAGCCAGCAGCAAGTACAGACAAGCTCAGAAGAAGATAAGACCGGAGTAGATGGAATTTTACAGGCAATGTCACAAATAAGTTTAAAAGATAATGAAATCAAATTGTTAAAGATAGAAATACAGAAATTGAAAGAAGAAAATGAAGTAAAAGAGAAAGAAATAAAAACTTTGCAGGCCAAGAATCAGGAATTGAGCAATAATAATAAAGGATTAGCAGCTCACGTGACAGGGCAAGCTGCTATGTAAGGGTGTAAGCACATGGTGTGGGACCAGATCATAAAAGAGGTTGAGAAACTTAGGCCATATCTGGATTACATAAGAGTTAAAGAAAAGGTAGCTAAAGATGCCTTCGAAAGTTGCCGAGCAGTCAGGGAGAACCTAAATAGAAAGCCGAAAGAAGTAGCCCAGAGAGCGATAACATTTTTAAACAGTCTAACTGAGGCAGACCTGACAGCCATGAATATAATGAACAGAATTTCTGTCATCACTTGGGCCAAAAGGATCTTGGGGAAATACTCGCATGTTGAGAATGTCGAGGCTAAAGCAGAAGAAATAAGGGAAGAAGTAGTTAAGTTCAAAAAGCAGTTTGAAAAGTTAGTAAACAAGGGATTCCCATCTTTCTGGAACGAAAAGAATGAATTAATTCCTCCAAGTGAATATAAAAGATTACTGTTTGATATAAGGATGGATCACAGAAATTTCCAGCAGCTAAATCATATGCTCACAGGAAAAATTTTAATGGAGAAAATGTCAGGGGAATTTGAAATTTTAAATATGCTAATTTCAACTTGTGGAAACCTTCTTCCTGTTTCTTATGCAGGTCATATTGAGATGCGAGTCTTGGTGAAGGAAATGACCAACTATGACTTACCCACGGTTGACCAGTGGAATTATGTGGAGAAGTACGGAAAGACCAGATATTCTGTTCATACCTAGATGCACTTAAAACTCTTGCCATGTGGCGAAAAGATGATATCCAAAAAGTTTTGCCATGTGGCAAAAAGGACATTTTATTTTAAATTTGTAATATTATTTGAAAGACAGTTATGGGTTGCTCGAAGACAGTTATCTTTTAAGTTAAACATTTTTAATTGTTGGTTAGAAGAAGCAGTTATGTGGAGCTTCTTCTAAAAAAAATTTTTGTATAAAAACAATGAGAGTCATTGTTGAAAGGGTTGGAAAATTTTTGGGAAACAAGTATGTTTTGAAGTCTATTTTTTGAGAAATAAAAGCAGTACAGTGATGGTACCTATCTTTTGATATCAGAGATTCATGAGTTAATCAACTTTACAGTCTGTTATTCTCCTTTATCTTTATATGTGCATGTTTACTTTGTTCGTTATATCTCCCATAGTGTTTTTTCTTCCATATTTAAATGAGCACTTGAAATAACTTGAGATTCATACTGGTTATGCTTCATTTTATTGCGTTTAAATATCCACTATATTCTCCAAAGTTGACAATAGATTCATCCTAGATAGATGCCTGTTGTTGATGGAATGTCTTTACTTCTTTCTATATCACCTGAAAAAAATCAACTTGACTTTAATATGATTACTATCTTGCCTCTGTGTAAATCTGTATGGTGAAAATCTCTTACTGGTTTATTATACATTTGAAAACTTCGACTCCATGCCCAATGTTTCTTGTTTACCTTTTCGACCAGAAAATATTTTTTGAGAAATTTTAAGAGAACCTTTGTATATTTTAGCCTTCACATATATATCAAGAGAGAGCCCTCTCTGGTGGAGAAAATGGCTAGTTTTTCTACCTAAAGCTTGGTTTGAAATAGGTTACCTTAGGTCTTATTTTCTTACAACCGGAATAAAATCTAAGTGCTAACAAGGGGATAGATTATGAAGAGAATTTTTCTCTTGTAGCCAGATACACTTCCATCAGAACAATACTTGCTCTGGCTGCATTGATGAAGTGGAAGATACACCAGATGGATATGGTGTAGTCGAAGAGGAAGTGTATGTGGAGCAGCCACTCGGTTTTGAGACACATGACAGGGAGTCATATGTGTGAAGATTGAAGAAAGCCTTGTATGGATTGAAGCAAGCACCTAGGACATGGTACGATAGGATAGACAACTTCCTGTCCAGTTTGGGATTTACCAAGATTAAAGCGGATTCCAACCTTTACTACAAGGTTGAGCAAGGCAATCCAGTGATACTCCTACTGTACGTGGATGACCTGTTTATGACAGGTGAGGATAGGTTGATTGCCGACACGAAGAGGAAGCTTGCTGCCGATTTTGAGATGAAGGACTTGGGTATGATGCATTACTTTCTAGGTATGGAGGTGTGGTAGAGTACAGATGGAATCTTCCTTGGATAAGGGAAGTATGCAGTAAATATCCTGAAGCGGTTCGGGTTGATGGACTGCAAGGCCATGGCCACACCTATGGCATCGAACGTGAATTTATTGAGTGATGCTACATCAGATTCGGTTGATTCCAATATGTATCGTCAGATGATTGGGTCCTTAATGTACCTGACGAACATGAGACCAGATATTTGCTTTGCGGTGAACACCTTGAGCCAGTTCCCGACATATCCTAGGCATGTTCACCTGATTGCTGTAAAGCATATTCTAAGGTACCTGAAGGGTACGGTTGATTATGGGCTCAAGTATGATGCGAATCAAAAGTTCAACCTGGAGGGTTATGTTGATTCAGATTGGGCAGGCAGTGCTGCAGATAGTAAGAGCACTTCGGGGTGCTGCTTCAGTATGGAATCAGGTGTGATCTCTTTGTTTAGCAGGAAGCAATCCTACGTAGCACTAAGTACAGCCGAAGCCGAGTATTTTGCAGCTTGTTCATCTAGTTGTGATGCAGTATGGATAAGGAAGCTACTGTCTGATTTATTTGATCTCCAGTTGGATGCTACTTGTATCTATTGTGACAACTAGAGTTGTGTGAAGTTGTTAAAGAACCCGGTGTTCCATGACAGGTCGAAGTACATCAAGATCAAATATCACTATATCAAGGATATGGTGTAGAGAGGAGCAGTGAAGCTCCAGTATGTTGCGATAGGTGGGAAAATTGCAGATGTGTTGACCAAACCACTAGCGAGAGTGAAGTTTGAGTACTTCAGAGAGAGGCTTGGTGTTCTTCAGATAGAAGATACTTTGAGGAAGAAGTGATGGGGCACATTTGCAGGATCCATTCCAAGCATGGTGGTAGGAGGATCCTTCCCATGGCTTTGGATGCAAGCGTTGTGTGATGAGCATCAGGACGATGCTCTGGTCACTGCTATGTATGATGACCAGGATGATCATGTGTGATGAGCATCTGGAAGATGCTCCAGATGATATGCATCAGGACGATGTTGTGACGATGATCAGGATGATCATGTGATGATGATATGCATTAGGACGATGCTGTGACGATGATCAGGATGATCATACGATGATGATGTGCATCAGGATGATGTACTGTATGAGGATGATCAGTATGATCATGAGCATCAAGATGATGCTTTGTGTGAGGATGATCAGGTTGATCTTGAGTATCAGGATGGTACTCTATGGCCGTGGACAGGTTGTGCAAGGGTAGCATGTAATATTCCTTGGAGATCCGGACAGGTTGTGCTAGTCACATAAAAGGCCTTAGATTCTCTTTAGAGATCTTGCTGGGCAAGACACTCTTTTAAGGTTTTGCTAGACCACACGTAATACGTCCTGGAGATCTGGACAAGTTGTGATAGTCACATAAAAGGCCCCGGATTCTCTTTAGATATCTTGCTGGGAAAGACACTCTTTTAAGGTTTTGTGGGGACTACATGTAATAAGTCCTGGAGATTCGGACAGATTGTGCTAGGCACGTAAAAGTGCTCGGATGCTCTTAAGAGGTCTTGCTGGGTAAGACACTCTTTTAAGGTTTTGTGGAGATCACATGTAATCATTCCTGGAGATCCAGACAGGTTGTGTTAGGCACGTAAAAGTCCTCGGATGCTCTTTAGATATCTTTCTAGGAAAGACACTCTTTTAAGGTTTTGTGAAGGTCACATGTAAAAGATCCTGGGAGATCCGATAGGTTGAGCTGTGTGCTCGTAAAAGTCCTGGGATGCTCTTTCGAGGTTTTGTTGACGCACGTAATTAGTCCTGAGGATTCCACAGGATGGCCAGCTTGTAGAGATGATGAAGACCTGCAGGAGGCTAGTCCTACAACCAGCATGAAAAAGGGTTGGCTCTGTAGAACTTCCTATGACGATAAGAATTGAGAGATAGCCCAGTGATCGAGATGACGAGTACAACAGCAGTGACGATGATGCTCTGTGATCCAGTGATGATGATCCATCTCCAAATGTGAAGACTTGTGCCTATATGTATTGATGACCTGTGTCAAGAGAATACCTTCCTAGTTAAGAGGGAGTGTTGATGTATTTGTAACTTTGGAAGATATTCACTTGTATATTGGATGCATTTCATTTGTACTTTATCCCCGACGGAGATGTCTTATTCCTCCGATTGGAAGTGTCGTCATTTGTATTCTATTTTTGTACCTCCGACGGAGATGTTTGTTCCTCCGGGTCGGAGAATTCATTATTGTACTTGAATCATGTAAAGTCATTGAGGTCCATCCTCCCATGTATGCCAGGGCATTAGACCTCGGATTAGTGTCACAAGTTATATTGTAAGTATCGTAACTTATATTTGATGGGTTATTAGACCACCTAGGTGGGGTCGGGCCTGTATGAGTCATGTGGGTTAAAGGGTTATTAGACCACCCTAGTGGGGTCAGCCCAGTTAGCACTATGTTAAGTGGTTAAGTTGGGGCCGACCTAGTTAGAGTTAAAATTCAAGTGAAGTAAAGTAGAAATAGAGAGTGCGACTCTCTCATTTATTCATTCACACACTCACTCTATTCGCATTAGTGAGAGAGAGGAGGAGTGTGCACAAGTGGAGGAGGAGCAACTACTAGGAGAATATCTCCTGTTGTGGGGTTTGATCTTTGTGATCTTTGTATTGATGCTCATTCTATCTCTGAGGAAGTTGCGTGGTTTTTCACCTTCTTGGTTTTTCCCGGTGAAATGCTTTGTGTCTCTTGTCTCTTGTGTTTGATATGTTGTACATGTTGTTCTCTCAGTTAAGATCCTAGATCAGATTGAATTAAATTCTGAATTTTTTTTTGATGAAATCCACATAAATTATGTGGTCTCTTTCTTCTTGATATTGTATGATAGGTTTGTCGTTGCTATAACAGATTCAAGTTGTATGAATAGATGATCTGTCGAATCATACTTGTACATGCATTGCCCATTTATTCTATTGTACCAAAAATATTGAAGCTTGACACCTTCAAGGCTATCCAAAAGATCAATGTCATTATGGTAATCAAACACCCTATCACCATCCTTCTTTCTTATTTTTTGAACTCTTCCAATGTACCAAGTCCCACAAGAAACGTCGTGCTTTGTACTTTGAGATACACCTTTTCTTGTAGTACGTTCAACTACAGCTATAGACTTGATCTCAAACAACACTACACAATCTGATCCAATTCCAAAACCAATTGCAACACCCTTTTTGGGGGCCCTCTCATCTCACCTGAAGTATACTCCATTCCTCACTTTAGTCAATCTATCTTTGGATAATGTTGGATTTCCATTCAATTGACTAACCAAACAAGATTTATACATTTCCTTTCCATCGAGCTCCACCACTGGTTTGGTAGTTATGTTTACATTCTCATCAATGAAATCAAAAATTCCATCCAACTCGTGCCTCCACTCACTTTCCATCGTTTGCAATTCACTATTATTTAGTACCATAAAAGTCGAAGATTGGAATATGGATGTGGAATGAACCGGTGGAGAATTATGACCTACTTCATCCACAACCTCAAATGTTGAATAATTGTGATCCTCTATCCATGGTTTAAACCACCAAGAAGCTTCTATGTGTCCTTTTGGTTGCATGCCAAGACCTAGTAAAATTCCCTATGCTTCCTCCAATCCTAGCTTGAGATCTTCTATAATTTTATTATCTGTGTATATTGAATGATATTGTGACAAGATGTCACCTTCCTCTATTGTTTGTTGATGCAATTTATTCCAGATACTCATTTGTTTCTTATGAGATTTATTGAAACGATGCCCTTGGGGATTCGATTCTTCTTCAACAACTCTATTAAGTGTTCCAATAGCATGAAGTAAGTCAGTGAAATCATATGCCCTCTCTACTCCGACCATGCCACCGAATTTGCTAAAGAAGTTCTCACATACATCTGACCCAGTTAGGTGCAATGCACATGGCAAGTTAGAGTATTGATCATGAAATAATCTCATCAACAAAACCGCAAAGTGGCAAGAACATTTCACATCTTGATATGCCTCTCTGCTAATGAAATTAATCTTGACATTAGTATTTGCTTGTTCTATGACCCATCATAGCCATAACGTGGAGAAATGATGGACTCTTGAATAATTTTCCACCCTTTCCCAAAGAGACAAACTAGGATAAAAACAAATATCAATATAGTCAACAACGATTGCTAGATAGGTCTCTGTACCCAATGTCCTCTTTGTACTGCCAATTGCACTTCTCATTTCCGTCAAGCACCTCTGGACATGCCTTGAAGTTATGTGTTTTACTGAACCCCAGTTTTGGCAATCAATCCTCTCTATATCCTCAATTTTAAGCTTGTGGTCATCCACTTTAAAAGTGTTATAAACCATTCTTACTTGGTTAAAACTAATCAACTCTTCTCCAACAATCAAATCTTATCGACCACTAAACAAAGGATTCACTAGCTTTTTCCCATTGTGGATGTAATCCTGGTCATGAAGTCCTATTACTAAAGTCATCATACAACCCATTTAGCCTCTACCCTTCCCAGGGAATTTGATATCTCATGCCCGTGGTTGAGTAATAATCCTTCAACATAAGCATTCTTCTCCTACTATCCCCATCTAAGGAATGACCAATAATAGGTCCTAAAAAATGTTCCACATTTTTCTTCCATAGGTCTTCTATTTTTTCCCATTGTCGATGGAAAAAATTTGCATCAAATTTGTTGCACGTTGGATGAACAACCACAACCAAATGAGGAATCTTCTCATGTAAAGGGTTTGCAATAATAACACATGCATAATGGCCAATCACACAATTCTTGAAGGCATCTGTAATAATCTCATAGCCTGTAGTGCCCTCACCAACTGTCACCAAGAAATGTGATTGACACTTATGTTCTTCTTTCATACCACAAAACCCACCAATGTATCACTTTTTGCTACCCACCTGACATATTTTTTCACAATAGTTTCATCTTCAGCAAGGCATACCGGAATTGGGCCTATACCATGTTTGGCTTTGTAAGAAGCATACACTTTTTTGATTGCCTAAAAAACGTACTCCTGCTCCCCTAGGATATATGTCAATGATTTTCTAACTTGCCTTAAAGTCGTAGATATCGAAGGGCCATCCAGATTCAATCTAATAAAGCTATGTAATCTAGGACCTCCCCATAACTTAATCATCTCATAAATGGATTTAGTGGATACACTATATATTATCCCTGACTTTGAACGAACTAGGTTGTGAAATATATCTTGAACAAATTCCCAAACTGCATCTTTACCTTGTAATTTTCCTTGCTTATGGGCCTCACACACATCCTTGCAAAACTTGAACACATCGTTCCTTCCCGCAGATTTGAACAACTTTTCCCTTAGAGACCTCGTTCTAATAGAGAGTGTAGCAAATTTTTTCCTCTCCCACCAAAGAGATCGCATTGTTAATCTATGTGTAGCATTTGCATCTCTTGCAACAATTTTGAGTTCAGTTTGAATGGTCCAACCTTCTCCCTTTCCTTGTATCTCTCCCATGTCTTTTGATGTTTCTCCTTGATTCGCAATGTAAACGCATCCGAAAGTCATCACAATTAGGTATCAACTTACAAAAATTGCATGTCAATGAATCAAAAGGGATTCCTGTTTCAGAAACCCTCTTGCAATGAATATGTCTGTATGTACCGTTAATACGACATTCAACACCATAATAACATAGTGTTCTCTTGGTATGTTTCTCTATGGCCCACAATTTTCCACCATGTTGGTCATCCATTAGAACCTTTGTGTCCAATCTCTCCCCTCTTCTATCAAGATAGGGATCCCAATACCCCCAACATAGTAATATCAGGGGAGGAAATTGTCCTGGAATAAGATGAAAAACACATTAGAAAATGATCTACTAACTACTACTAACAAGTAATAACAAATAAAGTAATGTGAAAAATCAAATTCAAATTAAATTAAAACTTGGGTAATTAACACACCTGAAGTAGAAGCATGTGAACTTGTAGAAACCTCATGTGATGGTGATGGTAGTGATGGGATCAAGAACTTAGTCAAACTTTGTTGGGACTCAACATTGGTGTGCTTCTTCGGTCTCCCAATTGTTCCACTCCTCAACACAATTGTATCATGCGAAGCCTCGTCTATAGTAGTAGTTTGCTTCTTTGATTTCATATGTTCATTTTGATAAATGACAATATGACCACTTCCTGACACCAAAGAGAACCATCTATTGCATCGTGTACATTCCACTCTTACTTTTTTCTCGTCGTCATAGTTTGCAAGTGTTGCTTCCACAACCTTGAACAAATTAGGCTCTTGTGTTTGGTTGAAATCATCTAGAAGTTTGATTGCTTGATCAATCTCAAGTTGATCTCTAGCCACTGTTGTCTGCTTTGCTCTGTTACGTGAAGGAATTTCATTAATTCCCAGCATTGAAATGTGACATTGATGGGATCCTATTTTCATATGATTGTTTTTTAAGTTATGAACTGTTCGCGCTGCCAAGGATACTCGCCCCGTTCCATAATCAATGCCAAAAATTTCACAACGAATCTTTATATTAGGTTTTCCAGTTTTTGAATATACCTTGAGTGTTAGCTTCTCCTTGAGAAAATATTCCATTAAACTATTCACTTTATGTTCCAAATATGCAATACATTAGGATCAACCACTACAACTTGTTCCACTAACTCAGACACATGATCAACTCTTGGTTGTTTATGCATAGGTTCCTCCATATTCCCTTCAATGTTTTCAGATATTGGCATTCCTTCCATTACATGTGATTGCAATGATTCAACAACCATTGTGTCTACTTTCCTCTTAATGCCTATATTTGTTGTTCTAGGTTTCCATTTTTGCTCTTGCTTTGTACTTAAAGGATGTCCAATTGTCCCAATAAAATCAAAAGGAATTCGATGATTTCATCATCCACAATTTCACAATGGATATCGGCATATGCAAAACCTTTTCGACACTAAACTGTGCCAAGGACACAATTCTCTTCACCAATAAAAAATGCAAAGTTCTCAACATCACTTGGATCCATCTGCATTTCCATCCATGTGTACCCTTTAGTTGGTTAAGAAATGAATGAAATTATAACAATTGTTTCAAAAGTTTGGGTATAATATGGCTACGAAATGAGGTGAGTGCATCCATAAATAAAAGAAAAAAACGTAATTCAAATTTGCACATGCATATTAGTTCACTAATAAAACAAAGAGCTAGGAAGCAAGGTATGCACTTACAATTCAAATCTCTAAAAAGGATGAAGAAATCTTACTATCGGGATGAAACACCTTGAAACAAAATGTATTGTCAGTGGCTTATTCAAATAGCCCTCCCCAAACTGAAGAGTGAACTTCAACGTACCTGCAGAAGATAAAAAGGTGATCAAAACACGAGATGAAAAAACATAGAAACTCTCCCTTCAAATGATGCTCATAATCATTAAATTTTTTTATGGGTTTACCATATTTACCGATGTTGAATTATACTAAAAAAAGTTTTGACTTTAATTATTGTTAACTGTTGTTAAGTCATTTCTAGTCCAAAACTACTGCATCTGAGACTGGGAGATCCTGGTGACCACGACAGACCATGAATCACTAACATTCCATTTCATCTTTAAATGATCTATGATTGGGTCAACTTCATATTTATTTCCACTTCCAGTACAAAAAATCAGTAATGTAGATATTAAATCCAGGATTGGGTCCTCAATATATTTGACCGGTGTGAAATGGCATATATTTTAGGGGTACCTCTCTGGATCCAACCACTGTGCAATTGCAATCCCTATAGGTAATATATACGCTTAAAGATGATCTCAAGGAAAATATGGCCATCATGAACTCTCTTGAACAGTACATTCTATGATGCCTAAAGATCTAGAA
Source organism: Larix kaempferi (assembly GCA_027924585.1). Classification (NCBI taxonomy): domain Eukaryota; kingdom Viridiplantae; phylum Streptophyta; class Pinopsida; order Pinales; family Pinaceae; genus Larix; species Larix kaempferi. The sequence goes on along the minus strand of BSBM01000963.1, from coordinate 5,439,427 downwards.
TTATTCTATTATCCTATCGCCACTCTTGAGCATGCACTCTATCGGTTATAACTTACTATCCAACATACCATAATCAAGCTAACCTTAACTGTTATTTCCAGTACAGAAAATTCAAAAAGGGTAATGTAGATCTTAAATTCAAGATTGCACTTCCCAATCCCAAAATATATGCCATTTCACACTGAAATGGCATATATTTTAGGGGTACCTCTCTAGATCCAACCCATTTGCAATTGCAATCCCTGTAGGTAACATATAAGCTTCGATATGATCTCAAGGAAAATATGGCCATCACGAACTCTCTTGGACAGTACATTCTATGATGCCTAAAGATCTAGAATAATTCTAGTCTCCAAATAGTACCCCCGGTCAACATAGTCTCCCAAGAACAAATAATTTGTATCTGGACACTACAAACAGAACAAGTTCAAAGTGAGTTGTGGCACTCAAAATGGTTGTCAATAGCTGTAGATCATCTTGTTTAAAATGTTTAGAAACAATGGAACATCTAGACAAACAAAAACTAACTAAACAAATATCCAAAAAGAAAATGACAAAGAGCAAGAAAAGGAAAAAGGGTACTGTATCCAAAAATTTCTAAAATCTATTGTTCAGACTATTTGCTGCACGTCCAAAGTTCATCCAAGCTAGCCACAAGCTGGCTTAAAGGCAACATTTGAAACCAAGGCGTCTTCTATTAAATATGGAACCCTTTACCTTCTCAATTTCCTATAATAACTCTATGATATAACTGCACTAAGTTGTGGAACATGATAAAAAAATTCGAAATTCAAAGGAAGATAAAAGCATGAAAAAGAGTAAACTTTCCACATTGACGCTTGAGAATAAGAGAAGAAGGGCACAAGAATACAGATAATAGGTATTTTTAAAAGAAAGACACTTCAAATGGAAAATGTGTAAAAACCATAGTTGACCAAGGTAGAGAATTGTCCATTAATATGGAAAGAGGGAATGACAATAGAAGGGATTAAATCTACAAGTGTTTGCACTAACCATCCTAGATTATGACCTTGATAAAAATTCTGCTTAGCTTGGCATCCTGAAGTCGATTTTCAAGGGAATCAAGCAACAAGAACAATTCAAAAGAAAGAAAGAGAATGACAAAGAAAACCATACCATATCTTATGCATAATGATTTCTAAATCAGAAAATAGGAAGAAAAAAAGTTAGAAGAAAGAATAGGATTTATATAGAGCTATGTTACCAGGATACAGATACAGGTTCAGATAAAGATACAGTAGATTTTAGAAAATTTTGGATACAGAGGAATATATAAAATACATAAATATATATGTGATTGATAATATACATAAAAAAAATAAGATGTGTATAGAGTACATATAACCATAGTAAGGTGATCACAAGAGGTTATCTCAGTTGGTTGTTACTACATTAGTACACATAACCTTAGTAGGCTGAGCCCAAGTGTAAACCGGTTGTTGCCACTGTAGCTGGGCTCTGGCTAGTTCCATGCTAGCAGGTGCATAGTTTATATCCCCTTGGGTGAGGCACACTAGCCTGATAGGTTTAACATGGATGTCATCCACAAATGTGGGGAAGCATCCATTGGGTTTCACCACAAGGTTTTCATTGGGAAAAAATATAAGCATGGTATGCAGTACACTTATAAGGAATACAGTTTGGAACCAAGGCCAAGAGCAAGTTCACTGGGAACAAATAAGCATGGTAGACAAGGATCAAATCCTCTGCCTCGAGTAAGAAGATCAAAACAAAGGGGAAGGTCCACCTTGCCAACTCACAGGTCAAACCTGTATGAATAGCCTGAAATGATTGGTGGTGTGTGAAGAGTAGTCACCTAAGTTGTACGGGTGAAACTCTTCAATTACAAGGAGTCAAATTCCCATCACAAATCTTCTCCAACCAAGAATATGAAAAACATGCGACACTTGAGAAAGCATGCAAGCGAATAATTTTGGTATCTATATTGTTCAAAACTTGATACGGGGGCAGTGCAAGAACATGATTACAAAACCATGAAGAATTAATTGAAATTTTTGTGACATCATTAAGCAAGTGACACTCATAATATGTTTGAGAACAAGCACATGATCAGTTCAATCATACAGCTAACTGGATTCCATGTTCTGTTTACAACTATGCACCTTGACATAATGATTAGTAACAGCTGGTTGGGTCAACACCCTAACATAATGGGCATATCCTTGTACACCATTACTGTTTTCATCATTACCAATTAAGTCTAGGGGATTTGATATCTCTTTAGTGACACTATTCTGTAATGCATATGCTACAGATTTCTCTCCAACTACCACTCCATCAATGTGAAGATGAACAACATTTGCACCCACCTGCTCCATGTGAAGAAAATAAGACAACATTAGCATTTACTACATAATGCACTTTCTTTTGTCTAGCTGCAAACAATCCATGTCAAATGAGCTCAATATAAACTAATAAATAGGTAGCAAGAGAACTCAAGAGCTTCATGAACTTAGAGTAAAAAAGAATAAGAGAGCCCAGATAAGCTGAGCACACAACAAGGTAAATCCGAATATTTTGTTTACTTGTCAAATGAGCTCAATATAAACCAATAAATAGGTAGCAAGAGAAATCAAGAGCTTCATGAACTTAAGAGTAAAAAAGAATACGGGAGCCCAGATAAGCTGAGCACACAACAAGGTAAACCTGAATATTTTTACTAGTTATGTTTTTACCCTTCTCTACATCAGTTCAAAGCAAAACATAGTGTTTCCAATGGATACTTACTTCCAAGACTTGAAAAGGTAAGAGTGAAGTGAGTATATGTGTAAGCATAATGAAAAATACTACATATCTTATTCTAACACAATTTTTGCCATGGGCACTTTTCAAAAACACTAAAATAAACACCAAGGACCATAAATTACTTCTGCTTTCAAATTTCCATTGATGCCATTAGATGGAATGGGCCTAAATAAACTTTAAAGTTGATTTCTTATGTACAATTGCTTCCAAGGTGCACAATAATGGCCACATACAAAATTCAACAGCAAGGAACACAAATGAGGACAAATTTGTTCTTTAGAGGTTAGAAGAAATTATAAAACCAAAATTTTGACTAGACAATTGCAAAATGTTCTCCCGAGGCTTACTGTAAATAGACTCTCTATTAACAGCCATTCTACCCCCCTCCTTGCAAAGGAATTTATTTTTGCTACTAAGAATGAAAGTTGGATAAACAAAGGGATAAAATAAGAAACTCCTCTGACAACTTCCTTGGAATGGTTCTTTGACTTACTAATTTATAATTGGCTGCAAAATGCCAACAATGGGCTTAAAAGCATTGTATCATAAGTGAAATCTTGCATTTTGAAGGTTCTACACTTGACCCCATAATATTAATAACAAAATTAAGAGAATGGCAATCCTCACTTTTCACAAGGTCCATTCTCACCATCAGTAAAGCCCAATGCAACTACAAATTCCTCAAAGCAAAATTACCACCTCGACCAGTAATCTTGTTGCTTTCAACACTATCCATAGTACCAAATACAACCTTCCTAGGGTAAGGAGCTCTTCCTCAGACTCATGTACAAAGAGCCCCATGAAAATACATATGCTAGAAGACTGGTTGAGCACAACTACCTAAATCACATTAGACCGATTTTTCAGATAGTACCACAAGGAAGATACTTTTTCCAAGGAAAAACTCAAGAGATCCCCTCCTTTTTCCCAGAATATCTAGATGGAGGGCAGTTCAACCACCGGGAAATAGTGGCTAGTAAGTGGTAACCCTAGGGGACTTGACTGGATTTGAACCTGTACCACAAAGAAGATATACATGACTAAGAGCATTAAATCAATCAAAGCCTCTAACTGATATGCACAATTTCACTATACTAAAAAAAAAGTTACACTAGACCCAACCTACATAACCTTGATTCAAACCTCAATTGTGATGACTCATCCAATTTTTTTCTTATAAGGACTTTCATAGTCCTCACCTAAGCTGAAACGTTTTTTCTTGTTTTTACATCCTCAAATGGAGAGTTTCTGTGACCTCACCCCTAGTGTGGAGGGGTTTGGTCCTGCTCATGTTAGCTCTGTCTTGCATGCCAAAAATTAACATGCATAAAACACTTGTAAGTTGTAACGTGTTGTTCTTCCTTGTAATGCTCATATTATAGTATTAGAACATGATAGAACAAGCAATTTTTTAACCATAGCCTCCCTTTTACTCTTCATATTTATCATCCTCTTTCATGACCTTTTCAATCCATGGACCTCTCATCTTTTATTCTCTCGATTTTTACTGGTTTTTAATGATTTAATAGCAATGCTTGACCTCATCCATATTTTACACTAAAATATTACAGAGATTTAATGCCTTGAAAGATTACTATCATTTATGGCCATTATGTATGCACACGATTGATTAGTATTTTAACAAAAGAATAGTTGCTTTGTGACTAGGTGTAAGTCCATATAACGTCTCTCTAGAGATCAACAAAAGGAAATGGCTCCAGCAAAAGTGCAAACTGTCCATTTTCTAGCTCTGAGAATCCATTTTGCTACTACGAATTTTCTAGCCCTCGTAATCCATTTTTATCAAGTGTTGTCAGAATATTTTAAATAGCCTAAGAATTTACCTCGATCACAAAGTCACTGACCATTCAATAGACTTGATACTAGAAGCATATCTACCAAATAGAAACATTCATAAAACTCCAATTATTCAAAATATAGAAATCGAGAGGCAAATACACAACTATTGGGGATAGGATGATCAAGCCTAGTGTCCGACCCATTGCCTCTCCAATAACATTCTCCAATAATGTTATTTGAAATATACTAACTTTCCTCTTAAATAAAATTTTGAACCTCTATGTTTTCCTGAGGCAACATTACCACCAACTATCTATGATCAAATTTTTGGAATTCAAAAGTTCAGCTCTGATAACAGATTTGCAAGTCAAAGCGGTGGGCAAAATGTGGCATGCTATAATAGCCATGATTCATGAATGATGTTTTTTTATAAACTAGTCTATATTATATTAAATCACAGTAAGTGTGCTAGAATGATCTACCACTTGGGAAACCATTATCTCTCATCTCTGACTCTGAAATGCCATTGTTTTATGTAGAATAGAAGAAAACACTGCCAAACTGATGGATAAAAGACTAAAGTGGATGTGGTATTGCTCAATTTGAAACTAGTATATATTTGTTATCAATTCTTGTTCTTGTAGGTGCTAGAACGATTAGCATACTCCACTGAAATTGTATTAGCCTTGAAACTTATCATCTTTTAATGAAAAAAATATAATTTAGGTTCAAAAGTTAAACAACAGTGTTGGTTTTTGAAAGGGATAAATAATTCCTTTTCATTAATTAAATTTTACAGATAGAGAAGAGCTAATATTCATAACCTGGAACTAGAAAGCATGTATTCATAACCTGGGTATTCAAATCTAGTTGTTGCCTTCACTATCTTGTAATGATTATGTAGCCATTGGACTTCAATATACATATCTTTATCAATACACATAATGTTTGAGAGTAAAAGACTAAGGCAAAAATCAATTTGAAACTACCTTTCCACCAATTCGGAACAGCTCCGCAAGATCATGAAATTGACCATGTATGTCACCACAGATTCTAACAGGGCACTTCACAGGATGTTAAAAAAAGACCTTGGAAAACCTTGCATAGTTGATCAGGCATAGCTGGGACTTGTTCGATACTATACTTGGTTACTTGGCTTGGTCCCTGGGATACACAGCTTCTTGGCTTGGCTGAACGGTTCGGAACAATGTAAGGAACTATAATGTGTTACTTATGATGCACCTCTTAAGGATCACGTGACAGACAGACATTTAGTGCTTTTATCTGGAAACCCTTGCCTACCGAAACCCCTCCTCAACACGCATCTAACCGTGATCCCTCCTGCGTACTGGTAAGCCCCTCCTCAACACACATCTGGCCGTGATCCCTCCTGCATACTGGTAAGCCCCTCAACCATGCCTCAACCCTGCGTACTGGTAAGCCCCTCAACCCTGAGCCATAGCCATTTCGGGGATATATGTGAGCTCACCCATATAAAAAACACCCCACAGTATTTGTGTATTGTTATATTAAATAAAAAAAACCATTTGCCCCTTGATATATAAGCAATATAATTTTTGGGTTTTCATGGTTATTTAATACCCTCAATATGAACGAATGTGATATTATATTGGCCCCCTAGTGAATCCCCGTGTTTCATATTAACATAGATTCAGCATGTTCTTTGATAATAACTAGACATACCACTACCTATGAAAGAGTCATATTGTGAGAATACTGAGCTCTTAATATCGAAGATTAAACTCTAGTTTTGACTGTGTTGAAAGCCGTGTTGTGTTGTAAGCACCGAGTTCCATTGTTAATGAGAACCGTATGTTACAAGATTAGAGTTGAATTTAAATTTTACTATTAACCCTACTCATTTAAGCAGGCAAGAGATGTGCTTTGTAGAAAGAGTTGAGTTTTAACCTAGACTCTAGTTACTTATTATAATACACATTATAGTTACTTATTTTAATACACATTATAGTATCGAAGGGTGCAAAAACTCTAACTTACTAAGTACTATTTATAGCTTCAAGACAATGATCTATAAGATTCTTACCCTAAATAACATAAAACTCCACTTACAATGACCTTAAAAAACTATACTTATATTTAAATTTTAAAGAGAATGTATTAAATTTGTAAGAAAAACATTCCTTAGCTACCATATTATCTACTATTAAAACTTATTGGTTTATGAATGATCAATATATCTCGTGAAGCAGATAGTAGATGTTATTTACCTATAAACCATCAAATCTCGTAAAGGATATTGTAGATTTTATTTACCTATAAACCATCAAACGCTTTTGGAAATCCGGTTACCTGCTGTAAGCCTAAATCCGACTCGCTTAGAGTGTGTATCCGTTGAAAATAGTTTACCTGCCAAATTGGGACACCTTATAAATTTTGGTTCGGAGTCGGGTAAACCAGGTTCACTATGAAGACTAAAGAGAGTATCTTAGCTTACCAGATCCAGAATCCTGGATGAGTTGACCAGCTGCAACCTATAAGTGGGCGCCTCTGGATCTTTGAAAACTAACAGGTAGCTGATATTCGCAATAAAGCTGAAGAATCATGAATCATCTTGAATCTTGATGTCCATTACCAATTCCAAATCCATGAATATTACTGCGGAAGGAGAGATGCTTTCTAGATACCGACCTTGACAACACAACCGCTGGGTTTGTGCTTATATTTTCTTTCTTCTCCTCCAAAAACTACAACCTGTTTTAATTTTTCAACTATATAAAACCCTGAAATCGCTAACCAACTATTCTATGTTTTGCTTTTGACTCTTCATCTCCATTACCAATTTACCATGAACCATTTGAATCTCTTACACATGGCACAATGTGGTCTTCAGAGCAAGGATAGAACTACGGGTAACACTAAAGAAATTTATTGGCTTGTTACGGATTTAAATATTATAAAGGCCACCCCGGGGCTCTATGATTTTCGCTCTAGAGACCACATACCTAGTTGTACTACTATTATTCAAAAGTTAGGGTTTTTGTGTTGTTGACCCGGATACAAATGGGGATTTCGATCCTAAAGAAATGGATTTGGATCTTCCATGTTAAGATTAGGAAGTTATGGATTCAGATGAGGATTTGGATCTTTAAAAAAATTCAGCAAACGAGCAACCCAATAGATGGAATGAGCTGTAGATAACAAGGAAGAGTCGGTGGTGGTATGTTGGGTGGCTTGAAATGGCATGCTTGAGTTAATTCAGGCTCCTATTGATAACAACGAAGAGGCCATGGTGGTATGGTGGGTAGATGGACATGGCATGCTCAATTTAATTTAGGCATTAATAATTACATATTGATTAATTATTTTGTATCTACCTATGGGTTTATCGTTATTTCACCTATGACTTATTATTACATTTCTAACCAAATTAATGACGTTTTATAAAATATATTGACTGTCAAAAACACATTATGATTAATTACTTGCCCGTTTAACTCGACGGCTTGATAAAATTTGGTTGTAATTGACGGGAAAAATTCCCTCAAATTCCAACCCTGATTGGCGCATAAATTCAAATCTGACCACCATGGCTAGGAAGAGTGTTGTTTTATTATTAAACACAAATTGAAAACTTGGCGAGTTGAATAAATTGAAAATTAGCAAGCTGCACAAATTGAAGAAATGGCGGCCGGTGAGAAAAGGGATAACCACCGAGGACCAACTTGAAAGTAAGGGCTCTTGGTTTCTTTCAAGCCTTGTGGATTTCCTTCCTTTGACCCACAGGCCACCTTAGCAGGTCTAGATTTTCCCAAATATGGTGTAGGATTCAAAATCGAAAAGATACAAAATTTGGAAAAAATAAAAAAACAGAGATAGTTGAGGCCTAGCAAGCTTATCTGGAATGGTGTAAATTGAGGCAATCTTATGCTATGGATTCTGGAAAAATAGGCGATCTTACGCTATGGATATGGTTCGTTAAATGGAGATGGAATTCAATGGATGATGCAAAATGTTTGGACAGGATAGGCCAGACGAATGTTCATAGGCACTTAATTTTTGTTGAGTATATGCAGGAGAAGATATGAATTTTTTTTGTTTATTCATCCGCTATTGATCTGCCCCCAATTCAATTCGATAGAGTTTGAAGCATTAAAATTTCTCACACTTTCACGCTTTATGGATAGTTAAGTCCAGGTCGATGTGCTAGGAAATCAAGGTAAGGTATATCTACTATCTCTGATGCTTTTTCCTTTGATTTTCACTCCCATGGATTGCAATGATGTCAAGTGTCTTCCATAGTTTTGGAGTTTCATGTTCAAAGTTCATGTTAGGGTTTTATAGGGAATGTCTTGTGCATATGTTCAGAAAATGCAGAATAATTGAGGATGCCTACCAAGTGTTTGATGAAATTCCTGAATTATCATTTGGAATGCATCCCTTGCTTCTTCCCCCACTCTGTCCACCACAACAAAGAGGACGGAAGTTTGTTAGATTGTTTTCGAATTATCATTTGCAACCTTGCTCAAGGCATGTTTTAAGGAAGGACAGATGTAGAGTTCTTTTGCAGTCACAAAGGAAATGAGTGCATTTTGGATCCATAGAAATACTTATATTTATCCAAGATCTGGTTTGACATGTCGAGGGATCATATCTACATTCAACCTTGGAAGGTAGATCCAACACACCCAAGACAAGTCTGGTATCGTGATAAACTTTATTGGTTGTAGGGCTAGCCGAGGAGCAATGAACGTACAAGGTGGTGAGAGTGCACCCTCCTTGGTGGTCTGGAGATGGGCAGTCCCTATTGGAGATATTGATCCCAATATTCTCCTCAGGAGTATTCTTGACCACCTCGCATTTCGACCAGCCCAACTAGCTGATTGGATTTTTTGATTGGACTGATTAATAGGATACGAGTGATTTCCCAGGACTAGCCCTAGCACTTCGTTCGAAGTGCCTTGACTGTGATAAACTTAGTGGTTCTCCTATATGATCATTGTCGTCTTTGTGTTTAATGGTTATTATACAACAAAGCACATGAATCGAATAAAGACTATCACCCCAGCCATGTATAAAATGACTTCTATATAGATCTTTTGGGTAGTTAGCTCTCATATCTAGATTCTCTGAGTATGTTGGGGCTCGTGTAAAAGGAGCAGGGACTAGTGACTGCTTGAAACCATAGAGGTAAGCCACTAATGCCATGAAATCTCGAGTAGAACTATAATTCATAAATTTGCATTTTAAAACCATCTTTTATAAATTTGCTTTTTAAAACGGTGTTAATCTTAAAAAACACCCATTTAAAACAGTTCTTGTGACATGTTCCGAAAATTGTATTTATTCGCCTTTTTTATTTACAGGAACAATTGCAGTTATTACAACAACAACACGAACAAAAACAAGGAACCGTCTTTCAAAATTCTCAAATCTCCTCCCTTCAGCAATGGCAAATTGGTTTGGGTCCTGGGTTGTAGTGAAAATCTATGTCAGCTGCCAATTCTCCATCGCAACAACATTAGCAGGTGCAAACATTTGATGCTCTGTTTGCGGCTCAACAAGCCCTACAAACGAGTTTGACATCAAAGGACAACAATTGTAATCTTATTATTAATCTCAACTTTTAACATTTATTCCAAGGATTTGAAGTTGAAATTTTTAGGGCCTTTGTTAATTTTTTAGCATTAATTCAATATACTCTAGGATCTTTACTGAGAGAATAACATGTACAGTATATCACTGCATATCAATCATAGCAAGCATGCCAATCATCACAAGAAGCAAAACATAAGAGACAATAGACACACAGAGTTTCTGTGGGGAAAACCATAAGGTGAAAAACCCCACAACTTCCTCAGAGATAGATAGAGCAATAGTACAACCAAAGTACAACCCAAGTACAAGAGATAGACTTCTCCTAGCAGCTGATCCTCCTCCTCACATGTGGGCCACTTTTCGAGTGATGTAGAGTGAGATAATGAGATGATCAAAATAGAGATTGGGAGATCTCTATTTATACTTGTACTGAATGCCCAATAAACTTATGGGGCCGACTTGTCTAGCTTAGCACAATAACCTCATGTTACATTAATCCGAGCCGACCCCTTACAAGGTGGTCTAATAACCCATCGGCAAGTTAACACACTTGCGACACTTGTCAATACAAATGACGACACTTCCATATAGAAGAATAATACATCTCTATAGGAGTACAATAACTATATATATGAAATACATTCCGAAGTTACATATACATCAAAACTCCCTCTTAACTAGGAAGGTATTTCTCGACACAGATCATCTAGCACAAGTCTTCTTCTCTGGATCATCGTCATCGATGCATTGTCCTCAAATCATCGTCATCGTCACTGCTGCTGCTATCTCAATCAATCTTTGAATCTACTCATCATAGGAAGTTCTACAGAGCTAGTCCTTTTTCATACTGGATGTAGGCCCACCACCTGTAGGTCTTCATCATCACTGGCCATACTATGGAAATCTTAGGATTTATTACGTGCGTCACAAAACCTTGCAAGAGCATCCAGGCTGTTACGAGCACATAGCTCTACCTGTCGGATCTCCCAGGGACATATTATATGTGAATGTCACAAAACCTTAAAAGAGTCTCTTGACTAGCAAGAGCCCTAAAGAGCATCTGAGGCCTTTTTCATCCTGTCCATATTTCCATGACTTATTACATGTGACCTCCACCACAAAAACTTAAAAGAGTGTCTTGCGAGGCAAGAACCCTAAAGAGCATCTGAGGCCTTTTTCATCCTGTCCAGATCTCCAGGACTTATTACATGTGATCATGGAAAAACCTCGAAAGAGCATCCCAAGACTGATTACGAGCACACAGCTCAACCTATCGAATCTCCCAGGGCCGAATTATATGCCATAGGACAAAACCTCGAAAGAGCATCTGTCAGATATCCAAGGGCCAAATTATATGCCATAGGAAAAATCTCGAAAGACTATCTACAGATCTCCCAGGGCCAAATTATATGTCCTCCCAAAGAAAAAACTCGAAAGAGCATTTGCCAAATATCCCATGGCTAGATTACATGCCATAGGCAAAACCTCGAAAGATTATCTACAAACCTCCCTGGGCACAAATTATATGCTTATCTGCACAACCTATTCCACGGCTACAAAGTATCAACCTGATAATTACCATACATCATCCTGATGTACACATGATCATCCTGATCATCATCACTGCATCGTCCTGATGCATGTCATCTGAAGCAACATCCTGAAGCTCGTCATCCATGATCATCCTGATCATACAATACATCCACCTGATGCATACACAGTATCTTCCTGATATATATCATCATACATGATCTACCTGATCATACAATGTATCCACCTGATACATATACAAATACATGATCCACCTGATCATACCTGATACATATCAACATACATGATCTACCTGATCATACAATGTATCCACCTAATACATCTACAGATACATACACATGATCCAACTGATCATATCCAGCATCCAACATGATGCATACATACATATACATATAAATGATCCAAATGATCATATCCAGCATCCAATATGATGTGTACATACATATACATATAAATGATCCAACTGATCATATCCAACATCCAACATGATGCGTACATCAATATACATATAAATGATCCAATTGATCATATCCAGCATCCAACATGATGCGTACATACATATACATATAAATGATCCAACCGATCATATCAAGCATCCAACATGATGCATATATACACATACAGAGCAGTAACTGGAGCATCGTCCTGATGCTCATCATCCAACGCTTATATCCATAGCCATGGAAGGATCCTCCTCTCACCATGCTCGGAATGGATTCAGCAAATGTCTCCATCACTTCTTCCTCGAGGTGTCATTGATTTGAAGGACACCAAGCCTCTCTCTGAAGTACTTGAACTTCACTCTGGCTAGTGGCTTCGTCATCACATTTGCAATCTGCTCATTTGTCGCAACATATAGGAGCTTCACTGCTCCTCTCTGCACCATATCCCTGATATAGTGATATTTGATCTCAATGTGTTTTGACTTGTTGTGGAACACCGAGTTCTCAAATAGCTTCACACAACTCTGGTAGTCACAAAAGATACCAGTAGCCTCTAGCGGGAGATCAAATAACTCATACAGTAGCTTCCGAAGCCATATTGCCTCACAACTAGCTGAACAAGCTGCAACATACTCTTCTTCAGCTGTACTCAGTGCTACGCAGGACTGCTTCCTACTAAACGAAGAGATCACACTTGATCCCATACTGAAGCAGCACCCAGAAGTGCTCTTCCTATCTGCAGCACTGCCCTCCATATCTGAATCAACATAGCCTTGCAGGTTAAACTTTTGATCCGCATCATACTTGATCCCATAATCAACTGTACCCTTCAGGTACCTCAGACTATGCTTTACAGCAACCAGGTGAACACTTCTGGGATCCTTCAAGAATTGGCTCAATGTGTTCACAACAAAGCAAATATTTGGTCTAGTGTTCTTCAGGTACATCAAGGACCCAATCATCTGACGATATATCGTGACATCAACTGACTTAGATGAAGCATCACACATAAGCTTCAGGTTCGATGCCATAGGTGTGGCCATGGCCTTGTAGTCCATCATCCCGAACCTCTTTAGGATCTCTACTGCATACTTCCCTTGTCCAAGGAATATTCCATCTGTATTCTGCCACACCTCCATACCTAGAAAATAGTGCATCATCCCCAAGTCCTTCATCTCGAACTCGGCAGCAAGCTTTCTCTTGGTATCAGCAATCAAACTATCATTACCTGTAACAAACAGGTCATCCACATACAGGAGTAGTATCATAGGATTGCCTTCCTCAACCTTGTAGTAAAGGTTGGAATCCGCTTTACTTTTGGTAAAGCCCAAACTAGATAGGAAATTGTCCATCCTACCATACCAAGTCCTAGGAGATTGCTTCAAGCCATACAAGGCTTTCTTCAATCTGCACATATATGACTTCCTGTCATGTGTCTCAAAACTAAGTGGCTACTCCACATACACTTCCTCCTCGACTACACCATTCAAGAAAGCAGTCTTGACATCCATCTGGTGTATCTTCCATTTCATCACTGCAGCCAGAGCAAGTAGTATTCTGATGGAAGTGTACCTAGCTACAGGAGAAAAAGTTTCTTCATAATCTATTCTCTCTTTCTGAGAAAAGCCACGAGCTACGAATCTTGCCTTGTATTTCTCTATGCTGCCATTTGCAGCATGCTTGATCTTGTAGATCCATTTGGAAGTCACAATAGACTTCCCTTCAGGTCTTGGGACAACATCCCAAACATCATTCTTCATTATTGATTGGTATTTTTCGACCATGGCATCCTTCCATTCTTTCTTTTCCGCTCATTCTTCATAATTGGAAGGTTCTTTGTTCATGATATCAGAGAGTAAAGCAACATAGCTGGTATGAGATCTAGTTCTCTTCTTTGCTCTGTGTTCTTCTTCTGGAATGCCATATCTTTCTGCATCTTGAATGAATTCTCTAGCCCATCCAGGTTTCCTCTTGTGAGAGTTATTCTCATGGGGTGGATCTACAGGTTCTTGCAGATCTTCAATTTCACGATCTGCATCTGGAATTGCTTTAGTCATAGTAGTGTCTTGAAATCTAGTTTCTTTAGGTTCTTCATAGTCTTCAACAGGTGTCTTCCTTGATTTGATGAATGTTGAGTTTTCATCAAATGTCACATCCCTGCTGACATCAATCTTCTTGAACCTTGGAAAGTATATTCTGTAAGCCTTCGAGCTTTCATTGCAACCCACAAAGATACCCTTCTTTCCTGAAGGATCTAGCTTGGTCCTCTTTTCCTTTGGGACATGAGTGTATACTGGACAACCAAATATTCTGAGATGGTTGACTTCAGGTTTCTTACCAGAGAAGACCTCTTCTGGTGTCTTGTTGTCCAATATCTTGTGGGGTGTTATGTTCTGCACATATACATCTGTCCTAGCTGCTTCTTCCCATAGATGCATAGGTAGATCCTGGTCATGCAACATTGCCCTTGCTGCTTCCATGATTGTTCGATTCTTTCTTTCTACAACTCCATTCTATTGTGGATTGTAAGGAGCAGTCAACTCCCTCTTAATCCCTGAATAGCTGCATAACTTCTTGAAGTCACCTGAAGTGAATTCTCCACCATTGTCAGATCTAAATGTTTTGATCTTCTTATCAATTTGGTTCTCCATCAAGGTTTTGAATTCCTTGAACTTATCAAACACTTCATCTTTGTTCTTCAAGAAGTAAACCCAAGTCTTCCTGGAGAAGTCATCAATGAAAGAGACATAGTAAACATACCCACTCAGAGAACTGGATGACATCGGACCACATACATCAGAGTGGATAATTTCCAAGATACTTTTTTCCTTGCTTTCACTTCTTGGAAATGCCTTCTTTATGTTATTTCCTTTTGCACATCCTTTGCAAACACCTTCATGCTTGGTCTTGATTTCAGGAAGACCTTCTACAACCTTACTTGCAATTGGTAATGCTCTATAGTGCATATGTGCAAGTCTTCTATGCCAAAGTTCACTTGGCTCCATGGAATCATGTACCATGGCATGTTCAAGTTGTCCCTTCAATTTATACAATCCTCCCTCTTGCTCTCCAATCACTACTGCATCAACAATAGTTTTACCTTTTGGCCACATTAGAACTTGGCCATCTACAAATGCAACCTTCATACCTTTTTCATCCAATGCGGAGATGGAGAGTAGGTTCTTCTTGAGCCTAGGTACATAAAGAACTTCTTTCATCTTCAAAGACTTTCCAAAATCTAGGTTGTAAGAGGCTTCACCACTTCCTTTGATAGGGTATTGACAGTCATCCCCAAGTTTCACTTTATGGGGTGATTCATGTTCAGATAGATTTACAAAAGATTCTTTAAACCCATTCATGTGTTTGGAAGCCCCACTGTCAATAAGCCAATCATTACAACCATGAGAAATAGTATTTGTGAGAGCAGAGATTAGAACATACTCTTCTTCGCTTGATGAGTCATCATCATCACTTTCTGCTCTAGCCTTCTTCTTTGGAGGTTCATCATCCTCACCAGCATGAGCATGATATCTCTTCTTGTTGTTTTTCTTCTTGTTGTTGTCGTTCTTCATCTTGGGACAATCTACAACAAAGTGTCCTTTCTAATTGCATGTGAAGCATCTTAGATCCTTTTTATTCTTTTGTTGATTGTGAAAGGATCTCTTGTAATTAGAGTGCTCCTTATTGGGCTTGCTTCTTTTGGTGTGATCAGCGAGAGCTTGGTCTTCACTTACCATCTTTTCTTCTCCGGCTATAAGCCTGGCCTCTTCTTGTGAACATTCCTCCCATAGTCTACTGAAAGAGATCAATTTCTTTCTTGCACAAATTCCTTGAATAAAGGAATCCCATGACCTACGTAGGCCATTCAGAGTAGTCATCACAATTTCCCAATTCTCCACCACTTCACTTATAGCTTCAAGTTGTTCTTTGATTTGAGAGACTTTGGAGAAATACGATTGAATAGTCTCTCCATTCAACAGCTTGACCCCTTTAAATTGATTATGCAGAGTCATCTTCCGATTTATGTTCTTCCCTTCAAAAAGCTTGGTCAAAGAGTCAAACATCTCCTTGGGTGTCTTCAGAGATGACACATGTGGTATGAGATGGTATTTGATAGAATCAACAATGATTCTCTTTGCTTTAACCAAGTTCTTCTTATGAAATTCTTTAGCTTCTTCATCCTCCAGGACGGGGACTTCAGAACTGATATATGTATCCAATTCATTTTCTTCCAGGATTAACCCAATCCTATACTTCCAGGCTTGGAATTTATCAGCCCCTTCAGGCGTATCCTCAAGCTTGGTGTGGTGAGACATCTTTAAAGAGTACTTCAAATAGAAATAGAAAAGATTTAGGTCTTGACACTTGATTTGCTGAAAACTGGATCTGCTCCCGGATTAGGGTTTGTCAGAGAAACCCTAAAAATTCAAAATGTGAATTTCAACTTTCCAAAAGGATATAAATATGCGCCTTGATGAGTTGATCAACCTGGTATACTCAGAATTTGAGTTCTACAAATTTTCACCCTTCAGAAATGCCTTTTAGTCTTTCCGGATTCACTAAGGAGGACCCTGAATTAGGGTTTGAGTTTCTCAGAGTTTTACCTAGCAAAAAATATCGATCCAAATCTCTAAACTTTGATTTTTCCTAGGAGCTTCCAGTTGTGTCTTCAGATTTCAGAAATTCCTATTTTTTAGGAAACCCTAATTTTTAGGGCCAAAACTGAAAGTGCTCAGAATTGAATTATGATTGGACAGATAGATTCACCTTGCTTAGGAGAGTCAATCTATCATATTACTTTTCCAAAATCTATGGAGAGAAACCCAATAAACAAGAAACCCTAGTTTCCATCACTGCACAATGTCTTCTTCTCAGGTTAGCTCTGATACCATGTTAATTTTTGAGCATTAATTCAATATACTCTAGGATCTTTACTGAGAGAATAACATGTACAATATATCAATGCATATCAATCATAGCAAGCATGTCAATCATCACAAGAAGCAAAACATAAGAGACAATAGACACACAGAGTTTCTGTGGGGAAAACCCTAAGATGAAAAACCCCACAACTTACTCAGAGATAGATAGAGAAATAGTACAACCAAAGTACAACCCAAGTACAAGAGATAGACTTCTCCTATTAGTTGATCCTCCTCCTCACATGTGCGCCACTTTCTGAGTGATGTAGAGTGAGATAATGAGATGATCAAAATAGAGATCGAGAGATCTCTATTTATACTTGTCCTGACTGCCCAATAAACTTATGGGGTCGACTTGTCTAGCTTGGCACAATAACCTCATGTTACATTAATCTGGGCCGACCCCTTACAAGGTGGTCTAATAACCCATTGGCAAGTTAACACACTTGCGACACTTGTCAATACAAATGACGACACTTCCGTATAGAGGAATAATACATCTCTATAGGAGTACAATAAATATATATATGAAATACATTCTGAAGTTACATATACATCAACAACCTTGTCTTATTGGGAAGAAAAACGTTTTGTTGTTCCCTGTGTTATTATTCATGTCTTTGTGATTTGTTGAGCATACATTTCTTCTAGCAAGGTAGAAGGGCAACAACAACAGAAGTTGGCAGATGGATCCAATATTGAAACAACGGTCAATGATGGATTTGGAAGGGGTTTCATAAATGAAGATGACCTAAAGAATGCATACACATTTGATGTGCCTGTAAGATCACAACACCTTATGCTTTTACTTAATGAAATTAATTCTGCAGTCATAAAGCATGAATCTGAATTCAATTGCTGTTACTTTATTTTCTTACAACACTTGTCTTACTGCTATGATATTTTTGTAAGGGATGCTCTTTTGATCTGTGGGATGTTTTGAACCCCAAATCTGCATTATCGGATTAAGCTCCACCTTAACAAGGAGAACATCAAACTTGGTCAACTCATGCACATTAGTAGTGCTTATATGCCAATTTGTTTGACATAAGCCAAAACTTAATCCAACACCCAAATTTGCTCGTTGATCTGCAATTGAGTTTTGATGTTGAAGGACATGGAAGAATTCAATCCTGTCAATACCCTACTCTTGTATTATTCTTTTCACCAAGTGGGTTGTTTAGGAAGAGATTTTCTGTGAGCTACTTGAAGAATTATCATTGATTGCTCACCATAGAATCATAGACATCTCCATGTCTGCTTGATCTTTAAGAAAAGGCCTTTAATTAGAGCTACAACTTCCAATTTTCTATTTGTGTCAATTCCATTTCCCCTGCATACATACGTTTTTTATTTCCTCTGCATACATACATTTATGATGCTTGTGATGTACTTGGTGGCACTAACAAAGATCTTTCATTAAATAATTATAAAAGGGATAAAACCAAGTAATCCATGAAAGTGATAATTATAATGAATGGATGTGATATCTTTCTGTAACATTGAATGGGCAAGTGGGTCATGACTCAATGAATAGTCACGACCCTAGGGAAAATGTGCCTAATAATTAACTAAAGTTATATATATATATATATATATATATTACAAGTCACCCCACCTTGAAGATGCTTCGTCCTCGAAGCAGTAATAAGAACAGATGTCAAAGTTCAACTTCCACCATGAATGAACAAATAACATGAAAGTTGTTGTTCATCATGGAAACTGACAATTTGACCCCTTGAGTGATCAAAGGAATGTCGTGCATACTGTTAGTCCTAAATTATGCACTGGACTAAACGCAGAGTTTAGGCACCTTTTGATAGATTTGGTTGATTGGGTTGGTTGTGCAATGGGTCAAGAAACTATGATAAATAGAGACAGCATAAGACAGCTGATAACATTGGGTTCTGAAAATAACGTTGGATAACTAGACTAAAAGGAAGAAACATATCAGGATGACCAAGGTTCAAAGCTGATTGGTAATATGTGGAGCTAACAACTCACTCACACATTAACATAAAGAACCAAGTTCAGAAAAACATTCCATGGAATCCTGAAAACTAAATCACAGCATAAGCATTTATAACAAAAAAAAGGAATTCTTAACTGATCAGTTTAACAAAACTAAATAGCATTCAGATTGAAAGACAGCTAGAACCTAGCTCAAAACAACCCAAGGGCATAGAACTTATGGATCAAATTCTTCATTGTTGGCACCTTTCAAACCAGGAACAAACTCGATGATAGAATTTGTTTTGTCAAGAATCATATAAAAATCTGCTTTACCATACAAGCAGCAAAACTCCGACACTTGAAAATCATTCCACCTTAGAATTAGAAGGAGTTCTAAATCTGCCAGTGAGTAACTGAATGGCATTCCTTGAAGTGAATCAAAGAAAAGACCATCTATCTAAAATGATTTGTAGTAAGTGATTTCAATATGGCGGTTAATTTTATCAATTTGTTTGACAAAAAACTCATTTATAGAGACCTCCTTAGAATCCATCGCATTTTGCATCAATGAATTAAAATGCTTGAAATTAGCTCTTATTCCAACTGTGAATCTGAATGCAACCATCAATGTCTTTATCTGATGCTTCTTGAAATGTAAACCATAGAAAGCACATCTCCATGAATGAACAAGATCAACTGCAATTATCTTGGCACTCAAGTATCTTACCCATGCGGACCTTTGATACTTGAACAATCCATCAACATTGTGTTATCAACACTTTTGGCATTTGGCATTTTGCTAGCAATTGAGATTCTCTTTCTGACTGCTTTGGGAACTTGACAATTTGTCCATATTAATCCTTTAACATTTGCGCTGATGCTTGAACCTTGACACCTGTGATATTCGATCGATCGGGCACCTGTCTCTCACCTACCACTTGACTTCTACGCATCCTTTTATAAAAAAATTGAGCCAAAATCTCTTCATAATGCTGCGACCTTTGGTGATAGTAAAATGAATACACCAACGTGCCGAAATCTTCATATATTTACCCAACTCTGCCTTTATGATCACTCATCATTTGAACTCAGCGTTTATGGATTGAGCACTTGGCGTTTTTTTGTTTGCATTGGGGAAATTATCCCACATGTGATGGGAAAATAATTTTAAATTTTTTTAATATGCACCTATTTATATTGCTTATCAATGTGTGGTGCACTATGATATTCCCTGACGACTCTTGTGAGTTATATAATGTTGAAGTGTGAGGTCGATATATGACGACTCTTGTGAGTTATATAATGTTGAAGTGTGAGGTCGATATATGACGACTCTTGTGAGTTATATAATGTTGAAGTGTGAGGTCGATATATGACTTAAACTTGGAGGTGGGTTCAAATATGGCTTAGAATATGACGAGACCGAAAAATTTTAATTTTTTTTTCCCAACTAAATGAAATTTTTTTTCCTTGGATATTTTTTTCCAACTAAATGAAATGGATTATACAAAGAATTTTTTTTTAAAAATTTTTCCCAACTAAATGAAAATGGATTATATAAAGACAAATCAGAGGATAGGGCACACGTTTTATTATCTTTTTAATAAAAAAGTATTAAAATAAACTCTGAATGAAAATGGATTATATAAAGACAAAACAAAGGATAAGACAAAGGTTTTATTAACTTTTTAATAAAAAGTATTAAAATAAACTTTTAATAAAAATGGATAATATAAAGACAAAAACATAGGATAGGACAAAGGTTTTATTAACTTGTATTAAAATAAACCTTTGAAATGTTTGGGTTTATTTTGGATAAAAGTTTAATTATTCAAGTTAACTTTATTTTGTTTAATAAAATGGATTAATAAAATATAAAATACAAATAAATTCATTTAAAAAACAAAAAATATTAAAATAGAATCATTTTATTTATAATAATCTTTCTATTTGATTTTGGGAAAAATGGATTTTGAGTAAGATGACAAGGGCATAGTTAGACCTGATTTATGGAAGAACATAAATACATCACAAGGTAAGACAGGTTTAGTACTTGATGTGTGAAGAAGATGGCGAGTTTAACACAAATGCGGTTTAAGATGATGGCACACTAACGAAGTTGACTCAATTTTGACAAGGAGCTTAAAGAATTTTAAAGGGTAGATTTTGGTACCAACACATACAACAAAGATCTGAGTAATAAGGAGTAGAAGATGTTGCCAGAGAGGACTATTGGGGAATATAAGATCTTCAGTGAAAGTATCTTCATCATGGTTTTGAGTAGTAATCCAAGCTTTGTCAATGTATGTGGTTCCACTTGATTTGTCGATATAATAATTTATACTTCAATTTAATCATCGACATTAAGGGTTGTCTTAACTACTTGATATTTTTCATGGTCATTAAGTTTCAATTTTGGTTAAGGACTCTTGAATGTCTAGGACTTTTATGGTCGGATATGGACTCGACTTTTCTTCACAACATCTTGCATTGTGCTGAACATCTTGGTTTTTTTGCCTTTAAACCTCTATTGTCTTTAATACCCTAATTTATGGATACAAATATTCTAAGATTGTTGTAGATGGTGACTATTTTACTTTAGATAAATAGTACTCGACTTGATCCAACACATTAACCAGTTCATCCCTTCATATAGTTGTATTTTCGAGTTGTAACTTGTATCCCAACATCAAAGAGCTTGTAAACAAGTTCATCTTAATAAAAAGGTCCATTTTTTATTATGCTCCACTATACCTTGCAATTGCCGAATACTCTATAAAGCCTTATTATTTTTATTAAAAGCCTCCCTTTGTAAATAATAGATATATATAATTTACTAAATTTATCTATCTATCTATCTATCTATCTATATATCTATCTCTGTGTGTGTTACCACTTAGTGTTATATTTGTTGGTGTGCTTGACTCCAATCAACCCTTGAAAAGTTGTGACCTATCGATGGCCAGTGAGGGAGAATGGTAGTTCCTTCAGGTAACTCTTGATGAGACTTTGATGCCTATGAAATCTATATCTCTTGTCACGAGTAAATTAATGAAACCACAATTTTTTGTTCCACCCTAATCTTCACATTAAAGCTCACGGTTTCATGATTTTGGTGGTTAATTGGTCTAGTGTTCTTCAGGTACATCAAGGACCCAATCATCTGACGATATATCGTGACATCAACTGACTTAGATGAAGCATCACACATAAGCTTCAGGTTCGATGCCATAGGTGTGGCCATGGCCTTGTAGTCCATCATCCCGAACCTCTTTAGGATCTCTACTGCATACTTCCCTTGTCCAAGGAATATTCCATCTGTATTCTGCCACACCTCCATACCTAGAAAATAGTGCATCATCCCCAAGTCCTTCATCTCGAACTCGGCAGCAAGCTTTCTCTTGGTATCAGCAATCAAACTATCATTACCTGTAACAAACAGGTCATCCACATACAGGAGTAGTATCATAGGATTGCCTTCCTCAACCTTGTAGTAAAGGTTGGAATCCGCTTTACTTTTGGTAAAGCCCAAACTAGATAGGAAATTGTCCATCCTACCATACCAAGTCCTAGGAGATTGCTTTAAGCCATACAAGGCTTTCTTCAATCTGCACATATATGACTTCCTGTCATGTGTCTCAAAACTAAGTGGCTACTCCACATACACTTCCTCCTCGACTACACCATTCAAGAAAGCAGTCTTGACATCCATCTGGTGTATCTTCCATTTCATCACTGCAGCCAGAGCAAGTAGTATTCTGATGGAAGTGTACCTAGCTACAGGAGAAAAAGTTTCTTCATAATCTATTCTCTCTTTCTGAGAAAAGCCACGAGCTACGAATCTTGCCTTGTATTTCTCTATGCTGCCATTTGCAGCATGCTTGATCTTGTAGATCCATTTGGAAGTCACAATAGACTTCCCTTCAGGTCTTGGGACAACATCCCAAACATCATTCTTCATTATTGATTGGTATTTTTCGACGATGGCATCCTTCCATTCTTTCTTTTTCGCTCCTTCTTCATAATTGGAAGGTTCTTTGTTCATGATATCACAGAGTAAAGCAACATAGCTGGTATGAGATCTAGTTCTCTTCTTTGCTCTGTGTTCTTCTTCTGGAATGCCATATCTTTCTGCATCTTGAATGAATTCTCTAGCCCATCCAGGTTTCCTCTTGTGAGAGTTATTCTCACGGGGTGGATCTACAGGTTCTTGCAGATCTTCAATTTCACGATCTGCATCTGGAATTGCTTTAGTCATAGTAGTGTCTTGAAATCTAGTTTCTTTAGGTTCTTCATAGTCTTCAACAGGTGTCTTCCTTGATTTGATGAATGTTGAGTTTTCATCAAATGTCACATCCCTGCTGACATCAATCTTCTTGAACCTTGGAAAGTATATTTTGTAAGCCTTCGAGCTTTCATTGCAACCCACAAAGATACCCTTCTTTCCTGAAGGATCTAGCTTGGTCCTCTTTTCCTTTGGGACATGAGTGTATACTGGACAACCAAATATTCTGAGATGGCTGACTTCAGGTTTCTTACTAGAGAAGACCTCTTCTGGTGTCTTGTTGTCCAATATCTTGTGGGGTGTTATGTTCTGCACATATACATCTGTCCTAGCTGCTTCTTCCCATAGATGCATAGGTAGATCCTGGTCATGCAACATTGCCCTTGCTGCTTCCATGATTGTTCGATTCTTTCTTTCTACAACTCCATTCTATTGTGGATTGTAAGGAGCAGTCAACTCCCTCTTAATCCCTGAATAGCTGCATAACTTCTTGAAGTCACCTGAAGTGAATTCTCCACCATTGTCAGATCTAAATGTTTTGATCTTCTTATCAATTTGGTTCTCCATCAAGGTTTTGAATTCCTTGAACTTATCAAACACTTCATCTTTGTTCTTCAAGAAGTAAACCCAAGTCTTCCTGAGAAGTCATCAATGAAAGAGACATAGTAAACATACCCACTCAGAGAACTGGATGACATCGGACCACATACATCAGAGTGGATAATTTCCAAGATACTTTTTTCCTTGCTTTCACTTCTTGGAAATGCCTTCTTTATGTTATTTCCTTTTGCACATCCTTTGCAAACACCTTCATGCTTGGTCTTGATTTCAGGAAGACCTTCTACAACCTTACTTGCAATTGGTAATGCTCTATAGTGCATATGTGCAAGTCTTCTATGCCAAAGTTCACTTGGCTCCATGGAATCATGTACCATGGCATGTTCAAGTTGTCCCTTCAATTTATACAATCCTCCCTCTTGCTCTCCAATCACTACTGCATCAACAATAGTTTTACCTTTTGGCCACATTAGAACTTGGCCATCTACAAATGCAACCTTCATACCTTTTTCATCCAATGCGGAGATGGAGAGTAGGTTCTTCTTGAGCCTAGGTACATAAAGAACTTCTTTCATCTTCAAAGACTTTCCAAAATCTAGGTTGTAAGAGGCTTCACCACTTCCTTTGATAGGGTATTGACAGTCATCCCCAAGTTTCACTTTATGGGGTGATTCATGTTCAGATAGATTTACAAAAGATTCTTTAAACCCAGTCATGTGTTTGGAAGCCCCACTGTCAATAAGCCAATCATTACAACCATGAGAAATAGTATTTGTGAGAGCAGAGATTAGAACATACTCTTCTTCGCTTGATGAGTCATCATCATCACTTTCTGCTCTAGCCTTCTTCTTTGGAGGTTCATCATCCTCACCAGCATGAGCATGATATCTCTTCTTGTTGTTTTTCTTCTTGTTGTTGTCGTTCTTCATCTTGGGACAATCTAAAACAAAGTGTCCTTTCTAATTGCATGTGAAGCATCTTAGATCCTTTTTATTCTTTTGTTGATTGTGAAAGGATCTCTTGTAATTAGAGTGCTCCTTATTGGGCTTGCTTCTTTTGGTGTGACCAGCGAGAGCTTGGTCTTCACTTACCATCTTTTCTTCTCCGGCTATAAGCCTGGCCTCTTCTTGTGAACATTCCTCCCACAGTCTACTGAAAGAGATCAATTTCTTTCTTGCACAAATTCCTTGAATAAAGGAATCCCATGACCTACGTAGGCCATTCAGAGTAGTCATCACAATTTCCCAATTCTCCACCACTTCACTTATAGCTTCAAGTTGTTCTTTGATTTGAGAGACTTTGGAGAAATACGATTGAATAGTCTCTCCATTCAACAGCTTGACCCCTTTAAATTGATTATGCAGAGTCATCTTCCGATTTATGTTCTTCCCTTCAAAAAGCTTGGTCAAAGAGTCAAACATCTCCTTGGGTGTCTTCAGAGATGACACATGTGGTATGAGATGGTATTTGATAGAATCAACAATGATTCTCTTTGCTTTAACCAAGTTATTCTTATGAAATTCTTTAGCTTCTTCATCCTCCAGGACGGGGACTTCAGAACTGATATATGTATCCAATTCATTTTCTTCCAGGATTAACCCAATCCTATACTTCCAGGCTTGGAATTTATCAGCCCCTTCAGGCGTATCCTCAAGCTTGGTGTGGTGAGACATCTTTAAAGAGTACTTCAAATAGAAATAGAAAAGATTTAGGTCTTGACACTTGATTTGCTGAAAACTGGATCTGGTCCCGGATTAGGGTTTGTCAGAGAAACCCTAAAAATTCAAAATGTGAATTTCAACTTTCCAAAAGGATATAAATATGCGCCTTGATGAGTTGATCAACCTGGTATACTCAGAATTTGAGTTCTACAAATTTTCACCCTTCAGAAATGCCTTTTAGTCTTTCCGGATTCACTAAGGAGGACCCTGAATTAGGGTTTGAGTTTCTCAGAGTTTTACCTAGCAAAAAATATCGATCCAAATCTCTAAACTTTGATTTTTCCTAGGAGCTTCCAGTTGTGTCTTCAGATTTCAGAAATTCCTATTTTTTAGGAAACCCTAATTTTTAGGGCCAAAACTGAAAGTGCTCAGAATTGAATTATGATTGGACAGATAGATTCACCTTGCTTAGGAGAGTCAATCTATCATATTACTTTTCCAAAATCTATGGAGAGAAACCCAATAAACAAGAAACCCTAGTTTCCATCACTGCACAATGTCTTCTTCTCAGGTTAGCTCTGATACCATGTTAATTTTTGAGCATTAATTCAATATACTCTAGGATCTTTACTGAGAGAATAACATGTACAATATATCAATGCATATCAATCATAGCAAGCATGTCAATCATCACAAGAAGCAAAACATAAGAGACAATAGACACACAGAGTTTCTGTGGGGAAAACCCTAAGATGAAAAACCCCACAACTTACTCAGAGATAGATAGAGAAAT
The DNA here is from genome assembly GCA_027924585.1 of Larix kaempferi. Classification (NCBI taxonomy): domain Eukaryota; kingdom Viridiplantae; phylum Streptophyta; class Pinopsida; order Pinales; family Pinaceae; genus Larix; species Larix kaempferi. The sequence goes on along the minus strand of BSBM01000963.1, from coordinate 5,413,097 downwards.
AGTACAACCAAAGTACAACCCAAGTACAAGAGATAGACTTCTCCTATTAGTTGATCCTCCTCCTCACATGTGCGCCACTTTCTGAGTGATGTAGAGTGAGATAATGAGATGATCAAAATAGAGATCGAGAGATCTCTATTTATACTTGTCCTGACTGCCCAATAAACTTATGGGGTCGACTTGTCTAGCTTGGCACAATAACCTCATGTTACATTAATCTGGGCCGACCCCTTACAAGGTGGTCTAATAACCCATTGGCAAGTTAACACACTTGCGACACTTGTCAATACAAATGACGACACTTCCGTATAGAGGAATAATACATCTCTATAGGAGTACAATAAATATATATATGAAATACATTCTGAAGTTACATATACATCAACAACCTTGTCTTATTGGGAAGAAAAACGTTTTGTTGTTCCCTATGTTATTATTCATGTCTTTGTGATTTGTTGAGCATACATTTCTTCTAGCAAGGTAGAAGAGCAACAACAACAGAAGTTGGCAGATGGATCCAATATTGAAACAACGGTCAATGATGGATTTGGAAGGGGTTTCATAAATGAAGATGACCTAAAGAATGCATACACATTTGATGTGCCTGTAAGATCACAACACCTTATGCTTTTACTTAATGAAATTAATTCTGCAGTCATAAAGCATGATTCTGAATTCAATTGCTGTTACTTTATTTTCTTACAACACTTGTCTTACTGCTATGATATTTTTGTAAGGGATGCTCTTTTGATCTGTGGGATGTTTTGAACCCCAAATCTGCATTATCGGATTAAGCTCCACCTTAACAAGGAGAACATCAAACTTGGTCAACTCATGCACATTAGTAGTGCTTATATGCCAATTTGTTTGACATAAGCCAAAACTTAATCAAACACCCAAATTTGCTCGTTGATCTGCAATTGAGTTTTGATGTTGAAGGACATGGAAGAATTCAATCCTGTCAATACCCTACTCTTGTATTATTCTTTTCACCAAGTGGGTTGTTTAGGAAGAGATTTTCTGTGAGCTACTTGAAGAATTATCATTGATTGCTCACCATAGAATCATAGACATCTCCATGTCTGCTTGATCTTTAAGAAAAGGCCTTTAATTAGAGCTACAACTTCCAATTTTCTATTTGTGTCAATTCCATTTCCCCTGCATACATACGTTTTTTATTTCCTCTGCATACATACATTTATGATGCCTGTGATGTACTTGGTGGCACTAACAAAGATCTTTCATTAAATAATTATAAAAGGGATAAAACCAAGTAATCCATGAAAGTGATAATTATAATGAATGGATGTGATATCTTTCTGTAACATTGAATGGGCAAGTGGGTCATGACTCAATGAATAGTCACGACCCTAGGGAAAATGTGCCTAATAATTAACTAAAGTTATATATATATATATATATATATATATTACAAGTCACCCCACCTTGAAGATGCTTCGTCCTCGAAGCAGTAATAAGAACAGATGTCAAAGTTCAACTTCCACCATGAATGAACAAATAACATGAAAGTTGTTGTTCATCGTGGAAACTGACAATTTGACCCCTTGAGTGATCAAAGGAATGTCGTGCATACTGTTAGTCCTAAATTATGCACTGGACTAAACGCAGAGTTTAGGCACCTTTTGATAGATTTGGTTGATTGGGTTGGTTGTGCAATGGGTCAAGAAACTATGATAAATAGAGACAGCATAAGACAGCTGATAACATTGGGTTCTGAAAATAACGTTGGATAACTAGACTAAAAGGAAGAAACATATCAGGATGACCAAGGTTCAAAGCTGATTGGTAATATGTGGAGCTAACAACTCACTCACACATTAACATAAAGAACCAAGTTCAGAAAAACATTCCATGGAATCCTGAAAACTAAATCACAGCATAAGCATTTATAACAAAAAAAAGGAATTCTTAACTGATCAGTTTAACAAAACTAAATAGCATTCAGATTGAAAGACAGCTAGAACCTAGCTCAAAACAACCCAAGGGCATAGAACTTATGGATCAAATTCTTCATTGTTGGCACCTTTCAAACCAGGAACAAACTCGATGATAGAATTTGTTTTGTCAAGAATCATATAAAAATCTGCTTTACCATACAAGCAGCAAAACTCCGACACTTGAAAATCATTCCACCTTAGAATTAGAAGGAGTTCTAAATCTGCCAGTGAGTAACTGAATGGCATTCCTTGAAGTGAATCAAAGAAAAGACCATCTATCTAAAATGATTTGTAGTAAGTGATTTCAATATGGCGGTTAATTTTATCAATTTGTTTGACAGAAAACTCATTTATAGAGACCTCCTTAGAATCCATCGCATTTTGCATCAATGAATTAAAATGCTTGAAATTAGCTCTTATTCCAACTGTGAATCTGAATGCAACCATCAATGTCTTTATCTGATGATTCTTGAAATGTAAACCATAGAAAGCACATCTCCATGAATGAACAAGATCAACTGCAATTATCTTGGCACTCAAGTATCTTACCCATGCGGACCTTTGATACTTGAACAATCCATCAACATTGTGTTATCAACACTTTTGGCATTTGGCATTTTGCTAGCAATTGAGATTCTCTTTCTGACTGCTTTGGGAACTTGACAATTTGTCCATATTAATCCTTTAACATTTGCGCTGATGCTTGAACCTTGACACCTGTGATATTCGATCGATCGGGCACCTGTCTCTCACCTACCACTTGACTTCTACGCATCCTTTTATAAAAAAATTGAGCCAAAATCTCTTCATAATGCTGCGACCTTTGGTGATAGTAAAATGAATACACCAACGTGCCGAATACTTCATATATTTACCCAACTCTGCCTTTATGATCACTCATCATTTGAACTCAGCGTTTATGGATTGAGCACTTGGCGTTTTTTTGTTTGCATTGGGGAAATTATCCCACATGTGATGGGAAAATAATTTTAAATTTTTTTAATATGCACCTATTTATATTGCTTATCAATGTGTGGTGCACTATGATATTCCCTGACGACTCTTGTGAGTTATATAATGTTGAAGTGTGAGGTCGATATATGACGACTCTTGTGAGTTATATAATGTTGAAGTGTGAGGTCGATATATGACTTAAACTTGGAGGTGGGTTCAAATATGGCTTAGAATATGACGAGACCCAAAAATTTTAAATTTTTTTTCCCAACTTAATGAAATTTTTTTTCCTTGGATATTTTTTTCCAACTAAATGAAATGGATTATACAAAGAATTTTTTTAAAAAAAAATTTCCCAACTAAATGAAAATGGATTATATAAAGACAAATCAGAGGATAGGGCACACGTTTTATTATCTTTTTAATAAAAAAGTATTAAAATAAACTCTGAATGAAAATGGATTATATAAAGACAAAACAAAGGATAAGACAAAGGTTTTATTAACTTTTTAATAAAAAGTATTAAAATAAACTTTTAATAAAAATGGATAATATAAAGACAAAAACATAGGATAGGACAAAGGTTTTATTAACTTGTATTAAAATAAACCTTTGAAATGTTTGGGTTTATTTTGGATAAAAGTTTAATTATTCAAGTTAACTTTATTTTGTTTAATAAAATGGATTAATAAAATATAAAATACAAATAAATCCATTTAAAAAACAAAAAATATTAAAATAGAATCATTTTATTTATAATAATTTTTCTATTTGATTTTGGGAAAAATGGATTTTGAGTAAGATGACAAGGGCATAGTTAGACCTGATTTATGGAAGAACATAAATACATCACAAGGTAAGACAGGTTTAGTACTTGATGTGTGAAGAAGATGGCGAGTTTAACACAAATGCGGTTTAAGATGATGGCACACTAACGAAGTTGACTCAATTTTGACAAGGAGCTTAAAGAATTTTAAAGGGTAGATTTTGGTACCAACACATACAACAAAGATCTGAGTAATAAGGAGTAGAAGATGTTGCCAGAGAGGACTATTGGGGAATATAAGATCTTCAGTGAAAGTATCTTCATCATGGTTTTGAGTAGTAATCCAAGCTTTGTCAATGTATGTGGTTCCACTTGATTTGTCGATATAATAATTTATACTTCAATTTAATCATCGACATTAAGGGTTGTCTTAACTACTTGATATTTTTCATGGTCATTAAGTTTCAATTTTGGTTAAGGACTCTTGAATGTCTAGGACTTTTATGGTCGGATATGGACTCGACTTTTCTTCACAACATCTTGCATTGTGCTGAACATCTTGGTTTTTTTGCCTTTAAACCTCTATTGTCTTTAATACCCTAATTTATGGATACAAATATTCTAAGATTGTTGTAGATGGTGACTATTTTACTTTAGATAAATAGTACTCGACTTGATCCAACACATTAACCAGTTCATCCCTTCATATAGTTGTATTTTCGAGTTGTAACTTGTATCCCAACATCAAAGAGCTTGTAAACAAGTTCATCTTAATAAAAAGGTCCATTTTTTATTATGCTCCACTATACCTTGCAATTGCCGAATACTCTATAAAGCCTTATTATTTTTATTAAAAGCCTCCCTTTGTAAATAATAGATATATATAATTTACTAAATTTATCTATCTATCTATCTATCTATCTATATATCTATCTCTGTGTGTGTTACCACTTAGTGTTATATTTGTTGGTGTGCTTGACTCCAATCAACCCTTGAAAAGTTGTGACCTATCGATGGCCAGTGAGGGAGAATGGTAGTTCCTTCAGGTAACTCTTGATGAGACTTTGATGCCTATGAAATCTATATCTCTTGTCACGAGTAAATTAATGAAACCACAATTTTTTGTTCCACCCTAATCTTCACATTAAAGCTCACGGTTTCATGATTTTGGTGGTTAATTGGTCTAGTGTTCTTCAGGTACATCAAGGACCCAATCATCTGACGATATATCGTGACATCAACTGACTTAGATGAAGCATCACACATAAGCTTCAGGTTCGATGCCATAGGTGTGGCCATGGCCTTGTAGTCCATCATCCCGAACCTCTTTAGGATCTCTACTGCATACTTCCCTTGTCCAAGGAATATTCCATCTGTATTCTGCCACACCTCCATACCTAGAAAATAGTGCATCATCCCCAAGTCCTTCATCTCGAACTCGGCAGCAAGCTTTCTCTTGGTATCAGCAATCAAACTATCATTACCTGTAACAAACAGGTCATCCACATACAGGAGTAGTATCATAGGATTGCCTTCCTCAACCTTGTAGTAAAGGTTGGAATCCGCTTTACTTTTGGTAAAGCCCAAACTAGATAGGAAATTGTCCATCCTACCATACCAAGTCCTAGGAGATTGCTTTAAGCCATACAAGGCTTTCTTCAATCTGCACATATATGACTTCCTGTCATGTGTCTCAAAACTAAGTGGCTACTCCACATACACTTCCTCCTCGACTACACCATTCAAGAAAGCAGTCTTGACATCCATCTGGTGTATCTTCCATTTCATCACTGCAGCCAGAGCAAGTAGTATTCTGATGGAAGTGTACCTAGCTACAGGAGAAAAAGTTTCTTCATAATCTATTCTCTCTTTCTGAGAAAAGCCACGAGCTACGAATCTTGCCTTGTATTTCTCTATGCTGCCATTTGCAGCATGCTTGATCTTGTAGATCCATTTGGAAGTCACAATAGACTTCCCTTCAGGTCTTGGGACAACATCCCAAACATCATTCTTCATTATTGATTGGTATTTTTCGACGATGGCATCCTTCCATTCTTTCTTTTTCGCTCCTTCTTCATAATTGGAAGGTTCTTTGTTCATGATATCACAGAGTAAAGCAACATAGCTGGTATGAGATCTAGTTCTCTTCTTTGCTCTGTGTTCTTCTTCTGGAATGCCATATCTTTCTGCATCTTGAATGAATTCTCTAGCCCATCCAGGTTTCCTCTTGTGAGAGTTATTCTCACGGGGTGGATCTACAGGTTCTTGCAGATCTTCAATTTCACGATCTGCATCTGGAATTGCTTTAGTCATAGTAGTGTCTTGAAATCTAGTTTCTTTAGGTTCTTCATAGTCTTCAACAGGTGTCTTCCTTGATTTGATGAATGTTGAGTTTTCATCAAATGTCACATCCCTGCTGACATCAATCTTCTTGAACCTTGGAAAGTATATTTTGTAAGCCTTCGAGCTTTCATTGCAACCCACAAAGATACCCTTCTTTCCTGAAGGATCTAGCTTGGTCCTCTTTTCCTTTGGGACATGAGTGTATACTGGACAACCAAATATTCTGAGATGGCTGACTTCAGGTTTCTTACTAGAGAAGACCTCTTCTGGTGTCTTGTTGTCCAATATCTTGTGGGGTGTTATGTTCTGCACATATACATCTGTCCTAGCTGCTTCTTCCCATAGATGCATAGGTAGATCCTGGTCATGCAACATTGCCCTTGCTGCTTCCATGATTGTTCGATTCTTTCTTTCTACAACTCCATTCTATTGTGGATTGTAAGGAGCAGTCAACTCCCTCTTAATCCCTGAATAGCTGCATAACTTCTTGAAGTCACCTGAAGTGAATTCTCCACCATTGTCAGATCTAAATGTTTTGATCTTCTTATCAATTTGGTTCTCCATCAAGGTTTTGAATTCCTTGAACTTATCAAACACTTCATCTTTGTTCTTCAAGAAGTAAACCCAAGTCTTCCTGAGAAGTCATCAATGAAAGAGACATAGTAAACATACCCACTCAGAGAACTGGATGACATCGGACCACATACATCAGAGTGGATAATTTCCAAGATACTTTTTTCCTTGCTTTCACTTCTTGGAAATGCCTTCTTTATGTTATTTCCTTTTGCACATCCTTTGCAAACACCTTCATGCTTGGTCTTGATTTCAGGAAGACCTTCTACAACCTTACTTGCAATTGGTAATGCTCTATAGTGCATATGTGCAAGTCTTCTATGCCAAAGTTCACTTGGCTCCATGGAATCATGTACCATGGCATGTTCAAGTTGTCCCTTCAATTTATACAATCCTCCCTCTTGCTCTCCAATCACTACTGCATCAACAATAGTTTTACCTTTTGGCCACATTAGAACTTGGCCATCTACAAATGCAACCTTCATACCTTTTTCATCCAATGCGGAGATGGAGAGTAGGTTCTTCTTGAGCCTAGGTACATAAAGAACTTCTTTCATCTTCAAAGACTTTCCAAAATCTAGGTTGTAAGAGGCTTCACCACTTCCTTTGATAGGGTATTGACAGTCATCCCCAAGTTTCACTTTATGGGGTGATTCATGTTCAGATAGATTTACAAAAGATTCTTTAAACCCAGTCATGTGTTTGGAAGCCCCACTGTCAATAAGCCAATCATTACAACCATGAGAAATAGTATTTGTGAGAGCAGAGATTAGAACATACTCTTCTTCGCTTGATGAGTCATCATCATCACTTTCTGCTCTAGCCTTCTTCTTTGGAGGTTCATCATCCTCACCAGCATGAGCATGATATCTCTTCTTGTTGTTTTTCTTCTTGTTGTTGTCGTTCTTCATCTTGGGACAATCTAAAACAAAGTGTCCTTTCTAATTGCATGTGAAGCATCTTAGATCCTTTTTATTATTTTGTTGATTGTGAAAGGATCTCTTGTAATTAGAGTGCTCCTTATTGGGCTTGCTTCTTTTGGTGTGACCAGCGAGAGCTTGGTCTTCACTTACCATCTTTTCTTCTCCGGCTATAAGCCTGGCCTCTTCTTGTGAACATTCCTCCCACAGTCTACTGAAAGAGATCAATTTCTTTCTTGCACAAATTCCTTGAATAAAGGAATCCCATGACCTACGTAGGCCATTCAGAGTAGTCATCACAATTTCCCAATTCTCCACCACTTCACTTATAGCTTCAAGTTGTTCTTTGATTTGAGAGACTTTGGAGAAATACGATTGAATAGTCTCTCCATTCAACAGCTTGACCCCTTTAAATTGATTATGCAGAGTCATCTTCCGATTTATGTTCTTCCCTTCAAAAAGCTTGGTCAAAGAGTCAAACATCTCCTTGGGTGTCTTCAGAGATGACACATGTGGTATGAGATGGTATTTGATAGAATCAACAATGATTCTCTTTGCTTTAACCAAGTTATTCTTATGAAATTCTTTAGCTTCTTCATCCTCCAGGACGGGGACTTCAGAACTGATATATGTATCCAATTCATTTTCTTCCAGGATTAACCCAATCCTATACTTCCAGGCTTGGAATTTATCAGCCCCTTCAGGCGTATCCTCAAGCTTGGTGTGGTGAGACATCTTTAAAGAGTACTTCAAATAGAAATAGAAAAGATTTAGGTCTTGACACTTGATTTGCTGAAAACTGGATCTGGTCCCGGATTAGGGTTTGTCAGAGAAACCCTAAAAATTCAAAATGTGAATTTCAACTTTCCAAAAGGATATAAATATGCGCCTTGATGAGTTGATCAACCTGGTATACTCAGAATTTGAGTTCTACAAATTTTCACCCTTCAGAAATGCCTTTTAGTCTTTCCGGATTCACTAAGGAGGACCCTGAATTAGGGTTTGAGTTTCTCAGAGTTTTACCTAGCAAAAAATATCGATCCAAATCTCTAAACTTTGATTTTTCCTAGGAGCTTCCAGTTGTGTCTTCAGATTTCAGAAATTCCTATTTTTTAGGAAACCCTAATTTTTAGGGCCAAAACTGAAAGTGCTCAGAATTGAATTATGATTGGACAGATAGATTCACCTTGCTTAGGAGAGTCAATCTATCATATTACTTTTCCAAAATCTATGGAGAGAAACCCAATAAACAAGAAACCCTAGTTTCCATCACTGCACAATGTCTTCTTCTCAGGTTAGCTCTGATACCATGTTAATTTTTGAGCATTAATTCAATATACTCTAGGATCTTTACTGAGAGAATAACATGTACAATATATCAATGCATATCAATCATAGCAAGCATGTCAATCATCACAAGAAGCAAAACATAAGAGACAATAGACACACAGAGTTTCTGTGGGGAAAACCCTAAGATGAAAAACCCCACAACTTACTCAGAGATAGATAGAGAAATAGTACAACCAAAGTACAACCCAAGTACAAGAGATAGACTTCTCCTATTAGTTGATCCTCCTCCTCACATGTGCGCCACTTTCTGAGTGATGTAGAGTGAGATAATGAGATGATCAAAATAGAGATCGAGAGATCTCTATTTATACTTGTCCTGACTGCCCAATAAACTTATGGGGTCGACTTGTCTAGCTTGGCACAATAACCTCATGTTACATTAATCTGGGCCGACCCCTTACAAGGTGGTCTAATAACCCATTGGCAAGTTAACACACTTGCGACACTTGTCAATACAAATGACGACACTTCCGTATAGAGGAATAATACATCTCTATAGGAGTACAATAAATATATATATGAAATACATTCTGAAGTTACATATACATCAACAACCTTGTCTTATTGGGAAGAAAAACGTTTTGTTGTTCCCTATGTTATTATTCATGTCTTTGTGATTTGTTGAGCATACATTTCTTCTAGCAAGGTAGAAGAGCAACAACAACAGAAGTTGGCAGATGGATCCAATATTGAAACAACGGTCAATGATGGATTTGGAAGGGGTTTCATAAATGAAGATGACCTAAAGAATGCATACACATTTGATGTGCCTGTAAGATCACAACACCTTATGCTTTTACTTAATGAAATTAATTCTGCAGTCATAAAGCATGATTCTGAATTCAATTGCTGTTACTTTATTTTCTTACAACACTTGTCTTACTGCTATGATATTTTTGTAAGGGATGCTCTTTTGATCTGTGGGATGTTTTGAACCCCAAATCTGCATTATCGGATTAAGCTCCACCTTAACAAGGAGAACATCAAACTTGGTCAACTCATGCACATTAGTAGTGCTTATATGCCAATTTGTTTGACATAAGCCAAAACTTAATCAAACACCCAAATTTGCTCGTTGATCTGCAATTGAGTTTTGATGTTGAAGGACATGGAAGAATTCAATCCTGTCAATACCCTACTCTTGTATTATTCTTTTCACCAAGTGGGTTGTTTAGGAAGAGATTTTCTGTGAGCTACTTGAAGAATTATCATTGATTGCTCACCATAGAATCATAGACATCTCCATGTCTGCTTGATCTTTAAGAAAAGGCCTTTAATTAGAGCTACAACTTCCAATTTTCTATTTGTGTCAATTCCATTTCCCCTGCATACATACGTTTTTTATTTCCTCTGCATACATACATTTATGATGCCTGTGATGTACTTGGTGGCACTAACAAAGATCTTTCATTAAATAATTATAAAAGGGATAAAACCAAGTAATCCATGAAAGTGATAATTATAATGAATGGATGTGATATCTTTCTGTAACATTGAATGGGCAAGTGGGTCATGACTCAATGAATAGTCACGACCCTAGGGAAAATGTGCCTAATAATTAACTAAAGTTATATATATATATATATATATATATTACAAGTCACCCCACCTTGAAGATGCTTCGTCCTCGAAGCAGTAATAAGAACAGATGTCAAAGTTCAACTTCCACCATGAATGAACAAATAACATGAAAGTTGTTGTTCATCGTGGAAACTGACAATTTGACCCCTTGAGTGATCAAAGGAATGTCGTGCATACTGTTAGTCCTAAATTATGCACTGGACTAAACGCAGAGTTTAGGCACCTTTTGATAGATTTGGTTGATTGGGTTGGTTGTGCAATGGGTCAAGAAACTATGATAAATAGAGACAGCATAAGACAGCTGATAACATTGGGTTCTGAAAATAACGTTGGATAACTAGACTAAAAGGAAGAAACATATCAGGATGACCAAGGTTCAAAGCTGATTGGTAATATGTGGAGCTAACAACTCACTCACACATTAACATAAAGAACCAAGTTCAGAAAAACATTCCATGGAATCCTGAAAACTAAATCACAGCATAAGCATTTATAACAAAAAAAAGGAATTCTTAACTGATCAGTTTAACAAAACTAAATAGCATTCAGATTGAAAGACAGCTAGAACCTAGCTCAAAACAACCCAAGGGCATAGAACTTATGGATCAAATTCTTCATTGTTGGCACCTTTCAAACCAGGAACAAACTCGATGATAGAATTTGTTTTGTCAAGAATCATATAAAAATCTGCTTTACCATACAAGCAGCAAAACTCCGACACTTGAAAATCATTCCACCTTAGAATTAGAAGGAGTTCTAAATCTGCCAGTGAGTAACTGAATGGCATTCCTTGAAGTGAATCAAAGAAAAGACCATCTATCTAAAATGATTTGTAGTAAGTGATTTCAATATGGCGGTTAATTTTATCAATTTGTTTGACAGAAAACTCATTTATAGAGACCTCCTTAGAATCCATCGCATTTTGCATCAATGAATTAAAATGCTTGAAATTAGCTCTTATTCCAACTGTGAATCTGAATGCAACCATCAATGTCTTTATCTGATGCTTCTTGAAATGTAAACCATAGAAAGCACATCTCCATGAATGAACAAGATCAACTGCAATTATCTTGGCACTCAAGTATCTTACCCATGCGGACCTTTGATACTTGAACAATCCATCAACATTGTGTTATCAACACTTTTGGCATTTGGCATTTTGCTAGCAATTGAGATTCTCTTTCTGACTGCTTTGGGAACTTGACAATTTGTCCATATTAATCCTTTAACATTTGCGCTGATGCTTGAACCTTGACACCTGTGATATTCGATCGATCGGGCACCTGTCTCTCACCTACCACTTGACTTCTACGCATCCTTTTATAAAAAAATTGAGCCAAAATCTCTTCATAATGCTGCGACCTTTGGTGATAGTAAAATGAATACACCAACGTGCCGAATACTTCATATATTTACCCAACTCTGCCTTTATGATCACTCATCATTTGAACTCAGCGTTTATGGATTGAGCACTTGGCGTTTTTTTGTTTGCATTGGGGAAATTATCCCACATGTGATGGGAAAATAATTTTAAATTTTTTTAATATGCACCTATTTATATTGCTTATCAATGTGTGGTGCACTATGATATTCCCTGACGACTCTTGTGAGTTATATAATGTTGAAGTGTGAGGTCGATATATGACGACTCTTGTGAGTTATATAATGTTGAAGTGTGAGGTCGATATATGACGACTCTTGTGAGTTATATAATGTTGAAGTGTGAGGTCGATATATGACTTAAACTTGGAGGTGGGTTCAAATATGGCTTAGAATATGACGAGACCCAAAAATTTTAAATTTTTTTTCCCAACTTAATGAAATTTTTTTTCCTTGGATATTTTTTTCCAACTAAATGAAATGGATTATACAAAGAATTTTTTTTAAAAAAAATTTCCCAACTAAATGAAAATGGATTATATAAAGACAAATCAGAGGATAGGGCACACGTTTTATTATCTTTTTAATAAAAAAGTATTAAAATAAACTTTGAATGAAAATGGATTATATAAAGACAAAACAAAGGATAAGACAAAGGTTTTATTAACTTTTTAATAAAAAGTATTAAAATAAACTTTTAATAAAAATGGATAATATAAAGACAAAAACATAGGATAGGACAAAGGTTTTATTAACTTGTATTAAAATAAACCTTTGAAATGTTTGGGTTTATTTTGGATAAAAGTTTAATTATTCAAGTTAACTTTATTTTGTTTAATAAAATGGATTAATAAAATATAAAATACAAATAAATCCATTTAAAAAACAAAAAATATTAAAATAGAATCATTTTATTTATAATAATTTTTCTATTTGATTTTGGGAAAAATGGATTTTGAGTAAGATGACAAGGGCATAGTTAGACCTGATTTATGGAAGAACATAAATACATCACAAGGTAAGACAGGTTTAGTACTTGATGTGTGAAGAAGATGGCGAGTTTAACACAAATGCGGTTTAAGATGATGGCACACTAACGAAGTTGACTCAATTTTGACAAGGAGCTTAAAGAATTTTAAAGGGTAGATTTTGGTACCAACACATACAACAAAGATCTGAGTAATAAGGAGTAGAAGATGTTGCCAGAGAGGACTATTGGGGAATATAAGATCTTCAGTGAAAGTATCTTCATCATGGTTTTGAGTAGTAATCCAAGCTTTGTCAATGTATGTGGTTCCACTTGATTTGTCGATATAATAATTTATACTTCAATTTAATCATCGACATTAAGGGTTGTCTTAACTACTTGATATTTTTCATGGTCATTAAGTTTCAATTTTGGTTAAGGACTCTTGAATGTCTAGGACTTTTATGGTCGGATATGGACTCGACTTTTCTTCACAACATCTTGCATTGTGCTGAACATCTTGGTTTTTTTGCCTTTAAACCTCTATTGTCTTTAATACCCTAATTTATGGATACAAATATTCTAAGATTGTTGTAGATGGTGACTATTTTACTTTAGATAAATAGTACTCGACTTGATCCAACACATTAACCAGTTCATCCCTTCATATAGTTGTATTTTCGAGTTGTAACTTGTATCCCAACATCAAAGAGCTTGTAAACAAGTTCATCTTAATAAAAAGGTCCATTTTTTATTATGCTCCACTATACCTTGCAATTGCCGAATACTCTATAAAGCCTTATTATTTTTATTAAAAGCCTCCCTTTGTAAATAATAGATATATATAATTTACTAAATTTATCTATCTATCTATCTATCTATCTATATATCTATCTCTGTGTGTGTTACCACTTAGTGTTATATTTGTTGGTGTGCTTGACTCCAATCAACCCTTGAAAAGTTGTGACCTATCGATGGCCAGTGAGGGAGAATGGTAGTTCCTTCAGGTAACTCTTGATGAGACTTTGATGCCTATGAAATCTATATCTCTTGTCACGAGTAAATTAATGAAACCACAATTTTTTGTTCCACCCTAATCTTCACATTAAAGCTCACGGTTTCATGATTTTGGTGGTTAATTGATCATGCTTTTTCTTTTACCATTGTGGTTAGTGAGACCTTCCTCTTATGCACATTGATGGATAAATGCAATATGAAATCATCAGAATGATGACTATTGGGTGACACTTATACTTTGGTCTGCTTGAAAAACTGTACTATATATTGCAGCAATGGTATTTGAAATGGATACTCTCCTTTAGCAATTTGCAATGTGCCTGGGAGGATGCTGATAGAGATAGAGTAGAAACAACTTATTTTCACCAAAATGTTTAGAGCAAACTGAAAACTGTAAATAAATATAGAATCCTGGATTGTTAAATTTTCCATGTTCCTTGTTTTGCTTCTCTACAGACATGTTCAAATTGCAAATGCAAAGTGTATTCATTTTTCACTAGTATGCATTTTTTGATACAGACATGTTCAAGTTGAAAGTGCAAAGTGTATTCATTTTTCACTAGCATGCATTTTTTGATGCAAGACAAATGACAAACTTGCCTTAAACTCAATTGTAAATGACTGTATTAATTTTTTTTACAAGTCAATGGGGTCACTATTCTGATTCGAATGCCCTTGAATAATAGTTTCTCCATTCTCATCTTCTCTTTCAAAATATGCACCCATATTTACTTGGCATACCTCATTTGTATTTTCTTTTCATGGTAAATTGTGATGAACCTGCAATAATTAATTAATGCAAATACACAAGATATCAGAAATAACAGAACTCAGAATCACTTTTATATTGATCGTAGGCCACTTCGAGGGGGAAACCTCCTTTGAGCAAGCTCAATACAATTAACTTCACGGTGCCTTCATAGGCCTCAACACACACTTATATACTAAGTCTAGGCGCCAATACTATGGGTCAAAACCATGGGCCACTACAAACTATGGATCAACAATACTACGGGCGACTTACAAAGCATATGCACCAACAATAATAACACAAACTATGGCTCAACAAATACTACAGGACGAATTACAAAGCATATGCGTCCAATAAAAATATACTAACAAAGTAAAGACATGGGTTCCTAACATCCCCTCCCTCTTAAAAAAATCTTTGTCCTCAAAGCTTTAGATGTGGAAATTGTTGTTGAATCTGAAGGAGTGGTTCCCATGTAGCATCCTCTGGTTGCATGCCATGCCACTGAATTAAGACCTCTGTGATAGAGCGAGAGCGAAGCTGACGAGTGCACCGATTGAGGATGGCCTCCGGCTCCAAAAGGATGGATCCTTCATTTTCCAGTTCTGGTAAAATAGTTTGTCCACTGATGTTGGTGCCAAGAACTTTCTTCAGACAAGAGACATGAAATACTGGATGAATGCGAGAAGAAGGAGGAAGTTCCAATTTATAAGCAACGGATCCAATCTTCTGAAGAATCCGGTATGGCCCATAGAACTTTGGAGAGAGCTTATGACGCCTTTGAGTTTCAGGGAGGATTGCTTGTACGGTTGGAGATGAAGAAAAACCATATCGCCTGCTTGAAAAGTGCGCTCAGAACGGTGTTGATTAGCTTGTTGCTTCATGCGATTTCTTGCCCTGTGAAGATTGTCCCGCAAAATGTGAAGAATCTGATCCTGGTTTCGAAGGACCGTGTCAACTTCCTAAAATGGTGAACTGTTGGGGGTGTATGGAAGAAGAACTGGAGGTGCCTGACCATAGACTGCTTCATATGGGTTCATTTTAGAGGTAGTGTCGTAAGATGTATTGTACCACCATTCAGCGATAGGGAGCCACTTTTCCCACTGATGTTGTTGTTCAGAGGTGAAGCAACGAAGATAAGTTTCCAAGCATTTATTGATAATTTCAGTCTGACCATCTGTTTGTGGGTGATACCCTGAACTCATCTTCAGTTTGGTGCTAGTGTGGCGAAATAGTTCTGTCCAAAAATGATTGGTGAAAGTCGCATCATGATCCAAGACAATGGAAGAAGGGATGCCATGAAGATGAAAGATCTGGTCTAGGAAAATTTGTGCTAATGAGGAGGCTGTATAGGAATGGCTGAGAGCACAAAAATGACTATATTTGGAGAGGCGATCAACCGCAACGAGAATCACTATATTCCCGCCAGATTTAGGGATCCCTTCAATGAAATCCATAGAAATATCTATCCAAATCCGTGTAGGTATGGGCAAGGGTTCGAGCAATCCTGGAAGGAGTGTCGTTTCACCCTTATTGCGTTGGCAGGTATCATATTCAGCCACCATCTGTTGAATTGTCCTTTTAATGCCCTGCCAAAAGAAGTTACGTCGTGCCCATTCATACGTTTTGAGGAACCCAGAGTGCCCTGCCGATGGAGAAGCATGGAGTTCATAGAAGACAGCTTGTTGAAGATCTATGCTCTGGGGAAGCACCAGACGACCCTTGTATCTCAGGGAAGCACCATCCCAAGAGTAATGTGGTATAGCAGAAGGGTTGTTGGTCAAGCGTTGGATGATTTGAGATAAGGAAGAGTCATTGACATAACCCTGTTGAACAGATTGCAACCAATTTGGAATGGGCATAGAAATAGCTGAAAGAGAACCTTGGGCATCAAATGTGTGAGAAAGAGCATCTGCCACAATATTGTCCTTACCCTTCTTGTAAGTGATCTCATAGTCATAACCCATGAGTTTTCTAACCCATTTCTATTGTGCTGGGGAGGAGACACGTTGTTCCAAGAAATATTTCAGACTCTAGTGATCAGTCTTGATGCAGAAATGATTCCCTAATAGGTATGGTCGCCACTTCTGTACTGCATACAAAATAGCCATCATTTCCTTCTCATATGTAGAGGAAGCTAAATTCTTACCTGAAAGGGATTTGCTGGTGAACGCAATGGGGTGTTCATCTTGAAGGAGAACAACACCAAGTCCATTTCCACAAGCATCACTCTCAATAGTGAAGGGCTTGGAAAAATCGGGCATAGCTAGAACAGGTGTAGTACACATAGCTTGTTTCAGTTTGTCAAATGCACACTGAGTAGCATGTGTCCATGTAAAAGCATCGTTTTTCAATAGAGTAGTTAATGGAGCTACAATCTTCCCATAATCCTTGACAAACTTGTGATAGTAGCCAGTCAACCCCAAAAAACCACGAAGGCTCTTGAGTGTCTGAGGATGCAGCCAATTGTTCATGGCATCGATTTTGGCAGGATCCACACGAACCCCTTGTGCTGAGATAATGTTCCCGAGATACTCAACTTCCTTCTGTCCAAAAACACATTTAAACTGTTTGGCATGGAGATGATGGTCAAAGAAAAGTTGCATGACAAGATCCAGATGCTGGAGATGTTTAGCCCATGTTTTACTGTAGATGAGGATATCATCAAAGAATACCAGAATGAATTTCCGCAAGTAGGGCCGAAATATTTTATTCATTAAGGCCTGGAATGTGGAAGCATCATTAGTGAGGCCAAAGGGCATGACCAAAAACTCATAATGGCCATCATGTGTGCGGAAAGCTGTTTTTGGGATATCGTCCTCATGAACCCGAATTTGATGATACCTAGAACGAAGATCCAACTTGGAGAAAAATTGAGCCCCATGAAGCTCATCAACAATAGGAATTGGAAACTTATCCTTGATGGTGAGGTGATTGAGTGCTCGGAAGTCAATGCAGAGGCACCATGAACCATCTTTTTTGCGGACAAGAAGAACTAGAGAAGAAAAGGAACTAGTGCTTGGGCGAATAATACCTTGCCTCAATAAGTCCCGAACATCATTTCAATCTCCATTTTTTTGTGAAATGGGTAGCGATAGGGCCTGATGTTGGGAGGAACATTGCCAGGAAGGAGCTGAATACGATGTTCTTCGGGCCTTGAAGGTGGCAATCCCACTGGTTCAGCAAAGACACCTGTATATCGATCCATAATTTGTTGTAGATCCAAAGGAGTAGTGGAGACCGCTGATGGTTGCATCTGAATGGAATGGATCTGAGTGATGACACCATGTGAATTCTTCTTGAGGAGTTTTTCCATGCCATGTGAATTGATGATGCTGAGAGACCCTGGTTGTAATCCTGTCAATGTGTGTTTTTGTCCATTGAGGGAAAACTGCATCCAAATTTCAGCAAAATCCCATAAGATAGGGCCAAGTGTGCATAGCCATTGAGCGCCCAAAACCACATCACATCCGCCTAAGGTCAAGGAAAACATGTCAGAGCGTAAGGTATAATCTCCCATAGAGATATGCACATTTCGACACTTCCCTTTGCAAGGTAAGGTGCCCCCATTAGCAACCATGAATTCAAAGTTGGAGCAAGGATGAATAAAACAATCAGCTTGTTTGGTGATCCGAGGGTCAATGAAATTATGAGTGCTACCAGAATCAATGAGTATTGTAAGAGGAAGCTTCTTGAAGTAACCCCTGACCCGCATTGTTTAGGGGGCGGTGATTCCAGCTAAAGCATGGAGAGATATCTTTGGCTGGTCATACTGAGATAGAGGGTCAATAGGCGGTTCCTGAATGTCGACCTGATCATCCATTGTATCTGGATCTTTGTCACCAATTTCAGAGGCAGGCGGAGAATCCACATCCAAGAGATAGAGCTTTTGTTGAACACATCTATGTCCCCAAGTGAATTTCTCATCACAATTATAGCAAATCCCCTTTTCTCTGCATGCTTGTATCTATGTTTCAGACAAATGCTTGGTAGGAGTTGGTCGAGGAGCCTGCGGTATGGGTGGTCGTTGAGAACCCATATTTCGGAAGGGAACAAAAGTGGGCTTGGAGTGCTGTTGGGATGCAATCTTGTCTTCTGCCAACTTAGCCAACCCCAGGGCTTCCATCATTGTGTTGGGACAGAACATTTTGACCTCAGAGCAGATGGAATCCTTTAGACCACTGATAAAACAACTCCGGTAAAAGTCAACAGACAATCCTTCAGTGTGGTTGGCTAGTTTCTCAAATTTGGTTTGATACTCTCTCAAAATGCCAATTTAGCGAAGTTTAGTGAGGGCTCCTGTGAAGTCATCAAAAGCACTAGGACCAAATCATTGCAAAAGGAGCTGGAAAAAGTCTGGCCATTTTGGCTCTTCATGAGCCTTAATGTACCAACAGTACCATTGAAGAGCTTCCTGTTCCAAATGAAAGGATGCAAGCGGAAATTTGTTGACATCAAAAGTATTATGCAAACTGAAATACTGTTCTGCACGATAGATCCATCTAGTTGGATTAGTACCATTGAAGCGAGGAAAATCAAGCTTCAGACCACAGAAATTGCTAGAAGAAGAGAACCCATTGTCTGATGAAGACTCAGACTGTCGTTTGTTGTTCATGGCTGAATGTTCAAGATGAAGGTTGAGAAATTTTTCATCCAGATCCTGGAGTTTGGCTTGGATGGCTGCAAGTGCTTCTTCCATGGTTTTTGCTCCTGCGCGGGTGACAACCATAACCAAGAGTTTTTTTGACTGGGTAGAAAAACAAAAACAAAAACTACTTCAGTAAAGGAAAATCTGGATTTGGGAAAAAATCTGAAGGGTAATTGGGGTTTGACTAGGTTTTGGACACTGTCGAATGGACAAGGAAGCAAAAAAGGAGGATTTCAGAAGCGGAGTGAAAGAATGGGAAAATTTGACATAGATGGACAAAGAAGTAGAATTAGGAAAGGAACTCTGTGGTAAAATTTGAAGGTGATTGGGTGAAATCCGAGGAAGTTATGGAAAACCCTAAAAATAGACAAATGTGGGATTTCGGGCTTTGGGAAGTGGAATTGGGGATAGGGTCCTAGGAATGAAATATGCAGAATGGGATTACAGGGGTTCCCGAGAAGTTTCAAGGGAAACAGAGTGAAAATAAGGGAGATATGGAGCGGCTACGGCTCGGAAGGGATCTGAAACAGATAGATCTGCAACGGCCCGAAAGTGAGCGGAAATAGAGGGATCTGAAACGGTGCCAAATGGATTGAAAACAGCTGGATCTGGAATGGCTTTCAGAATGGATCTGAACGGCTGGATCTGAAACGGCACAGCAGTGATCGACAACCATTCAGCTGAAAATAGATATGGACACTAGGTATGTGTGGCTTCCTAACAGTTCAGGGGTTTCACTTGGCCACCAATGCTGTCTGACGACTTGCATATTGGTGCAGTACCCCTCACTCCACGGCTCAGGTAAAACTGATAACCGCTTTGCCATAAACGACAACTCTTGGTTTACCTGACGGGTGGGAACTAGTCAATCAGGTAGGGGTCGTTGCCCTTTTCGCTGGCAGGTCCTCTCAATGGGCTAGCTACTTCGGGGTTCCCGTGGTACTCCTCACAATGCATTTTAGGGCTTATTCCCAAGTACTTCCCACAGTTAAGCGGATAGGGATTATTCCCAAATCCGAACCTGCAACAAATGCGAAAAAAAATTTGGCAGAAATTTCACCCAGCGAGCCCAAGAAAGTGCTCTGATACCGAATGTGATGAACCTGCAATAATTAATTAATGCAAATACATGAGATATCAGAAATAACAAAACTCAAAATCACTTTTATATTGATCGCAGGCCACTTCGAAGGGGCAACCTCCTTTGAGCAAGTTCAATACAGTTAACTTCACGGTGCCTTCATAAGCCTCAACACACACTTATATACTAAGTCATACTATGGGTCAAAACCATGGGCCACTACAAACTATGGATCAACAATACTACGGGCGACTTACAAAGCATATGCGCCAACAATAATAACACAAACTATGGATCAAAAAATACTACGGGACAACTTACAAAGCATATGCATCCAACAACAATATACTAACAAATTAAAGACATGGGTTCCTAACATAAATTTATCCTTGAGCCAAAATCATGGATGCATGGGATTTTCTCATTCCTCGCTCACTCTAAGAACAATATCTTAGACCTTCAAACATTTTGTCACTCAACATAATTCCTCTGATTCAGTGGTCCTATTTCTCAATACTGGGCATGCTAACAACCACTTAACAATAATGTACCATTGGTGGAATTTCTTACTCATAAAATGATAATGCTAGATTTACAAGGGATAAGATCGATTCAATTTAACCAAGGAACAAACATATACATCCAACAAGAAAATTGATGTGATTTAACTACTTAGTTGCTCAATGCCACAGGCCACATTTCAATCCTTTAATTGGTATGTTACAGGTCCACTAATATGCTCATGCAATTTGTATTGGCTAGCCAATTCTTGTGTGTTCAAACTATAAAAAAAGAGTAGTGGAAAGGCATAAACCAACCCATAGAAATTATCACTACATAACCACGATTTTGGTGGATGAATTCCTTGCTCCAAGACGTTATAGGCCTGTGTATATTCAATCCACAATTTCTGACATTTGAATGCACTATTTCCCTCTGTGCCTTTGATGTGGTTCAATTCCCACTTCATATCATGCCCATAATATCCAAATTGACAGTACAATCCTCTTCAATATATTTTGTGCCATCAAATTCCGACTTAGAGTGGACAGGCTATGCCCATGATCTCTGATTTACGCTGTAGCCGCTTGGATTTAGCTCATCCTTCAATAGCAAAAATGGTGCAAACTTTGAACGTCAACCATGCCAACCCTGTCTTTGGAATCTATTAATTTTTTCTTCAAATTATCAAACTTTTTATTGTTGCAAGTGGAAAATCATAATATTTTGGAGCTATACGCCTCCCTTCATGATCCTCGTCTATCAACAGAATATAAAATCGGTGTACTTAACACATAATGAAAACATAACATATAAGTCAGAAGTGAGCACATAATGAAAACATAACATATAAGTTCATTAAAATCACTAAGATCTATTATATACAGAATGTTTGTAATTTCCCCTCTCTATTCTCTAACTCTTGCACTCTACGTTCCTCTATCTTCCACTTTGTCCTTGTCTATATCCTCTCCTAGTGGCTATCACATGGAAGCAAGGTTTATCCATACATTGAAGGAGGAAATTAGCTCGGGCCACCCTAGATAGACTCGTATCCTCCAAATTTAGAAAGAAATACAACCAATTTTGATATGTCCCTAAAATTACTCAACTCCCCTTATTGTATACTAAACTAAGCAAACTTAGTTATAGAATGTGTCATTTGAGGAAAAACGAATTTCTCCCTATGAAATCATACCTAGATCCTTCTAGAAATCATTAAATTTTTATTGATGAAACCAACTCCCTTTCTTAAATTCCTAAGACCTTCTAGAGGTCAATTACAAGTTGACTCATGATAGATGCTCCTGCATCATTTTTTCAACCTCTATTGTAATTTCCCAAGATTTTGATTTGTTGTAGGAAAGGTTGTGGTTCTTTAACTATAAAGAGTCATAGACATTGAATCTCGGGGAAACTTGTTTACATTGAGGAATGATTTTATTTTAGAAAATTACTTGCACATGATAGAAAATATTTTAGATGGGCCTTGTTTACCTGCATTGTTTATCCCATTTAGGGAAGGTGTTTGTTTGTGTGCAATGATCTCTGTAATGCTAGGGTTGGCCCCAATGAACCTATTTTTTTACCCCTAAAATTGGCCATAAAAAATAATTCTATATATTATACACCACACTTTCATATAGATATGTAAATACAAAACTAGCATATATCCATGTTAACTCTGGATATGTGGCATAGAGAGGAATTAAAACATTTGAGGTGCAAACCTCAATATAGTTAAATAATCTTTGAGGATGCGGAATCATTGAGGTTTGCAACTTGAGTATTTGGTCCTTCTTGGTGAGTCAGGTTTAAAATGGATCTATGCTGCTAAATGATCTTCACTTTATATATAATCATTGGGATGTCTATTTTTCCTTGCCTCTATGTCTTGTTCTATTGTGATATGAAAATTTATGGTGTACATGTGTGTGTATGTGTGAGTGTGTGCATCCTTGTGGATACACTTGATATGTGTGGTTACTATCTATTGATGAGATGATGTTTATATTCATGGTTGAAAAACTCGTGAGAATGGTGGGCCATTGGATGGCCTACCTGTTTAAGCACATCTCCAATGGAATTATTGGAGGCATCACATTCAATCTCAAAGAGTTGTTGGAGGTCTGGGAGACCTTAGACCAGGGAACAACATAATAGGTCCTTCAATTGATAAAATGTAGCTTCTGTCTCCATAGTCCAATCAAAGTGACACTGATTAGAGAGGTGATGCAACAAATGGACTAGATTAGGGAACTAAAAAATGAACTTGCAATAGAAATTCACTCCACCTAAGAAGCTTTTGAGCTACACCGCAATGTAAGGTAATGACCACTTCAAGAGAGCATCAACATCATGCGGATCAAGCTTGATGCCCTCAATGGAAAGCAAAAAACCCAAATAAGAAATAGCTTCTTGTTGGCAACTAGAACAATACTATTAAATAATGCAAAAAGAACCATCTCAACATATATTAGGCTTCCTTCTATAGGCAAGATTTGATCCAAAATAGGGATGATCAAGTTTGACTTGTCTCCCTTGTAAAATAAAATATATTATTTACTAACTAACCATGATATAAATAGAAAGAAAACATAGCAAAAACCTAACTAATGTGTTCCAAGTCTTCTTGTCTTTGTCCCTATACTATCTACCCAAACAATTTGAAGTTCCACCTGTAGTAAGTGCTAGATGAACTCCATTACAAAGCTATCCCAAAAATATTTGGCAAGAAATAAATGAAGATGATAAAAGGAAAATGTATTCAATTATACGTAACTTCAAATGCCTACAATCCATGGTCATAGAAACAAGATTATACAGGTTTCTACATTAAAGAGTGCTCTTCAAATTCCCATAATCCATGGTCACATAGACAAAATTATGCATATTTCTACATCAAAGAGTGCTCTTCAGATTCCCATAATACATGGTCACATAGACAAAATTATATAGGTTTCAACATTAAAGAGTCCTCTTCAAATGCCCATAATCGATGGTCACACAGACAAGGTTCTACTCACTCCTCGTACCACCTAAGACTTCTGAAGTGCAGCACAGTCTCCTCGAACAACAAATTGATCTCTAGAGGAAAATTAATGGCAGGAATATCATAATGATATGGGATTGTCTCTTGTTTCTACAATGATATCCATGGACTTCCCAAGATTTCATGTGTCTACACATCACAAAGGGAGGGTTAATAATAAGCTACAAATAACGAACAAGATTGACGGTTTCTACATGACTAGCATGTTGTTCATAGATGCTTGGAATATTCACATAATGCTTGAGATCATCCCCAAGCTCAGTGTAATCTCTCGAAATGACTACAACTCTTTCACTACACCTAGAGGCTTTCCATATCAACTATAGTAGCAAAGAGATTGAGAAGGATAAAAAATAAACTGAATTCAAAACCTAGCATATGTGCAAATGAACAAAACATCAATGAATAGCACGAAGGAAATAAACTCATTCAACAACATAGAAGTAAAATAGGAGGCACAAGATAATTATGAAAATCCCTCTCAGATTTTTAGGTTTTTATGGTTTCGACCTAATCTGAAACTAGGACTCAAACTGAAAGTAAAAACCATGGCTTGCCTAATATAATGTCAATAAAATGCAGTGACACAAGAACTAAAAATTAACCAAAATAAGTAGTCTTTCTACATTGAAACTTACCGTCAATGAAGTTGTGGGTGCTTTCAAAATTTATGAGAAATTGTTGTGGTCCTTTCCTACGAATTTGCTAGGCTTGAAATCTATTGACAGCGTTCAGGAGCATTGAATTGCAGTGTTCAGTAGCATTGAATTATAGGTTTTCAGGAGTATGCAAACCATAAGTGTGCTAGGAATGTGCTCCTCCGAGGGTTTCAACAACGACAGAGACACACTAACGGGGTTAGAGCATTGAAATGTAGGGTTCGGGAGTATTGAATTACAGGGTTTCAGCACTATACAAACCAGAAGTGTGCTGGGTGTGTGATCCTCCGAGTGTTTCAACAACGACAGGCACACACTGGTGGGGTTAGTGTGTGGTTTCTATAAAAAATACAATCTCAAATGAGAGATTAAAAGGAATCTAAACTCTCGGCTGAGAGATTTGTTCGAAAGT
Organism: Larix kaempferi; assembly: GCA_027924585.1. Lineage (NCBI taxonomy): Eukaryota > Viridiplantae > Streptophyta > Pinopsida > Pinales > Pinaceae > Larix > Larix kaempferi. The sequence continues at coordinate 5,388,184 of BSBM01000963.1, read as the reverse complement.
TACATACCAAAAATTTGGTGATACTCTCAAACAAGAAACTGAAGTTTTCTTGGACGAAAATTTGCCTAACTAGAACTAACTCTTGACTGAGAAAATATTAATCATAGTTAAGCTCTCATAAAAAAAAACGATACAACTCTCGGACGATAAAATATGTTGACTTTCTTCTCGGCTGAGAAATTGGATATTATAAACCAAAAACACCCCATTCTCAAAAAATTGTATCCCAACTTCGCGTTTTCACCCTTATAGTTACCTCAAAAAGTAGATGGATCATGTGACTTAAGGAATCCGCAATATTATTCTCTTTTCCCTTAACGTGTTTTAGTTCAAAATTATATTCGCTAAGGAAATCCAACCACCTAGCTCGCCTAACATTTAGGTGTGGTTGATCAAAATGATATTTCAAGCTCATATTGTCAGCCTTTAGGAGAAATTTATTCCCCATGAGATAGTGCATCCACATTTTCAAGGCGTGGATGATGACAGCTAACTCAAGATCATGTGTTGGATAGTTCTTCTTGTGTTCCTTCAACTTCTGTGATTCATAACAAATCACAAAGTCATTTTGCATAAGAAATCCTCCAAGAGTTTCCTTGCTTGCGTCTGTGCAAACAACAAAATCCCCATCGGGATCTGCAATCATTAGTATTGGTGCAGTAATTAGTAATTGTTTTAGCTTTTGAAAAATTTCTTCACATTTAGCTGTCCACAAGAATTTAGTTTCCTTTTTCTGTAAGGATGTCATAGGGCATGCAATCCGGGAGAATTTGTCAATGAACTTACTATAGTAACATGCTAATCCTTAGAATGATCTTATGTCTGTGACACAAGTAGGTTTAGGCCATTATTCAATAGCCTTATCTTTTCTAGGTCTACGACAATACCTTCCTCAGAGATGATATGGCCTAGGTATTGTATTTGGGGTTTATAGAAGTCACACTTACTGAATTTAGCATATAGTTGATGTTTTCGTAGGACTTTTAATACAATCCTAAGATGTTCTTCATGTTCTTCCTCACTTTTAGAATAGATTAGTATGCTGTCTATGAATACTAGTACAAATTTATCTTGGTAATTACTAAAAATGTTGTTCATCATGCACATAAAATTTGTTGGTGCATTAGTTAGCCCGAAGGGCATTACGACAACCTCATAGTGGCCACACTGGGTCCTAAAAGCAGTCTTGTTTATGTCTTCATCTCGGATCCTTACTTGATGGTATCCAGATCGTAAGTCAATTTTAGAGAATATATTTGCTCCTCCAACCTAGTAAAATAGGTCATATATTCTAGGTAGTGGATACCTATTATTTATTGTTAATTTGTTCAGATGTCAGTATTGAATGCACGACCGCATTGTACCATCTTTATTTTTCACAAAAAGTATAGGTGCTCCTCACGGGGACACACTAGGTCCAATGTATCCTTTCTTAACCAGTTCTTGCAATTGTAGTTTTAGTTCTACTAACTCGGGGGTACTCATGCGATAGGGGGCTTTCGAAACCGGTACCGATCCGGGTACTAGTTCTATGGAGAAGTCTAGGCCCTTTTTTGGTGGTAACCCTAGTATCTCTTTTGGAAATAAATCTCTAAACTCCACTAGGACATGAAAGTCTTCAATTTTCTGTTCCTTTTCATTTTCCAAGTTCTGAATGTTGACTACATAAAGTTTGCAGCCCTTCCTTACACACTTTTTGACTTGTAAGGATACCTTTCTCTAATTTCCTTGTTTATCCGTGCATATGAAAGTTTTGTTTAGACGATCAAGCATGATGTGGTGTTGTTCTAGCCAATCCATTCCTATCAATATGTCATAAGCACCTAAGGGTAAAATGTTTAAATCTTCCTCGGTTTGGTAACCATTCATGTGAATCTTGCAACTTTTAATAAGTTCTGAAATTTTTCTCTTCGTACCCATGGCTAATTGTACCATCCATGGCTTCCTATGTTTCTCTTTGTTTAATTTGCAATTTTCAACAACTTTAGGAGAAACATAACTATGACAAGATCCTTGATCAATTAAAATGGAAATAGGTGTAGTTGAGATTTTACCTTCTATTTTGACCATGGTATATTGATGGTCTGCCTATCTGCCTTCTAGGAAAACACATATCCTGTGTGTTCTTGCGATTTCTTCCACGGTTTCTTCCTCCTATAAATTATTTAGAACTATAGTGGTTTTATTCGGGAAATATTTGTAGTAATGGGGTCCTTGACATTCCCATCATTTTCCTGGTATCGTGGCTGATCTAGATCCTCTATCCATTGTTGTCTTATTAACACTCTGTGATAGCATATTTGACTGCGTCCTAAATTTGTTAAAATTCCGGTTAGCCGAAAACCTATTATTCTTCTTTCGGTAAGGAGGTGATCTAAATCCCCATATTTTTTTGTCGAAAGAGGATCTAATATTCTCTTTATTCTTGTTTATGTTCTCAGTTCAGTGTTGGATGTGTTCATAGCTGTTAATTTTTCAAAATTTACTTCAATCTGATCTAGGATCTTAACTGAGAGAATAACATTTACAGCATATCTATAGCATATCAATCAAGGACACAATAATACAAGCACACAAGAGACACGGATTTTCACCGGGGAAAACCAAGAAGGTGAAAAACCACGCAACTTCCTCAGAGATAGAAAAAGCAATGATACAACCAAAGTACAAGAGATAGTCTTCTCCTAGCAGCTGACCCTCCTCCTCACATGTGCGCCACTTTTCAAGAGATGGAAGAATGAGTAATGAGATGTAAAATAGAGATCTCTCGATCTCTATTTATAGTTGTCATGTCCTTCCCAATAAACTAATGGGGCCGACTTGTCTAGCTTAGCCTAATAACCCATGGTTAACTTAATCCAGTCCGACCCCGCACTTGGTGGTCTAATAACCCATTTACCCACATGACTCATATAGGGCCGACCCCATCAAGGTGGTCTAATAACCCATCAAGTATAAGTTACGACACTTACAATATAAATGATGACACTTCCGTATAGAGGAATAATAACATCTCTATAGGAATACAAACACTTCCATATAGAGGAATAATAACATCTCTATAGGAATACAATATACATGGGTAAAATACACTCTGAAGTTACATATACATCAACACTCCCTCTTAACTAGGAAGGTATTTCTCGAAACAAATTTGCTAGCACAAGTCTTCTTCTCTGGATCATCATCAGTGAATCATCGTCCTCGAATCATCGTCATCGTCACTGCTGCTGCTATCTCAATCACTCTCTGAACTACTTGCCATAGGAAGTTCTACAGAGCCAGTCCTTTTTCATACTGGATGTAGGCCTACCACCTGCAGATCTTCATCACTGGCCATACTATGGAATCCTCAGGACTTATTACGTGAGTCAACAAAACCTTGAAAGAGCATCTCAGGACTGATTACGAGCACACAGATCAACCTATCGGATCTCCTAGGACCTTTTACATGCTACTACACAACCTATCCATAGCCACAGAGTATCATCCTGATACTCATGATCATCATTCACGAAGCACAACCCAGATGCACATCACACAACACTTACATCTACGCCATGGGAGAACACATCTACAACCATGCGAGAATGGCACAACACTTATATTGCATCCATGGGAGAACACATCTACAACCATGCTCAAGTGGTCCAACACTTATATCGCAGCCATGGGAGAACACATCTACAACCATGCTCGAATGGCCCCAGCACTTATATCGCAGCCATGGGAGAACACATCTACAACCATGCTCGAATGGCCCCAACACTTATATCGCAGCCATGGGAGAACACATCTACAACCATGCTCGAATGGCCCTAGAAATTACATCAGGACCATGGGAGAACACATCTTCCACCATGTCAGAAATTCCCAGCAATTACATCGCGACCATGGGAGAACACATCTACAACCATGTCCTAAAGCTCGTCATCTATGATCATCCTAATCATATAATGCATCCACCTGATGCATACCAAGTATCTACCTGATACATATCATCATACATGATCCACTTGATCATACAATGGATCCACGTGATACATACACAGATACATGATCCACCTGATCATACAATGTATCCATCTGATATATATCAACATACATGATCTACCTGATCATACAATCGTATCCACCTGATACATATACAGATACATGGTCCAAGCATCCAACATGATGCATATACATATACATGATCCAACTGATGATAACAAGCATCAAACATGATGCATATACATATACGTGATCCAACTGATCATAACAAGCATCCAACATGATGCATATACATATACATGATCTAGTTGATCATAACAAGCATCCAACATGATGCATATACATATACATGATCCAATTGATCATAACAAGAATCCAACATGATGCATATACAGAGCAGTAACTGGAGCATCATCCTGATGCTCATCATCCAATGCTTACATCCATAGCCATGGGAAGGATCCTCCTCTCACCATGCTTGGAATGGCTCCTGCAAATGTGTCCATCACTTCTTCCTCGAAGTGTCATCAATCTGAAGAACACCAAGCCTCTCTCTGAAGTACTCGAACTTCACTCTGGCTAGTTGTTTCGTCAACACATACGCAATCTGCTCATCCATCGCAACATACAGGAGCTTCACTGCTCCAGTCTACACCATATCCCTGATATAGTGATATTTGGTCTCAATGTGCTTTGACCTGTCATGAAAAAAAGGGTTCTCAGACAGCTTCACACAACTCTGGTTGTCACAAAAGATACTAGTAGCCTCCAGTGGGAGATCAAATAACTCAGACAGTAGCTTCCAGAGCCATACTGCCTCACAACTAGCCGAACATGCCACAACATACTCTGCCTCGGCTATACTCAGTGCTACGTAGGATTGCTTCCTGCTAAACGAAGAGATCACACCTGATCCCATATTGAAGCAGCACCCAGAAGTGCTCTTCCTATCTGCAACACTGCCTACCCAGTCTGAATCAACATAACCCTGCAGGTTAAACTTTTGATTCGCATCATACTTGACCCCATAATCAACTGTACCCTTCAGGTACCTCAGAATATGATTTACAACAACCAAGTGAACACTCCTCGGATCTATCAGGAACTGGCTCAATGTGTTCACCGCAAAGCAAATATCTGGTCTTGTGTTCATCAGGTACATCAAGGACCCAATCATCTGACGATACACAGTGACATCAACCGGATTAGATGAAGCATCACACAGAAGCTTCAGCTTCGATGCCGTAGGTGTGGCCATGGCCTTGTAGTCCATCATCCCGAACCTCTTCAGGATCTCTACTGCATACTTCCCTTGTCCAAGGAAGATACCATCTGCACTCTGCCACACCTCCATGCCTAGAAAATAGTGCATCATCCCCAATTCTTTCATCTTGAACTCGACAGCAAGATTCCTCTTGGTATCAATAATCAAACTATCTTTTCCTGTACAAACAGGTCATCCACATATAGAAGTAGTATCACTGGATTTCCTTCATCAACCTTGTAGTAAAGGTTGGAATCTGCTTTACTCTTGGTAAAGCCCAAACTGGATAGAAAGTTGTCCATCCTACCATACCAAGTCTTAGGAGCTTGCTTCAAGCCATACAAGGATTTCTTCAACCTGCACACATATGACTCTCTTTCATGTGTCTCAAACCCGAGTGGTTGCTCCACATACACTTCCTCTTCGACTACACCATTCAAGAAAGCTGTCTTGACATCCATCTGGTGTATCTTCCATTTCATCACTGCAGCCAGAGCAAGTACTGATCTGATGGAAGTGTGCATGGCTATAGGTGTAGAAGTCTCTTCATACTCAATCCCTCTTTCTGGGAGAAGCCACGAGCTACAAACCTCGCTTTGTATTTCTCCATGCTACCATCTGCAGCATGCTTGATCTTATAGATCCATTTGGAAGTCACAACAGACTTCCCTTAAGGTCTTGGGACTGCATCCCAAACATCATTCTTCATGATCGACTGGTACTCCTCGATCATGGAATTCTTCCTGAATCTTGGGAACTTCAATCTATTCAATATCTTCAATAGATAACTCTGTTGCTGAAACAAATGTTGTAGTCCTTCTTTTGTAGGTGCTCGTATATGATCTTTCCTACAAAACAAGCTAAATTGCATGATTAGAAACTTCTCATAGTTTTCAGAACAAATTCTTACACATAAAGAAATATGTCATACAGTCATGCAATTATTTTAGCCAATGCTTCAATACAACATTCATCCATATCCTGTAACTTTCTAGATGCCTTCCAATCTCTACCAGAACATTGTTAAGAGTTTTGCACTACTCTCAACATGTTAGCAAAGAGGTTTCATTCTAGATAAGTAGCAATGGAATGTTGTACAGTGCCATAGGCCACTTACCCATTACATGCATATTAGTAGTATGATGTTCATTAATGCAATTATTCTAATATGCCAAAATACACGGCCTAAATCTAGGAAAATCAGTATATACATCATTGAACAATATTATTTAAACAATTAAATATGCAAGAAATGATAATTCAAATAATTATCTTTGTTTGTTTGTTGGGTTGACTCCCTCTTAGTCTTTGCTTCCTTTCTACAATTCCATTCTGATGTGGATTGTGAGAAGTGGTCGAATCCCTCTGAATATCTGCATCCTTGTAGAAACTACTGGAGTGTGCTCCCTCTTGATCTCTGCTTCCTGGATTACCTGTCCTTGAACTTATATCCATCCTCGATCACTATGCATGCTTACAAGTATAATTATTGTGATATCCTCAAGATCTCATACATAATCATACATTTATTAGTATAATCTCAATACTATCAGAAACACAATAATCTTAAACATGTATAGTAACGATCATTTTAAACACAGATAATAAACATTAGTATTCAAGGTTTATATAGGACTCTTCTGGTTAGTCGTATCATCAATTAAAGTAAGAAACATAATATGCTTAAACCCATGATTACTCAAACCTATAACTTCATGAGTAATCATAATCAATCATGCCAGGTATACTTATATAAGATATCCTAACACAAGGTAGGATTTTAACTTGATATAGGAAAAACATACCTGGATTAGCATGTTGGCTAGCTATGTCTAACATACCCACATGATGTCTTCTTGTTCTTCAATGACTTGTGATAGTAACCTACATATCTCATAAGTTAGCCATTATAGAACCAAGTTATACATACCTCGTAAGTAGATCTTCTATGTGATCCATGATAATGGATGAATATTTGTCTTCATGTATCCATGGTCATATGAATTGTCTTTCTTGATGTACCTTTCATGTTAGCGGACAACATCAACCTCATACAACACCACAATGCATTAGTACAATCATAAGTGTCAAAACCCTAATCAATGAATATCATCTATCATGCATTCATAATTGTATTAAGGTGATACGACAAGTCTAAAGTTAATCAAGATTGTACTAACCTTAATGAAGACAAACATACCGTAAACTTAATCATGAATAGATCTCGAAACATACCTGGATAAGTCATACCTGTCGAGATTGCTTGTAATCTTCTTATGTAAGGTCTTAGCCTCATCTCCCTCTGAAACAAGAACTTCTTCACTTATGCAGGTGACCAAACCATTGTCTTCTAGGATTAACCCAATCCACTTGATTTGCAGAAACTGGATCTGGAGCTGGATTAGGGTTTGTCATAGAAACCCTAAAAATTCAAACTTCTGAAAGGATAGAAAGATGCGCCTTGATGAGCTGATCAAGCTGGTATACTCAGAATTTGAAAACTACAAAGTTTCACCCTTCAAAATTGCCTTTGAAACTTTTGGATCTTCTTGATAGGATCCTAAACTAGGGTTTGATAAATTCCACCCTTCTACCCAACCAAAAGGTTTGATCCAAAGCTCTAAACTTTGATTTTTCTAAGGAGCTTCCAGCCATGGTCACAGACTTCAGAAATTCCAACTTTTGCAGAAGCCCTAATTTTCCACCTTTCCGATCAAAGTCCCGAACTAGGGTTTGATCAAGCTCGGCCTTCTACCCAACCACAAAATTTGATCTTGGTCTCTAAATTTCGATTTTGATGAGTATCATTCAGCCATGGTATCTGATTACAAAAGTACCAACTTTCTCCGAAACCCTAATTCTCGGAGCCATGAATGAAGGTGCTCAAAATCCAATTTTGTTTTGACAGAAATATGCACCTGATTGTTTCTGGTGTAACTCCAAAATTACGAATCCACAGGGTCTTAAACTTGTACCTCTGGTAGCCCGACCTGTCATATTTCCAACCCCATAGATCTGACCTCAATTGGATTCTCTGACAGAGAGTTATGCCAAGTGTCGCAACGTGACCTGTTTATGGGATAAAAAAGGAGAATGAACTTGTACGGCATGCCACATGTCACTGGTTCAACTTCGGACTCTAAAAACCTTTCCTGAGAAACTACATTCCATGCGCTACCTGTCACTTTTTACAAAATTTAATTTGGAGCTTCCAAGCCCAAGTTGTGACCTTTTTTCCTAGATCACCTGTTTATGACTCAGATCTGGAAGAGGCAGAAACCCTAGGTTGTACAGATCATAACTCACAAAGTACAATGAATTAGAAGTTGTTCTTTGGACACAAGGTACAAGGGGATGTTGTCTACGACCTATAAAGGTTTTCGATCCTGAACCTTTGTCGAAATGTATTTATAGTGAAAGTGCTACGATGACTAGGTTTTGCTATATCAAGCCCTAGCTTCGCAAGTGCAACAAGTGTCATAAATGCCATACCATGCCTTCTTTCAGGCTAGCTCTGATGCCATGTTAATTTTTCAGAATTTACTTCAATCTTATCTAGGATCTTAACTGAGAGAATAACATGTACAACATATCTACAGCATATCAATCAAGGACACAATAATGCAAGCACACAAGAGACACAGAGTTTCACCGGGGAAAACCAAGAAGGTGAAAAATCCCGCAACTTTGTCAGACATAGAAAGAGTAATGATAAAACCAAAGTACAAGAGATAGTCTTCTCCTAGCAGCTGATCCTCCTCCTCACATGTGCACCACTTTTCGAGAGATGGAAGAATGAGTAATGAGATGTAAAATAGAGATCTATCGATCTCTATTTATACTTGTCCTGCCCTGCCCAATAAACTAATGGGGCCGACTTGTCTAGCTTAGCCTAATAACGCATGGTTAGCTTAATCCAGGTTGACCCCGCACTTGGTGGTCTAATAACCCATTTACCCACATGACTCATACAGGGCCAACCCCATCAAGGTGGTCTAATAACCCATCAAGTATAAGTTACGACACTTACAATATAAATGACGACACTTCCGTATAGAGGAATAATAACATCTCTATAGGAATACAAACACTTCCATATAGAGGAATAATAACATCTCTATAGGAATACAATATACATGGGTAAAATACATTCCGAAGTTACATATACATCAACAATAGTAGAGTCTATCCTTGTGTAAGGCTACATCCAATGTCTTGGGTGTATCAAATTCAATCTTATCTCTGTAGAAAATAGGAAGGAATCCTAAGAACTGTTGTATCTTTACCTTCTCATCCCTTACGTAGGGTACATAGTGTTCAAGAAATATGTTGATCAAAGCATCCATGGTAAGGGCTTTTAGTTGTAGTTCGTGGAATTCTTTTATTTTATTATTGAAAAATATTTCTGGCATGTATTTCTCTTGAAACAATTTTCTAAAGGTTCTCCACCTGAGACTTGTCCTACTTAGTTTCTTAGTGTGTCGCAATTATTTCCACCATCGGGAAGCTTTTCCATTCAGGTTGTAGATGGCCAAATGAGCCTTCATTTGGATAGAATACTTATGTACCCGATAGTATTTGTTCATCCCTAAAATCCATTCTTCAACTTTCTCTCCTGAATCTAAGTCTCCTTCGAAAGTTGGAGCTTTGATCTTCCTGAACTCTCCCTGTAAACTGTCATCTCTATTGTGTTTCTTCTTACGAGGGGATGATAAATAAGAATCAGAAGAATCTCCACAGTCATGGCCCAAGGTATTGGATGAGTTGGAATGTTTTGGAAACTCCTCATGCTTATTAATTCCTGGACTACTAGTCCTCTTTCTATGGTGTTGTTTACCCATAGATCTATTTACTGAGTGTGTTGTCCGTCTATGGTTTCTCTTTCTGGTTAAGGTTTGCAATAGTGATTCATTCACCTCATGTTGTTCTCATCTCTCATTTAAGTTATCATATTTGAAACTTTGAAACTCTGCTTGCAGGATTTGTACTATTTTCAATAGTTCAGATGTTTTGAATTTCCCAAGACTGTCATTCAGCTCTACTATCAGTTCCTCTTCTCTAGGTGGTGAGTTCAAGTTTCTGTGTTGATTGTCGTTTCTTTCATCATTCATGATGTTTGTCTGTTCTGAAAAATATTCAAATGTGCAAGAAAACAAGATTTATTAGTTTTACAAATTCAAAAATTTGCAGCAGTTGAGTAGTTAAGCTTATAAGCCTCGAGTATTTGAATATGGGATCTGATACCACTGGACATGTCCCTAAAAAATACACCTTTAAAAAAATATATATACCATGAACCCATGCGCCTTTAGTATTAACGTTGAACTCGTGCAACATTCAAATGCATACAAAATGATAGTAGATATGTAGGTTAGCATTCAATGCACAACCCATGTGATGGGAAGACATGATACGTATGTGAAGGCTCCACGTTCGTATGTCATTTAAGTTATGCAGGAGGTAGGGCATTACTCTTTTCATTCTCTGTTGGATGTTCCATTTTGTCTTTTGCGATTTCGTTGTAGGAGAGGGAAGCCGAGGGCTTCCTCTCTGCGCTATCTTGGGAGAAAATTGTATGGGACCAGATCTGTGCTCTTAGTCTATGGATAAATCTTGTGGGTTTCGAAAAGGGGCGTCTGTGTAAACTTCGCTCCTGTTTAGGTATGGCTCTTTAGAATGCTATTTGTTCCCTTTTTATTTACCATTTCTATATATATGTTTATATATGTGCATATATATACCTAATCTAACCTTTTTTCCTTAAATTCTGTGTGCAAGGTGAATTATACAGGCATAATATCACTTGGGGATGCTACGCTTGTAATGTTGGTTGACTGCAACATTCTGGGTAAGCTCATGGCTTCTCATGGATTCACTTTCCTCTATGGGGAAACGACTTGAATATGTTTTGGTTCTTGTTTTTGGTCTGGTTTTCATACTGTTGGTTGGGCTACGATGCTAATGGAGAGACAAGGGATTCTTTAGTGAGCCATGGTTCTTCCTGGTAGGGTTTTACTCTGTTATTCGTTTTATGTATGTAGATCGTCCCTTCTGGGGTTTTTCCTCTGTAACTCGGACAATTGAGATATCATAGCAATTTTTCTAGATCGGGTCATTACCTACAGTTTTTAATAAATGTATTAATCCCTTCAGGGCATTTAAAATTTCTCTGCTCTGTGTACTTATGTTGTCGCTGAAGAATCTCTCATGTTTATGTTCTCTAGATTTAAAATGGTTTTAAGTTCTCAGAATCACAATCCAACTTGTCAATTCCCCTCGTGGTCCTTCACTCAATTTTCTAAATCATCTTTCCTAGAATCCATTTTCTCAATGTGAGAGGTTATACTGTCAATTCAAAACATAAATCTCACCACCCAAAATGAAAACCTATCACCCAACACAAGAGTATAAATGAAGAAGAAGGAAGAAAAAATTGGGGGAAACACATTTCTATCCTCAATATCCAGATTTTCCCCTAACCCTATGTTTCCATTCCAACAACCAAGTAAGAAAACAAGACCGCAAGCATAAATCTTACCTCCCAATGCTTTCTCAAATATTTGGTATGCATCTCCACCTTCAGCCCTCATGAAACAAAGATGCATTTCTTCCCAGAACTGTCTGCACCCCTAATATCTCTTATGAAAGATATCTCACATTTTAAACAAAAAATCAAAGAGAATTCCATAAAGAAACCAGATAGGGAGGAGGGTAAAATGAGAATGGGAGAGCCATGAACAAGGGAGTGTTATGGATCCCCTGCTTCCCATAAATTTCATGAGATGCCATGACTAAAGGAAGGAGGCACATGCCATGTTCGAAGCATGTGGTCGATTTCATATCTTGATGCCATGATGCTTAAATAGAACCCTAATTGGACTTCTTACATAAAATCTATGGGAGCCAACTACACTCTGGTTGGTCTCCATTTTGTACAAAATATCTTTTATCCAGATTAACAACCTCATTATAAACCATGTTCATCATGACTTTGTCATATCTTCTAATGTGCATGAGATTAACTTCCTTAATTTCCTTGAGACTCCAAACGATTCTATTGTGATTTCTTCTCATATTATTTCACTCCTTGGCCAATTCCTTTCTTCCTTGTGTTATAACTAGGAGAGAATCTCCAAGAATTATGATATTTTGAATCTTGATACATTTGATTAATTCCATAACCATATACAAGGCATACATTTTTTCCTGGTTGTTGGTCATTCTGTTCCCGAAAATGGAAGTTCAACTTTTCCATTAAGGTTTCATGCACCATCAAAGAAGAATTTATGGCAACTTTGAGATTTCATCCATTCATTAAATTACGAATCACTTAGCTCGAGGTGCCAAAGTGTTGCTTTGGTTGGATTTGGCAATAACTTTTTGCATTGAGGGGTGCTCCCAATTAAAAGATCCCTTACCCAGATTTATTCCTAAATTGATAGAGGTTCCTTATACAACCCATAGATTATTTAATACTTATATAAAAAAAGTATATTAATGATTTAATACTTATATAAAAATTAAAGATACATTCTTTTTTATAATAATAATAATAATAAATTATGAAGAACAAAATACATAAATATTAACACTCTTATTTAAGTGGAAAACTTAATATATTCCTCAAGGTTGTTCGTCAAGCGGAAAAATAGGTAAGGTAATTCCAACGTTCCAATCTCAATTAATTATCAAAGAATGGATGTTTCGACGGTGATTGAGCATGCTGTTAAATCTTCCAAATTAACATGTGTCAACAAATTTTTTTGACATATTGTTAATCCACAAAATTGAACATCAATTAATTAATAATTTCCTCGGTTCTTTATATTAATTCATAGATCGACATGAACCCACATCATGCTTGATCAATAGGAGAAACAAACAAAAAGTCTCATGATCGAGAAACTAATGCATATAGGTGATTCAGATTTATACACGCAATTTATCGATCAACTACTATCTATAGAATTAAGCCCTAAGTGACTAATTGGATTTCCACATCGAACAAACTATATTATCGATCATCCTAGCTTTAGATTTCCCCTGTCGTTTCCATTCATGAATTTCCTAAGCATCACAATCAATAAATCAATGTACCTAAATAAAATCACAATCACAATCACTCAATCAATGTACCTAAATAAAATATAATATTCTTTAATTTTTTATACCTAAATAAAATCACAATCACAATCAATCAATAAATGTACCTAAATAAAATATAATATTCTCTAATTTTTTATACCTAAATAAAATCACAATCTCAATCAATCAATCAATGTACCTAAATAAAATATAATTGTATTTAAAAAAATTGTTTCATTTGCCAATCAATCTATATACCTTCCTTTTGCATGGCTAACGAACGAATTTTTTATTATTTAATTTTTTATTTCAATTACTATGCAATCTATTTACCAGCCTTTCAACTACGGTGAAATTTGAGAAGTAGGAAAAAAATTGAATTAAGCCTTCCCAACATATTTGCATGATTTCAAACTAAGCCTAATTTCAAACTAAGCGTTCCCGACATGCTTGCATGGTTAAAGAACTAAGCCTTTCAAACTCAATGAACTGATCCTTACATACATGCTTGCATGCTAACTAATGAAAACTAAGCCTACTCAACGAACTCAAGAACTAAGACTATTCAACGAACTCAATACCAACAAGGCATCTATAATCAAATCCCATCTCTACCGAGGCAGAATCTAGGTCACATACAAAGCATTTCATATGGATCCACAACAATCATGAATGCTTTAGGTTTCTATGTAAGACCAGATGTCTGGACACCTAATAATTTCTAGGGCTTTCTAACTTATGCAAACACCATGAACACATCATATGTCTCTCAAGGGTAGAGAGAGCTCAATATGTTGGTAATGACAGCTAATGGAAGGAACCGAGAACCTCAATTTCTTGATCGTCAACCTCAGCTTCTTCCATGGGATGCTAATGTAGGTGTTCTATCTTCAGTTGGAGTAAACATGTTGAAAAACTATCATGATACTCTTAGGCAAGGTATATCATCACCATCACCTATCACTGCCAAAGAATGGGACTTCAATCCCAGCTTTGAAATCCCAAATTATGCTTTCAGAATGGACACTCTAGAACCCTTAGGCATCCCAATTTACAACTTTCAAGTTCTCAAACCTAAACTGTTTGCACCCCATCATATCACTATACCTCCTCCTTCTTGTATTTGTCGATCTAGCATGTCCTTATTTTATCCTTTCGAGGTCTTTCCGCGCTCGGTACATTTCCACAAATATATAGCTTGCAATTTCTTACTATTTCTACAACTAGCAAACCTCATGTTATCCTTCCAAGGTCTTTCTAATGAGTGAGACATTTCTACAAATAGATAGCTTGCAACTTATGACTATTTATACAACTAGCATGTCCTTATATTATCCTGGATTAGAGGGTCTTCCAAAACTAGTAGCTGCTGAGGGATCTCAAGCCTCAAACAATTGCTAGCAGCGAAGGTATGAGAAACAATTACAATAAACTTTAATCGCCAGGGGTGCAAGCATTTTTTCCTGACCAATCACCCTCCCAAGGAGTAAAAGTTCCAAAGTCTTTCTCAGGCATTGCAAGTGTCCCCCACTCACAATATCCTATGCGATATCCTAGGAATAGCCACTAAAGTTACCACTTCACAATCGACAGTCAGGCGGGACAGTTGTAAGTTGAGGACAGCTCTCATAACTAGGAACTCTAGAAACAATGATGTCACCCCGAGGACTTGTCACTTAACATAGAATCCCCTGATGAGCTCATGTCCCACTAAATAAGAAAGAGGGGGGAACCACTCTTACTTATCCAGATTGACCTCGTCTTAACGCATGTTTAAGAAGCGCTTTCTCGACAAGCGTTTTTTGCTACTAATGGATTTACTCTCTTTAATCAATGTTAGTTTTGAAATTTTTGCAGCCCAAGAGTGTTAACTCTCCAAACCTAATCCAGGGCACTAACCTAATCTTGTTGGTGATATGAAAATCAAAAGTTGGTCAATTTTAGATCAAGCGCCAATTTAATGGTAGTTTGCTTAGTTTCAGGAATGGACATGAAACTGATGGTGTGTTGACTCGAGAAATATGAACCAAATAATTCAAAATGCTCACTACTCTACTTTTCAATTCGATGAATGTTCTAGTCTAATGAAAATTTAGAGGTTCATGCGTCTTTCAAATATGCAAAGTTTCTAGTGGATTTCATATTTTAATGCACAGTTCTTCTGAAATAAATGATTTCAATGATCGATGAAAATCAAATAAGATGCTTTAAAAATCAAGTGTTAAACTACTAAAAGTGAGATCCACTTTCTCATTCACAAGATCGCCATAAGGTGTGAGTGAATAGGATACAGTGGCTCATACACAACTTATCACAAGAAAAATTGATCTCTAAAGGTGCAATTCTCTCTAATTGTGCATGAAAATTATGAAAACGTTTTAAATCCAAAACAAAAAGTAACTAATAAATCTTGTTTTTGTCCATGGAAAGAAATTATTCTCAAATTAACTCAAAATGTGATGGTTAAAGTTTGTTTTTAAATGCAAATGTGGTTAAATGATCTTTTCAATATGGTTTTGATTGATATTTGATTTGATGTTCTTAATCAGCATGTGCATAAGATTAGATATAAGGGACTTCAATGGATACAAAGTCATATCACCGGAAGTAACTATTAGATGTCAAAAAACTATCGTTATGCCATACATAAACACATAACCCAAGCAATAAACCCATACAACTTTCACTTAAAATTCTAATGTTGACTGCTTGTTGACATGAATTGATGCTACCGTCGGTTATCATGGTTACTATACTTCATTGATTGGTCGATCACTAAACTCGATATTGGAGTATCGCATCCCATGATCTACGGATTGAGTGGCAGCCAAGGTTTGAACAGTTATATGAGCCGAAAAAAAAATGCCACAATTCATGGAAGTCGTTTTAGATCCGAGAGTTAAGGGATAGAAATAAGATCTTTCTTGAATAACCACCGCACCAATTAATCAACGATGACCCTACAAACATTGCCCGAGGATTGCGAATCCATATTTAGATCATGATCACTGTGATAGGTTCAAACAACCATCGGAATTGGAATTGCAAGTCTTCTAAATTTTAAAACTATGTGTTGTCAAATCCGGGGGAGAGGAAGACAACGTTGACGCATGCGCTCGGCATCTACACCGCGGTGGGTTAAATGCTTGGCGAACCTAGCAAGACGAGCTGCCAAATATATGACAACATAGATCTTATAGATCAGATTATCAGCAAATTTATGGATTGGGTGACTCCTTTCAATTGCGATTAAGGATCTGGAACATAGGACGCTGACTGTCAAGGTAGTTAACTACGAATACGATTTACCCAAATCGTATTCACACTTATAGAAACGATGTCTACAAACAGATCTTTCCTCATTTTTTCAGGATTTAACACTGAAAACATTTGCAGTACTGGATGATGATATCACTGAAGGTGGATGAACGATAGCCATTGGCCAGCATTTGAATTCTATCACGTGAAGTCGTCTGTGACGACTCATAGTCATGAGAATCGCAACTGTTACATCAATATTGTGGGCACCTCACAAATCGAACAACCGCTCATGGGTGGAATAAATTTCGTAACAAACGATTTGCGAGTTTCTACAAAATTGAATCATGCGTTCTAAAGCTTTCTTTCTTTTGATTTATCTAATTAGTCTGCTCCCTTATAAACACAGAGACCAGTTTATACAATTGGATCAGTTGATGTATAGAAATAGAGTTCAAATAATAAGACAAGTGAAACAAAGGATCATGTGGATTCATGGTAGGCCGTTGTGTTCTGGGCAGACAGGGTTCTTTTACTGTACACTGGATTCATTGTAACAAGTTCACACACTAACCGGAATGTGGATCATATAATATGAATCATGAACCAAACGCTTAGTCAATGACTAAAAATTCAAAAATGCAAAGCAGGACTCACGATCTGGAGGTTGTTCTCCACTAACACAGATGTCGAAGGTACAAAGGTCAGATTCCTTAAGCAGAGGACAAGGGCATACTGAGGAACATTGTATACGCTGTGGTTTATAGATCTGCTTGTCTATCATTATGACACAGTGAAAGAGTAATATGTGATAGGATAACTAAAGAATTCGATGGTGATGAGTATAGGTTACCATCGTATTAGTGCAAGACTACTAATTAACCCGAGCTCGCTTTCAAACTAAAAATTTTGCAGAGAATAACAAACCACAACCTCAACGTTTCCATACAAAGTCAAAAGTGTGTACAATTGAAACCGAGTTAAAACTTTCACAGAAATTATAATTCAAGACATGAATTCTAGAAAAGGAATTCAAACTTCGAATAGTTTTTCGAAATGAAATGCAGAAAAATGAAGACCAATTCAAACGTCAATAAAAAATTCTTGGTAGCGTTAAATGTGTTAATTTTTCGAGCATAAATTCAATATGATCTAGGATCTTTACTGAGAGAATGACATGTACAACATATCAATCATATCAATCAATCACATGAGACAATAGACACACAGAGTTTCCTTGGGGAAAACCATAAAGGTGAAAAACCCCAATAACTTCCTCAGAGATAGATAGAGCAATGATACAAAACCCAATCATAAGAGATAGTCTCCTAGCAGCAGCTTCTCCTCCTCCACTAGTGCGCCACTCTCCAATGAGTGTCAGAGTGAGAAAGTGAATGATCAAATATAGTGCCTTCCGCACTCTATTTATACTTGACTTGACTTGCCTAATAACCTTTACTAGTTCGGCCTCAACTTAATCACTTAACATAATGCTGACAGGGCCGACCCCCAATAGGGTGGTCTAATAACCCTTTTAACCACATGACTTATACAGGGCCGACCCCAACAAGGTGGTCTAATAACCCATCAACTATAAGTTACGACACTTACAATATAAATGACGACACTTCCGTATAGAGGAATAATAACATCTCTATAGGAATACAATATACATATATGAAATACATTCCGAAGTTACAAATACATCAACACTCCCTCTTAACTAGGAAGGTATTTCTCGACACAGATCTGCTAGCGCAAGTCTTCTTCTCTGGATCATCGTCATCGAATCATCGTCACAGCTGTTTCTATCTCAATCAATCTCTGAACTACTCGTCATAGGAAGTTCTACAGAGCCAGTCCTTTTTCATACTAGATGTAAGCCCACCACCTGTAGGTCTTCATCATCACTGGCCATACTGTGGAATCCTCAGGACTTATTACGTGCATCACAAACCCTCGCAAGAGCATCCCAGGACTTATTACGGGCACACATCCCAACCCATCAAATATCCCAGGTCTTACATGTGATCTCCATCACAAACCCTCGTAAGAGCATCCCCGAACTTATTACGGGCATGCAACCCAACCTATTAGATCTCCCGGGTCTTACATGTGACCCTCATCACAAACCCTCAAAAGAGAATCCCAAGACTTATTATGGGCACATAGCCCAACCTATTGGAACTCCCAGGTCTTACATGTGATCTCTACCACAAACCCTCGAAAGAGCATCCCAGGACTTATTACGGGCACGCAGTCCAACCTATTGGATCTCCTAGGTCTTACATGTGATCTCTACCACAAACCCTCGAAAGAGCATCCCAGGACTTATTACGGGCACACAACCCAACCTATTGGATCTCCCAGGTCTTACATGTGGTCACAGGACAAACCCTCGAAAGAGCATCCCAAGACTTATTACGGGCACACGGCCCAACCTATTGGATCTCCCAGGTCTTACATGTCCTCCCAAGCACAACCTGTCCACGGCCATAGAGCATCATCCTGATACTCACCATACATCATCCTGATGTACATCATCTGGAGCAACATCCTGAAGCTCATCATCCATGATCATACAATGCATCCACCTGATGCATACATAGTATCTACCTGATACATATCATCATACATGATCTACCTGATCATACAATGTATCTACCTGATACATAACAAATACATGATCCACCTGATCATCCAATGTATCCACCTGATACATATCAAGCATCCAACATGATGCATATACAAATACATGATCCAACTGATCATATCCAGCATCCAACATGATGCATATACATATACATGATCCAACTGATCATATCCAGCATCCAACATTATGCATATACATATACATGATCCAATTGATCATACAATGTATCCACCTAATACATATACAAAGCAGTAACTGGAGCATCGTCCTGATGCTCATCACACAACGTTTACATCCACAGCCATGGGAAGAATCCTCCTCTCACCATGCTTGGAATGGCTCCTGCAAATGTGTCCATCACTTCTTCCTCGAAGTGTCGTCAATATGAAGAACACCAAGCCTCTCTCTAAAGTGCTCGAACTTCACTCTGGCTAGTGGTTTCGTCAACACATCCGCAACCTGCTCATCCGTCGCAACATACAGGAGCTTCACTGCTCTTCTCTACACCATATCTCTGATATAGTGATATTTGATCTCAATGTGCTTCGACATGTTGTGGAACACTGGGTTCTCAGATAGCTTCACACAACTCTGGTTGTCACAAAAGATATCAGTAGCATCCAACAGGAGATCAAATAGCTCAAACAATAGCTTATGGAGCCATACTGCCTCACAACTAGCCGAACAAGCTGCAACATAGTCTGCCTCGGCTGTACTTAGTGCTACGCAGGACTGCTTCCTTCTAAACCAAGAGATAACACCTGATCCCATATTGAAGCAGCACCCAGAAGTCCTCTTCCTATCTGCAGCACTGCCCGCCCAGTCTGAATCAACATAACCCTGCTAGTTAAACTTTTGATTCGCATCATACTTGAGCCCATAATCAATCGTACCCTTCAGGGACCTCAGAATATGCTTTATAGCAACCAGGTGAACACCCCTGGGATCCATTAGGAACTGGCTCAATGTGTTCACCGCAAAGTAGATATCTGGTCTCGTGTTCGTCAGGTACATCAAGGACCCAATCATCTGATGATACACAATGACATCAACCGGATCAGATGAAGCATCACACATAAGCTTTAGGTTCGATGCCATTGGTGTGGCCATGGCCTTGCAGTCCATCATCCTGAACCTCTTCAGGATCTCTACTGCATACTTCCCTTGTCCAAGGAATATTCCATCTGCACTCTGCCACACCTCCATTCCTAGGAAGTAGTGCATCATCCCCAAGTCCTTCATCTCGAACTCGTCATCAAGCTTCCTCTTCATATCGGAAATCAGTCTATCCTCACCTATAACGAACAGGTCATCCACATACAAAAGTAGTATCACTGGATTGCCTTCCTCAACCTTGTAGTAAAGGTTGGAATCCGCTTTACTCTAGGTAAAGCCCAAACTGGATAGAAAGTTGTCTATCCTACCATACCAAGTCCTAGGAGCTTGCTTCAAGCCATACAAGGCTTTCTTCAATCTACACACATATGACTCTTTGTCATGTGTCTCAAAACCAAGTGGTTGCTCCACATACACTTCCTCCTCGACTACACCATCCATCTGGTGTATCCTCCATTTCATCACTGCAGCTAGAGCAAGTACTGATCTGATGGAAGTGTACCTGGCTACAAGAGCAAAAGTTTCTTCATAGTCTATTCCCTCTTTCTGGGAGAATCCATGAACTAAAAACCTTGCTTTATATTTTTCTATGCTTCCATCTACAGCATGCTTGATCTTATAGATCCACATGGAAGTCACGACAGACTTCCCTTCTGGTCTGGGACCACATCCCAAACATCATTCTTCATGATCGACGGATCATGGCATTCTTCCATTACTTCATCCTGGATCTTGGGAACTTCAATATCTTCAATAGATAGCTTTGTTGTTGGAACAAATGTTGTAGTCCTTCTTTTGTAGGTGATGGTATATGATCTTTCCTACAAGACAATTTAAATTGCATGATTAGAAACATCTCATGGTTTTCAGAACAAATTCTTATACATAAAGAAATATGCCATACAGTCATGCAATTATTTTAGACAATGCTTCAATACAACATTTATCCATATCCCGTAACTTTATAGATGCCTTCCAATCTCTACCAGAACATTGTTAAGAGCGTGCACAACTCCCAACATGTCAACAAAGAGGTTTCATTCTAGATAAGTAGCAATGGAATGTTGTACAGTGCCATAGGCCACTTACCCATCACATGCATATCAATAGTATACTGCTCATTAATGCAATTATTTTAATATGCATAATACACAACCTAAGTCTAGGAACATAAGCATATACATGAATGAACAACATCATTTAATAAATAACAATTCAAATACTTATCTTTGTTTGCTTGTAGGGTGGACTCCCTCTCAATCTTTGCTTCCTTGCAGGAACTACTGGAGTGTGCTCCCTCTTTATCTTTGCTTCTTGGATTACCTGTCCTTGAACTTGTATTCATCCTAGACCACTATGCATGCTTAAGTGTGCACTAGTGTCATGAATGTATCATCCTCAAGATCTCATACATAACCATACATCCATTAGTATAATCTCAATACTATCAAAACAATATGATTCTAAATAATCTTAAACATGTATGGTCATGATCATTTCAAACACAGATAATTTATTACAAGCATTAGTATTCAGGGTTTCAGGGAGTACTTCTTGTTGATGTATATGTAACTTCGGAATGTATTTCACATATATGTATATTGTATTCCTATAGAGATGTTATTATTCCTCTATACGGAAGTGTCATCATTTATATTGTAAGTGTCGTAACTTATACTTGATGGGTTATTAGACCACCTTGTTTGGGGTCGGCCCTGTATAATTCATGTGGGTCAAAGGGTTATTAGACCACCCTATTGGGGGTCGGCCCAGTCAGTATTATGTTATGTGGTTAAGTTCGAGCCTAGATGAGTTAGGTAAAAAGGCAAGTCAATTCAAGTATAAATAGAGTGCGGGAGGCACTCTATTTGCTCACTCACTTCTCACTCATGCACTCAAGGAGGAGTGGCGCACTTATGGAGGAGGAGGATCTACTGCTAGGTTATGTCTATCTCTTATGGTTGGTTGTATCATTGCTCTATCTATCTCCGAGGAAGTTATTGGGGTTTTTCACCTTTATGGTTTTCCCCAAGTAAATCTTTGTGTCTCTTGTGTGCTTGCATTATTGTCTCCATGATTGATATGTTGTAGATATGCTGTACATGTTGTTCTCTCAGTTAAGATCCTAGATCAGATTGAAGTAAATTCTAAAAATTTAACATGGTATCAGAGCTAGCCTGAAAGAAGGCATGATATGGCATGTATGACACTTGTTGTACTTACGATGCTAGGGCTTGATATAGCAAAAACCAGTCGTCGTAGCACTTTCGCTATAAATCCGTTTTGGAGAAGGTTTCGGATCTGAAATATTTACAGGTCGAAGATTAAATCTCTAGGTATCTTGTGTCCAAAGGAAAACCTCTAATTCGTTGTACTTTGTGATTTATGATCTATACAATATAGGGTTTCTGCCTCTTCCAGATCTGAGTCAAAATAAGGTGACCTTGGGAAAAAGGTCATAACTTGGGATAGGAAGCTCCAAATGAAATTTCATAAAAAGTGAAAAGTAGAAAACAGACTGTACTATCTCAGGAAAAATTTTCAGAGGCCGAAGTTCAAATAGTGACACGTGGCATGCCGTACAAGTTCGCTCTCTTGTATTATCCCAAAACAGGTCACGTTGCGACATTTGGCATAACTCTCTCTCAGAGAATCCAATTGAGGTAAGACCTGTCAGGATGGAAAGATAACAAGTCAGGCTATCTCAAGAAACTTTTTCAGACCCTGTGGATCAAAACGTTCGGAGTTACACTAGAAACAATCAGGTACATATTTCTGTCAAAACAGAATTATTTTTGAGTACCTTCATTCATGGCTTCCGGAGTTTAGGGCTTTGGAGAAAGTTGAAATTTTTGTAATAAGAGACCACGGATGAATGCTAATCATAAAAATAAAAATTTAGAGACCAAGATCAGAATTTTTGGTTGGGCAGAAGGTCGGGCTTGATCAGACCCTAGTTCGGGACTTTGATCAGAAAAGTGGAAAATTAGGGCTTCTGTAAAAATGGAAATTTTTGAAATCTGTGACCACGGCTGGAAGCTCCTCAGAAAAATAGAAGCTTAGAGATTTGGATCAAACCTTTTGATTGGGCAAAAGAGTGGGCTTCATCAAACCCCAGTTTAGGGTCACGTCCAATGAATCCAGAAGTTTCAAAGGCAAAATTGAGGAGTGAAACTTTGCAGTTTTCAAATTCTGAATATACCAGTTTGATCAGCTCATCAAGGCACATATTTATATCCTTTCGGATGTTTGAAATTCAAAGTTTGAATTTTTGGGGTTTCTCTGACAAACCCATATCTAGCTCCAGGTCCAGTTCTTGCAAATCAAGTGGATTGGGTTAATCCTAGAAGAAGATGGATTGGTCACCTGCATAAGTGAAGAAGTTCCTGTTTCAGAGGGAGATGAGGCTAAGGCCTTACATAAGAAGATTACAAGCGATCTTGACAGGTATGACTCATCGAGGTATGTTTCGATATTTGTTCATGATTAAGTTTATGGTATGTTTGTCTTCATTTTATTACGGTTAGTACAATCTTGATTTTATACTTGTCATATCACCTTAATAAAATTATGAATGCACGATAGAAAATATTCATTGATTAGGGTGTCGACACTTATGATTGTACTAATGCATTATGGTGTTGTATGAGGTTTATGTTGTCTACTAACATGAGAGGTACACCAAGAAAGACAAATAATGTTCTACTTCAAGAATGTATGATCATGGTGACATGAAGACAAGGATTCATCCATTGTCATGGATCACATAGAAGATCTACTTTCGAGGTATGTATAACTTGTTTCTACAATGGTTAACTTATGAGACATGCAGGTTACTAGCACAAGTCACTGAAGAGAACCAGAAGACATTATGCGGGTATGTTAGACATAAATAGCTAGCATGCTAATCCAGGTATGTTTTTCCTATATCAAGCTAGAATCCTACCTTGTGTTAGGATCTTATATTGTTGTTGATAATGAGTATTCATGAAGTCATAGGTTTGAATAATCATGGTTGTATGCATATTATGTTTCTTACCATAATTGATGATATGACTAACCAGAAGAATCATGAAGGTATAGGTTTGAATAATCACAGGTTTTATGCATATTATACCTCTTATCTTGATTAATGATTCAACTAACCCGAAGAGTCATAGGTTTGAGTAATTACAAGTTTAGACATGTTATATTTCTTATGATTTGACTAACCATAAGAATCCTACATAAACCTTGAATGCTAATGCTTATGACTATACATGCTTAAGATTATTGTGTTTTAATAGTATACTAATGAATGTATGATTTTATATGAGTTCACAAGGATAACACAATCATGATACTAATAAGCATGCATAGGGACCAAGGATGAATATGAGTTCAAGAACAGGTAATTCAGGAAGCAAAGATCAAGAGGGAGTACACTCCAGTGGTTTATGCAAGGATGCAGATATTCAGAGGGAGTTGACTATATCTCTACATTCCACAACAGAAAGGTGTAGAAGAAGCTACTTCAGATTAGGACTCCAGCAACTCCTGCAAGGAAGCAAAGACTCAGAGGGAGTCCACCCAACGAACAAACAAATATAAGTATTTTAATTATCATTTCTTGCATATTTGTTTGTTTAAATAAAATTGTTCAATGATGTATATGCTCATGTTCCTAGACTTAGGATATGTATTGTGCATATTAGAATAGTTGCATTGATGAACAGTATACTACTAATATGCATGGGTAAGTGGCCTATGGCATTGTACAACATTCCATTGCTACTTATCTAGAATGAAACCTCTTTGCTGACATGTTGGGAGTTGTACACACTCTTAACAATGTTCTGGTAGAGATTGGAAGGCATCTAGAAAGTTACGAGATATGGATAAATGTTGTATTGAAGCATTGGCTAAGATAAATGCATGACTGTATGACATATTTCTTTATGTGTAAGAATTTGTTCTGAAAACTATGAGATGTTTTCTAATCATGCAATTTAACTTGTTGTGTAGGAAAGATCGTATGCCATCTCCTACAAAAGAAGAACTACAACATTTGTTCAACAACAAAATTATCTATTGAAGATATTGAAGTTCCCAGGATATGGGAAGAATGCCATGATCCACCGATCATGAAGAATGATGTTTGGGATGTAGTCCCAAGACGTGAAGGGAAGTTTGTTATGACTTCCAAATGGATCTATCAGATCAAGCATGTTGCAGATGGCAGCATTGAGAAATATAAAAGTAATGAAATAGAAGATGCACCAAATGGATTTCAAGACAGCATGGTGTAGTCATATATGTGTGCAGAACTTGGTATGGTAGGATAGACAACTTTCTATCCAGTTTGGGCTTTACCAAGAGTAAAGTGGATTCCAAACTTTACTACAAGGTTGAGGAAGGCAATCCAGTGATACTACTTTTGTATGCGGATAACCTGTTTGTTACAGGTGAAGATAGATTGATTGTCGACATGCAGCGGAAGCTTACTGCCGAGTTCGATATGAAGAACTTGGGGATGATGCACTATTTTTTTTTTGGCATGGAGGTGTGGCAGAGTGATGGAATCTTCCTTGGACAAGGGAAGTATGCAGTAGAGATCCTGAAGAGGTTCGGGATGATGGACTGCAAGGCTATGGCCACACCTATGGCATCGAACCCGAAGCGTCTGTGTGATGCTTCATCTGAGCCGATTGATATCACTATGTATCATCAGATGATTGGGTCCTTGATGTACCTGACGAACACGAGACCAGATATTTTCCTTGCAGTGAACACATTGAATTAGTTCTTGACGCATCCAAGGAGTGTTCACCTGGTTGCTGTAAAGCATGTTCTGAGGTACCTGAAGGGTACAGTGGATTATGGGCTCAAGTATGAAGCGAATCAAAAGTTTAACCTGCAGGGTTATGTTGATTCAGATTGGGTTGGCAGTGCTGCAGATAGGAAGAGCACATCTGGGTGTTGCTTCAGTATGGGATTAGGTGTGATCTCTTGGTTTAGCAGGAAGCAGTCCTGCGTGGCACTGAGTACAGCTGAGGCAGAGTATGTTGCAGCCTGTTCAGTTAGTTGTGAGGCAGTATGGCTACGGAAGTTACTGTCTGAGTTATTTGATCTCCCGTTGGAGGCTACTGGTATCTTCTGTGATAACCAGAGTTGTGTGAAGCTGTCTGAGAACCATGTGTTTCATGACAGGTCGAAACACATAGAGATCAAATATCACTATATCAGGGATATGGTGCAGAGAGGAGCTGTGAAGCTCCTATATGTTGCGACGGACAAGCAGATTGCAAATGTGCTGACAAAGCCACTAGCCAGGGTGAAGTTCGAGTACTTCAGAGAGAGGCTTGGCGTTCTTCAGATCGAGGAAACTTCGAGGAAGAAGTGATGGACACATTTGCTGAAGCCATTCCAAGCATGTTGGAAGGGGGATCCTTCACATGGCTGTGGATGTAAGTGTTGGATGATGAGCATCAGGATGATGTTCTGGTTTCTGCTTGGATATGATCAGTTGGATCATTATATGTATATATGTATGCATCATGTTGGATGCTGGATATGATCGGTTGGATCATGTGTATGAATTTTGTGTATGCATCATGTTGGATGCTGGATATGATCAGTTGGATCATTTATGTATGTATGCATCATGTTGGATGTTGGATATGATCAGATGGATCATTTATGTATGTACGCATCATGTTGGATGCTGATGGATACATTGTGTGGATCATGTAGCTTTGTATGATCAGGTAGATCATGTATGATTGATGGATACATTGTGTGGGTCATGTATGTATGCTGATGGATACATTGTGTGGATCATGTATCTATGTATGTATCAGGTGGATACTTGGTGTGCATCAGATGGATGCATTGTATGATCAGGATGATCGTGGATGACGAGCTTCTCCAGATGACATGCAGCAGGATGTTGTAGTGATGATGATCAAGATGATCATGTGTACATCAGGATGATGTTTGATGAGTATCAGATGATACTTTGTGGCCGTGGATCAGGTTGTGCAGGCAAGCATGTAATTTGTGCCCTGGGAGATTTGCAGATGGTCTTTCGAGGTTTTGCTTATGGCATGTAATTCGGTGCCCTGGGACATCTGGAAAATACTCTTTCGAGGTTTTGCTTGGAAGGACATGTAATTTGTGCCCTGGGAGATCTGCAAATAGTCTTTCGAGGTTTTGCCTATGGCATGTAATTCGGTGCCCTGGGATATCTGGCAGATGCTCTTGCGAGGTTTTGTCCTATGGCATGTAATTTGCTCCTGGGAGATCTGGACAGGATGAAAAAGGCCTCAGATGCTTCAACCAGGTTTTGCCATGACCACTAGTAATTTGCTCCTGGGAGATCTGGACAGGATGAAAAAGGCCTCAGATGCTTCAGCCAGGCTTTGTGGTGGACCACATGTAATGTGCTCCTGGGAGATCTGACAGGTAGAGCTGTGTGATCGTAACAACCTGGGATGCTTCAGCCAGGTTTTGTGGTGAGATCACATGTAATGTGCTCCTGGGAGATCCGACAGGTAGAGCCGTGTGCTTGTAACAGCCTGGGATGCTTCAGCCAGGTTTTGTGATGGGTCACATGTAATGTGCTCCTGGGAGATCCTACAGGTAGAGATGTGTGCTCGTAACAGACTGGGATGCTGCAGCTAGGTTTTGTGATGCATGTAATAAGTCCTGAGGATTACACAGTATGGCCAATGATGATGAAGACCTGCAGGTGGTGGGCCTACATCCAGTATGAAAAAGGACTGGCTCTGTAGAACTTCCTATGACGAGTAGATTCAGAGATTGATTGAGATAGCAGCAGCAGTGACGATGATGATGACTCGATGACGATTATCCAGTGACGATGATCCAGAGAAGATGACTTGTGCTAGAAGAACTGTGCTAAGAAATATCTTCCTAGTTAAGAGGGAGTGTTGATGTATATGTAAATTCGGAATGTATTTCACATATATGTATATTGTATTCCTATAGAGATGTTATTATTCCTCTATACGGAAGTGTCGTCATTTATATTGTAAGTGTCGTAACTTATACTTGATGGGTTATTAGACCACCTTGTTTGGGGTCGGCCCTGTATAAGTCATGTGGGTCAAAGGGTTATTAGACCACCCTATTGGGGGTCGGCCATGTGGTTCAAAGGGTTATTAGACCACCCTATTAGGGGTCGGCCCAGTCAGTATTATGTTATGTGGTTAAGTTCAAGCCTACATGAGTTAGGTAAAAAGGCAAGTCAAGTCAAGTATAAATAGAGTGCGGGAGGCACTCTATTTGCTCAGTCACTTCTCACTCATGCACTCAAGGAGTAGTGGCGCACTTATGGAGGAGGAGGATCTCCTGATAGGTTATGTCTATCTCTTATGGTTGGTTGTATCATTGCTCTATCTATCTCTGAGGAAGTTATTGGGGTTTTTCACCTTTATGGTTTTCCCCAAGTAAATCTTTGTGTCTCTTGTGTGCTTGCATTATTGTCTCCATGATTGATATGCTGTAGATATGTTGTACATGTTGTTCTCTCAGTTAAGATCCTAGATCAGATTGAAGTAAATTCTGAAAATTTAACACTTCTTTTACTCATTAATGTTCTTATTTGAACATAGAATTCTTCTTGTTAGTCATATCATTAATCAAGGTAAGAAACATAATATGCATAAACCCTTGATTACTTAAACTTCTAACTTCAAGAATACTCTTACAAAAGTATAAGATCCTAACACAAGGTAGGATTCTAATTTGATATAAGAAAACATACCTGGTTATCATATTTGCTAGTTATGTCTAGCAATGTTTTCTTGTTCTCTTCAATGACCTGCATAACTCATAAGTTAACCATTGTAGAACCAAAATATACATACCTCTATGTGATCCATGACTATGGATGAGTCTTTGTCTCCATGTCACCATGGTCTTGATCTAGAACTTGATTTGTACCTTCATGTTAGCAGATAACATTCTCCTCATACAACACCACAGTGCATTAGTACTATCATAATATAATCATAAGTGTCATAACCCTAACCAATGAATGTCTTCTATCATGCATTCATACTCTTACTAGGGTGATAAGACAAGTCTAAAATTAAACAAGATCGTTACTAATCTCAATAACATGAAGACAATCATATTATAAACTTAATCATGAACAGATTTCAAAACATACCTGTAAGTCATACCTATCATATTGCGTGTAGTAGTTGTTGTTGTTGTTCCTTTTGTTCTTAGGACAATCTAAGGAAAAGTGTCATCTTCTTGGTATGTGCTGTGAGAGCTTGATCTTCATTCCCCATCTTTTCTTCTCGAGCTACAATTCGAGCTTCTTCCTGTGAGCATTCTTCCCACAGCCTACTGAATGAGATAAGTTTCTTCCTAGCACAAATTCCTTAGATGATGGAATCCCATGACCTAGGTAGGCCATTCAATGTGGTCATAACAATTTCACCATTCTCCACTACTTCATCCATAGCTTCAAGTTGTTCCTTCATTTGAGAGACCTTGGAGAAGTAACATTGTATGGTCTCTCCATTCTAAAGCTTTACCCCTTTCAATTGGTTCCCCTGAGTTATCTTATGATTTATCTTCTTTCCTTCAAACAACTTAGTCAAGGAGTCAAACATCTCCTTAGGTGTCTTTAGAGATGACACATGTGGTATGAGATGGTCTTTGATAGAATCAGCAATGATCCTCTTAACCTTGACGAAGTTCCTCTTGTGAAAGGCCTTAGTCTTTTCTCCCTCTAGGACAAGAACCCCTTCACTTATGTAGGTGTCGAACTCACTCTCTTCTAGAATTAACCCAATCCTATACTTCCAGGCTTGGAAGTTATCATCCCCTTCAAGCTTATCCTCAAGCTTGGTGTGGTGAGACATCTTAAAGAGTACTTCAAATGGAAATAGAAAAGATATAGGTCTTACCACTTGATTTGCAGAAATCTGGATCTGGAGTTGGATTAGGGTTTGTTAGAGAAACCCTAAAAATTAAAACTTTGAATTTCAAAATTCTGAAAGGATATAAAGATGCCCCTTGATGAGCTAATCAAGCTAGTATACTCAGAATTTGAAAACTGCAAAGTTTCACCCCTCAAATTTGGTTTTCAAACTTCTGGATTCACTAGGGAGGACCCTGAATTAGGGTTTGATTTTCCTGGAGCTTCATCCATCCAAAAAGTTTGATCTTGGTCTCTAAACTTCAATTTTTCTGAGGAGCTTCCAGCCATGGTCTCATATTTCAAAAATTCCAACTTTTACAGAAGCCCTAATTTCTAGCTTCACTTGACAAGACCCCAAACTAGGGTTTGATTTTCATGGAGCTTCACCCAGCCAAAAAGTTCAATCCAAAGCTTTAAACTTCAATTTTTCTGAGGATCTTCCAGCCATGGTCTCAGATTTCAAAAATTCCAACTTTTGCAGAAGCCCTAATTTCTGGCTTCACTAGACAGGACCCCAAACTAGGGTTTGATTTTCCCAGAGGTTCACCCAGCCAAAAAGTTCGATCCAAAGCTCTAAACTTCGATTTTTCTGAGGAGCTTCCAGCCGTGGTCTCAGATTTCAAAAATTCCACTTTTTGTGGAAACCCTAATTTTTAGGGCCAAAACTGAAAGTGCTCAGAATTGAATTATGTTTCGACAGAAAGATGTGCCTTGCTGAGGAGAGTCAATATAGCCTCCTGCCTTTCAATATCTGTGGAGAGAAACCCAAAAAACAAGAATCCCTAGCTTCTGCAACTGCATAGTGTCTTCTTCTCAAGTTAGCTCTGATACCATGTTAAGTTTTCGAGCATCAATTCAATATGATCTAGGATATTTACTGAGAGAATAAAAAGTACAGCATATCAATCAATCACATGAGACAATAGACACACAGAGTTTCCTTGGGAAAACCATAAAGGTGAAAAACCCCAATAACTTCCTCAGAGATAGATAGAGCAATGATACAAAACCCAATCATAAGAGATAGTCTCCTAGCAGCAGCTTCTCCTCCTCCACTAGTGCGCCACTTTCCAATAAGTGTGAGAGTGAGAAAGTGAATGATCAAATAGAGTGTCTTCCGCACTCTATTTATACTTGACTTGACTTGCCTAATAACCTTTACTAGGTCGGCCTCAACTTAATCACTTAACATAATGCTGACAGGGACGACCCCCAATAGGGTGGTCTAATAACCCCTTTACCCACATGACTTATACAAGGCCGACCCCAACAAGGTGGTCTAATAACCCATCAAGTATAAGTTACGACACTTACAATATAAATGACGACACTTCCATATAGAGGAATAGTAACATCTCTATAGTAATACAATATACATATATGAAATACATTCCGAAGTTACAAATACATCAACAAAATGGGATCTCAAACAGAACGAATATACGAAATCCAACCAAGACAAATAAATTTCAGATCTGAAAACAAGTATCCAAAAAGTGCGAAAAACAAAGATTTGAAAACTAGTTTTAATGGAGTGCAAATTGGAAACAAAATTTTTGAATAAACAAGAAGAACATATAGGAACAAATCTAAAGAAAGAACACCAAAATATGAAGAAATGTCAAGAAAATTCAAGAGATTTCAACAAGCGGTATGGTCACCAATCTGATAATAGCAAATAGTGTAGGGACGTGTCTACTCTAGATATGCTATCTTACTAAGAAGTGGTGAGTTTCTATGTCATAAATGAAATGATTAATACAAAATTCTTAAGATCTGCATTCATCTATCAAACATTCATGAAGATCTAAAGCCATTTGAGGATTCAACTCAAACATAATAAGCAAAATTCAAACCCTTGAATGGAAAAAACTTGAATCATTTCATATTAAAACAAGGAAGAATATACATATTTACCATGGATCTTGGTGTGCATCCTTCCTCCATTGCCATGAACTATCCTTTATCCACCCTTGCCTTTGATGAAGATGAGCTCTCCATTCTTCAGAATCTATCCAGCATGCCTTTGCTCCTCTTTGCCCTCCTTTTACCATGCCCCAAATGCCTTTCTTTTATAGCATTGGGAAATGGGATTTTCAAGTTACTCTTTTCCATGTGGGATAATCATTTTTGATTATTTTCTCTTAAAAACCATTTTCCATAGTTTATTAGGCTTTTTTCACAACTTAGCATATTTAAGTACCTTTTTAATGCATTTTTGTGCATTTCTTCTCACTATCTGACTGTTAGAGCTTTGATTTGAGCTTTTGGTGAGCAGTTCAATCACTGAACTTTGTCTCTATTAAGCTCCTTCATTCTTTACTCAATCTTTCCAGTTATAGACGTAATTATCAGATCAGAGAGGATTGTTCTCTCTAGTACTTGTTTTTGTCTTCATGTTGCGGGCGAATGGTAAAAGTATGCTTCCACCCTCACCTGGTTAAGGGTGTTAACTTGATTGTTAACAATGTTTGGAGGAGAAGTCTAAGAAATAGACCCTAAATGAATATTATTGGCCTAATGGGCCATCATGAATGTCTAGAACCACAACATGAGCCCTTTAAAGGTGACATTTGGCATATGAGTGGATAAAAAAGGCATTATGAGTTTTTTCATAGTAGGGATGAGTTTCAACTCCTTAAATTGATTGGGGGAGGAATATAAGTGACTTAATATCTAAATGAATCTTATAGGTCATATGGGACATGAAAGAGTCCTTGAAACACTACCAAATCCCATTATAAATGGCAGTTATCCTTGAGTGGGACATGGGTACTACTAGGAGTTTTGTACATAAGGGATGGGTCTCAGTCTTTTGGCCCAAAATGAAGATTCTAAGGCCATGTTCCATGAACTAGGGTGTAAACAACCACACATACTCATATCTTTGGCCTCTTGGTCAAATATGGGTGTTATGGAGAGATTTAGAGTACCAAGCATGGGTCTTGAGACATTGACCATTGAATATGGATAAAAACATGGGAAGTAGGATCTAAATTAGTCTGATATATGGGATTATAATCCATCAATGACACCTTCAACAAATAAAAAAACCCTTTATATGGAATATTTTCCCATCCAATGAGATATGTGTGTCATTATATGGGTCTCAATCCTTTGGCCCAAAATGAATATTCTAGGGCCTCAGTCCATGAACTTCATCTTAAACTGCAACATATGTTCAGATATTTGGCCTCTTGGTCAGATATGGAATTATAGAGAGATTTTGAGTACTAGGTACAGGTATCGAGACATTGACCATGTCTGACAAATAAAAAAATTGGTCATAGGATCTAAATTAGTATTATATCTTGGCTTATAATCCATCAATGACGCCTTGAACAAAAGAAAGCCCTCTATATGGAATGTTTTCCTTTTGAATGAGATATGGGTGCCACTAGAAACATTTTGACATGAGTATGGGTCTTGGGACCTTGACCATGGTCATAGGATGAAATAAACAGTGATAGGAATTAAATGAATATTTTAAGTCTCTTGAGCCATGAATGAGTCCCTAAATTATAAAATCTTAAAATCAACATTAGAGGGGAAATTTGGTCCTTGATTAGGATAACAATTCCATTAGGAGCTTTTGTTCACCAAGGATGGGTCTTGACCATGATCAAGGGAGGAAATAAAGTGGCTCAATTCCTATATAAATCTAGTAATGATACAATTAATGAAAATGGCCTCAAAGCACCATGCATTCCCTCTAAAAGGGATCCATGACCCTCAAGAGGGATATGTGCACTAATACCTGAGGTTTTACATACTAGGGATGGATGTTAGGGTCTTGAATATGCTCAAGTGATGAGAAAAAGGCCCACATGAACTAAATGAAGCCTTTGAGGCTCATGGGATAAAAGGGGGTCTTGAACCACTATGCACATGCTTTAGAGGGTATCTTTAGCTTCTAATTGGGATACCTATAGAAAAAGGATTTATTTGTTCAATAGAGATATTTCTTGGGGCATTTCCCATGGTCATATATATATATAATGGTGAAATTACACATATGAGTGGAGAATATAAAAAGGGAGCGTTTTTCTTTTAATTCAACATGAACAAGATGATAGCAACCTCGAGTCTACTCCTTTTCCTGTAGAAGGCACTACAAACACCCCCTTTCTGGTTACCAACCCATTTCCCTTGAACCTCATCCATCATAGTGGCTCCTCCATTGTTGATTATATTATGGATGTGCCACAAAGTGTTGTTGTTGTATTTTCATTCAAACTAGTGTTGCCGAGAACCCCCACCACGACTGTTGAGAGATATTTGCCTCACCATGGTTCTTAGATCCTTTGATGCTCGCACTAAGACTCAAATATCAACCACGATCAAGCCTAGAATTTCCTGTTGAGAGCCTTGTCTCCAAGAATCCCACCTCTTGACATTTCCCAAGGTAACTATGATCCGCACGAAGATGATACTCCTCAAAAAACAGATTCCTCATCTTCCTAGCTCTAAATATTAACCCACTTCCTATTATCGCTAGGAAAAATTTAAATCCAACGATTTAGAAGGATTAACTTATGGCTAGCTCAAACATCCAAATATTTAGTCTCCATAGCCTTGAATGCGTTACACCTCCCATCAAACTAGACAGTGATTGCTACATGCTACAATCACTGGCCATGCTCTATTGACAATCCTTGAAGATAATCCCTCACACACTCGATGTCGTCTTAGTTATGGGATTGAGTGAGTTATTAATGGCATCCGCCTCATCCACTATCCGCTTGTCTGAGGAAAGTTATGCTATGTGAAAAGGGGACTAACTTTAATCTTTAATAAACATATATGTATCTAAGTTATATTACAATTTTTTAGTAAAATATATTATTATTATTATTATTTGAGTTATTTGAATTATTTTATGGTTTTAGTAATCAACTTTAAAAAAAAAGTTATAATAATTATTTAATACTTATTTAAAAATTAAAGGTAATTATTTTATAATAATAATAATAATTAAAATACGAAGAACAAAATACATAATTATTAGCACTATTATTTAAGTGGAAAAGTGAATTCCTTCATTCCCTCAATATATTGATGTTGTTGGTCAAGCCTAAAAATAAGTAAGATAATTCCAACCTTCGGATATTATTAGAGAATGGATGTTTCCACAATGGTTGAGCATGGCCTTAAATCTTTTGGATTAACATATATGCTTGATCCCCTGATTTGAGAAACTGACATTGATATAGGTGATTGAGAAACTAATAAAATTTAATATTTATGGAGCAAGTACTTACTATCTATATAAGTAAGCCCTAAGTCATCCAACTACCCAATGGCGGTCCATATCTACAGGGTGATGGAAGTCGTTTCTCCAATACAGATGGTCCCTAAATGATCCTATTGTCGGTTTTTGTCTGGGGGTCTTTAGCTGGGCATTGGTTCACCTATCAAGATGGCTCAGTGGTTTTATACTTGTCGGGCCTTCAGGACTGGTCGATGGGGTCTAGTACATAGGGGATAGTGTTTCAGGGATTCGGACGTGGGATAAATGGTCACTTGTCGGTTCTGAGCTTCTGTTATGGAACTTGGGCCAAGGTTCAAGGGACAAGTTGGCTATTTTTTTTGTTTTATAGCGCCTGTGGGTCTCTATCATTGACACCTGGGTTATTTTGGGGTGCATACTGGTGGACAGAGTCTTTACCTTTCTAGCTTGATGTCGGACCCAAGTATTATCCCCCTCCTAGAGGAATCTTCGAGGGGAAGTGGTCAAAATATCGAGGAGTGGTGGGCAAAGGTGGAGGATTTGGGGGTTTTGAAACCTGATGCAGAATATAAGAGCATGTGGAGGGCACGTGCCCTAATAGGTGAACATTCCAATAAAATTGCATCTGACTCTCCTATTAACTTGGCAGAGGGTCAGGTTAATATCCTTTCTCAGGCCTGTGAAAAAATCGGAAATAGGGTTTCCGATGAAGGTTCGACTAAACCAGTTCTTGCTCCGGGGGTGACCCCTTTATTAAATCTTGTTATTGTGCCTTCGAGGGTCAAAAGTGGTGGAGCCACTTTCTGCAAAGGCAGAAAACTAAAGTTGAGAGGGCAGGGTTCCGAACTCAATATGGATCGCCTATCTAGTTTAGAGGGCTATGCTACTCTATCGATCAAAGCTCTTGTTGGAAAATTTTCTTATGGTGCCATGCATCCCAAAGATATCTATCGTTGGGTTTCCACTAACTGGGCTAAGGTTATTGGATGTCATCCTGAAATTTACATCTTGAGTAAACGATGGTATATGTTCTATTTCAAGCTGGAGGAACATGCAACCAGATTACTGGGGGAAACATGGTTGAAAGGCAATGGAAGTTTGATGCTTAAAAGATGGCATATGGGATTTGACTCGTCTGCCGAGCGGATTCATTTTCGACATCTTTGGGTCCTATTACCAGGTCTTCCGATGGAGTTCTGGCATAGAGAGGCATTTGTGGCGGTGGCCAATCACTTGGGTCATTTTTTACATCTGAATGAGGACTCTCTATTGGGGATGGACCGTCGTGTTGGTAGGGTTCTTGTTGAGATAGACATGTCACTAGGTTTATTTGAATCTATTGATATCAAGTGGCACGGTCGCAGATATACACAGACCCTAGATTACTGGGGTATTCCCTTCCGATGTTCAAACTGTAAGGGCCTTGGTCATTTATGGAAGGAATGCCCTGAGGGGAGTTCCGGCTCAGATGGGAATTCGGCTGAGGAGATTCAGGCCTGGACTTCGGATAGTTCCTTGGGCTCTGATGGTGCTATTGATTCCTGTAATCATCCTCTGAACATGCCTAGGGGGGCCTTGGAGGTAGATCTGTTACCAAAAACAATCATTGGTAAGTTGACTTATCTCGACCCTTCATTTTCTGATTCTCTCACTCCTGATGATAAATTTTTCCTTTCGGGTCTGGACAGTAAAGGGGATCACATAGGGGAAGGAATTATCGGTGGTCCCCCTTCCTTCTATTTGGGTGTTCGTTCTTCAGATGCACCTGCTGCAAATATTCATGTGCCATCTACTATTAACATTGGGGTCCCGGCTTCAAATCAAGGGGTGGTCGATGACATTGCCTCGACTGCATCAGGTGATAAGGAGGATCCTTTGACTCTAATGGGTAAGGACTTCCCTTCCTCCTCGGCCCCATTAACTTCTCCTGTTGCCCTGCCTCTCGAACCCAATCGAGAGGATTTGAACTCAAGGAATTTTTCTTCTCCTATCGGTTCTCCTTCTCAAGTTCTTGGAGTGACTGGTGAAGCCCATATTATTAAGTTGTCCCCTTCTTTTGCGGATATGGTGAAGGATAATATCCCGATTCCATGCTTCCTTGGAAACTCTCCATTGGACTTAGAGCTCATTGACTAGGCCATCAACATTCCGATCCCTGGGGGAGTCTTTGCATCCAAAGGTGTTCGAAAGGGAAGTATCACACAGTTTTCTCCTATAAAGACCCGTAGTGCCTGGAAAGTCCAATCGAGCTCTATCTCCCAAATATCTAGTGGCACTTCTTCTTCCTCCTTCGTAGATGATACATTGAACTCAAATAGGGCGCTTAGGGGCATGAAAGCCCTGGCCAAGGTTAAGAGATGATCTTTCTCTCTCTAAACATCGGAGGGATTGGGGGCCCTCAGAAAAGATTAGCCCTCAAAGGTTTGATTGATTTTGTGTGTCCGGATATGGTTTTCCTTCAAGAAACCATGGTCCCTGCGGATCGTGCTCGGGCCTACTTTCAACATATTTGAAATGATTGGGTCATTTGTTCTTCAGATGCAGTTGGCACTTCGGGGGGCTTACTTTCGGCTCAGAACCCTAAATTTTTCCATCTTAGGGCATTCTGTAATAAACTTGGCATCCTTATGGAGGGACAGGTCTTGGGCTTCCGGGGCCAGGTCAATTTCATGAATATTTATGGCCCCTATTTGGAGAGACAGTCTTTCTGGGAGATGGCTAAATCAGAGGGTTTATTGAACTTGTACAACCTTCTGTTGGCTGGAGATTTTAACTTAACTCTCTCTTCAGCTGAGACTTGGGGTCATTCTTCTCGGGAGGATTCCTTGTGTCCTTTCTTTGCTGATTTTTTTGCTGATTTCTGTCTTAATGATATATTGCCTATTCCACTTGGTTCTACATGGTGCAACGGCCGCAGGGATCAGGCTCGGATTTCTAAGAGGCTGGACAGGTTTTTTTTAGCTGATGATATATTATTGGGCATTCATAAATATAGAACATGGATAGACCACTCGACTATTTCTGACCATTCCCTTATCTTTCTGGAATTTTCCTTTGAAGGCTGCTCGGTCCCTTATCCATTTAAATTTAATCATTCTTTGCTGGCACTTGACTCATTCAAAGATCATGTTCTTTACTTTTGGACTGGTATGGATACTATGGGTATATTGTCTCCTTTTGAGCGGTTGACTCACAAGCTAGGTAAGCTCAAATTAAGTGTTAAAACTTGGGAGAAACTTCATGAACAACAGGAATCGCTGGACTTAGATACTATCAACTCGCAGATTTCTTTGCTCAACAATTCGAACTAGGGTGGCCCTCTTTCAGAGGTGGCACGCTCCGCACTGCAAAAATTGGAAAGCGACCGTCTTAAAATACTTCTGAGGGTGGAAGCTTCATGGCGTTTAAAAATCCGTGCATTATGGGTCACATTGGGAGACCATAACACTAAAATTTTTCATAAATATGCCAATAATCGTCAGATTGTCAACTTGATTTGGTCTCTGCAGGATGGCTCAGGGGTTGCGCTAACAAATCAAAGGGATCTTCATCGGGCTACAATAGGTCATTTCCAGGATTATTATAGAGACCCTGGCACCTCAACAATATCAAAACAAATCAAAGTTATTAAAGACTACCCTCGTCTTTTCTCTGAGCGGGAGGGAAATGACCTTTATCTTCCGATAATGTTGTCTGAGGTCCACACTGTTCTGAAAGGTTTCGCCAAAGATAAGAGCCCAGGTCTATATGGTTGGACCTCATAACTCTTCCTTGCATTCTTCAATAGTATGGGTGAGGAGATCTTAGTTGTGGTGGAGGAATCACGTTTGAAAGGGAGGATATCCGGTGCTCTAAATGCCACATTTCTTACACTGATTCCCAAGGTATCTCATCCTTCATCATTCTCTGATTTTAGGCCGATATCACTTTGCAATCTTGTTTACAAAATTATATCAAAAATTATTGCAAGTCGCATCAAACCGGTTCTGTCTAGGGGTTTGTCCCCGGAGCAGTATGGCTTCCTGGATAATCGTCAAATACTTGACATCGTGGGGTTGGCTCAAGAAGCTTTGCACGGCATCAAAACTAAGCATCTGTAGGCAATTATCCTTCAATTGGACCTCAAGAGGGATTATGATATGGTGAACTGGAATTTTTTAAGATTGGCACTGGTTCAGATTGGGATCCCCTGGGGTGTTATAAAATGGATAATGGCGTGTATTTCGTCTGCAAACTATTCCATTTTGATCAATGGTTGCCCTATTGATTTTTTATCTTGCTCTAGGGGACTCCGACAGGGCTGCTCTTTATCCCCTCTCCTCTTCCTAATCGTGATTGAAGGCCTTAGCACACTGATACATATAGCCAAAGCCTCCTCTTTGTTCGATGGGATCCAGGTATCACCTCATTTCTCGATAACTCATCAACTCTTTGCTGACGATGTGATGGTTTTTGGTTTAGCAGATCTCTTGTCTTGGGGACATTTCGGTTCTCTTCTCCATTTATTATGTTCGACCTCTGGCATGATTATCAATGAAGGGAAATCGATCCTACTTCATCATCAGGTGGATGCTCAGCTTTTATTGGAAATTACAAAACTCTGTCCTTATACCACAGCTGATCTACTTGAAGGCACACACTATCTGGGATACTTTATGAAGCCCTCAGGTTGTCGGGTAGCTGATTGGAAGTGGTTAGTTACAAAATTTGAAAAGCGTATTTTACACTGGCAATGGCACTGGTTATCGAGTGGCGGCAGGTTAATTTTGGTTAGATTAGTTCTCCAAAATCTTGGAGTCTACTGGTTCTCTCTGTGTAAGATTCCCAGAACTATTTTAAAGTGCATTATAAAGCTGATTCATCGCTTCATTTGGGTTGGGCATTCAACTCAAAAGATTCATCTGGTGAAGTCGTCTACTCTTGCTCGACCGTATGCACAAGGAGGTTGGGCTATCAAAAACATTTATTCCTTCTCTAATGCACTTTTGGCTAAAAGTTTATGGAGGGCACTTTCGGTGGACTGCACTTGGGGAAATATTCTTAAAGACAAATACCTTGGCCGTCTATCTACTATACAATGGCTCAGATCCAGTAAGAAAAACACTAAATGAATCTCTAATATATGGGCGGGACTTCTTCTTTCCCTTTCCGTATTGGCCGATTGGATTGCTTGGGCACCTGGAAATGGCTGTCATATCTTACTTGGATTGGATCCCATTGTGGGTGGACCGATACCCTACAAACTCTCACCTGCTCTTCTTGCTCACCTACATGGCAAGGGTTATTACTATTTACAACACATTCTGGTTAAAAACGACCCATCTAAGGTATTCAACGTTTGGCTTAATGCTTCCCAATTGGGGGTCACTGGTATGTTGGCATCAAAATGGAAGACTTATACATTAGACCTGTATCGGGCCAATATTCGGTTAGTTGAAGACGATGATCACTTACTTTGGTCATGGAATTCCTGGGATGGCTCTATTACGGCCAAACTAGCATATGATGCTATTTGCTCAGACTTTCCTCCCTCTAGTATCTGGTGGCACAGTGTAGTTTGGAATTGGCACATTCCTCACAAAATCAAAATATTTACATGGCTACTCTTATCTGAGAATATCCTTATTTGGTGTAACCTCCAAAAATGGGGGTTCAGTGGTCCATCGACTTGTTCATTTTTCCTTCAGGAAGCAGAGACCTTTTTCCATCTGTTCGTATCTTGTCCCTTCACTACAGAAGTGTGGTCTTATATAGGCAATCCTTACATCTATCTTCAGCCCGGTTCAACTTTCACTATGCAAGACTGGTTCAATTTACGCTTTACACATAACCGGCACTTGGGAATACTTGCTTGTTTGACTTCCTGGGAATTATGGAAATCCAGAAATCTTCTAATCTTCGAGAACTTTCGGGCAGAGCAGAGATGGGTGGCAGCCAGAGTGATGACCCTATCGGTGGAGTACTCAGTGCCTCTGTTGAAGCTGCCTTCTACAGATCATTCCATCAGGCCATCGTCCTTCATTCTTAATGTAAACCGTGCTAGATTCGATGGTGTTGCTTTTCCATTGACTAGACTTTGTGGTGCTGGGGCTTATATCGAATATGCCTGTGGAGATCTTATCCGCCTCTGGTGCTGTGGTGGTCGGGGGACTAACACCAAGGGTGAGTTATTGGGGCTTTGGCTCATTCTCTTTTATGCTTCTCAGGTAGGTTTATCTCTGGAATAGGTTGCTGGCGATTCGATGATAGTAGTTCAATGGGAAAATGGCCAATCAAACATTAATGCTCTAGCACTTGACACTTGGTTGCAGCATACTCGGCAACTACTTGATCACTGTGTCCACACTTCCTTTGTTTAGATTTTTCGCGTGCACAATGAGGCTGCTGATGAACTCTCTCGTCGAGGTCTCGCTGCCGTGGAGGGGAGAATATGTTATGAGATTGATCAGGGATCTTCCCCTCCATCGTCGGGCCATTGGAATTTATTTTCCATCTAGTTTTTGTCTTGGTATTTTTCTGGTGGCCATCCTATTTTTGGTCCGGCGGCTTTAATTTGCTTCTGTTTTTCTTTTCCGGCTGTAGCTTTCCTCAGCACATTTTTGTACATTATTTTTTGGTTACTCGACCGTTTGCCTTACGTCTCTCTGGCATAACGGGTTACTCCTGTTTCTACTTTGGCTCGACGTTTGGGTGTTCTTCTCTGTTTCATGGCTTGGGTGCTGTTAAATTCCTCTGTTACTGGGCATGGTTGCTGGAGTCACTTTCTTGGTTGTCCTATTCTTGCTGTGCTGGGTGACAGGCACATCTCTCTTATGGTTGTAATCCATTATACTTATTTTAATATAACGTATGTCTTTTTTTATGAAAAAAAAAAGTAAGCCCTAAGTCACTAACTCGATTTCCACATCAAACAAACTATATTGTCAATCATCCTAGCTTTAGATTCCCCCATAGTTTCCATTCATGCATGATGATGAGACAAGTGTACTCTCTAGATTGATTTTATGGGAGTCCTTCAAAAATTTAAATTAACAATTATAAATAAATTATATATATAAAATAACTTGTAGTTGATGCATGGATAACTAGTAGCAAATTAATGGCTAGATAAAGAGTTTCGTGGAAAACTAGTAACAAATAACTTATTACTTATTTGTGACACTTAACTTGTACCCTGTCTCCACAAGTTAAGTGGCTGTGCTAATCACAATCAATCAATCAATGTAACTAAATAAAATCACAATGACAATCAATCAATCAATGTACCTAAATAAAATATAATATTCTTTAATTTTTTATTTCATTTACCCATCAATCTATTTGCCCTCCTTTGAGAATTGTTTGCTTGGTTAACCAACTAACTATTTATTATTTAATTTTTTATTTCAATTAGCTTACAATCTATTTACCAA
Source organism: Larix kaempferi (assembly GCA_027924585.1). Classification (NCBI taxonomy): domain Eukaryota; kingdom Viridiplantae; phylum Streptophyta; class Pinopsida; order Pinales; family Pinaceae; genus Larix; species Larix kaempferi. The sequence continues at coordinate 5,345,233 of BSBM01000963.1, read as the reverse complement.
CTTTCAACTCCTAACTAATTATTTAATATTTCAATTACCTTGCAATCTATTTATCCGCTACGCCTAAATGATTTGAACTATGCCTTTCCAAGGTGGTTGCATGGTTAAAGAACATACTCGACGAACTCAACTGAACTTAAGAACTATATTGCATGCTTTCGAACTCAACGAACTGAGCGAAATTTCAGACATGCTTGCATGCCAAGCATGGCGAAATTTGAAAAGTAGGGGGGAATTTGAAAAGTAGGGGGCAATAAGACTTTAAAAGGAACTAGAATTCTCTACCACTCTTTGTGTTTCTTTTCTATCTGCGTTAAGAAGCTTTGTTGCATCTAATTCCAGTTCAGGTTACAGCATTTGCCCACCATGAATGCGAGGTAAAGATTTCAAATCTAACTCACTTATTATTATTTAGTTTCATTACGTTGCTTCAAACAACCTGTACATTTAATAAAATTAATTGTTTTGCAGGGAGTCCACCGAGTACCAATCTGCCCCGAATCATACAGCAGAGAGGCCAGGCTCTTTCGGGCTGTCAGTAGTTCCGGGTGGCAACGATTGGAGCTGCTATGCCTCCACGGAGATTACTATTGAGGATTATTTGCCTCCTATCGGTGCTTCTCTGGGTGATCAACCCCCCTCCTCGCCTTCTATCAATGTTTTGCAGCCTGATCAAGCCTCCTGGTTTGATGCCTTCCAGAACAGCGCAACCATCATCGAAAACACAGGCATTCCAATTCGAAAGTTGGAGAACCACAAGAGTATATTTCTTTACTTTACTCAACCTACAACCTACGGTAATTCAGTTTATTAATAACCAGTAACCAATAACCAGTGTTGTTAATTTCTTGTCAACTTACTTTGCAGAGAAAAGAAAAAGAAAGCAGCCCATTGAGCAAGAAGCTGCCACTCCAACACCCTACAAGTGCAGGCAGGTTTTGTAGTAGGGCATTTGAGAAATTACAAGCTCTTGGTGGGCATATGAATGGCCATCGCAAAGGTAAAACTATTTCAGGAACAATTTTTATTTTTATTTTTTAATGTGTTTTTCCAGAATTTATTTTTTCCAGGTTTACGTGTTTTTATAAGCATTATAGTTCAGTTTTATGAATTTTTTTTTAATATTTTTTTTAATATTTTTAGATATTAGTTTAATCTCTTTTAATCAAATTTAAGTTTTTTTTTCAAATGTAATAAACAATATTCAATGAGATTCACAATATTTATCCTAAGATTTGATTCAAGCTATTTTACCATACTACTCTAAATGCAGAGAAGGAAGATGAGGAGGCATATAATGCTTACAAGCTTATATATGATGAGCATATACATACCAAAAAAGCCACATTTAAACATGAATGGTAAGCTATCTACTACTTCATTCAAATATATTGTAAATATTTTGCATACTTGAATCTTGAATAATAAGTAGAGTGATGTTCTTATTGATTTTTTTTCCTTTTGCATAAGGCACAACACCAGTTCCTCGGCATTTCAATCTCAAATTCAACCACAACAGCCATCTCAAATTCAAGAGCAGTTTACTGAAAGTGCAACACACAATTCATGGGAATGTCCTTCGATGATTCAATCTCATTTGAAAGGAACTCAAGACCAACAAGGCATCAATGATCAAATCCCATCTCTACCAGGGCAGAATCTAGGTCATGTACAAAGCATTTCATATGGGTCCACAACAAACATGAATGCTTCGGGTTCTTATGTAAAACCAAATGTCTCGGTACCCAATAATGTCCAAGGTTTTCCAACTTATGCAAAAACCATGAACATGTCATATGTCTCTCAGGGGCAGAGCGAGCTTGATATGTTCGTAATGAGAGGCTATGGAAGGAACCAAGAACCTCAATCTCTTGATCATCAACCTCGACATCTTCCATGGGATGCGAATTCATTTTATCTCCAATTGAAGTAAACATGCAGAGAAAATATCTTGATACTCTTAGACAAGGAATATCATCGCCATCACCCATCACTGTCACAAAAGAGGGATTTTCCTCTCTCAAATAAGAATACAATGTTTACACACAAAAAAATTGATTTCAAAATGAATCATATACTTTTTGCATACTTTTTGCATAGTTGTTTTATTATTATTATTATTATTTTTAATCAATATAATTTATATTGACATTTTTATATTATATATTTTTTATAAATTTAAAAAATTAAAAGATAATTAAAATAAAAATATAATTAATGTGGAAAAGCCACATTACAAAGATTATTCACCAAACTCACAATAAAAATATTTATAACTAATAAAACCCATAATTAAAATTAAAGTGATTTAAAATAAAAATATAAAAAATATCACTTACTCCCATTTTATAATACATTGAGGTTGGTTTTAATCATTAATAATAATAATTAAAATTTAAGTGATTTATAATAAAAATATAAAAAATACCACTTACTCCATTTTATAATACATTGCTTTGGTTTTAATTATTAATAATAATATATGTTTATAAAACATTGTTTTTTGTTTTAATAATTAATAATAATATATGTTTTCTCTAAAAAGTTATAGCTAAATTTAAGTCTTGATTTCTATATACATTTATAGACTATAGGCTTTAACAATTACCTTACGAGAGATCAACTATCTTGAATTTATTTTTATAAATGCATGCTTTGTGAGTACCTTTGTTTATTAGCTTTAGAACAACGAATTAAAGGACATAAATAGTAAGTATTTGCATATGAACAAGGAAAATTGGAGGGAAATGAAAATATAAATCAAAAGGAAAACTGAAACTTACATTCACTTCAACACTTAAGCTTTTTTCAATAAAAAATATAGAAGCTTGTTACCTACAAAGTGACCTGATCCTACATTGCTTGAAGTTTCTTCTGGTTTCTTGTCATGGAACCCTACATGCAGAGCGGGATGTTGCACTAAGGTATGGCTTGCCCACATTAAACGAACTCAACTTATCAAAGAAATTAATCTATATAGCAAACAACATGCGATTGAATGGCTTGCCACTCTAATAATCAGTAGTTCACGTCATGTAGGCAAGTCATTCTTGGTTTAGTAACCTGCTTTGCGTCTTCATGCAAGACTTCCCATCTATACCAGGAAGGCCATCTGGTTGGATTTTGAGCGGAGAGCGTGCAACGGAGGAATGGGTTCCCACCTTCGATATTTTTCATGCACTCCCACCTCCTATATATGTATTCAATTCGAATCGATAGTGAGAATAAAGTAAAATAACATTTTTTAGTATAAATTATTCATCCTTACTTTTTCTATTCATGTAGGCTCATGAGTACGAAGCATGATTTGTGTTTGTGATATATGCATTGATGTTTTGAATCACTTCAACATTTTTATTTGCATGGAAAGATAAGCTAATTTTATTCATTTCAAATATTTATCCTTAAGTATGCATTTTGCTTTTTTATGAAAACTGAAAGATGGCTTATTGTATCCAACTAATGAAAACTAAACAAAAGAATAAATTATTGTTAAGAATTGTAATCGCGCTTGTCATTAATGCATTAATTAGTTGAGTGATTAGTTAGTTAGTTTGACTAAGAAACTTTGATGTCCCATAGTATTTTTTGTTCCATGGTATAGTATTGCAGTGATGTAATCCTATATAAGCTTATGGTTAATAATGATAAGGCAATCAATATGCCCATTGCTTTTACCTCCTCTACTTTCTTATAATCTTTAACATGGTATCAGAGCTGCATAGCCTAATCCATAACTGTTGATTTGGCATAATCATTTTTCACATAGTGGAAAGCACACACAAACGAGATGGGAACACATCACCATGGAGGAGTTTCTTCAGAGCATTAGGGCCGTATCTATTTTTTTCTTTTTTCCTTTGGAAACACCGACACACCCTGTCCCTATCGAGAACCGTGTCACCCTTCCACCGATGGATCTACTTCTCATGAAAAGAGCGTCGCTGATGCACTCTCTGCACGGACTAAGAGTGTCGTTGACCCACTTGTTGTTAAGGGAAAGTGTGGTGAACACTACGCACCTACACAGATGTTTTCCAATGCACCCCGTGACGCACTGTTTTAGATCTACAAGTAGCAGCAATGTGCTTAAAAGTTAGTCATAAAAGATGGCAAGTACCAGTATGAAGCAGATCTCCACACCAATATTGAATGTCACTAACTATGAATTTTGGTCAATCAAGATGCATAAATTTCTCCAACTCAACAAATGTTGGGATATGGTTGAAAACAACTTCAAATAACCAAATGCAACCGCTATGGCTGATATGTCTAATGCTCAGAATAAATCCCTTGAAGAAAGCCGAGAATGAAATATCACTAGAAAATGGTTGATCCAAAGCTGCATTGAGGAGTCCATTTTCCCGTGGATCTTAGGATCCACCACCGTGTATCAAGCATGGAATATCCCGGCATATGTATACCGAAGGTACAGACAGAGTCAAAATGGTAAGACTCCAAACCCTTCGACTTCATTTTGAAAGTCTTAAAATGAAGGAAATTGAAACTGTAGATCAGTTCATGAATCGGGTTTCGGGTATTGTGACTCAATTCCAAACCTATGGCGAGGATTTGGAACAAAAGGTTGTTGTTTAAAAGATTCTCAAATGTCTCACTAAGAATTTTTCTATGGTTGTTATTTCTATAGAAGAATCTAAAGATCTTTCCAAATTTACCCTAGAAGAGTTAAGAGGGCACCTTTTTCCCACAAAGCTTGACTTAGTCAAGGAGAAGAGTCTCTGTTAAATTTTCATCGAGCACTCAGGATTCCTCCAACAGAGGTTGAGGCAGAAGAGGAAGAGGTTTCCATTCTACAGAGGATAGAACCACTCATGAGCACTCTCACAACTGTCAGAACTAGAGGGGGAGAGGAAAGAGATGGACTAATAGGTCCAACATTCATTGCAACTAATGCAAGAAGTATGGCCACTATGAATGAAACTACATAAAGAATCAAGAAGACCAGAAAAGTGGTAGAGCCCATGTCTCCAATATTGAAGACATCTCATTCGAATTCATGTTTCTCTCATGTCAAGTGACTAAAGAAGAATATCATTCAGATGTATGGTTGTTGGACAATGGCTACATAAATCATATGACAGGTAACAAATTGCTATTTTCTAATCTAGATCTATCCGCCAATACAAAAATCAAGCTTGGTGATCATTATCTTGTTCATGCTCAAGGAAAAGGCATTGTTCATGTTCTTACTAAACATAATGAAAAGAAGTTTATAAATGATGTATTATATGTTCCTAATATGAAATTAAATCTTATCAGTGTGGGTCAACTGATTCAAAACAGGTATGATGTCAGGTTTATTGATACTTATTTTGTTTCTTATGATAAAGGCCTAGTAGAATACTCTTATCCAAAGTAGAAATGACCACAAATATAAAATGCACATACAGTTTCCAGTCAAGATGAAACCTAGTTGTGTCATTATAGGTTTGTTCATCTACCCTTTCAGAGTCTCAGTCTTATGTAGAAACAATCCATGGTTAAGGGGTTACCAGTTATGAATGAACAAACCAGTTCTTGTGAAGACTGTTCCTTAAGAAAACATCAAAGGGATAACTTCCCCACTTCCACATCTCAAGCCAAAGAACATATTGAGTAATTTCACACAAACATATGTGGACCTATGCAAACCCAATCCATAGGAGGTAGTCTTTATTTTCTAACTTTTATTGATTATTATTATAGCAGGAAAGTCTGGGTTTAATTTCTCAGACACAAATCGGATGCCTTCTCCAAGTTTAAAGAATTCAAGGAATTGACTGAAAAGCAGTCAGGTAAATCTAGCAAAGTGTTTAGATCAGACGGTGGAGGTGAATATGATTCACATGATTTTGCATATTTCTGTAAACAACATGGCATTCAACACCAATTCATTACCATATGCACTCCACAACAGAATGGAGTTGTTGAACGAAAGAACTGGACCATCATGAACATGGCCCGAAGTATGTTGTCAAATAAGAAGCTGTCAGATGATTATTGGGATGAAGTTGTTGCATGTTCATTTTATTTACTAAACAGATCTCCCACATTGAGTATAAAGGAAAATATTCCTGAAGAAGACTTGAGTGGCACTAAGATTAGTGTCTCAAATATCAAAGTCTTTGTATGTGTGTCATTTTCATGCATACCTGATGAATTAAGAAAAAAGTTGGACAAAAAGAGTGAGAAATTCATCTGCACTGGTTACAATGAATATCAAAAGGCCTACAAGCTGTATAATCCTATCACCAAAAAGGTTGTGGTGAGTAGAGATGTCAAATTTACTGAATATAAATGTTGTAGTGATCCTCAGAATGCTTCAGCAAATATTCAGCAGAAAGAAATTCCAGTACCACCATATCTACCACTCATAATTCCCATATTGGAGGTACAGCAACATCAGCAGACAGTACACCATAGAGAACCCGAAGTTTGGGGTAGTTATATGAGAATACCCTTGTTATTGATGAGAAACTACAATATGCTCTATTCTCCTATCATCCCACATGTTTTCATTAAGCAGTAAAGGATGCACAGTGGGTACAAGCAATGAATAAAGAGATTGATGTTATAGAAAGGAATCAGACTTGGGATATAGTTGATCTTCGACAAGACAAAAGCAGTATATGAGTCAAATGGGTCTATAAGACCAAACTGAAAGAAAAAGCAGAGATAGAGAATCACAAATCCAGGTTGGTTTCCAAAGGATTTGCTCAGCAATATGGTGTGGATTATGATGAAACCTTTGCTCCAGTACCAAGGGTGGACACAATCAAAGATGTACTTGTTGTAGCAACTCATAATCACTAGCATGTTTATCAAATGGATGTGAAATATTCCTTTCTCAATGGCATACTTGAGGAAGGATTCTATGTAGACCAACCACATGAATATGCAATCAAGGGTCAATAACACAAAGTGTGCAAGATGAAAAATTCCTTGTATGGTCTAAAACAAGCTCCCAGAGCTTGGTATAGCCGAATTGATTACTATCTCATCAACAATGGGTTCAAAATGAGCAGTAATGATCCCACTCTCTATGTCAAAATAGATCAGCAAGGTAACATTCTGATTGTATGTCTTTATGTTGATGATATGATTTGTACTGGAAATTTGATGCTAGAAGAATTTAAAAAAGACATGAAAAAGGAATTTGAAATGACTGATCTAGTCCTTACGAGGTACTTCCTTGGTTTGGAAGTTGACCAATATGAAAATGGAATTTTTATCTGTGAGCATAAGTATGCTACAGACATTCTGCAGAGATTTAGAATGGATAAATGAAAACCAGCAGAAACCCCCATTGTTGTAGGCACAAAGTTAAGCAAGAATGATGATGGACCGGAAGTGAACTCTACAATTTACAATAGATTGGTAGGCAGTTTAATGTATTTTCCTGCAACTAGACCTGATTTGATGTATGTTGTCAGCCTGATCTCTAGGTTTATGGAGTCTCCCAAAGACTCTCACTGGAAAGTTGGTAAAATAATTCTTAGATATGTTGCAAGAACAGTCGTTTATGGATATTGGTACTCTCAATCACCAGAAAGTACTCTTATAGGGTACACTGAAAATGATTTTGCAGGAAATATTAATGATAGGAAACACACATCTGGTTATGCTTTCCATTTCGGTACCAATATGACTTAATGGGTTTCTCGGAAACAACCCATTGTCAGCATGTCTTCTGCAGAAGCAAAATATGTAGCAGCAACTACAGCAGCATGCCACACAGTTTGCATGAGAAGAATTTTCAAGGATATGGGACACATATAAAATGAACTAAAACCTATTTATTGTGACAATAGTTCTGCCATACAATTGTCCAAACATGATGTGTTTCATAGAAAGAGTAAACACATTGGCACTCGCTACCACTTTATTTGCGAGTTAGTCATGGTCACTTTATAACTCATGGTGATTTGATCAAGTCATGTGGCCTTATGTTTATATTTATTTGACCTTATGTTGGTTTTATATTTCAATTTGGTGTACTCTTTTAGCAAATTTGGTTTATGGAATTCATGTCGATTTTGCATTATGTATGATAAATAGGAAAAATCTTAGGCCTCTAGGTTTTGGACTCTATGCATGTGGCGATTGTGTGGCACACTTTATTTCTTTGGCATAAAATTTCTTTTACTTATTACTTGTTTTAATAGTTAAAGGATGTGTTTTATCTAGAAAAGAAAAGGACCTACAACTTATTAATGGTACTATTACATAATTTATTTTCATAAACGAGAATGGGTAGTGTTACCCTTGTTTTAGCAAGGGTGATTTTGATAAGATATTCTTGAGATGAGATCTATGGATTCACCATATATCATTGGTCAAAGGTTCTTTCAAATTCATGAGATGGTCCATATTCCTTGATGTGCCAAGTCAGAGACAATGCATGATCCTTTAGTGATGTGATATTTTTAACCATCATTTACTCTTAGCATATTTTCTTATATGACGGTATTTTAGCATGAGCGTAATGTCCCTAAAAAATACACCTTTAAAAAAAATTTATAAGGGCCTAATCTATCATAAAATACATAATTATATAAATTAAATTCAGCACTAGTTAAATATTGGTATTCTCACTTGTTTGCTTCTCGAATGGTATGCTACTCGATTATTCTCAGTATAGTGTTTTGGACTATTTTCTTTTGCTTGACTTCAAATGGTCTACATATGATTTTTTCTTGATATAACTCATAATGATGATGGATTCTTCTTTTACTGTGAGTGTTCAAATGCTTTTTTTACATTGTTTTTCATATGTGGATGTTACACCATATTTTTCCACCTTGTGAGAATCAACACTCCTTGGCCTCCCTTACCCATTTCTAGACTCAAATCCATACTTTTGGTTCTCCTTGAACCCCTTTTTTCCCCTATTTTTCCTCCTACACGTGAGTTGCTTCACTACAACTCCCGTATACGCAGGTTGCATCATTACAACCCGCATACATTGACCTTTTGGGTAAATGAGAGTAAAATCTCTATTTTTCACTCCAAAAAGAGGCCATTGTGATCTTTGGCCTTTCATGTATCTTGAAATGACTCGATTTGACATTTCACTTGTCTTTGGAGGGTTATATATTGAGCTCTTGTGATGCATGGAGGGAGGAGAAAGAGAGAGCATCAAAACTCTGTTGAAATTTTTCCATTGCTTGAGTCTACATCCATTGATCCTAGTTGTTGTGAACCATTTAATTTCACCTACCAAACTCTTCCATATCTTGTGAAAGATCTACTCTTTTACTCGTGAGTTTTCCATTGCATGGGGGATTGAAATGGTGGAGGCACAAGTGGAGAGACCTAGTTCTTGGTTTGGATGAGTTTCCGGTAGGAGGTTGTATCTTGTACTTCTTGTTTATATCAATAGAAATACTCATTTTATTGTCCATTTATATTGTGAATGATCATATATTATCAATGGGTACATTTTCTTATATATATCATGGATTATGTTATTGTAGATGCTGACATATTTTATATATCATATGCACTTGCTTGTGTTTATTGTTGAGACTAAGCTACGGGTTCAACTGTTGTGATTCAAAAGCTCAATGAGATTCTTCATGAGACGTCCGGTTGAAGGTAGGTCCTTTCTTCCACTTATCAGCATTTACATTTATATAGAATACATTGGGAAATGGGGTGATTTCTTGAGTTCATCTGTTTGTTGTGGTATACCCCAAGCCATAGGAATTTTTTCTTCGTAACAATGGAGAATATGTTGATGATGGTTTTTTCCTCCGTGGATAGATTTCAAACCCATCACTGCCTGATTTTACTTAGCTTTTATAAGCTAACATTGTCTCTTATTTTATCTCTACGGGTGTTTGATTGACCTATGTTATGCCTTAAGGTATAAGGATGACTTCTAAAAGGTCCTAAGTTCACCAACGTTTTAAGGTTTTAAGCTTTTCCAATATTCAATTTAAAGGGTAAGGTAATATGGTAAATCGTGCTATGGTCACACCTAGCGAACGTTTTGGTAAGGGTTTTACACATGGAACTATGTGAGATAGATACCATGAAACCATGCACCTTTATTATTAACGTTGAACTCATGCAACATTCGAATGCATCCAGAATGATAATGGAGAAGTAGGTTAGAATTCAATACACAACCCATGTGATGGGAAGACGTGATACGTATGTGAAGGCTCCATGTTGGTATGGCATTTAAGTTATGCAGGAGGTAGGGTATTACTCTTTTTGTTCTCTGTTGGATGTTCCATTTTTTCTTTTGTGATTTCGTTGTAGGAGAGGGAAGATGAGGGATTCCTCTCCACGCTATCTTGGGAGAAACTTGTATGGGACCATAGTTGTGCTCTTGGTCTATGGATAAATCTTGTGGTTTTTGAAAAGGGGCGTCTGCGTAAAAATCGCTCTTGTTTAGGTATGGCTCTGTAGAATGCTATTTGTTCCATTTTTATTTAGCATTTCTAAATATATGTGCACATATATACCGAAGCTTAAGTTTTTCCATAAACTCTACGTGAAAGGTAAATTATATGGGCTTAATATCACTTGGGGATGCTACGCTTGTACTATTGGTTGACTCCATCGTTCCGGGTAAGCTCATGGATTCACTTTCCTCTATGGTGAAATGACTTGAAGATGTTTTGGTTCTTGTTTGTGGTCTGGTTTTCATACTATTGGTTGGGCTACACTACTAATGGAGAGACAAAGGATTCTTTAGTGAGCCATGATTCTTCTTGGCATGGTTTCACTCTGTTCTTTTTTTATTTATGTAGCTCATCCATTCTGGGGTTTTTCTTGTGTAACTCGTACAATTGAGATATCATAGTGATTTTGATAGCTGAGGTCTTTGCCTACGGTTTTTAATAAATGTAGTAATCCCTTCAAGGCATTTCAAATTTCGTTGGTCTATGTACTTATGTTGTTGATGAAGAATCTCACATATTTATGTTCTGTAGATTTAAAATGGTTTTAAGTTTTGTTTTTAGTTTCTCTGCAATTCGTATTTATTTGTAACATTTTCGTGGCCCTTTTTGCTCAGGGCGTCTATCTTTTGTTGTTGGTATTTTTTGTGTAATAGCTATTCTGATTGTGGTGTTTCATTTTTGATTTTGATGTATGCATTTGGGTGTGAAGGATCTGGGTTTTTCCGTTTTTATGTTTTTTAGAGTGTTAATGTCTAATGGATTTGATCCCGTACATATTCCTCTTGGTTTAATTATTCTACACTGTAGTGAATCTTTTGCTTCTTGCTCAGCTTCTGATTTGGTTCCACGTGGTTTGATCCTTGGTCAAATGCTTGAGTGTGACCTTGTCTATCTGTTGAAGGGAAGGTGTGTGTGAGTTGGTTCCACGATGTTTGATCCCTAGTCTATCAATTCCCCTCCCATCAGACCGAGACAGGGAGAGAACAGGGCACTAAAATTGGGCATCTAGCCCCCCATATCCATTAAGTAAAATAAATTGATAATGAAAGACATATACATATGCATATAGTAATTAAACACAGCGGAATTAAAATCATGTTAATATCTAACATACATTCAACATTTTCATGACAACCATTAAATAAAGGCATTGCAGAATTATAAAAGAGAGTACTTATCTTGAAACAAAGTAGTCCCGAGCAACTGGCTATGCAACTGCAACGTTCCACCCAACCATAGGCCAATTATGCTCGTTAATCTATCAGCACAATTGCCACCCTCGAGCTGGGCATGATTTCTACAAGGAACAAGGGAACAACAAACTCACACATAGCCAAACATACACCAAAATGAGCTAAGCCAATCTACAATTGGATTTATCAGGTTGCTAAGGAAATGGAAAAGAATGAATTGCTAAGCTAGTGGCTCACCCATAGAGCTATGGATGCCTCTATCAGATCTATCTATCTTGGTACCCACATTACCTACACACCCAATACAAGGAAGTATTCCCTTCACCACTACACAGTCCTTAGGCCATACCTTCCAATCTAGTATTGTTCAAGGTGTGCATAGAAGAGTAGCCATCTATTTGGATCTTCTTGAGAGGTTACCTCCTCACTAGGATTATCAAGCCAATACTGTCTTCTTCCACTCCTAAATTCTTGCTCACAATATCAAACCAAAACAGGGATGCACATAACAACAAAAATCACAATTTATGGGCATGAAGAAAAATGTTTCTACAGTGGAATGCCCAAAATGGGGGTTCTATCAGCTTCAGAAAAACATGGGCAACCAAAAACGGAATGGCAATTTGAGAATCAACCCTGGGAGAGAAAAATCGTTTCCAGAAAACGTTTATGGGCATTCAAGGGACAAAAACGGCCTCCATAAACCCCAAAATCGTGGCTCCCTTCCTCCCAGCCATTGTGCAAAACAAAAATGAGTTCCCAGGCATGGAAAATGCAGGAAAAATGGTGAAAAACATGATGGGGAAAGCCCAGCTAGCTTAGGCTGCATGAGAGGGAAAAGGCCATGGGTGAAAGATGGCTTTGAGCACCATTTCATGGGTGTTTTCTTGCCCAAGAAGCAAAAATATGAATTTCCAGGTTGATGGCTTGCCCATGCACGAAATTGGCTTACATACCTCTCCATTCCCAAGGCATTAACTGCCTCAACCAACTCTTGGAAGAATTAAATGATTGGGTGCATAAGTCAAAATGGGTAGTTGGTGATTTATGGGTTTTCTCATGAAATTTGGATTAACACTATTGGCTCAAGGGTTTGAATAATTTCCCTCCCTATTCCTTATAAAAATCATGCCCCATCTCTTTATTGCATTGCATAGCTAGTTGTGGGTATTTCATTAAAATTTGTATTTACATGATGTCTAAATTTACATTGTGCCTATCTAGCACAAGAACCATATGCATCTATTTTAATTGCCGATAGATAAAATGCTAAATCGATGGCAGGGCCTTGGCCTTGAGCTCCTCACCATGATTAGATAACGATATTTACATCATTTACAATTTTAATGCAATAGGGTCAAAATCGGGATATTACATTCCCCTCCCCCTTACATTAGCACTGTCCTCAGTGCTCATCAAAATTGAACAAAAATGGATATGCCACTCTCATGGCATCCTCCAGCTCCCATGTAGCCTCATCGGGACCGTAGTTCCTCCATTGCACCTTTACCTGTCCGATGGCTCGGTTTTGGAGCAATGTTACCTTCTTGTCTAGGATGTGCAATGGATCAGTTTGGAACTCTCCCTCGGGTTCCACCTAGATCACATCTCAATTAATCACATGGTTAGGATCATGTACATATTTCTTAAGCAAAGAGACATGAAAAACATTATGATCTCTAGTGCTAGCAGGCAATGCAAGTCTATATGCAGCTAGCCCTATTCTTTCAAGCACTTCAAATGGCCCACAATATCTAGGTGATAGCTTGGCACAACCCACAAGGTTCAAGGAACTCTTCCTTGGCCTCACTCTAAGATACACATGATCCCCAACACTGAATTCCCTGTGCACTCTAAGCTTATCTGCATAGCTTTTCTGTCTATCCTGGGTTGCTTTTAAATTCTGTCTGATCTTTGCAACCTCTTGTTCCATTTCCGTAAGCAATTCTGGCCCAAGTACAATTCTGTTCACTGAATTATCCCAAGTCACTGGTTTCCTACACCTTCTGCCATACAAAGCGTCATATGGAATTATTCCCAATGATGTTTGTTTCCCATTGTTATACGCAAACTCTACCAAGTGTAGATAATCCTCCCACTTGGATGGTTTGTCCATAACATACATGCGAAGCATGTCTTCCAGCACCTAATTTACTCTTTCTATTTTCCCATCTGTTTGAGGATGGTATGCGGTACTAAAGTTCAACTGTGTACCTAAATCTGCAAAGAGACCCTTCCAAAAATTAGAAGTGAACTTGGTATCCCTGTTAGAAATTATTGCCTTAGGAAATCCATGTAATCTGAAAATTTCCTTCATGAAAATATTTGCAATGGCATCGACTTTATGTGTGGACTTAACCGGTATAAAATGTGTTGCCTTTGTTAACTTGTCCACCATTACCATGATGGAATCATGTTGTCTCACCGTCATTGGAAAACCTGTAATAAAATCCATGGAAATTACTTCCCACTTCCATTCTGGAATTGGCAATGGATGCAATAAACCTGCTAGGTGTTGGTGTTCAACCTTCACCTGCCGACATTTCATGCACCTACAAATGTATTTAGCGATGTCCTTCTTCATCCCTGGCCAGAAATAATATTTTCTTGCTGTAGCAATTGTTTTCTGATATCCTGGGTGACCGAAGTATGGAGCTTTATGGATTTCATCCATAACAATCCTCCTCAAATCTGCCACATTTGGAATATAGGCTCTATTCTTATAAGTAAGAAGTCCATCTTCTTCCAAATGATATCCTTCATACTTCTTTTCAAGGTCTTGCTGTTGCAATTTGTCCTTTATTTGCACATACACTTCATCCTCAACAATATGGTTAACAATTTGTTGCCTCAAATCTGGTTGGCAATGTTGATGTATATGTAACTTCGGAATGTATTTCACCCATGTATTTCATCTATGTATATTGTACTCCTATAGAGATGTTATTATTCCTCTATACAGAAGTGTCGTCATTTGTATTGACAAGTGTCGCAAGTGTCGTAACTTGCCGATGGGTTATTAGACCACCATGTGTGGGGTCGGCCCTGATTAAGTTAATATTGGGTTATTGTACTAAGCTAGACAAGTCAGCCCCATAAGGTTATTGGGCAGTCAAGACAAGTATAAATAGAGATCTCCCGATCTCTATTTGGATCACTCGGAACTCACTCTTCCTTCACTCGGAAAGTGGCGCACATGTGAGGAGGAGGATCAACTGCTAAGATGAGTCTATCTCTGTGTACTTTGGTTGTGCTATTGCACTATCTATCTCTGAGGAAGTTGTGGGGTTTTTCACCTTAGGGTTTTCCCCATGGAAACTCTGTGTGTCTATTGTCTCTCATGCTTTTGTTTCTTGTGATGATTGACATGCTTGCTATGATTGATATGAATTGATATACTATACATGTTATTCTCTCAATAAAGATCCAAGAGTATCTTGAATTAATGCTCAAAATTTAACATGGAATCATAGCTAACCTGAGAAGAAGACACTGTACAGTGACAGAAACCATGGTTTCTTATTTATTGGGTTTCTCTCCACAGATTTTGGAAAATTAATATGATCGATTGACTTTCCTCAGCAAGGTGAATCTATCTGTCCAATCATAATTCAGTTCTAAGCACTTTCAGTTTTGGCCCTAAAAATTAGGGTTTCCTAAAAATTAGGAATTTTTGAAATCTGAAGACACAGCTGAAAGATCCTTACAAAAATTGAAGTTTAGAGCTTTGGATCGAGATTTTTGGCTAGGTAAATCTTTGGGAAACTCAAACCCTAATTCAGGGTCCTCCTTAGTGAATCCGGAAAGACTAAAAGGCATTTCTGAAGGGTGAAACTTTGCAGAACTCAAATTCTAAGTATACCAGGTTGATCAGCTCATCAAGACGCGTCTTTCTATCCTTTCAGAAAGTTGAAATTCACATTTTGAATTTTTAGGGTTTTTCTGACAAACCCTAATCTGGGACCAGATCCAGTTTTCAGCAAATCAAGTGGTAAGACCTAAATCTTTTCTATTTCCATTTGAAGTACTCTTTAAAGATGTCTGACCACACCAAGCTTGAGGACAAGCTTGAAGGGGCTAATAACTTCCGAGCCTGGAAGTATAGGATTGGGTTAATCCTGGAAGAGAATGAGTTGGACTCATATATAAGAGAAGAGGTCCCTGTCCCAGAGGGAGAAGAGGCTAAAGCCCTCCACAAGAAGAACTTGGTCAAGGAAAAGAGAATCATTGCTGATTTTATCAAGGACCATCTCATCCCCCATGTGTCATCTCTGAAGACACCCAAAGAGATGTTTGATTCCCTATCCACGCTATTTGAAGGGAAGAACATAAATCATAAGATGACTCTACGGAACCAATTGAAAGGGGTAAAACTTCAGAATGGAGAATCCATTCAATCTTATTTTTCTAGGGTCTCTTAGATCAAGGAACAACTAGAAGTAGTGGATGAAATGGTGGAGAGTGGTGAAGTTGTCATGACCACTCTGAATGGCCTACCCAGGTCATGGGACTCCTTTATTCAAGGAATCTGTGTAAGAAAGAAGTTGGTATCCTTCAGTAGACTACGGAAAGAATGTTCACAAGAAGAAGCAAGGCTTGTGGCACAAGAAGAAAAGATGGGGAATGAAGATCAAGCTCTCACAGCTCACACCAAGAAAGGGAAGTCCAAGAGAGAGCCATCTCACTTCAAGAAATATTCACATCACCATAAAGAAAGGAGAATATGCTTCACCTATAATGAAAAGGGACATATTGCCATAAATTGTCCCAAGAACAATAAGGACAACAACAACTTCAACAATAAGAAGAAGGGTAGCAAAAGAAGGTAGCATGTTCATGTTGCCGAGGATGATGAACCTCCCAAGAAGAAGGCTAGAGCAGAAAGTGATGATGATGACTCATCAAGCGAAGAAGAGTATGCTCTAATCTCTGCTCTCACATGTACTATTTCTCATGGTTGTAATGATTGGCTTATTGATAGTGGGGATTCAAAGCACATGACTGGGTTTAAAGAATCCCTTGCTAATCTATCTGAACATGAGTCACCCCATAAGGTGAAACTTGGGGATGACTACGAATACCCTATCAAAGGAAGTGGTGAGGCCTCCTACAATCTAGACTCTAGGAAGTCTTTGAAGATGAAAGATGTTTTGTATGTACCTGATCTCAAGAAAAACTTACTCTCCATATCTGCATTGGATGCAAAAGGCATGCGGGTTGCATTTGTGGATGGCCAAGTTCTAATGTGGCCAAAGGGAAAGACCATAGATGATGCAGTTGTGATTGGAGAGCAAGAGGGAGGATTGTATAAATTGAAGGGACAACCTGAACATGCCATCGTACATGAATCCATGGAACCAAGTGAACTTTGGCATAGAAGACTTGCTCATATGCACTATAGGGCACTTCCAATTGCAAGCAAGGCTGTAGAGGGTCTTCCTGAAATCAAGACCAAACATGAAGGTGTTTGTAAAGGATGTGCAAAAAGGAAAGAACATAAAAAGGCATTTCCAAGCAATGAAAGCAAGGCAAAAGATATCTTGGAAATTATCCACTCCGATGTATGTGGTCCGATGTCATCCAGTTCTCTGAGTGGGTATGCTTACTATGTCTCTTTCATTGATGACTTTTCCAGGAATACTTGGGTTTACTTCTTGAAAAACAAATATGAAGTGTTTGACAAATTCAAGGAATTCAAAGCCTTGATATAAAACCACACTGAAGAGAATATCAAGATCTTTAGATCCGACAATGGTGAACAATTCACTTCAACAGACTTCAAGTGCTATGCAGTGATTCAGGAATTAAGAGGGAGTTCACCACTCCTTACAATTCACAACAAAAAGGTGTAGAAGAAGTTACTTCAGGATAGGACTCCAGCAGATCCTACAAGGAAGCAAAGATTCAGAGGGAGTCCACCCAACAAACAAACAAAGATAAGTATTTGAATTGTCATTTCTTGTATATTTTGTTTGTT
This sequence comes from Larix kaempferi, assembly GCA_027924585.1. NCBI lineage: Eukaryota > Viridiplantae > Streptophyta > Pinopsida > Pinales > Pinaceae > Larix > Larix kaempferi. The sequence continues at coordinate 5,327,648 of BSBM01000963.1, read as the reverse complement.
TAAAATAATGTTATTCAGTGATTGTATATGCTTATGTTCATAGACTTAGGTTGTGTATTATGCATATTAGAAAAATTGCACTAATGAACAGGATACTACTAATATGCATGTGATGGGTAAGTGGCCTATGGCACTGTACAACATTCCATTTCTACTTATCTAGAATGAAACCTCTTTGATGACATATTGGGAGTTGTGCACACTCTTAACAATGTTCTGGTAGAGATCTGAAGGCATCTAGAAAGTTACGGGATATGGATAAATGTTGTATTGAAGCATTGTCTAAAATAATTGCATGACTGTATGACATATATTCTTATGTGTAAGATTTTGTTATGAAACTATGAGATGTTTCTAATCATGCAATTTAACTTGTCTTGTAGGAAAGATCATATATCATCACCTACAAAAGAAGGACTACAACATTTGTTCCAGCAACAAAGTTATCTATTGAAGATATTGAAGTTCCTAGGATTCGGGAAGTATGCCATGATCGAGGAGTACCAGTTGATCATGAAGAATGATATTTGGGATGCAGTCCAAGACCTGAAGGGAAGTCTGTTGTGACTTCCAAATGGATCTACAAGATCAATCATGCTACAGATGGAAGCATAGAGAAATATAAGGCGAGATTTGTAGCTCGTGGCTTCTCTTAGAAAGAGGGAATAGATTATGAAGAAACTTTTGCTCCTATATGCATGTACACTTCCATCATATCAGTACTTGCTCTGGCTGCAGTGATGAAATGGAAGATACACCAGATGGATGTCAAGACTGCTTTCTTGAATGGTGTAGTTGAAGTGGAAGTGTATGTGGAGTAGCCACTCGGCTTTGAGACACATGACAGGGAGTCATATGTGTGCAGACTGAAGAAAGCCTTGTATGGCTGGAAGCAAGCTCCTAGAACTTGGTATGGTAGGATGGACAGTTTCCTATCCAGTTTGGGCTTTACCAAGAGTAAAGCAGATTCCAACCTTTATTACAAGGTTGAGGAAGGCAATCTAGTGATACTACTTATGTATGTGGATGATCTGTTTGTAACAGGTAATGATAGTTTGATTGTCGATACCAAGAGGAAGCTTGCAGCCGAGTTTGAGATGAAGGACTTGGGGATGATGCACTATTTTCTAGGCATGGAGGCGTGGCAGAGTGCAGAGGGGATCTTCCTTGGACAAGGGATGTATACAGTTGAGATCCTGAAGAGGTTCGGGATGATGGACTGCAAGGCCATGGCCACACCTATGGCATCGAACCTGAAGCTTCTGTGTGATGCTTCATCTAAGCTAGTTGATGTCACTATGTATCATCAGATGATTAGGTCCATAATGTACCTGACGAACACGAGAACAGATATTTTCTTTGCGGTGAACACATTGAGCCAGTTCCAGACGGATCCGAGGAGTGTTCACCTGGTTGCTGTAAATCATATTCTGAGGTACTTGAAGGGTACAGTTGATTATGGGCTCAAGTATGATGTGAATCAAATGTTTAACCTACAGGGTTATGTTGATTTAGATTGGGAAGGCAGTGCTGCAGATAGGAAGAGCACTTCTGGGTGCTGCTTCAGTATGGGATCAGGTGTGATCTCTTGGTTTAGCAGGAAGCAGTCCTGCGTAGTACTGAGTACAGCCGAGGCAGAGTATGTTGCAGCTTGTTCGGCTAGTTGTGAGGCAGTATGGCTGACGAATCTACTATCTGAGTTATTTGATCTACCGTTGGAGGCTACTGGTATATTTTGTGACAACCAGAGTTGTGTGAAGCTGTCGGAGAACCCAATGTTCCATGACAGGTCGAAACACATAGAGATCAAATATCACTATATCAGGGATATGGTGCAAAGAGGAGCAGTGAAGCTCCTGTATGTTGCGACGGACGAGCAGATTGCAGATGTGTTGACGAAGCCACTAGCCAGAGTGAAGTTCGAGTACTTCAGAGAGAGGCTTGGTGTTCTTCAAATCGACGACACTTCGAGGAAGAAGTGATGTAGACATTTGTTGTAGCCATTCCTAGCATGATGGAAGGGGGATCCTTCACATGGCTGTGGATGTAAGCGCTGGATGATGAGCATCAGGATGATGTTCTAGTTTCTGCTTTGTTTGATCAGTTGGATCATTTACATTTGTATGTATGTGTATGCATCATGTTGTATGCTGGATATGATCAGTTGGATCAATTATGTACGCATCATGTTGGATGCTGGATATGATCAGTTGGATCATTTATCTATGTATGCATCATGTTGATGTTGGATATGATCAATGGGATCATTTATTTATGTATGAATCATGTTGGATGCTTGGACCATGTATCTGTATATGTATCAGGTGGATACCTTGAATGATCAGGTAGATCATGTATGTTGATATGTATCAGGTAGATACATTGTGTGGATCATGTGTCTATGTATGTATCAGGTGGATACACTGTGTATGGTGATATGTATCAGGTATACACTTGGTATGCATTAGGTAGATGCATTGTATGATCAGGATGATCGTGGATGATGAGCTTCTCCAGATGACATGCATCAAGACGATGCAGTGATGATGATCAGGATGATCATGTGTACATCAGGATGATGTATGGAGAGTATCAGGTTGATACTCTATGGCCGTGGACAGGTTGTGTAGATGAGCATGTAAGTAGACCTGGGAGATCTGGACAGGATGGAAAAGGCCTCAGATGCTCTTTCGAGGCATTGCTCTGGGAGGACATGTAAGTAGACCTGGGAGATATGGACAGGATGAAAAAGGCCTCAGATGCTCTTTCAAGGCATTTTCCTATGGCATGTAAGTGGACCTGGGATATCTGGACAGGATGAAAAAGGCCTTAGATGCTCTTTCGAGGCATTGCCATGACCACATGTAATATGCTCCTGGGAGATCTAGAAAGGATGAAAAAGGCCTCAGATGCTTCAGCCAATTTTTGTGGTGGACCACATGTAATGTGCTCCTAGGAGATCCAACAGGTAGAGATGTGTGCTCGTAATAGCCTAGGATGCTTCAGCCAAGTTTTGTGGTGAGATCACTTGTAATGTGCTCCTGGGAGATCCGACAAGTAGAGCTGTGTGCTCATAATAGCTTGGGATGCTTCAGCTAGGTTTTGTGATGGGTCACATGTAATGTGCTCCTGGGAGATCCGACAGGTAGAGCTGTGTACTCGTAATAGCCTGGGATGCTACCGCCAGGTTTTGTGACGCACGTAATAAGTCCTAAGGATTCCACAGTATGGCCAGTGATGATGAAGACCTACAGGTGGTGGGCCTACATCTAGTTTGAAAAAGGACTGGCTCTGTAGAACTTCCTATGACGAGTAGATTCATAGATTGATTGATATAGCAGCAGCAATGACGATGATGATGATTCGAGAATGGTGATTCGCTGATGATGATCCAGAGAAGAAGACTTGTGCTAGCAGATCTGTGTCGAGAAATACCTTCCTAGTTAAGAGGAAGTGTTGATGTATATGTAACTTCGGAATGTATTTCACCCATGTATTTCATCTATGTATATTGTACTCCTATGGAGATGTTATTATTACTCTATACGGAAGTGTCGTCATTTGTATTGACAAGTGTCGCAAGTGTCGTAACTTGTCGATGGGTTATTAGACCACCATGTGTGGGGTCGGCCATTATTAAGTTAATATTGGGATATTATACTAAGCTAGATAAGTCGGCCCCATAAGGTTATTGGGCAGTCTGGACAAGTATAAATAGAGATCTCCCGATCTCTATTTGGATCACTCAGAACTCACTCTTCCTTCACTCAGAAAGTGGCGCACATGTGAGGAGGAGGATCGGCTACTAAGAGGAGTCTATCTCTATGTACTTTGGTTGTGCTATTGCACTATCTATCTCTGAGGAAGTTGTGGGGTTTTTCACCTTAGGGTTTTCCCCACAGAAACTCTATGTGTCTATTGTCTCTCATGCTTTTGTTTCTTGTGATGATTGACATGCTTGCTATGATTGATATGCATTGATATACTATACATGTTATTCTCTCAGTAAAGATCCTAGAGTATCTTGAATTAATGCTCAAAATTTAACAGGCAAGTGCTAAGCGCTGCCACATGCATTTCATGTACTTTCCTGCTAAGTGCATTAGCCACCTTGTTCTCTTTCCCTTTTATGTGTTTGATTTCAAAATCAAATTCACACAAAAATTCCAACCATCTAGCTTGCCTAGCATTCAAATTTGGTTGATCAAATAAGTATTTCAGACCACAATGGTATGTCCTTAGCTCAAATTTCCTGCCCATTAAGTAATGCCTCCACATCTTTAAAGCATGTACTATGGCTACAAGTTCTAAATCATGAGTAGCATAGTTTTTCTTGTTCTCCTTCAACTTTCTTGACTCATAGCATACCACGTGGTTGTCTTGCATAAGAAATCCTCCAAGTTTTTGATTGCATGCATCGGTACACACCACAAAGTATTTTTCTGGGTCTGCAATTTTCAAAATCGGTGCACTCGTAAGAAGATTCTTCAACTATTGGAAACTTTCCTCACATCTTGGTGACCATTCTAACTTTATCCCCCTTCTTTTGCAAAGAAGTGATTGGGTTTGTGACCTTGGAGAATCCTTCAATGAACCTCCGGTAGTACCCAACAAGTCCCATAAAGGATCTCACATCTATCACATTCCTTGGAGTTGGCCAATTCATAATGGCTTCAATCTTCTCAGGGTCCACAGATATTCCTTCGTCTGAGATAATGTAGCCCAAATAATGAATTTTATCTTTATAAAAGTCACATTTGCTTAACTTTGCATATATCTTATGATCCCTTAGCAATTGCAATGTCATTCTCAAATGTTCTTCATGCTCTTCTTCATTCTTAGAATAGATGAGAATGTCGTCCAGAAAAACAAGAACAAACTTGTCCAAATACTTGCTAAAAACACTATTCATGAGACACATGAATGTAGCTGGTGCATTTGTGAGACCAAATGGTACCACCACGAACTCATAGTGTCCATACCTTGTTCTAATGGTTGTCTTATGAATATCTTCCTCTTTGATTCTTACCTGATGGTAACTAGACCTCAAGTCAATCTTTGAAAATACCTTTGCTCCTCTCATTTGATAAAAAAGGTCATCAATTCGGGGCAATGGGTATTTGTTCTTCACAGTAACTTTGTTCAACTGCTTGTAGTCAACACATAACCTGAGTGTTCCATCTTTCTTTTTCACAAATAAAACAGGTGCTTCCCACGGGGACACACTTGGCCTGATATATTTCTTTTGCAACAACTCTTGTAATTGCATTTTCAATTCTAGCAATTCCGGTGTACTCATCCTGTGGGGTGTCTTAGACACTGGTGCAGTTCCTGGCACAAGTTCAATTGTAAAATCAATGTCTCTCTTTGGAGGTAGTTTATGAATCTCATCAGGAAAAACATCCCTGAATTCGTGCAATACGTGATAGTCCTCCAACTTAAGAGTTTCATTCTCTGTTGCCTCCAAAACATGGGCTGCATACAATTGACAACCTTTCCTATGTAACTTCTTCAACTGCATGGATGAAACATGTCTAACAGAAGTCACCTTTGGAATGCCTCTTACAACCCTTGGGTTTCCTTCTTCCTCCACGCATTCAAAATTTTGATGGTAGCAGTCAAGTTTAACCTTGTGTGCTTCTAACCAATCCATTCCAATGAGAATATCATAGGAACCAAGTGGAAAAACATTCAAATTTGCATAAGTGAATAGCCCATCCATTTCTAAGGGACATTTCTCTACAATTTCACTAACTTTTCTCTTGGTTCTAGTGGCTAGCTGGACTAACCATGATTTACTATGCTTTGATTTCTTAAAAGCACAAACCTCAACAATTTGAGGAGTGATATAACTGTGAGTAGATCCAGGATCAAACAAAATAGAAACAGATTGCTTAGCAATCTTACCTTCAACTTCAACCACAGTTGATTGATGATCTGCCTGGCGGTCGTCTAGTGCTGCATAGATTCTAGGGATTGTCCTCGCCACTTGACCCACAGTTTCATCTCCTTGGATGTTGTGAACTTGATTTGCATTCCCATTCCGATGTGGACAGTTCCTAAGCATGTGGTCTCCTCCACAACCGAAACATTGAAGTGGTTCTCTTGGCTCCTTTGGATATCTTGGCTTGTCTCCCATCATCCTAGTTGGCTTAGTCACAACTTGTGATGCCCGCCTTTGCTGGTTTCTGCTATGAGGAGGTTTGAAACCTTTTTTCCTTTGGTCAAACTTCTCATTTTTCTTGTCCTTCCATGCCTTATGGAAATCAGGTTTGCTTTTGTTTTGATCATAGCAATACTTGGCATTCCTTATTGCCTCCTCAAGAGTTTGGGGCTCATGAAATTTAATCCTATCTTTATATGACTGAGGTAGCCCACTTATAAAATGCTGAATTTTCACCTTATCATCTCGAATATACTTGACACACCTCAACAGTTCCAAGAACTTGTTTGCATACTCTTCCATGGTCAATTGTCCCAATCTCAGCTCATGGAACTCTTTGATCTTATCATCATAGTACCTATCAGAGAGGTACTTCTGCTTGAATTATTTCTTGAACTGCTTCCACACAATGTTTCTTTCATTGATCTTCCTCACTTGCCTGATGTGTTCCCACCATATAGATGCTCTTCCATTCAAGTTGAAGATGGCGACTCTTACCTTCATATTTTCAGAGTAGTCTTGGACTTGGAAATACTTTCTCATCCCAAGAATCCAAGCTTCAACTTCTTGACCAGACTTTACCTCTCCATCAAATGTAGGAGGTTTTGCCTTCTTAAATTCCCTGTGTGAATTGTTCTTGTAATGCCTCTTTCTCTTATTCTTGCGAGATGAAGAGCTTGAACCTTCAATGGATCCTTCAAATTCAGATGATCTACTAGAAGAGATTTCTGGAGTATAGGTTCTATCTCTAGAAACTCTTCTTGAGATATTGGACCTCTTACGGGAATTCCTCCTTGAACTACTCCCACTCTTTTCTGGATTTGATGTATGATGCCCATAGTTTATTTTCCTTTGGATATCTGTCAAACTCTGCAGCATGGCTGCATTTAATTGATTTTTTTCTTCCTGAGATTTAATCATCCTTTTGTTACCTTCTCTACAGCTTTGCAACTCCACCGTTAGGCTCCTCATGGTGGCTGCAATATCTGGGGGAGTCTCTCGATTTCTTCTGCCATTGGATTCTATTTTAGCATTCTTAACATGTATGTTTTCTCCCATGGAATCTATCTCAGGCTCATAGGGATCTTGTGCATCATCCATGATGTTGATATTCTTGGCCCAACCCAGACCAAAACTTTCCAACTGCACTTATCTGGAATGTTTCTTTGATGTGACTATAATTCTACAAAATGTGTTTATAAACACAACTATTAGCTACATTATAATATCATGAATTGGTTGTATGTATATGGGAAAATCATATATTGACAACTTTGTCCAATCATAGACTTTCTCACAATTAACGACTTTCTTAAGGGGACGACTGTCTCAGGGGGACGACGAGGGTCAAGGGGGCTTGCCCCCTTGTGGCTGCCACTGCAGGGCGGGTCGAGGGCAGCGCCCTTGATTACTTTTTTTGTAATTCCTTTGATTTCGCGCAATGTGGCGCATAACTTTCATGGCGGTTCTCCATTTTCGGCACTTGAAAATCTCAAGGAAAAGCTGTTGTATTTTCCCCAGTTGGCGCAGATATTAAGGGTAAAATGGCTGCCAGTATCGCGGATCTTATCGTTAAAATTGTCGTTGATGTCGTGAATATTTAGCTTAAAAAGTGCTGTCCTTGTCGTGGAAGTTTAAGTTAAAATTCGCCACCCTTGTCGCGGATCTTAAGGTTATTTTTACTGCGCGCGTCATAGATTTTAACATTAAAATTGTCGCCGACGTTCGCGGATCTTAACGTTAATTTCCCGCGCGGGGGCGTCACAAAATTTTTCATTAAATTCGTCGCCGCGTCGCAGAAATTAACATTAAGTTCGCCGCCACGTCGCAAAATTTAACGTTAAGTTCACCGCCGCGCATCGCAAAAATTAACGCTAAAATCACCGGCAGAGTCGCCAAAGTTAATGCTAAACCCGCTAACCGCTCGTGCAAAAAGTTAGCCTAATTTTCACCGCCGTGCACGCAGAAATTTAGCCTAATTTCCGTCACCGCAACCCTTAGGCAAAATTTCGAAAACAGTTAAAAAAATTCAAAATTTTTCCTTTCTTTCTGTGATGATTATTGCTCAACAAGAGGTGACTTTTCCTCTGCAACTCTGCAAACTGTTCAACCTTGGCCTATTTAGTCCCAGCATGGTAACCTGTGGTGATAAGGAAGGAGTCTTCCCTGTGTAACTCTGAGAAGATTTGGCCCATAGAGGCCCAATGCTGTAGCCAATAGCTCTAATACCACACTGTCAAGTCCCCTCCCATCAGACCGAGACAGGGAGAGAACATGGCACTAAAACTGGGCATCTAGCCCCACATCCATTAAGTAAAATAAATTCATAATAAAAGACATATACATATGCATATAGTAATTAAACACAACGGAATTAAAATCATGTTAATATCTAACATACATTCAGCATTTTCATGACAGCCATTAAATAAAGACATTGCAGAATTATAAAAGAGAGTACTTATCTTGAAACAAAGTAGTCCCGAGCAACTGACTATGCAACTGCAATGTTCCACCCAACCATAGGCCAATTATGCTCGTTAATCTGTCAGCACAATTTCCACCCCCGAGCTGGGCATGATTTCTACAAGGAACAAGGGAACAACAGACTCACACATAGCCAAACATACACCAAAATGAGCCAAGCCAATCCACAATATGATTTATCAGGCTGCTAAGGAAATGGAAAAGAATGAATTGCTAAGCTAGTGGCTCACCCATAGAGATATGGATGCCTCTATCAGATCTATCTAGCTTGGTACCCACATTAGCTACACACCCAATACAAGGAAGTATTCCCTTCACCACTACACAGTCCCTCAGGCCATACCTTCCAATCTAATATTGTTCAAGGTGTGCATAAAATAGTAGCCAGCCCTTTGGATCTTCTTGAGAGGTTACCTCCTCACTAGGCTTATCAATCCAATCCCGTCTTCTTCCACTCCTAAATTCTTGCTCATAATATCAAACCAAAATAGGGATGCACATAACAGCAAAAATCACGATTGCTGGGCATGAAGAAAAACGTTTCTACATTGGAATGCCCAGAATGGGGTTTCTGTCAGTTTCAAAAAATTGTGGGCAACCAAAAATGGAATGACAATTTGGGAATCAACCCTGGGAGAGAAAAATCATTTCCAGAAAACATTTATGGGAATTCAACGGACAAAAACGGCCTCCATAAACCCCAAAATCATGGCTCCCTTCCTCCCAACCATTGTGCAAAACAAAAACAAGTTCCGAGGCATGGAAAATGCAGGAAAAATGGTGAAAAACGTGATGGGGAAAGCCCTGCTAGCTTAGGCTGCGTGAGAGGGAAAAGGCCATGGATGAAAGATGGATTTGGGCACCATTTCATGGGTGTTTTCTTGCCCAAGAAGCAAAAATACGAATTCCCAAGTTGATGGCTTGCTGTTGGCCCGGTTTTGCAACCAGGCTTAGTGCTATGGGCACCTGCTAACTAGTAGCAGCAGTTTCAATGGAAATAAATAACAATAAACTAATTAAACAAGACTATTCATGGATCTATGCAAAGATATTAAGCAAATAACAAAAATAATTTAAAATCAAGAACAAGAAAATGTAGAATAATAAATTTGTATTGAAAGAATGGGGCAAGCAAGTGCTTGCGGAATCAATACCTCTAATGGTGAGTTTGAATGGCTCCAAGGATGAGCAACTCCAATCTCCAATGGTCTCTTCTCCAATGTGGTTTGCAATGGCTAAAATGCTCAAGGGAGATTTCAGCAGCATAAGGATGAGATAATGGATGGATCTGAAATGAGGAGCCCCTACCACCTTTTTATAGGTTTTGGTGGTGGGAAATACCATTTGTGGTTTTGTGGAAACCAAATGGTATTGACCAACATGGTTTAGGTACTTTTCCCTCCTTTTTTCTTTTTTGAATAAAAATAATATTTTAATTCCCTTTTTAATATTTTTGGGAATTTGGACCCTTTTTGAGGGTTTTTTTTATGCTTTTTTGGGAAAAATAATCTTTTTTAATGGAAAAAGGGGTGTACTCAGGTCTTTTGGTGACCTTTTGTTGGTTTCAGAGGCTCTGATGGTGAAAAAGTGGATAAATGGGTCATGTGAATAGGGAAATGAGCTAGTGAGCACTTTTTGGGTGTTAACAGATTGCCCCCTGATGTGTGAGGGCAGGAGCTCATCGTATGGCCGATAGACATCATAGTTCTTTTGTCTTTTTTCAGGGGTTTGGGAAGGAGAAGAGACCGGTTGGAGACTGGAGCCACAACCCTTGGAAGCTGTAAAAACAAAAAATATTACATGGCCTCAATATGAATGAGGTATAATTCCTGATAAAGGACGAGGCGGGCATTCCCATGCTCGTATCAAGACATATACAAAACAATTAGTCCCAAGAAGGGGGATCTAATACGTAAAGAAATATACTGGTACATCATAATGGTCCAGAGGGGACATTATTGTGGGATATACTCATGATCATGGCTGATCTCAATAACTGATACACTGGAATAACTGTTGAACTGCTGAATCTGAAGGTGTCCAACATCTATATGGACTCAATGACTGTGAGCCATCTGGAATACTGTCGCCATACGCAACCCGGATATCTATAGAAAAATGGTAACTGGTTTATCCATAGGTAGACTCTCAAATGTGGAGGAGTCAGGTGGTATCCGGGGTCTTCGACGAATAACTGAACGGACCAATACCCTGTGCGAGTCTCAACGATGCGATCAAGGTGTTGAAGTCGAGCATGTGAGAAACAACCATTGGGAGAGGTACTGGGGATTCCTCTCGAAATGATTCGTAGGCACTCATCATAAATGGTGATGATTCCAAGACACAGGGACCTATAGGTGTGTCCTCTGGAATCAATGTGGTTGTCGTCGACAGAGGGAGACCAGCAACTAACAAGGCAATGATGTTTCCTTGATAGGAGCACGAGGTGTATAACTGAAGTGATGTAGTACTGCTGGTAGGACTGACATACTTGTGGGGATGGGAAATAACTGGGTCAAAAAATGGGTAGAATCAAACTTCCTTTGTTCAGAGCATGATGACATGGTTGACCTGGCAGCGTAGGGAACTGACTTGTAGGTGTGGGGATCATTGCTTTTGACTGATTGGTATATTGACTCTGGGGGGGGAGGGCGAGCTGAGAGGTGTCGTCGAGGAATTATCAAGGTGACATACTGCAGAATACTCTGAACAAAGGTGACCGAAATGGGGAAGCTGCCTAATGAGTAGATGTGATATGCTGTGGCGCCAAGAGGCACCATTGATTCCTTCTTCGTAGTTTTAATGAGCTCCAAGAAGGGATAAAAGTGTGCTCTGAAATGGTACGGTCCTGTGGATTTTGTGAGCCCAGGACGGCTCATGCTCATGGTTGCTTTCATGTTTAGAGAGTCTGAAAGCGGTAAGTGGACTCTATTGGTGTTCTTTTTCGTATTTTAGTCTCCAAGGCCCGAAAAAGCATAAAATGATGCAGATGGAGAACTCTTCTAGCCGATGTGACTAGAGTATTCCTTTTTCGTAATTAGTCTACAAGGTCCGGAAAAGGGGTAAACTTATACCAGGTAGACGCCCTTTCAGATACGTTTAACGAGCATGAAAGGAAGCAAGGTTGCTCGGCGACCTTTTCATTGTTTTAAGAGTTAGAAAAGAGCTTAATAGAAACTCCCTAAGTGCCTTTTTCGTAAAAGGGGTTGCTCGGCCCGAAAAAGGGATAAAATTATACCGAACAAAAATGGATTGATGAGGGTGAGAAATGATCTCAAGCATCATCACAAGCGCGGAAAACTGAATCCGGCGATATAAGGCACGTCGAAAACAGAGAACGGTCGATGTGGCACGCAAACCGAGGTGACGAGGGGGGCACGAGGAAAAATGCCCAAAAAATATGAAGGTGAGAGCGAGAAATGATCTCAAGCATCATCACGAGCGCGGAAAACTGAATCCGGCGATATAAGGCACGTCGAAAACGGAGAACGGCCGATGTGGCACGCAAACCGAGGCCACGAGAGAGGCCAAAAAATGGTGAAAAAATGGACCCCATGAAAACGGGAAAAGGAAGGAACCTGTATGAAGTTCTCGCTGTGCTGATCCCAACGGTACCAACGGTTTGAGAAATGGACTTCGTATGATACCGCAATGGTTGTTGGAAAATTGGTGGAATTCTTATAAATAGGTCGTGGGGCCCAAATGACTTGTCATTGTTACGTGCGAGTTTGATAGAGCTGTCAGAGCTATTTCTCGATTTCCGGGAGATTTCACCGTTGGTTTTCGATTTAGCGAGTTGCAGGTAACTCTATTTGCCTTAGCCTAGTCAATTATGTCTTTTTTGTTTGGCGGCGGGCCCCCGAAGGCCGCGAAATTCCACGTTGACTCTCCAACGTGGAACCGCGCGGGTTTCGGGGCTGAACCCGTGATGAACCGCGCGGGTTTTAGGCTCACAGTCGCGATGTTCATCGCGACTGTGAGGTCGGAACCCGCGATGTTCATCGCGTGTTCATGGGGGATAGTCGCGATGTTCATCGCGACTGTCCAGCCAAAACCCGCGATGTTCATCGCAGGTTTTTGCATGGATCCCGCGATGGTCATCGCGGATTTTTGTGGAAAAGCCGCGATGGGCATCGCGGATTTTTGTGTAAAAGCCGCGATGGGATTTTTCTAAAATTTTTGTGCTGGGGCTAAAAATTTCTTCTGTTTTCCTGGCAGGATGTTGCGGAGACCTCAGTCCGTGTGGCGGGAGAGGGAGATCGATGGTGATCTCATGCTGAGGATTGAGACTGATGCAGGGGTGAGACAGACCCTGGCTATGAGCGGACTTTTGAAGTTCGCTCAGATCCCGCCTATACGTTCAGTGAAACGGCTCCTGAACAAGCTTGTGCAGTGGTGGGTGCCGGCGGAGGGTGCATTCATTATTGGTGGTGAGAGGTTAGAGATCACTCTCACGGATGTTTATTTTTGACTGGGTTGCCTCGCTTGGGTGAGGTGGGTGATATCTTGCCAAGGTTGCCTCCGGGTGTAGATATGGAGGACCTATTACAGACTTTTTGTGTTGATGATGCTGTTTTGGTAAACAGCTCTATTAGTCTGAGATCCCTACGTGAGTGGGATATGCGAGCTGTTGGTGCCTGCGTTCTGCGGATATTGGGTGCTGCTGCACCACATCGTATGTTTGGGGGGCAGACGATGATGGTGGATTCCGTTCTTCAGGGTACTTATTATGCTTGGGCGCAGATGTTCCTGGCTGGTGTCCGGAGAGATCTGGACAAGGCCATTAGAGAGGGAGGCGAGTTTTGTTATGTGTCGTTTTTATGATGTTTTTTCTTCGAGCGGGTGCCGACCTTGCGGCCACGGGTACCCGTTCGTGCTGGGCTTCCGAGTGAGCCTCGTATGATGAGATGGGGGCAGATGATGCCGCGTGGTGGCGGTGGTGTCCGCGGCTACTTCACGGAGGATTTCTATCAGCAGTGGGAGCAGATGCCTCTGGTGATTGAGGACTATCCCTACGCCGGCATGGACTACCGAGGTGACCCAGAGATGCCTCGTGCCCCAGGACAGGCCTGGAGTTTAGACGGTATGTTTTGTGTTTTATTTGATATTATATCATTTATCATTGATGATTTTTTTGTATAGTATCTGATGGCTTACTTGCTTTGTGCAAATGTGGGTCCAGTGCCACCACCTGACTATGTGGCTCGGCAGGGGCGGGCAATGGTGGTCGCCCATCCACCTGTACCTGTACCTCCTCCGCGTGGTGGAGGATATGCAGCTCGTGGGCGAGGAGTTGGCCCTCATGATGACACCATAGATGGTGTCCGACGGACCTTTGCCCAGATCCTAGCTGGGCTCCCCGAGGATGGTTGGAGAGACCTAGATCGGGATATTTTGCAGGGATGTCTCGGTGCGCCGCTTGAGTGGCAGTCGCTCCTGTTGAGGACGGCGGTGTTCGTGGCGAGGCACGGGGATGGTAGACGAGATGCTCCGGCAGGGCCGGCTCAGGGGAGGATACGTCTGCGGGACGATCCAGCGGGGCCGGCAGAGCGGCGAGTTCGGGGTCGCCATGACCCAGTGGGGCCAGCGGAAGAGGAGTCGGAGGAGGAGCCGGAGGAGGAGCCAGAGGATCCTAGGGATCCAGATGAGTAGATGATACTGTATCTGCCCCCAAATGCTGATGAGGATATGGGGAAGCATTTTTTTTTGTATGACAGATGTATTTTTTGTATATCGGGTGCTGAGGGCACTTATGACATGTTGACTATTTGATTTATATATATATGTGGATATATGTTTTAGATATATTGTCGTGGATGCACGTGGATGCACATTTGTCTTTTGTATATGCCCGTGGAGGCACATGTTATGCACGTGGATGCAGTATGTTTGTTGATTTATGTATGCCCATGGAGGTAGATGTTATGCACGTGGATGCATTATTTGGTTATTTATTTTATACCCGTGGAGGCACATGTTATGCACGTGGATGCAATATTGGTTTTTGTATATGCCCGTGGAGGCACATGTTATGCACATGGATGCATTTTTTTTGTTTATGGATATGACATGATGTGATTGGTGTGCCAGTCGAGGACACTGTTGGCCATATTATCTACTACACTATTGAGGTGTCTTGGGACATGTGTGAATGTAATGGATTCAAACTGTCTAACCATTTGTTTAGTGCACAGGAACTTTCTAAAAAGACAGGGATCGCGTACCTGGTAATCATTGTTGAGCTGGGAAACTAGGAGCTGTGAGTCCAAGAAAACGTTGAGGTGATGGATGCTCATCTGGAGAGCAGCGGCCAGGAGACCGGTCACGGCATCGTACTCAGCTTGATTATTGGTAGCGGCACCTAAACATACTCCATCAATGTGAATTAACTCATGTGAAGGGGAGTATATTACCCAAGCTGCGGAGGCGAGATTGGGAGACCAACGGCTTGCACCATCAGCAAAACCGACATGGCAGAGTGGAAGAGGCTCCATCTGTGGTCATGAAGAGAAAAACAAATATTTAGGTTTTTTGAAATTTTTGTGAATGAAAAATGTATGCCTATACTAAAATGGACGATGGTGTCCATCAGATTTTCTATGGGTAAAATCGTTTAAGGTACAACCCGTTGCGTGGGTTGCGTAGGGTGTTTCCTTCTGAATCGGTCAGAATGTATGCCCCCTGCCTGAGGCAGGTGTGTATGATGTAGGGGCCTTGCCACATAGACACGAACTTCCCCTTCCCGGTTTTATCATGAGCTTGATCGTAAGCGAGGACAAGGTCTCCCTCAGAAAAGGTTCTTGGGTGGACGTGTTTTTCGTAACTTAGTTTCGATCGTTGTTTAGCTGCTTCCATGTTTTGAATGGCTGTGCGCCGATCTTCATCGGCCTGCTCTAGGAGTAGTAAACGTGGCTCGATCGGGGAAGTGTCCGGTAGGAGTTCGACGGCGATATGTAAGGCTGGGATCTGGCACTCAATAGGGAGGACGGACTCGACACCGTGAACTAAATGGAAAGGGGTAAAACCGGTGGCGGTTTTGGTTGAGGTGCGGTAGGCCCATAGTGCCGGGAAAAGCATGTGGTGCCAATTGGATTCGTGCTTGTCTACAGTACGTTGGAGAATGGTCTTCAAAATTTTATTGATCGCTTCGACTTGGCCGTTTCCTTGGGGATAGTAAGCGGAAGAGAAATGGTGTTCAAATTTCAACATGGTTGATAATTCTTTCCAGACGGCATCTTCGAAGTGAGAGCCGTGGTCAGAGACTAGTTGCTGTGGTACTCCGAAATGAGCGATAACATGATTGAAGAAAAACCGTGCTGCAGTGTCGGCTTTGCAATTATAGGTCGGCATGGCTTCTGCCCACTTGGTGAAATAATCTACGGCCACCAGGATGTGTTTGTGACTGCCGGCTGACGGGGGGTTGCAGTCGAGGAAGTCTATGGCCCATTTGCAGAATGGTCCAACAGTGATGACTGGATGAAGGGGGGCAGGGGGGGTTCTTGCTTTGGGGGAAAATAGTTGGCAGTTCTGGCAATGCTTGACTGCGGTGATGCAATCAGTAAATAATGATGGCCAAAAATAACCTGCCCGAATGATTTTCTGGGCAGTTGCCATGCCGAAGAAATGGCCTCCGCAGGCGCCGCTATGACAATCATTGAGGACTTGTTCTGCCTCACTATGGGATAGGCAGAGTAGCGTAAGATGGTATCAACGCCGCGTCGGTAAAGTACATCCCCTATCAGGAGGTATCGGGGGGCGTGGTGTCGTATGCGACGGCGTCCATCACGATCGATGTGTGGTCGAAATTTTTGCGTACGAAGGTAAGTCAAAATGTCTCCGTACCAAGGGTCGTCAGACGAGATGATGAAGATCTGCTCGTCAATCAGGTCCGTTTGGATAACAGGTGATGTTGAAGAGGTTGGGAGGTCCGTGATGAGGTGAGCAAGCGCAAGGGCTTTAGTGCTTTTGGGAGTTTTGAAAGTTAGGTCATATTCCTGGAGGATAATGACCCATTTAGCAACACGACCTTGTAGGAGCCGCCGGGTGAGGAGATAGACCATGGGGTTGGAGTCGGCCACGACTGTGGTATGACTGAGTAGGATGTAGTGTCGCAATTTTTGTACGGAAAAGACTACAGCTAGGGCTAATCTTTCCTCATATGGGTAATGTAGAGGTGGGCCAGACAAGGTCTGGCTGACGTAATAGATCACATGCTCTTTGTGGGAGGCATCTTCTTGGACCAAAACTCCGGACACAGCATGTTCAGATGCCGAGACGTAAAGGGTGAAGTCTTGAGAGAAATCCGGTGGGGATATCAAGGGGGCTTGTGTGAGAGCTTTCTTGAGGGCTTCGAATGCCGTGTCTGCTTGCTTATCCCAAACAAAGGGTATGTGGGTACGAAGTAAGCGTAGGAAGCCATGCACTTTGGTTGCATAATCAGGAACGAAGCGCCTAAGGAAATTGGACCACCCCTGTAGACTTTGGAGCTGCCGAAGCGTGCGGGGAGGCAGAAGTTCTAAGATGGCTCTAACTTTCAGGGGATCGATAGTGATTCCGTCTTGGGAAACAATGAAACCCAATAAGCGGCCTGCCGGGACGCAAAAGACACACTTGTGTGGGTTCAAGCAGATTTTATATTTGCAACAACGCAGGAAAACTTGTCGGAGGTCGTTAAGGTGGTCTGATCATTTTCAGGAACGAGCTGTGAGGTCGTCAAGATAGACTCGCAGGATATGGACCAAGTCGTGGAAGCAATAGGTCATGGCTCGCTGGAAAGTGGCACCAGCATTTTTAAGGCCAAATGGCATGACGCGATAGGCAAAGGTGCCCCATGGGGTGGTGAAGGCAGTCTTGTACTGATCCTCCTTGCGGATGTGAATCTGGTTATATCCGGAAAACCCATCCATGAAGGATAGGACCTCATGGCCCGCACACTCATCAATGAGTTGGTCAATGAATGGCATGGGGAAATTGTCTTTTGGACAAACGTGGTTTAAATCGCGGAAGTCAGTGCATACTCTAAGGGTGCCCTGCTTTTTGTTAACGGGAACGGGGTTCGACACCCAGGTGGTGTACGGAATAGGGTAAATGAACCCTGCTTTTCGAAGTTTCTCGACCTCAGCCTTAACGGCGGGGAGCTTGGAAGGGTGAATGGGTCGCTGTTTCTGACGAACAGGGGGTACCTCAGGCCATGTATCAATGTGGTGTTCAATAATGGCAGGGTCGAGACCAGGCATCTCAGTATAGGACCAAGCAAAGACATCACAGAACTCTTGAAAGAGCTTTTTGTACGCCTGAGTTTCTGCTTGAGTGCAAGATGCGCCCAGCGAGATGAGCTCAGGTTTCCCTGGTGTCGTAGAAATGTCTATCTGTATAGTGGGGGAAATGTTCGACATGTTCCCTTCTTCAAAGGCATCCGGTGCTGGGATGGGGTCCTTTAACCAATCGACCTTAGTGGGTATGAAATCTTTCGATTCGACCGATAGCTGGTTGGATGCGGTGGATGTAGATGCTTCCGGGAGGAAGTACGAGCGATGATGCATATCATCCCAAGGGTAGTCGGCTGCAGTGAGTGTCTCCAAAATTTGCTCATCAGTATTGAAGTAGTCAGACCATAAATCAAGGGGTTCTGGTTTGAAAGTTGTTGAAATCATATATATTGTATTGAATTCTTTCGACGAGGATGATGGTGGGGGGTGGATCTCCTCGATGAGGGGAGGAGATATCTCTAAGTCAACGTTGTTTAACTCGTACAACGCTGCTCTATAGTCAGGTAGATCAGGACAATGGTGGGAGTAGTGGCCGTAAACACTGCATATGGCACAAGGATGGTTGGTGCGCAGTGATCTGTCGCGAGGCTGAGGAGGTGGCTCAAGTCTAACGACTGGGATGCCGACGTCATCGTCCAACATATTCATATGCTCTTGGAGAGCTGGTAACTGTGGGCATTGATGGGTTGGATGGCCTATCTCATCGCACAACGAGCATTTAGGGGGAGCTCAAAACACCGGTGGGGGTTTAACCGCCTTAGGAGGTGGTATAGCAGTGTATGGTTGTGGACCTCTGGCCCCAGTGGGCTTGATAAAAGGGGTAGGATTCGTTGATGATGAAGGAATATTGAGACTGGGAGGAGGTTTCGTTGACGACGAAGGGATTGCGACACCAGGAGGAGGTTGATTTGTGGTAACAATAGGTTGTACCGGTTGGAGGATGACGTTTGGTGTCGGCGGTGGAACTGGAGGCGAAATATACCACATGGGTAATCCCAATGTTAACCCGGGTAGACTAAGGGTAGCCATAACCGAGGAGCTTACTACGCCTGAAGGAGGAAATAGAAAGGGGATGGTGTGGATGGGTGTAACACCGATGTGACTTGGTACCAATGGTGGTTGACTACCGGGTGTTTGTGTATTCTGTGAAAGAGTACAGAGGTTTGCGACATGGGTCTTTGGTGACGGTGGTGGAATGGCCTGGAATGTAGAGGTCATTGGTGTATCTGAGTAAAGTCCAGGTCCCACAGAAGAGACAAAGGAGGTAATTGCACCAGAAGCTGGTTGTTCAACCATGGAAAGAACATTTTCGGGTGCTGCAGGGGCATTGGGATCATAGTATGTGAGTTGGTCGATTTTGACCACGCGTCCCTCATGGGGGAACATCATGGTGCAGAAAACGAAGGAGGCGACCGCTTTCATGGCGTACATGTAACTACGGCCAGGTAAAAGGTTATAATCGAGCTGGGCGTTAATGACCTCTATGTCGATAAGCACAGTTTTCCCACCCAATTGGACGGGAACCTTGGGTAGTAAACCTTGAGGTTGAGCTGACCGGCCGTCATAGGCCCGCAATGCAGTGGTGGATTGCTGGAGAGTAGGGGATCCCAACTTCTGCCAAACAAATGTGGACATGACGCATGTGGAAGCACCCTCGTCGATGATACATCGATGGATGACAAGATTCCGAATAGAAACAGAAACTTGGACTGCTATGGTGGAAGGCAGACGTGGTTCGGACTGGTCCAAATCAAAGGTCATCAATTTCAAATCATTTGGGTCAATTTCCCCAATGGCGGAAAGTAAAGTCTTGCGCTGCGTAGGACATTTTTTCAAGACTTCTAACGCAGACATGGCTGCGGGAGATTGAGCTAGGTCATCTACGATGTTGTAATTTGACGCAGCCCGTGCATTGGGGTTGTTGTTTATACGGCGGAGTGGGAAACGAGGTGCTTTAGAAGCGCCATCGAGTGGAAGGGGTGGTATCCGTAATGTCTGATCAGTGGGATGAGCGTTAGTATCCTTATCGGCGGGGGGAGCCTCGGAGGTAGGACCATACTGGTTCCGTCGGGTTTGGATATTGACGTCGGCAGTGGACATCATCAATAAGTGGTGAGTGCCTGAATCAAACATGGGTTGATCAGGAGCGGCGTAAGTGATTTGTTGTGGTTGCACGTTGCCCTGTGGGGGGGCTAACGGCTGAGTGTTCACCACCCCTTGTGTGGGAAAAGGGTTTTGTAGCACCAAAGGCTGTTGTTGAGGTGGTGGAGGGTTGGGTGGCGGCTGAGGAGCCGCCTGCCCTTGACGATGGGCGTCATCTGTCCATAGTTGTCGAGCTCGCTCCAGATGTGGGCAAGCGTGGGTATAGTGGCCATAGACACCGCAGATGGAACAAGGATGGTTTGTTCGTAAATTAGCATTTTTGGCTTGCTTAGGTGGCCGATCAGGATTCTGATGAGCAGGCGCCGCGTTATTGTTTTGCGGAGGATGGGTGGGTTGTGGAGCTTGGTTATGGTTTTGGTTGTTTCCACGGTTACGTCCTCTTCCGCGGTTTGGTTTCCCACCCTCGTTGCGTTGGTTATTTTGGTATTGGGGCTGATGTTGTTGTGCGTACACATGCCCCTGAGCATTGGGGGGATTCTGGGGAGCCGCAGGTGCGGGAGCAGGTTGGGGTGGGTAGTATGTAGGTGGAGCTAGAGGTGGTCCAGTTGCCTGTTGGGGTTGTTGGTACCCCTGAGCTATTGGATGTGGTGTATTAGCTGGTGCAGTTTGCTGTGGGTACTGCAACGGTTGTGGTGAGAACTGAATGGGGTTCTGTGTAGCGGGTTGAGCATAGTATGTAGGAGGTACATATGCTGATGGCGCTTTCCCATAACATTGTTGTGGACAAGAGGGTCCATGAATGTGATGGGTCTGGTTTGTTGGAGAATAAGAAGTTGTTGCTCCGGAACTGGATGTAGCCCTAGAGAGGTCTGGGGCGGGCATGGTGCTCACCATGCTGAAAGGTTTAGGTTGTGGGGTGATTTGGCCAATGATGCCATCAGCGGCATGTGATGCCCCCGGTGCGTCACCACGTGAGGAGTCACCTCGTGGGGCGTCAGGTATGATTGTGTATAGATAACCTGACTGGGCGTAGATGAGATCAAACTGTTGGGCTTTGAGGATGGCCTCTTCTTCAGACTGGGGTCTTTCAGATGCCACATCCTTCGCAATAAGAGGGAGGAGGGATTTTAGAAACCAATCTAAAAAGATACGGTCGTCTAACTTAATTTTACAGAGGCTTCGGCGTCGACGCCACTCATGAATGTGGTCAGTGATGTGGGTGGCCGTGGTTTGTCTGCAAGACAGTAGGATCTCAACGCCCGCATCATAGCGGATAGGTAACTGAAAAAACTGTAGGAAGGTCGAGGCAAGGGAGGTAAAGGTGGCATGCGTCCCATGAGGCTGCTTGATATACCACTTGGCTGCAGAGCCAGTGAAGGTGCGTTGTAAAAGCCGGAGGCGGATTGAGTCGTCCACTATGGAGTTGGAGGAACACCATAAATGGAAGGACATGATATGGTTCTGGGGGTCTTCCCCTGCCTTACCCTCAAACTTAGGGATGTCAGAGGGAAGTTTGGTGGGCATATGAGGCCACGCAGGATCATGTCTGATGGGGTCATTTGTTAGCCTATCTAAGTCTGGCAGGTTCAGACTCGCCATGTATGGTAAGCTAGCAGATGTGGTAACTGGAACTGGGACATGCCTAGCCATTGTGGTATGGTGTAGGGGTCTAGTAGCGCCTAAAGGTATGCTAGGTATGGAGGGTATGTGCCCTCCAATAGGTGTAGTCTGGTATGGGCCAGCGCCTCCAAGTGCAACATGGGTTACACTTGGGTTAGGAATAGCAGTGGGGATTCCTGGGATAGGGTTTGTGGAAACCAGAGGGGGTGTGACCCCTATGTTGGGTATACCTATGACAGGTGGTGGCCCTGTGTTGGGCATTCCTAAATGTTGAGTGTTACCCATGTTGGGCATACCCAGGGGGGGTGGTTGTTGCCATGGATGGCACCACCGCAGAAGGGTCTGTGGATGTCTCACCTATGGTGCTTGTAAACAATGGATCAAATGGTGTTCCAGCCATAATGGTGGTTGGTGGTAACTCTGTGGGTTTTTCGGATTCTACCTCCAAATCAAAAGTGAAGTGAGGTGTGTCAGAATCGGATGACTGTGTAATTGATTGACGATGTGTCGAATCAAGGGATAAGGCTCTGCGTCCGTGACATGGAGAGCCAAGTGGACTAAACTCTGGGAGTTCGCCCTGTAGACGACGAGAGCGTCTAAAATTCTTAATGGTGAGAATTAAGGTTTTATGTAAAAATTTGTTTAAGTATCAGGTATATCTAAAAAAAGACTCAAAACCCTAATGCAACCAAGGGTGAAAGAAGGGGAGTGAAAAAAGAAGGCTCTCAGGCCAAAAATAAATCCTAAAAAAAGGCACTTATTCTAGCAGCTGTGCTACAATAAGTGGAGGAATGCAACAACTGGTCAGAGTACCAACATGCAAACGGCATCTATAAAAAATAGGTGTAACTAGACCAAGGGTGGGTTGAATCATGCAAACACCTAATCTAAAAGTATTGTGACTCAAACAGACGATATCCTCTGCAAGGTGATGAAATCCAAGTCAGACAATATGAATGTTGAGACAACGGCTAGATATCCCCCTACCGGGAGGGATACCGGGTAATCAATCCTAAAGACAGGCTACTAGGATACTCCGTTCATGATGCGTCGAGAAAAGGTAAATCTGCCGTTTGGTCCTTTGATCGCAATATCCCAATACAGGGATATCCCGAGAACTGCGAATGGTAGCCCTTCGGTTACCGAATGGATTTCGGTATTCCACTCAGGCTTCCGGAACCATCCTCGCGACTTCAACCCTCCTAAGGGAGAGGCCTTCCCACAAACCGGTTGTGACCGCGCCAAAAAGTACTAAGAGATTTTAGCTCCCTAATTGGACAACTTCTATGTCTCAGATGTAATAACTGAGGGGTGTTATTGGAACACCTATCCCCCCAATACTACCTATCTACAAAAGTTCTTTTAGTGTTCCCCAAGTGGGGTTAAAAGTGTGTTGAAATTAGGGTTCGTTTTAAGGCTTAATTCAATTAAGTGATCGAGTGAGTGCACGTGAGGTGTTGTAAACTGAACTTTGAAAAATGTAAATGCTTTATAGGAAATTTTCACAAAACAAAGGAGCTTTGAAAAAATAAAAAAGCAAATAACTTTTTCAAATAAATGGGAATAAAATTGCTTTGCAAATATCAACTCAAAAAATAATGGATCTTTTGATTTCTGAAAGCAAATAATAGACTTCTTTAAAAGAAATAAATGGATTTCTTTTTTCAAGTAAATTGCTGAGGGCAAGATTTTAAAGAAGTAAACAGGAAAATTTTTTAATCTAGATAAAAATGCAAAATGAGTCTTTCTTTCACTTTCTTGAAAATTTTTAACAAGACTTCTAGATATGCTTTTTAAATAGTAAAATTTTTTTCAAAGCTGTAAAATATGCAGAATTTAATACTGTAAAAAATGTGCTATGGGCAGAAAGTACAGTAACAAATTTTTTCAAAATCGGGATGGCTGAATGAAAAAATCAGCCACGCGGGTTTTGACAGAAAAGCCGCGATGGACCGCGCGGGTTTTTGTCGCACAGTCGCGATGGACCGCGCGGGATTTGGGCACACAGTCGCGATGTGCAGCACGGAAAAAGTCCGCGAAGCCGCGATGTGCAGCACGCAAACAGGCCGTGAAGCCGCGGTGAACCGCGCGGAAAAGTGCCGCACAGTCGCGATGTGCAGCGCGGTAATCGGCAGCAAAGCCGCGGTGAACCGCGCGGGAAAAAGGCCAAAGGTCGCGATGGACCGCGCGGGAAAAAGGCTGAAAGCCGTGATGGACCGCCTGGAAAAGGGGCCGAAATCCGCGATGGACCGCGCGACTGTCAAGCTAAAAACCGCGAGGCGAAAGCCGTGCACGGAAACCAAAAAACGCACTCGAAAATCAAGAATTTCGGGCTGTTAATGGGGCCAAAACTCATAGCAGCAATGGATCTGCTGTCTAAGATGGAAGATCTATGGATCTAAAGGTTAAAAACTAATAAAAAACTAAGATTAAAGGCAAAACTAGAGATCTATTGTTCAAACCAAAGCGGAGTCGCCAAAAACTGTTGGCCCGGTTTTGCAACCAGGCTTAGTGCTATGGGCACCTGCTAACTAGTAGCAGCAGTTTCAATGGAAATAAATAACAATAAACTAATTAAACAAGACTATTCATGGATCTATGCAAAGATATTAAGCAAATAACAAAAATAATTTAAAATCAAGAACAAGAAAATGTAGAATAATAAATTTGTATTGAAAGAATGGGGCAAGCAAGTGCTTGCGGAATCAATACCTCTAATGGTGAGGTTGAATGGCTCCAAGGATGAGCAACTCCAATCTCCAATGGTCTCTTCTCCAATGTGGTTTGCAATGGCTAAAATGCTCAAGGGAGATTTCAGCAGCATAAGGATGAGATAATGGATGGATCTGAAATGAGGAGCCCCTACCACCTTTTTATAGGTTTTGGTGGTGGGAAATACCATTTGTGGTTTTGTGGAAACCAAATGGTATTGACCAACATGGTTTAGGTACTTTTCCCTCCTTTTTCCTTTTTTGAATAAAAATAATATTTTAATTCCCTTTTTAATATTTTTGGGAATTTGGACCCTTTTTGAGGGTTTTTTTAATGCTTTTTTGGGAAAAATAATCTTTTTTAATGGAAAAAGGGGTGTACTCAGGTCTTTTGGTGACCTTTTGTTGGTTTCAGAGGCTCTGATGGTGAAAAAGTGGATAAATGGGTCATGTGAATAGGGAAATGAGCTAGTGAGCACTTTTTGGGTGTTAACACTTGCTCATGCACGAAATTGGCTTCCATACCTCTCCATTCCCAAGGCATTAACTGCCTCAACCAACTCTTGGAAGAATTAAATGATTGGGTGCATATGTCAAAATGGGTAGTTGGTGATTTATTGGTTTCCTCATGAAATTTGGATTAATACTATTGGCTCAAGGGTTTGAATAATTTCCCTCCCTATTCCTTATAAAAATCATGCCCCATCTCTTTGTTGCATTGCATAGCTAGTTGTGGGTATTTCATTAAAATTCGTATTTACATGATGTCTGAATTTACATTGTGCATGTCTAGCACAAGAACCATATGCATCTATTTTAATTTTCGATACATAAAATGCTAAATTGATGGTGGTGCCTTGGCCTTGAGCTCCTCACCATGATTGGATAACGATATTTACATCATTTACAATTTTTATGAAATAGGGTCAAAATCGGGAAATAGGGTCAAAATCGGGATATTACTGTGATGAACCTGCAATGATTAATTAATGAAAACACGAGATAGCAGAAATGACAGAACTCAGAATCACTTTTATATTGATCGTAGGCCACTTCGAGGAGGCAACCTCCTTTGAGCAAGCTCAATACAATAACTTCACAGTGCCTTAAATGACCTCAACACACACTTATATACTAAGTCTATGCCCAATACTATGGGTCAAAACCATGGGACATATAATACTACGGGACGACTTACAAAGCATATGCGTCCAATACTATGGGCTAATATAAACTATGGATCAACAAATACTACGGGATGACTTACAAAGCATATGCGTCCAACAACAATATACTAACATAGTAAAGAGAAGGGTTAACACGGGTTCCTAACATCCCCTCTCCCTTAGAAAAAGCTTTGTCCTCAAAGCTTTGGTTGGAGAAATTGCTGCATAATCTGAAGGAGTGGTTCCCTGGTAGCATCCTCGGGTTGCATTTTGGGCCACTGACGCCTTTGGAGTGTCAGGGAGGATTGCTTGTGTTGGCACTTCATAAAATTTTGTGTTTAAATATCTACTTCATAAAATTTTGTGTTTAAATATCTTTTGACGACATTAATCATCTTCCGGCAACACTGGTTGAGCAAAATTAAGATATTTTTCCCATGACGGGAGTTTCAAAGCTTAGTCGAGAAAAAGAAAATTTCTCCTCAGTTGCAAACGCCATGATCGCAAAAGAAAGATGGTCCTAAGTATTGGTGAACTAAGTCTTTTCGAGGGGCCATGAAGAAAAAGCTTTGATTTAGTCAAGGCCTAAATTTTATGAGGAAAAGGCTTTCAACTTTTAATAGACTAAGTGAAGGGTCAAATGCATAATAAAGCCAATAGTTGAAAGTTTATGGAACAAAGGGTTTTTTAATAAATCCAAAGTTTGAATATTAATTTAAAGTTTTTTAAAGAAAGGATTTAATGTTTTTTGAAATAAAAGGTGAAACACCCAGCACCGAGGGCTTGCCTGGCCTGTCAAGTGACCAAGAGCCGAAGCAAAAGAGCTCCATGCATTCTTTATCATCCAAACGTCAATGCCTAAGGACTCTCCATCGTTTATCTCGAGTTATGATATAATTAATATGATATATAAGGAGTGTGAGTATTAATTTTTCGTTTGCATATGGAAAATGTAAATGATATTCCAACTAACATTTTAAACACTTAATAACAAGTCAACATCAAGCAGCATTAAGGTGACACGATGGAGTTAGTGAGGCGAATGAAGTGGCTCCATGCAAATCATAAGTGCAACACGATCTAGTGGCAAATAAAATCGACGGTCATCGCATCACCAAGTTGCTCGGGAGATAGTAGATGGGGCGGTCGCGGAACAAAAACCACCATCCAACGTGTCTATTTTTTACACGTCCGCATACGTAAAACTTGTATTGCAAACCACTCCAAAGCTCGCGTGGATACCATCCATTGGAAATATTATAAAAAGGAGGTGGTCCCATTTTCAACATTTGTTTCTTCTTTTTGACCGGAACGTCGAAGCTTTCTAAACCCTAAAGCATACAGAAAGTTTTCAAAAGGTCCCAGAGGTCGTCGAGTTTGGTAATTCTTGCCAGTCGCAGCCCGGCTACAAGATTTAACATGGGATGTGTATCTTTCTGCACTTAATTAGCTGCTTCTGGTAGTTTTAGTGGCATATCAACTCCAGCTTTTGGAAGAGCACCTTTGGGCAACCTTCTCAGCAGAATATAATGATTACAACGCCTCAACCTGTAATAAATTCATTTGAAATTCTTCTGGTAACGTCTCAGATGTCTATTGGCTGAAGCTTGTCATTCAAAGGTCAAAAAATTCGCATACATATGCTCAGGTGATGTCGTTGCTATTCTCTGTAGCATAAGATCGACATAGACGGTTTCTCTTCCCCACGATATGATGCCCATATATCCTGTATTCAAACGTTGCATTCAGTAATTGTTCTTGACATGGGGGTATCTTTCCATGGCACCCATTTTCGGTATCTCTCTGCCGAAGCAGGATTTCGAGAACCTGACACCCTTTGAGAAGAATTTCTATGTGGAGACACCAGGCATCGCTTCCATGACTGAAGATGAGGTCAGGGAATATCGCCACAGACGTGAAATTACCGTTGATGGTCGAGACATTCCCAAGCCCGTTAAAAGTTTTGATGATGCAGGCTTTCCAGATTATGTTCTTCAAGAGGTTGTAAAAGCGGGCTTTACTGAGAGTTTTCTGTCAGTACATAGCACGTGGAATATTGTCATTTGGGTGAAAACCCTCTCGGATGGGGACTGAAGGCCCTCGCTGCATCCAGATTTAGGTATTGTTTTCTATTTTGGAGGATGCATAAATCAGAGAGCAGTTCAGAGATTGAAATGAGACGTATTTCATGATCTTAAACACTGGAGGCCGTATCCATAGTTTACTTTCTGGCGAAGCCCCTCTTTTATACAACAATTCATCAACATTTGCTGTGGGGCACCAATTGGACAGGAATATGGTCTCGCTGAAACTTGTGCTGGTGAAACTTTTTCTGACTTTGATGACATGACCAATAGCCATGTTGTTTTTTTCATTCCCCTATTCTAATGTTAAATTGATTGATAGAAGGGTGCGATGGTTCTATACTAGACATAAGGAGGTTTCATCCGATAGCTGCGTTGAAATTACTGACAGTAAAAATAGCATAGTTAAGCTTCAACATGGAGAGTATGTTTCTTTGGAAAAGGTGGAAGTAGCTTTGGCAGCGAGTTAGTATCTGGACAATATCATGACACGCAGGTCCATTTCACAGTTATTGTGGGGCTCTTATTGTTCCATCCCATCAAGCTCTTGAAAGTTGAACTCAAAAAGAAGGATTCGTTTTCAAAGATTTTTGCAGACCTGTGAAGCTATTAAAGAAGTTCGGAGTTTCAATTTTAGAGATTGCAAAGAGTGCAAAGGCTTGATAAATTTAAAATTCCTTCAAAGATCCAGTTGTCTCCTAATCCATGGGCGCCAGAAACTAGTCTTGCAACAGCAGTGTTTAAGTTGAAGTGAGAAATTATAAAGAAGGTCTTTTGCTAAAGAAATGAACTATCGAGCATGGATAGTTGAAAAATAGGGTCACTACAATCGTTGCCATTTTCAAAATTGCGAGAGATAATTTTTAGGGTTTTGATGTAGACAGGGTCAATTCCATCAATGAAGCTATTATAGCTGCCATTATTTTCAAAATTATCCTGAAGTCTTGGAGAGGTTCTGAAGCAAGCGTCAAGAAGGTCATTTATCACAATGGAGAGGCCCAATCAATGTTTGCAGCTACCATTAGGTGAAACCTAACAAATCCTTGGAGAATGTTTTTTAAAGGGTCAAAGGAGGTAATACTTAGCATTCAGAAGTGGTGCAACACCTATCATTGGAATGATAAACAGAAAAGAGATTTTCAATGCTGGTGAAGGATTCGAAAGCTAGTGGGAGCAGCCACCGGGAGACCATCCCATGAATATCTTTTTGTCATACTTTGTAATAAATTTATCATTTAGTGAAAACTGCTGCCGAATGTAAAAAGGCAATTAAGTTTTATTTTATTTTTTCTGTTTTGAAAAGGAACATAGGTGGCAAGAAGATCCAGATTTATAGGCACTGAATTAGCAAACAGAAGTTCATTTCCAAGATACTCGACAGGTGGAAAATAAGGATGATTTTAAGCCCTGGAATTAACAGTTTGAAGAAAGTTTCAAAATTTCTCTATACTCTTTCACTTGAGATATTTTGCAACCGCTCCAGATTTGTTTTATTTGTAAAAAATTAGTTAGTTTATTATTCCAAGAAGCTATTTTTAGAAGAATACAGTTAGGGTTTGCTTAGAGGGCAAATTTTTGTATAAATTATGCATTTTACAACATGCAAAGGGTTGGATTTTCAGTAAGGAGAAACCCATTCTGGGTGTTTTGAAGGGCTTCAGAAGTTAATAAAGACCTCAGAATTGAACAGATTTTTCTTCAAAGATTCATGTGTTGTTTAAAAATTGCAGTCTGTACCATTTCCTTTCTCTACTTATGCAAGTTTACTTTCTGCGTTATTCCTTTCATTATGTCGTTTTCTTCTATGCTTAGATGAACGTTTATATAGATTGAGATTCATGTTTCTATGCCTCAATTTATTCGCTTCTGAGCATCCATTTATTTCTCTAAAATTAACGGTAGATTCATCTGAAAATTGATGCCTGCTGTTAAATGGACTGTCTTTATTTCTTTCCCTATCACCTGCAAAAATCTTATTGACTGTAATAAGACAGCTATCTTGCCTTTGTATGAAAATATTTGTTTAACTGCTGGTCCATATTTTTCTGTTTTCTTGACTCCATTGCCCAATGGTATCCTGTTCATGTTGATCTAGCCACCTCATTAAAAATCCTTAAATTTTTATTTATTTTACAAATTGGCCCTTGAGTTTCATTGTCAAACTGCTGTCGTGGTGACATTGGATGGCAGATTTGCCGAGAGAGCCCTCTCTGGATGAAGGAGGCCAACTTTCAGTCTAAAGATTGGTTTGAAATAGGTTACCTCGGGTTTCTTTGATACAGCCCAAGGAAAATCCGAGTGCTAACATTTTGGCGCCGTTGCCGAGGAACGAGGGTTTCATTTTCCCTGGGTATGAACGACAAAGTTTTCAGTTTTGATTGTTGATGGTGAACAATGGTCAAACATCAGTAAGGTTGTACATCTTTCACCTGGCGACTCCATCTTCAAGAATCCAAATTTTAGTGACTCCATTGGTGGCATGATCCAGAATCAAGCTTTTAAAGAGAACCGACAGACTCCGCTGGGAAATGAGGTCATTGTGAAGACATGGAAAGGCATGATGAAAAGACAAGGTACTCAAGTTTCAATTTTCTGCAAGACATCTTATCCTTTCTTGTAAATCTTTTCCTGTCTTTTCCTAAGCTTGGCAAAAGAATTTCTCATTGTTTGCTATATTCGAAAAAAGACCATAGATTTACTCCTGTATACCCTTCTTTAGAAACTGAAAATGTGTCTTCATTCTGTACATATGATTTTGATCAAGATCTTTTACTTGAACCGCATGACAGTAAGGATCATCCTTATGAACCTCATGATATTAAAGCTGATAATACATCCTCTTTACATAGTTCAGTTTCTTCCAATATCCAAAACCGATATAGGCCACTTCACCTACCTAATGTTCTCCATGATTATCCTCCTAAATACCATAAATACCTTCCTAAATTCGATGGAGAAATCAAAGGCTTTACTGCTGAGAAACATCTTCAAGGTTTTGAAAATTTTCTGGATCTGTTTGAAGTGGATCAGGATGATGTTTGTATGAGGATTTTTGCTCAATCTTTCCAAGGAGATGTGAAAAAATGGTTTCGCCATTTACAGCCAGAGTCTATAGACACATGGCAGGGGTTTTCTGATATCTTCTTGAAGTTTTGGGGTAAGAGGAAGTCATGGGACCTAGTCCTTTCAGAATTTTACTCTATGAGGGTGCAGGAAGGGGAATCCTTATCCAGTTTCAACAGGAGGTTCGCCAGCGCCTATTATGATATGCCGAAAGAAATTCAGCCCCTAGAGAAGGCTTCCAAGTTACATTATGTATCTATTTTTCATTCTGATTTCTCTTTTCTTCTCTTGGAAAGAAATCCCTCCAGTTTACAACATATGTTCATCGATGCTTTAGAAGTTGAAGATAATCTTAGAATGTCCAGGAAATTATCAAGCAAAGAAAATGATGAGAGGATTGAAGAAGAATGTGGGTTCGAAGAGAAGTATGGACAAGGAGAAATGGCCTGGCATTCCAGTTTTTCCCGTGACAAACAAAAAGATGATCAGCTGGGTGATGTGATAGAAAAAGGTACCTCTGACTTGTTTTATGTCAATTACAATCAACCTGCTGAAATTTCTGTTAATGATGGTTTCAAAGAAAATTTCAGTCGACCTAAGTTTGATGAGTATGAAGAAGATTGCTTGGGTATGGCACCGACTGAAAACTTTATAAGTCCCAGGGCAGTTAGTGAAGAAAATTTGATCACTATCCATGATCAAACATCTGAAAATCAGCATGCTGAAAGCGACTGTCTGCCCCTCTGTTATGCTTCGTTCGAATTGATAAAACAAAAAATTAAGGCTTCTAATCAAAAACAAAAATCTATGATGGAGAACTCCATAAACTTTTTTTAAAATGGAATTAAAGAAGAAGAAGAACAAGTTTGTTATCATTCTCAAGAAGCAGAGGTTTTCCATAGGGAAGATAAGTACCAAACAGAAAATCAGGTCTCTATTTCGCATTCAGAAATTTTGTATCAAGAAGAGTCTGTTGCACTTGATGTCATTGAAGAATTTAATGATGGTTTTGCTGCTTTTGATGAAGAAGGGCAAGTTTTAAATTCTGAATTTTCGAATGAAATTGGTGATGGCTTTTGTATCTTTTCTCCCGAGTCGGATAAGAATTTTCTTCAGTCTTGTCAGTGGTCCTCTAATTCAGAAGAAGGTCAGATAAGCTTCTCTCCATGTGACACTATTTCAGAAGCTGTGGGTCTAGAGGATTCTTTTTTATTTGATTCACTTAAAAAACGACAAATCAATACTTCTCTTGGAATACAAGAAACAGAACATGCCTCAAATAATGCTGCTGATTTTTCCTTAAACAAGAAAGGTGGACGTCTCCATAGTATTTCCAAAATTTCTCCTCTATCTGAAGATGAAATAGATCAACTCCTGAAAGGTCGTATTACAGTTCCAATAATGTCGGATCTGCATTGTTCACACAATCGAGGGTATGTAAGTGAGACTTCTCCCATTTTCAAGCATGTAAATCTAAATTTAAACATTGACAGTTATGACGATCCTTTGAAGGAACCTATTTATGATGATGATTCTCTGCCAAGGGATCAGCTGTTAGACACCATTTATTTCCATCAAGAAGATAGGGTTGATATGATTAAGGATCTTGAAGGATGTTTGTTGTTTGAAGATGTTTTGGATAATGATGTGGATAAGTATAAAGATGGGATCGATGACATACCAAAAAGGGAACCAGAGATGCTCATGCTTGAGGAAGATGCGGCCAACACTCAGGTATTAGAATATCAAGCTCCCCTATGCACTTTCATCAATCCACAGTTGAATAGTCTTGCAGATCAACTTGAAAGAGATATTTGCATTCTTGCTGAATCTCAAGACGTGATAATATTTCAAACTGTTGAAGATCCTTATGCTAATTTACTACAATCTGAGGGGAAAATGAATTTTCTAACATTTGTGGGACATGAACTCATTATCAGAGAATGTTTGGAATGGTTTGTTTTCTGTCTTTCTTACTCACTCAAAAGGAATGCAAGCCATAGTCGAGCAGATGGTCAGTTATTAGATTGGCTTCATTGGCACTTTTGTGTCATTTGATTCAGCAGTCTCGTTTCAGCAGAGTAGGGTAGGTAGGAAGAATAAGTTTGCCCGGCAAACATTTTTTCAGTATGTACAGCGTTGTTTCCAGTTTAGTTCCAGCATGTATGTTTTCGGTTTTCAACAGTTATTGGTTTTCAGCTACAGTTTTGGATACAGGTTACAGGTTGCAGTTTTCAGGATTAGGAGCCGCCCAATGGTCAGGCACAGGGTCTACGTTGTTCTTTGCTGCCTCGCTGGGAGGACAGCATCCCCAGTAGGAGCCAGTTGTTGGCACTTCATAAAATTTTGTGTTTAAATATCTACTTCATAAAATTTTGTGTTTAAATATCTTCTGACGGCATTAATCATCTTCCGGCAACACTGGTTGAGCAAAATTAAGATATTTTTCCCATGACGGGAGTTTCAAAGCTTAGTCGAGAAAAAGAAAATTTCTCCTCAGTTGCAAACGCCATGATCGCAAAAGAAAGATGGTCCTAAGTATTGGTGAACTAAGTCTTTTCGAGGGGCCATGAAGAAAAAGCTTTGATTTAGTCAAGGCCTAAATTTTATGAGGAAAAGTCTTTCAACTTTTAATAGACTAAGTGAAGGGTCAAATGCATAATAAAGCCAATAGTTGAAAGTTTATGGAACAAAGGGTTTTTTAATAAATCCAAAGTTTGAATATTAATTTAAAGTTTTTTAAAGAAAGGATTTAATGTTTTTTGAAATAAAAGGTGAAACACCCAGCACCGAGGGCTTGCCTGGCCTGTCAAGTGACCAAGAGCCGAAGCAAAAGAGCTCCATGCATTCTTTATCATCCAAACGCCAATGCCTAAGGACTCTCCATCGTTTATCTCGAGTTATGATATAATTAATATGATATATAAGGAGTGTGAGTATTAATTTTTCGTTTGCATATGGAAAATGTAAATGATATTCCAACTAACATTTTAAACACTTAATAACAAGTCAACATCAAGCAGCATTAAGGTGACACGATGGAGTTAGTGAGGTGAATGAAGTGGCTCCATGCAAATCATAAGTGCAACACGATCTAGTGGCAAATAAAATCGACGGTCATCGCATCACCAAGTTGCTCGGGAGATAGTAGATGGGGCGGTCGCGGAACAAAAACCACCATCCAACGTGTCTATTTTTTACACGTCCGCATACGTAAAACTTGTATTGCAAACCACTCCAAAGCTCGCGCGGATACCATCCATTGGAAATATTATAAAAAGGAGGTGGTCCCATTTTCAACATTTGTTTCTTCTTTTTGACCGGAACGTCGAAGCTTTCTAAACCCTAAAGCATACAGAAAGTTTTCAAAAGGTCCCAGAGGTCGTCGAGTTTGGTAATTCTTGCCAGTCGCAGCCCGGCTACAAGATTTAACATGGGATGTGTATCTTTCTGCACTTAATTAGCTGCTTCTGGTAGTTTTAGTGGCATATCAACTCCAGCTTTTGGAAGAGCACCTTTGGGCAACCTGCTCAGCAGAATATAATGATTACAACGCCTCAACCTGTAATAAATTCATTTGAAATTCTTCTGGTAATGTCTCAGATGTCTATTGGCTGAAGCTTGTCATTCAAAGGTCAAAAAATTCGCATGCATACGCTCAGGTGATGTCGTTGCTATTCTCTGTAGCAGAAGATCGACATAGACGGTTTCTCTTCCCCACGATATGATGCCCATATATCCTGTATTCAAACGTTGCATTCAGTAATTGTTCTTGACATGGGGGTATCTTTCCATGGCACCCATTTTCGGTATCTCTCTGCCGAAGCAGGATTTCGAGAACCTGACACCCTTTGAGAAGAATTTCTATGTGGATACACCGGGCATCGCTTCCATGACTGAAGATGAGGTCAGGGAATATCGCCACAGACGTGAAATTACCGTTGATGGTCGAGACATTCCCAAGCCCGTTAAAAGTTTTGATGATGCAGGCTTTCCAGATTATGTTCTTCAAGAGGTTGTAAAAGCGGGCTTTACTGAGAGTTTTCTGTCAGTACATAGCACGTGGAATATTGTCATTTGGGTGAAAACCCTCTCGGATGGGGACTGAAGGCCCTCGCTGCATCCAGATTTAGGTATTGTTTTCTATTTTGGAGGATGCATAAATCAGAGAGCAGTTCAGAGATTGAAATGAGACGTATTTCATGCTCTTAAACACTGGAGGCCGTATCCATAGTTTACTTTCTGGCGAAGCCCCTCTTTTATACAACAATTCATCAACGTTTGCTGTGGGGCACCAATTGGACAGGAATATGGTCTCGCTGAAACTTGTGCTGGTGAAACTTTTTCTGACTTTGATGACATGACCGATAGCCATGTTGTTTTTTTCATTCCCCTATTCTAATGTTAAATTGATTGATAGAAGGGTGCGATGGTTCTATACTAGACATAAGGAGGTTTCATCCGATAGCTGCGTTGAAATTACTGACAGTAAAAATAGCATAGTTAAGCTTCAACATGGAGAGTATGTTTCTTTGGAAAAGGTGGAAGTAGCTTTGGCAGCGAGTTAGTATCTGGACAATATCATGACACGCAGGTCCATTTCACAGTTATTGTGGGGCTCTTATTGTTCCATCCCATCAAGCTCTTGAAAGTTGAACTCAAAAAGAAGGATTCGTTTTCAAGGATTTTTGCAGACCTGTGAAGCTATTAAAGAAGTTCGGAGTTTCAATTTTAGAGATTGCAAAGAGTGCAAAGGCTTGATAAATTTAAAATTCCTTCAAAGATCCAGTTGTCTCCTAATCCATGGGCGCCAGAAACTAGTCTTGCAACAGCAGCGTTTAAGTTGAAGTGAGAAATTATAAAGAAGGTCTTTTGCTAAAGAAATGAACTATCGAGCATGGATAGTTGAAAAATAGGGTCACTACAATCGTTGCCATTTTCAAAATTGCGAGAGATAATTTTTAGGGTTTTGATGTAGACAGGGTCAATTCCATCAATGAAGCTATTATAGCTGCCATTATTTTCAAAATTATCCTGAAGTCTTGGAGAGGTTCTGAAGCAAGCGTCAAGAAGGTCATTTATCACAATGGAGAGGCCCAATCAATGTTTGCAGCTACCATTAGGTGAAACCTAACAAATCCTTGGAGAATGTTTTTTAAAGGGTCAAAGGAGGTAATACTTAGCATTCAGAAGTGGTGCAGCACCTATCATTGGAATGATAAACAGAAAAGAGATTTTCAATGCTGGTGAAGGATTCGAAAGCTAGTGGGAGCAGCCACCGGGAGACCATCCCATGAATATCTTTTTGTCATACTTTGTAATAAATTTATCATTTAGTGAAAACTGCTGCCGAATGTAAAAAGGCAATTAAGTTTTATTTTATTTTTTCTGTTTTGAAAAGGAACATAGGTGGCAAGAAGATCCAGATTTATAGGCACTGAATTAGCAAACAGAAGTTCATTTCCAAGATACTCGACAGGTGGAAAATAAGGATGATTTTAAGCCCTGGAATTAACAGTTTGAAGAAAGTTTCAAAATTTCTCTATACTCTTTCACTTGAGATATTTTGCAACCGCTCCAGATTTGTTTTATTTGTAAAAAATTAGTTAGTTTATTATTCCAAGAAGCTATTTTTAGAAGAATACAGTTAGGGTTTGCTTAGAGGGCAAATTTTTGTATAAATTATGCATTTTACAACATGCAAAGGGTTGGATTTTCAGTAAGGAGAAACCCATTCTGGGTGTTTTGAAGGGCTTCAGAAGTTAATAAAGACCTTAGAATTGAACAGATTTTTCTTCAAAGATTCATGTGTTGTTTAAAAATTGCAGTCTGTACCATTTCCTTTCTCTACTTATGCAAGTTTACTTTCTGCGTTATTCCTTTCATTATGTCGTTTTCTTCTATGCTTAGATGAACGTTTATATAGATTGAGATTCATGTTTCTATGCCTCAATTTATTCGCTTCTGAGCATCCATTTATTTCTCTAAAATTAACGGTAGATTCATCTGAAAATTGATGCCTGCTGTTAAATGGAGTGTCTTTATTTCTTTCCCTATCACCTGCAAAAATCTTATTGACTGTAATAAGACAGCTATCTTGCCTTTGTATGAAAATATTTGTTTAACTGTTGGTCCATATTTTTCTGTTTTCTTGACTCCATTGCCCAATGGTATCCTGTTCATGTTGATCTAGCCACCTCATTAAAAATCCTTAAATTTTTATTTTTTTACAAATTGGCCCTTGAGTTTCATTGTCAAACTGCTGTCGTGGTGACATTGGATGGCAAATTTGCCGAGAGATCCCTCTCTGGCTGAAGGAGGCCAACTTTCAGTCTAAAGATTGGTTTGAAATAGGTTACCTCGGGTTTCTTTGATACAGCCCAAGGAAAATCCGAGTGCTAACAACTTGGAAGGCTGTAGACGAAGAAGAACCCTATCATTTACGTGGAAAATGCGCTCAGAATGGTGTTGATCGGCTTGTTGTTTCAGGCGAATTCTGGCCATGTGAAGATTGTCCTGTAGAATGAGAAGAATCTGATCACGGTTGCGAAGAACTAAGTCCATTTCCTAAACTGGGGAGCTGCTAAGGGTGTATGGAAGAAGAAATGGTAGTGTCTGTCCATATACTGCTTCATATGGTGTCCTTTGAGATGTGGTATTGTACCACCAGAGCGCTGCTAGGAAATCCATAGAAATAGTTGGCCAAAGCTGTGTAGGGATGGGCAAGGGTTTGAGCAATCCTGAAAGGAGTGTCGTTTCACCCTTGTTGACCTGGAAAGTATCACAGTTAGCCACCATCTGTTGAATTGTCAGTTTCAGTCCCTGCCAAAAGAAGTTACATTGTTCTTGGTCATTCATTTTGAAGAACCCAGAGTGCCCTGCTGATGAAGAAGCATGGAGTTCATAGAAGAGATAGCTCTATTGAACATATTGCAACCAATTTGGAACAAGCAGAGAAAGAGCTGTAAGAGAAACTGGGCCATCAATTGTGCGAGAAGGAGCATCTACCGCCATATTGTCCTTACCCTTGTTGTAAGTGATCGCATAGGGATAACCCATGAGTTGGATAACGCATTTAAGGTGTGTTGGGTAGGAGACCCATTGTTCCAGAAAATTTTCTAGACTCTGGAGATCAGTTTTGATGCAGAAATAATTCCCTAATAGGTATGGCTACCACTATTGTACCGCATGCAAAATAGCCATCAGTTCCTGCTGAGAGGTAGATGCGACTAAATTCTTACCAGAAAGGTCTCTTGAAGGCGACAAGCTCATTGGTTCAGCAAAGACACCTGCATATCTATCCAAGGAAGTGTGGCATACTATTGATGGGTGCATATGAATGGAATGGAGCTGAGTGATGACACCATGTGAATTCTTCTTAAGGACTTTTTCCAGGGGATGTGAACTGATGATGCAGAGAGACCCTAGTTGTAATCCCATTAATTTGTGTTGTGCCCCATTGACTGAAAACTACATCCAAAGTTCCGCAAAATCCCATAAGATAGGGCCAAGTGTGCGTAGCCATTAAGCGCCCAAAACTACATCACATCCGCCTAAGGTCAAGGCAAACATGTCAGAGCGCAAGGTATAATCTCCCATAGAGATACGCACATTTCAACACTTCCCTTTGCAAGGTAACATGCCCCCATTGGCAACCATGACGTCAAACTTGGAGCAAGGATGGATAAAACAATCAGCTTGTTTGGCGATCTGAGGGTCAATGAAATTATGAGTTCTACCATAATCAATGAGTATTGTAAGAGGAAGCTTCTTGAAGTAACCCCTGACTCATATTATTTGTGGGGTGGTGACGTCGGTTACAGCATGGAGAGAGATCTAGGGTGGGTCGTCCTGAGATGGGGTGTCAACAGGCGGGTGTTGAATGTTGACCTGATCATCTACTATATCTGGAGATTCTTCTTCAAGTTCTGAGGCAGGCGGAGAATCCACATCCAAGAGATAGAGCTTTTGTTGAACACATCTATGTCCCCGAGTGAATTTCTCATCACAATTATAACAAAGCCCTTTTTCTCGGCGTGCCCGCATCTCTGTTTCAGACAAATACTTGATAGCAGTTGGTTGAGGAGCAGGCATGATGGGAGGTCATTGGGAACCCATATTTCTGAAGGGAACAAAGGTGGGTATGGAGCGTTGTTGAGCTATGATCTTGTCCTCTGCCAACTTAGACAACCCTAGGACTTCCATCATTGTGTTGGGACAGAACATTTTGACCTCTGAGCGGATTTCATCCTTGAGACCACTGATAAAACAACTCCTGTAGAATTCATCAGACAATCCTTCTGTGTGATTGGCCAGTTTCTCAAATTTTGTCTAATACTCTCTCACTGTGCCAATTTGGTGAAGTTTAGTGAGTGCTCCTGTGAAGTCATCAAAAGCACTAGGACCAAATCATGGCTAAAGGAGTTGGCAAAAATCTGTCCAGTTTCGTTCGGGATGAGCTTTGATGTACCAACAGTACCATTGAAGGGCTTCCTGTTCCAAATGAAAGGATGCAAGTGGAACTTTATGGACATCAAAAGTATTATGCAGATTGAAATATTGTTCTACTCGGTACATCCATCCAATCAAATCAGTACCATTGAAGCGAGGAAAATCAAGCTTCGGCCCACGAAAATTGCTGGAAGAAGAGAACTTGGTGGCTGCAAAAGAT
Organism: Larix kaempferi; assembly: GCA_027924585.1. Lineage (NCBI taxonomy): Eukaryota > Viridiplantae > Streptophyta > Pinopsida > Pinales > Pinaceae > Larix > Larix kaempferi. The sequence goes on along the minus strand of BSBM01000963.1, from coordinate 5,288,311 downwards.
TATGGCTGTCGGTTATTGTTCATGGCTGAATGCTAAAGATGGAGGTTGAGAAATTTTTCATCTAGATCTTGGAGTTTGGTTTGGATGGCTGCAAGTGCTTCATCCATGGTGTTTGCTCCTGCGTGGGTGACAACCACAACCAAGAGTTTTTGTTTTTTTTGTTTTTTTTTTGGGAAATGGATAGAAAAACACAAACAAAAGCTTATTTAGTAAAGGAAGATTTGGATTTGGGAAAAACTCGGATGGGTAATTGGGGTATGACTAGGTTTTGGACACTTTCTGATGGACAGGGAAGCAAAAAATGGGGATTTCAGAAGAGGGGTGAAAGAATGAGAAAATTTGGCAGAGAGGGACAAAGAAGCAGAATTAGGAAAGGAACTCTGTGGTAAAATTTGAAGGTGATTGGGTGAAATCTGAGGAAGTTATGGAAAACCATAAAAATAGACAAATGTGGGATTTCGGGCTTTGGGAAGTGGAATTGGGGATAGGGTATTCAGGAATGAAATATGCAGAATGGGATTACAGGGGTTCCCTGAAAGTTTCAAGGGAAACAGAGTGAAAACAAGGGATATATGGAGAAAAAACTAAATTTTATACTACGGCTATGGCTCGGAAGGGATCTGAAACAGATAGATCTGCAATGGCCTGGAAGTGAGCGGAAATAGAGGGATGTGAAATGGCACCAAATGGATTGAAAACGGCTGGATCTGAAATGGCACAACAGTGATCGACAAAAGTTCAGCTAAAAATAGATATGGATCCCAGGTATGTGCGGCTTCCTAACAGTTCAAGGGTTTCACTCAACCACCAATGCTATCTGACGGCTTGCGTATTGGGGTAGTACCCCTCACTCCATGACTCAGGTAAAACTGATAACCGCTTTGCCACAAACGACAGCTCTTGGTTTACCTCACGGGTGGGAACTAGTCAATCAGGTAGGGGTTGTTGCCCTTTTCGCTGGTAGGTCCTCTCAATGGGCCAGCTACTTCGGGGTTCCTGTGGTACTCCTCACAATGAGTTTTAGGGCTTATGCCCAAGTAATTCCCACAGTTAAGCGGATAGGGATTATTCCCAAATCCGAACCTACAACAGATGCAAAAAAAAAATTGGCAGAAATTTCACTCAGCGAGCCCAAGAAAGTGCTCTGATACCAGATGTGATGAACCTGCAATAATTAATTAATGAAAACATGAGATAGCAGAAATGATAGAACTCAGAATCACTTTTATATTGATCGCAAGCCACTTCGAGGGGGCAACCTCCTTTGAGCAAGCTCAATACAATAACTTCACGGCGCCTTAAATGACCTCAACACACACTTATATACTAAGTCTATGCCCAATACTATGGGTCAAAACCATGGGACATATAATACTACGGGACGACTTACAAAGCATATGCGTCCAATACTATGGGCTAATATAAACTATGGATCAACAAATGCTACGGGACGACTTACAAAGCATATGTGTCCAACAACAATATACTAACATAGTAAAGAGAAGGGTTGACATGGGTTCCTAACAATTACATAGTCAAACGCTTGAGCGTGACCCTTTCTATGACTTGCATAAGATGTATGACACCTAGATCTCATGCTGAGAGCATCAGTTCTTCGATTAATGACTAAGGTCATTAGCATGGTATGTAAGGTATGTAATATGGCTTCATAGAAGTTTAACTCTACGTTGGACCCCTTTGTTGTGATTTTCATAAGTCTTTCGGTATGTATGACTCAGTGTGAGACCCCCTTGTGTTTAGGTTTGACTAAAGAGATTTTATTCTTGGTCTGACTTTTGCATAGGGTAAAAATGGATGTTGGTTCTCTATTTGATGTTTTATGATATGTGATGGTTTAACTAATGAAATATTGGTTTAAACTTTAAGATTTCTATTTGGTGTAGTTTATTATTTTTATATGGTTTAACTTGATGATTTATACACTTAATATATATAATTTATAAATATATATTAAATATCCTATTAGACTTTAGGGACTTGCTCCCAGAATCCGGTTCTAGGACTCTCTCTCTATATAGGAAGAATTGGATATTTCTCCTGAGATATGATAGATAAATATGGTATGAGATTACAACAATATTTGGAAGTAAAAGATAAACCATGCATAATGGCTAACTAATTCTTCCCATGATTCTTTTTTTTTCCTTGGAAAAAAAGGGTAATTTTATATCATTGAAATAAAATTACATTCTGTAGATACACAATGAAGTGTATTGTTGTTATCTCGTAACCATGACGAGTGCCCGAAACATAAGCTTTTAAAATATTTTACAAAATCTGATAATGTGGCTTAATAAGTTCGCTCCCCAAGATGTTGATAGCAAAATGTAAATGTCCAAAAATCTTACTGTAAAAAAAAAACAGCTCCTTGAGCTGTAAAAGGAAAATATCTATGTCTCCAATAATCGGTGAAGCAAGGTTCAAAACTAGGCCTGATCAAAAGAAAATATATTTATACAAAATTGAAATGGTGTATTGCAAGGGAGATGGTTCCCTTCAATCATATAGTCCAAAGGATCATTCTATAAATGGCCGGTGACAATATTCATGTTCGATGCCCTCCCGAAACTCATTCACCTTCCAAATCCCCAAAGCAAGTTGAATACCTTCCTTGGAGGCTCTGTCCGCCTCCTGGTTGTTTTCCCTATACACATGATGGCATGAGAATTTGTCAAAAGAGTGTAGAACATCCTGGATATCCACGAGAATATTAGCAAGTCTTAAATTCATGCACTATTGAGTCCCATTAATCCAGTTTACAACATTCATAGAGTCCCCAAAAACACAAAGGCAACAACATCCTTTTTCAGTTGCAAAAATAAGAAGAATTTTTAAGCTCATGAGTTCGGCATAGTTGTTTCCCCCCTCTCCCAGTCCCATAAATAAATGGAAAGAGTGTGTAGTCGACAGAGAGAAAGTAGCCCCCCCACCGCAAAGATTGTTTTGCGTGGCACCATCAAAAAAACCCCACGGGATAGGCCAATCAATCTCAACCACCAAAGCTTTTCTCTGTTTTGTTGCTCTCACATGATGTGGAAAGGCATTATGTATACCACAAGACAGGACTGCGGTGATCTCTGGTGTACAGTTTGTATTGTTAAAAACTAAATTGTTACGGGAAATCCATATACCCCAACATACTAACAAAGGGAGAGCAATCACAGGTTTATAAACAGGCGACGAGTACCAACATTCCAATGCATGCAGTATTGAGATACGATTCCAAACACAGTTGATACCTATGATGTGTGAGCATTCAGTCCAGACCGCCTTAGTATAGGAGCAATGCATGAACAAATGAGGAACAAATTCCTCCATCGTTTTGCACAAAGTGCACCATCCAGGACACTGTTTATTCTTCTTTTGTAAGTTGTCCCAAGTTGGGACCTTATTTTCCAATACATTCCACATGAACAGATGAGTTTTGTGTGGGCTCGCAATCTTCCATAACTTCTTCCACCACCAGACCAGATCCTTGTTTAATCCATAGGCACTGAGACAAATATAACCGTTCTTCAGGGAGTAATTGCCCAAAGGGTGACCTTCCCAAATAAGTTCATCATCTCGATCCCGTAGATAAACCTGAGAGTGAATTAATTCCCCACATATCCATCCAAGGCATGCTGATCCTGAACCGAGAGTTCAAGGTCCCGAGTGGTTCTCCAGGATTGTAACCAAGGTCTAATAAGAACCGGTTCAACAAGTTGATACATAAAGGTAATACCCCTATACCTTAGTGCCTCCACAGTCTCCTGTGGCAATAAATGACAACCCTCACAACCCAACTAAGGGTCTTCTTCAATTCTGAGCCTTCTTCCATCCCCAATATTCCAGACCAATAAATCCCCTATCAATGAAAAAGAGGTGACCACAGCCTTCCAGATCACAGACCCACCCACAAGTGTTTTCACAGGGTTTCTGACCCAATCGTCAACCATATCAGGAGCAATATACTTATGAGTTATTACCTTCATCCAAAGACTGTCAATCTTAAGAATCCGCCAACCCCCTTTTGCATCCAGAGCTTTGGAAAAAAGAAAAATGTTCTTAAATCCCCAACCTCCTAGGGATTTCGAAACATCAATGCGTTTCCACCTAACCCACAGAGAGACAAAGGATTCCTCTTTACCACACCACAAAAATTTAAAACAAAGTCTCTAGAATTTCTCTAGAATCCCTTTAGGAATCCATGATAATGTCATCTAGAACATCGATATGGCCTCCATAATAGACTTAACCAAAACCAACCTTCCCACTCTTGACAACCATTTCTGACTCCAGACCTTGAGACGTTTATCCAGCTTCTCAAGTAACCAGTTCCAGTCCCGTTTGAGGTAGGCGTTTGGATTGAGATAGAAACCAAAATATTTTAGGCCATCATGCACCTCATAAAGGGTGAAAGGAAAAAATATTTTGAACGAGCGCAGTTCCACCGCTCGCAGCAAATTCACAGAGAGGGTCGATTTCCCAACATTAATTTCCATCCCTGTGGCCCTGGAAAAGAGGTCCAGTGTGTCCCGAAGAGATTCAACATCCCTAACCGAGCCAGTACAGAAGATGAGTACATCATCAACAAAAAGATGTGTAATAAAGAGATTTGGAGCCACCTCTATACCCTTCAAATCTCCCTGTCATTTAGCCTCCCTCAGAGCACGACTCGGTCCCTCCGCAACAAGAAGGAAGTGCAGTGGCGACAGTGGACATCCTTGTCTCAGGCCTCTCCCAGCATGAAAGAAGGGGGATGTCGCCCCATTGATCAACACAGAAAAATATACCGTAGTAATGCTTCTCATAATCCACCTTATAAACCCAATAAAGAAACCCAAATGAGTAAGAAGCATTCTAAGATAGATCCAACTTACTATGTCATAAGCTTTGGATAGATCGATTTTGAGTACCGCCCCTTTGAGTTTCTTCAATTTAATGCTATGTAAACCTTCCTACGCTACACCAATAGCCTCATGGATCTGTCTCCCTTCGAGAAACCAAAACTGTTCCCCAGAAATATGCTGTGAAAGGATGCCTTTCAAACACTAGCTATAATTTTAGAAACCACTTTATAAACAAAATTGCATAGAGAGATAGGTCTGAAATCATTGAGGGAAGAGGGGTTATCTGATTTAGGAATCAATGCAATGAAGGTAGAGTTAAAACTGGCAGGTATGCATCCCGTGACCCAAGAATCCTCTACCATCTTGAGAAGATCATCCCCCAATAGATCATATAGTTCCAGGAAGAATTTGATCGTCTAGCCATCCGGGCCTGGAATCTTGTCTTTTTGAAAGCTCTGAAGAGTCACCTTGATTTCATCCTAAGTAATCTCAGCTATTAAAGCTTCATTATCCTCCTCTTCAACAAAGCGAGGGAAGAGTTGTGCCACTCGAATCACCTTTGCTAAGTGGGAATTATTACTAGCCCCAAAGAGAGAGTGAAAATGTTCAACCCCAACCTAAGCCATCCCTTCAAACATTATCTGTGGTTCCCCCTCAGAATTGTCAAGACTCCAGATAGTATTTGCCACCTTCCTGCCTTTTGCATAGGCATGGAAGAATTTTGAGTTTTCATCCCCGGTAGCTATCCAGGTCGCTCTACAATGCTAGGTTTCCTCTTTTTCTAGTAAAAGAGTGTTCCTACAACCCTCCAATCTAACCATCTAGTCCCGAGTCTCCAAAGACTCCATCCCCCCACCATCTTCATCATAGATCTTAGATAGTTCCACCTCAATGCTCTGAAGTTCCCACTCCTCTCTATTTTTATTTTCAAATGCCCAAGTTTTAATAGGTCCCTTCACCCTTTTAAGATTTGCATCAAAATGGAAAGAAGCAGTATGAGGGCTCCTGGTATTGAAAGGTACCCAAAGTGAAGAAAGTAGCTTGATAAAGGTTTCATCTTTCAGCCACGTTTTGTTGAATTTCAGAGGACCGGGACATTTTGATGGCCCAGTGCGAAGTTCAAGAAAAATAGGAAAGTGATCTAAGCCACCACCCATCCCCACCCACTGACGAATAAGAAAGAGTCTATCCACCAGAGATTTTGAGACCAGAAAACGATCCAGACACTTGGTGACCCTGTTGTCCCCAGCACGATTATTCCTCCAAGTTGGTTTAAGAATAACGTGTTCAATATGAATGAGGTTATTAACAACAAGGCGTTGTGTGAAGAAATATTCCAACAAGTCCATCCTATCCCGAGGCCCCCAAACCTCCAACAATCCAAGAGTAAAGTTAAAATATCCACCCAAAATCACAGAATTATCCATAACTAGAGAATTATTCAACAACGAATCCTAGAAGGGGATCCTATTCAAATAAGGGCCATAAATATTGAAAACAGTAAGGACTTCTCCCAAGTCCAAATAACGCAATGTCAACCCCAATGTGGACTCCATCCCCCAAACATTGAGTTTCTTAATCACACGATTGTTCCATCTAGTAGCTAGCCCACCAGATCTCCCATGATCATCCAAAGTTTCAAAGGACCAACCATGTAGCCAACTTTCAAGTTTCGCCTGAACCTCTACACCAACACCTAAAGTTTCTTGAAGTAAAATAACATCTGGGCATTCAAGAGTGACTACCTACAGCAATGTTGATCTTTTGAGGGGACCAGCCAGACCCTGACAGTTGAAAGACATAAATTTGATTGACGACCCTTCTTGTGGGTGCGTACCTCTCTAAGTGCCCTTTCAATAGACTATTGTTTCCCCACCAAAAGGTCCATCTTTGCTTTAGTCTATGCTTTGGAGATATGAGACTTTTGACCCCTCCCTTTCTGCACAGGACCCTTATCCTTACCTAACCCCCCTGAGCAATTTTATCGGATGAACGAAGGTAATATCAAGAGTTAGAAGACTCGAGAGGAGACGAGGTAGAAGCATCCTCCATAGAAAGTGATTTTGGATCAGGGTCAGGGTCCAGGGAGAGAGGGGCTTCCAAAACTGCAACTAGAGTGGAGTCATGAAGGATAGGGAGCTTAAAAAGAGGCTGGGGGGGGATTTTTAAATTCCTTAGACCTTCCACCGAATAAAACCCCAAAAAAGTTACATTATTCATGAAAAAATTAATAGCAAAAGGTATGGAAGTAGAAAGAGTACCAAAAAACATAGTCTCCTACGTGAGCAAATCGACTGAGGAGTGTTCAACAACCGTGGAAAGGGTAGACGGAGATTGAACTGCCTCCTGAACCTATTCATCCTCGTGTCCTCCTTCCGAAACCTCTTGCTCGGCCGGATCCTGAGACTGTGTAGAAATCCCATTTGGAGAAGACTTATCAATCCCATCGGACCATTTACGCCTCGAGCCATTTCGGGTCCCGAGAGGGAGTTTACATTCCCTTGCCAGATGTCCATAAACATGACATCTCCAACACCTGAACGAAACGTTTTCGTAGTGTAGCTTCTGAACAATAACATATGGACCCCAACTGAGTTTCAAGTATTCAGCCAAACCAGCACGAACATTAAGACTAACCAAAATCCGAGCCACCTTCCTTTGATGAGTATGAAGAAAGTAAAAATATCCCTCCAAATAAGTGCCCAGAAGGTTCCAAATTCCCCTGAAATGTCTTTCCGACCAATAGCATAGAGGAAGGCTTGGAAGACGAACCCAAATTGGAACCACATCCAGCCGTTCCTTGCTAGCATTGAACATTGGATGCCAAGGTTTTAAAATTACTAGGCAATGATTCCAACACGAATTTTTGTTAAGCACCCAGAGTACATGTTCTGCCTCCCAAAAGTTAAATGCAAACCAGTTTCTCGTAAGTTCCACCACTTCAGGCTCGTAACCCAGCTACGCCAGCCACTGTCTACAACCCACCGTTCCATATACCGAAGAGAGAAGGACCTTCCCAGAGCCTTCCCAACCCGTGTTAAGTCCGTCATCTGTAGAACACTATTCCATTCAATGTCCTCACCTAGAGCGTAGTTATATTCAATGTGGCTAGATTTAACCCATTATTTCCTACCTCGCTTCCCCAACAGAGACAAGTCCTCCAAAGAGCCACCTCCACCTTCTCTATAGCTCGTTCCCGAGTCCACCCTTGTACCAGCAGCTTGAGACGTTCCTTGATCCCTGCTAGGCCCAGCACCCACACCATCCACAACCAACCCTACCGACCCACCAGAAACCAGGGTTTCCCCAGTGGCATTCAACCCACCAAGCTTAATCGTTCGTTCTTCACCCCGTGCCTCCACAAAACTGGAAGAGATACCCGTATCCATATCAACCTACGTAGTATTGCAGTCCAACCAGGAGGGAACCTCTAGATCCTTGGGTAAGGGAAAAACCGTCGTAGGCTCAGAGACCAAATTTAAAGAACCAACAGGGGATGAAGAGACCAACAGGGTAGTCAGAAAAAAACAAGTCCCGGATAGAGAAGGATCCAAAGGAGCCCCCGCAAAATGCCAAGACCCCAGTCCTGCCACCTCTTCCCACAATCTGCCAGCTGGCTTGACCCATATATCATCACTCTCCAAGTGATCACTGGAGTAATCCACCTGTTCACCCTCCGCCATGGTAAAAACCAGTAAAAGGAAATAAAATAAAACTTAACCAACCTGTTGATGCCTCAAATATCAGAGCATCAATCAGCAAGGGATTCTCCCCAGTAAGCAAGCCCAATCAGATCGCTCATCGTTTGATATGGGGAATCCGTTCGGTTAATGATCCGGCTACTGTTTAAGATTTAAATATTTGTTTAAGTTTCACCGGTTCCGGCCCAATCCACCATTTATGTGTTTTTTATGTTAAAATATGATATGCAAGTGCCCTAAATTAAATGCATGTGATAAAACAAATATGTTCTAAGCTATTCTAACCTAAATTAACCTATCCTTGCAAGGAGCATAATTTAGAGTATGAGTAATAAGACCGAAAGAGACATCGAGAGAATCGAACAAGTAGCCATTCAACAATAAAGATGTATTTTCAAAAAGATGTAAATAGTATCAAAGATAGCTCTGATTTTATAAAAAAAGAATACATTACTCATAAGGTACAGGGATTTTGCAAAGAAATAAGATCATTCACAGCATAGAATTAATTCATAAAGCTAGGAAATATCTCATTGAATGTATATGGAGAATGCAAAAATAGTTCAGCAAGTGTCCATCACAACTCAAAGCAAAACGATGCACCAGCTTTCACAGGCCAAAATATTTTCTCGATTCATGTAGTTGAAGTAGTTCTCATACATAAGAAGAAAGTATTTCACCTGCCAAAAGTCCTTTCTATTCTCCTATAATCAGCTATATATAGCTTTACAAAATGCTCCAAGAGCTGCCACCTATACCTTAACTGTCCAAATTCCTTTAATTTGTCTTGTAGTGTTCAAATTACAAAAAGAATAAAACCCAAAAATATTCACGATGGATGTGGCGGAGGTCCAAATGTCACTTTAATAATTAAAATATACATAGGCTAAAGAAAGGCATGTTGGCTGTAAAATAAAAATAAACCAAAAGTGGGTCATGTCTGAGCTGACGCCTTTTCTGATTTGGGCACTTCTGCTGGTGCCGGTACTCCTGTTGGAACTTGTGCAACTGGTACCACTAAAGCTGATGCCCCTGCTTCTCCTGCTATTATTACTTGATGTGCTCTTGCTATCAGTACCCTGTCTGCTTCTACTATATGCCTCACCCAGAGACTAGTTTCCTTTATGATATTGTTTGCATCAAGAGGGAGCATGGTTTTCAGAGAAACCTCATGCTTGGCCAACTCTTCTTCAAGATTAACGACTTCTTCTGCTATAGCTTGGAGAATTTCATCCAAGAGATGTGCGTGAATAGTAGCCTGGCCAATCCAATGGTGAAGGTCTTCAGTGGTCAAAGCGTCCACCTTCCTTACGTAATCCATTTCAGCACTCAACCAATCCCTTAGCTCAGACAAACATTGGGATTTGTCTGGAAACTATTCTAAAGATTGGGGTATTTTCACCTGGCAATTCTCTTGGGTGGTTCGTATTTTAGAATACAAGCTCCCACACTGTTCGATCGTAACCATAGCCACCTCATTCAATTTTACTCCATAATTCTGGAAAAACCCCAAGAGGCGGATGTCTTCTTTGAAAGCAGAGATGGATTTGAGTGGGAGATTTTCTAGAAATACGGACTTCCCTTCTCTCCATTCCATTTGCTTCTTAATGTCCTCACTTATGCATACATATTTTCTTCTACACCTAGTGGCTTCAGCATTTATTTCTTTGATTCTGGCCACCACCTCCTTCAACTTGCAAACTTCCTCTGTCATGAGTTCTTGAATCCCGTATATCCTCTTCGTAATTTCACAAGCCTACTCATGAAAGCGACCCAGGTCGCCAACCTTGATGGTTGCGAGTTCTAATTGTTGTTCTAGCAATTCTTCTCTTTCTTCCAACTTCTCAACGTTCTCCTCTAGGTCATCAATCTGTTGAATAGTATCAAACTTCTCAGACTCCAACTGTAGGTTGCGGCTTTCAAGATTTCTCTTATCTGTTTCCAGAGTCCTCATTTGTATCACCAAAGCTCTCTTTTCAGCTTCTAAATGCTGGAATCCCTTGTTAAGTTCTTCCTTTTCTGACATGAGGGTGTCACATTTCTCCACCATCAAATTTGAATAATTTTGTTCTTTGACCAAGGTTTCCTGCAACTGGTGAGATTTACTCTTTGTTAAGTCTAACTCATCTCCTAACATGTCAATATTGTCGGTGGTTGCTAGAACAGAGGCCACAGAAATAGATGCCATGAGTTTTTGTGCATGTTTGGTACCTTACATGACTATGGTTTCATGTCTGGTGACAATATCTGGTTGAAAGGGTCTCTTCATCCTAGTCACAGTTTCTTTGACAAAAGATTTTCTCTTTTTGTTGTAAGTGAACCTTTCCCGTTGGGATATTGCACTACCTTTTGATGGCGTAAAAGGAATGAGTGGAAGGTCTCCTATGGGGAGATTTGTATCCAAGTCTTGTGTGCTTGGGCTCTTTGGGTCAGCATCTTCTTTGGATCCTTTTTCTTCCTCTGCTTTTCTTCTCACTTCTTCTTCCTGTTCCCTTCGCAGTTTGTCATCTTCTTCCTGTTTGGTAATTTCCTCCAATCTGGTTTTTTCTTCTTCTTGAATTATTCGAGCTTCATCTTCAGCTACTTGGGCTCTTAAGGTTTCTTCTTCTCAAAGTTTATCCTCTTTTTCTTTATTGGTTATTTTCTTAGCTTCCACTTGGATCTTCTTGGCTTACTCCTTGAGCTTTTGTTCTTCTCTAGAGAGAGCTCCAACAGTTCCCAAGGTGCCCTTTTCTTGCTGTTGTTCCACATCCTCCACAATATTAGAGCTCGAACTGGCTCCTCCTTTGCTAAGTTGGAAAATCCACAGCTCAGTCATATTGCTAATCCCCCTATATACTTCCTCATCTTCATCATAATAGTTAGCGTATTGAAAAGGGGCAGAAATATCTTTGCAATGTTGTCCAGCTTTGCCTCGTCGATCGTTCCTGTGAAAAACCTTTTCCCCGAAATGAAAAATTTTCAGCTCTACAACAAAATCTTCCACTGTAGCGATTTTTGAAAACTTGTAAGCCCCAATAAAAAAGGGTAAAGGCGGGAAAGATGCCTTCTTTGCCTTATACAAGGTACTACCAATTCCATCAATAAAAGCCTGTCTTACTGCCTCTTTGTGGACTACATAGTCAGTAGCATACTTGGGTAGGATATACGGGGATTTAGAGCCTTTGTACATTCTTATGTAGGTGCCTTCTGATGAAAAATAGAAATCACCATAGTTCTCCAGGACTTCCATGGCGTTCTCAGATAAGCAGTTGGGTTCCTCATTGAACATTAATTCGTATAAAGGTATGATAAACTCTTCACAAATGATTTTGTAATACCTTTTGTAATTCTGAGCCCAAAATATTTTGTAAGCAATGAATACCGAGGTATCAGCCGAGTTCCATATGCATCCTATCTTGGGGAAGGGGCATTTTGCCACAATACAATCTATCAAGTAGGATGCCATATAACATTATGCCCTTTTCTCCACTAATCCTTCTTGTGCAGCAATTATAGCGGATGACAAGCTGTTTGAGAGAATATCATCCCAATTTAAAATTGTTCCTTTAAACGCCACATAGTGGATGATGGGGACCCATTGGAGAATAAAAATTGTCCTGTCGGGCCTCCCAAAGATTCTGCTCAGCATGAGAGCGATTAATCTGAAAGGGGGCCTTAGGTTCTGAACCTCATACTCCTCACTATCTCTTTTCCTGATATGTTTTCCTGTGATTAGCAGCTTCTTAGCCATCTCCATATTATCCATCTTGATCTCTCCCAGCCATTCATCATCATGCCGGTGTTGGGCCTTGGGTAACTTATAAGCTGTTAAGATATAGGATGGGTGAAATGATGCAAAAGCTTTTCCTTTGCTGTCCGAAAGAACTCTTGTCTCGACATTCGCATGCCGCAGAATCCATCCAATTAATTCTTAGCATGGGAAGAGCTCTAGACATGTGGCTGCTTTGGATATACAGGAGTTTATGATGTTCCGGTATAGACATTCTTCTTCAAGAAGAGATTCAGGGAAATTCTGGTCCCTTATCATGCGGTATACGTCTCCCCAATTTACCACTAGGTTTTTTGGACCCAAAATCCGACGGCCAAAAAGTCGAATTTTATACTTTTTGTGGTCGACTATCCGACAACCATAGTGATTTTTTAACGTCGGTCCAATTTCGGATCAAAATCGATGGCTCGGACTTCGTCGGTTATTCGACCCTGCTGGCCATCGGATAACCGACAACCCTCACAACTGAAAAGCGTTTGGATCCGACGTCTTTGGCCGTCGAATTTATAACATAGCCGTCGGTTGTTTTTCACTATCGTAGTCGGAACACCGACGACCCTAACAACCAAAAAGCGTTTGGATCCGACGTCTTTGACCGTTGGATATATAGCATACCGTCGGTTTTTTTTCACTGTCGTGGTCGGAACATCGATGGCCCTAACAACTGAAAAGCGTTTGGATCCGACATCTTTGGCCGTCGGATATATAGCATAGCCGTTGGTTTGTTTCACTGTAGTTGTTGAAAAACCAATGCCCTCACAACTAAAAATGGCCTGGATCCAACATCTTTTGTCGTCGGATCTATGGCATAGTCGTCGGTGTTTTTCACTATGGAGGTCGGAAAACCGACGGATCTCACAACTAAAAAAGGTTGAGTATCGATGGATTGTGACATTGAAGCTATGGCAACGTCGTTGGTTTTGTGCACTATGGAGGTCGGAAAACCGACATCTATCCCACTTGAAAACGACTCAGCACTAACGTCTTTGGCCGTCGGATCTATGGCAAGAGCGTCGGTTTTCTTTGCCATGACCGTTGGTTATCCGACACCGGTGGAAAATTAAAAAAAAAAACAATAATGTTTTGAAGTGTTTGTTGCTACAATTCCTCTCTTTTTTTTCTAGTACACCCTCGGAGTCTTGAACTTTGTGAAGTCATGTTTAAACGACCATTGCCTTTCATTATCCAATCTAAGGTCTATTATAGCCTTCCTACTTCATTGCAAATGCCAATTTGTACCATGCCTGAAGTTGTCCCATGCCTCATTCTTGTTCAAAGCCAAATAAGTTTAAATTATTATTATAAAATCATTTATAAATTATATATGATTTTAATATAATAATTTAACTTTACCTTTATAATAAAGTTGAAAATATTTTGCCAAATAAGTTTAAATTATTTTTATAAAATCATTTATAAATTATATATGATTTTAATATAATAATTTAACTTTACCTTTATAATAAGGTTGAAATATTTTCTAATTATTATAATGTCCATTATTTAAAAGGTGGCTTTTATTATCAAACTTGAAACGACAACTCTAAGTGTTCACTCCAAGCTAAAACCATACTTAGCATTATTTAATATTCAAGCTATCAAGTCAAGTAAAGGTGTAGAAGAATTGATTGTAGCAAAATACAATAAGGAAAAGATTGGGGGTAAAGGTTGAGCTTGTACAAGAAACTCAATAAACAATGGAAAAATTGTAATGGATATATGTTGCAGTAGTGAGTGGTGTTGTTGTAGAAGATGACACTATAGAAGAGAGTGGTGTTACAATGGTGGAGTTGCAAGGATATGATATTTAATTAGATGTAGTAGTGGAATATGAAAATGTGAATGTCTTATTCCCATAATGTGTAGTGTGTTGATATCATTGCAGATGAATTTGAAAGTGCAACAAAAGAAAACAGAGTGGATAAAAGGAAGGATTCCCGCAAACACAAACCACTATGTTACGTGAACTTCTTTCAGGGCTTTGTTACATTTGCTTCTAAGATTTTCATCGCTTTGTTACAACAATATTTTTGACCTAAAAGTACACTTGATAGGTTTGGATGGAATAGATTTCCGTGGAAATCCTCTTTACGTTCATTCTCGAGTGACTCGATATTAACAGTTCCGATTATCAAAATGGGATACATAATGTTAAAAAAGTAAAATAAAGAAAACACATAAAGGGATTTGTAAAGTTGACAAAGGAAAATAAATAAAATCTATAATTTGCATCGAAAGAATAACCGGGTACGAACTAAACTAAGGAGATTTGAACCTGTGACCTATGTCTAGTCCTAAGGCTACCAACTTCAAGCTTGACCTTGTCAATCAATTCCCACCGCCATTTACTCTCATATGAAGTCCCACAACCATTTCTCTCGACACCCAGTACTCTTCATTCATTATGCATGCATTTCACTATGCAACGGTCTCAGATTCACTGCGTTTTTCTTGAATTAGTATCTCAATTCCATATGACCCATGCCCACCGTCCCAGGAGTGTTGCCAACGGTCTTGAATTTCATCCTGGAAATGGTGACGATTCATGGTATTATCTTTCCCTTCAGCTGCAATATGGAAAACTCATAGTCCACTGCGAAGGTTTGTCTGAAAAATGTGACTATTTGGGTCATGCTGAATCGAGAAACCGAAACCATCACATTTTTCAGACAAACCTTCGTATGAGAGCTTTGAGTTTGTCATATTGCAGCCGAAGGGAAACATAATACCATGAAACGTCACCATGACCAGGATGAAACTCTAGATCGCTGGAAACACTCTTCGGACGGCAGGCATGGGTCATGCTGAATCAAGAAACTAATTTAGGGAAAGCGCAGAGGGGATTTGAGACTATTGCATAGTGAAATGCATGCATAATGAATAAAAAAAGGTGGTATTCCATCGTCTCCCATTATGATATGCATGCAGAATGAATCAAGCTGCTTGAAGGTGGTCTCCCATTGTCAGTTGTGCTTCAAGCTTGAAGGTGTTAGCCTTGGGACTAGACATAGGTCGCAGGTTCAAATATCCTTAGTTAAGTTGCAGCCATAAAAAATGATGAACATTGACAATAGGAAGCATGTTTCTAACTGTTGTCAGTGTATGCTAGATAAGTTGCAAATATCATGCTTCAGAAGCCAGGATTCAATGGTAAATAGACCATTTTGGAAGGGTTCAATGTGAGGTTAATGATATTGATTCCAATGGAATTAAAGAGAAGGTTAAGGATATTGATTCTAGTGCATCATTTACTTAGCCTTTGAAGTTGTGGAAACTCAAAATTGGTTATGATGAGCAACCAAACATCACAACAAGCTACAAGAAATTGTCAAAATTTAGATGACACGCTAGTGGGTTGTAGAAAGCCAGCATCATAGCTATTCATTGAGCTCCTCTCTGTTTCGAGAATAATTTAATATTCTCTACTGAACAGGGCCAACCACGTGAAGGTGGAAGCTCTTATGTCCCCTCCCCCCCCCCTCACATCACTCTCAATTCCCCATACCTAATGCATGTACTTGAAAAAAACAAATACGTGCAAATTCATCCATATTTCATCATGAACTTTCATCTACCATTCATTCAATAAAGCCTAGCATTCATTAAACCATTGTTTCATTCAGTCAACACATTCATACAATAAAAGATAACATTCAATAAACTATTCATTCATTCATTCATTCAACATATTCATTCAATAAAAAATGACATTCAATAAAGGTAACAGTTTACTACACTGAATCATTAAACCATTAAACCATTCATTCATTCATTAGGCCAAAAATCATGGACGATATATTATTATAAAAAATAATTAGACGAGTACATTTTCCGAGTCACTTCTTTTTACTAGCAGTTTTTCTTCTCTGCATAATTGGTAAATAATCTCTAAGAGGAGCATCTACCCCTGGAATTTCTGTTCCAATTCTTGGTTCTTCATCAAGCGCTTGTGGTGATGTCTGCGGCAAGGGGTTCGGATTTGCTGCAGCAATTTGAAAATGTTACATCGTTGTATTTTGATATTGTAATGACAAGTATTTCGTGTAAAAAAAACATTACAAAGGTGTTTTTCTACCTGGTGTGGCCACATCATGTAGTTCATGTTCTTGTCCATGCTCAACCTGTACAGTTTCACCCTCTACATGCTCTGCAGTTGAAATATGGTGAACTACAATTAATGTTCACCATTTGCAATGCTATACATAAAATTTTAGCATATGAATAAATACATTACCAGGATTAGAAGCATGATATTCGTTTTGTTGTTCTCCCTCCTCGACATTAGGGTGGTCATTGCTTTCCTACTCAAAACAAAGTCAATATTGTTTTTCAAGTATTTATAATGAATAGATTGCACAAGTAGTTAATATTCAATAAAGTATATAGATTCTATTTACATGTGCATCGGATGGATTGGTACCAGAAGACTGTGTTTGGCTAGTCAAGCTTTTTCTTCGTTCAACAATAGCTCCAAATCCTTCCTTGAATCCAAGCTTCATGTCTTCCTCAGTGGGATGTTCATTGAATCGTTCGGCCTGCATATTTGCATAACGTTGTTAATTAACATTTTCCGGTGCAATAAAACAAAAAAAAAATTGCAATTTATTATTTGCATGCATTATTTGTTTATCGAAATTTACAAAACATGCCGTGAAATTGGAATAACCACCAGGCCCAAGCTTGTGTTGGCCTATTTTTTCGACTCTTGCCTTTGTGGCCTTTGATGTGTCTGGCAACCTATGCAAATGTTGAAATACGTTAGATGTTCCAAGTTCGATATAGAAATATTCAATAATAATAAGGTTTTGAATTACATTGCGGAAAGTATTGCATACCTCCCTATGTTTGGTGTTATCTTTACTTCTCTTCTATGAGCCCTCTCCCTTCCATCGTCCACAAGAGCTCTCCACTCCATTGGTGAAATCATTGGAGGGCGCTCATACTTAGGATTTTTTTCAAGGTGTGTCCTATATTGGTCTCTGACAACCTTCACATGTTGACAAGCCTTTTTCATGACCTCGACTTTATTAAAGGTTTTGTCGCCGAATAGGCCAACCAACCGATGCATGAGTTCATCTTTTAAACATTTCCGTTGTTTATCCCACCTTTCTCGGATGGTGGGCCTGAATATCTCCAAGCACGCGTCATTCATTTGTTTATAGAAAACTTCATTTCCTATGAAACGATCATGCCATGATCATAATTAGTTGAAAGAAAACGTTTTATCGGTATATTACAATGAAGTTATAAACAGTAACTTGATCAACGTATATTAATTACCTAGGACCTTATCGATCTTTATTGGGACGAGATCAGCGTCGACCAAAAATGTTACCTCCATTGTTCCCGTGCTAGTGACACGGGAAGATCCTGGAAATGCAACTAGGTTGATATCAATATTACCAAGATTCTCATTGTCGACCTCTTCTGGTGGACGATCCGGTGTGCGTCGGTCACCAGCGGCCGGTGCACTCATAGTTGGGGTCTGTGGTGTGTTAGATTGTGTTGCCGACTATTCAGTCGACAACAATGGCGAAGGAGTCAATGTAGTACGTGGAGTCATTTTCTCATGATGCCACGTCTCTCCATGAGCCTCGCTGCAGCCAACATCTCCTCCACCACTATTGTGTGTTTTCCGATAATTTTGTAAATACAAACCACGTCTTACACGTTCAGTACTATCATATAAAAGAGAAAATTATAAAGTTATAAATGAATTATTTTATGAATCAAGATTCCTCAATTTACTTCCAAGGATTCAGATTTTCGTTCCAACAATTCAATCCTTGCCAGGTTCTCGTTTGTCTGCGGAAACTTGATAAGCAGAGAAACGAGTTCCGCAGTATATTTTTCCAACAATTTGTCTATCATTGTAAACCGGTTTGTGGCTTCACCAGTTTTTCTATCATCTTTAAGGATCTTAGCTACTTTAAGATCTACTGGACATTCTTCTAATGTTGTTTCATACAACGATTCATCGGGCTGCAAAAAAAAAATATAAAATACTATTGAGTTATATCATGATAGATTCCTACAATTATATGAACAATTCCAATGGATTATACCTACAACGTAGAGGATCGTGATCCACTCCTCGGATCAATGCTCATAGGTGACTTGCCTTGATCTGCTAATAACTGGGAGTTGCCCCTTACAGAAACCTAAATAAAAAACATAGTGAAAGTCACCTAAACATAGTGAAAGTCAACTATTTTTTCTTATTATATTTGCACTATTACAAAGATGTATACCTAATCCCTCGAGGAATATGTACTCCTCCGACCATCTGCTGGCGATGCTTTATCCCGATCACTAAACTGCGAAGTAAATGGGGAAAATTTAAACAAAATAAACTAACGAAAAAATCCTTAATATGTTAAATTCATTAATAAAAGGTTGGGTAAATTGTTATATGTACCACTCCCATAGTAACCTTTTTTGTATCTACTCGGTTCAAATTGTAATTAATATGCAACTCTTCCCCTACAAATATTGATTTAATGGCAACTACAAAAACACGGTTTCCTTCACGCCCCTCAAATTTGCAGTTTGGTTGCTTAATTGTAGACCCTGGTTGTGTACTGTTTATAAACCCCACAATATTCTCTGTGGTCTTTGGCCTTCCATCCATGTACAACGTTGCTCCTTTATTTTGATTTTTGTCTTTCAATTGTAAATAGTTTGTTGACAATCCATAGCTACGCATACTTTTTGTAAATTGGACCAGGCGCATCCAATCTTTGTAGCTGTAACAGGGTCCAACATACTCCATCAATTCTGTACATGTGTTGTAAGGGACCCTTGTGCCAACCATGCTGAACAACCTGAAACCATGTATTGATGACGGTGCTATTCGATATATCCTATCGTTCACACAAAAATTTGTGTTCGGTTGAGGAAGATCTTTGGGTACCCAATGTTTCACTAAATGTATGTACCTCAAGGGCACCTCGAGGTCATCTTTTGTCTCATCACCATAGGAACATGACCCCCCTTGACCATGAAAAAAATCATTGCATTTCTCGAATTTTCTTCTGGTCTTTTGATGTCTAGTTGAACATACAACTCTTCTAGACCTACTGGATGTCTCACTTTCCTCTAGCCTTCCTAAACTCCCCTCACTCAAGGAAGACAGATCTGACAAATACCTATTTGGTTCTACCTGCAACATGGAAAAAAAGTTTAGATATGACCACAAGGCATAGCGCCTCTTAAAAGGTGACGTGTCACGCCTTTTATAATGTGACTTTATCATCATTCCATTTCTCAACATGTAGGCATTCAAGCGATGAGGAAGACGATCACTTTATCTTTCTTATGATTACAAATTCACGCAATTATGAGCTTTCTTTTATTGCTCCTTTGGGTCTTGACTCCCATATCAAACCATCCAATTATCAAATGTGTCGTCATTGCCCTAAAGTCTCTCTCATCCCATCAATTTGGGTTCATCAACTCAGTAATTGAAGTCCAGTCACATTTAGTAAGATATTTATATTCAGCAATAATAATATAAAATAAAAATCACTAACCATTATGGAAAACGTCTAAAAGTTTTTAAGACTTTCAAAAGTAAGATCTTTTAAGTGGTTAATAAGTGTTCACAAATCTTCAAAAACAATATTTTATACAATGTTGTGGAACTTGTATAATCTTATTCAATCATGGTCTTCTTAGATGACTGAAAGTAATTGAATCAAGCAAAAAATGGAACCGTAAACATGTAAGCTGTTTTGAAAAATGGTAGCTTTCAGTCATACTCCCAACTAATGCTGCCTTTTGACAATTACTTGTAATATTGACTTAGGGTGTTTAATACATAACATAGATTTTCAATCATATTGACAAAGAGAAAAGTAGGGCTTTCTTTATATTATCATGACATAGTTACAAAGACTTTCTTTTCAATCTTTTTAACAATTTGAATGGACAGGCCCCACTCATAGCCAAATACTTTTGAGATATTTACAACTCACCGGAGTATGGGGGACCATACAATTCTCGAAAGACGTTGGATTCAACAACGCATACCTTTGAATAAACATACCTCAGGATCACACGTCTATTCTTATGCATGTGGACGTCTATGTGGGTTTTGACAAGCCACTGCCATTCGTTTTTAACGTAGTACCAAAGGATTTGAGCCTCACTAAGCTTTGTCTGCAAAATATATTTGACCTATTCGAGAGATTCTCCAACTTCCCGTTTAGATTATAAATAGCACCTAGATCTAATGCTGTCAGGTTGATGCCGAATGACCACCACCAGTCTCTAGTCCAATCAGGGACAAACCATGCAAGATCCTCGTGAATATGTGTCATTTGAGGTCCAAAATTTAGCATGGTATAGTATGTTCTATCTTTATTTTCTTTTCTCAAGAATTTCCACCATAATTTTTTATATTTTTCATAAGTGTGTGTAGTACTTGGAAACAGGAGACTAGCATCTTGATGTGTCCATGCTTCCAAAGAACGTATCTGTAATGTCCCCATTTTGATCCCCTTTGCATTTAAATCGTAAATGATGTAAATATTGTTATTTAATCATGGTGAGGAGCTCAAGGCCAAGGCCCCACCATTGATTTAGCGTTTTATGTATCGACAATTAAAGAAATAGATGCATGTGGTTCTTGTGCTAGATAGGCACAATGTAAATAAGACATCATGTAAATACGAATTTTTAATGAAAAATACCCACAACTAGCTATGCAATGAAACAAAGAGATGGGGGCATGATTCTACAAGGAATAGGGAGGGAAATTATTCAAACCCTTGATCCAATGGTGTTAATCCATGTGTCAATGAGAAAACCCATGAACCACCAACTACCCATTTTGGGTTATGCACCCAATCATTTAATTCTTCTAAGAGGGTTGAGGCAGTTAATGCCTTGGGAATGAAGAGGTATGGCAGCCAATTTCGTGCATGGGCAAGCCATCAACCTGGAAAAATGTACTTTTGCTTCTTATGCAAGAAAACACCCACGAAATGGTGCCCAAAATCCATTCTGAAGGGATAGTCTTTCATCCACTCACGCAGATTGAGACTGCTGGAAGTTACATTGATGTTTTTCATAAAAAACGCAGGGTTTTCCTTGCTCAAAAACTCGTTTTTGGTTTTGGACAGTAGCTGGGAAGAAGGGGCTGCGATTTGGGACCCTATGGAGGTCGTTTTGTCCCAGAATTGCCATGGGCATTTTTCCTAAAAACGATTTCTGCTTCCTGGGATTTTCCCAAAACCTCCATTGTTCATTTTTAGCCTTCCCACGTTTTTTTGAAGCTCAGGGAATCATTTTCATGCTTATCACTGTACAAACATTTTTCTCCTGTCCAGCCATTGTAGTTAGTTGATTATTTGCATCCTTTTTTGACTTGGAGACTGTAAGCAAGAGATTGGAGTGGTAGTGGACAGAGAGGGCTTGATAAACCTAGTGGGGGAGACAAGCTCTCAAGAAGATCAAGAGGGATTTGGATACTCTTCTATGCACACCCTGAGAGCACTAGATGGGGAAGGTATGGCTTGAGGGACTGTACAGTAGTGAAAAGAATACTTCCTTGTGCTGGGTGTGTAGGTATTGTGGGTGCCAAGCTAGATAGATCTTGTAAGGTTATCCCTGGCTCTGTGCTTGAGCTCACTAGCTTAGCAACTCTTCCTTTCCATTTCCTAGCAGCCTGATAAACCCAATTGTAGATTGGATTGGCTCATCTTGGTGTATACTTGGCTATGTGTGAGTCTGTTGTTCCCTGGTTCCTTGAAGAAATCATGCCCAGCTTGGGGGTGGCAGTTGTATCAAGAGGTTGATAAGCACAATTGGCCTATGGTTGGGTGGAACGTTGCAGATGCATAGTTGGTTTCTTGGGACTACTTTGTTAAGATAAGTATTCTCTTGTGTTAACTTTGAAATTATTTATTTATGAATATCTTGAATGTATGATGGATGTTTTATTGAAATTACTTCCGCTGTGTTTTCTTATAATTATACATTCCATATGTCTTTTTATACTATGTGAATGCTTACTTAAAAGTTCATGGGGCTAGATGCCCATTTTTAGCATCACGTCCTCTCTATCATGCTGGTATGATAGGAGGGGACATTACAGTATCCGGTTAATACAGTAGTATTGTTGTTCTAGTCGTATCCCGGGGTGAGGTGTAGAGCCCTCTATCGAGATTAGGTTAAGATCATGGTATAGGTGAGTTAACCAATTGCTTGCATCAACTGCTTTTCTCAAGGAGTTGTTGTAAATCATCTCTGGTATGTCAATACTAGATCCCATAGGCATTCTTTTGAGTTTTGGCACTAGTCAAATAAAAGCATCAGATCCTTGTAAGTTAGCATCTAATACTTCAGCATGTCTCAACTCCCACCTAGGTTTCCAGTATTGCATATAATCCAACCAACTCATATTATCATTGATAGTGTAGATATGATTTTTTCCTCCAGTCCAAGCAGAGATTTTCATGTTTACTTGTGGGTTATGGGCCCACTGGATTCCACTTTGAACTTCTACGCTTGCTTGCCTCGTGCTCGCTTGCACCAGGCTCACTTGTTTCAGGCGCTCTTGCTTCAGGCTCACTTCTAAAAAATTAACAGCACACTTCTGTGTCAAATATTTTCTTGTTATAAAGTCAGGAATGTTTTTTGCTTTCCTAGAAATGTGCTCATGAACAATAAAGTTATAACATCAGAACAATGCTTCCCATCTTGCAAACTTTCCTTTTGTTGTTACAAATTTTATTGTGTTGTTTAGCTCACAAATGGAAGTCTGGAGCAATTTGTTATAGTTATGACAAGGTCATGGTTCAAGAAATAAAGTCATAGTTCTACTCATTTTTCTGTCAGGACACTTATTATCTAAGATAATTTTCCTCACAAGTTCAATTGAGGTCGAGTTCCACCACTCTTAAAATTCTTTACCAACAAATATAATTTGATTACTAACAATTTTGTATGATAGGACAAGCCTTAACTACTTAATTCAAATTATTTACCACGTATTTGATTACCAACACTTTGATTACTAATTAAGTCTTATAACCAACACATATTTAATTACTTGGGTGTAGACGTTTTCTGTAATATACTTAGAAGAGTTACTTTCAGAAATGACTGTGCCTCTTAGAGGCCAATCAACTCTAAGAACCAAGTGACCCTATTATAGGGTTAGTACAAACCAGAGAGAGAGAGATGACTGGCTATATTGGTATGGTCAATCAAAGAAAGTCAATGACAGTCAAAAGGCTCAGTACAATCACAATAAAGATGAGCTAACAGCCAGCAGACTAAGGCCAAAGAGACTCACGCCCCCCAGTAAGGTACAAGGACCAACCAAAGGGTAAAAAAACCAATCAGTAAGGTACAAGTAAAAAAAGAAAAGAGTGGGTATAAATTAGACTCATAACCCTTGGGACTAAGGGGGTGTAGTACCTCAAATGTGGACAATCTACCATAGTTATATCCACAAGATCAAAAACAAAAAAGGTGGTACAATTCAAAAGATAACTCAAGATCAATAAAAGACCCAAAAGGTGAGAGGCAAGGTACCACAAAAAAATGAAAGGACCAAAATTAAAGGACAATCTACCACAAGACCAATAAACAACATGGTGTAAGGTCCAAAAGTAAATCAACCATTGTGGGGAAGGTACAAATAAGGTCAAATATATATTGCAATAGCTCCTTGTATTGTTATTTGACATGCCAAAGAGATGGAAGGTCAAATAATGTCAAATATATGCAATAGCTCCTTGTAACTACCTCTTATATGCAATAGCTCCTTGTAACTACCTCTTGTAACTCAAATAGGACCACCAAAAGGTATAAAGACTCATAACAACTTGGACAAATTAGGGTGTGTACCTCAAATGTGTACAAACTACCATAGTACCCACAAGACCAAAAACATAAAAGGTGGTACAAATCAAAAGACATACCAAGATGGGTAAAAGACCCAAAAGGTAAAAGGAAAGGTACCACACAAATATTATCGACAAAATGGAAGGACCATAAGACAATCAACCAAGGTGGGGTACAATGTACCAATCATCTCTCTCTCAAATTTACCATTGTTCCATATAACCTGAAAGACCATCATCACTGTAAATGGAAAAGTCCACACGGATGATGTGATCACATGGTCCTCTAGACTACTCCTAAGGTCAACCATCAGTGGCTCCATCAAGAGGTGTTAAGTCCCCTGAGAAGACCATCTAACTCAACCATCTCGAAGACCTAGGAGAAGAGGACATCACACATCATTAGATAAGCTCAAAAAACTGTACTAGGACCAGTGTCACAGTAAGCGAGCTGAAACAAAAGTGGCCGGAATGCCAACAAGCATCACTAAAAAGAAAAAGACCCTCTAGAAAGGTGAAATAGCAAGCAAAACCTCCTAACTAAGAGCTGGAGACCTCAACAAGTTGTATCCTTCGCAAGGTGATGAAATCCAAGTCGAACAATACAAAATGAGAGACCAATAATGGAAGGATATCCCTCTACTGAAAGGGATCCTGGGTAAAAGAGCCCTAGTAGAAAAGTCACTAAGCTACCTCGTTCATGACACGTCGAAAAAGGTTTTCGGTGCTTCTTCCTTATCACCCTTGTATCACCAATATGGTGGTCGGAGAATACAAGGAAGACAATTATCGATGTTTCCTTAGGGCTAAGTGGAGTGCAGCATTCCATAGAGTCCATCCGGTTCTCGATCTTGCGGCGGTTTAACCCCTGAAACAACAGGAGGCCCCTCCACAAACTGGTCGATGACTGTGTCAACAAGTACAAGAGGATTTTAAGCCCTAGAGGACAAAAACTATGTCTTGGATGATAATGACAAGGGGGAATTATTTGGATGCCTATCCCCGGTGTCCTACCTAACTAACAAATTTTTTTTATCCTCAAGCGAGGTTAAAGTGTGTTGAGTTAACGAGTTAAATTTTAATGGTTGTATTACTCAGTCGGGTGATGGAAGTGCAACTCGTGGTGTGATGACTGACTCAAACCATGCAAATGCATATGAATAAAATAAGCCTTTCCTTTCAATGAATGCTAGCTAAGGTAAGGAGAGAGTTCTTTCAAACTATAACTACTCTTTCAAATTAAATGAATGCAACAAGTGTTCAAGTTCATTCATGGGACCTCAAGGAGAGCTTCAGATATACTCAAGTCATGCAAATGAATTCATCAAATCAAACAAAGTGATAATAAATATAAGGAATTGTACATATCCATGTTCATAATTCTCTAGGAACACTTATAACATTCTTCAATCATTCTTCACAAAAACACAGGGGTAGTAGAAACAATAAACTGCATATAAATCTTCATGAGCTTAATAAAAAAATAGTAACCACAACTGGCCGGGAAGCTATACCACAACTTGTTTTTTTATGAAGCCACCACAGTCCAAATTTGAAGCTACTATATTCTAAGTGTTAAAGCTGCTACATTACTACCCATGTTCATAATTCTCTAGGAACACTTATAACATTCTTCAATCATTCATCACAAAAACACAGTGATAGTAGAAACAATAAACTGCATATAAATGTTTATGATCTTAATAAAAAAATAATAGCCACAATTGGAGCCCTACAACTCCTCTTCCTTCAGGAAAACATGAAATACATCTAATTACATCACCCATTATACAAAGTGATTGCTAACCACGGTAGGGAATCCTTATACAAAGTGTGAATGCTACAGATAAAAAAAAACATCCAAATTGCAATAAATTCTTATTGTAATTTGTAAATTTAGACTTGTAATATGCATTAAAACACACCAAGAAAGCATCCAAAACACAGATTTACAAATTGTGGCAGCCTAGCTAAGCAGTAATCAAAAATTGTAATTTTGAAAGAAAGTCCGACAACACAGTCCTTTTCGTCGGAGGTCATCGAATTTTCTTGTCCAATTTTGGGTTCAAATCTACTAGTGCTAGCATGTACAACATAAAAAAAATAGATATGGGTAAATGCATAATTGGACTAAGTCCAATGGGTATATGGAGCAATAAGCCCTCTGGTGCTTTAGTAGAGTTTGAGATTGTTCTTCTACTCTTCTGAAAACATATGTGATTTATTTTTTTGTTGGGTATTGACTAATGGTAATGATGGATGACACTTTTTGGAACATACCCATAAAAGGGAATTTTTTTTAGTTTTATGTGTTGGAATGTAAGGGGTTCACAACCTTTCTCCTTATCTAATTCTCCATCCATGAACTGGGTTACACCCTAGATTCCAACTCCAATGAACTTTTGGAAAATAATTGCTTGTACAAATTATATCTAAAAGATTAGAGGCCATGTAGAAAGTAGGGAAGAGTTCAGGATTATCACTCTAGGCTCTCTCTATAGATTTATGCACGGAAAAAGACAAGATAGGTTCCCAATTAAAAAATGCAATTGATGTAACCACAATATAAATAATAGGAACCCAACTGCATTGAGGTAAGTGTAGTCTCTTGTTGTCCATACAACCTACACATAATAGCCATGACATATATTTGGAAACATCAATTTTTTAATAAAATGCATGCCATCTTTCCTAGATATGAACCTATTTACCTCTACCACCAACTAACTAAATTCTTCTTCATGTCATGATCTTTGTGAAATTTTTCTACCCAACCATTTGTCAAAAAAAAATTCTGGTTGGTGAATCTTATAACACTTTTCAGGCCCTAAAGGTTGAAAATATGTAATGTACTATCCATTTCTATTGATGAATATCTTATTGTCAGTATTAGTATGTTTAATTATTCAATAAATGACATATTAACAAGTTAACATAAGAGCCTAAACCTGCCCACCTCCCAGCTTGTACCTAATTAACCAAAAATAAACTCGCATGTTTAAACTAACTGAGTTTTCCCCATTATATCAGCTGCGTTGATTACAATACCCACTGAAACGGGTCACTACTAACAAACTACTTTTTTAGGAAGAACCAGATTATATTTGTAATTACGAACACAACCACCCCACAGCTGCCAGATCACATGAATGAATCCATTAATGTGTATCACGTGAGACCATAAAATTTTAATGAATACTACTAGCGTCGATCAAACTGTCTTTTATTGTCTTCACATTATGCCATATAACTTTTCTTAACATGCAGTAATGCCATTTGTATATTCTTATAACCTTTTATATGCACCGTGTATCATCTAGAGCATGTGGCATGCAAACTGGCAGGGATATCCATCATTGCCAAGTAGATTGTTGGCCATTCTAGAAAGCAATTCCAAAGGCAAATTGATTCTTGAAGATTGGGAAGGCACAATCGACAACATAATTTAGAAACTTCAGATTGGGAGTCTGGGACACAAGGTATTAACATTTTCCATATGGACAAAATAACTATTCTAGATCCCTCTTAAATTTATTTTCCATCTATGCCTGATGTCTAGTTGTAGCTCTAAAAGGACCCCTACAAAGATCGAATCAATCAATATGATGTTTTATTGTAAGGGTATTGCCAAGTAAATTGACATTAGTCGTTAAACAATGCCTTATGTTGGCAGGATCTTTGGCATGACCAGTTGATGCCAAATTGACCTTTGTCACTCGGCATTGTACAAGATGTTGAAAGACTCTGTTCATCACGTGTTTTCTATTTTTTAGAAGTTCGTATTTTAGGGAGAATTTCATTTTTAGTAGATTTGGATATCAAGATCACAATATGTCTTACTAAGACCTTAATTTAGTTAATTTTGAGTTAGGATTAGTGCATTTTAATTCCATGACTTGGGCAGTTTTTTCTAGGAGAGGGAATCTCAAATCTAAAGTAAGCATCTAGGTGTGTGTCTAGTGTCAGTGAAGTGCTGACCTGTCAAGAAGATGATCTCTTTAGGACCTTGATTTTTTGTCTAACTGTTGAACCAAACAACTCAGCCAAAACAAAAAATAAAATAAAAGTAGTTCATAGACCCAGGATCGAATCATGTAGAGTTGTAACCAAACAAACATCTAAACAAAAGCTACAACAAGATCGTTCCTACCAAACCTCTGCGCAAATGCTAAAACATTTAAACCAATGCAATTTACCAGATAGGGCTTACCCAGCTCTTTTCCCTTAACAAATACATCCTATTTCAAAATTTAATAACACAGAGATCGAATCTCACCAAAGTAGAAACACTAAATAAATAAAATGACCAGCATTACAGACCAAAACTCCAAAGTCGAAACACACATCGTGTGTTTTCGATGACTTCTCAAACAGAAAATACTTGCGCCCAGAACCAAAAACGTTAAGTTACACAATTGCTTCATGAAAGTCAAAACTCATAATATAGAATCGTTTTCCAAACATTTTAGCTATAGGTTTGAATCTCTTATCCAAACAAAAAAATACTTGCACTGAGAGTCCAAAACAAATAGCTACAGGATCGCTTCATCAAGCTAACACATAATCGTTTAAACTAAAGACTCTTTCCAATAACATATAGCGACAGGGTCAATTCTCACCCAATCGCTTAGCAGAGTATAAAAACTCATGTTTAAATAGAAACATACCTAGTATTTACACACAGTGAAACCCCAATTCATTTTCCAAATCATCAAATTACACGCAGAGTCATTTTTGTCACCTACAGGTGGAAAATTACAAATAGAGAATTTGTATTATCTACGAATTGATACACAGAACCCAAATGAAAGATATGCATTTCAACATGTTCCAGATTGCAACCATTTAAACAATTTATACAATACCCAATCCATCCCTTAGAGCAACACAGTAAGCAAATACCAAAATAGAGGTAAGTCAAAACCTTAGATTAGTTACAAATAGGGTTACAACCATTCATGGCCACGACCAAGTCATAAGCGCCCACAATGGGCATACTTCATTACATTAAACACGCCATAAACAACTACCAAACTACTCATACGAATTGCATTCCCATTATGGGTCAAACCCATTACAATTTCTCACTGCCCACGACTAGCCCTAATTCAAAACGGAGTTACAGAAACCCCGAAGGGCACCAAACAAAAAACTACAAACACACTCCTCATCCATGAATAGAGTAGGAATCGAAGCTTTAGGAAATAGGAAGCGTCATAGAGTAGGCTTTGCTAATGGGTTGAATGAAATTCAAGTGTAGGAGGGTTCAAGATGAAATGTGGCCACATACCGACGATATTGTAGAGACTAATCCTTCTCTTGCTCCTAATATTGCAATCGAAACCCCTACTCTTGATCATGCTTGTGCTTGTGCAAAGGAAACACTTGCGTCATTGCTTAACGTCGGTTAATTCCAAATCGAAGTCGAGATGCCCACCAAAAACCGAGCCACATTACAAACCAAACCACAGGTCTGAATATATGTGGAGGAGGTGGGATTTTCCCTCGACGAAATGGAGAAACCACCTATCGATCACTGAATTAGATTGTCAATGTTTCCCGTTACACAAACCAGACCGCAAGTTTGAAAAAGATGTGGAGGAGGTGGAGTTTTCCCTGCAAAAAATGCTGAAACATGCTATCGAACAGAGTGACGGGATTATCGATCAGTGACAAGAATATTAGGGCCAGTTTTTTGTTAAATGGTTTGTGCATTTCATGGTTGGAGAGTTGAGGTATTAGACGGGGTTTGGGGTTAATAGGTTAGTATAGGTTAATAGGTTAGGGGTTTGGGGTTAATAGGTTAGTGTAGGACGTTGATTATAAATTGATATAACTTAGTATAGGTTAGTATAGGTTATAGGACATTAATAGGTTAGTATAGGTTAGTATAGGTTAGTAGGGGTTAATAGGTTAGTATATAAGCTTACATCTTAGTATAGGTTGTTTATATATTGATATAATTTAGTATAGGTTAGTGCTTGAAATACCACATCCTTTCTTTTGGTCTAGGATGATGTCCTAGTAGGAACCACGAATGCCTATCCAACACATCCCTTGAGAAAAATTAGTTGGTTGCTGTACTTCGAGAAAAAGCGCACTTAGTTTCATCCCACGTCCTTCCATAGTTGATACATATTATCGCAATACCATGATATTCATTTATGTTACTATGGGGGAAGGTATCCCGCCACTTGCACCAAAAATGACACATTGGAAAGATGAGACCACTTGCATGATCTCTTGTATATTTTCGATATAGCCTAACTTCCCCTCTATCATGTTTTGGTTACAGTGGTGAGAACGGCTAGATTGGTAGAACTAAACTTCCACTCCGTAATCAAGTGTGACATGAGTGCATCATCGACATATTCAGTTTTGAAAAGACATCCATAAAAAGATAATAGACAGTCATATTACCACATTAAGTTACGCTCAACATTCTCTTCATCATCTATTTGAGTTCGCTATTTAAGCTGTTGTGCAAATGGACCATCTTCCATCCTGGATCTGGGCGTTGAGCTTGCTACTCGCTCCTATTTTTTATTGCAAGCTCCCATTTTTCTTTAACAGGTGTGTTTCTAATGTCTCCTCCATATTTAACATCCTATCCACGTGTTCAACTTATTTTATAGATAATTTATAGATAAAATAGCCCCTAGTATCTCATTGGGGAATCTTGTTCAAATGTTGTAATAATACTATATTGCACATTCTTTTCTTCCCTGGAAGCATTTCTCTTTCATGGAAGTGGATAATTTTTGGTGTTATCTCTTATAATTAAGAAACATATTTTTTGTTTCGTTATCACTCATTGACATTTCTTACATGGATTTTCTACAAAGTTGTTGTCTTCACTCTATGATCAAAAGTGATATACTAATATTCAATGGAAACTGAAACTATTCAACGGAAAGTAATCACGTAGATTTGAAAATACACAAAACACGATTAAGCAATCATGAGAAACGATGGATATCAATCTAAAGGAATTGTTAAAGTCTATCTCATTCAACTTGGTTTGTCAAACCATAAGAAAAACACCAACATTAAGTTCGTTGATATTTTTAAGAGGCAAATTGGATATTTTCACTAGTTTTTTCGATCCCTTGAGTTATGTTTCATTGTGATTATTTCAGTTATTGGAATAAATATATCTATTAATTGTGCTTTGGTCGCTTAAAATACAAGAGGGGAAATCGATATTATTTTTTACTAAAATTGGATAAAGTCATTTGGATTAATGAAATTGTAAATATCAATTACTAATATTGAAAAATAGATTTGGAGTATGAGTAGTTTAGGTTGTTGAATCAATTCAGGTGTTAAAATCAATGATCATAACAATCGAAATTTGCAATTCCAGCTAGAGTTTCATTTTGAAGGTCAAAATTTAAAATATTTAGCCTTCTTCACTTTGTTAGATGTCACGGAATTGAGACTTTGTGTGCATGGCAATTTAAAACTTCCCAATACAATATGGGGAGGTTGTAACCCTTTTATGTTCCTTACGTTTAGGATGGGTTAATATTCTCTTTCTGACTCTACAATCATGAAAGGATTAGAGTAGTAGTAATGCTGCCCACTAATTTCAATAACAAACTTTATTTTCCATTCAAAAAATATTAACCCGATGTGCGCTTTGGCATTTCCATTTTATTTACTTCCACCCATGATTTTGAATCAGCATGGAATATACCAGTAATCAATTTAAAATCCATAATTATAAAAGTAATAATCTAATTTAATATCAAAAATCGGCCCAACGTTGTAGAAACAAAGGCATCTATGGCAGGATGAGTACATTGGACAATCATAAAATGAATGATATTCGAAGGGATCTTGGGCAATTACTTTAGAAGAGTCCACATTAGACTGATGAGAAAAATCATGGGTATTGTATTTTTTTGAGATTTAGGTTCATACCCATAATTATATTCCATGTCATCCTCATACCGCAATGGTGATTCCCACTCATCATGAGCCTCTCTTAATTATCTAGTCTATCTTAAATTTTAGACTACTTGGTTTAACTGTTTTAAGGCTTGAGAAAATGAGAGGAAAACATATGAACTCATTGTGCTTCTTTGATTTTAAAATACCTAGTGGAGTCCCTATATGGGTTCGCCAGTGGAGTTGCTTCCCAGAGTCTCGAGGTGAAGAGATAATTCACTTCACCAAAATGATTTGTATTTGAGATAGGAGTGAAATCCTTGCTTACCGATGATGAAGATGACAATGATGATGATGACGATGATGAAGATGGCAATGATGAATATGATGATGATGAAGATGATGATGATGATGACGATGATCGATGATGACGATGATGATGATGATGATGACGATCGATGATGAAGATGACGATGATGATGATGATGATGACAATCGATGATGAATATAATGATGATGAAGATGACGATGATGAAGATGACAATGATGATGATGACAATCGATGATGACGATGATGACGACGATGATGACGATGACGATGAAGATGACAACGATGATGATGACGATAATGAAGAAGACAATGATGAAGATGACGATGATGATGATGATGATTTAAATGAAGATGAAGATGACGACGATAATTTGATAGCAATTGAGATTTAAATGAAGATAGTGCAAAAAGATACAAGAGAAATAACAAATGATAAACCCTATAGTAGAAAAAAGATACATTATTTAATCTATAGGTATGGTTTTTGATGCTGCAATGATTATTGTCAGTCATGTTTGAGTCTAGAAACCCTCCCACACCGTCAATGCATGCGTCTAGACTAACCATGCCAAATTTCAGTCCAAGCAAACACATATTTAAAAAACTTCAACGTTGGCCCCATGTATCACATTATTTAATCTATAGGTATGGTTTTTGATGCTGCGCCAATGGCGAGTGTCAGCCAAGTTTGATTTTGAAAATCCTCCCACACCGTTAATGCATGCGTCTAGACTAACCATGCCAAATTTCAATCCAAGCCAACACATATTTAAAAAATTTCAACGTTGGCCCCATGTATCACATTATTTAATCTATAGGTATGGTTTTTTATGCTGCAATGATTATTGTCAGTCAAGTTTGAGTCTAGAAACCCTCCCACGCCATCAATGCATGCGTCTAGACTAACCATGCCAAATTTCAGTCCAAGCCAACACATATTTAAAAAATTTCGATGTTGGCCCCATGTATCACATTATTTAATCTATAGGTATGGTTTTTGATGCTGTGCCAATGGTGAGTGTCAGCCAAGTTTGAGTTCAAAAACCCTCCCACACCGTCAATGCATGCGTCTAGACTAACCATGCCAAATTTCAGTCCAAGCCAACACATATTTAAAAAATTTCAACGTTGGCCCCATGTATCACATTATTTAATCTATAGGTATGGTTTTTGATGCTGCGCCAATGGCGAGTGTCAGCCAACTTTGAGTCCGAAAACCCTCCCACATGACCATCAATGATGATGACGATGATGATGATGAAGATGGTGACGACGATGATGATGATGGTGAGGATGACAACGATGAGGATGACAATGATGATGATGATGATGATGGTCATGACGATGACGATGATGATGACAATGATGATGATGATGATGATGGTGGTTGTGACGACGACGACGACAACGATGATGATGATGATGATGATGGTGATGATGATGACGATGATGAAGATGATGACCAAGATGATGAAGATGTCAATGAAGAAGAAAAATATGATGATGATGAAGATGATGGTGATGATGAAGATGATGATGACGATGATGATGTTTGAGTCTTGATAATTGTGCATTTCCTTACTAAGATTCTATCTATTTCAAGAATAATTTAATAATCTCTACTAAACAGGGCCAACCACGTGAAGGAGGAAGCTCTTATGGCCCCTCCCCCCCCTCACATCACTCTCAATTCCCCATAACCCAACAAAAATATTTATGTACAAAAACTTTAAATTTGTTTTTTGGCATACTCTATAACAAGCAATGTTACTAATTATATCATACTAGAAAATGGAAACTCAATAAGAAACAGTTAATTTATTATTACTCCATACCTCATAAAATTCAATGGTATTCATCATCTTCTTCATCTGAGTCATCGTCTGTACTATCATCCGATGATCTAGATTCAACATTGTAAGGATTGGCCATATCATCCTCGTCATCAGTGTCAGTTACGATCATCATGTCATCGTCGATATCATCTTCATGGACATGATTGTCTGATACATCATCTGATTCAATAAGTTCTTCGACATCTTCTTCAGGAACATGATCATCTAACTCATGTTGATCATGATGATCTTCTACAATGTCTTCTTCTTCGAGAACGTCTTCGGTACCTTCATCTATGTTATACTTTACCGACCTTCCCCTTGGATCGTGTCTCACAGCAAATGACCAACCCGCTCTACCTGGAACCTCAGAGTAAAATACCTGTTCACACTGGGTTGGAAGAACATAGGGCTCCGTTCCTGGCTCAAACAACCTTGTATTTACCATGGTAAATCCATTATCATGTTCAATTATTGTTTTATCGGGATGACGTTGATTCAATCGACACCTGTACCATTTGACAACGAACAGAAATACCTTGAAGGAGTTAAAGTCACATTGAAGAATGTCTTCCGGATACCCATAGTATCGATTTTCAGAGAGTTCTGGATGTCTGTCACTTCTAGAAGAAACATTGGTCACCTCAAAGACTGTAGATATCCCACAATCAGGTGTTTTCTTTGTTTCATCCAACTTTTTGATTCGATATCTACATCCATTGCACCACATAGCCTTATGGTGTCTTACCTACAATAATCCATACATGAAAAGATTACATAATGATCCAATATTTATGATTAACTAGTGCATGTTTATAATGCCATACAATGAAAAAAACAACGTGACATACAACGGCATTATTTTTTACAAAAAAACAAATAGTGTGGATGATTAATATGCTTACCTTATCTTTTAAACCTCTTGCTAAATCGATTTCCCTTTGTGTTAGTGTAGCTAGGGTTTTACCCCTAGCTTGTGCAAATGAGCACATACTAAGGAGAAGGGACTCCTTAGTAGCAGTTCAGTAAATGGAAGTAACTAAGCTAAAACAGAAATAGAAACTACTCTAAAACATGTGCATGAAACATAAACAACAATTTGTAAACAATGGTTTTGTATTAATATTACCTTCAATGTGAAGGTTGATGAAGCTCCTTGCAATGTCCAAGAGGGTTGCTCCAAGCTCCAATGTGCTCCTTCTCTTTCTCCAATGGTGGAAATGGGCCAAAAGGGGCTCTCAAGGTGAAAGTAGTTCAATGGTGAACTAGGGTTTCGAGAGAGATTTTGGCAGAGTAAGGGTATACTTGATTGTGGATGTGAAATAAGGGATCTCCATCACCTATTTATAGTTTTTTGGTGGTGGAGTGCTGGCCCATGGTTTTGGGAACCATATGGTTTAGGGCAGCTGTATAGGGTTTTTTCCTCCTTTTCCTCATTATTTTATATTTTTTATTCCCTTTTTAGGGGATTTTTGCTATTTTAAAGGAATTTTGGATATTTTTGGAGGAAAAAGGGGTTTTTTTAGCCTTTTTGAGGCTATTTTGAGGGTTTTGTGGCCTTTTGGAGGCATTTTAGGACTTTTGGAGGCTTTTTAGGCCTTTTGGAGGCTTTTTATTGGGATTTTTAGGGTTTTTAAGGGAAATATGGTAGGAAAATGGACAAATGAGCCATATAATGTGGTATATGAGGTAGTGAACACTTTTTGGGTGTCAACAGATTGCCCCCTGATGTGCGAGGGAAGGAGCTCATCGAATGGCCGATGGACATCATAAGTCATGAATGGTTTTCCTGTGGTGTGGAGAGAAGAGAAGAAACAAACTGAAGCCCGGAACAACGATCCCGAACAAACTGCAAGAACTCAAAGTACATAACCTCAAAAATGGATGAGGAATCATCTGATCATATGGACGAGGCGGGCATACCCATGCTCGTATCAGGATATAACATAATAATAACAATGGGGTCCAAAAAATGGGGACCTGAAATATACATGACCTCAAATACTGACTGAGGAATGATCTCAATATATGGATGAGGCGAGCATACCCATGCTCGTATCAAGATACATAAAAAGAACTGTGAGGCCCGAAAAGAGGGACATGTAAGAGACATAACCACTGTGTACATCATAAGAGTCCAGAGGGGACACAAATCTGGGACATACTGTTGGGATGATCATGTGTGAACTGAAGAACTGGTGCACTGGAACATCAACAGTGCTGCTGACTGGGGTACCAGAGAAAATGATGAGCTGCTGGATCATAATGACTGGGAGCAATAACCTCGATGGTACACTGAACTGGAATGGAACTGGTTACTCAAGGAAGCATATAGCTGGATGGCTTCCGAATACAATCACCAACGCAGCCCGAACATCCACGGGAACATATAACTGGTCGTTCCGAAGTGACTCACCAATGTGCTAGAGTTGGGGGAAATCCGGGGTCTTCGACAAATAATGTAAAGGATGTAACCCTACGCGATTCTCGACGATGCGATCAAGGTGCTGAAGTCGAGCATGTGAGAAACAACCACTCGGAGAGGCAATGATGACTCCTCTCAGAGTGGTCCGTAGGCACTTACCACATATGGTGATAAGTCCAAGGCGTAGGGACCTCTGGGCCTATCCTCTGGAATAGAGGGGCTGTCGTCGACAGAGGGAGACCTGCAACTATCAAGGCAATGGTGTTTCCTTGACAGGAGTGCGAGGTGTAGAACCGAAATGTGATAGTACTGATGGCAGGACTGACCAAACTCTGGGGGGACAACTGGGCAAGTAGAGTGGGTGGACTCAAACTTCCTTTGTTCAGAGTATGATAATGGGGATGATCTGGCAGCATATGAAACTGACTGAGGGGAAAGGGATCATAGCTGTATTGGATCTGGGAGGGTGACTGGTCTGAGGGAGACTCAAGCTGGTATAAAATGGCAGGAGACTGTAGAATACTCTGAACAAAGGTGACTTGATTGGGGGTGCTGGCGAGATGATCGATCATAGTGCCAGGAAGCATGAGAGGAGACTTCTTCATGGGTTAAGGAACTAGAAGAAGTGTGTGTAAAATGATACTGTCATGTGGATTTATACGAGCCCAGGACAGTTCATGCTCATGGTTGCTTTCAATTTTAAGGAGTCTGAAAGCGATAAGAAGACTCTGAAATGATGGAATGGTATTGTCGTGTGGATTTAACGAGCCCAAGACAGTTCATGCTTGTGGTTGCTTTCAATTTCAGAGAGTCTGAAAGCAAATAAGAAGACTCCAGGGGGTTTCTTTTTCGTAGATTTAGTCTCCAAGGCCCAAAGAAGCATAAAAGGATGCAATGAAGAACTCTTCTAGCTGGTGTGACTAGAGTATTCCTTTTTCGTAATTAGTCTACCAGGTCCGGAAAAGGGTTAAACTTATACCAGATAGACGCCCTTTCAGGTACTTTAACGAGCATGAAAGGAAGCAAGATTTCTCGGCGATCTTTTCATTCTTTTAGGAGTCAGAAAAGAGCTTAACGGAAACTCCCTAAGTGCCTTTTTCGTAAAGGACTTGTCCGGCCCGAAAAAGGGATAAAATTATACCGAACAAAAGGAATGGCCAGGCAAGGAGGAAGTGTTCAATCAAGGATCAGTAATGATGACCAAGAACAAGGGTAGGGGGAACACTGGTGGGCCTCCTTGCGGGGTGAATGGAATGGTGGCAAAATAACGAAACATTTGTAGTATAACAGGAGTGAATGGCTCATGTAAAAGTGTGGAACAATCTGATGGCGGTCGATGTGGCACGCAAATCGAGGTGACTAGTGGCATCTAAAAAAAAATAGGCAAAAAATGACGGGGTAAAAATAATGCAACGAGGTGACCATCATGACGGTCTCGTCGTGCTGATTCCGGTGGTGGAAATGGTTCGAAAAATGGGATCCGTATGTGGTCAGAATGGCCAAAACAAGAAAAAGTCAACTGACTATAAATAGTGCGTGGGTCCAACATGACATGTGTCATTTGTACTATTTGACTTTGACTTGTGATCAGAGTGGACCAAAGCTTAGGTGGCATTTCTGGACGATCCGACCGGCCGATTTCAGATCCGAGAGATACAGGTATTCCGTCAAACTCATACCTGCATGTTTTTCAGGGTCGGGGTTTGGGTAGTGGGTCCCAGGGTTGTTTGTACGGTCCACGTGGGGTGGACCGCGGGTTAGGGGGACGAAACCACAGTTGGCGACCGCGAGTTTCGGGGTGAACCACGCGGTTGGGGACCGCATGTTTCTCGGCTAGATGTGTAGTCTAGTACCGCGTGTTCCAGGGAGGAACACGCGGTGCCAAACCGCGGGGTTAGGTCGAACAATCGCGGTTTAGGACCGCGAGTGTAGGCCTGACAGCCGCGGTCGGAAACCGCGGCAGGAAGCCCTAAAGCCGCGGTTTTGGGACGAGCTATGGGGGTCTTCCAGGGGGAGGGGAAGGGCTTATTTATTTGACATGGGTCTAATCAGTCGACTTTGTGTGATTGACAGGATGCCATAGGTGCTCTGGAGAGAGCGGGAGATCCCTGAGGAGATCGTGGCCGTGATCCAGGGGGATCGCCATGTGCGATCTGTGTTGGGACTGTGCGGACTACTGAAGTTCGCACAGATACCCATGATACGGTCAGCAGCATTGCTGCTGAACCGACTGATCAGCTTCTAGGAGCCGGACATACAGGCTTTCCGAGTACAGGGTGAGAGGGTGGACCTCACCCTGAGTGATGTATACTTTCTGACGGGGTTTCCCTGTCTAGGCAGGGTGGCAGACACACAGCCGCGGGTCGCCACGGACGTTGACATGGAGGACATGTTGGAGAGATACTGTGGTCCTGAGGCGAGGGTGCATAGGAATGCACTCCTGGTGAGGGATCTACAGGATCCAGCAGTGCAGGCCATGGCGGCATGTGTGGTTCGGGTATTGGGGTCCCAGATGATGTGTCGCCGTGGTGGCGGCGATGTTGGCAGGTATTTTACGCAGGAGTTGTACCTACAGTGGCTCCAGATACCATTGACACTGGACGACTTCCCGTATAGGGACATGGATTACATGGGAGATCCAGAGGTGCCACAAGCACCAGGACAGGCATGGGGACCCGATGGTATGTATGTGTTTTACTTGCATGTTACGGATGTCAAGTTTTATATATATGATCGTAAATTGATATACTGTGACTGACATATGGGTGATCTGCAGATGTGGGCCCGAGGCCGCCTCCAGGTCATGTGGCATGGAGGGGTATTGTGGCCGTTCCAGCTCTGCCTGGGCGAGGGGAGGTCCGTCGTCGCGATGCGGAGGGGACACTAGAGTCAGTATGGGAACTCCTAGACCGTTTGCTGATAGGGGTGACTGACGAGGGATGGTGGGATGTCGATCCGGACGTGGTTCAGGATTGCATAAGGGCGCCCCGAGAGTTCAGATCCATAGTGATCCGGGTGGCGATCTTGGTTGACCAAGCACGAGCACAAGAGCCCGTAGGAGATGAGGACTTGCCGGAGGAGGAGCGAGGGGAGGACTCAGAGGCAGCCGATGCAGGCAGTGATGCAGGATACGACTCTCATTAGGGAGTGCAGGGGACTCCCCCCGAGTTTTGTAGCTACGGTATGTATTTTTATGAGGCTTTTAGGGATGTATAGCCATTGTTTGTATAGCTGAGTACAGGGGTACTCAGGACATGTATAGCACTGAACATGTATTTTTTGATATATATATATATGCACGTGGATGCACCTTTTTGTATAATGTTGTTTTATTTGTACGCACGTGGATGCGCTTTATGATTTGTGATATGCCTACATTGCACGTGGATGCAAGTAGGCTAAGATGTTAGGCACGTGGATGCCCCTTGTGTATTTTATCTGATGCAACATGATGTATGTATGATTAGGCACTTGGATGCCCCTATGGATATGAATGTGACTTTATGGTTTATGTACATGGATACAAATGTTGATGCGATGCAATCTTTTTGGGTTTTTATATATTTTTATGAGATGTTATGGGATGATGATGCATGACGTTACATGGTGTGATTGATATGCCAATCTAGGATGTTGTTTGCCATTTGATCCACGACACTATTGTGGGCTCTTGGGACATGTGTGAATGTTATGGATTCAAATTGTCGGCTGAGTTGTTTTGCACGCAGGAATTTTCTAAAAAGGCAGGGATCACGCACCTGGTAGCAGTTGTTGAGCTGGGAGACAAGTAACTGGGAGTCAAGTTACACATGAAGGTGACATATGCCCATCTGGAGGGCAGCAGTCAGGAGACCGGTCACAGCATCATACTCTGCCTGGTTATTGGTAGCAGCGCCTATACATATTCCGTCAAGGTGAATCATCTCATTGGAAGGGGAGTACAAGACCCATCCTGCAGAAGCCAGGTTGGGAGACCAGCAGCTTGCGCCATCAGCGAAGCCAGTGTAACAAGGTGGAAGATGGTCCATCTGTGATCATGCAGAAATGATGAATGTAAGATGATGGTAAAAAATGTGAAAAACAAAAAGAGAGAAAACTGTACAATGCGGACCAATGAGGCCGCGGTTTCAATTATGGGTAAAAACGCTTAAGATACAACCCATTACGGGGGTTGCGCAAAGGATGGCCTTCGGAGTCAGCTAAGATGTATGCCCCCTTGTCGAGGCAGGTCTGCACGATGTAAGGGCCTTGCCACATGGATTCAAACTTGCCTTTGCTAGTTTTGTCATGGGATTGGTCATAGGCGAGGACGAGGTCCCATTCATGGAAAGTTCGAGGGTAATAATGTTTGTCATAACCAACTTTGGAGCGGTTCTTGGCGGCTTCAATGTTCTGGAGAGTGGCACGACGATCTTCATCAGCTTGTTCAAGTGTCAGTAAATGCTGCTCGAGGGGGGAAGTGTCGGGGAGAAGCTCAACGGAGATATGTAAGGCAGGAATCTGACACTCGATGGGGAGGACAGACTCTACACCGTGAACTAAATGAAATGGGGTAAAACCAGTGGCGGTCTTAGTGGATGTACGATAAGCCCATAGGGCAGGGAACAACATGTGGTGACAATTGGACTTATGCTTGTCAACAGTTCGTTGGAGGATATCTTTTAGGATTTTGTTGATGGCCTCTACTTGGCCCTTCCCTTGGGGGTAGTAAGCAGAGGAAAATTGGTGTTCAAATTTGAGGAGGGCGGATAACTCACACCAGACGGCATCTTCGAAGTGGGAGCCATGGTATGAGACCAGCTATTTAGGGACCCCGAATTGAGTGATAACATGGTTGAAAAAGAAACGGGTAGCAGTGTCAGCGGTACAATTGAAGGTAGGCATGGCTTCTGCCCATTTGGTGAAGTAATCAACGGCGACAATGATATACTTGTGGCCGTTGGAAGATGGGGGTCTACACTCCATGAAGTCGATGGGCCACTAACAAAAGGGACCAACGGTGATGACTAGGTGTAACAGAGCAGGTGGTGTCCGAGCCTTGGGAGCAAAAAGTTGGCAATTGTGGCAATGCTTGACCGTAGTGATGTAGTCAGTGAAAAGTGTGGGCCAGAAGTATCCGGTGCGAACAACCTTTTGGGCAGTGGCCATCCCTGAGAAATGGCCTCTGCAAGTATTGCTATGACAGTCATTAAGGACGTGTTCAGCTTCCTCGTGTGTAAGGCAACGACGAAGAATTGTGTCAACCCCGCGCTGGTAAAGGACATCGCCTAAGAGGAGATATCGAGAGGCCTGCTGACGGATGCGACGGCATCCATTATGGGTGACTTTGGGTCTAAACTTCTGCATGCGCAGGTATAACAAGATATCACTGTACCAGGGGTCATCAGATGAGATAGTGAACAGGTGATTGTTGGGTAACTCATCGGAGATTGGTTTGGCCGGGAGAAGGGAAGGGAGATCAGTAATGAGCTGGGCAAGCGCGAGGGCTTTAGTGCTCTTAGGTGTTTTGAAGGTAAGGTCATATTCCTGGAGAATAATGACCCATTTAGCCACACGACCTTGCAGTAGCCGCCGGTTGAGGAGATAGACCATGGGGTTAGAGTCGACGACGACTGTGGTATGACTCATTAAGATGTAGTGTCGTAATTTTTGGACGGAAAAGACCACAGCGAGGGTGAGTCTCTCCTCATATGGGTAACGCAGAGGGGGTCCAGACAAGGTCTGACTGACGTAATAAATGACATGCTCCTGGTGAGAAGCGTCTTCTTGAACCAAGATTCCAGACACGGCATGCTCGGATGCCGAGACGTATAGGATGAAGTCCTGAGAGAAATCCGGAGGGGAAATGAGAGGGGCTTGTGTGAGAGCCTTCTTGAGGGCTTCGAATGCAGCTTCTGCTTGCTCATCCCAGACGAAGGGTATGTGGGTACAGAGCAGGCGCAAGAAACCGTGAACGGTAGTGGCGTAATTAGGAATGAAGTGTCGAAGGAAATTGGATCGCGCCTGCAGACTTTGGAGCTGCCGGAGTGTGCGAGGAGAGGGTAGGTCTAAGATGGCTTGGACTTTCAGAGGATCAACAGTAATCCCTTTCTGGGAAACAATAAAACCCAACAATCGGCCTGCCGGAACGCAAAAGACACACTTGTGTGGGTTCAAGCGGATTTGGTATTTGCGACAATGCAGAAAAACGTGCCGAAGGTTGTTAAGGTGGTCCGATCATTTCCAGGAACGAGCTGTAAGGTCATTTAGGTAGACTAGCAATATATGGACCAAGTCGTGAAAGCAATAGGTCATGGCCCGCTGGAAGGTGGCACCAGCATTTTTGAGGTCGAAAGGCATGACGCGATAGGAAAAGGTGCCCCATGGGGTAGTAAAGGCAGTTTTGTACTGGTCTTCCTTACAGATCTGAATCTGGTTATATCTGAAAAAACCATCCATGAAGGAGAGGACTTCATGCCCCGCACACGCATCGATGAGTTGGTCAATAAATGGTGTGGGGAAGTTGTTCTTGGGACAAGCACAGTTTAAATCATGGAAGTTAGTGCATACTCGGATGGTGCCTTGTTTTTTGTTAACGGGAACGGGGTTTGAAACCCAAGTGGTATAGGCAATAGGATAAATGAACCCTGCCTTTCGCAGTTTCTCAATCTCGGCTTTAACAGCGGGGAGCTTTGAGGGATGAATGGGGCGCTGTTTTTGACGAACAGGGGGTACATCATGCCATGTGTCAATGTGGTGCTCTATAATGGCGGGGTCAAGACCGGGCATTTCGGTATAGGACCAGGCAAAGACATCACGGAATTCTGTAAAGAGTTTTCGGTACTCCTCAATCTCTTGTTCACTGCAGGAGGCTCCTAAGGCAATGCATTCATTGACGCCAGGTGGGTCAGAGATATCGATGTGGATGACGGGTGAGATGTTGGCCATGTTACCCTCCTCGAAGGCAACAGGAGCAGGAATAGGGTCCTTGAACCAGTCAACCTTGGTGGGGAGGAAGTCTTTGGATTCAACCGTGAACTGGGTGGCTGTGCTAGAGGATGATTCATTTGGAATGAAGTAGGAATGGTGGTGCATGTCATCCCAGGGATAATCCGGGGCAGTGAGGGCCTCGAGAATCTCCTCATCGGTATGGAAAGTTTGCGTCGTCAAATCGGTTGGCGAGGGGGTAGTGGTTGAAGAGATCATATAAATGGTATTAACCTCTCCAGAAGGGGAAGAGACCGGAGGATAGATCTCCTCAATGGTGGGTGGTGCCGTCTCAAGATCCAGATTATTCATCTCATAGAGAGCCGCTCTATAATCCCGGAGATCGGGACAATGATGGGAGTAGTGCCCGTAAACACCACATATGGCACAGGGGTGGTTGGTACGCAGGGATTTGTCTTTGGGCTTAGGGGTGGGGTTTAGTTCAACAACCGGGATGTTGGGGTCGTCGTCGAGCATCTGCCTGTGTTTCTGTAAGGATGGTAACTGTGGACACTGATGGGTCACATGGCCTAACTCGTCACACAACGAGCATTTGGGCGGAGCGTGAAACACTGGAGGGTTTTTGACTGTCTTGGGAGGTGGTACAGCAGTGTAAGGTTGTGGCCCTCTGCCCCCAGCGGGTTTGGGAGTAGGAGGGGGAGTCATGGAGGATGAAGGGGTAGAGACACCAGGGGGTGGCTGAGTGGTAGTAGCCATGGGTTGCACTGGTTGGAGGACGACACTTGGTGTCGGTGGGGGAACGGGAGGCGAAAGGTACCAGACGGGTAATCCCAAGGTTAACCCAGGGAGGCTAAGGGTAGCCATGCCTGGGGCACTTACTAATCTCGATGGAGGGACTAGGAAGGGAATTGTATGGATAGGTGTAACACCAATGTGGCTAGGTACCAATGGTGGCTTAGGAAACAAGGGTGGTTGATTGTTAGGGGGTTGGTTATCGTGGGACAAGGTA
Organism: Larix kaempferi; assembly: GCA_027924585.1. Taxonomy (NCBI): domain Eukaryota; kingdom Viridiplantae; phylum Streptophyta; class Pinopsida; order Pinales; family Pinaceae; genus Larix; species Larix kaempferi. The sequence continues at coordinate 5,243,710 of BSBM01000963.1, read as the reverse complement.
CATAAGTCAGACACTTCGGGTGTAGAAGACGGGGGAGGAATAGATTGAAAGGTGGAGGTCATCGGTGCGTCCGAGTAAACCCCAGGTCCCGTAGAGGAAACAAATGAGGTGGAGGCACGAGAAACAGGTTGTTCAACCATGGGGAGAACGTTTTCGGGTGTCACGGGAGCACTGGGATCATAGTAGGTGAGCTGGTCAACCTTGACCACGCGTCCCTCATGGGGGAACATCATGGTGCAAAAAACAGAAGAGGCAACTGCCCACATGGCATACATGTAGCTACGTCCAAGTAAAAGGTTGTAATCCAATTAGGCATTGATTACCTCGATGTTGATAAGAACGGTTTTGCCACCTAACTGGACGGGGACATTGGGTAGGAGGCCTTGGGGCTGGGCTGACCGACCATCGTAGGCGTGTAATGCAGTGGTGGACTGCTAGAGAGTAGGGGATCCCAACTTCTGCCATACGAATGTAGACATAACGCATGTGGAGGCACCTTCATCGATGATACATCGATGGATGACAAGATTCCGAACGGAAACAAAAACTTGGAATGCTAAGGAGGAAGGCAGGTGTGGTTTGGATTGGTCCAAATCAAATGCCATTAAATTTGAATCATGTGGGTCAATCACCCCAATGGTGGATAGTAGAGTCTTGTGCTGAGAAGGGCAGTTTTTTCAAGACTTCTAACGCAGACATGGCTACGAGAGATTGGGCTAAGTCATCGACGATGTTGTAGTTTGACGCAGCCCACGCATTGGGGTTATTGTTGATATGGTGAAGCGGGAAACGAGGTGCTTTGGGAGCGCCCTCTAGTGGAGGTGGGGGTATGCATAACGCTTGATCAGTGGGATGAGCGTTAGGGGTTTTCTCAGCAGGAGGGGCTTCGGTAGTGGAGCCATATTGGTTCCGACGAGTCTGGAGGTTGACGTCAGTGGATGACATCATCAACAAGTGGTGGGTTCCCGAGTCAAACATGGGTTGATCGGGAGCAGCGTACGTGATCTGTTGTTGGGGTTGAGCGTTGGCTTGAGGGGGAGCCAACGGTTGAGTGTTCACGACGCCTTGGTTTGGTAATGGGTTTTGCAGCACCAAAGGTGGCTGCTGAGGTTGAGGGGGGTTAGGTGGCGCCTGAGGAGCTACATGCCCTTGGCGGTGGGCATTGTCAACCCAGAGTTGCCTAGCTCGCTCCAAGTGTGGGAAAGCATGTGTGTAGTGGCCATAGACCTTGCAAATAGAACAAGGGTGGTTTGTTTTCAAATTGGGGTTTTTAGCCTGCTTGGGCGGGCGATCAGGGTTTTGGTTAGCAGGGGCTGCATTATTATTGTCGGGGGGATTCACCGGTTGACCAGCTTGGTCTGCAGGTTGGTTGTTCCCCCGATTACGGCCCTTGCCGCAGTTTTGTTGACCCTGGTTGCATTGGTTGTTTTGGTTTTGCTGCGGGTTTTGTTGGGCGTAAACTTGCCCTTGGGCAGCAGGTGGATTCTGAGGTTGCGCAGGTGCTGGAGCAGGCTACAGTGGATGATATGTAGGTGGAGGCTGCGCAGGTGCAGCAACTACAGGGGGTTGCTGATAGGGCTGTGGAGCAGGTTGTGGGTTTTCCGCAGGGAATGCTTGTGGCGGATAATAAGCGGGTTGGGCTTGTGAAGGCGCAGGAGCTGGGGCAGCCTGCTGGTGGTAGTAAGGCTGAGGTGCGACCAGGGGGGCATAAGCAGGAGTCGTATGAACTCAACACTGAGGTGGACATGAGGGTCCATGGTGGTGGTGGTGTGTCAGGGGAGCATACGAGTTGGTTTCTCGAGACTGTGTGGTAGCCCGCGAAAGGTCGGGGCCAAGGTTAGGACGTGCTATAGAAAATGGTTGGGGATGCGAAGAAACATGACCAATGATACCGTCTGCAGCGTGGGATGCCCCCGGCGCATCGTGCTGGGAGGACTCACCGCGAGGGGCGTCAAGTATAATGGTATAAAGGTAACCCGACTGGGCGTAAATGAGGTCAAACTGTTGGGCCTTAAGGATGGCCTCTTCTTCAGACTGGGGTCTTTCTGATGCCACATCCTTAGCGATGACCGGGAGAAGGGATTTGAGGAACCAATATAGGAAGATACGGTCGTCTAATTTGATCTTGCATAAGCTATGGCGTCGACGCCACTCATGGATGTGGTCCGTGATGTGGGTAGCCGTGTTTTGTCTGCAGGATAAGAGGATCTCAACGCCCGCGTCATAGCGGACAGGCAACTGGAAGAGCTGCAGGAAGGTCGAGGCAAGGGAAGCAAAGGTGGCATGGGTCCCATGGGGTTGCTCGATATACCACTTGGCTGCAGAGCCAGTGAAGGTGCGCTGTAAGAGACGGAGGCGAACAGAGTCATCCACTATGGAGTTAGAGGAACACCATAAATGGAAGGACATGATGTGGTTTTGTGGGTCCTCACCTGCCTTGCCCTCAAACTTAGGGATGTCAGAGGGGAGCTTGGTAGGCATATGAGGCCACGCAGGGTCGTGTCTGATAGGGTCGTTGGTCAATCTGGCTAGGTCAGGTAGGTTGAGGCTAGCCATGAATGGAAAACTGGAAGAAGGATGTGACATAGTAGGGGGTTGGGCCAAGTTGGGGCCAATGCCCCTAAGTGGAGGGGTAGGGTTTGGAATGGTGCCCCCTAGTGGGGGAACAGAGATAGTATAGGAGGGGCCTGCACCACCATGGGTAGTGTGAGTCACTGATGGAGTGTGGATAGGGATTCCCATGGCGGGAATAGGTGCCGTGAGGGGAGCAGTAGATGGGGGGCCCATGGAGGGCATACCCAAAGCAGGTGTAGTAACTGGTGTAGTGGTGGAAGTGCCACCAATGGTCCCTACCAAAAAAGGAACGAAAGTCACGCCAGCCATAGGGCTAGTAGGGGTAGTATAAATGGGGTTCTCAGACTCTGTCTCAGAATCAGAGGTAAAGTAAGGGGCGTCAGTATCTGGTGACGGAGACCTACGTCGTTGACGAGTGGAGTCAAGGGACAAGGCCCGAGATCTCTGATAAGTGGCATCAAATGAAGATGATCTGTGATGGTGACGGGTGGTGTCAAGTGAACCGTGCTGTGGGGGATTTCCCCTGAGGCACCAAGAATGTCTCGGGGACTCAATGGTGACAGATGGTGTCTAATCTCTGTGGGTTGAGGTGAGTAAAAAATAGCTCAAAAATCCTAATGCAACCGAGTGTGCAAAAGGAGAGCTCAAAAAACAAGGCACTCAGGCCAACAACCAACTCAAAACACCCACTGCAACAGCTGTGCTACAACAAGTGGAGTATCAACAAAGATGGTCAGAATACCAACAAGCAGCAGGTTTCCTAGAAAATAAAAAATGGTGGACTCACTAGACCAAAGGGAGGTAAAGGAGCATGCAAGCACCTAACTAAAAGGTATTCTGACTCAACTAAACATATCCTCTGTAAGGTGATGAAATCCAAGTCAGACAATATGAGTAGGAAAGCCAAGTGGCTATGATATCCCCCTACCAGGAGGGACATCGAGTAGTCAATCCTAGAAGAATGGCAACTAAGATACCCCGTTCATGACACGTCCAGAAAGGTGAATCTGTCGTTTAGTCCTTTAACCGCAATACCCCTATACAGGGATATCCCGAGAACCGCGAAAGGTAGCCCTTCGGTTACTGAATGGAGTGCGGTATTCCACTCAGGCCTCCGGAACCAGTCTCCTGACTTCAACCCTCCTAAGGGAGAGGCCCTCTGATAAACTGGTCGTGACCGTGCCAAAAAGTACTAGGGGATTTTGGTTCCCTATTTGGACAACAACTATGTCTCAAGTGTAAGTAACCGAGGGGTGTTATTGGAAGCCTATCCCCTCGATCCTACCTAACTACAAAGATTCTTTTGTGTTCCCCAAGTGGGGTTAGAAAATTAGTTGAGTTAGGTACTTTTTAAGGCTCACTTGAATTATGTGACAGAGTGTGTGCTCGTGAGGTGATGAACCCAAAATAGAAGTGCCATAAGGGGGGGCAACTTCTAACTATCAATAATACTGAAATTGAAATTTTAACTTGCAAAATTTTCTGAATTAAAAATACTGAAATTTTAAAAAGATTTTGTAAAGGGAACAGAAATTATGTTGCAGAAAGGCTGTAAGGAAGTGGGGCTACAGGAAGGACAGAGGGCTATTCAGATGCAAAAAATATTGCAGCAAAAGGGGCTGGGCTCAAAACAGGAAAAATGCAGAAATCAAACCGCGGGTCTGTGGCAAATCAGAATAGGCGGACCGCGGGTTTGAGGGAAACAAACGCGGTCAGGTCGCGGCTTTCGGGCCAGCAGGGGCAGTCGGGATGTAGGAAACAGGAAAAAAGACGCAGTCAGGTCGCGGCAAAAAGTCTAACAGACGCAGTCGGGACGCAGGAAAGGGGCTGAAAGCCACAGTCGGGACGCGGGAAAATGGCCGACAGGCACAGTCAGATCGTAGCAAACAGGCTTATTAGCCGCGGTCGGATCGTAGGTAACAGACTTCAATCCACCGGCAAGGCGTTGGAATTAGTCTGAGAGCCGCATTCGGGTCGCAGGTAAAAGCCTGAAAGACGCGGTCAGGACGCGACTGCAGAGGGAAAAGACGCGGTATACGGCGGCCGAAGGAGACAGCCGAAAGGAAATTTTTTTTTAAACTGAAACTAGAAATTCAAAATCTAGGGGAGTCGCCAAAACTCTAGCTAGGGTTTTACCCCTAGCTTGTGCAAATGAGCACCTACTAAGGAGAAGGGACTCCTTAGTAGCAGTTCAGTAAATGGAAGTAACTAAGCTAAAACAGAAATAGAAACTACTCTAAAACATGTGCATGAAACATAAACAACAATTTGTAAACAATGGTTTTGTATTAATATTACCTTCAATGTGAAGGTTGATGAAGCTCCTTGCAATGTCCAAGAGGGTTGCTCCAAGCTCCAATGTGCTCCTTCTCTTTCTCCAATGGTGGAAATGGGCCAAAAGGGGCTCTCAAGGTGAAAGTAGTTCAATGGTGAACTAGGGTTTCGAGAGAGATTTTGGCAGAGTAAGGGTATACTTGATTGTGGATGTGAAATAAGGGATCTCCATCACCTATTTATAGTTTTTTGGTGGTGGAGTGCTGGCCCATGGTTTTGGGAACCATATGGTTTAGGGCAGCTGTATAGGGTTTTTTCCTCCTTTTCCTCATTATTTTATATTTTTTATTCCCTTTTTAGGGGATTTTTGCTATTTTAGAGGAATTTTGGATATTTTTGGAGGAAAAAGGGGGTTTTTAGCCTTTTTGAGGCTATTTTGAGGGTTTTGTGGCCTTTTGGAGGCATTTTAGGCCTTTTGGAGGCTTTTAATTGGGATTTTTAGGGTTTTTAAGGGAAATATGGTAGGTAAATGGACAAATGAGCCATATAATGTGGTAGATGAGGTAGTGAACACTTTTTGGGTGTTAACAATTAGGTTGGTGTCTCCATTGCGATGTGCAGCTTTAACCAATGAAGCCACACCTTCCCATGATATTCCATGACCAGATTGTTCACATCGTTCGATCCATACCTTCATCCAGTCAAGATTGTTTGCGATGTATAAATGAATTGCATCCCACTCTCGACCAACTGTTTCATGACAATAAAATTAAAATTCAATACAAATGTAATATAGTAACTTAACAAAGTATATTACAGTATAAATTTGTGCAAAGTACTGAATATAAGAATGTCTTATATTACCTTTCACCTTCCTCGATCTACCTTTCCCCTTCGGGTACTCCCCTTCGAAACTCTTATTGGATTCTGGGTCACAAATGCGACGTAAATTGAGCTTTTCTACTAATTTAGGAAGATATTCACTAATACACAACATGTTCTGGTATACCGTATATCCCTCCATCATAGAACCCTCAACATATGATCGTTGTCTGACCAAACCCTTCATCAATTTCAAGTGCCTCTCAACTAACCACATGGACCTTGAGTGTGCAGGTCCACACAGTTCAATCTCCTCAACTTGGTGTATGAGGTAGTGTTATTGTGCATTGAAAAATGCTAAAGGTAGATGCTTCTGCATTTCACACATGAGATGAGGAATTTCTTGCCTCCAATACTTTATGTCTTCTTTATGGAATTCTTTAGATGACAACCATCTACAAGTGACATGAAAACCAAATCAAGAGATTAAAGAAAAAAAACAATATATTACGTAACATGATGAATTACAGAACGAAAAACAAATATAAGTTCTATGTTGAATTAAACAAACACTAAGCGCATGGAAAAAATCACCACTTACCTCATGTATTTCCCGAGACCATATATTATTTGCTTGACATTGTTGTCGAAGTTGTCCGGGATAGAGAGAGGTAGAACATACTGTAATAATAATATACAAATAGTTTCATTTTATCAACAAAGAGTAGCAAATAAAAAATATCCCAACCATATTCACTGTAATAGGAAAAAAATAATAATTAAATCTATACCATAATAATTACCTTCATGAAGACATGCTAATCGTGAGTTTTCACCCCCGCGAAATCACCTTTATTTGTTATGATATTCTTCATGTTCGCACAAAATCCGGTGGGAAATTTAATTTTTCGAATGACTTCTTTTACAACATTACTTTGCTGGTCCGTTAAAATCCATGGAAGTGAGTTTATATTAATTTGCTCTCCGTTGCTATGAAATTGAATGACGTCTTTCATTGCATGGTTGCTATCTTGAATGTCTTTGCAAATTTTGACAATTTTTTCTTTGTCACTCCTTCCATCCAATATTCGCCATAATGTTTCGGTCACGTTCTTTCCGATATGCATTGTATCAAATAGATGAGCAATTTGTAGGTGCTCATAATAGGGCAACCTACTGAATTGTCTAGGATAACTTTTCATTCCTCGTGGAAGCCCATTAATTCCTTCATGATCACATGAACGGCAATCATGAAATTACATAATTTAATGTCAATTACAGTAAAAAAACACACAATATAAAAAAATACAATATAGCATATCATATACGATGATTCATTATACGTACCTTGACGATTTCTATTATATTGCAACTTCCATAGGCGAGGTGTCATTCTCTGCGGTTTTAATGCAGTCTCTTGCTTGCCATTGAACAGATGTTTTTCAATAATTCGATACCTGTGATTCTTATAGAGGAAGTGCCTATACTCATCAAACACCTCCTTTCCTAAGCTTTTTGAATGACGAGATTTGATCTTAGGACCACAAACTGGACATGCAAATTTCTCTTTTGTCTGAAGACCTACATAAAGAGATGGAATATCTATGTCAATTATAATTATATACAAAATGACTGGATTATTTAGAAAAACATGCTTGTGTAGTATATTAACCAGTAGTTCATATAACTTTTTGCAAATAAAGTGGAACTTATAATTACATACCATAGAAATGGGTTATCTCTGGGGCATCATGTATTGTCCATACAAGCATTGCATGGAATTGAAATTGCCTTTGCCATATTGGTCTAGATATGTCATACATAGTGACGTCATTCCATAACTTCAGTAGCTCGTCAATAAGAGGTTCGATATATACATTCATATCTTTCACTTGGTAATTACCTGATTGATATATATGAACATATAAAAAATATAAATATGAGATGTACCATTTATATTACAATATTAAACCATATTGCACAATAGAAAAACATTAAATATATATATGACATTATGCGACAAAAATACGACAAATGAGATACAACTACTTAAAAAAAACTCCAAGTTTCATACCTGGAACAATCATCGACAACATTATGTGCTCCCTCTTTATTGTCAACCATGGAGGAATGTTGTTGTTGATAACAAAAATAGGCCACATCGAGTAAACGGATCTCATCTCTGCAAATGGATTGACACCATCTGTTGCCAAAGAAATCCTAAGATTACGAGGTTCTTCTTTAAAGTGGGGCTATTTTTCCTCCATATCTCTAAATGCAGACCCATCTGCAGGCATCCGAATAATGTCGTATTGACTTCTGTTCCATGCATGGTAATCCATAAACTGTGCTATGTTTTTGCACCTGAACAGTCGTTACAGACGTGGAATAATGAGAATATAACGTAGAACCTTGCGAGGCACCTTTTTAGTTACTTGATTTGTGCGATATCTACTGATATGACATTCAGGACATTTTGTTGCAAATTCATGCTAATTGTAATATAGAACATGGTCATCGGGGCATGCATGAATTGCTTCATACTGCATTCCAATTTCTTTCATGATGGCAGATAAATCTCGATATGTGCGAGGTAAAATATTTGATGGTGGTAACAAATATTCACCTATCATGCTACAACAAATAAAAATAAAAATCTAGTTAATATAATATAGAAATAATATTAATGGAACAAATTTCATACGTAATAATTTGAGTTCTATATGAATGAACAACAAAATACACAATCATATATATTTTGTGATGGAATATATTACATACCTTAACATCCGTGTCACTGATATGTTTGAAAGACCATTCATAACCTTCAAGTTCATTATCAATAATATAGCAGAGAGAAGATTTGTCTTGGAGCCCTCATAAAGGGGTTCATATGCCTTATCAAGAAAAGGTATATCATGAATATCATCAAAATGTTCATCATTTTCATGATCATCATCATCATGATCAACATCAACCATTCCAACATTAAATGAATCATGGATCAAATTATTTGTAACATCATCTTCAACTATGTTTTCAGAATGATCATCGTCTTCATTAATGTGATCATTAACTTGTTCTCCATTAATATTCATACCTTTCGGTACATGTTATGGAAGCACTCCCTCTTGATGAAGTTCCCTAGGATGTCTTTCCTTTATAATTACATGAAACCTTCAATAGATAAAAGTTAATATAAGAAATTCAACTGCAAAATGTAAAAATTTCAAACGCAAAATGTAAACATTTATGTGATGCATTTAAAATGTAACAAACTTTGTACTGTTGGGATGAAAAGAGCAATGGCCTATTGAACTATTGGTCAAATAGGTGCATCGAAACTATCCAAGAGACATAATAATTACCCAATTACTAAGCGAAGCTACTCAAATATAACACAAAATTTCTCATACTGTACTCCACTAAGGTAAGATAAATGATGCTATGGTAATTTCTATAGAGAAAATATAAGATAAATTACAACATGCCAATATAGTCATTATTTCTATTATCATGATAGAAAGTGTCACAAATCTAGAGAGTTAAGTGCTTTCCCCGGTGAGTGGGTTAGTCTCACTAATGAACAAATAAATGAGTTATTCTACTATACCCTAGATTCAATGTGCACAAAAGAAAAAGAAATAGTATAATAAATATTTAATATTAAAATAATATTTATTCTCCATGTTAGTACCCATCTATTGAAACCACAATCAATACATAAATTTACAAAATCAATCAAAATAAGAACATATATAATGCAAAACTTACAAATGGATGGTATTCATGTCCCCCCTCAGCGTGCCCATGCTCCTTACAATGTTTTGTGGCTGTTGTGATCAAAATTATTGTCCTCTTAAAGCCCCTGCATTGAGTACATGGACAATAGCATTTCCTATCACCCCTTTTTTCAACTCCTTCCCACAATCTAGAAAGCAATTGTCGATTTTGTTCGCTTGGATCAGGAATATTGCTAGTTGACATTTTCTCGTAAAAAGGTTGAATGAAGATTATCGATCTTAGAAAATGAAGCTCCACACTTCGCTCACTTGAATCTCAAAAACAATGGAAATAATGAAAAATAGCCCACCGAAAAATAGTCCGCTGAATAAAAAAACTTCCACAAACCGTCGCTTGTATAGCAAACATGTCGGAATGTTTCAATATTTATAAGTTTTAAAAGTCAACCTTCCGTCGGATATCCGACGCCTTGAACATAGTTGCTGTTGAAGAATTGATGTCGGATTTCCGACATCCTTGGGTTGAATAGCTTTGCATTAGATATCCGACCTCCTAATGCATAATATGATGTTGGATATCCACAGAAACCTCAGATATGAGCATATCTGTCGGATATCCGACGTCTCCTATAAATTTTTAAAAAAATCATTAAATTTTGAGATTTTTAAGGTGAAATCCGACGACATAGCCCTTCTTCGTCGGAGGTCGTCGGATTTTGTTGTCGTATTTTGAGACCAAATCCACTAGTGTACATCTGGGGGCATGCTTGTGGTGCACTTAGTAACTTGGAATGTAGTTTCCACCCTTGCGTTGTCGTCAGTTGCCTTTGACTTTCTCTTGCCACCTTTAGTCATTTTGAAAATCTTGTTCAATAATCAGACATAGGTGGATATAAGGAGACATGACGCAATGTCAGCAATCCAAACTAGCATCACCATTGATTTGCAAATTTCAAATTGTTATGGCTTTTCAATTTCAATTTTTTAAACACTCACTTCACATGCCATTGAATAATCCTTTGCAATACATTTCGACCTGATTATTTCTGTAGGTCGTTATATTGCAGCCATGAAATAGAAGAGCAATGCCTTACTGTAATAACACAATAATTTCGAGTATACTATGTTTTATGGCATGAGAATTGACATGGTTAGAACTCGTTCCATAGTATATCAAAGGCATAAAACGTCGTAGGCAGGGCAGGAGCATGAACGTTCTCCTTGCAATGGCAGATGGGACTAGGTTCAATTCTATGACGCTACTGATTTCTAAAAACTAGACAACGGTGTATCGCAGGACCTGCTAATAATTTATGTGGTAAATGATTTCAACCTGGGCAGCTACGAACCCCTATGAAGCTAGGCTCGACTGTGTTTAGCAAGATAGGAGCATGTTTCTAGTTACAGCTGAGCATAGGACCAAAAATAAAAAAATAAACGCAGAGTCCGAATAACTTGGGTAAAAAGAACTATGACCACCATCCTTTTAAACTTGAAAGACAGAGAAATAACCAAATAATTTTAGGATACGAAGCTTGACGGGTACCAACCTGGTTAATTTTGCCTGGTTTGAGGGTAGTAGCATTGCTTGGGGAGCTGGTGAACTGGGAGTAAGCGTACGCAGTCTTCAACGGAAACGGAAGCAAGCCTTTGAAACAATGAAATTTAACGGGAGTTAAGCCCTACATATAGCTTTTAGACATGTGCGAGCCATTAATAGAGTGGTTGTGAAAAGTTAAACGAGGTTAATGGGTGTATGGACGGGGTCAAATTGACACATTCGGCATTAAGTATGACCACCAAAACCAGAGAGACTTGGCTAACTTTTCCAACCATTGTGGAACGTTTAGATGATTTTTTTGCCGCCGTTGAGGGAGAGTTATCAGAGTTCATCCGCGAAAGAAAAGAGTGAAGTTGTGGAATGGAAAGCTTAATCGAGTTTAACTTGCATTTCAGAAGAGTTGGACAAGATAATCCGTGGTTGTGGGAAAGTTAGCCGAATTTTTCCACAATTTCAAACTATCCCTTTCTGTCCGCCTTTGCGGCCAGATTAGACGACATCTCCCACCATTTCGGAAAACTTTGGTGAGTTCTTCCGCCGTTTACTTAGTCAAGAAGGTTTTCATTGTTGCGGAAAAGTTACGTGAGCACTTCCGCCGTTGCGGAAGGTTTAGATGAGTTTTACCGCCGATATTTGGCTTGGTCCTTTTCCGCCACTTTAGTAAGGCTGGCCCGGATCTCCCATTGTTGCGGGGAATTGATCTTAAAGCTTCTGCCTTTGCGGCTCAGAAAATTTGAGTCTTACTTAATCAAAAAGTGAAAATGAACTTTAAAAGAAGCAAGCAAAAGGACGTATCTCTAGAAGGACTAAGAAAGAAAAAGACTCTTGATGGCCTTAGACTTCTAGGAAAAATTTCTCTCAAAATTAAATCAGGGGCCCCAAATTTTTTTCAAAATTTGGGGGGGGGGGTTTTGTACCAACAACAATTGGCGATTCGCTGGTGAACATAGATCTCTGAAACAAAACATCACATGGTTAGGAAGAACTTACAAAGTGTTGGTTACATGTGCAACAACCATGTCTTCATAGTTAAGCTTCTAAGAATGCAGTGATCACTCTTATCGCAAACATGATGAGGGAAAAGGAAACATTAACTCAGCCTTCCTTCTAACTCTCTATATCTAGGGTTTTCACCCTAGCTTGTGCAAATGAGCACCTACTAAGGAGAAGGGACTCCTTAGTAGCAGTTCAATAAAAATGGTAAAAACAAGACAATAAATAAAAACAGTAAACTACTCTAAGCATGTGCATAAAAAAGAAATGACAAGATAATGAAAATTTGTTTTGTATTAAGTATACCTCAAATGTGAGGTTAGTGGAGCTTTTGCACTAGTCCAGGGGCTGCTCCAATGCTCTAGTGTTGTTCCTTCTCCTTCTTCCAAAGTGTTTTGGATATGGGCCAAAGGGGTTCTCAAATGGGAAATTAGATCCAAGTGGAGAGCTAGGGTTTCAAGAGAATTTTTGGTAGCATAAGGATGGGAGAAATTGTGAATATGAAATGGGGAGCCTCCATCACCTATTTATAGGTTTTAAGTGGTGGAGTGTTGACCCATGGTTTTTGGCACCATATGGTTTAGGTCAACTGTATAGGGTTTTTGCTTCCTTTTTTCCTTCTTTTTCCTCTTTTTTGTATTTTGTATTCCCTTTTTAGAGGGTTTTTGCTATTTTTGGAGGAATTTACATTATTTTGGGGAAAAAAGGGGGTTTTTTGGCCTTTTGGAGGCTCTTTAATGGTTTTTAAGGTTTTGGAGGCAAATATGGTAGGAAATATAGACAAATGAGTCATGTAATGAGGGAAATGAGGTAGTGAGCACTTTTGGGGTGTTAACAGATTTCCCCCTGATATGTGAGGGTAGGAGCTCATCGTATGGCCGATAGACATCATGTGTCTTTTAGGGTTTTCCTGGGATGTGGAGAGGAGAAGAAACGAACTAGAGCCCAAAACAACAGTCCCGAGCAAACTGCAAAAACTGAAAATACATGACCTCAATAATGAATGAGAAATAATCTGAACATATGGATGAGGCGAGCATACCCATGCTCGTAACAAGATACATAACAATAACAATGAGGTCCAAAAAATGGGGACCTGAAAGATACCTGGCCTCAAATAATGAATGAGGAAGAATCTCAATATATGGACGAGGTGGGCATTCCCATGCTCGTATCAAGATCTATATAAAAAATAACAATGAGGCCCAAAAATGGGGACCTGAAAGATACATGGAGAACCACTGTGTACATCATAAGGGTCTAGAGGGGACACAGAATCTGGGACATACTGCTGGGATGACCATGTCTGAGCTGAAGAACTGATACACTGGAATAATCAATAGTGCTGCTGAGTGTGGTCCCAGAGGAACTGATGATCTACTGGATCATAATAACGGAGAGTCGCACCCTCAATGGTACACTGGACTGGAGCTAAACTGGGTACTCAAGGAAGCATATAAGGGGATGGCTTCCGAATTCAATCGCCAATGCAACCCGGATATCTACATGAACATATAACTGGGTGTTCTGAAGTGACTCACCAATGTGCTAGAGTCAGGGGAAATTCGGGGTCTTCAACCAATAAATGAAGGGATATATACCTTACACGATTCTCAACGATGCGATCAAGGTGTTGAAGTCGAGCATGTGAGAAACAACCATTCAGAGAGGCACTGATGACTCCTCTCAAAATGGTCCGTAGGCACTCACCACACATGGTGATGAGTCCAAGGCGCAGGGACCTCTGGGTCTATCCTCTGGAATAGATGGCCTGGTGTTGATAGAGGGAGACCTGCAACTAGTAAGGAAATGATGTTTCCTTGATAGAAGCACGAGGTGGAGAACCGAAGTGTGAGAGTACTGATGGTAGGACTGACATACTGGGGGGGGGATAACTGGGCAAGTAGAGTGGGGGGACTCAAACTTCCTTTGTTTAGAGTATGATGGCGGGGATGATTGAGCATCATATGAAACTGACTGGTGGGATAGGGATCATAGTTTTAATGGATCAAGGATGGTGACTGGGATGAGTGATACTCAAGTTGGTGTAAGATGGCAGGAGACTGCAGAATACTTTGAACAAAGACAACCTTATTGGAGGTGCTGCCAAGATGATCGATCATGGTGCCGAGAGGCACTGGGGGGACTTCTTTATGGTTTAAGGAGTGGGAAGAAGTGTGCTCAAAATGGTATTGTCGTGTGAATTTATACGATCCCAGGACAGTTCATGCTCGTGATTGCTTTCAATTTTAAGGAGTCTGAAAGCAATAAGAAGACTCGGAAATAATAGAACGGTACCATCGTGTGTATTTGTACGAGCCCAAGACGGTGCATGCTCATGGTTTCTTTCAAATTTAGAGAGTCTGAAAGCAATAAGAAGACTCCATGGGGGTTCTTTTTTGTGTGTTAGTCTCCAAGGCCCAAAAAAGCATAAAAGGATGCAATGAAGAACTCTTCTAGCCGGTGTGACTAGAGTTTTCATTTTTCGTAATTAGTCTACCAGGTCCGGAAAAGGGTTAAACTTATACCAGATAGACACCCTTTCAGGTACTTTAACGAGCATGAAAGGAAGCAATATTGCTCAACAATCTTTTCATTTTTTTAGGAGTCAGAAAAGAGCTTAACAGAAACTCCCTAAGTGCCTTTTTCGTAAAGGACTTGTCCGGCCCGAAAAAGGGATAAAATTATACTGAACAAAAGGAATGGCCAAGCAAGGAGAGAGTGTTCAATCAAGGGACATCAATGAGAACCAAGAATGAGGGTGGGGGGGGAACACTAGTGGGCCTCCTTGCGGGACGATGAATGGTGGCAAAACAACGCTATGACTGTAGTATGGATGGAGTGAACGGTTCATGTAAAAATGTGTAACAATTCGATGGCGGTCGATGTGGCACGTAAATCGAGGCAGCAAGGTATCAGGACACGATGTTGATATTGGTCCTGGTGAGAGTGAGAAATGATCTCAAGCATCATCACAAGCTTGGAAAACTGAATCCAGTGATATAAAAAGTGTAAAAAATGGACAATGGTTGATGTGGCACACAAACCGAGGCGACGAGGGGAATTTTGAAAAAAATACCCAAAAAATCTGGGGGTGAGAGTGAGAAATGATCTCAAGCATCATCACGAGCGCGAAAAAATGAGTCTAACGACATAAAATATATAAAAAATGGGCAACGGCCGATGTGGCACGCAAATCGAGGTGATGAGGGGTGTCTAGAAAAAATGCTGCAGAAAAAATAAAGAAATGAGTCGACCATCAGGACGGTTTCATCGTACTGATTCCAGTGGTGGAAACGGTTCGGAGAATGGACTCCGTATGGATACAGAATGGCCGAAACAAGAAAAAGTCAACAGGCTATAAATAGAAAGTGGACCCAATCATGACAAGTGTCAGTTGGACTATTGACTTTGACAGGAGATCATAGTGGACTAGAGCTTAGGTGGTGTTTCTGGACAATCCGACTGACCGATTTCAGATCCATGAGTTGCAGGTATTCCTGTTAAACTCATACCTGTAATTTTTTGCTGGGTTTGGGGGGGTGGTGGGTCCCCAGGGGGGTCTGTACGATCCACGAGGGTGTGGATCGCGGGTTTCCAGGGTGGAATCGCAGCCTGGGATCACAAGTTTCGGGGCTGAATACGTGATCTTGGATCACGAGTTCGGAGGCTGAACACGCGATCCTGGATCGTGAGTTCAGCTCCTATAGTCGCGGTCTGGGATCGCGGCTCGGATCAGGAAATCTGCGATTCGTGACTGTGACTGTAACAGCTGTGCTACAATAAATGGAGCGTCAACAACAATGGTCAGAATACAAACAAGCAACAGGTTTCCTAAAAAATAAAAATAGTGGACTCGCTAGACCAAAGGGAGGTAAGGGAGCATGCAAACACCTAGCTAAATAGTATTCTGACTCAACCAAACATATCCTCTGCAAGGTGATAAAATCCAAGTCAGACAATATGGATAGTAGATCCAAGTGGCTAAAGATATCCCTCTACCGGGAGGGACACTAGGTAAGACAATCCTAGAAGAAAGGCAACTAAGATACCTCGTTCATGACACATCCAGAAAAGGTGAATCTGCAGCTCCGATCCTATCACCGTGTGGGCCTAAAGAGAACACCACACGCAGACCAATGAGTAGGTAGCCTTTGGTTACTGAATGGATTGCGGTATTCCACTCAGGCCTCCGGAACCAGTCTGGCTACTTCAACCCTCCTAAGGGAGAGGTCCTATGATAAACTGGTTGTGACCGTGCCAAAAAATACTAGGGGATTTTGGTTCCCTAATGGACAACAACTATGTCTCAAGTGTAAGTGACCGAGGGGTGTTATTTGGATGTCTATCCCCCCTGTCCTACTTAACTACAATATTCTTATGTGTTCCCTAAGTGGGGTTAGAATGTTGGTTGTGTTAAGCAGTATTTTAGGGCTCACTTGAATTAGGTGACAGAGTGTGTGTGTGTGAGGTAATGAACCCAATCAAAAGTGCCACGGGGTGGGAAACTTTCTAACTAATAATAACAATGCAGAAATTAAACTTGTAATGCAAAATTTTCTTTTTCAATTGAAATGCTTAAACTTTAAACAATTTTGTAAATGGAACAGAAAGCAAACTGCAGAAAAAAAGGTTGTAAGTAAGTATGGCTGCAGACAGAACAGGTGGTTGTGCAAGTGCAAAAAATATTGCAGCAAAGGGTTGGGTTCAAAACCGGGTAAAAAAGTGCAGAAAACAGATCGCAGGTATGTGGTGAAACTGCACTGGCGGATCTTGGGAAATTGGCTGAAAGCCGCGGGGGGATCGCAGGAAATAGGCTAAAAGTCACGGGGAGATCGTAGGAAACAGGCTGAAAGCCGTGAGGGGATCACAGGAAACAGACTGAAAGCCACGAGGAGATCGCAGGAAGTTGGCTGAGAGCTGTGGTCGGATCGCATGAAACAGACTGAAAGCCACGGGGAGATCGCAAGAAACAGTCTGAGGGCCGCGGTTGGATCGCAGGAAATAGACTAAAAGCCACGGGGAGATCGCAGGAAACAGTCAGAGGGATGTGGTCGGATCACAAGAAATAGGCTGAGAGCCACGGTCGGATCGCAGGAAATAGACTGAAAACCATGGGGAGATCACAAGAAACAGTTTGATGGCGACGGTCGAATCACAGGAAACAGGCTGAGACGTGTGGTCGGATCACAGGAAATAGACTGAAAACCATGGGGAGATCACAAGAAACAGTTTGATGGCGACGGTCGAATCACAGGAAACAGGCTGAGACGTGTGGTCGGATCGCCGAAAACAGACTGAAAGTTGTGGTTGGATCGCAGTTGTGGGGAAAAAATATGCGATTTCCGGTAGCAAACCCAACTACCAAAAGGGACAACCGAAAGGGGAAAACAGAAAAATTATTGCAGAAAACTAAAAAATTCTAAAAATTATAACCAGAAACTCAAAGGAACACTAAGGGAGTCGCCAAAACTGTAGCTAGGGTTTTCACCCTAGCTTGTGCAAATGAGCACTTACTAAGGAAAAGGGACTCCTTAGTAGTAGTTCAATAAAAATGGTAAAAACAAGACAGTAAATAAAAACAGTAAACTACTCTAAGCGTGTGCATAAAAAAGAAATGACAAGATAATGAAAATTTGTTTTGTATTAAGTATACCTCAAATGTGAGGTTGGTGGAGCCTTTGCAGTAGTCCAAGGGCTGCTCCAATGCTCCAGTGTTGTTCCTTCTCCTTCTTCCAAAGTGTTTTGGATATGGGCCAAAGGGGTTCTCAAATGGAAAATTAGCTCCAAGTGGAGAGCTAGGGTTTCAAGAGAAGTTTTGGCAGCATAAGGATGGGAGAAATTGTGGATATGAAATGAGGAGCCTCCATCACCTATTTATAGGTTTTTAGTGGTGGAGTGTTGACCCATGGTTTTTGGAACCATATGGTTTAGGTCAACTGTATAGGGTTTTTGCTTCCTTTTTCCTTCTTTTTCCTCTTTTTTGTATTTTTTATTCCATTTTTAGAGGGTTTTTGCTATTTTTGGAGGAATTTACATTATTTTGGGGAAAAAAGGGGGTTTTTTTTGGCCTTTTGGAGGCTTTTTAATAGTTTTTAAAGGTTATGGAGGCAAATATGGTAGGAAATATAGACAAATTAGTCATGTAATGAGGGAAATGAGGTAGTGAGCACTTTTTGGGTGTTAACACTCTCTAGGGGCCAAAGTGTGGGGTTTATTTTAGAATTCTTCCTTTCAAAATTTTACCGCTACAACACTCCACAGGGTCGTAACACATCTCACAGACATATTCATTTGTTCCTCATTCCCATGATGTTTTGCATCCTTTTGGATGTTTCTTTAATTCATGACTTTGCCATGTGAACCTTCCAGAAATGGACTTCTTGATTTTCAACAATTGATAAAGGTTCTTCAATCCATAATGTCCTTTTGTGTGAGCGAAAGATTCATTGTTTTTCATTCTTCACGGATGGAGAAGGACCTTGCTGGGTGATTTATTCGAACAACTTCCTTGATTTAAAAGTTTCTTTGATTATCTCAGCCATGCTTTAATTGAGGAGAGAATTTCTAGAAACCAGACTCTTTGATATAAGCCTTTTGGCCTTTTTCTTATAGCATGGGATCATTTAAAATACCATATGTCTGTGCAACATGATTCCTCTCCATGGGTCTGTCTTAGTAAACTTTTTGGGACAGTTGCTTATGTTAGAGTGGATGAGGCCCTAAGATAGTTTGGAAGGAAAAGTTGAATTCCAGTTATTTTGACAGGGGTTATATTTGCCAATCAGAAAAAGAATCCCTGCATTCCGGGAAACCACACAGTGGAGACAAAGTTACACACATAATTTCTTTTATCCATGAGCTTCTTCATGACCGTCTTTTGAGTTGTGTCTAGAGTCTTATCTCTCAGCTACACCAAAATTGAGCTTACCTTTATTTAAGCGAAAGGGATTCAAACAAAAGGTGAAAGCAAACAAAAAGAAATAAATCAAACTAACTAGTAACTACAAGGTGACCACAAGCAAAAAAATGAAACAAAAATCAAATCAAAAAAAGAGAAACCACATTTTAGTTTTGTACAAAAAACTCCCTTAGGGTTTATGCAAAGTATTGCTTTAAGGCGAGGCCGTTGGGAGGAAGATTTACTTCCTCTCCTTGCAGGTCTTTCAATTTATAAGTTGACGAGCCAAGTTTTTTAGAAATTTGGTAAGGGCCAACCCATAGGTGCTAAAACTATGTGTGCATCCCCTTACCTTCGTCCTGGTGATCCCATTTGAGAACTAAGTCACCTACTTCGAAATTTCTCTTACTAGATTTCCTCTTATCAAACCATCGTTTGGCTATGTCTTGGTGATGATAGAATCGGTCTTTGGCTTTCTTTCATGATTCTTCAAGTTGTAGCAGGGTATTAATTCTGGATTGTAGGGCTTGACTGCTAGAACCTCGGGAGGCCTGGGCCAATTGCAAGGATGGGAGTAAAACATTCGGGGGAAGGATGGCTTCCTTGCCATAGACTAGGGTGAATGGAGAAACACCTAAGGCATTCTTGGGAGTGACTTTGTTTGCCCATTAAGTGTTTGGGAGGGCTATGTGCCAGCTTCTTTGATTTTCAATCACGGTTTTCTTAAGGATTTGGATGATATTTTTATTGGTAGAATCAGCTAAACCATTTCCTTGAGGATAGTAATTGGATGAATAATGGAGTTTGATTCTCTTTTCATACATGAATTCATTAATTTTCATTGACGAAAAATAAGGTGCATTATAAAAAAACTAGGGAAATTGGAACCCCAAACCTAGTTATGATGTTATCCTCCAAGAAGTTGATAACTGCATCTTCATTGAATTTTCGTAGCGGAATGGCTTCAGCCCATCTTGTAAAATAGTCTGTAGCTGTTAGGATATACCGGTGTTGTAGCAAGGAATTTGGGTTTATTTCACCGATAATATCTATGCCCCATTGCTCAAATGGTTCAGAGATGATAACTGGCTGCAAGGGTCCTGTTGCCTTTGGTAACTTTTCGGCACTTCTTTGGCACACGTCACAATTTCTAGCATAGGCATGAGCATCCTTGAAAAGAGTGGGCCAATAGTACCTAGCCCTGAGGATTTTATGAGTTGTATTATCTCCAAAGTAATGTCCCCCAGTGGGGTTGTCGTGTAATTCTTTAACCACGTTACTTGCATCTTCCTTTTCCAAACATCTGAGAAAAATACCATCATAATTCTTCCTGAAGAGTACTCCTTTAATGATTTGATAAGCTGTTGGTTTAAGATAGAGGGCCCTTCTTTGCTTCGGATTCCAATTCTCCGGCAAATACACGACTGTAAATAATGCACTAGGTCCCTGTACCAAGACTCCGGATTTGTAAATATTGGACATACGTCGATCACATTCAACTCGGATTCATTCCTCCAATCTAGCTCTTCATCAGCTGGATTTTCAGTAATCAGCTTGCACAGGCCTTGACCTTTGATGATAGTAGCTAGTTTAAATTCTAAGTCGTACTCTTGAAGAGCAGTGACCCAGTTTCCTCTCCTTTCTCCCAATTCTTTCTGAACAAAAGGAGATCTAACAGCGGGATGAGGAACTATGACTTTAGTTCTATTTTTCAGAATATATGGCCTGAACTATTTTACTGCTTTGAATACTGCGTATGCTTGCTTATCCACAACCGGATAGTTCAGTCTAGTGCCTTGCAGACCAGTGCTCATGAAAGAAATTGGGTATTCATCTCCTGATTCTGTCTTCTAGGTGATCACAGCTGCGAGAGAGTTATCAGAGGCAAATGCGTACATAATAAAAATATTTATCAAAGTCAGGACTTCTTAAAGAAGGTGCCTTAGCTATGGTAGATTTGATATCTTTAAATGCAACTTTCTCCAAGTATGTACACTTAAATTGTACACTTTGCTTGACCATTTGTTGCAAAGGTTTAATGATCTGAGTGAAGTCTGGTACAAATCTTCGAACAAAATTTATGGTACCCATGAATGATTGCATAGACTTCTTGCTATGGGGCATGGGAGTCTTGCTGATAGCTTTCCTCTTTCTTGATCTATCGAGATCCCCTCTTTTGAAATGATATGACCTAATAGTTTGCCCTCAAGAACAGCAAAAAACACTTTTCTTGGGGTTTAAATGGATACCATACTTCCTGCAGCGATAAAAAATTTGCTTTAGATGGAAAACATGGTCTTCCCTTTTCTTTGAAAAAACTGTCATATCATCTAAGTATACTACTACGCATTTTCCACCTAATCCTCAAAAAGAAATGTCTATGGCTCGTTGAAATGTAGCTCCCTCATTTATCAAGCCAAAAGGCATTCTTCGGTACACAAAGGTTCCCCACTTTGTACGAAAAGTCGTTTTCGTTCGGTCTTCTTCTGCTACTAGCACTTGGTTGTAACCAGAAAAACCATATAGTAGGGAAAAAAGTTATGATCCTAACACCATTTGCAATATTTGCTCCATTGGGGGCATAGGATAGTTGTCTTTATCGAAAGCTCTATTTAAATTTTGGAAATCTACACACAGTCTGATTTCTCCTGATTTCTTTTGCACGGGAACTAAATTAGCCACCCATTCAGAATATCAGACTCTAAAAATGATCTTTGCATCCAACAATTTTTTCAGTTCTTTCTGGATGAGAGGCTCAAGTGTCTGATGCATCCTTCTTAATTGCTGCTGAAACGGCTTAACGCCTGCTTTCATTGGTATTATGTGTTGGATGATGTGAGTATCGTACGTTTTCAGATAATCATAAGTCCAAGCGAACACATCTTTGTACTGTTGGAAAAGTTTAATGAACTTACTTCTCTCGTCAGGCGTACAACACTTACCAAGATTAATGTATTTTGGTTCAGCTTCTGTGCCTAGATTTATTAACTCATGCTGTGTAGATGAGCTGTGAGTTTTTGCATTTACAGGTCTCCTGAACTTGCTTTGTAAATCAAATAATGCTTCAAGCATTCTCACCCCTTTGCGCATGAAATTTCCCTTTACAACATCCTTATTTTGTAAATATGAATCATGTTGTTCTTCCTCAATTATGGCTTCCTAAAAGACATCTTCATTGGTTAAGAAACTAATAATTTGATCGTCATCATCAAACACCCTCAGATTTGTGATGTTATCCGGGACAGAAGGCCTGAAAATTAATTCAATAGAACATTTATTATTAGTAGGCACTAACCTGGAAGCAGAAGTTGCTAGCAAATCAGCAGCAACCTTTTTCAATCTAGGAATAGAATTAATATTGAAAGCCTCAAAAAATGAAATCAGATCCCAAACTTCATTCTGATATCCCTTTAAGTGTGGTGAAAGACAATGAATTGTATTGCTTATTTGTTGGACAACTATTTTTGAATCCCCAAGACTTTTAAAAACTTGACATTCAAACCAACGGCTTTCTTTAATCCATGGATTAGAGCTTTGTACTTAGCCGTATTATTTGTACATTCAAATTCTAATCTGCAAGATAAAAAATGTTTATTTCTTTTAGGGTCAATTAAAACACAACCGGCTCCGAATCCTTCTTGAGTTTTGGAACCATCAAAATAAAGAGTCCAAAAAACATTTTCTTCCTCAACTATGTTAATGTCATTGCTACTTATGTTAGTAACTAAATTTACTATGTTACAATCGATATTATTAGTCCTTAAAAATTGAAGGAGATCGGACTGTTTGTTTGAATCATGGCTAGCATCCTCTGATTGATAATTTCCAGGTTCAATTTCTAGGAAATAGTTCCCTAAAATTGAAGATGAAAAAGCTACAGCTTCATTTTTCTCCTCTAGCTGAGTGACATTTTGTTTCATGTGTGACTCTCTTAATATTTTGATTTGATTTTGCCTATTCCGATAGGGAAGCCACAAATGAGACCAATCCGTTGCAAAGTAACCATTCAGTTTCGCAGACCAGTCCATACTCAAAATTAAACCATACGCCTTGGGAATATCGACCACCATTATATCAATGAATTCACATACCCTTGTGTCGGATGACAACCAAATAAATACATCCTTCAATTCACCAATGACCTTGACAGCAGTTCTATCTAATTGAATGATTTGAGATGGGGATGGGATAGGCTGACCATTAATCTTTTTGCAAATAGATAAAGGCATGATGTTTGAGCTAGCACCAGAATCCACTACACAATTATGCACATTGTGATTAAAAATATCAAAAGTTAAGAGGAAAGGTAGAGTTTGAGATTTTGATTTTCCGCCAATACTGGCTTCATTAATTTCTGGGTTCTCATCAGCATTTTCTAATGAAGTGCTTGGTTGGGGATCAAAAGCTTCCATTAACTTCTTTCTTTGTTGTGGCAAGTTACACATATAAAAAATGGAAATGTTTTCCTTTGTTTTCTTAATGTCTTCTATTATATCGTAGCCTGTGTCACATTCCTTTGAAACTTTTGATTGGTTTTATGTTTTGTTTGAAACAATTTGTGGTTGTTTGGTTATTTCTGGGTTTGGTTCTTTAGTCACCGTGGAAGTAACTGCTGGAATTGTCTTATGCTAAGGTGGAATGACAGTTATGTGCCACTTTGCTATTTGATTAGATCTAGCTTTAGGCACTTCTACTGTTTGATCAATCACTGGGCCTTTACTCCTAGTAGTGATATTAATAGATGCCATTTGCACTTCCTCAACAAGATCTTCGAAAGATGGTTCTTGAATAAGATTCCAATCCCAAAGGATCATTGTAGTGTCGGGGGCGGACTCTTCTCTCTCAGGAATTTGTTCTTGCTGAGGATTGGTTTGCTCAGGCATTTGTGCATCTAACATTTGGTTCATTACTAAACTCATCGAATTGATCCACTGTGGACATCCTTTCTCCGAGTGTTGTTCTTGATGGAAGGTCCAAAAGTGGTCCATGCCTATTTCATTTAAGTTTAGTATAGCAGAGTTATTTACCGGTGGGGTTGACTACCCATTTTCTTCCTTTTTTTATAGAATGGCTTGAAAGGTGGCCTTGAAGGGCTAGCTACCTTATATTTCTCTAGATCTACAATCTTATTAGAGAGTTTTTGCATCATTTTTATAACATTTTCTAAATCAGCTGCGGGTTCCTCTTTATCCCTAGTTAATAGAAAAGGTTTTTTAACAGCTGCTGGCTTTGCCTCCGAGTCAAGAGCGTGTTTAGCAATACTGTCAGCTTCTTCTTCCACTTTCTTTGCTTCTTCAAAGTTTTCTATCAGGGTAACCTTCTTAGTTCTTTTGACAAACATCGCTAATGGGGGTTTAAGAGATGTTGTATAATATTCTACTAAACATTCCTCAGCGGGCTTTGTTGCATCACTGAAGTTATTCAACAATGTCGTGAACCCTTGGTTAAACTCTTGAACTTTCTCATTCTTTTCCATCTAGCTCATAGATAACAACTCTTTCATAAGAGTAGCTACAGTTTTCTGATTTCCGTACTTTTTTAGAAAGCATTTCTCAAAATCTTTCCAACTCGTTATTGAATTAGCTTGCATGCTAAAGTACCAGGAGGATACCTTTGGGTTCAAACGTATATGGAAAAAGGAGACAAACCACATCTTCATGTTCCACATTAAGAAGATTCAAAGCTAGATAGAAACTTTTAAGGTGATCTTCAGTAGAAATCCCTTTACTAGGGTCATACTTAGGCAAAACCTTTTCTAGGTTTTTAGGAAAATCATGGAATGGACCAACTACGTTTAATGCTCCTCTCGCTCTCCATGCAGGCACGAACATGACTCTTGGTGGAGAACGTGGTGGTATATGTAGTGGTGAATTATGAGGAGTATGCCTTGGTGTATGTGGCTTTTCTTTATTTGTAGGAGTCTTGGGTCTGACCTCGTCAAAAGGTTCAATGACTTCCTCTAGAGATAGATCCAACAATTCTTCTAGGCTCTGAACTAGAACAAAATCTTTAGTGCATTGAGGGTTTTTTCTAGGAGCTCTTATTCTAGGTAGCAAAGGAACTGTGGTTAGTCCACCTAAAATTCTAACATAGGACCGAGTATGTCTTCCGAAATGATTTACTTCTTCGAAAGGGACAGCGTATAATGTTTCTTGTTGTTCTGTCTCAGAATTAAGATTTTCTTGATTTCTTGATTCCAGATCTGAAATGTCTGGGATAGCTGTTTTGGATGGGTCTTCAGTGGAAAATTTTCTAACCAAAGGATCTCTTCTGTCGGCCATGCACTGGTGTCCCTCCTTCTCGTGCCAAAAACTGTTGATGCCTCGAAGATCAGAGCATCAATCAGCAAGGGATTCTCCCCGGTAAGCAAGCCCAATCAGATCGCTCACCGTTTGATATCAGGAATCCGTCCGGTTAACAGTTCCGACTACCGTTTAAGATTTAAAAATTTGTTTAACTTTCACCGATTGCGGCCCGATCCACCGTTTATGTGTTTTTTATGTTAAAATATGATATGCAAGTGCCTCAGAATTAAGATTTTCTTGATTTCTTGATTCCAGATCTGAAATGTCTGGGATAGCTGTTTTGGATGGGTCTTCAGTGGAAAATTTTCTAACAAAAGGATCTCTTCTGTCGGCCATGCACTGGTGTCCCTCCTTCTAGCGCCAAAAACTATTGATGCCTCGAATATCAGAGCATCAATCAGCAAGGGATTCTCCCTGGTAAGCAAGCCCAATCAGATCGCTCACCGTTTGATATCGGGAATCCGTCCGGTTAACAGTTACGACTACCGTTTAAGATTTAAATATTTGTTTAACTTTCACCGATTGCGGCCCGATCCACCGTTTATGTGTTTTTTATGTTAAAATATGATATGCAAGTGCCCTACATTAAATGCATGTGATAAAACAAATATGTTCTAAGCTATTCTAACCTAAATTAACCTATCCTTGCAAGGAGCAGAATTTAGAGTATGAGTAATAAGACCGAAAGAGACATCGAGAGAATCGAACAGGTAGCCATTCATCAATAAAGATGTATTTTTAGCAAGATGTAAATAGTATCAAAGATAGCTCTGATTTTATAAAAAAAACATACATTACCCATAAGGTACAGGGATTTCGCAAAGAAATAAGATCATTCACAGCATCGAATTAATTCATAAAGCTAGGAAAGATCTCACTAAATGTATATGGAAAATGCAAAAATAGTTCGGCAAGCATCCATCACAACTCAAAGCAAAATGATGCACCAACTTTCACAGGCCAAAATAGTTTTTCGATTCATGTAGCTGAAGTAGTTCTCATACATAAGAAGAAAATATTTCACCTGCCAAAAGTCCTTTCTATTCTCCTATAATCAGTTATATATAGCTTTACAAAATGCTCCAAGAGCTACCACCTATACCCTAACTGTCCAAATTCCTGTAATTTGTCTTTTAGTGTTCAAATTACAAAAAGAATAAAACCCCGAAATATTCACCATGGACGTGACGGAGTTCCAAATGTCACTTTAATAATTAAAATATACATAGGCTAAAGAAAGGCATGTTGGATGTAAAATAAAAATAAACCAAAAGTGGGTCATGTCTGAGCTAACGCCTTTGCTGATTTGGGCACTTCTGCTGCTGTCGGTACTCCTGTTGCAACTTGTGCAATTGGTACCAATGAAGCTGATGCCCCTGCTTCTCCTGCTACTGTTACTTGATGTGCTCCTGCTGTCAGTACCCTGTCTGCTTCTACTATATGTCTCACCCAGAGACTGGTTTCCTTTATGATATTGTTTGCATCAAGAGGGAGCATGGTTTTCAAAGAAACCTCATGCTTGGCCAGCTCTTCTTCAAGATTAACGACTTCTTCTGCTATAGCTTGGACTTTCATCCAGGAGATGTGCATGAATAGCAGCCTGGCCAATTCAATGGTGAAGGTCTTTAGTGGTCAAAGCCTCCAACTTCCTTACGTAATCCATTTCAGCACTCAACCAATCCCTTAGCTCAAACAAACGTTGGGCTTTGTCTGGAAACTCTTCTAAAGTTTGGGGTATTTTCACCTGGAAATTCTCTTAGGTGGTTCATATTTTAGAATACAAGCTCCCAGACTGTTCGATCATAACCATAGCCACCTCATTCAATTTTACTCCACAATTATGGAAAAAACCCAAGAGGCGGATATCTGCTTTGAAAGCAGAGATGGACTTGAGTGGGAGATTTTCTAGAAATACGGACTTCCCTTCTCTCCATTACATTTGCTTCTTAATGTCCTCACTTATGCATACATATTTTCTTCTACACCTAGTGGATTTAGCTTTTATTTCTTTGATTATGGCCACCACCTCCTTCAACTTGCAAACTTCCTCCGTCATGAGTTCTTGAATCCCGTATAACCTCTTCATAATTTCACAAGCCTGCTCATGAAAGGGACCGAGGTTGCCAACCTTGCTGGTTGCGAGTTCTAATTGTTGTTCTAGCAATTCTTCTCTTTCTTCCAACTTCTCAACGTTCTCCTTTAGGTCATCAATCTGTTGAACAGTATCAAACTTCTCAGACTCCAACTGTAGGTTGCGGCTTTCAAGATTTCTCCTCTGTTTCCAGAGTCCTCATTTGTATCACCAAAGCTCTCTTTTCAGCTTCTAAATGCTGGAATCCTTTCTTAAGTTCTTCCTTTTCTGACATGAGGGTGTCACATTTCTCCACCATCAAATTTGAATAATTTTGTTCTTTGACAAGAATTTCCTGCAACTGGTGAACTTTACTCTTTGTTAAGTCTAACTCATCTCCTAACATGTCAATATTGTTGATGGTTGCTAGAACAGAGGCCACAGAAATAGATGCCATGAGTTTGTGCGCATGTTGGGTACCTTGCATGACTGTGGTTTCATGTCTGTTGACAATATCTGGTTGAAAGGGTCTCTTCATCCTAGTCATTGTTTCTTTGACAGCAGATTTTCTCTTTTTGTTGTAAGCGAACCTTTCCCATTGGGATACTGTACTACCTTTTGATGGCGTAAAAGGAACGAGTGGAAGGTCTCCTATGGGGAGATTTGTATCCAAGTCTTGTGTGCTTGGGCTCTTTGGGTCAGCATCTTATTTGGATGCTTTTTCTTCCTCTGCTTTTATTCTCGCTTCTTCTTCCTGTTCCCTTCTCAGTATGTCATCTTCTTCCTGTTTGGCAATTTCCTCCAATCTGGTCTTTTCTTCTTCTTGAATTCTTCAAGCTTCATCTTAAGCTTCTTGGGCTCTTAAGGTTTCTTCTTCTCGAAGTTTATCCTCTTTTGCTTTATTGGTTCTTTTCTCAGCTTCCACTTGGATCTTCTCGACTTGCTCCTTGAGCCTTTGTTCTTCTCCAGAGAGAGCTCCAACAGTTCCCGAGGTGCCCTTTTCTTGCTATTGTTCTACGTCCTCCACAATATTAGAGCTCGAACTGGCTCCTCCTTTGCTAAGTTGGAAAATCCGCAGCTCAGTCATATTGCTAATCCCCCTATATACTTCCTCATCTTCATCATAATAGTTAGCGTATTCAAAAGGGGTAGAAATCTCTTTGCAATGTTGTGCAGCTTTTCCTCGTCGATCATTCCTGTGAAAAACCTTTTCCACGAAATGAAGACTTTTTAGCTTTGCGACAAAATATTCCATTGTCGCAATTTTTGAAAACTTGTAAGCCCCAATAAAAAAGGTTAAAGGCGGGAAACATGCCTTCTTTGCCTTGTACAAGGTACTACCAATTCCATCAATAAAAACTTGTCTTACTGCCTCTTTGTGGACTACATAGTCAGTAGCATACCTGGGTAGGATATACGGGGATTTAGAGCCTCCGTACATTCTTATGTAGGTGCCTTCTGATGAAAAATAGAAATCACCGTAGTTCTCTAGGACTTCCATGGCATTCTCGGATAAGTAGCTGGGTTCCTCATTGAACATTAATTCGTATAGAGGTATGATAAACTTTTCACAAATGATTTTGTAATACCTTTTGTAATTCTGAGCCCAAAATATTTTGTAAGCGATGAATACCAAGGTATCGACCGAGTTCCATATGCATCCTAGCTTGGGGAAGGGGAATTTCGTCACAATACAATCTATCAAGTAGGATTCCATATAAAATTATGCCCTTTTCTCCACTAATCCTTCTTGTGTAGCAATTATAGTGGATGACAAGTTGTCTGATAGAATATCAACCCAGTTAAAAATTGTTCATTTAAACGCCACATAGTGGATGATGGGGACCCATTGGAGCATAAAAATCATCCTGTTGGGCCTCCCAAAGATTCTGCTCAACATGAGAGCGATTAATCTGAAAGGGGGCCTTAGGTTCTGAACCTCGTACTCCTCACTATCTCTTTTCCTGATCTGTTTTCCCATGATTAGCAGCTTCCTAGCCATCTCCAGATTATCCATCTTGATCTCTCCCAGCCATTCATCATCAAGCCGTTGTTGGGCCTTGGGTAACTTATAAGCTGTTGAGATTTAGGATGGGTGAAATGATGCAAAAGCTTTTCCTTTGTTGTATGAAAGAACTCTTGTCTCGACATTCACATTCTGCAGAATCCATCCAATTACTTCTGAGCATGGGAAGAGCTCTGGACGTGTGGCTGCTTTGGATATACAGGAGTTTCTGATGTTCCGGTATAGACATTCTTCTTCAAGAAGAGCTTCAGGGAAATTCTGGTCCCTTATCATGCAATATATGTCTCCCCAATTTACGTCTGGGGGCATGCCTGTGGTGCACGTAGTATCTTGGAATGTAGTTTCCACCCTTGCATTGTCGTCGGTTGCCTTTGACTTTCTCTTGCCACCTTTGGTCATTTTGAAAATCCTGTACAATAATCAGACATAGGTGGATATAAGGAGACATGATGCAATGTCAGCAATCCAAACTAGCATCACCATTGATTTGCAAATTTCAAATTGTTATGGATTTTCAATTTCAATTTTTTAAACATTCACTTCACATGCCATTGAATAATCCTACGCAATACATTTCGACCTGATTATTTCCATAGGCTGTTATATTACAACCATGAATATAAGAGCAATGCATTTCCGTAATAACACAGTAATTCCGAGTATACTATGTTTTATGGCATGAGAATTGACATGGTTAGAACTTGTTCCATAGTATATCAAAGGCATAAAACGTCGTATGCAGGGCAGGAGCATCAACGTTCTCCTCGCAATGGTGGATGGGACTGGGTTCAATTCTATGACGCTACTGATTTCTAAAAACTAGACAATGGTGTATCATAGGACCTGCTAATAATTTATGTGGTAGATCATTTCGGCCTGGGCAACTATGAACCCCTATGAAGCTATGCTCGATTGTGTTTAGCAAGATAGGAGCATGTTTCTAGTTACGGCTGAACATAGGACCAAAAATAAAAATAAAAGCAGAGTCCAAATAACTTGGGTAAAAAGAACTATGACCACCATCCTTTTAAACTTGAAAGATAGAGAAATAACCAAATCATTTCAGGATATGAAGCTTGACGGGTACCAACTTGGTTAATTCTGACTGGTTTGAGGGTAGTAGCGTTGCTTGGGGAACTGGTGAACTGGGAGTAAGCGTATGCAGTCTTCAATGGAAATAGAAGCAAGCCTTTGAAATAATGAAATTTAACGGGGTTTAAACCCTACATATAGCTTTTAGGCATGTACGCGCCATTAATAGAGTGGTTTTGAAAAGTTAAACGAGGTTAATGGGCGTATGGACGGGGTCAAATCAGCATATTCGGCATTAAGTATGACCGCCAAAACCAGAGAGACTTGGCTAACTTTTCCAACCGTTGCGGAACATTTAGATAAGTTTTTTTCCGCCATTGCGGGAGAGTTATCAGATTTCATCTGCAAAAGAAAAGAGTGAAGTTGCGGAATGGAAAGCTTAATCGAGTTTATTCGTCGTTTCAGAAGAGTTGGAAAAGATAATCCGTAGTTGCGGGAAAGTTAGCCGAATTTTTCCACAATTTCAAACTATCCCTTTCTGTCTGCTATTGCGGTCAAGTTAGATGACATTTCCCACCATTTCGGAAAACTTTGGCGAGTTCTTTCGCCGTTTACTTAGTCAAGAAGGTTTTCGTTGTTGCAGAAAAGTTACGCAAACACTTCCGCCGTTGCGGAAGGTTTAGATGATTTTTACCGCCGATATTTGGCTTGGTCCTTTTCCGCTGCTTCGGTAAGGCTGGCCCAAATCTCCTACTATTGTGGGGAAGTTATCTTAAAGCTTCCGCCGTTGCGACTCAGAAAATTTGAGTCTTACTTAACCAAAAAGTGAAATGAACTTTAAAAGAAGCAAGCAAAAGGGCCTATCTCTAGAAGGACTAAGAAAGAAAAAGACTCTTGATTTCCTTAGACTTCTAGTCAAACTTTCTCTCAAAATTAAAGGAGGGGCCTTTAAAATTTCTTCAAAATTTGTGGGGGGGGGTGTTGTAGAAACAACACAACCTCGATCACTGAACACCAGTTTCAAAACTGCGCCAGTCCTTGTATATGGAGGGAACATTTAAACAAAAACCATAGTCATAAGGTAACCCATCTCGATATGAGTGTTGTGTCAGGACGAAGTCACTGTCACCGTCAGGGACCTAAAGCCAGCTTCCTACGGCCTGTAGCCACCACGTTTCCTACCCTGCTCCCATGACGAAACCCTAAGGGTTTTCCTCCAGTTCTCTCCCAAAAGTGACATTCTCCTTATCTTTCATTCTCCATCCTTTTACTTAAATTTTTCTCTTTCCATGATTCTATTTAAGTTCTAAAAACAATTATGGTAGCACGAGTATGACATAAGTAAAAGAATAGAATATAAATCAACATGAACAAACTACATTACTGACCTCCTTCAAATGACACAATCTCCACATGGGAAGCAATTTCTAGAGTAATTCATCCATACCAAGTACTAATGCAAAAGGATAACGGAAATTTTTAATCATTTCCATAAATAGCTTGTCTAATGATCTAAATTATGGTCCATAAATGGAAAGAACATAAATCCCAATGTTTTAAAAAAAATATCCTCTACTTTAATACTGCAAAAGTGTATGGAGTTACTTATACTATCCATGCAATGAGTTCATTCGTTATCTTGAATTCATATGTACCTTCTACTAGGATCAACTATTGCTTGAAGCATATAACAGGGATAAAAGGCAGGTTGAACAACCTATGGTGTTACAACATGTTCTAGCAATCATGCATAAGACATTTGCTACTATGATTTCTAAAATAGACATACTCTACCACTAACACTAATCTCAAGCAACTTATTCAGAGTACATAAGAAGAATTTCTTCTAGTACAAAACCATGAAAGCCCAACATTGATTCATTAATCCCTTCAGGTAGTTTAAAAGTAGAAAGAAACAGAGTTCATAACTGCAGTAGGAAGCGGTACCCTCGGAGCCTTGATTACTCAAGCAATTAGCAATTATGAAGAACATATATCAGTGTGCCCACACTGATCTTATGTTGGTCACCCCCCATACTTGTAAAAATTCACTGCAATTGTTTGGGAAGGTAATCCAATGAAATGTTGCTCTAACAAAACTAGATTCATCAGGGCTAGAAATGATTACCTCGTTTTTTTTCAGATTCATCAGGGCTAGAAATGATTACCTCATTTTTTTTTATTTTTTTTTATTTTTGAACCAATGGCAATATACCCAACAAATACAAAGAGGCTGACAAAATTCTGAACATTGAAACCAACATTTTAATGTCACTTAGCAGTCAACAAGCCTTCTTTTTTTATTTCTCATGCACCTTATATTACATTACAAGCCAAATTTGGAAGTTTTGCATGTAATTCTAAGGGTGGAATACCAACATTTTAAAATGTCAGTTAGCAGTCAAGAAGGATTTTTTTCTTGAAAATGCAACTTAACTAGATTGCAAGGCAAGTTTTGAAAATTTGCATATCTATCATCATTACATCTATGCCAAGCACCGAACACCTAATAACAAAATTATTAGAACGCTTTAATTGGAAAATATTTGAACTCCATAAGCAAAGAAAGAAGGTATATTAGCTCATCAAGCCACCATCACACACCTTTACATTTTTATGCCCTGTAAATGTCCGGACATGACTCTTGAGTATTCTTCCTTTGTTTCTTTCTATATCCCAGAGCTTGACAGTGTTGTCTGTGGAAGCAGAAACAAGTGAAGCTGAATCAAGAAACTTCACATAACTCACAGTATTATTGTGCCTTGACAAAATGTACCAAGGTGTTTTTATGTTCCGAATATCATAGCAATATATCGTATAATCCGCAGAGCCTAGCGCAATTAGATGGCCAGAATCTAGTTGAAATTGCACACATCAAACATTTTCCTTTGTCCTAATTGTAGGCATAATTTCTGCCTGTAGAAATGAAATTGAATTGATAGGTGTCAGATACATTACAAAGAGCGAATGCCCTTTGAACACCAACAAACTAGTGTACCTTCTTTATGTTGATGTATTTGTAACTTCGGAAGATATTCTTCTATGTATTACATTTGTACTGTATTGTATATCCCATAGAGATGTATTATTCCTCTGATTGGAAGTGTTGTCATTTGTATTTGTAAGTGTCGTCATTTGTATTGAAAAGTGTCATCATTTGTATTGATGGGTTATTAGACCACCAGTGTGGGGTCGGCCCTATTTAGGTCATGTGGTTGGGTTATTAGGCTTCATTGAGAAGTCGGCCCCATTAGTTTATTGGCAGGTCAAGTTAGTGTATAAATAGAGAGGTTGTGTCTCTCATTTAGATCATTCACTCACTTCTCAAGCTCGCATAGCTAAGAGAGAAAGTGGCGCACATATGGAGGAGGAGGAGCATCTTCTAGAGACATCTTATTAGGTCTGATCCTTGTGATCTTGTACTTGGGTTTATTCTATCTCTGAGGAAGTTGCAGGGTTTTTCAACTTCTTGGTTTTCCCCGATGAAGCTCTATGTCTCTTGTGTGATTGCTTTTGTATCTATGATTGATATGTTGTACATGTTATTCTCTTAGTGATCCTGAATGATAATGGAATGAAATTATCGAAAAATTAACATGGGGTCAGAGCCAATCTAAGAAGAAGGCATTGTGCAGCTACGAAAGCTAGGGCTTCTTAATATTTGGGTTTCTCTCCACAGATCATCAAAGGAAAAAGGATAGATTGACTCTACTAGCAAGGGCGCATCTTTTTGTCGAGATAGATTTCAATTCTGAGCTTTTTCAGTTTTGGCCCTAAAAATTAGGGTTTCCACAAAAATAGGAATTTCTGACATCTAAGGACATAGCTAGACGCTCCTTGGAAAAATCAAAGTTTAGAGCTTTGGATCAAACTTTTTGGTTGGGTGAAGCTCCAGGAAACTCAACCCCTAATTCAGGGTCCTCCCAGTGAATCCAGGAGATTGAAAAGCATTTCTGAAGGGTGAAACTTTGCAGTTTTCAAATTCTGAGTATACCAGGCTGATCAACTCATCAAGGCGCATCTTTCCATCCTTTCATAATTTTGAAATTCACATTTTGAATTTTTAGGGTTTCTTTGACAAACCCTAATCCAACTCCAGATCCAGTTTTCAGCAAATCAACTAGTAAGACCTAAATCTTTTCTATTTCCATTTGAAGTACTCTTTAAAATGTCTCACCACACGAAGCTTGAGGATAAGCTTGATGGAGCTGATAACTTCCGAGCATGGAAGTATAGATTGGGTTAATCCTTGAAGAGAATGATTTGGACACCTACATAAAAGAAGAGGTTCCAGTTCCAGAGGGAGATGAGGCTAAGGAGTTGCACAAGAAGGACTTAGTTAAGGCTAAGAGAATCATTATTGATTCTATAAAGGACCATCTCATACCTCATGTGTCTTCCCTAAAGACACCTAAGGAGATGTTTGACTCTTTGACCAAGTTGTTTGAAGGAAAGAACATAAATTGGAAGATGACTCTGCGCAATCAATTGAAAGGGGTAAAGATCTAGAATGGAGAGACCATTCAATCCTACTTCTCTAAGGTCTCTCAAATCAAAGAATAACTTGAAGCTGTGGATGAAGTGGTGGAGAATGGAGAAATTTTCATGACCACATTGAATGGCCTACCTAGGTCATGGGACTCCTTTATCCAAGGAATATGTGCAAGAAAGAAATTGATGTCTTTCAGTAGATTGTTGGCGAAATGTTCACAAGAAGAAGCTAGGCTTGTGGCCCGAGAAGAAAAGATGGGAATTAAAGATCAAGCTCTGACAGCACACACCAGGAAAAATAAGTTCAAGAGAGGACCACCTCATCATCACAAGAAGTCTTCTCACTACCATTCAAAAGACAAGAAATATATGAGATGCTTCTCATGCAATGAGAAAGGACACTTTGCTTCTGAATGTTCCAAGGGAAATAAAGACTCCAACAACAAGAACAACAAGAAGAGATAGCATGCTCATGCTGTCCAGGATGATGAATCTCCCAAGAAGAAAGCTAGAACAGAAAGTAATGACTCATCAAGTGAAGATGAATATGTTCTAATCTCTGCTCTCACGGGTACTATCTCTCATTGTTGTAATGATTGGCTTATTGATAGTGGGGCTTCTAAACACATGACTGGGTTTAAAGAATCTTTTGTAAATCTATCTGAACATGAGTCACCCCATAAGGTGAAACTTGGGGATGACTACCAATATCCTATCAAAGGAAGTGGTGAAGCCTCCTACAACCTAGACTCTGGGAAGTATTTGAAGATGAAAGATGTTCTATATGTACCTAGGCTCAAGAAGAACCTTCTCTCCATATATGCATTGGATGCAAAATGCATGAGGGTTGCATTTGTAGATTGCCAATTTCTAATGTGGCCAAAGGGTAAAAATATAGATGATGCAATAGTGATTGGAGAGCAAGAGAGAGGATTGTACAAATTAAAGGGACAACCTGAACATGCCATGGTACATGAGTCCATGGAGCCAAGTGAACTTTGGCATAGAAGACTTGCACACATGCATTATAGA
The DNA here is from genome assembly GCA_027924585.1 of Larix kaempferi. NCBI lineage: Eukaryota > Viridiplantae > Streptophyta > Pinopsida > Pinales > Pinaceae > Larix > Larix kaempferi. Next base: position 5,207,885 of record BSBM01000963.1, on the reverse strand, counting down.
GCACTACCAATTGCAAGCAAAGCTGTAGAAGGTCTGCCTGAAATTTAGTCAAAACATGAAGGGGTTTGCAAAGGTTGTGCAAAAGGAAAGAACACAAAGAAGGCATTTCCAAGCAGTGAAAGCAAAGCAAAAGGAATCTTGGAGATTATCCACTCTGATGTATGTAGACCAATGTCTTCCAGTTCTCTGAGTGGGTATGTATACTATATTTCTTTCATAGATGATTTCTCTAGGAATACTTGGGTTTATTTCTTGAAGAATAAAGATGAAGTGTTTGATAAGTTCAAGGAATTCAAAGCCTTGATAGAAAATCAAACTGATAAGAAGATCAAGACCTTCAGATCTAATAATGGCGGAGAATTCACTTCAAGTGATTTCAAGAAACTATGTAGTGATTCAGGTATTAAGAGGGAGCTGACTACTCCTTACAATCCACAACAAAATGGAGTTGCAGAAAGGAAGAATAGAACTATCATGGAAGCAGCACGGGAAATGCTTCATGACCAAGATCTGCCTATGCATCTATGGGCAGAAGCAGCTAGGACAGTTGTGTATGTGCATAACAGAACACCTCACAAGATACTTGACAACAAGACACCATAAGAAGTCTTCTCTGGTAAGAAACCTGAAGTTATCCATCTCAGGATATTTGGTTGTCCTGTATATACACACATTCCAAAGGAAAAGAGGACAAAGCTAGATCCTTCAGGAAAGAAGGGCATCTTTGTGGGTTACAGTGAAAGCTCGAAGGCTTATAGAATATAATTTTCAGGGTTCAAGAAGATTGACATCAGCAGGGATGTCACATTTGATGAAGACTCAGCATACATCAAATCAAGGAAGACACCTGTTGAAGATCATGAAGAACCAAAGGTAACCAGATTCCAAGACACTGCCATGAATGAAGCAATTCCAGAAGAAGTCCGTGAAATTAAAGATCCACAAGAGAATATAGATCCACCCCGTGAGAAGAACTCTCACAAGAGGAAACCTGCATCGGCTAGAGAGCTCATCCAAGATGCAGAAAGGTATGGCATTCCAGAAGAAGAACGTAGAGAAAGGAAGAGGACTAGATCACATACCAGTTATGTTTCCTTACTCTGTGATATTATAAACAAGGAACCTTCCAGTTATGAAGAAGCAGTGGAAAAGAAAGAATGGAAGGATGCCATGGTCGAGGAGTACCAGTCGATCATGAAGAATGATGTTTGGGATGTTGTCCCAAGACATGAAGGGAAGTCTATTGTGACTTCCAAGTGGATCTATAAGATCAAGCATGCTACAGATGATAGCATAGAAAAATACAAGGCAAGCTTTGTAGCTCGTGGCTTTTCTCAGAAAGAGGGAATAGATTATGAAGAGACTTTTGCTCCTGTAGCTAGATACACTTCCATTAGAATAGTGCTTGCTCTGGCTACAGTGATGAAGTGGAAGATACACCAGATGGATGCCAGGACAACTTTCTTGAATGGTGTAGTTGAAGAGGAAGTGTATGTGGAGCAACCACTTGGTTTTGAGACACATGACAGAGAGTCATATGTGTGCAAGTTGAAGAAAGCCTTGTATGGCTTGAAGCAAGCTCCTAGGACTTGGTGTCATAGGATGGACAGTTTTCTATCCAGTTTGGGCTTTACCAAGAGTAAAGCAGATTCCAACCTTTACTACAAGGTTGAGGAAGGAAATCCTGTGATACTACTCTTGTATGTGAATGACCTGTTTGTAATAGTTGAGGATAGATTGATTGCCGATACAAAGAGGAAGCTTGCTACCGAGTTCAAAATGAAGGACTTGGGGATGATGCACTACTTTCTAGGCATGGAGGTGTGGCAGAGTGCAGATGGGATCTTCCTTGGACAAGGGAAGTATGCAGTAGAGATCCTGAAGAGGTTTGTGATGATGGACTGCAAGGCCATGGCCACACCTATGGCATCGAACCTGAAGCTTCTATGTGATGCTTCATCTGAGCCGGCTGATGCCACTGTGTATTGTCAGATGATTGGGTCCTTGATGTACCTAACGAACACAAGACTAGATATTTGCTTTGCAGTGAACACATTGAGCCAGTTCCTGACAGATCCGAGAGGTGTTCACCTGGTTGTTGTAAAGCATATTTTGAGGTACCTGAAGGGTACGGTTGATTATCAGCTCAGGTATGATGTGAATCAAAACCTTAACCTACAGGGTTATGTTGATTCAAATTGGGCAGGAAGTGCTTCAGATAGGAAGAGCCCTTCAGGGTGTTGCTTCAGTATGGGATCAGGTGTGATCTCTTGGTTTAGCAGGAAGCAGTCCTATGTAGCACTGCGTACAGCTGAAGCAGAGTATGTTGCAACTTGTTTGGCTAGTTGTGAGGCAGTATGGCTGAGGAAGCTACTGTCTGAGTTATTTGATCTCCCGTTGGATGCTACTAGTATCTTTTGTGACAACCAGAGTTGTGTGAAGCTGTCTGAGAACCCATTATTCCATGACAGGTCAAAGAATATTGAGATCAAATATCACTAAATCAAGGATATGGTGTAGAGAGGAGCAGTGAAGCTCCTATATGTTGCGATGGATGAGCAGGTTGCAGATGTGTTGAAGAAACCACTAGCTAGAGTGAAGTTTGAATACTTCAGAGAGAGGCTTGGTGTTCTTCAGATTGAAGATACTTCGAGGAAGAAGTGATGGGACACATTTGCAGGAGCCATTCCAAGCATGGTGAGAGGAGGATCCTTCCCATGGATGTGGATGTAAGCGTTGTGTGATGAGCATCAGGACGATGCTCCAGTTACTACTTGTATATGCATCAATTGGATGCTTGGTATGATCAGTTGGATAATGTATATGTATATGCATCAGTTGGATGCTTGGTATGATCAGTTGGATCATGTATATGTTTATGCATCAGTTAGATGCTTGGTATGATCAGTTGTATCATGTATATGTATATGTATTAGTTGGATACATTGTATGATCATGAGGATCATGTGTGATATGTATCAGGTAGATACATTGTATGATCAAGATGATCATGGATGATGAGCTTCAGGATGTTGCTCTGGATGATATGCATCGGGATGATGCAGTGATGAGTATCAGGATGATATGCATCAGGATGATGCTCTCGATGATATGCATTAGGACGATGCAACGATGAGTATCAGGACGATGCTCTGGATGAAATGCATCAAGACGATCATGTTGATTAGTAGCATCAGGATGATGCTCCATGCGAGGATGATCAAGTGGATCATGAGTTTCAGGATGATACTCAGAGGTCAATGATATGTGGTAGGTTGGGCAGGTAGCATGTAAAAAATCCTGGGAGATCCGATAGGTTGAGTAGTGTGCTCGTAATAAGTCCTAGGATGCTCTTTCGAGGTTTTGTTAGGGAGGCATGTAATCAGCCCTGGAGGTCCAATAGGTTGAGCAGTGTGCCCGTAATAAGTCTTGGGATGCTCTTTAGATATCTTTTCGGTCATGCTGAGGCATGTAAACTGATCCTGGGATATTCTTTTAAGGTTTTGCCTAATCACATGTAATCAGTCCTAGAGATCCGATAGGTTGAGTTGTGTGCCTGTAATAAGTCCTAGGATGCTATGTAGAGAATCTTGCCGGTCGTGCTGAGGCACGTAAACTGATCCTGGGATACTCTTTAAAGGTTTTGTGAAGGGATGCATGTAAGTCTTGGGATATCTTACCGGTCGTGCTTAGGCATGTAAACTGTTCTTGGGATAGTCTTGTCAGGATTTGCATACACACGTAATGAGTCCTGAGTTACCACCTCTATCAGACCACTCACAGTGTTGATGAAGACGTATAGGTGGTGGGCCTACATCCAGCATGAAAAAGGGCTGGCTCTGTAGAACTTCCTATGACGAGCAGAATTCAGATATAGCCCAGAGATCGAGATGTCGAGTATAGCAGCAGTGATGATGATTATGCTCCGTGATCCAATGATGATGATCCTGCTCCAGAATTGAAGACTTGCGCCAATATGTATTGATGACCTGTGACGAAAGAATACCTTCCTAGTTAAGAGGGAGTGTTGATGTATTTGTAACTTCGAAAGATATTCTTCTATGTATTACATTTGTAATTTATTGTATATCCCACAGAGATGTATTATTCCTCTGATGGGAAGTGTCATCATTTGTATTTGTAAGTGTCGTCATTTGTATTGACAAGTGTCGTCATTTGTATTGATGGGTTATTAGACCACCAGTGTGGGGTCGGCCCTGTTTAGGTCATGTGGTTGGATTATTAGGCTTCATTGAGAAGTCGGCCCCATTAGTTTATTGTCAAGTCAAGTCAGTGTATAAATAGAGAGGTTGTGTCTCTCATTTAGATCATTCACTCACTTCTCAAGCTCGCATAGCAAAGAGAGAAAGTGGCACACATGTGGAGGAGGAGGAGCATCTGCTAGAGACATCTTATTGGGTTTGATCCTTGTGATCTTGTACTTGGGTTTATTCTATCTCTAAGGAAGTTGCGAGGTTTTTCACCTTCTTGGTTTTCCTCGTTGAAACTCTGTGTCTCTTGTGTAATTGCTTTTGTATCTATGATTGATATGTTGTTGATATTATGTACATGTTATTCTCTTAGTGATCCTGAATGATAATGGAATGAAATTATCGAAAAATTAACACTTTAATTTTTTAATTTAAAACTCCATATTGTGATAGACTCTGGTGCCATAATGGATGTGCAAACAAAGAAAATTTTTTGTATGCACTTGTTGATACTCTCTGTTGCATGACTAGAATGTGACACAAAAGGCACTGTCCTTTGTTTGTCTTAATTTATATATACAATTTTTGTAATCAAATGGTTGTAAGAAAATATATGGTTGCCTGATTAATGCTCCAAAGCTTCACAGTGAAATCACCACTTCCACTTTCCAATCTTGTTGGATCAAATTGCGAAAATTCAACTGAACAAACATGTCTCCCATGCTCTTTATAATCCATGATAGGATGGATTTTTGTAGCATCCCATATCTGCAAAATTATTCACGAGGGAAAAGGATTGATATTTAAATTCACAAACTAAAGGCTAAACTCAAGCATGGGAAGATATCAATTCCAATGAAGAAAATTAAAAATCAAACCAAATGTATATTACTGGCTATTTTGAATGCATAATCTATAACCAAGTCAAAAAATTGAAAACTAGGAAGCCAAGGCCAAGCCTGTAGAGACATACCCATACAACACCTTCAAAGTCACTTGATGCAATCTCATTTTTGATATGACTATTCCAACAGACATTGCTAAACCTTGATTTTCCAGTCATCTCAATGTCAGGATAATGAATATCCATATTGTCATTAAGGATTGTATCACATTCAAAGACTTTATTTTTCTTATTGACTACTGTGGTAGCAAAAACTTATTTATCTCGATCAAAACTCAGGGAACATACTAAATTAGAAGTGTTAAGTAGGTCCCCTTTATTTAGGTTTGATTTCACCTCAAACATGCTAAAGCGTAAGTATTTGCATAAGCTATCGAAAAATGAACCAAGCCGATCATTCATACTTCCTTCACCTTGATGTCCAATAGCTGTTAAACTGTCAACTGAGCTAAATTTAACCGTGCACTCCTGGCTATCAATTCCCCCTCTATATCAACCTAAAAATCAGATTTTCCAATCTTCTTCCCACAAATTGCATTGTTATTCTTGTTCTCTTGGAGAAGGTGTTTTCCAAGCATGGTTTTTTTCCAGTCGGTATGCCAGTTCTGTTTATGAGACTTGTTTCGCTGATTGGATCAAATTGGCTATATGAATCTATGGACTTCTTTACCTCTGTTGGGCGCAGCCCAAGTTAAGGCATTTTTGGACAAGTCATTTTTGAAGCTTCGAAGTTACAGAGCGGCGTAGCATCGACAAAGTAGAAGTTACATCGCTGTGAAGATCAGCGCTACGAAGTTACGGCACTGTGAAGATCCAACGCTGCGAAGTGCCAGTGCTGCGAAGATGGAGCATGGTAGAGTTTTGGAATGAAAACGCTATAGGTTCTGGTAACATCAATCGGTGATCTATTTTGAGGAAGATACTCCGATATTCTCGACAGGTGGGTAAGGAGTGGCGAAGAAGGAAAGCGACCGGACGCACGAGCAAAGGCAGCACTAAGCGGGCCAGATGCATGAAACCATTTGAGAAGGAACATCGGGATGAAAGAGACCCATCGGCATGCGCTCAACAGAGGGGCTGAAAGCGACGTGACCATGCGCATCCAGAGGGTGCCAGAAGCCAGAGACAATGCAGAAGGACGGGCACAACAGTGAAGTCGCTATCTTAGCCTAACAAACTTGGTTAGTGGGTTTTTTTAGCCCACCATGAATGTAAAGACGTGATTTGAGGGAACGATCTATAAAAGGGGAATTTTTGTAAGGGAAGGGTTGATTTTTGTCGAGGATTATTATAGTTTTGTCAATCTCTATTGAGAGACTATTGTAAAGAGGCTCTGCAGCTGCATGTGTAGAGGCCCTTCGAAGAGAGAAGAGAGTCTGCAGCTGAGTGCGCAGACTGGAACTGTTGAACCTTTCCCATTTATAATAAACAAAAGTTCCTGTGGATGTAGCTCCCATCTTGGGGGTGAACCACGTTAAATCCTGTGTTGTGTGATGAAGTTTATATGAATGTGATTATTGCTTATGTTGTTGTGTTTTCTTATGCACATTTACTCTTTCATGTTCGTGCTATTGTCTATATGTCTGGAATGTTAATGATAAGATTGAAGTATAAGTAATATTTCTCTAAGTCAAATATACAAGCAGTCAATACTTGTGAACATATGCATATCTCCTTTCAGAAGATATCAGATGAAAAATAACCTAAGTAATGTGTATGGTTAGGAGTATAAGTACATAGTTGCACATATCTAACGAATTTTGAAAGTGTCTAAGTGTCCATCCGTGCAGTCCTGGGTAGCGTAGCTACCTTGCATACTTGGTATCTCCAGAGCGCAAGTCCTATAGCATGCTGCTCGATAGTCGAAGAGCCAGAAGATAAGAACCTCTACGTCACAAGCCAGTCCGAACTACCATCACCTAGTTGTGGAAACCTTATTCTGCAACCTCCCTATAACTTCACCTCGGGTGAGACCTCAGTCTGCTCGCAGACTGTTGCCAAAAGCACCGGTGAAAAGAGGTTTTGTTGGTTCCCTGAACCATGAAGAACCTGGGTCTATCTTGAAAAGCTAAAGAATAGAAAACGAGCCAACAACCTCCTTTCTATTGAACTCGAGAGATAAACTACCCTTATGTTGAATGATTGATCAATGCTTCACAACCTCTTCGATGCCTGATGTCAGAAAAATAACAACATCAAATAACCTATTCACGCTTTCTTTCTTCTGTTGATGTACTTGTATCAAGAAATCTAGTAATAATTCAGTGTCTACTATTTTCTCCTTTAACTTCACTGCAACTTTCCATTCTTCCAAGGCATCACTGGTTTCACTGATAATTTCACTCTTCAACACTTCACTGTGTCACAAATAACAACATCTCAAACAAGGGGATGGATATTGCTTCGTGCACTTTAACAAACTATAATTATTATGAATGTAATTATGTCTCTTGGAAAACATTTTCACGTGTTTCACAATCTGACCATCTCTGACCCAACATATTCTGTAGGGACTTCAGCGTACAATGTGGTTGGAGGAACTTAGTGGAAACCAAACTCAAAAAGGCTTTATCAAAGACAAAGGACTCATTGGCCTGCACGAACCACTTCTCTATAATCTTCCTCAGCTGAAGAGAGAGAAATGGTAAACTGTACATCGTTTCTAGTATGCCCAAGTAGCAAATTAATAAATCTAATGTTTAGTAAATTAATAAATTAAATTAAGAATTTTTACTAAACAAAAGTTCATTTAATTTACTAAACCTCCCATAACTGAAATCTAATGTTTAGTAAAGAAGTTACATGAATTCAAAGCATAATGAAAGCTTGAACATAAGTAATACACTATCGAAATTTTAAAAGAAAAAACTCATTCTAATATGAAAATTTAGGATATATACCTTGTCATTAATTGTGTTTCAAGTACAACCACTATATATATAGACATGGAACTGATAATTTCTCCAATGCTAGTATGCGTGTCAAAAAACTAACATCTTCGCTCAAAACAGATTTTAAGTATTGCATTCTCGTGCAAGCCGATTGTCGCTCACCATTTCCTTCATACGTGAATTCCATTTACTCCTGGTTTTATGTGGTTTGAAAAGTCAAAATGAAAGTTTATATATATATATATATACACATTTGGGGACAAAATATACCAAAACTAATAAAATGTTATCAAATACAAATATTGATACATGCGTCACCTATGGAAATTGTGTAGCTACATTTTCTCAACATGTATATTTGTGTCACTACCGTGAAATTTCAATAAAATGTAAGAGACTAACCAACAAGATAAAAAACAGAAGCACAAATTTGCAAAAGAAAAGACAAGAGGAGCTAAAAGAATTTATATACATATTAGCAAAGTAATACCTATGTTTCTTCCTCGTCGACAAAACAATCATCAACATAGTCATCATCATTTAGCATTTGGGAATACTGTATAAATTTCAATTAATTTATATACATGAGATTTGGATAATAAACACACACACACATATATATACACAAAAACATTTAATATGTAACATGTACATTCTAGCTCATATTGTAAATGTGTCTTTTGTCAGTTCAATTGTTCAAGCATACTTATGTACCAAATATGTGCATCGATTTTATCGAGCATTGAATTGCTTATACCTGTCTCTACAATATGTTGCATATTTCTCGAGCTGTGATCAACTCATAAGTCTCAAGACATCATCAGAATAGTCATCAAATGAGATGTCATCCATATTGGTTGAAGCTGCCATATTATTTATGTCAATTTCTACCTCTTCCAATGCAGCCCCAACATGGTCTTTTATCTGTTCCCTCACCCTACTTGGCACTTCGGATTTCATTTCAAAATCCTCTAGAAAATAAAGGACTCTAGGTTGTTGAACTACTAAGCGAGGCACCAGTTGACTATATTCAACATCTCGCAGTGAATCAATACATTCATATGTACGACCTTTTCCAGCACCATAAAAAGTTGAACCTGTATCTGTATAGTGTTGATGTATATGTAACTTCGGAATGTATTTCATCAGTATTTTATATGTATATTTATTGTACCCTTATAAGAGATGTGTTATTCCTCTATAAGGAAGTGTCGTCATGTGGATTGACAATTGTCGCAAGTGTGTGTACTTGCTGATGGGTTATTAGACCACCTTATGGGGTCGGCCCTAATTAATATATAATATAATGTGGATGTACTCAAGTAGACAAGTCGGCCCCAGTAGGTCACTGGGCAAAAAGGTGAGTATAAATAGAGATAGGAGATCTCTATTTTACTCACTCGGAAAAGTATCTATCTCTCTCTCTGAAAAGTGGCGCACTAGTGAGGAGGAGGAGGATCATCTGCTAGGAGACTATCTCTGTATTATTTGGTTGTTTTTTGGTTGAGCCATTGCTCTCTCTATCTCTGAGGAAGTTGTGGGGTTTTTCACCTTAGGGTTTTCCCCACGGAAACTCTGTGTCTCTTGTCTCTATGCTTTTGATTCTTGTGATGCTTGTGATGCTTGTCATATTATGATTGTCATGCATTGATATACTGTAGATGTTATTCTCTCAGCAAAGATCCTATAGTATTGTGATTTAATACTGAAAATTTAACATGGTATCAGAGCTCAACTGAGAAGAAGACATTTTGCAGTGACGGAAGCTTGTATTGCTTGTTTATTGGGTTTCTCTCCACAGATTTTTGAAATTCAGTATAGTAGATTGGATCTACTCATCAAGGCGCATCTTTCTGTCCAATCAGATTTCAGTTCCGAGCATTTTCAGTTTTGGCCCTAAAAATTAGGGTTTCCACAAAAATAGGAATTTCTGGAAACTAAAGGTACAGCTGGAAGCTCCTTGCAAAAATCGAAGGTTTGAGCTTTGGATCGAGATTTTTGGCTGGGTAGATCTCCGGGAAACTCAAACCCTAATTCAGGGCTCTCCCCAGTGAACCCGGGAGGACAAAAAGGAAATTTTGAAGGACAAGACTTTGCTGATCTCAAATTCTGAATGTACTAGGCTGATCAGCTCTCCAAGGCGCATCTTTCTATCCTTTCGGAATTTTGAAATTCACATTTTGAATTTTTAGGGTTTCTCTGACAAACCCCAATCCGGGACCAGATCCAGTTTTCAGCACTTCAAGTGGTAAGTTCTAAATCTTTTCTATTTCCATTTGAAGTACTCTTAAAGATGTCTCTTCACACCAAGCTTGAGGATAAGCTTGAAGGGGCTGATAACTTCCGAGCCTGGAAGTATAGGATTGGGCTAATCCTGGAAGAGAATGAGTTGGACTCATATGTGAAAGAAGACATCCCTATCCCAGAGGATGAAGAGGCCAAGGTATTGCACAAGAAGAACTTGGTCAAGGCAAAGAGAATCATTGCTGATTCTATCAAAGACCATCTCATACCCCATGTGTCTTCTCTCAAGACACCCAAAGAGATGTTTGAATCTTTGACCAAGCTATTTGAAGGAAAGAACATAAATCGGAAAATGACCCTGCGGAACCAATTGAAAGCAGTGAAGTTTCAGAATGGAGAAACCATTCAATCCTACTTTTCAAGGGTCTCTCAGATCAAGGAACAATTAGAAGCAGTAGATGAAATGGTGGAGAATGGTGAAGTGGTGATGACCACTCTAAATGGCCTTCCCAGGTCATGGGATTCCTTTATTCAAGGAATTTGTGCAAGGAAGAAGTTGATCTCCTTCAGTAGACTTCGGGAAGAATGTTCTCAAGAAGAAGCTAGACTTATAGCTCGTGAGGAAAAGATGGGAGGAGAAGATCAAGCTCTTGCAGCTCACACCAAAAGAAGCAAAATCAAGAAGGATCACCCTCGCCACAATAGATCCTATCAAAAGAATAAGAAAGACCTAAGATGCTTCACATGCAATGAGAAGGGTCACTTTGCTTCAGATTGTCCTAAGAACAAAAGGGATAATAACAAAAATCCTAGTAAGAAGAAGAAGGGCAGCAAAAGAAAGTTTCATGCTCATGCTGCTGAAGATGATGAACCCCCAAAGAAGAAGGCTAAGGCAGAAAGTAGTAGTGATGATGATTCATCAAGTGAAGAAGAGTATGTTCTGATCTCTGCACTCACTGGTACCATCTCCCATGGTTGTAATGATTGGTTGATTGATAGTGGGGCTTCCAAACACATGACTGGGTTCAAGGAATCTTTTGTGAACCTTTCTGAACATGAATCACCCCATAAGGTGAAACTTGGGGATGATTATCAATACCCAATCAAAGGAAGTGGTGAAGCTTCTTACAACCTAGATTCTGGAAAATCTCTGAAGATGAAGGAAGTCCTCTATGTACCTGGACTCAAGAAGAACTTACTCTCCATCTCTGCTTTAGATGCAAAAGGTATGAGGGTTGCATTTGTTGATGGCCAAGTACTAATGTGGCCAAAGGGAAAGACCATGGATGATGCGGTAGTGATTGGAGAGCAAGAGGGAGGCTTGTATAAATTAAAAGGTCAACCTGAACATGCCATGGTACATGAATCCATGGAGCCAAGTGAACTTTGGCATAGAAGACTTGCTCACATGCACTATAGAGCACTTCCAATTGCAAGCAAGGCTGTAGAGGGTCTTCCTGAAATCAAGACCAAACATGAAGGTGTTTGCAAAGGATGTGCAAAAGGTAAGAACATTAAGAAGGCTTTCCCAAGCAGTGAAAGCAAGGCAAAAGATATCCTAGAAATCATCCACTCAGATGTATGTGGTCCTATGTCATCCAGCTCCCTGAGTGGGTATGTTTACTATGTATCATTTATTGATGACTTCTCCAGGAAGACTTGGGTATACTTCTTGAAGGGCAAAGATGAGGTGTTTGATAAATTCAAGGAATTCAAAACCTTGATGGAGAATCAAACTGACAAGAAAATCAAAACATTCAGATCTGACAATGGTGGAGAATTCACCTCAAATGACTTCAAGAAGCTTTGCAGTGATTCAGGGATTAAGAGGGAGTTGACTGCTCCTTATAATCCTCAACAGAATGGAGTTGCAGAAAGGAAGAACAGAACTATCATGGAAGCAGCAAGGGCAATGTTGCATGACCAGGATCTTCCTATGCATCTATGGGCAGAAGCAGCTAGAACAGCTGTATATGTGCAGAACAGAACACCCCACAAGATATTGGACAACAAGACACCAGAAGAAGTCTTTTCTGGTAAGAAACTTGAAGTCAGCCATCTCAGAATATTTGGTTGTCCAGTATACACCCATGTTCCGAAGGAGAAGAGGACTAAACTAGATCCTTCAGGAAAGAAGGGCATCTTTGTGGGTTATAGTGAAATCTCGAAGGCTTACAGAATATATTTTCCAGGTTTCAAGAAGATTGATGTCAGCAGGGATGTAACATTTGATGAGAATTCAGCATTCATCAAATCAAGAAAGGCACCTACCGAAGTTTATGAAGAACCTAAGGAAACAAGATTTCAGGACACTACCATGACTGAAGCAGTTCCAGAAACTGCTCGTGAGTTTGAAGATCCACAAGAACCTGTAGATCCACCCCGTGAGGATAACTCTCACAAAAGGAAACCTGTATGGGCTAGAGAGCTCATTCATGATGCAGAAAGATTTGGCATTCCAGAAGAAGAACACAGAGCAAAGAAGAGAACCAGATCACACACCAGTTATGTTGCTTTACTCTGTGACATCATGAACAAAGAGCCTTCCAGTTATGAAGAGGCAGCGGAAAAGAAAGAATGGAAGGATGCTATGATCGAGGAATACCAATCAATAATGAAGAATGATGTTTGGGATGTTGTCCCAAGACCTAAAGTGAAGTCTGTTGTGACTTCCAAGTGGATCTACAAAATCAAGCATGCTGCAGATGGTAGTGTGGAAAAATATAAAGCAAGATTCGTAGCTCGTGGTTTCTCTCAGAAGGAAGGAATAGACTATGAAGAAACCTTTGCACCTGTAGCCAGATATACTTCCATCAGAACAGTACTTGCCCTGGCTGCAGCAATGAAATGGAAGATACACCAGATGGATGTCAAGACTGCTTTCCTGAACGGTGTAGTAGAAGAGGAAGTATATGTGGAACAGCCACTCGGCTTTGAAATACATGACAGGGAATCTTATGTATGCAGATTGAAGAAAGCCTTGTATGGTTTGAAGCAAGCCCCCAGAACCTGGTATGGTAGGATGGACAGTTTCCTATCTAGTTTGGGCTTTACCAAGAGTAAAGCAGATTCCAACCTTTACTACAAGGTTGAGGAAGGGAATCCTGTGATTCTACTACTATATGTGGATGACCTATTTGTGACAGGAGATGACAGAATGATTGCAGATACCAAGAGGAAGCTTGCAGCTGAATTCGATATGAAAGATTTGGGAATGATGCACTATTTCCTAGGTATGGAGGTGTGGCAGAATGCAGGTGGGATCTTCCTTGGTCAAGGGAAGTACACAGTAGATATCCTGAAGAGATTTGGGATGATGGATTGCAAAGCCATGGCCACACCTATGGCATCGAATCTGAAGCTTCTTTGTGATGCTTCATCTGAGCCAGTTGATGTTTCTATGTATCGTCAGATTATTGGGTCCTTGATGTACCTGACGAACACGAGACCAGATATTTGCTTTGCTGTGAACACATTGAGCCAGTTCCTGACGGATCCGAGGAGTGTTCACCTGGTTGCTGTAAAGCATGTTCTGAGGTACCTGAAGGGTATAGTGGATTATGGGCTCAGATATGAGGCGAATCAAAAGTTTAACCTGCAGGGTTATGTTGATTCAGATTGGGCTGGCAGTGCTGCAGATAGGAAGAGCACATCTGGGTGTTGCTTCAGTATGGGATCAGGTGTGATCTCTTGGTTTAGCAGGAAGCAGTCCTGCGTAGCACTGAGTACAGCTGAGGCAGAGTATGTTGCAGCCTGTTCAGCTAGTTGTGAGGCAGTATGGATACGGAAGCTGCTGTCTGAGTTATTTGATCTCCCGTTGGAAGCTACTGGTATCTTCTGTGATAACCAGAGTTGTGTGAAGCTGTCCGAGAACCCAGTGTTTCATGATAGGTCGAAACACATAGAGATCAAATATCACTATATCAGGGATATGGTGCAGAGAGGAGCGGTGAAGCTCCTGTATGTTGCGACGGACGAGCAGATTGCAGATGTGCTGACGAAGCCACTAGCCAGGGTGAAGTTCGAGTACTTCAGAGAGAGGCTTGGCGTTCTTCAGATCGAGGACACTTCGAGGAAGAAGTGATGGACACATTTTCTGAAGCCATTCCAAGCATGTTGGAAGGAGGATCCTTCACATGGCTGTGGATGTAAGCGCTGGATGATGAACATCAGGATGATGTTCTGGTTTCTGCTTGGATATGATCAGTTGGATCATTTATTTTGTATGTATGTACGCATCATGTTGGATGCTTGGATATGATCAGTTGGATCATTTTTATGTAGGTATGTACGCATCATGTTGGATGCTGGATATGATCAGTTGGATCATTTTGTATGCATGTACGCATCATGTTGATGCTGGATATGATCAGTTGGATCATGTATACGTATTTTGTATATGCATCACGTTGGATGCTTGGACCATGTATCTGTATATGTATCAGGTGGATACATTGTATGATCAGGTGGATCATGTATGGTGATATGTATCATGTATTTGTATTTGTATCAGGTGGATACATTGATGATCAGGAGGATCATGTATGATGATATGTATCAGGTAGATACTTGGTATGCATCAGGTAGATGCATTGATGATCAGGAGGATCATGTATGATGATATGTATCATGTATCAGGTGGATACATTGTATGATCAGGAGGATCATGTATGATGATATGTATCAGGTAGATACTTGGTATGCATCAGGTAGATGCATTGATGATCAGGATGATCATAGATGACGAGCTTCAGGATGTTGCTCTAGATGACATGCAGCAGGATGTTGCAGTGATGATCAGGATGATCATAGATGACGAGCTTCAGGATGTTGCTCCAGATGACATGCAGCAGGATGTTGCAGTGATGATCAGGATGATCATAGATGACGAGCTTCAGGATGTTGCTCCAGATGACATGCAGCAGGACGTTGCAGTGATGATGATCAGGATGATCATGGATACATCAGGATGATGTATGGTGAGTATCAGGTTGATACTCTGTGGCCGTGGATCAGGTTGTGCATATGAGCATGTAATTCGGTGCCCTGGGAGATTTGCAGATGGTATTTCGAGGTTTTGCCTATGGCATGTAATTCGGTGCCCTGGGACATCTGGCAAATGCTCTTTCGAGGTTTTTCTCTGGGAGGACATGTAATTCGGTGCCCTGGGAGATCTGCAGATAGTCTTTCGAGGTTTTGCCTATGGCATGTAATTCGGTTCCCTGGGATATCTGGCAGATGCTCTTTCGAGGTTTTGTCCTATGGCATGTAATTCAGTGCCCTGGGAGATTTGCAGATGGTCTTTCGAGGTTTTGCCTATGGCATGTAATTCGGTTCCCTGGGACATCTGGCAAATGCTCTTTCAAGGTTTTTCCATGACCACATGTAATTCGTTGCCCTGGGAGATCTGCAGATAGTCTTTCGAGGTTTTGCCTATGGCATGTAATTCGGTTCCCTGGGATATCTGGTAGATGCTCTTGCGAGGTTTTGTGGTGAGGTCACATGTAATTCGGTGCCCTGGGAGATCCTATAGGTAGAGCTGTGTGCTCGTAATAGCCTGGGATACTCTTTCGAGGTTTTGTGACGCACGTAAAAGTCCTGAGGATTCCACAGTATGGCCAGTGATGATGAAGACCTGCAGGTGGTGGGCCTACATCCAGTATGAAAAAGGACTGGCTCTGTAGAACTTCCTATGACGAGTAGAGACAGAGATTGGATGAGATAGCAGCAGCAGTGACGATGATGATGACGATGCATCGATGACGATGATCCAGAGAAGAAGACTTGTCTAGCAAATCCGTGTCGAGAAATACCTTCCTTGTTAAGAGGGAGTGTTGATGTATATGTAACTTCGGAATGTATTTCATCAGTATTTTATATGTATATTTATTGTACCCTTATAAGAGATGTGTTATTCCTCTATAAGGAAGTGTCGTCATGTGGATTGACAAGTGTCGCAAGTGTGTGTACTTGCCGATGGGTTATTAGACCACCTTATGGGGTCGGCCCTAATTAATATATAATATAATGTGGATGTACTCAAGTAGACAAGTCGGCCCCAGTAGGTCACTGGGCAAAAAGGTGAGTATAAATAGAGATAGGAGATCTCTATTTTACTCACTCGGAAAAGTATCTATCTCTCTCTCTGAAAAGTGGCGCACTAGTGAGGAGGAGGAGGATCATCTGCTAGGAGACTATCTCTGTATTATTTGGTTGTTTTTTGGTTGAGCCATTGCTCTCTCTATCTCTGAGGAAGTTGTGGGGTTTTTCACCTTAGGGTTTTCCCCACGGAAACTCTGTGTCTCTTGTCTCTATGCTTTTGATTCTTGTGATGCTTGTGATGCTTGTCATATTATGATTGTCATGCATTGATATACTGTAGATGTTATTCTCTCAGCAAAGATCCTATAGTATTGTGATTTAATACTGAAAATTTAACATATAGTCAGGGTCCATGTGCAACCGAAACTCTGCAATTAGCATCTTGAAAAAATATTGAGGAACCTCATCATTATTTGGGAACTTCCCATATGCATAGAGGAACCTCGAATAAATATGTGGTGCACTATTTGGATCATTGAATCTTGCAATCTTTAGACGTCTTTTGTCTTCAGGCCGCAAGTCAAATAATGAAAAGACCATTTCTTTTGTGACAATGCTTTTTATTTCTTAGAACTTGTGGTGACCCATAACCGCCATTCGCCTCCAATGCATCATGTCATAAAAAACATGGGTTGATGGTCCAACCCCAACATACGTCTCAATCAAATTGTTTAGATTGTGCAAAACAATCTGGAGACTCTGTTCACAACCGATAGAGATGGTAGAACTCTCAAGTTCACCCTGCAGTATTGCATAATGCTCCCTCATCTCTTCCACAATAAGCATCGTGATCTTGTCTTCCCAAGGAATCTCATTGGGAACATATTTAGGATGAGTGTAGAGAGGGTCATATGTTGCCTTGTTGGCCTACTGACGTCCTCGACAACCTCTCCTTGTATTACGAGGTGGAATAGGAGAACAAGCAGCAAACCATGTAAGAAGTAAAACGTGTGCAAGTATTATAATGTATATATAATTTTTTGATGAACATATAATTATTTAAATAAAATGTGTTCATTAAAAATACTTGGTGGAGTGTCTGCCTCAGCATGTACACTGTGCGTACTAGAAACTAACTATTTTGTCCTATCAATATTCTAACAATATATATAAGCCCCTGTAAAAAAAAATGGCAATCACATGTAACTTTAAGCGAAATAGCATATTTTTTCGCAAATAAATACTCATGTCAAATAAGAATTATGGTCAGAATTTACGTAAACAATATCTATTTGGTGATGGGTTCTCTAAGCTAGTTGTATCTGCAGCACAAGGCACTGAATGAAAATTCAAAAAAAAAATCAATTCATATGCATGTAACATTTTAAAAAGTCCAAGATATTTAACTTGTAATATCAAATGATAAATAACATTAAAAATTACCTAAGTGTGTCCCCCGTGCCTATCCACTAGCCCCTGTAAAAACAATAAAGTGACAATCACATATACGTAAGAGAAATATCATAATTTTTCACAAATTAAACACACATGTCAATCAAGATTTATGAACTTAGATTTCACCTTTACCATGTATATCTTGCATTGGATTGCTACTTGTGGAAGGCATATCAACATAATGGCACTGAATGCATGTGCACAAAAATAATCAATTCATATGCATGTAATGTTTTAAAAAAGTTAAATATATTTAACTTGTACTAAAAAATGATAAATATCATTAGAATGTACCTATGGGTGTCCTTTGTGCACGTGGGTGCGCAACATTCAGGCCAGCCTGAAATTCAAGCTGCTCTCTTTCTATGCATCTAGTACACCCGATAGAAGTGCGTCTGCCATGGTTAGTGCCACTACCTGTGCAGGACAAGATCTTAGAAAAGTGTGTAAAAGAAGATTTATTTCTATATTTTTTCACATTAAAAATTACATATAACATTACATAATTTACCTGCCGATGGCCTCTAATAGTTTCCATGCATAGGAGGAAATTTTCTTCACCCTAAATTTGTGCACCTGTGCATGACGAGAATTTTCCACAAATTAAAAAACATGTAAACTTTAACATAAATGTGTTCATATCTGTATTGGCATTAAACATTTGAAATATGTAACCTAGACTTAAACATGTTGATGTTAATAGTCTAATGCACCTGATAGTGGACCTGTGGTGCATCCAATACTTCCATCCACATGGCGTCTAGGAATGTTGGTACCACTACCAACATGTCTACATGTCTTTAGTCGATCCATGTGTCCTTATTAAGAATAAAAAGGATTAGGTTAACTCTATGAAATCATAAGACAATGATTTTTAACATAAATATGTTCATATCTGTATTGACATTAAACATTTGAAATATGTAACCTAGACTTAAACATGTTGAAGTTAACAGTCGAATGCACTTGATAGTGTACCTGTAGTGCGTTCAATATTCCATCCGAATGGCATCTAGGAATGTTGGTACCACTACCAACATGTCTACATGTCTCTAGTCGATCCATGTGTCCTTATTAAGAATAAAAAGGATTAGGTTACCTCTATCAAATCATCTTAATGATTCAAGTAACAAAATGCTTAAGTGAATTGTTAACCAGAATTGTAGGTAACTATTGGATGAGATGCCAAACAATAATAGTGAATGAGAGAGGAATATAAGGTGGCATAGAAATCCTATGGAATCCTTGGGAGGTAGCCTTAGAAAAATTCTTTTCCACTCCTAGAGCACTATCATCCAACATGATATATATTGGAATAGCATAAAAAGGCTGCCAGAGGTCACCATTAGATTGTAGGTGGACACTTCATCATTATAACCTTCTTAGAGGAGAAGAAAAGAGGTACAAGAACGCTAGAAGTGCACAATGAACTTTTTAAAGAAACCATTTGAAATTTGAATATGTTGTATAGTGAGACTACAATTGGGACCAGCACATGGAATAATAGAAGAGGGAGAACCCATCAAATAACCAACTAGTGGTAGGTAGCTGCAGTAAATAGAGGAACCATCATTTTCAGATTTCAAAAATGCCTAAAAATCCTGAAATCTATTTTAAAACAATGGAATAAAACATCAACAACATCTTCAAGGAAAATCTAGAGATAGAAGCAAGCATGGAGTGGATTTAGTAGACCATGATCATTGAGGGAAGAAATGAATCCTCAGCAAGGAAGAATCCACCTTAAATTTCTAGCTGAACAAAAGCAACAATCAGGAGGAAATACTACTGAGGCAATAACCTAGGTTTAAATGGCTAAAAGAAGGCCAAAGATTTTTATTTTTTTTCTATAAGTACATTATCCAATTGTGTCACCATAACCAAACCATAACGAGATAATCACTATTCAATATAATCAAGGTAGAAAATTGGTAAAACATGAGGATATTGAGCTTGAGATTTTGTCAATTTTTCTTAATCTTTACTCTTTTAACCTCAATGGAATCATTTGGAGGATATCCAACAAATCACCAAACACATTCCAAAGTTGGTGATAGAGGATTAAAATGATAGTCTCTTGAGATAAATCATTGTAGAATAAGGAGAGCAAGCAATCATGGAAATTTGGATAGAAAAATCCCCTGGACTAGATGACAAAATATTTTCACTCTTATTGGTCATTGCAAAAAAATAAAAATTGAAGTACTTGAAATCGAAATGGAATGTTATCTTCCAGGCTCAAGCAAATCTATGATAAACATCCTAGATTCTCATTCTATATATTAAAATTATGCAAACATTCTACATCCTAAATTGTATGCAAATTTCACAAGGATTGAGATAAATAATGCCCATGCTACTCCAGAAGCCTTTGGGCTATAATATTACTGAGGAAGAAGTATTTTAAGAAATTACTTGAGAACTGTCTCAACATATCTTAGGCTTCCTTTTATATCCAAGATCCAATCCAATATGGGGATGACCAAGTTTGACCTTGTCTCCCATGTAAAATAAAATATATTTTTTACTAACTACCCATACTATAAATAGAAGAAAACAAAACAAAAACCTAATTAATTTGTTCCATGTCTTCTTTCCTTGTTCCCTATACCAATTCCTCCCTATTTGAACGCACAAGTGTTGCTACTTGCAAAATCAGATGTGGAAAGCATGTAGCAAATTCATCCTCTAAAAACCACTTAGCCTGCATGTAGCTTACCCTTGCTGCCAACTAAGTGGTGATAATGCCACGTCAAGTGGTCTGTGTGTGAATTCCCAACAATGTATCTTGGGCATTGTCCACTGGATAGGAGATAGGGATCTCTTCTTTTAGTTGGGAGGGTTCATAGAGCTTCAATTGTGATACATTGACCATAGGATGAATACCAAGCTATGGTGGCAAATCTAGTTTGAAGGAATTGTCTCCCAGCATTTGCAAAATTGTATGGGGACTGTAGCAAAGTGCATGGAGTTTATGATGCTTTCCCCCTTGAAATTGTTGCTTCTAAAGGAACAAGTTACAACTAGATGCAATCTCTAATTTGTAATGGAGATTAAACTTGATAGTGATCTCTAAGTTCCTTCACATGTTCTTGATTTTGTTGGAGCACCACACAGACTTGAAGATGAATCTGAGCAACCTGTCAAACAAAAGAAGTGGCCTGTTTTTGGGAATTGAGCTATTGTGGGGAACCAGGAGGCAACAGTAAAGTTAGAATCTCATAGGGTGCTACTGCTATAGGCCAATACCCATAACAAACTTCAAAAGGGGAGTGGCATGTGATTGAGTGAACGAACCTATTGTAACAATGTTGTGATTGTGAAGGGCCTTATCCCCTTGTCAATTTTTGGAGTATGCTATGCAAAGAAATTGAAGAAAGGTGCGATTCACTATTTTTTTTTAGCCATCTGTTTGGGGATTAAACATGGTGGAGTACCAAATATTGCATTCCAAAAATTTCCATAAATATTTCCGCCATTGGCTGAGGAAATGAGCATCCCTGTCAAGGGTGATAGTGTGCAACAATCCAAATGATTCCCAAACATGTCTAAATAACATACCTATGGTTTGTTGTGTTGTAATCATCTTGGTGCAAGGAAGAAACAACGCCATTTTGGAGAAGTGGCAGACAACTACAAAAACACAGTCATGTTTCTGGAATGTCATAAGAATACCAAAAATGAAATCCTTGGTGATTGCCTCCCATGGCATAGAAGGAATCAAAGTGATTGATAGAACCCAAGCATATGGTGTGCATATTTGTTCCAACTACACAAGTTGCAGCGATGACCAAATTCATTGACTTGTTGTTGCATGGAGGGAGAAAAGAAATGTTGAAGTGTTTTATTAGTTCCAAAATGTCCCCTGTACAGAGAAGAATGTGCTCCGCAGGTCAACATAATCCTAGAATCTGAATTGGGCACACAAAACTGCTAAATCTTACACAATCATCCTTCCCCGACCATATAATACAGAAATGGAGCTTGGTTGATTGCAATAGGTTGTTGGAGAGCTGAGAAGATGGGTCCAAAGTAAGGATCATAGGTATATTGGTGTTACCAATCATCATAGGCAGGCACCCAGATGTCCAGGATATGCAATTTCTAAGCAGATGGGTGACTAAGGAGATCAGAAACCCGATTGGTACAACCCTTCTTGTATTTAATAACCCAATGAGATTGTTGTATGTAAGTCACCCATTTAATTTGTTGCTCATCTTGGATCTTGGATTAGGATTTGATAAATATCAAAGGATGATGGTATGTGTGAAGGACCATTTCTTTCCCAATAGACAGTGCCACCAATGTTTCAAACTCTGCACTGATGCAAAAAATTCCTTGTCATAGGCGTTGTAGTTGAGTTTGGAATTTGATCAACTTATGAATGGTGGGCCATTGGATGGCCTACCTGTTTAAGCACAGCTCCAATCACTACAACAAAACCCTATGTTTAGTGTCTCTTTTAGCTCCCTTTTTGCATCCAGTAACACTTTTAGTGTATTTTTCATCATTTTGTGGACAAAATTGACACTTTTCCATGGGATGGCATTTTTTGCGTCTTTTTTTAAAGTAGACATTTTTCTGGACGCTAATTAGCATCCCAATTAACGTCCATAATAGCTTCCAGAATAACGTCCAACATAGCTTCTAGCATAGTGCCAGGCATAGCTTCCAGAATATCGCCATGCATAGCACCAGGTCTAGAGCCAAGGATTACGCCAGAAAAATAATATGACATATCGCCAAGTATAGAGCCAAGTATAGTACCAGGAATAGCATCAGGAATAGCGCCAAGAATTTTGAAAGGAATTGCACCAGGAAAACGCCAATGTTGTGCCAGGCATGTTGACAGAAGAAGCACCTAGATTCCAAATTTTTA
Organism: Larix kaempferi; assembly: GCA_027924585.1. Classification (NCBI taxonomy): domain Eukaryota; kingdom Viridiplantae; phylum Streptophyta; class Pinopsida; order Pinales; family Pinaceae; genus Larix; species Larix kaempferi. Next base: position 5,185,259 of record BSBM01000963.1, on the reverse strand, counting down.
TTCGATGTTAAGCCAATAAAGTATTACATGAAACAATGCTAGTGTGTTTTACCACACATCAAGTATCACTGCAATAATGAATTGTCACTTGATAGATCTATCTTAGATCTACTATAGATATAGTATTTTATGTCAATTACATGCATATTTTATACATGTTTGTAGAAAGGTTTGAGGAAGGTTTTTCTTTGTCTATATGTGTGTTGGTTTCATTAAGTGGCGCTGGAGCCAATTCAACCTGATCTACATCAATCGTGGCCATCATCAAAGGAGCGCTTATAAGCTAAGGTGAGTTAATCTTTCTTCCTTATTTTCTCATGTGTTGTATGTGATTGATTAGATCTGGTGATGGAAACATATTGGTATACCGCCCCTATCTATCCTAGGTCTTGGGAAAGTGATCCAAGGGAGTTCCCATATTTCCACATGGTGGAAATATCCATAACACGTAAAGATGAATATTTTAGGGCCTGCAGCCTCAATTTTTATTCATAAAACCTGCAAAATGCCCTAAGAACCATCCATGGCATTTGAAATATTTCAACAACAATCGTATGATCCATGTAGGACAATTATTCACTCTATATGAAATGTGTGGTGGTTTTTTATTGTGTTCATGATCTGTGAGCGATAAAAGCCTCTTTTAGGTCCTAATACATTTTTTCCTTCTTGAACCATGTTCATGACCCTAAAAACCATCCCTGATGTACAAAAACATGGAGTGACCTCTGTTCCTTGACCATTGAGGTAGTCCTCCTCCTTTGAAAGTTTAGTGTACTATGATTGAAAAATAAACATAATTGGCCCAATCATTTTCCATCTATCTTAAAACATACAGTGTGCATGGTACATGATCATTAAAAGCCTCTTCTAGGCCCTAATAAATTAGTGTCCCCCCTTGAACCATGCCCAATACATCGAGAACCATCCTTGATGCTTAAAAACTTGTAATGGCAACCATGCAGCACTTGCAGGACAAATATTCTCTTTAGAGGTATCTGTGGTGATATTGGACGATGGAGTTTAAGGAAACATAGGGTATAAGGCCATATAAATTTCCTAAGGGGATCATGGGCCATTACAACACCCTAAAACATTAGATAGGCCCTACATAGGGACTCTTTTAAGTGTCCAATACATGGTTTGATCCTCATCATTCTCATCCACTTCCTCACCATTCATTATCATCATCGTCATCCTCATCATTGGTACCATCGTCCTTACCATCATCATCATTGTCATCGTCATTTTCATCATCATCATCATCATCATCATTTTTTGAGGTTTTTCGAACAAATTAAGTTGGTTCCCACAGTCCAAGCCCAGGGTCAAAATATAGAGTCATACACCGTAATTTTTTTTTTATGGATCATGGGCCATCCATAGGGGCCCTAAACATCACATGATTCCCAAGTAAAGAATCCTTAGATTAAAAGTGGGGCATGATATCCATTTTGATATTTACAACATTAAGGATGGTTATTGGAGCCTAATCAATGGTGTTAGATCAAAATCTACACTATTAGAAAAGGAAATTATCTAGGTTATTAGCACATTCCAAGCCATGATCCAAGGTCAAAATACAAAGTATACACCTTAATATTTTCCTTTATGGATCATGGGCCAAGCATAGGAAACCTAACAATCACATGAGTCCCACATAAAGAATCCTTAGATTACAAGTCTCAATACAAACAAGAAATAGAAAAAAGATTTTATAATGATGTGAAATGTTTTACATAGTGTCTGAAGGAAAAAAATGAAATAACAATACAAACTCATTTCATAAAACATTCATAGGTATGGTTTCCCTCAAATTGAGATATGTGTTCCATTAGGAGTTTTTTAGCACATGAGTTAGGTTCATAGGTGATATGTGTACTTATGTGGAAGGTTGGAGCTTTGTGGGCGATATCTCCATAATTTCTGTATCTATCATTTCTTTCATCACGTTGTTTCTTCATTTTAGTACTCTACTTGCAATTGATTTTTTAGTTATCATGTTAGTTGGTTAGGGGTTAGACATTGAGGTTAGGTACGAGGTGAGGGGGTTAGAGGTTGAAGCTTCCAAGGTGCATCAATTCTAATGGGAGAATATTATGGGTTGTTCAATGAGTCTTTAGAAGCATATAACTCGATAACAAAGGATACTGACATAGATGGCTTGTATATCCCATATTGGGAGGTTATTGGTACTATGGGACCTCTTGTGAGAATGAATTCTTGAATTTTCTCACATCTACTGGCATGTTAGAATTATATCCATGATGTATTTTCCTATTTATGTTTGTTATACTTAATTGAAGCATGGTCACATTCAACTAGTTCTTCTCTTCTTAAGCCTTTCTTATCCTTTCATTTTCTTCTATGCAACTTTAAAGTTCTACCCTCATGGTCCTAATTGTATCTACAATTTATATATAGGAGTCTATTTCTTTCTCTTTTCACCCATTGGACTCTGTTTCTGCATTTTAAAGATGTAGAATTTAACACATGGAATTTGCTTCAAGTTCATAAGGGTCTTGTGCATCCTCCATGATGACACTTATATCCGAAGCAAGGCTATGTCTCTGCTCTTTTAATTATTTGGAGAAATTAGAATATTTGATAAAAGAATTGAGTGCTCATATCTCTTCCCCTCCAAAAGACCTTTCCAACGATTGTTAATTTTATGAATTTTGATGACGGAGCCAAAGTTTATAGGCCTCATAATCTCTCTTCTATTATGTCTTTTACACCTTTTATAGCTAATAATGCCTAGATTTGAACTGCAAACACCAAGCATGGGCACACAAAACAATAAACAACAATATTATCATCATAATAATTCTACTTTATTTTTAGACCCCCGCCTATTATAATCAAATGCAATACAATGCAATTGAGTTCTCCATTTTCTATCTCTAACTTAAGGAGATTTTTGCATAGGGATTTTTAAAATCGTGGGGAATGCTGCAGGGGTGAAGTGGGCAGTATAGCCCAGGTAGCACCCTCATTTTTTTTGTAAACCCATAATTGATTTAATGAAAATATTTACACAACTTCAATACTTTTCCATGTTTGTATGTTAACTCATAGCCTCATAGACCCATTTTTGTAGATTTTCTAGGTGGATTGAAGCCCCATTTATAATTTTTCATTTTTAATTGACCTAGTCCACCTAGACAGTCTTGTCACTTCATTGACTTAAATTCAAGGACATGGCAAGTTGTAATTTAAAATTAAAATCAAATGACTTTTTGTTGGCCAAGATCCATGACACAAATCCATTTTAGAGCACAATCTCTATTCCTTTTAACACACCCCATTCCCCAAAAAGGGAAACCACTTGACACGTGGCACACCAACAATGGTTTTGAAGTGTGGGAAGATGGTTTCCGGTACCACTCCCAAGGGATCTAAAGTGGAATCCACAACATCACTTTTCAAGGAACCCCACTTTAGAGACCCTCATCCACATTTTAACACCAAGCTTGTGGCCCCAAAGTGGTATCCCAAAGCCACTTTCCACCTTTAACTTCCATCATGGATTCTATCCCAGCCACATTGCTTCCAATTGTATCCATCGATATGACCTGGAAAGGGATCCTCCACTTTGACATGTGCGCTCCATTGAATAATAACCCATGATCACTTCATAGCCCTGGTCACTATGTGACCAATTTTTATAATTGCTTCATTGGAGAAAAATTAGCCCCAAAATTCCAATTTCAACCATTGTATATAACTAGAACATCTTACAATCTAAGATATATTGGGTAAATTTGTTCACATTAAGTTAAAACTTAACAAATCCAAATTGCCCAAATCTATTCTACGACTTACCATCGGCGCTAGGGTTGGAATTTGGATTCATCTTTGCCCGTCATAAATTTTTTTTGACGTTTTTGGTTTTTATACTTCCCATCAAAGAACGTTCTATCTAAAATTGTGACCTTCAACAATGATGTTTGGATGAAAAATTAACTCTTTCATAATGAAGTTTTAATTAAAAAATTACTTTTAAATTAAAAGCCATCATTAACACTTGTTAACAACTATATATAATATTGAATAATAAACAACAAAAAGGATTATAATTTTAAAACTTACCTTATTATAATACATAAAACTATATACTACTATTGAAACTCATTATATTTTCAACGACCTATGTGGACTTTCTCAATTTTTGAGGATTTTTAAATTTGAGTCTTTCATTCTATCACTATCACTATATCAATTAAATGTGAAATATCGTTCCTTTTTATGATTTGATATTTTCTCCCTCCAACTATTTCTTCATGAAAAGTCAAGTTGTTCCATAATTTAAATCTTTACCTTATATAATTTAAATATTTAAATTTAAAATTTTTAAATGGATTTATATTTAAAAAATGAAATGAATGTATATTTTGTAAAGTTGTTAGATTTTGTTCTTAATAGAAAGTTTTCATCTATTTTTTTATGATACCGTGGTCCTAAGTTCACCTTGGGATCTATCCACGTTATTGATAGTTCGCAAAAAAAATTGTGACCTTTGAATCTAGTTCGAACATTTCATTGGAAAGCAACAGGCAGTATTCATGCATGGTTTCTTATTGATTGGCCAAAGGTAGTGCTATTTTATTTGATTCTTATTCTTTTCCTTTCATATCATGGGGGCTTCACTCAATGACCGCCTACCATAGCATGTTCGTTCGTGGCATATGAAACAATACCCCTAATTTAAGTAAATATTGGAAAATACCTCCCCAAATATTTTTTTTAACCCCCTCCCAATATGCCTTCCCAATTTAAAAAAAACCCTATTTTCCCTATATATGTATGTATCCATTTTTTCGTTTACATTTTTTATACCTCTTTATATATCTACCTAGTATATTGGCATGATACCGCGGGCTTGACTAAACCTCCCAAGGCCTGTAATAGGCACGAGTGGTTGGGTATTCAAGCCCCTAAGGCCTATCGAGGGCCTATAACAGGCCCTGGAGACTTAGAGCCTCCCAAGGAACCCTAGGGGCTTGGATACCTTCATGGTATACAAACAAGTGAATATGGGATACGTAAAACACAACAATTTAGATATGTCTCAGATGTGGACCTCTACAACTCCAAGACACTAAATACAACTGAAGACACTAAATATCATTCCGAATATTTCTAAAGCTCTTAAATCCTTCATTGGAATCCAAGAAGGCAGGGAAGAGTAGGGACAGAGGATCTAGCAGAGGCATATGATCCTTGGTGAGTGCACCCAATTAGTTAATATGCTTTCTACAAAATCGCTAGAGTTCATGAGGATGCACCCCCTGCATACTAAGGACACAGGAATGGGATGGGGATATCCTCTGCATTTGGCTATTGACTAAGAATGCCACAGGAATGTCCATTAGTTGTGGCAAGGGTCAGTCTGAGGCTAAATGAAATATCTTGAATTTCTTCTAATGGTGAAACAGGGGAATCCAAATTGGAGAAACAAGAAGCGGGAGTGCAACAATAAGAGAGATTGGTGGAAACTCATGCCCAACTAAAATCCTGGCAGAATTTGCAAAAGCTCCTTTGAAAAATCCTAGTATAATCCCTTCTTCAATATGTGACCCCAAACAAAATCCAAAGATCAAACCTGAACCAACACAATTTAAATTGATGACTAAATTAAAATGAATTAGCTATGTGAAGTAACAAAATTAAAAAGTATTTCACTCATTTGGAGTGGTTACTTACGCCTCATCGACATTGGGATGGTAGATATTATTCACAAAACCAATTGATGGTGATGAGTATGGATAACCAGCTTGTAATTCCACATGAATATTCCAAACTCCACCTTTGTAAAGACCTAAGATCGGTACAGACAATGAATCTTGTTTAGCATCCCAGCCATTTACTCATTAAAAAATTAAATAGTAAACAATACTTTAAGGTTATAGGCTTATTGCAGAAGAGCTCAGACCACAACAGCATCTCATACATGCACAATAAGTAAATAATGTAGCAGCTAAAAAACTATTACCAAATATAATATTGGTAAATCAAAGAATCTTTCAAATTTGCAAATTACTGCTTCTCATTAGGTAATATTGAAATGTATTAAATTTACCATGAGTTTAACTCAAGACTCAAAGAATCAACAATAGGTGAATTCATGGATGAACTGTCAAAAGTGAGACAAGCAAGTCTGGCAGCATTAAGAGCCAATGATTTCCATGCATTTCCATGATTTCCATTATTTCCAGTTATTTCCATGGCTTGAAAGTGATTGGGGAAGTAAGTTTCATACCTGGTGAGAATTATGGGACAAGGACACAGCTATTAGTAAATTGACATTACAACTACCAAACAAGGATGGCACTTGTTCATAGAATCGCTTTGGACTTTCTCAATGAAAAAGGGAAATTTGGGTTGATTCCTATCATTGCAAAAAAGTGCTTGGGGAAATAAGAATTGCATACTCGTGAGAATTGTGGGACAAGGACACAACTATGTGGTTATCCTAGACAACTCTTAATCAGCCTCAACAACTTCAGGTGGTTGACCTACATACTTTTATTGTAATTTGCAAGATGATCCTAGATGAATAATTGTTTTAGTAAATTTTGAATTTTGAAGGCCACGATGTTCTCTAAAAATGACTTCAAAATATACTAACCTGGTGGGTTAAGAGGTGTCATGGTATCTAGAAGTCTCACTCTTATTTTAAGACAAGTACTTGGGAGGTTGGTCATAACTAACATCCTAGAGCTACATCACTAAGACTCTTATTTTTGCTATATTCAAAATTTAAAGATAGATGTTGATGTAATGTGGAATTGCAAAGTTACTAAATCATTTTGGGCTTGGGTTGTATTGTTCTTTCTGTTTCAACCATTCAACAGAAAGAGGTTTGGGGACAAATGGATGATGTGACAACTAGTTTCGAGTATGTGTAATGTGATCAAAATGACAACCATGTCTTTCTTTTGGAGATGATGTTGTAGAGCAACTTTTCATAAGGAAAATACTCAATTCAACCTGGGAAGTGTTTTTACATTTAAATCAAATACAAGAAGAACAATCAAGATTTCAGATAAGACTGCTATCTTTGGAAAGAATATATATTCTCTTCAAGTTGGAGACAAATCCAACATAAAGGGATCTGGCATGATCATTCTTTGTCTTCCGTTTCACTCCTGGATATGATGATATTAATGTTCATTTATATGTAGATTTACAATGAAATACATGATGCATTGGATAAAGAACTACGGTATCACATATAACAAATTGAATGGATCATCAAATTCCATGAGGGCCCTATTCCAAGAGCTTGCTTAACAAATTCCTCTACTTCTCATCACCAGATGAAGCTTCATTTTACATTGACTAAGCACTGGTGCATGTCATGGTATACAACCCAAGGCTTGACACTTCAATAGATCAAGATATACTAGTCCTGCCCATGTGTATGGCACTCCATCTTATCTACTAGTTGTGAGTAAGACAAACATAATAGGACAAAAATATTCCTCAACCATTTATCTTTGGGATCACCAAACCAAATATGCAAGAAAACAACTACGTTAAACATATTTAGTATCAAGCAATTCAATTCCTAAAGAGGTCAAAAGACTATTTCTCTTTATTTAAAATATGGTATTCCATTATGTATGTGTAAAAACCAAATCAGTGAAAAAATTCTTACCCTTGCTTTGCTTCAATGTCTCTACTGAAGTCAATGTTGGGCTCACAATCCAGCACTAAGGCTGGAACTTGAAGTTGACATGTTTGCATTAGAAGCAATCAATTAGAATCATAAAGTATATAGCAGCATTAGAACCCAAACTGGTTATGAATATTACATAGATCAGTATTTGGCTTACCTTCTGAATACTGGCACGTACATGTTCTCCTTGCAAAGAAATGTGCGGTCCCTGATCTCAGGGTGTAGAGACCTATCAATATCAAGAGGTAATTGGCTCACAGACAACAACCCACAATTTCCACATTGAGCAGGGAAGAGCCAACTCTCATGCTTTTCATGCAAACCTCTCAAATAATTTAGTGACACGCTATTTTCTTCTACTCTTTTTCGCAACTGCAAACGTCTATGGCATGTGTCTGGACTGGCCCTCAAGTAAATAAATCCATCAGGAACAAGCCCAGATAAAATAGAAACAACTGGATCAAACCATGAATCGTATATGCTAAGCTCCATTTCATTCATCCATTTTTCCTCATGTACAGCTCTCACAAACACCTATTATATTCAAGACCAGTAAATTTGTTTCTAATTTCTTTTTCCCAGTGCTAAAATGTCAACAACTGCACTAAAAGTAGACACTAGAACACAAAGTAGAGTGCAAAAACAAAGAATGCAATTAGACTGACTCTTAACATGGCATATACTACAACATCAATTTGCTTATACATTTCATCATCTATATTGGACAGTAATAAAAATTAGACCTGAACAAAGTATACAATGCAAACTAAGACTCTCAAGTTACTACACTATCATAAATGCATGAAAGCCTATTGACCTTTCTACCAAAATGAACTTCAAAACATACCATCCTATCACTGAAAACACTTCTCTCCATAAGTCGTAGAGGATTTAAGCCACCTACAGACTCTCTCTCTCTTGCATCACCCTTGTTACAAAAGCATAATTCTGAAATGTCAAACTAATTATTATGTGATGACAAAAGCATAATTCTGAAATGTCAAACTAATTATTATGTGATGCATTATAGCAGCTTTTGATTTACACATAAATTATTGTGCTTTTCCCAGTTTCCTGTAAATTTGGAAGTGACATTTTTTAAACCTATACCATTTCCCGAAACCGTATGGATGTCTTGGTTCCAGGTGGCAATTGATTTCATGACATGAATTGGCAATGTTTTGTTGTTGAATGGCTGTTTTTGTATAATGAAGAGCATAGTTTAAAAGAGTATGGATGGTAGATTTCCAATCCTCCCAGCCCAAGCTGGCTTGCACTAATGTTGTACCACAACTTAATTCTATGAAGAGCTACAATCAATCCAACACTACAGAGATAACTACTAAATACACCTCCAGGACATATCCAGATGTATCATATCCAAAATGAAATATAAAAACTGGAATACGTATTCTCATCCATATCCTATTTGTGTTTTGGTAACTACAGCTCAAAACCTACATAAGTGCCATATGGTAAACAAGTAATATCTGACATAAAAGGAAAAATAGCACTAATTCTTAGATTAGGGACATGAGAATTAGATGTGTCATTAAAGGCAAAGAGAAAATTATAAAGTAAGCTTCCTATACTTTTCAAGAAAACCAATACTTTTTAATAAAATGAAACAAGGATAAAAAGGAAATCCAAATAACAGAAACTGTAAAAACCAAGCATGGAATATGCCATGTACATGTCTCCAAAGTACATGATGTTGAAGTTTAAGGGTTAGAGGAGTTTTTAATTTAAGTAGTAAACTTTAATGCATGAACATATAAAATCATATTCAGAACAATACTGCTCTAATAAAATTTGAACTATAATAAACAAACATAATTTTCATCTCTTTCAACTTAACGCTCCATTATTCACTGCGTTAAAGTTGGTCCTCGAGAATCATCAAATGCCATGTACAGTAACAACATGATAAAATAATGTACAGTAGATATCAACAGTAAATAATCATAACCAATATTTGAATCAACCATATACTCAGATTTTTCAAATTTGATCTTGTTACCGAAGGGACAAGTCAATCTAGACAAACAATTTACGTGTAACACCCCGTTTTGACATTACTACCTGAACTACTATTATATGTTGTAATTGTTTGATTGTGAGACCTCATCGGTTTGACGACACTATGGACATATGGTTCTATTATTTTGCCGATATATATATGTGTGTGTGTGATGATAGTATTATGATTGGTAGTCATGTTTAGATATGTATCATGTGTTAATTATGTCAAATATATGGAAACTATTGAATGATGGGTACGTGGATACCATTACAGTTATATGTTGAAATAATGAATGTTATGCTAGGTACATGGCGAATGAATGAGTTTATTGTTGTTATGTTATGATGAAATATATGTGTACATATGGAGGATTTATGCACGATATTCTATATTGTATGTCGAGGACTGACTTACAGGTTGAAACGGCTAAGTGATAGCTGGATCCTACGAGGTGGGAGGGCCTCGGGGACATGGACTTCGAAAGATAAAATGGTATGCAAGTGATGCATTATTTACTTTCGTGTGGTTATTATGTTGTTTATTATGATCTATGTTATGACATGGGTGGGGTAGGGTTTCATGAAACTCAACTGCCCAGATTGGTTATACGCTGACAGACCGAGTACAAGTGCAACGTTGTTGTTATGTCGAGTAGACATAGTCCCTTGTTCCATTAGAGGGGGGTGGAGGCTTTACCCACCGTTTATCCCCGAAACCCAGAGTCATGGGAGGGATGTGCTATGGCGCGCTCCCCAAGGTGTGTGATGATGACTGGTGGTTGCCTGCTGGGGAAGCTTGGTCGATGTAGTCGACACTTCCGCTTACGGGTTCTAGCTAGAACCGGTCATGACTTGACATTCCAGGGTAGTCCAGCAGAGGACAGGATAGGATGTGGAAGTTAGTGATGATGTCAGTAGATAGGTGCAGCGTGAAGTAGGGGTGAAAACAAGATCTAACTATAGGTGTGTAAAACCCTTGCTTAGTATGTGTCGTAAATCAGTGATGTATGAATTGTTGTAACTTGGATTTTCGTTAATGGATTTGTACCTTGCAAACTACGTTTAGAACTTGTGTCAATAAACAACAAGCTTCATGATTCTGATTGATATGTGTGAATTATTAATGTTAGTGTACTTACGCAAGGTATGTAAGCAGTAGCTACGCTTACATAACTCGCCTACATATTTATGAATTTCGTGAAATCTTGCTGAATAATAATGTTAATTATTGTTGATTAATGTTAAAAATGTCGATTAAGGTTAATACAGATGATTAATGTTAATAATGTAAATTAATGATTAATTATTGTGGATTAAGGTTAATAAAGTCGATTAGGGTTAATAATGTTTATTAATGATTAATTATTGCCCATTAATAATTAATTATTGTTGATTAATAAACAAAGCTAAGGTTAACCTAGGTAGTGACTAATGCAAGTGATTAGAATGCTTGATTGATTGTTGATTAGTTTAATTACAACTAAGGTGCAATTAAAATGGAACCAGGTAAAGTTGATTAAATCTTAGTTAATTTTATTTAATTAATATAATTACACATTGATAATGTTATGATTTACATTGATAGGATTATTGTTCATAATTGATAAATTGAATTAGTGAATTTATAATTAGAGGGAATTTACATATTATAAATATTAGAAACCATTAATTAAATGATTAGGTAATAGTAATTAATCAATTGACAATTACTGTTAATTAAATTAAATTGGTGAAGCGTGTAAGTTTAAAACTCTTACGGTTGGTGGGTGAACCAACCCCAACCCCAAACTTTATTATAAAAATGATATAACATTGATTATTAATAAAATTATTAAACTTTGAATGAGAAACGAATGGTTAAAAATGATTGATGTAAGTGGTGTCGGTAAACCTCATAAAGAGAGGTGAATATTAAATTGTTTGATTATTAAATTATGAATATTTCATTGGAATGGTTCGAGGGAGCTGACTGAGTAGTAATGAGGGGGTTGGGACTCCATTAATGGGAGGATAAGGCATTAATGGAAGGGAAGAAGAGTCGGCAAACTTAGGATAAAGGGAGAAGTGAAGGGAAGAAAGGGGGAGCTTTACCTTATGATTTTGGGGAGAAGTTTAGCATAGCAGAAATTGGGAGAGCAGAGCTGCAAAGGAGGGATTCTTGTTGGAGATTGTTTTTCGGAAGGGATACAACAGCTTTGGCTTGTACTCGGTTTGGGCTCGGGGGTCCAAAGGGGTACCTTTGGAGCTAGGTGGTCGGCGAGACCTCGCCAGTTGGCAAGGTGGCAACACTTGTTTGGTCGGTTGAGCTTCAAAGGTTTGGGAAAAAGGATTTTGGTTGCAGGGCTACAGCATAACAAAGGAGCAGCAACAAAAAGAAAGGATCTACTAAGCGAGTAAGAGGTATTTTCCTACAGGTATAAAATCAATTTCTACCCTGTAAATTTATTCAATTTAAGCTATTTGATAAATGGAATTTATGTGAGTTAGTTCTGTCATACATTTTATGCTGTTACACATGCAAGATAATAAGTGTTAGAAACAATAAATAGCACCCATAGATATTCAAACCTGTGAATGTAAATGTTTTTTTTTTGGCTTGAAACTTAACCATAAACCACAAAACAGAAAACAGAAATTTGACAAGTATGCAAACAGAGATAATGAGTAGTTTTATTGATAAACTGAGGAAGCCCGGGACCAGGGTCCTACATATGGCATCAGAGCCATGGTTCCAAATCTGGAACCAGAGGGCTCATTACAGAAGCTGTAAAAGCTTGTTGCAGAAGCTTAAGACCTGCATGAAACATGAAATAAAAACAGAAATTTAAAACAGTGTGAAAACAAAGAAAACCTTAAGAAATTACTGCAAGTATAGTTATATACTGTGGAAGAAGCTTTAAACCTGCACAGCAAAAGGAAAAGAGTTAGAAAATAACGGTAAATATCATAAAGATTTTAATGCTATTACTCATATTATCTTATTGCTGCAATTTATAAAAATATATATATAACGAGAAAATTTTAAGCCAAAAATTTCTTTATATATGTATATAAAAAAAAAAAAGTCTAACTAAGTCATTTTTTTATTTACGATTAAAAGGAGCATATATCTATTTTTTTTATTATATATATACACATATAAACAAAAAAAAAGGATTATTATAGAATAGAAATATATATATATATATATATATATATATTGAACTACAATGAAAAAATATATATATATCTATATTGCATTTAAATTAAATTTTCGTTTAAAATTAAATAGAAATTTCAAATTTAACAAAACAATGATATAAGTATACAAGAAATTTATATATGTACTATGAACAAAAACAAAAACAGAAAGAACAATTTTTAGTTTATTTTTTTTTAAAATAATATATATATATATATATATATATATATATATATATTTAAATTTGCACATTTCCGTTTGCATAGTTAAAAAAAAAAGAAAGGAAGGGTATATAAAATAAAAAAATAAAAAAAATTTGCTCATAGTTCAAAAAAAATAATTTAATTGAAAAAAAAAAAAATAATAATTTTTTTTTGAAACTCGTTGGCCGAGCTGGGAGCTAGGGCATGACCATGGCCGGCCTGGGTGTGCAGCCCGGTGGTCGTGGGTCGGCCAAGCAGCCACCGACTGTGGCCTTGGGCGCAGCCAGCCGACGAATGCTTAACAAACAGAAAAAAATAAAATAGAAGAAGCTATAAAAAAAATTTATTTCAGAATGGCTGCCCATGCCATGGGCCGGCCACGAGCCTGCGGCCTCTGCACCGCCGGCCTGCAGCCTTGGCATAGCCAGGCCAGCAGCCATGGGCCCGCGGCCTTAGCACAGCCAGGCCTGCGGCCTCGGCCAGATGGGTGCAGAGAGGAGGCAGAGGGGGCTCCCAGTTGGGCTGCCGCCGCTCCCAGCTCCTGTGTAAAAAAAAAAGAAACCCTTCTTGATCAGTAAATCAATCTTCGGGAACTGTCTCTAAATCTCTCTTGACTGAGCAAGGAAAGCGGCCTTGGCCAGTGGCCTCAACGTAGAAGGGGGGAGGCGCCCAGCTACGGCTGCTTCAAAAAAACAGACTTACTACAAAAATATAAATACAAAACAAACAAAAAAACAACACAACTATGCGAATAAGAAAACCCTGGCTCCAAATCTGGGCAGAACCGCCATAAGCCATACCGGGCAGCTCGCTCGATTAGGTTGAGGAGAGCTCGAGCTAGGGCCAAAATGGCTTTCACGCGTGAGGGGAGTGGTGATTTTAAAGCGAGGAGGAGGGGCTTGCATACAGCCGCGTGGCCACATGCATGGCTTGATCGAACTTCAAGGGCTAGGGTTAGGTTTAGTTATTTATTTTATTTATTTTTAATATGTATTATTTTATTTTAAATTCTTTAAATTATTTTGTTATAAAAAAAAATATATTATAATGTTGTTATAACGAATAGTAAAATAATAATTAGTTTTGTTATAAAAAAAATTTTAAATCATTTTTGTTATAATGTGGATTTAACAAATAGAATAATTATAATTAGTTTGTTAAAAAAAATCTAATTAATTTAGTTAACTTTTATACTATATATATATTTATTAATACATTAAAGTTAACATATAACTAAGTGACAAATTAAATTTGTATAAAATATATATATATATATATATATATATATATATATATTAATAATACTACTATTTAACTAGTGTTAATTAAGGTTAGTATTAATTAATTAGGGTTAGCACATCAATTAATTAGTGTTAACCTAATTGGTTCTTTTACTAATATTATAAATAAAAATAATAATAATAAAATAAAAAGGGGGGGGCTAAATTAACACTAAATGGTTTATTTTGTTCTTAAAAACGTTCCTTGCCGAAACTTTGACGTAAAGTCAAAGGTGCAAGATGGACTCAGATCCTCGAAAACTAGACACCTTGGAGACCAGCATGACGAGCTGATCACTAGGACACTGATTTTAACCCATGACAAAAATGTTTGATAAACACGACTCTAGACTTAAAACTTAGGTTACGCTATTATTAAATTTTAATTATTAACGAGAACGAGGCAATAAACCCTAATTGAATATCTTGAAGAATTGATGGCGACCTGATGAGGATTGTGTGGAATCCAATATCTAGACCTACGTAGAACTACTACAGTATATCTAGTACCGGGTGGCCTCAAGATGGCCTGATCGAAACGTCCTAAACTATAGCTCTTAGAGTAAAAAACGCTCGTAAATTAGTCATGGTGCACTTTTGAATTAACTGTTGAGTTTGAAGGTAATTAGTCATGATGTCATCATAAGCTAATTATCCTATTATTCCATGTTACAGGGATAAACATTGTAAGAACACGAGCAGGTCAGGGGTGAGGTCCGGCGACAGCATTACCTGAGCCGAATGTGCTAGCACCATCGCCAGAGACCATCCTTATACTGCGCTCGCTGGAAGCTATAAATGAAACACTCAGGGGACTAGCACAGAGAGGAAGTGTTTCCTCGGAGGTAGAGGTGGATGCCCCTCCACTAAGGGAGGAAGTTCCTGTGGTAGAAGTGAATACGGTACCAAGAACTCCGCATCGGGATATCAAAAGGGAGCTTCAGAAGATAAGGCTTCCAGAATATTTGGGGGGTCGATCAGGGATACGAGCAGAGTCGTGGTTGGAAGAGATGACCAGGTGCTTGACCTTGTAGGATTACACCTCCACGTCCAAGTCCAAACTGGCCATATTTCAACTAAAGGGGGCCGCTTTGAACTGGTGGGGAAACCAAGAAAGGCAGCTACACCTTACACCAGACATGGTTCCATGGGAACTGTTTGTGGAAAAATTCAAAGGGAAGTACCTACCCGCATCCTACCAGGAAGAACAAGCAGGGGCTCTTCATGCCTTGGTACAAAGGCATCTATCTGTGGAGGAGTATGAAGAGAGGTTCATGGAATTAGTGAAGTATGTCCCTTACTTGGACAATGACGAACGCCAGGTTGAGCGCTTTGTGTATGGGCTCAATACCAAGATCAGGGCTCAGGTATGGATGTGGAAACCAACTTCAGTCGCCGAAACAGTAGATTGTGCTCATTACACTAAGGAGATGTTGGGTGCAAATCCCATCAGGTCATTCAACTCTCAGCAGTCAGGGTTTGTGGGGAAGGCCCCTCGAAGCTACCCTCGGGGAGGATATGCGAGGCCACCTCCCTATGGGAATAGGAGCACACCAAGAGTCGCAGCGGTAGACAGATCAGTGGCAACTAGGGCAGTGCCCCAGTCAACCACAGGAACTCACCAGGGTGTGAGGAATTTCAGAGGATCGACTGGTAGGGGAAGGGGTCCTAGGGGGAGGAACCCCTCTCATAGGCCTAAACAAGTTATCTCTCCCACTCCATTACAGGTTGCTTGTTGGGGATGTGGAGGTCCACATTACCAGCGTGACTGTCCCGAATTACGATCCGGTACAGTGCATCGAGAAGGAAAAGCTCCAATGGGGAGTGGGGGTAGTAGGCATCAGATCTCGGCTGCAGTAAACAACCATCAGGCAGAGCACCAATCCACTGTGGTGGAATCATCAGGTACGGTCAATAATGTCAAGCTTAGAATATTGTTTGATCCTGGTGCTACTGATAGTTTCATTTCTCCTTATGCATTAGACAAATGTGGGTTGGCAGCGTACGAGCATAACGATTTCAGCTTAGTCGAAATGGCTTCAGGGGTAAAGCAAGCAGTAGGACCTAGTGTTGATAAGTGTGTAGTGGATCTCAGGGTGTGTGTTACACAAGTCAAAGTGTACGTCACCACCCTCGAAACTTATGATCTCATCATAGGTATGAATTGGCTTGAGGAACATCGAGCTTTCTTGGACTGTTATGGAAAGAAATTTCTTTGCATTAATGACAACGGAGAGGCCATCAAGATCCAAGGTATCAAACGAAAGGTATCCTTACATTTCATATCAACGATGAACGTAAAGCGATGTATGCGACAGGGATGCCAGTTGTATATTGTTGAAGTGGTAAACAATGAGAAGGGACCCTCCTTTGATGACTATTCAGTGTTAGCCGAGTTCAGTGATGTATTCCCAAAGGAATTACCTGGGTTACCTCCTAAGAGGAAACTTGATTTTACCATTGAGGTAAAACCCGGTTCAGAGCCAACATCGAAGACACCTTACAGGATGACGGCCCCAGAACTTTGTGAGTTGCAAATGCAGTTGAAGGAACTGTTAGATCTAGGGTTCATCAGACCAAGTATTTCACCGTGGGGTGCGCCAGTAATCTTTGTGAAGAAGAAGGATGGTTCCTTGCGTCTTTGCATAGATTACCGAGATTTGAATAAAGCCACCATGAAGAATAGGTACCCGATACCTCGAATTGATGACCTCTTTGATCAAATGAAGGGGGCGACAGTCTTCTCAAAGATCGACTTACGATCAGGTTACCACCAGCTACGGATTAAGGAAGGTGATATACCTAAGACTGCTTTTCGAACAAGGTGTGGGCACTATGAGTTTGTGGTGGTACCCTTCGGTTTGACCAATGCCCCAGCCATATTCATGAGTCTCATGAATAGCGTGTTTCAAAAATACTTAGATCAGTTTGTGCAAGTCTTCTTGGACGACATCCTCATCTACTCCAAGAATGAATAGGAGCACGAGGAACACTTGCGAATAGTGTTGTCATGCTTAAGGGAGCATCAGTTGTATGGTAAGTTGTCCAAATGTTCGTTCTATCAGAAGGAGATCCATTACCTAGGGCATATAATTTCCGGTGAGGGAATTTCTGTGGACCCTGAAAAGGTGAAGGCCATAATGGATTGGCCCGTTCCAAAGAATGCGCATGAAGTAAGGAGCTTCATGGGGTTAGCCAGGTATTATAGAAGGTTTGTTGAGGGTTTCTCAAAAATCACGAAACCCATAACTACCCTACAGCGTAAGGGCACTAAGTATGAATGGACAGATGAATGTGATGCCGCATTCGCCGAGCTGAAAAGACTATTGACAAGTGCACCAATTCTACGAGTTCTAGATATGGAGAAGGGATTCACAGTTTGCACCGATGGTTCAAGGAAAGGTTTGGGTGCAGTGTTGATGCAGGAAGGTGGGGTAATAGCTTATGCGTCGAGAAATCTAAAAACACATGAAGAGAATTACCCTACTCATGACCTAGAGTTAGCTGCAGTGATGTTAGCTTTGAAGCTTTGGAGACATTACCTTGTTGGACGAAGCTTTGAACTCAAGTCTGATCACCAAAGCTTAAGGTATATCTTCACTCAGAGAGACCTAAATGCTAGGCAAAGGCGATGGAGTGAATTCATGAGCGAGTATGATTTTGGGATTTCCTACATCAAGGGGAAGGAGAATGTGGTAGCAGATGCCTTAAGCAGAAAACCAAGACTTTTCTCTCTTATACCTTTGAAGGTATATTTGAGGGAAAGAATTTTAGGGCAGCTACTCGGGGATAGTTGGTACCTAAAGGTCACAGCAGCACTCCAGAATGGGAAACTGGTGGGACCAAAGTTTGAAGGCTATGAGTTGGAAGCCGATGGTTTGTTATGGTATCAAGGGAGGATGTATATTCCTGAGGAGGGAGATATTAGAGAGACTATCCTTAAGGAAGCTCACAGAGCAGTGTATTGTGCACACCCAGGTGTAAAGAAGATGTATGCATACATGAAGCAACTCTTCTTTTGGGCAGGGATGAAAAGCGACGTGGTCAAATTTGTCGCTAGGTGCCTTGAGTGTCAGCAGGTAAAAGCTGATCATCACCACCCAGCAGGACTGTTACAGCCGCATGACATTCCTATGTCGAAGTGGGAGGTTATCTCCATGGACTTCGTGGTGGGATTGCCTCTTACCTCTCATAGGCATGATGCCATTATGGTCATCGTTGACAAACTGACCAAAACTGCTCACTTCATTCCAGTTAAGGAGACCTATGATGTCACGGATGTAACACGTGTGTTCATAAATGAAGTTGTTCGTCTCCATGGGTTTCCCAAGAAGATTATATCGGATAGAGATTCCAAGTTTACGTCCAGGTTTTGGACGATTTTGCAGTCAGCGTTGGGTACTCAGTTGAACCTAAGCACTGCTTACCATCCAGAGACAGATGGGAAAACAGAAAGAGTGAATCAGGTGATGGAGGACATGCTTAGAATGTATGTCATGGATCAACAAACTCATTGGGAAAAGCACTTACCTTTGGTAGAGTTTTCTTACAACAACAATTACCATAGCTCAATTGGGATGCCTCCATATGAAGCTTTATATGGAAGGCCATGCAGGACACCATTGAGTTGGGAAAGGTTAGAGGATCGAGTAATTATAGGACCTGAGTTGATTCAGGAGATGGAAGAACAAGTTGTTCAGATTAGACAACGGTTCAAGGAAGCCCAGGATAGGCAGAAGAGTTATGCCGATGCACATAGGGTTGACAGAAGCTATAAGGTTGGTGATTCAGTGTTCATCTGCATCAGGCCTAGCAAAAGTACCATCAGGTTTGGGAAAGGGACAAAGTTGTCACCACGATTTATAGGAGCCTTTGAAATTTTAGAAAAGGTTGGACCCGTCGCGTATCGTCTTGCGCTGCCACCCCATTTGCACAAAATTCATAATGTTTTTCATGTATCTGTTTTAGGACATTATGTAGCTGATGAGTCACATAAAATAAATTGGAAGGAACTGCAGGTTTCGAACAAGGGAACCATTAGGGTCGAACCATTACTTATATTGGACCGTAGGGTTAAACAGTTGAGGCACCGTTTGGTGGACCAAGTTAAGGTCCAGTGGGACCGATATAGCCCAGGTTCTGCCACCTGGGAGGATGCAAAGACTATGCGTCGTGATTATCCCACGTTATTTTGATCATAACTTCAGGACGAAGTTTCCTGAAGGGTGGGTGTATGTAACACCCCATTTTGACATTACTACCTGAACTACTATTATATGTTGTAATTGTTTGATTGTGAGACCTCGTCGGTTTGACGACACTGTGGACATATGGTTCTATTATTTTGCCGATATATATATGTGTGTGTGTGATGATAGTATTATGATCAGTAGTCATGTTTAGATATGTATCATGTGTTAATTATGTCAAATATATGGGAATTGTTGAACGATGGGTACGTGGATACCATTACAATGTTAGAAAAAAAACAGGATCGCAGAGCAATAACAATAAACAGAAATGCAAATATAATCACACATACACATTACAAGAGAGACACAGATATATCGTGGTTCACCCAACTTGGGCTACGTCCACACTGAATTTGCCAGTCCTTATTATTATTACCGTCCAGCAAGTCGAAGGGATACAACCTTCAGCACAACCGCTGCACTTTCTCTTCTCTGTTTCACAGTCTCTCTCCCGATCTCAAAGATCTTTACAATGCATAAAACCTAATACATCAACAACCCTAGCCGTATTACAATTTCTTTCTTTTATAAGGGAAATACAATGGGAAAATACCACGAGATACCCAAAACCATGGGCCCGCAAAACAGCTGGCGAAAACAGCCCCAAAAATTTTCTTCGGGGGCGTTGCCCCTGAACCCCCATTTCTTGGGGGCGCTGCCCCCAAACCCCCGCCGGGGGACCGCTGGCCCCCGGACCCCCCAGCCAGGGGGGATGGGCCCCCCTGGAACCCCGTGGGGGGGCGATGCCCCCCCCACACCCCCCCGTTGGGGTGAGTGTACAGTCCACCTACACATCATATAGAACTGGGGTACAAACACGACTGATACAATATCATCTATGAGACTAGAAGATCTGGCTCCACAACCAACATACAGTTATATGTTGAAATAATGAATGTTATGTCAGGTACATGGCGAATGAATGAGTTTATTGTTGTTATGTTATGATGAAATATATGTGTACATATCGAGGATTTATGCACGATATTCTATATTATATGTCGAGGACTGACTTACAGGTTGAAACGGCTAAGTGATAGCTGGATCCTACGAGGTGGGAGGGCCTCGGGAACATGGACTTCGAAAGATAAAATGGTATGCGAGTGATGCATTATTTACTTTCGTGTGGTTATTATGTTGTTTATTATGATGTATATTATGACATGGGTGGGGTAGGGTTTTAGGAAACTCAATCGCCCAGATTGGTTATACGATGACAGACCGAGTACAAGTGCAACGTTGTTGTTATGTCGAGTAGACATAGTCCCTTGTTCCATTTGGGGGGGGTGGAGGCTTTACCCACCGTTTATCCCCGAAAACCAGAGTCATGGGAGGGCTATGCTATGGCGTGCTCCCCAAGGTGTGTGATGATCACTGGTGATTGCTTGCTGGGGAAGCTTGGTCGATGTAGTCGACACTTACGCTTACGGGTTCTAGCTGGAACCGGTCATGACTTGACATTCCAGGGTAGTCCAGCAGAGGACAGGATAGGATGTGGAAGTTAGTGATGATGTAGGTAGATAGGTGTAGCGTGAAGTAGGGGTGAAAACAAGATCTAACTGTAGGTGTGTAAAACCCTTGGTTAGTATGTGTCGTAAATCAGTGATGTATAAATTGTCGTAACTTGGATTTTGGTTAATGGATTTGTACCTTGCAAACTAAGTTTAGAACTTGTGTCAGTAAACAACAAGCTTCATGATTATGATTGATATGTGTGAATTATTACTGTTAGTGTACTTACGCGAGGTATGTAAGCAGTAGCTACGCTTACATAACTCGCCTACATATTTATGAATTTCGTGAAATCTTGCTGAATAATAATGTTAATTATTGTTGATTAATGTTAAAAATGTCGATTAAGGTTAATAATGATGATTCATGTTAATAATGTAGATTAACGATTAATTATTGTGGATTAAGGTTAATAAAGTCGATTAGGGTTAATAATGTTGATTAATGATTAATTATTGCCCATTAATAATTAATTATTGTTGATTAATAAACAAAGCTAAGGTTAACATAGGTAGTGACTAATGCAAGTGATTAGAATGCTTGATTGATTGTTAATTAGTTTAATTACAACTAAGGTGTAATTAAAATGGAACCAGGTAGAGTCGATTAAATCTTAGTTAATTTTATCTAATTAATATAATTACACATTGATAATGTTATGATTTACATTGATAGGATTATTGTTCATAATTGATAAATTGAATTAGTGAATTTATAATTAGAGGGAATTAACATATTATAAATATTAGAAACCATTAATTAAATGATTAGGTAATAGTAATTAATCAATTGACAATTACTGTTAATTAAATTAAATTGGTGAAGCGTGTAAGTTTAAAACTCTTACGGTTGGTGGGTGAACCAACCCCAACCCAAAAATTTATTATAAAAATGATATAACATTGATTATTAATCAAATTATTAAACTTTGAATGAGAAACGAATGGTTAAAAATGATTGTTGTAAGTGGTGTCGGTAAACCTCATAAAGAGAGGTGAATATTAAATTGTTTGATTATTAAATTATGAATATTTCATTGGAATGGTTCGAGGGAGATGACTAAGTAGTAATGAGGGGGTTGGGACTCCATTAATGGGAGGATAAGGCATTAATGGAGGGGAAGAAGAGTCGACAAACTTAGAATAAAGGGAGAAGTGAAGGGAAGAAAGGGGGAGCTTTACCTTATGATTTTGGGGAGAAGTTTAGCAGAGCAAAAATTGGGAGAGCAGAGCTGCAAAGGAGGGATTCTTGTTGGAGATTGTTTTTCGGAAGGGATACAACAGCTTGGGCTTGTACTCGGTTTGGGCTCGGGGGGTCCAAAGGGGTACCTTTGGAGTTGGGTGGTCGGAGAGACCTCGCCAGTTGGCAGGGTGGCAACACTTGTTTGGTCGATTGAGCTTCAAAGGTTTGGGAAAAAGGATTTTGGTTGCAGGGCTACAGCATAACAAAGGAGCAGCAACAAAAAGAAAGGATCTACTAAGCGAGTAAGAGGTATTTTCCTACAGGTATAAAATCAATTTCTACCCTATAAATTTATTCAATTTAAGCTATTTGATAAATGGAATTTATGTGAGTTAGTTCTATCATACATTTTATGCTGTTACACCTGCAAGATAATAAGTGTTAGAAACAATAAATAGCACCCATAGATATTCAAGCCTGTGAATGTAAATGTTTTTTTTTTGGCTTGAAACTTAACCATAAACCACAAAATAGAAAACAAAAATTTGACAAGTATGCAAATAGAGATAATGAGTAGTTTTATTGATAAACTGAGGAATCCCAGGACCAGGGTCCTACATTATGTACCTTGAGAGAGATCCAGAGAGGGTTAAAGCAGAAGCATACTGAACACATACTGACCTAGACTTATTAGTCAACAAGCACAGTCATACCCAATACAGTCATGCTGACAAAGGACACACAGTCATGCTGGGTAAGGATGCAGTCACATACTGCAGAGACACATAGGCATACTTTGCATAGTCATGCTTGAAAAAACACAATCCACCCATAAAGTGAAACTCACTGTCACGCTGGGGAAGACCGCACAGTCCACACAACAAAACAAGCTCATGGTCACCTCATGGTCACGCTAGGGAAGGACCCACAATCCACCCGAGAAAACAGATAGGGTATCAAAACATTAATAAACATAACCTATGGACCAAGTAAGATACACGTAAGATAAAGGATCATGAGTCAACCAAGGGGGGCACAACAAAACAAACCACAAACCCACAAGGTCAAGGTGAACTATATAAGGTGGACAAGCAACTCCTTTATAGGACCAACAAGACCAATAATCTTTTCTCTCTCTCAAGGTACAATATTTTATATATTTTTATCATCACTATATAAGATTCATTAGTTATAGAAAGTAGACCCCACGTAGAACCCAATAAACAACTTATATAAGGAAGAGAAGTGAAATCCATAAAAAGTAGTTAGCTTGGAAACTACAACTGCAACTGAAATACATAAATAGGCATCAAAGCAACTACAAACCGTCTCAAATAGACATAAACCATGACAAATGATGACAAAATAGTACTAGAAACAAAATAGTATCGTTTTAACTAGACAAGATATGTTTAAAGCCTAATTTTCATCTCTTTCAACTTTAACACTCCCTAAGGTCCCTATGTTAAAGTTGAAAATCATACAAAGACAATAAATAACAATAGTAGTAAATCTAGTTGAAAAGCATACAAAGACAATAAATAACATCAATAGTAAATCTAACTCGTGTCTAACTCAAAGTATAAAGAAAACAAATAATATAACCCACTAGGAGAGTTGAAGCGTGGTTGAAACCTTCCTTATACTTAGCAATATTTTTTTAGATCAGATCTTGTCTATTAAGAGACAAGTCACTACATGAACAAAGGACATACCTGAGAGAGAATAAATTCAGTTACCTAGTCGACAAGCAAGGAATCCCTAATTACTGGAGCAGCAGAGCAAGGAATCCTCGTGGTTTAAGTGGACTAAGAATCTGTTGCACTGTATGAGTGTTTGGGTCTACTTAAAGTGAACTGTAAGGAAACCCCAATTATTGGAGCAACAAACCCAGAAACAAAAATCCATAAAATATCAGGTAATGATGAAATTTCAGACACAAAACGTGCACAAACCAGATCTCCGTTTGTAGCCCATACAAAGTCCATGGATTTCTTAAAACTTAGCACACTCAAATAGTGCAACAGAGATATTAGACCACTCAAGTATGAAACCACGAGGGTGTCACTGACGGACCAATACCATATCACGTCTGTTCATATTGGGGGCTTAATAATTATAAGAAAAAAAAACATTATATTGGGAAAGTTATAAATCAATGTAATATTGTTATATGTTTGACAAATTCATATAATTTGGGGCAAATTCAAACAGATAACATTATTACATTGATTTATAACTTTCACAAACAATTTGTATTCACATCAACATTTCGTCAAACACATTGGAAACATATTGAAGTATTAAATAATCATGAAAACCATAAAATAATATTGCTTATATATTAAGGGGAAAATGGGTTTTTTTATTTAATATAACAATACACAAATACTTTGGGGTATTTTTTATATGGGTGGGCTAACAAATATCCATGAAATGGCGATGGTAGGGATCACAGTTGGATGAGAAATCGGGTTGAGGGGCTTACTAGTACGCAGGGTTGAGAGGCTTACTAGTACGCAAGGTTGAGGGGCTTACCAATACTCAGGGAAATCGCATCTTGAGGCATGCTTGAGGCCAGGGTTTTGTGGTGAAGAGGAAAGGGTTGGCAAGGGCCCAGTACGCATAGAAATCACGCCTTGGAGGTGTGTTGGAGGCTAGGGGTTTCCACGGGGTTTCATGGTCAACATAATATCAAGAGTCAGCAAGAGGGGTCAAGAAGACGAATGTGTCAAACTCGTGGTCAAACTGTTATATTCTCTCTCAAGGTATCACCAAGGTATATATTCCATAACTTATAAGTGTTCCAAACCACATTAGTACATTTTATCATCACCGTATAAGGAAGGTCCATACCACAACATGTGCACAATAGTGAGTTTTATAACAAGAGATTTCCACACCCTAGCCATCTTTCGAATCAACAACCGTCACAATTTCCTAATGAGTTAACATGCACTCCACACAAGCATGACGAAATTAAAGAACACTTCCAATGGAAAATTTTATGACTTGAAACCATAAACATCAAATGGACTATCAAGATTTAAACTTGAAAATTTCTCTGATTTCTCGACTTTGTTGTCAACTACTAAACTATTACCATCAACATTGTTGCCAATAATATCTAAAAAATACATTTTTTCCAATTCCTATACAGCATGAGACTGAAAAAGAGAGTGAAAAGAGATACCTTTTCTTTTAGTAACCATACAAAACTTGGACTGTGCTATGCAGCTTCCATGAGCTAATACCACATAGTCAGCTAATAGGCTTTAAAAGCATAATCAAAAGTGAAGCAAAACGGTAAGGCATGCTAAATAACATGTAAATAATGAGCACATCAAAATTAAGTGTGAATTAATTATGAGTATCCCACTGCTTGTTCAATATTTTGGAAATGCATCTTCATACCTAAGGCTTTACATGCATCTTCAACATAGAATTGATTAATAGGTCCAAAAATTTATAGTTAGGGACGTCATCTTTTCCAATAAATATGCATAAAGCTTGAGCAAGTCCTTCGAGACCTAGTAGATCATAGCTTCAAAAACAGAAACAAGGATCCTTAGTTCAAACATTATTTGGATTTGTGCTCAATAAATCCCACATAAACAATATAAATCCATAGTTCACTTGGAGACAAAATCAACATCCCTTTCATGCAAATAATAACATCTGTGAATTGTTGGCTATTGGCTGATCTTAGAACCTTTGAGATTGATCGGAAAGCAGCCTCTTTAGTTTACTCGAAACCCAAAATTTAATAGAATAATATATTGGTGTACGAAGGGGATCTAAACAAATAGCATTAGCCCAGTTCTATCTGCCTTGATGAGAATACTTCTTCTCACTACTGGGGCAGAATTTTCCAAATGTTAGCAATGAATACTTCATTAAACTGATCAGTCTAGAAGATGATGCCAAGGCCTATCAAACCATATACAAGAACATTTCCAGATATTGGCTACACAAGGATGCAACTAGACCTATTGTTTTCCCATGTTTAGAAGTGATTGGTTGGTTGATTGATCAAATAGATTCCAAGAACAGATTGATAGTTGATCAGAAGGGATCACCCATCGGAGGTTACCAAGAAATGAACCTTGTTGCTAGATGTATATTCCAAACACCTGAGGTTAATATCAATACTAACTGTATAAGGATGGTTTCTTCTCATTTATCCCCAACAACAATACTCAAGGAGTGGTGGATGGATGGAAAAGCATTTAGAACCAGGGCCACACAAGTGTATGAGATATCCTGCCTCAAGAAGCCATACATGATTGTTGTGTTTTTATTTGACAGGTTATATGGGGAACCAGATGGAACCTCTATATGAGATTATTGAATTCCTATCATCAGTGAGATTGTATTGAGAGGATCCATATTCAGTTGGGAAGTTATCATTTCATCCAACATAGATAAAGTTGTTCAAGACTTCAGAGAATCCAAGGAAAAATGATTATACATTTCTAGCTATCTGATAGATCAAGATGTAGTCTATGCATATAATTTACTGATATCATATGGAGTTGGGATCAAATAAAGGGCCATGTCCATGTGTATTGAAAGATCCTATGGGAGCATAAGTACAAGCCTGAATATACTCAAATATGCAATTACTTCATTTCCAGGTTGTACAGTCTCTTGTTTGAAGATCAAGCTCCCTACATAACTAAGCAAGCACAGGCAGTGATTGGAATTCTGGGCGACTGGTACTTGACACATGAAGGGATATAAATCCGAGTTTATGGAACCCAAAATCCTCCTCACCTATTACCTATGTATGTCACTGACAGAGTAATCATGCGGGAGATAATGTATCAGTCCTATGGGCATCGATTGGCCCCAAATTTTAAAAGATCCAAAAAGTGCCCTTGGCCTTTTATCCCGAAAAATATAAACTTCTATGAAATTGAAAACAAGGAACAAGTACTGGTCGTGGTAGTAGAAGCTGGGAGACATCACTTTGGTGAAATGAGATTCAGGAGGCATGATCCTCCTTAAATTGTTACTAACTATTGTTCTAGTTTTTCTTATATCTATCTCTACACTCATGAACAAGATACTGGGGATTAAATTTACAAGAGACTGGTCTACCCATAAAACATCAAATAGAGGCTGGTCCAAGGTGCGGGGAAAAGACAAAAGAAAAAGGACATCTTTGTATCTACACAATTGAAAGATCGAGAGGAGGCCATGATGCTACATATACAAAAGGAATAAGAATATTCCAAAGCTAAAAAGGAACAAGAAAAGATGGAAGCAAGGGAAAAGGCTGAGCAGCTAGCAAAATAAGGATAGTTGAAGAGCAGAAGCCAACATATCAACAAAGACATGAGGAACTAGATAGTCAAAGATTGTTGGAAGGACAACAAGCTGAATAAAAAAATTGCAAGAATAATCCAGGTGGAGAGAAAAAAGGATTGAGCCCTCTAGCAAAGTGTAATCATCCTACACTAATAAGAAGGCCATCGTCCCCTTAGCCCAGTCCACTGATATCTAGATACGAGAAAGAGTCAAAGAATAGTTTGTGCCTTTAGTTTCAAACTAAGTAGTGGTATTTAAAAATTATGTCTTTGATCAAGCAAAGACAAAAGTCAGCAGGGAAACAAAATTTTAGAACAAAGAAGGACAAGTGTCCATCACAGAAGATGTCATGATGCAAGATACCAATATTGACCTAGATGTGACTGCAGCAGAAATCGCAGCTCAAACTCAAGCCACATAAGTGAATTTGGCTATGATGAAGAAGAAGGTCTATGATATACAAATAGAACTCAGCCTATCCAAACAAGAGATCAAGGGGTTGAAGGAAGGAAAGGCACATCAAAGTGGTATTTAAAAAAATATTGTACGGGATATCATATAACAAGATATCCATATCCAAGATGAATTGAGCACCTTTGAGACGGCCTTTTATTAAGGGTTCCAGAGTGTTCAGGAGCAAGCACCTAAATTTGATCAATACATTAAGAAGGTTGTGCATATGACGGAGGAGCTTGAGAGCATTGTGGGAATATTGGATGAAATGATTTAAATGGAAATAACAACATGAAAAGGCTAATATCCCTATGGTGACTACCTTTGAAAGGAGATGTTTTTCCTTATAAGTTTAAAAGTGCTTGGACAAAGTTAGGGAGCTGGAAGGAAAAGCATAGGAGTCATTCAAAGTTTGTTTCAAGTCAGAAAGAAAGGTTGAAGAGATCATGAAACTTTGTGATTTACCTCTCTTTCAAAGTACATTCACTATTGACCAATGCATCGAGGAGAAATAATAAAATATTGAAGAAAACAAAAGGGAGATATATGCATTGAAGACTATAACCAAGGTCATTATAGATTTTAAAGTCTCCATACATCAATTCAACAAAGCTTTTTAAACAAATAATGAAGGCATGGTTGAATGTGAATCTCATGAATATTTCGTTACCACCCCAAGGATTGACCTCATGAATAAAATCCATGCACTTTGGAAAACATATCTGGAAATTAAGGATCAATATGATTGAGAATATTACATATTCACAAGAAAAAAAATTAAACAAAAGAACAAAAACATTGTAACCCAAGAGTCTTTATTTATTTTTATTTTTCTTTTAAGGTAATTAGGGAAGGCAAATGGTCACTTGAAAGTTAGAAGGCCATGAGTAAATAGCCTTTCCTATTTATACCCTCCATTGTATGAGGAAGGGGATTTTTAGTTTATGGAGACTTGTTGTACTCTTCCAGAGGTTGAATAAAAGAGATTGCACTTTATAGCCATTGGAGCAGTGTGTGGTTTCCTTGTTGAAGTTTCCTTCTATGAGTTCCATTTGTGCTTGAGTTTCATACTATATATTTTGCATTAATTTCTTATGTTTAACAATGGTTATCATAAATATGGTTATCTTTACTTTTGCTAGAGTAAATGCTTTAGGATTTATATCTTTATGTATGTAGAATTTGTTTAAATACTAGCTTGTAGATTTATTTAAGGCTAGATGTTGTTTAATTATAATTATAGTATAATTATTTATTTTACCTTTGCTCTCACAGCTAAGAAACTAACTATTCTCGCTAACACTTCCACCATTTTTGTTTTCCTTTTTCCCATTTTATTTGTTTTTTTGAATCTAAAGATACAACCTTTTAGTGGTAACCAGGCCCACATAAGGACAAACTAGATTGATTGAGTCACCTCTGATAACATATCAAGGTTAGTGAATTTGTATGCCACCTAGGTGTAGCATTTGGGGGTCAATGTTGACCTAATTTATGTGTGGAATAATGCTTCAAAAATATTCAACATAACTATAGAGGTTTCTCGTTGGCCAAATAAACTTCAATTATTGGTAAAATATTCCAGGCTAGCCATGTATTTTATGTCTCATGTTTGGTTTGTTCCACTACTCAATTTCTCAATGACATTTTAAATGGGTATTTAAGGATGAAAATAAAAAGGGAGGGAAATGGACACTAACTGTTACGTACTAGAAGAACTGGGATATTTTCCTTCCCTACTCTTGACCCTTCCTTTCCTTGTTCACTTTGTTCTTCCAATATTTTTCAGAATTTATCATTATTTTGATTATAGTCTAATAGAGGGAGGTTAAAATAGAATAAGCAAATGTAGGGCAGGATGCAAAGCTTGTTCATGTTTAGGGCTTCTGGAGGCCAGAAAATGGCAGTTCTGGTCATAGAAACAACAGTAGGGGGTTTCAATTCTAGGTCTGAGTGGGGGAAGCATAAGTAAACAAGCAAATAACTCTTATTTTTCTAAATCTGGGCGGATTTGGGTGAGGAACAATTGCTACAATAGTAAATAACCATTTCTTGGTGTCAAATCAACAATAGCACTTCATCACTCAGCTCTGGGCACACTCTTGGCAGTATTGTGGTCTTTTTTGACAACTTCAGTATAAGAAACAAAAGAAAAGGCCTAAAGGTGCATCCCTGTAATAGCAATAATAAATCTATTCAAAAAATATATAATGCCAACCTGAGTATAAGGATACAAAAGGAGTTGAACTATCCCATTAAACACTAGGGCCGAGCTGTTTTCAAGCAAAACGTTAGGGCCGCTCTGTTCCTGTATATGGAAATGTTCCTATATATGGTTTCATAGGCCTTGGCATCATCTTCCGGACTGATCAGTTTAGTAAAGTCTTCATTGTTAACATTTGGAAAAGCCTGCCCTAGTAGTGAGAAGAAGTATTCTCATCAAGTTGCTACAAGGGTTTCCCAACATGAACATGAAACACAATAAATGACAATATATGTGACAACAGATCCTAATCAACATTCAAAGATGATTATTGGCATAATCTAATATTGTGTTTGGATTGAAGCAACATGACTTCTCAACTTCTTGTCAATGATGCTAGAAAACACTCATTGCTTTTACCCCATGTGTGCAGCCAAGATAGCGACAAATCCTGTCTCAAAAATGAGAATGCACAATTATGTAGTGGCAGGGAAGTTGCATTGAAAGTAAGTTCAACCACACATATATATTCTCAGAAAGCATCAAACGCACCTGAAGTGTCATCGGAGAATATGGTTATGGTTCCCTACAACATGAAAATGGAACCCATACAATTTGAAGGGAAGACCAAGAAGCCTCAATGTTATCATGTTTGTGATGATTCCCTTGATATTGGAGCATCATTATCAGTTCTCCCATGTGAAGTCTTATCAGAAATAGAGAATTACAGTTTATTGGAGCCCATGAGAAATTGGTCTACATCTAAGAGCTTAGAAAGTTTGCGCCTTTATGAAAGAATGGATTTGCAGTTTTTTGAAGGCTTGAATTCATCTAGCAATATTGGTTTACGTGACCATCAAAATCAAGAAAATGATTTGTATGGAAAAAAAATTCATACATCACAGAATATAAGAATGATTTTTATACATTTCAATTAGCTTTTCAAGGTCATTTCATGGCTTATTATATATTGTGACATGTGAGACCAAGTATTTTTGTTCAAATAATTTCCATAAATGGAGTGACCGTTAACTCATTGCTTTTTGGACGAATGGGTATATGCTGATTTGACCCCATCAATTGTCGTAATTAGCTCTATCCTTTTGTCCCTGCATGTCTGAACAATTATATGTACACCCGATTTGAAAGTTGGATTTCTTTGTTATGCATAAGTCAAGCCTGTAAATACCAATTTGGGTTAAAGGATACCGATTTGACCACCTAACTTCCTTTCAGCAGAGAAAGTTTCAGTTGGCATGGCTAGTGCTGCAAGTAGGGAGGAGCCATATTCCATTGAACTGTTGGATGAAGATCCCTCTAGTAAGAGGATTTTTCAACAAATTGGATTGTATTTGTTTTTTAGTAAATTCAGAGGGCACAATGAAGATGTGACCAAGGAATTTGCTCTCAATTTCGATGGAGCTTGTTCTAACATTTGGGGGTTTCTGCTTCCAATTTCAGAAACGTCCATTACTCTCGCTGCAGGCTTACCACAAACAGGGGAAAGATGGTTTAAAGTTGGTCGTTTGAAAAACCCTGAATCTTGGAAACAGTTTGTGAAGGTGGCTAATTCTAGTATTCATTGGAAGAAGGGAGCTGAACGCAGTTGTTTCACTGCTGAATGGGGTAATGTCATTTTCTTTTTGCAGAAATATTTGACTTGTGAAGGACGATATAGCCTTGTCTTTCTTTATCATATTCGGCTTCTCCTTCACATTAAAGGAGAAGAATTGATGAACATTCCATACTTTTTGTGGAAGAGCCTGTCTAAAATGGCTTCAGCTGCCCAAAAGCAGCCTGATCAATGACTTGGTAATAGCTTGTATCATCATGGATTATTTAATTTGTTGATTGTGGAGGAATTACAGAAGAGCAACCTAATGTGGGAACAATTTTTAGTGGAAAAAGGTTTTCAGGAGCAGGTTAATGATGATCCACAAGATTCTGTATCGCCCCCTCCAACAGTTCAGACATAATTTGATCTAGCACCAACATTTTCTGAACCAATTCAATCCCAACCATCTCCAAAGAGGCATAGAGATGATGAAGAGGTTAATAAAATTTTAGTTACGGTGAGAAGAAGATCTGCAAGGCTAGAAGGCATTTCTGAAGAAGTTATTGAAAAAGTTAGAACATCTGAAGATATGATTTCGACAATACCCAAACGTACAAGAACCCATTACACACAGAGTCAAAATTTAGAGTCAACACCCCTGCCAGAATTGGAAGCTACTCAGTTTCAAGACCAAGCTCAAAGGGAAGAAGACGAATCTAATCAAGTGGTAAGGCCTGATTCTCCTGTTTTAATTTCAAGTAAGTTACAAAAGAAGATTAAGAAACTTCAGAAGCAAGTTCGTGAATTTCAAGTTTTGGATAGACATGTTAAGAATGAAAATGAAAAGTTAAAATAGAGGAGTAGACAATTACAGAGAAAGAATGGTGTTCTTAAGAAAAGACTGAAAATTTTGAGAAATAAGGCTCACCGGTGGAGTTTGCAAAACAAAAGGTTGAGGAAACAAAATAAATTTCTTAGAGATAAATCAGTACTAAAGGAATCAATACCACTGACTGAGGATAATACAAGTTTGGAATTATTGGCTACAGCAGCTGCAGAAAACATTCTTCCTAGTACCTCTAAAAGTTTTGAAGATAAAGAAAAAGTCACATTTGTTCTCTATGAATTTTTTAATCAAATTCTTGATGATGTCTAGACTAATACCCTGGATTTCGCATTAGCTGAAGTAAATATTGTTAAATGGATTGGAAGAAATGATGAATTATATGACTTATATGACTTGGGCCTTATTTATCAACAACGATATAAATTTGAAGTACAACGTATGTAGGAAACTTGGTTTTCTGCTTACTTGGTTCAAGAACAAAAGTGGAAGTCCAAGATACAGTCTTTACAACAGTAATTAATGATTAAAGAAGAAGAAAATAGACAAATGTTTAAATTTGCTGAGCAAGCCATTTCTTGTAGAAGTCCTGCTAGAGTTTATTCAATGTACCTGCATGAACAATGGGTAGGCCTTCATATGATTAGATTGAATAATAACAAAAAGTTCATGATGGGAAATGTTGATGACTTTGTGGATATCTATAATGACTCATCTACAAGGGAAAATGATTTGTTGTGTGAACTTTATCAGTTTAAATTCTTTCTAGAACATGAATTGGAATGGAATCCCAATCCTGTAGTAGGAGATATTCAGTTACGAGCCTTTTCATCTTTTATTCAGAATCAAATTAAGTGGGAAATAGGGATGAAATTCTTTTATAAGTTGTAATTCCAGTTTGAACTTCACGTCAGAGGAGAGCATCCAGATGCTGAAGTGGCCTTTTCTAGTCAGACTCAATTCCTCAGGGATCCTATGAGGGTGAAACAATTTAGAATGAATCAGAGATCAGCGTTACAGAGTTTTGAAGAACTTATATCTTGTGGGACTTTGGCCTCTTTGCAGGCCTCAGAGACCCATTGGAATTTGCTTCCTCCAGTACTCCAACAACGAGACCCCATGGGATACCCTTTTTTCCAGGTTGCCTTTTCAAGAACAAGTTTGTATGTGAATTCTCTACTAAGAAATGGTACTCAATGGCTTGGGTTAAGGTTCCATTTCCTTTTGCTCTGGTGCAGCAAAACTGAGTATAGTGTGGTTGGGCAGTGGTATGATTTTGCAGAGAACTCTTCATGGATGGAAGTGGCTCATCATTTAGGCTTTCGAGAAAGAAATGGAGTAAGTCACCCATCTTACAGTTGGACCGAGCTACAGCAGAATTTACTACGGGGGGAATAAGTTGCATAGGGACATGCAACAAACTTCCTTCTAGGGAAGATGCTTGGTGCTTGAATTGTTACCCAAAGGGTAGGTTTTCACTTGGATTTCCATCGTGTTGTTACTTGATAATATACTAGAGGATGTTAACCTGTAATTGTTTTGTCAGGATTTAAGGTTTATTCAATGCACAATAGTGGAAATATCCATTTTGTTTATCTAGACTCTAAAGTATGATATTTCAAGTCTAATGATTCACCCTGCTATGTCTTTTTATGTTTATGTGAATTTGAACCTGTTCAAAAGAAGTGTATAAATTTTTCCTTGGAAACTTACTAAATCCCATAATCTGATATTTTATAGTGATTTTAGGAAAAGCTTCGACCTGTTATTTCATATAAATGAAGCAATTGAACTATACTTGTTTTGTTACAAGTAGTTATAGAAGGGCCATGTTCACATGAAACTATTAGCATTGATTGCGAGGTAATCAGTCCTGCAACCTCTTACAAATCCATTTTTTTCCATAAACCTAAAATAA
This sequence comes from Larix kaempferi, assembly GCA_027924585.1. NCBI lineage: Eukaryota > Viridiplantae > Streptophyta > Pinopsida > Pinales > Pinaceae > Larix > Larix kaempferi. Next base: position 5,150,657 of record BSBM01000963.1, on the reverse strand, counting down.
TGCTGAAAATGTTATAGTTGCAGTCATTGCCCTTTTTAATTTCGATATGATTGGCATACAATTAGTATGATTATCCTTTTGATCAATGTGTTGCATCTTCCTCTTGCCTCCTGGGCGATTGTACAATGTATTTAAGGCATAGCCATATTCATTATCATGTGGACTATCCTGTAGCCATCTCTGGAGGTGTTTTCACATCTAGGAATTTTGTTTGTGTATTTTGACTACGTTTCATGTTAGTCTGGTTCTCTTTGGTGTTTAGGGATGTATCCACACCATGGTTCCATACCCTATTGTATTCCATGGCTTTATCTCTGATATTTTTATGTCCCTATGTGAAATATAACGATTGCAGGGAGACAATTATATGTCTGTTCAAGATTTCTCTTAAGGCACACCCAATGTTCGACATTAGAAATACAATTTTGGTTTTTTTCCATTATTTAAATAATTATTTTTTCGTGTTTTCATTGGATTTGCACTAATGATTTATTCAATAACAGGGGACTCTTCTGATAGGTGTCCAAGTAGACATCAGTGACCATTGAATTCTAATGCACTGATAACCATCGCCACCCAGAGATCCGTAACTTTCATTGATCTTAGATTTTATGGGTTTTGGGAACCCTCATTTGTTTTCATTTCACATTTTTTCTAAGGCATGATAGGGTTCATCAATACTGCATCTTTATTGCCATGAATATGGCTTGGTTTAAACATAGGTAACAATAGAAAAAATCAGTAAGTTACATTGTGTTTCGTTGATTTAGTTCATCGAATCATGTTTTAAGTAGAATCTATACATGTTTGTGGATATCATTATTGTTTTTAGTTGCTTTCCCATGGGATCTGATGACTGTCTTGTTTAGTGTTTTTAGACAGTTTAATAACGTATATCTACAGGCTTGGCCTAAGCCTGTAAGTTGAGTTGTTGTTTATAATTACATATGCACAAATGGAAATCAGACACATGGGTCTTATTTGGAATCATCTCACCTAGCCCATCCTCCTGTTGGTTGCTCCAAGCTCATTCTAATGTAGATTTTCCTTGAGCAAGCTTGAACTCAAGCAACCTATTATCAATACTTTTGTATATCCACATGCAGCTAATTCTTCACTGTTTATGGAATTACTAGAACATTCCCAATTAGCTTCAAAGCCTTCAAACCTGCCTTTGAACAGTTCTCAAATGCATTCACAAGTTATTGTGCCAAAAAAAATGCTTCAGACAATTCTTCAATTCTGCTCTTAGGTTTGTAGAGTTCCTATAGAGATCATCCTCCTGTTCTCATAACTCTCTAGACTACTTACTTTCATCAGCTATAGGTTATGTGTTTATCTAGGACCCTGTCTAGTCTTTCTTAGACCCAGCCAAGAAAATTGGATACAAGACCCTGCTTGTATTATATGTACATATGCATATCTTATCAAATTTCATCATCTCTGTCATGTCACACTTTATCAACCTATCACAACCATGTCTTTAGTCTGTCCTCAGTAATATCATTAGTCTAACAGTTCAGTCATATTAATAAAGTTTGCTCATTAACTAAATGTGCTCATATCTTCAAGGTCTTCCCATATCTTCAAGGTCTGCTTATGTCTTCAACTTCTGCTTATCATCATTTCCTCAACCAACCAACTGTTGCTCATCATGTTGTTACTGTCATCATTGTCATGTTAATTATCATATCGAACTGTCACATCATCCACATTGATGTCCAATATTGTTACTGTTAAGACAAGGCTTGCATTGCTATATAAGGCTGTCATGTCAAATTAGTCCATATACTGCTCATACTCAATGGTCAAGCTGGTCATGTATGTCACAGTCACTGCTGCTCATACCAAGGTCGCTATGCATGTATATCACTGAGATATCATCATATTAATACACCATTACCAGTATATACATCACTATATCTATTGTGTAATTCTATGCATCATCATTATCAACATCAGTGTAGGCAACATAAACATCAAGTGTTCATCAAATCATGGCATGGCAAATCATCATCAAGGTCTGTATACATCAAGGTTTGAACATGCATATTGCATCATCTCATTGCTATTCAACTGTGTGTACATCAATGTTCATACTTCACCTATCTCCATACTGTAGTATGCAGCATCATCATAAGGTAGCATACATCCTGGGATTTCATCATTCAGATTGTTGAAGGTGTGAACAAGGTCAACAGACTTGTTAGGGCATCATTCTGCTGCTGTAAACAAATTCTGGACAGACCCAAAAGCTCTCAGAAGTTATATACCCGAAATCAGAAATAATAGACAAGAAAATTAGACTCCTATCATGCTCCTGCGATTTTCCACTTGTCCACCCTTTGCTGCTGCTATATATCAGTCCAAAATTCCTCAGTCACACCAAAAATCAGAGTTAAAAAAAACTGTTTACTGTAGCTGCTATCATCAAGTGGTATACTAGACCAACTTCACAATTAAGAACTTCATCCATCAAATTTTAAGAGCTTCATATCATCTAGCTATGACATGTCATCATCCAAGTGCCATCATGCCACCCTATATGTGGGTGCCAAACCTTTACATGCACCATGACCATCTTCAAGGGTTTCATGACCCCATCAACCCACAAATGACCACAGAATGGGTCATTTTCCCACTTTGGTGTTCCAAAGCCCAATCACGCCATGTCATTAATATTTATCACTTCTTTGTCATGTCATGGTTTGTTTGCCCAAGCTGTCATGTCCATGTATGTCATCCAATGCCCATATTCCTTTTGCCATGTCATTCATGCTTATCATGCATGCTTGTCAATGTTATCTAGCTTGCTTATCTTCATGCCATGTACACCTTTGTCATTAATGTTGTCATCAATGACAATCATAGACAACCATATTCATCAGTACCTAAGGTATTTTAGAGACCTTAAATGCAAGGGGCTTCAAATGCCCATATTGGATGGTGTACTGTATCCTATTAGTATCAACTAGGCAAGAGCTAGGTACAAGAGACATCCATAGTGCCATTCTCTTAGACCACAATATCATAGTGTTTGGGGGAACAAACGGGTCTAATAAGATAAATGATCTGCACACTTTAGACTTGTAGACCAATGAATGGAGGAATGCTTGCATTCAAGGAACTCCACCATCCCCATGAGAGAGGGGGAGGAAATTACTTGATTGATGTTCATATTATGGACTTGAAGCTAATGAAATGGATGTCTCATGATGTGAATGGGATCTTATTGCTCCTAGAGATAGCCACACTACAATTGCTATTGAAAACATGCTTGTGGTATAAGGTGGATATTCTGGATACCATTACTTAGGAGAAGTTGATGTTTTGGATCTTGAAACCTTAACTTGGTCTAGAGTACAAATCTTGAAACCTTAACATCTTTCAAATTTTCGCCCAATCTCTTGAAATTAAATTCACCCACCCTAGTACAAATCTAGGTTGAATAACACCCTGCTATGGAATATCATCTTGTGGTGTTTTTTTTTTCTGTTCCCCAAAGGGTAGCTTTTCTCTTGGATCTCCATTGTGTTGTTACTTGAAAATATACCAGAGGATGTTAAAAAAATGTAATTGGTTTGTTAGGATTTCAGGTTTATTCAATGCACAATAGTGGAAATATGCATTTTGTTTATCTAGACTCTAAAGTATGATATTTCAAATATAATGATTTTCCCAAATATGTCTTTTTCTTGTTTATGTGAATTTGAACTTGTAATTAACGTATATCTATAGGGTTTGCCTAAGCCTATAAGTTGAGTTGTTGTTTATAATTACATATGCACAAATGGAAATCGGACACATGGATCTTATTTGGAATCGCGTCACCTAGCCCATCCTCCTGTTGGTTTCTTCGAGTTCATTCTGATGTATATTGTCCTTGAGCAAGCTTGAACTCAAGCAGCCTATTGTCAATACTTTTGTATATCCACATGCTTAATATGCCTGCAAGAGGGATAAGGAGAATGCCCATAGATCTATTTGGGTGTTGTTGCAGGTGTGTTATGTGTCTTGGGGATGACCAAATCGATGAAAAAATACAACAACTAATTGTCTATGGGCCTACCTTTCACTTGGAGTACATTGGCAGGTTCCTTGCAAACAATACCACATGTCCACTTTGTCTCATTATTTCTATTCCCTTGAACACAAAAAAATATCTCATTACAAGTAACATGGAACTAACTCCTACATTTATGGAACTAACTCGTAACTCCTAAAGTTCGTTAGTAACATGGATGCACAACAGAGTGGACTTCCTTCTATTTAGGTTCCCGGTCTAGGTCTTGTACTTATCCTTACGCCTTTGAAAGTAATGGCATACAAGTAGGGAATACCAACATGAGAAGGGAACCCATGATTTAACCTTGCATCCACCTCACTATTACAGTGAACCAACTGGATAAGAAAACTATGTATTGAAGAAATATAGTGAACCATGGCTTTATCTCTGATATTTTTATGTCCATATGGGAAATATAGCGATTGCAGGGACACAATTATATGTTTGTTCAAGATTTCTGGTAAGGCACACCCAATGTTCGACATTAGAAATAAAATTTTGGATTTTTTCCATTGTTTTCATTGGCTTTGCACTGATGATGTATTCAATAAATATAAGCTCAGGGGACTCTTCTGATAGGTGTCCAAGTAGACATCAGTGGCCATTGAATTCTAATGCACTGATATCCACCGCCACCCAGATATCCACCACTTTCATTGATCTTAGATTTTATGGGTTTTGGGAACCCTCATTTTGTTTCATTTCACATTTTTTCTAAGGCGTGATAGGGTTCATCACTACATCTGTATTGCCATGAATATGGCTTGGTTTAAACACAGGTAACAATAAAAAAAATCAGTAAGTTACATTGTGTTTTGTTTATTTAGTTCATCCAATCATGTTTTAAGCAGAATCTATACATGTTTGTGGATATCATGATTGTTTTTAGTTGCTTTCCCACGGGATCCGATGACTGTCTTGTTTAGTGTTTTTAGACCAACATTTATATGTAGATGGATAAGCCCAAGAGATATTTTGATGCATATAGGATTTCGTATGTGGGATGTGGGTATCTTCATGATAAGTTTTCAATTTTTTTTGCTTGGTTTTGAAGGTGTATTCGTTGGGATAAAAATTACAAATGTGTGAATGCAATTTTGATGTTTTCATATTTGAGTTTTAAATTTATTTATAATTTTTAGATATTATTATGGGTTTAACAAGATGACCATCTAGTTGTGGGGATTATAGGGGTGTTGTGGAGGATTTTTATGGTGATTTTAGGAAAAACTTCGACCTTTTATTTCATGTAAATGCACTAATTGAACTATACTTGTTTTGTTACAACTCGCTATAGAAGGGTCATGCTCACTAGGACTATGTGCTAGACATGAAACTATTAGCATTGATTGCAAGGTAATTAGTCCTGCAACCTCTTACAGATCCATTTTTTTCCATACACCTGAAATAATGCTGAAAAGGTTATAGTTGCAGTCACTGCCCTTTTTAATCTATCTCTGTGAAGATAGTTATTTGTATCAGACACAACTTTTGCGAGAGGGAGATATACCAGTACTTGTGGAATTATCAGAATCAGACACTGCTTGGGATTCTCCAAAAGTGAATTCTCTGTCATCAATCCTCCATGTCACCTTTGCCATGTCTTTGTCCTCCAGCTTGCTTGCCATGCTTGTCCATGCTTGTCTACAGGCTTGGCCTAAGCCTGTAAGTTGAGTTGTTGTTTATAATTACATATGCACAAATGGAAATCGGACACATGGGTCTTATTTGGAATCCTGTCACCTAGCCCATCCTCCTGTTGTTTACTCCGAGTTCACATTTTTCTCAATCTTTGATCAATTCAATGTCATTGCTTTTCCAAGGTATAAAACTGTTAATTGCATCCGCTAAATACTTGCATTGATTACTTCTATGCGTAAGCTTGATTTCATAATCAGGATCAACCAGAATTGATTGTGGGCACACAAGATAATATCCATCACCTAATTTTTCCCCATTAGGCATGACAAAGTTTGGTTCTATTCTTTTGATGTAACCCTTTGCAACCTTCAATTGACCATTAAAATATGTCAGTAAACATTTTTTTCCATTCAATCCCGCATCTGAAGATGGTAATTGCAGTTGAACCTGCCAATAAACAAATTCTTGTGAGATTCCTCGGAATAAGAATGGAATATTAAACATAGAAATAAAGAAGCTTAGAACTTACCTGTTGTATTGATTTTCCAATTGGGTCACGATTATGTTCTCCCAAAGTCAAAGGAGTTTGTTTTGGAAAAGCATGATGAGGACTCAAAGAAGCCTGTTAGTAAATAAATACTTGTAAGATATAGTGAAATAACGATTATAACATTGCAGTAAATATTAAATAGTTTCAAAACTCACCATCGACTTTGGAGTATGAAATGTATTAGACTTTGGAGTATCAAATGTATTAGATGGTCTAGGAGCCATTGTATTTTTTTCCAATGAACCTTGACTAGGATTATTCTGGAGACTCTCCTAAAAAATAAATACTTGTGAGCAATTTTCAAATAATGGAAAAAATAAGAGTTGGTTTAAAAAACTACATGGATTGGGGTGACTAGATTAAGAGGTGACAGTTGCGGAGGTCGTCGATTTGATTCAACATCTGACATGGAAATATTACTCTGCCAATATAATAGTTTGCATTAGATATCATGAAATCAGAAGATAAAGGGTTAGGATGCAAAAACAATAATTCATATATTATACACCCTACAACAATACGATCATGTTCATGTTAGCATTATGATTTTGAAATCCCCAACTTTAAAGATGGCCTACATAAAAAATTAAAGTCTACACATGCAATCCTTACATTGTTGGATTTTGGAACAACTCTGCCACTTTCTTTCCCCACCTCCATGGCAGCTTTCCATTCCATTAATTCTTCAACAACTTTTTTCAATCTTCCGAGTTCCTTGTCTTTTTCTCTTAATTTCTCTTTAGTATTATGAAATTCCTTCTTGTAGGAACGCTCTTTTCCAAATAATACTGTTGGAGTGACTCCAAATCCAACCCCACGTACACAACCCCTCCTCTCAGGCCCCAAAACTATAGCTAGGGCATCTTGCTTTGTAGCATATGCAGGAGACACTGACTCATTTTGTGCCGATTCAATTTGATTCTAGCAATGTCAACATTTCAACAAACCGATATAAGAAAAATCATAAACTATAAAAAAGCATAAATGATACAAGAATAGGTTCGGAACTTACTATTTTCTCCGCAATGAATGATGACATTGGAGTGCCATCCTTCTTTTTATGGCATTTCATCCACACATCAGCCCTAGTTATAGGCTTATTACTTGGACCACGAGATTGATTCTAGTATCAACAAATACAACAATCTAGTTAACTATATTTAAAGTTGTTAATTGTGAACAAATAATAGAATTTGTTGCAACTTACAAGGTCATCTTCAACCCTAAAGTAACCTCTACGGCCAGAAGTGTGGGTCTCTTGTTCTAATGCCCTATTTTCCTTATTTGTTCTCGACCACTCCTGCAACTCAATAAAAAAATAGATGCTAAGATTATAGTTGATTGTATGAGAGGATTCAAAATCAAAGATGATAACATTCAAATCTGTCTTTCATTTTTACCTTGAATTTAGGGTCAGATCGTAATCTAACAAATTCAATCCAATCAGTGTCATTTACTCCAATAGGAATGTTTGCAATCCTCTCCTCATCTGTTTCGTATTTCAAATAGTATTTCTTATACAAATTATATCTATAGGTTCTCAAGCGTTGAGATATTGCTTTATGACACCATTGCTCTGCTGACGGATCTATTTGGTAGGTACGCTACAATAGATAAAAAATACATTATTAGATACAAGCGTTATTTGAAACTAAACCTATCACACACAAGCTCAATATGCATCAATATATAAAGTTTAGAATAAGTTGATGCTCACATTGATTGCACTCCACATGTCTTTCTTTTGCACTTCAGACACTTTTTTCCATTCCATGTGCTTGATGCCTAGAATTTCCCTTGCAAGAACACCTAAAAATGAGGAGAATTTCTCTGAATGTGGACCAATAGGCTGGCCCCTCTCATTAAATTGAATTTTAGGAAATGCAATGCCCTCTATAGTGGTTCCAAATAGACATTTTGTTGGTCCTCTACTCCTTCTTTTCACATTTATTGCAGTACTAGCTTCGGTAGATGCATTTGCATCTTCTAAACCATGCTCTTGTTGTGGTGGATCCTGATCCAAAACATGCTCTTGTTGTGGTGGATCCTCCTCCAAAACATGATCTTGTTGTGGTGGTTCCTGTTGAAATTTTTTTGGAAAAACAAACCAGTACCCCTCTTGAGACAATGACAGTATGAAATTGTTAATATGAAATCTTGAAATACTTGTATAGGACAAAAAATGTTTAGAAATGATCATACCTTCCAATACTGGTTCTTTCACATCTTTCTCAAGAGTATGTGCATTAGAATTGTTGTCGACACTATAGAAAGTAGATTCACTTTGTAATGGGACAGTGGATCCCGATGCTATATTTTGTTGGAATTTGTTTCCCATCTTAGAGCCTATGGTCAAGTTTATTATGAATTTTTTTAATATAATTGTTTATTTATTAAAAAATAAATAATAAGTTACCATAATGTTTAAAATATTTACCTGAAGTTGTGCCACATATAACATTGTCATTTCTTTTGGTAATGCGGCCTGACTTTGTTAAAAGTGATGTATTGCAACGTCTTAATTTAATCATGTTAGCTCCCTACAAATATGGATTGCAGCTCGTGCTCAAAGAAAGTTAGACAATTTTTAAGGTATAAAAGAAAGGACAATAATTGTTAAAAAAATATTGAAGTTATTGAAATCCCAAACAAAAAAAAAATGTCTTACTTTGATATGGACATCCGCAAATAAACTGCATAACAAAAAAAATCATTTATATTAACACATCATTGAAACAAGCCAACTAACACAATCCTGAAAATTAAATAGTATTTATGAACATTATACAAATATCTTTAACTCATTCATAACAAAATGTCTAACAATGTATACTAAAATATAGAGGGTGCTTTTTGGGAATACTCTGTGGTCAAAAGTTTTACAGGAAAAATATATGAAATCTAATGTTATTAACTGGTTCAGGATGCTACTGCATCTTGGACTGCTCAGGATGCTACTACAACTTATGACTCCAAGACACACTCTTTTCTTCTATTTAGATTTTTCGGGTATTCTTTGATGTGTAATCTTCACATGCTTCATCGAATCTTCTATTATTAAACCTTTTAATTCATATTTCTGTCTTTTGTAGATTTTGATTATTTAACCAATTAAAATCTCAATGGACATCTTCCAGGTTTGCGGGCTTCACGCCCTTTCAAATCTCTGTTTTAATGAACTAATTAATTAATTAACTAGTCAATTAATTCATAAATTAACTTCAAGCCTGTAGGCTTCATTTCCTTCAAAACTGCATGCTTGGGCTTTCTACGGGCTTCCTTTCTCCCAAAACTTGGGCATGATATTTTTTAATCTTCTGGCTTCTTCTTATTAAGATCTCCATCTTTATAAGATCTGTAGTGACGATGGAGAAAAACTTGTCACAGAAAAATAGAGCAACTGTCTTGCCCACAAGATCAGATACCGGGACCTGGTCACCTCTATTGTTTGATCACAAAGTTACGCTCATCAGAAACCAAGAGTGACTCCAGGGTTTGTGATTCTGAGGACATAACTACCATATTGCCAACAGGGGCGTCTCAAGACATGGGAAAATATTTTAAAAAATGCCAGATTGGTCCCAGCAGATGTTGTCTGTGTATGCAGAATGTTGAAACCACAAAACATCATCTTGTGGACTACTAATTCATGAAGAGTGTTTGGAAATTATGCTGCACAGCTCTAAATACTGAGCAGATGTGAGGTGGGGTTCTGAGAATTTTGATATAAATTTGCTTAACTGGTTTAGAATATGTAAATCTTACCATTTACTCCCAGTTTAGATTCCAATATTTCTCCTTGAAGAAATTCTGCGATTTTTGCTAACTAGATGTTGGAGAGACTGACTCGGGCGTTTACAAGACCTCTATAACTTTTGGAAAGAGCGAATCTGCATTTTTTGTTTGGATTTGTGAGTAAGTGGATTTCCAGCAACGATACATCTGGAAAATTCTGGTAACCCTATTCTAATACTACGAGATTAGGGAACGGAGCAAGTCTGACCATCTCCTGCATCAACAAGGGTGGAAATGGCTGGTGGCACCACATGTTGGCCTACTTATTTCAAATCCAGAGTATGATGATGTAATGTATTTTAATATCTAGTTCATGAATGGACAAAAACAACTGACAAGATAACAAAAAATGTCTTTGCAAAAGGCCAATTATCCATGGTAAATGTCATTTGCAAATATGGATTTTAAAATACTATTAAATTTTGAAATACTCATCATAATTCATCTTGACCGAAAAGGGCAATAAGGACAAAACAATGGCCAATAAGGACAAAACAATAGTATGAGCAATATAGTACAAAGGGACAATAAAGACAAAACATTAGTATGAGCAATATAGTACAAACAATAGTACAAGGCAATGGTACCTCTTTTTGTTTCCACGAGTTAAGATTGCCTGTTGTAAGAGAGTTTGCTTTTCATTTCCTCTAGTCTTCATAGTTTTCTAACTTCAACGCCAAGCAAAAAATGTTTTCAATTAAAATATTGTTGAATACATATGAGCTTTGTTCCTATTTATATTACAAAATGAAAAAAAAAATGGAGGGAAATCCAAATACTAAAAACAATGGAGGGAAATACAAATCCAAACATTCTTTTCTTGACAATAGATGTTCCTATTTCCATTTACTAATGTTACTATTTTCTCCAAATTATTATATAAAGTACATAAAATACTTATAAATTAGAAAAAAAATTTAAAAAGTATCACCAAATATTTTATAGTTAGAATTTAAGAATTGATTGGATTTGCCAAGAATTATACATTTTTAAGTATGGATCCTTAAAATTTTAAGAGGTAGTCATGATTGTAGAAGATACACAATCCACTAAAAAATGCACAACTAGAAGGAAAGCATATGGATTTAAAAAAACATAAAGTTAACATCTTCACATGTACAAGAGTAAAATCATTATAAGTCAAACAATATAATTTCTCAATCAAACTAATGGTGTGAAAAAAAAGTTTGTAATGGTGAGTGTAATGCATTGGTTTTCTATTAATGTTAACCATTCTACAAAAACTAATGCAACAATTAAATAAAGTTCAAATGGTCCTACTTAAACTTCATTGCCTACAACACATTCTCACACCATAAAAGAGGTGCCAAGACCTAGTATATTATCTAAGCAAAGACATTTAAAAACACATATATGAACCTCAATGGTGAGGTATGCCTTCAAATATGCAAAAGTTCCTCTAAATATGTGGAAATTTTTGGTTAGTAATGCGAAAGGTCTATTGAGTAAATTCTCATCCTGCAACCTCTTAGTGATTTGCTTCCTTGATCAAACATCATGAGTGATGCCTAAGATAAGATCAAACCAAAATGTGTAATCCAAGGTTCTTCTCATGGATTGCAATTATCACTATTCTAAAAATACCCTATCCATTAATATGACTTCGCGTTGAGGAATTAACACCTTTACAAATGATGGTGGTAGCAGTACTTAATGATGGTGGGCTGAGTTGGTTTCGTTGATGGGTGTTCCATGTGTCATAGGTATCGAGAAGTCCTTATGCGGTTGCAAGCCCTTGATCACCTAACGTTGGAGTATTGGTCATGATGTGTGACCCCTAACTTAACTCGTTGGTTAAGTCGATCTTGTGTGGGATCATATACTTATTGGAGGCTTTATACCCCTGGACCTCTATAATATATATGAGAGAGTCATGTTCTCATCATGTTATATCAACTTGGTCTTCCTCTTGTGTGTATGATTGGGGTTCGTTATTCTATAGCTCACTATCCTTCTGTAGTAGAGCAATTATACTCAGGTATTCTTTGATGTGTGACGCATGGTATCCCACCAGGTATGCTTTCGCCTAGGGTTTATGGCAAGCTAAGACATTGTGAAGTCATGCATGACTCTTGATTTTGTGGATTCTATCACAGTGAAAGGTTATAACTGGGTTTTCTCCCCCATGAGGGCTTCCCATGATACATGTTGTGTAGTTGTGCATTTTATATAAACATGTGATCCTATAATTTGTTTACTGTTTCTATAGCTACCATCATATCTAGGGATGAAGTTGGAACGTAAGCATGTTGTTTTGCATTAATATAGCTTTAAAAGAACCACCTATATTATAATGTTGTTTGTCATTGTAGCTGAATACACATTCACAGGAGGGTGTGGACCACCCATCGCAGGGTTGTCATGAAATCGAGAATGCATATGCGTTTTAATACTAGAAACAAAAGTGAGAGGACTAGTCAGAGAGATGGTAGCATTTCCCAATGCTACTAAGCCAGGGGATGGATCCCTCAACAAATAGTTGGCCCTCACCGCTTTTATCCCTTGATGGTGGTAGCAGTACTTAATGATGGTGGACTTAGTTGGTTTCCTTGATGGGTGTTGTTGATGTATATGTAACTTCGGAATGTATTTCATATATGTTGTATGTACTCCTATAGAGATGGTATTATTCCTCTATACGGAAGTGTCATTATTTATATTGTAAGTATCGTAACTTATACTTGATGGGTTATTAGACCACCTTGTTGGGGTCGGCCCTGTATAAGTCATGTGGGTCGAAGGGTTATTAGACCACCCTATTGGGGGTCGGCCATGTGGGTCAAAGGGTTATTAGACCACCCTATTGGGGGTCGGCCCACTCAGCATTATGTTATGTGGTTAAGTTCGAGCCTACATGAGTTAGGTAAAAAGGCAAGTCAAGTCAAGTATAAATAGAGTGCGGGAGGCACTCTATTTGCTCACTCACTTCTCACACATGCACTCAAGGAGGAGTGGCGCACTTATGGAGGAGGAGGATCTGCTGCTAGGTTATGGCTATCTCTCTTGGTTGGTTGTATCATTGCTCTACCTATCTCTGAGGAAGTTATTGGGGTTTTTCACCTTTATGGTTTTCCCCAAGTAAATCTTTGTGTCTCTTGTGTGCTTGCATTATTGTCTCCATGATTGATATGCTGTAGATATGCTGTACATGTTGTTCTCTCAGTTAAGATCCTAGATCAGATTGAAGTAAATTCTGAAAATCTAACATGGTATCAGAGCTAGCCTGAAAGAAGGCATGATATGGCATGTATGACACTTGTTGCACTTACGATGCTAGGGCTTGATATAGCAAAAACCAGTCATCGTAGAACTTTCGCTATAAATCCGTTTTGGAGAAGTTTTTGGATCTGAAATTGCTACAGGACGAATATTAAATCTCCAGGTACCTTGTGTCCAAAGGAAAACCTCTAATTCGTTGTACTTTGTGATTTATGATCTGTGCAATATAGGGTTTCTGCCTCTTCCAGATCTGAGTCAAAATCAGGTGACCTTGGGACAAAGGTCATAACTTGGGCTAGGAAGCTCCAAATAAAATTTCGTAAAACGTGACAGGTAGTACACAGACTGTACTATCTCAAAAAAAAATTTCAGAGGCCAAAGGTGAACCATTGACACGTGGTACGCCGTACAAGTTCGCTCTCCTGTATTATCCCATAAACAGGTCACGTTGCGACACTTGGCATAACTCTCTCTCAGAAAATCCAATTGAGGTCAGACCTATCAGGATGGAAAGCTAACAGGTCAGGCTATCTCAGAAAACTTTTTCAGACCCTGTGGATCAAAATTTGCAGAGTTACACCAGAAACAATCAGGTACATATTTCTGTCAAAACAGAATTATTTTTTGGTACCTTCATTCATGGCTTCCGGAATTTAGGGCTTTGGAGAAAGTTGGAATTTTTGTAATCGGAGACCACGGCTGGATGCTACTCATCAAAATAGAAATTTAGAGACCAAGATCAGAATTTTTGGTTCGGCAAAAGGCCGGGCTTGATCAAACCCTAGTTCAGGACTTTGATCAGAAAAGTGGAAAATTAGGGCTTCTGTAAAAATGGGAATTTTTGAAATCTGTGACCACGGCTGGAAGCTCCTCAGAAAAATAGAAGCTTAGAGCTTTGGATCAAAATTTTTGATGGGGAAAAAGAGTGGACTTCATCAAACCCCAGTTCAGGGTCACGTCCAATGAATCTGGAAGCTTCAAAGGAAAAATTGAGGAGTGAAACTTTGCAGTTTTCAAATTCTAAATATACTAGTTTGATCAACTGATCAAGGCGCATATTTCTATCCTTTCGGAAGTTTGAATTTTTGGGGTTTCTCTGACAAACCCATATCTAGATCCAGGTCCAATTCTTGCAAATCAAGTGGTGGTTTAATCCTAGAAGAAGATGGATTGGTCACCTGCATAAGTGAAGAAATTCCTGTTTCAGAGGGAGATGAGGCTAAGGCCTTACATAAGAAGATTACAAGCGATCTCGACAGGTATGACTCATCGAGGTATGTTTTGAGATTTGTTCATGATTAAGTTTATGGTATGTTTGTCTTCATGTTATTACGGTTAGTACAATCTTGGTTTTAGACTTGTCATATCACCTTAATAAAACTATGAATGCATGATAGAAAATATTCATTGATTAGGGTATTGACACTTATGATTGTACTAATGCATTATGGTGTTGTATGAGGTTTATGTTGTCTACTAACATGAAAGGTACACCAAGAAAGACAAATCATGTTCTGGTCCAAGAACATATGATCATGATAACATGAGGACAAAGATTCATCCATTGTCATGGATCTCATAGAAGATCCATTTACGAGGTATGTATAACTTGGTTTTGTAATGGTTAACATATGAGACATGCAGGTTACTAGCACAAGTCACTGAAGAGAACCAGAAGACATTATGCGGGTATGGTAGACATAAATAGCTAGCATGCTAATCCAGGTATGTTTTTCCTATATCAAGCTAGAATCCTACCTTGTGTTAAGATCTTATGCTGTTGTTGATAATGATTATTCATGAAGTCATAGGTTTGAATAAACATGATTGTATACATATTATGTTTCTTACCATAATTGATGACATGACTAACCAGAAGAATCATGAAGGTATAGGTTTGAATAATCACAGGTTTTATGCATATTATATCTCTTATCTTGATTGATGATTCAACTAACCCGAAGAGTCATAGGTTTTTACAGGTTTACACATGTTATGTTTCTTATGATTTGACTAACCATAAGAATCCTACATAAACCTTGAATGCTAATGCTTATTATTTTCTGTTTGAAATGATCATGATTATACATGCTTGAGATTATTGTGTTTTAATAGTATACTAATGAATGTATGATTTTATATGAGATCACAAGGATAACTCAATCATGATACTATTAAGCATGCATAGGGACCAAGGATGAATATGAGTTGAAGAACAGGTAATCCAGGAAGCAAAGATCAAGAGGGAGTACACTCCAGTGGTTTATGCAAGGATGCAGATATTCAGAGGGAGTTGACCATCTCTCTACATTCCACAACAGAAAGGTGTAGAAGAAGCTACTTCAGATTAGGACTCCAGCAGCTCCTGCAAGGAAGTGAAGACTCAGAGGGAGTCCACCTAACGAACAAACAAAGATAAGTATTTTAATTATCATTTCTTGCATATTTGTTTGTTTAAATAAAATTGTTCAATGATGTATATGCTCATGTTCCTAGACTTAGGATATGTATTATGCATATTAGAATAGTTGCATTGATGAAAAATATACTAATATACATGGGTAAGTGTCCTATGGCACTGTACAACATTCCATTGCTACTTATCTAGAATGAAACCTCTTTGCTGACATGTTGGGAGTTGTGCACACTCTTAACAATGTTCTGGTAGAGATTGGAAGGCATCTAGAAAGTTACGGGATATGGATAAATGTTGTATTGAAGCATTGGCTAAGATAAATGCATGACTGTATGGCATATTTCTTTATGTGTAAGAATTTGTTCTGGAAACTATGAGATGTTTTCTAATCATGCAATTTAACTTGTTCTGTAGGAAAGATCGTATGCCATCTCCTACAAAAGAAGAACTACAACATTTGTTCCAGCAACAAAGATATCTATTGAAGATATTGAAGATATTGAAGTTCCCAGGATCTGGGATGAAGAAATGAAATGCCATGATCCGTCGATCATGAAGAATGATGTTTGGGATGTAATCCCAAGACATGAAGGGAAGTTTGCTATGACTTCCAAATGGAACTATCAGATCAAGCATGTTGCAGATGGCAGCATTGAGAAATATAAAAGTGATGAAATAGAAGATACACCAGATGGATCCAAGACAGCTTCCTTGAATGGTGTAGTTGAAGAAGAAGTGTATGTAGAGAAGCCACTTGGTTCTGAGACACATGATAGGAAATCATATATGTAGATTGATTGCTGACACGCAGCGGAAGCTTTCTTCCAAGTTCGAGATGAAGAACTTGAGGATGATGCACTATTTGTTTTTGGCATGGAGGTGTGGCAGAGTGCATATGGAATCTTCCTTGGACAAGGGAAGTATGTAGTAGAGATCCTGAAGAGGTTCAGGATGATGGACTGCAAGGATATGGCCACACCTATGGCATCGAATCTAAAGCTTCTATGTGATGCTTCATCTGAGCCGGTTGATGTCTCCATGTATCGTCAGATGATTGGGTCCTTGATGTACCTGATGAACACGAGACCAGACATTTGCTTTGCTGTGAACACATTGAGCCAGTTCCTGACGGATCCGAGGAGTGTTCACCTGGTTGCTGTAAAGCATATTCTGAGGTACCTGAAGGGTACAGTGGATTATGGGCTCAAGTATGAAGCGAATCAAAAGTTTAACCTGCAGGGTTATGTTGATTCAGATTGGGCTGGCAGTGCTGCAGATAGGAAGAGCACATCTGGGTGTTGCTTCAATATGGGATCACGTGTGATCTCTTGGTTTAGCAGGAAGCAGTCCTGCGTAGCACTGAGTACAGCAGAGGCTGAGTATGCTGCAGCCTGTTCAGCTAGTTGTGAGGCAGTATGGCTACGGAAGCTACCGTCTGAGTTATTTGATCTCCCGCTGGATGCTACTGGTATCTTCTGTGATAACCAGAGTTGTGTGAAGCTATTTGAGAACCCAGTGTTTCATGACAGGTCGAAACACATAGAGATCAAATATCACTATATCAGGGATATGGTGCAGAGAGGAGCTATGAAGCTTCTGTATGTTGCGACGGACGAGCAGATTGCAGATGTGCTGACGAAGCCACTAGCCAGAGTGAAGTTCGAGTACTTCAGAGAGAGGCTTGGCGTTCTTCAGATCGAGGACACTTCGAGGAAGAAGTGATGGACACATTTGTTGAAGCCATTCCAAGCATGTTGGAAGGAGGATCCTTCACATGGCTGTGGATGTAAGCACCGGATAATGGGCATCAGGATGATGTTCTGGTTTCTGCTTGGATATGATCAGTTGGATCATTTATGTATGTACGCATCATGTTGGATGCTGGATATGATCAGTTGGATCATTTATGTATGTACGCATCATGTTGGATGCTGGATATGATCGGTTGGATCATGTGTATGTATGAACGCATCATGTTGGATGCTGTTGGATACATTGTGTGGATCATGTATCTTTGTATGATCAGGTAGATCATGGATGCTGTTGGATACATTGTGTGGATCATGTATCTTTGTATGATCAGGTAGATCATGGATGCTGATGGATACATTGTGTGGATCATGTATCTTTGTATGATCAGGTAGATCATGGATGCTGATGGATACATTGTGTGGATCATGTATCTTTGTATGATCAGGTAGATCATGTATGTTGATGGGTACATTGTGTGGATCATGTATATTTGTATGATCAGGTAGATCATGTATGATTGATGGATACATTGTGTGGATCATGTATCTATGTGTGCATCAGATGGATGCATTGTATGATCAGGATGATCGTGGATGACGAGCTTCTCCAGATGACATGCAGCAGGATGTTGCAGTGATGATGATGAGTATCAGATGATACTTTGTGGCTGTGGATCAGGTTGTGCAGGAAAGCATGTAATTTGTGCCCTGGGAGATTTGCAGATGGTCTTTCGAGGTTTTGCCTATGGCATGTAATTCGGTGCCCTGGGACATCTGGCAAATGCTCTTGCGAGGTTTTGCTTGGGAGGACATGTAATTTGTGCCCTGGGAGATCTGCAGATAGTCTTTTGAGGTTTTTCCTATGGCATGTAATTCGGTGCCCTTGGATATCTGGCAGATGCTCTTGTGAGGTTTTGTCCTATGGCATGTAATTCGTTTCCCTGGGAGATCCGATAGGTTGGGCTGTGTGCCCGTAATCAGTCCTGGGATGCTCTTGCGAGGTTTTTCCATGACCACATGTAATTCGTTGACCTGGGAGATCCTATAGGTAGAGCTGTGTGCTCGTAACAGCCTGGGATGCTCTTGCGAGGTTTTGTGGTGAGACCACATGTAATTCGTTTCCCTGGGAGATCCTATAGGTAGAGCTGTGTGCTCGTAACAGCCTGGGATGCTCTTGCGAGGTTTTGTGGTGAGGTCACATGTAATTCGTTGCCCTAGGAGATCCTATAGGTAGAGCTGTGTGCTTGTAACAGCCTGGGATGCTCTTTCGAGGTTTTGTGACGCACGTAATAAGTCCTGAGGATTCCACAGTATGGCCAGTGATGATGAAGACCTGCAGGTGGTGGGTCTACATCCAGTATGAAAAAGGACTGGCTCTGTAGAAATTCCTATGACGAGTAGATTCAGAGATTGATTGAGATAGTAGCAGCAATGACGATGATGATGACTCGATGACGATTATCTAGTGACGATGATCCAGAGAAGATGACTTGTGCTAGAAGAACTGTGCTGAGAAATACCTTCCTAGTTAAGAGGGAGTGTTGATGTATATGTAACTTCGGAATGTATTTCATATATGTTGTATGTACTCCTATAGAGATGGTATTATTCCTCTATACGGAAGTTTCATTATTTATATTGTAAGTATCGTAACTTATACTTGATGGGTTATTAGACCACCTTGTTGGGGTCGGCCCTGTATAAGTCATGTGGGTCGAAGGGTTATTAGACCACCCTATTGGGGGTCGGCCATGTGGGTCAAAGGGTTATTAGACCACCCTATTGGGGGTCGGCCCACTCAGCATTATGTTATGTGGTTAAGTTCGAGCCTACATGAGTTAGGTAAAAAGGCAAGTCAAGTCAAGTATAAATAGAGTGCGGGAGGCACTCTATTTGCTCACTCACTTCTCACACATGCACTCAAGGAGGAGTGGCGCACTTATGGAGGAGGAGGATCTGCTGCTAGGTTATGGCTATCTCTCTTGGTTGGTTGTATCATTGCTCTATCTATCTCTGAGGAAGTTATTGGGGTTTTTCACCTTTATGGTTTTCCCCAAGTAAATCTTTGTGTCTCTTGTGTGCTTGCATTATTGTCTCCATGATTGATATGCTGTAGATATGCTGTACATGTTGTTCTCTCAGTTGAGATCCTAGATCAGATTGAAGTAAATTCTGAAAATCTAACAGGTGTTCCATGTGTCATAGGTATAGAGAAGTCCTTATGCGGTTGCAAGCCCCTGATCACCCAACGTTGGAGTATTGGTCATTATGTGTGACCCCTAACTTAACTCGTTGGTTAAGTCGGTCTTGTGTGGGATCATATACTTATTGGAGGATTTATACCCCTGGACCTCTATAATATATATGAGAGAGTCATGTTCTCATCATGTTATATCAACTTGGTTTTCCTCTTGTGTGTATGATTGGGGTTCGTTATTCTATAGCTCACTATCCTTCTGTAGTAGAGAAATTATACTCGGGTATTCTTTCATGTGTGACGCATGGTCTCCCACCAGGTATGCTTTCGCCTAGGGTTTATGGCAAGCTGAGACATTGTGAAGTCATGCATGACTCTTGATTTTGCGGATTCTATCACAGTGAAAGGTTGTAACTGGGTTTTCTCCCCCATGAGGGCTTCCCATGATACATGTTGTGTAGTGCATTTTCTATAAACATGTGATCCTATAATTTGCTTACTGTTTCTATAGCTACCATCATATCTAGGGATGAAGTTGGAACGTAAGCATGTTGTTTTGCATTAATATAGATTTGAAAGAACCACCTATATTATAATGTTGTTTGTCATTATAGCCGAATACACATTCACAGGAGGATGTGGACCACCAATCGCAAGATTGTCATGAAACTGAGAATGCATACATGTTTTAATACTAGAAACAAAAGTGAGAGGACTAGTCAGAGAAACGGTAGCATTTCCCAATGCCACTGAGCCAGGGGATGGATCCCTCAACAAATAATTGGCCCTCACTGTTTTTATCCCTTGATGGTGGTAGTAGTACTTAATGATGGTGGACTGAGTTGGTTTCTTTGATCGGTGTTCCATGTGTCATAGGTATAGAGAAGTCCTTATGCAGTTGCAAGCCCCTGATCACCTAACGTTGGAGTATTGGTCATGATGTGTGACCCCTAACTTAACTCGTTGGTTAAGTCGGTCTTGTGTGGGATCATATACTTATTGGAGGCTTTATACCCCCGGACCTCTATAATATATATGAGAGAGTCATGTTCTCATCATGTTATATCAACTTGGTCTTCCTCTTATGTGTATGATTGGGGTTCGTTATTCTATAGCTCACTATCCTTCTGTAGTAGAGCAATTATATTTAGGTATTCTTTGATGTGTGATGCATGGTCTCCCACTAGTTATGCTTTCGCCTAGGGTTTATGGCAAGTTGAGACATTGTGAAGTCATGCATGACTCTTGATTTTGCGGATTCTATCACAGTGAAAGGTTGTAACTGGGTTTTCTCCCCCATGAGGGCTTCCCATGATACATGTTGTGTAGTTGTGCATTTTCTATAAACATGTGATCCTATAATTTGCTTACTGTTTCTATAGCTACCATCATATCTAGGGATGAAGTTGGAACGTAAGCATGTTGTTTTGCATTAATATAGATTTGAAAGAACCACCTATATTATAATGTTGTTTGTCATTATAGCCGAATACACATTCACAGGAGGATGTGGACCACCAATCGCAAGGTTGTCATGAAACTGAGAATGCATACATGTTTTAATACTAGAAACAAAAGTGAGAGGACTAGTCAGAGAAACGGTAGCATTTCCCAATGCCACTGAGCCAGGGGATGGATCCCTCAGCAAATAATTGGCCCTCACTGTTTTTATCCCTTGATGGTGGTAGTAGTACTTAATGATGGTGGACTGAGTTGGTTTCTTTGATCGGTGTTCCATGTGTCATAGGTATAGAGAAGTCCTTATGCAGTTGCAAGCCCCTGATCACCTAACGTTGGAGTATTGGTCATGATGTGTGACCCCTAACTTAACTCGTTGGTTAAGTCGGTCTTGCGTGGGATCATATACTTATTGGAGGCTTTATACCCCCGGACCTCTATAATATATATGAGAGGGTCATGTTCTCATCATGTTATATCAACTTGGTCTTCCTCTTGTGTGTATGATTGGGGTTCGTTATTCTATAGCTCACTATCCTTCTATAGTAGAGCAATTATATTTAGGTATTCTTTGATGTGTGACGCATGGTCTCCCACTAGTTATGCTTTCACCTAGGGTTTATGGCAAGTTGAGACATTGTGAAGTCATGCATGACTCTTGATTTTGCGGATTCTATCACAGTGAAAGGTTGTAACTAGGTTTTCTCCCCCATGAGGGCTTCCCATGATACATGTTGTGTAGTAGTGCATTTTCTATAAACATGTGATCCTATAATTTTCCTATTGTTTCTATAGCTACCATCATATCTAGGGATGAATTTGGAACGTAAGCATGTTGTTTTGCATTAATATAGCTTTGAAAGAACCACCTATATTATAATGCTGTTTGTCATTATAGTCGAATACACATTCACAGGCGGGTGTGGACCACCCATCGCAGGGTTGTCATGAAACTGAGAATGCATATGCGTTTTAATACTAGAAACAAAAGTGAGAGGACTAGTCAGAGAGATGGTAGCATTTCCCAATGCCACTGAGCCAGGGGATGGATCCCTCAGAAAATAGTTGGCCCTCACTGTTTTTATCCCTTGATGGTGGTAGCAGTACTTAATGATGGTGCACTGAGTTGGTTTTCTTGATGGGTGTTCCATGTGTCATAGGTATAGAGAAGTCCTTATGCGGTTGCAAGCCCCTGATCACCTAAGGTTGGAGTATTGGTCATGATGTGTGACCACTAACTTAACTCGTTGGTTAAGTCAATCTTGTGTGGGATCATATACTTATTGAAGGCTTTATACCCCTAGACCTCTATAATATATATGAGAGAGTCATGTTCTCATCATGTTATATCAACTTGGTCTTCCTCTTGTGTGTATGATTGGGGTTCGTTATTCTATAGCTCACTATCCTTCTGTAGTAGAGCAATTATACTCGGGTATTCTTTGATGTGTGACACATGGTCTCCCACCAGGTATGCCTTCGCCTAGTGTTTATGGCAAGCTGAGACATTGTGAAGTCATGCATGACTCTTGATTTTGCGGATAATAATATTTAAATAATAAACTGCAATAATGGTAACACTTTGTCACTTTGTATATCGTAAATTAAATTACATCAAGAAACAATGCCTGCATTTTCTAAGATTCAAAAGGTTCAATTTTATACCATTTGTAAAGATTAAAAAGATTCAATTTTATACCATTTTCAAAGACTAAAAAATTCAATTTTTGAATTTTGGTGCGGATGAAATTAGGGTGGGAATGATTTGCTCTGGCTTAAACCACGCGCATGGAGAGATAGACAAAAAATCACAATGAAATGCTATTGGGTTGAACCGCGAATGGAGAGATAGACATAGGTTCCAATCGGAAGGAAAGGGAGTGATACGAACTGCGGAAATCAGGTTCCAACGCTATCCATGCAGCTCTTCTTTTTATTTTTGATGTAGGAACCACCTGCAATTTCAACAAAAAATGCTTCCCCAAATTCTTGAACTCTTACCTTGAGTATAAATTCAATTTCTTTGTTCAGAAATGGCGTTTTCCTTTTAATAATATGATTACAATTGGGCCATGATCTATTGCTGCTCGTACACAAATGGAATCTAAAATGGAGTTCGATTCCCAAACAGAGTATACTTGGGTATTCAAATTTGTGTACAATGACAATTTGCCACGATTTTTCCTCCATGCCAGTGTTCATTTCTTTAGTGTTTGTTTCAACATTTGAG
The DNA here is from genome assembly GCA_027924585.1 of Larix kaempferi. Classification (NCBI taxonomy): domain Eukaryota; kingdom Viridiplantae; phylum Streptophyta; class Pinopsida; order Pinales; family Pinaceae; genus Larix; species Larix kaempferi. Next base: position 5,127,313 of record BSBM01000963.1, on the reverse strand, counting down.
AAACTTAGTTTTTCATGAACAAGTGGAAAAAATAACTATTACCCTTCAACACACTTCCAAATATTCAAACCCTAACCCTGAAATATGGAACCTGGCTATCAATTCCGTAACTCGATCTCTGTATAAAAATGTTAAACAAATGCTAAAATCTCCTATATTTTACCTTCAGCGACAGTAGATTCTCACCCAACACATTTATTTATTCTATTAAATTTTGGTTAGGGTTAGGGTTTTATGCAGAATGTACTTTAAACAATCTAATTGAAGTAACTTGATGTTCCAATTTCAATCGCTTCACTTCCTTCCGATTTGCATAACCTGAGATCTCATAACATAAGGACACTCAAGTTATAAACAATCACATCAAGTCAGTTTTCAGAAGGGTCTTCCAATTCCAAATACTTCGCGGACACTCAAGTTATAAACAATCACATCAAGTCAGTTTTCAGAAGGGTCTTCCAATTCCAAATACTTCGCAGAAATCGCATATTCCTATAGTTGCTTACTGTCAGGAAGTCAACCAATTAACAAAGCCTATGTATTCATTTTTCGCTGCAGGAATTGCATACAAATTCCGGAGTAAATGACTTTATGTTTTCAGCAAAACGCCATTCACATTCAATAGAGATAATGAACTTCATAAAAAATACATAGAAAGAGATATCCACAAGTCCATATGCATATAAAATGCTTTCATTAATCAAATTCAATTACTCAGAATTTCGTGACTTGATTACATAATATGGGAGTATTCTACCCTGGTCCCCTCCTCTCTATTTTCCTATCCTCTTTGCCTTTGCCTCACCTCCGCTCTACCTCTGTTGTGGCCCATAGGCTTACAATCGTATATATGAAGAATCAATTTAACGGTTTAACCCTAATGACCTTTCTATATTTCTGTAACTGCCTCCCTAAATAGGAGTTCGGCTCTATCCTAAAGGATGATGCATCACTGACACCTCATCACACTTGGAAACTTCTAGTTTAACCTTGCTAACTATTGAACATTTACAAGATTTCCTTTAGGCTCAGGGAGGATCTATCAAGATTCAAAGAATCGATAGATCCTCTAATCTAGGCAGAAAAAGTGATTCATTTATTCTGTGACCAGTATGCAATAAATCCGCTCCTTGGGTAACATCAGAATGAACTCGGAGGAACCAACAAGAGGATGGGCGATGTGACACGATTCCAAATAAGACCCATGTGTTTGATTTCCATTTCTGCATATGTAAGTATAAACAACAACTCAACTTACAGGCTTAGGTCAAGCCTGTAGATATACGTTATTAAACAGTCTTAAGGATGAAAATCAATTTATTTTAACATAATAGTGACAATTACAATTACAAGAACTTTACAAAAACTTTAGGAGTTAGTTCCATAAATGTATGAGGTTTGTTATTTAGCTATAGGTTATGTTTCCAAGTATATCTTGTATGCCTGCGAGCATTAGAGGTTAGAGAGAGAGGCTTGAAAAATGATGGTTAGGAGGGTTAGCTATACAATGTAAGAATCAAGGCAAGAAAAACAAAGGATAGGTCAGAGTTTGTTTATTAGCTTGCAAATTTCCAAGTAATAAATGGAAAAGGATTATTTGCCATGATGCTATGTGTTGATTTCATATATGTCTGTGTGATTGATGAACTCTGGTGAATATACAAGCTAACCAGGAAATGAATTAGTTAATTGTGTTACTCTCTGTTGGGCTACATTTTAATTTTAAGGTTGAATTAAGATCTAAGGTTGAGTGTTGACTACATTGGAATTACGCTCAGTATGAAGAGGAGTGATGTTGAACACTCTGCATTGAAGGGCTACCTGGAATGAATTAGTTTTGAGTCTGGGTAGAATCTTTATGGGTTCTACTTTCTTAGAAGTTAGATGCCATACTGGTTCGAATTTCAATGGTTCTACAAATTGACATCTAAAGAGACAATTACAATAATGCATTAAGCCACTGAGATTATTTCCAGAAGGTCTAAGTCAAATATTTGAACAGTTTAGGGAGTTTTTTTATATCAGAATACCTCTTAATAAGAAATGTGGGTTTATGCAGTTGTTTGACCGCAAGTTGTTAGTGCAAAGTTGTGTGTTTTCAATATATATGAGGTTTAATATCAACTAACTTTTTTAGTTCATTGTAGACATAATTTCAAAGGAGATTGGAGCATATTATCAAATGGACAAAAAAAACTGGATGAACTTGAAAAATAGGTATAGTTTCTATATTTGGTTATTCATGGTGATATACCAAAAAAATGTATCAGTGCTAACTTGTTCTCAATTAAATTTATGTGACTTAATGAAAATTGGTTATGTGTAGGACACTACAAGAATATAAAGATGGGGTTGAGGAATTCTTAAAGTTTCCCGAGGCGCATTCAAGGAATAAGATGTCCATAAAATGTCCATGTAATAAATGTGGCATAGTCAAAGTACAAACATTTGATAAAATACGCGAGCACTTGATTTGTGATGGAATAATAGAACAATATAAAATTTGGTATTTTCATGGAGAGAGCATTCACAGTCAGGTATCTTAAAATAAATGAATTGATCTAGTTTCAAGCTTACTTGTATTACAATAAAGATATAAATTATATTTATATGTGCTGTATTACAATAAAGATATAAATTATATTTATATGTGCTTAATTATGTTTTCCTCTCACCTTTAGATTCCATCCGTTATTGATGAGGCTAGACAACGCTCTGAAAATGAGCCACATGAAGTTATAGAGCATATATCATCTCAACTGGTAAGCTAATTTGCATTGGTAAAGACCCCTATTTGACCAATATCTATTCATTCTAATTTTCATAAAAACCATAAAATCACTGACATGAATTTTAATTTTCTTATTAATAGGGTTATGGACATGTAGAATGCCATTACGATAATCAGGTTGATGAGCCTGGAACATCATTTCAGAATGGTAATGATCCACTCGAAAAGGATGATGATACAACCATTGTTGGTGATCAAGTGCTTCATATGGTGAATGATGCTTATCCATGTCTTGATCAAAACCTAAACGAAGGTTGTGATAATGTGGGTTTGGCATCAACAAATGTACTAAATGAAGTTAATCGAAGATGCAAAGATGCCATTGTACCCTAGTTGTGTTGATTTCACAAAACTATCAACAACCGTAGAATATTACAATCTCAAAGTGAATAGTGGATGGTCTGATAGAATTTTTGGCCAAATGTTAAAATTGCATAAAAATACACTTCCTAGAGATAACACACTTCCAGATTCTGCATATGCTGCAAAAAAGTTGATAAAATCATTGGGATTAAACTATGATATGATACATGCATGTCCCAATGATTGCATTTTATATCGAGGAAGTAACGAAAGTAAAGACGAATGCCCAACATGTGGAAAATCTCGATGGAAGGTGGATGCTCAATCTCAAAAGGTGCGTCAAGGTGTTCCTGCAAAGGTGTTAAGATATTTCCCCATAGCACCGACGCTAAGGAGAATGTATAGGTATGATTTTAAACACCATAATTGTATTCAAGTTTTCACCTTCTTGTATTATCTTTACCATTTTTCATAGTGTTATTATATGATTATATTATATATAAATGAAAGATTTTCTTTGTTTTTCTAGCTCTGCGGACATGTCACAAAAAATGAGGTGGCATCATGAGAATGCAAGCAATTATGGTCATATGCGCCACCCTGTTGATAGCCTAGCCTGGAAAACTATTGATGAAAGATGGCCTGGTTTTTCAGGCGAACCCCGCAATGTACAACTTGCAATGGCAGCAGATGGATTTAATGCATTTGGAGACTTGAGATACAGTGTTTGGCCTGTAGTGTTGGTTACATACAACCTCCCACCATGGTTGTGCACAAAAAGGAATTTTTGTATGTTAACATTGTTAATACCTGGTCCCAAGCAACCAGGTAATGACATTGATGTGTATTTGGAACCCTTGGTACATGAACTAAAGGAATTATGGGACCAAGGAGTATGGACATATGATGCTTACAATAACACATGCTTTAACATGAAGGCGATTCTTATGTGGGTGATTCATGACTTTCCAGCTTATGGGAATATGGCTGGTTGCACAACAAAAGGCTATAATGCATGCCCCATATGTGGAAAGAACACAGAATCAAAGTACCTCAATTGTAGCAAGAAATGTGTGTACATGGGACATAGGAGATTTCTTCCTCAAAATCATAAGTTTCGCTCATAGAAGGGACCATTTAATGGGAAGGAGGAGCTTCATTATGCCCCTCTAGTTGTAAGAGTGTTAGATATTTTTAAGGAAACAAGGGGAAACGAAACAGTTTGGGGGAAGAGTGAATCAAAGAAAAGGAAAATAAATAAGGAAAAAGGTGAAAAAACTAATGTTGTGGTGTGGAAGAAACAATCAATCCTATTCAATCTACCATATTGGGAGGTATGTAGAGACATCAACCATTCCTAATTATTATACATTGAATGCTTATATGACGTCATTGTGCTTAGATGTCTTCATTGAATTCATTGTTTATGATTTCCTCCATATTAAATAATTTTCCAATATTCTCAATGTGTTGGAATGCAGAAACACCTACAACGTCACAATTTAGATGTAATGCATGTGGAGAAGAATGTGTGTGAAAGCATTTTTGGAACTCTCTTGGATATAAAAGGGAAGTCCAAAGATGGAAAGAAATCACGAGATGACTTGCAAAAAATGGGTTTGAGAAAATCACTATGGCCAGAAGTTAAAGGAAAAAAATATTCCTTCCACCTGCACCGTATACTCTTTCAAAGAAAGAGAAAGAGACCCTATGTCACGTTCTTTTCACATTAAAAGTGCCAGATGCTTATAGCTCTAATCCAAAAAATCATATATCTATGGAAGAGCTTAAGTTCCGTGGAATGAAAGCACATGATTGTCATGTTCTAATGCAATAACTTCTCCCAGTAGCTCTACGCCATGTGCTACCAATTGTTGTTCGAAAGACGCTTTGTAAGCTCTGTTACTTTTATAGGCAGATTTGTGCAAAATCGGTTTCAATAGAGAGCCTTGACAAGTTGGAAAATGATATTGTGGAGACAATGTGCTCGCTTGAAAAGTACTTCCCTCCTTCATTTTTCGATATAATGATGCATTTGAATGTGCATTTGATACGTGAGCTTCGATATTGTGGCCCGGTTTCATATAGATGGATGTACCCCTTTGAGAGGTACATGGAACTTTACTTGCTATCAAGAACCGCAAGAAGAATAATTTATTCAAAGCTTTTGACATTACTTAAAAAATATGCTCTTTTTGTAGGTGTATGAAAGTATACAAGAGTTATGTTAAGAACAAAAATAGGGATGAAGGATGCATCGCTGAAAGCTACAATGTGGAGGAATCAATAAAGTTTTGTGGAGGATACTTGAAAGGTATGGAAACTATTGGAACCACACATGGTCGAAATGAAGTGTGGGATGATGAAGTTGAAGAAGTAATTCTTGATGGAAAGCCATTATTTGCTTCAATTCCATCAGAAATGGATAACATTAGTTGGGAACAAGCCCATAGGTGGGTTCTATTTCACACAAATGAAGTTGATCCATGGATAGAGTAAGTAACATGTTTGACCTTCAAAATTTTGTTTGTTTGTGGTTTAACAAAACACAGATCCATGGATGGAATAATGTATTTGACATTTCAAATTATTTTTATTCATATTTTATCAAAACACATTAACAACCAATTTTACTGTCCATAATTGTCAAATTAGGATGCACAAAATGGAGATTCTCAACTCATTTACCCAAACCAAAAAAGATGAAGCTCTATTACAGAGACTCCACACCCAACAGTTTTCTAGTTGGCTAAAAAAACAGGTTACTTTATACTATTTATATTATAAGTACTTACAAATCATTACATGTTGAATATTGTCATGTACAAATTTAAATATTTTGTCATAGGTTGGATGTATGTGTTCTAACTACATTAAAAAAAATTAAAATATGTAGGTGGAAGGAGACAGAAATGTGTCTGATACACTTAAATGGCTAGCGCGGGGCCCAAGGAAATTTGTGAATAAGTACAAGGGATACCTAACCAATGGTTATAGATTCCATACAAAAAGAATGGATAATGAGAGAACCACACAAAATAGTGGTGTGTTTGGAAGCCAAAACAATGATGAGGTCAAGTTCCAAAGATCCAGACCCCGTACTTCAGAAAACAACATTTTATGGAGTAATAGAAGCAATAATTACATTGGACTATTTTTGTATGGAGTACACGTTGTTCAAATGTAATTGGGTCGATGTATACAATAAGAGAGGGATTAAAACTGATGATTTAGGTTTTACAATGGTGAATATGAAGAAATGCTTAAGTCAGAATCATTGGCAAGATGATCCATTTATTCTGGCATCGCAAGCTAAACAGGTATTCTATTTACAAGATCCAGTTGAGACTGACTGGTATGTAGTGTTAACATGTTCTCCAAAAGGATTGAGAAATAGTACATCATATGAACTCGAGTATGCAGATTTGTCAGGGGTTACAGACTTTCAAGAAGCAAAATGTGTAAATGAAGAAGATATAGTCGATGTCGATGTTGACGTGAAAGTGGATTATGTCCATTCAGATTGTGAAGGAATATGGTTGAATATTAAACAACAAAACATATCGATTCTGCTATATTCACCTTTACATGGTTTATACATTTGCAGACTTTGCATATTGGGTCACTAATGGTTTGGATTTACATTGAATGAATGATGTTCTTGATAAATGCTAGTTTTGATCTTTTGTCTTGGACTGAATTAAGATGTTGTTGGACTATCCAGTGGATTATTTACAGCTCATCCTTTATGTTTGATTATGCTCTTGGAAAGTAAGTGGACTGCTATGTGGTTGTAATTGCTTCATATTGACTTTCTATATGTGTTAACTTGGGTATGGAATTATATCATTTTCTAGTGGTGTATTTTTTGTTGTGTTTTGCATTTGTATTTTTATTTTTAAATCATTAACTTGGAGTTATTCCACAATAGATTTCTTTAAGGAAAAAATTAGTGTGTTCTGTGTTGGTTTTGCATGCTTGGAATTGTATAAACAGTCTTTAAACATATGGGGCACAATATGCTAGCTGACCTGTTCTCTTGATGATGGTAAGTAACAAAAATCCTTTGTGGATTTATACTGATCTTGTATGGTGCTTATATATTTATAGTACTTACCTATTTCATTTTTCAGGAAATTCCTTCCACAGAAAACAGTCACATTTTCAATGTTGGCAATCCTAATAATGAGGTCACTGTCAAGCAGCTGGCAGAAATAATGACTGAGGTATGGTTCATGCTTTTCACTGGAATTCAAAAAAGTTGTTTGAATAGCTTTTTGAATAATATCTTGTGCTTTTGTTGTTGTCAATAGTGTTGATTTATAGTGCTTATTTAGTTTCCATTGACCTTCATTAACATTTCATCACAATGGAAGCATAAACTATGCTTCCTTTGTTCTGTGACCAATCTGCAATAAATCAGCTCCTTAGTTAACATTAGAACGAACTTGGAGGAACAAACAGGAGGATGAGCTGGGTGACATGATTCCAAAGAAGGCCCATATGTCTGATTTCCATTTGTGCATCTGTAAGTGTAAAAAACAACTCAACTGAGATAACTTCCTGACCTGTTTGTTACTTGATGACTTGATTCATGATTAGAGAAAGTAATGTCATCCCCATATTTTAATTTCACAGATTCTGTGAGACATCCTGAATTAGAACTGTCAATCTTGAGTTTACCAAGCCCCACTTTAGCCTCAGCTATAAACTGTTGTTTCAATGGTGGACTACCACTCAGATATTCTGAGGCATGACGTTCAGTCCATGCATTTTTTCTTTCTTCTAATTGATCTCTAGTTGCATACGCATAAGGAAGTAACTCCAGATCTTCACCCCCCTCATACTATACCTTGTCAGTCCAACTAGTAAGCTCAAGTGCTGCCTTGCTTGTAGATAACTTTGGATCATATGTCAGAGTAAACCTTGAAAAGGCATTACACTAACCATCTATACTGTGAGGAAAAGCACCCAAAGAATGTTGATTCTTCTCAAAAGGAATGACAATTTTTTTTGCCCAAGTTAGAAGTATGAAGTCAATGTGTTCCCAAACATCATACTGCTTTACATTGTGAATGCAAACAGTATGAAGATCCTTACACGAGATCATAACAGAGTAGAGGGGACACTTCTTCCAGTTGTCACCTTTGTGATAAACTTCTCCCATCATCAAATACCGCAGAATACAAGGAAAACAAAAGATGTGACCACAAGTGAGAGAGGAACATGTAATGGAGATTATGAGAAGGTAAGATGCAGCGCCCAGTGTGAGAATGAAATTGAATGTCAGCAGACCGAGGTTCTGTCTAGTTTAAATGATATAGATAGTGGTCAACCATCCAACTAGGGGGACCATCAAATGAGAATGGGATTTGCAGGGAAAGACATTGTCCCTATGAGTGTTTCTTATGATGTAATAATAAATGATCCTTCTGCTCAAGGGGCTCCATGCAGTCAAGCAGATGGTTATTCTAAAAAAATGTTTTAGGGATTTGTGCGGCTGAATACAATCCAGAAATTGATGCGATGAATCTAGGTGAAGGGCCTGCTTACACAAGCTCAGTGGCAGAGGGTTATGGGAGTTCAACAAATTTGGGAGAAAGTGATTTTAGCCCCCCAAATTTAGGTCAACTAGGAAAGGACATAATAGACTGGAGAAGAGAAAATCAAAGAAAAAAGAACCTGAAGTGAATGGCATAATACAGGAAGCAACTAAACAATATCTCATAAGCAAGGCACCACTTGTTCCTTTTCATTTATAAAGAGAGTATTTCTGACCAAATTCCAAAACATCCACCCTGAATTCTTTTTGTTTGATAATATTGTCTAGCCCATTAAATTGTAGGGATTGCAAATTTGGATAGTGATAGAAAGAGTCTAGATGCTTTTGCTTGCATGAATCAATTATCATATACTTGTATGCCATCTAAACTTTTGTGCAAGCAGAGATTGAATAGTATGCCAGACAACCCAAAACACCTTTTGTGATTCTTCAAATCTAGAACAAGTTAACAAAAAATGGGACATAATATAATCCCTATGCTTATAGCTACGGTGTTGTGGGAGACCAATTATGAGGACACCTTCCTCTCATCAATCTAATCTTGAGATTGGAAGACAATCCTATCACGAGCCACAATTTCCTCTTCAATCTCTTATTTTCATGATGAGACCTCCCACTCATCTCACAACTGCTATCCACTATCCTTTGATGTACATGTTTAGTAGCCAAATCTTTGAAAAACACCTTGGATAGTCTATCTCTAGATTTTAACCGATGCAGTTGGGCTCAAAGTTGAGTTCCATGTGGTTTGTTGAATCCTGAAATTCCTCTGCATATTATATTGTGGCAAATTGGATTTGAATTATATTGTGCAAGTTTCAGAACCACACTTAAAAAAATTATGAGGTCAAGTATTCTTTTAAATAAGACTTTTGAGAATGATATCCAATGTTAATGTTATTGTTGCACAGAGCAGGACTTTTGAGGACCATAAAAATTTGATGATCCAATATGAAGCAAAAGAGAGAAATAATGAGAAATAATGACTTTTGAGGACCATAATGTTATTTGTTGCACAGTGCTTATATATTTATAGTACTTACCTATTTCATTTTTCAGGAAATTCCTTCCAAGGAAAACAGTCACATTTTCAATGTTGGAAATCCTAAGAATGAGGTCACTGTCAAGCAGCTGGCAGAAATAATGACTGAGGTATGGTTCATGTTTTTCGCTGGAGTTAAAAGTTGTTGAATAGCTTTTTGAATAGTTTCTTGTGCTTATGTTGTTGTTAATGGTGTTGATTTATAGTGCTTGTTTAGTTTCCGTTAACCTTCATAGCATTTCATCACAATGGAAGCATAAACTATGCTTCCTTTGTTTTGTGACCAGTCTGCAATAAATCCGCTCCTCGGTTAACATTAGAACGAACTTGAAGGAACAAACAGGAGGATGAGCTGGGTGACATGATTCCAAAGAAGGCCCATATGTCTGATTTCCATTTGTGCATCTGAAAGTGTAAAAAACAACTCATCTTACAGGCTTGGGCCAAGCCTGTAGATATACGTTATTAAACTGTTGTTACAACATTTTATATCATCTTTTGGTATCTTGTTTCCATATGCTTAAAAAATCTTATATATCTATTTTAGTTATCGTGTAAACATGTTAGTGAATCATTTCTATTTACTTTACTTATAACAATGTGATATTTTTGCTTTTTCAAATTAGTAAAATGTTATAATAATAATAACCAAATGTTCAATTTATTCTAGCAGGCTATTGGTCATCCAGCAGGCTATTGGTCATCACCATCTACTAGGGTTACATTCTGCTTGTGACAATTTATAATTATAATTATTTTTTTTACAATTTTAATTGAAATGGAAACGGTCCTTTATGTTGCGTCATTAAAAGATTTTCAAAATGAAAAGTGGTGACAATCTCATAGCGGTTGTCACCATTGATATGTTAATAGAAATATCCTCAATAGTGAGGGTCATTGCAAGGCCCTCATCATATGTCATTGGCGACGTTCAGTTTTTTTGGTGATGGAGGCCCTTAGGTCCATCACCAAAACTTCATATAAATTGGCGAGGGTAACTATTTGTCACTAATAATCCTTACTAATGTCGAACATTGAATGTCACCACACCACCTCTACTTTTGGGGACACAACCATTGGTGACATTCACATTTTGGTGACACCCTCCTTTTTCACTATCACTGATGAGATTATGGTGACATGTCTCAACCCTCACCAATGATCGGTCATTGGCTGTCACCATATACGCATCAAATGGTGAGGGTCAAAGCAGGTCCATCACCAATACTTCGTAATGATTGGTGACGGTCACAACCTGGAATAATCATAATTATTGGTGACGGGCCTTGAATGTCACCACATACCCCCACTTAAGGTGATGGTTCCTTTGGCGACGCTCAGGTTTTGGTGACAGGACCCCTCTTGACCATCACCAAATGAGCTTATGGTGACATTTTTGGACCCTAACCAATGACCTTTTTTCTTGTAGTGTGGGTAGATGGACATGACATCCCTAATTTAATTCAGGCATTAATAATTACATAATGATTAATTATTTTGTATCTACCTATGGGTTTATCATTATTTCACCTATGACTTCTTATTACATTGCTAACCAAATTAATGACGTTTTATAAAATATATTGACCGTCAAAAACACATTATGATTAATTACTTGCCCGTTTAACTCGACGGCTTGATAAAAGTTTTGGCTGTAATTGACAGGAAAAATGCCCTCTGATGGGAAAAATGCCCTCAAATTCCAACCCTGATCGGTGCATAAATTCCAAATCTGACCACCATGTCTATGAAGAGTGTTTTTTTCTTATTAAACACAAATTGAAAACTTGGTGGGTTGCAAATTGAAAATTAGCAAGCTACACAAATTGAAAAACTGGCGGCCGGTGAGAAAATGGATAACCACTGAGGACCAACTTGAAAGTAAGGGCTCTTGGTTTCTTTCAAGCCTTGTGGATTTCCTTCCTTCGACCCACAGGCCACCTTAGAAGGTCTAGATTTTCTCAAATGTGGTGTAGGATTCAAAATCGAAAAGATACAAAATTTGGAAAAAATAAAAAATAGAGATAGTTGAGGCCTAGCAAGCTTATCTGGAGTGGTGTAAGTTGAGGCGATCTTACGCTATGGAGTCTAGGAAAATAGGCGATCTTACGCTATGGAGTCTGGGAAAATAGGCAATCTTATGCTATGGATATGGTTCGTTAAATGGAGATGGCCTTCAATGGATGATGCAAAATTTTTGGATAGGATAGGCCAGACGAATGTTCATAGGCACTTAATTTTTGTTGAGTATATGCACAAGAAGATATGAAGTTTTTTTGTTTATTGATCCGCTATTGATCTGCCCCCAATTCAATTCGATAGAGTTTGAAGCATTAAAATTCCTCATGCTTTCGCGCTTTATTGCGCGAAGAGGCGCTCTACAGCCCAGTATGAGGGAGATCTTGTAACGTGTATGTGTAGCGTTACATCTAATAAAATGTAAAAAGTGATAATATGAGGGAGATCTTGTAATGTGCATGTAGCATTACATCTAATAAAATGTAAAAAGTGATAATATGAGGGAGATCTTGTAACGTGTATGTAGCCATGTGTGATGTAGCATTACATCTAATAGTAAAAAGTGATAATGCGATAAACTAATTAATACTTTGTCTACCATTATAATAAAAGTAAAGTCCCTCATGTAACAAATTAATTTTCAGAGTAGTAAATATATTTGATCGGCCATTTAGAAACGACATGAATTTAGAAACTATGACTATATATAATACAAAAAAACAAACATAATACAAAAAAATTCATACAAATTTATAAAACACGATTCTGCAGAGAAGAGAAAGCATTTTGAGCGGTGAATAGCTAATTTTAAATCTGAGCGAAGTGTTCTAAGTGACAAATAGGTAATTTTAAATCTGTTTTAAATTTTAAATTTTAATTTCACTTAAATTTGAAATTAAATTTACTGTTGCAGTCGCATCCTCCTCCCACCTGCAATGTTCTCCCTCGGATAAAAAGTTTACAGCCAAATTTAAACTAATGTCCTCCTTGAAGGATTAGTTCAATGTCCTCCTTGAACTTCATAGGAGAAACAACACAAAATTCTGGAAAATAATTTCCATCCTTTCCTGGAGTATCCCCTCTCTTGCAATCGAAATGCAGCTTCTTATATAAGATGTAAAGGATAAGATTCCCTCATCAACAGAAGAACAAATTCACTAAAAAGAGGCAAGATGTAATGCTTCGAGCAACAGAAAAGACATGAACTTATGGTGATTTTTCCAACGATTTGATGACTTTTATGATGGAAGGGCTACAATTATGATGTTCTTAATCCACAAATAAACTTTCCATTTCAGATCAGTAGAAGCTGCTAATATCCTTCTACTTATCTCCGTCGTGAATCTCCAAACTTTATAAAATCTTATCTCCAAACTTTATAAAATCTTTCGCTATCTTCCTAACACCAAATCATATTGCATATTCAACATCCTCGACAACTTGCATAACAAAAGCATCAATTAACTTAAAAATGACATAAAAATTTTAAGTTTATAAAGAACTATCGTAAAAGAAAAATATTTTAAAAAAAGCATAGAGATCTCCCTTTTAATCGATTTGGTGATAGTGTTCAACAATTAATTGATTTCATTATGTCAAAATGGTTGATATGGTGCAACGTTATCAAAGCTTTCAATTTGATAGACTTATGTATCTCTTCAAGCCATCTAATAAGGTAAAATTGTTTCTATGAAAAGATACTTAATCTTCGCACCATGCCTTTACATTTTACCATACATCCTTATAGCATCTCGATTACCCAAAATCTATATACCGCAAATCTTCTAGGAAATTGTTCCAACATAATCTTAACCATTTTTACTGTCAAACCTGCAAAATAAGGAAGAAGGCAAATGAAAAAAGAAAATCCCGTGAAAGATAAAAGACTTCCTCGCAAGATTAAATAATAATCAATAGAATGATGAAACACAAGAAATAACTTCTCCCTTCGTTTGATCGAGTCTCCAAATGTAAGTACTGTTGGAATTGTGTAATTATATTCATTCTGAATAGGTAAATTGGTGACAAGGAGCATATCATGTTTTTTCACCATGCTTTTTATTTACCGCCTTCTTAAATGATATTAAAGAGAATAAATCCCGTGGTTTGGTGAAATGTGCATAACATGATTCTGATATTTGGTGAAAAGTAAATAAAACTTACATTTGCGTAAATCAAATCCATTCAATGAATACTTTGATCCAGATTTGTACAATGTAATTTAGTAACTAAAGCATTCATTGTTGCTTTCTAAACTAGCACATCTATTACATTGGTTTTTGCTTTTATGAAACCCTAACTTTAATAGCTCATGACGTGCAAGCTGGCTCCAACATGGACTGATTTATTTGTTATATATCACTCAAATTCATGCAACCTTATGACATGTTAATGGAAGTGGACAACCTGATATGGATGTGTATATCAATGTAATCAATTCAATGCATGCTTTTACCTTCTTTTTTTAATCCCATTTCTCTCAAATGACGTCGTCAAAAGATTAAACAACAAAATAATTTTAAATAGAAAATTGATTCTCACCTTTTATATGTTCACACATATATACATGAACAAAATTATCATTACTAATTATAAAGGTGAAAATAAATTCAATTTTATATAAGAGAAAGTTTTCATTAATAAGCATTGTTTAAATTAATATTCTCAACATTTTGCTGTAAATTTTTTATGAGAAGGATTACATATAAGTTCTTTACATTGCAAAATAAGAACTACATGTGGTATAGTGGTAAGGGTGTTGGGATAATGGGCGTGAGGTCCAAGGTTCAATCCTCCTAGATCACCTACTTTTTTTTTAAATATAGAATTTTGTAAATAAATTGAATTTCAGTATCATGTAAAGTGAGTTTGATTTCAGTGTATTGGGTATTTTTATTGCATATTTTTTAGTGTAGAAGTTATTTTGTGGATGCATTGATTTCAATGTATGGACGCACAAATTTCAGTGTATGGGGATTTTTATTGCATATTTTTCAGTGTATGGGGTTTTTAATTGCATATTTTTCAGTGTAGATGTTATTCTGTGGACGCATTGATTTCAGTGTATGGACGCATAGATTTCAGTGTATGGACGCATTGATTTCAGTTAATGAACCCATAGATTTCAATGTATGGGGTTTTTTATTGCATATTTTTCAGTGTATATGTTATTCTGTGGATGCATTGATTTCAATGTATGGACACATAGATTTCAGTGAATGGACGCATTGATTTCAGTGACAACAAAAGAACGAGAAGAAGACTTGAAATGAAAAGCATAAGAACAAAAAGAATTTGAAAAAGGAATTTGGACGAAATGATAGCAGAAGAACTAGAAGAACGAAGAAAACGAAACTCAGATGGACAAAAAGAATATCGAAATAGAAAGTTAGACGAATTGACAGTAGAAGAACGAGAGGAACAAAGAAAACGAAACGTTGATCGACAAAGAGTGTATCGAGAGAGAAAGTTGAAGCAGTTGGAAGAACAAAGAAATCAAGTTGCAGAACAACAAATAAATCAAAATGTACGAAATGATGAAATGATGGCAGAAGAAGGAGAAGAACAAACAAAACAAAATGTAGATCAACAAAAAGAAAATTGAAAAAAAAGTTAGGCGAATTGTTTCTATTTTTCAGTTTAACAATTTACTCAATCCTTAATACTTATTACTTACATTATGATAATCCTTGTAAATGTATCTGTGTTTATAACTTAACTTGTTCCTTACAATGCTGATCAAACTCCAGTTTTGTGTCACCGCCCATGACTAAAACTAGCCTAGATCCAAATCCTAGGCTCTATCAAGCGCCGAGAGGGATCAAATCTCCCGAGGTGCAAACCTCTTCTCAAGTATTGCACTCAAGGAGCTTTTCCTTTGATTTTCAGGAAAAGCTCCTTGAGGTATATCAAGGTAAGGTATATCTACTATGTCTGATGCTTTTTCCTTTGATTTTCACTCCCATGGATTGCAATGATGTTAAGCGTCTTCCATAGTTTTGGAGTTTCATGTTCAAAGTTCATGTTAGGGTTTTATAGGGAATGTCTTATGCATATGTTTAGAAAATGCAGAATAATTGAGGATGCCTACCAAGTGTTTGATGAAATTCCCGAACTATCCTTTGGAAGGCATCCCTTGCTTCTTCCCCCACTCTGTCCACCACAACAAAGAGGACGAAAGTTTGTTAGATCATTGCCGAATTATCATTTGCTACCTTGCTCAAGGCATGTTGTAAGGAAGGACGGATGTAGAGTTCTTTTGCAGTCACAAAGGAAATGAGTGCATTTTGGATCCATAGAAATACTTATATTTAGCCAAGATCTGGTTCGACATGTCGAGGGATCATATCTACATTCAACCTTGGAAGGCAGATCCAGCACACCCAAGATAGGCCTGATAGCGTGAACGTACAAGATGGTGAGAGTGCACCCTCCTCGGCGGTCTGGAGCTGGGCAGTCCCTATTGGAGATATTGATCCCAACATTCTCCTCAGGAGTATTCTTGACCACCTCGCATTTCGACCAGCCCAACTAGCTGATTGGATTTTTTGATTGGATTGATTAATAGGATACGAGTGATTTCCCAGGACTAGCCCTAGCACTTCATTTGGAGTGCACTGACTATGATAAACTTAGTGGTTCTCCTATTTGATCATTGCCGCCTCTGTGTTTAATGGTTACTATACAACAAAGCACATGAATCCAATAAAGACTATCACCCCAGCCGTGTATGAAACGACTTCTATACAGATCTTTTGGGTATTTAGATCTCCTATCCAGATTCTCTGAGTATGTTGGGGTTCGTGTAAAAGGAGCATGGACTAGCGACTGCTTGACACGATAGAGGTAAGCCACTGACGCCATGAAATCTCGAGTAGAACTATAATTCATAAATCTGCGTTTTAAAACCATCTTTTATAAATTTGCATTTTAAAATCTTAAAAAATACCCACTTAAAACAGTTCTCGTGAGATGTTTTGAAAATTGTATTTATTCACCTTTTTTATTTGCAGGAACAATTGCAGTTATTACAACAACAACACGAACAACAACAAGGAACTGTCTTTCAAAATTCTCAAAGCTCCTCCCTTCAGCAATGGCAAATTGGTTCGGGTCCTAGGTAGTAGTGACAATCTATGCCAGCTGCCAATTCTCCATCGCAACAAAATTAGCAGGTGCAAACATTTGATGCTCTGTTTACGGCTCAGCAAGCCCTACAAACGAGTTTGACATCAAAAGACAACAATTGTAAGCTCATTATTAATCTCAACTTTTAACATTTATTCCAAGGATTTGAAGTTGAAATTTTTATGGCCTTGTCTTATTGTGAAGAAAAACGTTTTGTTGTTCCCTGTGTTATTATTCCTGTCTTTGTGATTTGTTGAATACTTGGCAAGGCATACATTTCTTCTAGCAAGGTAGAAGAGAAACAGCTACAGCAGCAACAACAGAAGTTGGCAGATGAATCCAATATTGAAACAGCGGTCAATGATGGATTTGGTAGGGGTTTCGTAAATGAAGATGACCTAAAGATTGCATACACATTTGATGTGCCTGTAAGATCACAACACCTTATGCTTTTACTTAATGGATTTGGTAGGGGTTTCGTAAATGAAGATGACCTAAAGAATGCATACACATTTGATGTGCCTGTAAGATCACAACACCTTATGCTTTTACTTAATGAAATTAATTCTGCAGTCATAAAGCATGAATCTGAATTCAATTGCTAGATAAAAGGAAGAGGAAGAATCCAGGTTAAGAAAGTCCAACGAGAGTTGATGTGAGGGTGAATCAATAGGTGTGGTCGGGGCTTATTGGGCCCTTATTTTGAAAGTTTTGAGTTTCGGTCGTGACAACAAGAAGGACAAATTGGAACAATATAAACTAGTTGAGCCAAAGGAAGTGGTTCCATGTATCAAATAGATTGTTGGGCATACAAAATAACAATATGTAGAGTCTTAGACAACTAAGGAAGAGGTAGCACAAGGAGAGTACCAATTGGTCGATGAAGAAGAAGAAAACTAGTTATCATTCAAGCAAAGTTTAGCGAAAAGACAATAGTGCTGGCCAAGATTTGCATGTACCTTATTTTAGCTTTGCAATAGATATAATGCAAATGGTTAGTCTTGAGTAGGAGGATATCGGACTGGTTGATCTATAGAATTAATTATATAGGGTAGCAATGTATTGGATCATAGTTAGTTCCCAGAGGAATACTAGGCAGAACGTAGTATAACACCAGGGCATGATAGTGCTCAACTTTTATATATATTCGAGCTTGATCTTTTAAAGAATTTCAACTGTGAATTTAACCTTTCTTGAATAAATCTACGAATGGAACAACATGAACTAACTGGATACAAACAACATCATTTCAGAGGAATTTCATAAAGCATAATAGTACTTTGAAATTAAGTGAGGGTGAATTTAGCAGATGGAAAGCAATTTAGAATACTAGAGGTGCTTGCAGGACAAATATCTGATATTCAATGGAAGAAGAGCGTATTGAGATTTAACAAAGAATTCAACAGCTAAACCAAAACATATACCATCTCATAAATATGTATGAATTCATTTGGAAACATAACATGTACATACACCACAGTAAATGAAGATTTCAACTACAAACAATTTGCATATATGATCTGGAAATGGACCAGAGGTTATGGAAATATAAAATCTCTGATAACATTTACAAACTCAACAACACATGCATTTACAAGACATAAATGGTCAAATCTGGTGCTCAAATATTGATATTATATCGATGAGATAGTTACATGGACAAAGAAAATGTGGATAAATATAGGGGAATACAATTTATAGAGGGGAACTTCTTTGCAAATGCCCTACAATATTAATCTCAGAAAATTTAATTACAAGTATCAAGAGTTCAATCAACTCAACTACTCCTTAGAGGCCCTCTACAAAAATTGCCAGCCTTTTACAATGAGCTCAATGGTGGCTTTATAGCCTTTTGCATAGTAACAAATTTATGTTTTGTTTCAACAACTTTGCAACTAACTTTTCACTCTTCCTTTTTACTTTTACTTTTCACTTTTGACTTAACAACATTTTCACTTTCAACTTCTCTTATTCGAGGATTTATTTTTTTCTTTTGATGATGTAGTTTGGCCTCATATATAAACCTTTGGTTGAACAACTGGATGCCCTCCCACTTGAACTACTTGAGATATAATTTCCTAGATCATATGATGCATCATTTGGATGTTAGCCTGTCCTACAAGGGGCATGAAAACAAGGGGAGTAGGCTGATTTGAAAATTGACTTAGGATTTGTGCTGAATGTTGTCCTGCTGCTTGACGTGAAGGTTGATTATCTTGATGTCTTGATGAATGGCTTGATGACTATCCTGCTTCTTGTCCCATTTGTGGTACTTTAGGTGGCAATACCAATTTATGATATTAAACCATTGAATGCCATTCTTTTCCCATGGGAAATCTATGTGCTTTTAATGCCTCTAGAGATATCTCAACATTGGTGTTTTTCTCATATGAGATAGGTACCAATTTCCTAGCAACACCCTTTAATAAAAATAGGATTTCAAAATTACTCTTGAGCTTGCCTACAACTTGTTCCCCACTAACTTCTCCATCTATAGCTTCTCGAGTCAGTTCATCTCTCTTTTGAGATAGATGGTTTTTATAATCTTCCTTGGGATAAACATCTCCATTAGCATCCCAAGGATAAGGTAAACCAAGGTTCATTAATTCTTTAAAAAGTCCCTTGAAAGCACTGATTTCTTCTGTTAGTTGTTTCATATTGTCCTTCATTCTCAACAAATATGTTTGTTTCATGATCATCATCTTAGCTATATTTATGATCTGAGTTCTATTATCAATTCCAATATCATTCAGTTGTTTCTTGGTCCTGCTATTAATATAGTCAATGACCTGGATTGCATGTTTGGTCATTTTTCCCAATTTCTTTTCCACATACTTGACTTCTTTGGCTGATGTGGCCATTTCCAACTCATCTTCGATTACCTCAAAGTAATCCCATTTTTTTATAAACCATTGGGTTATATTATGCCACAGAGTATGAGTGGTTATTTTTAAAAGATGCTCCCCTTGAACATCCAACTGCAATTTTGTTACTTGGATTTTCAAATCACCGATCTCAACTCCTAAGTCAACCGTGCCATCTTATTGTTTGCTTACCTAACCTTCTAATTCCAAGATCCTTTCATCTTTTTGATCTAGTTCTTTCTCCAACCCTTGGATCTTTTTATATGTATCAGTCTCTTCTAGAATTTACTGTGTATTTGAATCATGGACTATATTGTCTTCCTCCATTAAATGGACATCAATTGTTTTAGTTTTTGTAGCTGGCTTCTCTGGCTCTTTTTCTAGTGTTGTTGTTTCTGCTTACGACTGATTCTCTACTAGAAATGTGGAAGTTTATGCTTCAGGAACCTTGTCATTTGACAACTTGGTATTTTGTAACTTTAGGGAGGCTATCTACCAATGAAGTTCATTAATTTTATCCTTCCTTTCTTTTGCTAGATTATGCTATTGCATCTTACTAGCATATATTTGCTCCTTTTTCAGCTTGAACCTATTTCAAATCTTTTGTTTGAACTGGCTATGTAGTGGGAATTTTCAACTTCTTCCTTAGGTAAGATATTTCATTGTCTTTCTTCTCAATCAATGATTTGATTTGAGCTCTATCAGAAGAATTACCTCCTAGTGCTATGGCATTTTCCTCAAATTCATTAATGGTTATTTGTTTGGATCGAGTATTCCATTTCTCAGCTTTCCACAACTACTCAAACTTTTCCAAAGCTATTCTTAGCCTTCTATATTCTTTTACAGATTTCACAATCTTTGTGCATATCATATCACTGGATTGCTTATAAAATCAAGCTTGTTAAGCTTTCCAAACTCTTTGAAGTCCACTGTATGCTCCTCTGCTTTCTAATCACTTAGATTTGAGGGATTGGGAACCTTGGGTTCCACTATAGAAAATTTGAGAGTATCCTGCTGGTGGTTAGCCACTGTGATAAGCCTCGTTTTCGTTGCATGGATCTGTTGTTTGATTTCATTAACTAGCCTTATGCCCCTTTCTATGATATTTCTATACCTTGTCTGCAAATATTTCTTGACAGGTATAGGACCCCCTAATGGTGAGGCTTGCAGTCCTTGTGGAATTGTAAATTTAAAGGAAGGATAGTGTGTATACCTCATAGGTGGCCCTTTTGTGCTAGCTACTGATGGTGTAATTAACTCTTCTATATCCCTTGGGACCTCATCAAATTCCTCTCCACACACTACTACTTGGATTTCTTCATGTGCTTCTATTCTAGCCTTCTTAAGCTGTGGACCCTGCTCGGGGTCATCAATATCCATTTCTATCTGGATCTATTTTGCTCCCCTTTTTTGACGTGCTAGATTTTTGCAACATCCTTCTCTTCTAGGCTCTTTAGCACCTCTTAAAACTCCTCCCAGGTGTCCTTATTTGCAATTTTCTCCCAAATAGGCCTTGGCTCACATATATAGGCATAATTATTGTTTGCTAGCCTCTGGTTTGATATTACCTTATGAGGATCATAGGACGCTTTCACTGCTTTTCCCAGGTTTAATTGATTCAAGTAGATTTCCAAATATTGCAATGCATTCAGGCCTCTAACCTAAAGATGCCCTATTTCCTTAGGCAATAGAAATGTTTTGTGTTGCCTGAAGTGTCTAAAATGCATTTGATCTGATATAAACTTTTCCTCACATATTCCATGGAAAAAATTATATGAGTGAGAAAAAATGGTAGCTTGTATGGTTCATCCTCAAACCCATGTACCTTGATTACTATATGGTCTTCAAATATGAACCAGTCTCCAACTTTCACATCTGGGGTGAACTATAGGTGCTTCTTATTATATGGGAAAATTCTGGGGGGTGAGATGCCAAAAATTAAGATGTAGGTTATACTCATGACCTTATTTGTGAATTGTGTAAAATTTGAGTTGTCTTCCCTCCTTAATACCAAGTCAATCCATTCATAAAATAGAGTTTGGATGCCATTCTCATCAACTATTTTCAAGTCCAGGTGATTGAAACTTTCATTTTTTTGATAAAATAACATATAACATACAAAATATGGGAATATGAACCATTCTATGGCTAGAAACTCTTCTAATTGCGCATGGATGGTATTTGCCAGGAAACTACATAAGTCATACTTAGGGGGGCCATGCCGAGGGTATGTAGTTAAGTTGAGTATGGTTCCCAATATTACATCATCTACAATTTTGTCATCTTCCAGACCTATAATAGTGCATATAATTGAAATGGCATTTATGGAATTCTTAGAAAATATTGTTGTGCTGTATGGAGGTAGGACAGTGGGTATGGCCATACCTAGTTCAATATGCTTGGACATAAAATGGTTGCGCTCAAAATGCCGCAGGTTTTGGAAATAAGTGGAGAGATTCTTTTCATCAAAGGGTTGTTGGACTAAGAATTCAGGGATACAAAACATTTTTTGCAAAATTTTAGCATGAATAACACATAGGGTCTTTGATTGGTTTGAGCACATGATGACTCTTTTACTAGGAGAGTATTGCTTGGAGCACCATGTGAAAAATTATGGAAAATAGACAGATCTAGGGCATATGGTCCAGGTGAAATTTGAGTTCCATAAGTTGCAGGGGTCTTGGTTTGACATGGCCAAATCTTTGGCATCCCTAATGGTTGAATTCAGGTCCGAGTTTGTCACAAAAGTATCAAATATGTCACCTTGACGATCATAAATGCACTCATCTCTTGGAAATATGGGTTTGGGGAGATTAATTTTGGTTTTGTAAGCCTCTTAATGGATTTTACTTCACTGATACGTTTAATAACTATCATAGTGAATTAGGGAAAATTAGGATTTTTCAATTTCTGTATTATACGACAGTATAAGCAGAATTCACTAGGACTGGTAAACTGTAAAGTACCCGGATGGATGATTCAAACCGGTTAGCTACCGAGGTGCATTGGTTCAGTGTGTTGGATGCTAGGTGTGCAAAATCTTGGATTTAGGGTCTTCTTCGGTAACAATATCTTTGGGAAAAATGTTTCACTATTTTAACAGCTAAACAACTTTCAAAACATGCAAATGACAAAAGTTTTAATGGATTTTGACATATGGGTGGACAATGTGCGATGGGACCCTCTAGGACACGTGTCGTGCACAGACCGGTTGATGTGGATCATAGAGGGACAACTTGGAATACATGTACACTTTATGCAAAGTCAAATGAGGTGGAAACCACCATGGTTTCCCAGAGCGGTAACGCTCGATAGCAGGGGTGGTTTTGTAAAAATCTCATTTAGAGGTGCGGTCAATAAGAATGGAGCATGTGTCCTGGGTGGTTTTGAGGACAAAGTGCCCTCGAGACCCTTTTATGAGGGGATCACCATATCGATGTGCGATTGATCACTGCCCCCAATTTGCTTCCTCCTCCACTTGATTAGCTCATCGGTCTTCACTGATATATATTTCATACTTTATGGGAGTGCATGACTTCCCGATTGTACATCTCTTCTAGATCTAACAAATTGTTGTTGTTTACCACTTAGCGCTCTAATATATGGCTTCGATCACCTACCCACGGTCATTCCAACCCCACACTTGGGCTTGGAGGTTATTCTTTTATCTCCTCAGGGCTAAAAAATTTTGAACTATTAACTTTTAGAGTCAAGAAAGTCCCTTCAGAATCCTTAAAAAATATTAGTACTAACACCGTGAATCCAATAGATTGTTAAACATAAGGAAGAACAATAGGTAGAGTCTTAGACAACTAAGGAAGAGGTAGCACAAGGAGAGCACCAATTGGTCGAGGAAGAAGAAGAAAACTAGTTATCAATCATGCAAATTTTAGCGGAAAGACAATAGTGCTGGCCAATATTTGCATGTACCTTATTTTTGCTCTGCAATGGATATAATGTAAAGGGTTAGTATTGAGTAGGAGGATATCATATTGGTTTTGTTGGATTTTGTACAACTTCGGAAGATATTATACATTATATTTTATTGTACCTTCATTGTACTTGTTTATACCTCCTAAGGGAGAAGAACCTTATGTAAACAAATGAAAGAATCAATGTAAGCCTTGAGGTGCAAAAGGAATTAATAAAAAGATTAAAAATAAAATATTGATTTCCCCTAAGACAAGTTGGCCCCTTAAGGGATTTTTTAGTTTCGTACATGTATAAATATGAGGCTTGTGCACCTCATTAATATCATTCTCACACTTGAGATTGGCGCATCACTTGGGAGAGGAGAATTTCGCATCACCTAAAGGAGGAGGTTGATTTCTAGGGTTTCTATTTTGTGGAAAACATTTCCACACTTTCTATTTTCTCATTTGTACTCTGATCTCAGAATTATCATCTCTCTGCGAAGGTTGCTGGGTTTTCTCCCTATTGGGTTTCCCAAGTCAAATCTCTGTGTTGTTGTTTTGTGCTTTGTCTTACTTCTAGTGATCTTGGTAATGCATTTATATTTTATGCTATGAATGTATGAAATTTAATAGGTTGATCTATAGAATTACTTTTATTAGCTAGCAATGTATTGGATCATCATATTGCAGTAATGGAATAAGAGCTCCCTTCAATATTTTTATTGCCTTGTTTATCTATGGTGGTGATGCTACATTTTATATATATTATGGTGTCCAATAATGTGCCTTCTTCTATCTATTTTATGTTATGAATGGTTCAAATGAACGATTTATACTATTTTATCTATTGTTCTGGTTATAGGTGGTTTCGAAATTTTTGTTGATTGATGCGAACCTCTGAGTTAACCTATGATATGGATGGCCATGAGAATTAGATTGCTTGAGATTTTTGGTTTCTATTATTTTGGCATTATGCTTTGTATGTGACCCTTCCTCCCTAAGGAATTGAATATGCCAATGCTTAGATTACATTGGACCCCTCTGTTGGACACCTCAATAGACCCTAGTTTGAAATCAATCCAACACCTTAAAGAGGAACACTTCTTATCATGTGACCTCCATTGACTAAACATGTGCTTCCACTATGAAATGACATCATCCAAGGTAGGTCATTCCTATTATAGCCTATTTTGTTGGCCCCTGTATGCCTTGGTGCTTCTTTGAAGGTAGGGCATTTTTCTCCTTTAGACTTTGTATTTCCACATGCCATGCTTTGAACCACCTATAATGTAAGGCATTATTGCTTTTGGTTGTTTTTGACCCCTTATCTCACCATAAATCATGCTTTGGAATTTAACGTGGTGGGGTATTCCTATTCTAGGGATCCCTTCCTCAACTGTGCGAAGTGTGCAAGAATGGAATCCCCTGGTTCAACGTGCCTTCATAAAATATCCAATGAACCTATAACTATGACTAAGATACAATGGTCTTCTCCTATGCTCAGTGACAGAATAAAGGCACATGAAAATGCAAAATAACCCCTACATTCTTAGGGGGTAACATGCCACTTGATCAATCCATCAACTCATCCATCCTACATAAGGGGAATACATACTTGATTGTTCACATTCTCCATTTTCCTTTCTTTGGTTCTAGGTGCAATTGGTACTACGCAAATACTTAAACTCACTCAGATCAACCCTACATGAAACAAATACTATAATTTCATGTTCACTTTCTCACTCTCGCCCAGTGTCATTTTATTTGGCACTTTATTCAAAAAGCTTGATTAAGGAATCGTGTTACTATGATGTAAAATATTTCTCATTGGTGGTAAGGAAATTGGCATATAATATAAGATACTCTCTTCATATTGCTTTAACAATGCTTCTACTTATGCAACCACTACTCACTTATCAATTCGTTATCCTTTGGAAACAATGCAAGACAACACTTCAAATTCTTTATCACCTTGAAGAAATCCTTGGTTGAACATAACATAACTTTGGTGCTACTATATTTACCACCTTCTTCATTTATGTGATGCAATATAATTTCTATTGTCTTTCACAAAATGATAAGTTCTCTTGCCTTCTTGGAAAAAAAATAATCATATTGGCAAGGTCTAATGCAACAAATATCCATGTAGAAAACATCACACAAAACTTGATCCTTATCGTCTTTGATTCGTAAACTCGACAAGCATTGTTCATAAACAATGAATTGGTGTCTTTTCTACAAATATGGCACTCTATAAGCATTCAAGTGGGAATGAATTTCAACTTTAATTTCTGATTTAGTTATGAAGAGTTTGATAAATTTGTGCAAGAAAAACAATAATAACATAATGCAAAACATAAGAACAATAATCATACACACACACACAATACACAAAGATTTAACTTGGAAACCCTTAACTGGGAAAATCAACCTAATTGAGTGTTGCACCACTTTCTATCTCATTATATTAACTTCACCATTCACAATATAATATTTAAGTATTACATATCATGTAAAACTCTAACTGTTCAACTGGATTAGATTGCAACCTTTTTTTCTTAACAAAATTTGTTTACAATGGAAAAAAAAACATAAAATGAACCCAAAATTTATTTTGAGGGATTTTTCGTCAAACCCCTAGTAGGGGGCTTGTTAACGCCCTTCCCCCCCTAGTCTAGGCCGGTGGGGGCGGGGGTTGGGTTGATCACCCCCTTATAACCTTTTTTCTTTGAAATGAAACTAAGTCTACCTGTAAAGACTACAACAAATGTCCAACAAGGTTGGTGGAACTAAATTTATAGCACTCCATCCATGATCAAGTTACAACACTTCCCTACAAATCTTTGACTTGATCTTGAAGATCTACTTTGTTCGAAAAAACATGGTATTTCAACACAGGTTGAACACCTTAAGAAACTGCTCACAAATAGATAAAATATCAACTCACCAATGTATTACATGGTCAAAACCCTTAGAGAGAGAAATGATCCATGACCTCAACCAACACGACCACTTGAGGATGTATATTAATGGAAAATGAAAATATTTACATATGATTTTCTCACAATTGATTATCATCCATTGACTCTCCATGCTCTTTAAATAGAGATCATAGACCAATCGAGTGCTAATACACACACACACACACCGAGGTGTTAGTTTTGAGGAGAAGATTAAATGAAGGATCAATTTATGTCTAGAATATATTGTGATTTCCAAATTATATAAGTACAAATGCATACTAAAGAAACTTTATCTAAAGACACATTAGATCAAGTTATTCTTAACTAACTTCTAAGTGTCTAAATATCCCAACGTCTCCCCTTAACAATGACTTGGGATAGGATTGGAAGATTTATAATGGTGACACAATATGAAATGTAATGAGGCATTAGAGATTATCCCCCCTTAATGACAACTTGCTAAAATCCCAACATAGATCAAAGTTTGGACAAATTCAATTTTGTAAGAGCCTTTGTGAAAATTTATGTAACTTAATCATCTATAGGGAAAACGAACACTTCAAGAATGCAATCTTGAATAGGATTCCTAATGAAGTGCATGAGTAGCTCCATGTTTTTGCTGTGTTGATGTTGAATTGGATATTTGGTGAGCTTGATGGCATTTTGATTGTCACACTAGAGGGTGGTTGGATGTTGTTGCTGTAATTCAAACTCCGAAAGGATCTGTTGAAGCCACACGAGTTTTTGATTTGCATTTATTGTATCTTGATACTTTTCTTTTGGTGAAAAAATAAAAAGAGCTTGTTGCTTGTTACAAGCCAAATTTGTTAGACTTTTAATACTTCAAGGATGGTTATGTTATATATTCAAACAATTTATATATTATTACAATAACCATGTGCAATAAGATCACTGAAAGATAGACAAGCACAACATAAAAAAGAGTACACAAATATTTACCCTGGGAAAACCCAACAAAACCTCTTCAATATAGATTTGTCACAAGTACAATGCCAATCTAGAACATCAAGAGCTAAATTCTCCTACACAAAGACCCCGAGAATAACATAAGATACAAAACCCAAGAATAAGATGTATTCACAATACAACTTCTTCTTCTTCCCCAGTAAACTTGCTCTTCTTCTCTCTCTAGCGAACTTTCTTGAATGCTTGTTCAGTGTGTCCAAATGAGAAGTGTGCCTCCCCTATTTATACTAATTTGTTGGTGACCTTTTTCCTTATGGGGCCGACTTCTCAACCTTACTGGGCCAACTTCACTTAGGGGTATATTAAATAATACTTATTTAATATTGTTCTAGATTCTTATGAGCAAACTTTGCATGAGAGGTTTACATTTATTCTTATAGTTATTTTACATTATCAGATACAATATGAATATTTCTCGAAGGAAGTACAATAGGAATATCTTCTAAATTTACACAATCATCAACACTCCCTCTTAACAAGGAAGGTATTCTTTTGGAACGATCATCATTGTATTCATCACCATCATCGTCATCATCATCATCATCATTATCGTTGTTGCTGCAACTATGTACTCTAACCATTGAATTGTGACATCTCTCTTGAATCTATGCATCACTAGAAGTTTTGTATGAGCAAGCCATTAAGTGGGTCCAGCCCAGGAGTGCACATTACATCGCCAAAGCGACCACCTGTGTTACTGCACTACATGTTTAGATCATCTCGTGAGTGTGGCATAGGAGCAAAAATTATGTCACCGGAGTGACTACCTGCTATCACGTCACATCATGTGGAGAACATCCCAGGAGCACAAATTATGTCACTAGGTGACTACCTGTGTCTTCGCACATCTCGACAACACAAAACTCATGAGTGTATCCTAGGATCACAAATTACGTCACCGAAGCATTAGAGGAAATTTGGGGTCTAAAATGGGCCTTATAAGAAAACGAGCCATCACATAAGAAAACGAGCCAACCATAATTTCTTGATGAGTTGGAATTCAAGAACCAATATAATTTCAATAAAATGATTCAACCATAGTGGTTGACTTGAGATATTTGTCATAAAAAAACTACTTTTTTTGTTCGTATTTTCAACATATCTCCCTCTGTTTTTACTAAAATATGTCATCATCACATTTTTCAGGTATTTCTTGTTTTTGGGGTAGCGGGGTCCATCAAAAGTATGTAATGTGGGTATTCATTGGATGCGGAATTTAATTCCACATCCAATGAGTGCTCCCGCTTGATATTTGAGTAAAACAACAGGGAGATATGTTGAAAATACAAACAAAAAAAGTAGTTTTTTTCTTTCTTCCTCCAAAATTAATAAATATTATTTTATTATTTTCCTTAGGATGCCCATTTTAGACCTCAAATTTCCTCTAATGTGACTACCCTCTATCACATCAAATAATGTGGAGAACAACCGAGGAGCACAAATTATATCACTAGGTGACTACCTATGTCTTTGCAAATGTCGTGTATTCCTGACACAACACCGATAGCTAGGAGGCTCGATTACGTCAACAATGTGACTACCTACTGCATCCTTGTGAGTGTAGTTCAAGAGCACACATTATGTCACCGAAGTAACCACCTACTACAACATCACCTCAAGTGGAGACCCACCCAGGAGCACAAATTATGTCACTGAGTGGCTACCTACGTCTCACACGTGCTATGTCACTCATCACTCCCTCTTTTGAGGAACATTGATTTGGAAAACTACAAGCTTGTCCCTGAAGTATTCAATCTTAACTCTCGATAGACGCTTGGTCAACACATCGGTTATCTGCTCGTTTGTTGCCACATATTGGAGCTTCATTGCTCCTCTCTTCACCATATACCTGATATAGTGGTACTTGATCTCAATGTGCTTCAACTTGTCATGAAACAATGGGTTCTCGGACAAATTCACACAAATCTGGTTGTCACAAAATATATAAGTCGCCTCTAACTCGATATCAAACAATCCTGTAAGTAAATTTCGAAGCCACACTGCTTCACATCTAGCTGAACAAGTTGCAAGATATTTTGCTTCGGCTGTACTGAGTGCCACACTCGTCTACTTCTTGTTGAACAAGATATCATGCATGATCCCAAAATAAATCAACATCCTTACCGACCCAATCTAAATCAACATAACCATGTAGGTTAACCTTTTGATCTGTCGCATATCTGAGCCCATAATCAATTTTACCCTTCAGGTACCTCAACACATGCTTTGTCGTAATGAGGCACGTCTCGACTCTACCATGTACTAACTCAATGTGCTCACCACAAAGAATATATCCGACCTCGTATTCGTCAAGAACATCAAAAAACCAATCATTTGTCTGTATATTGTGGCATCTACTATCTCTGATGAAGTATCACTCAGTAACTTCAAATTTGATGCCATAGGTGTATCCATGGCCATATAGTCCAACATCCCGAATCTCTTCAATATCTCCGTGACATATTTTCCTTGACTAAGGAAAATATCATCTGGACTCTGCCACACCTCTAGACCTAAGAAATAGTGCATCATACCAAAGTATTTCATCTCAAACTCTGCGATAAGCTTCTTCCTAGTTTCTGCAATGAACTTCTCATCTCCTGTTAGAAATAGGTCATCTACATACAATAGAAATATCATTGGGTTCCCCTTCTCAACCTTGTAGTAATGGTTGGAATAAACTTTACTCTTGGTAAATCCCAATCTCATCATAAAATAATCAATCATGTTGTGTCACATCCTGGGTGCCTACTTCAATCCATACAAGGCCATCTTTAACTTGCACACATGTGTCTTCCTGTCATGTGTCTCAAATCCCAATGGATGCTCCACATACACTTCTTCTTCTACCACACCATTCAGGAAAGCCGTCTTTACATCCATCTAGTGTATTTTCCACTTCATCATTGCAGCTATCGCAAGTATAACTCTAATAGAAGTGTATCTTGCTACGAGAGCACATGTCTCATCACAATCAACTCTCTTTCTGAGAGAAACTAGGAACCTTTCTTTGTACTTCTGAAGTATGCTTGATTTTGTAAATATATTTGAAAGTTACTGCTGAACAGTCATCACTTGTTCTTCAGAACAAGTCTTATCATCCTTCTCTTTTACGTTATAGCACACAATATTTCCTACAAGTCAAATTTAGTCATATAATTAGTAACATTCCATGTAATGACAACTTCTTATGCATAATGTACATAGTCATGTAACCAATACATTTTTCCAATGCTTCAGCACAACACTCATCCATATCTCGTATGCACACAGTAACTATCTAGATGCCTTCCATCTCTACTAGAAACATACTATTAAGAGTGTGCACTACTCTCAACATGTTAGCACAGAGGTTTCATCCTAGACAAGCAACAATGGCTCATGGAATGTTGTGCCACACCATAGGCTACTTACCCATTATATGTACATTAATAGTATACTATTCATTTATCCTAGTTATGTATAAATGCATAGAAGAAAACTGTATCAAAGATCTACATGTAACTATTATGAGCAATATCCTTGAAAATACTCGGGAATTCAAATGACAATAAATACTTATATTTCATGTGTTTTGTAGGTAGTTTCTTCCTCCTTGCAGAAGTCACTGGAGTTTCTGGAAGCGTACTCTGATCCATCATTTAATTCTGAAGTCCTTGATCTTCTTCTTCGTCTAGTTTGGAAATTTCCGAAGTCTTCATCCTTGGTCCTCATGTACTGTATTTAAGATATCCTTTTGCTTGGAAATGGATTCTTCACATCCTTTACATATACCATTGTGTTTTTTTTGGATCTTGAGTAGACCAGTCAACATTTTTCTTACAATCAATAAAGCCTTGTAGTGTATATATATGCAAGCCTTTTGTTTCATAGTTCACTTGGTTCCATAATGTCATGAACCAATGCTTGATCTGGTTGGCCTTTTAATTTTTACAAGCCTCCCTCTTGCTCTCCAATTACTATTGTATCATCACAAGTTTTACCTTGTGAGTGATGAAATCAAGACATATTCTTCATCACTTGAGGAATCTTCCCTTGCTCTCTTCTTAATTGGTTCATCATCTTTTACAACATGAGCATGATGCCTTTTTTATTTCCTTTCTTGGTATGGCCTTTTTTGGGGGGAAATATATTGCAATATGTCCCTTTTCATCACAAGTGTAACATCTGTAGTTTGAGTAGTCCTTATGAGGTCTATGATTCTTTTGGAATCTTCTAGGATTCTTGTGAGAGTGTTCTTCTTTCTTGCTATTTTCCTTATTTACATGAGCTTCTAAGGATTGATTGTCATCTTCACCCATCTTCTCTTCTCTGGCTTCAACTCCGACTTCCTCTTGTGTACAATCCCCCAATATCCTACTGAATTTGGTGAGATTCCTTCTAGAACAAATTCCTTGAATGAATGATTCCCATGATTTTGGGAGACCATTCAATGTAGTCATCACTAATTCTGCTTCTTCAACATTGTCTCCAATAGCTTCTAGTTGATCATTGATTTGGGAGATCCTTGTGAAATAGGATTGGATACTTTCTGAGTTATGCATATTCACTCCCTTAAGTTGAGTTCTCCAAGGTCATCTTTCGATTAGTGTTCTTTCCATCATATATTTTAGTCAATGAATCAAACGTATCCTTGGGAGTCTTCAATGATGAAACATGGGGGATCAGGTGATCCTTGATGGAGTCTGCAATGATCCTCTTGGACCTAACCATAGTATTCTTATGTTTAGCCTTGTCTTCATCTTCCTCTGCCTCCGCAACTTCCTCCTTAACATAGTTTTCAAATTCATTCTCTTCTAGAATGAGAAGTACTCTATACTTTCAGACTCGGAAGTTATATGCTCCTTCAAGCTTATCCTCAAGCTTGGTGTTGTTTGTCATCTTGATAAAATGAGAACCTCAAATGGAAATAAAGATAATAGTGCTTACCAATAAGATAATCCAACCAAGTGCTTGATTTAATGCCTTCTGAGATATGCTTACTGGATGACCTACGGTTTGTTAGAGAAACCCTAATTTTCCAACTTCAAAATCTTATAAATTTGAAGTGAGAGAAAGATGCGCCTCCCTAAGGAGAGTTGAGAAAACCCTTCTTCCAGCCAAATCTATGGACATAAATATAAAAAATATGATGCCCTATTTTTCTCGAGCAATAGTGATTGGGTCAAAATTCAAAATTATTAGATATGGAATCTTCCTCCACAGAAAAACGTGCCCTCCTAGGGAGAATTGATTTGTCCTCCTTTTCAGGCCAATCTATGGTGAAAAGCTTCCTGGAACAGGAAACCCAGTTTTCACTTCCGGTAGTTTCAGCTACACAAAGTCTTCTTTCAGGCTAGCTTTGATACCATGTTAGAATTTTTATACTTCAAGGATGGTTATGTTAGATATTCAAACAATTTATATATTATCACAATAATCATATGCAATAGGATCACTAAAATATAGACAAGCACAACGTAAACAAGAGTACACAAAGATCTACCCTAGGAAAACCCTCTCATGGGAAAAACCCAACAAAAATTCTTCAATATAGATTCGTCACAAGTACAATGTCAATCTAGAACATCAAGAGATAAATGCTCTTACACAAAGATCTCGAGAATAAGATAAGATATAAAACCCAAGAATAAGATGTCTTCATAATGCAACTTCTTCTTCTTCCCTAGTAAACTCGCTCTTCTTCTCTCTCTAGCGAACTTTCTTGAATGCTTTTTCAGTGCATCCAAATGAGAAGTGCGCCTCCCCTATTTATACTAATCTGTTAGTGACCCTTTTCCTTATGGGGATGACTTCTCAACCTTACTGGGCTGACTTCACTTGTGGGTATATTAAATAATACTTATTTAATATTGTTCTGGATTCTTCTGAGCCGAATTTGCATGAGGGGTTTACATTTATTATTATAGTTCTTTTACATGATTAAATACAATATGAATATTTCCTGAAGGAAGTACAATAAGAATACCTTCTGAAGTTACACAATTATCAACACAAGTGACAAGTTTGAGAGCAAGAATCAAAACATAACTTGCAGTAGACTTTCAATCATTAGGTTTGCAATCCCAAATAATCAATGTAACAAACAATGAAGGAGTCCCCTCTATAACGATACTGCATCTCGGGAATACAAAAGTATCATCTTTGTTGCTTTCCAATGCCTTTCATGGGGAATTTTCATATACCAGGGATTCCTGTTCTATGTTAAGATTCAATATGCTAAGATAGATAATATCAGTGTTAAATTTAATTTCACAACAATAGCATATACAGGATCACTGAAAGAATAACAAGCACAACATAAACACAAGAGACACAAATTTATCCCGGGAAACCCTCTAGGGCAAGAAAACCCAACAAAACTTCCTCAATATAGATGATCAAAACTACAAAGACAAGACCCCAAACAATTGCTCCTTCTCCTTGCAAATATATATATATATATGTGTGTGTGTGTGTGTGTGTGTGTATATATGTATATATATATATACATATATATACATATATATATCTATATATATCTATATATATCTATATATATCTATATATATCTATCTCCATTACGAATTACACAAGTGAGTGTGTGTGTCCAAAATGAGGAGCACATCGCTCCAATTTATACTTTATCTTCCACTTGAATTTTTCCCTAACTAGGTCAGCCCCAACAACTTAACCACTCAACTTAATGCTGACTGGGTCGAATCCTCTAGGGGACTTAAACACCGCATTACAATTGAATCAAAGGGGGTCTATTGCCCCGAATTACAAAGGAGGATTAAACTCAATGACTTTACATAATCAAATACAATAATGACAACCCGGCAGAGGAATAAAACATCTTCGAACAAATTACAACAATAAAATACAATAGAACATTCTTCAAAGTTACAATATTTCAACACTCCCCCTTAACGAGAAGGGTATTCTACTGACAACAACAACATCAAATGTAGGAGCAAGGAGAGAGAGCATCATAAACAACATCAAGGTGATACATCTATAAGTCATTGCAAGTTTTCTTCAACAACATCATCAATTGGAACATCTTCAATATATTCAACATCTTCAGTACTGGAGCATCATCTTCTACAACACTGAGTCTTCATCTTTGGTCTTTATCTTCTGCAGCACTCGATTGCTTGATCGTCTACAACAACACTTGATCTCTCGATCAACAACACCATCTGCAATAATATAACATGCAACACACATGATCCAATTACAGGATGATCAATCCCTCTCACTTTAGGACATAAGTCCAAGGATGATGCAATCCAACCACAGTGCCAGTCCTTTTTCATTCTGAATGTGACCTAGATTAAATCTAGGGTTTTCCACCACAGTGCCAGTCCTTTTTCATACTAGATGTGCCCTAGATCAAATCTAGGGTTTAACACCACAGTGCCAGTCCTTTTTCATATTGGATGTGACCTAGATCAAATCTAGGGTTTACCACCATAGTGCCAGTCTTTTTTCATACTAGATGTGACCTAAATCAAATCTAGGGTTTACCACCACAGTGCCAGTCCTTTTTCATACTGGATGTGACCTAGATCAAATCTAGGGTTTACCACCACAGTGCCAGTCCTTTTTCATACTGGATGTGACCTAGATCAAATCTAGGGTTTACCACCACAGTGCCAGTCCTTTTTCATACTGGATGTGAACTAGATCAAATCTAGGGTTTACAACCATAGTGTTAGTCCTTTTTTATACTTGATGTGACATAGAACAAATCTAGGGTTTACAACCACAGTGCTAGTCCTTTGTCATACTGGATGTGACTTAGATCAAATATAGGGTTTACAACCACAGTGCCAGTTCTTTTTCATACTGGATGTGACATAGATAAAATATAGGGTTTACAACCATAGTGCCAGTCCTTTTTCATACTGGATGTGACCTAGATCAAATCTAGGGTTTACAACCACAATGCCAGTCCTTTTTCATATTGGATGTGACCTAGATCAAATATAGGATTTACAACAACATCATCATCACATTCTCAGAGACAAGAGTCTACGGATTCCTTTAGGCCACATGTCCAGGGATGATGCAATGCCACTGCAACATAATCATCATCACATTCTCGAAGGAAAGAGTCTACAGATCCCTTTAGGCCATGTGTCCAGGGATGATACAATCCCACTGCAACATCATCATCATCAACATCAACATTGCTCCCCCTTTCAAGGAAGGTCCTTTCGAACCACACCAAGATTGTCACGCAAGTACTCAAACTTCACTCGAGACAGAGGCTTACTCAACACATCAACAACTTTCTCATTAGTGCTCACATAATGGAGCTTTATAGCTCCCTTCTGTACCATATCACATATATAAAAATACCATATTTCTATGTGCTTTGACTTGTCATGGAACACTGGGATCTCCATCATATTTATACAACTCTGGTTTTCACATAAAATCATTGTGGTATCCAACTCCAAGTCAAATAGTCCTAACATCAACTTCCAAAGCCATATGGCCTCACAACTAGCTGAACAAGCTGCTATATACTCTGCTTCAGCTATGCTGAGAGCAACACTGGATTGCTTCCTGTTAAACCATGATATCATGGCGGATCCCAGAGAATAACATCCACCTGAGGTTATCTTCCTATCTGAGACACTTTCATCCCAATCATGATCTCCAACATAGTATAAATCAAAGTCTATCGTACCTTTCAGGTACCTCATCACATGCTTTGCAGCTACCAGCTGAACACGTCTAGGCTCAACTAGATACTGACTTAGGGTGTTCACATACATCATCTATCTGTAAACTGTAGAAACCACCGTCCATCATCCCAAACCTCTACTTCAAATTTTCCTTGGCTACGGAAAAATATCAGCCACATATCTAATCAAAAGAATCATGCCAAGATTCTTTAACTCTGAGATCTACTCCCTCTGAAGTGGATTCTTCTACATCTGAGTATTGTCCTCCCTCTGTGACTGAACATCATGCACACTTTGCATTGAGCGATCTTCTGCATATCTATCTGTGCCATCTCCCGTCAGATGGGTATACTGATATGAGCCTCAAGATCACTTGAACTCTATGGTGAGTTCCTTCTTGCATCCCTGAGAGAAGCATGTCATATGTATATAGTAACCATCTTTAACCTTGTAGAAAAGGTGGAAATCTGCATCACCCTTGGTGATCATCAATCTCATCAAATGACTATCGATCCTGGGTACTTGTTGAACCCATACAAATCCTTCTTCGATCATGTAATTTTCTTTCAAATCTTGGGAATCATCCAAGGGTGTAATCTATCTCTGGAAGTGTGTCTAGACATGAGCCTTGCTTTGTACTTCTATAGTGTGTTTGATTTTTAAGTCTTCTTGTTGAACAATCATCACTTGTTCTTCAGAACAAGTGTTCATCATCCTTCTTTTGTAGATCATAGCACACGATCTTTCCTACAAATGAAATTCAATTACATGATTAGTAACACTTCATAATCATCAAATCATGTTGACATTTCAATGATAACCTATTATGCATACTGATATGATTCACATAGTTATGAAACTATCTTGAACAATACTTTGGCACAACACTTTTCCATATCTTATATGCATACAGTGGCTATCTAGATGCCTTCCATCTCTACCAGAACATACTATCAAGAGCGTGCACAGCTCCCAACATGTTAGCAGAGAGGTTTCATTCTAGACAAGCAACAATGGAATGTTTGTCCAACTTACCCATCATATTGATATTAGTAGTATAATGTTCAATGCTATATGAATGCTTACACTATGCATGATATATTTCCTAATTCTAGGAATACAAATATACATACAACTATTACGAGCAATATCATTAACTATTCAAAGATTCAAGAAGTAATTCAAATAACAACTCAAATACTTATATTTTATATTTGTGTGGTTGCCTCCCTCTTGATCCCTATTTTCCCTTTATGATAGCATCATGATTATATGTCTTTGAAATTCTATCCATCCTGTACCACTATGCATGCTTAAGTGTGCACTAGTTTCATCATTGTGTCATCCTCAAGATTTCATACATAATCACACATTCATTAGTATAAACTCAATAAGATTAAAAACATTATAACCCTAAATAATATTAAACATGTACAGTCATAATCATTAATCAAAATAAGAAACACAATATGCATAAAGCCTTGATTAGCTAAACTCTATTTTCAGGAATAATCATTATCAACCATATGAAAGTATACTTATCTAAGATCCTAACACAAAGTAGGATTCTAACTCGATATAGGAAAACATACCTGGATTAACATGCTTGCTAGTTATGTCTAACATACCCAAACAATATCTTCTTTGTTCTCTTCAATGATTTAGAGACCTTGTTCTAGTAACCTGCATATCTCATAAGTTAAGCATGGTAGAACCAAATCATACATACCTCGTAAGTAGAGCTTCTATGTGATCAAAGACTATGGATGAGTCTATTAGGATATTCCTATACTCCATCCTAGTCCTACCAACATTTTCATTATTTGTCATTTCAGTCATGCATGCATTTTTTCATGCATCCCAGTCATCAGGTTGGTGTCTCCCAACACATAGAGCTTAGTTTACTAGCCCTGCTAGCCTGTTTCTGCTAATTTCCATCCCTCCTAGTCAGTGATGCGCCCTCCTTTCACCTACCACATGTGAAAGGCATCCTTCTTCACCTACCACTCAGTTACACTTCAGTTAGTCGAGTTATTTGTGGATCTTTCCTTGATTTAAGGCTAGATTGACTTGTACTTAACTAACTGAAACACTCCGTTGGACCCCCAGTGAGACTAGATTGCCTATTTTGACTCAAGTCATCTCCCCATGCGCTCTCCACTAAGCCTCCTTCACTACATTAGTGCTCCCATATGCCAGTTAAACCTACCACACTCAGTTAGACTCAGTTTGACACTTCGTTGACTATTACTTGTGCATTGATGACTCCACTGATATGATGATGAGGACTCCTAGTGGTGTATTTTTGACACTCCACTGATGATGATGAGGAATCCTAGTGCAGATAAGCCATGCCCATGCAGGCTAATTCGAATTTCCACCTTGGCATTCGAATCCTCTCCACCACTGTATTATTTATTGTTCATATTATGATTAATGAATTAGTGAGTGTGATATTATTTTGCTTCTATCTAAGTTCTACTGTATCATAATTATGCTGCTCTTTTACACTGCATTGTCCACTCTTCTTCTATTTTCCTGCTTAATCTTTCTTGTGAGGTATACATCAACTCTTAGATCTACTGTGAGGATTTTCACATAGTCTTTGTCTTCATGTCATCATGGTCATATATTCTAGATCTAGAACTTGATTTGTCTTTCTTCATGTACCTTTCATGTTAGCAGACAACATCAACCTCATACAACACCACAAGTGCATTAGTACAATCATAAGTGTCATAACCCTTAATCAATGAATGCCTTCTATCATTCACATGCATTCATACCTTTACTAAGGTGATCAGACAAATATAAAATTAATCATGATTGTACTAACCTCAATAATATGAAGACAAACATATCATGAACTTAATCATCAGATAAATGAAACATATTTCAAAACATATCTGCATCTCCTCAAGTCTTACCTGTCGTGATTGCTTGTAGTCTTCTCTATAAGGGTAAAAGACTAATCATCCAAGGTAGATCACTTGTAAACATCTTATATAGGTTCATGGTTCTAGGATGATAGAATATCAGTGCCATTTAAACGTCCTTCATTGCTTCCCTATGAGTCTCCCAACTTTGATAGGGTTTCTTCTTACTTAGAAACCCTAATTTTCAATCTCCTTCCTCCCACAACATTTTGATGGAAGATTAATATCTATGAGGAATGGATTCCAAATCCATTTTCAAAGTTTCCAATGTTGCATCAGGTGTTTCCAACATTGTATCAAGTCATTCCATACCTAAAAAACTGAAAACCCTAAGTGAGAACTTCTTCCTCCTCTTCTTTGATCTCCTTCGTTGAGCCATTTTATATGTGCTGTATTGTTTTTGGTGTATCTCTGAAATTTCGTATTCTCAGGGTTTGAACATTCTGCATGTGGTAGCCTGACCTATCATATTTCCAACCCCACAGGTTTTATCTTCATGGGATTCTCCATCAGATATATATGCTACGTTTCCCAAAATGACATGTTTATGGGATGAAACAGAATAGATAAATTGTACGGAGTGCCACTTGTCACTGTTTCAACTTCGGACTCTAATACTCGGACCTGGGAAACTGTAGTATGTTCCCTACTTGTCACTTTTTACGGAATTCCATTTGGTTATTCCTAGCCCGATATATGACCTTTTTTCCTAGGTCACCTGTTTAGGGATGCATTCTGGAAGAGGAATAAACCCTAAATTGTACAGATCATATCTCACAAATTACAACAAATATGAGTCTGAAACTCAGACATAAGGTACATGAAACATTTCATCTTCGTCCTGTCCAAGTTTCAGATCCTGAAACTTCTCTAAAAGTTATTTATAGCGAAAGTTCCACGATGACTAGGTTTTGCTATACAAAGCCCTAGCTTTCAAATTGTCGCAAGTGAAACAAGTGTCGTAAATGCCATACATTGCCTTCCTTCAGACTAGCTCTGATACCATGTTAAGATTCAATATGATAACATAGATAACATCAGTGTTCAATTCAATTTCAGAACAATAGCATTATATAGGATCACTGAAAGAATAACAAGCACAACATAAATACAAGAGACACAAATTTATCCTAGGAAACCCTCTAGGGGAAGAAAACCCAACAAAATTTCCCCAATATAGATGATAAAAAGTACAAATACAAGACCCAAAACAAGTTCTCCTTCTCCATGCAGATATCTCTTTCTCTCCATTACAAATTACACAAGTGAGTGCATATGTCCAAAATGAGGAGCACATCACTCTTATTTATACTTTATCTTCCACTTGAATTTTTCCCTAACTAGGTCGGCCCCAACAACTTAACCACTCAAATTAATTTTGACTAGTCCAACTCCTCTAGGGGACTTAAACACCCCATTGCAATTGACTCAAAGGGGATCTATTGCCTCGACTTACAAGGGAGTATTTACCTCAATGAATTTAAATAATCAAATACAATAATGACATCCCAACGGAGGAATAAAAAATGTCCGAATAAATTACAACAATAAAATACAATAGAATATTCCTCGAAGTTACAATATTTCAATATTCTAGGGATCCCTTCCTTAACTGTGTGAACTGTGCTAGAATGGAATGCCCTAGTGAAATGTGCCTTCATAAAATCTCTAATGAAGTTGTAACTACTAATAAACTACAAGGGTCTTCTTCTATGCTTGGTGAGAGAATAAAGGAACATGAAAATGAAAAATAACCCCTACATTCCTAGGGGATAACACTTCACTTGATCAATCCATCAACTCATCCATCCTAGATAAGGGGAATACACACTTGATTGTTCACATTCTCCATTTTCCTTTCTTTGGTACTAGGTGCAATTGGTGATACAAAAGTACTTAAACTCACTCAGATCAACCTTACGTCCAATAACTATTGAACTTTTAAGTTCACTTTCTCACTCTCGATCGGTGTCATTTTATTTGGCACCTTGTTCAAAAAGCTTGATTAAGGCATCAATTCAGTATGATGTGAAATATTTCTCATTGGTGGTAAGGAAATTGGGGTATAATATAAGATCCTCTCTTTATATTTCTTTAACAATGCTTATACTTTTGCGAGCACCACTCTCTTCTCAATTCGTTATCCTTTGAAAATAATGCAAGACAACACTTCGAATTCTTCATGTCCTTGAGAAATCCTCAGTTGGACATAACATAACTTTGGTGATACTATCTTTACCACCTTCTTCCTTTATGTGATGCACTCTATAATTTCTATAGTCTTTCACAAAATGATAAGTGTTATTGCCTTCATGGAAAAAAATCAATCATACTAGCATGGTTTGTACAATAGAATGCAACAAACATCCATGTGGAAAACATCACATAATACTTGATCCTTATCATCTTTGATATGGAAACTCAACAAGCACTGTTCAAAAATAATGAATTGGTGTCTTTTCCACAACTATGGCATTCTATAAGCATTCGGGTAGGAGTGCATTTCTACTTTTATTTCTGAGTTAGTTATGATGATAAATTTGTGGAGAAAAACAATAATAATAGAATGAAAAACATAAGAACAGTAATCATACACACACACAATACACAAAGATTTACCTTGGAAACCCTTAACCAAGAAAATCTACCTAATTGAGTGTTGCAACACTCTTTATCTCATTATATTAACTTCACCATTCACAATAAAATATTTAAGTATTACATATCATGCAAAACCCTAATATTTTAAACTGGATTAGATTACAACCTTATTTTCTTAACAAAAATAGTTTACAATGGGAAAAAAACACAAAATGAACCCAAAAATTATTTTGATGGATCTATCGTCGAACCACTGGTAGGGGGTATGTTGACCCCCTTTCCTTCCTAGTCGAAGATGGGGGGGGGGGGATGGGTGATTACCCCCTCGGTCGGGGGGGGTAGGTGATCACCCCCTTAGACCCCCTTTTATTTGAAATGAAACTAATTCTACCTATAATGACTAAAACACATGTCCAACAAGTTTGGTGGAACTAAATTTTTAGCATTCAATCTATGATCAAGTTACAACACTTGATCCGAAATGGATCAATATATAATTTTTCATCTATTTTGGTGCTTTCGAGGTTGAAATATTGGATTAATAGACTTGTAGGGCCCATTCTAGGGGCATGTCTCACTTTGTATATATCGGGTCCAGAACCATCTGGTGTCTGTTTGAGCCTCTAAATGATTTTTTTAGGGTAATTTTTTTTTAAATTTGGTTGATATTTAATATTTAATTCTTTTAGATGTAGAGACTTGAAGCAATGAGACAATTCAATCCATGAAATTCATATACCCATAACACAAGATATACCCTGGGGAAAATACTCAAAATTATGAGAACAAAAACCCCAACAATTCTTCTCAATATAATATAATGGATAGCAAAGAATGCTTTCTTTTACAACATAGCAGATTTCTTTCAGAAGATAAGAGATCACCAAACTTCTTGGTGAAGATACAAAAGCAATATAGAAGAGAGATCAATCGGATGTGTGCCCAACACAACAATAATAAGCACGAACAATACCCTGCACAAAGAGAAGTTCCCTGCCTTCAATGGATAAGAGAATTCGCTTCACACTAGATTCAACAATCCTGTATAACATATTTATACATTCTTATCTTCTATTTTTAACTTCTAACTTTAGGATGAAGTCGCCCTCAAATTGGATGTATTAATCTTGCATGGAGTGGTGCGCCCCACTTCTCATGCGGTACTTCATCTCATTGAGATGTCACTTAGGATGAACTCGCCTCTTAACTGAAAGCTTTCCCACTTAGTTAGGTGGATAACTTAAGTGTCGACATGCAAGTGTCACAACTCACATGTCATCTTTTAGTTTAACATAAGTGTCATAATGCAATAACACTTAGTTAACTAGATCTTCTCTTTAACATAAGTGTCATCTTTTAGTTTAACTAAAGTGTAAATACTTTAGTTAACTAGTCCCTTTTATTTAACACTTAGTTAATTGATGTCATGCTGATTGATTTACTTGAAGTGACCACTATGAGTTCTTTAGTTAACTGGACATATATTTAACTGATGCTTTAATTGAAGCATTGATACTTAACTGAAGCTTTAATAATTCGAGTTCTCTTTAATTAGCTGAAGTGTTTGCATGGGAAATTTCGAATTCTCTTGATCTCTATGCTTTATATTTTATTTCTTTATCTCTTACTACATGGTCAATATGTGCTATCTTTAATTATCCATCACATTACATTATACTAAGAAGAATTATCAGATGCTGTGATCATATTATATTATTCTAGACCAAATGATCATATGCTAAAGTAATTCACTTTAGAGGTGATCAATCTCTAAAGGATACTTAATATCAATCTGGTGATCATGGTTAATAATATATCACACAACATTAAATTCTTTTAACAAGTAAAGCATGACCTTTATACATAAGGTCCACCTCTATACAGGAGGTCCATATCATGGATACCTTTATACGGAAGGTTCACATGATAATCATGACTTGATACACATAAGTTCAGAGCCTTGTCCAACAAGACTTTACAACATCATTACTTTGATCAATTACCTCTATATGGGAGGAATAACCTTTACACAGAAGGCAATCAAAGTGCTCACCTCTATACGGGATGATCAATATTGACTAAACAGGATTTGTTTGGAGAATGTCTCTTGATGCTGTATATTTAATACTCCTTCTCAGCGAGGGAGGCATTCTCTGCCATACCAAGCTTGTCTTGGAAGTACTTGAACTTCATCATTGACAAAGGCTTTGTTAACACATCTGCA
The DNA here is from genome assembly GCA_027924585.1 of Larix kaempferi. Classification (NCBI taxonomy): domain Eukaryota; kingdom Viridiplantae; phylum Streptophyta; class Pinopsida; order Pinales; family Pinaceae; genus Larix; species Larix kaempferi. The sequence continues at coordinate 5,083,298 of BSBM01000963.1, read as the reverse complement.
ATATTCTCATCAATAGCAATGTACTGAATTTTCACTGTACCTTTCTGGATGATGTCTCAAATGAAGTGATACTTCATTTCAATTTGCTTCGACTTGTCATGAAACACTCGGTTTTCGGAAAGCTTGACGCAAATCTGATTGTCACACCTAATAAGGGTAGGCTCAATATTTTCATCAAACAACCCTGCAAATATCTTTCTAATCCACACTGCTTCTCGACAGGAAACACTAGCAGCTATGTATTCTGTTTCGGTAGTGCTCTAAGATATGGATCCCTACTTCCTGCTCGACCAAGATATCATAGCTGATCATAAGCTGTAATAGTAGCCGGATGTGCTCTTACGGTCCACACTGCTTCCTCCCCAGTCTGAGTCTGTATAACCAAGTAACATGACTCCTCCATTGGAGGCATATCTGACTCCATATGAAATTGTACCTCGAAGGTACCTAAGCACATGCTTAGCAGCTATGTAGTTTATGTGTCTCGGATCAGACATAAATTGAATCAAAATGCTCACAACACAACATATATCATGCCTCGAATGTATCAAGTACATTGGAGAGCCTATAAGATGTATATACAAAGTGGGATCTACTAGATCTGATCCAGATCCTGACTCATGAAGTTTCCTCAAATTGGAAACCATCGGTGTAGTCATAGATTCGAAATCTATGATGCCAAACCTGCGCAATATATACACATTGTACTTCCCTTGAGATAGAAAAATTTCATCTTTTCTTTTCCAGATCTCAATGCCAATAAAGTAGTGCATTAGACCTAAGTCTTTCATCTCTGACTCTGAGGTGAGCTCCCTCTTGCACCAAGAAATCAAATGTTCCTCTACAGTGAGAAACAAATCATCAACATACATAACCAATATCAACGATTGGTTCTTCACTACATTAAAATACAAATTTGGATCAACTTCACGCTTATAGAAACCCAGTTTCTGAAGGTAGCTATCAATTATGGAGTACCAAGATTGCAAATATGGGACTCCTTCCCATGCACCACAAATCCTTCAGGGTACTGAATATAAACATCTTCCTCAACCTCAACCTTGAGAAAGGTTGTCTTCACATCCATCTGGTGATGTTTCCATCCTAGAACAGATGTAAGTGAAATCATTGCTCTAATTGTGGTCTACCATACAATAGGGGAAAATGTCCCATCATAATCGATGCCTTATCTCTTAGAGAAACCTCTGGCAACAAATCTGGATTTATACTTCTCAATGCTACCATCTGGAAGTAACAATGGACTTCCCATCAGGTTTGGGAACAACCTCCCAAACATCATTCTTCATTATAGAGTTGTACTCTTTTGTCATTGCATATTTCCAAACTTGTTGCTTTGCAGCTTCTTCATATGAGGATGGTTCTGAATCACTGATGTGACTCATCAGTGCAACATACCCTGAATATCAGTCAGGTTGCTTGCACTCTCTGGATGAACTTGCTGGTGCTCCATGTTTCTCTACATTTTGTAAGATGTCTCAGCACCAAGCATATCTTCTTTTAGCGGAAGGTTCACCAGGTGACCTCTCAACCAGTTCTACTTGTTCTTCAAGAGCTATAGAATCTGAGGCATCTTCTGGTTTCTCCCTCTCTAAATATGAAGGGGTAGAATAGACTTATGATCCTCCATATCTGAATCACATTAAATCCCTTTCGATATTTTGAAAGCAACTTCCTCATGGAAGGTAACATATTGGCTGACTTCAATGTGTCTCTCACTAGATACATATATTCGGTATGCTTTGGATGACTCACTATAACCCACAAAGGTGCCTTTCTTTCCAGAAGGCTCCATATATGTTCTCATTTATTTCGGTACATGAATGTATACTGGGATCCTGAAGATCCTCAAGTGTGAGATTTATGGCTTCTCACTAGTAAACACTTCTTCTGGTGTCTTCTCATCTAGAATGGCATGCAGGCTTCTATTCTAGATGTACACAGTTGTACGGGTGGCTTCTTCCCATAAAGAGGTAGACATATCTTGATCATGCATCATAGCTTTTGCAACCTCACATATGGTACTATTCTTTCTTTTGACAACCCCATTTTGCTGAGGGTTGTATGGTACTGTTAACTATCTATATATTCCTACATCACTACATAGCTCATTAAATGCATGTGAATCAAATTCACCTCCATTATTAGACCTTAATGCACGGATGTGATTTGCTTTCTGATTTTCAACTAGGTCTTTAAACTCTTTAAATTTGCTAAGAGTTTCACTTTTAGCCTTCATCAAATAAATCCATGACTTCCTAGAAAAATCATCTATGAACAACACATAATATAGGAATCCACCCAGGGAGGGGGTGTTGATGCCTCGGGTGTGCAAGTTACTGCGAGGTGCTGGAAAGGGTTCCAAGGCACACAACAGGGGATGAAAACCCAACCAAAGGCTTCGAAAGACCCTACGCAAGGGCAATTCTATCCTCGAGCTGTTTGGTGTGGTAATCACCCACGGATATTCGGCCTCCGCTGGCACTCTATGAGTAAGTGGTTTGATCTATTAGATCAGTTTCCCAATTAAGGAAAATAAATATATGGAAGAAACAATAATTAATTCTAAATTAACCTATTTAGAAACAAGGATCTAATCTTAAGTCAGACCTATTCTAAGATGAGAAGCTTATCGTTTGTGCAGATCAACCCTGAGGTGTAAAGAACAAATGGTTTATCACCCTTAACAAAAATGTCTTCAGATGAGATATTTGCTAACTTAAATTATGATTACTTACTGAAAATCAAACAATGATAATTCAAGCTTAAGGACCATCAAGATATAACCTGTTATCTCTTTTTTGATTGAAAAATCAACAATGATTGAATTTATATCCGATCAATTGCATAAATCGATAAAGAAAGTATTTAATTAAAGAAATTCAATCAAATATTTTCATACATACATCAGTTATACCGAAAAATCAATACAACATATTTATGCATTCATTAGATATCTAACAAGAGATCATATATATAGCGGATGATAATCTGGAATATAAAATCAGAAATTCTCAAAGAAATTTGAGTAACAACCAAAAGATGGATACAAAGACAACATTACTGTATTAAGATGTCTTGTACCAAAATTACAATGACTCTGGCCACATAGTATCCTCAGTCTTATCTTCTATTGAATTACAATTCCAAAAATTCCAACCCCTCTCTCAGAGAGGTATTCTTCCTTAAATAAAAATATTACAACCGAGTACAATAGTGGAATCCTAGGAAATAAAAATTACAAAATCGGATTCAACTATTGATCCAGAAAATCTTGCCATTTCTCGGACTACATGATTTCTTTCACCTTTCCAAAGGGATTCTTAAAAATATATTTGTTAATTGGAAGGATGCTCATATCACAATAAGAATTCCGCTCCAACCTGCTCATTATCAACAACAGAGGATTCGGCTTGTAGAGAATTTCCTGCAAGAACTTTTGGATGAGAGACTAAGTTCTCAAAAACAGAGAAATCCGTCAAAGGGTCCACCTCATAAGGAGTCCGAAGAATATTAGGTTCTTCAGTGATTATATAATCTCGTATAATATCGTCATCATGATCAACCAATTCCTTCGAAACTTTCTTGTCTTTCTTGGCAAGAACTTGCATGCAAACAGACGGAGCATCAGAATCTTCTTCACTACTATCGCTGCTTAAATCAGGAACACCTGCATCAAAAGGTGATGACATAGGTTCTTGATAAAGTAAGGGATAGAGCTCCCCATCTTTGAAGTGAGCATTGGGAGATTCATGACCTGTCTGCATACTGCCTCTATCAAATCCATTCAGAAGGAAGCTCACAAGATTGTCATATAGAAGAAAATTTCCCCTTAAAGAATGCAAAGGACATACTGAAGGCTTCGTGTTTGTTGCCAATTTAAAGCCAACTGATAGGGTGGTAATGATTGAATAGATCCAGTCATAATGATTAAATTATTATGATTAGGACACTATAACCATCCCAACTGCAAAAAAACGAGCCATAATGTGAGTTAAGCGGATCTGGATCCATGTGAAAGTACAAATCCAACCGAGACTTGCATGACTTAAAAAAAAGCATATGAAAGCTAATCATTACAAATCTGTTCACATCAACAATCATGACCTTGGATTTGAGATAAAAATGAGAGTTACGGTGAAAGAGATGACTGCGAAACGGATAAGACAAAAGTTTCAATACACAAACCGGTGGCTTGATTTCACCTATGAAACCAGATCCAGATCGTTGATTTAACAGAAAGACCAGAGCTACACTGCAGAGACTGAAAAGTTGTAATCTACAAAACCTTGAAGAGTCGAATCAAATAAGGAAAAGGCCATTACTGAATCCCAAAATAACCAAATTACTGAACACAGAACACAGCAATGGAAACAACTCAACCTAAAATAACTGAAAAACCGGCAAAAACAACCTTTAGCGACCAAATTCACAGTAGAATCAGCACAGCGAGGTAATTTTCGGCGAGTAAAAATGATAACGGAAAATAGAAAAAACCCTATATTTATCAATTTACCCAAGTTAAATCATGACCGCAGGATTGAGAATAACGAACAGTTGAGATTAACCGATGCGAGATGCGGGATCGAGTTCAGAAACACAATAAAAAAGTTTTATTTACCATTCCCGAAAGCCGAAAATCGACACTGGCAGGTTTCGGGTTTTCAAAATATAATCAAATCAAAACCAGGTTCCCGAACATCGCAACCTGACAGTTGCGGGTTGTGGGTTGCAATCAAACGCAAAGTTAAAAAGGTAATTTCTGGATCCCGAAACGCGACATTGTCAGGTTTTGGGTTTATTAAAACTGACAAACAAAAATATGGATTCCCGCAACGCGACATTGTCGAGTTTCGGGTTTATATAAGACAAACTTCGAAAAAAACGAAATCCTGCACCCGCAACTTTCGGGTTGTGGGTTTCGGGATGACCAAAATCCAAAAAGTGAGAAGATCAATTTCCCGCACCCGAAACTTTCAGGTTTCGGGATTTGGGTTGTCCAAGTGTTGGGTTTCGGGTTGGTAGAGAAAAAGGTTAAAACACTCAAAATTTAAAGATTTCTGCAAACCAAACACTTAGAGATAATCCAAATCAGGCAGAAACATGGAGCAGGAAGGTATGGGCATTATACTTAAAGAGATCTAAACCTAAAACTCATATTTACAAAGGGAAACTTACCCATATACCTTTGAATTTATTAAAAATGGGGCTCCCATGATTTTGCTAAGCATGGGATCTGTTGTGGCCACAACAGAGGGATGACACGAGATTGCATACATCAAAATGTATTAAATCTAAAATCCCTTTAGATCTATTAGAAATGCTAGAAAATATTTTCTTAACATTCTTCCCAAGTGCACAACCTCGAAATACACTATCATGTTCAAAATCAAATATGGGCATACCTTGTACCATCTTTTGAAGTCCTAGTAGAGCTTTGTAGTGTAGGTTTCCAAGCCTTCGGTGCCATAGCTCGCATGGAATGATAGTGTGGTGAATCTGTTGAAATATTGTAACTTCTAAGAATATTCTTTTGTACATTATATCCGGAGATGTTTATTCCTCCGTCAGAATGTTGTAACTTGGATTATTAGACTTCCCTAGAGGGGTCAGCCCAGAGTCAGTTATAATTGGGTGTTTAAGTCCCCTATTGGGGTCGACCCAGTCAGCATTGGGTTATATCTATTGGGGCCGACCTAGTTAGGTTTTCTTTCTAGTGAGAGATAAAGTATATATAGAAGTGTTGTGTCTCTCATTTACACACACTCGCTCACTTGTGAACTCGAATGAGAGAGAGAGAGATATGCAAAGGAGGAGAAGGAGATCTTGTTTGGGGATTACATATTTTTATTTGTTGGTCATCTATATTGAGGAAGATTTGATGGGTATTCTACCCGATGAGGGTTTCCCAGGATAAATTGTGTCTCTTGTGTTTATGATGTGCTTATTGTTCTTTCAGTGATCTTGTATATGCTATTGTTGTGAAATTGAATGGAATACTGATGTTATATCTTAGCATATTGAATCTCAACATGGTATCAAAGCCATCCGGAAGGAAGGCAATGTATGGCACTTACGACACTTGTTTTACTTGCGACAATTTGAAAGTTAGGGTTTTGTATAGAAAAACCTAGTCATCGTGGAACTTTTGCTATAAATAAATTTTGGCGAAGGTTCAGGATTTGAAAATTGGACAAGCCGAAGATGAAATTTTCCTATACCTTGTGTTCATGTTTCAGCCTCTGATTTGTTGTACTTTCTGAGATATGATCCGTACAAGTTAGGGTTTCTTCCTCTTCCAGAATGAAGCCCTAAACAAGTGACCTAGGGAAAAAGGTCATATCTCGGGCTTGGAAGCTCCAAATGGAATTATGTAAAAAGTGACAGTTAGGGCATAAACTTTAGTTTCACAGGTCCACGTTTCAGAGGCCGAAGTTGAAACAATGACACATGGCACTCTGTACAAGTTCGCTGTGTTGTTTCATCCCTTAAAAAAGTCATTTTGGGAAACTGAGCATATCTCTCTGATGGAGAATCCAATGAATCTCAAACCTATGGGGTTGGAAATATGACAGAGCATGCTACCATAGAGCGAATTTTCAAACCCTGGAAATCCAAAATTTCAGAGATGCACCAGAAACAATACGAAACATCTGAAATGACTCAATAGAGGAAATCAAAGAAGAGGAGGAAGAAGCTCTCACTTAGGGTTTTCATTTTTTTAGGTATGGAAGGACCTGATACAATGTTGGAGACACCTGATGCAACATTGGAAACTTTGATAATGGATTTGGAATCCATTCATCATTGATATTATTCCTCCATCAAAATGTTCTGTGAGGAAGGAGATTGAAGATTAGGGTTTCCAAGTAAGAAGAAACCCTAGCAAAGTTGGGAGACTCATAGGAAAGAAATGAAGGAACTGATATTTATCATCCTAGCACCGTGAAAATATATAATATGTTGTACAAGTGATCTACCTTGGATGGTTAGGGTCTTACCCTTATAAAGAAAACTACAAGCAATCTCGACAGGTATGACTTGAGGAGATACAGGTATGTTTTGAAATCTGTTTGTCTTCATATTATTGAGGTTAGTACAATTATGATTAATTTTAGATTGTCTGATAACCTTAGTAAAAGCATGAATGCATGAGAATGATAGAAGACATTCATTCATTAGGGTTATGACACTTATGATTGTACTAATACACTTGTGGTGTTGTATGAGGATGATGTTGTCTACTAACATGAAAGGTACATCAAGAAAGACAAATCCATATGACCATGATGACATGAAGACAAAGACTCATCCATAGTCATTGATCACATAGAAGCTCTACTTACAAGGTATGTATAATTTGGTTATACAATGCTTAACTTATGAGATATGCAGGCTTACTAGCACAAGGTCTCTAAATCATTGAAGAGAACAAAGAAGACATTGTTTGGGTATGCTAGACATGACTAGCAAGCATGATAATCCAGGTATGTTTTCCTATATCAAGTTAGAATCCTACTTTGTTAGGATCTTCGTATACCCGTGTATGAAATGATCATGACCATACATGCTTAAGATTATTTAGAATCATAATTTTTTGAAAGTATTTATATTATACTAATGAATGTATGATTATGTATGAGATCTTGAGGAAAGACACAATGATGAAACTAGTACACACTTAAGCATGCATAGTCGTACAGAATGGATAGAAGGTCAAAGACATATAATCATGATTCTATCATAAAGAGAAAATAGAGATCAAGCGAGAGGCAACCACACAAAAATAAAAGATAAGTATTTGAGTTACCTCTTGAATCTCTGAATAGTTAATGATATTGCTCGTAATAGTTATATGCATATTTGTATTCCTAGAATCGGGAAATATATCATGCATAGTGTAAGCATTCATATAGCATTGAACAAGTATACTACTAATATGCATATGATGGGTAAGTTGGACAAACATTTCATTATTTCTTGTATAGAATGAAACCTCTTTGCTGACATGTTAAGAGCTCTGTACTCTCTTGACAGTATGTTCTGGTAGAGATGGAAGGAATCTAGATAGCCATTGTATGCACACAGGATATGGAAAAGTGTTGTGCCAAAAGTATTGGTCAATATAGTTGCATAACTATGTGAATCATATCAGTATGCATAATAGGATATCATTTCAACACGATTTGATGATTATGAAGTATTACTAATCATGTAATTAACTTTGATTTGTAGGAAAGATCATGTAAAACAAGGATGATGAACACCTGTTCCAAAGAACAAGTGATGGATGTTCAACAAGAAGACTTACAAATCAAACATACTATAGAAGGCTCGTGGCTAGAGGATTCTCTTGGAAAGTGGGAGAGGATCATGATGAGATGTTTGCTCCAAGTGGCTAGACACATCCATGGATGACAAGACCGTTCTCTTAATGGTGTAATTGAAGAAGAAGTGTGAATCAAGCAAACTCCCAGGATTCGATAGAGAATCAAACGATTGAAGAAATATCTATATGGGTACCCAGGATCCATAGTCATTTGATGAGCTTAATGATCACCACGGGTGATGCAGATTTCAACCTTTCCTACAAGGTTGAAGATGGTTTCTATATACAGATGACATTCTTCTCTTAGATGGATGCAAGAAGGAACTCACCATAGAGTTTGAATGATCTTGAGGCTCATATCAGTAGAACCATCTAAAGGGAGATGGCACGGATAGATATGCAAAATATCACTCAATGCAGAATGCGAATGATGTTCAGTCACAGAGGGAGAATTGATAGCTTCTTAACAAGCTTGGGCTTTACCAAAAGTAAATCTGATCCTAAACTTTACCTTAAGGTTATGGATAATGAACCTATCATACCATTATTGTATGAGGATGATCTCTTTCTGACAGGGAATGAGAAACAGATCATGGAAAACAAGAAGATTCTAGATACATAATTTGAGATGAAAGATCTCGGATTGATGCATTACTTCCTAGGTCTAGAAGTATGGAAAGGCTTGAAGGAATCTTCATCAACCAGGGAAAGTATGTTGTGGAAATATTGAAAAGATTTGATATGTTGGAATGTAAAGCCATGACCACTCCCATGGATTCCAACTTGAAGTTGTTGGATGATGAATCGTCAGAATTGGTTGACGTAACTTAGTAAAGACAAATTATTGGGTCATTGATGTATTTGACGAATACCAGGCCAGATATATGCTTTGCTGTGAACACCTTGAGTCAGTATCTAGTGGAACCTAGACGTGTTCACATGATAACTGCAAAGCATGTGATGAGGTACCTACAAGGTACGATAGAATTTGGTCTATATTATATTGGAGATAATGATTTCAGATTGTATAGATATACAGATCTGCAGATTGGGATGGAAGTGTCTCAGATAGAAAGAGCACATCGGGTTGATGTTATTGTCTGGGATCTGCTATGATCTCATGGTTTAGTAGGAAGCAGTCCAGTGTGGCTCTTAGCACAACTGAAGCGGAATACATAACATCTTGCTCTACTAGTTGTGAAGCGATATGGCTTCAGAAGTTGTTATCAAGACTATTTGACTTAGAGATGGACCCCACTATGATTTTGTGTGACAACCATAGTTGTATCAAGATGACTGAGAATCCGGTGTTCCATGATAAGTCCAAGCACATAGAGATCCGATATTTCTATATATGGGATATGGTGTAGAAAGGATCTATAAAGCTCGAATATGTGAGCACTGGTGAACAAGTTGCTAATGTATTGACCACACCTCTGTCTCGAGTAAAGTTTGAGTATTTCCAAGACAAGCTTGGTATAGTTCAGAAGGACCCTCCTCGAAAGGGGGAGTGATATGGTCGATGATGATATTTGGATACTGGTATCGATGTGGATACTTGTATTGATAAGATTGCCTATATCGACGGTAAGGTCGATGATGAGGATACCTGTATTGATGATGTGGATACTTGTATCGATTATGAGGATACCTATATTGATGATGTGGATACTTGTATCGATGATGAGGATACTTGTATCGATGATGTGGATACCTGTATCGATGATGAGGATACTTGTATCGATGATGAGGATACATGTATTGATTATGTGGATACTTGTATCGATGATGGGGATACCTGTATCGATGATGTGGATACTTGTATCGATGATGAGGATACTTGTATCGATTATGAGGTTACCTGTTCTGACAATGAGGTCGACTATAAGGATACTTGTACCGACGATGAGTTCTATGTGTGGTCCTTAGAATTTGTCTAAGTAGACGAGTGGATTGTATAATCCATGGATTTTATGTCCTAAAGAGATCAGGATTAACCATCCTGTAAGTGGTTGAGGATTAATCATCCTTAGACAGTAAATCCAATAATTCCGAAAGGAAGGATAGTCTTAAATGCTGATTGTGATAGGATTAATCATCCTTAGACAGTAAATCCAGTAATTCCGAAAGGAAGGATAGTCTTAAATGCTGATTATGATAGGATTAATCATCCTTAGACAGTAAATCTAGTAATTCCGAAAGGAAGGATAGTCTTAAATGTTGATTGTGATGGGATTGATCATCCCTAGACAGTAAATCCAATAATCGAAAGGAAGGATAGTCTTAAATGTTGATTGTGATGGGATTGATCATTCCTAGATAGTAAATCCAGTAATTCTGAAAGGAAGGATAGTCTTAAATGTTGATTGTGATGGGATTGATCATCCCTAGATAGTAAATCCCATAATTCTGAAAGGAAGGATAGTCTTAAATATTGATTGTGATGAGATTGATCATCCCTAGACAGTGATCCCGTAATTCTGAAAGGAAGGATCATGTGTGTTGCAGATGATGATGTTGTTGATCGAGAAATCCAGATGATGTTGTTGATTGGGAGATCCAGATGATGAGGCTGTTGATCGAGAGATCCAGATGATGGTGTTGATCGGGAGATCCAGACGATGAGGTTGTTGATCGAGAGATCCAGATGATGTTGTTGATCAGGAGATCCAGACGATGAGGTTGTTGATCGAGAGATCCAGATGATGATGTTGATTGGGAGATCCATATGATGTTGTTGATCGGGAGATCCAGACGATGAGGTTGTTGATCAAGAGATCCAGATTATGTTGTTGATCGGGAGATCCAGATGATGAGGTTGTTGATCGATAGATCCAGATGATGATCTTGATCGGGAGATCTAGACGATGAGGTTGTTGATCGAGAGATCCATATGATGATGTTGATCAGAAGATCTAGATGATGATGTTGTTGTAGCTGATCAAGTGCTACAGAAGATGAAGACTCACTACTGACGATGTTGATGTTCCAGTATTGATTGTGTTCCAGTAACTGGTTGAGTTACTAATGACAATTGAAGAAAGATTCCAATGATTTATAGATGTATCATGTATGATGTTGATGACTCCTTGCTCCTGCAAATGTTGTTATAATATACTTCTCATTAAGGGGGAGTGTTGAAATATTGTAACTTCTAAGAATATTCTATTTGTACATTATTATTATATCCGGAGATGCTTATTCCTCTGTCGAAATGTTGTAACTTGGGTTATTAGACTTCCATAGTGGGGTCAGCCCAGATTCAGTTATAATGGGGTGTTTAAGTTCCCTAGTGGGGTCAACCCAGTTAGCATTGGGTTATATCTGTTGGGGCCTACCTAGTTAGGTATTTTGTCTAGTGAGAGATAAAGTATAAATAGAAGTGTTGTGTCTCTCATTTACACACACTCACTCACTTGTGAACTCGCATAGGAGAGAGATAGATATGCAAAGGAGGAGAAGGAGCTCTTGTTTGGGGATTACATATTTGTATTTGTTGGTCATCTATATTGAGGAAGCTTTGCTGGGTTTTCTACCCCATGAGGATTTCCCAAGATAAATTGTGTCTCTTGTGTTTATGATGTGCTTGTTGTTCTTTCAGTGATCCTGTATATGCTATTGTTGTGAAATTTAATGGAATACTGATGCTATCTATCTTAGCATATTGAATCTTAACAGAATCATAGCTTGAATATACTTCCCGAGTACCTTCTAGAGTCCTTCCTCTTGAACTTTAATCACAGCAACAGATTCTAGGCTTTTGTTCTTCGGCCATAAAAGTGTTTTGTTATCCATGAATATAAATCGAAATCCTTTGTCTTCAAGAACCGAAACTGAGAGGAAGTTCTTCTTCAAGCCTGGAACATATATAATTTCCTCCACATGTATAATATCACCGGTTCTCAGTTGGAATGAGGTGGATCCAACTCCTTGGATCGAATAAGTTGAGTTGTCCCCCAACTCTACCATGCATGTGAATTTTTTCTCTTTTAGATCGGTGATGGTACTCTTGTAACCAGTCATATGTTTGGATGCACCACTGTCAATCAACCATGTGTCTGCATTTGTGATGACAGATCCCGAAAGGGATGAGACAAGATAATAATCCCTTCTTGTCTCCTTTTATTCGGATGCATTCTTTTGAGTGATTTCATCTTCTATGACAGTAGAAGCATGAAACTTTCCTTTCCGCTTTGCTCTACAACCTCTTGAGAAATGGCCTTTCTTGTTGCAATTGAAGCATCTATCTTTTGACTTGTCAAAGCCTTTTTTGAAATCCTCCTTCTTTGAATGAGAGAATTTCTTTTGGAAGAAGGGTTTCTTTCCTTTCTTCATTCTTTCCGCGAGGGAAATATTTTCTTCTTTGATGCACACTGACTTGCTCTAGATTCGCCCCTCCTCTTGGATGTAGTCATGCCACAACCTTTAGAAGTTAGGTTGTACCTCTCAGCCATTTACTGCAGTCAAGAATGTCTCCCATGAGGATGGGATACCATCAATAACAGTTTGGAGAAAATCATCTTCATCCACCACTACTCCAATACTAGCAAGTTGAGCTTTTACCTGAGAGATATTGGAGAAGAATGAGGCCACTGTATCATCTGTCTCTATCTTTAAGTTTCGAAGCTTATTCTTCAATGCCCTCTTTTGACTCGGGGCCTTATTCTCATATAGATTAATCAATGTATCATAACATTCTTTGTGGTCTTCAACGGTGTGATCACGAGCATCAAGTTATGTTTTACCAAATCATAGATGATCCGTTTAGCCTTAGCTTGATTCTTTTTGAAGTTGATGCACCCTGCATTAGATGTAGGCTCCTCCACCAAAGTGGATACATATCCATCCAATTCATGTTCCTCTAGGATGTTGAGAATCCTAGCCTTCCAAGTGTTGAAGTTTGAGGTGCCCTCAAGACTTTCTTCCGGTCATACAAAGATTGATGCCATAGTATTCAAATCTTGTGCTCAACTTCTTAGGATCAACATAGGCTCTAGCTGGCATGCAAAACTGAGCTCCTTCATGCCCTGAGATTTGATACCTTGTTGAAATTTGGTTGAGATTTGATCTTTATTTTTTAAGATGAAGAGACTTGAAGCAATGAGACAATTCAATCCATGAAATTCATACACCCATAACACAAGATATACCCTGGGGAAAATCCTCAAAATTATGAGAACAAAAACCCCAACAATTCTTCTCAGTATAATATAATGGATAGTAGAGAATGCTTTCTTTTACAACATAGCAGATTGATTTCAGAAGATAAGATATCACCAAACTTATTGGTGAAGATACATAAGCAATAGAGAAGAGAGATCAATCGGATGTGTGCCCAACACAACAATAATAAGCACGAAAAATACCCTGCACAAAGAGAAGCGCCTTTCCTTCAATGGAGAAGATAATTCGCTTCACACTAGATTCAAAAATCCTGTATAACATATTTATGCATTCTTCTCTTCTATTTTTAACTTCTAACTTTAGGATGAACTCGACCTAAAACTAGATGTATTAATCTTGCATGGATTGGTGCGCCCCACTTCTCATGTAGTGCTTCATCTCACTGAGCTTTCACTTAGGATGAACTCGCCTCTTAAGTTTGGTGGCTAACTTAAGTGTCGACATGCAAGTTTCACAACTCACGTGTCATCTTTTAGTTTAACATAAGTGTCATCATGCAATAACACTTAGTTAACTGAAATCATGATGATTGATTTACTTGAAGTGACCACTATGAGTTCTTTAGTTAGCAGATACATATCTTTAACTGATGCTTTAACTGAAGCATTGAAGCTTAATTGAAGCTTTATAACGGAAGCTTTAATAATTCAAGTTCTCTTTAATTAGATGAAGTGTCTGCATGGGCAATTTCAAATTCTCTTGATCTCTATGCTTTATCTTTTATTTCTTTATCTCTTACTGCATGGTCAATATGTGTTAACTTTAATTATCCATCACATTACATTATACTAAGAATAATTATTAGATGCTCTGATCATATTATATTCTTCCGGACAAATGAGCATATGCCAAAGTATTTCACTTTAGAGGTGATCAATATATAAAGGATACTTAATAGCAATATGGTGATCATGGTTAATAATATATCACACAACATTAAATTATTTTAACAAGTAAAGCATGACCTTTTTACAGAAGGTACACATCTATACGGGAGGCCCATCTCATGGATACCTTTATACGGAAGGTTCACATGATAATCATGACTTGATACACACAAGTTTGGATCCTTGTACAACAAGAATTTACAACATCATTACTTTGATCAATTACCTCTATACTGGAGGAATAACCTTTACATGGAAGGAAATCAAAGTGCTCACCTCTATACGAGAGGATCAATCTTGACTAAACAATATTTGTTTGGAGAATGTCTCTTGATGTTGTGTATTTAACAAAAAGGTCTATCACTTTTCCATTTCCCTTCACGTGATTATACACTTTGATATCTTTCAAAGGTCCAAGAAACGCTTCAAACAAAGTCCATATGAAGAAGTTATGTCTCTCACAAGTTGACCTATCCAATTGACCACCATGGTATTGATTATCAGGCTGTCATGTCCCAAATTTGGAATTGGGTCACAATGGCCTAATCACATTATCCATATTCATTAGAGTTTGTAAAATTGATGTTAAGGGTCAAATAATTGCCAAGGAGGAAAATTACTAGTTTCCTAGGTTTGGGGTGGAAGCTTTGGGATTTGGAATAAGGGGGATAATAAATGATGTTTAGACATTAGAAGGGTTCAAGTATTTAATAAATAGAGTGAATAAATAAATTCAAGAGAAATCCTAGGTGACAAATGGTTTTGGAGACATATGGAGGATGTGGGACCCACACTAGCTTGATTTTTCATAATACATGGTATCTCTCTTTTGCAAATTCGAATTAATGGGAATGTGAACACTCTTGGGTGAGTTGGTAAGTCATAACACATGTCATTGAGCATCTTATGTCGAATTGGGAAGGATTGGTAACCTCCATGGAAGATAAAGATTCAAAGTGGAAGTTTGTGGACACTTGGGCTAGATTCCCTAGCCCCTATGACACCAATGATGGAGCATCTATGACAACTATGACAAATTTGCAGACCTGACCTCTGAAATCTGACCACTATGACATGTCAGCCCCAAAAATAGACTCAAGGAAGTCGAATTTTGGAGTTGGAGAAGCCAAAGAGACTCAAAATCGAATTTGGGAGAAGATGGAAGGTTGGAACTAGGAGACAAGTGGCAAATGTGGAATATTTCCTAAATGGAAATCTATTGAATCTATTGAGAGGATTTCGACCCTTAGAAGGCTAATGTTGGTTATAAAATGTATAAATGAAGTATGAAAATGGATTTTGATCATTTGTAGAATTTGCAATTGCAATTGTGAAGAGGGAGAGCTAGTGGATGACTAGTTTCTTGCCTTAGCCAATTTCGAGGGTGAAAGATTCCCATCCAAGTTGGCAATTGGAAAGGCCATTCAGACCTTTCATTTGGAGCTTTAATGGAGTCTTTATTTGCAGGTGCAAGCTACAGGGCAGCTCATGGTTTCTTCTATTGCAGCTCGCTCCTTCAACCATTTCCAGTTTTGATGGCATATTCTTGATCCTTGAGGGAGGGCGTTTTTGGTGAGCTATTGTACTATTTGGGGGAGATTCTTATGCCCCATTTCTTTTTTAATATGAATTAAATACTCTTTTATTCATCTCCAAAAATTTTCAGGTCGAAATTCCAAGTAGAAATGTATAAATCTCATTTTTAATGGAAGAACAATGCCATTTCCCCACTACCTTGTTGTGAGCCAATGTATTGATGATGATTTCGAATGAATGGATGATTCTCTGATATATTTGTGATAAATATATTTCCATGGATGTATTATACAAGTTTCATGTACTGTACTTGAGCATTTGAAGCATTTTTACTCAGTTTAATTACATTGGGAGAAGAAATAGTGCCATTTCCCCAAGGGTCGAATTGGGGATTTTTGCAGTTGAATGGGAGAGGGTGAGAACAGTTGTAATAAACCATTAATGGTGCATATGAGACCTTAATAACATATTTAACACATTACATACCTCTGTTCATAAATTTGAGTGGGTTTGGAGGCATTTGGGAAGCCATTTTCAGTACTTACCTTAGGGGGATTTGAACCCCAAATTACTAGTAAAATTGCATACTTGCTCCAGAATCTTAAGAGAGTTTGCAGAGGTCTTTTGGTGGACATATGTTATCTCTAAACATCATATTCAATTCCTAATATCATTCATAAACCTTCCTTTAATATTTGAAGGAATTTGGAGTCAATTTGAGACCTAGAGACCAATACTAGTCAAAGGGAAATCACTAGTAAAGTTACCTACATTGACCAGAATTGAAAGAGTATTTGCAGAAGTGTTTTAAAGGTACAAAGGCATCCCTGAAACACATATTTATGTTCTAATATCATTCATATACCTTCTCAGAATATTTGGGATCATTTGGGGCAAATTTGGGACCTAGAGATCAAAACTAGTCCAAGGTTGAACCAAGGAAAAAAGTGGGAAAAAAGTGGAAAATTGCAATTTTAATAAAATTCCTAACAAGGGACATTACAGTGGTATCAGAGCATGGTCCTTGCACCTGTGTATTAGGTACATACATTCAAGAATAATTGGCAGCCATGTCTTACTATTATGATGAATCCTATGAGTACAATTCTTATGAAGAATATGCAGATGCTTATGAGCAATATGAAGCAGAATGTGAATGGTATGAGGAAGAGGTGCCATCATGCAACACTTCTTACAATTTCAAGAGAAATGAAGATTATTCTTATGACTTTAAATCTGATGAATATGAGTGTGTCACACCAACCAAGGATAATTCTATGAGTGAGTTCCAAAGATGGAGAGCAAATTATAAAACCTTGCCCCAACAATATCAAAAATATCAAGAATATCTTGCTTTTAGCAAAAATACACAAAATGCCATGTCTTTTGAGTACTATGCTGAACATGTTTTTGAAAATAGGCCCAAAAATGAAGATGTGGAGTTAGTGAAGAAAGGTTTATGCCCTTCTTGTAAAAACCCTTGGAGTGAGTATCATATATGTGTGCATGAAATGATGTCCTCCTTGAGGAGAGCTTTTGAGATTTATTCAAGAAGAGATTCCAAATATATTGATCCTAAGGAAAACAAGGGGCAAAATGCATCAGCTTGCTTTAAGGAGCAAAAGAAAGAGACATCACAAGAGCATGAAGAAGATTCTATTGAAAATATGGAAGATCATTTCGAGACACCTTCTAGATTAGACATGAACCAAAGAGCATCTACTGATGGATGCTTAAACTATGAAGGAGTACCTACTGATGGGTGCTCACACCTCTATGTTGGTGACATAGAGATCACTTTTGAAAGTGTTTCTACAAGTACAAGTTTCATTAAGCATGATAATGAAGACCTTGTAGCAGTTGAAGAAGAACCAAAATCAACTTCCCCATCACCACTTGAGCTTCATGAAGTTGGTCCAAGCAAAATTGAAGAAGATGAGGAGGTTCATTTGCAAGAGCCTCATTTTCTTGAAGGGTCCTTAAAGATGAATGAAAATAAGATCCAAGAGTCCCTCAGCATTCTCCATGACACTCAAGCATTGGTGTCAAATTCTTGTTGGAGAGCTACTTCATTGGAGGAAACATCCTTCCTTGAAGACATGGAGAAGATTCAAAGAGCAATGTGCCACATCAAAGGTAATTTCATGTCTTTGATTTTTGATAGAAACCATTTGTTTGAGCTTAATGAATTGTTACGTGATGCATACTTGAAGAATAATGAGGATATTCATAAGCTCACAATTCAAAATGAGCAACTTCTTGAAAAGTTGCAAGATACTTGTTTTTCCTCCTATGTTTCAGATTTTCAAATGGTAGATTGTTTGGAGGATTCTCATGACATGGTGGATCATGAGAAATGTGAAAATTTGAATGTTCTTGATGTGTTTGAAGATGAACTTGAAGAGATCCAAACACTTGATCTGGTGGAAGAGGAATTTGAATTGCCTCTTGATGAAGGTTATGCAACTGTTAAAGAAGAGCATGATTCCTCTACATTGGAACCAAACTATGACAAAGAGTTCACACTTTTGAAGGAGCTGCATGATACTACCCATATGGATCCTCCCCATGATGAAACTTCTGTACTTTTTGATCATTTGGTTGATTTGGTTCATTCTCCTACATCCTACAATTCCATGTTTTGCAACATTAGTCTCAATGAAGTATGGGTGAAAGGGTTCTTTTTGATGGTGCCACATGAGGAGTATGGAACTCCTAGATTTACTTTTTACGATGATATGGTTGGAGCACATTCTTATTCACATTTGTAGCAACATTATTTGTCACTTTATGATGATGCAAATCTACATGGATGCACCTATGATATGCATTTGAGTCACTTGAAGACTCATGGTTTTTCTTGCTCAACATTTGATTCATTTGATGTTGGAGGAACTTCATCCAACACTTGGGAGAATAGATTTATGATTGGAGAACATTTTTGTTGGCAGCCACATACTTTGTTATATTTTTATGATTCTCACATTCATGGATGTATGGGTGAGACTTCTTTGAGTCATTTGAAGTCTCCTTGTTTTTTCTGCTCATTATTTGGTTCAGATTTTAGTGGAGATTCTTCATTCACTTCTTGGATGAAAGAATACATGGCTGAATATTTTGATGCATATCACATCCTTTTGGAGCAGCATTATAGGACATGGGATCCTCACCTATGTCATTGGAGTAGATTTGATTGGTCACTTGAAGCTTGTATGCACTTGGAAAATGGTGGTCTACTTGCTTGGAGGTATAAGCACTTTCATGACTCTTTGATGAAGCATATCCTTGATGTGCATTTTCATTATGTTGTTATGTAATTTGATGATATATATTTGGTACTCATGATGTTTGGAAGAATGCATACAAGAAAATGGGATCCAGGAATCCTCTTATCTAATGGTGTAGGTTGGAGAGCACTCTTAATTGTTGGGGTGCAATACAAGCAATGGGACCCTGAAATAATTTTTGTCTCATTGGTTTCATTTTTTGGGGGGAAGCAAGTAGTATGGAAGATGGATTCCCCACTTAATAAAGTGATTTTAATCAGAGTAGTGCAGCAGCAAGCATGGTGGTTCCTCTCTAAAATATTCATGGAAACTCAAAGACTCAAGGTTTGGCAATTTAATGGCAACTTCAAAGAATTATACAGAAAGCAGGTTCTTCAACACCCATGTTTGAAATTGCTTGAGGACAAGCAATATTGGGAAGGGAGGATTTGTCATGTCCCAAATTTGGAATTGGGTCACAATGGCCTAATCACATTAGCCATATTCATTAGAGTTTGTAAAATTGATGTTAAGGGTCAAATAATTGCCAAGGAGGAAAATTACTAGTTTCCTAGGTTTGGGGTGGAAGCTTTGGGATTTGGAATAAGGGGGATAATAAATGATGTTTAGACATTAGAAGGGTTCAAGTATTTAATAAATAGAGTGAATAAAGAAATTCAAGAGAAATCCTAGGTGACAAATGGTTTTGGAGACATATGGAGGATGTGGGACCCACACTAGCTTGATTTTTCATAATACATGGTATCTCTCTTTTGCAAATTCGAATTAATGGGAATGTGAACACTCTTGGGTGAGTTGGTAAGTCATAACACATGTCATTGAGCATCTTATGTCGAATTGGGAAGGATTGGTAACCTCCATGGAAGATAAAGAGTCAAAGTGGAAGTTTGTGGACACTTGGGCTAGATTCCCTAGCCCCTATGACACCAATGATGGAGCATCTATGACAACTATGACAAATTGCAGACCTGACCTCTGACATCTGACCACTATGACATGTCAGCCCCAAAAATAGGCTCAAGGAAGTCGAATTTTGGAGTTGGAGAAGCCAAAGAGACTCAAAATCGAATTTGGGAGAAGATGGAAGGTTGGAACTAGGAGACAAGTGGCAAATGTGGAATATTTCCTAAATGAAAATCTATTGAATCTATTGAGAGGATTTCGACCCTTAGAAGGCTAATGTTTGTTATAAAATGTAGAAATGAAGTATGAGAATGGATTTTGATCATTTGTAGAATTTGCAATTGCAATTGTGAAGAGGGAGAGCTAGTGGATGACTAGTTTCTTGCCTTAGCCAATTTCGAGGGTGAAAGATTCCCATCCAAGTTGGCAATTGGAAAGGCCATTCAGACATTTCATTTGGAGCTTTAATGGAGTCTTTATTTGCAGGTGTAAGCTACAGGGAAGCTCATGGTTTATTCTATTGCAGCTCGCTCCTTCAACCATTTCCAGTTTTGATGGCATATTCTTGATCCTTGAGGGAGGGCGTTTTTGGTGAGCTATTGTACTCTTTGGGGGAGATTCTAATGCCCCATTTATTTTGTAATATGAATTAAATACTCTTTTCTTCATCTCCAAAAAGTTTCAGGTCGAAATTCCAAGTAGAAATGTATAAATCTCATTTTTAATGGAAGAACAATGCCATTTCCCCACTACCTTGTTGTGAGCCAATGTATTGATGATGATTTCAAATGAATGGATGATTCTCTGATATATTTTTGCTAAATATACTTCCATGGATGTATTATACAAGTTTCATGTACTGTACTTGAGCATTTGAAGCATTTTTACTCAGTTTAATTGCATTGGGAGAAGAAATAGTGCCATTTCCCCAAGGGTCGAATTGGGGATTTTTGCAGTTGAA
This sequence comes from Larix kaempferi, assembly GCA_027924585.1. Taxonomy (NCBI): domain Eukaryota; kingdom Viridiplantae; phylum Streptophyta; class Pinopsida; order Pinales; family Pinaceae; genus Larix; species Larix kaempferi. Next base: position 5,062,193 of record BSBM01000963.1, on the reverse strand, counting down.
TGGGAGAGGGTGAGAACAGTTGTAATAAACCATTAATGGTGCATATGAGACCTTAATAAAATATTTAACACATTACATACCTCTTTTCATAAATTTGAGTGGGTTTGGAGGCATTTGGGAAGCCATTTTTAGTACTTACCTTAGGGGGATTTGAACCCCAAATTACTAATAAAATTGCATACTTGGTCCAGAATCTTAAGAGAGTTTGTAGAGGTGTTTTGGTGGCCATATGTTATCTATGAACATCATATTCAATTCCTAATATCATTCATAAAACTTCCTTGAAGATTTGAAGGCATTTGGAGTCAATTTGAGACCTAGAGACCAATACTAGTCAAAGGGAAATCACTAGTAAAGTTACCTACATTGACCAGAATTGAAAGAGTATTTGCAGAAGTGTTTTAAAGGTACAAAGGCATCCCTGAAACACATATTTATGTTCTAATATCATTCATATACCTTCTCAGAATATTTGGGATCATTTGGGGCAAATTTGGGACCTAGAGATCAAAACTAGTCCAAGGTCGAACCAAGGAAAAAAGTGGGAAAAAAGTGGAAAATTGCAATTTTAATAAAATTCCTAACAAGGGACATTACACAGGCCATGTGAAATACCGAGCAATTAGGAGGAAAATGGGTTCCATTCTTTTGATGTTATTGTATTGTTCCATAATTGAGTAACATCACGAGAGTGGATATTAGAGAGAAAAAGAGGAGGCAGGAGATCATGTAGTAGCCGTAGAGTCATAGGTAAGTCCATAGAAAGTACTGCTTTCTTTGTATTTGCATTCTATATAAAAAATCAAAACATAGTTGTCATTTTTGGCTGGGTTTTTCCTAGGGTAAATCTTGTGTTTATTGTGTGGATTGAGTATTTATTTTACATTCAGTTCCATTTATTTAACATTCTATTGAAATAAGCTAATAAAAAGAACTAAGTTGTAAGATCCATTGTGATGAACTATTCTAGTGGAATATCAACGATACTTTACAGATCATGTTGGTATATGAGTACTTTTCTTTGGGGTTTTGTGGGAAATTGCAAGATCCAATAGTTGGTGAAAAAAGGTTTTCAAACACTAGCCATGGAAGATGATTTGGTGAAGAGACGAGCGATTATGAACAATGATTTACAATGATGGAAATACAAGTCGTTGATATCTCACGCAACATGTCAATCTCATGGAAGCTTTGGAGAGCAATTTTGGACATTTCTATGATTTTGGATTCTCTAACTCAGAGATCAAATCAGAGGGGAAATCAAAAGATAAAGAAGATTCAGAAAAGGAGCCAAGGAAAGAGCCTGAAGAGTAGTTGAGTTATAGTACCAATATTCCTTCCTAGTCTTTATTCAAGATCGACGTGAAATTCAATATCAAGTTGTACTAAGGTGAGATTGATGCTTTAAAGTTGAATCATTGGTTGCACCAATTGAGGTATATTTTAGTATCCACAACATATATGGGGAGAATAAAATTTCATTTTCCTAACTGAAATTAGAGGGCGATGCATTAACCTAGTGGGAAAGCCACAATACAGAGGCACTTAGGCTAGAGGGTGATCCGGTAGTAGCTAAGTGGGAATATTTCAAAACCCTCATTAAGTCCCAATTCTACCCTATTGGGTATGTAGTGGACCGGTGGATCCGTTGGCATTACTTGATGCAAAGTGAGATGAACCTGCAATAATTAATTAATGAAAATAAACGAGATAATAGAAACAATAGAACTTAGAATCGCTTTATTGATCGCAAGCCACTTCGAGAGGGAAACATCCTTTGAGCAAGCTCAATACAAATAACTTCACGGTAACTTCATTGGACTCAACACACACTTATATACTAAATATATACCTAAGACTATGGGTCAATACCATGGGACATATAATACTACGGGACAACCTACAAAGCATATGCGTCCAATACTATGGGTCAATACCATGGACTAATACAAACTATGGATCAAAAAATACTACGGGACAACTTACAAAGCATATGCATCCAACAACAATATACTAACAAAGTAAAGAGAAGGGTTGACATGGGTTCCTAACATTCCCTCTCACTTAGAGAAAGCTTTGTCCTCAAAGCTTTAGATGTGGAAATTGATGCGGAATCTTAAGGAGTGGTTCCCCTGGAGCATCCTCGAGGTTGCATTCCATGCCACTGAATGAATACCTCTGTGATAGATTGAGAGAGAAGCTGACGCCTTCTGATTTTCAGGGAGGATTGCATGTAAGGAAGTAGATGAAGAAAAACCATATCAGCTGCGTGAAAAGTGCGCTCAGAACGGTGTTGATTGGCTTGTTGTTTCAGTCAAATTCGTGCCATGTGAATATTGTCTTGCAGAATGAGAAGAATCTGATCGTGGTTCCGAAGAACCGAGTCAATTTCCTGAACTGGGGAACTGCGAGGGTGACCCGGCAAGTAGGAAAGTCAACCGCCATCTGTTGAATTTTCATTTTCAATCCTTTCCAAAAGAAGTTACATTGTTCCCGATCATACGTTTTGAGGAACCCAGAGTGCCCTGTCGATGGAGAAGCATGGAGTTCATAGAAGAGATAGCCTTGCTGAACAGATTGCAACCAATTTGGAACAAGCAGAGAAATAGCTGTAAGAGAAACTGGGTCATCCATTGTGCGAGAAGGAGCATCTTCCACCAGATTGTCCTTACCCTTCTTGTAAGTGATCACATAGGCATAACCCAGGAGTTGGATAACCCATTTCAGGTGTGCTGGGGAGGAGATCCGTTGTTCCAGGAAAGTTTCCAGACTTTAGAGATCAGTCTTGATGCATAAATAATTCCCTAATGGGTACGGCTGCCACTTCTGTATTGCATGCAAAATAGCCATCATTTCCTTCTGAGATGTAGATGCGGATAAATTCTTACCGGAAAGGTCTCTTGAAGGCGATAATCCCACTGGTTCAGCAAAGACACCTGTATATCTATCTAAGGAAGTAGTGGAGACCCTTGTTGGGTGCATCTGAATGGAGTGGAGCTGAGCGATGACACCATGTGAATTCTTTTTAAGGATATTTTTCAGGCGATGTGAACTGATGATGTGGAGAGACCCTAGTTGTAAGCCCGTAAATCTGTGTTGTTTCCCATTGACTGAAAACTGCATCCAAAGTTAAGCAAAATCGCATAAGATGGGGCCAAGAGTGCGTAACCATTGATTTCCCAAAACCACATCACATCCACCTAAGGACAAGGAAAACATGTCAGAGTGTAGGTTATAATATTCCATAGAGATATGCACATTGTGACACTTCCCCTTGCAAGGTAAGGTGCCCCCATTGGCAACCATGACTTCAAATTTGGAGCAAGTATGGACAAAACAATCAGCCTGTTTGGCGATCCGAGGGTCAATGAAGTTATGAGTGCTACCAGAATCAATGAGTATTGTAAGAGGAAGCTTCTTGAAGTAACCCTTGACCTACATTGTTTGGGGGATGGCGATTTCGGCTAAAGCATGGAGAGATATATCTGGGTGGTCTTCCTGAGACGGAGGGTCAATAGGCGGCTCCTGAATGCCGACCTGATCATCCATTGTATTTGGAGCTTCTTCACCAATTTCAGAGGCAGGGGGAGAATCCACATCCAAGAGATAGAGCTTTTGTTGAACACATCTATGTCCCCGAGTGAATTTCTCATCACAATTATAACAAAGCCCTTTTTCTCTGCGTTCCAGGATCTCTGTTTCAGACAAATGCTTGATAGGAGCTGGACGAGAAGCTCTAGGAATGGGAGGTCGTTGCAAACCCATATTTCAGAAGGGAACAAAAGTGGGTTTGGAGAGTTGTTGGGATGAAATCTTGTCTTCGACCAACTTAGCCAACCCTAGGGCTTCCACCATTGTGTTGGGAGAGAACATTTTAACCTCTGAGCGGATTTCATCCTTAAGACCATTGATAAAACAACTCCTATAGAATTCATCAGACAATCCTTCTATGTGATTGGCTAGTTTCTCAAATTCTGTCTGATACTCTCTCACAGTGCCAATTTGGTGAATTTTAGTGAGGGCTCCTGTGAAGTCATCAAAAGCACTAGGACCAAATCATTGCAAATGGAGTTGAAAAAAATCTAGCCATTTTGGCTCTTCATGAGCCTTGATGTACCAATGGTACCATTGAAGAGCTTCCTGTTCCAAATGAAAGGATGCAAGTGGAACTTTGTTGACATCAAAAGTATTATGCAGAATGAAATACTGTTCTGCACGATCGATCCAGCCAGTCGGATCAGTACCATTGAAGCGAGGAAAATCAAGTTTCGGACCACAAAAATTGCTGGAAGAAGAGAACCCATTGTCTGATGAAGACTCGGACTATCGTTTGTTGTTCATGGCTGAATGCTCAAGATCGAGGCTGAGAATTTTTTCATCCAGATCCCGGAGTTTGGTTGGATGGCTACAAGTGCTTCCTCCATGGTTTTTGATCGTACGCGGGTGGCAACCATAACTAGGAGTTTTGTTTTGTTTTGTTATTTTGTTTTGAATGGGTAAAAAACACAAACATAAGCTTATTTAGTAAAGGGAAATTTGGATTTGGGAAAAACTCTGATGGGTAATTGGGGTGTGACTAGGTTTTGGACACTTTCGAATGGGCGAGGAAGCAGAAAATGAGGATTTAAGAAGCGGGGTGAAAGAATGGAAAAATTTGTCAGAGAGGAACAAAGAAGCAAAAATAGGGAATGAACACGCTGACAAAATTTGAAGGCAATTGGGTGAAAATTAAAGAAGTTATGGAAAACCCTAAAAGTATACAAATGTGACATTTCTGGCTTTGGGAAGTGGAATTTGGGGTAGGGTCGTCAGGAATGAAAGATGCATAATGGGATTACAGGGGTGCCATGGAAGTTTCAAGGGCAACTGAGTAAAAACAAGGGAGATATGGCGAAAAATATATATATATATTTCAGAATGGATCTGCTACAGCACAGAAGGGATCGGAAACTGATGGATCTGCAATGGCATGGAAGGGAACGGAAACAGATGGATCGGAAGCGGCACGAAGGGATCGACAATAGATAGATCTGAAATGATGCATAAGTGATAGGCAACAGTTCTAGACAGAGGAAATTTGTGATTTATCATCTGAAAATAGATATGGACCCCGTATGCTCGGCTTCCTAATGGTTTAAGGGATTCACTCGGCCACCAATGCTGTCTGATGGCTTGCGTATTGGGGCAATACCCCTCACTCCACGGCTCAGGTAAAACTAATAACTGCTTTGCCACAGATGACAGCTCTTGGCTTACCTCACAGGTGGGAACTAGTCAATCAGGTAGGGGTCGGTGCCCTTTTCGCTGGCATGTCCTCTCAATGGGATAGCTACTTTGAGGTTCCTGTGGTACTTCTCACAATGAATTTTAGGGCTTATGCTGAAGTACTTCCCACAGTTAAGCGGATAGGGATTATTCACGGTATCTTCATTGGCATCAACACACACTTATATACTAAATCTATGCCCAGTACTATGGGTCAATACCATAGGACATATAATACTATGGGACAACTTACAAAGCAAATGCGTCCAATATTATGGGTCAATACCATGGGCTAATACAAACTATGGATCAACAAATACTACGGGACGACTTACAAAGCATATGCGTCCAACAACAATATACTAACAAAGTAAAGAGAAGGGTTGACACGGGTTCCTAACACAAAGGAAAGGGAAGAGTGTGAAATAGTTCACCACCGAATTCTGAAAGATGGATATCATGTTGGGTATCTCACCCAATAATCCAGATGTACTCCTCAAGTATATGGGGGGTCTACAAAATCATTTATGTAAGTAAGTGATTCTCTTCAATCCCATGACAATTGACGAGTCTTGTGTGCAAGCAAAAAACCCAAAGAATATAGGCCATAAGAAATGACATTCTAGTGGTTCCAAATAGATAAGAAGACTGCAACCAAAAAACATCAGTGAAATGATTCAAAAAATGGTTGTAACAATTGCAACATTGATGGTTACACTGAAAACAAGTGTTGGAAGCTACATTCTGGGTTCAACCCTAAGAACTACAAGAAGGATACTAAGAAGAAGAACCTTCTAACCACAGATTCAAGGAAAGAGGTAGAGAGAAACTTAGATGTGGATGAGAAGATTGTTTGCACTTCAGTGCAGAATGAGGTGAATCTGAGTAGCCTTCATCACAAGGAAGAGAAGGAGACGAAAAAAATATTCCATATCAAGATTCAGATCAAGAAGACCAAGGTTGACGCTCTATTTGAATTTGGTTCATAGGCCAATCTCATAGTAGAATATTTGGTAAGTAAACTTGGATGGAAGTACTTGATCATCCTAGCTCCTATCCATTGGGATGGGTGAATAAGGATACACAACTTAGGGTCACAAAACAATGCAAGATTAAATTTTCCATAAGTGTAGATTATATTGATGAAGTGGAAGTAGACGTAGTAACCCTTGATGTTTATGGTGTAGTGTTTGGAATTCCTTACACGTATCAAAGGGATGCAATATTCAGGAGGGAAAACCAATACCGCTTGATCAAGGATAGGGAATCTTCCATCATCAACATGCACAAGGGTAAATTGAAGATCTCACTGGTAAGTGCCAACCAAGTGAAAAAGATGATTAGTTCAAGTAGAAAGTTTGTGTTTATTTTCTTAATACATAATCAACAAGAAGGTGAATTGGTAAAAGTGAAGGCATCTTGGAGGGATGTACCAAAGAGAAGAAATTCCATTTGGAGAACCTTTTATAGACATACATAGAAGTGTTCTAGGAGCCTAGATGGATACCTCCTAAGAGAGAAGTGTAGCATGAGATACATCTATTGCTAGATTCTCCGTTGTTGAACATTAGACTGTACAAATAGTCTATTATGGAAGTAGAAGAAGTGAAGAAGTAGTTGTAGCAACTGCTGGAGCAGGTAGTAATCCAACGAAGCACTTCACCTTGTGGGTCACCTATTATCATAGGACTGAAGAAGGATGGGACTTGGAGGTTTTGTTTTGACTACATAGCTTAGAATAAGATCACCCTCAAGAATTGATACCCTTTTCCCATGATCGATCAGATTTGCTAAATCAATTGCATCATGCCAAGTACTTCACCAAGTTGGATCTAAAATCAAGATACCACTAGGTACGAGTGAAGGAAGATGATACCCGGAATACCGCATTCAAAAATAGGAAAGGTCTATATGAATGGTTAGTAATGCCTTTTGGTTTGTGTAATGCACTAGCTACATTTATGTGTTTGATGAGTGATATATTGCGCCCTTTAATACATTAATTTGTGATAGTGTATTTAGATGATATATAGATTTATAGTTCTACCTGGGAAGAGCATATATCACATCTCAACTAGGTGTTGGAGTCCTTGAAAAAATGTAGAATCAATAGTACAAGTTAGGGCACACAACTCATTATTGCGTGTTAATCGTGCTCGTACAAAGAATCATCTCATGGTAGGAGAGTTTCACTTTTCTTTGGAATTGGGGGCGGGTAAAGGAACAAATGACCTATATCATATCCTCCTCATTCCTAGTTGGTTCCTTCTCCATGCACAAGGAATTGTATGGTACCTCACCCCATACTTCAGTCTCGCCATCCTTTCTCTCCCAATCTAGAGGTTAATGCATCTTATATATAATGCCAATTGAGTGGGGATTCACCCACTTGATTCAATGAATTAATGGCCTTATAAGGCTATGGCCTTTCAGAATCACCCTCATTGTTGGTTCTCCTTAAAAAAAAATTTGATCCCTTTATACAAATGAATGCTTTGAGTGATGTTGATCCACATGTTGTTTCATTATATTTCGAGTCGTGACCAAATTGTCCTTAAATGTGTGTAAAGTAGCTTCTCTAGTGCAAAGTGTGTTTTCCACTACATGAACCTTGGAAGTTACCAGTAAATAGGAAACCACTAACAAGATATTTTGGAAATATGTTGCTTCATATAGTGTCATTTAAGAAGATCCATGATAAACAGTATTATACCACCATTTGGTTAGAGAAATCCATTGTGTCGATTGGTGCAACCTTTTTGACACAAAACATATCAAATAAGTTTCCAAGCACTTACTAACTTATTTTGTTTGACCATCTATTTGGAGATGATAGGGTATGGTAAGTTTAAACTAGGTACCGTAAATTTTAAATAGATCCTGCCAAAAATTTCTTGTGATGTAGAGTTCCAATCAGAGCCAATAGAAGTCAACATGCCATGTAACTTAAAATTGTTGTTGTTCTCCATGATTCCAACATCGGGAAAACATTCTGCAAATCATTCTCTTGGATGGGTTCGCGACCTTGAGATAATGGCCCCGCCGTAGCCCTTGTTTGTGGCTCGAATACTTATCCTTGTTCAATCATGTGGATAGGTCTGTAGGGGGATAAAGGTCACATTGCATACTCCATGTGGGAGTGCTCCATAGTGGGAGTGATCCATTCTCGTAGAGTGAAATGACTTGTCTATGTTACAAGGATATCTTATCTTCTTGTATATTAGACAAAGTCTAATATAATGTTGAATTTTACAATTGTCTCTAAGAAGTGTCCGAGACTTCTTAGAGTATGGCCGAATCAATATTAGATCTCTACTGAAGGGAATGTGACCGCATGTGAGGAGATATCAACAAGGGGGAAATTTTCTATGATGAATAAATAACCAAGGAGTCAAGAAAATCCATTGAAGTCCTAGAAAAAGTGGAAGGTAAGAAAGAGAACAACTCCCCCAGCAAAAGGGGTAAATTGAACCTACAAGACAAAGTAACAAGCTGACTTGAAAGATAAATAAAAGTTAAATAAAGAATAAAATAAAAGTACAAGCCGACCTAATTGTGGAAGTTTCTAGTCAACTGAAGAATATAAATAGAAGTGTTCTCACACTTCATTTCACACATTCACATCACATCTTCTTCTCTCAAGTGGTGCGCACTTATCAAGAAGGAATAACATAAGTCACATGACTTAATTTTGGGGTTTTCTCTTATTCGCTTATTCTCTTGGAATATATCTACCCTTGCTAGGGTTTCTTGTGGAAGAAGGGAACACTCTTGTCTTAGGGATTAATCTTCATGATTGTTATTGTTCTTGTATTGTATTGATTTTTCTTCTGAGAAAATTTTGTTGGGTTTTCTCCCAAGTTCGGGTTTCCCAAGATAAATCTGTGTGTCTCTTGTGCATGGTTATTCTTTCAGTGATCCTTGTTTTATTTTACATGGCAAATGACTAGTGCTATAATTGTGGGATGAAATGAATTATGAAATTAAAATTGAAAGATATGGAAATTATACTGCTATGTTAAAAATCTAACATGGTATTAGAGCAAGGTTTTGAATAGAATCCATTGTGAGAGATTGTTTCTGCCATGATCTAGAAATTAGGGCCACAAAAAAGTAGGGTAGAAAAAGCAGGTCCGAAAAAGCATGTCAGAAAAAGTAGGGCCCGAAAAAATAGGCCCGAAAAACTAGGGTCCAAAAAATTAGGGTTTGAAAAAGTAGGGTTGGAAAAAAAATAGATCTCAGTTTTGTGAAAATTCAATTTTGACCTAATTCCTGTTAGAACTGATTTTGAGCCTTTCTAGACATAGATCAAATTGAAAAATAGTGTTTTGGAATTCTCCCTAGGAGGGTGCATCTATCTGTATAACAAATTTCAGTTTTTCCAAACTTTAGTTTTGACCTAGCTCCCGCTAAGGTTTCAAAATCAGATTTTTAGATTTTTTTATCAAGATGGTGTCCAAAGATGAAGACAGGTTGTAGGATGTTGAGATTGCAAATGAAATCCAATATTCCTTTGTCTCCACTCTTAATGGAACTATTACATATGATAGTGATACTTGGTCAGTAGACAACAATGCTTCCAAGCAAATGGTAGTTCAAGAACAAAGGAGAAATAGAAGATAAGGATCAACTCCAGTTCAAGATCAAAAGGATATTTCAAAATTCAAATGTTACAAATTGCCACACAATTGGTCACCATGCTTATCATTGCCCTCAAAGGAAGAGAAAAAAAAGCTACATGCAACAAATGTTTAAGAGTTTCCACCTTAGAAGAAAAGAAGGTAATTTTGATGAAGATTGCAAGAGTATTTCTAAGTATTCCAAAAGCTTCAGATCCAAGGGATCATAGATCTAGTACATTTAGACCCATACAGATCATGATAGTGGCATCCTTGGATGTCTTCGCATACTAAGTATAGATCCTTCCATGAAGACTTCAACAAGTTCCAGAAGTTCAGGACTTAACATAGATGAAGATCAAGGTTGTTAGATCAGATGATGAAGTAGAGTACCAGAAACTCCAATTATTTCTGCAAGGAGGCAGAGATCAAGAGGGAGCCAAAAAAAACAAACAAAGATAAGTATTTTATACTTTGTATGATAAGTTTTATTTTCTCAAATTGAATTTTCATTTTCTTTATTATTGATGAATATCATAAATGTTTAAAGTAGTTCTAGTTAACCCTTGTGGACATTTCTGTCATGAATAAGTCCATTGTAAATATTGTGGTGATGAAGATCCATGATTAATATCTACCCATGTTCTTATGGGAAGATGAGTCCAGTACAAAACTTATGCTCAGATCAAGTGTCCTTTCCAGATAATAGATGACAAGACTCATGAGGTAGTATTCACAAGAGTGGTTCCTTGGTTGTTCAACATACACCCATGTGCCAAGGAAGAATAGGACGAAGAGGGTAACCTTCATGAGATCTAGAAGGTTTCATATGGAGTTTGATAATGAGAAGAATACTATTCTGAAGAATGAGTATCACTCTAAGTACAATAATAATCCTTCTATCAACATGAGACAATAGATCCAATAGAGAAAGTGGATATGCCAAGGATGATGCAATGATTGGGAAGTAGGCCAACATGAATCCATGGTGGAGGAATATTAGTCCATCATGGAGAATGATGTGTGATAGATCCAAGACTTGAAGGGAAGTCAATTATGACTCCAAGTAGATCTATAAGATATAAGATGCATTCCAGATTAGCATCAGAGATGGATCATAAAGGACAACCAGGTTGCAGACTTAGAGGGAGTCATGAATAATGCTCAATATTTTTTAGTGAGCAAGAGGCTTTCTTTAGTAGACCCACTTGCTGAGATATGAAACAAATGGATACACAAGGGAAAACAATATTCCATGATCCCGAGCTAAATGGCGTGGGAATATTTTCCCAAAAGTATAGTATCCAGATGCAATGAATGCATGATACTTAGATGTAGAAGGAACAATATACTTCCACATAGAGGGAGTAGTCACAACACAACTTATTGATAAAGAATACTTTGTATGGACTCAAGCAAGCATCCAGAGATTGATTGAATGATACTTGATGACCTTGGGTTTCACCAAGAGTGATGCAGATTCCAACCTTTACTACAAGGTTGTTGATGATGACCATTTGATATTGGTGTTGTATGATTGATGATCTATTCCTTTACGAAAACGGAGAAGCCCAGTGTCAAGTATAAGAGGGAGTTGACCTTTGAGTCCTAGATTATTGGGATTGGAGGTGTGATGATGTGAAGAACCTTCAATAACTAATTAATGCAAATACACAAGATATCAGAAATAATAGAACTCAGAATCACTTTTATATTGATCATGGGCCACTTCGAGGGGGAAACCTCCTTTGAGCAAGCTCAATACAATTAACTTCACGGTGCCTTAAATGACCTCAACACACACTTATATACTAAGTCTATGCCCAATACTATAAGTCAAAACCATGGGACATATAATACTACGGGACGACTTACAAAGCATATGCGTCCAATACTATGAGTCAATACTATGGGCTAATATAAACTATGGATCAACAAATACTACGGGATGACTTACAAAGCATATGCGTCCAACAACAATATACTAACATAGTAAAGAGAAGGGTTGACACAGGTTCCTAACAAATGAGATATTCCTCAGGAAGAGAGAGTGAAGAGTCGATATATTGCAACAATATATGACATGATGGACTGCAAGTCCATGGCCACACCTACGATAACAGATCTAGAGAAGCTAAGTGATTGCACTTCAGATTCAGATTTGGTGATGTACATATAGTTGATCATATTCTTGATAAGATATTTGCTTTGCAGTAAATACCCTGAGCCAATTATGGTTGAGCCAAGAATTTTCCATTGGGTTGTGGAAAAGCATGTGCTAAGGTACCTAAGTGGCACAATTGATATGATCTTAGGTGATGAAGTGAAGTTTCAAAATATATACATATTTTGACTAAGAAGAGTGTAGTGGACAAAGAAGCATCTTGAGGTATTTCTTAAGCTTGGATCAATTCATATCCTGAATTAGCGGGAAGCATGCTTCTGTGGCACTCAATACAAGAAAAGTAGAGTGAATTGCAGCTAGTATCACAAGGCTATTTGATCTTGAGATAAAATACCACTTCATTCGAGACATGGTGCAAAAGGGAGCAGTGAAGAACCAGTACATATCCAAGGATGAGAAAATAGCCAATGTTCTCACCAAGCCTCTTTCCAAGGCAAAGTTTGTATACTTTAGGGACAAGCTTGGTGTGATGGAGTATGCCTCTCTGAGTAAGAAGGAGCATTGATGGACGTGTAACACTATGATGATGAGTGGAACACATTCATATGAGAGATGACTGGCCCAGACACGTCGACGATGATGAGTGAAAGACATTCATAAGATAATTGAATAGCCCAGACACCGTGATGATATTCCAGATGCAATTGCAATACAATAGTACATATGAAATTGCAATACATATATTGTAGTACAATTGTTGATGCAATACATGTACCATACAGATGCATATTCAAAAATCCATAAAAATAAAAAATTTCATATGAAGTATAATGACCTAAAAGATCTAGAATTTATGCTTAAGAATTACTTCTTATCTTGTTATCTGCTTGAATGTATACTTATATTTACTGACGATACTTTTGTGAAGTATGAGTTTAACTTGTTTATTTTCAAGTTACAAAATCGACGTTTGTCCTAAATAGCATTGGAAATAATAGTTGATCTCTTTACTTTGTTGACATCGATGTTTTTAAATGTCATTTAATAAAATCATACATCCTAAAATCATCGTATTACAATTTCTTAGTTTTTATGTTTGAGATGCTGATTATATGCTTTTTGTTTGAAAGGGTGTTCTTGTGACGACCCTGGGATTACTTAGCTTTCATGAAGCTAATGCATGTTGAGAATCGTGTATTTTTCCAGGTAAGGACTCAACTTATCAAAAGTTGGGTTGTCGGTTGAAAATTAAATACTATATGAGTGGATATCCTAGCTAAGAGTTTTAACACCAAGTATTATATATATGATAACCCCTTGCTCCAACTATTTGAAGTGTGGGTATTCTTAGCTAGAAGTTCGATGGCTTTTATCATAGTTTAAAAAGTAAGAGAATAACTAGGGAATCGATTTCCTAGTTAAGGGTTTGATGCATTAAGTCACAGTTGAAACTATAAGCATGAACTATAGAGAATGGGTAAGAAAATTTAGAGTTTAGTGGAATAGCAACTGTAAGTATTAAAGAGGCCACGTGAAGGCCATGGGTGGAGAGCCACACTGGCTTAAAACCTAACTCTCAATGCAAAAGGACTGTATCGACATTTCTTTGTTCATTTTAAACCTGGGTGAGCCCAACTCTCGGCTCTTATGGCTGTGAGAGGATACCATGCTTGAGGTAGTTGTTCATTCTAGGTTATGGTCCTTATGCATTGTTTTTTTTGCTCGCTTACACTGGGAGAGAAACTTGGCTCTCGACCTAGAAGGACATCCTCACAGAGGTAAAATTCGACATAAACTCTTTTGTTTTCGAAATAAACATTTCAATTAATTAAAAATGTGAAAGGTTTCTAACCACTGCGTTCTGTGTAATGTTGACATGAGGAAATTCATGCTAACTCTGAGTCTCTGGTTTGTGAGTTAAGAGTTTGGGAAAGAAGTGGAAGAAAGATTCAGGGTTTGAACTACCCTGGTAAGCCTCGGCCTTCCTAGAACATCTTGTACAAACATTTCTTATCTTGTGTTTTTAGCATTGCGGTGTTGCTATGTTGTATTAAGAGTTGGCCGGTTCTGTGAAACACATTCAAAAAATGAATATGATGTTGGTTTTATTCTTAGGTTTTGAATTTTTGTTTTAAAGCCATAATGGAAAACTATATATCAGTATTGTAATGCACAAGTTCAGGGTTTTCATGCCCTTAGTTAGTGTTTCTTCCAAACTGATATATATATTTTAAACGTAAACGAGGTTCTGGCCTTACTTCTATTTACAGTGATTTTTGTTTGAAGTTCTAATGTTTAAAAATTTAATGGATTTGTTTATAAATTTTGGGCAAAATCCCTAATTGCATTTGTGTGCTTGGTTAACTCGATTGGCCATCGATTCTTGTCAATGATGCCTATGATGGCTCTGTTTATCCTATTAAGTGTGTTTTCTTAATTAAATCTTCAGTGTTTAAATGTGCAATTTATAATTTGACCCTTCTTCATACTTCTGATGATTATAATGATGATCTGTTTTAATAATTTGGTTTAACAAATTTTGGGCAGAGCCCTAAATGTTAATACTATTTTGTTTATATTGTTTTACAATGAAACTTTAACGCCAATAATGGCTTTGTTGATGACAATGTAAAATGATGTCTTGGCTAAGTCAATGAGTAGTGGATTTCGATGGTTCTGCTTTACCCTATTGTTTTCTGGGTGTTTCCCTTAGTTGTGGAAATGTATAACTCTATCTTAAAAATATTGAATTCTTTTGCCAACAAGCTGACGATGGATTTGTGTAAAAAAAAAATTATTTTAGTTTATCAAAACTTGTTTCAACTTCTGTAAGTTAAACAATTATAAATTTTGGAAAGTAGCTAGCCTCTCGGTTTGAAATGTGAAATATTAAAGTGAGGACTTGTATTTTTAGAACTCGATACTTTTATTCTATTAAGGAATACATTTAGGGTTTCACCCTTATGACTTATCATATTTGTTTTTAGCTTATGATTAAACGACTTGTATTTCCTTAGTAGGATCTATTTAAAATGGATATTACTGTACTGTATGAAAGGTGTTTTGTAAATTCGATATAATGTGAAGTTTATATCTATTAGTTAATATATATATATTTATAGAGATACTCTTGAATTCGAATGTATTTTCATTTAAAAATAAATTCGTCATTGGTATATATATATATAGTACATTGTCAGTATGGAAACTACCTTATGGAAGATGCCTAAGGTTGTATTTGGGAATTAAATGGACAAGGAGGGCCCCCCATGCAGTTACTAACCCCATGACTAAGTCTAAGTGATTGACTAATTGAGAAATTAATTAATTGGGGAAATTTTGAGGCATTACACTATAACAATTAATTAATTGCTAAGTTAAATTATTTCTGAGTTGTATTATTTTCATTTAAATGTTTATTGCTCATAAATGTGCCAAGTGGTTGATGACTTGGCTAGGAAATTTGAATTGGTAAGTGATCCAAACTTGCCTAAGTGGTAAAGTCTCAGAAAAGCTAAGGAATCTAGTGGAGACAAGTTGGCAAGATGAACCTACAAAGGAAACTGACAAAAGTTGGAAAAATTAGACAAAAGCAGGAAAGAGGAAAGTAAAGAAAGTGGAAAGATTCAGAAAAGCTTTCAGAAAGAAAATAGCAACAACCAGAAAATCTACCTAAAGCGCACTTGCCCAAATTCAGTGAAGGAGGTGAAGGAAAGAAAGTTTTGAAAGCTCAGAAGTTGCTATTTTCCTCAAGAAAGGCGCCCTCATGGCTTTGGAGTAGAATGGGAAAGTGGGTAACCTACTCTCACAGGTCACCAAGCCAAGAACTTGCTCAGTAGGTCATCATGAAGTTTATAAAAGAATCCAACCAACTCCATCTGACAACTTTTGATCATTATTGGAATTTGTGAGTGAGAGCTCTGAGCCCTCCAAGTTGAGTGTTGTGCCTCAACAAGTTATGCTTGGGTGATGTGCCCCAAGGCCCTTGAGTTTCCTGAGAGTGTTATGCAGGTCCAGAAAGTAGTATTACAACCATTAATGTCCATTACAATTCATCCATGAAGATCTAATGTCAGATTGAAGAGGAGGTCACCATTGAAAGAGATTTGCAGCTAGATTTGAAGAAAGAGCACTAGAGGATGGAGATAATTATGGAGAGGTGTTCCCAGGACCTCCAGTGAGTTCTATAAGCTGATGATACAGATATTAAAGGTTTCTAAATTCCATATATTGAATATCAGACCCATTCTACTCTCTTCTTCTACCTCTACTACTCCCACAGCCAGTTTTGGAGGTGATTTCCCCACAGGAGATAACCAGTTGAAGATTGCAACCATTGAAGACCATCATGTTAAGAATGCAACAAGTTCATCCATATAGACATTATATGGACTGATAATAATCTCCATTACAAATCCAAAGTAACTTCTCTCTTCTCTCATCTATTTCTCCACTATTGTAACAGAAAACTAGCCCGTGAGGCATCATGATTTGAGAAGCTAGCATTAATAAAAGAAGGAATGTTCTGAATGTCAAATTTCAAGTTTGGGGGATGAAATATGTTATATCAAATATTAAATTAATATCATAGAAGAGTTTCTAATTCTTAAGAGCAGTTGGTGAAGTTAAAATGCAAGACTAGCTAGATTGATGACAATTCTAGACTAGTTTCACCACTTTTCCTGCCAAATATATTTTATTCACTATTTTTACATTCTGTCAATTGGAGCTAGTCCTTAAATTAGTCTAGTATCCATATCAGTAAAAAAAATCAGAATTTGGAAGCCTCTTGACTCTTCCTGGAAAGATAAGAAAAATACTAGCTCAGCAATCCTGGGAGAGCCTAGAAACCCTAGTTCTTCCCAAACTTTCACAAGTCTGCAAAAAAATATTTTTGAACATAACCAGCTATCATTTTACTGATATAAAATCTATCATCAACTTCCAGTATCCCCCCCTTTTCCAGTATGCATATGCCAGCTACCCAGGGAGCCTCGAAGTAGACATAGACTTGTTCTATGTTGAAAAGTGAATGGTACTGGTACCTTGTGCATAAGACAAATCTCATCTAACCTCCTTGAACTGCTGCTACAACTAACCTCATACACTTTCCAGAATTAAATATTCATCCCACCATCCTCAATCCTTACCTCAATACCCCTCACTTACCTCCTTCCCGGTTCGAAGGATTTGACAGAAAATTTTACTAGTAAAAGTTATAAAAGTTTTTGAAGTGGAGTTAATATCTGGGTCAGATCTTTCCCAGGATATTACAGTGGTGTCAGAGCTCTTTCCTCTACTCCTGTGGAAAGAAGACTTTTAATTTAATGAATTGGCAGTCATGTCAATATTTAGTGAAGAAGATTCTTACTCCGATGAGGATTTTTATGAGCAATATGATGATGAATTTGTTGAGTGATATGAAGAGTATTGTAGATATTATGAGGAAGAAGAAATCCTAGAAGTACTCTCTACAAGTATGACCCATGAAATCATGATTGGAAGAATAAGTTATGGTTATTCTGATAGCTATATGCAGGAAAAGGTTGCATGTTCTACAGCCAAATATCAACCTACTTCTAAAGAGTACCTAAAAGAAGCAAGATCTTCAGTGGATGGTGTTGATGTATATGTAACTTCGGAATGTATTTCACATATATGTATATTTTATTCCTATAGAGATGGTATTATTCCTCTATAAGGAAGTGTCGTCATTTATATTGTAAGTGTCGTAACTTATACTTGATGGGTTATTAGACCACCTTATTTGGGGTCGGCCCTGTATAAGTCATGTGGGTCAAAGGGTTATTAGACCACCCTATTGGGGGTCGGCCATGTGGGTCAAAGGGTTATTAGACCACCCTATTGGGGGTCGGCCCACTCAGCATTATGTTATGTGGTTAAGTTAGAGCCGACATGAGTTAGGTAAAAAGGCAAGTCAAGTCAAGTATAAATAGAGTGCGGGAGGCACTCTATTTGCTCACTCACTTCTCACACATGCTCTCAAGGAGGAGAGGCGCACTTATGGAGGAGGAGGATTGCTGCTAGGTTATGGCTATCTCTATTGGTTGGTTGTGTCATTGCTCTATCTATCTCTGAGGAAGTTATTGGGGTTTTTCACCTTTATGGTTTTCCCCAAGTAAATCTTTGTGTCTCTTGTGTGCTTGCATTATTGTCTCCATGATTGATATGCTGTAGATATGCTGTACATGTTGTTCTCTCAGTTAAGATCCTAGATCAGATTGAAGTAAATTCTGAAAATTTAACATGGTATCAGAGCTAGCCTGAAAGAAGGCATGATATGGCATGTATGACACTTGTTGCACTTACGATGCTAGGGCTTGATATAGCAAAAACCAGTCATCGTAGCACTTTCGCTATAAATCCGTTTTGGCGAAGTTTTCGGATCTGAAATTGTTACAGGCCGAAGCTAAGATCTCCAGGTATCTTGTGTCCAAAGGACAACCTCTAATTAGTTGTACTTTGTGATTTATGATCTGTACAATATAGGGTTTCTGCCTCTTTCAGATCTGAGTCAAAATCAGGTGACCTTGGGAAAAAGGTCATATCTTGGGATAGGAAGCTCCAAATGACATTTCGTAAAAAGTGACAGGTAGTAAACAGTCTGCACTATCTCAGAAAACTTTTTCAGAGGCCGAAGTCGAACCAGTGACACGTGGCACTCCGTACAAGTTCGCTCTCCTGTATTATCCCATAAACAGGTCACGTTGCGACATTTGGCATAACTCTCTCTCAGAGAGTCCAATTGAGGTCAGACCTGTCAGAATGGAAAGTTAACAGGCCTAGCTATCTCAGAAAACTTTTTCAGAGGCTGAAGTTAAAACAGTGACACGTGGCACGCCGTACAAGTTCGCTCTCCTGTTTTATCCCAAAACAGGTCACGTTGCGACATTTGGCATATCTCTCTCTCAGAGAATCCAATTGAGGTCAGACCTATCAGGATGGAAAGATAACAGGTCAGGCTATCTCAGGAAACTTTTTCAGACCCTGTGGATCAAAAATTTCAGAGTTACACCAGAAACAATCAGGTACATATTTCTGTCAAAACAGAATTATTTTTTGGTACCTTCATTCATGGCTTCCGGAATTTAGGGCTTTGGAGAAAGTTGGAATTTTTGTAATCGGAGACCACGGCTGGATGCTACTCATCAAAATAGAAATTTAGAGACCAAGATCAGAATTTTTGGTTGGGCAGAAGGCCGGGCTTGATTAGACCCTAGCTCGGGACTTTGATCAGAAAAGTGGAAAATTAGGGCTTCTGTAAAAATGGGAATTTTTGAAATCTGTGACCACGGCTGGAAGCTCCTCAGAAAAATAGAAGCTTAGAGCTTTGGATCAAACATTTTGATGGGGCAAAAGAGTGGGCTTCATCAAACCCCAGTTCAGGGTCACGTCCAGTGAATCCGGAAGTTTCAAAGGAAAAATTGAGTAGTGAAACTTTGCAGTTTTCAAATTCTGAATATACCAACTTGATCAGCTCATCAAGGCACATATTTCTATCCTATCAGAAGTTTGAAATTCAAAGTTTGAATTTTTGGGGTTTCTCTGACAAACCCATATCCAGCTCAAGGTCCAGTTCTTGCAAATCAAGTGGATTGGGTTAATCCTAGAAGAAGATGGATTGGTCACTTGCATAAGTGAATAAGTTCCTGTTTCAGAGGGAGATGAGGCTAAGGCCTTACATAAGAAGATTACAAGTGATCTCGACAGGTATGACTCATCGAGGTATGTTTTGAGATTTGTTCATAATTAAGTTTATGGTATGCTTGTCTTCATATTATCACGGTTAGTACAATCTTGATTTTAGACTTGTCATATCACCTTAATAAAATTATGAATGCATGATAGAAGTCATTCATTTATTAGGAGTATGAAACTTATGTTTGTACTAACACATTGTGATGTTGTATGAGTTTTATGTTGTCTACTAACATGAAAGGTACACCAAGAAGACAAATCATGTTCTAGTTCAAGAACATATGATCATGAGGACAAAGATTCATCCATTGCCATGGATCTCATAGAAGATCCATTCTCGAGGTATGTATAACTTAGTTTTATAATGGTTAACTTATGAGACATGCAGGTTACTAGCACAAGTCACTGAAGAGAACCAAAAGACATTATACGGGTATGTTAGACATAACTAGCTAACATGATAATCCAGGTATGTTTTTCCTATATCAAGCTAGATTCCTACCTTGGGTTAGGATCTTATACTATCGCGTTGTTGATAATGATTATTCATGAAGTCATAGGTTTGAATAATCATGATTGTATGCATATTATGTTTCTTACCATAATTGATGATATGACTAACCAGAAGAATCATGATGGTATAGGTTTGAATAATCACAGGTTTTATGCATTTTATATCTCTTATCTTGTTTGATGATTCAACTAACCTGAAGAGTCATAGGCTTGAGTAATTACAGGTTTAGACATGTTATGTTTCTTATGATTTGACTAACCATAAGAATCCTTGAATGCTAATGCTTATTATTTCTGTTTGAAATGATCATGACTATACATGCTTGAGATTATTGTGTTTTAATAGTATACTAATGAATGTATGATTTTATATGAGATCACAAGGACAACACATTCATGATACTAATAAGCATGCATAGGGACCAAGGATGAATATGAGTTCAAGAACAGGTAATTCAGGAAGCAAAGATCAAGAGGGAGCACACTCTAGTTGTTCCTGCAAGAAAGCAAAGGAGCACACTTCAGTAGTTTCTGCAAGGATGCAGATATTCAGAGGGAGTTGATCATCTCTCTACATCCCACAACAGAAAGGTGTAGAAGAAGCTACTTCAGATTAGGACTCCAGCAGCTCCTGCAAGAAAGCGAAGACTCAGAGGGAGTCCACCCAACGAACAAACAAAGATAAGTATTTGAATTGTCATTTCTTAAATAATACTGTTCAATAAATGTATATACTGATGTTCCTAGAATTAGGTTGTGTATTATGCATATTAGAATAATTGCATTGATTAACAGTATACTCCTAATATGCATGGGTAAGTGGCCTATGGCACTATACAACATTCCATTGCTACTTATCTAGAATGAAACCTCTTTGCTGACATGTTGGGAGTTGTGCACACTCTTAACAATGTTCTGGTAGAGATTGGAAGGCATCTAGAAAGTTACGGAATATGGATAAATGTTGTATTGAAGCATTGGCTAAGATAATTGCATGACTGTATGGCATATTTCTTTATGTGTAAGAATTTGTTCTGAAAACTATGAGATGTTTTCTAATCATGCAATTTAACTTGTTGTGTAGGAAAGATCGTATGCCATCTCCTACAAAAGAAGAACTACAACATTTGTTCCAGCAACAAAGATATATATTGAAGATATTGAAGATATTGAAGTTCCCAGTATCTGGGATGAAGAAATGAAATGCCATGATCCGTCGATCATGAAGAATGATGTTTGGGATGTAATCCCAAGACATGAAGGGAAGTTTGCTATGACTTCCAAATGGAATTATCAGATCAAGCATGTTGCAGATGGCAACATTGAGAAATATAAAAGTGATGAAATAGAAGATGCACCAGATGGATTTCAAGACAGCATGGTGTAGTCACATATATGTGCAGAACTTGGTATGGTAGGATAGACAGCTTTCTATCCAGTTTGGGCTTTACCAAGAGTAAAGCGGATTCCAACCTTTACTACAAGGTTGAGGAAGGCAATCCAGTGTATGCGGATAACCTGTTTGTTACAGGTGAAGATAGATTGATTGCCGACATGCAGCGGAAGCTTACTACCGAGTTCGAGATGAAGAACTTGGGGATGATGCACTATTTGTTTTTGGCATGGAGGTGTGGCAGAGTGCAGATGGAATCTTCCTTGGACAAGGGAAGTATGCAGTAGAAATCTTGAAGAGGTTCGGAATGATAGATTGCAAGGCAATGGCCACACCAATGGCATCGAATCTGAAGCTTCTATGTGATGCTTCATCTGAGCCGGTTGATGTCTCTCTGTATCGTCAGATGATTGGGTCCTTGATGTACCTGACGACCAAACATTTGCTTTGCTGTGAACACATTGAGCCAGTTCCTGACGGATCCGAGGAGTGTTCACCTGGTTGCTGTAAAGCATGTTCTGAGGTACTTGAAGGGTACAGTGGATTATGGGCTCAGGTATGAGGCGAATCAAAAGTTTAACCTACAGGGTTATGTTGATTCAGACTGGGCTGGCAGTGGTGCAGACAGGAAGAGCACATCTGGGTGTTACTTCAGTATGGGATCAGGTGTGATCTCTTGGTTTAGCAGGAAGCAGTCCTGCGTAGCACTGAGTACAGCTGAGGCAGAGTATGTTGCAGCCTGTTCAGCTAGTTGTGAGGCAGTATGGCTACGGAAGCTACTGTCTGAGTTATTTGATCTCCCGTTGGAGGCTACTGGTATCTTCTGTGATAACCAGAGTTGTGTAAAGCCGTCCGAGAACCCAGTGTTTCATGACAGGTCGAAACACATAGAGATCAAATATCACTATATCAGGGATATGGTGCAGAGAGGAGCTGTGAAGCTCCTGTATGTTGCGACGGTCGAGCAGATTCTAGATGTGCTGACGAAGCCACTAGCCAGGCTGAAGTTCGAGTACTTCAGAAAGAGGCTTGGCGTGCTTCAGATCGAGGATACTTCGAGGAAGAAGTGATGGACACATTTGCTGAAGCCATTCCAAGCATGTTGGAAGGAGGATCCTTCACATGGCTGTGGATGTAAGCGCTGGATAATGGGCATCAGGATGATGTTCTGGTTTCTGCTTGGATATGATCAGTTGGATCATTTATGTATGTATGCATCATGTTGGATGCTGGATATGATCAGTTGGATCATGTGTATGTATTTTGTATATGCATCATGTTGGATGCTTGGACCATGTATCTGTATATGTATCAGGTGGATACATTGTATGATCAGGTGGATCATGTATGATGATATGTATCAGGTAGATACTTGGTATGCATCAGGTGGATGCATTGATGTATCAGGTGGATACATTGTATGATCAGGTGGATCATGTATGATGATATGTATCAGGTAGATACTTGGTATGCATCAGGTGGATGCATTGATGTATCAGGTGGATACATTGTATGATCAGGTGGATCATGTATGGTGATATGTATCATGTATTTGTATCAGGTGGATACATTGATGATCAGGAGGATCATGTATGATGATATGTATCAGGTAGATACTTGGTATGCATCAGGTAGATGCATTGATGATCAGGAGGATCATGTATGATGATATGTATCATGTGTTTGTATCAGGTGGATACATTGATGATCAGGAGGATCATGTATGATACTTGGTATGCATCAGGTAGATGCATTGATGATCAGGTGGATCATGCAGCAGGATGTTGCAGTGATGATCAGGATGATCATAGATGACGAGCTTCAGGATGTTGCTCCAGATGACATGCAGCAGGACGTTGCAGTGATGATGATCAGGATGATCATGGATGGTGAGCTTCAGGATGTTGCTCCAGATGACATGCAGCAGGACGTTGCAGTGATGATGATCAGGACGATCATGAGTACATCAGGATGATGTATGGTGAGTATCAGGTTGATACTCTGTGGCCGTGGATCAGGTTGTGCAGATGAGCATGTCTGGGAGATCCTATAGGTCGGAGTTGTGTACCCGTAACAGCCTGGGATGCTCTTTCGAGACATTGCTCTGGGAGGACATGTAATTCGTTGCCCTGGGAGATCTCAGGTCGGAGTTGTGTACCCGTAACATCCTGAGATGCTCTTGCGAGGTTTTGTCCTATGGCATGTAATTTGGGCCCTGGGAGATTTCAGGTCGGAGTTGTGTACCCGTAACATCCTGAGATGCTCTTGCGAGGTTTTGCCATGACCACATGTAATTTGTGCCCTAGGAGATCTCAGGTCGGAGTTGTGTACCCGTAACATCCTGAGATGCTCTTGCTAGGTTTTGTGGTGGACCACATGTAATTTGTGCCCTGGGAGATCTTAGGTCGGAGTTGTGTACCCGTAACATCCTAAGATGCTCTTTCGAGGTTTTGTGGTGGGGTCACATGTAATAGCGCCCTGGGAGATCCTACAGGTCGGAGTTGTGTACCCGTAACATCCTGGGATGCTCTTTCGAGGTTTTGTGACGCACGTAATAAGTCCTGAGGATTCCACAGTATGGCCAGTGATGACGAAGACCTGCAAGTGGTGGGCCTACATCCAGTATGAAAAAGGACTGGCTCTGTAGAACTTCCTATGACGATTAGATTCAGAGATTGATTGAGATAGCAGCAGCAGTGATGATGATGATGACTCGATGACGATTATCCAGTGACGATGATCCAGAGAAGATGACTTGTGCTAGAAGAATTGTGCTGAGAAATACCTTCCTAGTTAAGAGGGAGTGTTGATGTATATGTAACTTCGGAATGTATTTCACATATATGTATATTTTATTCCTATAGAGATGGTATTATTCCTCTATAAGGAAGTGTCGTCATTTATATTGTAAGTGTCGTAACTTATACTTGATGGGTTATTAGACCACCTTATTTGGGGTCGGCCCTGTATAAGTCATGTGGGTCAAAGGGTTATTAGACCACCCTATTGGGGGTCGGCCATGTGGGTCAAAGGGTTATTAGACCACCCTATTGGGGGTCGGCCCACTCAGCATTATGTTATGTGGTTAAGTTAGAGCCGACATGAGTTAGGTAAAAAGGCAAGTCAAGTCAAGTATAAATAGAGTGCAAGAGGCACTCTATTTGCTCACTCACTTCTCACACATGCTCTCAAGGAGGAGAGGCGCACTTATGGAGGAGGAGGATTGCTGCTAGGTTATGGCTATCTCTATTGGTTGGTTGTATCATTGCTCTATCTATCTCTGAGGAAGTTATTGGGGTTTTTCACCTTTATGGTTTTCCCCAAGTAAATCTTTGTGTCTCTTGTGTGCTTGCATTATTGTCTCCATGATTGATATGCTGTAGATATGCTGTACATGTTGTTCTCTCAGTTAAGATCCTAGATCAGATTGAAGTAAATTCTGAAAATTTAACAGATGGATGTTATTTACACCTCACAAGAATGTTTGGATCCTCTTCCAAAAGAGCCTCCAAGAATCCTGACCCTAAAACAACCAAGGCAGAAGCTTCACTATTTTGTTTGGGGAAGCAAGAACCAAAGACTAATCATGAGGTTGTTGATAGATTGGGAGTAGAATCTACTGCAAGATTCTATGTAGAGGATTCCAAGATCTCCTCAGAGGAGCTTGGTAAGCTTAAGGATGGTAAGGCATGCTTTGGATTAGATCCAAAAGAAGAACCTAAATTAGATCCAAAGACACCACATGAGCTTCACAAGGAAGTAGAAATTGACCACACATCATTTAGATGTGAACTAGTAGAATCAGTGGTAGAACAAGGCACCATAACCCCACCCATTGAAGAGAGAAGCATGATGCAAAAGTATGGACCACTTTCAGATTTTTGTACTAATTTGTGTCATGATAATGTTGCAACCACATCAGAAGACAATTACTGCATAAGGGATTCCCTGGATGTTGAGTTTCATATCCTTGGTGATAGGGGTGAATGTAGTGACCAAACTGAATCACTAGAAGGGTGTTTGTAGGGTGCCTACATGGACAGAAGAGAATCTATTGAGGAATGTTTTAAGTGTGAGGAAGCATCTAAAGATGTGTACTCTCACATATTTTTGGGGGACATGGAGATTCCCATTGATGAAGGTGTGGTGGGTGCATGATCCATGGGGAAAGAAGAAGTTCTGGCAACAACAGAAACTAAAAATGAGAAATTGATGGAAGGCCAAACCACCAACACTCCACCTCATAAGGAGGATAACATGACACCTGCAAGAACATATATATCAGATTTCAAAACTTCAAGTGCACTGCATGGAATTGATCTAGCGATGGAAAATGAAGAGGATGAACATCTGCAAGAACCTCATCTTCTTGCGAGAGCTTTAAAGATGGATGAACAGAAGATCCAAGAAGCCCTTCAAACCCTCAATTACACACATTCCTTAATGAATAAGCTTTGTTGGAATTTGGGGGAGCAGTCTTCCATGAGAGACATGGAAGAATTTCAGAAAGCCATGGCAAGCATAAAAGGTAAATTCTTGAACCTACTTTCTGATAGAGATAGTTTATTGGAGCTTGTAGAATTGTTTCATGGTACATCCTTGAGGGATGATGAAGAGATTAGCAAGCTCAATGATGAATTAATGGCCACCCAAGATTCTTTGAGAAGCGCTCAAGGTGCCCTCCAAGAATCCAAGGCAGAAATATTGCAGCTTCATGAAAAGTTGCAAAGATCCCCCCTACCCTCCTACACACCATTCAGTCAACTGCATTCGGATGAAAGA
The DNA here is from genome assembly GCA_027924585.1 of Larix kaempferi. Taxonomy (NCBI): domain Eukaryota; kingdom Viridiplantae; phylum Streptophyta; class Pinopsida; order Pinales; family Pinaceae; genus Larix; species Larix kaempferi. Next base: position 5,035,777 of record BSBM01000963.1, on the reverse strand, counting down.
ATTCTTGAACATAGGAAGGAACCTCATGAGAGGGTGGATCATGAGGATCATTCATTTTTATATGTGCTTGAAGAGTGTGCAGAACAGTTTGACGAGAACCAAGCACAGGATTGTTTTTCAAGGGAACTTGAACTCTTCCTTGAAGACAATCACTCTCCCATGAAAGAGTGGGATGAGAGCACCCAATTTGGGACAGCCAGTAATGAATAATTTGCAGCCATAAGTCTGATTACTGAAGGCTACAGACATGCAAAGAAGGTTCACAGTTCTTTCCCACATGTCCTAGATTCAACAACACCAATGGGGAATGAGCAATGGGTGAAGGCATTTTTCTGGTTTGTGTCACATGTTAAGCAGGAGGATCATGATCTATCCCCATGGGAGATGGATCCTATTGCAGAAGAGATGGCTGATTATAGCTTATATAAATCAGCAAGCAGGATCTCCGATTCATCCATCGGATGGATGTATAGAGGCCTCACGGGAAAATAAAATCTAGAAGGTAAGAAGTTCACTTGTTTCTGCAATAAATTTCTTATTATAATTGACATTGTCTTGAATTGTGAGCAACAACAAAAGTACATTTTGCAGCCATTTGATGTCACTCATCCACATATGGATTGGGTGAATGATTACCTGACAAGCATGAAACTACCTTGCAAAATTTTTTATGCTTATGATCAAGGGAAGGCAGCTAAGCAGGCAAGTTGCCAAGATAAATTAATGGAACATTTTACTTGCAAAAGTTGGCCTATGTGGAGGGAATCCACATGCTGGGAGGGATGCTTGAAATTTTTCTCCAATGGTAGAGAGTTGAGCCATTAGATGTTTCCACTAGAAGAAACATTTTTCTATCCACTTGGTTTAGTTGCAAGTAATGTCCTTTCAGTTATTCCTCGGATGCAAAGGTACATGCTTGATGATAGATTCACTAAATTGACTTTGATCATTGGGAAAACGCAGTTGATACTTTGGGATCCGGGAATTCATTGGAGTGACATATTTCCAAAGGTGATAGAACAGTTTTGGTCCTTGCAGGAGAAACAATGGGATCCAAGAATTCTACTCAAGTTATCCTAACTGGGTCGAAAATTTTGTTCATTACTGGTTCATTTGCAGATATAAATTACAGTGCAGTTTTTCTTCATTTTTTGAAGGCCCAAGTTTAATTTACAGACTGTACAGTGGATGGGGACAATTACAATCAGAGTGGTGCAACAGAAGCCTAGTGGAATCCTGGCATTGCTTGAGGACAAGCAATCTCAAGAAGGGAGGACTGTCATGTCCCCATATTTTTCCATGGTCCATGGGGTAATTTTGGCCTAAGTCACCTAGGCAATAATTATTTAATTAATGAGCAAGTATGGAAACTACCTTATGGAAGATGCCTAAGGTTGTATTTGGGAATTAAATGGACAAGGAGGGCCCCCCATGCAATTATTAACCCCATGACTAAGTCTAAGTGATTGACTAATTGAGAAATTAATTAATTGGGGAAATTTTGAGGCATTACACCATAACAATTAATTAATTACTGGATAATTAATTAATTGCTAAGTTAAATTATTTATGAGTTGTATTATTTTCATTTAAATGTTTATTGCTAATAAATGTACCAAGTGTTTGATGACTTGGCTAGGAAATTCGAATTGGTAAGTGAGCCAAACTTGCCTAAGTGGTAAAGTCTCAGAAAAGCTAAGGAATCTAGTGGAGACAAGTTGGCAAGATGAACCCAGAAATGAAACTAACAAAAGCTGGCAAAATTAGACAAAAGCAGGAAAGAGGAAAGTAAAGAAAGTGGAAAGATTCAGAAAAGCTTTCAGAAAGAAAATAGCAACAACCAGAAAAGCTACCTAAAGCGCACTTGCCCAAATTCAGTGAAGGAGGTGAAGGAAAGAAAGTTTCGAAAGCTCAGAAGTTGCTATTTTCCTCAAGAAAGGCGCCCTCATGGCTTTGGAGTAGAATGGGAAAGTGGTTAACCTACTCTCATAGGTCACCAAGCCAAGAAATTGCTCAACAGGTCATCATGAAGTTTATAAAAGAATCCAACCAACTCCATTTGACAAATTTTGATCATTATTGGAATTTGTGAGTGAGAGCTCTAAGCCCTCCAAGTTGAGTGTTGTGCCTCAACAAGTTATGCTTGGGTGATGCACCCCAAGGCCCTTGAGTTTCCTAAGAGTGTTATGCAGGTCCAGAAAGCAGTATTACAACCATTAATGTCCAGTACAGTTCAGCCATGAAGATCTAATGTCAGATTGAAGAGGAGGCCACCATTGAAGGTGATTTGCAGCTAGCTTTGAAGAAAGAGCACTAGAGGATGGAGATAATTATGGAGAGGTGTGCCCAGGACCTCCAGTGAGTTCTATAATCTGATGATGCAGATATTAAAGGCTGCTAAATTCTAGAGATCGAATATCAGAACCATTCTCCTCTCTTCTTCTACCTCTACTACTCCCACAGCCAGTTTTGGAGGTGATTTCCCCACAAGAGAGAACCAGTTGAAGATTGCAACCATTGAAGACCAGCATGTTCAGAATGCAGCAAGTTCAGCCATATAGACATTAGATGGACTGGTAATAATATCCATTACAGATCCAAAGTAACTTCTCGCTTCTCTCATCTATTTCTCCCCTATTGTAACAGAAAACTAGCCTGTGAGGCATCATGATTTGAGAAGCTAGCATTAATAAAAGAAGGAATGTTATGAATGTAAAATTTCAAGTTTTTTGGATGAAATATGTTATATCAGAGATTAAATTAATATCATATCATATTTTCTAATTCTTAAGAGCAGTTTGTAAAGTTAAAATGCAAGACTAGCTAGATTGATGACAATTCTAGACTAGTTTCACCACTTTTCCTGCCAAATATATTTTATTCACTATTTTTACATTCTGTTAGTTCGATCTAGTCCTTAACTCAGTATAGTATCCATTATAGTCAAAAAAATAAGAATTTGGACGCCTCTTGACCCTTCCTGGAAAGATAAGAAAAATACTAGCTCAACAATCCTGGGAGAGCCCAGAAACCCCAGTTCACAAGTCTGCAAAAATATCTTTCTGAACATAACCAACCATCATTTGACTGATATAAAATCTGTCATCAACTTCCAGTATCCCCCCCTTGTCCAGTATGGATATGCCAGCTACCTAGGGAGCCTCGAAGTAGACATAGACTTGTTCTATGTTGAAAAGTGAATGGTACTGTGTTAGGAACCCATGTCTTTACTTTGTTAGTAGGATGTTGTTGGACGCATATGCTTTGTAAGCCATCTCGTAGTAATTGTTGATCAATAGTTTGTGTTATTGTTGTTGGCGCATATGCTTTGTAAGTCGCCCGTAGTATTGTTGATCCATAGTTTGGAATGGCCCATGGTTTCGACCCATAGTATTGGCGCCTAGAATTAGTATATAAGTGTGTGTTGAGACCTATGAAGGCACGGTGAAGTTATTTGTATTGAGCTTGCTCATAGGAGGTTGCCCCCTCGAAGTGGCCCGTGATCAATATAAAAGTGATTCTGAGTTCTGTCATTTTTGCTATTTCGCATATTTTCATTAAGTAATTGTTGCAGGTGCCTCACATCTGGTATTAGAGCAATTTCTTGGGCTCGCTGGGTGAAATTTCTACCAAATTTTTTTCACATCTGTTGCAGGTTCGGATTTGGGAATAATCCCTATCCGCTTAACTGTGGGAAGTACTTGGGCATAAGCCCTAAAACTCATTGTGAGGAGTACCACAGGAACCCCGAAGTAGCTGGCCCATTGAGAGGACCTGTCGACGAAAAGGGCAACGACCCCTACCTGATTGACTAGTTCCCAGCCGTGAGGTAAACCAAGAGCTGTCATTTGTGGCAAAGCGGTTATCAGTTTTACCTGAGCCGTGGAGTGAGGGGTACTACCCCAATACGCAAGCCGTCAGACAGTATTGGTGGCCGAGTGAAAACCCTGAACTGTTAGGAAGCCGCACATACCTGGGGTCCATATCTACCTTCAGCTAAACTATTGTCGATCACTGCTGCGCCGTTTCAGAACCATTTTGCAAGCCATTCCAGATCCAGCCGTAAAATTCAATTTTTTCTCCATATCTCCCTTGTTTTAACTCTGTTTTCCTTGAAAATTTTAGGGAACCCCTGTCATTCCATTCTGCATATTTCATCCCCGAGGACCCTATCCTCAATTCCCCTTCCTACAGCCTGAAATCCCACATTTGTCTATTTTTAGGGTTTGCCATAACTTCCTCAGATTTCACCCAATCACCTTCAATTTTTACCATAGAGTTCCTTTCTGAATTCTGCTTCTTTGTTCCCCTCTGCCAAATTTTCCCATCCTTTCACCCCGCTTCTGAAATCCTCATTTTTGCTTCCCTGTCTATCCAACAGTGTCCAAAAAACGAGTCAAACCCCAATTACCCTTCTGATTTTTTCCCAAATCCAAATTTTCCTTTACTGAAGTAGTTCCTGTTTTTGTTTTCCTACCCAGTCAAAAAAACAAAAAAAAAAATCCCTGGTTATGGTTGTCACCCGTGCAGGAGCAAAAACCATGGAGGAAGCCCTTGCAGCCATCCAAGCCAAACTCCAGGATCTGGATGAAAAATTTCTTGGTCTCCATCTTGAACATTCAGCCATGAACAATAAACGGCAGTCCGAGTCTTCAGTAGACAATGGGTTCTCTTCTTCCAGCAATTTCCGTGGTCCGAAGCTTGATTTTCCTCGCTTCAATGGTACCGATCCAACTGGATGGATCTATCGTGCAGAACAGTATTTCAGTCTGCATAATACTTTTGATGTCAACAAAGTTCCGTTGGCATCCTTTCATTTGGAACAGGAAGCTCTTCAATGGTACCATTGGTACATCAAGGCTCATCCAGAGCCCAACTGGCCAGACTTTTGCCAGCTCCTTTTGCAACGATTTGGTCCTAGTGCTTTTGATGACTTCACCGGAGCCCTCACTAAACTTCGCCAAACTGGCACTGTGAGAGAGTATCAAACCGAATTTGAGAATCTAGCCAACCACACCGAAGGATTGTCTGATGAATTTTACCGGAGTTGTTTTATTAGTGGTCTAAAGGATGCCATCCGCTCTGAGGTCAAAATGTTCTGTCCCAACACAATGATGGAAGCACTCGGGTTGGCTAAGTTGGCAGAAGACAAGATTGCAGCCCAACAACGCTCCAAACCCACTTTTGTTCCCTTCCGAAATATGGGTTCTCAGCGACCACCTATACCGCAGGCTCCTCGACCGACTCCTATAAAGCGTTTGTCTGAAACAGAGATGCAAGCACGCAGAGAAAAGGGGCTTTGCTATAATTGTGATGAGAAATTCACTCGGGGACATAGATGTGTTCAGCAAAAGCTCTATCTCCTGGATGTGGAGTCTCCGCCTGCCTCTGAAATGGGTGACGAAGATCCAGAAACACTGGATGCACCGGTCGACATTCAGGAACCGCCTAGTGACCCTCCGTCTCAAGATGACCAGCCAGAGATATCTCTCCATGCTTTAGCGGGAATCACCACCCCCCAAACAATGCGGGTCAGGGGTTACTTCAAGAAGCTTCCTCTTACAATCCTCATTGATTCTGGTAGCACGCATAATTTCATTGACCCTCGGATCGCCAAACAAGCTGATTGTTTTATCCATCCTTGCTCCAACTTTGAAGTCATGATTGCCAATGGGGGCACCTTACCTTGCAAAGGGAAGTGTCGAAATGTGCATATCTCTATGGGAGATTATACCTTGCACTCTAACATGTTTGCCTTGCCCTTAGGCGGATGTGATGTGGTTTTGGGCGCTCAATGGCTACGCACACTCGGCCCTATCTTATGGGATTTTGCCGAACTTTGGATGCAGTTTTCCGAGAATGGACACAAACACACATTGACAGGATTACAACCAGGTTCTCTCAGCATCATCAGTTCACATCGCATGGAAAAACTCCTCAAGAAGAATTCACATGGTGTCATCGCTCAGATCCATTCCATCCAGATGCAACCAGCAGAAGTCTCCACTACTCCTTTGGATCTACAACAAATTCTGGATCGGTATACAGGTGTCTTTGCTGAACCAGTGGGATTACCACCTTCCAGGCCAGAAGACCATCGTATTCAGCTCCTTCCTGGCAGCGTTCCTCCCAACATCAGGCCCTATCGCTACCCATTTCACCAAAAAACGGAGATTGAAATGCTCGTTCGGGACTTATTGAAGCAAGGTATTATTCGCCCAAGCACTAGTTCCTTTTCTTCTCCAGTTATTCTTGTCCGCAAAAAAGATGGGTCATGGCGCCTCTGCATTAACTTCTGAGCACTTAATCACCTCACCATCAAGGATAAGTTTCCAATTCCTGTTATTGATGAGCTTCTTGATGAGCTTCATGGGGCTCACTTTTTCTCTAGGTTGGATCTTCGTTCTGGGTATCATCAAATTCGGGTTCATGAGGATGATATTCCTAAAACAGCTTTCCGCACACATGATGGCCATTATGAGTTTTTGGTCATGCCCTTTGGCCTCACTAATGCTCCTTCCACATTCCAGGCCTTAATGAATAAAATATTTCGACCCTACTTGCGGAAATTCATTCTGGTATTCTTTGATGATATCCTCATCTACAGTAAAACATGGGATGAACATCTCCAGCATCTGGATCTTGTCATGCAACTTTTCTCTGACCATCATCTCCATGCCAAGTAGTCTAAATGTGTTTTTGGACAAAAGGAAGTTGAGTATCTCGGGCACATTATCTCAGCACAAGGGGTTCGCATGGATCCTGCCAAAATCGAGGCCATGAACAATTGGCCACATCCTCAGACACTCAAGAGCCTTCGTGGTTTTTTGGGGTTGACTGGCTACTACCGCAAGTTTGTCAAGGATTATGGGAAGATTGCAGCTCCATTAACTGCTCTATTGAAAAAAGATGCTTTTACATGGACACCTGCTGCTCAGTGTGCATTTGACAAACTAAAACAAGCTATGTGTACCACACCGGTGCTAGCTATGCCTGATTTTTCCAAGCCCTTCACTATTGAGAGTGATGCTTGCGGCAATGGACTTGGTGCGGTTCTCCTTCAAGATGAACACCCCATTGCGTTCACTAGCAAAGCCCTTTCAGGTAAGAATTTAGCTACCTCTACCTATGAGAAGGAAATGATGGCTATTTTGCATGCAGTACAGAAGTGGCGTCCATACCTATTAGGGAATCATTTCTGCATCAAGACTAATCACCAGAGTCTGAAATATTTCTTGGACCAGCGTGTCTCCTCCCCGGCACAACAGAAATGGGTTAGCAAACTCATGGGTTATGACTATGAGATCACTTATAAGAAGGGTAAAGACAATATTGTGGCAGATGCTCTTTCTCACACATTTGATACCCAAGGTTCTCTTTCAGCTATTTCTATGCCGGTTCCAAATTGGTTGCAATCTGTTCAACAGGGTTATGTCAATGACTCTTCTTTATCTCAGATCATCCAACGCTTGACCAACAATCCTTCTGCTGTCCCACATTACTCTTGGGATGGTGCTTCTTTGCGATACAAGGGTCGTCTGGTGCTTCCCCAGAGCACAGATCTTCAACAGGCTGTCTTCTATGAACTCCATGCTTCTCCATCGGCCGGGCACTCTGGGTTCCTCAAAACATATGAACGAGCACGGCGTAACTTCTTTTGGCAGGGCATGAAAAGGACAATTCAACAAATGGTGGCTGAATGTGATACCTGCCAACACAATAAGGGTGAAACAACACTCCTGCCAGGATTGCTTGAACCCTTGCCCATACCTACACGGATTTGGACAGATATTTCTATGGATTTCATTGAAGGGCTCCCTAAATCTGGCGGGAAGATAGTGATTCTCGTTGTGGTTGATCATCTCTCCAAATATAGTCATTTTTGTGCTCTCAGCCATCCCTATACAACCTCCTCCGTCGCTCAAATTTTTATGGACCAGATCTTTCGTCTTCATGGCATCCCTTCTTCCATTGTCTCGGATCGTGATGCGACTTTCACCAGTCATTTTTGGACAAAACTATTTCGCCACACTGGCACCAAACTGAAGATGAGTTCAGGGTATCACCCACAAACAGATGGTTAGACTGAAATTGTCAATAAATGCTTGGAAACTTATCTTCGTTGCTTCACCTCGGAACAACAACATCAGTGGGCAAAATGGCTCCCTCTCGCTGAATGGTGGTACAATACCTCTTACCACACTGCCTCTAAAATGACTCCATATGAAGCAGTCTATGGTCAGGCACCTCCAGCTCTTCTCCCATACACCCCCACCAGTTCACCAGTTCAGGAAGTTGACACGGTCCTTCGCAACCGCGATCAGATTCTTCACATTTTGCGGGACAATCTTCACATGGCAAGAAATCGCATGAAGCAACAAGCTGATCAGCACCGTTCGGAGCGCACTTTTCAAGTCGGCGATATGGTTTTTCTTCGTCTCCAGCCGTACAAACAATCCTCCTTGAAAATCAAAGGGCGTCATAAGCTCGCTCCAAAGTTCTATGGGCCATATCGGATTCTTCAGCATATTGGGTCTGTTGCTTATAAATTGGAACTTCCTCCTTCTTCCCGCATTCATCCAGTCTTTCATGTCTCTTGTCTGAAGAAAGTTCTTGGCACCAACATCAGCGACCAAACGATTTTACCCGAACTGGATAATGAAGGATCCATCCTTTTGGAGCCAGAGGCCATCCTCAATCGGTGCATGCGTCAGCTTCGCTCTCGCTCTATCACAGAGGTCTTAATTCAGTGGCACGGCATGCAACCCGAGGATGCTACATGGGAACCACTCCTTCAGATTCAACAACAATTTCCACATCTAAAGCTTTGAGGACAAAGCTTTTTTTTAAGGGGGAGGGGATGTTAGGAACCCATGTCTTTACTTTGTTAGTAGGATGTTGTTGGACGCATATGCTTTGTAAGTCGTCCCGTAGTAATTGTTGATCAATATTTTGTGTTATTGTTGTTGGCGCATATGCTTTGTAAGTCGCCCGTAGTATTGTTGATCCATAGTTTGGAACGGCCCATGGTTTCGACCCATAGTATTGGCGCCTAGAATTAGTATATAAGTGTGTGTTGAGACCTATGAAGGCACGGTGAAGTTATTTGTATTGAGCTTGCTCATAGGAGGTTGCCCCCTCGAAGTGGCCCGTGATCAATATAAAAGTGATTCTGAGTTCTGTCATTTCTGCTATTTCGCATATTTTCATTAAGTAATTGTTGCAGGTGCCTCACATACTGGTACCTTGTGCATAAGAAAAATCTGATCTGACCTCCTTTACCTGCTGCTACACCTAACCTCATACATTTTCTAGAATTAAATATTCATCCCACCATCCTCAATCCTTACCTCAGTACCCCTCACTTACCTCCTGCCCGGTTCGAAGGATTTGACAGAAAATTTTACTAGTAAAAGTTATAAAAGTTTTTGAAGTGGAGTTAATATCTGGGTCAAATCTTGCCTAGGATATTACATACATACAGTAAAATTCATATAACTTTTATAGTTAAGGGGAAATCCAAATAAATATTAACACAAAAGAAAACCTGGTAACTTGAAGATGAAAATCCAATCCAAAGAAGATTGTTCCTCCCAACCGTCTCTTGAAAGCAGCTAAGATTACTTGCTTTAGGACCCTCGAGCCTGTTCACTGAACCACCAGGACGAAGACTAGGTGTAGAAACTGGTTATGTTCTCTTTGTAACTCAGGATTAAACTTGCAGTCAATACTCACAGTCAATACTTGTAGTAATCTCACTTTAGCTTCTTCTCATCGAATCACCTCTTGTGTGCTTAACTTTTAATTAGTATGTAGCATAACCACAAGGAAAATTGTGTGAACCTCCTTCTCATTTGATGGATATATGCTTGCCTAGGTCCTTGGGTCAGTTTTTTAAATTAAATGAGCCACCTGCTCAGTTCCTCCTTTCTTGGGGAACACGACCACAATTTTAGGGAGATGCCTCCTGCATCAGCTAGAAAGTGAATGTTGTTGCTGCCATTTGTCTATTTTGCCTTCTACACCAGATCATTCCTCCTAGTGGGTCAGTGAACACTCTTCAACAATCCTCTTTGGATAGGTGTCTCTTATTTTATTTATTTAAATAATAAGATATTCAATTACAGTCATCTTTGACCATCCTTGGTCAACAACATAAAACTTTACAATAACTTTTAAGATAATTTTTTTCCCAAATATAAAAAGTCTTTAGTTCTAGGTGGGTTACACGAATGGCCCTGGCATAGTCTTAAAAAAATTGAGATGTAGATGATGGAAATTCTCACCAAGTTATCAACTTGGAAGAATGTCTCCCTTGTTGAGAGGGAGTGTTGATGTTCTCCATGATTCTATTATCGAGAAAACATTATGCAGATCATTCTCTTGGATGAGTTCACGACCCAGAGATAATGGCCTTGTTGTAGCCCTTGTTTGTGGTTTGAATGCTTAGCCTCATTCCATCATGTGGATTGGACTGTAGGGGGATAGAGGTCACATTGAGTAGTCCATGTGGGAGTGCTCTTTAGCGCGTGATCCATTCTCGTAGAGTGAGATGACTTGTCTATGTTACAAGGAGATCTTATCTCCTTGTTATTAGACAAAGTCTAATCTGATGTTGAATTTGACAATTGGCTCTAAGAAGTGTTTGACACTTCTTAGAGTATGGTCGAATCAACAATAGATCTATACTGAAGAGAATGTGACCCCATGTGAGGAGATATCAACAAGGGTGAAATTTTATTTGATGAATAAATAACCAAGGAGTCAATACAATCCATTGAAGAAGTCCTAGAGAAAGTGGAAGGAAAGAAATAGCACAACTGCCTGAACAAAATGAGTAAATTGACCCTAAAAGAAAAAGTGACAAGTCGAATTGAAAGATTAATAAAATATAAATAAAGAATAAAAAAAGTACAAGCCAACCTAATTGTGGAAGTTTGTAGCCAACTGAAGAATATAAATGGAAGCGTTATCACACTCCATTTCACACATTCACATCACATATTCTTCTCTCAAGTGGTGCGCACTTCTCAAGGAGGATTAGCAGAAGTCACATGAAGTAATTTTGGCGTTTTCTCTTATTCCCTTATTCTCTTGGAATATATCTACCCTTTCTAGGGTTTATTGAGGAAGAAGGGCAGATTCTTTTGCTAGGGATTAATCTTCATGATTGTTATTGTTCTTGTATTGGATTGATTTTTCTTCTGAGAAAAGTTTGTTGGGTTTTCTCCCGAGTTCAGGTTTCCCAATATAAATCTTTGTGTCTCTTATGCATGGTTATTGTTTCAGTGAACCTTTTTTTATTTTCCACTACAAATGAATGATGCTATAATTGTGGGATGAAATGAATTATAAAATTAAAGTTGAAAGAGATGAAAATTATACCACAATGTTAAAAATCTAACAAAAATCTGATCAATTTAGACTTGTGCCACAAGTGATGGGGTAAACGGGTATGATAAGGCATGAAAGTGAGCATATTGGAAAGGTTATTGACTATCACCATGATGAATGGTTTATTTCCAACTCTATAAAGTCCCACTATAAAATCCATAAAATTTTAGTCCATATATGGGTTGGAATGGGAATTGGTTGTAAGGTTCTTGGTGACTTCACCATATCTCTCTTGTGTTGTTTACAAGTGTTGAAGGGTACATATTTTTTTTGGATGTTTTCTTTCACGCCTTCCCAAAAGAATGGGTGCTTAATTCTTTCATAGGTTTTTGAAATCCCAATTGGCCAACTATGTGTGATAAATGTAACTCCTCCAAGATTTAGTGTTTTAATCCCAAATTTGGTGCTAGAAAAATGCGCTCCTTATACCTAAATGCACATTGGTTCCATGTATACCTAGTTAGAGGGTTTGGGTCTTCCTGAATACTTTGGATAAGTTTCCTTATGGTTTCATTTTCCATCCATTCTTGGCATTATTCCTCAATCTACCCTAGAACTAGTAAGGATAATGCAAAGAGTAAATCCTCATCAAATTGCCTAGATAATGCATCAACCACCACATTTTCTCTACCCTTATTATACATAATATCATAATCATACCCCAACATCTTAGTAACTCACTTATGTTGTTGTGGTGATGACAATCATTGTTTCATGAAATAGTTTAAACTATGGTGGTCGGTTTTTATCTCGAAACACCTCCCAATTTTATATGGATATCATGTTTTAACTGTATGAAGGATGGCCATCATCTCTTTTTGATATGTCAATTTACAAAATTTCAATCACATGACTACTTAGTAGTTAAGGCTATAGGGAACCCTTCTTGCATCAATACTTATCCAAGGCTTCTTCTCGATGCATCACATCTAAGAAAAAGTCTTAGTGAAATACAACATTTATAATATGGGGGTTGTGTAAAGACTTTAAGAAATGTGAATTTTCTCAACAGTATTTGGTGCTTTTACGATATGTTATTAGTGCAGGAGAACTTAAGATTGGTCCTGCAAAGATGGAGGCCATCACTAAGTGGCCTACTCCTACAAATTTCATTGAAGTTGGGATCTTTTTGGGAAGAAGCACATTACATTTGGAAGTTCATAGCTTCCTTTTTGGTTGTGCCTACACATTTCCATTCCATAACAACCAACAACAAGGGGCTCCAGTGGGGGAAGAATCAATAGAAATCCTTTGAAGAGCTCAAGCAAAATATTAGTCAAGCACCAATTATCGGATTTCCTAACTCGTAGAAGCCTTTCGAATTGGATACAGATGAACGTGAGTATGCTATGAGAGCGGTTTTGATGCAAGGAGTGAAGCCAATATGCTACCATTCTAAAATGTTCCATGGTGGCATCCTAAACTGCCCTACATATGACAAGGAAATCAATGCATCGGTTCAAGTTTTTAATAAGTGGAAGCACTATTTTATGGGAAAGGATACCATCATTCACACTGATCACCAATCATTGCAATATTTTCAGGACCGTAAGTTACATCAAACACGACACTACAAGTAGATGGGAATTTTAGCAAAATTCCATCTAATCATCAAATATAAGAAGGGAGGTACAAACAAGATGACATACATTCTCTTGAGGCCACCTACAACCAAGATCACAACTTTGGGTACTCTTATGCATACAGAGCCTTTCACCCATTATGCATACAATGAGGAATACATTGAAGGTGAGGACTTCAAGGAGGCATTTCAACAATTACTGGGACAATTCTATGTAGAATAAGGTGACAACAAGGTTTACTATCATTTCCAGGATGTGCTACTCTACAAGATGGAAAATATCTATGTTACTAAAGGTGAGATATTGCAACTAATGAGAGAGGCTCACACCTCCAAAGTTGTAAGTCATTTTGGTGTTGGGAAGACAATTTGCAACTTGCAAAGATATGGTTATTGGCCTAGAATGCAAGAAGATGTAGCTCGGTTTATTCGAGGATGCATACTTTGTTGTATCAACAAGCCCAATAATAGGAAGGAAGGTCTATATCGTACCGTACCTATTCCTACGAGACCATGGGAAAGCACCTCCATGGATTTTGTGGGTGTTCTTCCAACCACTAGGAAGGTACATGACTATTTATTTGTGGTAGTTGACAGATTCAACAAGATGTGCATTCATATGCCTTGTAAAAAGACTATCAAACAACAAAAATCAACAAACATGTTCTTTGAGCAGGTCTAGGTGCACTTTGGGATACCGAGTAGCATTATCTGAGATATGGATACCATATTTCTCAGTGCATTTTGTACTACACTTTGGTAGAGGATGGACATGAAGTTGAAGAGATCTACAACATTCCATCCATAGACACATAGGGAGACAAGTAGTCAACATGGATTTGGTGAAGCTTTTGATGGGTTACAATCAGAAGCATCCGAAGACTTGGGATGAAAATGTGATATACATTCAACACTCTTATAACATAACAATCCACATTTACATTGGAAAGTACCCTTTTGAAACTTGTTTTGGATATCTTCCACCTTCACCTCTAGATGTTGTATATGGACAACAAGGGGGATTGAGGGAATACACCATTGGTGAAGCATTAAGAGATGAAAAATCCATTGATAAGATTAAGAAAATCCATTTGCAAGTATATGAGACATTGAAGAAGTCACATGAAAAGGGAAGGTCCAAACCACAAGGTCCATTTTGAATTTTAACCACACGGTTCCATTTTCCTCCTAACCACACGGTATCAACACACCAATGTATTACAAGGTCAAAAATTTTATAAAGAGAAATGATCCACAATGCCAACCAACATGACCACTTCACGTTGTATATTAATGCAAAATGAAAATATTTTACATATGAGTTTCTCACAATTGATCATCAACCATTGACTCTCTATGCTCCTTAAATAGAGACAATAGAGCAATCGAGTGCTAATACACACACACAAACATATAGTTGTTAGTTTTGAGGAGAAGATGAATTGAAGGGTCACATATGTCTAGAACATATCATGACTGTCAAATTATATAAGTAAAAATGCATACTAATGCATACTAAGTAAACACAATTTACCTAAAGACACATTAGATTGAGTTAATCTTAACTAACTTCTATGTGTCTAAATATCCTAATGTATCCCCTTAATAATAACTTGGGATATGATTGAAAGATTTATAATGGTGACACAATATTGTTAAAATTCAGTATGCTAAGACAGAAAATATCAGCATTACATTCCATTTCACAACAATAGCATATACAGGATCACTGAAAGAAAAACAAGCACAACATAAACACAAGAGACACAGATTTATCCTGGGAAACCCTCATGGGGTAGAAAACCCAGCAAATATTCCTCAATATAGATGACCAACAAATACAAAAGATGTAATCCCAAACATGAGCTCCTTCTCCTCCATAGCAAATATCTCTCTCACCTATGTGCCACTCACAAGTGAGTGAATGTGTTAAATGAGGAACACACCTCCTCTATTTATACACTACTCTGACTTGTCTTTTACATTAACTAGGTCGGTATTAGCATTACATTCCATTTCACAACAATAGCATATACAGGATCACTAAAAGAAAAACAAGCACAACATAAACACAAGAGACACAGATTCATCCTGGGAAACCCTCATGGGGTAGAAAACCCAGCAAATCTTCCTCAATATAGATGACCAACAAATACAAAAGATGTAATCCCAAACATGAGCTCCTTCTCCTCCATAGCAGATCTCTCTCTCACCTATGTGCCACTCACAAGTGAGTGAATGTGTTAAATAAGGAACACTCCTCCTCTATTTATACACTACTCCGACTTGTCTTTTACATTAACTAGGTCGGCCCCAACTTAACCACTTTACATAATGCTGACTGGGATGACCCCTCTAGGGTGGTCTAATAACCCTTTAACACACATGACTCATATAGGGATGAACCCCACTAGGGAAGTCTAATAACCCAAGTTACCACATTCTCCACGGAGGAATAAAACATCTCCAGATATACAATAAGGTCTTCACGGAGGAATGAAACATCTCCGGAATAATAAAGTACAAATATAATATTCTTAGAAGTTACAATATCTCAACACTCCCTTAACGAAAAGGATATTATAACAACATATGCACGAGCAAGGAGTCATCAACTACATGATACATGATACATCTATAAATCATTGGAAGATTTCTTCATACATCATCATCAGTAACTCAAACAGTTACTGGAACATAATCAATACTGGAACATCAGCATCATTAGTATTGACTCTTCATCTTCTGCAGCACTCGATCAGCTATAGCATCATCATCATCTGGATCACCCAATCAACAGCCTCATCATCTAGATCTACCGATCATCATCATAACAACATCAAATGGATCCTCGATCAATAGCCTCATCATCTAGATCATCACGATCAACATCATCGTCATCTAGATCATCACGATCAGCAGCATCGTCATCCAGATCATCACAATCAATAGCATCATCATCTAGATAATCACGATCAACAACATCGTCATCTAAATCATCAACTGGATCATCAAAGAAACATCCTCTGTAATACACATGATCCAATTACGAGGTGGTCAATCCCTCTCAATTTAGGACATAAGTCCAAGGACGATGCAATCTTACCACGTACATTTTGAACCAAGGGTTCTGGGATGATGCAATCCCCATCACGTACATTTTGAACCAGTGCTTCCAGGATGATGCAATCCCCATCACGTACATTTTGAACCAGTGGTTCCGGGATGATTCAATCCCCATCACGTACATTTTGAACTAGCGGTTCCAAGATGATGCAATCCCCATCACGTACATTTTGAACTAGTGGTTCCAGGATGACGCAATCCCCATCATGTACATTTTGAACTAGTGGTTCTGGGATGATGCAATCCCCATCACGTACATTTTGAACTAGTGGTTCCAGGATTATGCAATCCCCATCACGTACATTTTGAACTAGTGGTTCCGGGATGATGAAATCCCCATCGTGTACATTTTGAACTAGTGGTTCCGGGATGATGCAATCCCCATCACATACATTTTCAACCAAACATTCAGGGACGATGCAGTCCTATCACGTCTACTAGGGACCACTTCTCAGATACATATGTCTATGGCTCTATTTAGGGACCGAAGTCCGAGGATGATACAATCCCCCTAATCCACTAGGGACCATTCATTGACCTCATTTTCATAACAGGTATCCTCATCAACGATACATGTATCCACATCAATACAGGTATCCTTATTGCATCGTCGATACAATATCCTCATCATCGATACAAGTATTCTCATCATTGATACAAGTATCCATATCAATACAGGTATCCTCATTATTGACCTTACTGTCAATATAGGAAATATCATCATTGATATAGGTATCCACATCGATACCAGTGTCCAAATATCATCATCGACCATATTACTACCCCTTTCGAGGAGGGTCCTTCTGAACTACACCAAGCTTGTCTCGGAAATATTCAAACTTTACTCGAGATAGAGGTTTGGTCAATACATCAGCAACTTGTTCGTCAGTGCTCACATACTCGAGCTTGATAGCTCCTTTAAGCCGTGGACTTCGATTCTAAAAATTCCAACTTTCTTCGAAGCCCTAAATTCCCGCAGTAGTGACAAGCCAAGAATGAAGGTGCTCAGAATCCAATTCTGTTTTGACAGAAATATGCACTTATTTTTTCTAGTGCATCTCTGAAATTATGAATCCACAGGGTCTGAAACTTTGGCCTGTGGTAGCCTGACCTTTCCTCTTTCCAACCCCACAGGTCAGACCTCAATTGGATTCTCTGAGAGAGAGTTATGCCAAGTGTAGCAACGTGACCTGTTTATGGGATAAAATAGGAGAGCGAACTTGTACGACGTTCCACGTGTAACTGGTTCAACTTCGGCCTCTGAAAAGAGGACCTGTGAAAGTACAGTCCGTTCCCTACCTATCACTTTTTACGAAATTTGATTTGGAGCTTCCTAGCCCAAGTTGTGACCTTTTTTCCTACGTCGCCTGTTTATGACTGAGATCTAGAAGAGGCAAAAACCCTAACTTGTACTGATCATATCTCACAAAGTACAATGAATATGAGGGTTTCCTTTAGCCACAAGGTATAGGGGGATGTTATCTACTACATATAAATATTTCAGATCCTGAACCTTCGTCAAACTGGATTTATATCGAAAGTGCCACGATGACTAGTTTTTGCTATACAAAACCCTAACTTGCAAATTCTCGCAAGTGAGACAAGTGTCGTAAGTTCCTTACATTGCCTTCCTTCAGGCTAGCTCTAAACCCATGTTAAAATTCAATATGATATGACAAAAAATATCATCATTACATTCCATTTCACAACAATAGCATATACAGGATCACGGAAAGAGCAACAAGCACAACATAAACACAATAGACACAGATTTATCCTGGGAAACTCTCATGGGGTAGAAAACCCAGCAAATCTTCCTCAATATAGATGACCAACAAATACAAAAGATGTAATCCCAAACATGAGCTCCTTCTCCTCCATAGAAGATCGACTCTCTCTCACCTATGCACCACTCAGAAGTGAGTGAATGTGTTAAATGAGGAACACACCTCCTCTATTTATACACTACTCTAACTTGTCTTTTACATTAACTAGGTCGGCCCCAACTTAACCACTTTACATAATGCTGACTGGGCCGACCCCTCTAGGGAAGTCTAATAAACCAAGTTAGCAAATTCTCCATGGAGGAATAAAACATCTCCAGATATACAATAAGGTATTCACGGAGGAATGAAACATCTCCAGAATAATAAAGTACAAATATAATATTCTTAGAAGTTACAATATCTCAACAAATATGAAATGGAAGGAAGCATTAGAGCCTATCCCCCCCTAATGGAAACTTGTTGAACTCCTAACGTAGATCAATGTTTGTAAAACTTCACTTTTGTAAGATACTTTGTGAAAATTATGTAACTTGATTATCTATAGGGAAAAATAACGCTTCGAGAATGTGATCCTGAATAAGCTTCTTGATGAAGTGTTGTGTATCTCAATGTGTTTGTTGTGCTTACGTTGAATTGGATCTTTGGTGAGCTTAATGGCACTCTGATTGTCACCTTAGAGGGTGTTCAGATGTTGTTGATGTAATCCAAACTCTAAAAGGATCTGTTGGAGCCACAAGAGTTTTTTATTTGCATTAATTGTAGCTCGATACTTTGATTTTGGTGAAAAAATAGAAAGAGATTGCTGCTTCTTACAAGCCCAAGTGACAAGTTTGAGATCAAGACTCAAAACATAACTTGTAGTATACTTTTGATCATTAGGGTTACCAACCCAAATAATTAGTGTAACCAACAATAAAGTATCATCTTTGTTTCTTAGTGTAACCAACAATAATTAGTGTCCCCCCTTGAACTATAGTGCACCCTAGGAGTACAAAAGTATCATCTTTGTTTCTTTCCAATTGATTTCATAGGGAATTTTAATATACTGAGCAACAAGATCAACTACAAAGGAAATATTAAGACGAGTATGAGTCAACTACAAAGGGATACCAACTAACTAACAATACAAAATGGCATCAACTTCAGGTGTAATATAGGTTCCATTGAGTTTGAATCCATACTGGAAGGTAGATGGGGTTGGTTAATCAAGCATTGGAGGATATGTTAAGAATGCATGTCATGTACCAACGAAATCAATGGGAAAGGAATCTTTCCCTAGTGGAGTTTGCATATAAAAATAGTTATCATAGTTCCATTCAAATGGCCCCACATGAATTTCTATATTAGAGACCCTATAGAATGCCATGAGTTGGGATCGATTAGAGGGTAGGGTCATGTTGGTACCTGATATGCTTCAAGAAATGGAAGAACACATGATTATGATTAAGCAAAGGCTTAAGGAACCTAGGGACATATAAAAAAGTAATGTAGATGTTAAGCTGATAGACAAACACTATGAAGAAGGTAATGAAGTTGCCAACGAAGTCGAGCCTGTTGAGTATATGTTATATTTTTTGCATGTGTGTGTGTGGGTGGGGGTGCATAGTTGACCATGCACCTAGAGACCCCCTCCATCTGGCTCAGGGGGGGTGTGTTAACCCCCCCCCCCCATTCCACGAAGCGAGTTCAAATTTGTTTGGGCCATTTTTGGGTTCTTTCTAAAAATATGTAATTTAATCCCGGTTAATGGATTGGAGTCTATTTTCTAATCCAGGTTAACGTATTAGGGTTTTGGATTTTGCAGAATACCTATATTTGTATTGTGAGTGGTTAATAATCAACATGAGAAGATAAGAGGTACGGGTCTAAGTTTTGTTGGTTTTCACGGTTAAGGGTTTCTAGGTAAATATCTGTGTATTATGTGTGAATTTTGTGGTATAATATCAGTTTTTCTTAAAATAATCTGGATGATTTGTTTATCTGCACAAGAGTTGGGATTGATTAGAGGGTTGGTCATTTTGGGACTTGATATGCTTCAAGAAATGCAAGAACAAATGATTATGATTAAGCAAAGGCTTAAGGAAGCTAGGGACATATAAAAAAGTAATGTAGATGTTAAAAGGATAAATAGACACTATGAGGAAGGTAATGAAGTTGTCATCAAAGTCGAGCCTTTTAAGATTTCCTATAGATTTTGTAAGGAAATAGAAGTTGTCTCCTAGGATCGTTGGGTCATTCAAGATCCTTGAGAGGATCATAATAGTCTCTTATAAGATTGAGATTCCATCCCATCTAAGAAATATGCATAATGTATTTCATGTTTTGGTACTTACGCATTATGTTCGTGATCCATTTCATGTGTTGAAATTTGAGGGATTACAGGTTCTTGAGGAGGGAGTTATCCAAGTCGAACCATTATCTATACTGGACCGCGTGATTCTTCATCTTAGGAACCATGAAATTAATCAAGTCAAAATCCAATGGGACCAATATAAAGCAAGATTTTCTACTTTGGAATATGCAGAGACTATGCATTTTGATTTTACCTATCTTTTTGAATAAGTTACTAGATAGTACTATATTATAATAAGTGTGACTGAACTAGAAAATTTAATTAGGAAAAATCAATTTGCTAAATGGATGTTTGATGATCTTTCTATGATGCTTAAATACTTGTTTGGTTATGAATTAATATCTATTTGATTTCTCTATATGTTATGATTGAAATATGTAATTATGTTAGTAGTCATGATATTGATTTTACATATGCTATATGTTGACATGATTATCATATTCAAGATGTCCTGCAATTTTCTGAATACATATGCTAATATGCTTACATGCAATAATTCACGTGTTCTTTGTTGATGATGACATGATGATGTGATATCCTTGATAATGATACGATGTTAGTAGGAACTGATTACACGATATTTCCTAATTTCATGACATGTGGTTATTTATGATGATATTTCATGATATGATGGCATGATGTAATGACATGTGGTTCTTTGTGAAAATATTATTCTTTGTGAAGATGTGTTCTCATGATTAACATGCGACATGTAGCATGTGGATTATTTTCTATAAGAAGATGTTATGATTATAACTTATGCATTGGTTGCATATTATGAGGTGGTGATTGACAGGGAATCCATCCATGGGCCTTTGGCCCAATTCATTCAAGGATCCTGTGGGATCCCATAACCACAAACGATAATATATACAAGTAACACCTTATGGGTTGGGGCCAAACTCAAACAATAAATCTATGCTAGTATTTATTCACCTTACCTGATACTGAAGGTCCGAGAGAATGGCTAGAATTATACTCACCTATGAAGTTGTGAAAATAGAACCTTTGATGCACAGGGTTGAGTTCTTGTGAAGTTGTGGGGGGAGTTAGGAAATCCTTTCGATATGTCTAGTGTACATGGTTTAGTGTACTAGACCATATGTTTGTTTGGGTAGATGAGGCCTTGGACCTTGGGGTCCTAGATAGCCGATAGACTTTAAGCTTAATATGGAAAGTCATGAAGAGGGATAGAGTTGTACTCACCCTTCCTTTGAGTTGTGATGTGGACTTTCGATGCTTGTTCTAGTTACATGGGTGGTTGTTGTAATAGTTGTAGAAGAGGGTGATGTGTGGAGATAAGGGTAAAATAACAACACTAATAATAAATAAATAAAATACAAGTGACATCATTAATACTTAACTTCGGGGTGATAATAATAATAGTAATAAAACAATAATAATATGCTAATGTGATAATATTTAAAAGAAATAATAATAATGATAAGGAGATAAGGTTGAAATAATGATACAATAATAACAATAATGATAAAATAAAATAAAAAAATCAAGAACAACTAATAAACTATTTTAACAAACACAGATGAATTAAAATAATGCAAAAAGAAGGTGTGGAGGGAAATTAATAAAATGGAAAGAAACTAATTAAAATAGAGGGGATGAAGTGGTGAGATACCATTTTTTCCCTAATGGAGCTTGGGATACATGTTGGAAGGTAAGGATGTCATAGTTTATTGTTTGATGGCTCGAGGGATCTTAGTCTTTGATTGAGGGGTTTGGTTAGGAGAAGAGTCCTCCAAATTGTGGTTTCCCATATCAACTATAGTTGTTGATTGTTGATTTCTTGTAACTAACAGATGTCGATTTATTGAGGATATTTGGTAGGTCAAGTATTTTATCATCTAATGTTAGGCAATATTTTCATCCTTTCCTTATTGGTTGCATGTAGATATTTATTATCTATATTCAATGTTTTATTTATGGATTCTCATATAGATGTTGGTGTTTTGCTTTATTATTCAAATCTAATATGTCAACTGGATGCATAAGCTAGAATGCTCATTGCAAAGAAATATAACCAAAATGATGCTTCTGGGGTGTCTTAACCACACTTCCATCACTAGAAGAAATATTCAGGATTGCAAACACATCTTGGAGAAGAGAGCTCATCATACAATCTATCTAGAATATGTTTCTAACATAAAAAATCAAATGGGAAAGATAAACATAGATACATCGATTCATTGAACGAAATAGAATACATACAACCATGAAAAGAAACCATTATAACATGCATGGAATTTTATTGCTTTGATAGTGGAAAACATGCCTCGGTATTGATTTATTCAACAAAACCACATTTGTTCTTTTATGCAATAGGACATTAGGAGGGCCCCTTTGATCTCTATCTTGATTTTATTGATCTTCTTTCATAGAGTAGGACTTCAAACAACATTTACAAAAGGAAATAGAACGAGATAAAGTAAAAGAGATGGTTTTGATGTTGCATATCCCCTTACCTTACTCAAAAAGGTTTTGGTAGCCTCTCGATATGAAAATGCCCTCTATTTTGTTCTAAAGTTGATGTGCTTTTTGTAAGTATTTTCCCTCTTTGCGTGGTAGTTGGCCCCTATCTAAGTTGGCATAAGTGTGGGGGCATGTGGTGTGTTTGATACGTTACGATGCTGGGGGGAAACTAGGGATTCATCATGATCGTGCCAAAAATATGTTTGCTCTCCTTGTATCCATATCCCTTTGATTCCTTTGTTCACCACTATGAGCAGTCAATATCAACCTAAAATTAAGGTATCTTACCCATTCTATTTCTTGATCCACCCCATGATATTTTTTATTACCTTTGATATGATTCATTTTTACTTGGGTTTTTGGGTTTGTTTCTTAGGTGGAGGAGGATCTAAAGTTCTTGGCTATTCTCGAGGTTTTTGTGCCAATGGGACCATTGACTTTGGAACTCTTATTTTCTCTCTATTTACCACATAATCATGCAATATGTTGATAAATGTCAAGCCATGTTATGATTAATTCCCCTTCCTCCTTTTAATATCCTAAATGATTTGTCCAGCTTAGAGTAAGGAGTATATTCAATATCTTTGATATTCTAAATCAATCTTTTAATTAGGGCCTAGGTGGAAATAAATGTCCGTAAATGATTGTAAATTTCCATAGGTGTGGGAATCGTTTGCTTTCTAGGTACAAATTTCAACCTAGGCAGAGAACATTGGAACATTATGTTATATACATATTTAGGGTGCAGCCTCAAATTGTCATTCCATGGGAAAGAGAGAACATGGATAATCATTGTGCTCATTTCTGTGAGGAATAGATGAATGAACTCTTTTGAATATGCAACCCCCTCTTTGGTTATCCGAAAACTGTTGAACTTATTAATACATGTCTCAATATCCATCTATACCGAGGTCTTGTCCCTGATTCCCAATAATGCCAGATTTTCTGTGGAGAGGGAGTTGATGAATTCCCTTTCCATGTTGACAATCTTATACTTGTGATGTATATCCTTTTCGTTATTTTTGAGGTACTTAATAATTTATTTATGCAAAATATCAAATTCTAAATAAAATTGAATTTGATTGCTTATTGAGGGGAGATAATCATAAATGTATCCCCAAATATAATTCTTGAATCTTGATTTCCTTGAGGGTTGTTTTCATCCTCGCTTCATTGAGGGCATTTCATGTCTTATTTTCAATGTTTCTATCTCGTCTTTGAGCCATGCAATATATTTCTTGTGCTCAAGTAGTTTTTTCTCCGCATCATTTATTTTTTCTCCTTGTTTCTTTAGCTTTTGTTTCTATTTTTCAGCGAAATGTTCTGCAAATACTACTTTCATTGCATTTTATCCTGTTTTTTTTCCATTCCAAAAGTTCACAAGTCAACTATTCAATTCTATGTTCCAGCTATGATGTTGACTCAGTGGAGGAAGATGGTTGACTGCTTGAAGATGCTAATGCCCTTTCTTTGTGAGCCTTAAGGATCTCATGTATAAGGAAATTGATCAAGGCAATTTCTTTCTCTACTTGAAGACTTAATATTATGTTGTATATTGTCGAGCCTCTAAATTAACAATTATGTCTTCCATTACTTGGTTCTATGTTGATAGAGAGAAATTTTCCCTTCTCAGGAAATCTATCTCATTGGTTAGTTTCTGTTGCTCATCCAACATTTGTTGTGTGACATGGAGATCTTGAGCCATTGTGGAGCTCTCTAGATATTTTACTCTCATACTTTTCTCTTAAAAGAGTGGTGGTTTCCATTATTCCTACTTTCCTTTTCCTATTGATAATAAGCTAGTCTACAATATTTATTTTCCTACCTCAAATGCCTTTACTATAGAGCCTAAAAAATTATTCTTAATGTTAATGGCATCTAACTGTTTATTATAACTGCCAATAGAGGATGCCATTGCAAGGTACTTACTATAGACTATGTTGCTAGACCCTTGGGACATAGAAACATTGTCTTCGGGTGGGATGTTTATTGTGTTAAAAGTAACCTCAAGAGCTCTCCAGTATTGTGGTTGTATTTCCTTGTATGTTTTCTGCACTAAGGGTTCCAATGTAGTCACAAAAAAATGCCATGTGGCCGAATCATATCTGGGTATCAGCCTTGCTTGTTCATGGGATTCGATTGTCTCAGTGGAAAGAATGTATTTTTGGGTTTTTCCCCTTCTCCTTTATTCCCCACTCAATATATCTAGTGGGTCACAACTCTCTATGGCATGAATCACATCATCCCATGAGATATGGTTCCTTGGTTCTTGAGAAGATATTGTAGTGAGTGTGCTGGTATCCCTCTCAAATGTTGTAGCAGAAAAAACGTTAGACAATTTAAAAGGAGAGGGAGAGGTATTACGTGAGGATCAACATACTCCTCTTGCTTAGCACTAATGGGATCGAGGACTTCTTTCTCTATACATTTTGACATTGTTGGGGTCTCTTGCCTCATTTCTTCCTTTGACCCTTGCCCGAAGGACCCCATTTTGTCTTTTTTTTGCTTAGGTTCTTCATGAAATTGTTCCTCCTTAATCTTTCTCTTATTATCCTTTCTCATTGCCATGAGGATGTATCTTGCATCCTTAGAAGTTCCAGTAGTATCTGATAGATCAATTTCTTCCAATTGACTGGAGGGGAATCAAGTCTCTTGACCTTTATAAGTACATCTTTCCAAAATATATTCCCTGTCTAGGGGTTGTTGTTCAACTGTGGATCTCTGCCCATTGGTTGTGAGAATGGAAATTTATTGATTGAAACTAGGGGGGAAATCTTCTTGTGCTTGAGGATTTTCTACTACGGTCTACACCGAGGAAGTGATCTCTTCAATATTGGCCCCCATTGTTGAGAGATATGGGTAGGGAAGCAAATTTTGAGATCATGTTAGCATTTTTAGCTATGTGCATACTTGTATCTACTCCCAATTCTAACCCATTTGGCCTTCTTTATACACTAATGGAATCTATTATTCCTTGGCCTTCCCTTCCTAATCCTTGGCCTTCAAAAAATCCCATAACATGCATTATTGTAAGGGCCTTGGAATACAGAAATGAATCTAGTTCTCATGGGGTAGTATGTTATTGGGAAGGTCTACTGGTTCCTTACTCAACCTTCTCTACCAATTATTTCATAGGTGTGGTCTCCCTTGTTGCTTCCCTCATGATCCCTTCATCTTCTTCTTCATCATCATCATGGAGGTCATCATAAATCTTGCACTTACTCCTTGACTAACATATTCAATTGCTTCAAATTTTGCAATCTTCTCAAAAGTTCTAAAACAAAATCAATAGGTAAAACTTTGTTCTTCAACTTTGACATCATCTTATTCTAGGTTTTATTATTTTCTCTTCCACAAATTTCTCCATTCACTTGCAACTTACCCCACCACAAAGAAGCATGGCTTTCAATCTTGTACTAGCAAACCTCACCCTCCTAGGATCTCTAATTTTCTCAAATTCAAAGAACTTTTCCATTTCTCCTATCGTATCTATCAATTCCTCGAGATTTAAAATTCCATAATGGACATGAGTATCAATTTAGGTTTACCTATAGTACCATTAATTGCTCTCATCGTTTTCTCTTCCACTATCATGCACTTCTCTGATTATTCTCTTGTAGTCTCTGATTTCACTTCATCATAATTGATTTCTTGCACCACATGTGCAATACCTCTCCTTTGGTTTTCCTTCATGGCATACATTCTAGCAATCATTGTCCTCACCATTGTTGCAAGCTCATTCACATCTTTTACACCTTTCAATCTTCTGGGTCTTCCATGACGTCTACCTCCATTTTCTATGACTATGATTTTATTATGGAATCTCTTATTACATGATCCCCAGTTCACCAACATTCATAGATTACTCGATATGAGACCAAGATCTATTTGGTCCTCTCCAATGTAGGCTCAACCGACTATGATACAACGTGATGCTATAACACCCCGCTTTTGATCCCATGATGTGATTACGGTATGTAATGATGCAAAGGCTAGATGCCTGCAGACATATATGGTCCATGAGACCATGAGTATTGTAAATGATGTATATTATATGTTAATATAAAAACACCCAACAACTGCAAGCGAATAAGGACAAAGAAGAGATGGGGGCTATGATTCCACAAGTGGGGGAAGTGAGAGGGATACAAGGGGTGATGACCCTAGTTAACATGAATTGAATAGTTCCTTATATTTCATGAACCTTTTTAACCCAAAGTTCCTTAACCATAGTTTTTTGAGTCACTTTAATTAATCATGGGATTAATTATCTTAATATGCAATTGAGAGGGGAGAAGTGACCTCTTCTAGGTAAGCCACATGTCAATACAAAATCATGCATCTATAATTTTAGTAACTCATTCATTCAGGAGCATTTGCTCTAGCTATTAATCATTGATCTTGGATCCACTCCATCTATCTACTTGAGCTTTGGTTGGTATACTAGAAAACACATATGTGCATATATTCTAACGCTGATCACCTTGGGAAACTAGTGATAATGGGATTGGTTCCCATGTGAGAGAAACTTGGTCGGCAACTGAGTTTCCCAGAGTCTTGACAGAGAGACTCCTTGGAGTCTTGACAAGGAAACATGTGCAAAAAAATTGAGGTAAATTCTCCTCACATCGACCAAATTGATTGTCCCAAGTGGTGGCCATCCCACAGGTGATCCAAGCTAGGGAGGCAGGACTGGGCCCCACGACAAAAAGGAGGTTTACAGGATTTGAGAAGGCATATTTGAAGGGTAGTTTGCAAATTCCTGTAGTAGACGAGAAGGAAACATGTGTCCTCGAGGAGGGGTTCTATATTGCGGGAGTTGAGAGTTAAATTAAATAATTTGGATGTTAAACCCTTGTAGTAAATATGGACCATTGATCGATTGGGTGTGGAGATACATGTGCGCCAAGGATGTAAGGACAGAGATGTGACCCTCAGTCACATCGACTGATTGGATTGTGCCAAGTGTCATTTCCATAGAGGATTAAAGGTCATAGAGGTAGGATTGAGGAACATTGGATAGGTGGTTTACAAAGCTTTAGTGGGTGATATTGCAAAGTGGTTTGAAAAATCCTGTAGAATCCCAAAGCATGACACGTGTTCTTAAGCAGTTTATGGTTTATGTGAGTTGAGGAATAAATTAACCTATACACATGTCAACTCCCATAATGGATCTAGATCATAGATCTTGATAGTGCCCAGGGAACATGTGTGTCAGTGATTAGATGATTGACATGGAACCCCCAATCATATCAACCTATATATTTGTGCTATGTGGATGATCCAACAGACAGGGAGGGCACAAGGGTGGCCCAAAATTAAATTAATTAATGAAGAATAAAGTGGAAAAGAAGAAGAGTGTCGTGTGTGCCTGACCTAGTAGGTAGGGTGGAAATCCAAGTGACATGGTAGAGTCTAGTGATGACATTTAGGACCCCATTGCCACATAGGTAGACACATTTCATACCACATCAAAATCCTGCCACATCAGTAGGATACCACATCAAAAAATTATTAGTATTAAAAATATATATAAGTTTGGAAGAAGTGCCAAGGGACAAAGTTGACAATTTCAAACCTAGACAAAAAATGACTAGAGCATTAGATCATGGATCAATAGGTCTTAGGATGCTCATAATCAGTTGGGATATCAATGCCAATACAAAATATTTTTAGGTTCCTTCCATATTTCTTCTACAGGTCTCCAAAGTTGGTTCCTTAGACTTAGTGCAGTTAAAGTAAAAGTGCAGAATTGGGCAAAATTGTGGATTTTGACGGACTGCATAAGTTTCAATTGTAAGTTCAAAATTGAGTGTGGATATTTTCATTGTAAATATATTCAATAGGGAAATAAGGATGAACATTTTGGTTAGAAAGGATTAATGTTGTTCTTCCCATAAATTTAGCAGATGAGGAGCCTATAGCCTTATTTGACAAATTGTCAAATGGGTAGTTTCCAAAATGTTTTCATGTATGTGAAATTTTTTACTACATTTTGGAAATAAAGTTTGTTTAACATACTCATCGCATGAACACATTGAAAATATAGTGTTGCACATATATAAATACAGATCAAAGTACGAGAATAGTAATGAAGAGGAAAATGGAAAAAAGGGGAAATCCCATACAACCATGAAGAAGAAGTCATAGGTCTGAATATCAACGTGTGTAACGAAGAAACACAATATAATGGGCACATAACTAAAATCAAACCATTAGATCTTGCATAAATAATGAAAATATTGAGGATGGAGGTGCAAAGTTGTAAGGAATATAATGAAAGAATGCTAGGGATCAGGAGCAACAAATATTTAGTTGAATACTCAATTGATGCAGTGTTTGAACCCGTTACAAAGACAAATGCAGGTTGGATCAACCTCATTCCATGAGAAAGAAGATAAGGAATATTCCAAGAAGAGATCCTATGAAAGATCCATACCTTCCAAGAGTGCTACTAGGAACCCTATACATCATTCCTCACCACCTCATGTAGTCATAAAGTCCTACTCATATGAAAAATCAAAGAGCAACTTAGAAATGTATTCATCCAGACATCATAAAAAAAGACATAAGGAGAAAGAGTTGCGAGGGGGTCTTAGGGAGATTACGCCACGCCACTTTCGATGGTGATCATAATAAGGGAGAAGATACCAAAGCTTGGTCATTGAGGATGATGGAATATCTCTAATTACATAACTACTCCTCTAATATGGAAGCTAAAATTTCCATTTACAATTTGCAGGGCAATGATTTCATTTGGTGGGATCAACTAGTCCAAGTGAAGCATATCGGTGAAAAAATGATCTCATGGAAGCAGTTCAAAAGGTAATTTCAACAAAAGTACCTATATGAGCATTACTATCAGAAGAAGATGGAGGATTTGTTTGAACTCAAGCTAGGGAATATGACTATGGAAGAGTATGAAATAAATATTTTGGAATTTCTTATATATGTTGGGTTTCTCAAATAAGAGAAGGTAAATATATAGAGTTTATTTAGTGGGTTGTATTTATTTTAAAGAGACAACATTCTGTTTGATGAACACAACACTCTTGAAGAGACAATATGAAAAGACAAATGCATGTCTGATTAGAATAAAGGCAAGATCGATTTTTAGAAGTCTTGGAGAGATAAGAGGAAAGATAAGCAAGATAAAAGGAAAAAATGGTTTAAACCTAATTTCTTCGAGAACCAACCAAATTCATATCAACAAAGAAATCCAACTCAACATGGACCCAAGAAGGTAGAGTCACGAGAAAGACGAACAAGGCAACAACTCAAGTGTCGGAGATGTGAAGGAGATCACCTGTACATGGATTGTCCTTGTAGGGGAGATATAATGAGAACTACACACAACATACAAGAAGAAAGCATTGTGGGAGATGTGTCCATAAATATTTCTAGAATATATGCAACCTTGGATAATAGATAGACAGAGCATTATCCCCACATGATTGAGGTTGAAGGTAAAATTTCGCATAAACCTATTGCCATCTTAATCGATTCAAGAACAAGTCATAGTTATATTTCTCCTAATTTGGTTGAAATATTTTAGCTAAAGAGAAGTAGGCATAAAAAATCTTGAATGGTTGAGTTGGCTACTGGAACAAGAAGGAAAATCAATGAATTAATAAAGGATTGTACATTAGATATGAATAGGCTCCATACTTTTGCATATTTGAACATAATTTTTCCTGGTTTCTACGATGTACTTATTCGGATGAATTGGTTGGATGCAAATCATGTTATTTTGGATTAACATAGCAATAATCTTACTTTTCTTGATGAAGAAGGAGAGAAGAAGATAGTGAAAAGAATTCTGAGGCCTATTTCCATAAGGTAAATTCCATCTGTGCAGTTGAAAATATGTTTCTAAAAATGGTGTCAGTTATATGCAACTCATGTGGAAGAGTGAGAAAAGTGTAAAGTCCCAAGCTTGGAATACTTTCTAGTATTATATGAATTTGTAGTTGTGTTCAAGCAAATACTAGGATTACCACCAAAAGGGGACATTGATTTCTCTATTGACTTGGTGCTTGGAGTTGCCCCAGTTTCCAAAGTTCCATGCACAATGAGTACACTTTATTTGAAGGAGTTACAAATGCAGCTGGAAGAACTGTTGAAGGAAGGATACATACGCCCAAGTGAGTCTCCTTGGGAGGCACCAATACTCTTTGTGAAGAAGGATAGAACTCTGACGTTATGCATTGAATTCAAGAAATTGAATAAGGTCATTGTGAGGAATAAATATCTTCTACGTAGAATTGATGACCTATTTAATCAATAAAAAAGAGAAAGGATTGCTCAAAAATATTTGATATTAGGGTACCATCAAGCGAGGATAAAAAGAAGAGGACATACAAAAGACAATTTTTAAAACCATATATGGTCATTATGGGTTTGTAGTGGTGGGATTTGGGTTAACAAATGCACCTGTTGCCTTTATGTGTCTGATAAATGGAATATTCAGGAAACATTTTGATAATTTTGTCATTATATTTTTGGATGGAATTCTTATTTATTCAAAATCAGAGGAGGAGCATGAAGATCACCTCGGATTAGTGTTACATGTATTAAGAGAACATCAACTATAAGCTAATTTGAGTAAATATTCTTTTTATTAGAAGCAAATTCAGTGTTTGGGACACATCATATTTGAGGAAGTGATAATAGTAGATCCAGAGAAGATTGAAGTTATCATGGGATGGAATACACCCACAATTGTATCATATGTAAGGTAATTTATGGGATTGGCTAGATATTACAGAAGATTTATAAAACACTTCTCAAAAGTGACACATCCAATTATATCATTACATATTATTTATAGGACACTTCTCAAAAGTGTCACATCCAATTACATCATTACATAAGAAATGAGTCAAATTTTAACGGACACCACAGTGTGAAGAAAGCTTCCAGTAGCTAAAGATATTGCTCACTGGTACTCCAATTCTCAAGATTGCGGTCCCAAATGAATATTTTGTGGTATGCATAGATTCTTGCAAGAAATGAGTTGGTGGAGTGCTTGTGCAAAATGGGCATGCGATCTATTATGAATCCATGAATTTGAAATATCATGAGAAGATTGGTGTCACACATGACTTAGAGC
This sequence comes from Larix kaempferi, assembly GCA_027924585.1. Lineage (NCBI taxonomy): Eukaryota > Viridiplantae > Streptophyta > Pinopsida > Pinales > Pinaceae > Larix > Larix kaempferi. The sequence goes on along the minus strand of BSBM01000963.1, from coordinate 5,003,936 downwards.
TTGCTTCCATTGTACATGCCTTGAAGACGTGGAGACATTATCTCATGGATAAAAAAAATGAATTAAGAATAGATCATAGTGAGTTGAAGTCTTTATTTGAAAAGAAGAATTTGAATGCCAGGCAAACAAGATGGTTGGAATTCCTTTGTGAGTTTGCTTTTAATATTAGACATATAAAATAGAAAGAGAACAAGTTTGTTGATGCACTCAACAAAAGGGTATATGCAATGCATGCTACAACCATTAGCATGTGCAAATCAAATTTAAGAACCGGAATACTTGAAGTTGTTGTCTCGTATAAGTTTCACCTTCAAGTAAAAGAAGGATTGCAACATAAATACATACAACATAAATATGAATGTTATAGGTTGGAAGAGGATGAGATTCTTATGCATAAGGGTAGAATCTATGCTCTTGATTCAGGTGAATTAAGGAAACTGGTAATGAAGGAGATGCATAAGGTTCCATATGTAGGGCATCCTGGATACCAAAAGAAAATTGTAGTTATAAGAAGTCAATATGTTTGAAAAAGAATGAAGAAAGACATTAATGAGTATATAGCCAGGTGCATGGAATCTCATAGGGTAAAGGTGGAGTGCATACATCCAACAAGATTCCTATAATCACTACCAATACCAGAGTGGAAATGAGATGTGGTGACAATTGATTTCATCACTAAGTTTCCTAGGACAACAAAACACCATGATTCTGTCATGTTAGTGGTGGATAAGTTGATAAAATATGCTCACTTTATTCCAATCATGTCAACTCATAAGACAACTAATATAACCAAAATTCTAATGAAAGAGATTGCCTGGTTGCATGGGATACCCAAGGTAATTGTTTCAAATAGACACCCAAATTTTACTTCAAAATTTTGGAAAGGGATATTCAAAGGATTTGGAACAAGTCTGAATTTGAGTACAATGTATTATCCATAGACAAATGGGTAGAATGATAGAGTTAATAAAGTTATAGAAGACATACTAAGAATGTATGTGATGGATCAACCATCTAAATATGAAGATTATTTATATTTGGCAGAGCTTTCATATAATAATGAATATCATGCTTCTCTTAAGATGAGTTCTTTTGAAGCTTTGTATGATAGAAAGTGCAATATTCCCATCAGTTAGGACAACTTGAAAGATAAATTCATATTTGGGTCAGTGTTACTTAAGGAAATGGAATATCAAATGGCTAAGATCATACATAATTTGAAGAGAACACACGATAGACAAAAGAGTTATGCGGATAGGGGGAGAGTATCAAGAGAATTCAGAGTTGGAGAGCATGTGTATTTGAAAGTTAGGTTGAAGAAGAGTTTGAAGCTCAACATTTTCCTTAAGCTAGCTCTAATTTATTACAAGCCATTTGAGATTCTAGATAGGATAGGGCCTGTTGAATATGAGCTTGCATTGCCTACCTACATAAAAATGCATAATTTGTTTCATGTGTCATTATTAAAAAAGCATATACTTGATCCTAACCATATTATTGATTGAGATTTGATTTAGGTGGAACTGGAAGGAGATATATCGGTGCAACCAATAAACATACGAAAGGAAAGTTACATTGCTCAAGAACAGAGCAATAATGCAAGTAAATGTCGAATGGAAACACTACAACCATGGAGAAGCAATGTGGGATCTAGAGAATGTGATGTAGGAGGCATACCCACATCTATTTTGAAAATTTTGATGTAATTTTTTGTACATGTACATAGTGTTGATATGCATCGAGGACGGTGCATAAATTAAGAGGGAGGGGAATGTAACACCCTGTTTTTAACTCCATGAAGTGATTATGTATGCAATGATGCAAAGGTTAGATGCCAAACATATACGGTCCAGGAGATCATGAATATTGTAAATGATGTACATTACATGTTAATATACAAATCTATGATAGCTGCAAGTGAACAAGGACTAAGAAGATATGGGGGGCTATGATTCAAGAAGTGGGGGAAGTGAGAGGGGGATAAGGGGTGATGACCCTAGTTAATATTAACTGATGTCCTTAGCCTTCATTAAACTTTTTAAACCAAAGTTCCTTAACCATAGTTTTGTGAGTCACTTTAATTAAATGGGATTAATTACCTTAATATGGGATTCAGAGGGGAAAAGTGGCCTCTTCTAGGAAAACCACATGTCAAAACAATATCATGCATATATAATGTTAGGAACTCATTCATTCAAGAGCATTTTCTCTAGGGATTATTCATTGAGTCCCGATCCACTCCATTTAACTATTTGATATCTCATTGGTATACCAGGGAAAAACCTATGTGCATATCTTCTCACACAAATCACCCTAGGAAACTGGTTCTAATGGGCTTGGTACCCATGTGAGAGAAACTTGACCTGCAACTGAGTTCCATGGAGTCCTAACATGAAGACTCCTTGTACGACCTATTTTGGAGCATTAGAAGGGAATGTGGTAATATTGAGGGACTTCATGCAAAGAAGGGGGTCCCATTCCTTGTGTTATGCACATTCATGGGGGATGAGTGTTTGTGGGTTGGGATATGGGTGGAGGTGGTTTCTACACATGAGGGTTGTGTGAGTGTGTATAAGAGGAAGAATTTGAATTTCACCCCCTTGTGGACTTATAACCCCAGCTTGGGGGTGTCCTTTGTCAAAGAAAGAGTAGTATTGACATAGTGAATACAACTGAGAGGAACGTCCTTCACTTGTAGCTGGTTGGAGGGCATTTACTATAAAGATAAGTGTGAAATGTTCCTTAATATCCATGGTTTATGTTTTTGTTACATGTTGTCTAAATTTTTTTTATGGAAATGTTTCTATGCATAAATTGTTTAGCATGGTTTTGATGCATTCGTGTTAGAAATGATAGCTTAGTTTTGTTAGGATAATTAATACTCCATCCTTGTCCTACTTAGCATTATTTACCTTTTCCTAGTAGTTGATGATGTTATTTTCCCCCTAGTGGTGTGAAGATGTCATCTAGGACCCATTATCCACCTAATGCGCCCTGCATGTATGATTTTAGGCCCACCAGAGTCAATTCCCTACATTTTAGGAGCTAAATATGTGTTCTAGTTTAGTCCACCTGAGTCCCTGAACTCTATTGGGGGTTTTAGCTCCGATCACCACTGATTGTGATCTAATGTGCCCCTTTTCACCTAATTTGCATGCAAAAATCACTAATGCACCCTTCTTGGTCAATTAACTGACAACAGATTTAGTTAAGTGAGTTTTGGTTGAGTTGAGTTGAGTTTGGGACTTCCGGAACACTCCAGTGGTGACAATTCCTATGCTAGACAAACTTGGATTTGAATTCTCCTAGGATAATCGAATTCTCTCCATTGTAACATATCTGTTGACTATAATGATTAATGGATCATAACACACATTTATGTTTCCATCTGATTTCCAATGCATGATTACTTTTACTGCTAATTTCACTGCAATTTTCACTGTAATTCATCTTTTCTACTCATTCTTTCACTGTGAGGTATTCTCAGCTCTATGATCTGCTGTGATATAGAATTTCACAGGTTTAGAATGAGCAATTTATACAATGGGCTGCTATATGTGTATATATTTACCTTTACTTCAGCTAATAAAATTAATGCAATAGTAAGTCCATGGAAATAAATATGGAATTGGTATCATGAACATAATGTATATGTTGAAGAGTGGTATCCGAGTAGAAATTAATGGTTATATTAAGATTAGTGTAACCCATCATCTCAATAGTGTCATGGAGGTGGTTGTGTGTGTTACAAATGTAGTGAGGCAATGCCTCATTGCAAGTCAAAGTTAAAACACAATAAAACAAAGGCACTTGGATTTCATAAATCTCTGTAATATGAATCCATCACATATAATAATAACTAAACACAATTAATTATGTAGAAATGAACCACACCATAACTTTGTTAGTTTTAGTAATGAAATTGGACAAACTCTTGGGCCTCCATTACAATAATTTGAAGAGATTGCTACTATCTCTAGATTCTACTTGACCAACAACACTAGAACCACTCTTCACATGGTTACAATTTTCCAAGAAAAATATTTTTCACACATCGCCTCTTTCCACTTCCACAACCACAAATTGGAGCTTTCCCTCAGAAACCAAATGTATCTTCTCATTCACATTTATATAGTTTTATACACAAATTGTTAGTTTTTCATCATTTAATTCAATATGATCTATGATCTTAACTAAGAGAATAACATGTACAACATATCAAACATAAGAGACAAGAGACACAAAGCATTTCACCAGGGAAAACTAAGAAGGTGAAAAACCCCGCAACTTCCTCAGAGATAGAATGAGCACCAATACAAAGATCACAAATATCAAACCCCAAAACAAGAGATAGTCTCCTAGCAGCATCTCCTCCTCCACTTGTGCGCACTCCTCCTCTCTCTCACTAATGCGAAGTGAGTGAGTGAGTGAATGAATAGAATGAGAGAGTCACGCTCTCTATTTATAAAATGACTTGACCTTCCTTTAACTCTAACTAGGCTGACCTTCCTTAAGAGAGTCTAATAACCCATTACCACTTGTCACTGGGCCGACCCCACTAGGGTGGTCTAATAACCCTTTAACCCACACTTAACAGACCCCACTAGGGTGGTATAATAACCCATCAAATATAAGTTACGACACTTACAATATAACTTGAGACACTTGCAAATACAAATGACGACACTTCCAATGGGAGGAATAATACATCTTCGTTGGGGATACAATAAAGTACAAATGTAATACATGCAATATACAAGTGAATATATTATGAAGTTACAAATACATCAACACTCCCTCTTAACTAGGAAGGTATTCTCTTGACACAGGTCATCAATACATATAGGCATAAGTCTTCAATACTAGAGCTGGATCATCAACACTGGATCACGGAGCATCATCATCACTGCTACTGTACTCGTCATCTCGATCACTGGTTCTATCTCTCAATTCTTCTCGTAATAGGAATTTCTACATATCCATCCCTTTTTCATGTTGGATGTAGGCCTAGCCTCCTGTAGGTCTTCATCATCTCTGCGAGCTGGCCATCCTGTGGAATCCTCGAGGATGATTATGTGCATCAACAAAACCTCGAAAGAGCATCCCAGGATTGATTAGGAGCTTAATGCTCAACCTATCGGATCTCCCAGGACTTTTACATGTGACCTCCACAAAACCTTAAAAGAGTGTCTTGCAACCTACAAGATCTCTAAAGAGCATCCTAGGACTGATTACGAGCTTACTTCTCAACCTATCGGATCTCCAGGACTGATTACATGTGGTCCCCACAAAACCTTAAAAGAGTGTCTTGCAACATGCAAGATCTCTAAAGAGCATCCCAGTACTTTTACGTGCCTAGCACAACCGATCGGATCTCTAAGACTAATTACATGTGGTCTAGAAAAACCTTAAAAGAGTGTCTTGCGACCTGCAAGATCTCTAAAGAGCATCCCAGAAATTTTACGTGCCTAGCACAACCTATCGGATCTCTGGGAATGATTACATGCTACCCTCGCAAAACCTCGAAAGAGAATCCCAGGACTGATTATGAGCTTACTGCTCAACCTATCGGATCTCCCAGGGACCTATTACATGCTACTGCACAACATATCCATGGCCACGGATTATCATCCTGATACTCATGATCAACCTGAACATCCTCGCACGGAGCATCATCCTGATTCTCATGATCATACTAATCATCATCATACAGTGCATCATCTTGATGCATATCATCATCACATGATCATCATGATCATCATTATACATAGCATCATCCTGATGTATATCATCATCACATGATCATCCTAATCATCATCATAGCATCATCCTAATGCATATCATTTGGAGCATCGTCCTGATGTTCATCACTCATCACTTACATCCACATCCATGGGAAGGATCCTCCTACTACCATGCTTGGAATGGCTCCTGCAAATGTGTACCATCACTTCCTCCTCAAAGTATCTTCTATCTTAAGAACACCAAGCCTCTCTCTGAAGTAATCAAAATTCACTCTGGATAGTGGTTTAGTCAACATATCTGCAATATGCTCGTCCATCGCAACATACAGGAGCTTCACTACTCCTCTCTCCACCATATCCCTGATATAGTGATACTTTATCTCGATGTGCTTCGACTTGTCATGGAACACTGGGTTCTCAGACAACTTCACACAACTCTGGTTGTCACAGAAGATACAAGTAGCATCCAATTGGATATCAAACAAATTAGACAATAGCTTCCTTAGCCATACTGTCTCACAACTAGCCAAACAAGCTACGACATACTCTACTTCGGTTGTACTTAGTGCTACGCAGGATTTCTTCTTGCTAAACTAAGAGATCACACCTGATCCCATACTAAAGCAACACCCAGAAGTGCTCTTTTTATCTGCAGCGCTGCCTGCCCAATCTGAATCAACATAATCCTCCGGGTTAAACTTTTGATTCACATCATACTTGATCCCATAATCAACTGTACCCTTCAGGTACCTCAGAATATGATTTACAGCAATCAGGTGAACATGTCTAGGATCTGTCAGGAACTGGCTCAATGTGTTCACCGCAAAGCAAATATCTGGTCTTGTGTTCGTCAGGTACATGAAGGACCCAATCATCTAACGATACATCATGGCATCAACTGACTCTAATGAAGCATCACTCAATAGCTTTAGGTTCGATGCCATAGGTGTGGCCATCATCTCGAACCGCTTCAGGATATCTATTGCATACTTCCCTTTTCCAAGGAATATTCCATCTGCACTCTGCCACACCTCCATACCTAGAAAGTAGTGCATCATACCCAAGTCCTTCATCTCGAACTCAACAGCAAGCTTCCTCTTCGTGTCGACAATCAACCTCTCCTCACTTGTCACAAACAGGTCATCCACATACAGTAGGAGTATCACTGGATTGCCTTCCTCAACCTTGTAGTAAAGATTGGAATCTGTTAGAAAAACAGGATCGCAGAGCAATAACAATAAATAGAAATGCAAATACAATCACAGAAACACATTACAAGAGAGACACCAATATATCATGGTTCACCCAATATGGGCTATGTCCACACTGAAATTTTCAGTCTCTATTATTATACCATCCAACAAAGTGAAGGGATACAACCTGCAGCACAGCCATTGCACTTCCTCTTCACACTCTCTCATAGTCTCTCGTCATGATCTCAGAGATCTTTACAATGCATAATACCTAATACATCATCCCTAGCCGTATTACAATGTCTTTCTTTTATAAGGGAAATACAATGGGAAAATACAACAGGTTAGCCGGACCCCCCGGGGATCGTGCCGGGATCATAACCAAACCTGGGGTTCAAACACGGTTGAATCATCATCTATGAGACTAGAAGATCAGGCTCCACAACCAACAGAATCCTCTTTACTCTTGGTAAAGCCCAAACTAGACAGGAAGCTGTCTATCCTGCCGTACCATGTCCTGGGTGCTTACTTCAAGCTATACAAGGATTTCTTTAACTTGCACACATATGACTCCCTGTCATGTGTCTCAAATCCGAGTGGCTGCTCCATATACACTTCCTCTTCGACTACACCATTCAAGAAATATTTCTTGACATCCATCTGGTGTATCTTCCACTTCATTACTGCATCCAAAGAAAGTATTGTTCTGATGGAAGTGTATCTAGCTACAGGCGCAAAATTTTCTTCATAATCTATCCCTTCTTTATGGGAGAAGCCATGAGCCACAAACCTTGCCTTGTATTTCTCTATGCTGCCATCTGCAGCATGCTTGATCTTGTAGATCCACTTGGAAGTCACAACAGACTTCGCTTCTAGTCTCAGGACCGCATACATCATTCTTCATGATCGACTGATACTCCTCGATCATGGCATCCTTCTATTACTGCATCTCGGATCCTGGGAACTTTAGATTTTTCAATATCTTCAATAGATAGTTTTCTTGAACTTCATTGCTGGAACAAATGTTGTTGTCCTTCTTTTTGTAGGTGATTGTACACGATCTTTCCTACAAGTCAAATTCAATTGCATGATTAGAAACTTCTCATAGTTTTCAGAACAAAATCCTACATAAAATGATATATGTCATACAGTCATGCAATTATCTTAGCCAATGCTTCAATACAACATTTATCCATATACCGTATTCATACGGTAACTTTCTAGATGCCTCCCATCTCTACCAGAACATTGTTAAGAGTGTGCACCACTCCCAACATGTCAGTAAAGAGGTTTCGTTCTATATAAGAAGCAATGGAATGTTGTACAGTACCATAGGCCACTTACCCATTACTTGCATATTAGTAGTATCTTGTTCATTAATGCAAATTTTCTAAAATGCATAATATACATCCTAAATCTAGGAACATAAGTATGTACATGACTTAACAACATCTTTTAAGTGATCATATATACAAGAAATGATAATTCAAATACTTATCTTTGTTTAATTGTTGGGTGGACTCCCTCTCAATCTTTGCTTCCTTGCAGGAACTACTGGAGTGTGCCCCCTCTTGATCTTTGCTTCCTAGATTATCTGTCCTAGAACTTATATCTATCATGGACCACTATGCATGCTTAAGTGTGCACTAGTGTCATCATTGTGTCATCCTCAAGATCTCATACATAATCATACATTCATTAGTATAATCTCAATACTATCAAAACATTATGATTAAATAGTCTTAAACATGTATGGTCATGGTTATTTCATACACAGTTAATTTATCACAAGCGTTAGTATTCAAGGAGGACTTCTTTTACTCATGCATATTCTTATTTGACCATAGGACTCTTCTGATTTGTCATATCATTAATCAAAGTAAGAAGCATAATATGCATAAGCCCATGATTACTCAAACTTATAACTTAATGAATAATCATTATCAATCATACAAAAGTATACTTATATGAGATCCTAACACAAGGTAGGATTCTAACTCGATATAGGAAAAACATATTTGGATTATCATGTTTGCGAGTTATGTCTAACATACCCAAACAATGTCTTGTTTGTTCTCTTCAATGATTTAGAGACCTTGTGCTAGTGACCTGCATATCTCATAAGTTAAGCTTTGTAGAACCAAATTATCCATACCTCGTAAGTAGAGTTTCTATGTGATCAATGGCTATGGATGAGTCTTTATCTTCATGTCACCATGGTCATATGTTCTTGATCTAGAACTTGATTTTTCTTTATTGATGTACCTTTCATGTTAGTGGACAACATCATCCTCATACAACACCACAATGCATTAGTACAATCATAAGTGTCATAACCCTAATCAATCAATGTCTTCTATCATTCACATGCATTCATACTTTTACTAAGGTGATAAGGAAAGTCTAAAATTAATCAAGATTGTACTAACCTCAATAATATGAAGACAAACATATCATAAGCTTAATCATGAACATATTTCAAAACATACATGTATCTCCTCAAGTCATACCTGTCGATATTGCTTGTAGTCTTCTTATGTAAGGATTTAGCCTCATCTCCCTCTAGAACTAGAACTTCTTCACTTATGTAGGTATCCAATTCATTCTCTTCTAGGATTAACCCAATCCACTTGATTTGCAGAATTTGGATCTAGAGCTGGCTAGGGTTTGTCAGAGAAACTCTAAAACTTCAAACTTGGAATTTAAAATTTTTGTCTGGATAGGGAGATGCAGATGACTGAGGCGATCAAGCTGGTGTCCTCAGATTTTGAAAAATTCAAAAATTGACCCCTCAAAATTGCCCTGCGAGTTTCGAATCTACAGCTTCTGTCAAATTCTGGTTTTCTGGTTTTTCTGGTAAAAAACCCGAACTAGGGTTTGATAGAGCCCGGGGTTCTACCCAACCAAAAAATTTGATCTTGGTCTCTAAATTTCTATTTTGATAATGAGCATCTAGCCATGATCTTAGATTCCAAAAATTCCAACTTTTGCATAAACCGTAATTTCCCGCAACAATGATAAGCCAAAAATAAAAATGCTCAGAATCCAATTCTGTTTTTACAAAAATATATGCCATATTGTTTCTCATGCAACTCTGAAATTTAGGATCCTTGGGGTCTAAAACTTCAGCCTGTGGTATAATCACCCGTCATCTTTCCAACCCCACAGATATAACCTCAAATGGATTCTCAATGAGAGAGATATGCTAAGTGTCGCAACATGGCCTATTTATGGGATGAAACAGCATAGCGAACTTGTACGACGTGCCACATGTCACTGTTTCAACTTCGGCCACTGAAACTTGGACTTGTGAAACTATAGTACGTGCTCTAACTGCCACTATTTACAGAATTCCATTTGGAGCTTCCTAGCCCTCGATATGACCTTTGTTCCTAGGTCACCTATTTAGGGCTTCATTTTGGAAGAGGATAAACCCTAACTTGTACGAATCATATATCACAAAGTAAATCGAATATGAGGCTGATCTTCGGACACAAGGTACATGAACATTTCATCTTCATCCTATAAAAGTTTCATATCATGAACCTTTTCCAAAACTGAGTTATTTTGAAAGTTCCACGATGACTAGTTTTTACTATATCAAGCCCTAGCTTCCAAATTGTCGCAAGTGCAACAAGTGTCGTAAATGCCATACAATGCCTTCCTTCAGGCTAGCTCTGATACCATGTTAGTTTTTCATCATTTAATCCAATATGATCTAGGATCTTAACTAAGAGAACAACATGTACAACATATCAAACATAAGAGACAAGAGACACAAAGCATTTCACTGGGGAAAACCAAGAAGGTGAAAAACCTCGCAACTTCCTCAGAGATAGAATGAGCACCAATACAAAGATCACAAAGATCAAACCCCAAAACAAGAGATAGACTCCTATAAACATCTCCTCCTCCACTTGTGTGCACTCCTCCTCTCTCTCACTAATGCGAAGTGAGTGAGTGAGTGAATGAATAGAATGAGAGAGTCACACTATCTATTTATACAATGACTTGACCTGCCTTTAACTCTAACTGGGCCTACCTCCCTTAGGAGAGTCTAATAACCCATTACCACTTGTCACTAGGATGACCCCACTAGGGTGTTCTAATAACCCTTTAACCCACATTGGGATGACCCCACTAGGGTGTTCTAATAACCCTTTAACCCACACTGGGATGACGCCACTAGGGTGGTATGATAACCCATCAAATATAAGTTACGACACTTACAATATAACTTGCAACACTTGCAAATACAAATGACGACACTTCGAATCGGAGGAATAATACCTCTCCGTTGGGGATACAATAAAGTAAAAATGTAATACATACAATATACAAGTGAATATCTTCCGAAGTTATAAATACATCAACACAAATATGGGAAGTCGTACATTTCCAACCATTCCACTAATATTGGTTTGTCTTCAAAAGGATTGAAATAGTTGTAGTGAGATTGTTTCATATTCCTCATAATTATTGTTGGGCCTAGTATTTTGGAAGTATCATTTTTGAATAAATGAGTTAGTGTGGATGAATACAAAGTGGAACCAGTTTGACGCAAGGGTAAACTCCGACAAAGCATCCAAGAAATGAGGAAAACGGTCACGTTGATCGTGTCAAAGGTCGGAAGTTGACTTAGTTAGTTAGAATTGGTCCACATTGTAATAATGAGTCGATTAGGAAGTTAGTGGGTTAGTGGGAGTGGGGCAAGTTTAGTGCACCCTATAAATATGTATTAAGAAGGAATTTTGGGGGTTAATGTTCAAAGTATAGATTTGTGCTATGTAATAGAGATATCTGATGAATATGTTGAAGACAATTTTGGAGAAGCCGAGTCACTGATCTGTAGGCTATGTGCGCAGATCCATTATATGACATGAAAAAATCTGTAAGTTCTACCTGAAGTACTTATTTGGCTGTGAATCTAATAAAATACAAGTGATTCCGTGGTTTTTCCCAGATGGGTTTCCATGTTAAAATATGGTGTCTTTATGTGCATTAATGTTTAGTGATGTAATATGTGTTCTTTCTTATGTTGAATAAATCTCAATTACATGATGGACTTAGTTGTATGAAATCTAGATGTGAATATATTAATCTGGATGAGTAATGGAACCTATCGTAGTTATGAGTCTATCGAAGCTCTAGGTTGTTGATGCTCTGTAGGTGTAACATAGTAATGAATGTATTGTTTGGTGAAGATTCGAACTAATTCATGATATATGTCGATGTGCTAATATGTAGATGTTTTGTAATGGGATTTAATAACAAATATGTTGCTCGATGAGTATTCCCCTTCTATGTTGCATTAATCTTGGTTCCTTCAGTCCCCATGGATACTTTGGGTGAGACGTCATCTGCTTCGCAGGTGATGCTGGAAGGGTTGATTCCCTTTTGGGCCGGTGTCTGTGGATTGTGGAGTTTGTTGGTGGATGTTAAGTGTTGAACCCTAATCGAAGTAAAAGTGCTCCAACAAATGGTTCCACTGATGGGACCAGGACTTTGAGGTGAAGGGGAATGTTGTGGCATCCAATTAAGCTAGAGATACAGGATTGGGTAGACCTGCAACTGGAAGAATTTGCGAGGAAGCATAACGGACACCCTCGACTGAATAATGAAGATTGGTTATATAAGTATGTTTTTACTAATATTCTTGAAGTATTCTTTGGCAAGTTCCTGGTGATATTGCATGAATGGTTAGCAACTTTGAATGAACATAAGACAAATTTCCAAGGAGGTGAACCTAGGTATTGGACTCCTAAGTTGATACAACGATTGAAGGGTGTGAACAATAGAATCTCTTGTGCAGTAGATTTATGGCTAGACAGTGTGTTTGAGGGGTATATTACCAAATTCATTGTTGACACTATCAAGTCATATAGTGTAACAGAACGTGAATTCTTTGAAGGTCTTTGCGGTAAGTACCTCAAGTCATTGAACTTGTCAATCAAAAGTGAAAAAGTTGTAATGTGAATGGAATCTAATGAGTAAATAAATTGTGCGCGGTGGGCATGGGTATCGGATGGACAACGGTCTGGACAAAATTAATGGGATGAGATGAGATGATAAGTGGAGACGAAATTGAATTAGACGAAGAGTGTGTATTTCTATGGAGTGGAAGACAGTTTTGGTCGAACAAAAGGAGGAGAATTGCGACAAAAAAGAGGGGTTGCAGTGTGACTGAAAGGATAAACTACGAATCGATGCCATAGCTCGACGAGGATTCTAGTGACGAAGAGGTTGACTACCAGCTCATTCCTAAGGAAGGAGAAGGCTCTAAGGTTGTGACATACCCATGACCCCGTGTACATCTTTGGAGATCGAGGTAAGACCTAATATTTCTTCACATTTTATTCCATCTAGTCAAAGTAGTGGTAGTAATCCGAATAGTACTTCACCGAGTGGGAAGGCTCCGAGTAGTGGTCCATTAGTAGTGAATCAATCAAATCCCCAGAGGTCCAAAATGGTTGGGGATGACATGAAGTTACTTATTTTTAATGGGAATGTATAAGAAGATCTGGAACAACACTGGTTCTTATGCAATGTTGTATAGACTGTGAAGCAAGTCTAGGATGACAACGTCAAGTTGGCGCAGTTTATTATGAATTTCTGAGGCCATGCCTTAGACTGGTTTATGAATTTTTTTGAATTTATTGGTAACCAACCTGCCAATACCTTGGCTGAAGTAAAGGATGGACTAAAGATTGAATTTAAGAAGCCGAATTCTAACTCTCAATGTATTACGGAATTGAACAAAATAAAGCAAGTATTGAATGAATCTGTTTGGGACTTTGACCAGTGGTTCAAAATGTTGATGGCTCATACAAGAGTCCCAATGAATGATTTACAACATAAGTAATGGTGTATTGCTGCATTTCTTCCCCATATCAGAATTCCACTTATGCAACAGAAGATACCAAAATAGGCGTAGGCCTTGGAACTAGCTATGAAGTTAGAAGCATCACCTATTGGGGATACTGGCACTGGTATGGCTCAAATTCAGTCACAGTTAGCAAAAGTGTCTATTCAAATTCAGGATATTAAGAAGGGAAAAGAAAAGCATGAAGATGTTTGGTGCACTATATGTAAATAAGATGGACATTCAAAAGAGCAATGTACATCGTTTCATGACTGCTTTAATGTTGGAAATCCAAGTTCAATAAATTTTGTTGTATGGTGTCGAATCTCTCATACCAAGGGACATTGACCAAAAGAATGCTACTTGCTATAGAAGATGTTAAGTGCTCCTCATAACTTATGGTCTAAGTTCTATAGCTCTATTGCACATGATGAAAAGTATTGTCGAACATACAAACTTCTCATTGAACGGACTACAGCCACATTTCTTATGAAAGGAGAAGGTTCAACTAAAAGACCCGAAGAAAAATTTAATCAATCTCGAGGGGGATTCAAAGGCTGTGGATAAGGAGCATTTGGACAAGGTAGAGGAAAAATCATATTTTATAATTGCGGTACTCCTAGACATTATGTTATATATTGTCCCCATCCTGCTACATCTTTTACGTATTGTAGAGCATTGGAACATACAATTGAATACTGTCCATAACTTATAGCCAAGTGGCAAGCGAAGCAAAATCAGAATAAAAATGTGCAAAATATTTCGATGGAACCGTGACCAAGTCAGCCTATTGTTGCTATTGTAACCAGAGGTGGTGTTTCGACAGGTGGAGATAAGAAGAATAACAATAATATAAGGGATCCAAGAGTCGGACAAGTAGTTCAGAAACCCCCACAATTTGGTGTCCAAAAGGAGAAAAGTGTATTATTTGAAGCTCAGGATGAATTTATGAATGATGCATCGATATCTTCCCTGCCACCTATCCGTGAAGAAGGACCTCTGTATGAAATGCCACCTCGCTTCGAAAATTATGCACCAAAGAAGAATTTTGGAAAAGTAAGTGTCCTTCATACCTTTCTCAAAAGTTGTTTGTATTTGGTTAAAGATGAGGATGCTTTAAGATAATTGCATAAATTACTTGGAGAATCTGAGGAAGAAGTGTGATTCGAAAGGGTTGTTAATCATGTCCATAGAAGACATAAGACTGATCGAGAATGACGAATTAATGTACAAATTGGTGACTATGACATGGATTTTGTCATTTTAGATCTGGGTTCAGATGTAAACATCTTAACTAAGCAACATTGGAGAACATGGGTAAGCCAAAGTTAGTATGGTAACCTATACAAGTACGACTAGCTAATCATCAGAAAGTAATACCATTTGGTTGAATGGTTGTGGTTCCTGTCGAAGTATAAGGACTGTGCACATATGCAAAATTTGAAGTGATAGAAATTGTCGACGACACCAATCCATATCCTGCACTACTGGGGATTGATTGGGCCATTCAAAACCAGACTGTCATAAACTTCAAAAAGAGATTTCTGACATTTGAAAATGAGGAGATTAGAGTTGTCGCACCTTTGGATCCACTAGAATGGCAGAGATATTAGAACCAGTCAAAGAAAAATATGATACTCAATATGTTGATAATATCTATAATATATACTCAAATCTCAATGACTATATTTATCCTATAGTATATGGATGTTCAATTGGCGAAGTGTTAGCTCTTGTTCTTTCGACTCTAGTGAAGCCCTTGAGAACTGGAAAGACAAGTTTCATGAATTTTCTATGCGAAGGTGTGCTCATGTGAAAAAGTCCTTGCGGTGGGTTGGAATTGAGGTATGTAGTCTTCTAACGTATGAATATTTTCCTAATGTGGCTCAATTTATTGATGAATTTGAAATTAAAGTGCCTGAGCAACAACACTTATTATTCCTAGACGTTGCCCTGAAAGCAACACCGGCGAGATAGTGGGATACACATAAGCACTTTGTAACTGGTTGTTCGCACTGCAGAAGATACTTAGAAATTTGGTTCAAGGTAGAGATCCCATACATGGGAGAGAAATATGTAGGATCGACTAGTCCTGCTGATCATTTGGCTACATGTACAATTTGGCAGAATATACCCAAGCAAGAGTGGGTCCATATGTTCATCCATACCCTTGATACTATTCCGACGAATTGGTATACGCCGTTGGAGCTGCGACAAGTAACTGCAGAATGGGATTGTTTGACTGCAAGTTTTAAACATATGTTTAACTATGAGGATGAATGTCCCAAAATAGATGTGGCTTTGCAAATTATTAAGGCTAAAATTTTTGAAGAAATCCCAGGATCAATATCCAATCTTTCATAATGGACCGTGACAATGGAGAAAATGATGGAATGTTACAATATTAGTGGCGGACCAGAAGGTGATGACCCGAGGGATATCCATATCCTAGAAAGTGAAGTAAGTCATGATTTGAAGGGACTAGATATATCATTAGATAAGTTTCTACATCCGTTGAAGATAAAAAAGGTAAATATTGGATCTACTGAAAATCCAAAGTTTGCAAACATAGGTGATTATTGGGATGATGAAACTGTGGAAAAAATTACTAACTTATTGCATGAGTTCCAAGATATTTTTCCTACTAAATTTTCAGAGATGAAAGGTATAGCTGGTGATCTGGGTGAAATGAAGATTCCCATGAAGCCAGGTGCTAATCCTGTGAAGTAATGGTCATACAGACTAAATCCGCGGTATAAAGAGAAGGTGACAGTAGAGTTCGACAGAATGCTTAATGCAGGAATTATTGAACCTACGGAAGAATCATAATGGATCAGTCCTATGGTGGTCCAAGACAAGAAGACTGGAGAGATCAGAATCTGTGTCGACTTGTGGAAGCTAAATGATGCATGTTTACATGATCCCTTTCCCACTCCTTTTATAGACGAAGTGCTTGAGACTGTGATAGAACAAGAATCCTACTCTTTTACGGATGGATTCTCCGGATATCATGAGATCAAGATTGCTAGGTAGAATCGACACAAAACAACATTTGCGATAGAATGGGCCTGTTTTCAATACATAATAATGCCTTTCGGATTAAAGAATGCCCCTGCTATTTTTTCACATCTAGTTGTTGCTGCCTTTAAGGAGTTTATTCATAAGTTTCTAGAAGTGTACTTTGATTACTAGATAATTTATGGATTACTTAAGAATCATATTTACAATTTAAGGTTGATGTTAGAACATTGTGGACAATATCAAATTTATTTGAACTTGAAGAAATGTATATTTTGTGCTCCATTTGGCATACTATTAGGACATGTTGTTTGTAAGAAAGGCATGCTAGTAGTCGTTGCAAAGATTGCTATCATAGTCGATTTGCCTCCACTTACTATAGTTTGAGAATTGAGAACAAACCTGGGTAATATAGGATATTATAGGAAGTTTATTAAAGGCTACACCCAGATAATAGCCCCGATGGAGAATCTTCTCATAAAGGATGCAAAATTTCAGTGGAATGGAGAATGCCAGCAGTGTCTTGATACACTGAAGGAAAAGATAGTTACAACACCTATTTGAGTATTTCCTGACTGGAAGAAAGTATTTCATGTCCATGTTGATGCGTCATCTATTGCTTTAGGGGAGGTCCTTGCTCAACTAGGTGAGGGGTCCATAGATCACCCTATTGGATTTTCCAGCAGAAAATTGTCCACTTCAAAACGAAATTACACTATGACTTAAAGAGAGGGACTTTCTATGGTTTATGCATTACAAAAATTTAGACACTATTTATTGGGAGGACATTTAAGATGTTTACTGAACACTCTCCATTGAAGTACCTGGTCAATAAGCCAATGTTGGGGGGGGATATTTGTCAGTGGTTGTTATTGTTTCAAGAATACAATTTTGAGATCATAATTAAGCTTGGGAGGTTGAATGCGGGTCCTGACCATCTGTCGAGGTTGGAAATAGGAGAAGAACCAACTAGCTTATAAGAAAATCTCCCCGATGCACAACTCTTTTCAATAAGGATGGTTGATGAAAAATTTCAGGATATTGTGACATTTTTGTCTACAAGAATGACACCAGAAGGCTACATGACCACTCAGAAGAAACAATTAGTAGTCTGTGAATTATCAGTTGACCTTCGGTCAGTTGTATAAGCTGGGTCCAGATGAAGTATTGCGTCGTTGTGTTTTGGAGCACAAGCAACCAATCATATTGGTCAAGGCTCATGATGGGGTCGTAGGAGGCAATTATGTAGGAAGAGATACAATGCAAAAGATCTTAAGAGCATGATTATGGTGGCCAACCCTCAACAAAGATGTTAAATACTATGGTCAAAACTGCGATGTGTGTCAGATAATAGGGAAGCCTTCAAGAAGATACAAAATTCCTTTAGTACCTTAGATTACACTACAAGCATTCGACAAGTGGGCTATTGATTTCGTGGGACATAATAACCCATCCAGAAAAAGGACAGAAGCAAGATATATTATAACTATGACATATTATCTTACACGTTGGAGCGAAGAAGCGCTAGTTCAGGATTGTACAACTACGACTGCTGCGAAGTTTTTATTTAAGAATTCCATTATCAGGTTTGGATGTATGCACATTCTACCCAGTGACCAAGGTACACATTTTTTTAACAAGACCATCGAAGCTCTTACTGAATAATTACAAGTTCATCATCACAAAAGTACCCCATATCACCCGCAGGAAAATGGAACTGTTGAAGCATTCAATAAAATTCTGGAGCATGCACTCACTAAAGTCTGTAACGTGAACCATGACGAAAGGTATTTAAGAATCCTTGCAATATTATGGGCTTATAGAAAAACATGTAAACAGTTGACAAGACAACCTCCTTTCAAATTGGTGTATGGACAAGAGGCTGTGATGCCCATGGAGTATATTTTCCCCTGTCTAAGGATTACAGCTTTTACAGGTATGTCTAATACTGATGCTATTGAGGAAAGGCTAGCACAGTTATTTCAGTTGGAGGAAGACCTCTTTGTCACGGGTTTTCATCAACAGGTGCAGAAAGACCAAGAAAAGTCATGGAATTATCACCACATCACTACGAAACATTTCCAATGAGGAGACTTAGTTCTTCTCTACGAAAGCAAATTCATTAAACACCCTGGTAAGCTACATATGCATTGGATAGGACCATGTGTTATAAATTTTATTACAGAAGGAGGTGCAGTACAATTACAGACACTAGATGGTCAAATCCTTCAAGGATTCATGAATGGGAATCGATTGAAACCCTATAGGGACAGTCGTGGTATGTCGAAGTGAAAATAATTGATTGCAAGTTTGTACATAGAAAAAAAAATGGAAACCCCAACTTTTCTTTCTGTTGTAGTAGTTTTTGTCGTAGATTAGTTGTCTCGACGTACATTTATGTTGGATCGTTATGTCAGAGATTTACGAAAACCCCAAGTTACCAGTGTGTCGAAGATATCTTATATCGGGTACTTCAGTCGAAGTCCAAAGTTGTCGGTTGGAAACCCCAACTTCCCGGAATGTTGATGTGACTCTATTGGTCGAAGTTGGTAATCCATCGAAGTGTTTTTTCTATCGTCTGGAAACCCCAACATGCTAATTCTATCGAAGCTATATACTTCTTAAAAAGTTGGTCGTGTGTCGAATTTATATCTGTTGAAGTTCCAAAGTGAATTTACTTATTGAATTTACAGTTGGGATGCATTTATTGCTGCTTTTATGATGCTTTCTGTGGCGGTGCAAGTGGCCTTTTTCGAATTAAATGATGAAATTACTGACATGCGTGAAAATATACATCACTTCCCTCCTCATCATTGGAGGATCTAGGCTAATTAATCCATATTGGGAATGAAAAACGGATCGCACGCGGGGGGGAATTTAAAAACCCACTCTCCCCTCACTCGTTCTTCATTGCGAAATTTGAGCCATTCTAGTCGTGATTTGGAAGTTAGAGCTGAATTCTGTCAGTGATATTGTGAAGTTGTACGTTATCAAAATGCAGGTCAAATTGTCTGCAGGAAATGAATACTAGGTCTCTATTGAAGAACTCCACATGTTGGGCTCTATTTCTGCCAGTCAGGAGCAGCCTGAGGTGATTTCTTCACAAGTTCATGTGAATGTGCCTCAAAAAAAAAGGAAATCCAACCGACCTAATCATGAACCACGAACGAAGGAACACCATGATGCAGGCACATCTGCAATGGGCTCCATGACCTTCTTTCCATAGTATGTCCCACCTCGTAATTCTAGTGCCAAACCAGTGAGGCTACAAAAGAATGCACGGTACTCTATTAATATTTTTCGGGTGTCGAAGGGAGTTATCATGCAACGAGATATATTGAATAAAATTTAGAAGTTATCATATGCTGATCATGAAACTAGTAAGTTTGTTGAATTCAACTATACCAATTACATGAGGCCTATTGTTACAGCGGAGGGCCATCCCACTGAGTTAGAGCCACAATAGTGGGTTCTAGGCGTCGCTCAAACTGGTATGATATGTTTATTACATTTACCACACTTTGGTCTCACTACGGAGGCCAATGCATGTGTGAAGTATATTTTGGTATGCTTGCATGGAGGGTGCTTTTGGTTGGAAACCAATGTATCCATTGATATAGACCTTATTTCTCAGATTACGGACCTTAGGCTAGGGTAGACCTGTTGCAGTTATTTGTTGGAAAAGAGAGGGACTGTGATTTAGCGACAAGGATGAAGGAAAAATAAAACTTGACCAAGAGAAATTGGGGCTTCAAGGTAGCCTTTATCGGCGACCAGGATGTTAGGTTCGCTACCAAATTGTTAGCCACTAATTTTGTCAGGAAGAACATACCGAACTGGGTTACTTCCTCTATTATTGTTGCAACAGAGCAGTGTACGATGGGATTCAAATGAATTGGTCTAATTTATTGTTAAATGAGTTCCTTGCATATGTTGTGGATGTGCAAGACAATGGAATTCCTTTTACATATTCATGGTTATTATTACTCATCTCTTTTGAGGGATGGGCGGAGCTGATGAACTATCAATCAATGAAACCTATCGTCTCATGTCAAGGGTTGCAGTATATGAATCTCTCTTTATCAGATATAAGGATTCGCCAGCGAGAGAGAAATGTGTCATTGTACATGCAGCTAGAGGCGTTAAGGTATTGTGTGGTTCAAATACCACGTATTGACGAAGCAGTGGTGGCTAAATATCACAGAGTGGCAAATTTCAAAGATGGGCCTTACCACATACATGTACAGATAAGAAGGGACCTACACCATCAATGGTTGGTGATGTGATTCAAATGATCCAATGGCAAGGTATAACATATGATTCAAGAATGGCCGCCAGAGTGGCAAGTACCTGTCGAACCTGAAACCATATCATTAGACCCATCACAGTAGGAGTAACAGAAAGATGGTAAATATGGCCAACAAAAAAAACAACAAAAACATGCAGCAAACTGAAGGAGGAGGTGATGACGCAAATGATCAAGAATCTAGCCAGACCCCCGCTGATCCAGAAATAGGAGACAAGCGGAAAGGTGAAACTTCGAGACAGGGCGCATGGAAGAAGCAAAAAGCACACTGCCATGATACTGCCCAGGATTTGACAGACAATTATATGAATATCCTATTCGATGAGATGACTAAAGTGGAAGAGGAGAATAGAAGGAAAGTGGAAGACAAGACATTCCAACTATTCAGTAGCATCACCGACGTTATGGATACATTGTGTATAGAGGTAAAGAAGATTAGAATCTCGGCTTTGTCGTAGAGCACATCAGCGCAGGTCGAGGTTGAGCAAGAAGAGCAAGTGAAAACCCAGGAAGCACCACTTTCCTTTGTGGAAGGGGTATTAAATATTTCTCCTCGAGCAATTACATTTGATGAATCAGGCAGTAGTGTCAAGCTTCCAAAGTCGGGGTATGTAGACCTTAAGTTACCCTCATTACCCCTTTACATGTTGCACAAGATATAGGAGACTGTTGCTAAGGAAATAAAATCAAGGGAAATTTCTCTCCTAGAATATATGAAAGCATATAAGAACTAGGCAGCGGAATTGAAGGATATAAATGCTGAGCTTCAATGGGATAAGGACTTGCTGCGATAGGAGAAAGACAAATTTCAGCGAGCTGTCAAAGTTGTATGCCAAGCAGTTTTGGAGGCAGAGGTTATTGAAGAAATGACAACAGAAGATGAGGTACAACAGTTAGAGACAGTCATCTCTGGATACCATCTTAAGGTGCAAGAGTTAGAAGCAAAGTTGGTTCCTAGCACCCCTCCTGAAGTTGTTGAGAAGCGATGAGCAAAGATTCGGGAGGTTGTTTAGACCCTTCAGGCCGCGAAAGCCAAATCTATGCATATGTATGATGCTGTGTCATAGTCCTGGGATGCCCTATTTGAGGATCTTGAGCTATAGGAGATCCAAATGCGGTTGGAAGCTGATGAGGGAAAAATCAGTACTTTGAGGGAGTAGTTGAAGACTCTCCCTCCAGTTCAGAGGATGACTAGGGCCAATGAGAGAAAACATTTACAACATGAAGTTAACCAACTGATATTGCAGCACAGGAAATGCACTGAGAAAGTCCAGACATTTCAGTGTGAGGCGCAGCACATATAGAAGGATATTGGAAGTTGCCATACTTTCATCCAATCGGTAGTCACTCAGGATTTTGAAGTGAGCCAGAACCATATTACAACAGACGTGGTGGAAACTGTTGGCCAGAATAGGGAATACGTCGAGTAGTTGGTTGAAGCCAACAAAATTCATTATGAATAATTTTTGTTGAAGCTACAGGAATCTGTCTCACAACCTTGAAGTGGCTCAGGATGAGCCACATGTGAGTGTTGGGGACCCGTTGGGCCTAGTATTTTGGAAGTATCATTTTTGAAGAAATGAGTTAGTGTGGGTCAAGACAAAGTGGAACTAGTTCGACGCAAGGGTCAACTTCGACGAAGCAGCCATGAAATAAGGAAAACGATCATGTTGATCGTGTAAAAGTTTAGAAGTTGAGTTAGTTAGTTAGAATTGGTCCACATTGTAATAATGAGTCAATTAGGAATTTAGTGGGTTAGTGGGATTCAGGAAAGCTTAGTGCGCCTTATAAATATCTATTAAGAAGAAATTTTTGGGGTTAATGTTCGAAGTATAGTTTTGTGTCATGTAATAGAGATATCCGTTGTATATGTTGAAGACAATTTTGGAGAAGCTGAGTCGTTGATGTGTAGGTTGCGTGTGCAGATCCATTGTATGACATGAAGAAATCTGTAAGTTCTACCTGAAGTGCTTATTTGGATGCAACTCTAATAAAATACAAGCGCTTATGTGGTTTTTACCATATGGGATTCCACATTAAAACATGGTGTCTTTATGTGTGTTAAAGTTTTGTGATGTGATATGTGTTCTTTCTTCTATTGAATAAATCTCAATTACAATATGGGCTTAGTTGTATGAAATTTGGATGCGAATATATTAATTTGGCTAAGTAACGGAACCTATCATAGTTATGAGTCTGTTGAAGCTCTAGGTTGTCGATGCTTTGTAGGTGGGTAATGAATGTATTGTTTGGTGAAGATTCGAAATCAGTCACGATATTTGTCGATGTGCCAATATGTAGATGTTCTGTAATTAGATTTAATAACGAATATGTTTCTCGATGAGTATTCCCATTCTATGCTGCATGAATCTTGGTTCTTGCAGTCCCCATAGATACTTTGATTGAGACATCATCTGCTCTGCAGGTGATGCCGAAAGGTTTGATTCCCTTTCGGGATAGTGTCTTTGGATTGTGGAGTTTATTGGTGGATGTTAGGTTTTGAACCCTGGTCGAAGTAAAAGTGCTCCAATAAATGGTTCCATTGTCGGGACCGAGAATTTGAGGTGAAGGGGAATGGGATTCAACTAAGATGGAGATACATGATTGGGTAGACCTGCAACTAGAAGTATTTGCAAGGAAGCATAACAGACACCCTCGACTGAAGAATGAATATTGGTTAGATACACATGTTTTTATTGATATTCAGGAAGTGTTATTTGGCGAGTTCCTGGTGGTATTGCATGAATGGTTAGCAAGGTGACTAGACATAAGAGAAATTTCCAAGGAGGTGAAACTAGGTATTGGACACTTGATTTCATACAACAACTGAAGGGTGTGAACAATAGAATCTCTTGCGAAATAGATTTCTAGATGGATAGTGTGTTAGAGGGGTATATTACCGAATTCGATGTTGACACTATCAAGTCATATAGTGCAGTAGAACGTGAGTTCTTTGAAGGTGTGTGCGGTAAGTACCTCAAGTCCTTGAACTTGTCGATCAAAAGTGAAAAAGATGTAATGTGAATGGAATCTGACGAGTAGAGAAATTGTGCGCGGTAGGCATGGGTATTGGATGGACAACGATCTGGACAGAATTAATGGAATGAGTTGAGATGTAAGTTCTGTAGCTCTGTTGGATATGATGAAAAGTACTGTCAAGCATACCAGTTTCTCACTCAACGAACTATAGACACATTTCTTATGAAAGGAGAAGGCTCAGCTGAAATACCTTAATCACAATTTAATCAACCTTGAGGGGGATTCAAAGGTCATGGATTAGGAGGATTTGGTTGCGGTAGAGGACAACTCATATGTTATAATTGTGGTACTCCTGGACATAATGCCAGAGATTGTCCCCATCCTGCTACATATTGTATGTATTGCAGAGCGTTGGATCATACCATTGAAGATTGTCCACAACTTATAGTGAAGTGGCAAGCGAAGTAGAATCAGAATCAAAATAAAAATCAAAATAAAAAAGTGCAAAATATTTCAGTGGAACCATGACCAGGTCAGCCTACTGTCGCTGTTGTAACTAGAGGTGGTGCTTCGATGGGTGGAGATAAGAATAATAACAATAATATAAGGGATCCAAGAATCATACCAGTAGTTCAGAAACCCCCGCAGTTTGATGTCCAGAAGGAACAAAGTGTATTCTTTGAAGCTCGGGATGAATTTATGAAGGGTGCATCGACATCTTCCCTACCGCCTGTCTATGAAGAAGGACCTATGTACGACATGCCACCTCGCTTTGACAATTCTGTGCCAAAGAAGAAGTTTGGAAAATTAAGTGTCCTTAATACCTTTCTCAAAATTTGTTTGGATTTGTTTAAAGATGAGGATGATTTAAGAGAATTGCATAAATTACTTAGAGAATCTGAGGAAGAAGTGCGATCTGAAAGGGTTGTTAATCATGTCCAGAGAATACATAAGGCTGACCGAGAACTGCAACTTAATGTACAAATTGGTGACTATGACATGGATTTTTTCATTTTAGATCTGGGTTCACATGTAAACATCTTGAGTAAGCAAACATGAGATAACATGGGTAATTCAAATTTAGTATAGTCACCTATACAGTTACGACTGGGTAATCAGCAGAAAGTAATACCATTTGGCCGAATGGTCGAGGTTCCTGTCGAAGTAGAAGAATTGTGCACATATGTAGACTTTGAAGTGATATAGATTGTCGATGACACCAATCCGTATCCTTCACTACTGGGGATTGATTGTGCCATTCAAAATTAGACTGTCATAAACTTCAAAAAGAGAGTTATGACATTTGAAAATGAGGAGATTAGAGTTGTCGCACCTCTGGATCCATTAAAAGGGTAGAGATATGTAGAACCAGTCAAAGGAGAATATGATACTCAATATATTTATAATATCTATAATATATATTCAAAGGTAAATGATTATATTAATCCTACAACATATGGTAAGCTCAGCTGGCAAATTGTTAGCTCTTGTTCTTCCGACTCTGGTGAAGCCCTTGAGAACTGGAAAAACATGTTGCATGAATTTTTGATGCGAAGGTGTGCTCATGTGAAAAATTCCCTGTGATGGGTTGGAACTGAGGTATGTAGTATTCTAACGTAGGAAGGTTTTCCTAATGTGGGTCAATTAATTGATGAATTTGAAATTAAAGTTCCTAAGCAACAATGCTTATTATCCATGGACGTCATCTTGAAAGAAACACCGGTGAGATAGTGGGCTACACATAAGCACTCTGTAACTGGTTGGTTGCAGTGCAGAAGATACTTAGAAATTCAGTTCGAGGTAGAGATCCCATACATGGGAGAGAAATATACAGGACTTACTAGTCCCACTGATCATCTGGCTACATGTAGTACAATTTGGCAGAATATACCCAAGAAAGAGTGGGTCCATATGTTCATCCATACCCTTGATACTATTTTGATGAATTGGTATACGTCGCTGGAGCTGCGACAAGGAACTACAGAATGTGATTGTTTGGCTGAAATTTTTAAACATACATTTAACTATGATGATGAAAGTCCCACAATAGATGCGGCTCTACAAATTATTAAGGGTAAATTTTTTGAAGAAATCCCAGGACCAGTATCCATTCTTCCATAATGGACCGCGACAATGGAGAAAATGATGGAATGTTACAATATTAGTGGCAGACCAGAAGATGAAGACTCGAGGGATGTTCATATCCTAGAAAGTGAAGGAAGTCATGATTTGAAGGGACTAGATATATCATCAAGGAAGTTTCTACATCCATTGAAGTTAAAAAAAAAAAAGGTAAATATTGGCTCTACTGAAAATCCAAAGTTTGCAAACATAGGTGATTATTGGGATGATGAAACTGTGGGAAAAATTACTAAATTATTGCATGAGTTCCAAGATTTGTTTCCTACTAAATTTCTAGAGATGAAAGGTATCGCTGGTGATCTAGTTGAAATTAAGATTCCCCTGAAGCCAAGTGCTAAGCCTGTGAAGCAGTGGCCATACATACTAAATCCACAGTATAAAGAGAAAGTCAGAGCAAATATTGACATAATGCTTGATGCAAAGATTATTGAACCCATGGAAGAATCGGAATGGATCAGTCCTATGGTGGTCCAAGAAAAGAAGAGTGGAGAGATCAGAATCTGTGTTGACTTGCAGAAGCTGAACGACGCATGTTTACATGATCCTTTTCCCACTCCTTTTACAAACGAAGTGCTTGAGACTGTCGCAGGACATGAAGCCTACTCTTTTACAGATGTATTTTCTAGACATCATCATATCAAGACTGCTAAGAAGGATCGGCACAAAACAAAATTTGCGGCAGATTGGGGCTCTTTTCAATACACGGTAATGCCTTTTTGCTTAAAAAATACCCTTGCTATTTTTTCACGGGTAGTTGTTGCTGCCTTTAAGGAGTTTATTCATAAGTTTCTAGAAGGGTACTTTAATGACTAGAAATTTTTTGGATTACTTAAGAATGATATCGACTATTTAAGGTTGATGTTAGAATGTTGTCGACAGTATCAAATTTCTTTGAACTTGAAGAAATGTATATTCTGTGCTCCATTTGGCATATTGTTAGGACATGTTGTTTGTAAGCAATGCATGCTAGTAGACCCTGCAAATATTGCTATCACAGTCGATTTTCCTCCACCTACTACAGTTCGACAGTTGAGAACAACAGTGGGTCATATAGGATATTACAGGAAGTTTATTAAAGGCTATTCCCATATAAAAACACTGATGGAGAAGCTTCTAAAAAAGGATGCAAAATTTCAGTGGAATGAAGAATGCCAGCAGAGTCTTGATACACTGAAGGAAAATATGGTTACAACACCTATCTTAGTATTTCCTGATTGGAATAAATAATTTCATGTCCATGTTGATGCATCATCTATAATTTTAGGGGAGGTCCTTACTCAACTAGGTGAGGGGTCCATCGACCACCCTATTGGATTTTCCAGCAGAAAATTGTCCACTATAGAACGAAATTACACTATGATTGAAATAGAGGGACTTGCTATGGTTTATGCATTACAAAAATTTAGACATTATTTACTGGGAGGACATTTTAATATGTTTACTAACCACTCTACATTGAAGTACCTGGTCAATAAGCCATTTTTGGGTGGAAATATTTGTCGGTGATTGTTTTTGTTTCAAGAATATGATTTTGAAATCATAGTTAATCCTGGAAGGTTGAATGCGGGTCCCAACCATCTGTCCAAGTTGGAAAGAGGAGAAGAACCAACTAGCTTCGAATACAATCTCCCCGATGCACAACTCTTTTCAGTAAGGATGGTTGATGACTAATTTCAGGATATCATGACATTTTTGTCTACAGGAATCCACCAAAAGGCTACACGACCGCTCAGAAGAAACAATTAGTAGTCAAGTACGTGGATTATCAGTTGACCGTCGGCTAGTTGTATAAGCTGGCACCAGATGAAGTATTTTGTCGTTGTGTTGTGGAGCATGAGCTAACAATCATATTGGTTGAGGCTCATTATGAGGTCGTAGGAGGCCATTATGTAGGAAGATCTACAATGCAGAAAATATTAGGAGCAGGATTATGGTGGCCAACCCTCAACAAAGATGCTAAAGACTATTTTCAAAGCTGGGATGTGTGTCAGAGAATAGGGAATCCTTCAATAAGAGACGAAATGCCTTTAGTACCTTAGATTACACTACAAACATTCGACAAGAGGGATGTTGATTTCGTGGGACATATTAACCCACCGAGAAAAAGGACAGGAGCAAAATATATTATAACCACGAAAAATTATCTTACACATTGGGCTGAAGTAGCGCCAGTTCAGGATTGCACTGCTACGACTGCTGCAAATTTTTATTTGAGAATTTCATTACCAGGTTTAGATGTCCGCACATTCTACTAAGCGACTAAGGTACACATTTTGTTAACAAGACCATCAAATCTCTTACTGAAGAATTCCAAGTTCATCATCACAAAAGTACCCCATATCATCCACAGGAAAATGGAACTATCGAAGCATTCAATAAAAGTTTGGAACATGCACTCCCTAAAGTTTGTAACATGAACCGTGACGATTGGGATTTAAGAATCGTTGCAATATTATGGGCTTATAGAAAAACATGTAAACGGTTGACAGGCCAGACTCCTTTCAAATTGGTGTGCGGACAAGAGGCTTTGATTCCCATGGAGTATATTGTCCCCAGTCTAGGGGTTGCGGCTTTTACAAGTATGTCTGATATTGGTGCTATTGAGGAAATGTTAGCATAGTTACTTCGATTGGAGGAAGACCGCTTTGTCGCAGGTTTTCATCTGCAGGTGTAGAAATACCAAGAAAATACATGGCATGATCGTCACATCACTAAGAAACATTTCCAGCGAGGAGACTTAGTTCTTCTCTACGAAAACAAATTCATCAAACACCCTATTAAGCTACAGATGCATTGCTAGGACCATAAGTTATAAATTTTATTACATAAGGAGGTGTAATACAGTTGCAAACACTAGATGGTCAAATCCTTTAGATATTGGTGAATGGGAGCCGACTGAAACCCTATCGGGACAGGCATGGTGTGTCGAAGTGAAAATAATTGATTGCAAGTTTGTGCATAGAAAAAAAAATTGAAAACCCCAACTTTTGTTTCTGTCATAGTTGTTTGTGTCATAGATTAGTTGTGTTGATGTACAGTTATGTCGATCTCTTTGGAAACCCCGAGATATAGTTATGTCAGAGATTTATGGAAACCCCAAGTTACCAGTGTGTCGAAGATATCTTATATCGAGTACTGCAGTCAAAGTCCAAAGCTGTCGGTTGGAAACCTCAACTTCCCGGAATGTTGAAGTGACTCTATTGGTCGAAGTTGGTAGCTATCGATGTAATTATGTCGAAGTGTCTTTTCTATCGCTCGGAAACTCTAACATGCTAATTCTGTCGAAGCTATATACTTCTTAAAAAGTTGGTCGCGTGTCAAAGTTATATCTATTGAAGTTCTAGAGTGACTTTACTTGTTGAAGTTACAGTTGGGACACATTTATTGTTGCTTTTATGACGCATTCCGCGGTGGCTCCAGTGCCCTTTTTCGAATTAAATGATGAAATGACTAACGTGTGTGAAAAGATATGTCGTTGCCCTCATCATCATTGGAGGATCTAGGATAATTAATCCATCTTGAGAATGACAGATGCATCACACATTGGGGAAAAATTTAAAAACCCACTCTCTCCTCGCTTGTTCTTCATTGTGAACTTTGAGCCATTGTAATCCTGATTGAGAAGTTAGATTTGAACTATGTCAATGAGATTGAAAAGTTGTGCAATATCAAAATGCAGGTCAAATTGTCTGCAAGAAGTGAATCCCAGGGCTCTATCAAATAACTCCACATTTTGGGATCTATTTCTACCAGTCAGGAACAACCTGAGGTGATTTCTTCACAGGTGCATGTGAATGTGCCTCGAAAAACAACGAAATCCAACCGACCTAGTCATGAACCATGAACGAAGGCACGCCATGATGCAGGAACATCTACGGTGATCTCTGCGACCTTTTTTCCATAGTATGTCCCGCCCCGTAATTCCAGTGCCAAACTAGTGAGGTTGCAAAAGAATGCACGGTACTCAATTAATACTATTCCAGTGCCGAAGGGAGTTATCATGCAGGGAGATATATTGAAGAACATACAGAGGTTTATCATATGTTGATCATGACACCAATAATTTTGTGTAATTCAACTATGCCAATTACATTAGGCCTGTTGTTACAATGGAGGGCCATCCGACTGAGTTAGATCCGCAATAGTTGGTTCTAGGCATCACTCGCACTGGTATGCTACCTTTATTACATTTACCACACTTTGGTCACACTGTGGAGTCCAATGCATGTGTGAAGCAGCTTTTAGTATGCTTGCATGGAGTGTGCTTTTGGTTGGAAACCAAGGTATCCATTGATACATACCTTATTTCTTGGATTACGGGTTTACCTAAGGATGGGGTAGACCCATCACAGTTATTTGTCAGAAAAGAGTGGGACTATGACTTAGCGACAAGGATGAAGGAAAAATATAACTTGACCAAGAGAAACCAGGGCTTCGAGGTAGCCTTTATCAATGACCAAGATGTTAGGTTCGCTACCAAATTGTTAGCCACTAAGTTTGTGAGGAAGAATAGACCGAACCAGGTTACTGCCTCTGTTATTGTTGCTACAGAGCAGTGTGCGATGGGCGTTCAAATGAATTGGTCTACTTTCTTGTTAAATGAGTTCCTTGCAGATGTTGTGGGTGTGCTAGAAAATGGCGCTCCTTTTACATATTCATGGTTATTATTACTTATCTCTTTTAAAAACCCACTCTCTCCTTGCTCATTCTTCATTGTGAACTTTGAGCCATTGTAATCCTGATTGAGAAGTTATATTTGAACTATGTCAATGAGATTGAAAAGTTGTGCGATATCAAAATGCAGGTCGAATTGTCTGCAAGAAGTGAATCCCAGGGCTCTGTCGAATAACTCCACATGTCGGGATCTATTTATGCCAGTCAGGAGCAACCTGAGGTGATTTCTTCACAGGTGCATGTGAATGGGCCTCAAAAAACAAGGAAATCCAACCAACCTAGTCATGAACCATGAACGAAGGCATGCCATGATGCAAGAACATCTGCGATGAGCTCTGCGAACTTTTTTCCATAGTATGTCTCGGCCCGTAATTCCAGTGCCAAACTAGTGAGGTTGCAAAAGAATGCACGGTACTTGATTAATACTATTCCAGTGCCGAAGGGAGTTATCATGCAGGGAGATATATTGAAGAACATCTAGAGGTTATCATATGCTGATCATGACACCAGTAAGTTTGTGGAATTCAACTATGCCAATTACATTAGGCCTGTTGTTGCAATGGAGGGCCATCCGACTGAGTTAGATCCACAATAGTTGGTTCTGGGCATCACTCACACTGGTATGCTACCTTTATTACATTTACCACACTTTGGTCGCACTATGGAGTCCAATGCATGTGTGAAGCAGCTTTTAGTATGCTTGCATGGAGTGTGCTTTTGGTTGGAAACCAAGGTATCCATTGATACATACCTTATTTCTTGGATTACGAGTTTACCTAAGGATGGGGTAGACCCATCATAGTTATTTGTCAGAAAAGAGTGGGACTGTGACTTAGCGACAAGGATGAAGGAAAAATACAACTTGACCGAGAGAAACCAGGGCTTCGAGGTAACCTTTATCAGCCACCAATCTATTAGGTTTGCTACCAAATTGTTAGCCACTAAGTTTGTGAGGAAGAACAGACCGAACCAGGTTACTGCCTCTGTTATTGTTGCGACAGAGCAGTGTGCGATGGGCGTTCAAATGAATTGGTCTACTTTCTTGTTAAATGAGTTCCTTGCAGATGTTGTGGATGTGCCGAAAAATGGCTCTCCTTTTACATATTCATCGTTATTATTACTTATCTCTTTTGTGGGATGGGCGGAGCCGGAGAACTATCAAAGAATGAAACCTATTAGCTAATGTCAAGGGTCACGGTATATGAATCTGTCTTTATCAAATATAAGGATCCTCTAGCAAGAGAGTAATGTGTCGTTGTACATGTAGCTGGAGACATTAAGGTATTATGTGGTTCAAATACCATGGATTGACAAAGTAGTGGTGGCTAAATATTACGAATTGGAAAATTTCAAAGCTAGGCCCCACCGCATACATGTACAGGAAAGAAGGGACCCACACCAGTTGTGGTTGGTGATGGGATTCAAATCATATAAGGACAAGGTAGAACAGATGTTGATTCAAGAATGGCCGCCAGAGTGGCAAGTACCT
Source organism: Larix kaempferi (assembly GCA_027924585.1). NCBI lineage: Eukaryota > Viridiplantae > Streptophyta > Pinopsida > Pinales > Pinaceae > Larix > Larix kaempferi. The sequence goes on along the minus strand of BSBM01000963.1, from coordinate 4,971,529 downwards.
ATTGAACTTGAAACCATATCGTTGGACCCATCACAGTAGGAGCACTAGAAAGATGGTACATTTGGCCAGAAGCAAAACAACCAAAACACGCAACAAACTGAAAGGGGAGGTGATGGCACAGAAAATCAGGAATCCAGCCAGACCCCCACTGATCCATAAATAGGAGACTAGCGAAAAGGTGAAACTTTGAGACAGGGCGCATGGAAGAAGCAAAAAGCACAATGCCATGATACTGCCCAAGCTTTGACAGACGATGATATCAATATCCTGTTCGACAGGATGACTGAAGTGGAAGAGGAGAATAGAAGGAAAGCGGAAGACAAGAAAATCCAACTATTCAGTAGCATCACTGACATTCTGTATACATTGTGAATAGAGGTAAAGAATATTAGAATCTCAGCTCCGTCGCAGAGCACATCAGCACGGGTCGAGGCTGAGCAAGAAGAGAAACCCAGGAAGCACCACTTCCCTCTATGGAAGGGATAGTAAATATTTTTCCTCGAGCAATTACATTTGATGAATTAGGAAGCAGTGTCGAGCTTCTAAAGTCGGGGTATGTAGACCTTAAGTTACCCGCATTACCCCCTTACATGTTGCGCATGATACATGAGATTGTCGCTAAGGAAATAAAATCAAGGGAAAGTTCTCTCCTAGAATATATGAAATCATATAAGAACTAGGAGACGGAATTGAAGGATCTAAATGCTGATCTTCAACGGGACAAGGACCTGCTGCGATAGGAGAAAGACAAAGTTCAGCGAGCTGTCGAATTTGTATTCCAAGCAGTTATGGAGGTAGAGGTTATTGAAGAAATGGAAACAAAAGAGAAGGTACAACGGTTAGAGACGGTCATCTCCGGATACCATCCTAAGGTGCAAGAGTTAGAAGCAAAGTTGGTACCCAATACCCCTCTTGAATTTGTTGAGCAGCAACAAGCAGAGATTCAGGAGGCTGTTTAGACCATTCAAGCTGCAGAAGCTAAATCTATGTAGATGTATGATGCTATGTCATAGTCCTGGGACCGCCTATTTGAGGATGCTGAGTTGTAGGAGATCCAGACGCAGATGGGGGTTGCTGAGGTAAAAATGAGTACTTTGAGGGAGCAGTTGAAGACTCTCCCTCCAGTTCAGAGGATGACTAGGGCCAATGAGAGCAAACAATTACAACATGAATTTAACCCATTGATATTGCAACATAGGTAGCACAATAAGAGAATCCATACACTTCAGTCTGAGACGCAACGCATATCATAGGATATTGGAAGTCACCATACTTCCATCCAGTCAGTAGTCACTCAGGCTGTCGAAGTGAGCCATAACCATATTACAATAGATGTGGTGGAAACTGTTGGTCAAAAGAAGGAAGAAGTCGAGCAATTGATCAAAGCCAACAAAATTCATTATGAAATTTTTTTGTTGAAGCTATAAGAACCTGACTCACAGCCTTGAAGTGGCTTGGGACGAGCCACATGTGAAACATGTTATACAACTTGACGAGAACTATTTACTCAAAACGAGAACTCTAGCCATAAAAACCCATATTTTTGCATAAAAACACCAAAAAACCACCACGAATAAAAAAGTGGTGCTACCGGTAGCACCACGAATAAAAAAGTGGTGCTACCGGTAGCACCACTTTTTTTTGTGGCTAAAAATATAGACATGGACCAAAATAATCCTTATTGTCGTTTACAAAAACCTTAAAATCAAGTCCTAAATTGAAAACTAATGCTACCGATAGCACACATTTTCAAAAAATGACATTATTATGTTGTTGTATCATAGTTTAAAATTGTATTTATTAATTCTCTTAGTAACACTATATAAAACTAGCACCTATTTAAACAAAAAATATTCAAGAAATTATTCCACCTCTTTTTATATAAAATAAACGAATTTATGAAATTGTTCATAATAAAACTATAAATTAAACCATAAGATGTAGAAATTATGATATTTGGATGCACAAGGGAGGGAACACAATCTATTATAAAACAAAAAATAGAACTCTAGCCATAAAAATTCATATTTTGCATCTAAAACACTAAAGACAACCCCAAAAACCTCAAAAAAGTAAAAATTAAAAAATGCAAAAATTATTAAAAAAATTCAAAAATGAAATTAAAAATTATTGCAGAAAATCATTTACAACCTTAAAAAAAATTATAAACAAAAGATAAAAAAAAAATCCAAAAAAAATATAAATTAAAATTAAATGAAATAAAAATTTCATAATTTCAAAAAAAATACAAACTAAAAAAAAACACTTTCAACAATTTAAAAAATGTTAGGATATTTAGACACTTAGGAGTTAGTTAAGATCAACTTGTGTAATATATCCATTAGGGATGGTGTGTTTTTTTAGTATGCATTAGTATGCATTTGTAAATACTTAATCCGACGGTCACGATATGTTTCCAACATAGAGTGATCCGACGGCTCAACTTCTCTTAGATCAAACCTAACCTTGATCCGTGGCTTAACACCCGATTGGTCCATGATCTCTATTTAAAGAGCATGGAGGGTCATTGTTTATTTGATCGATTATGAGAAGCTCATTTGTAACTTTCTTTCTTTGCATAATAAATTGTCTCGTAGAAGCTATTTGGCTGGGGCCGTGGAGTGTTTCCCTCAAGAGGGTTTAAACCACGTCAAAACATCGGTGTGTTGATTTGTGATCTGTTTGTGTGAAGTGGTTGCTCTTGGTGTTCGGTCCTTTGGTAGTACCCTGTGTACCCGAACATGGTATCAGACCTTTTATGAAGTGCCGCTTTCGGTTATGATCTAGATCTTGAACTGCTGTTGCCGAAACTCAAAAGGGTTTCTAGTTCTGGTATTTCTGTGTATTTCTGGGCTGTGGGAGGTGTTCCATTGCGTCCAGAGCTTCGTTTCCATTGGAAAATAGTTTTCGTTTGATCGAAAACGGTTCCCGGTTGCTCCAGAAACGCGTATTTCATCAGATCTGAAGGTATAATGTTATAGTGATGCATTTTTTTATTTCGTTTTTTGAAAAGAAAAAAATCTCATATTTCATTTTTTTTACTGTTAGATTTTTTTTTTGTTCGGATTGTTGCTTTCCCGTCTGCGTATGCTCTTTTCCGTGCACCTTGAGCGATCTCAGAAAATCAGAAACAGAAAGGGAAAGGGTTTTTCTCGGCTGCGTATGCTCTTTGCCGTGCACCTTGTGCGATCTCGGCAAATCAGAAACAGAAAGAAAACGTAGACTTTCCGGGCAAGTTAACAAGATCTAACTCCACAAGTGTGGAAAAGTTTTTTTTGTTTCGATTTTTGTTTTGTTTTGCAGGAAAAAGGGCAAGCACGCAAACCGAGCAAGAAGAGTTAAAAAAAAAAAAAGCCCATTCCTCATTCCCATATTTTACATACCTTTTAAACTAGCTCGCTTGATTCAAAGTTGCTTTATTCCTTAATAGGTCTTGAGTTCAATTCTTAGGAAGTTACTTTTAAAATAAAAAGTGCATGCAATTTCTAATTTCAAGTTACTTTATTGTAAAAGTGCATCTCACTTAAATAATAAAAAATAAAAATGCAAGTGAGTCACTTAAGTTTTTTTATTGTTGCACTATTTAAAAGTAATATCATTGTAAAAGTGAAATCACTTATTTTACAAAAGTGGTTCACTTAAAGCAACTTTCTTGTAAAGTGATTGTCAAAAGGTTCATCTTGGGAAGAGGGGGTTCTTTTTTTTGCTGGACATTCTCTAGCTGCCACGTCACTATTGGGGACATCTTCAACAGTTTCTTTGTTCAAGCATAACTTCATCATACAGAGTTCGTTTTCAGTGCCGTTTTTTTTTTAAACCGCCTATTTTTTCGAGCTCTTCACATCCAGACTATTGGTTTCTATTTTTATAGCCATTAATTTACAAATATGGCCGCCCTTTGTGATATTCTACTTAACAGTTCCAACTATTTCTCATGGAAATCTCGTATGGAGGATGTTCTACGAAGTAGGGGACTTTTCAGAATTACAACAAGGAAAGAAAAAGAACCCAGTGATGATGATAAGAAAATAAAATGGGAAAATAGATGTGATGAAGCTCGTGGATTGATTGGGATGTCAATCTCTACTGATTTGCGGTTCCACATATCTGGAATTGATGAACCTAATGCTGCTTGGGACAAGTTGGAATCTGTGTTTGGTAAACACAATGAAATTCGAGGTCACCAACTCGAAAAATGAGTTGATTTCTTTAAATCCAAGTGACTTTTCATGCATTCAAGATTATTTATCTAAGTACAAAACTCTTAAACTCTTATGTGCAGAATGTAAGATTGAGAGGGAAGACAAACAATGCATTTATCATATTCTTTCCAAACTTGGACCTGCATATTCTGTTTTTGTATCTACATTTTACTCCATGAAAGCATCCTTGAATGCAGCTAGCTATCAAGAGCCTAGTCTTGAATCCTTTTGTGATTCCTTGATTAGAGAACAAGATAAACTCATTCATCTTGGAATAATCAATAATGCAGATACATCTGGGAAAGCCTTATTGTCCCAACAGAAAGAAAAGTCCAAACCTCCCAAGAAACAAAATTTTCACAATAATAAGTCAAACAAGGGTCCAAAACCCTCTCAGTCAGCTCCTTCTTTAAAAAATGACAAAGGATCCAAGCCAAAAGGCAAGAATACTGAGCGTCATTGCAACTATTGCGGGAAAGATAATCATGATGAATCAAAGTGTTTCAAGAAGATGGCAGCCTTGGAAGCAGCAATGAAGAAGCACCACATCAGCCTAGATTCACCTTCAGAATCTACCTCTCATGGACATGCACTTTGTGCTTCTGGTTATTCTTATAATGCATCTTCTTCTTCTACTTCAAATGAATGGCTCATTGATTCTGGAGCATCTTATCATATGGCTAAGGAACAAGCCATCTTTTCTACTATGCATGAATGTAACACCAAACAAATATTTGTTGGTGATGATAGATCTCTAAGTATTGTAGGAGCTGGAACAATTCCAGTAGATAATGGTCATTTTAGTGATGTACTATGTGTTCCAAGAATTTCCTGCAATTTGTTATCAGTCTATCAGATCACTCATTCTGGTGAAGGTAAAACTGTGACCTTTACACCTCACCAAGTTGTAATCAAGGATTTTAAAGATCCTCAACAGGTCCTAGCTACCGGAATTGTTGATGATATTACCAGGTTGTACAAGTTTAACAACTTTGGGTCATCACCTTTCCCTTCAGTTTTTGTTGCTCATAGTGATAACTTGAGAAAACTTTGGCATGAGCGATTTGGTCACTTAAATTATCGCTCATTGCAACAACTATGTAAAGAAAATATGGTGACAGGTCTTCCGATGGTATCTTGCAGGGATGGTGTTTGCTTCGGTTGTGTACTCGGAAAACATCATCGAGACAGTTTTGACAAACGTGCCTCTTGGCACGCCTCAGTTCCCTTGGAGCTTGTGCATAGTGACTTGTGTGGTCCTCTTCCATCTGCTTCCTTTTCTGGTTTCAAATATTTCTTAACTTTCATTGATGATTACACCAGACGCACTTGGGTTTATTTCCTAAAACTTAAGAGCGAAGTATTTAACATGTTCTTGGCCTACAAGGCCCTTGTTGAAAAACAATCTGGTCATCAAATTATTAAGTTAAGATCTGACAATGGAGGAGAATATGTTAACAAACAGTTCACTACTTTTTGCACTAAACAAGGCATCCAACAACAGCACACTGTTCCATATACACCACAACAAAATGGTGTAGCTGAGCGGAAGAACCGCACTTTAAAAGAAATGGCTAATTGTATGATCCAATCTAAGGGACTAAGTCTTCAATTTTGGGCTGAAGCCATAAATTGTGCAAATTACATAGTTAATCGCACCCCCACAAAAGCATTACAAGATATAACACCGGAAGAAGCATGGAGTAAAATTAAACCTGATGTCAGTCACTTTCGTGTGTTTGGTACTGAAGCATGGGCTCACATTCTGGATGAAAAATGGAAAGCATTGCAGCCTAAAAGTGAAAAGTGCATATTTGTTGGATATTCTGAAGATGTAAAAGGTTATAGACTTCTTCAACCACATTCTCATGCTATAATCATTAGAAGAGATGTTAAATTTGATGAAAATCTCTTGGCCTACGAGCCTAACTCGGTGATTGTGCCATCTGTGGCCTGCGAGCCTGATTCGACGATTGTGCCTTCTTCTTCTTCTTCCAACTTCCTTGACAGGTTTCCAACTCCAGTTTCTGATGATGATAGTGAGGATGAAAATCCACCTCCGCCTGCTCATGTTCCTTCAGTTGCACCAGCACAAGTGCTTCCTCGATGGGTCCGTTCAACATGTGAAGCAGCTGGTGATCTTGCCGGTGATCCTAGAGATCAACGTCGAACACGTTCTCAGTTTCAGCGAGCCTCTTCTCTTTTGGCTCAAGTTTCCGAGAATCATGATCCAGAAACTTTTGCAGAAGCTTCAGGGAATCCAGATTGGGATGCAGCCATGGATGAAGAATATCGTTCCTTAATGGCGAACGATACTTGGGATCTTGTACCTCTTCCAAAAGGAAGAAAACTTGTCAGATGTAAATGGGTCTACAGAACTAAGTATGCATCAGATGGAAGTGTTGAAAGACTTAAGGCAAGGTTAGTTGCCAAAGGTTTTTCCCAAGTTGAAGGGATTGACTACAATGAAACCTTTGCTCCCGTAGCAAAAATGAACTCCATTCGCCTTGTTCTTTCCCTTGCAGCCTTACACAACTGGGAATTCCATCAAATGGATGTCAAGTCTGCCCTCTTACATGGTGATTTACAGGAGGAAATTTACATAGAACAACCTCCTGGCTATGTTCATAATAACTCTAGCCTTGTCTACCGCCTTAAGAAATCCTTATATGGCCTTAAGCAAGCTCCTAGAGCTTGGTATGCCAAAATGGATAACTTTCTCCTTGACACTGGTTTTTCTAGATGTCATTCTGACCCCAATGTCTATACCAAGAAAGTAGGAAACCATCTCATCATACTTGTTCTATATGTTGATGACCTTATTCTTACTGGTAGTGACCCTAAGCTTATAACCCATGTGAAATCCAGTCTTAAACAAAATTTTGAAATGTCAGACTTAGGACATTTGCATTATTTTCTTGGTCTCCAAGTCCTGCAAACCAAAGAAGGAATCTTTCTTTCTCAGTCTAAGTATGCTTGTGACCTTCTTCGTCGCTTTCACATGGAAGATTGTACACCAGCCCCTTCTCCCTTCCAGTCTGGAGTCAAACTTTCTGCCACTTGTACTTCACCTGAAGTCGATTCCACCTTGTATCGTCAGCTTGTTGGTAGTCTCTTATACTTGACTCATTCCCGTCCTGACCTTTCCTTTGTCATTGGTCGAGTTGCCCATTATATGCAGACACCTCATGAAATTCATTGGAAAGCAGCTAAAAGAATACTTCGATATATTCGAGGTACAGTTCAGTTTGGAATTCATTACAGTACAGGGGGGAAACCTTTGTTGGTTGGTTTCACTGATTCAGATTGGGCCGGCGATCCTGATGATCGAAAGTCTACTACAGGTTATGTTTTCAGTCTGGGATCTGGACCTATTACTTGGGATTGTAAGAAACAACAAGCTCTTGCTCTTTCTTCAGCGAAAGCAGAATATCGAGCAGCAGTTAATGCCAGTCAGGAAGCTTTATGGCTTCAACAGATCCTTTCAGAGTTTGGATTCGAGCAGCAGCAGCCTACTCCACTTTGGTGCGACAATCAAAGTGCCATCAAGCTTTCCAAAGATCCAGTTCTACATCAACGCAACAAACACATTGAGCTACGTATGCACTTCATCAGAAATCTTGTTCATGATCGAGTTCTTGAAGTGCTCTTTTGCCCTACAGATGATCAAGTTGCAGACATCTTCACCAAGTCTCTTACAGAAGCGAAGTTTTCTAAACTTCGATCTATGTTAGGAGTTCAGGAACTTGTCATTAAGGGGGGATAGGCTCTAATGCCTCCTTCCTTCTCCTAATAGTGTCACTTTTGTAAATCCTTCAATCCTATCCCAAGTTGTTCTTAAGGGGGGATGTTAGGATATTTAGACACTTAGGAGTTAGTTAAGATCAACTTGTGTAATATATCCGTTAGGGATAGTGTGTTTCTTTAATATGCATTAGTATGCATTTGTAAATACTTAATCCGACGGTCATGATATGTTTCCGACATAGAGTGATCCGACGGCTCAACTTCTCTTAGATCAAACCTAACCTTGATCCGTGGCTTAACACCCGATTGGTCCATGATCTCTATTTAAAGAGCATGGAGGGTCATTGTTTAGTTGATCGATTATGAGAAGCTCATTTGTAACTTTCTTTCTTTGCATAATAAATTTTTCCATAGAAGTTATTTGGCCGGGGCCGTGGAGTGTTTCCCTCAAGAGGGTTTAAACCACGTCAAAACATCGATGTGTTGATCTGTGATCTGTTTGTGTGAAGTGGTTGCTCTTGGTGTTCAGTCCTTTGCTAGTACCCTGTGTACCCGAACAAAAAAAAATGTCCACATCTCAATTTAAAACAAAAAAAACATTACAAATATGTCAAACTAAACAAAAATATATATAAAAAAACAAAAATACAAAATTTAAAACTTAAGAAACAAAAATTTCATAAAATAAAAATAAAAAATATATATAAAAAACTTCAATTTAAAACAAAAATGAAAAAATATATAAAAATAAATAAATTTAACAAAAAGAATTAAATTTAAAAAAAAAAATTAAAAATTATATTAAAAATTTCATTTAAAAAAAAAAAATTAAATCAATTTAAAAACTATACAAAAATTTTAAATTAAAAACAAAAAAACTCCACCAAGCCCCCCCTCCGACACCCCCTTCCTCCCTCCGCCCCCCTCTCCCCTCTGCCACCTGTGTCCTCCCTCCGCCACCTACGTCCTCCCTCCACCCTCTCTCCCCTCCGTCGCCCCCTTCCTCCCTCCGCCCCCCTCTCCTCTGCCACGCCCTTCCTCCCTCCGCCAGCACCTCCCTCCCTTCCCCTCCCCTCCCCTCCCAACCCCCCTTCCTTCCTCCCCCACCTCATCTCCCCTCCCCTGCACCGTACCCCTTCCCCTCCTCTCCTCCCTCCTCGTCCCCTAATCCCCATCCCCCTCCCCCTCCCCCTCCCCCTCCCCGCTACTGCCAATAGCACCCAGTAAGGCAGCGCATGGGCAGAGAAATGAGTGGGATACGCTCATTTCTCCACCCACGCGCCGCCCGTTAGCGGTGGCACGATTCTCAGAATTGTGCCGCCTTACTAGGTGATGTTGGCAGCAACGGGGGGAGGGGGGGCAGGGAGGGAGGAGAGGAGGGGAAGGGGGACAGTGCAGGGGAGGGGAGAGGAGGTGGGGGAGGAAGGAAGGGGGGTTTGGAGGGGGGGGGAGGAAGGTGCTAGCGGAGGGGAGAGTGGGCGGAGGGAAGAAGGGCGTGGCATAGGGGAGGGGGGAGGAGGGAGGAAGGGGGTGGCGGAGGGGAGAGGGGGTGGAGAGAGGAAGCAGGTGGCGAAGGGAGGAAGGCGGGTTTTTTTTTTTTATGTGATGTTTTAATAAAAATTTATTTTATTTTTTTAATTTGTTTTTTTTAATGAAATTTTTAATATTTATTTTAAAATTTGTTTTGTTTTTAATTTTGTATTTTTTTTTTATTCAAAATTTTAATTTTAAAATATATTTTGCTATAAAAAAAGTATTTTGTTTTTTAAATAATTTTTTTAATTTTGTCATAATTTTTTCTATTCTTTAAAAATTTAGTATTAACATTTAGTTTTAATTTTTTAATTTTTTTCAATTTTTTTTTAATTTATATTATAATTTTGTTATTTTTTTTAAATTTTGTTTTGTTTTTCGTTTTTTTCGTTTTATATTTTTTTTTTAATTTTGTTTTTTGTAGAGAGTTATTTTTTTCAAAAAAAAAAAAAATATTTCAAATCTTAAGTTATATAATTAAAATAGGTGAAAATACATTAAAAATTGTTAAAAATGTCGTCTTCTTTTTTTTTAAGAGATTTGCCCAAAAAATGGCATCTTTAAGATAAAATTTAATGAAAAAGCTTTGAAAATGGATATAATTTTCGTTCTAATGAGCTTCTGAATCTTCAAAGATTCAAAAATGTGTGCATTTTTTCAATATAACTAGTTACTAAATGTATATTGTTTTGTAAATTTCGAAAATACACCCTTGTAAATGAAAGTTATAGTTTTCTTATGACCAATAAGTTTCAAAGTCACAAAAAAATGGCTCAAAATGAAAAGTGATGCTACCAGTATACACACTTTTTAAAATGGAGGTAAAAACAGCTACTAAAATTGACCCCCCAAAAACCGAGAACAATGATGGGTTCTCGTCAAGTTGTATAACATGTTGTGAGTGTTGGGAGCCCGTTGGGCCCAATATTTTGGAAGTGTCATTTTTTAATAAACGAGTTAGTGTGGATGAAGTCAAAGTGGAACCAGATCGATGTAAGGGTCAACTCCGACGAAGCGGCCATGAAATGAGGAAAATAGTCATGTTGATCATGTCAAAGGTCGGAAGTTGAGTTAGTTAGTTGGAATTGGTCCACATCGTAATAATGAGTGAGTTAGTAAGTTAGTTGGTTAGTGGGAGCGGGGAAAGCTTAGTGCACCCTATAAATATGTATTAAAAAGGAATTTTTGGGGTTAGTGTTCGAAGTATAGTTTTGTGCTATGTATAGAGATATCCGCTATATATGTTGAAGACAATGTTGGAGAAGTCGAGTCGCTGATCTGTAGGTTGTGTGCGTAGATCCATTGTATGACATGAAGAAATCTGTAAGTTCTACCTGAAGTACTAATTTGGTTGTGACTCTAATAAAATACAAGCGCTTCCGTGGTTTTTTCCAAATGGGTTTCCACGTTAAAACATGGTGTCTTTATGTGTGTTAATGTTTTGTGATGTGATATGTGTTCTTTCTTTTGTTGAATAAATATCAATTACATGATGGGCTTAGTTGTATGAAATATGGATGTGAATATATTAATCTGGATAAATAATGGAACCTGTCGTAGTTATGAGTTTGTCGAAGCTCTGGGTTGTCGATGCTCTGTAGGTGTAACACAGTAATGAATGTATTGCTTGGTGAAGATTCGAACCATGTCATGATATCTGTCGATGTGCTAATCTGTAGATGTTCTGTAATGGGATTTAATAACGAATATGTTGCTCGATGAGTATTCCCCTTCTATGTTTCATGAAGCTTGGTTCCTGCAGTCCCCATAGATACTTTGGGTGAGACTTCATCTGTTCTGCAGGTTATGATGGAAGGGTTGATTCCCTTTCGAGCCGATGTCTGTGGATTGTGGAGTTTGTTGGTGGATGTTAAGTGTTGAACCCTGGTCGAAGTAAAAGTGCTCCAACAATTATCTTAGCAACATTATAGTTTTTACTGCTAAGTGCTAGCTGCATCATTTACATTGTTGGGTGCATTATCCACTTCTTTAATTAAAATAATGTTGGTCTTTATTTGATGTTGAAGGGCAAGGAGTTCTTTACAAATATATCATGCCAATAGAGGTACATTAATAGGATGAATGCTTACAAATTTGGATGAGAATATCGTTGTTATCTCTTCTATGGTCGGGCGTTGCTTCTACAACCACTTTTCTAGCAACCTCTTTCGTATCTAGGACTGTGAAAGGTACTCTCTTCTTCCATGGTATTGCTATAACACCTTCTATAGCAACACAAAATCTATGAATTTTGATTAAAGTGATACATAAACCATTGAAAGCAAATGAAATGTGCAAGATAGCTAGTTGCACCAAGGATGCTCTTACATCATATATGAATCAAGAGTCCTAATTGAACTCTCCTTGATTGCAAAGATATAGGAATTGGTTGCTTTTAGGTACTTGAGGGTAGGAAATAATTACTTGAAGTAAATAATCATTTTACTAGGCTTCTAACTATAACATAAACATTAGGATGAAATGATAATAGGACAATCACGAGGTTATAGAAGGATCATGAGACATAAGTCAATTCCCCTCTTTAGACCCCCTTCCCTTTCCCCTTTGGTGAACTTATAGCCCCATTAGTGTTCTTCCACAATTAGTGTTCCTCGCAACTTTTTTCTTAATCTCGAAATGATCGCATGTTTATGTTTTTAAAAATTATCATGACAACAACCTCATGGCATGGGGCAAAACATAGCAATTCAAAGCATAATTGCAATATAAACAATATCAAGTTCAAAAGGTCAAAACAAGGATATTGCAACAATATTGATTCAATTATATAACACAACCTTTATGACAATATATATACATAAATATGGTAATGATATTGTTCAATGCTATTTATATTACTTTGCTTTGTAAGATTTATATAAAACGATTTAAGAAAAAAAATTAGTACCCAACAACTATATATTCATGTATTTGTTTTGATGCAAGTTTTGATTCATAATAAAATCTTCTTATAAACCAAACTAAGATTGTGAATATCACTATAAGCACATCTAATATTATAAGCACATCTAATATTGATGTATAAAATACATCTACAAAAGAAATGAAGTGCATCTTCAATTCTAAGTTGCTTAAATTGTAAAAAAAATTTCCCTAAGAAATATATACATTTGTCAATTTTGTTGTATAGCACATACTAATTAGTTCTTAACTTAAGAATTGTCATAATTTGTTTTTAGGATTGCAACCTCATTAGAATATAAAGGATAACAACTTCAAGGTGTGTTTGTAATGACACAATTTGTGTGTTTGTAATGACACAATTTGTTTTGAATATTTATAAATTTAAACATTTTATTTTAAATTTTGAATTTAAAATTTTTGTTTTAAATATTTACAAATTTAAACATTTTATTTTGAATTTTGAATTTAAATCTTTCATCGAGAATAATTGTGGATGTTCCAAAGTTTTACCCATTTGTCACAATGTTTTTTCCAATCTCTTTTAAGTGAAAATAGATTGAACACAATTGCATGGCAATGATGGGAACTCTATCTTGCTCATGTTTTCCCAACTTGTACTTATATAAAATATGTTGTTTAAAGATTTATATTTAATGAGAAATCTATCAACTTTTATGTGGAGAATAGGGTAAGGAGCATTGGTTTTAGTTTTAAAGTTATAGTTATTTGCAAATTGAAGTTTTTTGATTTCCAAATTTTACAATCATAGATCACTAACTTTACGAGGTTAGAGAAAAGTAAACGTATAGTTTAGAAGTAAAATTCTGGTTTTTCGGGCATGATTTAGAAAAAATCCTACAGAAAATTTTCAAAAATCTTTGTTACAATTGTCAAACTTTGAAATTTTGGGTGTAGAATGAGTTTTTGATGGTGCTAAATCCATTTCTACCATCAAAATACCATTAAAACACATTTAAATTCAAATGTTCCGATGAAAAACCCTCATCCAAACAAAATCCTTCAAAAATAAATCTTTATTTAAAAATATAATAAACATAATAAATATATTCTCTTCTCAGCAAAAACCTAGAAAATGTTTAATACAGTTTTATAATTCTGAAAAATGCAATAAAATTGCTGTTTTTTTTCTTCCGAAAAAAATTAATTTAAGAGTTTGTACAATTTAAAATTACCATAATTATTTAAAATTTGATATAAATTTACTCCTTAGAAAACCACCGAAAGAAAAAATTGCGAGGACTTTATGGCCATTTAATAGAAACCATTTGCATTAAGGCCGGTAATAAATTTTATCATCATAAAACCTCCTCTCTATAAACCAAATCTCCTATATCCCTGCCACGTGGCTAGACCAGATCTGTTATATGCATCCAATGAATACCTGAAATCCTTTCCAACACTAACGGAATTAAAAATACATAGTATTATTTTTCGGTGAGGGTTCCTTCCAAATCATTTACCAGAGCCATATTGAGCCATTTATCGGCCTCCTCCATGAACGACGGGCTCAATCTGATCATCAGAACGCAGAATTCATGTTCATTCAGAACCCCGTCGCCGTCTAAATCCCCCTCCTCCATCATCGCACGCAGCTCTGAATCTGTGAGGGAGTCCAACCCTAACAGAGCCGAATTCTTCTTCAAGCTCTCCAATGTTATCAAACCCAGCCGGGGATCTGCCAGAAGACGGAATCCGTTACACAACTCCGCCATGAAATCGCGCTCTCCTAATTTCTCCGCCATAATGGGCAGGAAATCCTCGAATTCCGCCATTATAATGAATGCTGAAGCCCTAATTGAAACCAAAATTGTGTCTTCAACGCAGGCAAAGGGTTAAAGCTTGAATTGTTGTGCCATGGGGAGGGTTGTTATAGCCTCCATGGCGGGCGTTTGAAGAAACCACGCACTGCGGCCAGGCATGAATTGTGCGGCAGAAGAAATGGTTGGGAAATTACCCGTAAGCAGTCCAGACGATCCAGAGTTGTCATGGTCCATGGAGCTGATTCAAAAAGGAAGTCGCTGTCTGTGGAAGATCATTGGTCAAGGGTTTTCTATTGTAATTACGAATTTGGGACTTTCGCCGAAGCCGCTAATTGTGAGGTTGCGTAGAATTCCCGTCAATTAATAAAAATGGCAGAAATTGTGTGCACGGCGAAACTTAAGCAGCAAACAGAAACCTCACCGTTTGTCCGGCTTTAAAGGAAGGGATGGAGCCATGAAATTCCAGGCAATTGTAGGGATGGTTCCACCCTTCATTCCGTTAATTTTATGGTTCCAACTTCCACCCTTTACCGGTCCTAGTTCCAGACAATCCACCCTTGCTGTGAAGATTCGATGGAATTTCATAACAGGGCTTTTGAAGCACGGTCACATGCGGGTAGAGGCGAGGTTCACATGGGGTTTTTAGTACAAGTCAAAGGTATGATTAAACTCTTCATTTTCCACGGGACCGTTTTGAGGGGGAAATTGCCACTTATTTGAATTCATTCTCACATCACAACATGACTAGGATCTTTGTTGTCTGCTGAGTTGTCACTTATTTGAATTCCTTCTCACATCACAACATGAGTAGGATCTTTGAATTCCTTCTTACATCACACCATGAGTAGGTTCTTTGTTGTCTGTTGAGTTGTGTCAAGCCGTAAATTGGAAAATTGGTTGGAGTTTTTCATCAATGGTTCAGGTTGCAGAGTTTTGTAATATGTATCACTGGTCCAGGTTGGAGAGTTTTGTAATATGTATCATTGGCTTAGGTTTAATTTTGATAACGAGGGTGTCTCACTGGCTCATGTTCTATGAGCCATGTTCTATTCTCATAGTGAGGGTGTCTTACTAGCTCATGTTCTATTCTCATAGTGAGGGTGTCTTTGACATCTAAAATGAGAATCTTCATAGTATTAGGTTGGTATTTGTTGACACGTGGTTTAGGATCCGAATTATTGAGCTACACCCATGTGAGCTAAGTGTTTTTTCAATATAACATATAATTCATTTTTTAGTTCTTTTTACAAATTTTTTAGTTTTTCCTCATTTTATTGAGTTTGAATGCTCATTGCTTTAATATCTTACTTCTTTGTTACTTGTGTAATTTACATTGTGCCCTTTATTATTATGTTAGATTAAACATTTTCTTTAGGGTGGCTCTCTCTCCAATTAAGACCATGTGTGGTGAATTGAAAAAATCTCTCTCTAACTAAGACCATGTGGGGGTGAATTGAAAAACAGAGAGTAAGATCTTTGTTGAGTAGATATTTCTCATTTTGATAGATTTGAATATCTTTTAGGAACTAAACTATCATGAGTATTTTTTCAATAAAACATAATTCATTTTTCTGTTTTTTTCCAAGTTTTTTTGTTTTTCCTCGTTGAATTTGAATGCTCATTGCTCCAATATCTTATTTCTTTGTTGCTTGTGTAATTTATTGAGATGTGTTTGCATTCACTATGTCCTTTATTATTATGATAGATTAAACATTTTCTTTAGGGTGGCTCTCTCTCCAATTAGGACCATGTTTGGTGTATGCATGGCCATCCAATGTACAAGCCTTTCAATTGGTTGCTCAAGCATGTTGGATGGAGTGAGGATTAATGGGTTGTTCCTTTATTGAAAATTTAAAACCGAGCCCTTATGACAATAGTTCTCTATGTGGTTTCCTTTGCTATTTGGTAGAAGCAAGCAAGCATTCCTAGATGATGGCTTCTTTTTGTAAGCAAGAAAGCACAATGTTGAGGGGAAAGAGGTGTGAGAAGGGAGTGAGAGGTAGGGAGGGAGGAGGTTTGAGCAACAAGGTGGTGAACAAAATTGAATGAAGGTGGGATTGTTGTTTCTAGTGAGGAGGTTGAAGAAGGGGAGGTATTCCAAGTTGATGTAAAGTGTTGTGACCATCTGCATTGTCACTATCATGGAATCTCTAGCTCTCAAGGGGTTGGAGCTCTCGAAAATGTTGTATGTAACAATAAGAAGACAAAGAGCATCTCCCAACACATCCATGGAGAGAAATAACCACCCAATAGAGCAACGCTTTATGGTAGATGTTGTGGTGTTGCACATCCACAATGCATAACAATGCATATCCTAATGTATATCCCATTAAAAGTTGTGGTGCTTAGTGAATATTTTTTCCCCATATTCTGTTAATGACAACGAGATGGGGAAGGTCACCAACTATGGCATTGGAGTGTTGCCAAACATTCATAAGTGAAATTGTATCACAATGGCATTTTACTTTATCATTGAGATGCTTTACCAACTACAATGTGTTTGCAATAATGTTTCGATGAAAGACTTCTTCACTAGTGGCACCTTTTAGAAGCCTTATTTTTCAAAGATGTTGAGTTCCCCAGAGTTCCCCATTAAACGATAAGCTTTGGATTTTGCAATTATTTTTAAAATTTCTATGTTTTACAAAGTGATTTTGAAATTTTATTTTTCTTACCCTTTCTTCTTCCAATTCATTGTGATACTTTGAAATAAATCTTCCATTGTTCAATGCACTATATGGATAGATCCAATTCATTATGAGATTTTAGAATAAATCTTCCATTGTCAAATGTACTATATGAATAGATAGTGTAAACTGTTTCCAAAACCTAAATGTACTCGAAATGGATACCATAAAACAAAAACGATAGAAAATCATACTGTTTTTACATTAATTGTTTATTGTCATACAAAGTAATATTTTAAATAATTTTATAAAATATCGTATCAACAACCAAACACATAATATATGTTTTTATTAAATGACACCTCAAATAATTCTGGAATATTAACTTAATGTTTGCTTATTTAAAATAAAATAATGATAATATTTGCCCATTTAAAATAAAATAATGATAAAATAAATAATAAATAATGGTTTGAAATTGTTTGATTCAATCATCATTACAAATTATGAATAACCATATTGTTGTTATACATATTTTAAAAATGAGATTTAATGTTTGAGTAGTTCAAAGTAAATTAAAGAAAAAAATGTTTTGAGATTTAATGTTTGAGTAGTTTAAATAAATTAAAAGAAAAAAAGTTTTTCAATCTTCTATTTTATTAATTTTAGTTAATTTTTTTAAGGTATTTTGTGTATTTTTCTACTACAAAACTCATAAGATATTTGTTTTTATTTTTGCCATATTTCTTTTCCTCTTTTTGTTGGCTACAATAATAGATAAGATAAGGCAAAATCTTCAAGTATTTCCCAAAGATGAAGCCAAAAACCACTTCTTTTTCCCATCATCATTAACGAATTTTATAGACATTTGAAACAATGGCAATAAACCTTTATCTTTATGTTAAATATTTGAAACAATGGCAATAGGCCTTTATCTTCATGTTAATTGGTTTGTGTTTATACATTAGATATCTAATCATAGCTTTACTATCAATAAGCCCCAAAATTTACAACTTGATAAAATTCTTGAAGTAAAAAGCATGTCAAAGAAGTCTTTATTAATCCCAAAACCAAAAATTTGTTTCCTCACAATTGTTCTAAAAGTCAAAATAGGCTTTCCACTTCCATTAATTATTTTTTTAATGGTAAAACTCCAATTTGGAATGTGGCTTATGTTGAAGGTCAACTCCCAAGATATTTATATGAATGGTCTTATTCCAAGTTGTATTTGCATAAAACAAACTTTAGGGTAAGTGATTTGTATAGACTTAGTGATCATCACTTTAGTTGAGGCTTTCCACTTCCATTGGTTATATTTTTAACGCTAAAATTCCAATTTAGCTTATGTTGAAGTCAACTCCCAAAATATTTATACTAATGGTCTTCTTCCAAGTTGTATTTCCATAAAACAAACTTAGGGTAAGTGATTTTCTTAAACTTAATGATCATCACCTTAGCTTATCTATATTCACTAAAATATTCCATAATTTTGAGTTGTTTGTTGAAATTGCATGGGCTCCTTGTGAAAAGAACAATATCATCTGTATATAGAAGGAGGAGGATCGCAATCCTTGCCTAGGTTGTTCTGTCACAACTTACTTCCTCTAAGCATTCCTATAAATTATCAATATAAATGTCAAAAGAGTAAGAGGGAAATGATGCACTTGCTTAACACCCATATCATAGTTCATTTATTTCCACCAAAACTCGTTATTTACGAACTTTGCAATGAATCCCTTGCACAACCTCATTGTTGTAGCTTGTAACTCACAAGGGACCCTTAAGTCTTCCAATCTCTCCTAAAGGTCACTTCTAGGAACAGTGTTAACATATTTTTTAAAATCCACAAAACATGCTAAGATTAATTTTATTATCTCCATACTCCTTAGGTATAATCTTAAAATAAACTACGTGATCTAAGGTCGAGTGGTAACTCTAAAAGCCAGCTTGACCTTTAGCTCTATGTGACTTTCAAGCCATAGGGTAATCTTCTTCTCCAAAATCATACCATGAACTTAGCTAAAAGATGACTAATCATAATGGTTCAATAGTTTGGAAGGCTACTAATTTCGTGTTTTTAAAGATAGGAACATTAAGATCTCATGTCCAAAGATTAGGAAAACCTTTCTCATTGATAGGTCGAAGAGGCTTTGAATGTGAACAATTAGAATAGGGCCTCTGATTTTAAGGATTTTGTAACTCTCCATTTTGACATTACTACCTGAACTATTATTATATGTTGTATTTGCTTGATTGCGAGACTTTGTCGGTTTGACGACACTTTGGACATGTGGTTCTATTATTTTGCTGATATATATATGTGAGTGTGTGATGTTAGTATTAGGATACGTAGTCATGTTAGATATGTATCATGTGTTAGTTACGTCTCAGATATGCAAGTTAATGAATGATGGATACGTGGATACTGTTAAAGTTATTGTTGAACGAAAGAATGTTATACCAGGTGCATGGTGAAAATAATGAATTGATTATTGTTGTTATGTTATGAAGAAATGTATGTGTACATGTTGAGGATTTGTGCACGATATTTTAGATTGTATGTCGAGGACTGACTCACAGGTTAAAATGGCTACGTGATAGTTGGATCCTACGAGGTGGGAGAGCCTCGAGGACATGGATTCCGAAAGATAAACAATATGCAGGTGATGCATTAT
The DNA here is from genome assembly GCA_027924585.1 of Larix kaempferi. Classification (NCBI taxonomy): domain Eukaryota; kingdom Viridiplantae; phylum Streptophyta; class Pinopsida; order Pinales; family Pinaceae; genus Larix; species Larix kaempferi. Next base: position 4,952,039 of record BSBM01000963.1, on the reverse strand, counting down.
TTACTTTCGCATGATTATTATGATGTATGGGTGGGGTAGGGTTTCAGGAAACTCAACCGCCCAGATTGGTTATACGATGACAAACCGAGTACAAGTGAAACGCAGTTATTATGTTGGGTAGACATAGTCGCTTGTTCCATTAAGGGGGTGGAGGATTTACCCACCATTTATCCCCAAAACCCAGAGTCATGGGAGGGCTGTGCCACGATGCGCTCCCCAAAGTGTGTGATGATGACTGGTGGTTTCCTGCTGGGAAAGCTTGGTCGATGTGGTCGACACTTCTGCTTACGGGTTCTAGCTGGATTCGGTCATGGCTCGACACTTCAAGGTAGTCCAACAGAGGAAATGATAGGATGTGGAAGTTAGTTGTGATTAGGTAGATGATGTAGGTAGATAGGTGTATCTTGAAGCCGAAAAGAAAACGCGATCTAAGTGTGTTTGTTGGAAAACCTTTGATTGATTATGTGTCGTAACTCGGTAATGTATGAATTATCGTAATTTAATAAGATGTCTTTCGGTAAAAGAATGTACCTCGCAAACTATGTCTAAACCTCTGTCAGTAAACAATAAGTTTCGTGATTTTGATCGATGTGTGCGATTTATTATTGTTAGTGTACTTACGCGAGATATGTAAGCAGTAGCTACGCTTACATCACTCGTCTACATATTTATAAATTGCGTGAAATAAAACTGAACTATAATGTTTATGAATTAATTACATTGTTACTACTTATCTAACTAGGAGATTAAGTTAATACGTCGAGTTAGTAAATTTTGGTTTAATAACTAAATAAGATAATAGAGTAAATTAGGTGGTAATGAAAGACGATTTAGTAATAGTGTTAACTATTGTCGATTAATGTTAAGAATATTGATTAATGTAATTATCGTTGATTAATGTTAATAATACTGAATAATAATGTTAAATATTGTCGATTAATGTTAGTAATGTTGATTAATGTTAATTGTTATCAATTAATGATTAATAGTGTTGACTAATAAACAAACTATGGTTAACCTAAGTAGTAACTAATGTAATTGATTAGTAATGCTTGATTGATTATTAATGAATTTAATTAGTCAAGGGTAAGGGTTAAAATGTTAAATGGTTATTGTAATATTAATTAAAGTAATATTAATCTGATAGGTTAGTATTAATTACAATGTTAGTTAATTAATTAAAACATATGGATAAGAATTAATTTATAACTATTAATTTAATTATGATCATGTCTAAGTTAATTAGAACCTAGGGTAAATTGCAAATAGATATATTATGCAATTGATAAACAAGTGTTGGAATGCACATTTGTAGTTGTTTAATAAAAATGATGAATTAATTATAAATTAATTATGAAACATTTAATTATGAGGTCACCAAGAGTGGAGTAGTAATTATTGGGGTAAAACGTGTAAGTGTAAAACACTTGTGATTGGTGTAAAACTTTTATTTTATAATATAACATTCTATTAATTATTAATTATTATTTTGGAAAAATGAAAGAATGTTAGAATATTGCCGAGAGGTTGTCGGTTGAGTGGGAAGCACTTAAGGTTGAAAGATGAACCAAACCAAAATTTAATTTAATAATAAAATAATACAATCTTTGGTTTATGAGTCAAATGTTGGGGGCTCGAGGAGGACTGACTTCGGGGCAAAATATTTATGGGAAAGATAAGGGTATTAATGGGGAAAGACTTGGCAAGGAGGATGGGAATAAGGTCGAGAGGGGAAGGAAGAGAAGGGGTCTTTTTCACCTAGCATATTGTGGATAGGAGATGGGGTAGAGATAGGAAGAGGAAGCAGAAAAGAAGAGGATTCTTGTTGAAGAGTTTGCAGAAGGGAAATACTATTTGGCTTGTATTCAGTTTGGGCTCGGGGGTCCAAAGAGGTACCTTTAGAGTTGGGTGGTCGGCGAGATCTCGCCAGTTGGCAGGGTGGCATACTTGTTTGGGCTAGTTGAGTTTCAAGGGTTTAGGAAGATTTTGGTTGCAGGGTAGCAAGCAAGGCAACAACAAGCATGGCAACAAAAGGGCATAGCAACAAAGGGGGATCTACCAACTATTAAGAGGTATTTCTTATTCAGGTATACAATTAATTTATAACCTTGTAAATCATTATTTCCAAGTTATGAAAAATGAAATCTATGTGAAGTAGTTCTGTCATATATTATATGTTGTTACATCTGCAAGATAGTAACTATTAGAAACCATAAAATAGCACCTATATTTATTCAAACCTGTAAATGCAAACTTTATGTTTTTAAAGACATGAAACTTAAACATAAACCACAACATAGAGACTAAAATTTGACACAGTATGTCAACAGAGTTTAATGAGTATTTTATTGATTAACTCAGAAAATATAGGACCAGGGTCCTACAGATTTCTACTTGATAACCTTCATTGTTTTTAGTTTTCTCTTTTTCTAGATGCTTAACCCCAAACTGAATGTCTTCTAAATTGAAAACCTCATATCTAATAATAAGAGGTTGATTGTTGTGTGAAACATTAGGAGAATCATAAATCTTTTTAAGTTATACATTCCAATCTTTTATAGTAATGTTATCATTGCGATAGGATCTATCTCAAAAAATTAGACTCGAATTTAGGAAGGTTTAAGGGCTATTGAAATTTCTAATTTTTTTCTAGTTAGAGGTTCAACCTCCACACATTGGATTTGGTCTAAGTCCTTTGGGAAGTCATCAATTACCTATTGGATGCCACTTGGGGGACCGTACTATTCAATAGATCCAAGGTCCTCTTGCTACATTGAGGTGAAAATTGAAATTTCTATTTACATATTGACATATTTTTATTTTAATTAGAGTTGTAGTCTAGTGAAAATTTTACGGATCCATAATTTCATTGGTAAAATAATAAATATTGAAAATGTTATACTATCGCTACCTATGCATTAACATACAACAATATATTACTAACATGTAAATCAATAATCGGATTTAACTAGTCTAATCTCTTCTCAACGCAAACATCAAATAATTAATAACAAGTATACAAGAGGAAAGGAAAGGGAAAAGAGAGTACACCAAATTTACGTGGTAAAACCATAAATGGGGAAACATCCACATGAAGGCTTGATCTTCTTATTCTCCAGGAAACTTCCACTCTTACAATCTTGAGCACCCACACATCACATTTCATCTGCACTTCATGTCACATCGACACACAATAATGTGCATTCCCTCATGTGTACAAATGACTCTCCTTGACCTCTATTATATAGCTAGAGGTAGGGATAGATCACATCCCATGATACTTGTGGGATAAATTTCTTTCCACCGTTCTTATATAAAGAATGGTAATAAGAGAATTTCCTACATGATGCATGTGGGATAACTCTTTTTTATAATTTTAGAGTATTTTATGCCTTCTTTGATAGATACAACCAACAACAACACACTAGTCATCATTAAATATTCCAACATTCCTCCTTAATGATGATTAGGAAGAAATAATACAAATGGAGGAAGATTACATTACATTAACATCCCCCTTGATGACAACTTCCACAATTCCTAGTAAGATGTGAAGATGAACAAACTTCACCTCATTGATTTGATGAAGATATCAGTCACTTCTCACTGATTTTGAAAATGCACTTGAACCAAGTTGAACGATGAACAAGGAAAATTTTAAGGATCCATAATTTTCACAAGGTGTAAAAACCTTGGTGAATCATATAGTTCTTATGTTTGCAACCATAAAATGTTTGGCAATTTTTTTGTAATATTCAAATTTCTAAGGACTTTATATAGTTTTTGGACAATTTGATCCAATAGTGGATGGGGAGATGAGGTACCCTGACCCAGACAAGAACTTCCTTAGAGTTTTTTTTGGGAGAGATCAAAATCATGATTACATTTGTTTAGGTAAAGGACCAGAAGACCCATAAAACAAGGCCCATTTATGAAAATTAAGTCTCTATAATCCTTTGAAATGAACTCGAACACAAAATACCATTTACCTACAAAATAAGAGGTAACTCCCTGGGAAATAAATGGCCTCCAATTTCTTTGAACCCAAGCCTCCATTGTTTTGTGGGAAGGCCATAATCTAGTGAAGTGTCCGACCAAACCCTTGTTTGTGAGTGAAAGAGCCGTCTAGTGAGGTTGATCAGGTGGTTGGGTGATACCCTGGATCGAAACCAACATTTTTCACAAAATGGGAAGGAGCTGAAGAAGCTAGCCACTTACCTTGAGCCTCGATAATATGCCTAAATCCAATGATCTCTGGAGGCAGGGGGAAAGGGGGAAGAGCCCACCACCTCAGCCATGGATGCCCCAAGTCCGATGACCCATATGCTACATTGAATAGGCTTGTGATTGGCCCCACCAGTCTTGCTGCACAAATATTCATACCGTTGATCGGATGCAACTCTGCTTAGAGACCCTAGCTCCCTCATATCTCTATCGTTTTGTTTTAATTTTTTGTGTGCCTCATTTCAAAAAGTGGTGTTTTTAAAACATCTGGGAAAGTTACAAATGTATTGTTGGGTCCATTTCTCATTGCAGATATCCAAGAATCTAATGCAATGTGCTTGGCTCAATTGATGGTATTCTTCAACTAGGATAGGTTAATGATGCTCATTTGAAACCCTATACCCCAACCCATTAATTCAATTTTGTTGTGCTACTCTTGTTTAGGGGAGTTCACTTAGGTTAATTTTGGTTTTGGTGAATTTTGGGTTTTCTCTGTTCCATTCTTGTCTTGTCAGTATGTTTTGTACCCTTTTTGAAGTGTTGGTCTAGTACTAATTTGGGTTTTACTCGGCTTTTATTTGCAATTTTGCTATAGTTTCAACCACAACTTCATGTTTAGGGAAGTGACAGCTTAGTTTCATCAAGTTGAGGACACACCTTTGTGGTTGGAGGAGAGTCGAACACATTCAACAATATTAATCCACCTTTCTGGATCAATTTTCTTACCAATTGAGTCCAATTTATTGCATTTACAATCACCATTTTTGGGGTTTGAAGTTTTGAGAAAGTGTATGTGGTAAGTGTTATCAATCTAGTTAGGTCTAGGAAAAGGGTCGTACTGGGTTCAATTCAATGTCACACGGTAATTGAAGTGGCTTGAATTGATTACCTAGATTAGTTTTAATGTTAATATGTTGATGTTTTACATATTATTGCATTGGGTGGAGAAAAGTTTATCATTCAATTCTTCACACACATAGAGGGATACCTTTCTACCAACCAATAGTAAATGTAGTTGGGAGTTTTTATTTTGAAACTTAACAAAATTTTCATCATTATTTATTTGTTTGTTGTGGAGAAAATCTTTGTCACACTAGAGCTCCATGTCCCCACCATAGTTACAGAAGATGCTCCAATTGTTTATTAGTTTTGGCCCTCATTCCCTCTATTTTATTAGAAAATAACATAGTCCCAATTTTCAACATTGGGAAAAGTCATTGATGCTAAGTCTAGCAACCCACATAATGAAGAATCTTTAGCAAGGGAAATTGTTGATCTAAGAGAGGAGGTACTAGGTGACCTCATGGGAAAAGTGGAAGAAGCATTGGTGGCTAGTCATGACTTTGTTGATAATGATTTATTTCAAGATTTGTATCTATCCATGTATATGGACTAGGTTCCTTTGGAGGATTAAGAAAATTCCCTTGTTTGGAAGTCTACATTTGATTCAGTACATGACTCCACCTAGATGACCTTGCTAGACGTTCCAACCTTTGGTAGCACATGTGAAGTTGCTAAGTGCACTAAGTTCTTGATTAGTTGGGTACATTAGAATTCCCTTTGGTTATATCTAGCTTATCTGATTCATACTCAAGATGCTATGGCACTTACAAGCTTGTCTATGAAGGGGAAATATGTCATAGAAGAATTATGGAGAGAGGCAAACATGTAAACTGGAAAATGTAGACGAGCCTATATGAGAAGCATGATTATATCAAGCATGGAAGTCATGGGGAAATCGTTGATTTGACGAAAGATGAGTGGTTTTAGGTCACTTGCCTAATCATAATTTTACATCTCATGAGGAAATATTCCAAGGGAAAGTTCTCTCTCAATACCTTAAGTCATTAAGTTTTGTATCAAAGGTGTTTTCCTTAATTGGTGCACCTTTTTAATGAATGAGATAATGGCTACATGTGAAAATGCCTATGCCACGAGGGACCCTTTCATCTTTAAATCTCTACTTATGGAATTCACCATGTGGAAATGGAAATCACTACAATTCCAACAACCTCAATCTACCTAGGGCTAGACCATTCTTGTAGTGCAATATGAGCCCCGACGAGTTATTAAGGATACCCAAAAAAATTCTTTTAATGATGCCACTTTTTCCAAGTGGCATGATAGGATTATCGTAGATAACAATGCTACCATTTTGGTGCCTAAGTACTTGATAGATTCACATAGGAATGGTATCTTGTTTGAGATTAACAAATATAATACATATGTGTGCCCAAAGAAACAAATATAAATAAGTTCAAATTCCCCCATTGCCTTTCTACCTTAGTAAGCAAGCATTGGATAAGGAAGTTTTATCGTGGAAAAAGGTTCACAAGTATCTCAGTTGCAAGCATGGTTTGCATTCTACTATAAGTTTTATAGCATCCTTGGAGTCGAGACAAAGAAAACAAAGCATTCCCTAAAAAGGAGGTGTAGAGAAAAAGAAAGGGGACAAAGTCCAATTATGATTTAGACCCTAATCCCACCAAACACAGTTATAGCAATAGTAAATTAGAGTTTCACATAGCCACATGGAGTGCATTACCTCCATTATTAAGGAGTATAATTCCAAACAATGTTACTTTTTTAGGGTGATATTTGAAGCAATTCCTAGGTATTGTTAAGATCTTTCTCCAAGGTGATGGGCCCCAAAAGAAGCCCAAATTTGTGAATTCCATTACTCACGAGGTCCCTTATATTCCATTATGACTACCAAGTGCCACACAATTAAGCTCTAACCATGTTCCTAATACAACTCCCTTTGGTTCCACCATTCAGCATTCCAGTTGGTTACATGTCGTTGCACGTGAGGCCTTGTACACAACTGGAAAAGTTTGTGTCTAAGAAAAAAATTTCTTCTATAGAGGAGACTATGAAATCCTTCCAGTAGTATCAAGAGAAGGTGACCCTTTCCATTATTGTTTTCTAGAATGAAGGTCATAATGTAGATTCTCTTGTGGGAATATTAGGCACCCATATTAAACATGAAGTACAACACACTATGGTCTTATCTCCCCCTCAGGAGAAATCCAATCATCTTAGTTGATGGGTGGTACAAATGATATTGCATAGGGATATTTTCAAAAAATTGCACCAGAGGGTATAACAGGTTTAGTTGTATGTGAATGGATGGTTGGTCTTGGAAACAAGGAGGATTTAAGTACCATTCCCCACATTTACATGATTATCTTGTAGATGATCCAAAACACAAGGAGGACATAGCAATGGAAGAAGTTGCATATGAAGTGCAAGGGATATTATCTCTTAATATAGAGACTATGACTATCTCCATCCCCAAACCACCCTCCCCTTTGCATCATTTATGAATCATGGCATATATTGAAGAGTTGCCTCAAGACCCTATGTATTGTTAGGCCTTATTGTAGGTTTGCTGGGAGAACAAAGATGTTGCAGTGAATAATCTTGACCAATGCCACACAAGAGTAGTTCCTCTAATCCTTAAAATTACTACGGGCTTGTCAAGAATCCAAATTAGATATGCCCTTGCATTCTAACCAATGTATTTCTAGTGGGTTACTTCAGTGAGTTGGTGTCCACTTGGGGATCTTTGACTCAACGTGTCAGGGAAAGAAACCAATTTGTAAAGCTATCCTATAGTATATTTGTTACAAATGAATCTCTACAACATAGAAGAGGTGGTAAGGATATTTTTTTAGGCCAAGAAAAGTTATGAGGATCTTCAGCAAGTTCACCAATAGTTACACATCTAGTTAGATGGGGTTACTTCATAGAGGGACATGCAGTTTCAAGCATGGCATCAATCATAGCATGAGTTGTAGATGATATGGGTTCATCTAGAGAATCTTTGTCTTGAATTGAATTAGGTGGATCCATTTTTGGAATATTTTGTAATTGATTTCTCACCTACTACAACCTTTGATATAGTTTTTCACCTTGGAGGTGTTCGGATATCCACATCATCTTTTTCAGGATCTTACATGCAATTAGGGTTTGCATGCACTTTGCATGCATCCCAGTCACCAAGTTGATGCCTCCAGCACCTTAGACACCTTTTTCTAGCACCTGGGAGCCACTTACTTCAGTGTTTTAGCCCTCCTATCCTGAAAGGCGCCCACTTCTCACCTACTGCCAGAGAAGGGCGCACTTGTTCACCTACCACTGCAGTTCCACTTCAGTTACACTCAGTTAGCTCCAATTCTCCCTGATTTGAGGCTAGTTTCACTCCTGATTGACTGTTTCACTTCCGTTGGACCTCCAGATTGACTAGATGACTTGTTCTGACTTCAGTTAGCCTCCCATGCGCCCCCCACTGAGCCTCCTTCCCTTAATCAGTGCTACACACTTCAGTTACACTTGTTACACTCAGTTAGACTCAAATTGACACCTGGATGACTGGTTCTTGTGCATTGATGACCACTACTGATTGATGATGAGGACTCCTAGTTGGAGTCAAGCTACTCCATTCAGTGATTCGAATGACCTCCTTAGGCAATTCGAATTGCTCAGTCATTGTGACAGTTTGTATTGTAATTCATTCACCCTTTCTGGGATATTGAGCACTGCTGCATGTTTTGCACAGTTTTGCACCATATTTTCTATGTTCATCTGTTGTGATTGATTTACTTGTTCATTAGATCTGCTGTGACTAATTTTACAGGAGGTACCCATGGCAATAATTAGTATCTCCTACATGCATAATTGGATACTGGGCATAGCCATGTTGACCATAACTTGTAAGAGTTCATGGAAAAGATACCTCCCATCACGGTTGAAGGATAAAATACATGTTCATGCCTGATACACATACAAAATAGAGCCATATAATTTATAATATTGTTTAGGATTGGATGGGGCTCCTCCAACAATAGGGAAATAGCATTGAGGAATTGAGGGGAAAGATTCAACATTTGAACAATGAATTCTATGCTCTCATCGATCCTCTCAATTGTGTGGCTAAGTTCAATGATATTTGGTCACTAATGATCATCTCTCAAATTTTAATGATGTGGAATTGGTGGATAAGACTGGTTTGGGAGAATTTTAACCTATTATGCAGGATGCCTACCTAGAGTTGCAACAGTTAGAGTCCTTTGTGGATGCAGAGTGGCGGGTTGTTTTGAAAATGTAGCCTCCCAAGAAAATTAGTGTCAAGTCTTAAGCCTTAATTACTAGAGCTTCAAGTATACTAGGTAAGTGGACTAAGGAGTTGGACAACTTTAATTAGTTCCGCTTTCATGTGTTAGCCATAGTACCAAAGTTGCCCAATTCATTTAAAGAGTTGGAAAATGAGAAGGGTATATATGAATAGTGGAGTTGACTTGAGGTTGAGTCAATAAGTGTGGTCTAGTTAACCCATTCATTTTTGGATAAGCTTGTGGAGTGTTAAGAAGGAAGATAACACAAAACATGGACATCCTGGTTGCACCACATGGAGCCACAATCAATTGCAGAAAATATAGAATTGTGGCCTAAGTTAAGCAATACTTATAATATGTAATGGATTGTATTTATGAAAATGAATACGTTATTTAGGGTTTTTGGCATGTTCAAGAATCACCATTATGCATTGTATAAGTAGTACTTTAGGGCTACAAGAATAGGTTAGATAATCAATCAAGTAATTAATAGGTTGGTTGTTTTTGGGTTAGTGTTGAGAACTATTCTATTGTTACATAATATAGTTTTATATTGTTATTCTATTTCTCATATGAACCACCCATATTTATGTTGCATGAGTGAGTATGTATTGGATTTGGATGTTTCTATGGAGTCATGGAGGCCCCTTTATTTTCATATTCTATATTGTCTACATCACATGGATGACTGGTATGTTGATAGCTTTGTTTAATCTCCATTAGATTAAATCTAGGTCATGTTATGAATTTGTTTATGAAATGATTATTACAAGGTTGCACAACAATAGTATATATTTTACATGAATGGATGCTAGGTTTTAATGGTTAACTACTCATCTTGTAGCTTACCTCTGTATCCTTAGTCTCGACATGTGTTTATGGTGAGACCATCCATTCACAAGGATTAAAAATTCTAGCACTTTACTGCACCAAACCTTTGTTGGACACCTCAGCGAACATTGGTCTCCAAATAGAGCCAACATTATCCCATAATGAAGTCCAAAATACACTGAGGAATGTCATGTCCCCATCTTGACCCTATTGCATTAAAATGTAAATGATGTAATATTGTTATAAAATCATGGTGAGGAGCTCAAGGCCAAGGCCTCGCCATTGATTTAGTGATGCATATGGTTTACGTGCTAGCCAGGCACATTGGAATTTCAACATCATGTAAATATGCATTTTAATAAAATACCCACAACTAGCTATGCAATGCAATAAGAGATGGGGGCATGATTTTACAAGGAATTGGGAGGGAAATATTCAAACCCTTGGAGCCAATCAGGTCAAGCCAAATGTCAATGAGAGAACCCATCAACCCTCAACTACCCATGTTGAGTTTTGTACCCAATCATTAATTTTCTCCCAAGAGTTGGTTGAGGTAGTTAATGCCTTGGGGAATGGGGGGTATGGTTGTCCAAATTCGGGTATGGGCAAGCCACCCTGCATCGAAAATCGCGTTTTGCTTCTTGGGCAAGAAAAGAACCATGAATTGCTCCCTAAGCCATTATCCATCAACAAGTTTTGCTCTCTCACGAGTTGGGAGCTACATGGGCGTTTTCCTGATGCTGTGTTTTCCTTCATTCTCCTAGCTGGGAAGGATGTTTTTGTATTGTATACTAGTGGGGAAGAATAGGATTGATTTGGGGTTCCATAGAGACCATTTTGGGTTGTTGAATTCTTAATTAGCTGGAGGAGAATTCGTTTTCCTCCTTGTGATTGTTTTCCCATCCCTCAATCTGTTTTTGATTGGAAAGGATTTGGGAAAACCCATGGCCATTCTGTTGGTAAATCCATTGTTTTGGATTGAGCTTGAGTGCAAGCATCCAGGGTTCAAATATAGCCTGATAAACCCAGCTGTGGACTGGCTTGGCTGAGATGAAATGATTAATTGGCTGTGAATGAGCTTGAATGTCCCCTTTTCCTGGTAAGAATCATGCCCAGCTTGGGGTGGCAGTTGTGTTGAGAGAATTGATGAATGCAACTAGCCTATGGTTGGGTGGAATGTTGCAACGACATAGCTAGTTGCTTGGGACAATTGCACAACAAAGATAAGTGTTTTTCAATCTATGTGTTTTGCCTTTGCAGTGTTTAAATTAATGACTGTTATTGATATGTTGTATGCATATGATATATGTGAGGATGAGTTTAAATTCCGCCGTGCATATTTACTAAATTTGCATCTGCACACTCTTGTTTTAATGGTATGAACCTAATGAATGGGCTGAGTTGTTCTAAAAGCCCAGAATTTGGCATCATGTTCCCTTCCTTGCATTGAGACCACGGGAGGGTACGTGACAAGGAATATAGTATGTCTATTAGAAATGATTCTCCTTGGAATCCCAAAGTGCACCTAGATCCTTTCAAAAAACAAACTTGTGGATTCTACTTGTGTACTATCACGTAAATATAGTGATTCTCTCTTCTTATCCTCAACAAAATACCAATAAAGTCCACGGATATGCTTTCCCATGGACTTGTAGGACTCGAAGTTAACTGTGTAGTCGTTGCTTTATGTTACTAGGCTTAGTTGTACAACATAAAATACAACCTTTGATACATCTATCTACTTCTTCTTTTATTTTGGGCCAATAAACATGTCTTTGCAAGTTAACCAAATGACCAACAACGTTGGAGGTGTGAACCTTCCTTATCATTTGTCCTCTTTCTTCCTTTGGTACACAAAGCTTCCCCATCTTATAAAGTAATCCATATAGGATATGGTAGTCAGCATCTATATTCTTTTTTTTCATTGCAATTGTTGATACACCCCCTTAAAGTTCTGATATTCCACATACTCCTACATGTATGCTCCATGGGTGAATGAATCCATGTTCACAATGGTTCCCATAGTTGTAATCTTTGGTGTTGGTGTTGGTTTTGGTTTCCTATATAGATAGATAGATAGACTGACAACAAATTACAGGAAATCCTTGGAACACATAATACATCATTGAAATGGCCATCATCTAGCTAAATTGTTCGAGATCCTACAACAGTAAGGGATCTTTCATCACCAACAAGTATTTGTTTGGTGTTTTACATTCATTTAGAGATGAAAAAATGGCTTTATCCTTATCCATATGATAAGATGCTTCATAATCAAGGAGCCACTCATTAGAAGAAGAAGAAGCATTGAAGGTAAAACCAGAAGCAAAAAGTGCATGTCCATGAAAATTAGAGTTAGACGAATCAAGGTTGATGTTGTGCTTCTTCATTGTTGCTTCCAAGGCTACCATCTTCTTGAAACACTTGGATTCCACATGACCATATTTCCCGCAAAAACTGCAATGAGGCTCAGTCTTATTACCTATTGATTTGGTTCATTTGCCATCATTGGAAGGATAACCTGGTTGAGAGGGTTTGGGACCCTTGTTTCAGTTATTGTTGTGAGGAGGTTACTTCTTGGGTTGCTTGGACTTATCCTTTGCTGTGCTACTAAGGATTTTCTAGATGTATCGGCATTGCTAATCACTCCAAGATGTAAGAGCTTATCTTGCTCTCGAATCAAACAACCACAAAAGGATTCAAGAGTCGGCTCTATATAGTTATCCCCTAGATCTTCTTTTAGGGAGTAAAAGGTAGATACAAGAACAGAATAAGTAGATCCCAGGTAGGAAATAATATGAAAAATACATTGTTTGTCTTCCTTTTTTATATTGCATTCTTCAACTAAGAGTCTAAGGGTTATGTACTTAGATAGATAGCCTTGAATGCAAGAGAAATCACTTGAATTTAAAGTAACCAATTCATTTTTCAAGCTGGTGACCTCGAATTTCATTGTGTTTACCAAACATGGTTTCTAATTTTTCCAAAGCCTTATATAGTTCATCAATTCCTTGAAGGTGGTATCGTAACTCATTAGAAATTGACATCCCGATTAATCCATGGGCTTCATCACATTTATTGTCCCATTTTATTTTATTTTCATCATCAATGGGTTTAGTTTCTTTTCCCAAGGTAATTTGGTAAAGTCCCCTACTTCGTAGGATATCCTCCATATGAGATTTTCATAAGAAGTAGTTGGTATTGGTAAGCAAAATATCACATGGAGCATCCATATTGTAATACATAGGTAATATGGTTTCAAAATGATAAACCAATGGTCTAGATGTGAATATCTCAAGAAAATAGACAATTTTAAAAAATGGCATTGAAAATGGACTTCTTATGTCAAAGTTATGCCCTTTTGAAGAAAGACATAAACATGAGCCAAGGTGCCATGTGGAAGGAAAAAGTTGATCCACATGATTATGAGAGCAAAAATTGCAGTAAATAATCCCCCCCCTCCCACCTACTAACTTTTCCTATTAAGTTTACGTTTACAAATAAGTTGCTTTAAAATAAGTGACCCACTTTTATAAAACAAGTGGGAAACACTTACAATGTAGTTACTTTATAAATTAAAGTTACATGAACTTTTACAAAAAGTAACAAAACAAGTGGGAAGCACTTTTACAATCTAGTTACTTTATAAATTAAAGTTACCCGAACTTCTTCAAAAATTAACAAAAGAAGGACTTGAACCCAAGACCTCTTACTTATTAAAGTAACTTTCAACCAAATGTGTCAAGTAAAAGATTTAATACTATTATGGAGGACAATGTTGTTGTTGTTGTTGTTGTTGTTGTTGTTGTTGTTGTTGTTGTCGTCGTCGTCGTCATCATCGTCGTCATTTTCATCGTTATCGTCTACTAAAAATTCTTTTATTTTTGTCCTGAAAGACATTGTACACAATTACACAAAAACTAAAAATAAAATTATGAAACCGAAATTTCTCAATTTAGGGTTATTCCTTGGTCCGCGTACCCAAAAATGTAAGTTTTCTCACTTTTTTAGGTTTATCGAGTTTGTGCAAATCACACAACAAAGAGAATACACAGTAACAAAAACCCCCAAAGGGTAAAAACCTGGGAATACAACAAAAAACCAGGCTAGAATATGAAAAAGATTAAAAAAAATCCGTAAATATAAATAGTATACCTCTAGATCTGGTAAAATGGCCATATCTTGGGTAAATGAAAACCTTTTTGAGTGAAATGAAATGCGTTTCCAACTAAAAGTAGTTCTCCAGGAAAAATTAAACACCTCTCTCAGTCCATAAATGCAAAGGAATATAAAAAACCAGAAATCCTTTGGTGCATACAGCAACACCAATTCAAGATATCGATCAACAATTGAAGCAAAACTTCATAAGAGCTCTGATACCATGTTCGACTAACATAGGATAGTTTCAGAAGATCAAGCACCTTTAGAAACTGCTCACATAATAGATCATAGATCAACACACCAATGTTTTTATGTGGTTAAAACCCTCAAAGAGGGAAACAGTCCATGACCCCAGCCAAATAGCTACTTGAGGCAATATATTATGCAAATGAAAAAAATGTTACATATGATTTTCTCACAATTGATCATCGAGCAAATGACCCTCCATGATATTTAAATAGAGATCATAGACCAATCGGGTGCTAAGCCATGGATCAATAACCATTATGATCGAGGTGAAGATGAAGTGATGGATCACTCTATGTCGAGAACATCGTGACCATTGGAGTGCATAAGTACAAATGCATACTAAATAAGCATACTTTTCCTAAAGAAAAATTATCCCAAGTTGATCTTAAATAACTCCTATGTGTAAATATCCTAACAATGCAAAGTGATAAGTTGCATGGCCCCGATGGGATTCCAGTTGATTCTATAGGAGCTTCTAGGAACTAATCAACAAGGTTATTCACCATGTTGTTGACCAATGAAGACAAGAAGGCCAAATTCTTCATGCATGCAACTTTACCTTTCTTGTCAACACCATGCCCAAGATAAATAATCCATCGTTATTTGAACATTTATGTCTTATATCCCTTTGTAATAAGATCTACAAAACCATCTCAAGAATCATTGATAGTCACATTAAGCCCATCTTATCTACACATATCTCTATAAAGCAAATGGGTTTTCTCCATGGTAGGGACATTCAAGATGTCATTGGATCCACTCAGGAAGTCCTTCACACTGTTAAAACTTGAATATGAGATATTTCATAGCAAAATTGAACCATCTAAATTCTTTGATCACTTCAGTCGGTTATACCTAAGATTGGTCCTAATCCAATTAGGGTTTTCCTGGCCTTTCATTCATTGGATTGAAGCCTCTATCTTGATGGCCTCCTTTGCCATTCTCATTAATGGATTGGTCTCATATTTATTCCATGCCTCTTAGGGTATTCACCATACATGTTTATTATCCCCACTACTATTTTTATCATTATTGAACAAATAACCATACTTGGTTTAGCAAAAACTCATTAAGGCGCCATTAGGGGAATGAAGATGGAAAATGTCATCCAAATCACTCATTTAATGTTTATGAATGAACTAATCCTATTTGGTAATGTATCCATCTAAGAAGATAAGGTATATGCAAGAATCTCAAATCTTTTCTTCCTATCCATAGGTATACAAATTATTCAATCCAAATATTTCATCCATTCTTGTCATGTTCCTCGGTTCCATCTTACAATGTTACTAAAGCTCATTCCCTTTAGAGCTCAAGAGTTGATGCAAAACTAACCTACCCAGGATTCTAATTAAAGCCTAATAGTTATTAGATTTAGGACTAGACATGGATCCTCGAAAGGATTAATCTCAAAATCACTCATTAAACACATAAGTAGATATCCAAGGTAAGTAGCATCATTTTGATTAAAAACATCCTACAAGCCATCTTGGTTGACTAGTTAGTTGTTGTTGCTTCCCAAAGTTATTTACTCACTCAACTTAGGTAGATTTTCTTCAAATGTCTCTAGAAGGGGAATAAGGAAAAAGGAGGATTGTTATTGGTCTCATGGGAAATTTTCTCTTGTCAAAAGAATATAGGGGAATGGGATATCAAACACATTGGCATGTTTTCCTTTGTGACAATGAACGGTACATTGAAGTTACTTATAAGAAAAGTTTGACTTTGACACAAGATTGAATCAGGATTTCATATAAACAATATAAAAGTGGTTCAAATTTTTGGAAAGCCTTGATTTAGGTAGCTTGCATCATCACCGACCACCTATGTTGAAATATTAGATGCCCTTTCAATGATTGGATGCTTTGCAAAACAAGAAGTTGAATTCCTTATTCAAGTGGTTTCAATCATTGACTTCAGGCCACACAAATGGCACTCTACACAGGTTAATGAAATTCAAGGCATTGAAGGGAAGCAATGGACATAATACGCTAGTATTTTGCTATAGGCAAGGGTCATCCTTCAAGATGAAAAATACACTTTAATGTGGGGAGGAAACCCATCCACATGGAAGTACAATGTCCGTATAGGTTATAGGTTATAATCCCGCCCAACACTCCTCATAATAGTTAGTGGTGATGGACCAAGTTATGGAAACTTCAGGGATTCCCCAAAACCATTTTGTTTGCTTGAATCACGATGAAAGATGTGATTCCAATGTGGAAAATGCTAAAATGAAGGGGCTAGAAGGGTCCCAATAGATTCCCTCTCTATGGGGAAAAGGAGGAATCATATCATATATGTTGGTCCATTTCCATTTCAAAAAGGATATCTAGGATATTTGAAGTCACCTATGTAGCTACTCACATCAATGGACCAGTGGAAAAATCTAGGAAGCATTGGAGCTTTGGTCCCAAAATGTGGGCGGGGGGGGGGAATGGAAAATCCCTAGCTCTTGAGGTAATGTGGTCCACCTAACTAGCAATGAATGAATGTATTTTGTAAAGTCAGACTATGGATGTGCACACAATTTTCTATAAGTTGAAGGCCAACATGCTTTCACATAAGATTATTATATGTTATAATCCCCCACACCTTATTCTACACCTAGACCATGACCCAACCCATACTAGAGGATACTTCGAAGGAGCCTCAAAAGGAAACTCGAGCCACACTGGGGCCGATGGGTGATTTATTTTTCCTATGGGTCCAAATTGTTTTTCAAACTTGGTATAGGGAGATCTACCAACAACATAGCATAATTTCTAGTGGTATTTTTTATATTGTGAGTCCTTATACAATCACAAAGTTTGAAGTCTTTATGAGTCATTATCCTTCTCTTGATGAGGTGTCATATTTCTCTATTGATGAGCATGTATTATATATTTATATGATTGGATGAATACATATGTTGAATGTGGCTTAAATCCTTCTAAGCAGTTATTATCTTATGTTCTATTTCTTAAGATGTTATTAGAGCCCCCCGAATGGTAAGGGAATGGTAGTTCCTCCATGATAGTGATCCATGAGTGGTCAATATCATGATCCTTTTCATTTGTATCCTTGATGAGGTGGAATCCTTACCTATTGAAGAGAATGTACTATATATTGATATCGTTGGATGAATACATCTGTTGAATATGAATGATGAATAAATATGTTGAATATGAATGGAATCCTTTTCAACTAGTTCTTATCTTGTGTTCTATTTCTTAACATAATAAAAGAGCTACTTAAGTCTTAAGGGAATAGAAGTATCTCCATGATAGTGATTCATAATAGATGTATCCAATAATATCTTCATTGTAGTGATATGCCATTTTTTTCATTTAATTGCAAAACAAAAGAAAAAGAGAAACTTGAACCATCATATTGATATCATTGAATGTAGCCAATAATATCTTCATTGTAGTGATATACCATTTTTTTCATTTAATTGCAAAACAAAAGAGAAAGATAAACTTGAACCATAATATCGATATCATTGAATGAATACATGGTTTAATATGGATTGAATCTTTTCCATTATTCGATTTTTAGTCAAAGGTTATTACTTACTATTTTGACCAAAAAATTCAATCAATTTTCCTAACTCTACATTAGAGATTGGAATTTTTTATTTTCCTTCATTATTTATCTCTTATTTTCCCATATTTATCTTACATGCCATTAGTTGAGAACTTATAGGTGTTATTTCCAGACCGGAGGTGACCCTTCTCGGTTTTAGAAAAAAGATTTAATGCTTTAATAATGACCATATATAGAATGTAGTGCTACTCGTTCCACCCTTCATCTCACCACCTCATCATGTTCTCGATAACTCTGGCATATTCATGTGACTGCTTCCACCACCAACTACCTTTGCATAGATGTAAAAGCCTCCACCACCAACCGCCTCTACATAGATGTAGAATATGATATTTACACTACTATGGATGCAACTTATCCTAGTCCTCTGAGTTAATGATACTTCTGCATGATACTTTTGTAAGTTCTGGAAAAATTCCACAACAACGCAGTCCACAACATCTCAAAAAAGTACACAACAAATCAGTTCAAGCAGTCCACAACAACTCAGTTCAAGATACTTTTGCATGTTACTTCTGGAAGTACAAAACATCTAGAAGAAGTACACAACATCTCAGTCCACAACATCTGGATGTGTTTAGCCTTGGCATAATCTACTTCTTTAGGTATGTTAGCTTTGTTCATTTCTCAATGAAACAAATCCTATTTAAACCCAGAACCCCATAGAGATTTTAATACAAATCTCTTTCACGTGATATGAAATCCAAGACAAAAATATGTGAATTTGACAATGATATGAAATCTGATAAAAAAAGATGTTAATAGAAATTTCTTTGACATGATATTTCAAATACTGTTATTGGTCAGATATGTCAAACATACATAACATAGCTGAGATAGGTGATCATACTATAAATTTTGGATAGTTGGTCAGGGAATCTATGGACATTGTAGTCCCAGAGGAATTCATCATAGGTTTGAGAGCTTGAGGACCAAGCAAAATCCTGGTCGCAACCTAGGAAAACGTTTAACAATAGGGTCAAGGGCATCACAACAGTACAACACATATCCACAGAAAGTAAGTTTGTTGTATGTTACTTGTATGAACATAATACAACCTTGAAATAAAACCATGAGAGAAATATTTCCTATAATTTTTTTTTTGAAAACCGTCAGACTTCTCCAATTTCTATTGTTTGTATGAAAGAATTATGATGGAAATGAACAGAATTACCTCCAACATTAAAAACCACTGATTGATTGAATGACAGAAGGCGGCTTCTTGGCAGTGATGTATATAAGTTCAATGCAGAGAAGTTTGCTATCTTTTTCTATTTTTTTGGTTATCCTGACCTGCATGCAGGAACGACCTATAATTTGTTGAGATATTGTAACTTCAAAGAATATTATATTTGTACTTTATTATTCCGGAGATGATTCATTCCTCCGTAAAGATCTTATTGTATATCCAGAGATGTTTATTCCTCCGTTGGAATGTGGTAACTTGGGTTATTAGACTTCCCTAGTGTGGGTCGGCCCTGTATGTGTTATGTGGGTCAAAGGGTTATTAGACCACCCTAGAGGGGTCGGCCCAGTCAGTTGTAATGGGGTATTTAACCCAATGGTTAAATACAAGCCTACATGTCTTGTGTAAAAGACAAGTCGTAGTAGTGTATAAATAGAGGAGGTGTATTCCTCATTTAACACACACACTCACTCACTTGAGAGTGGCGCACTTGTGGAGGAGAGGTCTGCTATGGAGAAGGAGTAGCTTATGCTCAGGGTTACATCTTTGTATATTGCTGGTCATCTATATTGAGGAAGCTTTGCTGGGTTTTCTACCCCATGAGGGTTTCCCAGGATGAATTTGTGTCTCTTGTGTTTATGTTGTGCTTGTTGTTTCTTTAGTGATCCTGTATATGCTATTATTGTGAAATGGAATGCAATGCTGCTATTTTCTGTCTTAGCATATTAAATCTTAACATGGTATCAGAGCTAACCTGAAGGAAGGCAAGGTATGGCACTTACGACACTTGCTTTACTTACGACAATTTGAAGGTTAGGGTTTTATATAGCAAACACCAGTCATCGTGGAACTTTCGCCATAAATACATTTTGGCGAAGGTTCAGGATCTGAAACCTTTACAGGTCATAGATAACATCTCTAGGTATCCTGTGTCCAAAGGGAACCCTCAGATTCGTTGTACTTTGTAAGTTATGTTCAGAACAAGTTAGGGTTTCTGCCTCTTCCAGATCTCAGTCAAAATCAGGTGAGCTAGGAAAAAAGGTCATAACTTGGGCTAGGAAGCTCCAAATGAAATTTCGTAAAAAGTGACAGGTATTACATAGAATGTAATATCTCAATAAATGTTTTCAGAGACCGAAGCTCAACCAGTGACACGTGGCACACCATACAAGTTCGCTCTCCTGTTTTATCCCATAAACAGGTCACGTTGCGACACTTGGCATAACTTGGGCTAGGAAGATCCAAATGAAATTTCGTAAAAAGTGACAGGTAGTACACAGACTGTACTATCTCACGAAACCTTTTTAGAGGCCGAAGTTGAACCGGTGACACTTGGCACACCGTACAAGTTCGCTCTCCTGTTTTATCCCATAAGCAGGTCACGTTGCGACACTTGGCATAACTCTCTCTCAGAAAATCCAATTGAGGTCAGACCTATCGGGATGGAAAGATGACAGTTCAGGCTACTACAAAAAAAATTTTCAAACCCTGTGGAGCGAAAATGTCAGAGTTACAGCAGAAACAATCAGGTACATATTTCTGTAAAAACATAATTATTTTTGGAGCACCTTCATTCATGGCTTCCAGAATTTAGGGTTTCGGAGAAAGTTAGAATTTTTGGAATCAGAATCCACGGCTGAATGCTACTTAGGAAAATCGAAATTTAGAGACCAAGATCGAATTTTTTGGTTGGGTAGAAGACCGGGCTTGATCAAACCCCAGTTCGGGATTTTGATCGGAAAGATGGAAAATTAGGGCTTCATCAAAAGGTGGAATTTTTGAAGTCTGTAACCACAGCTGGAAGCTCCTCATAAAAATAAGAGTTTAGAGCCTTGGATCGAACCTTTTGATTGGACAGAAGGGTGGCTTCATCAAACCCTAGTTCAGGTTCCTGTCCAGAAGATCCAGAAGTTTCGAAGGCAATTTTGAGGGGTCAAATTTTGGAGATTTCAAAATTGAAGTATGCTAGCAACACACATCCTTCCAGAAGTGTGAAAGTCAAAGATTGAATTTTTAGGGTTTCTCTAGCAAACCCTAATCAAGCTCCAGATCAAGTTTCAGGGGGAGTGAGGCTAAGGCCTTACATAAGAAGACTACGAGAAGTCTCGACAGGTATGACTTAAGGAGTTCATGTATGTCTTGAAATTTGATTCTTGATTAAGTTCATAATGTGTTTGTCTTCATATTATTTATTAGTACAATCTTGATTAATGTTAGAATTGTCTTATCACCCTAGTAACAGTATGAATGCATGTGAATGATCGAAGACATTCATTGATTAGGGCTATATGATTGTACGAATGCATTATGATGTTGTGTGAGGTTGATGTTGTCTGCTAACAAGATACAGGTACATCACAAAAGACAAATCAAGTTCCATGACCATGACAACATGAAGACAAAGACTCATCCATAATCTTTGTTCTACTTACGAGGTATGTATGACTTTGTTATATTATGCTTAACCTATGAGACATGCAGGTTCTAGCTTAGGATCTCTAAATCAATGAAGAGATTGTTTAGGTATGTTGTACATAACTAAGCAGGTATACTAATCCAGGTATGTTTTCCTATGTCAAGTTAGAATCTTACCTTGTGTTAGGATCCCTTATATAAGTATACTTGGTATGATTGGTTATGCTTATTCATAAAGTTAGTAATCAAGGTTTTATGCATATTATGTCTCTTATCTTGGTTGATGATTTAACTAACTAGATCAAACAAGAATATTCATGAGTAAAAGAAGACTTCCCTGAAACCTTGAATATTATCTATAATCATGACCATACATTTTCAAGATTATTTAGAACTATAATGTTTTGATAACATTGAGAATATACTAATGAATGTATGTTTGTGTATGAGATCATGAGGATGACACTTGAGCATGCACAGTGGTACAGAATAAATAGAAGTTCAAAAGACATACAGAAGATCAAGCGGGAGGCAACCACACAAACATAAAAGATAAGTATTTAAGTTGTTATTTGAAATAGTAAATAATATTGCTTATATGCATATTTGTATTCCTAGAATATATCATGCTGAGTGTAAACATTCATAGAGCATTGAACAGTATACTACTAATATGCATATGATTGGTAAGTTGGACAAACATTCCATTGTTGCTTGTCTAGAATGAAACCTCTTTGCTGACATGCTGAGAGCTGTGCACACTCTCGATAGTATGTTCTGGTAGAGATGGAAGGCATCTAGATAGCCACTGTATGCATACAGGATATGGGAAAGTGTTGTGCCAAAGTATTGGTCAAAATAGTTGCATAACTATGTAAATGATATCTGTATGCATAATAGGTTATCATGTCAATATGATTTGATGATTATGAAGTATTACTAATCATGTACTTAATTTTGATTTGTAGGAAAGATCATGATGAATGATGAACACTAAACAAGCGATGGATGTTCAACAAAAAGATTTACAAATCAAACACACTATAGAAAGCTTGTGGCTAGAAGATTCTCTTAGAAAGAGGAAGAGAATCATGATGAGATGTTTGCTCCAAGTGGATAGATAAGACCATTCTCTTAATGGTGTAATTAAAGAAGAAGTGTGAATCAGGTTCTGTATGGGTAACCAAGATTGATAATCAATTGATGAGCTTAATGATCATCATGGGTGATGTGGATCTCATCCTTTGCTACAAGGTTGAATATGGTTTCTATACACAGATGACATGAATGCAAGAAGGAACTCACCACAGAGTTCGAATGATGTTGAGGCTCATATCAGTAGACCCATCTGACAAGAGATGGCATAGATAGATGGCTGCAAAAATGAAAATGAAAGATCTTAGATTGATGCATTACTTCCTAGGTCTGGAAGTATGGAAAGGCTCAGAAGGAATCTTTCTCAACCAGGGAAAGTATGCCGAGAAATATTAAAAGGACTTGATATGTTGGAATGGCCACTCGCATGGATTCCAACTTGAAGCTGCTAGCGAATGACTCATCAGAGTTAGTGTATATAACTTTGTATAGACAAATTATTGGGTCATTGATGTATCTAACAAATACTAGGTCAGATATATGCTTTGCTATGAACACCTTGAGTCAGTATCTAGTGGAAACTAGATGTGTTCACCTAATAGTTGCAAAGCATGTGATGAGGTACCTAAAGGATACGATAGACTTTGATCTATGCTATCTTGGAGATCATGACTTCAGATGGCTACACAGATGTTGATTGGGCAGAAAGCATATCAGACAGGAAGAACACATCGAGAGGATGTTATTGTCTGGGACCAGCCATGATATCGTGGTTTAGTGTGGCTCTCAGCACAAGCGGAATATATGGCTGGTTGCTCTGCTAGTTGTGAAGTAGTATGGCTTTTGGATTGTTTGACTTAGAGATAGACCCAACCGTGATCCTACGTGACAAACAGAGTTGTATCAAGATGGCAGAGAATCCAATGTTCCATGATATGGCGCAGAAAGGAACTATACAGTTCGAATTTGTAACAAGTTTCCGATGTACTAACCAAACCTCTACCTCAAGTGAACAAGTTACCGATGTACTAACCAAACCTCTACCTCAAGTGAACAAGTTACCGATGTACTAACCAAACCTCTACCTCAAGAAAAGTTTGAGTATTTTCCGAGACAAGGTTGGTAGGACCCTCCTCGAGAGGGGGAGTGATGTGGTCACTTATGACGAGATTGCCTGCATCGACAATGAGGTTGATGATGTGGATACCTATATTGGTGATGCCGACAGAGAGGTTGGTGGATGGTCCTTAGATAGGGTCTAAGGTGACAAGGGGATTGCATCATCCTTGAACACATGTTCTAAAAGGAACCGTAGACATGTGTCTCCGAGAAAGAAGGGGGATTGGATCATCCCTGGACTTCAGTACTAAAGAGAGCCGTAGACGTATGTCTTCGAGAATGAAGTCCTTGGTGGACATGAGGGGATTGGATCATCCCTGGACTTCAGTCCTAAAAAGAGCCATAGACATGATGTCTCCGAGAATGAAGTCCTTGATGGACATGAAAGGATTGCATCATCCTTGAACTCAAGTTCTAGAGTGAGCCGTAGACAGGTGTCTCCGAGAAAGAAAGAGGATTGGATCATCCCTGGACTTCAGTCCTAAAGAGAGCCGTAGACATGATATCTCTGAGAATTGAAGATAGGACTGCATCGTCCCTGAACTAGGTTCAAAATGTACGTGACGGGATTGCATCGTCCCTAGACATGAGACTTGTCTTAAAGTGATAAGGACTGATCATCCTGGAACTTGATCGAGATTGCATCGTCCCTAGACATGAGACTTGTCTTAAAGTGATAAGGACTGATCATCCTGGAACTTGATCGGGATTGCATCATCCCTAGACATGAGACTTGTCTTAAAGTGATAAGGATTGATCATCCTGGAACTTGATCTGGATTGTATCATCCATGGACCTATGTCCTAAAGAGAGCGGGATTGATCATCCTGTAATATGATTGTGTGTGTTGCAGGGTATGCTGCTATGTATTGATGATAGATGTATTAGTGAGAATACATGCTTTTGATGATAGATGTATTAGTGAGAATACATGCTTTTGATGATAGATGTATTAGTGAGAATACATGCTTTTGATAATAGATGTAAATGCTTTTGATAATAGATGTATTAATAAGAATACATGTTTTGATGATAGATGTATTAGTGTGGATACTAATACAGATGATCCAGATGCTGTAGATCGAGATGATCCAGATGCTGTAGATCGAGATGATCCAGGGAACTTGATCGGGATTGCATCGTCCCTAGACATGAGACTTGTCTTAAAGTGATAAGTACTGATCATCCTGGAACTTGATTGGGATTGCATCATCCCTAGACATGAGACTTGTCTTAAAGGTACGTGTGAGGACTGCATCGTCCATGAACTGGGTTCAAAATGTACGTGATGGGATTGCATCGTCCCTAGACATGAGACTTGTCTTAAAGTGATAAGGATTGATCATCCTGGAACTTGATCTGGATTGTATCATCCATGGACCTATGTCCTAAAGAGAGCGGGATTGATCATCCTGTAATATGATCGTGTGTGTTGCAGGGTATGCTGCTATGTATTAATGATAGATGTATTAGTGAGAATACATGCTTTTGATGATAGATGTATTAGTGAGAATACATGCTTTTGATGATAGATGTATCAGTGAGAATACATGCTTTTGATGATAGATGTATCAGTGAGAATACATGCTTTTGATGATAGATGTATTAGTGAGAATACATGCTTTTGATGATAGATGTATTAGTGAGAATACATGCTTTTGATAATAGATGTACATGCTTTTGATAATAGATGTATTAGTAAGAATACATGTTTTGATGATAGATGTATTAGTGTGGATACTAATACAGATGATCCAAATGCTGTAGATCGAGATAATCTAGATGCTGTAGATCGAGATGATCCAGATGCTGTAGATCGAGATGATCCAGATGTTGTAGATCGAGATGATCCAAATGCTGTAGATCGAGGTGATCTAGATGCTGTAGATCGTGATGATCCAAATGCTGTAGATCGAGATGATCCAAATGCTGTAGATCGAGATGATCCCGATACTGATGATTGTATGATGATGATGCTGATGATCGTGAGGATCCAAATGTTGATGTTGTTGTAGCTGTTCGAGTGCTGCAGAAGATAAAGACTCAGTACTGATGATGTTGATGTTCCAGTATTGAAGATGTTCCAGTAACTGCTTGGGTTACTGATGATGTTGAGAAAGCTTCCAATGATTTATAGATGTATCATGTATGATGTTGATGACTCCTTGCTCGTGCAGATGCTGTTATAATATCCTTCTCGTTAAGGGGGAGTGTTGAGATATTGTAACTTCAAAGAATATTATATTTGTACTTTATTATTCTGGAGATGATTCATTCCTCCGTAAAGATCTTATTGTATATCCAGAGATGTTTATTCCTCCGTCGGAATGTGGTAACTTGGGTTATTAGACTTCCCTAGTGTGGGTCGGCCCTGTATGTGTTATGTGGGTCAAAGGGTTATTAGACCACCCTAGAGGGGTTGGCCCAGTCAGTTGTAATGGGGTATTTAACCCAATGGTTAAATACAAGCCTACATGTCTTGTGTAAAAGACAAGTCGTAGTAGTGTATAAATAGAGGAGGTGTATTCCTCATTTAACACACACACTCACTCACTTGAGAGTGGCGCACTTATGGAGGAGAGGTCTGCTATGGAGAAGGAGGAGCTTATGCTCAGGGTTACATCTTTGTATATTGCTGTTCATCTATATTGAGGAAGCTTTGCTGGGTTTTCTACCCCATGAGGGTTTCCTAGGATAAATTTGTGTCTCTTGTGTTTATGTTGTGCTTGTTGTTTCTTCAGTGATCCTGTATATGCTATTATTGTGAAATGGAATGCAATGCTGCTATTTTCTGTCTTAGCATATTAAATCTTAACATAATTTGGGTATATTTTCTATTTCTATTCTTTGGATGAATTTTTGGAGTAATTTGTGATCTTTCCCCAAGCTTGGAGCTCTAGAGGACCTCCCATTTTGAAGCTTAGAACTTTCAGGATTCAACTTTTTCTCTAAGAATATCAACACAATTTGCTTAATTGGATGCAAATTTGCAAAACGATTTGAGGTAAATTAGAATACATATTACCTAAAATATTTTGATGCATCCTCTTTCATGAAGGTACTCTTTGAAGGAAAGTGAAGTATATTTCCATACTTGGCTACAAAACTCGTAAGTATCTATGAATAAGCTTCCATGCATGTGTCTAGGTCCGTTTCTATACTTTGGGTCTATTTAGTAGCTTGTGAGCTATCAGTCTGATGCTGTGAAGGGTGTGATAATGCTAGGATTACTATGGTAGAAGTCTGAGCAGCTTCATTACAGAAAAGGATGTACTAGACATCATGTATGGTATCCAGACGGTCATTGATGATATGCATTATGCTATACTAACCATTTCCTTTCTCGAAGGATTGAAAGGATTGCACCATGTCGTCAACGGAACACAACCAATTCGTGGCGGTGAAATACTCTAATTGCTGCAAAATTTCCTAAGAGGGGATACATTCATTTACTTATGTGGCAGTTGGTTCTTGTAACATCCCCGGACCTCCCTTATGGCCTTTAGAGGCCACCTAAGATCCTTCATTACTCTTTGCAACGTCCTCGGACCTCCCTTGTGGCCTTCAGATGCCACCGAAGATCCTTCATTACTTTATTTTTCTTCTTAACTTCCAAAACTACACATAGTTGCAATGAGCTCGGATCTGCAATTCACCATTGCAATCCGTAGTCCGCATTCCACAATTGCGATCCGCCATCCACATTCTGCAATTGTGATCCGCAATTCGCAATCCGCATTCCACAATCTGCATTCCGCACTTGCGATTCGCAATCCGCATTGTGCAATCCGCAATCCACATTCCTCAATTTGCAATACGCATTCTGGGATTCAGAAATGCAGAACTACAATTTACCATGTCAAACGACCTTCCGCAACCAGCAATCTGCATTGCTGATGCAGAAATGCGGGAATCCAACTTCTCCGCCAAACGACCTTCCGCAATCCACAATCCGCATTGCAGACGTAGAAATGTGGAAATCCAACATCCCCACCAAATGACCTTCCGCAATCCGCATTGCGGATGCGGAAAGGGTCATTCTCAAGGCCCTTACTCCAGCAAGTTTCCAAGACAACTTCCAAGGGTCGTAACTTCCTCATCCGGGGTCCAAATGAGGCAAAGTTGGTACCGTTGGAAAGCTCTTGGAGATCTCTATCAGGTGGTACAATTCCCTGCCCAACTGAGGAATATAAATTCCTCATTTTCTCCTCTGAAGTTTTGTCTATAACCCTCTAGGGTGTCTTCCATCCTTCAACAGATCTCTACTTGTCCCCGACCATAACCCCATATTTCCTCTGACTCACAAAGAGGATTAACAATACCACAGTCCATATAGAACATTCCCCATGATTAAGTGAGGTTAAGCATCCCATAACAAGGGTAAGAATCTCATAAAAAAATACATATAATAAATGAAGCTAAGGCTAACCATACACCTAACACATGTAAAGTTAGCAATGCAATAAACTCATGCAACTGAATGAAGCATTCAACCTGCACTCAGCATTCCACTCAGGATTACAAATGGTCTAACTGTTAGTCATATTCATACAACATTCATTCAACAGTTTAAGCAAAACAAAATTATAATAATAACGTGAAATAACATGATTCATTCCACAGAACACTTATCTTTGTATCTTGAAGTTGCCCTGGCAAGTGGCTAAGTGAGAGAAACGTTCCACCCAACCTTAGATCTTTGTCCAGCCTATACTCTTTCAGCTGAGATACTACCCCCAGTTAGGCTGTGTATCCACTAAGGAGGGCTAGGTAGGCTCTCTAACAGTCAAGATCCACATCAATGCTAAGCCAACCTATAGCTGGGTTTATCAAGCAATCCCAGAAACATACTCCTGCTAAGTCACCCTGCAGTTGGGTTTATCAAGCGTACACATGCTAAGCCAACCTGCAGTTGGGTTTATCAAGCATGTAGAAAAACAAGGAGGATATTGCTAATCTAGTGAGTTCAACCATAGAGCTACAGAAATCTCAATCACTTAGCAGATATGGCACCCACAATATCCATCTCACCCAACACAAGGAAGGACCTCTTCTCTGCTACACAATCCCTCAAGGCCCCTTCCCTTCCAGTGTTATTCAGGGTAGGCATAAGAAGGTCCACCTGTTAGTTCTATGATATCACATTATTCAATGGGTTTATCAAGCATTCCAACCCTAAACCCTATCTTTTACATCTGCTAAACAAGCTGGTTCATCCCAAGGTTGTGGACTAAGCTCTGTCCCACAACTCGACTCTCTACTCACGGATTTCAGGCTTCACACAGCTTCCTCAAGCTATTCATGCCCTGTCATCCACCTCAGGCTCGTCTTCAACGTTATACCCACATATAATGCATACCTGCGGGATTTCTCTCACATTCAGCTCTACTACTACGGCTCACATAGGAAATGTCGTCTTCTTCCTCTATCTCATGGCTAGCTCTACGTTTCAGGATCCGAAGGAGTCTGGTTCACTAGTGCATAGCAAGAACAAGTTTCCTCTTGCTTCCTCTGCACACAACGACACACCCCCCAATAAAATAGAACCCCCATTGCAACCCACAACGAACCAACCCCCTTCTCCGATCTTAGCGCTGTTTTTATCTCATGCAAATATCCTCCATTGACTTTTCTTCTCCATGTTCTGTAACCGAATCAGTAACCATACAGGGAATCAAATCAGTTATCCCATGCCCAAGTGGCAGCATGGGTCACCATCTCACAACCCCCTCACCTCTCCCTAGTGGATACCTTTTCCCCCTTCTCATTAGCTGCCTCACTTTGTCGATTTTGGTTATTGCATTGAAATATTAATGACATTTACATTGATTACAAAATTTCATGGCTTAATAGCACATGCATAGATCCACTGTCAAATACTTGCATATGAAAGCAAACCTTAAGCATCCACTAGTGGGGCCTTGGCCTTGAGCTCCACACTAGGGTCAACACTCATTGCACAAAAAACAATATTTACATTGAGGCCAACAATTACTAAGGCAGGGTAGGGGTATTACAACTCCCTCCCCCTTAGAACAACACCCTCCTCAGTGTTCTCAAAACTGAACAAAAACGGGAATGCCTCCTTCTTAGCATCCTCTAGCTCCCAGGTCGCCTCCTCTGGACTAAGGTGCTTCCATTGCACCTTTACATGTATGATGGCTCACCTCCGAAGTAATGTAACCTTCCCGTCGAGGATGCATATAGGATCCACTTGGAATTCTCCCTCGGGTTCCACTTGTATCACATGCCAATCAATGATGTGATTATGATCACGTACATATTTCTTAAGCAAAGAGACATGGAAAACATTATGAGATTTAATGCTAGTAGGTAATGCAATCCTATATGCAATTGGTCCTATTTTATTAAGGACTTCAAATGGTCCACAATATCTAGGTGCCAACTTGGAACAACTTCCCAACTTTGTGGAGCTCTTCCTTGGTCTCAATCTCAAGTAAACATGATCCCCAATCTGGAATTCTTTGTGTGCCCTCTTCAAATCTGCATAACTCTTATGTATGTCCTGAGCTTCCTTCAAATTATTCCTGATCTTAGCAACTTCTTGTTCCATCTCTTCAATCATTTATGATCCAAGCACTACCCTGTTCACTGGGCTGTCCCAATTCACTGGAGTTCTGCATCCTCTGCCATACAAGAATTCAAAAGGGCTCATTTTCAATGATTCCTAGTATCCATTGTTGTAGACAAATTCTACCAATTGTAGGTAGTATTCCCACTTGGATGTCTTTTCCATCACATACATCCTTAACATATATTCAAGAATCTGATTTACTCTCTTAGTCTGACCATCAGTCTGAGGGTGATAGGATGTACTGAATTTGAACTTAGTCCCCAACTCTTGAAATAACCCTTTCCAAAATTGGAAGTGAATTTTGTGTCCCAGTCTGAAATTATTGCCTTGGGAAATCCATGCAACCTGAATATTTCTCTCATGAAGATATTTGCAATGTCATTGGTCTTGTGAGTAGACTTAACTGGGATAAAGTGAGATACTTTTGATAGCTTGTCCACTACAACCATAATGGAATCGTGTTTATTCATAGTCATGGGAAAACCTGTTATAAAGTCCATAGAAATCACTTCCCATTTCCACTCTAGAATGGGAAATGGCTGCAACAATCCTGCTGGATGTTGATGCTCTTCCTTGACCTGTTGGAACATTTGACACCTAGCAATATACTCTGCTACGTCCTTCTTCATCCCATGCCAAAAGTACTGTTTCCTTGCTGTGGTTATAGTTTTCTGATACCCTGGGCGACTAGAATATGGCTTTTAGTGTATCTCACCCAACAAAATTTCCTTCAATTTTTCACAGTTTGGAATGTACAGTCTGGCATCTTGGTGCATAAGGACATCATCTTCTCCAATCTAATATCCCGCACACTTGTCATCCACATTGCCCTGCTGCAAATTCTCTCTAATTTGTAGGTAAGTGTCATCATTAGCTTGAACTTCAATGATCATTGCCTTCAAATACGATTTACAAACATGTATTGCTGCAACATGAAATTTCCTATTGAGTGCATCAACAACCTTATTCTCCTTTCATTTGACATGCTTAATCTCCAGATCAAATTCACAGAGAAACTCCATCCATCTAGTTTGTATGGCATTTAGATTTGGTTGGTCAAATAGATATTTTAAACTCATGTGATCCATCCTGAGTTCAAATCTTCTTCCCAAAAGGTAATGTCTCCATTTCTTGAGAGCATGCACTATGGATTCTAGCTCTAAGTCATGTGTATCATAGTTCCTTTCATGATCTTTCAGCTTCATTGACTCATAGCCAATTACAAATCCTTCTTCCATGAGTACTCCACCCAATCCTTCAATGCAAACATCTGTGCACATCACAAAGTCTTTACTTGGATCTACAATCTTTAAAACAAGAGCACTGGTAAGTAGTTCTTTTAACTTCTGGAAACTCCTTTCACACTTCTCAGACCATTAAATTTGACTTCCTTCCTTTGTAATGATGTAATTGGGTGAGTTATCTTGGAGAAAATTGTTATGAACCTTCTGTAGTAACCTGCAAGGCCCATAAAATATCTTACATCTGCAACATTTATCGGAGTAGGACAATCCATTATGGCCTCAATCTTCTCTGGATCTACTGCAATACCTTCTGCTGAAATAATATGACCCAAATATTGCACCTTCTTTT
Organism: Larix kaempferi; assembly: GCA_027924585.1. Taxonomy (NCBI): domain Eukaryota; kingdom Viridiplantae; phylum Streptophyta; class Pinopsida; order Pinales; family Pinaceae; genus Larix; species Larix kaempferi. The sequence goes on along the minus strand of BSBM01000963.1, from coordinate 4,919,866 downwards.
GATAAAAGTCACACTTGCATACAACTGGTGTTCTATAAGGACTTGCAGTACCATCCTCAAATGCTTAGTATGCTTTTCTTCATTCCTGGAATACACCAAAATGTCATCCAAGAATACAATCACAAACTTATCCAAGTATTTGATGAAGACATTGTTCATAAGACACATGAAAGTAGCAGGTGCATTGGTGAGACCAAATGGCACCACAATGAATTCATAGTGACCATATCTAGTCCTGAAAGATGTCTTGTGAATGTCTTCATCCTTTATCCTGACTTGATGGTATCCATACCTCAAGTCAATCTTGGAAAATACTTTAGCTTCCTTCATCTGATCAAACAAGTCATCAATCCTTGGCAATGGATACTTATTTTTTATTGTTACCTTGTTTAACTGCATGTAGTCTATACATAGTCTTAAAGTCCCATCCTTCTTCTTAACAAACAACACAGGTGCACCCCAAGGAGATACATTAGTTCTGATATACTCTTTGTCCATTAATTCTTGCAGCCGCATCTTTAATTCTATCAGCTCAGGTGTGTTCATTATATAAGGGGTTTTGGAGCTTGGTGTTTCTCTTGGAACAAGGCCAATGGAGAAATCAATGTCCCTCTTGGGTGGTAGTCCTAGCACTTCATTTGGAAATACATCCTGGAACTCCCGTAACAGCTGAAATTATTCTAACTTTGTCCATTTATCTTCTGTTGAATCTGATATATGCACAACATATAATTGATAGCCCTTTTTATAGAACTTTCTAAGCTATAAGGTTGAAATCTGCCTTACTGAAACTTGTTTTGGAATTCTGTTAACCAACCTTGGTCTCCCTTCATCATCAATACACTCAAGCACATTCTTATAGCAATCAATCTTGGCTCTATGCTTCTCCAACCAATCCATGCCTATCAAGGCATCAGAAGATCCTAAGGGTAGCACATTCAAGTTTACCTTGGTGGTTAGTCCATTCATCTCTATGGAACATTCCACCACTACTTCACTCACCTTTCTATTAATCCCAATGGCTAGCTGAACTAACCAAGACTTACTATGTTTCACTTTACTAAGTGAACAACTTTCAACCACCTTAGGAGACACATAACTATGAGTGCATCCTGGATCAATTAAAATGGAAATAGATTGCCTAGCAATATTACCTTCAACTTCTACTACTGCTGATTGGTGGTCTGCCTAGTGATCATCCAGTGCTGCATAGATTCAAGGTGTGGTTCTGGCCATATATTCTACCGTGGTTGCTTCTCCCATGTTGTGCAAACTTTTCGGGGATTCCCTCTTCGATTTGGGAAATCTCTAAGAATGTTGTTGTCTCCACACCCCCAACACTGAAGTGGTCCTTTTGATGTTTTCTCTATTGTTACAGCTGGTTTGAATCCACTTCCTGCTTGTTGTCCCTGTGGAAAGTTTCTGGACTAATTCTTGAAGGGTGGCTTGAAGCCACTTCTCCTAGTTCGAATCCTCCTTTGGAATTTCCTTTCCATGTTGGTTGAATGTCTGTCCTTCCTTTATTCTGCTCATAACAGAGCATGGCCATTCTAATCGCTTCATCCAAACTTGGTGGATGGATGAAATCAATCCTATCCCTGTATTTCTGTGGTAGGCTTCCAAGGAAACACTGAATCTTCACCCTTTCATTATGGATGTATTCTACATACCTTAACAATTCCAAGAATTTATGAACATGTTCCTCCATGGAATTTTGCCCCAACCTGAGTTCATTGAACTGCTTTCTCTTGTTGTCATAATACCTAGCTGATAGGTATTTTTCCTTAAAGTATCTTTTAAATTGTTCCCAATTGATCCTTATTTCACTGGTTCTCTTCACTTTTATGAGATGTTCCCACCAAATGGAAGCTCTGCCATTTAGATTGTAAATGGAAACCCTAGCTTTCTCACTTTATGAATAATCATGCATTTTTTAAGTACTTTTTCATTCCAAGTATTCATGCCTCTGCCTCTTGGCCTGTATTCCTTTCTCCATCAAAGGTAGGAGGTCTTGCTTTCCTAAATTCTCCTTGTGGGATCCCCATGGACTTCCTTCTTCTCTCAGTCCTGTTGTAAGTGTGCCTTGGAATTCTTTGAGGGTCTCTGGAGTGTTCTGACCTACTGGAAGGAGATCCCGAAGAGGATGTTCTATGCCTTCCACTCACAGAACCTCTTCTATGGCTTGGATTCCTCTTCCTAGAACAGCCTCTAAAGTGACTAACTGCATTCCTTTCTTCTTTTCCCATATTACTTGGGTTGGACCCCATGTTTACTCTCTGATGCATGTCAGTGAGGCTCTGTAGAATGACTACATTGAGCTGGTGCTGCTCTTACTGAGCCTTTATCAGCCTCTCATTAAAACTTACCATGGTCTCGACCAAGTTCTGGGGCGTCACCTTCTCCCTTCTTCCATTAGACGTTGTTTCAACGTGCTCTTCCTGCACATTTTCTCCTAGCATGTCTCCAGGCTCGTAGGAATCATGTGCATCATTAACTGTAAGGACCTCACTAGGTCCTCAGTTTAAATTAAATGGAATTTAACAGTTTGAAAAGTTAACATGTTTAATGTTTTGTAAAATTTACTTCTAACATAGATTTCTAACATAGATTTTGCATGTCTAACAGGTAAAAATCAAATACTAACTTGCATAACAATCATAATTTTGGAGGAGTTCTATGTATATTTATTTTCAAAAGTTTACATATTTTATATCATTTTGTAAATGCAAAATATTGAATTTACATACAAGTAAAATACTTGTAGGTTAGTTGTAGGAAACTCAACCCGCGAAAACAGTTTTTCCACCCTTCCAACCAAGAAAGTCTCGCTGACTTCCTAGCTCCAAGAATTTCTTCTTGGACCCCCGAGCCCAAAACTTGAGTACAACCCGTCCAACCAGTTCAGTATTTCCCTAAAAAATATAAGAAAACATACCTCCTCTGTTGTTTCTCCATCCTCCTTCCTTTCCTCCAAACATCGAGTTGTCCCCCTCCTCGAAGACTCCGTTCCCATTAATTTCTCAATCCTCCATAGTGTTCAATTTTCCCTCCTCTCAGCCACCCCCTTCTTTCCCCCTTCACCCTCTCCTAGATACCCTTTTCATCCTACTCATGCCTTCGGGCTTACTCCATCGCTCCTGTCAACTCAATCCAAAACCCCAAACATTTATTTCATCATAATAAAATAATATATCTTTAGGTACATATTTGCTCGAGCAGTTAAATGACATAAATGTCAATTAATTTAGTTGGGTGAGTGGGCTGCACATATATTAATAACTCTTTGATATGCTTACTTGGGATTTTCAAGAGACAGTGGGTTAATTACTAGTCCCACTCACTATTTTGACATTAATTACGTTTAAATAAAATAACAATTTAATAGTTATTAGTGTTGACTTTTCAAGTTGGTTTTGGTGAGAGTCTTAATGTATTATCCATCCAAATATAATACTTTAATTGGTAATTAATAAATAACAATACTGTTTGATCCAATTAATTATTCAAATAGTCATTTTTAACTTTTCTCCAATGCTTTGATTTATCCTTTTTTTTAATAATTACTTTACTCATTAATACTTATAATAATTGAGTTGATCCACTATGCTTTATAATAATAAAGGAGAATTTTGTTATTATTAACATTGATTGAAAATAATAATAACAATAATAATTATAATATTAATACTAATAATTAGTGTTTAATTATTAATAATGATATTTATTTGTTTATCCGATAAGTACCCTAATACCAACACAATGTCTTTCTTTATAAACAAGCACCCCTTAAGGGTTTTGAACAATCATGATAACGATTAAATAGTACAAGTCTTTTGAAGTAGTATGGAACAGTATTTATGTTTTATTCACGATAATTTCCATACCACAATTCTAAATGACGATACTTAACCAATTTCTTATTACAATGTTCACATATACTTAACAACTTAAATGTTCACTATCTTTATTGGATCATTGTGCAATTAACTTAGTTATTAATAACAACTTATACAATTATTTAACATGTCCAATATTCATATATCGATACTAGCGTACATATGCAAAGTGTGCATGTGTGGCCAGTGTATGCACACCTCAGATGTGTACTATAACCAACACTATCTCGCATAATCTTACTTGCTAGCTAATAATAATAATCGTCCGTGCAAGTAGAACGAGCATACATATAACCTAATTACTTTCGCATTATTAGTTTTTGTAAGAGTTGTCCATTTAAGGTTTCATTTCATTATCTTGATGTTTACATTAGTTTAATTAATCAATTACAAGGAAGGGTTCCTACCACCACTAACTCAGGTCATAATAATCTATGATACAAATGTATTATATTGAGTTACAACACAAGAATCAAACGAAGGTTTCAACACAGACACAGTTAGTTAAGTTCCCTCTAAAGCATCCAAGATGTTCCTATCTACCTACTTCCTTCTACGTAATTCACATCTAACTTCCACATCCTATCCTTCCTCTGCTGGACTACCCTGAAGTGTCACGCCATTACTGACTCCAATTAGAACCCGTAAGTGGAAGTGTCGACTACATCGACCAAGATTCCCCAACACGCAACCACTAGTCATCATCACACACCTTGGGGAGCGCACCGTAGCACAACCCTCCCATGACTCCGGGTTTCAGGGATAAACGGTGGGTAATGCCTCCACCCCCCCTTAATGGAACAAGGGACTATGTCTACATCGACATAGTGACTGCGTTGCGACTGTTGTACTCATTTTTTGTCATCGAATAACCAAGTTGGGCAGTTGAGTTTCCTGAAACCTTACACTTGCCCACACATCATGATAATAACACAATAATCATGCTAAACAATAATGCATCACTTGCATACCATTTTCTTTTGGAATCCATGTCCTAGTGGTACTCCCACCTCGTAGGACTCAGCTATCACGTAGCTCTTTTAACCTGTAGGTTAGTCTCCAATCACAAGATCAAGAATATCGTGCAATCATTGACATGTATATACATTTCGTTACTAATGAACAATAATGAAAAGTCATTTTCCTATGTAACATGCACCTGGTATCATATCCATACATTCACATATAAATTTGACTTGGTATCCACGTACCCATCATTTATTAAATTGCATTTTAGTGACATAATCAAAACACGAACATAATTCATCATATTAACATCACACTCATATATGTAAATGCCGAAAAATAATAAATCCATATGTCCACAGTGTAATCAAACTGACAAATTTCCTCACTAAGAAGGAAACACATTGGGAAATGGTGGTTCAGGTGGTAAAGCCAAAACAGGGCATTACATACACCCACCCTTCAAGAAACTTTGTCCCGAAGTTATAATCATAGTAGTATGGGGAACTGATGACACGTGGTCTCTGCTTCCTTCTAAGTGGCAGAACCTGGGGTATACTTGTCACAATGGTCCTCCTCTCATTTAGACATAACGACGTCCACAAAATTCACTCATTTTATCACAAGGGAAGTGTTCTTCTATTTTGTTTAACGTTTGCATAGGTTGTTGATTTGTCCTAATCAAGGTTCATTGCTATACTTATCCATGGGATACTTAACATTCTTGTTAAATTACATTGTATTTTCTTTAAGGTGATTTATAGGAAGACCGTGTCTTCTACATAACTTTTAGTTTGATTCCAAAACGTTGTCACGATTATTTCCTTGGTTCCCATCTCAAGTTAACTTCACTTTGACTTACGCCAATTACTGTTCAATGGATTACATATTATTACTCGACAATTTCGAGGTGATCCTGACTTACGAGTCACGTGATAGGCCCATCCATATATGGTTTCAAATTTGATACCAAATTCCCCCTTGTGGAGAATGCAACCAACTCATTCCCACCATGAGTGTCAACCTACCATGCCTACACACATACCTTGTAGGATTTGTATTATCTTGCTATTGTTATTCATTACCTAGCCTATCTTTACAAGGAAAAAACATGGCTTAGTAGAATCAATCGTAAATACTCACCTTAACTCAATTGGCTAGAAATTCGTTATGTGTACTCATCCTACTCCCTGTAATGATTTTGTAAATACACCCATCCGTTTTCATAATTAATTAATTTTGTCATAAATTCTTTTGGGATGTGTGTTATTAAACCTAGGATGCAATCTTATTACAATGTTCGTCCCAGATGCTCAAATATGCCTACTAGCAAGGGTAATACCAGATGTTCGAAATGTTTAAAATTTTACTTCCTACAAGGGCCATCATTACAATCTATAATACTACCGTGCAATTCTCACTCTTATAACTATATTTCTTCATATATTCTTTCTCAAATTTTATACCTCGCAATATTAATAGTTGTACATCAGGCCTACATTGACATTATCCATGGTAAACCTACCCCTCAAGATTTTCCTCTTGCCAAGTCACCTTAGAAGTTCAACAAAGGGTCAACCTAGCCCTGCTCACCATATCCTTTGCTATAACAAGATCGAAATGTCATTTATCCATTCACTTGTTTCTACACTAATTATTATTATTAGGCTTGAAAGATCTCTTCCTTTTTGTACCACTCTTCCTGTCAGTAACACTAGCTCTTATGATAATTATGTGTAATTTAAACATATTGTCTTTTGCATACTTTAATTTATGTTGTATTTAGTTGTCACATATATTTACCTATTGATATCATTAATACTTTCAACCCTTTTAACGCTTACCCATTTGCATTCCTAACCATTATATTGCACCACTACTCTTCCAAAATGTTTTCATTATTTCGCATATTATCTCGCACATCATTCATTTCATAGTTCTTCATGTGTAATTTATAACTCTTAGACATCCTACATTCTCACCACTTAATATATCCTTGCTATGCCCATAGGTTCCCTTCTACATCTATAATATTCTACATGATTTATTTTTATGATTACATATCTCTAATGTGCATCCCTTAATTCTGTATGCTTCCTCTTATACCATCTTCTTATGCCTTCTTATCCTCTTTATGTCTAATTTCCTTCTTATTATCTGACAACTCTTATCGTAAATTCTCATTGCTATTCTTTCTTATATGCCACTTTACTTTCAAATTTAAGATTCGGCAATAATACCACCTTTGAAAGGAATTAAGATCTTGTTTATTTATAACTAAAATAAAATAAATATCCCTTCTCTCAAGATATTCCCTCGATCTTACTAATGTCTTTTACTTTGATTTGTCATGACAAATCAATAATTGATACTATAATCTTGTTGAAATTCATCATTTCGATGATATTTCACATTTAATCTGCTCTCACTTCTATGCCAAATTACTACTCTTCTAATGATAAACTTTTTAAAAGCATGAAGCTTATCATTTCTTCTTATTATTTCTAATTACAAAATTCTTATATTTTCACAAGAATTAAGAAAAATGAATCATATTCAAATCACAATTAAACAAAATAGGTTTTATGGTTGACTATTTAGTTTATGTTAGGGGTCAAATGAAACAATATCCGTCAATAATCTATTCAGATCGACGATTATAACACATTCATAGTTTTGTGTATAAGCCATTTGAGGAATGATTCTCATCCATACGACATCATATAGTCAATGATCTATAACGGAATGGAATCTCTCATCACACATCATGATAATAACACAATAATCATGCTAAACAATAATGCATCACTTGCATACCATTTTCTTTCGGAATCCATGTCCCAATGGTACTCCCACCTTGTAGGACTTAGCTATCACTTAGCTCTTTTAACCTGTAAGTTAGTCTCCAATCACAAGATCGAGAATATTGTGCAATCATTGACATGTATATACATTTCGTTACTAATGAACAATAATGAAAAGTCATTTTCCTATGTAACATGCACCTGGTATCATATCCATCCATTCACATATAAATTTGACTTGGTATCCATGTACCCATAATTTATTAAATTGCATTTTAGCGACATAATCAAAACACAAACATAATTCATCATATTAACATCACACTCATATATGTAAATGCCGAAAAATAATAAATCCATATGTCCACAGTGCAATCAAACTAACAAAGTTTCTCACTAAGAAGGAAACAGATCGGGAAAAGGTTGTTCAGGTGGTAAAGCCAAAACATAGCATTACATAGTTTGAAACTTACCATGGTCTTCACCAAGTTCTGGGGAGTCACCAAGTTTTGGCTGCATTGAGCTGGTGCTGCTCTTCCTGAGTCTTTATCAGCCTCTCATTAAAACTTACCATGGTCTCGACCAAGTTCTGTAGAGTCACCTTCTCCCTTCTTCCATTAGACGTTGTTTCAACGTGCTCTTCCTGCACGTTTTCTCCTAGCACATCTTCTTCAGGCTTGTAGGAATCCCGTGCATCATTAACGGTCACCATTCTTGCTTTCTGGCACACGGTCTTGCTGTACGATTCAATTATAACCTGCTGCAATCACTGTGCATGATATCAATGTTTATTAGACAACATAGGACTTGAAACATCCATACAATATGGAAATTATTCATTAAACAATTAATAAATAAGAGTTATGTTAGCCTTTAAAACAGTACCATGGGCATTTCCTTGTGTGCGATTTCTTCCACAGTTCGGCCCTAACAACCTCAGTGTTGTAACTGAAGCTCTGATACCACTTTGTAACGTCCCCAGACCTCTCTTGTGGCCTCAGAGGCCACCAAAGATCCTTCATGTTAAGTTTAAACCAAATAGACTAGCAAGATCACTGAAAGAAACATAATCACAATATAGACACAGAATTTACCCTGGGAAACCCTCATGGGGTAGAAAACCTAGCAAAGCTTTCCTCAATAAGATGATCAACCAAAATACAAGATGTGCTCCAAGACTTGACCTCCTTCTCTACCTCCTATGCAGACTTCCCAGACACAAGTGCGCTACTTTTCTGAGTTGTGTAAGTGTGTCAAATGAGGAGCTCTCCTCCTCTATTTATACTAGTTCTCGACTGACTAAAATCCCTAATGGGGTCGACCTCTCCTGGAGAAGTCTAATAACTCCTAAAATATAATATCAGGGCCGACCCCCACATGGTGGGTCTAATAACCCTAGTTACCACAAACCCTCGGAGGAATAAACATCTCTGGATACATAATAGAGTCACCTCGGAGGGATGAAACATCTCCGGAATAATAATGTACAAATATAATATTCTTAGAAGTTACAATATTCAACACTCCCCCTTAACGAGAAGGATATTATAACAACATCTGCAAGAGCAAGGAGTCATCGACTACATCATACATGATACATCTATAAATCATCAGAAGCTTTCTTCAATTCATCATCATCAGTAACTCAACCAGTTAGTGGAACATTAACATCATCAATATCGTCATCATACGATCATCAGCATCGTCATCATACGATCATCAGCATCGTCATCATATGATCATCAGCATCGTCATCATACAATCATTAGCATCGTTATCATACGATCATCATCGTCGTCACACGAACATCAGTATCGTCATCACATGATCATCAGCATCTGGATCGATCTACATCATCTAGATCATCTCGATCTATAGCATACTCTGCAATACACACGATCATATTACAGGATGATCAATCCTGCTCTCTTTAGGACATAGGTCCATGGATGATACAATCCAGATCAAGTTCCAGGATGATCAGTCCTTATCACTTTACGACAAGACTCATGTCTAGGGACGATGCAATCCCATCACGTACATTTTGAACCCAGTTCATGGACGATGCAGTTCTCACACATACATTTAAGACAAGTCTCATGTCTAGGGATGATGCAATCCCATCACGTACATTTTGAACCTAGTTCATGGACGATGCAGTCCTCACACGTACCTTTAAGACAAGTCTCATGTCTAGGGATGATGCAATCCCATCACGTACATTTTGAACCCAGTTCATGGACGATGCAGTCCTCACACGTACCTTTAAGACAAGTCTCATGTCTAGGGATGATGCAATCCCATCACGTACATTTTGAACCTAGTTCAGGGACGATGCAGTCCTATCTTCAATTCTCGGAGACATCAGTCTACGGCTCAATTCTGGGACTGAGGTCCGAGGAAGATGCAATCCCCTACCTGTTCATTCAGGACTTCTTTCTCGGAGACATCATGTCTACGGCTCTCTTTAGGACTGAAGTCCAGGGATGATCCAATTCTCTTCTTTCTCAGAGACATCTGTCTACGGCTCACTTTAGAACGTGTGTTCAAGGATGATGCAATCCTCCCATGTATCCTCATCAATACAGGTACAAGTATCCTCAACCATACAAGTACATTAATCAATACATGTATTCTCATCAATACATCAATATAAGTACTCTCATCAATACATCAACATGTAACAACACGAGTATACTCATCAATACATGTATCATCAAAAGTATGTATCCTCACCAATACATCTATCATCAAAACATGTATTCTTATTAATACATATATCAACAAAACATGTATTCTCACTAATACATATGTCATCAAAAGCATGTATTCTCACTAATACATCTATCATCAAAAGCAAAAACAAGTAAAAATAAGTATTCTAAGTATAAGAGTCCTAAATCTAAATATTTCTAAGTATTCAGGTGTAGTAAACATGTATCCTCATCATCGACCTTGCTGTCGATGAGACAATCTCATCATTAGTGACTATACTACTCCCCCTTTCGAGGAGGGTCCTTTTGGACTACACCAAGCTTGTCTCGGAAGTATTCAAATTTCACTCGAGATAGAGGTTTGGTCAAGATATCAGCAATTTGATCCTCAGTGCTCACATACTCGAGCTTGATAGCTCCTCTCTGCACCATATCTCGTATATAAAAGTATCGGATCTCTATGTGTTTTGACTTATCGTGGAATACGGAATTTTCTGTCATCTTAATGCAGCTTTGATTGTCACACATAATCATAGTGGGATCCATTTCTAAGTCAAACACTCTAGATAATAGATTTCGAAGCCACACTGCTTCACAGCTGGCAGAGTAGGAAGCTATATATTCTACTTCAGCAATACTAAGAGCCACACTAGATTGTTTCTTGCTGAACCATGAGATCATGGCAGATCCAAGACCATAACATCCACCTGATGTACTCTTTCTGTTTGAGACACTTCCTGCCCAATCAGAATCTGAGTAACCATGTAATATGAGTTCATGATCTCCAAGATAATATAGACCAAAATATAATGTACCTTTTAGGTATCTCATTACATGCTTTGCAGCTATTAAGTGAACCTTTCTAGGTTCTACTAGATACTGACTTAGGGTATTTACAGCAAAGCATATATCTGGCCTAGTATTTGTTAAATACATCAATGACCCAATGATTTGTCTATATAGAGTTAGGTCCACTAATTTCGATGAGTCATTAACTAATAACTTCAAGTTGGAGTCCATGGGAGTGGCCATGGCTTTACACTCCAACATGTCAAATCTTTTTAGAATCTCCATAGCACACTTACCTTGATTTAGAAAGATTCCTTTTGGTTCTTGCCATACTTCTAGACCTAAGAAGTAGTGCATTAATCCGAGATCTTTCATCTCGAATTTTGAAGAAAGCTTCTTCTTGCATTCAATAATCTGTTTCTCATTTTCGGTTAGAAATAGATCATCTACATATAACAACAGTATAACTGGTTCATCATTCATCACTTTGAGATAAAGATTGGGGTCAGCTTTACTCTTGGTAAATCCCATGCTTGTTAAGAAACTGTCAATCCTTCCATACCAAGCCCTGGGAGCTTGCTTCAATCCATATAATGTCTTTTTCAGTTTGCATACATGATTTCTCCCGTCTTTAACCTCAAACCCTTGTGGTTGCTCTATGTACACTTCTTTTTCAATTACACCATTCAGAAAAGCTGTCTTAACATCCATTTGGTGTAATTTCCACTTTATCATAGATGCAAGTGCCATGATAGTTCTAATTGAATTATACCTAGCAACTGGTGCAAATGTTTCTTCATAGTCAATTCCCTCCTTCTGAGAGAATCCTCTGGCTACAAATCTTGCCTTGTATTTTTCAATGCTACCATCTACAGCATGTTTTATCTTGAAAATCCATTTGGAAGAAACCACACTTTTATCTTTTGGTTTGGGAACTACATCCCAAACATCATTTTTCATTATAGACTGATATTCTTCTGTCATTGCTTCTACCCATTCTTTCTTCTGAGCTGCCTCTTCATAGCTAGTAGGTTGTTGATCCACAAGATCACACATCAAGGCCATATAGTTGGATACTAGCTTTGGTTTCTTTCTTTCTCTAATGGAGCCTTCAGGAGCTCCATATCTTTCGGCTCCTTGAATAATATCTCTAGCCCATGCTGGCCTTCTTTTCTTAGATAAGTCTGTAATAGGAGGATCTTGTGGTTCCAACATGTCATGATCCTCTGGTGAATCATCTTCAGGGATGGGCACAGCCTCTGTGATTCTAGGAGGTGTATCTTCTTCATAGATTTCTTCAAGTTGGCACTTCCTGGATTTCTTGAGTGCTGCTTCTTTATCAAATGTTACATCTCTACTTATTTCCATATGATGAAAACCTGGTATGTAAATTCTCAAAGCTTTGGATGATTCACAATATCCAAAAAATATTCCCTTTTTGACAGAAGGATCCAACTTGGTTCTCTTTTCTTTTGGAATGTGAATGTACACAGGACACTCAAATATTTTGAGATGACTTACCTCAGGCTTCTTTCCTGTGAACACTTCTTCTGGAGTTTTGAATTCAAGAGCACTATGGGATAGTCTATTTTGCACATAGACTGTTGTCCTAGCTGCTTCAGTCCATAGATACATGGATAGATCTTGATCATGTATCATAGTCTTTACAACTTCCATGATAGCTCTACTCTTCCTTTCAACAACCCCATTTTGTTGGGGATTGTAGGGAGTGGTTAGTTCCCTCTTGATTCCAGCTTCTTTACAAAAGTCTTCAAAGTCCTTTGAAGTATATTTTCCGCCATTATCTGTTCTGAGAATCTTGATTTTCTTTTCTGAGAGATTTTCTATTAGAGCCTTGAACTCTTTGAATTTTCCAAAGACTTCATTCTTACTTTTTAGAAAGTATATCCAATTTTTCCTTGAATAGTCATCAATGAATGAAAGATAGTATTCAAACCCACTTAGAGAAGTGGTGGGAATTGGTCCACATACATCTGAGTGTATTAGCTCCAAAATGTTCTTAGTCTTTGTTTCACTCTTTGGAAAGGGGTTCTTGACATTCTTCCCTTTCTTACATCCTTTACATGAGCCATCATGATCAACCTTCAAATCTGGTAATCCTATGACCACCTTGCTTACATAGGGTAAGGCTTTGTAGTTAATGTGAGCTAATCTTCTATGCCATAGCTCACTGGGGCTAGAGGTTTCATGAGCAAGGGCAACTTCTGGATGACCCTTGAGCTTATAGAGACCTCCTTCTTCTTCACCAATGACAACTGCATCTTTAATTGATTTTCTTTTGGACCACATGAGTACTTGTCCATCTATGAAAGCCACTCTAAGACCTTTCTTATCTAGTGCTGAGATAGAGAGTAGGTTCTTCTTTAAACCTGGTACATATAAAACTTCTTTCATTTTCAAGGGTGTTCCAGAATCAAGCTTGTAGCTTGCTTCACCAATTCCCTTGATGGGATATTGATAATCATCTCCTAGAAATACCTTTTGTGGTGAAGGCTTTTCTTCAAGTCTTGAGAGAGTTTTCTTTTGACCTATCATGTGCTTTGAAGCACCACTATCAATGAGCCATGTTTCTTCTCCAGGAGACATAAATCCAGAGAGTGCAGAAAATAGGACATATTCTTTTGGATCTTCTTTCTTTACTTTAGATCTTTTCCTTCGAGGCCTTTCCTCTTCTTCTTCTTCTTCTTCTTCTCCTACTTCTTCTTCACTATCATTTTCTGCCATATGTGCATGATGTCTTTTGTGAACAAACTTCTTCTTCTTCTTTTCTGGTAAAGTACAGTCTCTAGCATAGTGTCCTAGTTTAAGACAATTATAACATTGGACTGTGGAGAGGTCTCTTTCTGAGTTTGTTCCTCCTTTCCTTTTGAATCTATGAGAGGGTTGAGACTTTTTGTGGTTCACTTTCTTGAAGTGACCCCTTCTTCCTTTTTTGGTGTGGGTGGTCAAGGCTTGGTCATTTTCTTTGAGAAGAGCTTCTCTGTTGGCCACCCTAGCTTCTTCTTGAACACAATCCTCCCATACTACATCAAACTTCATGCTTTCTTTTCTGGCACACATAGTTTGTATGAAATATTTCCAAGGTCTAGTGAGACCATTTAGAGCAGTCATCACAAGTTCATCTTCATCAAGAGTATCACCAATGGCATCTAGTTGCTCCTTGATTTGGGAGACCCTTGAGAAGTAGTCTTGAATGGATTCTCCTTTGTGCATCTTGGTACTCTTCAACTGAGTCCTTAGGTTCATCTTCCTATTGATGTTCTTTCTTTCATACATTCTTCCTAGGGCATCATACATTTCCTTTGGAGTCTTCTTGGAAGCCACTTGGGGAATCAAGTGGTCTTTAATGGAATCAGCTATGATTCTCTTTGCCCTAATCAAATCCTTCCTATGCTTCTCTTTGGCTTCATCTCCTTCAGGTTCTGCAACTTCATCCTTGACATAATGAGCAAGATCATTCTCTTCAAGAATGAGACCAATTCTGTATTTTCATGCTCGAAAATTTTCTATACCTTCTAGCTTGTCTTCAAGCTTAGTGCTTGGAGCCATCTTCTCTTGGGGGAGTCCAAGAGATAAGAGATATAGTAGTACTTACCCGAAAACTTTAACTTTTCACTTTTCTGGAACTGCAACAGAATTTCTGGTTTATCGCACTTTTGGTAAAACTAGGGTTTGACTTTCTCGGAGTTCTACCCAACCAAAAACTTCGATCCAAGGCTCAAAAGATAGATCTTTAGAAGGGCTAAACAGCCATGCAACCAAAATCCCAAAATACTGACTTTTTGCAGAAACCCTAATTTTGGGAGAAAGAGAGAAATATAATTTCACCTTGTGAAAGATGTTCTATTCAGGTTAGCTCTGATACCATGTTAAGTTTAAACCAAATAGACTAGCAAGATCACTGAAAGAAACATAATCACAAGATAGACACAGAATTTACCCTGGGAAACCCTCATGGCGTAGAAAACCTAGCAAAGCTTTCCTCAATAAGATGATCAACCAAAATACAAGATGTGCTCCAAGACTTGACCTCCTTCTCTACCTCCTGTGCAGACTTCCCAGACACAAGTGCGCTACTTTTCTGAATTGTGTAAGTGTGTCAAATGAGGAGCTCTCCTCCTCTATTTATACTAGTTCCCGACTGACTAAAATCCCTAATGGGGCTGACCTCTCCTGGAGAAGTCCAATAACCCCTAAAATATAATATCAGGGCCGACCCCCACATGGTGGGTTTAATAACCCTAGTTACCACAAACCCTCGGAGGAATAAATATCTCCGAATACATAATAGAGTCACCTCGGAGGGATGAAACATCTCCAGAATAATAATGTACAAATATAATATTCTTAGAAGTTACAATATTCAACACTTCATTACTCTTTGTAACGTCCCTGGACCTCCCTTGTGGCCTTCAGAGGCCATCGAAGATCCTTCATTACTTTTTTTTCTTCTTCTTTACTTCCAAAACTACACACAGCTGCAATGGGCTCGGATCCACAATTCACCATTGCGTTCCGCATTCCGCAATTGCGATCCACAATCCACAATTGCGATCCGCAATCCGCATTCCGCAATTGCGATCCACAATCCACAATTGCGATCCGCAATCCGCATTCCGCAATTGCGATCTGCAATCCACATTCCGCACTTGAGATCCGCATTCCGCACTTGCGATCCACAATCCTCATTGCACAATCTGCAATCCACATTCCGCAATCCGCAATTCGCATTCCGGGATTCGAAAATGCGGAACTGCAATTTACTGTGCCAAACGACCTTTCGAAACTCGCAATCCGCATTGCGGATGCGGAAATGCGGGAATCCAACTTCTCCGCCAAACAACCTTCCGCAATCCGCTCCGCATTGCGGATGCGGAAATCCAACTTCCCCACCAAACGACCTTCCGCAATCCGCAATCCGCATTGCGGATGTGGAAATTGTCATTCTCAAGGCCCTTACTCCAGCGAGTTTCCAAGGAAACTTCCAAGGGTCTTAACTTCCTCATCCGAGGTCCAAATGAGGCAAGGTTGGTACCGTTGAAAAGCTCTTGGAGAGCTCTATCAGGTGGTACAATCCCCTACCCAATTGAGATATATAAATTTCTCATTTTATCCTTTGAAGTTTTGTCTATAACCCTCTAGGGTGCCTTCCATCCTTCAAGAGATCTCTACTTGTCCCCGGCCATAGCCCCATCTTTCCTCTGATTCACAGAGATGATTAAGAATACCATAGGCCATATAGACCATTCCCCATGATTAAGTGAGGTTAAGCATCCCATTACAAGGGTAAGCATCTCATAACAAAATACATATAATAAATGAAGCTAAGGCTAACCATACCTCTAACACATGTAAAGTTAGCAATGCATTAAACTCATGCAACTGAATGAAGCATTCAACCTGCACTCATCCTTCCACTCAGGATTACACACAGTCTAACTGTTAGTCCCATTCATACAACATTCTTTCAACAGTTTAAGCAAAACAACAACATAATAATAACGTGAAATAACATCATTCAATCCACATAACACTTATCTTTGTATCTTGAAGTTGCCCCAACAACTGGTTAAGTGAGAGCAATGTTCCAACCAACCTTAGGTCTCTGTCCAGCCTATACTCTTTCAACTGAGAGACCACCCCCGAGCTGGGTTGTGTATCCACTAAGGAGGGCTAGGTAGGCTCTCTAACAGTCAAGATCCACATCAATGCTAAGCCAACCTATAGCTAGGTTTATCAGGCAATCCCAGAAACATACTTCTGCTAAGTCACCCTGCAGTTGGGTTTATCAAGCATACACATGCTAAGCCAACTTGTAGTTGGGTTTATCAAGCATGTAGAACAACAAGGAGGATATTGCTAAGCCAATGAGCTCAACCACATAGCTACAGACATCTCAATCACTTAGCAGATATGGCACCCACATTATCCACCTCACCCAACACAAGGAAGACCCTCTTCTTTGCTACACATTCCTTGAAGGCCCCTTCCCTTCCAGTTCTATTCAGGGTAGGCATAAGAAGGTCCAACTGCTAGTTCTATGAGATCACAGTCTTCACTGGGTTTATCAAGCATTCCAACTCTAAACCCTATATTTTACATTTGGTAAACAAGTTGGTTCAACTCAGGGTTGCGGACTAAGCTCTGTCCTGCAACTCGACTCTTTCCTCGCGGATTTTAGGCTTTACGCAATTTCCTCAAGCTATTCACGCCTTGTCATCCACCTTCAGGCTTGTCTTCAACGTTCTACCCACAGATAACGCATACCCGCGGGATTCCTCTCGCATTCAGCTCTACTACTATGACTCACATAGGAAATATTGTCTTCTTCCTCTATCTCATGGTTGGCTCTGCGTTTTGGGATCCGAAGGAGTCCAGGTCACTAGCGCATAGCAAGAGAAAGTTTCCTCTAGCTTCCTCTGCACACAGCAGCACACCCCCCGACAGAATGGAACCCCCCTTGCAACCCACAACGAACCAACTTGCTTCTCCGATCTCAACGCCGTTTTTATCTCGTGTGAATATCCTCCACCGGCTTTCCTTCTCCATGTTCTGTAACCGAATCCGTACCCGTACAGGGAAACAAGTCGGTTATCCCCTGCCCAAGTGGAAGCATGGGTCACCATCCCACAACCCCCTCACCTCTCTCTAGTGGATACCTTCACCCCCTTCTCATTAGTTGCCTCACTTAGCCAATTTTGGTTATTTCATTGCAATATTAAACATTTACATCGATTACAAAATTTCATGGCTTAATAGCACATGCATATCTCCACTATCAAATACTTTCCTATGAAAGCAAACCTTAAGAATCCACTAGTGGGGCCTTGGCCTTGAGCTCCACACTAGGGTCAACACTCATTGCACAAACACAATTTTTTACATTGAGGCCAACAATTACTAAGGCAGGGTTGGGGTATTACAGTTCTGCTGATGAAGTATCTCAACCTCAGGGTGGCGTTGACGCTGTGATCTTGGTAGGACAAGTGGTCAGAATAATCGGGTTCACTTCTATACCTTGTAAACTTGTGAACTAGAACACTAAAGTAAAAAATTCCAACCAGTCCAAGGAGGTGCATGGCAACGTTGGTTTGGAAAACACTATGCAAACTTCTTTGCATGCATTTTCATTCCAATTTCTGGTGGTGAAGTTCAAACAAGAGTTTCTCCCTCGCAATTCCTAGAAGCAGACCACTAAAATCACAAAACCAACCAATCTATAGATGTATATGGCTTCATCCATTTGTCATTTCAGTTCTCAATAATACCCAAAACCAGACCACCAAAGCCACTAAACCAGCTAGTCCATGAAAATATATACCTACCACATGGGCTACCTAGGCTCAAATTCGTTGCGATTTCGAAGATTTTGGTAGTTTTAAAATCAGGCATTTAGTCCAGGATCGATAATATGATTGCTGAAATCGCAGCATTGTTCAAAAATTGCAATTTTCAAACCAAATTTAAACCAGAATTGTTAAAAAAGCCACAGGGAAAAGGGAGTGTTTTAGTTTGTTTTTATCCTACACGTTCAAACACTATGGCTATAGTACATTTTAACCAATGCTTTTCGGCAGGTATCCCCTACAATGCAGCCTTGTTTTATGTTAAGATTTATGTTCTATTTCTTAACATAATAACAAAGCGAAAAGCATAGTAGTTACTCCACATGATAGTGATTCATCTATTTCTTAACATAGTAACAAAGCTAAAAGCATAGCAGTGACTCCACATGATAGTGATTCATAAAAGATGTAGCCAATGATACCTTCATTGCAGTGATATACCATTTTCTTTTATTGCATTTAATTTGCATTAAAGCAAGTGATAAGCTTTGTTATAAAATCCCCTTGTTATCCATAATTTATAAATCAAATTTAATACATTTATATACGTGGAAGCATGTGGCTAAACTGATTTGTTACACATACCCAATGAATACCTGAACAATCGACAAAATTACAAATACATGTATTATTTTTTCGTTAGGAATTCTTCCAAATCATTTACGAGGGCGTCATTCAGCCACTTCTCGGCTTCATCCATCAACGAAGGGCTCAATCTGATCATTAGAACGCAGAATTCATGTTCATTCAGAACACCGTCGCCATCTAAATCTCCCTCCTCCATCATCGCCCGCAATTCTGAATCTGTAAGGGAATCCAACCCTAACAGAGCCGAATTCCTCTTCAAGCTCTCCAAAGTTATCAAACCCAGCCGGGGATCTGCTAGAAGACGGAACCCGTTACACAACTCTGCCATGAATTCGCGTTCTCCCAATTTCTTCGCCATAATGGGCAGAAAATCCTGGAATTCCGCCATTATTGTGAATGCGGAAGCCCTAATTGAAACCTTAATTGTGTCTTCAACGCAGGCAGAGGGTCAAAGCTTTGAATTGTTGTGAAATGCGGAAGCCCTAATTGAAACCTCAATCGTGTCTTCAACACAGGAAGAGGGTTAAAGCTTGAATTGTTGTGAAATGGAGAGGGTTTGTTAAATAAATATAGGCTCCATGGCCGGCTTGCGAAGTAACCATGCACCGAGGGCAGGCATGAATTGTGCAGCAGAAGAAATGGTTGCGAAATTGCCCGTACGCAGTCCAGACGATCTAGGGTTGTCATCCTTGAAGAGCAAGCCGGTGTTGTGGAGTTTTTCAACTCTCTTAACAACGTTGGGACTTTCATCGAAGCGCTCGATAGTCGGGGTATATAGAATTCCCGTCAATTCCTAAAAATAGTAGAAATTTCGGGTGCGAAACTTGAAGCACCAAATAGAAACCCCACAAATGACTAGTCATAAGTTTGAACAATTCAAGAAAAATGACTAAAGAGTAAGTTTGAACAATTAAAAGAAAAATTGTTTTTCCTCACACTTTTTCTTTATCCATAAAATTTAAATATTTTGGTTTTGAAAGACGTCTTGTGTCCTCTTCAATGCTCATTTTCATGGTGAAATTCGGGAGATTTGTCCTTTTTTTTAATATTTATTTTCCTTTTTTTTTCATTAGAAGAAACACGTCCACCTACTATTCACAAATGTCAAGAAGTCATGAGAGTGACTCGAACATGGACAAAGGTAGATAATCAAACATCCCATGTGGGAGCACTACAAAATGCCCCCAGTCGTCGGAATCTGGCGATGAACAATTGCCTAAATCGCAATTTCATGTTGCTCAAATCACCATTTCGACGATTTGGGTAGTTTAAAAATCATGTATTTAGTCTAGGACCAATCATTGTAATTGTTGAAATCTCAGCATTGTAGAAATTGCAATTTTGAGACCAAATTTAGATCGGAATTGATTAAAAAACCACCGGAAAAATGAGGTGTTTTAGTTTGTTTTTATCCTACGCGTCCCCCGTGCACCAAAGCTCACCTCACAATATTTATTTTTTGTTTTATGTTAGTTATAATTAATAGATAGTTTGATTTAGTTTTGATTTTTTTAATTATTATCTGATAATAAATAAAAATTTATAATATCAATTTTATAATTACACTTCCCCAAGTGGGGTGCCATAGCACAGATTGCAATGGACAAGATAATGCATTTCCCATGCAACCACCTTGCTACATGGCACTGCAATGCACTCAAAGAAGCAAGCGTATTTAAGAAAGGGAGTCCTCTCATCCCTGTTAACAAGCACATCCATCGTACCTTCAACGTGGGAGACATTTGGCTTTAGGAACGAATGGATGATGCATTTAAATTTGATTTTGGTGCGGTTCAGATCTTCATCATTACTTCAAATGAGCATAATCATGAAGGCCTATGCCCCTTTATGACACTCTTGATGAAAAATGGGCATTTCATTTGGTTCAATCGACAAACTTGTGCACTAAATTCACCCATCCTCCATTCTCATTTTGAGTGCATTCTCATCCTGGGAATGACTGTAAAATTAGTCACAATAGATCTATTGAACAAGAATATCAATCACAAAGATGTAAAACAATTTTGAGTAAAAACTGTGCAAGAGAGATGCATCAGTGCTCTATAATCCAGAATGATAGAATTACAATACAATATTGTCACAATGAGTGAGCAATTCGAATTAGCCAAGGAGGTCATTCGAATATACTACATGGTGTAGCTTGGCTCCAACTAGGAGTCCTCATCATCAATCAGTGGTGGTCATCAATGTACAAGTAACTGTCATCCAGGTGTCAAACTGAGTCTAACTAAGTGTAATAAGTGTAACTGATGGTAATGGCACTAATGTAGTGAAGGAGGCTCAGTGGAGGGCGCATGAGGAGTTAATTGAACTCAGAATAGGTAGTCAAGTCTCATCGGAGGTCCATCCGAGTGATAACAATAGTTAGTAGTCAGTCTAGCCTCAAATCAAGGTAAGACAACAAGCTAACTGAAGTGAAATGGACTGGTAGGTGAGAAAAGAAGCCCCTCTCAAGTGGTAGGTGCATGATGGGTGCACTAGGCACTAAGAGGGCTAAAACTGAGTGGAAGGAAGCTACCAGGTGTTGGTAGACTAGGGACTAGGTGCTGGAGGCATCAAACTGATGACTGGGCAGCATGCGGATGCATGCAATGCACATACTGAGTGATGAGATATCCTAACACCCCCCTCAAGCTATACTATGATGTGAAAAATAAAATGTAGGGCCCTGGTTACTGAGACCAAAGGTCACTCCGATACAATAATAATCCAAATAAAGAACAGTTCTTGAACCGAGGAAATGGAAAAAACCTCATGGGAAACCCCCCCCTCAAAATGGACTGTAACACACCAAAAGATTTAACTGCTCCAAACTCAAGTAGATATGTCTGGAGGTATCTTACTCTTGGGAGTAAATGGATCATGCTCCAAAAACATGTGCTTGAATTCTCCATCAGTGGATGCAAGCGAATGTGGAGACTTTATGAACTTGCTCTTCATACTGAAAATGGTGAGAACAAATATGAAAATATGAGGATGATCCTGGAACCTATAATTCGAACCAAGTGAGATAGGATAAGCTCCAATAAGATCAGATAGCTCTTGAAACTTGAACTTCTTATCAGTAGAGGTTAAATCAGCTCCAAGAATAGATGAATGGTTTCTTGAGATCTCCTTTGAACCAACAAGGGTGAGATGAAAACCAAAATCAGCAAAAAGTGCATGAGAATTGAACTCAAGCGAATGGTAGTGCTCTTCATCTTTAGTAAAACTCTGAGAAACTGTGAAAATGATAGAACATAAGTCTATAGGAGGCATGCAATCAAGGAGGACGAATGCTTCACCTCCAAAATCAGATTTTACTTCCAAAACATCAAGTAGATCATTATCCTGCATGCCGGCAAACTCATGTGAAAGAGAGGATTCAAGAACCTCTTCGAAATCTAGAGTATGAGCTAGTTTATCTTGCTCAAAATTTGAAATGGAAGATATTGAGAGAGTGAGTTTTGAATCTACAATTTCTTCTTCATCTTGAACAATTATTGAGGCCGGGACATAATCAGAGATATCACATAAGGAGATCTCATTGAGCGTGTTCTCCAAAAGGCTAGCATGATCCTCTTCTTCCTGATTTCCAAATTCTCTGTCAAGTTGGACCCATAGATCACTTGGATTTTTAGCAGTATTACTGAGGTAGCGCATACAAGGAGACATAGTAAGACATATTGTTCCAAAAGCTCTGTCACAATCATTGAGCCAATCATTCTCCTCTTCATCAGAATCAAAATCTCTTGTAATACCAATACACACGTCAAAGAGACATTGTCTCTTCAAGAATGCAATCATCTTTGGTTTCCATTCATCATAGTTGAATGGAGTAAGAATATTTTTGTGAAGAAGAAGTCTCCATCTCTGCATTAGCTAATGCAAATGGAGGAAGTAAGAAACCTATAAATCACAATCAAACAAACACTATAAGGTCGAACAATCCACCCTTTCAGAGTTGCATCACACCTGGGATTGGAGATCAAGCTGTTAAATTTTGAGCATTAATTCACAATACTTTTACTTTTGGATCTTTACTGAGAGAATAACATATACAGTATATCAATGCATAACAATCACAATAAGCATGACAAGCATCACAAGAATCAAAAGCATGAGAGACAAGAGACACAGAGTTTCCGTGGGGAAAACCCTACGGTGAAAAACCCCACAACTTCCTCAGAGATAAAGAGAGCAATGGCTCAACCAAAGTACAACCAAAATACACTGAGATAGTCTCCTAGTAGCAGATGATCCTTCTCCTCACTAGTGCGCCACTTTCTGAGTGAGAGAAGTGTGAGTTTTCGAATGATGAAAATAGAGATCTCCCAATCTCTATTTATACTAGTCTGTTTGCCCAGTTACACTATGGGGCCGACTTGTCTAGCTAGGTACATCCACAATATAATATATATATTTCAAGGCCAACCCCACACATGGTGGTCTAATAACCCATCGGCAAGTACACACACTTGCAACACTTGTCAATACACATGACAACACTTCCTTATAGAGGAATAACACATCTCTTATAAGGGTACAATAAATATATATGAAATACATAGATGAAATACATTCCGAAGTTACATATACATCAACACTCCCTCTTAACTAGGAAGGTATTTATCGACACAGTTCTGCTAGACAAGTCTTCTTCTCGGGATCATCGTCATCGATCCATCGTCATCATCATCATCACTGTTGCTGCTATCTCAACCAATCTCTGAATCTACTCATCATAGGAAGTTCTACAGAGCCAATCCTTTTTCATACTGGATGTAGGCCCACCACCTGCAGGTCTTCATCACTGGCCATACTGTGGAATCCTCAGGACTTATTACGTGCGTCACAAAACCTGGTTGTAGCATCCCAGGATATTACGAGCACACATCTCTACCTGTCGGATCTCCCAGGAGCACATTAGATGTGACCCATCACAAAACCTGGCTGAAGCATCCCAGGCTGTTACGAGCACACAACTCTACCTGTCGGATCTCCCAAGAGCACATTACATGTGATCTCACCACAAAATCTGGCTGAAGCATCCCAAGCTGTTACAAGCACACAGCTCTACCTGTCAGATCTCCCAGGAGCACATTACATGTGGTCCACCACAAAACCTCGCAAGAGCATCTCAGGATGTTACGGGTACACAACTCCGACTTGAAGATCTCCCAGGGCACAAATTACATGTCCTCCCAGAGCAATGTCTCGAAAGAGCATCCCAGGCTGTTATGGGTACACAACTCCGACCTATAGGATCTCCCAAACATGCTCATCTACACAACCTGATCCACAGCGACAAAGTATCATCCTGATACTCACCATACATCATCCTGATGTACACATGATCATCCTGATCATCATCACTGCATTGTCTTGATGCATGTCATCTGGAGAAGCTCAACATCCACGATCATCCTGATCATACAATGCATCCACCTGATGCATACCAAGTATCTACCTGATACATATCACCATACAAAGGGTATCCACCTGATACATAGATACATGATCCACACAATGTATCCATCAACATACATGATCTACCTGATCATACCTAATATATATCAACATACATGATCTACCTGATCATACAATGTATCCACCTGATACAGATACATGGTCCAAGCATCCCACATGATGCATATACAAAATACATACAAATGATCCAACCGATCATATCCAACATCTAACATGATGTGTACATACATATACATATAAATGATCCAACTGATCATATCTAGCATCCAACATGATGCATACATACATATACATATAAATGATCCAACTATTCATATCCAGCATCCAACATGATGCGTACATACATATACATATAAATGATCCAACTGATCATATGCAACAGAAACTAGAACATCATCCTGATGCTCATCATCCAATGCTTACATCCACAGCCATGTGAAGGATCCTCCTTCCAACATGCTTGGAATGGCTTCAGCAAATGTGTCCATCACTTCTTCCTTGAAGTGTCTTCGATTTGATGAACACCAAGCCTCTCCCTGAAGTATTCGAACTTCACTCTGGCTAGTGGCTTCGTCAGTACATCTGCAATCTGCTCGTCCATCGCAACATACAAGAGCTTCACAGCTCCTCTCTGCACCATATCTAGCATCCAACATGATGCGTACATACATATACATATAAATGATCCAACTGATCATATCTAGCATCCAACATGATGCGTACATACGTATACATATAAATGATCCAACTGATCATATGCAGTAGAAACTAGAACATCATCCTGATGCTCATCATCCAGCGCTTACATCCACAGCCATGTGAAGGATCCTCCTTCCAACATGCTTGGAATGGCTTCAGCAAATGTGTCCATCACTTCTTCCTCGAAGTGTCGTCGATTTGAAGAACACCAAGCCTCTCCCTGAAGTATTCGAACTTCACTCTGGCTAGTGGCTTCGTCAGTACATCTGCAATCTGTTCGTCCATCGCAACATACAGGAGCTTCACAGCTCCTCTCTACACCATATCCCTGATATAGTGATAGTTGATCTCTATGTGCTTCGACCTGTCATGAAACACAAGGTTCTCGGATAGCTTCACACAACTTTGGTTATCACAAAAGATACCAGTAGCATCTGACGGGAGATCAAATAACTCAGACAGTAGCTTCCGTAGCCAAACTACCTCACAACTAGCTGAACAGGCTGCAACATACTCTGCCTCAGCTGTACTCAGTGCTACGCAGGACTAATTCCTGCTAAACCAAGAGATCACACCTGATCCCATATTGAAGCAGCACCCAGAGGTGCTCTTCCTATCTGCAGCACTGCCTACCCAATCTGAATCAACATAACCCTGTAGGTTAAACTTTTGATTCACTTCATACTTGAGCCCATAATCCACTGTACCCTTCAGGTACCTTAGAACATGCTTTACAGCAATCAGATGAACACTCCTTGGATCTGTCAGGAACTGACTCAATGTGTTCACAACAAAGCAAATATCTGGTCTCGTGTTCGTCAGGTACATCAAGGACCCAATCATCTGACGATACATAGAGATATCAACTGGCTCAGATGAAGCATCACATAGAAGCTTCAGGTTCGATTCCATAGGTGTGGCCATGGCCTTGCAATCCATCATCCCGAATCTCTTCAGGATATCTACTATGTACTTCCCTTGACCAAGGAAGATCCCATCTGTACTCTACCACACCTCCATACCTAGGAAATAGTGCATCATTCCTAAGTCTTTCATATCAAACTCGGCAGTAAGCTTCCTCTTAGTATCTGCAATCAATTTGTCATCTCCTGTTACAAATAAGTCATCCACATACAGGAGTAGAATCACAGGATTCCCTTCCTCAACCTTGTAGTAAAGGTTGGAATCCGCTTTACTTTTGGTAAAGCCCAAACTAGATAGGAAATTGTCCATCCTACCATACCAATTTCTGGGAGCTTGCTTCAAGCCATACAAGGATTTCTTCAATTTGCATACATATGACTCCTTGTCATGTATTTCAAACCCAAGTGGCTGCTCCACATAAACTTCCTCTTCAACTACACCATTCAAGAAGGTAGTCTTGACATCCATCTGGTGTATCTTCCATTTCATCGCTGCAGCCAGGGCAAGTACTATTCTGATGGAAGTGTACCTGGCTACAGGAGCAAAAGTTTCTTCATAATCTATTCCCTCTTTCTCAGAGAAGCCATGAGCTACAAATCTTGCTTTGTATTTCTCTATGCTGCCATCTGCAGCATGCTTGATCTTGTAGATCCATTTGGAAGTCACAACAGACTTCCCTTTAGGTCTTGGGACAACATCCCAAACATCATTTTTCATTATTGATTGGTATTCTTCGACCATGGCATCCTTCCATTCTTTCTTTTCCGCTACTTCTTTTTAACTGGAAGGTTCTTTATTCATGATGTCACAGAGTAAAGCAACATAGCTGGTATGTGATCTGGTTCTCTTCTTTGCTCAGTGTTATTCTTTTGGAATGCCAAATCTTTCTGCATCTTGAATGAGCTCTCTAGCCCATGCAGGTTTCCTCTTTTCCTTTGGGATATGAGTGTATACTAGACAACCAAATATTCTGAGATGGCTGACTTTAGGTTTCTTACCAGAAAAGACTTCTTCTGGTGTCTTGTCCAATATCTTGTGGGTTGTTCTGTTCTGCACATATACAGCTGTTCTAGGTACTTCTTCCCATAGATGCATAGGTAGATCCTAGTCATGTAGCATTGCTCTTGCTGCTTCCATGATTGTTCCGTTCTTCCTTTCTACAAATCCATTCTGTTGTGGATTGTAAGGAGCAGTCAACTCCCTCTTAATCCATGAATCACTGCAAAGCTTCTTGAAGTCACAAGAGGTGAATTCTCCACCATTGTCAGATCTGAATGTTTTGATCTTCTTGTTAGTTTGATTCTCCATCATGGTTTTGAATTCCTTGAACTTATCAAACACCTCATTTTTGTTTTTGAAGAAGTAGACCTAAGTCTTCCTGGAGAAGTCATCCATGAAAGAGACATAGTAAACATACCCACTCAGAGAACTGGATGACATAGGACCACATACATCTGAGTGGATGATTTCCAAGATATATTTTTCTTTGCTTTCACTGCTTGGAAATGCCTTCTTAATGTTCTTTCCTTTTGCACATCCTTTGCAAACACCTTCATGTTTGGTCTTGATTTCAGGAAGACCTTCTACAACCTTACTTGCAATTGGTAATGCCCTATAGTGCATATGTGCAAATCTTCTATGCCAAAGTTCACTTGGCTCCATGGAGTCATGTACCATGGCATGTTCGAGTTGTCCCTTCAATTTATACAATCCTCCCTCTTGCTCTCCAATCACTACTGCATCATCAATAGTTTTACCTTTTGGCCACATTAGGACTTGGCCATCCACAAATGCAACCCTCATACCTTTTGCATCGAATGCGGATATGGAGAGTAGATTCTTCTTGAGCCCAGGTACATACAAAACATCTTTCATCTTCAAAGACTTCCCAGAGTCTAGATTATAGGAGGCCTCACCACTTCCTTTGATAGGGTATTGGTAGTCATCCCCAAGCTTCACCTTATGGGGTGACTCATGTTCAGATAGGTTAGCAAAGGATTCTTTAAACCTAGTCATGTGTTTTGAAGCCCCATTGTCAATTAACCAATCATTACAACCATGGGAGATAGTACCTGTGAGAGCAGAGATTAGAACATACTCTTCTTCGCTTAATGAGTTATCATCATCACTTTCTGCTCTAGCCTTCTTCTTGGGAGGTTCATCATCCTCGGCAGCATGAGCATGAAAGCTTCTTTTGTTGCCCTTCTTCTTCTTGTTGAAGTTGTTGTTGTCCTTTTTGTTCTTGGGACAATTTATGGCAATATGTCCTTTTTCATTACAAGTGAAGCATATTCTTCTTTCTTTATAGCGATGTGAAGATTTCTTGGAGTGAGATGGCTCTCTCTTGGAATTCCCTTTCTTGGTGTGAGCTGTGAGAGCTTGATCTTCATTCCCCATCTTTTCTTCTCGAGCCACAAGCCTTGCTTCTTCTTGAGAACATTCTTCCCGCAATCTGTTGAAGGAGTCAACTTCTTCCTTGCACAAATTCCTTGAATAAAGGAATCCCATGACCTGGGTAGGCCATTTAGAGTGGTCATGACAACTTCACCATTCTCCACCATTTCATCTACCACTTCCAGTTGTTCCTTAATCTGGGAGACCCTAGAAAAATAAGATTGAATGGTTTCTCCATTCTGAAACTTTACTCCTTTCAATTGGTTCCGCAGGGTCATCTTCCGATTTATGTTCTTCCCTTCAAATAGCTTGGTCAAAGAGTCAAACATCTCCTTGGGTGTCTTTAGAGAAGACACATGGGGTATGAGATGGTCTTTGATAGAATCAGCAATGATTCTCTTTGCCTTGACCAAGTCCTTCTTATGCAATGCTTTAGCCTCTTCATCCTCTGGGATAGGAATGTCTTCTTTTATATATGAGTCCAACTCATTCTCTTATAGGATTAACCCAATCCTATACTTCCAAGCTCGGAAGTTATCAGACCCTTCAAGCTTATCCTCAAGCTTGGTGTGGTGAAACATCTTAAATAACACTTCAAATGGAAATAGAAAAGATTTAGGTCTTACCACTTGAAATGCTGAAAACTGGATCTGGTCCTCGATTAGGGTTTGTCAGAAAAACCCTAAAAATTCAAAATGTGAATTTCAACTTTATGAAAGGATAGAAAGATGCACCTTGATGAGCTGATCAGCCTGGTGTATTCCAAATTTGAGATCAGCAAAGCTTTACCCTTCAGATTTTCCTTTTTGTCCTCCCAGGTTCACTAGGGAGAGCCCTGAATTAGGGTTTGAGTTTCTCGGAGATCTACCCAGCCAGAAATATCGATCCAAAGCTCTAAACTTCGATTTTTGCAAGGAGCTTCCAGCTATGTCTTCAGATTTCAGAAATTCCTATTTTTGTGGAAACCCTAATTTTTAGGGCCAAATTTGAAAATGCTTAGAATTGAATTCTGATTGGATAGATAGATTCTCCTTGATGAGTAGAGTCAATCTCCTATACTGCTTTTCCAAAAACTGTGGAGAGAAACCCAATAAACAAGAAACTCAAGTTTCTGTCACTACAAAATGTCTTCTTCTCAGGTTAGCTTTGATACCATGTTAAATTTTGAGCATTAATTTACAATACTCTTGGATCTTTACTGAGAGAATAACATATACAGTATATCAATGCATAACAATCACAATAAGCATGACAAGCATCACAAGAATCAAAAGCATGAGAGACAAGAGACATAGAGTTTCCGTGGGGAAAACCCTAAGGTGAAAAACCCCACAACTTCCTCAGAGATAGAGAGAGAAATGGCTTAACCAAAGTACAACCAAAATACATTGAGATAGTCTCCTAGTAGCAGATGATCCTCCTCCTCACTAGTGCGCCACTTTCTAAGTGAGAGAGAAGTGTGAGTTTTCGAATGATGAAAATAGAGATCTCCCGATCTCTATTTATACTAGTCTGTTTTCCCAGTTACACTATGGGGCCGACTTGTCTAGTTAGGTACATCCACAATATAATATATATATTTCAGGTCTGACCCCACACATGGTGGCCTAATAACCCATCGGCAAGTACACACACTTGCGACACTTGTCAATACACATGACGACACTTCCTTATAGAGGAATAACACATCTCTTATAAGGGTACAATACATATATATGAAATACATAGATGAAATACATTCCGAAGTTACATATACATCAACACAAGCAAGCTTGAATATCAAATGTATCAAATCCAAGAATTATGTGGAAAACTCAAGGCTTCTGGAGTGGATTGGAGAGTATTTTTAGCCTTTGCATGCACATGGACGAATGCACATGAGATTTTGCATGCCGCTGCTAAATTTTCCTTGAGCAAATAGACTCAATTATTCATGTAGAACATCTGTAGAAGAGAGATCTTATCCCTGCCATGGCTCTAATACCATGTAAAATTAGTCACAACAGATCTATTGAACAAGAATATCAATCACAAAGATGTAAAACAATTTGGAGTACAAACTATGCAAGAGAGATGCATCCGTGCTCTATAATACAGAATGAGAGAATTACAATACAATACTATCACAATGAGTGAGCAATTCGAATTAGCCAAAGAGGTCATTTGAATATACTGCATGGTGTAGCTTGGCTCAACTAGGAGTCCTCATCATCAATCAGCGGTGGTCATCAATGCACAAGTAACTGTCAGCAGGTGTTAAACTGAGTCTAACTGAGTGTAATAAGTGTAACTGATGGTAATGGTACTAATGTAGGGAAGGAGGCTTAGTGGAGAGCGCATGAGGATTTAACTGAACTCATAATAGGTATTCAAGTCTCATCGGAGGTCCATCGGTGTGATAATAGCAGTTAGGAGTCAGTCTAGCCTCAAATCAAGGAAAGACAACTAGCTAACTAAAGTGAACTGGAGTGGAAGGTGAGAAAAGGAGCCCCTCTCAGGTGGTAGGTGCATGATGGGCGCACTAGGAACTAGGAGGGCTAAAACTGAGTGGAAGGAAGCTCCCGGGTGCTGGCAGACTAGGGACTAGGTTCTAGAGGCATCGAACTAGTGACTGGGCAGCATGCGGATGCATGCATGCATGCAAAGTGCATGCAAAGTACATACTGAGTGATGAGATATCCTAACACCCCGCTCAAGCTATACTATGATGTAAAAAATAAAATGCAGGGCCCTAGTTACTGAGACCAAAGGTCACCCTGATACAATAATAATCCAAATAAAGAACAGTTCATGAACCGAGGAAATGGAGAAAACCTCATGGTAAACACCCCCCTCAAAATGGACTGTAACACACCAAAAGATTTAACTGCTCCAAACTGAAGTAGATATGTCTGGAGGTATCTTACTCTTGGGAGTAAATGGATCTTGCTCCAAAAACATGTGCTTGAATTCTCCATCAGTGGATGCAAGCGAATGTGGAGACTTTATGAACTTGCTCTTCATACTGAAAATGGTGAGAACAAATCTGAAAATATGAGGATGATCCCGGAACGTGTAATTCAAACCAAGTGAGGTAGGATAATCTCCAATAAGATCAAATAGCTCTTGAAACTTGAACTTCTTATCAGCAGAGGTTAAATCAGCTCCAAGAATAGATGAATGGTTTCTTGAGATCTACTTTGAACCAACAAGGGTGAGATCAAAACCAAAATCAACAAAAAGTGCATGAGAATTGAACTCAAGCGAATGGTAGTGCTCTTCATCTTCAGTAAAACTCTGAGAAACTATGCAAATGATAGAACATAAGTCTATAGGAGGCATGCAATGAAGGAGGACGAATGCTTCACCTCCAAAATCAGATTTTACCTCCAAAAAATCAAGTAGATCATTATTCTGCATGATGGCAAACTCATGTGAAAGAGAGGATTCAAGAACCTCTTCGGAATCTAGAGTATGAGTTGGTTTATCTTGCTCAGAATTCGAAATGGAAGATATTGAGAGAGTGAGTTTTGAATCTATAGTTTCTTCTTCATCTTGAACAATTATTGAGGCCGAGACATAATCAAAGAGATCACATAAGGAGATCTCACTGAGCTTGTTCTCGAAAAGGATAGCATGATCCTCTTCCTCCTGCTTTCCAAATTTTCTGTCAAGTTGGACCCATAGATCACTTGGATTTTCAGCAGTATTACTGAGGTAGTGCATACAAGGAGACATAGCAAGACATATTGCTCCAAAGCTCTGTCACAATCATTGAGCTAATCATTCTTCTCTTCATCAAAACCAAAATCTCTTGTAATACAAATACACACATCAAAGAGACATTCTCTATTCAAGAATGCAATCATCTTTGGTTTCCATTCATCATAGTTGAATGGAGTAAGAATATTTTGTGAATAAGAAGTCTCCATCTCTGCATTAGCGAATGCAAATGGAGGAAGTAAGAAACTTGTAAATCACAAACAAACAAACACTATAAGGTCGAACAATCCACCCTTTCAGAGTGGCATCACACATGGGATTGGAGATCAAGCAAGCTTGAAGATCCAATGTATCAAATCCAGGAATTCTATGGAAAACTCAAGGATTCTGGAGTGGATTGGAGAGTATTTTCAGCCTTTGCATGCACATGGACAAATGCACATGACATTTTGCATGCCGCTGTTGAATTTTCTTTGAGCAAATTCACTCAATTATTCATGTAGAACACCTGTAGAAGAGAGATCTTGTCCCTGCCATGGCTTTGATACCATGTAAAATTAATCACAACAGATCTATTGAACAAGAATATCAATCACAAAGATGTAAAACAATTTGGAGT
Organism: Larix kaempferi; assembly: GCA_027924585.1. NCBI lineage: Eukaryota > Viridiplantae > Streptophyta > Pinopsida > Pinales > Pinaceae > Larix > Larix kaempferi. Next base: position 4,886,914 of record BSBM01000963.1, on the reverse strand, counting down.
AAAAACTGTGCAAGAGAGATGCATCGGTGCTCTATAATCTATAATGATAGAATTAAATACAATACTGTCACAATGAGTGAGCAATTCGAATTATTCAAGGAGGTCATTTGAATATACTGTATGGTGTAGCTTGGCTCCAACTAGGAGTCCTTATCATCAATCAGTGGTGGTCATCAATGCACAAGTAACTGTCAGCCAGGTGTCAAACTGAGTCTAATTGAGTGTAATAAGTGTAACTGATGGTAATGGCACTAATGTAGGGAAGGAGGCTCAGTGAGGGCGTATGAGGATTTAACTGAACTCAGAATAGGTAGTCAAGTCTCATCGGAGGTCCATCGGAGTGATAACAACAGTTAGGAGTCAGTCTAGCCTCAAATCAAGGAAAGACAACTAGCTAACTGAAGTGAACTGGAGTGGTAGGTGAGAAAAGGTGCCCCTCTCAGGTGGTAGGTGCATGATGGGAGCACTAGGCACTAGGAGGGATAAAACGGAGTGGAAGGAAGCTCCCGGGTGCTGGAAAACTAGGGACTAGGTGCTGGAGGCATCAAACTGGTGATTGGGCAGCATGTGGATGCCTGCAATGCATGCAAAGTGATGAGATATCCTAACAATGACGTGCTACAAAGAGAGAGGGAGGCCTCGGCGAGGAGCATGGGCTCCCAACAGAAGAGTCCATCGCAAAAATGAGGAGAGCTCTCCCTAGGGGAACTTAGAGAGCAAGGAATTTCAAAAAGGATTTGATAAAGTGTTGAATTCTTCAGAAGAGACTCCGATGTCTATTGAAAGAAGGGAAGAGGGGAACAAAGGGCATGTGCAACGTCGGGAAGAAGGGATGTTCATGCAAATTGAGCACCTCAGGTCACAAATGGATCCAAAGTCGCAAGAAATCACTTAGCGCATGGAAGAAAATTGAAATCCATGGAGTTTTCAAGTCGTTTGGGATGATACAACAATGGCCACTCACTTCGACCCTTCAAAACTGGTCTCCTTTCCTGACTAGCAAGAAGGTCACCAATTTGGATACTTTGTTCATGTCATCCTTGAGAAGCAAATAAGTCCTCCATGATCTCCCCACCCTTCACAGGATTAGGTCTTCCCTCAGTGTGAGGGAACTGGTTGCAAATGTCTGAAGGAGGAAGAAATTCAATTATTTTTGAATATTAGAAGGGATATAGAAGACATTAATTTTCTTATGGAGCATATGATGCAAATGCATCAAATTTAGATGGATATCCTGACTCACAGTCCTAGCATGGATGCTCAGTCACCTCATATGCTTGTCAATGTTCCCACGAAATCAATGCAAGGAACTTTGCTCCATGAAAAGAGAAAGGATGACTCCTCAACCAAGTAGAAATCATTGCAGGCTGTTTGCTTTTGTCTAAATGTCTATTATGTAACTGGTTTAGTCTATAGGCAAATAGTGCTCAAGTGATCATTTTTGGTTTTTGATGTCAAAAGAACAACTCTGGTTTTTGCAATAACTTAAAATCATGGTGGCAAAAACGCTTATTGAGCAAAATTTGGGTCTAATCCACTCTATTTTGGATGCCTAAAGCCTTTCTGATTGTAACTATCATCGTACATTCTCCTTTTTTCTAGTAATATAGTATCTTACTTCAAGTTTTTTTATTTATAACTACACTATTTTTTATTAAATTAATTATTGTACTAATGTTATGGATATCTTAAGAGTGAAATCTTCCTGTATTCCCTAATTCCCTAATGATGAAGTCAAGAAATTGCATCAAAGGTCCATTTCTTGTTTTAAATTTTGTTGAGTTTTAGAGCAATGGCATTAAGCCTTTATACCTTCATGTTAATTAGGTTGTGCGTCTGTATTAGGTAGATAATCATAGTCATATTATCAATAGGTGCAAGATTGGTGTATAAAAGGAGAATTTGATAAGGTGTATTGTTTTCATTTTCAATATTATTAATTAAAAAGTAGCTTTGGATTGCTCTATTTTCCTCTAGCTTTTCAATATGTGCCCCAATCTTTACAACCAAAAAAATTCTTTGAGTAACAAGCATTTCAACTAGGTCTTTTTCTAATCCCAAAACCAAAAATATGCTTCATTCCCATTGTTCTCAAGACCAAAATATGATTTTATGTTTGTTAATTCTCTTTCAACACTAAAACTCCAATTTATCTTATGATAAAGGTAACTCCAAGATATTTATATTGATGGACTTCTTCCAAGTTGTTATTTCCATAAACAAACTTAGGGTAAGTGATATACTAATATTTAACCATCATCACCTTAGTTGATCTATATTCACCATCATCCTAGGAGTGCAAAAATATTTGATAGTTTTGATCTATTTGTCAAGATCACAATGACTCCTTCCTAAAATAACAATATTGTATGTATATATGAGGAGGATGATCAAAATCCCTGCTTGGGACATTTCAACACAACCTACTTCCTCCAAGCATTCCTTTAACCTAGCAATATAAATGCCAAAGGAGGGGAGAAATCACACACTTGCTTACCCCACATATCACAATTCATTTCGTATTACCAACACTCATTATTTATGAATCTTGCAAGAAACCTCTTGCACAACCTTATTATTGGAGCTTGTAACTCATAAATCGTCCTTGAGTCTTCCAATCTCTCCTAAAGGTCACTTCTAGGAACCATATCCAAAACTTTTCTAAAATCCACGAAACATGTAGTAAGAGATTTAACTTTATTGTTTCAATACTCCTTAACTATAATCCCAAGAGTAATTAAGTGATATAATGTCGAGTGGTAACTCCAAAAGCTAGCTTGACCTTTAGCTCTCTTAATGTGACTTTCAAGCTATAGGGAAATCTTCTTTGCGATAATTATACTATATAACTTAGCTAAAAGATAACTAATCATAATGGTTCAATAGTTTGGGGGCCTATTCATGTCTCGCTTTTAAAGATATGAGCAATTTTAAATGTTTTATGTCTAAAGTTTAGAAAGACTTTGCTTCACTACTAGGTTGAGGAGGTTTTGAATATGAAGAATGAGAACATGGCCTCCAATTTTAAGGGTTTATACTTGATAACATTAAGTGTATTTAATTTTTTTTTGCAAGTCACTTAACCCAACTTTAATTTCTTCTAAAGTGAAAACCTCATGTTTAGTAATAAGGAGTGGATTGTTATGTAAAATATTAAGGGAATCATAAAGCTTTTTAAAGTATAAATTCCAATATTTTATTACAATGTTACCATTTTCTTTAGTTTTTGTGGGGATAAGAGAAGTCTCCAAAAAAATATTAATCTCACATTTAAAAAGATTTAGGAGCTTATCAAAATTTCTATCTTTAGGAAGTAGTATGTGTCACCAAAATATTTTAGGTTCAGATTCAGGAAGGTTTAAGAACTTATCAAAATTTAAATTGAAATATATACTTTTTTCTTTTAATTAGAATTTCAAAGTGAATTTCCAAATCCTTCTTCAAAATTTGTCATATCAATAATAAAATAAAAACAAGTACACTATATTTTATAAAGTTTAATTTTTTACTATATTGCAAATATGTTTCCACTAAATTGGTCATGTTTCATGGTGAATAATCTTTTAACCACGTTCATAATGCATTTTATTTAAGAAAGTTATGTGTGATTGTGATGGTTGGTGTACTCATATGTGTTAAACGACGAAAATGGTTGTATTCATAATCACTTATCTATCAAACATTAAGATAAGGAAGCCAATAATGCACATAAAAAAATAATTAAGATATAGTTCTACAACCAAAAGATAGTTTGTAATCGATAAAATCTATTTTTCATTTTCATTATTATCACTTATATACCTCCAACTTGTCAAAGCTAACCATAAAATGTGTGTTGTTTTCTACTAAGTCTCCTTAACATAACCGTGTACGTATCATTGCACTTCCATAACAAAAAACTTATAGATATAGATATAATTATAATTATTCCACGTACACTTTAAAAGAACACCTTTGAGTCTTTGAATGGTCAATTGTATGCTTTCCATATATCTATACCCTACAAACCAATAGACCCACTTTGTAAAAAAAAAAAATTCCACTATGTTTGTCCTCTATTAATCGAAGTCACATGAACCACATCAAGGATTCACCTCTCCCAAACCATATTTAAGGATCCACCCTCTCCCAAAATCATATTTAAAATGATTCCCACATAAATTAAAAATGTATATTTCTTGTACTTGACAATTTGATTAGTTGGACTTGATTTATACGTTTATTTTAATCTATTATAACTAATAATTTGTTTTCTTCTAAAAAGTCAAGCATAGACCACATTGATGAAATATGCTATGATTATTTCCCTGTTAGAAAATCTTATGATCTTGAACCTCTCTTACTAGATATATTGACCTTCGATAGAACATTATCTTTATCTTATCTTTCAAAGCTTAACGGAGTTTAATACTCTTTTTAACATAAAATAAATCTCTTATCTCATTTGAAGTCGCAAGTGCCGAAATACTCTTAACATCACAAGGAGCTAAGATTATCAGGGTCTCTATGTAAAGGCCAATTCCTATGTGATTTCATGCTACTTTTGTTTATAATTCCACTTTGGCATCATATACAAATATTTGTAACTTATTAGCAAATTTATCTTGTATTAATTTATTATTTGTCTTGGATATTCCAATCACAATGGTCAATTCACCAAAACATATCTAAACTTGAAACAACTACAATGAACCTATGCTCAATTGTGTAACTATCTTTTTGCATTTTTAACATTTGAGCATAGATAAAAACAAACCATTCAAATTCTTTGACCATTGCAACATATGAGATATTTAACCATTGCAACATATGAGGTAGACTACAATAGTAAGACACACACAATGGAAGACAAATATTTAACTTGGAAACTCGTATAGAGAAACCAACATTCAATGAAGATCTATGCCTTTCACTTTTTTGTATTATGGAGACTCTATGAGACTCTACAGGATTCTATAATTCTCTACAATATATTTCTTTTGTTTCTTTGCATTGTTAGCATCTCCTCCACAATCCTACTCATACTATGGAACAATCGATTACTAGTGAAAAAGTGAACCCTAAGTTCCCTCATTTTGCTAGGCTTTTGATAACTATAATTAGGGTTAGGTTTAGGGTTGAGAATATTTCTTGGAACCTCCAAGATGCTTCTAGAAGTATCCACTAGATTCTCCCATGTTACAAACTCCCCATATTCAAATTGTGGTGAGCTAACATGACTGCCACTTGGACATGTGGGGAATATTTGGACTGTTACCGCCAAAAATTTTGCACATGAAATTTATTTTTAGGTGCATGATATCTCTTTGGAAATATTTCAATAAGAAGAAGAATGTCATCCTTGGACGAGGAAACCTTATGACAACCCAAATCCAACACTAGGGTCAAAGAATATTACTTGGGGCTCCGAAAATGCGTTGAAATTTGATGACTTGGGTTTGAAAAAATAAACACCATCTATGAGAGCTACCAAATTCTAATATCCACATCTAGAGCATATATAGAAGCTAGGGGTATTTTAGCAAAGAAAGCAATGGATTTCATCTATCCTAGGACTAGAAGTTCAATTTGGACAAATCTTCATGCACCTAGTGTTCCACAAATAAAATATTTGTGGTGGATGTCCTCAAGGGAGAAAACATTGAAAACCAAAACTCATAATACATGGATATGAACGAAAACACTATGGTTTAGACCATATTGTATCTGTATTATTACACGAATAAGGAGATTCTCTATGCATTCACTTGGGCTTCATAGACTTCTATCTGATCCAAGCACCAAGACCACTAAAAAAGTATTATTACATATTATGGGAGAAGTGAGGAGAATTGTGCCTTATGTATTTTACTTATCACAACTTCAAATTTTCAATTAAGGTGGGAAACTTCGTATGATTATCTAAGACCTATTTTATTAACTCTTATCTAAGTGCTACCCTCAAATATTCCTAGATTACTTGCAACTTCTTCGATGTTGTTTGGGGAACTATGAAAATAGGAAAGGGTAAATGGGGTGAGAAGAAAGTAAATGTTAATTGTGAGCTCATACCTGACATGTGATTTGTCAATCCCACATGAGTAACCCATTGTAAAGAGTGTATGTATCTATGTTACCACCTTTGGTTTATGTGTTGCTAAGTGACATATCATGCTTGCATGTACATTTGTCCATCATATCGTTATCCATATTTTCCTCTATGCTTAGTTGTTCTCCTTAATGCCTTTTCCAAATAGTTGGCAAAAAAATCACTAGCCAATGACTCTAAATAGTTATTATTGTCTCTTTTCCCATTGAGTATGCCAAGATTGTAAGTAGGAAAAATTGACTCTTTTGGATACATAAACTGTGAAATTTAGATTATAATAAGAGAATATGCATTGGGCATATTTTTTGAATTCCATATATTTTGAGATTTAGATTGATTTAGAATATCAGTAAGAGAATAAATTGAGCAACAATGAAGCAATAACCATATTTGATAGACATATCACCCATAATTCAGATTTAATGGTTGATCTCGAGCACTAAAGTTGAACAACTAACAATAACTATGAGTAGTGATGCTAATAGTTGAATTTGAATGCGCAATATTAAATTAATATGAATTAGTAATGATGTGTGCTACCATTGTGTAAGCCTTGGAAAACACCACAACCTTGAATTGTCATAGATTGTTGATCTCCCTTTAATTGGATGGATCTTGACAAATTGATAGGGTTTCTTGTCTAGGCCTCCCAAAAATCTTGATATAGAATTCATTTGTCAATTTGAGAATTGATCTAATTGCTAAAAATATGTGTCTTTTAATGAAACTACCTCTATTACCACTTGCAACATCATTCCCACTTAATGTCTTATATACCATTTCCATGTCTCTTTGTTGCCTCCTACTTATTGAACTCCATCGCGATATCAATGGGTTTATATGGTAAAGGTCATTAGTATCAATGGATAATAATTTTGGGAGATAGGTAATAGGGTTTAAAGGTTAGGGGTAAGAGACAGTGTTATGGAAGGGTTCCCTAATAAATTGAAGGACTAAGAGGAGAGGGCCATATACTTACAAGTGAGTACAAATCAAAGTGTATATAGAGTAAGAGGAGACTAAGTATATAGTGTATGTATGTAGACTAAGTGGGTACAAATCAAAGTGTATATAGAGTTTATAATAATGTAGAGAAAGGACATATACTAGAAAATAAGATCAACCATACATATAACAATATTATTCCATTGTTTTGAATTATCAAGTTAGGGAAATACTGAACACAAGGAGATGGTCCATCATCAATCAGATATCAAAGAAGATTTTACACTTATATACAAATGAGATTAACAGAACCATGTATATATCATTAGATGATAAATATTAGAAAATTTCATACTTAATAGACGTATGCCAATTGTGAGTTTTTGCCCCTCCAAAATCATTTTTTTCATTAATATATTATTTATGTTTGAAGCAAAACAAGTGGAAAAGTTAATCTTCTATATAACCTCATTTACAACATCTCCCTTTTACTCAGTTAATAGCCATCGAATATTGTTTGTTTTTTCATAACTATAACAAATGAGCCAAATGTTGCATTACGTTGGCTTCCTTAATGTCACTAACAACTTTAGCAATTTTGTCCTTATTATTCCTCTCATTTATGATTTTCTATAGACATTATGTGACATTCTTTCCAATATGCATTGTGCTGACTGAATTGGAAGGAGTAGCATTTCAAATCTTTTGGAATCTTCCCACCCTAATGACATTTGAGAAACATAAATGGAAATAGATTTTTTATTGGAGTTATATATATAAACTAGAAAAAAAATAATACAAGCAACAAATTGGATGTAATTGAAATTAATTTCTTACTATGATTCTTCTCAAATTCCTTTTTCCATAGTTGAGGTATAATTCTTTGTGGTTTTTTCCAACCTCTTCATTCCCATTAAAGAGATTTTTTTTGGTAGTTCGAAACATATAATTCTTAGGGAGAAAATGCTTGAACTTATTATACACCTCCTCTCCTAAACTTTTTGAATGTCTAGATATTGTTCTATGATCACATACTAGACATGTATATTTACCCTTTGTTTGAATCCCTACAAGATATAGAATAATGTTTTTTTTTGTAAGGCACGAGCATTGGAATTATATTATCAAAAAGGAAATTACATTTGTTTGGGTATTGGTCTACTAGAGGGAAATCCAAACCAATCACTTCTCCAAAACTCAAACATTAACATCCAGTTCTGACTTATATTACTAAAGATAATAGAGTTTAAAGTACTAAATCTAGTAAATCCATTCATGTATTTAAAGGTCTTGATACTAAAAATAAAAGACTTAATGCCCAACAGGCTGTGACTTTTGAAAAAAAAAAGAGAAACTATTGATTTCATGTCATAAACATACTAACCATACTTAGATCTAGGACTTCTGGAACTATATAAGAAAGGTAAATTAGGAGTCATCTGAAATGGTAATTATTGAAACTACCTTAGATTTATCCTCCTCTGCATTCATTGGATCCTTGCTTGTGATTTATGCCATAAATTACATGCTGTAAATGAGCCCCACATAAGAAGGAGGGACTCTATCCTGGAATAATTTGCAGGTAAGATCGCCTGCCATGGATTTTGCTTGATGTCATACTCCTACTGGTTTTTAATATTTTGTTGAGATCGGGTTTCTAGATTCCCAACTCTGGATTATAGGCTCAAGCCATCTTTTTCCTCCATAAGAAGGTTGCAGGAATTACTGGTAATGGCACATCCCATAAGAGTTTTGGCATTCTAGATTAGGGCCAAAGTCTCGGTGTACCTTGTTTATCTTGTGTGGGTGTTCTCAGGGTCCTCCAATCAATCCAGTTCCCCTTCCAGTTTCTCAAGTGGCGGGGCCTCATACCTTCTCCAAATTCTATCTTCCATCCATTGAATGTGAGCCTTCATCAATGGCTAAACAATACCACAAAAGCTATCATTTTCCCTCCATTGGCCCTCAATAAATTTGGGAATATGCACTCTCTTGGGGCCTCTTGGTGTTCTACGGGTTTTCCTTTCCATTCAGACCATCTTGGTATGGCGAATAGAGACTGTGAGTGATACTGTAGAAATATAATTTAGACAAGGGGAATATCCTTACAGGAGTATTCCAATGCTGAGCTACGTTCCTCTGTTCGGATATCCACATCATCTTTTTCAGGATCTTGCATGCAAATTAGGGTTTGCATGCAGAATCTAGGGTTTGCATGCACATGCATGCACTGGCATGCATCCCAGTCACCAGTTTGATGCCTCCAGCACCTTATCCACTTCATTCTAGCACCCGGGAGCCACCTACCACAGAGTTTTAGCCCTCCTAAGCTTAAAGGTGCCCACTTCTCACCTACTGCCAGAGAAGGGCGCACTTGTTCACCTACCACTGCAGTTTCACTTCATTTACATTCAGTTAGCTTCGATTCTCCCTGATTTGAGGCTAGTTTCACTCCCGACTGACTGTATCACTTCCGTTGGACCTCCAGTTTGATTAGGTGACTTGTTCTGACTTCAGTTAGCCTCCCATGCGCCCCCACTGAGCCTCCAGATCCTATATCAGTGCTACACACTTCAGTTACACTTATTACACTCAGTTAGACTCAGATTGACACCTGGATGACTGGTTGTTGTGATTGATGAGCACCACCGATGATTGATGAGGACTCCTAGATAGAGTCAAGCTACTCCATTCTGTAATTCGAATGACCTCCTTAGGCAATTCGAATTGCTCTGTCATTGTGACAGTTTGTATTGTAATTCATTCACCCTTTCTGGGATAGAGAGCACTGCTGCATGTTTTACACAGTTTTGCACCATATTTTCTATGTTCATCTGTTGTGATTGATTTACTTGTTCATTAGATCTGCTGTGACTAATTTTACATGGTATCAGAGCCATTGCAGGGACAAGATCTCTTTTCTACAGGTGTTTATACAAGAAGATTTGACTGAATTGCTAAAAATTGCAAGAAGTTTGGCATGAGATATCTCAAGGGCATTCGCTCCTGTGCATGCAAAGCTTGAAAACTATTCCAATACCACTCCAGAAGCTTGAGTTACCACATAATTCCTGGATCTGATACATTGGACCCATTCAACATTGCTTGAAATCCAATCCCAGGTGTGATGCAACTCTCAAAGGGTGGATTGTTCGACCTTATTGTGGTTGTTTTTATGTCATTTGCAGGTTTATTGTCTCCTCCAATTGCACTCGCTATCTTTTGCATGCAAGCTTCCCTACAGCAATTGCACTCGCTATAGTCTGCATGCAAGCTTCCTCTTCATCAGTTGACTCGCTCCTTGCAATGGAATACTCTTCTTCAAAGCCTATCCTCACTCCTTTCAATTATTTTGATTGGAAAGATGATATGGAGATCATATTACGTTCAAAAGGTTACTACCGAGTCACTCTTGGTCTTGAATTGGAGCCAAACAATGTGTCAGATCGAACCAAACACTACAACAAGCTTGATGAAGCTTATGGTCTTCTTTGTCTCTCCATTTCCAAAGATCTTCACTTCCATCTCAGCGGATTGAAGACTCCAAAATCCATATGGGAGCAACTTGAAACACTATTCGGCAAGCAGGATGAGCTTAGGGCTTTTCAATTAGAGAATGAATTGATTGGCCTTAATCCTGAGAATTTCGAGACCATCAATGAATTCTTCACAAAATTCAAGAACTTGAACTTGCAATTGAAGAACAGTGGTGTTATCAAAGAGGATAAACAGTTGATCCTCTCCATTCTAAGCAAGCTTGGGAAAGATTATTCGGTATTTGTCTCTACTTTCAATTCCGGTCGGCTAACTACCCCGAATTGGAAGATGCCTACCTTGAATGCCTTCATTGAGTCCGTTACAAAAGAGCATGACAAGTTGATTCAAATGGGGTCCATAAGCTCCAAAGATTCAGCCCTATTTGTTCAAGGACCCAAGATCTCGAATGGTAAAGGAAAGCTAAAGAAGGAGAAGCCCAAATTCGAGTCTCACAAGCAAAAAGACAAAGGCAAGCAAACGGATGCACCATCCGGTTCGAAATCCAAGCAAAAGGGCAAAGAAGGTAACCAAAAATCTAAATGTACTTATTGTAACCGTGGCTTTCATCCCGAAAGTTCATGTATGAAGAAGACTATAGATCAAATGGCCCTCCTTTTGGAAAAGAACAACATAACCCTTCCTGACGGTGCAAGGAAGAAGGATCGGAATGACGATCATGAAAGAGGACAAGCACTCATGGCAACGGTTTCGAAGCCTACTAATCTCTTGATAGATTCGGGTGCATCAAATCATATGGCTGCAAATATTGATTCTTTTTCCTCATTCGATCCAAACAGCTCCATCCCCATCCATTTGGGAGATGACTCAAAAATTTCTTCAAAGGGCAAAGGTACGATTCATGTAGAACATGGATGCTTTCAGAATGTTCTCTATGTGCCTTCCTTAGCTTCGAATCTCCTTTCTGTGTATCAAATGACACATACTGGTGAACCAAAGCAAGTCACATTCAGCCCTAATACAGTTGAAATTTCTGATATCAAAAGTGGAAGACTAGTTGCGGTTGGAAAGGCAAACCACACTGCAAAATGCTATGAGTTTTCGCACTTTATTCCGCTTGCAAAGCCCACTGCCCTTCGCACACATGGTAATGAGGTTAGTAGGCTTTGGCATGAAAGATTTGGACATCTAAATTATAATTATTTGCTGCTGCTATCAAATAAATCCATGGTAGATGGGCTTCCACAACTCCGTTCCTCGAAGGGAATATGCACTGGTTGCATTATTGGGAAGCACCCCGAGCACAGATTCGACCACGGCAAGGCTAGCAGAGCCTCTACTATTTTGGGATTGATCCATTCTGATATCAGTGGTCCGCTGCCCCATATTTCATTAAATGGTTCAAGGTATGTTTTGACATTTATTGACGATTTTTCCCGCTTTACATGGGTATTCTTTCTCAAAAACAAGTCAGAAGTGCTTGGAAAATTCAAGGATTTTAAGGCTTCTGTTGAGACCACCACTGAGAGCAAGATCAAAGCTCTTAGATCTGATAATGGTGGGGAATATATCAAGTCCGAGTTGCTGCAACTTTGTGCCCAAAGAGGAATTAAGATCCAACATACAGTTCCCTACACACCCCAGCAGAACGGTGTAGCGGAAAGGAAAAACCGGTCACTGAAAGAGATGGCTATATGCATGATTGAATCGAAAGGTTTGGCTGCAAATCTTTGGGATGAAGCAATCAATGTTGCTGCATATATACAGAACCGTGTTCCACATTCATCCGTGAAAGGTATGACTCCTTTCGAAGCATTCTTTGGTCACAAACCGGATGTGTCAAATTTGAGAGTTTTTGGCTCTACTGCATGGGCTAGAATTCCTTCTGAGAAGAGACGAGCTTTGGATCCACAAAGTATCGAGTGCATATTGATAGGATATGGGGAAGAATCAAAAGCATATAAACTCATGGATATCAGATCTAAAAATATATTCATAGAGCGCAGTGTGCAGTTTGAAGAACCGCTTCAAGAATTGCAACTAGTCGAGGAGAAGACTGCCGATTCACCGCCTTCACCAGAAGAAGATTCGAGCAGCGATAATGAAGGTATGAGTTCTGATATTTCTGATATTGTAGCAGCATATGATGATCATGACATATCAGGTTCGGAATCCGATCATTATGATCCTCCTCAGTTACCAAAGTGGGCCCAAAACACTCTACAATCTGCTGGTTATAGTCTTGGAAATCCTGCTGATCCGAGACGAACAAGAGGAGACTTTCAAAGAGCAGGTATGGCTCTTTCTATTGCTGATCCATTTCTTCCTAAGATTTGTTATTTGATGGCTGGTTCAGATCCTACATCATACTATTCAGCCCATCGAGATCCGAGATGGAAAAGTGCCATGGATGAAGAGTACAGTTCTCTTCAAAAGAACAATACATGGGAGCTAGTTTCTCTTCCACTTGGAAGAAAATTAGTGAAGTGTAAATGGGTCTACCGTACTAAAGTTGCTGATGATGGCACTATCAGCAAATATAAAGCAAGGTTGGTGGCAAAAGGTTTTTCCCAAGTCCAAGGAGTGGACTACACAGAGACCTTTGCACCGGTTGCAAAGATGGATTCCATCCGCCTTGTTTTAGCTATTGCCGCATCCAAGCACTGGGAAGTGCACCATATGGATGTGAAGAGTGCATTTTTACATGGAGACCTTGCTGAAGAGGTCTATATGCAGCAGCCAGAGGGTTATACATCAGATCCATCATTGGTTTGAAGATTGAAGAAGTCTTTTAACGGGTTAAAACAGGCCCCAAGAGCTTGGTATGCAAAGATGGACTCCTTCCTTCTTTCTCAGAATTTCCAAAGATGCAAATCTGATCCGAATGTGTATCTTCAGCGAGTTAAAGGTAATTTGTTGGTTATTGTACTTTATTTTGATGATCTGCTTATTACTGGTAGCACACTTACTTCAATAAACAAGCTAAAATCTACCTTAAATCTAGCTTTTGACATGAGTGATTTGGGCTTGCTGAGTCATTTTTTGGGCTTGGAGATAGCTCAAAATTTTGATGGGATCACTATATCTCAGCAAAAATATGCTTCCGACCTGTTATTGAAGTTTAATATGGCTGAATGTAAGGCAGCCCCATTCCCATTCCTCTCAGGAATCAGTCTTGAGGAGGGAGATTCCACACCGCTTGCAGATTGCAGTATGTATCGACAGTTGATTGGTTCACTACTTTATTTGACACACTCACGGCCTGATATCTCATATGCCGTGAGTGCCGTGTCAAGATATATGCAGCAGCCACATGAGCTTCATTGGCGAGCAGCCAAGCAGATCTTGCAGTATGTGCAAGGTACGAAATAGTTTGGCATACATTATGCTGCAGATTCTGAGCTAGATTTCATTGGTTTTACTGATTCAGATTGGGCAGGTGATAGCATTGATCGGAAGTCCACTTCCAGTTATGTTTTCATGATTGGTCATGGTGCTATTTGCTGGTCCAGCAAAAAGCAAGCAGCCATTGCACTTTCTTCAGCAGAGGCAGAGTATCGAGGGGCAGTCAATGCCTGCATTCAGGCAGTTTGGTTGCAGGGTATTCTTTCCGAGTTTGGTTTTGGTGGCACTACTTCGACTGTCCTATTTTGTGACAATCAAAGTGCTATCAAGATCTCCACAGATCCAGTTCAGCGGCAGAGGACCAAACACATTGAGATTCATATGCACTACATTCGACAGTTGGTGCATGACCGCACCATCATTCTGCAATATTGCCCTACTGATGAGCAAATTGCAGACATCTTCACCAAGAGCTTCACTGAGAAGAAGTTCTCTTACCTCCGTTCACTATTGGGGGTGAGTTCCATCATGGTGGAGACAGATTGATTCATTATTATGCTTTAGCTTGAGGGGGGGCTTTCTTCCCACTGGGTTTTCCCTCTTTCCTCACTTAGTTTATTTTCAGCATTTTTTGGATTATTGTATTGGGGTGACCTTTGGTCTTAGTTACCAGGGCCCCACATTATTTTTGTTGGCACATCATAGTCTAGCTTGAGGGGGGGTGTTCGGATATCCACATCATCTTTTTCAGGATCTTGCATGCAAATTAGGGTTTGCATGCACATGCATGCACTGGCATGCATCCCAGTCACCAGTTTGATGCCTCTAGCACCTTATCCACTTCATTCTAGCACCCGAGAGCCACCTACCACAGAGTTTTAGCCCTCCTAATCTGAAAGGCGCCCACTTCTCACCTACTTCCAGAGAAGGGCGCACTTGTTCACCTACCATTGCAGTTTCACTTCAGTTACATTCAGTTAGCTCCGATTCTCCCTGATTTGAGGCTAGTTTCACTCCCGACTGACTGTATCACTTCCGTTGGACCTCCAGTTTGATTAGGTGACTTGTTCTGACTTCAGTTAGCCTCCCATGCACCCCCACAGAGCCTCGAGATCCTATATCAATGCTACACACTTCAGTTACACTTATTACACTCAGTTAGACTCAGATTGACACCTGGATGACTGGTTGTTGTGATTGATGAGCACCACCGATGATTGATGAGGACTCCTAGATAGAGTCAAGCTACTCCATTCTGTAATTCGAATGACCTCCTTAGGCAATTCGAATTGCTCTATCATTGTGACAGTTTGTATTGTAATTCATTCACCCTTTCTGGGATAGGGAGCACTGCTGCATGTTTTACACAGTTTTGCACCATATTTTCTATGTTCATCTGTTGTGATTGATTTACTTGTTCATTAGATCTGCTGTGACTAATTTTACATCCTCTTCATGTTGATCCTTATTGTTTTTATCCTCTCACTAAAGGAGATGGATCCAAATCATGCCATGATTGTTCCCCAAACATGGGCTCTAAAATAGAGTACTCCAAAATTGGTGGAGATTTGACCTTTCATGATTGAAGATGGATCCATCTAGAAGGCCAGGATTTGGTATGAAGGATGGGAGGGAGAATGAATGCCACAAACTAGATGTTAACACCAAAAATTTATCCACTGGACATGTTATTAGCCCAGTCTTTACTCCATCTCATTTCCACACCTTTCCACCCTTTGGACCTTGATAGAACTTTGTAAAAGACAAAAAATAAAAGAAAACATAAAAAATGAACACTTTAAACTTAGGTTTCATATTTTCCTAGGGAATGAGTAACCCAAGTTGCACCAAATACTAGAAAAGAAGCAACCTGATTCCCTGAATGAATTTTGGTTGTTTCCTTCTTTTCTCAAGCAAAAAGAGGAAACTCAGGTTTAGAATCTAGCTCAACACAAATAACGGAGAGGATCCTAGATGGAAAAATCCATCCTGATCCTTATCCCCAAATCCTTGCATCGAGCCTATAAATAAACCCCCAAGTTCCACCATCCATTACACACATACACTCCCTATCCATGAGATCTATCCACTCATCTGCTCAAGTTGTCACTTTGCCAAAATTTCGCCCAAATCTAGAGCTATCATTTTCCTTGCTTCTACTTCACATGTTGAAGATCGCTATTATGATGTGTGGCGAAAGGATCACAGACTGTAAGGAGACCAAGTGGACCCTCCCTCAGACAACTGTATGGGCCCTTCTATTCTGCTTCTTATGAGGTGACTTTTATTGTTTTCATTTCATTATTTTAATGTAAAATACATTCTTTGATTCTTTAAAATGTTGCTTGTTAGAGAATGTGAAAAAATATTAGTTCATATTTGGTTTGATATTGTTTAGTTTAATTATGCCTGCATGAAAGTTATATTCTTTGTTTTTGTTTTTTCCTTTTGAAACTCTACTAAGGTATGCACACCCCTTAGTAGGTTCCTTTTGGCATGGGATAGTGTGAAAACAGTAGCTATAGTTTTTGGAGACCATACCCAGTTGTGCATGTATGTTTTTCCATCCCTTGCTTGAGATTTCTATTTGAATGATATTACTTTGTTTTTTGTCTTTTTGTTTCTTGTTTGAGACTAATGTTGGAATTTCTAGCCTGAAAATCCCCCAGCTTTCTTGAGCCCAACCACTTTTTGGTTTCTTTTAATTGTTTTTGAAGTTCACTGGTGCGGGTTGCACCTGCTTTTCCCATTGAAGTGATTTGATTCGCATTGTTTCCTTCAAACATTGTGACCTGAGTCCAAAAACTTAGTTTTCAACACAAATCATGTTCTTTTTGTGTTTTTGTGAGCCAGGTCGCACATTTAGCTTCAATAAGTGAAACTTGAGCTTTCCAATTGAAATTCTCTCATGTTTTCCCCTTTTAAGTGACCCAAGTCACTCATTTTCCTTTGAAAAGAGAGACATGCGCTCTTTTTCAGTTTCCCTCAACAATTGTTTACAATTTTATGATCCTTTTTGCATACAGACTAAATTTTTCAATGTCTGCATATTGGCAGTCCCATTTTGTCCTGTTTGCAGACCTTTTGCTTCCTGTAGCAGTTTGTTTATTCATCCTTTTGAGTTATTTTGGTGAAGAGAAAAGTACTTCATTATTGAGTATTTGGCGTTTTTATGACATGTTAGGATTAGTATTTGACTGCATTTTTTTCTGCCATTCAATAAGTTGCTTATGAAAAATCGAAATCATTATATGATTGATCAGTTTAGTCATTTACAACATGTTTTGTTTGTTGGATTGGGGCCTCTCGTTGATCATTATGATCTTAGACTGTTTCAGTTATCTTTCTGTCACATGCATGCTTTGAATATTGAATACTTAGTCATAACCATATTATGTTGAAATTATTTTTACAAGAAAAATTTAGCTTAGTATTTGAATATTGTCATTTCTTTTGAGAATTTAATTTCTGAGCTTATAGTTGTACACACTGCCAGTGCACACACAAACACTCCCTAATTCAAACTATGACTTGGTTCATGCTGCCAAGCGAAGCCTTAAAATAAACCCTAACTTAAACACATATTAATTTCACTTCAGGAGAAAAATATTTTTGTAGTTAATTTGGGACAATGGGGATAGGCATCCAAATAATTTCCCTTTTTCACTATACATCTAAAACATAGTGGTTGTCCAATTAGGGAGCCAAAATCCTCTAGTACTGTCAAACACAATTTAAAGCCAATCCATAGGGTGATCCTCTCCCTTAGGAGGGTAAATGACAAGACTAGAATCAAAGGGTTGGCTGGTGTATCATCCCCAATCGATACTAAAGATATGGATAGAAGCTGTGGAATACTCATTCTGACATGTCTATGAATGAGGTAGCCTAGAAGCCCTTCTTTTAGGTATCTTACCTAGAATTCATACTCTTCAGTGGGGGGATACCTAGGACAAATGGATTCTCTTGGGGCCCCAGATATGTAACTATCCTTTTAATCTTCACTAACTAAGTCTGAATAGGATTGATGCCCCTATTTTGATCCAGTGATTGAAGACCAAACTCAAATTCCTACTTCTTCTTGTATGATGGGGAGGTGATGAACACACAAAGGAAAATATTTGAGGAGTATTATATTTGGTTCTTTTTCTGTTTTATTGGGTATATCCCTCTTAGATCAATGGGTCTTTCTCTTTCTAGGGTTTCTCTTTCCAAGTTTTCCTTTTATTTTTCAGATCACTTGTCGCACACTCAATTGCACTTGATTTTTTATTTTGTTTTTTTATGTGAGCTTAAATTGTCGCATCCTTATGTTGTTGATATTTTTTACCTAGGAATCCATCACTATATCTCCCCTGAGGTACTCTCGGAGACTTCGGGGTTAGTACCATCAGTATGGTTTCTTAGACAACACGTTTGAATCTCCTTTCCAAACCCCAGTTTGACACACTACATAATCACTGAAGCACTTATCTAAGTCTTTAGAATTTGGATCCTCATAGTTAGTATCACCCACACATCCACACACTAGTGGCATGATGGATTCTAACATTCCCGTGTCCAATGGTGGAAGCTCGAACCCTTTTTATGAAGCAATCATCGGAGGTGGATTCGACGGTGTAAACCATCTGTCAGGAGGAGGAACCATTGGAAAAAAACCTCCATCGGGAGGGGAACCATATGCGTAAATCCTCCATCAAGAGGACCTGTTGGTGGTGTCCCCACTACTCCAAACATGACCAATGCCATTGATGGTCGATCCTCTTCATCTACTTCATCGATTCAATTTTCCATGATCCAAACTAGCCCACCATGCCTAGAAAACTCCCATCGGACATCCCAAAATGAAAAGGAAAGGCTAGGGAAGACCCCCGAAAGCATTTCATGTCATTTCACCTATGGTGGGTGCACACACATGATCCCCAAATCCATTGCAACAGGGCCGCGCTAGAGGGGATAAAATGAAGGCACACACACACCTAAGGAAGTGCGCACACACCATTAGGTTTGGTACCGAATCGAGGTGTGTGAGCGTTGCTGCCCGTGCGTGTTTTTAGCGCCTACGCGCTCAAAAGCGTGCATGCGCACCTATTAAGCAAAAAAAAGGGCAGAACGCATTCTATTTACTTCCAATCGGACGAGCCTCACTCACCCAATGCGTACGCAGAGCAAGATACCACTACACTCAGCTATTGCACTAAAAAAATCCCTTAATCCATCCACCAAGTGATCATCAATTGAACTGGATAGTTAAGATCATTGTTTTTTGTCATTTTATTGATTTTTTTTGTTTATTAAATTTTTAATAATCTCAAAATTAGTAAAATAATAGAGAATTTTTCAATTGCAGAGTCTTAACCTATACAATGAATGAACAAAATGTTAACATGGAGCCCGATGGAACACAAGATAACACAAATGTTGGAACCAATGAAAACCATCAACAAAATCAAAATGCCCAAGAAAATAAGAAACCCCAACAAAGTTTCAACCAAGATGACTTGAACCATTACGTAAATGAAATGAGAGTGCACACTCGAGAAATAAGAAACACAGGGGAACCACCTCGAGTGTCCCTTTCCACCTCAATTGAGAGCTCAATTGATTCCCTCATCCATGCACATTGCCAATTGAATGACATGACTGAATATAGAGCTAGGATGCAGGAGTATTATTCCAAAGGAATTTCCAAGGAGGAAATAAAAGCATTGAATATTACAAAGGCCCAATTATACAGTATGTTCACTGATCCAAGAAGACAACAACCACCAGACAGTATAAAGCCACGTGTCTGCATGGATTGGTGTCATTTCCAACCATGGAGGGACAATTGGAAGCATAGGTGGTTCATGGTTTACGATAAACCTCCATGCAATAATAGGGAGGCTCCACAGTACTTCCTTCGACAATCGTGGGCTGAGTTTGCGCTCGGTTTACATGTCAACTATTTTGACATAATCGAGTTCCAGGGTGTTGGGCTTGACTTTTCCCAAGATCGACCTGTTTCCAGGAGGAACCCATTGAGAGGGCCACCATCTCCTAGGTGCGAGCCCAACCCCTCTCCCCAGCCACCTCAGTTACCCCACAAACTTGATCATATCGAGGGGGAGATGAGGAGTGTTGCACGTGGAATCCTTAGACACACCTCCTTTTTAGCAGCGACTACAGTGGAGAGACAGGTTGACCCTGATAGAGACTCAGGTGCAAGGCATTCACGACAGAGTCAGGATAAACCTGTGACTGGTGGTAGCCATGCTGGGCCTTCTAGTTAGACGGGTACAATGCAACATATTTGTCCCCATTGTGGACACACTTTCCCTGGCCCGATCGAGGGCTGCTATATGGAGCAAGTTATCACATTTTTTAATGTGTTTTCAATCATCGCTTAATAATTTGTAAAGTAATTTTAAATTATTTTTGTTTAACTTAAACTATTATTTCAATGTACGGTTATTTAGAGCTGAGACGTCGTCATAGGAGAACGTGGGATCTCCCAACCTGGATGCAGTAATGGCAGCTGCAACTGAAATTGTGCCTCACACAGGTATTTTCAGTACCTCACACAATATTGTTATTACTTATGGCATTTCTATTATTTATGTATTTATATTTATGACATACACGATGATAGTTCGTACAATATTTTTGAATATTTTGATTGCCTGATTAATTACTTATTTAATATGTTCATAACTTGCATGCATTTTGGTGTCCACGGGTATGCCTAGACTATGATCACTAGCCATCTCCACCAAGGATCGGCAGGTCACCATATACATAGGTACAATGTGTAGTTAAAAGCACGCTTTTAATTTGAATTGTTATGACTTACTATGGTTTAATTTTATTTTTGTCTACTAAACTATGGTATTACAAATGTATATGCAGGTGACAGCTGCAGGTGACATTGTTCCACTTCCCCACTTTAGTCCCATGTTTCCACCCTCTCCCATGAGTCACCCCCCTCGCTTCCATATAGACCCCTCCCTTCGCCCACCCCCTCCCTTCCATCCAAACTCCCCTCTCCGTCCATACTCCCCCCTCCATCCATCATCCCCCATTTTTCCATGCCCCCCCGTCTATACATCCTCCCCCATTCATCCATGCCCCCCCGTCTATCCATCCTCCCCTATTCATCCACCCTTCCTTCCATCCAACTTCCCCCCTTCGTCCACAACCTCCCTTGTATACATCCTCCTCGCTCTATCCAGGAACACCCTCCCATTCACCATCCCTCAACTCCCCCCCCATCCCTTTTGGGTCGATACCCCCTATCGTACAGCCGGTAGGGGTTCATCGTCCACGACGTCCTCCTCCACCCCATACCACCATGTCCTCTTCCACCATATCTTCTTCAGTTCTTGCCACTATTATGGCAACTACTCTTCCAGTATCTGCCCATGTATCTACAATGGTTGCACCCATAGTTGTTGCAACTACATCTCTCCCCCCCCATGATTGCATCAGAGCAGGTTGTCCAGCCAACTGCTCCACTTGCTATCCCTGAAGCCCAATCATGTCCATTATCGGAGGTGTTCACGGTGAGAATCAAGTTAATTTATGAAAATATTTTGATGCATTAATGAAAATTAATTTAAGCAATTATTATTTTTCAATGAAATGATTGTCGTAAATGTTGTAGGTTGGAATTGATGAGAGGCTAAGCAGATCCAGGACACCTGCCTCACGTCTCCCACTTGCATTAGCGGTGAGTTGTTTAAGATTTGAATTCTACATTCATTTTATAAATGTGGTAAATGTTAAAAATGCTTGAAAATGATGGTATCTTATATCATTTGTTTCAGATCCTGGAGAGACGATCTACTCCTAGACGAAAGAAGACCTGAGATACCAGTAGCTCCAAGAAGAGGAAGATCAATTTCAGAGATGCGTTTGGGAGTGACAGGGGTGGGCAAAATGCCTGACACACCATGTTATGTACGTTAGCCACGATGTGGCATTTTTGGGCACCAGTTTCCATGTACTTGGTATGTAAGGCATGAGTTGCCATGTATTTTGGATCTAGGACACGAGTTGCCAGATTTTGTATAGGGCACGAGTTTCCATCGTATCTACATTGGGAACCATGTTCCATTATTTGCTAGAAAATTTATATGTTTGGATGAGTTTTGTAGCCTGGATGTACATGGATTTTTAGTTATGTGATTTATATCGATGTTGCCTATATGTGTATCGTTTTGTCTCATGCTGTGTGTAGTTTCCTAATAAACAACATCATGCTTTTAAAACAAATGGTTGAGTTTGAATGGCTTTTGATATGATTTCATTTGTTTAGGTTTAAGTGTTCCTTTAGATTTAGAATTGACATAATGAATATTATTTCAATTGGTTTATATTATGAAATGTATTTTGATCGTAAAATGTCATTCTAATAAGATCCAACTAGTTTGTATACATCACAATGCAAGGATGAAATTTTGATGGTAAAATTCAACACATTGAGTAGTTATTCGAGAAATTTTATGGGGCCCTTGATACACTTTCTGCAAAAAAAAATCTTTACATCAATTTGTGGCATCTTTAAACCGACCCCTTGGAATGCTAAGTGATGAAAATAGTTAGCATGTTTCCCCAAAACAAATTCTAGATAGATTTACCTCAAGAAGCATATTGAGATTTCTCTATTGTTATGAGGTGGCACATAGAAATGCATTCATTCCATAAATTTGTTGTCTTCAATTTGCTATTTTACTAGGCATACAATAATGCAATATTTTGTAGAAGGATATAAACTATGGGAGGTCCTGAATGTAAAAATAAATGGATTGAGAGAATGTACTATGGTTTTATCTCATGGATTTGGCAATATAGTAGAATGTACATGTTGGCCTAAGCTTTACTAATGTTATGATCATATTAGGTTCTCCATCCATTGAGAAGGTTGTCACAAGTGTACATATCCATCATATACAAAATTTCATGCTATAATCAATTTCAAACCATTGAGGGGATGACATACACCATGCACCCTAAATCTCATGAGGCACCCCAAACATGTTGTAAACACTTTTAGAATAACCAAAAAGTCTACGCTCCCCTTTATAAGGAAATGTTTTACACCAACACTTATCAAATCCCTTTACAACTCGACCAAATCGATTACCTGCAATAAGAAATAGTTATGGTCCTAGAATCAACCACAATCATTTGCAACAAAATTGTCAACCATGCCATAACAACATTTCAATCATATAATAAATAATTAAGTTTCTAAATTAGGTTTCTGGTGCTAGGTACAATGTTTTTCTAGTTGTATGCACCCTTGCTATATAGATGAGAAACTATGCATATATGTGTATAATGATTTGGATTCAAATGTATGCACATGAATATATATGTACAATGAAAATGATTTAATTTTTATATGTATTATAATTTAGGCAAGGGATTAGGCTACATAATAGGGTTTCATTGTGATTAGAATACAAACTAGGGTTTACGCTACCAACTAGAGTTTTTAGGCTAGGATCTCATGTTTCTAGGCTAGGCTCCAAGCTCTAGGGTTACCATCTTAATGTTGAAATCCACTATCATGACATCATTGTGACCAACACCATGCCCACTGCCACAATCACCATCA
Organism: Larix kaempferi; assembly: GCA_027924585.1. Classification (NCBI taxonomy): domain Eukaryota; kingdom Viridiplantae; phylum Streptophyta; class Pinopsida; order Pinales; family Pinaceae; genus Larix; species Larix kaempferi. The sequence continues at coordinate 4,863,440 of BSBM01000963.1, read as the reverse complement.
AGCCTCGTCATCTTCTTGCTTGTTAAATTTTCAGAATTTACTTCAATCTGATCTAGGATCTTAATTGAGAGAACAACATGTACAGCAAATCTACAGCATATCAACCATGGACACAATAATGCAAGCACACAAGAGACACAGAGTTTACTTAGGGAAAACCATAAAGGTGAAAAACCCCAATAACTTCCTCAGAGATAGATAGAGCAATGATACAACCAGAATACAAGAGATAGTCTTCTCCTAGCAGCAGAGCCTCCTCCTCCACAAGTGCGCCACTCTCCCAAGTGTGAGTGAGAGAATAGAATGTGTAAAATGAGAGATACACACTCTCTATTTATACACTAACATGACTTGACCTTTACTCAACTAGGTTGGCCTCAACTTAACCACTTAACATAATGCTGACTGGGCCGACCGCCACTAGGGTGGTCTAATAACCCTTTGACCCACATGGCTGACCCCCAATAGGGTGGTCTAATAACCCTTTGACCCACATGATTTATACAGGGCCGACCCCAACAAGGTGGTCTAACAACCCATCAAGTATAAGTTACGACACTTACAATATAAATGACGACACTTCCGTATAGAGGAATAATAACATCTCTATAGGAATACAACTACTTCCGTATAGAGGAATAATAACATCTCTATAGGAATACAATATACATATATGTGAAATACATTCTGAAGTTACATATACATCAACACTCCCTCTTAACTAGGAAGGTATTTCTCGACACAGGTCTTCTAGCACAAGTCATCTTCTCTGGATCATCGTCACTGGATAATCGTCATCGAGTCATCATCATCGTCACTGCTGCTGCTATCTCAATCAATCTCTGAATCTACTCGTCATAGGAAGTTCTACAGACCCAGTCCTTTTTCATACTGGATGTAGGCCCACCACCTGCAGGTCTTCATCATCACTAGCCATACTGTGGAATCCTCAGGACTTATTACATGTGTCACAAAACCTAGCTACAGCATCCCAGGCTATTACGAGCACATAGCTCTACCTGTTGGATCTCCCAGGAGCACATTACATGTGACCCATCACAAAACCTGGCTGAAGCATCCCAAGCTGTTACAAGCACACAGCTCTACCTGTCGGATCTCCCAGGAGCACATTACATGTGATCTCACCACAAAACCTAGCTGAAGCATCCCAGGCTGTTATGAGCACACAACTCTACTTGTCAGATCTCCCAGAAGCACATTACATGTGGTCCACCACAAAACCTAGCTGAAGCATCTGAGGCCTTTTTCATCCTGTCCAAATCTCCCAAGAGCAAATTACATGTGGTCATGGTAAAACCTGGATGAAGCATCTAAGGATTTTTTCATCCTGTCCAGATCTCCTAGGAGCAAATTACATGCCATAGGACAAAACCTCGCAAGAGCATCTCAGGATGTTAAGGGTACACAACTCTGACCTGAAATCTCCCAGGGCACAATTACATGTCCTCCCAGAGCAATGTCTCGAAAGAGCATCCCAGGCTGTTATGGGTACACAACTCCGACCTATAGGATCTCCTAGACATGCTCATCTACACAACCTGATCCATGGCCACAAATTATCATCCTGATACTTATCATACATCATCCTGATGTACACATGATCATCTTGATCATCATCACTGCACCATCCTGATGCATGTCATCTGAAGAAGCTCGTCATGCACGATCATCCTAATCATACAATGCATCCACCTGATGCATACCAAGTATCTACCTGATACATATCATCATATACAATGTATCTACCTGATACATACATAGATACATGATCCACCGTATCCATCAACATACATGATCTACCTGATCATACCTGATACATATACAGATACATGGTCCAAGCATCCAACATGATGCATACACAAAATACATACAAATGATCCAACCGATTATATCCAGCATCCAACATGATGCATACATACATATAAATGATCCAATTGATCATATCCAGCATCCAACATGATGCATATATACATATAGAGAAGTAACTGGAGCATCGTCCTGATGCTCATCATCCATGATCCTCCTGATCATCATAGCATCGTCCTCTTCAGATCAGCTCATCATCCACAAAGCACAGCCCAGATGCACATCATCTAGCACTTACACCACCGACATGGGAGAACACATCTACCACCATTCGGGGAAGGCTCCAGCCATTACTTTTTCACCATGGGAGAACACATCTACCACCATGTGAAAAATGGCTCAGCACTTACATCATGACCAAGGGAGAACACATCAACCATGTCAGAAAAGCTCATGTGCATCTGCATCTCCCAGACTCATCACTTCCCTTTGGAAGGAACCTCGATCTGAAGTGCACCAAGCCTCTCTCTGAAGTACTCAAACTACACTTTGGACAACGGCTTGGTCAATACATCTGCAACCTACTCATCCGTCGCAACATACTCTGCTTCGGTTGTACTCAGTGTTATGCAGGACTTCTTCCTGCTAAACCAAGAGATCACACCTAATCCCTATCTGCAGCACTGCCTGCCCAATCTAAATCAACATAACCCTGCAGGTTAAACTTTTGATTCGCATCATACTTGAGCCCATAATCAACTGTACCCTTCAGGTACCTCAGAATATGCTTTACAACAACCAGGTGAACACTCCTCGGATCCGTTAGGAACTAGCTCAATGTGTTCACCGCAAAGCAAATATCCGGTCTCGTGTTCGTCAGGTACATCAAGGACCCAATCATCTGACAATACAAAGAGATATAAACCGGCTCAGATGAAGCATCACACAGAAGCTTCATGTTCGATGCCATAGGTGTGGCCATGTCCTTGCAGTCCATCATCCCGAACCCCTTCAGGATCTCTACTGCATACTTCCCTTGTCTAAGGAAGATTCCATCTGCCCTCTACCACACCTCTATGCCTAGAAAGTAGTGCATCATCCACAAGTTCTTTATCTCGAACTTGGCAGCAAGCTTCCACTGTGTGTCGGAAATCAATCTATCTTCACCTGTAACAAACAGGTTATCCGCATACAAAAGTAGTATCACTGGATTTCCTTCCTCAACCTTGTAGTAAAGGTTGGAATCCGCTTTACTCTTGGTAAAGCCCAAACTGGATAGAAAGCTATCTATCCTACCAAGTTCTGCACATATATGACTCCCTGTCATGTGTCTCAAAACCAAGTGGCTTCTCCACATACAATTCTTCTTCAACTACACCATTCAAGAAAGCTGTCTTGAAATCCATCTAGTGTATCTTCCATTTCATCACTGCAACCAGAGCAATTACTGATCTAATGGAAGTGTATCTGGCTACAGGAGCAAAAGTCTCTATGCTACCACCTGCAGCATGCTTGATATTGTAGCTTCTCTTGGAAGTCACTATAGACTCCCCTTCAGGTCTTGGGACTGCATCCCAAACATCTTCATGATCGACTGGTACTCATCGATCATGGCATTCTTCCTAGATCCTGGGAACTTCAATATCTTCAATATTTTCAATAGATAACTTTGTTGCTGAACAAATGTTGTAGTCCTTCTTTTGTAGGTGATGGTATACGATCTTTCCTACACAATAAGTTAAATTGCATGATTAGAAAACATCTCATAGTTTTCAGAACAAATTCTTACACATAAAGAAATATGTCATACAGTCATGCAATTATTTTAGCCAATGCTTCAATACAACATTTATCCATATCTCGTAACTTTCTAGATGCCTTCCAATCTCTACCAGAACATTGTTAAGAGTGTGCACAACTCCTAACATGTCAGCAAAGAGGTTTCATTCTAGATAAGTAGCAATGGAATATTGTACAGTGCCCTAGGCCACTTACCCATGTATATTAGTAGTATACTGTTCATCAATGCAACTATTCTAATATGCATAATACACAACCTAATTCTAGGAACATAAGCATATACATCATTGAATAACATTATGTAAGAAATGACAATTCAAATACTTATCTTTGTTTGGTTGCTGGGTGGACTCCCTCTAAATCTTTGCAACTCCATTATGATGTGGACTGAGAGAAGTGGTCAACTCCCTCTGAATATCTGCATCCTTGTAGAAACTACTGATGTGTGCTCCTTTGCTTTCTTGCAGGAACAACTAGAGTGTGCTCCCTCTTGATCTTTGCTTCCTGGATTACCTATCCTTGAACTTATATCTATCTTTAATCACTATGCATGCTTATTAGTATCATCATTGTGTTATCCTTGAGGTCTCATACATAATCACACATTTATTAGTATAATCTTAATACTATCAAAACACAATAATCTTAAACATGTATAGTCATGATCATTCACAGATAATAAACATTAGTATTCAAGGTTTCAGGGAAGTCTTCTTTTACTCATGCATATTCTTATTTGATCATAGGACTCTTCTGATTAGTTAAATCATCAATGCATAAACCCATGATTACTCAAACCTATACCTTCATGATTCTTCTGGTTAGTCATATCATCAATTATGGTAAGAAACATAATATGCATACAGCCATGACTATTCAAACGTATGACTTCATGAATAATCATATCAACAACACAATAGTATAAGATCCTAACACAAGGTAGGATTCTAGCTTGATATAGGAAAAACATACCTGGATTAGCATGCTAGCTAGTTATGTTTAACATACCCGCATAATGTCTTCTGGTTCTCTTCAATGACTTGTGCTAGTAACCTGCATGTCTCATAGGTTAACCATTGTAGGACCAAGTTATACATACCTCGAAAGTAGATCTTCTATGTGATCCATGACAATGGATGTATCTTTGTCTTCATGTCACCATGATCATATGTTCTTGAAGTAGAACATGATTTGTCTTTCTTGGTGTACCTTTTATGTTAGCGAACAACATAAACCTCATACAACATCGCAATGCATCAGTACATTCATAAGTGTCAAAACCTTAATCAATGAATATCTTCTATTAAGGTGATACAACAAGTCTAGTAATTAATCAAGATTGTACTGTAATGATATGAAGACAAACATATGATAAACTTAAACATGAAACATACCTGTAAGCCATACCTGTCAATATTGCTTGTAATCTTCTTATGGAAGGCCTTAGCCTCATCTCCCTCTGAGACATGAACTTCTTCACTTATGCAGGTGACCAATCCATCTTCTTCTAGGATTAACCCAATCCAATTGATTTGCAAGAACTGGACCTGGAGTTGGATTAGGGTTTGTCAAAGAAACCCCAAAAATTCAAACTTTGAATTTCAAACTTCCGAAAGGATAGAAATATGTGCCTTGATGAGCTGATCAAGTTGGTATATTCAGAATTTGAAAACTGCAAAGTTTCACCTCTCGAAATTGCCTTTTAGATTTCTGGATTCACTGGGGAGGACCCTAAATTAGGGTTTGAGTTTCCCAGAGCTTCACCCAACCAAAATATTTGATTCAAAGCTCTAAGCTTTGATTTTTCTGAGGATCTTCAAGCCGTGGTCACAGATTTCCAAAATTCCAATTTTTTGCAGAAGCCCTAATTTTCCATCTTTCCGATCAAGCCCGGCCTTCTGCCCAACCAAAAAATCTGATCTTGGTCTCTAAATTTATATTTTCATGAGTAGCATCTAGCCGTGGTCTCCGATTACAAAAATTCCAACTTTCTCCGAAGCCCTAAATTCCGGAAGCCATGAATGAAGGTGCTCAAAAATAATTCTGTTTTGACAAAAATATGTACCTGATTGTTTCTGGTGTAACTCCGAACTTTTCGATCCACAGGGTCTGAAACATTTTCCTAAGATATCCTGACCTATTATCTTTCCATCCCGACAGGTCTAACCTCAATTGGATTCTCTGAGAGAGAGAGTTATGCCAAGTGTCGCAACGTGACCTGTTTATGGGACAATACAGGAGAGCGAACTTGTACGGTGTGCCACGTGTCATTGGTTCAACTTCGGCCTCTGAAAAGTTTTCCTGAGATAGCCCATCTTGTTATATTTCCATCCGGATAGGTATGACCTCAATTGGATTCTCTGAGAGAGAGTTATTCCAAGTGTCGCAACGTGACCTGTTTATGGGATAATACATGAGAGCGAACTTGTACGACGTGCCACGTGTCACCGGTTCAACTTCGGCCTTTGAAAACGTTTATTGAGATAGTACAGTCTGTGTACTACCTATCACTCTTTACAAAATTTCATTTGGAGCTTCCTATCCCAAGTTATGACCTTTTTCCCAAGGTCACCTGATTTTGACTCAGATCTGGAAGAGGCAGAAACCCTATATTGTACATATCATAAATCACAAAGTACAACGAATTAGAAGTTTTCCTTTGGACACAAGGTACACGGGGATCTGATATTCGACCTGTAAAGGTTTTAGATCCGAAAACTTCTCCAAAATGGATTTATAGCGAAAGTGCTACAATGACTGGTTTTTGTTATATCAAGCCCTAGCATCGTAAGTGCAACAAGTGTCATGCATGCCATATCATGCCTTCTTTCAGGCTAGCTCTAATACCATGTTATATTTTCAGAATTTACTTCAATCCGATCTAGGATCTTAACTGAGAGAATAACATGTACAGCAAATCTACAGCATATCAACCATGGACACAATAATGCAAGCAAACAAGAGACACGGAGTTTACTTGGGGAAAACCATAAAGGTGAAAAACCCCAATAACTTCCTCAGAGATAGATAGAGCAATGATACAACCAAAATACAAGAGATATTCTTCTCCTAGCAGCAGAGCCTCCTCCTCCACAAGTGCGCCACTCTCCCAAGTGTGAGTGAGAGAATAGAATGTGTAAAATGAGAGAGACACACTCTCTATTTATACACTAACTTGACTTGACCTTTACTCAACTAGGTTGGCCTCAACTTAACCACTTAACATAATGCTGAATGGGCCGACCCCCACTAGGGTGGTCTAATAACCCTTTGACCCACATGACTTATACAGGGCCGACCCCAATAAGGTGGTCTAATAACCCATCAAGTATAAGTTATGACACTTACAATATAAATGACGACACTTCCGTATAGAGGAATAATAATATCTCTATAGGAATACAACTACTTCCGTATAGAGGAATAATAACATCTCTATAGGAATACAATATACATATATGTGAAATACATTCCAAAGTTACATATACATCAACATTGCTCGTGGTGCCACCATCCTCGTCCCCATCAATCATCTGTCATCCACCATAAACCTTATGCACTTTGTCTCATTGTCACCATCACCATCCCTATCCTCATGCCCATTATCACCATCGTCATCATTGTGCTCATTGTCACCATTTTCGCCATCATGCTCATTGGATTATAGGCCATTTAGCCTCTTCATTTATGTATTTTGGGTCAGATATGGATTGCACTTGATTTTTTTTTAGTTGTATGCACCCTTGTTATATACATGTCATAAACTTTGCATATAAGTGTATAATTATTTGGATTCAAAACTAGGGTTTTTAGGCTAGGCTCTGGGGTTTCCAAGCTAGGATCTATGCTCTAGGTTTATGGGATTAATGTTGAACTCCTTTATCATGACCATAACAAAAATGTAACCCTCACTTAAGCAAAACCACTTATTAGGCATGGGAATATTTTATACCTTATTTTAACACTTGCATTAGGAAGTTTCATAAAATCTTAGGGCATTGACTAATGTCCTCAGAGGAACACCTTCTAGATTGAAGGTAAAGGCGGGGGCTAAATCCTTGAGGAGGGGGCACATGGTGCTATTTATAAATAGGATCCCAATATAGGAAAGTATTTTGATATGTAATTATTTGTTGCAGCTTGAAATTTTCTAGACTCTATAGGACATTTAGGTCATTTTCACCATAACGCCATCCCCATGTTCATAGTCACCATCCCCATTCTCATTGCGCCATGACCATCATGATTCATCAACACCATGCCCATTTCCACTATCAATGTCACCGCCATCCTCCTCATTACCATGATGTCACCATCAACACCATGCCCATTGCTACCATCAATATAACCTTCATCCTCATCATGCCCATGTTGTTACCATCACCATTGAGAGGCATTAGAATTTTTGCACAAAGCAATGCAATTTCATAATCTTGGATATTCTTGGATAGATTGCTCTTGTGTGATGCTATGGATTGCACCATCCATATATGTTTTCTTTTGGATGATCATTCAAGAGTCTAGATATTGGCATGTGATATGCATAATATGCTTAGATATGTGCTCATATATGACAAAATGCAATAACCTATTTGAAGAAATAAACTTTTCCAATTCCCATTTTCTTCTCATTGACTTTTGGAGTGTTCATTCTCTTTTTTATAATAAAACAGATTTAGATCAAAGAACACTTCGTAGCAATCATTTTGAAAATTCTTCCACTTACATGTGAAAATTTTAAGACCAAATATTGAATGTCACATTTAATTCCACAAATATGTATTTCAAGCAGTTTTCATTCGGTGGCTCCAAAAGACAAGTGTAAGAAGCAATTCAAAAGACGCAATGATAGCGGTGCATCACTTGGGTACAATTGATCTCTATTAGCTCTATTGAGACCAACAGTAGTGGATCATCAAGTAAGGTAATTTGAATTAGGGTTAGGGTGAGGCATATTCAAACTTATAAATGCAATTGTGCTAAAAGTGGATGTGAGGAAAAAGGAAACCATAGAAATAGTTGCATGCATGTTTTTCTTCTTGAAGGTAATCTAGTTGCATACATGTTCTCCTAATGAAGTATATATCAACACTTGGGAGCCAAAGAACCCTAAGACATGTCCTATATGGTAGTTTGAAAGCTCCTTTATTGCCCTTGATCGCTAAGTTTGTGCATTTAGGGAATAAATCCTAGGTCTCTAAATTAACTTAATTCCCAGTGGTTAACCTAATCCTCTTATATTCTCACATAGAGAAAAAATGCACCTGGTAGATGCCAAGTGTTATGGTCCAAGACCTTGTGCATGCTTGTCAAGCCCTAGAAGCTCCAATACATATTTTCTAATGTTTTTTACAATTGTCTCTTCATGTTTTGTTAAGTTCTTATTTCATTTGGTCCTTCTAAAGATGGGTAGTTGACGCAATCAAGCACAAAAGTTTGACCGTGCCAATTTGTACATAAACAACATGCACATAAACAAATATCTACACATACATACATGCATAAGATCATGCACATTCACAATAAATAAACCCTAGCTTCCAATCTTGCTCAAGGGGGTCATTTATGATCTGAAGGCTCCTAGGCGAGCATGTCCATCCTAAACACATCCAAAATGTCCATATGCACATGTGAGAGATGATAGAACCTCCTTCCGCTCTCCGGTTTGGGTTTCGTGCCCCCGAAGCAAAACCACAAAGTGTCCCCGAATGGCCACAAGGTTCCTGGAAAAAATGCCCGTAGCACCAAAACCACGACTCCAATCATGAATTTGTTGATTCCGATGGATTCGGAACCCCGGGTTTCAGCTATCCCCCACCCCACACTGTGCCTCGAAGGCTCAAAAACGGTACTATTGTGCCATCTCAGGAACTAGCGTTTTGCTCAGTGAAGGCCATGCCAATCTTGCTCAAGGGGGTAATTTATGATCCAAAGGCTCCCGGCCGAGGGTGGCCATCATGAACACATACACAATGGCTTCATGCATGTGTGGGAGCTGAAGGAACCCAAGTCCACTCGTCGGTTTGGGTTCTGTGCCCCTAGAACAAATCCTCAAAGTGTCCCTGAATTTCCACGGGGTGCCTGAAAAAAATGTCTGTAGCACCAAAATTGTGACTTCGATCGTGAAGCCATCGGTTTCGGTGGATTTGGGGTGTCATTTTCTAGCTGAGGGCTCCCCCACACAGTGCCTCCAATGCACAAAAACGATGCTATTGTGCCATCTATAAAACTAGGGTTTGGCTCAGTGAAGGCCATGCCAATCTTTCTCAAGGGGGTCAATTCTCATACGAAGGCTCCCGGGCATGTGTGGTCTTCGTGAACACATCCACAATGGCCATGTGTACGTGTGGGCACTGACGGAACCCAATTCTGCTTGTCCATTTGGGTTCCATGCCCTCGGAGCAAATCCTCAAAATGTCCCTGAATGGCCACAGGCTGCCTAACCAAAATGCCCGTAGCGCCAAATCTGTGACTCCGATCATCAAGCCGTCGATTCCGGTGGATTCTGGACGTCGGGTTTCAGCTGCAGCATGTCACGCAACTCAATTCTACTGCCCAGTATAATTCTATGCCCTAATAGGGATTTTCCATGTGTCCCTGAAATCTTCTGGGAGGCGAGTTTAGATGGGCCACAAAATAATCATTGTGACTTGGATTGATGAACCATTAAATCCATTGGAATCGGGACATCAGATTAATGCTAGGAATTCCTATCTCCTCTAATCCTATTTCCTGAATCTTGTCTTGTTTGACAATTTGAAAACTAGGGTTTCCCTTAGTAAGAGACATTTAATTTTTTGCACAAAGTAATTTCTTGCATAATTTTTGCAGATTGATGATGATGGCGGTGGTGGTGGTGGTGGTGGTGGTAGTGGTGATGATGATGGAGGAAATGATGATGATGATGATGAAGACACCAGTGGCCACCATGGTAGTGATGATGATGGTAATGTAGACAACAATGGGCACCGTGGAGATGACAAACAAATATTAATTTTTTTTTGCCAAGATATGAACATCATTATGATGTTTTGTACACAACATATGGGTCTTAAGACCTTGATCATAGTTGATGAGGAGCACCAACATATCAAGGAACATATGATGTTATCATGGCTCCTGTGACATGTGTAGGATATTAATTCACCACACAGGCCCTATAAAGGAAATATTTGACTCATGAATCTAATATGGGAAACATTATGAGTTTTCTCATACCAAGGACATGTGTCATTTCCAATACCATGTTTTGGTGATGAAAAAAATGCATCAGGTCCCAAAACATTCTTTTAAGGTTCATTATCCATGCACATGGTTTATAAAGGGAATATTTGGATGATCAATGTAATATTGACATCAATATGAGGATTTAGGCACTACATATGGGTATTGGGGCCACCTATATTGGGTAAGGTGGAACACCAACATCTTAAGTCCCTAAAATGTTATTTTATGGTTCATGAACCATGCATTGGGTCCCAAAACACCACACATACCCTATATACATAATATTTGTTACATGGGTGTAATATTGGTGTCAATACAAGGTTTTACCCATAATTTATGGGTCTTGGGGACCACTAGTGTCATGGGGTATAAAGCATGCTTTTAGGCCTCATGGGTCGTGCACATGGTTCCAAGCCAATACATATGCCTTGCAAATAAAAAGTTTGTTCTATGGGTGTAATATGAGTTCTAACAAGGTTTTACACATGACATTTTAGGGCACCATTACGAAATTTATCATCTAAGGGATGGGTACGTGTGTAATATGGGCACCATTACGAAAATTATCATCTAAGGGATGGGCCATAGCTACAATATAATGATGAAAATGATTGTCTTAGCCTTTATGGACTAAAACAAGCTTTTAGGTTCTTGAGGCACACATAAGGTCCAAAATATCAATGCAAGCCCTATATAAGATTTTTTTTTGCATATGAGTATAATATCAACACCTTTATAGTTTTTTTACACCATAAATGGGTCATAGGGACTTGAGTGTGCTTTGAGGTTAACATTAGCATTTAAAGGCCTAAAAGATTATTTTAGGGCCCATGGACAATGCAAGGATTCCTTAAAAAACATAGATTCCCTATAAAGGGAGTATTTGTCCCACCAATGAATATGGATTCCATGACGAGTTTTTGTGTACCAAGGATGAGTCCAAGGCCCTAGCCACGTTCTAAATATGAAAATCAATTTCTTTTGACCTAGCATATACTAGGGACCATGGGCGATGAGAATGGTCTCAAACCACCATATATGCCCTATAAAGAACATACTTGGCCTATGAGTGTAATATGGGTGTCATTACAAAGTTTTATTGCCACATATTGTTCTTTGTGCCATAACTATGGTTCAAGGATGAAACCAACATATTTGGGCTTAAAATTTTTGTGCACCACAAATATAGCTTAGGAGCTTAACTATGCCTCAAGGAGAATAATAGTGTATGAGGAGACCCGATATTGTATTTGGATACATCCTCGTAGTCATGCATGATACCTGATATTGTATTTGGAGACGATGTGTATTTTGGTTTTCTAATAATGTTACAAGGCTATTAATTATGTATTTGAACTTGCTTCCATTTGTGATTTTGATCATGGAATCATTTTGAATTTGACTACTTGATTTATTGCATACAAATATTAATTGGGTTATGTTGTATATTATCATAGTTTATGAGATGATGTTATGAATTTTTGCATAGAATGTGGTTCAATCCTAGTATGAAAAATATTTTATTTACTTATTAGCAATAATATCCAATTATATATAGAGGACCAATCATCATCAATATAATCATAGTTATCATAATCATAATCATCATCATCATAACCATTCATCAAAAGAAATAAACAAACACTTTGATCCATAAATGGCATGCGATGGAATTTAGACACACACACACACACACACACATGCCAATATTTCTCAAGGGGGTCATTTATCATCCCAACGCTCCCGGACGTGCATGGCCATCAGGAACATGTCCACAATGGACATATGCATGTGTGGGAGTTGAAATAATCCAATTCCGCTCATCGGTTTAGGTTCCATGCCCCCAGAGCAAATCCTCAAAGTGTCCCTGAGTGGCCATAGGGTGGCTCGACAAAAATCCCATAGAACCAAAACCGTGATTCTGCTAATGAATCCATCGATTCCGATGGATTTGGGACCCTGGGTTTTAGCTAGGGGACCCCCCACATTGTGCCTCAAACGCTCGGAAATGGTGCTATTGTGCCATCTCAGGAACTAGTGTTTTGCTCAGTGAAGGCCATGTCAATCTTGCTCAAGAGGGTCATTTATGATACGAAGGCTCCCGGGTGTGCGTAGACATCGTGAACACGTCCACAATGGACATATGCATGTGTGGGAGTTGAAATAATCCAAGTCCGCTTGTCGGTTTGGGTTCCGTGCCCCTGGAGCAAATCCTCAAAGTGTCGATGAATGACCACGGGGTGGCTGGAAAAAATGCCCATAGCACCAAAACCGTGACTCCGCTTGTGAAACCGTCAATTTCGATGGATTCAGAACCCCGGGTTTTAGCTAGGGGAGCCCCCACATCATGCCTCAAAGGATAGAAAACAATGCTATTGTGCCATCTTAGGAACTAGGGTTTTGATCAGTGAAGGTTGTGGCAATCTTGCTCAAGGGATTCATTTATGATCCGAAGGATCCCGGGTGTGCGTGGTCATTGTGAACACATCCACAGTGGCCATATGCTCATGTCCGAGCTGAAAGAATCCAAGTCCTCTCTCCGGTTTGGGTTCCATGCCCCCGGAGCAAATCCTCAAAGTGTCCTTCAATGATCACAGGGTTCCTGACCAAAATTCCCGTAGCACTAAAACCGTGACTCCGATTGCAAATCCGTCAATTCGGGTGGATTCAGGACGCTGGGATGTATCTGGGGGACCCCCCACACCGTGCCTCTAACGCCCGAGAATGGTGCTATTATTCCATCTATGGAACTAGGGTTTTGCTCAATGGAGGCCATGCAAATCTTGCTCAAGGGGGTCAATTCTCATTTGAAGTCTCCCAAGCGTGCGTGGCCATTGTGACCACGTCCACAATGGCGATGGGCATGTTTAGGAGCTGGCGGAACCCAAATCCGCTCACCGGTTTGGGTTTCGTGCCCCGAGAGAAAATCCTCAAAGTGTCTCTGAATGGCCACGGGGCGCCTGACCAAAATTCCCATAGCACCAAAACCGTGACTCCTATTGCAAAGCTGTCGATTCCAATGAATTTGGGACATTAGGTTCTAGATGGTGGAACCTCCACACCGTGCCTCCAATTCCCAGAAACAGTGCTATTGTTCCATCTCTGGAACTAGTTTTTTGCTCAGTGAAGGCCATGCCAATGAAGTTCTGCATTTCTACTGACATCCTCCCAAATTCGGGCTCCTCAATTTCATGGATGCAGCAGCTCAATAATACAAATCCACTGCACCTGGAGCATGTCCCATATAAACATGATATTTAATAATATTTTTTTCCTTCAGGTCTTCGACACATTATGCTATGTATAAATTCTCTGGATGCATTCGGTGGTTGTAATGATGGGAAGTCCTGCACAATGTTAGTATGCAAATAAAAAAATATATGTATATATGTATCATAATAGTACTCAAATTCTACATGGTATCTACAACAACATGTGTTGCGATCAATGCAAATTCTAACGTACCAGGGATTTCATTTTTCAAAGGACCTTTTCGCCTAAGTTCAATTGTGTGTGCTCATTCTTGAACCTCTCATAGAGTTCTGTTTGTGTCGTGTCAAGGAAGTGCTTGACATGGGTTCACACCCCTTAAAACATTTTCTCAACTTTAACACATCTCTTTGATTCGATGACGGTCTAGTGTTATCATGCCAAAACTTTTGTACCAGTTCTTTAACAACATCAATAAGCTTCATGTCTGAACGAGGTAACCTACAAACAAAGGAACAACAATATTTTTGGCCCGGGGTATCAAGTTTTTCTCTAATAGATGAATACTTTTGAAGAGTCTTTATATCTACTTTAAATATTTTACATGTGTGTGATAACAGGCGACGTTGCTTTGTGGATTTGTCTACAATCGATTCTGATAGTACACGACGAGCTACATTAAAATCTTTTGTAAGAGAAGTTTTTCCAATCAAATTAAATGAAGACTATAGATTTCTAACAATATGATTGTTGGCCTCTGAACTTCTAACTACCTTTATGCCTAAAATGATCCTAACATGAGTTAGACAGTGTGATTTTAACAAATCTAGAAACAATTGACATTTTGCTGCATCGATTTTGGATTCAAAAAATTATTTGATTATCCTATTACAATGGAAATCAATAGTGTGTTTGGGAAACTTACCTTCAAGTCCTGAAAAGGAACTTTCATCCACATGAATACGTCTGGGAGTTCTTTGTCGTCTGCTTGATAGTCAAGTCAAGGGAGTCGGAAAGGAAATACGAGTCACGTCACCGGTTTGTTGTGGCCCTTCATTCACATTTTGGTCCTACAAGGGAGTGTGTTCGACATGTGTGTGCGAGGTTTCCAATTAACAACTTATTCAACATCCATCCCTTCATACTCGACATCAACCAATATTTGATTGACTTCAACCACTTCATCATTGCTTGTTGATGTATCTAAGGCACTAACATTTTGATGTCTACATTTTTCCAAGTACAACCTAGCCTTTTCTCTTATCTCATGGGCCTTTTAAGGGGGCGGCTCCTTCCTTCTAGAATTTATTTTATTATTATGTTTGTTTCCCATCTTCAATACATTTTTTAACAAAACAAAAATATCACCCCTGCAAGAATGAATAACAAATAAGATATTATTTTGCAATTATGAAATAAGGAAACTCGATGTGCATGATTATTAAAACTCGATGTAGCAATTAATTATGTACAACAACATCTAGTGAGAATGTTTTCTTATAATCTTAGAAGCTATTGAGAATTCCCTAGATAATAACAACAACATCACCTCTAGGAACTCAATTCTAGATGTTTTCTTGTCATCATGAAACAATGTACAATGAGCCTCTTTTTGGTAGCTTGGCACTTGGCACATGGTTTTTTGACAATAGTTTGTGTTATTAGATGGTATTGGATGGTGGTATGGGATGTTAGAAGGAGCACAATTCCTACAAAAGGAGAAGCTCCTACTCACTTAATTTTCTTGTTTTGGATGAGGGAAAATAGCCCCAAAAGATTAAGAGTTTTATTATTTAGGTGTTTGTGTGAGTTGTTGTAGTGAAATCATGAGGAATTCAATGAATGTTTGTGTATTGGATGGAGTTATGTGATTATGAAAGGTTATTGGTGGTGATGCAAGTAAGTTCTTTTTATTATCTTTATGAAAGGTTGAAAGCATTGCTTGGTGCATGTTGTAGTTTTTTTGTGGTAAGATGTTTTAATTGTCTATGTTGAAGATTAAGAAGACTAAAATACATTTATCTTACAATTCATGAGGAAAAACTTAAATCCATACAATTCAAACAAAGTGAATGAAGGCTAAACTACATTTCATTAGAAAAAAATGTCACCATACCTCAAGGATTAGGATTGCTTTTTGATTGAAATGTAAAATTCTCTTTTGATGTATCCACTATATGTAAGAAGAGTTCAAGTGTGTCCAAGCAACATGAGAATTCAATCCAAGGAGCCAAATAGAGTCCAATTGTTGTGTATTCAATCCAAGGAGCCAAATAGAGTCCAACTGGTGTGTATTCAATCCAAAGAGCCAAATAGAGTCCAATTGGTGTGTATTCAATCCAAATTGTCAAAGAAACACCAAAAGGTGTGTGAATTCAATCCAAAATGCAAGTGGTTGTCGAACTGTGTGTGAAAATAGCGAAAAATATGCGATACATGAGAGAAAAAATGCGGGAGAAGATCACGGGTTATTTGCAAAATTTTATGTTCATGCACGTGTGGGAGCTGAAGGAACCCAATTCTGCTCATTGGTTTGGGTTCCATGCCCCTGGAGAAAATCCTCAAAATGTCCCTGAAATTTCCACGGGGTGCTGGACAAAAATGTCTATAGCACCAAAACCATGACTCCGATCGCGAAGCCATCAATTCCGGTGGATTTGGGATGTCGATTTCCAACTGAGGGACTTCCCACACCATGCCTCCAATGCACAAAAACAGTGCTATTGTGCCATGTACAAAACTAGGGTTTGACTCAGTGAAGGCCATGCCAATATTTCTTAAGGGGGTCAATTCTCATCCAAAGGCTCCCGAGCATGTGTGGCCATCGTGAACACATCCACAATGGCTATGTGTATGTGTGGGAGCTGACGGAACCCAATTCTGCTTGTGCATTTGGGTTCCGTGCCCCCGGAGCAAATCCTCAAAGTGTCCTTGAATGGCCATGGGGTTCCTGACCAAAATTCCTGTAGCACCAAAATCGTGACTCCGATCGCGAAGCCATCGTTTCTGGTGGATTCTGGACGTCGGGTTTCAGCTGAAAGATGTCACGCAACTCAATTCTACTACCCAGTTCTAATTCTATGCCTCGATAGGGATTTGCTATGTGTCCCTGAAAGCTTTTGGGAGGCGATTTTAGATGGGCCATAAAATAATCATCGTGGCTTCGATTTATGAACCATTAACTCCGTTGGAAAAGGGACATCATATTAGTGCTAGGACTTCTTATCTCCTCTAAGCCTCTTTACTGAATCTCATCTTGTTTGACAATTTGAAAACTAGGGTTTCCCTTAGTAAGAGACATTTAATTTTTTGCACAAAGTAATTTCTTGCATAATTTTTGCAGATTGATGATGATGGTAGTGGTGTTGGTGGTCGTGGGTGGCAGTGGTAATGATGATGGAGGAAATGATGATGATGATGAAGACACCAGTGGCCACCATGGTAGTGATGATGATGGTAATGTAGGCAACAATGGGAACCGTGGAGATGAAAAACAAACATTAAACTTTTTTTTCCAAGATATGAACATCATTATGATGTTTTGTACACAACATATGGGTCTTAAGACCTTGATCATAGTTGATGAGGAGCACCAACATATCAAGGAACATATGATGTTATCATGGCTCCTGTGACATGCGTAGGATATTAATTCACCACACATGCCCTATAAAGGAAGTATTTGACTCATGAATCTAATATGGGAAACATTATGAGTTTTCTCATACCAAGGACATGTGTCATTTCCAACACCATGTTTTGGTGATGAAAAAAATGTCTCAGGTCCCAAAACATTCTTTTAGGGTCCATTAGCCATGCACATGGTTTATAAAGGGAATATTTGGATGATAAATGTAATATTGACATCAATATGAGGATTTAGGCACCACATATGGGTATTGGGGCCACCTATATAGGGTAAGGTGGAACACCAACATCTTAAGTCCCTAAAATGTTATTTTATGGTTCATGAACCATGCATTGGGTCCAAAAACACCACGCATACCCTATATACAAAATATTTGTTCTATGGGTGTAATATTGGTGTCAATACAAGGTTTTCCCCATAATTTATGGGTCTTGGGGACCACTAGTGTCATGGGGTATAAAGCATGCTTTTAGGCCTCATGGGTCGTGCACATGGTTCCAAGCCAATACATATGCCTTGCAAATAAAAATTTTGTTCTATGGGTGTAATATGAGTTCTAACAAGGTTTTACACATGACATTTTAGGGCACCATTACGAAATTTATCATCTCAGGGATGGGAACGTGTGTAATATGGGCACTATTACGAAAATTATCATCTAAGGAATGGGCCCTAACTACAATATAATGATGAAAATGATTGTCTTAGCCGTTATGGACTAAAACAAGCTTTTAGGTTCATGAGTCACACATAAGGTCCAAAAAATCAATGCAAGCCCTATATAAGATTTTTTTTTGCATGAGTATAATATCAACACCTTTATAATGTTTTTTGCACAATAAATGGGTCATAGGGACTTGAGTGTGGTTTGAGGTTAACATTAGCATTTAAAGGCCTAAAAGATTATTTTAGGGCCCATGGACAATGCAAAGATTCCTTTAAAAACATAGATTCCCTATAAAGGGAGTATTTGTCCCACCAATGAATATGGATTCCATGACGAGGTTTTGTGTATCAAGGATGAGTCCAAGGCCCTAACCCCGTTCTAAATATGAAAATCAATTTCTTTTGACCTAGCATATACTAGGGACCATGGGCGATGAGAATGGTCTCAAACCACCATATATGCCCTAGAAAGAACATACTTGGCCTATGAGTGTAATATGGGTGTCAATACAAATTTTTATCACCACAGATTGTTCTTTGTGCCATAACTATGGTTCAAGGATGAAACCAACATATTTGGGCTTAAAATTTTTGTGCACCACAAATATAGCTTAGGAGCTTAACTATGCCTCAAGGAGGATAGTAGTGTATTAGGAGACCCGAGATTGTATTTGGATACATTCTCGTAGTCATGCATGAGACCTGAGATTGTATTTGGAGACGTTGTGTATTTTAGTTTTCTAATAATGTTACGAGACTATTAATTATGTATTTGAACTTGCTTCCATTTGTGATTTTGATCATGGAATCATTTTTCATTTGAATACTTTATTTATTGCATACAAATATTAATTGTGTTATGTTGTATATTATCATAGTTTATGAGACGATGTTATGAATTTTTGCATAGAATGTGGTTCAATCCTAGTATGAAAAATATTTTATTTACTTATTAGAAATAAGATCCAATTATATATACAGGACCAATCATCATCAATATAATCATAGTTATCATACTCATAATCATCATCTTCATAACCATTCATCAAAACAAATAAACATACACTTTGATCCATAAATGACGTGCGATGGAATTTAGACACACACACACACATTCCAATCTTTCTCAAGGGGGTCATTTATCATCCCAACGCTCCTAGGCATGCATGGCCATCGTGAACACATCCACGATGGCCATATGCATGTGTGGAAGTTGAAATAATCCAAGTCCACTCATCGGTTTGGGTTCTGTGCCCCCGAAGCAAATCCTGAGTGGCTGTAGGGTGGGTGGAAAAATATCCCGTAGAACCAAAACCATGACTCTGCTCGCGAATCCATCGATTTCGATGGATTCGGGACCCTGTTTTTCAGCTAGGGGACCCCCCACATCGTGCCTCAAATGCTCGGAAATGATGCTATTGTGCCATCTCAAGAACTAGTGTTTTGCTCAGTGAAGGCCATGCCAATCTTGCTAAAGAGGGTCATTTATGATACAAAGTCTCTCAGGTGTGCGTAGACATCGTGAACATGTCCACAATGGACATATGCATCTGTGGGAGCTTAAATAATCCAAGTCCGCTTTTCGGTTTGGGTTCCGTGCCCTCGGAGCAAATCATCAAAGTGTCCATGAATGACCACGGGGTGGCTGGAAAAAATGCCCGTAGCACCAAAACCGTGACTCCGCTCGCGAATCCGTCAATTCTGATGGATTCGGGACCCCGGATTTTAGCTAGGGGAGCCCCCACATCATTCCTCAAAGGCTCGAAAATAGTGCTATTGTGCCATCTCAGGAACCAGGGTTTTGCTCAGTGAAGGCCATGGCAATCTTGCTCAAGGGGGTCATTTATCATCCGAAGGATCCCGGGCGTGTGTGGCCATTGCGAACAAATACACAGTGGCCATATGCACATGTGGGAGTTGAAAGAATCCAAGTCCTCTCGCCGGTTTGGGTTCCATGCCCCCAAAGCAAATCCTCAAAGTGTCTCTAAATGACCACAAGGTTCCTCACCAAAATTCCCATAGCACCAAAACTGTGACTCCGATCGTGAATCCATCAATTCCGGTAAATTTAGGATGCTGGGGTCTAGTTGGGGGACCCCACACACCGTGCCTCTAATGCCCGAAAATGGTGCTATTGTGCCATCTATGGAACTAGGGTTTTGTTTAGTGGAGGCCATGCCAATCTTGCTCAAGGGAGTCAATTCTCATTCGAAGGTTTCCAGGTGTGCATGGCCATTGTGAACACATCCATAATGGCCATGGGCACGTGTGGGAGTTGACGGAACCCAAATCCGCTCACCGGTTTGGGTTTCGTTCCCCAGGAGCAAATCCTCAAAGTGTCCCTGAATGGCCATGAGGTTCCTTACCAAAATTCCCATAGCAACAAAACCGTGGCTCCTATCGTGAAGCTATCTATTCTAGTTAATTTGGGATGTCGGGTTCTAGATGGTGGACCCTCCACACCGTGCCTCCAATTCCCGGAAACGGTTCTATTGTTCCATCTCTGGAACTATGTTTTTTCTCAGTGAAGGCCATGCCAATGAAGTTATGCATTTCTACTGACATCCTCCCAAACTCGTGCTCCTCAATTTCATGGATGCAGTAGCTCAATAATGCAAATCCACTGCACTTGGAACATGTCCCATATAAACATGATATTTTATAATATTTTTGTCCTTAAGGTCTCGGACACATTATGCTATGTATAAATTCTTTGGATGCATTCAGTGGTTGTAACGATGGGAAGTCCTGCACAATGTTAGTATGCAAATAAAAAAACATATGTCTATATGTATCATAATAGTACTCAAATTCTACATGGTATCTACAACAACATGTGTTGCAATCAATGCAAATTCTAACATACCAGGGATTTCATTTTTCAAAGTACCTTTGGCCCAAGTTCAATTGTGTGTGCTCATTCTTGAACCTCTCATAGAGTTCCATTTGTGTCAAATCAAGGAAGTGCTTGACATGGGTTCACACCCCTTAAAACATTTTCTCAACATTAACACATCTCTTTGATTCGATGACGGTCTAGTGTTATCATGCCAAAAATTTTGTACTAGTTCTTTAACAACATCAATAAGCTTCATGTCTGAACGAGGCAACCTACCAACAATGGCCCAACAATATTTTTGGCCCGGGGTCTCAAGTGTTTCTCTAATAGAAGAATACTTTTGAAGAGTCTTTATATCTACTTTAAATATTTTACATGTGTGTGATAACAGACGATGTTGCTTTGTGGATTTGTCTATAATCGATTCTAACAGTACATGACGGGCTGCATTAAAATATTTTATATGAGAAGTTTTTCCAATCAAATTAAATGAAGACTGTAGATTTCTAACAATATGATTGTTGGCCTCTGAACTTCTAACTACCTTTATGCCTAAAATTCTCCTAACATGAGATAGACAGCGTGATTTTAACAAATCCAGAAACAATTGACATTTTGCTGCATCGATTTTGGATTCAAAAACTTATTTGATTATCCT
This sequence comes from Larix kaempferi, assembly GCA_027924585.1. Lineage (NCBI taxonomy): Eukaryota > Viridiplantae > Streptophyta > Pinopsida > Pinales > Pinaceae > Larix > Larix kaempferi. The sequence continues at coordinate 4,841,564 of BSBM01000963.1, read as the reverse complement.
ATTACAATGGAAATCAATAGTGTGTTTGGGAAACTTACCTTCAAGTCCTGAAAATGAAATTTCATCCACATGAATATGTCGGGGAGATATTCGTCATCCGCTTGATAGTCGATTCAAGGGATTCAGAAAGGAAGTATGAGTCTCGTCACCGGTTTGTTGTGGCCCTTCGTTCACAATTTGGTCCTGCAAGGGAGTGTGTTCGACATGTGTGTGCTCTTCTTGGGGAGGTTCCCAATTAACAACTTGTTCAACATCCATCCCTTCATAATCGACATAAACCAAGATTTGATTGACTTCAACCTCTTCATCATTGCTTGTTGATGTATCTAAGGAACTAACATTTTGATGTCTACATTTTTCCATGTACAACCTGGCCTTTTCTCTTATCTCATGGGCCTTTTCAGGGGTGGCTCCTTCCTTCTAGAATTTATTTTATTATTACGTATGTTTCCCATCTTCAATACATTTTTTAACAAAACAAAAATATCACCCCTGCAAGAATAAATAACAAATAAGATATTATTTTTCAATTATGAAATGAGGAAACTCGATGTGCATGATTATTAAAACTCGATGTAGCAATTGATTATGTACAACAAAATCTAGTGAGAATGTTTTCTTATAATCTTAAAAGCTATTGAGAATTCCCTAGATATAACAACCCTAGGAACTCAATTTTAGATGTTTTCTTGTCATCTTGAAACAATGTAGAATGAGCCTCTTTTTGGTAGCTTGGCACTTGGCACATGGCTTTTTGACAATAGTTTGTGTTATTAGATGGTATTGGATGGTGGTATGGGATGTTAGTAGGAGCACATTTCCTACAAAATGAGAAGCTCCTACTCAATTCATTTTCATGTTTTGGATGAGGGAAAATAGCGCCAAAAGATTAAGAGTTTGATTCTTTATGTGTTTGTGTGAGTTGTTGTAGTGAAATCATGAGGAATTCAACAAATGTTTGTGTATTGGATAGATTTATGTGATAATGAAAGGTTATTGGTGGTGATGCAAGTAAAGTGTTTTTTATTATCTTTATGAAAGGTTGAAAGCATTGCTTGGTGCATGTTGTAGCTTTTTTGTGGTAAGATGTTTTTATTGTCTATGTTGGAGATTAAGAAGACTAAAATACATTTATCATACAAGTCATGAGGAAAAACTAAAATACATACAATTCAAACAAAGTGAATGAAGACTAAACTACATTTCATTAGAAAAAATTGTCACCATACCTCAAGGATTTGGATTTCTCTTTGCTTGAAATGTAAAATTCTCTTTTGATGTATCCACTATATGTAAGAAGAGTTCAAGTGTGTCCAAGCAACATGAGAATTCAATCCAAGGAGCCAAATATAGCCCAAGTGTTTTGTATTCAATCCAAGGAGCCAAATAGAGTCCAGCTAGTGTGTATTCAATCCAAAGAGCCAAATAGAGTCCAATTGGTGTGTATTCAATCCAAATTGTCAAAGAAACACCAAAAGGTGTGTGAATTCAATCCAAAATTCAAGTGATTGTCGAACAGTGCGTGAAAAGAGCGAAAAATATGTGATACATGAGAGAAAAAATACGGGAGAAGAGCACGGGTTATTTGCAAAATTTTATGTTCATGCACATGTGGGAGCTGAAGGAACCCAAGTCCGCTCGTCGGTTTGCGTTCCGTGCCCCTGGAGAAAATCCTCAAAGTGTCCTTGAATTTCGATGGGGTGCCTGACAAAAATGTCTGTAGCACCAAAACCGTGACTCCGATTGCGAAGACATCGATTTCGGTGGATTTGGTACGTCGATTTCTAACTAGGGGAACCCCCACACCGTGCCTCCAACGCACAAAAATGGTGCTCCTGTGCCATCTACAAAACTAGGGTTTGGCCCAGTGAAGGCCATGCCAATCTTGCTCAAGGGGGTCAATTGTCATCCAAAGGCTCCCGTGCATGTGTGGCCATCGTGAACACATCCACAATGGAAATGTGTACGTGTGGGAGCTGACGGAACCCAATTCCGCTTGTCCGTTTGGGTTCCGTGCCCCTAGAGCAAATCCTCAAAGTGTCCCTGAATGGCCACGGTGTGCCTGACCAAAATTCCTGTAGCACCAAAAATGTGACTCCGATCACAAAGCTGTCGATTTCGGTGGATTCTAGATGTCAGGTTTTAGTTGCAGGATGTCACGCAACTCAATTCTACTGCTCGGTTCCAATTCTATGCCCCAATAGGGATTTGCCATGTGTCCCTGAAAGCTTCTAGGAGGCGATTTTAGATGGGCCATAAAATAATCATCGTGGCTTGGATTTATGAACCATTAACTCCGTTGGAAAAGGGACATCAGATTAATGCTAGGACTTCTTATCTCCTCTAAGCCTATTTCTGGAATCTCGTCTTGTTTGACAATTTGAAAACTAGGGTTTCCCTTAGTAAGAGATATTTAATTTTTTGCACAAAGTAATTTCTTGTATAATTTTCGCAGATTGATGATGATGGCAGTGGTGTTGGTGGTGGTGGTGGCAGTGGTGATGATGATGGAGGAAATGATGATGATGATGAAGACACCAGTGGCCACCATGGTAGTGATGATGATGGTAATGTAGACAAAAATGGGCACTGTGGAGATGACAAACAAACATTAAACTTTTTTTTCCAAGATATGAACATCATTATGATGTTTTGTACACAACATATGGGTCTTAAGTCCTTGATCATATTTGATGAGGAGCACCAATATATCTAGGAACATATGATGTTATTATGGCTCCTATGACATGTGTAGGATATTAATTCACCACACAGGCCCTATAAAGGAAATATTTGACTCATGAATCTAATATGGGAAACATTATGAGTTTTCTCATACCAAGGACATGTGTCATTTCCAATACCATGTTTTGGTGATGAAAAAAATGCCTCAGGTCCCAAAACATTCTTTTAGGATTCATTAGCCATGCACATGGTTTATAAAGGGAATATTTGGATGATCAATGTAATATTGACATCAATATGAGGATTTAGGCACCACATATGGGTATTGGGTCCACCTATATTGGGTAAGGTGGAACACCAACATCTTAAGTCCCTAAAATGTTATTTTATGGTTCATGAACCATGCATTGGGTCCCAAAACACCACGCATACCCTATATACAGAATATTTGTTCTATGGGTGTGATATTGGTGTCAATACAAGGCTTTCCCCATAATTTATGGGTCTTGGGGACCACTAGTGTCATGGGGTATAAAGCATTCTTTTAGGCCTCATGGGCCGTGCACATGGTTCCAAGCCAATACATTAGCCTTGCAAATAAAAAGTTTGTTCTATGGGTGTAATATGATTTCTAACAAGGTTTTACACATGACATTTTAGGGCACCATTACGAAATTTATCATCTAAGGGATGGGAACGTGTGTAATATGGGCACTGTTACGAAAATTGTCATCTAAGGAATGACCCTAGCTACAATATAATGATGAAAATGATTGTATTAGCCTTTATGGACTAAAACAAGCTTTTAGGTTCATGAGGCACACATAAGGTCCAAAAAATCAATGCAAGCCCTATATAAGATTTTTTTTTGCATATGAGTATAATATCACACCTTTATAATGTTTTTTGCACCATAAATGGGTCATAGGGCCTTGAGTTTGGTTTGAGGTTAAAATTAGCATTTAAAGGCCTAAAAGATTATTTTAGGGCCCATGGACAATGCAAAGACTCCTTTAAAAACATAGATTCCCTATAAATGGAGTATTTGTCCCACCAATGAATATGGATTCCATGACGAGGTTTTGTGTACCAAGGATTAGTCCAAGGCCCTAGCCACGTTCTAAATATGAAAATCAATTTCTTTTTACCTAGCATATACTAGGAACCATGGGCAATGAGAATGGTCCCAAACCACCATATATGCCCTATAAAGAACATACTTGGCCTATGAGTGTAATATGGGTGGCATTAACATCTTTGTGCCATAACTATGGTTCAAGGATGAAACCAACATATTTAGGCTTAAAATTTTTGTGCACCACAAATATAGCTTAGGAGCTTAATTATGCCTCAAGGAGAATAGTAGTGTATTAGGAGACTCGAGATTGTATTTGGATACATCCTCGTAGTCATGCATGAGACCTGAGATTGTATTTGGAGACGTTGTGTATTTTGGTTTTCTAATAATGTTACGAGACTATTAATTATGTATTTGAACTTGCTTCCATTTGTGATTTTGATCATGGAATCATTTTGCATTTGACTACTTTATTTATTGCATACAAATATTAATTGTGTTATGTTGTATATTATCATAATTTATGAGATGATGTTATGAATTTTCGCATAGAATGTGGTTCAATCCTAGTATGAAAAATATTTTATTTACTTATTAGCAATAAGATCCAATTATATATAGAGGACCAATCATCATCAATATAATCATAGTTATCATAATCATAATCATCATCATCATAACCATTCATCAAAACAAATAAACAAACACTTCGATCCATAAATGACATGCGATGGAATTTAGACACACACACACACACACACACACTGTTAGAAAAACAGGATCGCAAAGCAATAACAATAAACAGAAATGAAAATATAATCACACATACACATTACAAGAGAGACACAGATATATCGTGGTTCACCCAACTTGGGCTACGTCCACACTGAATTTTCCAGTCCTTATTATTATTACCGTCCAGTAAGGTGAAGGGATACAACCTGCAACACAACCGCTGCACTTCCTCTTCTCTGTTTCATAGTCTCTCTCCTGATCTCAGAGATCTTTACAATGAATAAAACCTAATACATCATCGTCATCCCTAGCCGTATTACAATGTCTTTATTTTATAAGGAAAATACAATGGGAAAATACCATGGGATACCCAAAACCATGGGCCCGCAAAACACCTGGCGAAAAACAGCCCCAAAAAATTTTCTTCGGGGGCGTTGCCCCCGAACCCCCATTTCTCAAGGGACCACTAGCCCCTGGAACCCTGTGGGGTGGCTGTACAGTCCACCTACATATCATATAAAGCTGGGGTACAAACACGGTTGATACAATATCATCTATGAGACTAGAAGATTTGGCTCCACAACCAACACACACACATGCCAATCTTTCTCAAGGGGGTCATTTATCATCCCAACACTCCAGGGCGTGCATGGCCATCATGAAAAGGTCCATGATGGCATATGCATGTGCGGGAGTTGAAATAATCCAAGTCCGCTTGTCGGTTTGGGTTCCGTGCCCCCGGAGCAAATCCTCAAAGTGTCCCTGGGTGGCCACGGGGTGGCTGGAAACAATTCCCGTAGAACCAAAACCGTGACTCCGCTCGTGACTCCATTGATTACTATTGATTCGGGACCCTAGGTTTCAGCTAGGGGCCCCCCCCCTATCGTGCCTCAAATGCTCGGAAACGATGCTATTGTGCCATCTCAGGAACTAGTGTTTTGCTCAGTGAAGGCCATGCCAATCTTGCTCAAGAGGGTCATTTATGATACGAAGTCTCCCAGCTATGCATAGACATTGTGAACACATCCAAAATGGACATATGCATGTGTGGGAGCTGAAATAATCCAAGTCCGCTTATCGATTTGGGTTCCGTGCCCCCAGAGAAAATCCTCAAAGTGTCCATGAATGACCATGGGGTGGCTGGAAAAAATGCCTGTAGCACCCAAACCGTGACTCCGCTCGTGAATCTGTTAATTTCGATGGATTTAGGACCCCGGGTTTTAGCTAGGGGAGCCCCCACATCATGCCTCAAAGGATCGAAAACAATGCTATTGTGCCATCTTAGGAACTAGGGTTTTGCTCAGTGAAGACCGTGGCAATCTTGATCAAGGGGGTCAATTATGATCCGAAGGATCCCGGGCATGCATGGCCATTGTGAAAAAATACACAGTGGCCATATGAACTTGTGGGAGCTGAAAGAATCCAAGTCCTCTCGCTGGTTTGGGTTCCATGCCCCCGGAGCAAATCCTCAAAGTGTCCCTGAATGACCACATGGTTCCTGACCAAAATGCCCGTAGCACCAAAACCGTGACTCTGATCGCGAATCCGTAAATTTCGGTGGATTCAGGACAGCGGGGTCTCGCTGCGGGACCCCCCACACCGTGCCTCTAATGCCCGAAAATGGTGCTATTCTGTCATCTACGTAACTAGGGTTTTTCTCAGTGGAGGCCATGCCAATCTTGCTCAAGGGGGTCAATTCTCATCCAAAGGCTCCCAGGCGTGCGTGGCCATTGTAAACATGTCCATAATGGGCATGGGCATGTGTGGGAGCAGACAGAACCCAAATCCGCTCACTGGTTTGGGTTTCATGCCATGGGAGGAAATCCTCAAAGTGTCCCTAAATGGCCATGGAGTGCCTGACCAAAATTCCCATAGCACGAAAATCGTGACTCCGATCGCGAAGCTATCGATTTCGGTGAATTTGGTACGTCAGGTTCTAGATGGTGAACCCTCCATACCATGCCTCCAATTCCTGGAAACGGTGCTATTGTTCCATCTACGTAACTAGGTTTTCGCTCAGTGAAGGCCATGCCAATGAAGTTATGCATTTCTACTGACATCCTCCCAAATTCGTGCTCATCAATTTCATGGATGCAGTAGCTCAATAATGAAAATCCACTACACCTGGATCATGTCCCATATAAACATGATATTTTATAATATTTTTTTCCTTCAGGTCTTGGACACATTATGCTATGTATAAATTCTCTAGATGCATTCGGTGGTTGTAACGATGGGCAGTCCTGCACAATGTTAGTATGCAAATAAAAAATATATATGTCTATATGTATCATAATAGTACTCAAATTCTACATGGTATCTACAACATGTGTTGTGATCAATGCAAATTCTAACATACCAGTGATTGCATTTTTCGAAGGACCTTTGGCTCAAGTTCAATTGTGTGTGCTCATTCTTGAACCTCTCATAGAGTTTTGTTTGTGTCGTGTCAAGGAAGTGCTTGACATGGGTTCACACCCCTTAAAACATTTTCTCAACTTTAACACATCTCTTTGATTCGATGACGGTCTAGTGTTATCATGCCAAAACTTTTGTACTAGTTCTTTAACAACCTCAATAAGCTTCATGTCTGAAAAAGGTAACCTACCAACCAAGGCCCAACAATATTTTTGGCCCAAGGTCTCAAGTTTTTCTCTAATAGATGAATACTTTTGAAGAGTCTTTATATCTACTTTAAATATTTTACATGTGTGTGATAACATGCGATGTTGCCTTGTGGATTTGTCTAGAATCGATTCTGACAGTACACGACAGGATGCATTAAAATATTTTGTATGAGAAGTTTTTCCAATCAAATTAAATGAAGAATGTAGATTTCTAACAATATGATTGTTGGCCTATGAAATTCTAACTACCTTTATGCCTAAAATTCTCCTAACATGAGCTAGACAGTGTGATTTTAACAAATCCAGAAACAATTGACATTTTGTTGCATCGGTTTTGGATTCAAAAAATTATTTGATTATCCTGTTACAATGGAAATCAATAGTGTGTATGGAAAAATTACCTTCAAGTCCTGAAAAATAACTTTCATCCACATGAATACGTCTGGGAGTTCTTCGTCATCCGCTTGATAGTCGAGTCAAGGGAGTCGGAAAGGAAGTACGAGTCTCGTCACCGGTTTGTTGTGGCCCTTCGTTCACAATTTGGTCCTTCAAGGGAGTGTGTTTGACATGTGTGTGCTATTCTTGGGGAGGTTTCCAATTAAAAACTTGTTCAACATCCATCCCTTCATACTTGACATCAACCAAGATTTGGTTGACTTCAACCACTTCATCATTGCTTGTTGATGTATCTAAGGCACTAACATTTTGATGTCTACACTTTTCTATGTACAACATGGCCTTTTCTCTTATCTCACTGGCCTTTTCAGGGGGCAGCTCCTTCCTTCTAGAATTTTGGAATGTCCCTTGTTAGGAATTTTATTAAAATGACAAATTTTCACTTTTTTCCCTAGTTAGACCTTTGACTAGTTTTGAGCTCTAGGTCCCCAAATTGCTCCAATTGCTCCCAAATCTTCTGAGAAGTTATATGGATGATGTTAGAACATAAATATGTGTTTCAGGGATGCTTTTGGACCTTTAAAATACTTCTACAAATCCTCTTTCAATTCTGGCCAATGTAGGGAACTTTACTAGTAATTTTCCTTTGACGAGTATTGGTCTCTAGGTCTCAAATTGACTCCAAATGCCTTCAAATATTCAAGTAAGGTGTACGAATGATATTAGGACTTTAATATGATGTTCATGGATTATATATGGCCACCAAAATACCTCTACAAACTCTCTTAGGATTCTGGACCAAGTATGCAATTTTACTAGTAATTTGGGGTTCAAATCCCCCTGGGGTAAGTACTGAAAATGGCTTCCCAAATACCTCCAAACCCACTCAAATTTCTGAACAGAGGTAGGTTATGTCTCAAGGATTTTATTAAGGTCCCAAATTCACCATTAATTAGTTATTAATTCTGTTCCAAACCTCTCCCAAACAACAACAAAAATCACTAGTTTGACCCTTGGGGAAATGGCACCAAATCTTCTCCAAATGTAAATAAACTGAGTTTAATGATTTCAAATGCTTGAGAACTGAACATGAAACTTGTATAATACATCAATAAACCATCAGTATTTTACTTATCCATTCGAATCCATCAACATTACATTGGTTCACAACAAGGTAGTGGGGAAATGGCACTGTTCTTTCATTAAAAATGAGATTCATACATTTCTACTTGGAATTTAGACCTGAAAATTTATGGATATGAATAACAGATTATTTAATTCATATTACAAAATAAATGTGGAATTAGAAGCTCCCCCAAAGAGTACAATATCTCAACAAAAACGCCCTCCCTCAAGGATCAAGAATATGCCACCAAAACTGGAAATGGTTGAAGGAGTGAGCTGCAATAGAAGAAACCATGAGCTTCCCTGTAGCTTGCACCTGAAAACAAAGACTCCATTAAAGCTCCAAATGAAAGGTCTGAATGTCCTTTCCAATTACCAACTTGGATGGGAATCTTTCACCCTCGAAATTGGCTAAGGTAAGAAACTAGTCATCCACTAGCTCTCCCTCTTCACAAATGCAATTGCAAATTCTACAAATGATCAAAAGTTGGTTTCCTTATTTGTTCTTGAAATTTATAAAGTTCTAATGTCCTCCTTGGGTTGAATTCCTTCCAAGATACTCATGCTGTTCGGATATCCACATCATCTTTTTCAGGATCTTGCATGCAATTAGGGTTTGCATGCAAATTCTAGGGTTTGCATGCACTTTGCATGCATCCCAGTCACCAGGTTGATGCCTCCAGCACCTTAGCCACCTTATTCTAGCACCCGGGAGACACTTACTTCAGATTTTTAGCCCTCCTAGTCTGAAAGGCGCCCACTTCTCACCTACTGCCAGAGAAGGGCGCACTTCTTCACCTACCACTGCAGTTCCACTTCAATTACACTCAGTTAGCTCCGATTCTCCCTGATTTGAGGCTAGTTTCACTCCCGACTGACTGTTTCACTTCCATTGGACCTCCAGATTGACTAGATGACTTGTTATGACTTCAGTTAGCCTCCCATCCGCCCCCCACTGAGCCTTCTTCCCTTAATCAGTGCTACACACTTCAGTTACACTTGTTACACTCAGTTAGACTCAGATTGACACCTGGATGACTGGTTCTTGTGCATTGATGACCACTACTGATTGATGATGAGGAATCCTAGTTGGAGTCAAGCTACTCCATTCAGTGATTCGAATGACCTCCTTAGGCAATTCGAATTGCTCAATCATTGTTACTGTATTCTATTGTAATCATTCACCCTTACTGGGATATTGAGCACTGCTGCATGTTTTGCACAGTTTTACACCATATTTTCTATATTCATCTGTTGTGATTGATTTACTTGTTCATTAGATCTTTTGTGACTAATTTTACATGGTATTAGAGCCATTGCAGGGACAAGATCTCTTTTCTACATGTGGTTCTACAAGAAGATTTGAGTGAATTGCTCAAAAATTGCAAAAAGTTTTGGCATGAAATATCTCAAGGGCATTCACTCCTGTGCATGCAAAGCTTGAAAATACATCCAATACCACTCTAGAAGCTTGAGTTTCCACATAATTCCTGGATCTGATACATTGGACCCATTCAACATTGTTTGATCTCCAATCCCAGGTGTGATGCAACTCTAAAAGGGTGGATTGTTCGACCTCATTGTTCTTGGTTTATTGTGATTTGCAGGTTATTGTCCCCATCATTTGCATTCGCTACACTGCCCTTGCAAGCTCCTTTACATCAGTGTGCACTCGCTCCTAGCAATGGAATACTCTTCTTCAAAGCCTATCCTCACCCCATTCAATTATTTTGATTGGAAAGATGATATGGAGATCATATTACGTTCAAAAGGTTATTACTGAGTCACTCTTGGTCTTGAATTGGAGCCAAACAATCTGTCAGATAGAACCAAACACTACAACAAGCTTGATGAAGCTTATGGTCTTCTTTGTCTCTCCATCTCCAAAGATCTTCACTTCCATCTCAGCGGATTGAAGACTCCAAAAGCTATATGGGAGCAACTTGAAACACTATTTGGAAAGTAGGACGAGCTTAGGGCTTTTCAATTAGAGAATGAATTGATTGCCCTTAGTCCTGAGAATTTCGAGACCATTAATGAATTCTTCAAAAAATTCAAGAACTTGAACTTGCAGTTGAAGAACAGTGGAGTTATCAAAGAGGATAAACAATTGATCCTCTCCATTCTCAGCAAGCTTGGTAAAGATTATTCGGTATTTGTCTCTACTTTCAATTCCGGTCGGCTAACTACCCCGAATTGGAAGATGCCTACCTTGAATGCCTTCATTGAGTCCGTCACAAAAGAGCATGACAAGTTGATTCAAATGGGGTCCATAAGCTCCAAATATTCATCCCTATATGTTCAAGGACCCAAGATCTCGAATGGTAAAGGAAAGCAAAAGAAGGAGAAGTCCAAATTTGAGCCTCACAAGCAAAGAGAGAAAGGCAAACAAACGGATGCACCATCCAGTTCAAAGTTCAAGCAAAAGGGAAAAGAAGGTAACCAAAAATCTAAATGTACTTATTGTAACCGTGGATTTCATCCCGAGAGTTCATGTATGAAGAAGACTATAGATCAAATGGCCCTCCTTTTGGAAAAGAACAACATAACTCTTCCTGACGGTGCAAGGAAGAAGGATAGGAATGATGATCATGAAAGAGGACAAGCACTCATGGAAACTGTTTCGAAGCCCACTACTCTCTTGATAGATTCGGGTGCATCGAATCATATGGCTGCAAATATTGATTCTTTTTCTTCATTCGATCCAAACAGCTCCATCCCCATCCATTTGGGAGATGACTCAAAAATTTCTTCAAAGGGCAAATGTACGATTCATGTAGATCATGGAAGCTTTCAGAATGTTCTCTATGTGCCTTCCTTGGCTTCAAATCTTCTTTCTGTGTATCAAATGACACACACTGGTGAACCGAAGCAAGTTACATTCAGCCCTAATACAGTTAAAATTTCTGATATCAAAAGTGGAAGACTTGTTGCAGTCGGAAAGGCAAACCACACTACAAAATGCTATGAGTTTTCACACTTTATTCCGCTTGCAAAGCCCACTGCTCTTCGCACACATGGTAATGAGGTTAGTAGGCTTTGGCATGAAATATTTGGACATCTTAATTATAAATATTTGTTGCTGCTATCAAACAAATCCATGGTAGATGGTCTTCCACAACTCCGTTCCTCGAAGGGAATATGCACTGGTTGCATCATTAGGAAGCACCCTGAGCACAGATTCGACCGCGGCAAAGCTAGCAGAGCTTCTACAGTTTTGGGGTTGATCCATTCTGATATCAGTGGTCTACTGCCCCATATGTCATTAAATGGTTCAAGGTATGTTTTGACATTTATTGATGATTTTTCCCGCTTTACATGGGTATTCTTTCTCAAAAACAAGTCAGAAGTGCTTGGAAAATTCAAGGATTTTAAGGCTTCTGTTGAGACCGCCACTGAGAGCAAGATAAAAGCTCTTAGATATGATAATGGTGGAGAATATATTAAGTCCAATTTTCTGCAACTTTGTGCCCAAAGCGGAATTCAGATCCAACATACAGTTCCCTACAGACCCCAGCAGAACGGTGTAGCGGAAAGGAAAAATCGGTCACTAAAAGAGATGGATACATGCATGATTGAATCAAAAGGTTTGGATGCAAATCTTTGGTCTGAAGCAATCAATGTTGTTGCATACATACAGAACCGTGTTCAACATTCATCCGTGAAAGGTATGACTCCTTTCGAAGCATTCTTTGGTCACAAACCGGATGTGTCAAATTTAAGAGTTTTTGGCTCTACTGCATGGGCCAGAATTCCTTCCAAGAAGAGACGAGCTTTGGATCCACAAAGTATTGAGTGCATACTGATAGGATATGGGGAAGAATAAAAAGCATATAAACTCATGGATATCAGATCTAAAAAGATATTCATAGAGCGCAGTGTTCAATTTGAAGAACCGCTTAAGGAATTGCAACTAGTCGAGGAAGAGACTGTCGATTCACCGCCTTCACCAGAAGAAGATCCGTGCAGCGATAATGAAGGCATGAGTTCTGATATTTCTGATATTGTAGCAGCATATGATGATCATGACATATCAAGTTCGGAATCCGACCATTATGATTCTCCTCAGTTACCAAAGTGGGCCCAAAACACTCTTCAATCTGCTGGTTCAAACCTTGGAAATCCTGCTGATCCGAGACGAACAAGAGCAGACTTTCAAAGAGCAGGTATGGATCTTTCTATTGCTGATCCATTACTTCTTGAGATTTTTTATTTGATGGCTGGTTCAGATCCCACATCATACTATTCTTCCCACCGAGATCCGAGATGGAAAAGTGCCATGGATGAAGAGTATAGTTCTCTTCAAAAGAACAACACATGGGAGCTAGTTTCTCTTCCACCTGGAAGAAAATTAGTGAAGTGTAAATGGGTCTACTGCAAGAAAGTTGCTGCTGATGGCTCTATCAGCAAATATAAAGCAAGGTTGGTGGCAAAAGGTTTCTCCCAAGTCCAAGGAGTGGACTACACTGAGACCTTTGCACTGGTTGCAAAGATGGATTCCATCCGCCTTGTTTTGGCTATTTCCGCATCCAAGCACTGGGAAGTGCACCAAATGGATGTGAAGAGTGCATTTCTACATGGAGACCTTGCTGAAGAGGTATATATGCATCTTCCAGAGGGCTATACATCAGATCCATCATTACTTTGTAGATTGAAGAAATCTTTGTACGGGTTAAAACAGGCCCCAAGAGCTTGGTATGCAAAGATGGACTCCTTCCTTCTTTCTCAGAATTTCCAAAGATGCAAATCTGATCCGAATGTGTATCTTCAGCGAGTTAAAGGTAATTTGTTGGTTATTGTACTTTATGTTGATGATCTTCTCATTACTGGTAGCACTCTTACTTCAATAAACAAGCTAAAAACTACCTTAAATCTAGCTTTTGACATGAGCGATTTGGGCTTGCTAAGTCACTTTTTGGGCTTGGAGATAGCTCAAAATTTTGATGGGATCACTATATCTCAGCAAAAATATGCTTCCGACTTGTTATTGAAGTTTAATATGGCTGAATGTAAGGCAGCCCCATTCCCATTCCTCTCAGGAATCAGTCTTGAGGAGAGAGATTCTACACCGCTTGCAGATTGCAGTATGTATCAACAGTTGATTGGTTCACTACTTTATTTGACACACTCAAGGCCTGATATTTCATATACCGTGAGTGCCGTTTCAAGGTATATGCAGCAGCCACATGAGCTTCATTGGAGAGCAGCCAAGCGGATCTTGCAGTATTTGCAAGGTACGAGACAGTTTGGCATACATTATGCTGCAGATTCTGAGCTTGATTTCATTGGTTTTACTGATTCAGATTGGGCAGGTGATAGCATTGATCGGAAGTCCACTTCCGGTTATGTTTTCATGATTGGTCATGGTGCTATTTTCTGGTCCAGCAAAAATCAAGCAGCCATTGCACTTTCTTCAGCAGAGGCAGAGTATCGAGGGGCAGTCAATGCCTGCATTCAGGCAGTTTGGTTGCAGGGTATTCTTTCCGAGTTTGGTTTTGGTGGCACTACTTCGACTATCCTATTTTGTGAAAATCAAAGTGCTATCAAGATCTCCACAAATCCAGTTCAACGGTAGAGGACCAAACACATTGAGATTCATATGCATTACATTCGACAATTGGTGCATGACTGCACCATCATTCTGCAATATTGCCCTACTGATGAGCAAATTGCAGACATCTTCACCAAGAGCTTCACTAAGAAGAAATTCTCTTACCTCCGTTCACTGTTAGGGGTGATTTCCATCATGGTGGAGACATATTGATTCATTATTATGCTTTAGCTTGAGGGGGGGCTTTCTTCCCACGGGGTTTTCCCTCTTTCCTCACTTAGTTTATTTTCAGCATTTTTTTGGATTATTGTATTGGGGTGACCTTTGGTCTTAGTTACCAGGGCCCCACATTATTTTTTGCACATCATAGTCTAGCTTGAGGGGGGGTGTTCGGATATCCACATCATCTTTTTCAGGATCTTGCATGCAATTAGGGTTTGCATGCAAATTCTAGGGTTTGCATGCACTTTGCATGCATCCCAGTCACCAGGTTGATGCCTCCAGCACCTTAGCCACCTTATTCTAGCACCCGGGAGCCACTTACTTCAGATTTTTAGCCCTCGTAGTCTGAAAGTCGCCCACTTCTCACCTACTACCAGAGAAGGGCACACTTCTTCACCTACCACTGCAGTTCCACTTCAGTTACACTCAGTTAGCTCCGATTCTCCCTGATTTGAGGCTAGTTTCACTCTCGACTGATTGTTTCACTTTCGTTGGACCTCCATATTGACTAGATGACTTGTTCTGACTTCAGTTAGCCTCCCATGCGCCCCCCACTGAGCCTCCTTCCCTTAATCAGTGCTACACACTTCAGTTACACTTGTTACACTCAGTTAGACTCAGATTGACACTTGGATGACTCGTTCTTGTGCATTGATGACCACTACTGCTTGATGATGAGGACTCCTAGTTGGATTCAATCTACTCCATTCAGTGATTCAAATGACCTCCTTAGGCAATTCGAATTGCTCAGTCATTGTTACTGTATTCTATTGTAATCATTCACCCTTACTGGGATATTGAGCACTGCTGCATGTTTTGCACAGTTTTACACCATATTTTATATATTCATCTGTTGTGATTGATTTACTTGTTCATTAGATCTGTTGTGACTAATTTTACACATGCCAACTCAAGTTGGGAAGAGATTCCAAAGAACGCCACTTGTACAACAATTCCTAGTCTCCCACTTCCACCAAATCACATGTGGAAGCATCTTAGTTTCCCTAACACCCTTGAGTGCCCTCTTGGAGTCTATTTTTAGCCCTGACATGTCATATATGTCATATGCCAGCCTTTAGGTTGTTAGTTTTTCAGAAATTTCAATCTGATCTAGGATCTTAACAGAGAGAATAACATGTACAGCATATCTACAACATATCTAGAGCATATCAATCATGGAGACAATAATGCAAGCACACAAGAGACACAGAGTTTCATCGGGGAAAACCAAGAAGTTGAAAAACCCTGCAACTTCCTCAGAGATAGATAGAACAATGATACAACCCAAGTACAAGAGATAGTCCTCCTAGCAGCAGCTTCTCCTCCTCCACAAGTGCGCCACTCTCCAATGAGAGTATGAGTGAGAAAGTGAATGATCAAATAGAGTGCCTCCCGCACTCTATTTATACATGACTTGACTTGCCTAATAACCTTTACTAGGTCGGCCTCAACTTAACCACATAGCATAATGCTAACAGGGCCGACCCGCAATAGGGTGGTCTAATAACCCTTTGACCCACATGACTTATACAGGGCCGACCCCATCAAGGTGGTCTAATAACCCATCAAGTATAAGTTACGACACTTACAATATAAATGACGACACTTCCGTATAGAGGAATAATAACATCTCTATAGGAGTACAATATACATAGGTGAAATACATTCTAAAGTTACAATTACATTAACACTCCCTCTTAACTAGGAAGGTATTTCTTGACACAGATCTGCTAGCACAAGTCTTCTTCTCTGGATCATCATCACTAGATCATCGTCATCGAATCATCGTCATCGTCACGGCTGCTACTATCTCAATCAATCTCTGATCTACTCATCATAGGAAGTTCTACAGATCCTGTCCTTTTTCATACTGGATGTAGGCCCACCACCTGCAGATCTTCATCATCATTGGCCATATTGTGGAATCCTCAGGACTTATTACAAACCCTTGCAAGAGCATCCCAGGACTTATTACGGGCACATAGCCCAACCTATCGGATCTCCCAGGTCTTACATGTGGTCATAAAACAATCTCGAAAGAGCATCCCAGGACTTATTATGGGCACATAGCCCAACCTATCGAATCTCCCAGGTCACATTACATGCCATAGGACAAACCCTCGAAAGAGCATCCCAGGACTTATTACAGGCACGCAGCCCAACCTATCGGATCTCCCAAGTCTTACATGTCCTCCCAAGCACAACCTGTCCATGGCCACAGAGTATCATCCTGATACTCATGATCGTACTGATCATAACATCATTCACGAAGCACAACCCAGATGCACATCACACAACACTTACATTCACCTGCATGGGAAGACACACTTCAACCATCCATGAAAGGCTTCAGCACTTATATCTATGCCATGGGAAGACACACTTCAACCATGCGAGAATGGAATCACACTTATATCCATAGCCATGGGAAGACACACTTCAACCATGCTAGGAATGGCATAGCACTTATATCGCAGCCATGGGAATACACACTTCAACCATGTTCGAATGGCACAACACTTATATCGCAGCCATGGGAAGACACACTTCAACCATGCTTGAATGGCACAACACTTATATCGTAGCCATGGGAAGACACACTTCAACCATGCTCGAATGGCACAGCTCTTACATCAACGACCATGGGAAGACACACTTCAACCATGTCAGAATGGCCCCAGCCCTTATATCTGCACCATGGGAGGACACACCTACCACCATGAGAGAATGGCTCATGTGCATTTGTGTCTTTGGAACTCATCACACATAATCCAACTAACTATGTAATGTATCCACCTGATACATATCATCACACATGATCATCCTGATCATCATCATATCATCATCCTGATGCATATCATCCAGAGTATCATCCTGATACTCATCTCACATGATCATCCTGATCATCATCACTGCATCATCCTGATGCATATACATATACATGATCCAACTGATCATACCAAGCATCCAACTGATGCATATATATATACATGATCCAACTGATCATACCGAGCAGTAACTGGAGCATCATCCTGATTCTCATCACACAACGCTTACATACACAGCCATGGGAAGGATCCTCCTCTCACCATGCTTGGAATGGCTTCTGCAAATGTGTACCGTCACTTCTTCCTCAAAGTATCTTCAATCTAAAGAACACCAAGCCTCTCTCTGAAGTACTCAAACTTCACTCTGGCTAGTGGTTTCTTCAACACATCTGCAACCTGCTCATCCGTCGCAACATACAGGAGCTTCATTGCTCCTCTTTGCACCATATCCCTGATATAGTGATATTTGATCTCAATGTGCTTCAACCTGTTGTGGAACACTGGATTCTCAGACAACTTCACACAACTCTGGTAATCACAAAAGATACCAGTAACCTCCCATGGGAGATCAAATAACTTAGACAGTAGCTTCTGGAGCCATACTGCCTCACAACTAGCCAAACAAGCTGCAACATACTCTGCTTCGGCTATACTCAGTCCTACGCAGGACTGCTTCCTGCTAAACCAAGAGATCACATCTGATCCCATACTGAAGCAGCACCTAGAAGTGCTCTTCCTATTTGCAGCACTGCCTACCCAGTCCGAATCAACATAACCCTGTAGGTTAAACTTTTGATTCGCATCATACTTGAGCCCATAATCAATCGTACCCTTCAGGTACTTCAGAATATGCTTTACAACAACCAGGTGAACACCTCTAGGATCCGCCAGGAACTGGCTCAATGTGTTCACCACAAAGAAAATATTTGGTCTCATGTTCGTCAGGTACATCAAGGACCCAATCATCTGACGATACACCATGACATCAACCGGATCAGATGAATCATCACACAAAAGCTTCAGTTTCGATGCCATAGGTGTGGCTATGGCCTTGCAGTCCATCATCCCGAACCGCTTCAGGATCTCTACTGCATACTTCCCTTGTCCAAGGAAGATCCCATCTGCTTTCTGCCACACCTCCATGCCTAGAAAATCGTGCATCATCCCCAACTCCTTCATTTCGAACTAAGCAGTAATCTTCCTCTTCGTATTGGAAATCAACCTATCCTCACCTATAACAAACAAGTCATCCACATACAAAAGTAGTATCACTAGATTACCTTCCTCAGTAAAGGTTGGAATCCGCTTTACTCTTGGTAAAGCCCAAACTAGATAGAAAGCTGTCTCTCCTACCATACCAAGTCCTAGGAGCTTTCTTCAAGCCATACAAGGCTTTCTTCAACCTGCACACATATGAATCTCTGTCATGTGTCTCAAAACCAAGTGGCTACTCCACATACACTTCCTCCTCGACTATGCCATTCAAGAAAACTATCTTGACATCCATCTGGTGTATCTTCCATTTCATCACTGCAACCAGAGCAAGTACTGATCTGATGGAAGTGTATCTGGCTACAGGAGCAAAAGACTCTTCATAGTCTATTCCATCTTTCTAGGAGAATCCATGAGCTACAAACCTCGCTTTGTATTTCTCTATGTTTCCATCTACAACATGCTTGATCTTATAGATCCACTTGGAAGTCACAACAGACTTCCTTTTAGGTCTTGGGACCACATCCCAAACATCATTCTTCATGATCGACTGGTACTCTTCGATCATTACTTCATCCCAGATCCTGGAAACTTTAGATTCTTCAATAGATAGCTTTGTTGCTGGAGTAAATGTTGTAGTCCTTCTTTTGTAGGTGATGGTATATGATCTTTCCTACAAGACAAGTTAAATTGCGTGATTAGAAACATCTCACAGTTTTCAGAACAAATTCTTACACATAAAGAAATATGTCATACAATCATGCAATTAATTTAGCCAATGCTTCAATACAACATTTATCCATATCCCGTAACTTTCTAGATGCCTTCCAATCTCTACCAGAACATTGTTAAGAGTGTGCACAACTCCCAACATGTCAGCAAAGAGGTTTCATTTTAGATAAGTAGCAATGGAATGTTGTACAGTGCCATAGGCCACTTACCCATCACATGCATATTAGTAGTATACTGTTCATTAATGAAATTATTCTAATATGCATAATTCACACCTTAAGTCTAGGAACATAAGCATATACATCATTGAACAATATTATTTAAACAAACAAATAGGCAAGAAATGACAATTCAAATACTTATCTTTGTTTGGTTTGTAGGGTGGACTCCCTCTCAATATTTGCTTCCTCGATCACTTATGCATACTTACTAGTATCATCATTGTGTTATCCTGGAGGTCTCATACATACATTCATTAGTATAATCTCAATACTATCAAAACACAATAATATTAAACATGTATAGTCATGATCATTTCAAACACAAATAATAAACATTAGTATTCAAGGTTTCAGGGAATACTTCTTTTACTCATGCATATTCTTGTTTGACCAAAGGACTTTTCTGGTTAGTCATATCATCAATCAAGGTAAGAGACATAATATGCATAAACCCTTGATTACTTACATTTCTAACTTCATGAATAATCATTATCAATCATACGAAGTATACTTATATAAGAGATCCTATCACAAGGTAGGATTCTAACTTGATATAGGAAAAACATACCTGGATTAATATGTTAGTTGGTTATGTCTAACATACCCACATGATGTCTTCTTGTTCTCTTAAATGACTTGTGCTAGTAACCTACATATCTCATAGGTTAACCATTAGAGAACCAAGTTATACATACCTCGTAAGTAGATCTTCTATGTGATCCATGACAATGGATGATTCTTTGTCTTCATGTCACCATGGTCATATGTTCTTGAACTAGAACATGATTTGTCTTTCTTGATGTACCTTTCATGCTAGCGGACAACATCAACCTCATACAACACCACAATGCATTAGTACAATCATAAGTGTCAAAACCCTAATCAATGAATATCTTCTATCATGCATTCATATTTTTATTAAGGTGATACGACAAGTCTAAAATTAATCAAGATTGTACTAATCTTAATGAAGACAAACATACCATAAACTTAATCATGAATAGATCTTGAAACATACCTAGATAAGTCATACCTGTCGAGATTGCTTGTAATCTTTTTATGTAAGGCCTTAGCCTCATCACCCTCTGAAACAGGAACTTCTTCACTTATGCAAATGACCAATCCATTCTCTTCTAGGATTAACCCAATCCACTTGATTTGTAGAAACTGGATCTGGAGCTGGATTAGGGTTTGTCAGGGAAACCCTCAAAAATTCAAACTTTGAATTTCAAACATCTGAAAGGATATAAAGATGCGCCTTGATGAGTTGATCAACCTGGTATACTTAGAATTTGAAAACTGCAAAGTTTCACCCCTCAAAATTGTTTTTCAATCTTCCGGATTCACTAGGGAGGACCCTGAATTAGGGTTTGAGTTTCCTAGAGCTTCACCCAACCAAATAGTTTGATCCAAAGCTCTAAACTTTGATTTTTCCAAGGAGCTTCCAGCTATGGTCACAGATTTCAAAAATTCCCATTTTTGCAGAAGCCCTAATTTCCATCTTTCTGATCAAAGTCCTGAACTAGGGTTTGATCAAGCCCGGCCTTCTGCTCAACCAAAAAAATTGATCTTGGTCTCTGAATTTTTATTTTGATGAGGAGCATCCAGCTATGGTCTCCAATACAAAATTCCAACATTCTCCGAAACCCTAAATTCCCGGAGCCATGAATGAAGGTGCTCAAAATCCAATTCTGTTTTGACAGAAATATGCACCTGATTGTTTCTGGTGTAACTCCGAAATTTTAGATCTACAGGGTCTGATAATTCTACTTGCGGTATCCTGACCTGTTATCTTTCCAACCCCACAGGTCTGACCTCAATTGGATTCTCTGAGAGAGAGTTATGCTAAGTGTCGCAACGTGACCTGTTTATGGGATAAAACATGAGAGCGGACTTGTACGACGTGCCACGTGTCACTGGTTTAGTTTCGACCTCTGAAAAAAATTAACTGAGAAATTATAGTCCGTTCCCTACCTGTCAATTTTTACTAAATTTAATTTGGAGCTTCCTAGCTCAAGTTATGACATTTTTTCCTAGGTCACCTGTTTATGACTGAGATCTGGAAGAGGCAAAAACCCTAGATTGTATAGCTCATAACTCACAAAGTACAGCGAATTAGAAGTTGTGCTTCTGACAAAAGGTACATGGGGATGTTATCTACGACCTGTAAAGGTTTTAGATCCTGCAGCTTCTCCAAAATGGATTTATAGAGAAATTTCTACGATGAATGGTTTTTGCTATATCAAGCCCTAGCTTTGCAAGTGCAACAAGTGTCATAAATACCATACCATGCATTCTTTCAGGCTAGCTCTAATACCATGTTAGTTTTTCATAAATTTCAATCTGATCTAGGATCTTAACTGAGAGAATAACATGTACATCATATCTACAACATATCTACAGCATATCAATCATGGACACAATAATGCAAGCACACAAGAGACAGAGAGTTTCATAGGGGAAAACCAAGAAGGTGAAAAACCCCACAACTTCCTCAGAGATAGATAGAGAAATTATACAACCCAAGTACAAGAGATAGTCCTCCTAGCAACATCCTCCACAAGTGCGCCACTCTCCAATGAGAGTATGAGTGAGAAAGTGAATGATCAAATAGAGTGCCTCCCGCACTCTATTTATACATGACTTGACTTGCCTAATAACCTTTACTAGGTCGGCCTCAACTTAACCACATAGCATAATGCTGACAGGGACAACCCCCAATAGGGTGGTCTAATAACCCTTTGACCCACATGACTTATACAGGGCCGACCCCATCAAGGTGGTCTAATAACCCATCAAGTATAAGTTACAACACTTACAATATAAATGACGACACTTCCGTATAGAGGAATAATAACATCTCTATAGGAGTACAATATACATAGGAGAAATACATTCTGAAGTTACAATTACATTAACACAGGTCTGATTTGTGTCATAGGTGTCATAGTATCTTCATCATTGTGTCATAGAGCTAGGGAATCTATCCCAAGTGTCTCACTAGCTCCAAATTGCCTCTTCCTCTTCCATGGGAGTTACTCTTCCTCTATATTTCAACCTCATTGACTCATTCCAAGTATTATTGACCTTATAACTCATCCCAAGAACATTAGGCTTCCCATGGATTCGAAATTGCAAGAAGAGGATGCCATGTGACACATAAATTCTAGCTTGTGTGGGTCCCACTTCCTCCATGTGTCTTCATGATCGAATGCCATTTTGATTTTCACTTGTATATATTTATTTATCTACTTTATTAAATATTTATGCTATCCTAATGTTCCAACATCATTTATTATCCCCATTATTCCAAATCCCAAAGCTTCCACCCCAAACCTAGGAAACTAGTAATTTTCCTCCTTGGCAATTATTTGACCCTTAACATCAATTTGACAAACTCTAATGAATATGGCCAATGTGATTAGACCATTGTGACCCAATGCCAAATTTGGGACATGACAAATTTATTTTATTATTACGTCTGTTTCCCATCTTCAATACATTTTTTAACAAAACAAAAATATCACCCCTGCAAGAATAAATAACAAATAAGATATTATTTTTCTATTATGAAATGAGGAAACTCGATGTGCATTATTATTAAAACTCGATGTAGCAATTGATTATGTACAACAACATCTAGTGAGAATGTTTTCTTATAATCTTAAAAGCTATTGAGAATTCCCTAGATATAACAACAACATCACCTCTAGGGACTCAATTTTGGATGTTTTCTTGTCATCTTGAAACAATGTACAATGAGCCTCTTTTTGGTAGCTTGGCACTTGGCACATGGTTTTTTGACAATAGTTTGTGTTATTAGATGGTATTGGATGGTGGTATGGGATGTTAGAAGGATCACATTTCCTACAAAAGGAGAAGCTCCTACTCACTTCATTTTCATGTTTTGAATGAGGGAAAACAACCCCAAAAGATTAAAAGTTTGATTCTTTAGGTGTTTGTGTGAGTTGTTGTAGTGAAATCATGAGGAATTCAAAAAATGTTTGTGTATTGGATGGAGTTATGTGATTATGAAAGGTTATTGGTGGTGATGCAAGTAAGTTTTTTTTATTATCTTTATGAAAGGTTGAAAGCATTGCTTGGTGCATGTTGTAGTTTTTTTGTGGTAAGATGTTTTTATTGTCTATGTTGAAGATTAAGAAGACTAAAATACATTTATCATACAATTCATGAGGAAAAACTAAAATACATACAATTCAAACAAAGTGAATGAAGACTAAAATACATTTCATTAGAAAAAATTGTCACCATACCTCAAGGATTAGGATTGCTCTTTGTTTGAAATGTAAAATTCTCTTTTAATGTATCCACTATATGTAAGAAGACTTCAAGTGTGTCCAAGCAGCATGAGAATTCAATCAAACGTGCCAAATAGAGTCCAACTGTTGTGTATTCAATCCAAGGAGCCAAATAGAGTCCAACTGGTGTGTATTCAATCCAAAGAGCCAAATAGAGTCCAATTGGTGTGTATTCAATCCAAATTGTCAAAGAAACACCAAAAGGTGTGTGAATTCAATCCAAAATGAAAGTGATTGTCGAACTGTGCATGAAAAGAGCGAAAAATATGCGATACCTGAGAGAACAAATGCAGGAGAAGAGCACGGGTTATTTGCAAAATTTTATGTACAGCAGAGGCACACACGCGCTCCTAGCATGTGCACACCTCTGATGAACGTTGCTTTGTTCGGTGGGTAACGTTTAGTTCATTTATTTCCAAATAAATCTCTATATGCCAGTTTATTCCTAGAGCCCCTCCCCCATAAAGGCCTTTAGGCCCTCTTCTAAACCATAATCCCTAAGTGCATAAGTGGTTCCAAGTGTTTAGGGGTTTTGGGGTTAGGGTTATAGGGATTGTAGGTAAGTTATGGGGTTAAAGGTTATATAAAAATAAAAAATATGCCAATATTAAAATGTGAATTATGATTGATTAAAATTATACGAGCTATGCAAAATTGAATGTACAAATTATCATGGAAATTGAGCACATAAAGAAACCAATATAACTTGAAATACATATTCAAAATTTGATTTTCTATCAACCACACAACCTAACCAATATGAATCTTTATACCCACATATATTACGGTCTTTTCTTCTACTGCACAAATTGTGAAATTCAAGTGTCCCTTTAACATACTTGAACACACTCTTTGTTGCATTCCAATATTCTATCTTCAACATTGTCATGAATATGGAAATGAAGCTCATATCATAGCTCAAATCAAGCATAGTGGATATAAGATATATCAATATCCCCACTGGCTACCTGTAGACTAACTCGTTAACTCCATTAGATTTAGTCTTGGCTGAAAACTTCAACCCTGTAGACTAACTCATTAACTACCTTAGATTTAGTATTTTGCAATCTATCTTTTTAAACATGTCAAGAAAAGTCCTAGCATATTTTGTTTGTAAGACAAAAATGCTACTGTCTGCCAAACTTCTACACCTAGACAATAATGTAGGAGGCCTATATCAATCATATCAAAAAATGTACTCATATTAGATTTGATCTATTCAATAGCACTTTCCTCACTACTTGTAATAATAATTCCATCTACATATATGACTAGTAGAATGGTGTCACTACCAATTCTTTTGACATACATATTGGAATCTAAAGGACTCTGCTAGAACCCTTATTCATCCAATTACTTGTTAATTATAATGTACCATGCCTTGACTTCCTTCTTTAGGCCATATATAACCTTCTTCAGTGTGCAAACAAGATTCTCCTACCTTGGAACTTGAAAAAATTGTGGTTGATATGTGTACACTTGTTCCTCCAAATCTACATTGAGGAAGGCATTTTCCATATCCATTTGATCGACATTCCAACTAAATTGTGCTACCGTGGATATATTAATCGAATTATGCTCATCTTTTACATAGGAGAAAATGTATCTTCATAGTCGATGCCCTCTCACTTAGAGAACCCTTTTGAAACCAATTGTGCCTTATGCTTGTCAAGTTTGCCATTTGATTTTTGCTTGACTTTGTACACCCATTTGCAACCAATGGGTCTCTTCCCTAGTGCAGGCTCTATGAGATTTCAAGTTTGATTTTTCATTTGAATCTCATGTTTGGTTTCCATGTCCTTCCATTCAGTTTTCCCTATTCCCTCATACACCTATGGCTCATTAAATCCCTGAACATTGGCCATGAAAACAAATTTTGCCGTGTTTGTTTTATGTTTTCTCTTGCCCCTTAATTATTTCTCCCACTCGAATATCCATAATGACTTGTTGAGCCACCATTATGGCCTCTTCTTTGGTCCCTCCTCATCGAATTTAGTATTGTCACCATGACTTGTCTTACCTCTACCTATTTCATACAAATGCTAATTTGCATTGTTTGCATCAAAAATTATCATAGACTTCACATCCTCAAAATATTTCCCCATTTTGGGCAGGGCTTCTTGAATATTGACACTTGTATCCTTCACCACAACTGGTTTCTCCATGGTAATTTTGAAATCTAAAGAAGCTTTGAAAGGTTGAACTTCTTCATCAACTATGACATATCTATTGAATATCAATTGATTGGTGTTAACATAAACCATCCTATAAGATTTATATATGTCGATGTACCCTATGATCATCAATTTCTCTCTCTTAGGGTCTAACTCGGTTCTTTTCTCATCTAGAATCTATGCATGGAAAATATAACTAAATACCCTAGGATGAATGACTTTAGGATTCTTCCTAGACCATTCTTACTTTGCGGTGTTCTGCTTCACCACCATCATTAGAGATCTATTTAATAGATATAATATTGTAAACAATTCCTCATCCCAAAACCTATTTGGAACAGACATGTTCTCCATCTTACACATTGTCATCTATTTAATAGCATGGTTCCATCTCTCAACCACACCATTCTATTATGGAGTGTAGGGTGCAGTGAACGGTATTTTGTTTGATGCTTATTGCAAATGTTATTGAATTATTTGGAACAAAATTCTTTGTTATCATCAGACACGAGTGCTAAGGTGATATAGTAACTCTTTTTTATTAAAACTTTTAAAATTCATTAAACACTTTATCTTTCAATTTCATTAAATACATCGACATTTTTCTATTGTAGTCCTCAACAAAAATAAGGAAATACATGCACATTTTCCTACTATAGTCGTCAATAAAAAGAAAGAAATAACGAACACTAGTGTTGGATTCCATGTTCATTGGTCCACAAATGTTTACATGAACCAATTAAATAAATATGTTTTCTCCCTAGACTTATCCTTCCTCAAATGGTGTTCTATGTTGCTTTCTCGTCTAACAAACTCCAAAAACACCCTGTATTTGTGCTTGGATATCAAGAAGTCCTTCTACCATATTACCTCAATACATATGAGAAAGGTAGGTTAAGATTAGCTTCCCATATAATCGATGTCAAAGAGTACTTATATTTGATGTACTTGTGCTTACCATTGCATGCTTCGTGACTTGTCCAATGTTGAATAGTATAGACAATCCATGATTGTCCACACCAAGAGCTATAGTCTTGTTGGTCTCCTTGTCAACTAAGTAGCATTTATGTTTCCTAAGGTTCACATCTAGATGGGGTTAACACCTTATAGTTTGACTTATCAAGGGTAGAATAATCTACATGCCTAATACATAATACGCATTGAGGAAAATCAAGTTCCCCATGACCCATCCTTAGTGCTCATAACCTTCTAATAGTGAGATATCACCACTCATTGGACAAATTTCCTACATAGAGGTCATGTGTGGTAGTTCAAGGGATTATTGGTTTCCCTTGAGCTTCAAAATTTATATTTTAGGCCTAATTTCAATGTCTCATTCCTTTACATTGGTTTATGGCTCAAGACCTATACATAGTTCTCAAGCAAATATGATCATTTGAAGGTGAAGTATCTAGTTGCAATGTCATATGTATTTATTGCACCGAGAGTAGCGAGGTGGTTACAAATTAGTATGGGGAGGATGTGTAATGTAATGTAGCGTAATGACGTCACGTTATGTACCCAAAAAAAAAAGTAATTAAAAAAATTTATGTCGGCTCATAAAATAAAAAAGTGAAAACCAATTAAAAAGTAAATTAAAAAATCCATATCCGCTCGTAAAACAAAAATTTAAAACCAGATAAAAACTCATTAAAAAAATAAGACCTCAAGAAATTGGATGCTTCTCAGTGCTTGAGAGATACGCGTTTAGGACGGATCTATGCTGGTTCAAGGAAACAATCATACGCTAATGATACCATGATGGCACAATCATCGCCAATAGGCCAATGATACCCTCAAAATGGTATGTCTTCTTGGTGGAGGAAACCTTTTTATCCCTAAATGGATGTAACATTCCTTTCAATATCGAGATTCAAGTCTCCTCCAATGACCATGTCCAAACCCCCAATTCCAAATACTTGGATGCATAGTGCCATGGAATCATGGATATCCCTACAAAGTCATACATGGTGCTTTGAGACATTTTTCATGGATTTGGATGCCTCAGTGGTTTCTTTAGGGCCAAATGCATGGTCTTTTTCCCTCAAATGTCATTCCCAAGGCCTTGAGACACATACATATTTCTCCAAACCACCTAATTGCACCAACATCCCTAATCATAAGCCATTGGCACACTCAAGAATCCATGTGTGGTTGGTTGAGGAAACCTTCTTAGTCTTTGATGGCTAGAAGAATTCTTCAAGGCCCAAGGTTTTGGTATCCTCCACTAAGCATGTCCAAGGCCCCAAGACATACATATAGAGCATCATAAATACCATTGAAAAAGTCATGTGTTGTGCTTTGAAGCATTTTTCATGGATCTAGATGCCTCAATGCTTTCTTTAAGGATAAAGTCAAAGTTTTCTTCCCTAGAGCATCATCCTAAAGGGCCTGAGACATGTACACACCACTTAAAAATACTAAATGGAACTAATATCCTCAATCATAGAGTAATGATACCCTCAAGATGTCACGCGTGGTTGGTGGATGAAATATTCTTATCCTTAGATGGCTAGAAGATTCATTTAGGTCCATAGGATCAACTCTCCTCCCTTGACTATGTCCAAGGTCCTAAAGCCCTAAGACATAGATACATATTTCCACATATATCTCTATGAGGTAATGCATGGTTCCTCGAGGAATTTCTCATGGATTTGGATGCCTCAATAGTTTATTTAGGGCCAAATGCATGGTATTCTTCCCTGGAAAACCATTTCCAAGGCCCTGAGACATGTAGATACTAAGTTCAAAACCATATAATGGCACTTCCATCATCAATCACAGGACCATGATACCTCAAGAGGCCATGTGTAGTTGGTGGAGGTAACCTTCTTAGCCCTAGATGGATACAAGATTCCTTTAAGTCCCGAGTCTTAGGTCTCCTTCCTTGACCAAGTCCAATGCCCTAAGTCCCCAATACTTGGATACATAGCATAATGGATACCCCTGTAAAGTCTTGTTTGGTGCTTTTAGAGATTGTTCATGGCCTTGGATGTCTAAATGGTTTATTTATGGCCAAAGGCATGATATTCTTCCATAAAACATCATTCCAAAATCCTTGATCAGGCACATACATATTACTAAAAACCACTTCATGGTATCGGCATCCTTAATCATAGGCCAATGATACCATTAAGAGGTCATGTGTGGTTAGTGGAGGAAATCATCATAGCTCTTTATGGATAGAATATTTCTTTAGGGCCCAAGTTTCAGGTCTCTCTCTCTCTGACTATCTCTCTAAAATGGCTATGGGTTATAGGTTTTAAGGGCTGGGTGTTTGATGATAGAGTTTAGGGTTGATGAGAATTAGAGGTTATAAAGGTTAGGGGTTAATTTTTATTTGACTAGACACTTTAGAGGTTAGGATTACGTGGTTAGGATTATAGGGGTTAAGGGATATATATCATTATGTGTTAGCATTTAGGAGTTTTAGGGGATATACTAGTTTAGGATTATAGTGGGCCAAGAGTTATGATGGTTAGTTGTACTAGGGGCTAGGGATTGTGGTGGCTAGAGACTAATGGTCAAGGGTTTGGGGATTGAGATATAGGGGTCATGGATTTATGGTTACAAGGATGAATATTTATATGTACATGAGGATAATGTGAGTTAGTGATTTTGTGTAATAAGATATCTCCTAACACTTGTGGTGAAGGAGAGAAAAGAGGGGTGAGGGAGGGAGGAGGGATTGGGTAGAGTGGAAGAGAGGGGGGATTGGGTGGATAGGAAGAGAGGGGGTGGGGTTATAGAGAGGGAGGGGGGTTTAGGGAGATATAGATAAAAATCAAGGTGTAAAAAAGAACGTGTGCGCGCTACAAATGTGCGTGCATCTACATATGCGTGCACAAAAACGCGTGCGCGTATTTACACATGTGCGCATCTACCCGTGCACGCATTTGCGCACACGCGTGTTTGGATTCAATTTTTTTTTGGCACCCTTGCAGGTTTGATATTAGCTTCGGATTGCCAAACCTTGAGGCTTGGTCTAAGTTATGGAAGAACACACCAATTTCTGTAACTTCATGTTTTTCACGCTTAGTTCCGCATATGCTTCGCTTGTGCACTACTAATGAAATTACACACACTTGTCGAGATTTGTGTGCAGATTCTAACTATATATTTCTTGAATAGATATGTTGTTGTTTTCTATTTTTAATTCATTTTTAACTGCACTCATGTCAAATTTGTATAAAACATAGGTCATTTATTTGGCCTATAATTTTTAATTGGCTTACATATTTCGAAAACGGAAAAGAACCCTCACAAAAGTACAAGAATACCTACAAGCTAAAAAAAGAAAAGTCGGTGGACCAACATTCGACCATGTCGTTTTAAGGCTTCACTGACTTTCGTAATTTAAAAAAAATATAAAATTAACTTTTAAAATATTGGAAAAATAGCCTTGCACAAGATTCGTTTGTTTCCTACGCCTCTACATTTTTTTTTCCTCATAAATTGACAATTTACATAACAAACCGGTGGACCAACACGAACATATGCATTATGTTTTAGAGAAAAATAACATACCAATATTAAAATAATGACATTTTTGGGTGGTTATACCACTTTTCCATAAATAAAAGTTATATATTCCGGAAGTTGATTCCGTTTTTCTACGTTTCATCTTTTTACACCTAATTCTAAAAACTTTTGTAGGTACCTCTAATAATTCAATTTAATGATAAGATTTTTGTTTTTCCAACATGCCATTGCAACTAACGTGTCATAAGTGGGTATCATTACCTTGCACCAGCCCTCGCCTCTTATTTGCAATTTTGCTATAGTTTCAACCACAACTTCATGTTTAGGGAAGTGATAGCTTAGTTTCATCAAGTTGAGGACACACCTTTGTGGTTGGAGGAGAATCGAACAAATTCAACAATATTAATCCACCTTTCTAGATCAATTTTCCCACCAATTGAGTCCAATTTATTGCATTTACGATCACCATTTTTGGGGTTTGAAGTTTTGAGAAAGTGTATGTGGTAAGTGTTATCAATTTAGTTAGGTCTAGGGAAAGGGTTGTACTGGGTTCAATTCAATGTCACACAGTAATTGAAGTGGCAATCAAATGGCATGAAGTGGCTTGAATTGATTACTGAGATTAGTTTTAATGTTAATATCTTGATGTTTTACATATTATTGCATTGGGTTGAAAAAAGTTCATCATTTAATCTCTCACACACATAGAGGGATACCTTTCTGCCAACCAATAGTAAATGTAGTTGGGAGTATTTATTTTCAAACATAACAAAATTTTCATCATTATTTATTTGTTTGTTGTGGTGAAACTCTTTGTCACACTAGATCTCGATGTCCCCACCATAGTTACATAAGATGCTCCAACCGTTTAGTAGTTTTGGCCCTCATTCACTCAATTTTATTAGAAAAGAACATAGTCCCAATTATCAACATTGGGAAAATTCATTGATGCTAAGTCCAACAACCCACATAGTGAGGAAGCTTTAGCAAGAGAAATTGTTGATATGAGAGAGGAGGTCCTAGGCGGCCTCATGGGCAAAGTGGAACAAGCATTGATGGCTAATCATGACTTTGTTGATAATGGTTTATTTCAAGATTTGTATCTATCTGTGTATATGGACTAGGTTCCTTTGGAGGATTAGGAAAGTTCCCTTGTTTGGAAGCCTACATTTGATTCATTACATGACTCCACCTAGATGACCTTGGACTAGGTTTCTTTGGAGGATTAGGAAAGTTCCCTTATTTGGAAGCCTACATTTGATTCATTACATGACTCCACCTAGATGAGCTTGCTAGACATTCCAACCTTTGGTACCACATGTGCACTAAGTTTTTGATTAGTTGGGTACATTAGAATTCCCTTTGGTTATATCTAGCTTATTTGATTCATACTCAAGATACTATGGCACTTACAAGCTTGTCTATGGAGGGGAAATATGTCATAGAAGAATTATGGAGAGAGGCAAACATGTAAAGTGGACAATGGAGACGAGTCTATATGGGAAGCATGATTATATCAAGAATGGAAGTCATGGGGAAATCGTCGATTTGACCAAAGATGAGTGGATTTAGGTCACTTTCCGAATCATGACTTTCCATCTCATGAGGAAGACTTCCAAGGGAAAGTCATGAATGGCCTCCATAGGGTCATTGACGATATGCACTATGCTATACTGACCACTTCCTTTCTCGAAGGCTTGAAAGGCTTGCACCGTGTCTTCGATTCAACAAACCGCAACCGATTTGTGGCAGTGAAATCCTCTAATTGCTGCAAAATTTCCCAAGAGGGGATACTTTCATGTACTAATGTGGCAGTCGGTTCTGCTGATGAAGTATCTCAACCTCGGGGTGGCGCTTATGCTGTGATCTTGGTAGGAAAGTGGTCAGAATAATCAGGTTCACTTCTATACCTTGTAAACTTGCGAACCATAACACCAAATTTGAAAAATACAACCAGTCCAAGGAAGTGTATGGCACAGTCGATTTGGCAAATGCTATGCAAAATTCTTTGCATTCATTTTCATTCCAATTTCTGGTGGTAAAGTTCAAACAAGAGTTTCTCCCTAGCAATTCCTAGAAGTAGACCACTAAAGTCACAAAACCACCCAATCCATAGATGTATATGGCTTCATCCATTTGGCATTTCACTTCTCAATAATACCCAAAACGAGACCACCAAAGTCACAAAACCAGCCGGTCCATGAAAATATATACCTATCACATGGGCTACCTAGGCTCAAATTCGTTCTCTGAACAATGCAAATGCCCTAATGAAATATATTGGTTGCTTATATATCTGAAGGTTCATGGTTGTGGAGAATTTAAATATACCTAATTACATTAACAATTGTTGTAGGTGCATATTGATTAAGTGAATACAAACCGTTTGGAGATTTGTGTCTACCCTGTACTAGCTAGGTTCTCCATTGTTCCTGCGTTTTTTTACATCTATGCAATCAACATTATTCCAGGTGATTTGATACTTGCCAGGGGTGATGGTTGCATGTTATATATTACTGTCGCAATGTGTAATATCTCCTGCCACCTGCCAAGGTATTGAAATGGTCATGCCTTGCTTCGTGTCTGTTGGTTAAAATTATTGATAATTAATTTACCTCAATTTAATTTATCAACCGGAGAATCGTAGACTTTGAGCTGCTACACTATATGTGCAGATAAACTAACCCTAATGCTCATTCCTCGAGAAACCCTAATCTACTGCTAACAACAATGAGACTAACCCTAAGGACCAATGCTAGAGATTGCTAAATCTGCACTATAGAAAAGAGAACCCTATTGCTAATCCTTATATCAATGTTGAACTTGAAAATATCCAATGAGTAATTCTTAAATTTAAAACAAAATAATCTACTAGGAAATAGATAAAATCTTAAACTACAGCAATGTTTAAAGCAACTAACAATCTCTACATTAATTTAAGTTATTATGACTACAATCTATAAAAATAATCAATCCTGCTATCAACCAAATGCACAGACCTAATTGACTATGTTTCCTAATCTGAATTACAAATCTAATGTTTTAAATTCACACAAAGATATCCTGCGGCCTCTTAAAGTAGTCAACACACAGTCTATCAAAAGATTGCTTGATCGTTTAGGAGAATTCCAATGTACTCTGTTTAAGATTTATGCATACAAATGTACATAACAGAACACTAAAACATCTCAATTCTGCTCATCGATATATGTTAAAACTGTGTGATAGGCATCCACTGATTTTTGGTTCCTACTGTGCAGTTAATTATCAACTCAAGGGAACATTGTGATAAACAAGGACTTCTCACTCGCAGGCAACTTCAACTTCTGTTCAATCTCTCATCCAAAAAAAAATAGATAAACTCCAAATACTTTATGGTTACAGTCTTCAAACCCTTGACTTTGTTGTAATTGATATTCAAATATTGCAAGCTCGACAGTGAAAAGGTAGGTTATTTATAAGCCATTTTCGTGCTGCAACACAATGATCTTAATATCCAGAGTTAAACTCATAACATTAAATCTACTGGAAATAACACTCAATCCATTCGTAATTCTTCATAAAACTAAATCTACCATAACCCATATCAATCAATCATGCGATTATATATATACATACCCTAGGTTTTAAATAATAACTCACCCTAAATAGAACAGAGGAAATCTTACATTCAAACTGTTAACAAGCTTTATTCATGGCTATCAACTGTAAATGCTCTTAACGAATAATCACAATCACACTTTCTATTGAAATCCAGTGATGAGCAAACCATTTATATTCTGAAAGGAAATGTATATTGATAAAAACGCCAATCTATCGCTGCAAACCACACACGCTACTGAAACATTACTGTTTGGTGTTGAAGGTGGGCCCTGCCCTCAACGCCTCACACATTTAAATCACAGATCTGCTGAAAACACACGCTGTATCATATTCAGAAAAAAATGGAGTTTGTACAAATTCCCTTCCCACTTAGGGTTTCCATGGCTACTTTTATACTAGATTATACAGAGTGAAATCGTCCTGAAGACAAGGATCGATAGGAATAACAATACTCAAAATATCTTAACCATTCTGAACCAAAAATGGCATCTCAGATCCAGGATATACACATATCATTTAAGAGAAGATAATAACACCAAAGATCGTGCCTGAAATAACAGTGAAGCAATCTTCAAAAGCATCTTAAAGATGATGTGGATCCAATAAAAACGCCCTGATGGTAGATCGAATCCCCAAATCTCCTCATTTGAACGCTGGCCAAATAACAAAACGAACCCTGTGTAGAAGAGAAACCCACATCATTATTAGCATAGGGTTGAATGAAACCTAAAACCCAAAACATATGCATAAAAATAAGAAAATACAACAATCAAATAATTAAAATTACTTACCATGGCTTTTAGCAATGTTGACCTTCAAAAGACACATAAAACTGATTATTATTGGACCCATTAAGACTTTAAATACTAGGAAATAGTACATCGAATGGACAAAATAGAGGACCAACAGTGTCGATGGTACCTTAGCTCATAACCTGTGCTCCATCGATTTTTTATTTTCACTTGATGGAGGGATCACCATGACAACTGGTGTCTCCATGTCTTCCCTTTGCGACGTTCTCTACTGCACTGGCTTGTGGATTCTATCAAATAAACATAATAACTAGCTTTGCCAACGATGTGTTTTTACTTGTGTTTGTTTGATTGATTTTGTACACTTTTAATCCATCCCATATCATAATGTCTATTTGATTCATAGTAAATGTAAGGTAATGAGAATGTCCTAATGCATCACTATAAGTGGAGCTTAACAAAGGATACCTGCCAAATTCAATTTAAGATTATTAAGGCCTTCTCATTAAAATTGAAATGGAAATCACACTCCCCTCTATCACATCATAAACTTTAATTTCATGAGCTCTCAAGGAATAAAGTTTTCCAAATTTATGATTCCCCATATGAAAATTTATGCTTGCCATAAAAACCATTAGTAATGTTTTATCTTTACCATGGCAATTATTTAAATATCCCATTCCAATCCAATGCAAAAATTTGTTCATTCTATTTATTTTAAACACGCTTCAACTCTCTTTGTTCGATGCAACTTCACATGCATATGGCGCTTTACACTAACAACAAAAGCCTTTCAAATGCGGAGCAGTAGAAGGAACAACCAAAATGCCCCCAGTGGTCGAATTCTGGCAAATGAAGAATTGCTTAAATCACAATTTTTCGTTGCTCAAATTGCGATTTCGACGATTTGGGTAGTTTTAAAATCATTCATTTAGTCCAGGATTGATCATCCTGAAATCGCGGCATTACAGAAATTGCAATTTTCAGACCGAATTTAAACCAAAATTAACTATGCTACCAATGCTTTTCGGCAGGTATCCACTGCAATGCAGCCTTGTTTTATGTTAAGATTTATCTTCTATTTCTCAACATAGTAACAAAGCTAGAAACATAGTAGTTACTCCACATGATAGTGATTCATAAAAGATGTAGCCAATAATACTTCATTGCAGTGATATACCATTTTCTTTTATTTCATTTCATTGCAAAATAAAAGAGAAAGAGAAACCTGAACTGTCATATCTATAAACCATTTGCATTAAAGCAAGTGATAAGCTTTGTTATAAAATCTCCTTGTTATCCATAATTTATAAATCAAATTTAATACATCAATATACCTGGAAGCCTGTGGCTAAACTGATTTGTTACACATACCCAATGAATACCTGAACAATAGACAAAATTACAAATACATGTATTATTTTTTCGTTAGGAATTCTTCCAAATCATTTACGAGGGCCTCATTCAGCCACTTCTCGGCCTCATCCATCAACGAAGGGCTCAATCTGATCATCAGAACGCAGAATTCATGTTCATTCAGAACCCCGTCGCCATCTAAATCTCCCTCCTCCATCATCGCCCGCAATTCTGAATCTGTGAGGGAATCCAACCCTAACAGAGCCGAATTCCTCTTCAAGCTCTCCAAAGTTATCAAACCCAGCCGGGGATCTACTAGAAGACGGAACCCGTTACACAACTCTGCCATGAAATCGCGTTCTCCCAATTTCTCCGCCATAATGGGCAGAAAATCCTGGAATTCCGCCATTTTTGTGAATGCGGAAGCCCTAATTGAAACCTTAATTGTATCTTCAACGCAGGCAGAGGGTCAAAGCTTGAATTGTTGTGAAATGCGGAAGCCCTAATTGAAACCTCAATCGTGTCAATCGTGTCTTCAACGCAGGCAGAGGGTTAAAGCTGGCATTGTTGTGAAATGGAGAGAGTTTGTTATATAAATATAAAATCCATGGCCGGCTTGCGAAGAAACCATGCACCGAGGGCAGGCATGAATTGTGCAGCAGAAGAAATGGTTGCGAAATTGCCCGTACGCAGTCCAGACGATCTGGGGTTGTCATCCTTGTAGAGCAAGCCGGTGTTGTGGAGTATTTCAACTCTCTTAACAACGTTGGGACTTTCATCGAAGCGCTCAATAGTCGGGGGACTGTCATCGAAGCGCTCGATAGTCGGGTTTATAGAATTCCCGTCAATTCCTAAAAATAGCAGAAATTTCGGGTTCGAAACTTGAAGCACCAAATAGAAACCCCACAGATGACTAGTCATAAGTTTGAACAATTCAAGAAAAATGACTAAGAGTAAGTTTGAACAATTCAAGAAAAATGACTAAGAGTAAGTTTGAACAATTAAAAGAAAAATTGTTTTTCCTCACACTTTTTCTTTATCCATAAAATTTAAATATTTTAGCTTTGGAAGACGTGTTGTGTCCTCTTCAATGCTCATTTTCATAGTGAAATTCGGGAGATTTGTCCTTTTTTTAATATTTATTTTCCGGTTTTTTTTCATTAGAAGAAACAAGTCCACCTACTATTCACGAATGTCAAGAAGTCATGAGAGTGACTCGAACCTGGCCAAAGGGAGATAATCAAACATTCCCGTGGGAGCATTATAAGGAACAACCAAAACGCCCTCAGTCGCCGGAATCTGGCGATGAACAATTGTCTAAATGGCAATTTCATGTTGCTCAAATTGCTATTTCGACGATTTGGGTAGTTTTAAGATCATGTATTTAGTCTAGGACCGATCATTGTAATTGTTGAAATCTCAACATTGCAGAAATTGCAATTTTCAAACCAAATTTAGATCGAAATTGATGAAAAAACCATCGGAAAAATGGGGCATTTTAGTTTGTTTTTATCCTACGCGTACCTCGTGCACCAAAGCTGACCTGACAATATTTATTTTCCGTTTTATGTTAGTTATAATTAATAGGTAGTTTGATTTAGTTTTGATTTTTATTATAATTATCTGATAATAAATCAACTTTTTTATAATATCAATTCTATAATTACACTTCCCCAAGTAGGGTGCCATAGCACACATTGCAATGGACAAGACAATGCATTGCCCATGCAACCGCCTTGCCATATGGCACTGCAATGCACTCAAAGAAGCAAGCGTATTTAAGGAAGGGAGTCCTCTCACCCTTGTTAACAAGCACATCCATCGTACCTTCAACGTGGGAGACATTTGGCTTTAGGAACGAATGGATCAGGCATTTAAATTTGATTTTGGTGCGGTTCAGATCTTCATCATTACGCCAGACGAGCATAATCATGAAGGCCTATGCCCATTTATGGCACTCTCAGTGAAAAATGGGCATTTCATTTGGTTCAATCGACAAACATGTGCACTAAATTCGCCCCTCCTCTATTCTCATTTTGAGCGCATTCTCATTCTGGGAGTGACGCGCTGCCAAGAGAGAGGGAGGCCTTGGTGAGGAGCATGGGCTCCCAACATAAGAGGCCATCGCAAAAACGAGGAGAGCTCTCCCGAGGGGAACTTAGAGAGCAAGGAATTTCAAGAAGGATTTGATGAAGTGTTGAATTCTTCAGAAGAGACTTTGTCGTCTATTGAAAGAAGGGAAGAGGGGAACAAAGGGCATGTGCAACATCAGGAAGAAGGGATGTTCATGCAAATTGAGCATCTCAGATCACAAATGGAGCCAAAGTCGCAGGAAAGCACTTAGCCCATGGAAGAGAATCGAAATCCGTGGAGTTGTCAAGTTGCTTGGTATGAGACAACAATGGCCACTCACTTCGACCCTTCAAAACTGGGCTCCTTTCCTGACTGGAAAGAAGGTCACCAATTTGGCTACTCTGTTCACGTCAGCCTTGAGAAGCAAATAAGTCCTCCATGAGCTCCCCACCCTTCATAGGCTTAGGTCCGCCCTCAGTGTGAGGGAACTGGCTGCAAACCTCTGAAGGAGGAAGAACTTCAATTAAATTTCAATATTAGAAGGGATATAGCAGACATTAATTTTCTTGTGGAGCATATGATGCAAATGCATCAAATTTAGATGGATATCCTCACTCATAGTCCTAGCATGGATGCTTAGTCACCTCGTATGCTCGTCATCGTTCCCACGACATCAACATAGGGAACTTCTCTCCATGAAAAGCGAAAGGATGACTCCTCAACCGGGTAGAAATCATTGCAGACTGTTTTCTTTTGTCTAAATGTCTATTATGTAACTGGTTTAGTCTATAGGAAAATAGTTCTCAAGTGATCATTTTTTGTTTTTGATGTCAAAAGAACAATTCTGGTTTTTGCAATAGCTTTGAATCATGGTGGCAAAAATGCTTATTGAGCGAAATTTGGGTCTAGCCCACTCTGTTTTCGATTCCTAAACCCTTTCTGATTGTAACTATCATCGTAAATTCTCCTTTTTTTCTGGTAATATAGTATCTTATTTACCAAAAAAAATTATAATTACACTATTTTTTATTAAATGTAGTTATTGTACTAATGTTATGGATATCCTAAGACTGAAATCTTCCCATATTCCCTAATGATGAAGTCAAGAAATTGCATATTTTGTCCATTTCTTGTTTTAAATTTTATTGAGTTTTAAAGCAATGGCATGAAGCCTTTATACCTTCATGTTAATTAAGTTGTGTTTACGTATTAGGTAGATAATCATAGCCATACAATAGGTGCAAGATTGATGTGTAAAAAGAGAATTTGATAAGGTGTATTATATTCATTTTCAATATTATTAATTAAAAAGCAGCTTTGGATTTGCTTTATTTTTCTCTAGTTTTTCAATATTGTGCCCCAATCTTTACAACAAATTTTTTTTTTTGAGTAATAAGCATGTCAACTAGGTCTTTTTCTAATCCCAAAACCAAAAATATGCTTCATTCCCATTGTTCCCGAGACCAAAATATGCTTTTTTGTTTGGTAATTCTCTTTCAATACTAAAACTCCAATTTATCTTATGATAAAGGTAACTCCAAGATATTATATTGATGGACTTCTTCCAAGTTGTTATTTCCATAAACAAACTTAGGGTAAGTGATCTACTTATATTTAACCATCATAACCTTAGTTGATCTATATTCACCATCATCCTAGGAGTGCAAAAATATTTGATAGTTTTGATCTATTTGTCAAGATCACAATGACTCCTTCTTAAAAGAACAATATCATATGTATATATGAGGAGGATGATCAAAATCCTTGCTTGGGGCATTCCAACACAACCTACTTCCTCCAAGCATTCCTTTAACCTAGCAATATAAATGCCAAAGGAGGGGACAAATCACACACTTGCTTACCCCACATATCACAATTCATCTCGTTTTACCAACACTTGTTATTTATGAATCTTGCAAGAAACCTCTTGTACAACCTTATTATTGTAGCTTGTAACTCATAAATGGTCCTTGAGTCTTCCAATCTCTCCTAGTGGTCACTTCTAGGAACCATATCAAAAACTTTTCTAAAATCCACGAAACATGCTAAGAGATTTAACTTTATTACTTCAATACTCCTTAACTATAATTCCAAGAGTAAGTAAGTGATATAAGGTCGAGTGGTAACTCCAAAAGCTAGCTTGACCTTTAGCTCTCTTAATGTGATTTTCACGCCATAGGGTAATCTTCTTTTCGATAATTATACTATATAACTTAGCTAAAAGATGACTACTCATAATGGTTCAAACAGTGTGGGGGCCTATTCATGTCTTTCTTTTAAAGATAGGAACAATATTAAAGGTTTTATGTCTAAAGTTTAAGAAGACTTTGCTTCACTACTAGGTTGAGGAGGTTTTGAATATGAAGAATGAGAACATGGCCTCCAATTTTAAGGATTTCTACTTATAACATTAAGTGTCTTTGATTTTCTTTTTTGCAAGACACTTAACCCAACTTTGATGTCTTTTAAAGTGAAAAACTCATGTTTAGTAATAAGGAGTGGATTGTTATGCAAAGTATTAAGGGAATCATAAAACTTTTTAAAATATAAATTCCAATATTTACGCTGTAGCCGTTTCACCACGGAAGTCCATAACCTCCATGCCGCTAGATTCCTCGCTCATAGAGCGAATGGAATCCTGCCACATGGATGGTGTTGCAACCTCCACCCCACTACGCTGCACTCTCCCTCCACCACCACCACGCTCGCAGTCTCCCTCCACCTCCGCCACTCCAACCACTGCTCCTGCGCCTGCTCCACCCTCCTCTGCTATCCCGCCTCCTCTTCTCTGCTTTGCCACTCCAACCACTACTCCTGCGCCTGCTCCACCCTCCTCTGCTATCCCGCCTCCTCCTCTTCTCATTCAATGCAAACTTATATGCAGAAGTCTCCACTGGAATATTCACTCCATTCTTTTTATGAATAATCCTATGAATGATATTCATCATGGGGGACGACTTCATGTATTTTTTCCATTCTTCCAGTTAGTCCATGAGAACCCTCATGCTGCATGAACATATATGCATTTCTTTTTATCCTTGTTAGGTGATTGAATCTCTTCTTTTCCATAATCTCCTTCACAAGGCGCTTGTCTCTCTTGGATTGTGAAATATGGTTTTTTATTAGAGGTTGGCTCCAAGCAGTCCAAGTCAACAGCTGGGGCAACTTCTGTCACAACAATGAAGCTTTGCAATGTTTACTATTATTATAAATCCTAATGATCAATGATTTAAGCTTTGCAAGTTCCTGATTTTCGTTTTTAATGGCGACAAGAAAATTTATTAATTGAATTCCTGAACTAACGTTACCTGCAAATTGTGCGAAAATACTTCATTACCACGATGTGATTCTATAAATTCTCGGCATGCCAGATAAGTTATAATAAACGGAAGCTCCGATAGGCTGGCTGGAAGCTTCGTTATACTCTGCGTTTCCTCAGGGAAGAATAAAAATGTTGTATGTTGCTTTCCTCTGCTGACTGGAAACATTTTGGTGCTCTAGCTGAGAAACGATACCTGTGGATGGTTGGAACAGCTTCAGGCTCTGTCTTTCGTTGCTTGCTTGCTTGTATTTATGGATGGAAAATGATTTACCTCTGTATGCTGCTGAAAGCGTTTTGGGGCTCTGTCCGTGGAATGAAAATGTTATACGTTATTTTATTTGCTGGCTGGAAGCTTGTATGTCTACGCTTTTCCCATTTATGGAAAAAAATGTTGTGGCAGCTACCATATTCACTCTCGTGATTGAATAATGTATTCGATCCATATATCGCGCGCTTCCTACATTAAAACTATTTTTTTATAGTAACTGTAGTGATTCCAAACTTTATTAAAATCTTTGAAGATGGTCTTGGAACTGTAATGATAGGAACACCGAAAGCGTTTCTCTCCGGAGCGGTATCTTTTGAAATTGTTTATCGCTTCAATCTCTATGGATATTTACCATTTGTCTGTCAAAATTCGAAACTTCCATTTCCATTTGATATTTTGACTTTCTATGAGATAGAACCATTATGAGGTTGCTCCAATTTGTGCCATATTCGTTCTTTTTTTCGAAAACATATGTTTTATTGACATTGGTTTGAACAGCGATTTTGTAATCATATATTTTGATCTTTAACATTTAGATTAAAAACTTTCATGGGCAGATCTTTTGAATTATA
This sequence comes from Larix kaempferi, assembly GCA_027924585.1. Classification (NCBI taxonomy): domain Eukaryota; kingdom Viridiplantae; phylum Streptophyta; class Pinopsida; order Pinales; family Pinaceae; genus Larix; species Larix kaempferi. Next base: position 4,799,231 of record BSBM01000963.1, on the reverse strand, counting down.
TGGTTTGATTTGTATTGTTTATGTCAAAAACTTTGACGGTGGATCAAAACTTTGATGGTAGATATATGGTTTGATTTGTAATGTTTATGTTAAAAACTTTGATGGTACATAAAATTTTTGATGGTAGATATTTTGAGTCAGTGTAATGTTTATGTTAAAATTTGAATTGTAATGTTTATGTTAAAAAAATTTGTTGGTAGATCTTTTGAAGCATGTAATTTGATGTTTAGTGCTTATTAAAAAATTGATGTTTAATGTTTATTAAAAAATTTGATAGTAAATTTTGAAAATATTTATAGTATATATTTATTTTCATTTAAAATAACAAATATTTTTTAAATTATATACATCTTCGTAAATTTAATAAATGGATTATAATAATATTCACACATCATAATGTCTTAATTATTTTTTAAAATGGAACAATACAATACTAAGATATGATTAAAATCCAACCCTATATATATATAATTTAGTTGAAAACTAGATACATTTGTAACTTTGGCACTTTGAAGTTTTTTTAGATGATATAATTATGAAATCATTATTATACTATGGTTTTATAGATATGTTATTAGGTGTATAATGTTTGTCCTTTAATTTATTAGAGATAGGATTGGAAAATTATTTTTAAAAAATATTAATATAAAATTATAAATAACTCAAATCTAAGTAAAATGTAGTTTGAGAATCTAAAATTAAATTAAATAAGAATGTTTTAAATTTATAAGGTTTAGTCGAGTGTCCATTGAAGTAATTGGCATTTCTAAACTCCAACGCAATTTACACATAGGAAAATCTCATCACAATTATGAATAAATGTTAAAAGATTCACTTTAAAATTCTTTAATATACTAAATGGCGTTAGAAGATTATAAATTATAACTAGACATAAATTAAAATTTTAAAACCAAATTATTCGTCCATAAGTTGTTTATTGCTAGCACAAATGATACATAATCACAACTAATGTTGCAATATTCGAGTGGTGGGTAACGGTTATTAAGGAGGTCGATGACATTAATATGTTGAGAAAACGTGAATTCGAGGCGTTTTTCAATTATACTAGATATTAGATATTCGAACTTGAGTTGGATTACATTGTGTATTAAAAATATTTTGGGTTCGGGATCGTATAAATTTTAGGGTTCTTTCTTTTCATACTATAAAACTATTCTTACAAATCCAATGCACCTTCTAATTAGATCATACAATATTTTGGGTTCGATGAAAGTGGACGATATTGAGAGGTTTTGCCATGAAGTTTACATATCTTAAGATTTGCCCAAACTCTTAGGATCTCACCATGGCACTATCAACTAGGATGGCATCATCAACAATATCAAGGAGTGCTCCTAGCTAATAGTATCTTGCCAAGTTTGCATGATAACATCAACAAAGCATGACCCATCAGTACATATACAAGGCACATGGCATCAACCTGCTTGGAACTTGAATGCTTTCCCTTTTAAAACTAGCCAAGTATTAAGAGTCAAATTGGGAATGTTATTAATTGCATTTCAAATAAAGACTTTACTAAACCAGGACCTATATTAATGAACAACTTCCGTTGCTTTACAAAAGGAAGCAGCAGACTTGGTTCGACAACAGTCAACATTTGGCTAGAAGCTTGGTTCGAAGACCTAAAAGTTAGGTCAACCAAATGGAGAGTAGCTCAGAATGTTCAACGAAGTCTACCTCCGACCACACACATTGAACTTGCCCTGGACCATACATCAGTTTGGTACTTAGAAGGAACAACGAGACCCACACAAGATCTCTACTATTACCCTTTCGTCGAGGAAATCTTCAATGAGCTTCAAAGGCAATCCAACACAAAATTGATAATCCCTCCTTCAGCACATGAAATCGACATTCCCATAGTCGAACCTTTAACGGATCAAGAGAAAGACGAAGCATATGAAAGCCGCCTACATATGGACAATTTTACTTTTCAACCTCAACTCAAGGCCGGATCAGAACCTTTAGCACTTACGCTCACTCCACACCAAGATTCAGCAGATGGAGCTCAATAATCGGATGCAGAGACCTTGCCATACAATCTTGAGTACGCATTGACAACCGACAACATCCACCAGATGGCCGACCAATTATCCATAGGTCGAAATTCAAGACTTGTACAAATACAGGGCAAGGGCAAAAAAAAATGACGATTGACGAGCCGACATTGGAAGATGAATCTGAATAATACGACAGCGCAACTCAAATATTGGAAGATGCAGCGAAGAACAAAATACCCATCGAACCATATAATTCAAAATATCTTCCCATGAAAGTTTTTAATCTAAATGTTAAAGATCAAAATATATGATTACAAAATCACTGTTCAAACCAATGTCAATAAAACATGTGTTTTCGAAAAAAAGAACGAATATGGCACAAATTGGAGCAACCTCATAATGGTTCTATCTCATAGAAAGTCATAATATCAAATGGAAATGGAAGTTTCAAATTTTGACAGACAAATGGTAAATATCCATAGAGATTGAAGCGATAAACAATTTCAAAAGATACCGCTTCGGAGAGAAACGCTTTTGGTGTTCCTATCATTACAATTCCAAGACCATCTTCAAAGATTTTAATAAAGTTTGGAATCACTACAGTTACTATAAAAAAATATTTTTAATGTAGGAAGCACGCGATATATGGATTGAATACATTATTCAATCATGAGAGTGAATATGGTAGCTGCCACAACATTTTTATCCATAAATGGGAAAAGCGTAGACATACAAGCTTTCAGCCAGCAAATAAAATAACGTATAACATTTTCATTCCACGGGGAGAGCCCCAAAACGCTTTCAATAGCATACAGAGGTAAGTCAAAAAGAAAATCAAGCTTATCATCGACGATGCTGTCGACCTGTCAAATAACTCAGCTCCACCATCGCCGACCATTGTCATGTAGGAGACTTTTTTTTCCACGCCTATGGTAAGTACCCCACTTTCACTTCAACCTCCATCTCAAGTTTCAAATATTATACAAAATCTTCCTTCCTCGCTTCGAGAAACATTCCAAAATGATGGCGACATTGCCCAATTCATGACCCAACTCCCGGCCATGTTCCTAGATTGGCGAAAAATCATAACTAAGAAACCTATATTCGCAGAAACTGCTTCACCGACAGATTCTGCTCCTCTTGGTGTCATCCCAACCCAACTTTTCAATCCACCAGATACCTTAACACTGTAACCAATTGGCATGCACCATACCCATCTACAGCGCAATCTTGACACAAAGAATCCAATTTTTTGCTGAACAGATTTCTTCGTTCATTCCTTTTCCATTCAATCCGTCGATGGAAGCCCATTCACCTCCCCAACATGTCATGAACTCACCGCAACATTTCTCCGACCTTCAAGTTTTAAATGTAGTCAGTCGGCAACAGTCTCCCACTTTAAATCCTAACCCTCATCTTCCAGTCGACGAAACACCTGTGTCTTCAACAGGTAGAATGGATAAAGCAACAGTCGATTCAGCAATAGAAACAAATGATGCAGCAGTCGAGTCACCAACAGTCGAGCCATCTGTCAAGACAGTAGAGCAAGTAAAAAAACTAATAAGTGAAGAAGTAATTTCGACAAACATAGTAGAAATACCAAGCAGCTCAATACAAGTAGAACATTCTACTGAAGAAGCACAAACACAGAAAAAACAGACATTAGCAATAGTTGAGTCTCAAAAAGAATAAAAAAAACAATTAGCGGCGGAAAAATCTAAACAAAAATCAAAGAAAAAGGAAAAATCAAAAGACGACACCAAGAGAAAATTCTTCAACAACAGCAACAACATCTGCAGCACATATCTCAATTGAGTCGATTGTCTGTACATCTCAACCAATTTGGTCCAATATTGACATACCATCCACAACAGGCACCACAGGAAGAGCTCGACATACTGGCTGATGCAATCAACCGAGAACAGCGACATAGACGACTAGAAGCAGAAGACCGGATTCACAAGGTGGAACAAGAACAAACCCTATTTTTGACAAAGTGTCAAGAATTAGCGCAACAGGTCATAACAATTCCAGTCACCTCCGACATGACAAGCACGCTTGATAAAGCATTTCAGTTGTTCGAATCTGTCGTGTCGGCATTGTCTGAACAGTAGACCAAGGACCAAGAAGAACAAGCCACAGTAACAGCGTCATTGATGTCACAACAGTTTGAAGCATTCAACTCAGCACACAGTCAACTCATGCAGTCTAATGACGAAGTAGAGACAACAAACAATGTTCTCTGCAATTGGTACAAACATTATGGAAACGTGTTTACAGAAATGCGGGAGACAAGATAGACAATTGACAATCTTCAAAAAGAACACCGGCTGGCTGATGAAACCATGGCCAAAAGTATTGAAAAACAACTGATAATGGAAAATAGAAAACTCGAGAAATTGGAAAAAAGTGAAGCATGGTGGTTGAGCCAGGCTCGTCATAACCTTGACAAAGTAGAGCAACTCCGACCATGTCTTCGAACACTGCTTTCAGCTGCACATGAGAAAATACAGCTCTTCGGTTCTGAACTAAATCATCTACAGGGCAAAACTACTAAACAACAGATAAGCCACTTGTCCGCCCTAACAACACTTACTATCGACATCCAAAACACACTGCATCATTGGGAGAGCTTCCAGCACCAAATGTCAGTTTCAGCTGAAGCAATTGTCGAGGTTTGTATGCAACAACCAACAATGCCCAGTTCCACTCCAGACAACTCATAATAGCTGCATTTATCACTTAAAGCACAGTTATAAACAATTTTGTTTAGTAATTTTTCATTTTGTATAATTGAATATGTCGGTCAGATGGACGAACAATACAGTTGTATAATTGAATGTAAACATCTAAGATTTGTTCATGTATATTTTTACCCTTGATGTACAGCTCAACATGTTATATGATAAAAATTTTGCAGCATTGTTGGGTTTATATTCTCTTATCCAACAAATTTCCCAATATAAATTTATTGTTTTTATTATAGTCTACCTATCTTATCATGTTTTCATCAGAATCAGTCGGCCACTGACAATAGTTTGCCGACCACTACAAATTTTTGATTGCATTGGTCGATAGGCAAAGCCGACATATTTTGAACGACAATTTCGACTGATTAGCAGTGTTGCTTCCAAGGTTGAGAAATCTCCTAGACTTAGAACTGTGTTGCAAAATTTTACATGGCGAATCACAATAACACTGATCCATAACTATCGGATTTCTGTATTTAACAATAATTTTAATACTGTAATGATCTAAATGCATTTTAATACCGTAAATAGAACTCCTCGATCTCTCCGACTTGCTAGACCTCCTCCACCTCCTCGACCTCTTCGACCTCTGCAGACCTTGGACCTGGTCCACCTTGTTTGGCGTCTCCGTTGTCGTCTGACCTAATTTTCATTGAACACAATTTTTTTTTTACTTCTCCGAAAACTTGAGTTTGAAAACGAATAAGGATGAATGAACGCCTAATGAAAATAATCATTTATATGTCTAGACAGATATGCAACCAATCTAATTAGGATTTAAGAAGTGATAGGATTTTACATAATTCAGTTCGAATATATTCACTCGATCTGAGAAACGTTAAGGAAAATAAGAAGGATATGCAATCCGAGATAGTTTAAAACAAGTAGATTATTTCACTTGAAATTGCATTCGAAGAGGTCGAGGAGGTCGAAGGTTTGCAGAGGTCGGACAGGTCGAGAAGGTTGAGGAGGTTGAACAGGTCGAACCTGTCGGAGGTCCAAAACAGGTCGAACCTGTCGAAGTGAAAACAGGTCGAACAGATCGAAAGAGGTCGAAAAATATCACAGAAGGTCATTTAATATTTATACAATTCCTTTTTTAATTGAATATATAATTACTAAAGGAAAATACGTATGTTTTTAATGGTTACACCTACTTAAATTGCAATTTCCTTATCATTAAATATATAATGTCTTTCTGTTTATTGATTCGTTGTCAAATATTCTCTAACATTGTTACAAAATTCACTCTTTTACTAACAGCATTCACTTTTGCGCCTCTTGGGGCAAATGCTAGTTTATAACAATGTTACCATTTTCCTTAGTTTTTTTTGGAATAAGACGCGTCTCCCCCAAAAAATAATTACTTTCGCATTTAAAAAGATTTAAGAGCTTATCAAAATTTCTATCTTCTAGGGATAGGATGTGTCGCCAAAATAATTTAGATTCAAATTTAAGAAGGTTTAAGAACTTGTCAAAATTTAAATTTACATATTTACTTTTTTCTTTTAATTAGAATGGTAAAGTGAACTTCCTCATCCTTCTTTAAAATTTATCATATAAAATTTAAAATAGAAACAAGTACACTAAATTTTAAAAAGTTTAATTTTTTACTATATTGCAAATATGTTTCCACTAAATTGGGTCATGTTTCATGGTGAATAATCTTTTAACCACATTCATAATGCATTTTCTTTAAGAAAGTTATGTGTGATTGTGATGGTTGGTATGCTCATAGTTGCTCATATATGTTAAACGACAATTGTTGTATTCATAATCACTTATGTATCAAACATTAAGATAAGGAAGCCAATAATGCACATTAAAAAAAACATTAAGAGAGTTCTACAACCAAAAGATAGTTTGTAATCAATAAAATCTACTTTTTCATTTTCATTATTATAACTTGTTAGTTTGTAATCAATAAAATCTACTTTTTCATTTTCATTATTATCACTTGTATACCTCCAACTTGTCAAAGTTAACCAGAAAATGTGTGTCGACAATTCTCTACTAAGTGTCTCCTGAACATGGCTGTAACCGTGTATGTATCATTGCACTTCCATAACAAAAAACTTATACTTATAGACATAATTATAGTTATTCCAAATACACTTAAAAAAAACCCTTTGACTGGTCAATTGTATGCTTCCCATATATCTATACCCTACAAACCGATAGACCCACTTTGTAAAAAAATCAATTCCATTATGTTTGTCCTCTATTAAACGAAGTCACATGAACCACATCAAGGATCCACCTCTCCCAAAACCATATATAAAATGATTCCCACATAAATTAAAAATGTATGTTTCTTGTACTGGACAATTTGATTAGTTGGACTTGATTTATACGTTTAGTTTAATCTATTATAACTAATAATTTTTTTTTCTACAAAGTCAAGCATAGACCACATTCACATTGATGAAATATGCATTGATCATTTCCCTGTCAAAATATCTTGCAATCTTAAACCTCTCTTACTAGATATATTGACCTTTGATATAACATTATCTTTATCTTATCTCTCAAAGCTTATGGGAGTTTAATACTCTTTTTAACATAAAATAAATCTCTTATCTCCTTTGAACTTGCAAGAGCCGAAATACTCTTAACATCACAAAAAGAAAAGATTATCAGGGTCTCTATGTAAAGACCAATTCCTATGTGATTTCATGCTACTTTTGTTTATAATCCCACTTTGGAATCATATACAAATATTTGTAACTTATTAGCAAATTTTATCTTGTATTGATTTATTATTTGTCTTGGATATTCCAATTACAATGGTTGGTTCACCAAAACATATTTAAACTTAAAACAACTACCATGAATCTATGCTCAATTGTGTAACTATATTTTTGCATTTTTAACACTTTAACATAGATAAAACAAACCATTCAAACTCTTTGACCATTGCAACATATGAGATATTTAACCATTGCAACATATGAGGTAGAAAACAATAGTAAGACACACACAATTGAACACAAATATTTAACTTGGAAACCCTGATAGAGAAACCAACATTCAATGAAGAACTATGCCTTTCACCTTCTTGTATTATGGAGATTACAATACATATTAGACAGTTTTCTAATCCCATTATGAAGCTATGAGACACTACAGGCTTCTATAATTCTCTACAATATATTTCTTTTGTTTCTTTGCATTGTTAGCATCTCCTCCACAATCCTACTCATACTATGGAACAGTCGATTGCTAGTGAAAAAGTGAACCCTAAGTTCCCTCATTTTGCTAGGTTTTTTATAACTATAATTAGGGTTAGGTTTAGGGTTGAGAATATTTCTTGGAACCTCTAGGATGCTTCTAGAAGTCTCCACTAGATTCCCCCATGTTACAAACTCCCCATTATTACGTCCCCTTCCATTGATCCGATACAAGGAAGGGAACATGATTAAGATTCCGGACTTATTTGTGTAACTCTGTTAGGAACCCATGTCAACCCTTCTATTTACTTTGTTAGTATATTGTTGTTGGACGCATATGCTTTGTAAGCCATCCCATAATATTTGTTGATCCATAGTTTGTATTATTGTTGTTGGACGCATATGCTTTGTAAGTCATCCCGTAGTAATTGTTGATCCATAGTTTGTATTGGCCCATGGTTTGTATTGACACATGGTATTGGTGCCTAGGCTTAGTATATAGGTTTGTGTTGAGACCAATGAAGGTACCGTGAAGTTATTTGTATCGAGCTTGCTCAAAGGAGGTTGCTCCCTCGAAGTGACCCGTGATCAATAAAAATATTCCATGATCCAATATATTGTGCATTTTATCAATTAATTGTTGCAGGTTCCTCACATATGGTATCAAAGCACTTTCTTGGGCTCGCTGGGTGAAATTTCTGCCAATTTTTTTTTTCCGCATATGTTGCATTGATCGAGTACACAAGGTACTCCCAAAAGACCGAACACCTACAGAAACCACTTCACACAAACCTATCACAAATCGATACACCGATGTTTTGACATGGTTTAAACCCTCGTGAGGGAAACACTCCATGGCCCCGGCCAAATAGCTTCTATGGGACAATTTATTATGCAAAGAAAGAAAGTTACAAATGAGTTTCTCATAATCGATCAAATTTCCAATGACCCTCCATGCTCTTTAAATAGAGATCATGGACCAATCGGGTGTTAAGCCACGGATCAAGGGTAGGTATGATCTAAGAGAAGTTGAGCCGTCGGATCACTCTATGTCGGGAACATATCGTGACCACCGAATTAAGTATTTACAAATGCATACTAAAGAAACACACTTTACCTAACGGATCTATTACACAAGTTGATCTTAACTAACTCCTAAGTGTCTAAATATCCTAACATCCCCTATTAAGAACAACTTGGGATAAGATTGAAGGATTTACAAAAGTGACAGAATTAGGAGAAGGAAGGAGGCATTAGAGCCTATCCCCCCTTAATGACAAGTTCCTGAACTCCTAACATAGATCGAAGTTTAGAAAACTTCGCTTCTGTAAGAGATTTGGTGAAGATGTCTGCAACTTGATCATCTGTAGGACAAAAGAGCACTTCAAGAACACGATCATGAACAAGATTTCTGATGAAGTGCATATGTAACTCAATGTGTTTGCTGCGTTGATGTAGGACTGGATCTTTGGAAAGCTTGATGGCACTTTGATTGTCGCACAAAGTGGAGTAGGCTGTTGCTGCTCGAATCCAAAATCTAAAAGCATCTGTCGAAGCCATAAAGCTTTCTAACTGGCATTAACTGCGGCTCGATATTCTACCTCTACTGAAGAAAGAGCAAGAGCTTGTTGTTTCTTGCAAGCCCAAGTGATAGGTCCAGATCCCAGACTAAAAACATAACCTGCTGTAGACTTTTGATCATCAGGATCGCCGGCCCAATCTGAATCAGTGAAACCAACCAACAAAGGTTTCCCTCATGTACTGTAATGAATTCCAAACTGAATTGTACCTCGAATATATCGAAGTATTCTTTTAGCTTCTTTCCAGTGACTTTCATGAAGTGTTTGCATATAACAGGAAACACGACCAACGGAAAAGGAAAGGTCAGGACGAGAATGAGTCAAGTATAAGAGACTACCAACAAGCTGACGGTACAAGGTGGCATCTACTTCAGGTGAAGTACAAGTGGCAGAAAGTTTGACTTTAGAATGGAAGGGAGAAGGGCCTGGTGTACAATCTTCCATGTGAAAGCAACGAAGAAGGTCACAAGCATACTTAGACTGAGAAAGAAAGATTCCTTCTTTGGTTTGCAAGACTTGGAGACCAAGAAAATAATGCAAATGTCCTAAGTCTGACATTTCAAAATTTTGATTAAGATTGGATTTCACATGGGTTATAAGCTTATGGTCACTACTAGTAAAAATAAGGTCATCAACATAAAGAACAAGTATGATGAGATGGTTTCCTACTTTCTTGGTATAGACATTGGGGTCAGAATGGCATCTAGAAAAACCAATGTCAAGGAGAAAGCTATCCATTTTGGCATACCAAGTTTTAGGAGCTTGCTTAAGGCCATATAAGGATTTCTTAAGGTGGCAGACAAGGCTATAGTTATTCTAAACATATCCAGGAGGTTGTTCCATGTAAATTTCCTCCTGTAAATCACCATGTAAGAAGGAAAACTTGACATCCATTTGATGGACTTCCCAGTTATGTAAGGCTGCAAGGGAAAGAACAAAGCGGATGGAGTTCATTTTTGCGATAGGAGCAAAGGTTTCATTGTAGTCAATCCCTTCAACTTGAGAAAAATATTTGGCAACTAACCTTGTCTTAAGTCTTTCAACACTTCCATCTAATGCATACTTAGTTCTGTAGACCTATTTACATTTGACAAGTTTTCTTCCTTTTGGAAGAGGTACAAGATCCCAAGTATCGTTCGCCATTAATGAATGATATTCTTCATCCATAGCTGCATCCCAATCTGGATTTCCTGAAGCTTCTGCAAAGGTTTCTGGATCATGATTCTCGGAAACTTGAGCCAAAAGAGAAGAGGCTCGCTGAAACTGAGAATGTGTTTGACATTGATCTCTAGGATCACCGGCAATATCACCAGCTGCTTCACATGTTGAACGGACCCATCGAAGAAGCACTTATGCTAGTGCAATTGGAGGAATAGGAGCAGGCGGAGGTGGATTTTCATCCTCACTGTCATCATCAGAAACTAGAGTTGGAAACCTGTTAAGGAAGTTGGAAGAAGAAGAAGAAGGCACAATCGTCGAATTAGGCTCATAGGCCAAAGATGGCACAATTGCCGAGTTAGGATCGCAGGACAAGAGATTTTCATCAAATTTAACATCTCTTCTAATGATTATATCATGAGAATGTGGTTGAAGAAGTCTATAACCTTTTACATCTTCAGAATATCCAACAAATATGCACTTTTCACTTTTAGGCTACAATGCTTTCCATTTTTCATCCGGAATGTGAGCCCATGCTTCACTACCAAACACACGGAAGTGACTTACATCTGGTTTAATTTTACTCCATGCTTCTTCCAGTGTGATACCTTGTAATGCTTTAGTGAGGGTGCAATTAACTATGTAATTTGCACAATTAATGGCTTCATCCCAAAATTGAAGATTTAGTCACTTAGATTGGATCATACAATTAGCCATTTCTTTTAAATTGCGGTTCTTCCGTTAAGCTACACCATTTTGTTATGGTGTATATGAAACCGTGTGTTGTTGTTGGATTCTTTGTTTAGTGCAGAAAGTAGTGAACTTTTTGTTAACATATTTTCCTCCATTGTCAGATCTTAACTTAATAATTTAATGACCAGATTGTTTTTCAACAAGGGACTTGTAGGCCAAAAACATGTTAAATACTTCGCTCTTAAGTTTTAGGAAATAAACCCAAGTGCATCTGGTGTGATCATCAATGAAAGTTAAGAAATATTTGAAACCAGAAAATAAAGCAAATGGGTTATCCAACTCATGGGTTATGCCTATGCGATCACTTACAAGAAGGGTAAGGACAATATGGTGGCAGATGCTCCTTCTCACACATTTGATGACCCAGTTCCTCTTACAGCTATTTCTCTGCTTGTTCCAAATTGGTTGTAATCTATTCAACAGGGCTATCTCTTCTATGCACTCCATGCTTCTTCATCGGCAGGGCACTCTGGGTTCTTCAAAACGTATGACAGGGAACAATGTAACTTCTTTTGGCAGGCAATGAAAATGACAATTCAACAGATGGGGGCTGATTGTGATACTTTCCAGGTCAACAAGGGTGAAATGACATTCCTTTCGGGACTTCTCGAACCCTTTCCCATCCCTACACAGATTTGGACAACCATTTCTATGGATTTCCTAGAAGCGTTCCAGTGGTACAATACCACATCTAAAATGACACCATATAGAAGCAGTCTATGGACAGACACTGTCAGTTCTTCTTCCATACAACCTCAACAGCTCCCCAGTTCAGGAAATTGACTCGGTTATTCGAAACCGTGATCAGATTCTTCTCATTCTACAAGACAATCTTAACATGGAAAAAATTTGATTGAAACAACAATCCGATCAACACCGTTCTGAGCGCACTTTTCACGCAGCTGATATGGTTCTTCTTCATCTACAACCTTCCAACCAACCCTCCTTAAAACTCAAAAGGAATCAGTGGCCCGGAATGCAACCCGGGGATGCTACAGGGGAACCACTCCTTCAGATTCTGCATCAATTTCCACATCTAAAGTTTTGAGGACAAAGATTTTTCTAAGGGAGAGGGGATGTTAGGAACCCATGTCAACCCTTCTATTTAATTTGTTAGTATATTTTTGTTGGATGCATATGCTCTGTAATCGTCCCGTAATATTTGTTGATCCATAGTTTGTATTATTTTTGTTGGACGCATATGCTTTGTAAGTCGTCCCGCAGTAATTATTGATCCATAGTTTGTATTGGCCCATGGTTTGTATTGACACATGGTATTGGCGCATAGAATTATTATATAAGTTTGTCTTGAGACCAATGAAGGTACCGTGAAGTTATTTGTATTGAGATTGCTCAAAGGAGGTTTCCCCCTCGAAGTGGTCCGTGATCAATAAAAATATTCTGTGATCCAATATATTGTGCATTTTATCAATTAATTGTTGCAGGTTCCTCACAAACTCAGCCCCATATATTACTAAGAAAATTCACAAGAAATAAAAACTTTTGTGTGCAAATTCATACTCAATATAAACACAACGAAAATAAACATTATCCACACACAACTATATCATGCATTCATCATACCAATAACAATAATTAAATTAAATAACATGGCAAAACACAGAATTAACATAATTTAAACCATAGAAAATACTTATTTTTAAGATGGAACTTTCCAACAACTGGCTATGTGAGAGCAACGTTCCACCCAAGCATAGGTCTCTGTCCATCCTGTATTCTTTAAGCTGAGAGACCACCCTCCAAATGGGATGTGTATCCACTAAGAAGGAACTAGATAGGCTCACTCATAGCCATGATTTCACACGGACAATCATGCTAAGCCAACACACAGTTGGGTATATCAAGCATGCAAGAGACACATGAGGAGGATGCTAAGACAGTGAGCTCAACCATAGAGCTACAAACATCTCAACTAAGTTCAAACAGTCATGACACCCACAATACCTACCACACCCAACACAAGGAAGGTCCCATTCTCTGTAGCACAGTTCCTCAGGTGTCCCTTCCCTCCAGTGCTCTTTAGGGTGGGCATAGAAAGGTCCAAGCTGCTAATTCCTTGAGATTCTAATATTCACTAGATTTATCAAGCAATACCAACCTCTGTTCTATCATTCATGCTTGGATATTCACAATTCGGTGACCAAATAACTCAATCCCGTAATTGAATTTCTGGGCTATAGAAACTGGGTTTTCCAATGGATTTTGGGGTATCTAATACTCTCAATTTCTCCCCAATGTTCATATCTATGGATCCCCCATTAGATTTTACTGTCAATACCCAATTCTGGGCCTTTACGGCACTTCAAAACATGGGTTAATTCACAGTTGCGATTTTTGTTTTTTCTCACTGTTGGGCATGTGTAATGGATGAAAACTGAAGCTTCGCTTTTCCACAATGGAATGGGAATGAGGAAAAATGAATTCCCATGAGGTAGAGTGACTTGTGAGTCAAGGAAACAAAGCCCATACCTGTCATACGAATTTCTGGGCTTTCCATGCTCCATTGAAGCCATGGACTGATTTCTTCAACAACTTTCTTACACATAATTAAATGTCAGCAAGGAAAGTCAAATGGGTTCTCAAAATGACATTTAACAGCTTATGGTTCAATCCCACAACCCCCTCACCACTCCCTAGTGGAGTACACATGGCCTCTTCTCATTAGTTGCTTCCATAGCCAGTTTTGGTATTTTATTTAAATATTAATATTTACATCAAATTACAATATTTCATAGCTTAATAGTACATGGGTAGTAAAATATCAAATACTTGCATTTCTAAATAAAATCCGAGCATACACTAGTGGGGCCTTGGACTTGAGCTCCACGCTAGGAAAACATACATCGCATGTACACAATATTTACATTAAAATCCAATATATCATAAGGGTCAAAATTGGGATATTACATTTCCCTCCCCCTTAGAACAACACCATTCTCGGTGTTCTCAAAACTGAACAGAAATGGGAATGCCTTTCTCATGGCATCCTCCAGCTCCCATGTAGCCTCATAAGGACTAAGGTGCTCCCATTGGACCTTTACCTGCTCGATGGCTCTGTTCCGGAGCAAAGTGACCTTCTTGTCGAGGATGCATATAGACTCTACTTGGAACTCTCCCTCGGGTTCCACCTGTATCACATTCCAATCAATCATATGATTAGGATCATGTGCATACTTCTTAAGCAAAGATACATGGAAAACATTATGAGCTCTTATGTTATCAGGAAATGCAACTCTATATGCAACTGGTCCTATCCTATCTAGGACTTCAAATGGCCCACAATATCTTGGTGCCAACTTGGCACAACTCCCCAACTTGAGAGAAATTTTCCTTGGTTTCACTCTTAAATAAACATGATCCCCAATCTGGAATTCCTTATGCACTCTTTTCAAATCAACATAAATCTTTTTCCTGTCCTGAGCTGCCTTTAAATTCTGCCTGATCTTAACAACTTCTTGTTCCATTTCCTTGATCATCTCTGGCCCAAGCACTACCTTGTTCACTAAACTATCCCAATTCACTAGAGTCCTGCATCCTTTGCCATACAATGCCTCAAATGGACTCATTTCCAATGATGCGTGATGTCCATTATTGTATGCAAATTCTACCAAGTGTAGGTAATCTTCCCACTTGGATGGTTTATCCATCACATACATTCTCAGCATGTCTTCAAGAACCTAATTCACCCTCTCAGTTTGATCATCTGTTTGAGGATGATATGCTGTACTGAAATTTAATTTAGTCCCTAGTTCATGAAATAGTCTTTTCCAGAAATTGGAAATGAACTTTGTATCATGATTAGAAATGATTTCCTTGGGAGATCCATGCAATATGAATATCTCTCTCATGAATATATCTGCAATGTCATTAGCCTTGTGAGTGGACTTGACTGGAATAAAGTGAGCTACCTTTGATAGCTTGTCCACCATAACCATGATTGAATCATGCTTCTTCACTATCGTGGGAAGGCCTGCTATGTCCTTCTTCATACCATGCCAAAAGTATTGCTTTCTTGCTGCTGTTATAGTTTTCTGATATCCTGGGTGTTCAGAGTATGGCATGTGATGTACTTTATCCATCACACTTTTCTTCAAATCTGCACTATTTGGAATGTATAGTCTGGTACCATGATAAATGAGAACATCATCATCACCGAGTTGATATCTTGCACATGATTCATCCATATTACCCTGTTGCAACTTCCCTTTAATTTGAAGATAAGTTTCATCACTAGTTTGAGCTTCTAGAATCCTTGCCTTCAAATCTGATTTACATATACTTAATGCTGCAACATGAAATTTTCTGCTAAAAGCATCTGCAACGTTATTCTCTTTTCCTTTTACATGCTTAATTTCAAAATCAAATTCACAAAGGAATTCCATCCACCTAGCATTCAAGTTTGGCTGATCAAACAAATACTTCAAGCTCATGTGGTCTATCCTAAGCTCGAATATTCTCCCCAACAGATAATGTATCCACATCTTGAGAGCATGTACTATGACTGCTAATTCTAAATCATGTGTGGCATAATTATTTTCATGCTCTTTTAATTTCCTTGACTCATAGCAAATCACAAATCCTTCTTGCATGAGCACTCCACCTAGCCCTTCAATGCAAGCATTTGTGTATACTACAAAATCCTTCTTTGGATATGCTATCTTCAAGACAAGAGCGCTAGTAAGTAACTCCTTTAACTACTGGAAACTTTTCTCACATTTTTCAGACCATACAAACTTGACATTCTTTCTCTGCAATGAAGTGATTGGATGAGCTATCTTGGATAATCCTTCAATGAACCTTCTGTAGTAACAAGCAAGACCCATGAAAGATCTAACATCTGAAACATTCCTTGGAGTATGCCAATACATGATGGCATTAATCTTCTCTGGATCAATTGCAATACCCTCTTCTGAAATGACATGACCCAAGTACTGCACCCTCTTTTGATAGAATTCACACTTGCTTAACTTGGCATACAACTGGTTCTCTCTAAGGACTTGCAACACCAGCCTTAGATGTTCCTCATGCTCTTTTTCATTCCTTGAATAGACAAGAATGTCATCCAAGAACACAATCACAAACTTATCCAAATATTTGATGAAGATACTATTCATGAGACACATGATTGTAGCAGGTGCATTGGTAAGACCAAATGACACCACAGTGAACTCATAATGACCATATCTAGTTCTGAAAGTTGTCTTGTGAATGTCTTCTTCTTTTATCCTCACTTGATGATAACCAGACCTCAAGTCAATTTTTGAAAACACTTTAGCTTCCTTCATTTGATCAAATAAGTCATCAATTCTTAGCAATGGATACTTATTCTTGACTGCCACTTTATTTAGCTCCCTGTAATCAATACACAACCTTAAAGTCCCATCCTTCTTCTTGACAAATAACACCGGTGCTCCCCAACGAGACACACTTGGCCTGTTATACCTTTTGTCCATTAACTCTTGTAGCTGCATCTTTAACTTTACCAATTCCGGCGTGCTCATTCTATAAGGAGCTTTGGAATTCGGTGCTGCCTGTGGAACTAGATCGATGGTAAAATCGATATCTCTCTCTCTTTGGTGGTAGTCCTGACACTTCATCCGGAAACACATATTTGAACTCTTGCAACAATGGGAAGTCTTCTATCCTTGGTCCTTTGTCCTCTGATGAATATGACATATGAACTGCATATAATTGACAACCTTTCTTATAAAACTTTTTCAGCTGTAAGGCTGAAATCTGTCTTACTGAAACTTGCTTGGGAATTCTTCTTACCAATCTTGGCCTTCCCTCTTCATCAATGCATTCAAGTGCTTTCTCATACCATTCCAACTTGGCTCTATGTATTTCCAACCAATCCATGCCAATTAAGGAATCATAAGATCCTAATGGTAGTACATTTAATTTTGCATGTGTATGGATTCCATTCAATTCTATGGGGCACTCCACCACTACTTCACTTAATTTTGCCTTGGTCCCTGTGGCTAATTTAACTAGCCAAGAATTATTATGCTTCACTTTTCTAAGAGAACAACCTTCAACCACTTTTGGAAAAACATAACTATGAGTAGATCCTGGATCAATCAAAATAGAAATAGATTGCTTAACAATCTTACCTTCAACTTCCACCACTGATGATTGATGGTCTTCCTGATGATTATCCAATGCTGCATAAATTCGAGGCGTTTCCCTTGCCATATCCTCCACTGTAGTTGCTCCCTTTAAGTTGTGCAAGCTCCAGGGATTCCCCCTCCGATGTGGACAATCCTTAAGCATGTGGTTTTCTCCACATCCCCAACAATGAGGTGGTCCTTTTGATGTAATTTCTGCTACTGCTGCTGGCTTATTTCCACTTCGTGCTTGCTGGCCCTGTGGAAAGTTTCTTGGTTGATCCTTGAATGGTGGCTTGAATCTACTTTTCTTTTGATCAAACCTCTCTCGTGGCTTCCCTTTCCATGCTGGGTGAACCTCTAATTTCCCCTTATTCTGCTCATAGCAATGCATTGCCATTCTAATGGCTTCATCCAAACTTGGTGGATTAACAAACTCAATTCTATCCTTGAAACCTTGAGGTAGGATCCCAAGGAAGCATTGGATCTTTATCCTCTCATCTTTGATATAGTCCACTTACCTCAACAATTCCAAAAATTTGTGGACATGTTCTTCCATAGTTTTATATCCCAACCTGAGTTCATTGAATTCTTTTCTCTTACTGTCATAATACCTAGCAGAAAGGTATTTTTCCTTGAAATACTTCTTAAATCTCTCCTGGCTGATCTTCCTTTCATTGACTCTTTTAATTTCCAAGAGGTTGTCCCACCAAATTGTAGCTCTTCCATTTAGATTGTAAATGGAGATTCTGGCCTTTTCATTTCCTAAGTAATCATGAATCCTGAAGTATTTCTTCATCCCAAGAAGCCATGCTTCTGTCTCTTGGCCCGTCTTACCCTTTCCATCAAATGTGGGAGGTCTTGCCTTCCTGAATTCTCCTTGTGGGATGCCTTTGAATTTCTTCTTTCCCTCAAATCTTCTAGAAGTATTCATTGGAACTCTTCGAGAATCTCTGGAGTCACATGACTTGCTGGAAGAAGATCTTGAGGAAGGTGTTCTATGCTTCTTGCTCATAGGACTCTTCCTTGGGCTTGGAGTCCTCTTCCTAGAACGACCTCTAGAGCGACTCGCTGCATCTCTTCCTTCCTCACCTACATTGCTTGGGTTATACCCAAGATTTATCCTTTGCTGCATATTAGTGAGGTTCTGTAAAATGGCAGCATTGAGCTGGTTCTGTTCTTCCTGAGTCTTCATCGGCCTTTCATTGAAGCTTACCATGGTCTCAACCAAATTTTGAGGAGTTATTTGCTCCCTTCTCCCATTGGATTCAGTCTTAGCATTACCTTCTTGCAAATTTTCTCCTAGAACATCCTCTTCATGCTCATAAGGATCCTGAGCATCATTTATGGTCACCATTTTCCTTTGGAGACCCTTTGCGCTGTATGCTGCTCATTTATTCAAATCTTATGAGTTGCAAGCACTGTGCATTATAAAAATATTTATTAGACATCTTAGGAATGCATATAGAAACATACAACATTAATATTTAACAAAATTAAACTCATGGAATAATTCACATAGCTATTATGCCTTCATTTCCTTGCCCCATCATGCAATTTTGGAAATTGCTCATATTGACAACAATTTGTCAAAATAGTCACTGGCGCTTTTCTACTCTATATGTCTATGATGTATGATAACCTCATTCAAATTATGGTGATAGAACGCAGTTCCCTGCTGAATAATATTTCCAATGCCTATCCACGTGCTCCATTCCGACTTCGGGTGTGGGAATTACATTACTTAAAAAAATGACAATTTTTACCAAAATTCTGCACTTTTTACACAATTGCAAAATATCCTGAACTACCAACTTCAGCCACCTGTAGAAGCAAATCTAGAAAGATTCAGGAAAAATTTTCTACTGAGCGAAGTTATTCCATACAACAAGAAACACTCAACAACTTGCAGATCTCTGTTCTGATGCACCATTCATCTTCAATAAAATTATGGGTTTGACTACTTTTCACTTTTAACTTTTTTCCAAAATTTCAAATTTTGGGCAAAAAATGGCTATTTCCCAAACAGTGCATTTCTGGAAAATCTCTGTCTAACATGAATTATCTGTTTTAATTAGAATAAGAAATGTTGAGTTCAGTAAATTTCTTGAATCCTTTATCTAAGGTCTCTTTCATCCACTGCAAGCTTTTCAAAATCTCCAAAAAGTGGCCCAGAATAGTGCTTTTTGGCCTTCTCACTCACCCCGACTCCACATCCCTTGGATTTTGGCTCCAAAATTCCAAACTTGACATTTTGCCTACTCCATGACCGCTCCATATCAGTTTCAGCTCGATCCGACATTCTATCAAGCATCAGGACACCGATTTGTAAAAGCCATTAATTCTAATTTTATGTCAAATTGGAGCATAATGGGCTCAGGATCTTCACTGGTTCATTCATGGCCTTCGTTAATGGCCTCAAAATGCCACTGAACTCATACATTTATGATTCTGCATGCTCCTGCTATCCAAAAATCGAGTTTCAGGCTCTACTTTTTTTTTCGCAATCCGCAGGTTCCATAACCCGTAATCCCGCAATCTGTACTGCGAGTGCGGAAATGCCAATTTTCCAACCCGGAAAATACTCCCTTCCATAATCCCGCAATTCATACTATCGGTGCGGAAATGCCAACTTTCCAACCCGGAAAATACACCTTTTCGTAATCCCGCAATCCGTATTGGGGGTGCGGAAATGCCAATTTTCCAACCCGAAAAATACTCCTTTCCGCAATCCCGCAATCCTGCAATCCGTACTACGGGTGCGGAAATGCCAACTTTCCAACCCGGAAAATACACCTTTCCGCAACCTCGCAATCCCGCAATCCCGCAATTGTGGGTTCGGAATTACGGAAAGCCACAATGCAAAATTTGAAAATCTACGTTTCCGCAATCCGCAATTGCGGAAACACCTCTACTCCGGCAACTTATGGGGCTCATATCTCCTTCGTCCCTTAACCAAATAAGATGAGTCTGGTACAGTTGGAAAGCTCTTGCAGAGTTCTATACAACTGTGTGATCTTCTTCCACACCTGAGAACTCTGATCCTAAAATTTTTTCAATCAAAATGTCACCCAAAACTTCATCAATACCACGCTAAAACACTCTGATATCTGCCTGTAACTCTCAGCTTGGCCCAAGCAGTCCCAATGCTGCAACATGGGCTCTTATACCACTCTGTCATGTCCCCTTCCATTGATCTAATACAAGGAAGGAAACATTATTAAGATTCTGGGCTTATTTGTGTAACTCAGCCCCATACATTACTAAGAAAACTAACAAGAAATAAAAACTTATGTGTGCAGATTCGTACTCAATATAAACATAGCAGAAATAAACATTATCCACACAAAACTATATCATGCATTCGGCATACCAATAGCAGTCATCAAATTAAACAACATGACAAAACAAAAAATTAACATAATTTAAACCATAGAGAATACTTATATTTAAGATGAAACTGTCCAACAACTGGCTAAGTGAGAGCAACGTTCCACCCAACCATAGGTCTCTGTCCAACCTGTATTCTTTCAGCTGAGAGACCACCCCCGAGCTAGGATGTGTATCCACTAAGGAGGAACTAGACAAGCTCACTCACAGCCATGATCTCACACGAACAATCATACTAAGCCAACACACGGTTGGGTTTATCAAGCATGCAAGAGACACATGAGGAGGATGCTAAGACAGTGAGCTCAACCACAAAGCTACAGACATCTCAACTAAACACAAACAGTTATGGCACCCACAATACCTACCACACCCAACACAAGGAAGGTCCCCTTCTCTGTAGCATAGTCACGTAGGCGTCCCTTCCCTTTAGTGCTCTTCAGGGTCGGAATAGAAAGGTCCAAGCTACTAATTCCTTGATATTCTAATCTTCACTGGGTTTATCAAGCAATCCCAACCTTTGTTCTATCATTCACGCTTGGATTTTCACAATTCGGTGACCAAATAACTCAATCTCATAATTGGATTTATGGGCTATAGAAACTGGGTTTTCCAATGGATTTCGGGGTATTTAATACTCTCAATTTTTCCCCAAGGTTCATATCTATGAATCCCCCATTGGATTTTACTGTCAATACCCAATTCTGGGTGTTTATGGCACTTCAAAACGTGGGTTAATTCACAGTTGCGATTTATGTTTTTTCTCACTGCTGGGCATGTGTAATGGATGAAAACTGAAACTTCGCTTTTCCACAATGGAATGGGAATGAGGAAAAACGAATTCCCATGAGGTAGAGTGACTTGTGGGTCAAGGAAACAGAGCCCATACCTGCCATATGAATTTCTAGTTTTCTCATGCTCCATTGAAGCCATGGACTGATTTCTTCAACAACTTTCTTACACAGAATTAAATGTCAGCAAGGAAAGTCAAATGGGTTCTCAAAATGACATTTGGCAGCCTATGGTTCAATCCCACAACCCTCTCACCACTCCCTAGTGGAATACACATGTCCCCTTCTCATTAGTTGCTTCCATAGCCGTTTTTGGTACTTTGTTGAAATATTAATATTTACATCAAATTACAATAGTTCATGGCTTAATAGCACATGGGTAGTAAAATATCAAATACTTGCATTTCTAAATAAAACCCAAGCATACACTAGCTGGACCTTGGGCTTGAGCTCCACGCTAGGAAAACATGCATCCCATGTACACAATATTTACATTAAAAGCCAATATATCATAAAGGTCAAAATTGGGGTATTACACCCATATTCAAATTGTGGTGAGTTAACATGGCCGCCACTTGGACATGTGGGGAATATTTGCACTGTTACCTTGTTGGGGTCAAAATTTTTGCACATGAACTTTATTTTTAGGTGCATGATAGCTCTTTGGAAAGATTTAAATAAGAAGAATAATTTCATCCTTGGACGAGGAAACCTTATGGAAACCCACATCCAACACTAGGGTCAAAAAATGTTGCTTGGGGCTTCAAAAATGCATTGAAATTTGATGACTTGGGTTTGAAAAAATAAACACCATCTATGAGAGCTACCAAATTCTAATATCCCGATCTAGAGCATAGATAGAAGATAGGGGTATTTTAGCAAAGAAAGCAATGGGATTTCATCCATCCTAGGACTAGAAGTTCAATTTGGACAATTCTTCATGCACCTAGGGTTCTACAAATAAAATATTTGTGTTGGATGTCCTCAAGGGAGAAAACATTGAAAACCAACACTCCCACTACATGGATATGAACGGAAACACAATGCTTTAGTCCACATTGGCCCTGTATTATTACATGAATAAAGAGATTCTCTATGCATTCACTTGGGATTCATAGACTTCTATCTGATCCAAGCACCAAGAACACTAAAAAAGTATTATTACATATTATGGGAGAAGTGAGGAGAAATGTTCCTTATATATTTTATTTATCACAACTTCAATTAAGGCGAGAAACTTCATATGATCATCTAAGACCTATTTTATTAACTCTTATCTAAGTGCTACCCTCAAATCTTCCTAAATTACTTGCAACTTCTTTGATGTTGTTTGGGAACTATGAAAATAGGAAACTTCATTTTTTTGTCATTGCTAAGTGAGAAGGGAAAGGGTAAATGGGGTGAGAAGAAAGTAAATGTTAATTGTGAACTCATACCTGACATGTGATTTGTCAAGCCCACATGAGTAACCCATTGTAAAGAGTGTATCTATCTATGTTACCACCTTTGGTGTGTGTGTTTCTAAGTGATATACCATGCTTGCATGTACATGTGTCCATCATATTAATAGCCATATTTTCCTCTATGCTTATTTGTTCTCCTTAATGCATTTTCCAAATAGTGGGCCAAAAAATCACTAGCCAATGACTCTAAATAGTTATTATTGTCTCTTTTCCCATTGAGTATGCCAAGATTGTAAGTAGGAAAAAATTGACTCTTTTGGATACATAAACTGTGAAATTTAGATTATAATAAGAGAATATGCATGGGGCATATTTTTTGAATTCCATAAATTTTGAGATTTAGATTGATTTAGAATATCAGTAAGAGAATACATTGAGCAACAATGAAGCAATAACCATATTTGCTAGACATATCACCCATAATTCAAATTCAATGGTTGATCTCGAGCACTAAAGTTGAACAACTAACAATAACTATGAGTAGTGATGCTAATAATTGAATTTGAATGCGCAATATTAAATTGATACGAATTAGTAATGATGTGTGCTACCATTGTGTAAGCCTTGGTAAACACCACAACCTTGAATTATCATAGATTGTTGATCTCCCTTTAATTTGATGGATCTTGACAAATTGATAGGGTTTCTTGTCCAGGCCTCCCAAAAATATTGATATCGAATTCATTTTTCAATTTGAGAATTGATCTAATTGCTAAAAATATATGTAACCTTTAATGAAACTACCTCTATTACACTTGCAACACCATTCCCACTTAATGTCTTATACACCATTTCCATGGCTCTTTGTTGTCTCCTGCTTATTGAACTCCATCGTGATATCAATGGGTTTATATGGTGATGGTTACTAGTACCAATGGATAATAATTATGGGAGATATGTAATAGGGTTTAAAGGTTATGGGTTAGAGACGGTGCTATGGAAGGGTGCCCTAATAAATTGAAGGACTAAGAGGAGAGGGCCATATACTTACAAGTGAGTACAAATCAAAGTGTATATATAGTAAGAGGAGACTAAGTATATAGTGTATATATGTAGACTAAGTGGGTACAAATAAAAGTGTATATAGAGTTTATAATAATGTAGAGAAAGGCCATATACTAGAAAATAAGATCAACCATACGTATAATAATATTATTCCCTTGTTTTGAATTATCAAGTTAGGGAAATACTTAACACAAGAAGATGGTTCATCATCAATCAGATATCAAAGAAGATTTTACACTTATATAAAAATGAGATTAACAGAACCATGTATATATCATTAGATGATAAATATTATAAAATTTCATACTTAATAGACGTATGCCAAATGTGAGTTTTTGACCCTCCAAAATCATATTTTTCATTAATATATTATTTATGTTTGAATCAAAACAAGTGGAAAAGTTAATATTCTATATAACCTCATTTACAACATCACCCTTTTACTCAGTTAATGGCCATGGAATATTGGTTGTTTTTTCATAACTATAACAAATGAGCCAAATGTTGCATTACGTTGGATTCCTTAATGTCACTAACAACTTTAGCAATTTTGTCCTTATTATTCCTCCCATTTATGATTTTCCATAAACATTATGTGACATTCTTTCCAATATGCATTGTGTTAAAGAAATGAACTATTTGTAGGTGATCGTAGTAGGGAAACTGACTGAATTGGAAGGAGTAACATTTCAAACCTTGTGGAAGCTTCCCACCCTAACGACCTTTGAGAAACATAAATGGAAATAGTTTTTTTATTGGAGTTATATATATAAAATATAAAAAAATAATACAAGCAACAAATTGGATGTAACTGAAATTAATTTCTTATCCCGATTCTTCTCAACCTTTTTCCATAGTTGAGGTATAATTCTTTGTGGTTTTTTCCAAACTCTTCATGCCCATTAAAGAGATTTTTTTTTCATAGTTTGAAACATATAATTCCTAGGGAGGAAATGCTTGAACTTATTATACACCTCCTCTCCTAAATTTTTGAATGTCTAGATATTGTTCTATGATCACATACTAGACATGTACATTTACCCTTTGTTTGAATCCCTACAAGATATAGAATAATTTTTTTTGTAAGGCACATGCATTGGAATTATATTATCAAAAAGGAAATTACATTTGTTTGGGTATTGGTCTACTAGAGGGAAATCCAGACCAATCACTTCTACAAATTCAAACATTAACATCCGGTTCTGACTTATTTTACTAAAGCTAATAGAGTTTAAAGTACTAAATCTAGGAAATCCATTCATGTCTTTAAAGGTCTTGATACTAAAAATAAAATACTTAATTCCCAACAGGTCGTGACTTCTGAACAAAAAAGGAGAAACTACTGAGTTCATGTCATCAACATACTAACCATACTTGGATCTAGGACTTCTAGAACTGTAGGAGAAAGGTAAATTAGGAGTCATCTAAAATGGTAATTATTGAAACTACCTTATATTTAGCCTCCTCTACATTCATTGGATCCTTGCTTGTGATTTCTTCCATCAGTTACCTATGGTAAATGAGCCCCACGTGAGAAGGATGGACTCTATCTTGAAATACTTTGTAGGTAAGATCGTGTGCTATGGATTTTGCTTGATGCCATACTCCAACTGGTTTTTAATAATTTGTTGAGACTGGGTTTACAGATTCCCAATTTTGGATGATAGGATCAAACCATGTTTTTACTCCACAAGAAGGTTGCGGGAACTATCGGTAATGGGACATCCCATAAGAGTTTTGGTATTCCATATCAGGGCCAAAGTCTTAGTGTATCGTGTTTCTCTTGTGTGGGTGTTCTCAGTGTCCTCCAGTCGATCCAGTTCCTCTTCTATTTTCTCAGGCGACGGGGCCTCACACCTCCCAATTGTATCTTCCATCCACTGAATACGAGCCTTCATCAATGGATAAAAAATACCAAAAAAAAGTATCCTTTTCCCTCCACTGGCCCTCAATAAATATGGGAATATGCGTTCTCTTGGGGCCTCTTGGTGTTCTACAGGTTTTTCTTTTCATCTGGACCATCTTGGTATGGCGAATAGAGTACTGAGAGTGATACTGTAGAAATATAATTTAGACAAGGGGAAGATCCTTCCAGGAGTATTCCAATGTTGAGCTACATTCCTCTTCATGATGATCCTTATTATTTTGAGACTCTCACTAAAGGAGAGGGATCCAAATCATGCCATGATTGTTCCCCAAACATGGGCTCTAAAATAGAGTAATCCAAAGTTGGTGGAGATTCGAGCTCTCATGATTGAAGATAAATCCATCTAGAAGGAGGTCGGTATTTCATACGACCGACGGGAGGTTGAATGAATGCCAAAAATTAGATATTAACACCAAAAATTTATCCACTAGACATGTCATTAGCCCAGTCTCCCACATATATCATTACTCCATCTCATTTCCACACCTTTCCACCCTTTGGACCTTGATAGAACTTTGTAAAAGTTAAAAGATAAAAGAAAACATAAAAACGGGACACTTTAAACTTAGGTTGCACATTTTCCTAGGGAATGAGTGACCCAATTCACACACAAAATCAGAAAAGAAGAGACCTGACTCCCTGAATGAATTTTGGTTGTTTCCTTCTTTTCTCAAGAAAAAAGAGGAAACTCAGGTTCAGACTCTAGCTTGACACAAATAATGGAGAGAATCCTAGATGGAAAAATCCATCCCGATCCTTATCCCCAAATCCTTGCACTGAGCCTATAAATAAACCCCCAAGGTACGCCATCCATTACACACATACACTCCCTATCCATGAGATCTATCCACTCATCTGATCAAGCTTCCACTTTGCCCAATTTTCACCCAAATCTAGAGCTATCCTTTTCCTTTATCCTACTTCACATGTTGAAGATCACTATTATGATGTGTGGCTAAAGGATCGTAGACTGTAAGGAGACCAAGTGAACCCTCCCTCATACAACTGTAGGAGCCCTTCTCTTATGCTTCTTATGAGGTGACTTTTATTGTTGTCATTTCATTATTTTAATGAAAAATACATTCTTTGATTCTTTAAAATTTAGCTTGTCAGAGAATGTGAATTTTTTTTTTAGTTCATATTTGATTTGATATTGTTTAGTTTAATTCTTCCTCCATGGAAGTTATATTTTTTGTTTTTGTTTTTTTTTGTTTTTTGTTTTCCTTTTGAAACTCTACTAAGGTATGCACAACCCATAGTAGGTTCCTTTTGGAACGGGTTGGTGTGAAAACACTAGCTATAGTTTTTGGAGACCATACTGGGGATGATCTGTATCATTCTCCAGTTGTGTATGCTTGTTTTTCCATCCCTTACTTGAGATTTCTATTTGTCTTGGATTACTTTGTTTTTTGTCTGTTTGTTTCTTGTCTGAGATTGATGTTGCAATTTCTAGCCTGAAAATCCCCCATCTTTCTTGATCCCAACCACTTTTTGGTTTCTTTTAATTGTTTTTGAAGTTCATTGGTGCGGGTTGCACCTGTTTTTCCCATTGAAGTGATTTGGGTAGCACTGTTTCCTTCAAACATTGCGACCTTAGTCCAAAAAATTAGTTTTCAACACAGATCGTGTTTTTTTGTGTGTTTTGTGAGCTCGGTCACACATTTAGCTTCAATAAGTGAAACTTGATATTTCCAGTTTCAATTCTCTCATGTTTTCCCCTTTTGAGTGACCCAAGTCACTCAGTTTCCTTTGGAAAGAGAGACATGCGCTCTTTTTTAGTTTCCCTCAATAGTTGTTTACAATTTTGTGATTCTTTTTGCATACAGAGTAAGTTTTTCAATGTCTGCCTATTGGAAGTCCCTTTTTGTCATGTTTGCAGACCTTTTGCTTACTGTAGCAGTTTGTTTATTCATCCTTTTGAGCTGTTTTGGTGAAGAAAAAAGTCCTTCACTATTGAGTTTTTGTCATTTTTATAGCATGTTAGGAGTAGTATTTGACTGCATTTTTTTTCTGCCATTCAATAAGTTGCTTATGAAAAATCAAAATCATTAGACTATTGATTAGTTTAGTCATTTAGAGCATGTTTTGTTTGTTGGATTGGGGCCTCTCCATGATCTTTATGATTTTAGATTGTTTCAGTTATCTTTCCATCGCATGCATGCTTTGAATATTGAATACTTAGTCATAACCTTATTATGTTGAAATTATTTTTACAATAAAAATTTATCTTAGTATTGGAATATTGTCATTTCTTTTGAGCATTTATTTTCCAAGCTTATAGTTGTACACACCTCCAGTGCACATACAAACACTCCCTAATTCAAACTATCACTTGGTTCATGCTCCCAAGTGGAGCCTTAAAATAAACCCTAAATTAAACACACATTAATTTCACTTGAGGAAAAAAAGAATTTTGTAGTTAAGTTAGGTCATTGGGGATAGACATCCAAATAATTTCCCTTTTCACTATACATCTAAAACATAGTGGTTGTCCAATTAGGGAGCCAAAATCCTCTAGTACTATCAAGCACAATTTAAATCCAATCCATGGGGTGATCCTCTCCCTTAGGTGCGTAATGTGAAAATCCTCACAGCAGATCTAAGAGATGATGTATACCTCACAAGAGTAATTATGATTAAGCAGGAAAATAGAAGAAGAGTGATCAATACAGTATAATGAGCAATAGAATAATATGGTACAGTAGAACTCGGATAGAAGCAATAATACTTCACACACACTAGTTAATTAATCACAATATGGACAAATAAATAGTACAATGGGAGAGAGGATTCGAATGCCTATGGTGGAAATTCGAATTAGCCTCTCAGAGTGATCATAAGATCAATAGAGTGTCATCGGAGCACAACTAGGTGTCCTCATGATCATCGGAGCACAACTGGAAGTCTTCATCATCATCAGTGGAGTCATTAATTCTCAAGTAACTATCAACCATCAGTCAAACTGAGTCTGGTAGGTGTAACTGAGTGTAACTAAGTGTAACTGAGTGACAACTGGACTGGTAGGTGAAGAAGGGTGAGTTGCTTCCTAAAATCAAGGAAGAAGGGCACATTAAGCAACTGAAGGGCTAAAACTGAATAGTGAGAAGCTCCTGGGGGCTCGCTAACTGAGGGCTAGGTGCTGGACTGATGACTGGGATGCATGCAAACCCTAGAAGTGCATGCATGACTGAAAATGTAAATGATCAAAATACTGGTGGGACTAGGATGGAGTATAGGAATATCCTAACACCCTCCCTTAATCCATCGTGGGCCTTGGTAACTAAGACCAAAGGTCACCCAAGACAATGAATAATAACAGTCAATAAACCAAGGAAGTGAAAAAATTTCATGGGAAACATACCCCCTCCTCAAAAAATAGACTGTAAGGCACACATAAAAACAAATGCTCCAAACTCAAGCACGTGCGATGCTTGGTCATATGTCTGTAGGTATCTTCTTCTTGGGAAGAAGTGGATCATGCTCAAAAATCATGTGCTTGTACTTGCTCTTCAGATCGAATGTGATGAGAACAAATCCAACAGTATGAGAATGATCCTTGAACCTGTGATTTGAATCAGCTGAGGTAGGATCAAATCTATGAAAGTGTATATAGTATTTTGTCTTCTCCTTCGAACCACCATGGGTGAGATTATTCCAAAAATAACTATTACATGTTTGCTTGAAATCAAAATCAGATTTAAGACTTAAAAAACAGTTTCTTGAGATCTCCTTTGAACCAGCAGGGGTGAGATCAAAACTATCATATGCATGAGAAATTATCCCAAGCAGTAATTGCTTAGAACCCAATTTAGATACAAGACTTGAATCATGGTTTCTTGAGATCTCCTTTGAACCATGAAAGGTGAGATCAAAACCAGTAGATGCATGAGGAATTATCCCAAGCGAATGGCAATGGCCATATTCTTCAATGACCTTCTGAAAGCATGGAATTATGATCATATAGTAGTATAAAAGAGGAGATAGCTGGAGAGGAGCGAATGCATTACCTTCAATAGCTGTTTTGACCTCCGAAATAATCATGTGATCATGATGCAAACCAACAGACTCTGGTGCAAGAGAGGATTTAGGACCTTCTGCAATGTCTAGAGTGTGAGCTGGCACAGAAAGAGAAGAAAGTTTGAGCATGAGTGGAGAATTTTCAAGTTCTTTGTCAACAACTTCAATATGAGATGATACTGGTTCATGATCTGCGAGACCATCAAGGGGAGCGAATGGAACACTTTGCTTGCTTTTGAATGGATTTGGACCAATCCCTTCATTCTTTCTGCCAAAATTTTCATCCAGGTGAGCCCATAACTCGTTTGGAGTCTATAACTCCTTTGGAGTTTCAACACCATCACGGTATTTGAATTGGAATCTCTGGTATGCACACAAAGAAAGCATCATTGCTCCAAAGGCATCATCACCTTTATTTAACCAATCAATCTTTTCTTCAGGGGATTCGAACTCTCTTTCAAAGTGACAATAAAAAAGATCATGGATCTTCAAGTGTGCTATCATTCTTGGTTTCCATTCATCATAGTTGAATGGAGAAAGAAAAGGGATTCCTTCTAAATCATACATTGAAGCTGTAGAAGACCTGCAAAAACAATATAGAATAACTGCAACTGCTACTGCTGCAAAAATGCAGAAACTGCTGCACTCGAAATCTTGGTAATAACCTGCAAAAAACTCTCAAGAATGGAGATAAACAATACTCTCAACATGCTCTGATACCATGTGAAAATCCTCATAGCATATCTAAGAGATGATGTATACCTCACAAGAGTAATTATGATTAAGCAGGAAAATAGAAGAAGAGTGATCAATACAGTATAATGAGCAACAGAATAATATGGTACAGTAGAACTCGGATAGAAGCAATAATACTTCACACACACTAGTTAATTAATCACAATATGGACAAATAAATAGTACAATGGTAGAGAGGATTCGAATGCCTAAGGTGGCAATTCGAATTATCCTCTCAGAGTGATCATAAGATCAATAGAGTGTCATCGGAGCACAACTAGGTGTCCTCATGATCATCGGAGCACAACTGGAAGTCTTCATCATCATTAGTGGAGTCATCAATGCTCAAGTAACTGTCAACCATCAGTCAAACTGAGTGTGGTAGGTGTAACTGAGTGACAACTGGACTAGTAGGTGAAGAAGGGTGAGTTGTTTCCTAAAATCAAGGAAGAAGGGCGCATTAAGCAATTGGAGGGATAAAAATGAATAGTGAGAAGCTCCTGGGGGCTCGCTAACTGAGGGCTAGGTGCTGGACTGATGACTGGGATGCATGAAAAATGCATGCAAACCCTAGAAGTGCATGCATGACTGAAAATGTAAATGATCAAAATACTGGTGGGACTAGGATGGAGTATAGGAATATCCTAACACGTAAATGACAAGACTAGAACCAAAGGGTTGGCTGGTGTATCGTCCTCATTCAATATTGAAGAAATGGATAGAATATATGGAATACTCATTCTGACATGTCTATGAATGAGGTATCCTAGAAGCCCTTCTTTTTGGTATCTTACAAAGAAGTCATCCTCTTCAGTGGGGGGATACCTAGGAGAGATGGATTCGGTTGGGGCCCCAACTTTGTAACTATCCTTGCAATCTTCACTAACTCGTTCTGAATAGAATTGATGCCCCTATTTTAATCCAGTGATTGAAGACCCAAATCAACTTCCTACTTCTTCTTGTCCGATGGGGAGGTGATGACCACACAAAGGAAAATATTTGAGGAAGATTATATTTGGTTATTTTTCTATTTTATTGTGTAGATCCCTCTTAATTTAGCGGGTCTTTTTCTTTCTAGGGTTTCTCTTTTCAAGTTTCCCTTTTATTTTTTAGATCATTTGTCCCACACTCAGTTGCACTTTATTTTTTATTTTCTTTTTTTATGTGAGTTTAGCTTGTCGCATCCTTATGTTGTTGAGACATTTTACCTAGGACTCCATCACTATATCTCACCCGAGGTACTCTCAGAGACTTCGGGGTTAGTACCATCAGTATGGTTTCTTAGACCGCACATTTGAATCTCCTTTCCAAGACCCAGTTTGACACACTACATAATCACTGGAGTAGTTTTCTAAGTCTTATGATTTTGGATCCTCATAGTTAGTATCACCCACACATCCACACACTAGTGGCACGATGGCTGCTAACATTCCCTTGTCTAGTGGTGGAAGCTCGAACCCTTTTTATGCAGGAATCATCAGAGGTGGATTTGGTGGTGTAAACCATCTGTCCGGAGGAGGAACCATTGGATAAAACCCTCCATCAGAAGGGGAACCATAGGTGGAAATCCACCATCAGGAGGACCTATTGGTGGTTACCCCACTACTCTAAACATGACCAACACTATTGATGGTCGATCCAATTCATATACTACTGCAACCCTACAGTTCATGGATAGCCTCAACCTCCCTGATTTGGAGAGGATAACCAATGATCCAATCTTCCATGATCCAAACTGACCCACCATGCCTAGAAAAATCCCATCGAACATCCCAAAATTCAAAGGGAAGTCTAGGGAATACCCCCAAAACCATATCATGTCATTTCACCTATGGTGTTCTTCAAACAACATTGTGGATGATTCTATCAGGCTACACCTATTTCAGAGAAACTTAACTAGCATTTCCACTAAGTGGTACATTGAACATCCCCATGAACTCATCCCAATTTTGTGTCCTTGGCCTCTACTTTTCTATGATTCTTCCAGTTTCCCCTCTGATATGATGAGGGTGTAGAAATCCTCCTTTTCTATCGGTAGAAATCCACCCACATCACAAACCATATCCGTGAGTGGCGTAGATGCCAAAGTTTGTGTAAGATAAAACTTGATGACATGATCTTTCTAGATTGGATTTTGAAAACCATCTTCCCACCATTGCTAAGAACATGGCCTCTAAATGACCACAAATTGAGAAAGAGGTTATCCTCAAATCTTATTAGTATGGCCAGAATCATCCTTGATTCCCCTTGTGGTGATTATTCTTGGAAAGACCCATCGGGGAATCCCATGTTGCATATGGTGTCATTAGCATCATTGCATCCCGCTCCATCCCCTATGCAACTTACCCTCCCATGGTGAGTGGTTGCACATACAACCATATTCCCAGTGTTGTATTTCCTCATTAGGGCCTTTCCAACAAACCTAGCTATGGCCCCAATTTATCACATGCTTCATTGCATACAGGAAAGTGTACCTCTTATTCATCTCTTGCCTCATCCCCCCATATTCATGGGACCTTGTGTAGTGGCACAATGTGTGGTAGTTCTTTTACCAATTTCGTGGCCCCTCTGGCCATTTACCTATACTATCCTTTTCCTGGACCTCCACTAGTTGATCTAGTCCAACCACACCCCATTGTTCCCCCTTTTCCTCATGGGAAAGTATATGCTTAGCAGAACATGCCTGCCCAACCTGCTCCCAATAATCAACAAGAACAACCCAATAAAAATAATAGGGTAAATAAAAGAGGAAACAACCAATTCTAGGGAGGTGGGGCTCAACCCACGAACCCACCTGATAACAATGGATCAAACATTGCAGATAATGACCCTAACAAACTGCCTAAGTAGGAAAAAGTGTTCAATTACAGAGTAAAAATTCGTGTTCTTTCTGCAGTGTGTATGGGAATTATACCAATCATTATCCTCACTTGGTTAAGGCACAACAACTGTGGAACAAGGCTAACTAATGAGAAGCGACTGCTTCTCTACAAGGGAAAACTAATCTGTCTCTACCTCAACCTACTCAAACATAACCAATGGTCTTGCAAAATCCATTCCCTTCACAAGGGGTAGTCACAAGGAAAAATTTTGAGCCTTATCCACCCTAGCTAACTTCATAATTGATTCAAATTTCTGACTCTGGGGTCCAACACCTCCTTACATTTTCCACCAACATGAACCTTCAGACGCGATGTAACCAATAGAGTCCACCCACCAAAAATTCCACTATTGATGAGGGGAAAGACACCACTCTAGTTGACGAACTCTTGCACCAACCTTGACATCCTACTGATGGGATTCCCAAAGTCCCTAAATTTCCTTTGCATCACATCGTAAACAATCCCAATTCTTAGGTCGCACCTAATTATAGCATCATGGATGAATTGACACAGTCCCTCGCTGCCATGTCAACCTTGGAAGTTCTCAAGAACTGTCTCCTGTAGTGCAAACCCTTACCGTCAACTCTAGGTGCAATTGACCCTTTCGAATCCCATTTGATGACATTCGATTTGGATCAATCAAAGTTGTGAATGCCCTCCTCAGTAGCCTTTCATATCCCAGTGACCATTCGAAAGTTGGTGATTCATCAGTGCATTTTTTATGAAGGCACCTCCGCTTCCATCATGTCAACACATGTTTGGAAAAAAGATCAGATGCCCCCAAATCATGCTATCCATCATGATGTTGTGCGCCAATGATGGCCGCGTCTATCAACCTCAAGGCCTTCTTATGAATGTTGCTTTAAAGTTAGTTAGCAAAATAGTGTTAATCGATATTTATTTTTTCAATGCCCAAACTGGTTACAACATCATCCTTATTCGTAGCTACATATATGCTATGAAAGCAGTCGCCTCATCCATCTTCTGGATTATGATGTTCCCCCATGAAGGGAATATCATAAAACTGGACCAATTGACCTACTATGACCCCAAGGGGTTGGCTTGTATAGAAAATGTGATACCCATAGTCGACAACAATATTGGCATCGCGTCCATCCCAAATTTTATGAGTGTTGGGCCCAATATCTTTCATGATTCCCCCATGATCAGAACCTTTCAGGATCTCCCTCCTCCAACCCCAAAGGTAGAAATATTAGAGTTATACATTGTATCCTCTGATAAAACCTTGACCCAACCTCAACCTCAACCTCAACCTACCACCTCTCCCAATCGGTTACATGTTAACCAATGGGCATCCACGCCTATTTAGCAAATTTCGCTTTTATTTACACCCTTTGGAATCGTGAGCATGCATTTCATGGAAACCCTTAATCTCTTGGGTTTGATGTTAGGCCTCCTCATTTGGTACCTTACCCCTCCCAATCCACCTCCTACACCATAGGTAATTTTGACACATGTGAAGCCAATTGGTACTTCCAATCATCCCCCTCCTGGAGCCCTTAAGGAAACACCAAATGCTACCCCTCCTCCTCCCACGAAGAAGGTTGGGGGAAAAGTGACGAATGCGATGATACCAACAAATCCAAACAAAGTCATTAACCATACCTCCAGTGCCATAGATCAAGCACCTCCTCCTTGTGCTTTATGTGATGTTTCAGGTCACACTGCCTAGTATTGTCCATAGTTTCCTATCTTACGCACTCATATACAAACATTAGATGATGAAACCAACAAAAAAATTCTAGTAGTCCAACTTCCTAACACCTCCAAAACATGCAACAAGTCTTTTTGCACCAACCATTCTTGTGCATTATTTGGCCTCCATGGTCATTATTCGCACCATTTACCATATTTACCCGAGTATAGATCTATGTTGGATGACTCGCACCAACTCTTGGTAGAGTCCCAAGACACCGGTGCAAAAGAAGTTCACCCTCCAAAATCTTCTTTGAGTGGGACAAACACCATTTGATTCATCTTGTCATCTGATGAACCTTCCATGTTATCCTATGATGTTGCCATAGTATTTACAGAGCTAGGCCCCTCAGAGTTATCAAGTTGATTCTTTCAAAGCGACGAAGAAATACTCAAAGCACTCATGGAACCATACTTTCCTTGGGACAATATGCACCATTGCGCATATTTCACTCCCGAGGAACCTCTCCTTTCGTCCCCGTCTTCGAATCAATATTCCATCGAGTCGAAAGAATTTATCCCTTGTGGAAACATCAAATGGTTCAAGAATCTGATCCTAGCCCCCGACGCCTTTGAATAAGGTAATATGGAAAAAATCTCTCCCACCATCCAGGTGGATATTTCGGTTAATCAAGATGTCATGGAGAACATCACTCTAGGTGCCTCTTATACTCCTAAAGAGATCGCTTCCTACAAAGCACTCTTTCAGGAATTATGTGACGTTTTTGCTTTGTCATACAACAAGATATGTGGACTTGACCTCACCATTGTTGAACAGCACATTGACACATTTCCTAATGTTACTTCGGTACGCCAAAAACAAAGACCCATTCACCCGTTGAAAGTGACGGTCGTAAAATACAAGATAAAAAAGTTGCACAAAGTTGGTTTCATTTATCCGATTGCGTATACTACATGGGTATCCAACTCCATCTCTATGAACAAAAAGAAAGGCACCATTCAGTTTTGCACTGATTTTTCTAATTTGAATTTGGTGTGTCCAAAAGACAACTACCCTACCCCTTTCTTTGATTATTCTATCAATTCTTGCGCTGGACACGAGATCCTTTGCTTTATGGATGGATTCTCGGGGTACAACCAGATCTAGATCCGTAAAGAAGATGAGTACAATACTGTCTTCATTAGCCCATGGGGCACTTTTGCAAACTAAGTAGTGTTGTTTGGGGTGAAAAATAGACACCATGTCATAATGTTTTCATGACTTGGTCAGCATCATCCTTTCTTACTTGGACGACCTTACCGCGCTATCCAAGAAATGTTGGCAACATTTGGAGGACCTATGCCAAGTTTTCCTCCGATATTGCAAATACAATATACACTTGAAACCTCTCAAGTGCATATTTTTTGTACCTATGGACCAATTATTAGGATTCATATTGTTTCCCAAAAAGGGATCATTGTTGATCCCTTGAAGGTTCAAGCTATTATCAACCTTCCCCCTTCGCGAACTTTGGGGAAACTGCAAAGTATTCAAGGTAAGGCCAATTTATTACAACGTTTTATACTAGAGTATGCCAGGTCATCCATGGATTCTTGCGTTTACATGAACCAACATTCCCTTCATTTGGGATGAGAAGGAACAAGCAACCTTTGATGCGTTAAAACAGGCCCTGACTTTTGGTGCTTTGATTTCTCCCCCAGATTTCATGAAGGATTTTATCCTTTACATATCAACATATGAATATGTCATCACTAGATTGTTAGTCCAAGAGTACATTTCTTTTCAAGAGCACATCATTTACTATGCCAATCAGAACCTATATGTTCCTGTAATGTCCCCAGTTTGGCCCCATGGCATTAACATTATAAATGATGTAATCTTGCTATGAAATCATGGTGAGGAGCTCAAGGCCAAGGCCCCGCCATCGATTTCGTGATGCATATGGTTCGCGTGCTAGCAATGCACAGTGGAAATTCAAATATCATGTAATATGCATTTTAATAAAAAAAATACCCACAACTAGCTATGCAATGCAACAAAGAGATGGGGGCATGATTTCACAAGGAATTGGGAGGGAAAACAT
Organism: Larix kaempferi; assembly: GCA_027924585.1. Classification (NCBI taxonomy): domain Eukaryota; kingdom Viridiplantae; phylum Streptophyta; class Pinopsida; order Pinales; family Pinaceae; genus Larix; species Larix kaempferi. The sequence continues at coordinate 4,761,700 of BSBM01000963.1, read as the reverse complement.
TCAAACCCTTGAGCCCATAGAGTCAAGCCAAGTGTCAATGAGAGAACCCATCAAACCCTCAACTACCCATGTTGACTTTTGTACCCAACCATTGATTTCTCCCAAGAGTTGGTTGAGGTAGTTAATGCCTTGGGAGTGGAGAAGTATGGCTGTCCAAATTCGGGTATGGGAAAGCCACCCTTCATGAAAAACGTGTTTTGTCTCCTTGGGAAAGAAAGAGCCATGAATTTCTTCCCCAAGCCATTATGCATCCATCATTCTTTCTCCCTCACGAGTTTAGAACCACTTGGACGTTTTCCAGGCAGGTCTGCTGCGTTTTTCCTCATTCTCCCTGTAGAGAAGGGCATTTTCGTGTTGTATACCAGTGGGGGAAGGAGGGAAATCGAATGGGGGTTCAATAGAGGCCGTTTTGGGTTGTTGAAGGCTGAGATATTGGGGAAGAAATCGTTTTCCTCCATGTGGTTGTTTGCCCCATCCTATAATCCGTTTTTGGTTGGGAACGTTTTTGGGAAAACCCATGGCCATCCCATTTGTAAATCCTGCTGTTTATCCCTGCCCCTGTTTGTGCATGCTGTGTGAGAGAAGAGTATGATGGGTATGGGTGATGGGTAATCCCTTGTTCTGGCTTGAGCTTGGGAATAAGCATCCATCGTGCAAGTGTAGCCTGATAAACCCAGTTAGACTGGCTTGGCTAAAATAAAATGGTTAATAGACGGTGTGTGAGCGTGAATGTCCCCTTTGTCCTTGTGAGAATCATGCCCAGCTCGGGGGTGGCCTTCGGACGGACTCAGTATAAGCTGTCGAAGAGCCTATGGTTGGGTGGAATGTTGCAGTGACATAGCTAGTTGCTTGGGACAATCGAAATGAAGATAAGTGTTATGTCTATGTATTTACTTCTGAAATGTTTTATTAGTGACTGAAATTGATATGTTGAATGCATATGAAGAGTGTGTGGATGTTGTTTCCGCTGTGCATAATTGATTGTTTTACATCTGCACACCCATTTATTATTTATACGAATCTAACAATGGGCTGAGATCATGTGAAAGCCCTGAGTATTGGCATCATGTTTCCTTCCTTGCATTGGGTCAGCAGGTGGGTACATGACATTTGGTATCAGAGCTGCTGGTTGCAGCATTGGGCCTCTATGGGCCAAATCCAATTACAGTCATCTCTGACAAAAAGAAAGATTTCAATTTTTCCTAAGTGTTTGAAAAATTTGTTTAAAGTCTCTTTGGAAATTTTTTGTTTAAATTTGTTTGAAATTTTTTTTTGGTTAAAGACTGTTTCGGAAGGAATTCCCGAATGTCTTCCGAAACTGCGGAAGCATTCGGCGAATTGCTCCAAAACTGCGAAAGCATTCCGCGAGTTTTTCCGCAACGCGGAAGAGTTCGGGAAGTCGCCCCGAAATTTGCGGAAGGAATTCCCTTCCGAAATTGCGGAAGGAATTCTCTTCTGAAATTTGCGGAAGGATTCCACGAGTTGTTCCGCAACGCGGAAAAATTCGGAGAACCGCTCCGAAAAAGCAGAAAAAATTCTAAGTGTTCGGCGTCGAAAGGAAAATTTCGGAAGGAGCATCCGGACTCAGAATGGGATGATTCCTGTGGGGCTCGGAGGCCATTGACGAAGGCCATGAAAGAACCAGTGAAGACCCCGGGCCCATTACACTCCGATTCGACAGAAAATGGATAATAGTGACTTTTGAAGGACGGAGTCCTGAGGCTTGACGGAAGGTCGGTTTGAGCTGAAATTGATCAGGCGTGGTCATGAAGCAGGCACGATGTTAAGTTCAGAATCTTGGAGCCAAACTCCAAAGGATGTGGAGTCGGGGTGAGCAAGAAGGCCAAAAAGCACTGTTCTGGGCCACTTTTTCGGGATTTTGAAAAGCTTGTGGGCAGTAAAAGTGACCCCAGATGTGGGAATCAAAAATTTTGTTGAACTAGACATTTCATATTCTCATTAAGACGGACAGTTTCCGTTAGACGCATATTTTCCAGAAATGCACCGTTTGGGAGATAGCCATTTTTGGCCCAAAATTTGGAATTTTGGAAAAATGTGAAAAGTGAGAAGTAGTAAAACCCAGAAATTCATAGAAGATGAATGGTGCATCGGAATTAAAATCCGTGAATTGCGGAGTGTTCCTTGTTATATGGAATAACTTCGCCCGATAGATAATTTTTTGTGATTCTTCATGGATTTCCTCCCACAGGTGGCTAAAGTTGGCATTCTGGACCAAAATGCAACTGTGTAAAATGTGCAGAATTGGAGTGAAAGTTGTCATTTTTGAAGAGATGCAGTTTCCGCACCTGATGTCGGTATGGAGCATGAAGACAGGCATTGGAAAGCTTGTCCAACAGGGAACAATGATGCATGACCAGAGTTTGAATGAGGTCTACATATATCATAGATATTTAGTGCAGAAGTGTGCCAGCGGCTGTTTTGACAAACAAATTTTGTTGTCAATATGGGCAATATCTACAATTGCATGATATGGAAGAGGAATTCCATGTTACGATGAGGGATCGAAAAGGGAAGAATTCTTTAAACCCCTATTTGTTATCATACTTATAATTATGAAATTGTCACATGGCATACAAATGTTAAAATGTAAGGGATTACATAGATGTATATGCACTAGATGGCATCTTAACAAACGTTGCATAGTGCATACGGAAATGCTTGTGCCTAAATGGGATATTGCATATTGGTAGAATAATGAAGTAGGCATATGCAATGAACCCCTAATGGAGAACATTGTGGTTGATAATCACTGTTGATGTTGGTATTGGTTGTAGGACCAAAGATAACAAAGAGCATGGCTAAATGTGCTGAGGATGTTGTTGCATGAAGCCAACAACCTTATGCAGAAAGGATGGTGCAACAAATTTATAAGTTGGAAAAAGGACTGAGCAACCTTGGTAAGAGGCCAACTGATCAGGTAACATCAGGCGATGTTAATAGTAACCATGCAGGTAATGATTATTGGTGCCAAATTGCATGAATGTTGAAAGAGGATCTGGTAAGATCTCTTCAACCATGTTTGAGCTATGTTGAGTTAGTTTGCATGTGATATTGAATACCGATTGGGACTGTTAACCTACCAATCTTGGTGAGGTGTGAGTAAGTAAAGGAAATGATCCTTACACTTTATGACTGTTTAGAAATCTCAATGCATTCATATGAATTTATATCATGCCATGTGTATGTTGGTTAGGTGCCTAATAACCAAAGCAAGTGAGGACTGGTGGTCTTGATTATGGTAATGCAGAATAGTAAGTACATGAAGAGCCAAATCATGATCGATGGGCTGCTAGAATGCTCTGTGGAAGGACAGAGTTGTATAAGTGATATGACTATGAAATAATGAGTATTTACGATTTATTTAAGTTGCATGGATAGTGTGACTATGTCTTGAAATTCTATTGTGGTAATGATGCATATATAGAAATTTATATATATTTCATTGCATTTCAAATGTTAAACAGTTGAAGGTGTTTGAATTATTGAGTATTATAATTATGAGATCACTTCAGTGACTGTTATGGCAATGAATGATTATGTGCGTAGATACTCACAATGTGTTTGGCTGACTGAAGTTTCAGTTTTTAGGTAGAAAAATCTTGCGTATGGCAATGAGGATAAGTCCATAGTAAAGACCGGGATCTACCATGTGCAAAAGCCAAAGGTTATGAGAAGGTTCTCATGGTTGTAAAGTTACGCATGAAACGAATCTGAAAATTGTCTGGTTTAAGTTGCAAATCTAATCTCTGTGGGAAAACAGAGTTACAAATTTCAGATTTGAGAATTTGCTTATAATTGCTAATGATTGTTTGGCTTATATAGAATTGTGTCAGGAAGACATGCTGTAGGTGGATGTTCAGGTATGGTAGCAAGGGTGAAACCATAATGGCAGCGTGATACCACTTACAAGGGCCAAACAATATGAGGAGAGACTCATTGCTAAGCAAATCAATTTCTGTAGGAGACAGAATTGTAAATTCATATTGAATTTAATTATTAATGTTATTGATTAGTTATGGAACAATCATATTTGAAGCTTATTACTAAATGTTTCTGACTGTTTGGCTATTTGATAAAGTGTGCCAGGATGACACATTGTAGGAAGACCATGTGTGATGGCCTGCAGAAACCAAACTAGATGGGGATGATCCCATGCTCTGGAAATGGGTTTCGGGTGAAACACCATTGATAATGCATCAGCCAAACCGCATGTCGGTAAACCATGGAAGTGAAATGGTAAAGCTATGCCCAGAAGGCATGAGAGACACATATGCAAAATGAATGAGTATTCTGTGACCCTAGACAAGAACATGCATGTCTAAATTATTAGGGTTAATATGCAGAGCATGCTCTATCTTATTTATATCATTGCAAACTGTTTGAGTATGATTAGGACCTACATGGCGCACATCAGAAAGGGGGTGCACACCTTTTCTGGTGCTGGGTCATGTTAGGGTTTTCAATATTGACTACACCCTGAGGGAATGGACGCATTCCTGGTGTTTCAATACTTGATAGTGAATGATATGAAATATGATTACGATTTTTGAGCAACAATATTGATGAGTCTGCTTATCCTTCTTGTGCTATCAGCTTACACATATGCAACTTGGTTTTGCACGTAAGAGGCAAAGTGAAGAAAGGGTGCTCAAGAGGACTATATGGGTAGTGGTAACCTTTCTACGCTCACACTAAAGTACACTAGAAGGGATGGATAGGCCCGAGGAGCTGTGTTGCAGAAAAGGGGTATCATCCTTGTGTAGTGTGAGTGGGTATTGTGGGGCCATGCTAGCCTGCAGTCAAGTGAGTCACCTATGGAGTTCTTGGAGGGAACCACTGGTTGCACAAGAGAAGAAGCCACGTAATCATATTATGTTGTTCATATTGCCTGATAAACCCAGTCGATGTACTGGCTTGGCAATGGTTGTTGTATGCCTGATAAACCCAGTCGGCGTACTGGCTTGGCATTGGTTATTTGGGAGTTGTGGCGAAAGGTTGCTGGATGCCTGATAAACCCAGTCGGTGTACTGGCTTGGCATGTTGTTAAATTAATGCCTGACAAACCCAATCGGTGTATTGGCTTGGCATTGGTTACTTGCATGTTATGGAGGTATTGGTGAAAAGGTGTTATTTCCTGACAAACCCAGTCGGAGAACTGGCTTGGAAATGGTTATTGTATGCTTGATAAACCCAGTCGGCGTACTGGCTTAGCATACTGCTTTTTGAAATGCTTGATAAACCCAGTCGGCGTACTGGATTAGCATACTGATTTTTGAAATGCTTGATAAACCCAGCTGGCGTACTGGCTTAGCATACTGATTTTTGGGATGCCTGATAAACCCAGTCGGCGCACTAGCTTGGCATTGCCTATTCGGATGATGTTGTGGAGCAGCATGTGTGCTGGCCAAGCATCCACCCCACAGGTGATCCAAGGCTTGTAAAGCAAAGAAGGAAACCTGTGGAGTAGCGAGGAAACGCAAAATACAGATAAGTATTCATTTTCATTTAATTCTTGTTGGAATAATGAAGATTTCAGGTACGAATCTTATTGCAACCAAACTAATACATTGTTGTTTCTTTGTTGGAAACCTTGGCCATTACAGGAAACAAGGACCCTGAAAGAGCTATAAATGCTTGGTAAAGCCAGAGAGTAACTGGTTGAAGCTATAAATGCTTGGTAAAGCCAGAGAGTAACTGGTTGGAGCCATAAATTCTTGGTAGAGCCAGAGAGTAACTGGTTGGGCGCTATAAAATTCCTGGCAAATTCAGAGAATAGTTAGTGGGAACATTAACCACTTGATGTTGTGGAGCAGCCGGCGTGCTGGCCAAACATTCCCTTAAACAATTGATAAAACCAGTCAGCGTACTGGCCTGGCATTGCCTGTTCGAATGGTTGTGGAGTAGCCTGCGTGCTAGCCCAACATTCATTGTTGTATCCACGGGAAATCCAATGCTTGGAAAGCGAAGAAGGATCCTGTGGGATAAAGTGAAGACATCCTATAAAGATAAGTATTTGGTTATCTTGCAACTCTGCTTATGAATATACATGTGTATATGATTTAATTATGATTTTCTTAAATTCTCATTTGGAAATAAACCCTATGAAAATACACTAAACATGTGAATTGAATCAATGTTTGAGTGTAGGTATTGCTGGAAGCAAGGACTATGAAAGCATCTGGAGGATGCATGTGGACATATGACTGTACTAAGGAGCTCAGTATGAGCAGTAATAAAAGATGGTGTTAGTGGGACTGTGTGGGTCCTAGAAGCCAAAGGTTCTGTAAGCAACAATGGGGAAGGGATCCCTAGTTGAAAGGCATTAGACAGACCTTAGACACTAAATTGTCATAGCCAAGAAAGGACAAGTCAAGCATTCACATTGAAGTGAAAGAGGCCAAGGAGCATAGAACCACTAGTGATGGTGTGGCTCCGGATTGGAACAAGACTAAGAGGGGGAAAACTCTTACTCTTCTCTTTCTTTGACTGATGCATCTTAGAAACAAAGGATTGTTGAGTGCATGTCATAAATGAAACCAAATTGTGTTTCATTGCTTGAAATGAATTGTGAATGCTGAAAATAGTTATTTTCTTGTGAAAGGATGAACATGAGTGAGTTCATGTGTGTGTGGGAAAGCATGAAATGTGTGGAAGTCTCATGAGTAAAGCATGGACGTTCTAAGTCAATTAGGAAAATAATTGACTAATTTTATTATTGTGTTATGCTTGTCCTAACAGGAATTGCCATGATAAGTCTCACAGATAGTTGCTGGGACAACAAGAAAGATAGCATCCATGAAATTCCAGACTTGTAGATCAGTTGGAAGATAAACAAATGGAAGGGATTGCTCTGGAGCAATGCCCACTTGTGGAGCTGGAAGACCAAAGCTAGCAAGAGCAGCTTGTGGAAGCCAAAGGACTTGATCGTGAAAGGTCAAAGTGAGGAGACGAATTACAGGACAGACCTGCCACCATCTGTGAACTATGAATCATGTATAAAGTGGGTATATAGTCCGAAGTGTTGAAACACCGAGGACGGTGTTATTCCAAGGGGAGGGGAATGTAATGTCCACAGTTTGGCCCCATGGCATTAACATTATAAATGATGTAATCTTGCTATGAAATCATGGTGAGGAGCTCAAGGCCAAGGCCCCGCCATCGATTTCGTGATGCATATGGTTCGCGTGCTAGCAATGCACAGTGGAAATTCAAATATCATGTAATATGCATTTTAATAAAAAAAATACCCACAACTAGCTATGCAATGCAACAAAGAGATGGGGGCATGATTTCACAAGGAATTGGGAGGGAAAACATTCAAACCCTTGAGCCCATAGAGTCAAGCCAAGTGTCAATGAGAGAACCCATCAAACCCTCAACTACCCATGTTGACTTTTGTACCCAACCATTGATTTCTCCCAAGAGTTGGTTGAGGTAGTTAATGACTTGGGAGTGGAGAAGTATGGCTGTCCAAATTCGGGTATGGGCAAGCCACCCTTCATGAAAAACGTGTTTTGTCTCCTTGGGAAAGAAAGAGCCATGAATTTCTTCCCCAAGCCATTATGCATCCATCATTCTTTCTCCCTCACGAGTTTAGAACCACTTGGACGTTTTCCAGGCAGGTCTGCTGCGTTTTTCCTCATTCTCCCTGTAGAGAAGGGCATTTTCGTGTTGTATACCAGTGGGGGAAGGAGGGAAATCGAATGGGGGTTCAATAGAGGCCGTTTTGGGCTGTTGAAGGCTGAGATATTGGGGAAGAAATCGTTTTCCTCCCTGTGGTTGTTTTCCCCATCCTATAATCCGTTTTTGGTTGGGAACGTTTTTGGGAAAACCCATGGCCATCCCATTTGTAAATCCTGTTGTTTATCCCTGCCCCTGTTTGTGCATGCTGTGTGAGAGAAGAGTATGATGGGTATGGGTGATGGGTAATCCCTTGTTCTAGCTTGAGCTTGGGAATAAGCATCCATTGTGCAAGTGTAGCCTGATAAACCCAGTTAGACTGGCTTGGCTAAAATAAAATGGTTAATAGACGGTGTGTGAGCGTGAATGTCCCCTTTGTCCTTGTGAGAATCATGCCCAACTCGGGGGTGGCCTTCGGACGGACTCAGTATAAGCTGTCGAAGAGCCTATGGTTGGGTGGAACGTTGCAGCGACATAGCTAGTTGCTTGGGACAATCGAAATGAATATAAGTGTTCTGTCTATGTATTTACTTATGAAATGTTTTATTAGTGACTGAAATTGATATGTTGAATGCATATGAAGAGTGTGTGGATGTTGTTTCCGCTGTGCATAATTGATTGTTTTACATCTGCACACCCATTTATTATTTATACGAATCTGACAATGGGCTGAGATCATGTGAAAGCCTTGAGTATTGGCATCATGTTTCCTGCCTTGCATTGGGTCAGCAGGTGGGTACATGACAGTTCCATTGCTCAAATATCCCCACGAGGAGAATTTGGTCCTCGCAATCATTTTTTTCGGTTCAGAAGATGCATCATTACATCCTTTTGAGTCAAACTAAATTAGTCGTAAACTCGAACCCAATGTTGTATCTCTTGAACTGTCACCTTATTCAAGGACACATTTCGAAATGGATCATTATCCTTTAAGAGCATGACCTCAAGTTGATGTCCCCCAAAAGAACCAAGGAATTATCCTTAACGCAGCTTATCACAAACCTACCATCTAATTCTGTGGCATCCCCTATCACTAACCACCTACCAGATGAACATTTGTTCACCATATATTTTTATGACCCTTGGTACAAGGACATCCTTGTGTGTTTACAAACCCAAAAGTTTATCCCTCATCTTATCCGCGATGACCCTTGTCACATCCGTCATTAAGCTCCTCGCTACCTACTCATTGACAATGTCCTCTATCAACGAGGTGTAGACACCATTTTGAGACGATGGATCACTCATGAAGATGCCAAATAGGTATTAAATGATAGCCATAGTAGGGCTTGTAGAGACCATCTATTAGGTATGGCCACTACCCAAAAATTCATCTGCATTGATTATTTCAGGCCAACCCTTTTTCCTGATTGCATTGCAGTAGTCAAACACTACCGCAATTGTCAACTTTTTTCCCGAAAGGGAAGATCTCCTCTCTTGCCGCTTCACCTAGTGGTCACCGTCAGTCCCTTCTGTAAGTGGGCCATTGATGATATGGAATGAAATTATACGTTGGTTGGTGTCCATAAGTACATAATTGTGGTCTTCGACTACTTCCCTAAGTGGCTCGAGGCCATGGAAACCTTTAACTGTACTATTCAAATCGTGGTGCGTTTCTTTGAACCACGTAATCAATCGATTCAACATACCTTGTCAAATGGTGTCCAACCACGATTCTCACTTCAAAGAGACTATCTAGAAAGATCTATCATACCCGTTGAAATTTGAGCACCAACTCTTCTCCTTCTACTATCCTCAAGGAAATGGCCAAGTTGAGGTTGTTAACAAGATCCTTAAAACCATGCTCCAATAGATGGTGGATAAGCATAAATCCAACTAGAACCATATGATTTTTCTGGTCCTATGGGCCTATCGTACATCAACCAAAATTGTGACGGGGGTTCACCCCTTTCCACCTCATGTATGGAGTGAAATTATTTATCCCAAACAAGAATTAAATCTCATCCAGGCTACACATCGTTTTCGAAGTTCTACCAAAGAATACTGCTTTGGAACAACACTTGATCACTCTCGAACAAGTGAATGAATATCATTGTGTGGCACTCCAATTGGTCGAAGCCACCAAGCATGGATCGAAATCCCACTATGACTCTCATGTACACCCTCGTACTTTTAAGGAGGGACACCTTGTCCTTGCCTATGACCAAGCTCATGATAAAATCAACAACGAAAAGTTCGAGTCCATGTGCTAGGGACCATATGTTGTTAAGCACTACCTTGGAAAGGTGGCATATATCCTTTCCAATTTAGAAGGTCACCTATTGAATAAATTCTGCAATTGTTTATCGGACAATCCACTCGAGCGGATGCGAGCCAGATATCCCTAGCTCAATGTGAGTCTAGAACAAATAAGACAGGCTACGAATGCATTTCCTAGATCTACTTAAGGATCGAGTACTAGATGCCTTACCTTTCACTACGCTATCCTTTCTCATGAATACTGCTCCACGTCTCATGGTCGTCAGATGCAAGCTGCAAGACCTTTCAAGACAAGAAACGAGAGAAACAAGTAAAGGGCATCTATACAATAAGAGATCTAAGTAAACAGTTAAGCAGGTAAACTACTCAATATCATTACACACATGAACAATATTGGTGGAAAGCATTTGTATTACTGTAAAAATAGGGAAGTACATAGCAGAGATATAGAACTACAACCGAGGCCTAACGCTGTAGCCCTTCCCCAACAAATCCATTTGCCATTTCCTCCTAAGGAAGCTTGAGTCTCTCAAGGATGAGTAAGGATCTCTCAAGAGTGATTTCACCAGCATGTAGACACCATAGACTTCCTCCCTTTGGAGAGGGGTAGAGCTTCTCTTATATAGGACTAAGTGGGTAGGGTATGGATAGGATAGGTTGAGATATGGTGGGAGAGAGATAGGGGATCCTCTCAAGGTATTAGGAATCGAGTACCAACTCCCCTAGAGGTCAGGGATAGGGCCCCAAGTCAGCAAGTTTCGAGAAGAACCTTGAAGAAGCTATTTTTTCCCATTAGCTGACTTCGTCGCACCCTGCAATGAAGCAAGCTGCGACGTCGCATGTTGCATGAGTGAAACCTGCGATGACCTCTCAAAACCTGGTACAACTAGGTACAAATCCTCCCAGTTTAATTACTCAGTCAAGATATCTTCACGGGTGTATACACTGAATCTCATGATGGGTAGATTTTAGGTGTAACAGAATGCCCTCCAAAGCATGAAGTTGTTGAAGATAGACAGGTGAAGTGCTTTGATAGACTTGTCGGACGAAGGACACTGTTGCAGTACAACTGACTCTGAACTGACAATCTCATATAAAGTACAACATGGCTACCGACCAATACAATGCAGATCCATGGTAGTAATGACCGACTGAACACAATCATGGCTACTAGAAACAAGCGTAGATCCATGATGAGATGATAACATAGCCACGACCAAAACAAATGTGGATCCGTGTAATATAACTCAATACAAACTCCATCGCAACCTGGGTAAAAAATGACTTCCCAAGGTCTTCAAGCTAAACCCGCAATGATACGAATCTATCCATGTGATTACAAATGTCTTGATGTCGATGATCCAGGTGGATATCGGTGGCGGCCCACCTCTTCCAACTGGATCAAAACAGTCTTCTGGCAATTTTGGTAAATTACTATTTTTAGCAGTTTTTCGGGTCCTGAACTTTCGGAGCCATTTTGAGGCCCTAAACGACATTTTTTTGGCGATTTGGGGGACCAAATAGTTTCCAACGGCACACATTTGGGCCCAGTCGAAAGTTGTAAATCTCGGTTAGACCTTTCCAACGGGCTACCGAGCGCCCTAAACGGAGATCGTATGCAAAAGTTATGACCCCGGGAAGTTGACTGTTCAACTAACCACCTTGGAGCCGCAAACTTTATGACGGTTCATCTTCTAGGGTTAGGTTTTTGGATGTTTGGGATTCTTTCCCTCATGCTTATGATAAATAGGCCCTTTCGGCCTCTCTTTGTATTCATCTTGGCACGAATGAGCATAGCGGCCACATCTCTTCTCAGAGATAGCTACCACCATTCTAGCTATTGTATTTTACAGTCTGTTCTATTTCCGCTATTTAATAGAATATGTGTTTACTGTATCACTGTGTTATTTGCAATATATCTCTGTATATGATTCTGTATATGCTATCTTTTGTTTCGTTCCCACATAAATCCGGATCAGTGGTATCAGAGCGGTCTGTTCTTTGATTGTTTCTCGGTGCATGTCCCCGACGAGGTTAGGATATAGAGAGTTGGGTCTCGAACTAGTTTCACTTGGGGAAGACCACTCTCGCCGCCCCAAATGGCCTCCCATGGCGGAAGAAAAGAGAGATGACGGAGCAGTAGATCCTATCAAGTTGTTGCTCGAGGAAGCCCTCGCGCGAAAGAGGAATGAGATGATGGATAATTTCGCCCAGATCCTTCAACGCATGCCAACAGCGGCAAATGCACCCTCAACGAGCAACCATTTCGGAGATACGACTCCCTTCAAGGTACAAGTTAATTTTGATATCCCTTTATTTGAAGGCCAAATCGATGCCGATGCCCTAGATAAATGGTTGAATCTACTAGAAGGGTATTTCTCTGTCCACCAATTTTCCGACAGGGAAAAGATCATCTTTGCGCTCCTTAAGGTCGTCCCCCATGTCAAAAATTGGTGGGAAACTTATTGTGAGCAAAACTCATCAGACGAGTCTGGATTGTTTGAATATTCCAATCCCACTTGGGCCTCTTTTATAGATGTCGTCAAGGAACAATATTACCCTGTGGGAAACTATGATGACCAGTACACAAAATGGACCATTCTGCATCAAGAGAGGGACCAAATGGTGTCGGAGTACACCAACAAATTTCATACCTTGCGCACAAAGCTAGGTATCAAGGACTCCAAGCGGAACCTAGTACTGAAATATCGCAGCGGCCTACACCAGTACATCCGAATAGAGATGGATTTCCTGGAAATCTCTTCACTCAGATCCGCCTATCGATATGCTGTCAAAATTGAGCAGAAATTTCAGCAAAAGAACAAGCGTGACTTCGGACCTGCGCAGAAGCAGGGCAAGGGAAACTCTGGCTCGCAGAACACGGGGCAGGAAAAGGACAACCAGTCCCAACCACAGGCGAAGAAGGGTAAAGAAAAGACAAAGAAGGACACCGGGAAGTGGTGCGAGTTCCACAAAATCCCCTGGCACAACACTGATGATTGTCGCTCAAAAAAGTCATTGGTGGCTGAGATCAAAGCTTCAGAATCAGATCCCAGTTTTGATTCTGACTCGGAACCTAATTTCACAGCCGCGTGAAAAGGGAAGCAGATCATTGATGCAGAACCCAGTGCCGTTGTTGCCACCACACAGATTCAGCCAGAGGAGCGTGAAGAGTCGGAGGCAGAGGAGTGCCTTTTCCACTCACAGATGTGGGTGAAGGGAATTCCCCTACACTTTGTTGTGGATAGCAGCAGCCAGAAGAAACTGATCTCAGAAGAAGTCATCAAGAGATTGGAGCTACCAATAACGCCACACCCACAACCATACACCATTGGATGGCTAAGCCAAGGACGAAGGATCCGTGTTAGTCACCAATGTCGCATACCATATGGCATCAAGCCCTTCAAAGATGAGGTATTGTGTGATGTGGCCCCCCTTGAAGTATGTGATGTTCTTTTAGGACAACCATATATGTGGAAGCGTCATGCTGTATATGAATCACGACCTCGCAGTGTCATTGTCACTTTGGGAGGACAACTCTATCGGATACCAGAGATAGTTGCACCTACCCCAAACGAGCAGGGAAGGAAGATAATCTCCCACACTGGGAAATTTTCCCTATCCACAATTGCCACTAAAGGTGAACGTCACATCGTAGAGACATCCACAACCTCTGCAGATTATCCTTCTACTCAGCAGAAACAAGAAAAACACAAAGTTAGTGCAGCATCGCCTATTGGGGTACCTCTAGAGTGCAAGGCCACGCATTCAAGGTGCTCCTCCAAAAAGAAACCATCCACACCGGTGCATACCAAGGATACCACAACAACCAAAACTATTGAGCAACTCCAGCGCATACATCAACAACAATTACAACCCTCTGAAGATGTCAAAGTAAGGCAACCTTTCCACTTCAGCAAATGTCACACCAAGAGCTCAATTCGACACACAGCTCGACATATGATAAGGGATTTAACGCAATGGAGACCATTGCTTCCTAAGGAGGGAGGATTGATCGAGGTGGATATCGATGGCGTCCCACCTCTTCCAACTGGATCAAAACAGTCTTCTGGCAATTTTGGTAAATTACTATTTTTAGCAGTTTTTCGGGTCCTGAACTTCCGGAGCCATTTTGAGGCCCTAAACGACATTTTTTGGCGATTTGGGGGACCAGATGGTTGCCTACGGCATGCATCTGAGCCCATTTGAAAGTTGTAAATCTCGGTTAGACCTTTCCAACGGGATACCGAGCGCCCTAAACGGAGATCGTATGCAAAAGTTATGACCCCGGGAAGTTGACTGTTCAACTAACCACCTTGGGGCCGCAAACTTTATGACGGTTCATCTTCTAGGGTTAGGTTTTTGGATGTTTGGGATTCTTTCCCTCATGCTTATGATAAATAGGCCCTTTCGGCCTCTCTTTGTATTCATCTTAGCACGAATGAGCATAGCGGCCACATCTCTTCTCAGAGATAGCTACCACCATTCTAGCTATTGTATTTTACAGTCTGTTCTATTTCCGCTATTTAATAGAATATGTGTTTACTGTATCACTGTGTTATTTGCAATATATCTCTGTATATGATTCTGTATATGCTATCTTTTGTTTCGTTCCCACATAAATCCGGATCAGTCGAACATGGTAGAAACCACTTGATTACCAGTCATTGATGTAAACCGTTAACAAGCGCGAGGGAGATCACCATTGATGTCAATGATTCCCAAGGTATCACAGTACATATCATCAAGCATGAATAAATGAGTTGAAGTCGAACGCAAGATGAAATCTTTCAATCAAGTGTCAATGATGTAAACTCATGTTGAAAGTGAGGTAACCTTCCATTGAGGCATGCAGGGCAAAGGTACTTGGTTGGTTTTTAGATTCAATCCTCGGATGATGAGTTGAAGTCGACAAGGATGAATCCGTCGAAGGAGGGCCATGATGAATCCCCCATCAATCGACACGAAACACGACAAAAATGTATAGAGTAGATCGGATGGTACAGTAACATGCAAGACTGACTCAGAGGAGACCGACATGATGGCGGGTGTACTGACTGCAGATGATAAATGATGGACATATTCTTGAACATGGGCATGGCATGACTTGGCAGTATTGACATTACGAGTATGACACCAATTCCTAATGCGACTGACGATGGAAGTTTTCTCTGAATGACTCAAAGGAGTAACAAGACTCAGGAAGTAAGTGGAGCTCGAGGACAAACAGATGATCCAAGTGCTATATGCAAATGCAAATGAGTGCCATGTTCAAGAATGACTACATACTACCACTAACAAGGTACGTAACGCAAAAGCTTTCTTTTTTCCCCATAATGAACGATGAGTGCCTCATGTGTTTTTTACGAGCTTGATGAGGGTAACCAGATGCTCGGTATAGCTCATCTCATAGATCAGTCCAATCCCAAATATTTTTTGAACCTGGGATAGGAGGGGTTCGCCCCATGGCGGGCCCTTCAATGCAAGAGTTTAACGAGTCCATAGAAGGTAAACTTGGTCGTCATTTCATGTTTAGAGAGTCTGAAAAGAACTAAAGAAGACTCCAACGGTCCTTTTTCGTAAAGTTAGCCTCATCGCTTGAAAAAAGGGTCAAAAAACGCGGGAGAGGACTCTTCTAGTCATGATTGGCTTGAGTATACCTTTTTCGTAACTAGTGCCCCCTGGTCCGAAAAAGGGGTAAACTATCACCAGGAAGACGACCATTCAAATTCTTTTACAAGCGTGAATGCGACAAGTTCGCTTGGCAATCTTTTCGTATTTTGAGAGCTTGAAAAGGGCTTAAAGGTAGACTCTGGGGGTGTTCCTTTTCCGTAGGAGTTTAACGAGCCCGAAAAAGTGATAAATCGTAACTCGGTAACGTATTCTCATAGTTTCAAGAGCACGAGAAAGAACAAAGAGTAAGCTCATTAATTGCAATCTATGAAAAAATGGGTAAACGACAAAAACTCACAAGGGGTGTTCATACTTGAGATGACCGTTTCAACATAAAAATGGCATAGAAAGGCACTTCACAACTCCTACACACTCGAAAACTAGGTCAAATAGTCAACCGAACGTTCAAATACAATAAAACTGATCCAAACTATAGCAAATGGCATAATGGCATCAAATATTTGAAAAAGGAATATTCTATTTGTTTTATAAATAGAAATAAAAACCAAATATAGTCACCATTGTTCTATTTGCCAAATTTGGGAGGAATAGTGCCATTTGTTGCCAGATTTTCAATTGTCGATTCCAGGAACTATGATCAGCGATTTCACCTACCGTTAGGAACAGGTAACCCTAAACTTCAGCCAGCAAAATCGTAGTGGTTTACAATTTTGATTTTCAGTCATTTTTTTGGGTTTTGGGTTGATTTGGGAAGGGCCATTGCGCCCTCGGCTCGTCGCAGTTGGCCCTTTCGGGAACTGCGACGAGACTGAGTCGTCGCAAATGGAATATACATGGACTGTGACGACGTCGCCGTGTTTGCAAAAATGGGGTGCGACGACAGCAACGTCCATCCCCAAACTCAAACAAAACTCAAAAGAAGGACTTCCAGTGGGTGAAGCAAGTCTTAACATTGTTAAAAACTTCCTGTTGATAGGTTCCAAGCATCCAAAATGGTTTTGGAATGGCTGGAAAGGGAACATGAATTAGATGATGAACAAGCTGCAAACGATCTACATTGTGTGGAAACTTTGAGAAACTGTGGGCTTCTCAAGTTCTTCTGCATTCAGGGGATGATATCCCAACTTCCACTACTGAACCCTATGCTCCAATGTTGGGATGCGGCCTAGCAGTACTTCCTAATTGGTGAGCATGAGCTTCACCTAGATGTTGAGGACATCTATTTTCTGACTAGTTTGTCCCAAAGGGGGGACATTGTGACACTTACTGGATCAAGTGGGAGTGATCGAACCGTGGAAGATTTGATCCGACAGCATTGTGGTCCCAACGCCCGTGCATCTAGCGGGAAGATTTGCATTAAAGATGTACGAGAGCACCCATTGCGGGCCATTTTATTCACCATTACGAGGATGGCGGGGAGGCAAGATCCTCACCTAGCCACCAGAGCACAGATGCTTTATGCGGAGGACTGTTTGTCTCCAAATATATTCAACTGGTGCGAGGCGGTCCTCGCAAACGTGCGAGCTCAACTGACAAAGTATCGGCAGAGAGAGCTCAAACAGTTCGTCTATGGTTCTATAGTGATTTCGTTCTTGCTAGAACGGGTTCCCCTTTTGCGTCCTTAGGTACCACTAGAGGATAGGGACCTCAGAGATCCACACATGGCCAGGTGGACCGATGTGATGGCCTGGCATGGTGGGGGTCCTATCATCGGATTCCCTCCTAAGTTCTTCACTTGGATGGCAGGCCAATTACTGATGGTGGAGGACTTTCCATATAGTGGCACCGACTTCACAGATGACCCAGACTTGTCGCTGCCTGAGGGAGCAGCATGGGGAGACCTTGGTAAGAACAAATGACCCTTGAAATTTTTAAGTTTTGTGCATTTATGATTTTTTTGATATAGTGCTGACAAGTGAACAACATGTGTGTGCATATGTGGGGCCTATACGACCAGTGGGGACCTCTCTTCTTGCTAGGAGAGAGAGAGGAGAGGGAGCGATGGTGGATCCATTTGTGCATGTTTCCATCGTGGAGATGGACAGAATCTACGCCAACCTAAGTGGGTTGACACTAGTTATTCCTGATCCGACGATAGATGAGGTGTCGCGGCCCATGCAGGTGCACACGGTTGGAGCAACTGCGTGCTTCAATGCACTACTTCGCAAGGTTGCGAGAGCAATGGACTGTTTCCAGACTCAGTCGACTAGGGCTGGTAGACCACCTAGGGTTGTACAGGCCAGACGATAGGCCACATGTTGTCATTGTGTGTGTATTGAGAGCTTAGAGGCCTCAGATTTTGTACTACTGAAAGCTACGGAGCTTCATATTTTGTAGAGACTTACTGAAAGCTATCGGGCTTCAGATTTTTGTATCAGCACTACCTTTTTGAGATTATATATATATACAGATAGTCCGGCGATTTATACATTATGCGTTTCAAAAAATAATGATGTGATATTGTTTATATGCTTGCTTCTATATAGTCCATTATCTACATGTTACGAATGCTTTTACATGTTATGAGTATCATGTGTGTGCGATGTACCAATCTAGAATGAAGTTGGCCATCGAGTCAGCAACTGTGTTTAACTCTCGTGGAATGTGCAAGTATTGAATGGTTTAAAATGACCTTTCCAAGAGTTGAACCCGTCTAAAGAGATTGAGTAGGGTAGGATTACGGATAGCGTAAACCCGGTTAAGATGGGAAACCACCAGCTGAGAATCCATGTGGATGACAATGTGGTTCATACCCAAGGAAATTGCATCGGTTAAGGTTCCAACTACCGACAAATACTCTGCGGCATTATTGGTTGCGAATCCAAGGAAACTTCCTCCTGAACTGATGAGCTCACCTGTTGGGGAGTACAGTACCTAGGCTGTCGAGGCAAGGTTACGGGTCTGTCGGCTGGTGCTGTCCGCGAATCCATAGCACATCGCCATCTGCACACGCAGACAGAACATGGTATGATAAGCGAAAACAATATCTAAGGACACTAAAAAACAAGTGCGTCACACCACACAAAAACACACAAGCACGCCATGTACAGTATATACAAGAAAATCTATGCATGAGAGGGTCAGGCATAGTACCTCTTCAAGTAAATCCCATTACGGGGTTCACCCAAAGATATTCCGTCATAATCTTCAATCTCGTAAGCTCCCTTTTCCGAAACACGTTTGACGATGTAAGGTCCGTGCCACATGGACTCGAACTTTCCCGCTCCTAGTTTGTCATGCTTCTGGTCATATGTGAGGACCAGTTCACCCTTGTTGAAGATACGGGGTTCAACTAACTTGTCGTATTGAGCTTTGATGCGTTTCTTGTGTGCTTCATTAGCAAGAGCATCATCTCGGTGAGACTCGTCAAGTTTTGCTAAGTACAGGAAACGTTCTTCCTTGGCAGCAGTGTTAGGAAGAAGTTCGACAGCGAGTTGCAGAGACGGAATTTTGCACTCTATAAGTAGGATAGCTTCCAATCCATACACCAGTTGGAAAGGAGTGAAACCTGTGGCAGTTTTAATGGAGGTTCTGTAGGCCCATAATGCTGAAAAGAGCATATTATGCCAGTTGGACTTGTGCGTACCTACCATCCGTTGGACCATAGTTTTCAAGACCTTGTTAATGGCCTTGACCTGTCCATTGGACTGCGGGTAGTAAGGTGTTGAGTTTTCATGTCGAAAACCCAATCTATCGCCCAGTTCATCAATCGTATGGTTCTAAAAGTGAGAACCGTGATCGGTAATTATAGCTTGAGGAACTCCAAACCGCACTATTACATGACTAAAAATGAAGAGTACGGCGGTTCTACCATTGTTTTGGTATGTAGGCATTGCTTCATCCCACTTTGTGAAGCAATCCACAGTTACAATGATGTAACTATGCCCCCCGACCGAGGTAGGATTACAATGCATAAAATCGATGCCCCATTTTGCAAACGGGCCCATGGCAATAACCAGGTGTAACGGGGCGGGATGGGTGCGCTTCTTCGAATGGAAGTGTTGGCATGGAGGACATCTTTTCATGGCCTCAATACAATTTTTGAAGATAGTAGGCCAATAATATCCTGCGCGCAAAATCTTCTGGGCTGTAGCCATCCTAGAGAGGTGACCGCCACACGCCCCAGCATGACAATCATTCAGAACGTGTTCAGCCTCATCGTGAGTTAGACAACGTCGAAGAATGGAATCGATGCAACGGCAGTACAAAGTATCACTGATGATCAGATAATACTTTGCATGGTGATGAATTCGACGACGATCATCGTGAGAGAGTTGAGGGTTGAAGCGTTGGGTTTGAAGATATAAAGAAATATCTCCATACCATGGATCGGTCATACTGATGAGAAATAGTGACTCATCTAGAAAGGAGTCATTGTGCTCAACTTCTACATCAGCATGGGGAAAGTCACAAATCAGCTCAGCAAACACCAAGGACTTTTTGGACTTGGCTTTCTCAAAAAGAAGATCGAATTCTTGTAGTATCATGATCCAGCATGAATACTTGCCCCCAAGCACCTAATGTGTTAGTACGTGGTACATGGCGTTCGAGTCTGCAATGATGGTGGTGGTGCGGAGCAGGATGTAGTGTCGGAACTTTTGGACGGCGATGAACGCCGCGAAAGCAAGTTTTTCGATATGTGAATATCTAGTTTTAGTGTCAGTGAGACCCTTACTTGCATAGTATATTACATGTTCCTGGGCATTTTGATCTTCCTGTACCAAAACCATGGCGATGGTGGTAGCAGAAGCGGTGATATATAAGATGTAATCTCGGAAATAATTCGGTGGTTGGATTACGGGGGCATGCGTGATGGCATGTTTGATGCTATCGAAGGATTTTTGAGCTTGATCGTCCCAAATGAACAGGACGTATTTCTTAAGCAACCTCATGTACCCCTTAGTCTTTTCCGCGAAATTACAAACAAAACGTCTTAAATAAGTCGCCTTCCCTTGGAGACTTTGAAGTTCCGTCACAGTGGTGGGAGGTGGGAGGTTGACAATAGCCTCCAGCTTTAAGGGATTGATGCGGATCCCATCCTTCGAGACGATAAATCCTAAGAGGCATCAAGATTCAACGCAAAAGATACACTTATGAGGATTCAGATAGATATTATAGCATTTGCATCTGAGGAAAATGGCCGTCAGATGATCTATGTGGAACTCACGCTGCTTTGAATGAGCAGGGAGATAGTCCAAGTAAGGTTCCACAAAGTCCTTAATGTCATGGAAGGCATACGACATGGCTCGCTGGAACATGGCGCCATCATTTTTAAGGCCAAACGAGAGTTTGTGATATGCAAATGTCCCCCAAGGACAGATGAAAGCCGTCTTATGTTGGTCGGCTAGGTTGATCTCCATCTGGTTGTAACCAAAAAAGCCATCCATGAATGAAAAGATGACGCTTCCGGCACAATTGTTGATAATTTGGTCAATGAATGGGGTCAGGTAATTGTCCTTTGGACAAGCCTTTTTCAGGTCCCGATAATCGACAAAGACGCGAATGGTGCCCTGCTTTTTGTTCACAGGGATGACGTTTGAGACCCAATCCATCAACGGGTCAGGATAAATGAAACTAGCCTTTAAGAGTTTTTCAATCTCTTCCTTGATCACTGCAGTCTTCTGGGGGTGTACCGGTTGTAACTTTTGACGTACAAGTTTGATGTCGGGATAGGTTTTTATTTCGTGAGAAACAATTACGGGGTCTATCCCAGGCATCTCCTCATAGGACCAAGCAAATATGTCTTGAAATTGCTTGAATAAGGCCGTGCCCATAGCTATTTCTTCAGGGGAACACTTCTAGCCTATGCGAATTTGTTCCACTACACCAGGTTTTACCGAGATGTCTATTGGGGTGGTAGGCTCAATGTTGGCCAAGTTACCCTCAGTGTCCGAAAGACATGTAAGTATGGGAGAATGAGGGAACAGGTAGATATTTGAGAAAAAGATGGTGTGAATGTTGTTCTCTATGTACTCCAAAGGTGGAAGAAAAGGGGACCTATGGTGAAGGTCATCCCACGGGCCATCATCAACATTCATAACTTCCATGATGGACTCATCTGAATGAAAAGTCCGAAGTAAGAGGTCGAGTAGGGATGATGCCCGTTGTAGAGAACAAGATGGGGAGGCCATGGTTAGCTGGTCCTCCGGTGCTGATTGGATAGCCTCATAAATACATTCAGCGGGTGAAAGAGGCATCACGTCTCTAATAAGGTGTGTTGTGGCTTCATTCGGTACAAGCCAAGTATCAGTAGAGCGAGATGAAATCTCCACGGAGATCATGTTCACCAAGGCAACATGATTAGGGGGGTCCGAAATGGGAAAAACACCCATGAGAGATGAATCTTTCAAAAGTCCAACCCCTATACTCTCATACTATTTTGACGTTTGTCCAATGGAAGGAACATGGTTACCAGGATGAGTAGTAGTGTCCGGTGTGCAAAAATCTAATTGGTCGATGGTAACAATTCGTCCTTGGTGGGGGAAATGCACCGTGCGGAAGACTGACGAAGCTATCGCCTGCATGGCATCAAACCAATTGCAACCAAGAAAGAGATTATAGTCTATTGGGGCGGAGACCACTTCCACATTGATGGTTACATTCTTTCTACCTAGCTCAACTGCGAGAGCTTGTAAGATCCCATGAGGTTGAAAGCCACGCTCGTCGAATGCTTTCAACGTGGTGGGAGAACAATTCAATTTAGGAGATTCGATGGCTCTCCAACAGGCGATCGACATGATAGACGTAGAGGCACCTTCGTCCAGAAGGGTACGATGGACAATTTTCCAAATGAGGTTTGCAGCTATTTGAAATGCGAGCTAATGGGAAATCCTCAGCTTGAAATGGTCAAGTCGGAACATGATGGTATTCGAAGAATCAAGGTCAAATGCACCGATTGATGCAAGGAGGGTTTTGCGTTGATTGGGACAATTTTGCAAAACTTCCACCGTGGACATGGCGCAAGGGGCTTGTGCCAAGTATTCTACGATATTGTAATTCTACGCCGCCTGAGAATTAGGATTAAAAACAACTTTTCTAATCGTGCCCTTGGGCGGTCGCAATATCGAATCGAAGGATGGCTTCTCAATGGTGAGAGAAGTTGATGGTACAGTGACATCAGGTAAGGGGTTGGAATCTTTTTCAGCATTACTCCCAACAAGTTCCTTCGAAGGGACCGTGTCGTATGATCGCGAGCGAGTGTTCAAATTGATCATCTCATTTCGCACCATGAGAACATGCGCGGTATTGGATGATTCCCCCTGGGCTCGGGGAGGTTGAGCAATCATCTGCTGGTTTTGAGCGGGAAATGGGTCATTGAGGACTGTGGGAGTGGGTTTACCCCTAAGAAAATTTTGGACTTCATCTCTATGGGGACACTCTTTAGAGAAGTGATCATATCCACACAATAAATAAGGATATTTTAGCTTCTGTTTCTGTTTGGCGTCATCAGGAGTGCTCTTTTGTTCCTGCTGGGCAGAAGATTTTTTAGGTTTTCCCTTGTTTTTATTCTTACTTCCAGACTTCTAAGGTGAAACTGATGAGACAGAATTCACTTCTTCAGTAGTAGCAGGAGCGGATGACTTGGTGGTGCTAAGACCAGCCTGTGTTGGTAATGGGGACGAACCCTGGGGGTTCGAAGAACCAACATATTGATGAGGAGGCTAGGTGTGAAGGGATCCGATGATGCCATCAGCTTGGGGTCCCTTAAGTGGTTTCGCAGGATCGTCAGCGTCACGGGGTGCGTTAGGAAGAATATCAAACAAAGTGCCAGATTGAGTGTAGACTAGGTCTAGTACATGGGCACTCGTGATGGCTTGTTCTTCGGTGACAGCACCTCGCATGGAAACATCTCTTGCTATGATGGGGATGAGTGACTTTGTAAACCAGTCTGCTAGGAGTTGATCTGGGATGGGATCTTTGATGAGACAACGTCTCCTTCGCCACTCATGGATATGATCAGAAATATGAGTAGCGGTATTTTGACGGAACGAGGTCAAAATCTCGATACCAATTTCATACCATATAGGCAGCTAGAAATGAGTCAAAACGTTCATGGCAAGAGAGCTAAAATCAGGAAAAGAGTGGGGTGGCAACTCAATGTACCACTTGGCAGCCGAACCGGTGAGAGTCCTTTGAAACAATCTGAGATTAATAGAGTCATCCATTAAGGAATTAGATGAACACCATAAATGGTAAGTCATTACGTTGTTTTTAGGATCTTCACCCGGCTTGCTGTTAAATTTCAGGATATCAGATGGAAGTTTCACCGGAATAGGTGGCCAATTAGTTCCGTGGTAAATGGGGTTATTGGTTAAACGAGATAGGTCAGGTAGGTCCAAGGTAGCCAAAAAGGGCAGCTGTGGACTAGGCTGCGCATATTGATAATACGGATAAGGCATGTAGGGACCAGTATGACCGTAAGGTGTACAAGGAGGAAACTGGCCATAGGGGGGTGTGCCGCCCGGACCGTAAGGGGGTCCACCACCATAAGTTGGTCCATTCGAATAAGGTGGGGGTCCACCTCCACCACCAGGAGGAGGTGGAAGTCTGCCGCCACCAATGGGAGGAGGTGGGGGTCCATAACCGTAATAAGGCATCCCACCACCATCTCCGCCTCGAGGGGGTGGTGGACCACCTTCGCCCCCAGAACGATGGGGGCCCCCACCACCTCCGCCATCGGAAGGATGAGGGTCTCCACCACCACCATCACCACCATAGTAATTAGGTCCTCCACCGCCTCTGCCTGGAGGGGGTGGTGGAAGACCTCCACCACCCGAAGGGAAATGTCCTCCTCCACCATAATAGGGTGGTCCCCCACCGCCTCCTCCTGGAGGGGGTGGTGGAAGACCTCCAACACCCGAAGGGAAATGTCCTCCTCCACCATAATAGGGTGGTCCCCCACCGCCTCCTCCTGGAGGGGGTGATAGACCATTCCCACCATCGCCGAAAGGGTGAGGGACATGGTTGGTAAAATGAGGTGGTCCTCCACCAAAGTTAGGTGGGGGTCCGCCGCCTCCAGCAGGAGGTGGGGGAGGACCGATCGGGGGTGGTGGTGCTTGAGGCATAGTTGGTTGGGGTCCATGTTGCAACAAAGGATGTTTCCCCCATATAGTGTATGTATTCCTGGGATAAGGTATCTTGTATAGTGCGTTTCCGGGATTAGATTGGCCCAGCGTAGGGTTAACAGAACCTGGATATGCTTGACTCCATGAGGGTAGGGTTACATTGGATGGCCCCCCCAACATGAGATAATCCCACGAAGGATGGTCTAGCGGGTTGAGCAGTTCCAACGGAAGGTCCGTTGGGGATTCCACCACCTACGTTCTGGTTAGGAAATGGGGGTTGCCCCCTAGCCACAACAGGCTGACCACTATTCAAAGGTTGAACCAATGTAGGTTGTTGATTAGCTACCGTAGTAATAACATTACCAATGAGATAATCTGTGGGAATGAAATATCCTCCCCTCAAATTTTGAGGTGGGGGAGGAGCTGGCAAAGTAACTGTGGTAGTAATAGGTGTGTTGGACTATTGTCCTTACACCGGTTGGTTTGCTTGAAGAGAAGGACTGGACTCTTGCGAGGGTTGACCAGTCTCATTAATGGTCGCGTGGTGGGAAGATGGTTCGGGTGAACCAAAAGATATCGGATGATCTAGGATGGGTTCGTAAGGGGGTAACGATGGGTATTCAACCCTTCGTTGGAGACTTGACTGCCGGGACTCCTCAGCCATAGAGCGAAGGTGAGCTAATTGGTCACGATAGTAGGCCAAATGGTTGTCCAGAGTAGTCTCGCTGGGTGGTGATGCGATGGAAAAATGAGCCATTGGGTGACCAGTAGAAGATATCCAGTAAGCTGCTGAAGGACCAACAGCCGTTGTAGGGTCGTCCCGGGGTTGGTTTATCCATTCCAACGATCCAGGCTCTCCCGGTAAAATGAGAGACAGGATTTGTGAAGTAGAAGTGTCCACCTCTTCACCCTACGTAGGGTTAGAGGCAACTGATTCCGAAGGAAATAAAATTTCTCCAACATTCAGAGTGGGGTTTTCCACTTTAGTGACTACGACCGTGTTATGCTGATCCATTCTTACCCTCGAAATAACCTCTGGATTAAGGGGATATTTGGGTGATAAGTTTAAGATCCTATGGGACCTTCTCCAAGGAAAATCCTCCAGAATGTCAGGAAAGTTAGCCAGAGTGGCTGAAACAGCGTTTCTCCTAAGGGTATGCTACAAAAGAAAAGCAGTCTAGAAAAACCTACTCAAACTAAGGCAACAAGCAGACTTATGTGACAGAGTGGATTCAAAAGTTTGGAACCTCACGAGATTATCAAGGCATCGCAAATCGTGATATACTGCAGGGTCCAACAATATGACGCGACAAGGAGGATTGGGACCGTACCCTTGCTTGCATACCCAATTACCTGGACAGTATGTGCATGCTAATCTCCCCAAGTGTTGTTCTCGGTGTATTGCTTTGCCAAGACGGCCAAATGGTTAACTTAGTTGGTTTCAGGAATCCTAATGCTGTCTCCCGATATACGCAAGGTACGTGGGAGCTCAAATCCGTAGTGGTGCTATCTAATTCACAACCATTCGACAAGATACCTTTTGATATACTACCGAGTACGTGATACACCCTTCAATATATGCCAAGTATGGATTATGGTACTTGGAGGGTACGTGAAGGAGCTCAGTATACCGGTAAGTACGTGGAAGACTACAATACCCCCGGGATACAGTGCTGGCAAATAACAACAGCTTCCACACTTAACGACGCCGGAACACATCTCTAACTTACACACAAGTTGCTAAAAAATTTACCTAGTTCTACCGTTAATTTTATCTTGGACGGTTAGGTGAATGCATGAGGTGAGTACATAATCGGAAACATAATGCAAGCCCTAGCTACATGCGAAAAGTATGCTTTTCTTTTGATGAATGCTACCTATGGGAAGGAGAAATCTTCTTTTCTTTCCAATGACTTTGCCAAAGCAATGCAACGCAACACAATCCCAATTCTATCAAATCTGGTACTGAAACATTCTTTTCCTTTTTCAACGAAACACAAAAAATCACAACACTACTATCCAAATCACAACATTTTTTTTCTTTTTCTTTTCAAAACGAAAATGATACTAGCTAATGAAAAGAGAGAATTCTAAGATGGAGTATGCAAGCTTTTCAATTTCACTTTCAATGGGCTAAAAGCAATGAAAAATAAAAAATGCACCTATCTTTCCCTAGCATGGAAATACTTTTGCAAAATTGGAAGTGTAGCTTGAGTCTTTCAAGAAGATGAGCGATTGATATTTCAAGAAAAACACAAATGATCATACATTCATTCAATTTTCCAAAAGATTGATAAATGAAACATTCCAATGCAAGAATGTTTTTGCTTTCAAAAACACTCAAGAAATGATGGGAAAGAAGCACTTTTTAACTTTTTGATAGATGCATCAAAGAATAAACTTGATAACAATTGAGCTTTCAGATCTAAATGAACGAAAAGAAAACACTACTTGCAACACTCGGTGCACTTAGAAAAATCAAGAAAAGACAAGCACTCCATCAAGCTGAAAGACACACTTAACTCAAAATCAAGCAGTAGCAAGCAAAGCTCAAAAAAAAAAAAACGTAAACGAGGTCTCGAAGCTGATCTAATGTAATGATCAGATCAAGAATGGAAGGAAGGGAATGCAAGGGTGAGCGGATGAAGGTGGAGGAGACAAGAGTACCCACCACTACCGGTCCTCAGACTTGTCCAAAATGGAACCCAAAATCAATCCAAACAAAACCAAACACTCAATACACGAATCAAGGAATGAGTTCTCTGGATGGATCTTGCAGCACAGAGGGAGTTCATACAGCAAACCACAGCTTAGAATTGGCAACTAGAGAGGGGATGCCTGCATGTCAAATTTTGACAAATCGGCGCACTCTGTGCGTGTACACAGTGCGGTGTCGCAGTTCACCAATGCGGGAAGTGCGACGACACCGCAGTATACCAATGAAAAGTTTGCGACAAGTGACTAACAGGTAAAGAACAGAGGCCAGAAATGACACAGTGTCACTCTATTTCCACTAACCAGGTGCGATGGGCGAGATATAAGTCAAAAAATGAGTCAGATCTCCAAGCAATGAACTATGGAATGGTTCGGAAATGAGTAGTATAAACTCAGAGGAAGTAGATCAGAGTCTTCAAGAAGAAGATCCAATAGCCAAATCAACTCACGAAGCAAATGACAAATGGAAGGCTTGTGTCAAGCAATCAACTGAAAATGACTCTCAGACAATTACAGAATCATACTACTGTCCCCAGTATGGTCGCCAGATTTGTTTATCGGACAATTCACTCGAGCGCACGTGAGCCGGATCTCCCTATCTCAATGCGAGTCTAGAACAAATAAGACAGGCTACGAATGCATTTCCTAGATCTACTTAAGGATCGAGTACTAGATGCCTTACCTTTCACTACATTATCCTTTCTCCTGAATGCTACTCCACATCTCATGGTCGTCAGATACAAGCTACAAGACCTATCAAGACAAGGAACGAGAGAAACAAGTAAAGGGCATCTATACAATAAGAGATCTAAGTAAACAGTTAAGCAGGTAAACTACTCAATATCATTACACACATGAACAATATTGGTGGAAAGCATTTGTATTACTGTAAAAATAGGGAAGTACATAGTAGAGATATAGAACTACAACCGAGGCTTAATGCTGTAGCCCTTCTCCAACAAATCCATTTGCCATTTCCTCCTAAGGAAGCTTGAATCTCTCAAGGATGAGTAAGGATCTCCCAAGAGTGATTTCACCAGCATGTAGACACCATAGACTTCCTCCCTTTGGAGAGGGGTAGAGCTTATCTTATATAGGACTAAGTGGGTAGGGTATGCATAGGATAGGTTGAGATATGGTAGGAGAGAGATAGGGGATCCTCCCAAGGTATTAGGAATCGAGTAACAACTCCCCTAGAGGTCAGGGATAGGGCCCCAAGTCAGCAAGTTTCGAGAAGAACCTCGAAGAAGCTATTTTTTCCCATTAACTGACTTCGTCGCACCCTGCAATGAAGCAAGCTGTGATGTTGCATGTTGCATGAGTGCAACCTGCGACGACCTCTCAAAACCTGGTACAAATGGGTACAAATACTCCCAGGTTAATTACTCAGTCAAGATATCTTCAGGGGTGTATACACTGAATCTCATGATGGGTATATTTTAGGTGTAACAACAATGAGTTGTACCTAAATAGATTTTACGCTTAACTTGATCGAACCCTTTGTTTGTTGTAATATCATTTTTTTCGCTTTTGGTTTTCTTTTTTTTTTCAAAAAAAAGCCACATTCTTTAATTCCTCAATCTTATCAGATGGATCCTTATCCTTACATATACATCGGCTATGTTGATTTCGTAAGTAGATACTGTCAGAATCTCGCCTCAATTGCATGGGTACTTTATTCCACGTCGCACATCTTAGTCCACATCAGTGGTGCTTGTGTAAACATAGCCACCAATAACTAGGCGGAATACAATGTTTTGATTGGTCTATTGATTGATTCCCTACACATGAGCATTTGTCACCTTTGAGTTTACCTCGATTCCTAGCTGCTTCACGCACAGTTGAATAACTATTATCAGGTACGCGATCCTTGCATCTCTAGAAATTTTCTACGCACTAAACAATTTGTTAGACTATTTGAATCCATTACATTCATTCACGTCCTTGGGATTTTCAATAGTGTAGCAGATCAAATGAATAAGATATTCTAGAGTGGCACATTAATCATCAATAGTAAGGAAATAAACCATCCTAATTCATTTGATATTATTTTGCATCCACATATAAATAACCATCACATCACTTAATAAAGAGGCTCAAAATATATACAAAATGTTTGCATTCACGTGCATATGTACATAAAATTCATATGTCCGAAATATAATTGTATCTATAGAAAGGATCCCCAAAAACTCCATAAAACATAATAAGTACATCGGTTAAAAAATCCCCATGCTCATAGCATGGGTAGACAACTCTTTAATCCTTCCTACTAGTCCTTAGAGTACTTTGAATAATTATCCTCAATATCCTAATCACTATTGTCATCAATGATACAAGGTACACCTCCCCGTGCCATCTCTCGAATGGCCTCGACGACCACGACAATGCGACACATGATCGATCGCTACTCACTAGGTTCCTACAAGCAAATAGCAATCAGATCCTCATCAAGGTTCTACCACCCAAATTCAACGACCCCCTCTAACATTCGATCAATGTTCAAGTGTAATCCATCGAGTATTGCCTTGACATTCATGCGCCATTGTTAAGCTCAGGAGGCAGGTTCAATACCCTCAACCTTTCCACAATGCCTATGGTAACTTTCTGGAGGGAGTGGACCCACATTTTCACACATATATGCCAATTCATCAATAATAATATCATATAAAAATACAACTAGTGATGTAAGCACAACTATAATCATCATGCATTTCTACCATAAGGTCACAAGGACTGACCGGGAGGGCGGGGTAACTCAAGGTGTCCCCTATATCCCATTCCAGCATAGGGATAGTCCTCATTCACAACCAAAATTTGTTGTCATTGTGCAAAGAGATCTCAATTGAAGACTCTCCCGACCACGCCTCAACCCTCTCGGATCATCATCTCGTGCCACCTCCTCATATTACGATCCATAGGCGCACTATCTCTCACCGCTAGGTCTTGTCACAGTGTCAGTACTCTCTCAAAGAAAAATGAGCATATGAATGATGCTAAACTAAATTATCCTCCATGGTGAATAACTTGGTTTAGCTCTCACCAAACCATGGTTAAGAACATCTGGGCCCACCCAAAGTAGGTCCCTGCCAATATTCTCTCAACCAAAAGAATCTTCCCTCTAGAAATATTGTGTGGACCACTCTATCCCATGACTCATACCACAACTGTTGTTACATCTTATGTCTCCAAGTTGTGAATATCACAAAGCAAAATGTAAGAGCCATGAAGTCGTGCAGTACCAAAGTAGTGGCGATCCAATATATCTTGCATAGCCACGTCCCGTGGATGTTTAATGGGATGAGTATCCCTAATCACTCCCAGCATATGGAGCCCAGTCATAAAGTATACATTCTAGAGTGTGAGATCCACTCGCTCACCTTGCACTATGAATTCCTCATACTCTTGATCTGAAAACTCAACAATCTTGTTGAGTAACAGCCACACACTGTGCATTAGAGGGTTCTCAAGGAACTTAAGAAGCCCGTGTTTTTGCACGATGTCCCTAACAACCTGGTCCCATCGAATAATATTGGTACATGTCAACCAGATGCCAATCTCTCTGGTTGACCCTCGACATCATGCAAATCAATTGGGATCAATAAAAAGTCAAAAACCTTATCTTTGTCCTTAGTTTGCTCATTTCGAGATTATTTATGTGCCCTGGGTCTCACCTGTTTGGCAGAACAAAGTGACCTAGGTCACACCTATCTCCTAGACAAGAGTGACCCAAGTCACACCTGTCTAGTCTAAAATCATGACCTAAGTCACTCAAATCCCCATGAAATGAGTGACCTGGCCCTAAAACCCTCGTGGGGTTTGTCAGGGTCCCTCAAGTGCCCAAATGAAAAAAAAATGGATAAAAACGATGGGGAGGATGAGATCACTAACTTGAATCCCACAGAAACTTAAACCAACGATCGAATAAGGAGAAATAAATAACTGAAAATCAGGGCCCTCCACACAATTCCAACAATGAACAATGAAAATGACAGATGGCATGGTGGGCCCCACCCTATGCTAAATCCATCTGGCCGCGATCTTCTTCTAAATTTTACAACCACAAACATCGTCCGTTTAATCCATCATTCACACCATCAGAATCATAATTATTTTCCCTTTGTGATTATGAGAACCATTTCCCATTATTAAACAAGTTTTTCTGGACCATTTTTTAGCCCACCTCGATTTATGTGCCCTCAAGTAAGTCACCAAATTTTTATTAAACAAGTTTTTCTGGACCATTTTTTAGCCCACCTCGATTTATGTTCCCTCAAGTAAGTCACCAAATTTTTATGTACTTGTGCACTACATTTGATTTCCAAAAGCACATTTAGCTCAAATATCATTTCTATGTGTACAAGTCTAGGTCGCGATGAGAATCATGACTTCCAGTCAGTGACCAGTCCCTACATGTATAACATTTAAAATGGCACATAGGTACTCTCCCTATACAAAATATCATCTATATAAATACTTTTCATTACCCTTCATGCCTATAGGAACCCCTATGCCCGGGTAAGTGGCATAACCCATCTACTCTTGCATTCACCCTTATTAGGAGGTAGAACTTACCTCATATGGGAGCCAATTAAGTACCCCTTTTACATTTGGCACCCATGTCGTTGCAATTTCCATAAGATTGGGAGTCCACTTAGTTTGTGATTAGGCAAAAATCCCCTTATTAATCTGTCATCATCACTCATTGGCCTACCATATGGACTACCAAGTTTATGGTCATAGAGACATTATGACGTTCCACATTACACATTCTCGATCCCATTGCTCCATCCATACTGCAACAATTTACATTAGTGTTCCACCATTCATCAAACCACAAGGAGGTTACCATTAGTGTCCTACCCAACATCAACACTTTCACTTGTTGTCACCCAACCATTTGAACCATCTGATCAATTCATTGGACACTTACCTCCTTGCTTGTTTTTTTAGCTTTCCCATTAAACAAGGGTGTTTTTTAACACCTCTTTTTTCCAGATGTTCATGCATCTAGGAAGCTACGATTGTTAAGTGCAACTCCACAACCTCTCTTTGGTACTCACACATTGAAGAAACCATTTAACAAATGGTGCTCCTCAACACCCCTGCAGATTGCATATAGTCTCTTCTTTATGGAAGCATCCCTTGTCAACTTTGTTCATAGTATTATGTGATGAGTCACCCTCAGAGTCATCTTGATAAAATGTTCTCCCCAAGTCACATATTAGTAACCCCCTCCCACCCCCCCCCACCCCCCCTTGCTTTGAGTTTAAACTATTGGAATTATAATCCTTGGTATCCCAAGTGGTGTTCTTCCCCTGAGAACAGTTTCACAGATGCTTCCAGGCCAACCATGCCTTCATACTCTGAAAAAAGGAAGTTTGAGTCTGTATTACTCATTTACCTTTGTATCCCCCAACGATGTTTGATTCACCTGTCCAGTTCCTTTCAATTCTTGGTTGTATCCCTCGTGTTCCTATTAAGGAAACATTGTTGCTTTGCTGGTTACAGGTCTCCCTTTGTTGACTTCAACACATTCATTCCAGAGGATATACCTAAAGGTACCTTGTACCTTGGCCTCATAAACACCATTAATGAGCCCCTTGGACCAATTGAGAGGAGACATTAGTGCCCCTTGGATGGATTTCTTCTCACGTGCTCGACGTCAACCAAATTATTGCATCGATAAGATTCATACAAGTTGATGTTTCTCTCATTATTTGGTCGAAGTCCCCGAACATCCCTTGAATCTAGTCATTTGGTGAGTATATATGGGAACACCTCAACATTATGTTTCCAGGGATATCCGGGATACATTGGCGATAGTGTTGGAAGCCCTTCAGTTATATGCTTCTTCTTGATCTGAAAATGGGACTCTACGCACTTTCCTTGATCCAAAAATATTAAGAAAAAAATTCCAATCAGTAAACATTGACATCAAATCCGATTCGGTATTAAGGATCATTACTGACAGTGCACTTCAAAATTAAGTGATTATCCTTACTTACCTAAGCCCCTACACTTATGAATTTAACTTGCATAATCCATTTATCATAAGTGAAATGTGGAATGAAATGAAGAGAACAAGAGACAAAGACTTGTTAACAGGGTTCACCCCTATTGGGATACGTCTCTAGGTCCACTTCCAACACTGAGACTGCTCTCATCATTCTCAAAATGGTGAAAATACAAAAGATAAGCTTACAATGCAAGTTCTAAAATCACCTTTCAGTTTTCAACTCAGATACAAAACATAAACCACCATTGGCTTCTTCTCGAAATTATAATACTTTTAGGTATAAACTCTGTTATACTTGGTTCGGAAACATATGATCTGATGACACCCTTAAGATATGCTACTTGGATATAGAAACATAGTTCATAACTACACTCCTCTTGAAATTCAGATCCTTTTGAGTATAAACATGGCTAGGTTCTGCATAGACACTATGGACCTCCCCTCGACACAAACTACAAGATTGCACTCTAATCCGCATTGTCCTTCTTGCACATTGTATTAACTTGAGAAGCATGCTCGTACTGTACCTCAAACTGTGTGCATACATTTTTTATGGACAAACTTAGCCCCGTTCCATTAATTATTTTGTTGTAACAAATAATAAGAAATAATTTAATTCCCATATACTATAATAAGTAATATGGTTGGTGCATTGCTTAAGCTGTTGGAACTATTCTCGGCAAGTCAGGAGTTTGATCCTCCAAACTCACAACATACTCTTTAAATATACCTTAGCTAATACTGGCCAATATGGGCCTGCCACATGGCAACCCATGATTGGTCCATTTCACACCATGCCACATCACCCTGCCATGGAGTATGCCATGTCACTGCCACCTATGTGCCTAGTCAACTACCACATCATCGTACGGATTCCATGTGTCATCCCAGGATTGTTCCATCCATTTTCCACATCATCATGCCATATCAACATTCGTACTGACATGTGGAGGCTCCTACGATGCCACGTCAACAAATCTGCCACATCAACATTCCACGTCATCAGACACATCACCTCTACAGCTACCATGTGGCGATCGCTAGTGATGCCATGTCTGCATCCATACAACCACATCATCATGCCACATCAACCAATATGTACATGCATACTACCACATGGAATCTTATGGTGCTACCACGTAAATGTTTGTATTATTTGTACAAGCCTCATGGAAGCCCATAGGATTTCCACGTGGCACCCCTGCCAAAATTTTGCTTGTTTCTCCAAAAATTTAGAAAAACATATCTTCCTCATATAACGTTTGTTTGAAGTGATTCAAGTGTTGTTTTAAATCTCTCTCTGATATCTACACAATGGTGTCATTCCGATTAGCATTTGAGATTGTTGATTTTTGAGCATTCACGGATCCACCTGGATCATTCCTCCCCAGTGGAAGAACTTTTGGACCTCCAAAAGTATGGATTTATGCAGCAAATTAGTGATGATAAAGCTCCATCACTTTTCTGGTGTCTATCCTCCTCGCCAATATGCACCTCAAACTTATCTCCATCTTGGACCTACTCTTCATCTTGGATTTCCATATTGGGACCAACCTCCATCTTGGATCTCTATTTGGCTCTCCATATTGGCTCTTCATATTGGATGTCCATCTTCAATCTCCATCTTAGATCCTCATCTTAGATCCCCATCTTAGATCTCCACCTTGGATCTCCATCTTAGATTTGAAATCCATCTTGGACCTCCACCTTGGATTTGATCATTTTGGTGATTGTCATGCCTCTGCCATCTTGGCTTAACTGTTCTTGTACTACTATATGTATCTATTGGAATTTCTGAATGAACTTCTTGTTCATCTCCTTCACTCGCTTCCCTGAAAGTAAAATCCAAACTTGTTTTCACAACAACTGTGTTGTTTGACTTGCTTCTTTACTATGATAAACACAGATAACCGAGTCAATAATTTTTTTTTAAAAGAAGACTGGCATTGAAGCTCTCCACCAATGAATTTCATTTGTGTTAAGGACCATAAGTCCGCCATCCTTGCATAAACGGATTAATGATTAGTTATCCATAATGAAAACATCCAATTATGCATATTATTCATTTCAATCCTTTCTACATTCATTTCTCTTACAAACCTTACTTACAAAACAAGGGTCCTTAGACAATAATACCAACTTTTATACCAGGTCATTTCACGTACCATATTAAATAACATTTAAGCCACTTCTTACTGATTCACCGCATACAAACTAAGGAGCACTTGCGACTAGTTGTTATCGTCAAACATATTGAATTTCCTAGAGTAAGCAAGCGTCTTTGTTACTTGATGAGACAATAATAAATCCTTCTTTACTCGAGGTCATTACATAGTTATCACTTATCACAATTTTATTCATTCTGTGATACTAATCTATTTTCGTCTATGCACATTACCTCTTTGAGAATTTATATAGCCTAACGATTTGACCACATTGAGTCAACTTATTACAAGGACTCGCATAAGTACAATACATAAGGGATATGGACGTATTGTGAGGAAACAGTCAGCACCTGTAATACAACCACTTTTGGATACTCCTATGACCTTTCTTTATAATGGTCGACATAAATCAATGAAAAAACTTTCTTCATATAATTATATAATTGACAACTTCTAACTCACTACAATAATACAATGACTTAATCGGTTGGAATAGGCAAAGCGATTGGCAGTAATAGCTCATTATAGACATACCCAACTACGCCTAAAGACGGGGATAAAATGCATAAGTTATGTTAAAGCCACACGGTATTCTGTGCTATAATATCATACCCGAATAGTTCGGGAATTAGTATTGCCAATTCCTACTATATATTTCTTCAACGATAAGAATCGGATTTGCAGGATGGTAATATTTTCTTAAGTCTAAAGATTAAACATTTGTTGTAACTCTTTTTAAAGCAAGACTACTTCATAAAGAAAATATTAACATTTGTTGTAACTCCTTTAAAACAAGACTACTTCATATTCTCCATAAGATAACAGAATATACTTGTTTCCTAGACAGCCTCGCATTGCATATGTCCATTGAAACATATAATCATTTTTCCAAGATATAATGAAAGACAAGTATAATAAGTCTGCATGTAAAAACAACTCCATTAACTCGACATATTTATGGTAGAACTATATATTCATATAATTACATCAACTGAACATTCTATAGAATATAAAAAAGATGAGAATATTGATCTGATCATATAAACCAATGAGACTGAAGGTTTGACTTTTACTTTCCACCCAACCATAGGTACTCTATACGGCGTATGTTTATTCCGCCGAGAGACCACCCCCGAGTAGGGTCATGAAACCACTAGGGAGGAAATAAAAAAAAGGGAACCCTTCCCAAGTCTTTTTGACATGAACATAAGTTATCTCTAACTCCTTAAGCCTAAACGAAGGTATAATGGTTAGTTATTTATAAAAATACACTGATATCGACCCAAGCGGATCTATCCCGGGAATCCTTCATATTAGAAAATACTTTACAGGTAGCTAACTAAACTCAATAGATAAATAAAACAAGAGTAAGTGGGACGGTTCATGAGTCGACTTATAAGATCTTTAAATACGGCCTTAATGTTTTCTCGCATGGATCAAGACTACCATTGAGATCTTCGCACTCTCGAGACTGTTCTTGTAATGAAACTAGACTCCAATGATATATTTATCACACCAAGTTTGACCCAATCCTTGTTAGTTTTTTCAGAAATTTCAATTTGATCTAGGATCTTAACTGAGAGAATAACATGTACAGCATATCTACAACATATCAATCATGGACACAATAATGCAAGCACACAAGAGACACAGAGTTTCACCGAGGAAAACCAATAAGGTGAAAAACCCTGCAACTTCCTTAGAGATAGATAGAGCAATGATACAACCCAAGTACAAGAGATAGTCCTCCAAGCATCAACTTCTCCTCCTCCACTAGTGCGCCACTCTCCAATGAGTGTGTGAGTGAGAAGTGAATGATCAAATAGAGTGCCTCCCGCACTCTATTTATACTTGACTTGACTTGCCTAATAACCTTTACTAGGTCGGCCTTAACTTAACCACATAACATAATGCTGATAGGGCCGACCCCAAATAGGGTGGTCTAATAACCCTTTAACCCACATGACTTATACAGGGCCGACCCCAACAAGGTGGTCTAATAACCCATCAAGTATAGGTTACGACACTTACAATATAAATGACGACACTTCCGTATAGAGGAATAATAACATCTCTATAGGAATACAAACACTTTCGTATAGAGGAATAATAACATCTCTATAGGAATACAATATACATATATGAAATACATTCCGAAGTTACAAATACATCAACAATCCTAAGTACCCACAACTAACAGAAAACGTCAAGAAAATCAAGCGATAAGGCCAGGATCAGTTCTTTGATAGCCGTTCTTCCCTTATTCACACCGAGGCAATCCTCTTTATACGAAACCTGCATGCTTGACTGAGATCACCTCATGGGGTTGCTCAACACACACCTCAGAGATACATATAAATATCTAAGTGTAAGGGCGTTCCATCTATTATAGTTGAGGGAGGATCGAGCTTGCGAGAGCAATCCATTCCACTTCTCATCACAGTCAACCTTTGATGAACTAATTCCTCGAGATCGGGCTCTGCTACAGAGTCGTCCTATCCCAATCTAAGCTAACCAGAATTATATAAATACATTTACTAAAAGGCTGAAGTTGTATTAATACTCCATTGCAAGCAAAACAAAAGTCCATAACCCACGTTCGACTGAGTCGAGGTCGTCCTTCCACCCATATATTTCATACATATATCATATGAAAACATACGTCAACAGGAACGAGGTCACACCTCAATAAGAACAAACTAAAATGCAAAACCATTAATCAAGATTATGTCCTTGGTATTCACACATCCCAATCGTGAACAGAGGTTCATGCTTTTGGAAAGATGATGCAGCAAACAAAGAGAAAGGATTCATCCCTTTTCACACACACAACAGAACTAAAACAGCTAAGCCCATCTATGAAAAAGACAGAAACTAGATCGGCTTTCTTTGAACCCTAAGCAACAACCAAAGGGAAAAATGGGATCTAGGCCCCTTTCATATACTCAAACAGAACTAAAATGGCTAAGCCCTTCAATGTAAAAAGTAAAACTAGATCGACGAATTTCCCAATGCCCAGAACATAGACTAGATCGGGATTTCAATAATAAAAATAAAGGACTCCCAAAGAAGATTTCGCCCCCTTCTCTTGAATCTGGTACCCACTATAAAGGGTGGGCCTTCCCCTTTTAAATGCCACAAATGTCGGCCATCTAGGCTCAGCGTTCCTTCTGAGAACAAAAGGAATCCTACATATCTTTGCGCGCCCTTCTAAGGAGACCAATCCCCGTTGACTTCTTCGTGGGTTTTCCTACTTAGTTAGGGAATAAGTATAGAGTACCTCTTATACCTAATTCGATAGTGCTTACCCCACTTATAAATTACTTGTTTACCCCTCTTTAAGGTAAAAGGGAAAACATTCCCTCTTTGTTTGGAAACATTAGAAAATATATACAAAGAAAAGCAACGGAGTGATAATATGGTATATTTCTATACCACATAAAGCTTCCTTATATTATGAATAAGGTGGTTATAACGACAAAGTTTTAGTTCTTCTTTTTATCACTTATTCAAAGAACACCTCTATGGTATTGATGTCGTAGATGTGATAATCATTCCACTTAGGATAATAATTATCTCATCACTAAACAAAGTCATCCTAAGAGGTCTACTATTTGTTAGTGAGGGAATGGTAACTAAGTCCACCCAAGACTTACCTCTGCTTTAGGTTGACACTTAGGAGTTTTAGATTGTAAAGTGATGGGATTCCCCGTCAATAGGTTCTTAAAGAATTACGATGGCTCTGGTCATCAGCAACTTGTGGATTCCTAGTCATGAGCCTCACTTTCCCCACTAGATGGATTCGTGCCCTCATCGTTTAAGTCTTGTCACAACCTTCAGTCTCATAGGTCCATAATTAACCATTAGATCTTTTAATAAGCATATAACAAAGCTCACATGGTTTACTAGTGGGGCCTTGGCCTTGAGCTCCTCACCAGAACCATATAGTTACATTTTTTTTATTTACAACAAAATAGGAGTAAAAAGAGGGGTGTTACATCCTTTCCCCCTTAAGAATAACATCGTCCTCAGTGTTCATTTTTTTTTCCAACCATTGCTCTTCAATTTTGATCTCCCTTGATCTTCCATACTTTCTATATGTCTTTGTCCTTCTTTATTCTCTTCTTCCGATGTTCCTAATCATCTTCGAGCTTCTACCTCCCTCTATGTGATCATTGTTCCTTTTTATTTCATACATGCACTTTTCAGAGCCCATGCCAGATCTTCCATAATCTTTCAGTACATAACATAGTATTGTAAAAATGAAAACAATAAGTACTTTTACAACACACCATTGTTTCTATTCATGAAACAAATTTCACTTCTTTGTTATTGTACTTTGTATTTTTACCTTCATAAGGAGACAATATTATGTTCAGTGAAACTCGAATGAGTTTATAGGTAAACGCATATTTGATTATCTTTTGAAGAACGTCCTCTGTCTCCAGTATTTGGACACTCTAGCTAGTCTTTAGCTTTGCGACAGACATTACTTTCATTCATATGTTAATAGCATTTAACTTACATATTTTCAAAACAAATACTTTTAAACTAATCATTCAACCTTATGCTTGAGTGAATTTTTCATTACTTCAATATTGTTTGTATTCATAATATTCCCTTTTAGGACAATAAACATCCTAGTTACTTGGCAGTCTTTAACATAGATTTCGTTTGTTACATCATGGAGATGAAAACTTTCAGCAATACTTTCGTTTGATCATTAAACTTTCCCATGAGTTAGGAACTTTGGCAACCTTCTGCTGATCAGAAACTCTCTCTCGAGTTCTGTCACCAATATTTCATGTGGACTTACGGGCCAAACTTTGAGGTTACTCTCCCTTTTGATTGCTTGTTAAAAGTTTTTTCCTCAAAGACATCAAACCATGTCCTGTCTTCCAAATGTAGAATTTTTGTGCCTAGGTCTTGCCATTGATATCCCAAACTCTTCCACAATTCCCCTCAAGCCTCCTTGCTTGATCCCAGGAAAAGTTACTTTAGCAAAGTAGAGTTGGATCATCAATTTTCGCCACATCATTTGCCTAACACCAATGTGCTCACACGGCAACCATTTGCCTAACACCAATGTGCTCACACAGGAAATCATTTGCCTAACACCATGTGCTCTCACAACAAATCATTTGCCTAACACTTATGGTGCTCACACAACAAATCCTTCCTTTCTATGACATGTTTTATTTCCCTTGTCTTTCAACAAGTCCCGTGGATGTTACAATCTACCAAAACGCATGGTCATATTATTATATTTATTATTTTTTTTGTCAGTATATAAATAACATGATCCACCATTAACCCATGTTCATAAAATCTTGAAATCTGAAAAATATGATAAGACGTAACAGATAAACTATCACTTACTTTTGGGCGAATAAACTCCACTATATCAGCTAGTGAATTTTTTATTTACATTCCCTTTTGATTGTTCATGTCCATGTTATATCCTGCAATGTTACTCATGAGCCATAACCTTTTCATGATTAATATCGTCATACATTACTTTTCCCACGCAATCATAGAGGAATAAATTTTTCAAACTCTCTTAGTTTTATCCCCTATCAAATTTCATCTCACAATATCCATGTGATCAATATTCTGATAACTTCTTGTTTGTATCATATTTTCTTGGATGTTGGATCATCGAATGGCATTTCTCTATCGATCTATGTAGTAAGGAAGATAAATTCATAGTCATAGAAAACGCCACAACACTAGAAAACCATTTAAGGTTAATTCTTATAAACTATACATTTAATCATTCATAATGGGGATGACCTTTTGCTACTCCATACATGTTTAAGACAATAGAGAATTAACGTCATAGGATCTAAAACTATAAATCTGTGATCCACCATGTCTTATCCTAGGATGAATTTTGAAAAATTATTGTCCATTCATTATAGCTATTTTTACTCATCTTATTCAACATATCTTAGTTTACATGTTTAACAGAATTTAGACAC
Organism: Larix kaempferi; assembly: GCA_027924585.1. Taxonomy (NCBI): domain Eukaryota; kingdom Viridiplantae; phylum Streptophyta; class Pinopsida; order Pinales; family Pinaceae; genus Larix; species Larix kaempferi. The sequence goes on along the minus strand of BSBM01000963.1, from coordinate 4,720,200 downwards.
CTCAGTCTAGCAAGGTTACACTTCTTGTGGAATATTTGTTTAGCATCTACTACAAACCCATATTTCCTTGTTGAGACCTCTGTAATGAAATAGAATATGTCTTAACATCAACATAATTATGATTTCTTCATAACTAAAGGAATATTTAACCACATTAGTTAAATAGTTATTCACGTTGACCTCTCCTACATCATGCATTTTTACAGAATTTACTATAAATGTCAGTTGTATTATACTTTATAAACTTTCTCATTTAACATAAAAATCACTTATATATGGAAAGGAACTTGATAGCTACTAACGTAGTTTGAATAAATAGACCATCAAATTTTAATGGATGGTATCCTTCACAAAAACGCTTAAAATCACGACTCAAAAGGAATTCAATCTTACTCAAGTGAAAATACTTCTTCTTGAAAGTCAGAATGTAGGACAAGCCTTATTTATGTTGTCTATAAATATACAGGAAGACAACCTCCTAGACATAGAAGATGTGATACCATTATGATTCCCACAGAAATCAATTAGAGTTAATTCCTTATCATATAAACTTCACCTTTCAACATTAGCAACTAGTATGACTTAATATACTATTTTATTCCACCTTACAAAAACTCATTTCATAAAGCTTTAACTCCAATAGTTTTAACTATTTTCATCTTTCTAAGAGTACCTTCAAGTACTATTTTCATCATTATTTTCGTCATCCAATGAAACTAATTGTAGAGTATGAGAAGATATTCATCAATAATTATTTATCAATAAAAGATCATTAATCATTAACATCATGAAATATCATAACATAGCTAATTACTCATGTGGAAACCTCATATCATATCCTTCATCCTTTATAACTACTTTAGCGATTGCATGACCATAACATCCAAACACGCACACACACATACACACACATATATATATATAGTGCCACCAACTAACAAGAGGGCTATACATTTATAGTGATATAATTAATTAGTTTAAGATCATTCAAGACGTAAGGTTGTTCGACAATTTAACCCACTAACATCATTTAGTTAATTATGCAACAAGCCCTAGTCTATCAAGATTCTAAAACAATATTACCATTTCGTGTGGAGTATACTTTGCACCTCAATCTCATTTGTTAGTTTTTTAAACATAATGCTTCAGCAAATGAAACTTACTTACTTGCAACTCATAGATGCCTTATCGGTTACCTCTTTCCGAACCTTGAAATTGCATTTGTCCGGTTGCGTCTTACAAGTAGAGACCTTTTGAAACCAGTCTTATAATCTCATCCTCGTGCTCAACCTAAATAGGTCTAAGTGTTGTCACCTGAGCTCTGATACCATATGTGACAAACACAGATAACCAAGTCAATAATTTTTTTTTTAAAAGAAGACTAGCATTAAAACTCTCCGCCAATGAATTTCATTTGTGTTAAGGACCATAAGTCCACCATCCTTGCATAAACGAATTAACGATTAGTTATCCATAACGAAAACATCCAAGTATGCATATTATTCATTTCAATCCTTTCTACATTCATTTATCTTACAAACCTTACTTACAAAACAAGGGTCCTTAAACAATAATACCAACTTTTATACCAAGTCATTTCACCTACCATATTAAATAACATTTAAGCCACTTCTTACTGATTCACCGTATACAAACTAAGGAGCACTCGCGACTAGTTGTTACCGTCAAACATATTGAATTTCCTAGAGTAAGCAAGCGTCTTTGTTATTTGATGAGACAATAATAAATCCTTCTTTACTCGAGGTCATTACATAGTTATCACTTATCACAATTTTATTCATTTCGTGATACTAATCTATTTTCATCTATGCACATTACCTCTTTGAGAATTTATATAGCCTAACGATTTGACCACATTGAGTCAACTTATTACAAGGACTCGCATAAGTACAATACATAAGGGATACGGACGTATTGTGAGGAAACAGTCCTCACCTGTAATAGAACCACTTTTGGATACTCTACAATTTTTGGTTTGACCGATGACCTTTCTTTATAATGGTCGACATAAATCAATGAAAAAAATTTCTTCATATACTTATGTAATTGACAACTTCTAACTCACTACAATAATACAATGTCTTAATCGGTTGGAATAGGCAAAGCGACTGGGGGTAATAGCTCATTATAGACATACCCAACCGCGCCTAAAGACAGGGATAAAATGCGTAAGTTATGTTAAAGCCACACGGTATTCTGTGCTATAATATCATACCCGAATAGGTCGGGAATTAGTATTGCCAATTCCTACTATATATTTCTTCAACGATAAGAATCAGATTTGCAGGATGGTAATATTTTCTTAAGTATAAAGATTAAACATTTGCTGTAACTCTTTTTAAAGCAAGACTACTTCATAAAGAAAATATTAACATTTGTTGTAACTCCTTTAAAACAAGACTACTTCATATTCTCCATAAGATAACAGAATATACTTGTTTCCTAGACAGCCTCGCATTGCATATGCCCATTGAAACATATAATCATTTTTCCAAGATATAATGAAAGACAAGTATAATAAGTCTGCATGTAAAAACAACTCCATTAACTCGACATATTTATGGTAGAACTATATATTCATATAATTACATCAACTGAACATTCTATAGAATAAGAAAAAGATGAGAATACTGATCTGATCATATAAATCAATGAGACTAAAGGTTTGACTTCAATGTAAAAAACAAAACTAGATCGGCGAGTTTCCCAATGCCCAGAACATAGACTAGATCGGGATTTCAATAATAAAAATAAAGGACTCCCAAAGAAGGTTTCCCCCCCTTATCTCGAATCTGGTACCCACTATAAAGGGTGGGCACTGGGCCTTCCCCTTTTCAAGGCCACAAATGTCGGCCATCTAGGCTCGTCGGTCCTTCTCGGAACAAAAGGAATCCTAGAGATCTTTGCGCGCCCTTCTAAGGAGACCAATACCCGTTGACTTCTCTGTGGGTTTTCCTACTTAGTTAGGGAATAAGTATAGAGTACCTCTTATACCTAATTGGATAGTGCTTACGCCACTTATAAATTACTTGTTTACCCCTCTTTAAGGTAAAACGGAAAACCTGCCCTCTTTGTTTGGAAACATTACAAAATATATACAAAGAAAAGCAAGGGAGTGATAATATGGTATATTTCTATACCACATAAACCTTCCTTATATTATGAATAAGGTGGATATAACGGAAAAGTTTTAGTTCTTCTTTTTATCACTTATTCAAAGAACACCTCTGTGGTATTGATGTCGTAGATGTGATAATCATTCCACTTAGGATAATAATTATCTCATCACAAAACAAAGTCATCCTAAGAGGTTTACTATTTGTTAGTGAGCGAATGGTAACTAAGTCCACCCAAGACTTACCTCTGCTTTAGGTTGACACTTAGGAGGTTTAGATTGTAACGTGACATGCTTCCCCATCAATAGGTTCTTAAAGCATTACGACGGCTCTGGTCATCAGCAACTCGTGGCTTCCTAGTCATGAACCTCACTTTCCCCCCTAGATGGATTCGTTCCCTCATCGTTTAAATTTTGCCACAACCTTCAGTCTCATAGGTCCATAATTAAACATTAGATCTTTTAATAAGCAAATAACAAAGCTCACATGGTTTACTAGTGGGGCCTTGGCCTTGAGCTCCTCACCAGAACCATATAGTTACATTTTTTTTTATTTACAACAAAATAGGAATCAAAAGAGGGATGTTACATTTACAAGGCACCAATAATACATATTACGTGAACATGGCATTTACATAACACTTTTGTGATGTACATAGCATAAGCATACATTTTTCATGGCATCAAACAACCATCTCTACTTATTTCACTCTTGTAATAAGTACTCTACCTCAAAACTTCATACAAAGAAGACTATTTCCATCCTACTTTATAGTAATGGAAAAATGATTTGGAGGGATACATATGCATGCTAACTTAGCTAAATGTTATATTTTAGGTTTCTTTCCCTTAATGGAATATTCTCTAGTTCCGGTGTTGAGGGCATTTTATTTAATCCTTCCACACTTTGAAACTTTGTCGAAGCCTCTTTTGTGGCTTGTAACTAGAGTCACAGCTTCTGCTTCTCATATTATGCTTCTTGCAACGACCTTCTACATTCACTAATGATTAATATTCTCCCTAATACTTATGGTATATTTCTTCCACCATTGTATGGAAAGAAATAAATGAATCCATCATGGACTCAAGAAACATCATAGGATCTCCTCCTTTCGGTGATGCCATCCCTTATTTGCAAAATTCTCTTTGAATTTCTGAATTAAGACTTACAATATTTCCTTCACCAGGCTTGGGTTTAGCTCTCATAAGCATTCAATCGTCAAACCTGATCTAATACGACTTGATCTAAAAATGGGACTCTTCCCACTTTCTGTGATTCGAAAATCTTAAGACATCAAATCCAATTAGTAAACATTGACATCAAATATGATTCAATATTAAGGATCATTATTGACAATGCACTTCACAATTGATGGATTATCCTTACTTAGATAAGCACCTCTACATATGAATTTAACTTGCATAATCCATTTATCATAAGTGAAATGTGGAATGAAAAGAAGAAAACAAGACAAAAAGAATTGTTAACGGATTCCACCCCTATTGGGATACATCTTTGGGTCCACTTCCAACAGTGAGACCGCTCTTATTTTCTCAAAATGCCGAAAATACAAAATATAAGCTTATAATGCAAGTTCTGAAATCACCTTTTAGTTTTGCAACTCAAATACAAAAACAGAAACCACCATTGGATTCTTCTCGAAATTATGAGACTTTTAAGTATAAACACTGCTATACTTGGCCCAACAACATAGGCTTTGAAGACACCCATTATATATTCTACTCAGATATAGAAATAGAGTTCATAATTGCACTCCTCTCGAAATTCTAAGTCTTTTGAGTATAAACATGACCAGGTTCTGTGTAGACACTCGAGACCACCCCTCGGCATGAACTATGAGATTGCACTCTGATCTATACTGTCTTACCTACACACTGTGTCGCCTCAGGAAACATGCCCATACTATATCGTAATATATATATATATATATATATCAAACTACATGCATACTCTATGATTTGAACTTCTTCATCCCACAATACGAAATATGACATTAATTATTTTGTTGTAACAAATAACAAGAAACTTAAATAATTTGATTCCCATATACTATAATAAAAAATATGGTTGGCACACTAGTTAAGCTGTTGGAACTATTCTCGGGAGGTCAGGAATTTGATCATCCAAACTCGCAACAGACACTTTTATTATACCTTAGCCAATACTAGCCAATCTAGGCCTACCACATGGAAGCTTGTGATTGGTCCATGTCACACCATTCCATGTCACCCTGCCATGGAGGATTCCATGTCACTGCTATCTATGTTCCGAGACAAATTCCACATCATTGTACGGATTCCATGTGTCATCTCGAGACTAGTCCATCCATTTTCCACATCATCATGCCAGATTAGCATCCATACTGACATGTGTAGGCTCCTGGTGACTCCACTTCAGCAGTTTCCACATCAACATGCCATGTCATTCAACACGTCAATTGTACGGTTTCCAGATGGAAACCCTTAGTGATGCCATGTCAACATCTGTACAACCACGTCATCATGCAATGTCAACCAATTTGTAAAATCCATACTTCCACATGGCATATTATGGTGCTTCCACAACATCAGGTCGTACTATCCATACAGGCCACATGGAATCCTGTGGGAGTGCCACGTGGCACCCATGCCAAAATTTTACATGTTTCATCAAAACTTTAGAACATCATATCTTCCTCATACTACGTCTGTTTGAGGCGATTTAAGATATGTTGCAAATATCTTGCTAAGATCTATGCAATGGTGCCATTCCCATCAACATTTGAGACTATTATTTTTTGAGCATTCACAGATCCACCTGGATCACCTATGGTATCCAGTTCATATGCAGTTCCTCAACCCTATTAGATTCATCCTCTCAGTTGTTTGAGTCACTGGAGATGTTAGACCCCTTCAGTTCCAATAGTTCATCAATTCTTGTGAATCAACATTCCATGGGGATTCCATTGTATCAGTTCTTCCGATCATCCATGGTTGAACTATGATTACATTCCATATTTGAGTCCATCCTGGACACTTATGATGGACAAAAAATTCATTCATGTATTGATCAGGTCTCGTTTGGGCTTTGATCCACTTTTTCTTTTTTGAGATATTGATACAAGCATGGGAATGTCTATCTCATCCATATATTTGAGATTATATGCACCTCATCCATGTTGAGTATTTGTATTTGTATGTAAGGGCCCCTGTAGTCCCGTAGAATGGAAATTTACCTTATCCTCTATGCCACCATCACACTTATCTCCTAGAAAAAGAATAACTTATGATGTATGTCAGCCATATGATGAGCTCCTAACCTCACACATCATGGGGAAATCTGTTAACACCCAAAATTTGTTCACTGTTCATGCCATCATCCCAGTCGCCTACATATATCATTACTCCATCTCATTCCCACTCCTTTTCACCCCTTGGACCTTGACAAAACTTTGCAAAAGACAAAAATAAAGGCAAACATAAAAAAGGCACACTTTAAACTTGTGTCGCACATTTCTGTAGGGAATGAGTGACCTAGGTAGCACCAAATATCTCGAAAAGAGTGATCCAAGTCACACAAAAACTTAGAAAATAAGTGACCTGACTCCCATAATGAATTTTGGCTATTTCATGCTTTTCTCAAGCAAAAAGAGGAAACTTGGGTTCATACTCTAGCTCAACACAAATCATGGAAAGGATCCTGGATGGAAAAAGCCACCATGATCCTTATCCAAAAATATTTTCACTGAGCTTATAAATAAACCCCCGAGTTCCATCATCCATTACACGCATACACTCCCTATCCATGAGATCTATCTGTGAAATTCTAGATTATAGAGCTGAGAATATTTCATAGTGAAAGGATGAGCAGAAAATATGAATTACAGTGAAAAGAGTAGTAAAAATAATCATGCATTAGAACTCAGATGGAAGTAGAAATGCGTAACATTATCCATTAATCAATATAGTCCAAAAATATGTTACAATAGAGAGAATTCGAATATCCTAGGAGTATTCGAGTCTCATTCTGTTTAGCATAGGAATTCTCACCACTGGAGTGCTCCGGAAGACCCAAACTCAAATCAACTGAACGAAAACTCAGTTAACTGACCAAGGAGGGCGCATTAGTGATTTTGTCATGCAAATGACTCAGAAAAGGGCGCATTAGATATGAAGCAGTGGAAATTGGAGCACAAACCCCCCACAAGAGTCAGCTAACTCAGGTGGACTGAACCAGATCACTGAGGTGGATCCTAAAATGTAGGGAACTAAATCTGGTGGTCCTAAAATGATGCATGTAGGGTGCATTAGGTGGCTAATGGGTCCTAGATGACATCTGTGCACCACTATGGGGAAAATGACATCATCAACTTCTAAGAAAAAGAAAATAATACTAAGTAGGAAAAGGATGGAGTATTAATTATCCTAACACCCCCCCTTAATCCAAACTTGGACATCTTGAGCCCTTGGCCCTGGTTACTAAGACCAAAGGTCACGCATACAATCAAATAAATGATAAAAAGAATTGTTCATGAAACTAAGGAAATGGGGAAAAACCTCATGGGAAAAATACCCCCCCTAAAAAATGAACAAGGAACTCAAGCAGCTTTCACACCAAGTAGAGATCTAAGATAGGCAAATCTCTTATGAGTGAAAAAAATTGTGAAAATGTCTGCAATCATCTCCTCTGTAGGACAACAATACAGTGAGATGGTCATGTTGTGCACTAGCTCCTTGATGTAGTGCATGTGAACCTCAATATGTTTGGTCCTTTGCTTTTGAACTGAATCACTGGATATCCTTATGGCACTTTGATTATCAAAGAAAAGGTCTATTGAAGGAGAAGTGCGAATACCGAAATATGTCAAGATCCAATGTAACCAAACTGACTGAATAGCTGCATTCACAGCCCATCTATACTCTGCTTCTACTAAAGAAAGTGCAAGTTTTGCTTGATTCTTGCTTGACCAATAGATTGGTCCTAATCCAAACATGAATACATACCCTAAATTAGATCTTCTGTCAGTGTTGTCTCCACTCCAATCCGAGTCAGTAAAACCAACCAAATCTAACTGAGCACCAGTCGAATAATGTATACCAAACTCTCTCATACCCTGCACATAGTGCAATATCCTCTTTGCTACCTTCCAATGCATCTCACGTGGCTCCTGAATGTACCTAGCCACAACACCAAAATCATATGATAGATCTGTTCTCGAATGTATCAAGTACAACAAGCTACCAATCAATTGTCTGTACAAAGTGCTATCAACCAAGGGCGTAGAACTACCTTCTTCCAATCGGATGCCATATAGGAAAGGAAAGGTTGAAACTTTGCAATCAGTCATGTGGAACTTTTGGGGTAAGTCAGATGCATACCTAGACTGTGAAATCATGGTCCCTGAATCATTTTGATTTACTTCAAGGCCAATAAATTATTTCAACAGTCTTATATCTATCATGGAGAAGGATTTACTCAAAGCATACTTGATGTTCTCCAACCCAGTAGATGAACCATCGGTGATGAGCAAGTCATCCACATACAAAAAAATCAATAGTAGGCAACCTCCCTTATGTTGCATGTAGACATTGCAGTCATATTTTTATCTCTCAAACATCTATGACAGTAATTAAGAATCCATCTTGGCATACCATGCCCTTGGGGCTTGCTTGATCCCATACAATGATCTCCTTAGTCTTCATACCAAGGATGGATCTTCAATGATCTCTTCTTCTAAGTTACCATGTAGGAAGGCACTCTTCACATCCATGTGATGTACCCCCCACAATTTCGAAGCTGCAATGGCCAAAACAAGTCTCATTGAATCCATTATTGCTATAGGAGTAAATGTCTCATTGTGGTCCAAACCCTGAACTTGTGAGTACCCATTTGCAACCAACTGATCCTTGTACTTGGTTGTAGATCCATCATATGCAAGATTTTTTTTGTATATCCATTTGCACTGAACTAGCTTTCTCCCTCGGGGAAGAGATACAAGATCCCTGTTAATGTATATGTAACTTCGGAATGTATTTCATTTATATATTTATCATTAGAGAAATTTTGAGGTCAAAAAAGGGCCTCAAAACAAAGAAAATGTACTATAAAATACAACCAATCACATTCTAGTAGATGACATCATCCCCCTTGGTGAGGTGGCATTGCATGAGTTAAGAATGCTTATTTGTCAAATTTTCTATGGTGGATGAAAACACATAGTTAGCCAAGGTAGTGGTGTAAGTACTTTTAAGTCATAAAGTAAAGTACTCATAATGATAGTCTTTTCATAAAATAATATTATTGTCATTTTCAAGTAAAGTACTCATAATGAATGTCTTTTCACACTTTCACATAAAATAATATTATTGTCATTTTCAAGTGAAGTACTCTTAATTCATAAAGAAAGTCCTTTCACATTTTTTTATAAAATAATATATTATCATTTTTATGTTTTTAATTTTAAATTATATATTCACTCCATTCTATTTAATAACATAATGTCAAACTAATAAAGAATAATAATAGATTTAATAAATAATAATAATAATAATAATGCAATGTGGATTATAATAATATTATTGACATTTTACATGTAAATAAATTCTCAATTAAATTACATTATTAAATTCATGAGAAAAGTACTAAATATAAAAAGTCAACATAAAATTTTTAAAAAAGCTCTTAAAAATGTTTTTTATTATTTAATTTCATTTGCAAGTTCAAGACAAATAAATGTTAAAGGACAATACATTTTTGGGAATTTACAATGAATCTTAGTCACATCAATGTAGACTTATTTTATTAATTTTATTTCTAGTGAATTTTGAAAAGTAACTCAACCATGGTTATTTATATTGTGCATAGAAAATAGTGTGGGAGGTGACTTGTCATATATACCTACCTCATAAAACCCCCAATTCATAATATTTTAATATATCTCATATTTTTGTAGTACATCTCTTAGGAGGCCCTTTTTTGACCTCAAAATCTCTCTAATGGAGATGTATTATTCCTCTATACGGAAGTGTCGTCATTTGTATAGACAAGTGTCACAAGTATGTTAACTTGTCGATGGGTTATTAGACCACCTTGTAAGGGGTCGGCCCGATATAATGTAATATGAAGTTATTGTACCTAGCTAGACAAGTTGGCCCCATAAGGTTATTGGGAAAATAGGACAAGTATAAATAGAGATCGGATGGATCACTCAGAACTCACACTTCCTTCACTCGAAAAGTGGTGCACATGCGAGGAGGAGGATCAGCTCCTAAGAGGAGTCTATCTCTTGTACTTTGGTTGTACTTTGGTTGAGATATTGCTCTATCTATCTCTGAGGAAGTTGTGGGGTTTTTCACCTTAGGGTTTTCCCCACGAAAACTCTGCGTGTCTATTGTCTCTCATGCTTTTGCTTCTTGTGATGATTGACATGGTTGTTATGATTGATATGCATTGATATATTGTACATATTATTCTCTTAGTAAATATCCTAGAGTATTGTGAATTAATGCTCAAAATTTAACATGGTATCAGAGCTAACCTGAGAAGAAGACATTGTGTAGTTGTGAAAGCTAGGGCTTCTTGTTTTTTGGTTTCTCTCCACAGATTTTGGAAAAGCAATATAGTAGATTGACTCTACTCATCAAGGAGAATCTATCTGTCCAATCAGAATTCAATTCTGAGCTTTTTCAGATTTGGCCCTAACAATTAGGGTTTCCACAAAAATAGGAATTTCTGAAATCTGAAGACATAGCTGGAAGCAAATTGGAAAAATCAAAGTTTAGAGCTTTGGATCGAGATTTTTGGCTGGGTAAATCTCCGGGAAACTCAAACCCTAATTCAAGGTCCTCCCTAGTGAACCCGGGAAGACTAAAAGGCATTTCTGAAGGGTGAAGCTTTGCAGATCTCAAATTTTGAATACACCAGGTTGATTAGCTCATCAAGGCGCATCTTTCTATCCTTTCAGAAAGTTTAAATTCACATTTTGAATTTTTAGGGTTTTTTCGACAAACCCTAATCCAGGACCAGATCCATTTTTTCAGCAAAGCAAGTGGTAAGACCTAAATCTCTTCTATTTCCATTTGAAGTACTCTTTAAGATGTCTCACCACACCAAGCTTGAGGATAAGCTTGAAGGGGCTGATAACTTCCGAGCCTGGAAGTATAGGATTGGGTTAATCCTAGAAGAAAATGAATTGGACTCCTACATCAGCTCTGAGGTCTCTATCCCAGAGGATGAAGAGGCTAAGGTATTTCATAAGAAGAACATGGTCAAGGCAAAGAGAATCATTGCTAATTCTATCAAAGACCATCTTATACCACATGTGTCATCTCTAAAGACACCCAAGGAGATATTTGACTCCCTGACCAAGTTATTTGAAGGGAAGAACATAAATCGGAAGATGACTCTGCGGAATCAATTGAAAGGGGTCAAGATGTTGAATTGAGAGACCATTCAATCTTAATTCTCCAAGGTCTCTCAGATCAAGGAACAACTTGAAGCAGTGGATGAAGTAGTGGACAATGGTGAAGTTGTTATGACCACTCTGAATGGCCTACCTAGGTCATGGGACTCCTTTATTCAAGGAATCTGTGCAAGAAAGAAATTGATCTCTTTTAGTAGACTGTGGGAGAAATGATCTCAAGAAGAAGCTAGGCTTGTTGCATGAGAAGAAAATATGGGGAATGAATATCAAGCTCTCACATCTCACACCAAGGGAAGCAAGGTTAAGAGGGAGAAATCTCATAACAAGAAACATTCTCACTCTTATCACAAGAAGAAAGATCTATCTCATGTTCGATGTTTCAAATGTAATGAAATGGGACACTTTGCTTCAACTTGTCCCAAGAAGAAGAAAGACAACAACTTCAACAACAACAAGAAGAATAACAAAAGAAGATATCATGCTCATGCTGCTGAGGATGATGAACCTCCCAGGAAGAAAGCTAGAGCAGAAAGTGATGATGATGACTCATCAAGCGAAGAAGAGTATGTTCTAATCTCTGCTCTCATAGGTACTATCTCTCATGGTTGTAATGATTGGTTAATTGACAGTGGGGCTTCCAAACACATGACTGGGTTTAAAGAATCTTTTGTAAATCTGTCTGAACATGAATCACCCCATAAAGTGAAACTTGGGGATGATTATCAATATCCTATCAAAGGAAGTGGGGAAGCCTCCTACAACCTAGAATCTGGAAAATCCTTGAAGATGAAAGATGTGTTATTTGTACCTGGACTCAAGAAGAATCTACTCTCCATCTCTGCATTCGGATGCAAAAGGTATGAGGGTTGCATTTGTAGATGGCCAAGTCCTAATGTGGCCAAAGGGTAAAACTATTGATGATGCAGTGGTGATTGGAGAGCAAGAGGGAGGATTGTATAAACTAAAGGGACAACTTGAACATGCCATGGTGCATGAATCCATAGAGCCAAGTGAACTTTGGCATAGAAGACTTGCACATATGCACTACAGAGCATTACCAATTGCAAGTAAGGTTGTAGAAGGACTTCCTGAAATTAAGACCAAGCATGAAGGTGTTTGCAAAGGATGTGCAAAAGGAAAGAACATAAAGAAGGCATTTCCAAGCAGTGAAAGCAAGGCAAAAGGTATCTTGGAAATTATCCACTCCGATGTATGCGGTCCGATGTCATCCAGTTCTCTGAGTGGGTATGTTTACTATGTCTCTTTCATTGATGACTTCTCTAGGAAGACTTGGGTTTACTTCTTGAAGAACAAAGATGAAGTATTTGATAAGTTCAAGGAATTCAAAACCTTGATGGAGAACCAAACTGATAAGAAGATCAAAACATTCAGATCCGACAATGGTGGAGAATTCACCTCAGGTGACTTCAAGAAGCTATGTAGTGATTCAAGGATTAAGAGGGAGTTGACTGCTCCTTACAATCCACAACATAATGGAGTTGCAGAAAGAAAGAATTGAACAATCATGGAAGCAGTAAGGGCAATGCTGCATGACCAGGATCTACCTATGCATCTATGGGCAGAAGCAGCTAGGACAACTGTATATGTGCAGAACAGAACACCCCACAAGATATTGGACAACAAGACACCATAAGAGGTTTTTTCTAGTAAGAAACCTGAAGTCAGCCATCTCAGAATATTTGGTTGTCCAGTATACTCACATGTCCCAAAGGAAAAGAGGACCAAGATAGATCCTTTAGGAAAGAAGGGTATCTTTGTGGGTTACAGTGAAAGCTCGAAGGCTTATAGAATATACTTTCCAGGGTTCAAGAAGATTGATGTCAGTAAGGATGTGACATTTGATGAAAACTATGCATTCATCAAATCAAGGAAGACACCTATTGAAGATTATGAAGAACCTAAGGAAACTAGATTTCAGGACACTACTATGACTGAAGCAATTCTAGATAGATCGTGAAATTGAAGATCCGCAAGAACCTATAGATCCACCCCGTGAGAATAACTCTCACAAGAGGAAACCTGCATGGCCTAGAGAGCTCATTCAAGATGCAGAAAGGTATGGCATTCCAGAAGAATAACACAGAGCAAAGAAGAGAAACAGATCACATACCAGCTATGTTGCTTTACTCTGTGATATTATGAACAAAGAACCTTCCAATTATGAGCAAGCAATGGAAAACAAAGAATAGAATGATGCCATGACCAAAGAATACCAATCAATAATGAAGAATTATGTTTGGGATGTTGTCCCAAGACCTGAAGGGAAGTCTGTTGTGACTTCTAAATGGATCTACAAGATCAAGCATGTTGCAGATGGCAGCATAGAGAAATACAAGGCAAGGTTTGTAGCTCGTGGCTTCTCTTAGAAAGAGGGAATAGATTATGAAGAAACTTTTGCTCCTGTAGCCAGGTACACTTCCATCAGAACAGTACTTGCTTTGGCTGCAACGATGAAATGGAAGATACACCAGATGGATGTCAAGACTGCCTTCTTGAATGGTGTAGTTGAAGAGGAAGTGTATGTGGAGCAGCCACTCGGTTTTGAAACACATGACAGGGAATCATATGTGTGTAGATTGAAGAAAGCCTTGTATGGCTTAAAACAAGATCCTAGAACTTGGTATGGTAGGATGGACAGTTTTCTATCTAGTTTGGGCTTTACCAAGAGTAAAGCGGATTCCAACCTTTACTACAAGGTTGAGGAAGGAAATCCTGTGATTCTACTTTTGTATGTGGATGACCTGTTTGTAACAGGAAATGACAGATTGATTGCCGATACAAAGAGGAAGCTTGCTGTCGAGTTCGATATGAAGGACTTGGGGACGATGCACTATTTCCTAGGTATGGAGGTGTGGCAGAGTGTAGATGGGATCTTCCTTGGACAAGGGAAGTATACAATAGATATCCTGAAGAGGTTTGGGATGATGGATTGTAAGGCCATGGCCACACCTATGGCATCGAACCTGAAGCTTCTATGTGATACTTCATCTGAGCCGGTTGATGTCTCTATGTATCGTCAGATGATTGGGTCCTTGATGTACCTGACGAACACGAGACCAGATATTTGCTTTGCGGTGAACACATTGAGCTACTTCTTGACAGATCCAAGGAGTGTTCACCTGGTTGCTATAAAGCATATTCTGAGGTACATGAAGGGTATAGTTGATTATGGGCTCAAGTATGAAGCGAATCAAAAGTTTAACCTGCAGGGTTATGTTGATTAAGATTGGGCAGGCAGTACTGCAGATAGGAAGAGCACATCTGGGTGTTGCTTCAGTATGGGATTAGGAGTGATCTCTTGGTTTAGCAAGAAAAATTCCTGTGTAGCACTGAGTACAGTCGAGGCAGAGTATGTTGCAGCCTGTTCGGCTAGTTGTGAGGCAATATGGCTTTGGAAGCTACTGTCAGAGCTATTTGATCTCCCGCTGGAGACTACTGGTATCTTTTGTGACAACCAGAGTTGTGTGAAGCTATCTGAGAATCCAGTGTTCCACGACAGGTTGAAGCACATTGAGATCAAATATCACTATATCATGGATATGGTGCAGAGAGGAGCAGTGAAGCTCCTGTATATTGCGATAGATGAGCAGATTGCAGATGTGCTAACAAAGCCACTAGCCAGAGTGAAGTTCGAGTACTTCAGAGAGAGGCTTGGTGTCCTTCATATCGATGACACTTCGAGGAAGAAGTGATGGAGACATTGCTGAAGCCATTCCAAGCATGGTGGAAGGAGGATCCCTCACATGGCTATGGATGTAAGTGTTGGATGATGAGTATCAGGATGATGCTCCAGTTACTGCTCTATATATGTATCTTGTTGGATGCTGGATATGATCAGTTGGATCATTTATATGTATATGTATGTACGCATCATGTTGGATGCTTTGATCAGTGTGATCATGTATTTGCATATGCATCATGTTGGATTCTTTGATCAGTGTGATCATGTATTTGTATATGCATCATGTTGGATGCTTTGATCAGTGTGATCATGTATTTGTATATGTATCAGGTGGATACTTGTATGATCAGGTAGATCATGTATTTGTATATGTATCAGGTGGATACTTATATGATCAGGTAGATCATGTACTTATGTATGTATCAGGTGGATGCATTATGTATATCAGATGGATGCATGATGATATGTATCAGGTAGATACTTTGTATGCATCAGATGGATATACTGTTTGATCAGGATGATCACAGATGACGAGCTTCAGGATGTTGCTCCAGATGATATGCATTAGGTTGATGGTATGATGATGATCAGGTTGATCATGTACATCAGGATGATGTATGGTGAGTATCGGTTTGATACTCTATGGTCGTGGACAGGTTGTGCAGGTAGCATAGAAAAGACCCTTTAAAAACCAAACACGTAGAGCGGTGTGCTCATAACATCCTGGGTAGCTCTATCGATATCCAGACAGGTAGAGCGGTGTGCTCGTAACATCCTAGGATGATCTGAGTAGGTTTTGCTACAGGTAGCATAGAAAAGGTCCTTTAAAATCTGGACAGGTAGAGCGGTGTGCTCATAACATCCTGGGATGCTCTATCGAGATCCAGACAGGTATAGCGGTGTGCTCGTAACATCCTGGGATTCTCTGAGTAGGTTTTTCTACGGTTTCGCATAGAAAAGATCCTTTAAAATTTGGACAGGTAGAGCGGTGTGCTCGTAACATCCTGGGATGCTCTATCGAGATCCAGACAGGTAGAGTGGTGTGCTCATAACATCCTGGGATGCTCTGAGTAGGTTTTGCGAAAGTTCACATAGAAAAGATCCTTTAAAATCTGGACAGGTAGAGCGGTGTGCTCGTAACAGCCTGGGATGCTCTATCGAGATCCAGACAGGTAGAGCAGTTTGCTCGTAACATCATGGGATACTCTGAGTAGGTTTTGTGAAGGTCAACATGTAAAAGAACCTATAGTCTGCACTAGGTTTTGTTGACGCACGTAATCAGTCCTAGGTTCCATAGTATGGCCAATGATGATGAAGACCTGCAGGTGGTGGGCCTACATCCAGTATTAAAAAGGACTGGCTCTGTAGAACTTCCTATGACGAGTAGATTTAGAGATTGATTGAGATAGCAGCAGCTGCGACGATGACGATGATTCGAGGATGATGATTCACTAATGATGATCCAGAGAAGAAGACTTGTGCTAGATGATCTGTGTCGAGAAATAACTTCCTAGTTAATAAAGAGTGTTGATGTATATGTAACTTCGGAATGTATTTCATTTATATATTTATTGTACCCCTATAGAGATGTATTATTCCTCTATATGGAAGTGTCGTCATTTGTATTGACAAGTGTCGCAAGTATGTTAACTTGCCGATGGGTTATTAGACCACCTTGTAAGGGGTCGGCCCGATATAATGTAATATGAAGTTATTGTACCTAGCTAGACAAGTCGGCCCCATAAGGTTATTGGGAAAACAAGACAAGTATAAATAGAGATCCGGAGATCTCTATTTGGATCACTCAGAACTCACACTTCCTTCACTCGAAAAGTGGCGCACATGTGAGGAGGAGGATCAGCTGCTAAGAGGAGTCTATCTCTTGTACTTTGGTTGAGCTATTGCTCTATCTATCTCTGAGGAGGTTGTGGGGTTTTTCACCTTAGGGTTTTCCCCATGGAAACTCTGTGTGTCTATTGTCTCTCATGCTTTTGCTTCTTGTGATGATTGACATGCTTGTTATGATTGATATGCATTGATATACTGTACATGTTATTCTCTCAGTAAAGATCCTAGGGTATTGTGAATTAATGCTCAAAATTTAACAATCCCATGTCTCATTGTTCTGCAGTGACTCATATTCTTCATCCATGGCTGCCTGCCATCTTGGACCATGGCAAGCCTCTCTAAAATATTGTGGATCAGACCCTACCATCATGTAGCACCTCTCAAGGAGAAGTGGATCTGTATGACATAGTATAAGGTTTTCATCTCGATGCTAAGATATATATGGATCATATTGAACTTTATACTCAATATCAAGATATGATTCAACTTGGTCCTCTTCTTTAGAATCTGAATCTGGATCATCAGGAGAGACATCATTCTGATATTTATCAAGTGCAAGTGGAGTAGTCATAGAATATGGTAGAAAATGTGAGAATTCATATGACTTTGAGGCATGGTTTGCAATACATATCAGCTTCCCAGATGAGATATCTGCAATATCAACTGTGTCAGGACCAAAGACAACTTTCTTCGGTGAACCTGTGTGTGTCATCTGATAAACAAATAACAAATTTGTTGTCAAGGTAGGCACATACATAGATTTTTTAAACTTTCCATGGTCCAGTTGTATTGTTCCCTTTCCTACAGCAGAGATTTGAGAATCATCTCCCATGTGAATACCAGGACCATCGGTAATATCTAGAGAATAAAATGATTCTTTGGAGGCAACCATGTGGTTGGAGGCTCCAGAATCAATGAGGAAGGCTTGTGATTGTGAGAATATATCCTTCAGTGCATGTCATCTCTCATGATCATCTGTCTCACTTCCAAAATCAGACTTCCTTGTGCCTTCTGGGAGGGAAATGTTGTGTTGTTCAAGGAGTTTGGTCATTTGATCTATCTTCTTCTTCATGCAAGATCTCTCTGGGTGGTTTCCTTTCTTGCAATAGGAACACTTGGTCTTCTCAAACCTCTTTGATTATCCTTCTTGGAGTTGGAGGCTCCTTCCGATGGATTAGAATTTTCATTCTACTTGGTTTCAAATTGCTTCTTCTATTTACCTTTGTTCTTCCCTTTAGCATTCGCACTTTTTGACTCTCTAGCCATAAGAGCTTGATTTTTGGAGGCCTTCAAGGTGCCCATCTGAATCAATTTGTCTTGTTCTTAGATGAGAGATTCAATGAATGCATATAAAGAAGGCATTTTTCCAGTTGGGGATTGAAAATCTCCCTGAATGGAAGGTAGAAACAAAAATTGAAAACTCTGGACCAAGCTTGCTTAGAATGGATAGCACCAAGCGCTCATCCTTCTTCTCAATGCCACATTGTTTGCATTGCATGACCAAGGATTTGAATTTAGAGAATAATTTATGTATGGTTTCGAAACTACTGGGTTGAATATCAATTAACTCATTCTCTAGAATATGGCCCCTCAACTCATATTTCTTTCCGAAGAGGGTCTCAAGCTTCAACCAAACCTCTCTTTGAGTATTCAATCCATTAAGGTGGAAGAGAAAATATCTGAAAATATGAATACACATGAAACCAAACGCTTTATCTAATATGTTTAGATACTTGGCCTTCTGAATAGCTTCCTGAGGTTCGACCTCCTTTCCTATTGTGACCTTGTACATAATTGTTTTGCGGCGCAACACCATCTGCATATCATCCCTCCAATCAAGATAATTTAAGGGTGTTAGGATCCTCAGAGATAGAGGAACATTCAAATTTTCCATGAGAAACTATTGGAGCAAATACAAATTGAAACTACTGCAACTGCTGCACTGAAAAACCTTCAATATCCTACAAAAACATCTCAATTTTGGATATAATCTACTACTAAGAATTGCTTTAGGAAAACAGTAACTTTTATCTGGATCCTTCACACCTGGATAGACCTTAAAGGATTTATCCAATGAATTCAATGCAATGGCATTGGGATTTGCAGTGGAAATCCAGAGGCTTCTAGTGCACTACTAAAAGCAGCTGCTCAACCTAAGCTCTCTGAGCTCTTGTACCATGTGAAATTCTATATCATAACAGATCCTAGAGCCGAGAATACCTCATAGTGAAAGAATGAGTAGAAAGGATGAATTACAATGAAAATTGCAGTGAAAAGAGCAGTAAAATTAATCATGCATTGGAACTTAGATGGAAGCATAAATGTGTAACATTATCCATTAATCAATATAGTCCACAAATATGTTACAATAGAGAGAATTCGAATATCCTAGGATAATTCGAGTCTCAGTCTATCTAGCATAGGAATGATCACCACTGGAGTGCTTCTGAAGACCCAAACTCAACTCAATTGGACCAACACTTAGTTAGCTGAAGACACAGTCAGTTAACTGACCAAAGAGGGCGCATTAGTGAGTTTGTCATGCAAATCACTCAGAAAAAGGGCGCATTAGATCACAAACAGTGGAAATCGGAGCACAAACCCCCCACAAGAGTTAGCTAACTCAGGTGGGCTGGACCAGATCCCTAAGTTGGATCATAAAATTTACGAAACTGACTCTAGTGGTCCTAAAATGATGCATGCATGGCGCATTAGGTGGATAATGGGTCCTAGATGACATCTTCACACCACTAGGGGGGGAATGACATCATCAAATACTAGGAAAAAGAAAACAATGCTAAGTAGGACAAGGATGGAGTATTAATTATCCTAAAACTATCCACGTATCTACTCAAGCTATCACTATGCCGAATTTTCACTTGAGTATGGAGCTGGCCTTTTCCTTGATCCTACTTCACCTGCTAAATATCACTATTGTGACGTGTAGCTGAAGGATCACAGACTGTAAGGAGACCAAATAGACCCTCCCTTAGACAGTTGCAGGGGCCCTTTTCTTATGCTTCTTACGAGGTGAATTTTATTCTTGTCATTTCATTATTAATGAAAAATACATTCTTTGATTATTTGGAATTCTACTTGTAAGAGAATGTGAAAAAATATTAGTTCAAATTTTCTTTGATATTGTTTAGTTTAATTCTGCATGCATTATAGTTAGATAATTCATTTTTGTTTTCTTTATTTTTTTTTCCTTTTGAAACTCTACTAAGGTTTGCACAACCCTTAGTAGGTTCCTTTTGGCACAGGATAGTGTGAAAACACCAGGTACACCAGCATGATTAATTAACCATAATTGTGCACAATGGGAGCCATATGTCATGGTGGGATGGCGGACCTCCTGGTGTTCTCTCACGCGGGAATTAAGAGGAGCATCTCATGAGGGAGGGACACCCATCATGGGGGAACATAGAATAATGTTAATATAATTCCAAAATATTAAAAAAAAACTAGAATTGTTAAGGATGTATAGAGTTACATTGTAAATTTAGATACAACAATTAAATGTGTAAGCTCCAACGCACCATGAATTAGCTATGTAAGTATTCCATGGAATTGAAATTGTTTTTTACCTATTGATTTGGAGATATCGTACATATTTATGATGACCCATAACTTTAAAAGTTCATCAATAAGAAGCTTAGGATATACATACATATCTCTAACTTGGTGCTTATCTTGTTATTTCAAAATAGGAATAATTAAATACATGTACATGCAAAAAATGTAAAAAAAATAAAAAATGAATCAGTATGTTATTAACATTCCTAAAATTAAATACCTAGAACAATTAATTCCAACATTACATGTTCCCTCTTTATTGACACCCAAGGAGAAGGTTATTGTTTAGAACAAAAACTGACCAAGCTGGGTAACTGGATCTCAACTCTCCAAATCGATTGACACCATCAACTTCTATTGAAAGTTTAGAATTATGAGGTTCTTCTTTAAAAATGGGCCATCTTTCATTTATGTCCCTAAATGCATAACCATATGTAGGCATTCTCAGAACACCATTCTCACTTCTATTCCATGCATTGTAATCCATAAATTCTGCTATGTTTTTTCACATGAATAATCGTTGGAAAAATGAAGTTATGGGGATATGATGAAGAACTTTGTGATGAATCTTATTTTTATTTGATCAATTTAATATATATTAATTCCACATTCAAGGATTTCTAATTTTGTTGCACTTTGTCTATAATATATAGTATTATCGTTAGGTCATGCATCAATTGTATTATACTCCAATCCTACATATTTCATAATGGCACATAAATCTCGGTATTTGTGGGGTAAATTATTTGACAGTGGTAGGAGAATATCACTTAAAAATCTACAAGAAAAAATAAATTAATATATTAAATAGTGGATATTAAGGGCCTATATATTACAATCACAAAAAAGAGGAAAAAATATATTTATACACATAAAAATATTTCATACCTTAGGATCTATGCCATGAATGTGTTTGAAATACCATTCAGTACCTTCAAGTTGACCAACAACAAAAGAGAAAAGAGAATATTTGTCTTTGATCCTTTGTATAAGGGTTTTTATACCAAGTCAATAAGAGGTACATCATGAATATCTTCATAGAAATTATCCATGGGTGCATTCTCATCCATGTCAACAATGGTATCATAGATCAACCTATTTATCCCTTCATTCGCAATAATATAAGTGTGATTTTCTTCCATAATATCAACTTCAATTCTATCACCCTCACCATCTGTACTATGGATTGTAGCATTTTAAATTCCAAGCATTGACACTTCACTTTGTAATTGCAAATAAATAAATATAATTAGTATTGAAATTTTAAACTATCAAAAAATGACAAAAAACATGTTTTCACTATCTTACAAAGGGATGATATTATTTTTGATGAATTTTAACT
Organism: Larix kaempferi; assembly: GCA_027924585.1. Classification (NCBI taxonomy): domain Eukaryota; kingdom Viridiplantae; phylum Streptophyta; class Pinopsida; order Pinales; family Pinaceae; genus Larix; species Larix kaempferi. The sequence goes on along the minus strand of BSBM01000963.1, from coordinate 4,698,172 downwards.
TAGCAAGTTAGCAGTATAATTTTCATCTCTTTCAACTTTAATTTCATAATTCATTTCATCCCACAATTATAGCCTCATTCATTTGCAGCGGAAAATAAAACAATGATCATTGAAAGATAACCACGTACAAGAGACACAAAGATTTATCTTGGGAAACCCAAATGTGAGAAAACCCAACAAACTTATCTCAAAATAAATTAATCTAATACAAGAACAATACCAATCATGAAGATTAATCCCTAGCACAAGAATGTGCCCTTCTTCCACAAGAAACCCTAGCGAACCTTTTGGGAGAGATAACAAACTAGAGATAATAAGATAACCCCAAAAAATTACTTCTAGTAATATTCACTTATCTTCCTTGAATGTCTGCTACTCATCTATCAAATCATCATGATGTCTGGGCCAGTCATCTCATGTGAATGTATTCCTTCTCATCTGTAGAACCATCACAGTTTTTGGGCCATTCATCTGCCATATGAATGTCCGCTTGCTCATCTATAAGACCATCATAGTGTCCAAGCCACTCACCTCTAATAAATGTCTACCTACTCATCATGATGATGTTGTACATCCATCAATGCTCCCTCTCACTCAGGGAGGCATTATCCATCACACCAAGCTTGTCCCTAAAATATACAAACTTTGCCTTGGATAAAGGCTTGGTGAGAATGTTGGCTATCTTCTTATCCATGGATATGTACTGTAGCTTAGCTACTCTCTTCTGCACCATGCCTTAGATGAAGTGGTATTTGATATTTAGATCAAATAGTCTTGGGATATTGGCTACAATTTGATCTACTTCCACTTTACTTAGTGCCACGGAATCTTGTTTCCCGCTAATCCATGATATCATAACTGATCCAAGCTGAAGCAACACCTCAATATGCTTTCTCTATCCATTGTACTCCTCTTAGTCATAATATGTATATCTTTTGTATTTTCACTTCATCACCTGATACATCTCTTAGATCATATCCAAGTGTACCAAATAGGTACCTTAGCACATGCTTTCTTGCCACCCAATGTACATGCCTCAGCTCAACCATAAATTGGCTTAGGGTGTTCACTGCAAAGCAAACATTTGGGCCGGTGTTAACCAGATACACCAATGACCCAACAACTGTCCACCAAATATGAATATGAAGTATAATAATTCAAATTCTCCATATATACACATCAAGGGATCCACTAGATCTGAATCTAAAGTGGAATCACTCAGCTTCTCCATATATGTCATCACAAGTGTGGTCATGGACTTACAATCCATTATGACGTACCTTGCAATATCTCAATTGTTCGCTCCTTGTAATGTCCCCAGCTATCAAAATAAGGTTTAGGAAATATGATTAGGTATTACAGGTCTATTTTAATACTAAGCACGGTGGAAATGAAATATTAATTTAAATTTAATCAGATCAAATAAATAAACTTACCTTTTTACTAAACTTGCGACACTTTCGATCTTTGAAATTTAACTATCAAATTAAGCAAGATAGTCTGATCGGAAATGAATAAGGGATGAATATGTCTATTAAACTAATTAATTAACATATTAAGAATCCAAATAAAGCCTTAATTCAATTTAATTTTAGATTAAAAGTCCTTTCAAAATATATTCGTTAAAACAAGATTTAGCGACACTTAATTAAGCTAATTATGGCACTTAATTAAGCTAATGAAATTATTCCCTTCTTTAAAACTTTAGCATCAATTTCCAGATCTGATCATAGGATATACCCTACATCCATTATAAAATGTCCTGTTAATAATTATATAGCATTCATCTTCAGCTATTTTCATGATCAGTAAATTATATTTATTACAGGTTCCGAAAATGCAAAACTAGTTAATAGATTTTCCATTGATCACAACTAGTTTTTTGGAAATCTATATAAAAGGATTGTACCATAACCAAGTGAAACTATACAGATTTACACAAGGATTTACACAAGGATTTACATAAGGATTTACACAACTTTTGAGGTGTCAAGGCTAAAAATAGCCAATGAGGGAACACTTGTGCAAGTGGGGGTTAAAAAACCAAGTGTAACCTCCACAAAGGAGTTACAAAACCAACAAAGGTGCACATTTGAGAAGTGGTATCCATCCAATCACTAAGGAAGGCCCACTAAATTATGAATTAGGCTCAATAATACCAACATAGGATAAAATAATCAAAATTTGGGTCCATTGTATAATGTTTGGGTGACCATCAACTTATAAAGTCGCCAAAGCATAATTACGGACCAAGCTCAACCAAACAAGTTCTAAAGTAATAGGAATGTTCCCATTCCCCCTTACACTGTGGATCTAGGACTCCCATACTCTTTTGTGGTCTCCGATGTGCCAGTTGTTTTTCATTAATTAATTATTTACAAAATAATAATAATGTCTCTAAGTCCTTAAAGACCCTTGTTCCAACACCTTGTGCCACAATAATAATTAAAATTATTACATATGTATGGGGATTAACATATGAGACATTACACTCCCTGTTCCTAAGGAATATCTTATCACACCTCGAATCCCAATAATATCGGACTCAAATGTCAACTCCCTCTTACACTCGACACGGAGCTTCTATGTTTCCATAAAGGAACAAATCATCAATCATATAGTACCAAGATCAAATGGTCGCCATCACCAAACTTGTAGTAAAGGTTGGAATCCACGTCATTCTTGGTGAATTCCAAGCTCATCAAGTACATGTCTATTCTACCATACCACATCTTGGGTTCCTGCTTGAGTCCACACAAAGTCTTCTTTATCATCAACAAGTTGTGTTGCAACTACTCCCTCTGTGTGGGAGCATATTGCTATCTTTGCACCTGAGTATCCTACTTCCTCTACATCTGGACACTGTTATCTCTCGGTATCTGAGTATCATGCACTCATTGCATCTAGATACTCTACTTTTGGGCCAATCCCCCCACACCATATATCTTAGGATCATGGAATATTTTTTTCCCCTATGTATCCATTTGTGTCACCTCCCATCAAGTGGGTCTACAAGATACCATCCAAGACTTTCTCAGGGTTTGCAAAAATGGCCACTTCCATAGCCTATATAATGTGCCATCTCAGATGCTAATATGGGTTGCATGTTATATCTTATAGATCTACTTGGAAGTCACCATTGAATTCTCTTTATTTCTTAGCACTTTATCCCACACAACATTCTTCTTCATGATGAACTTATATTATTCCATCATGGCTTCCTACTAGCCTTCTTCCTAATCGTTGCATCATCTCTTGGTAGATCCACTTGTTATGTTGGCTCTATTGTCTCATCCTAATAGAAAGATGATCACTATACTAGAGGGACATTCATATTTCAGAGCCTCCTTCTTCTCACTATCAAAATACATACGAAACCTTCTAGATCTCCTAAAGGCTACCGTATTTGTCCTCTTCTTCCTTGGCACATGGCTATATGCAGAACAACCAAGGATCCACTCCTTCGAATGATTCTTCAGGACTATTGTCATCTAATATACGGTGAGGACACTTGATTTGAGAATAACTGTCATACCAGAGGTATCTTCCCATAAGAACATGGTTAGATCTTATTACAGATCGTTGTCTCCATAATCTTTACAATGGACCTATTCATGACATAAATGTCCACAAGGGTTAACCAATACTGATTTAAATAGTTATGTTTTTTCATCTATAATAAAACATAACAATTCAATTTGAGAAAATAAAACTTATCATACAAAGTATAAAATACTTATCTTTGTTTGTTTTGTTGACTCCCGCTTGATCTATGTCTCCTTGTAGAATTCACTAGAGTTTTTGGGAGGGTACTTGGATTCATCATTTGATCTGAAGACTTTGATATTCTAAGTTAAGTCCTAAAATTCTGGAACTTGCTGAAATATTCATCATTGGTCTTCATGAAGTAGATCACCAATGACAGTTACATAGTACAAGACATCATCCAAAGATGATACTGTCATTGGTGTGCATGTATTTTGAGTGTGCTAGAAGAAATATTCCTTCCATAGATCAGCTACAATCTCCTCAAGTTTATCGTCTTTTGTCTTCTTTGATGGAGGTTCATCAACAATGGCGTTGATGCATGCTGATTTCCCTTCCCTTTTTCTTTGAGTACATTGATAAGCATAGTGACCAAAGTTTTTACAAGTGTGACACTTTATCTTTGAAATATCCTTCTTCCCTTGAGCTGGGGTTGATCCTTCACTTGTATTTTTCTTCTTTTCGAACTTTCTTCTTCCTCTTCCTTTTCTTGCTTGAGCTGCAAGAGATTGATTTTCTTCTTCTTGAGGTTTTTGTAAGTTGTTCTTGGATAGTACTTTGGCCTCCTCTTGAATACAATCAACCCATAGTCGATCAAACTTAGGTAACCCTTCTCTTCCACAAAAAAACTGAATAAATGATTCCCATGAGGAAGGAAATCCATTAAGGGTTACCATAACTAGTTATGAATCCTCAATAAGGTCTCCAATGGATTTAAGTTGATATATCAATTGGGAGACATTCATAAAGTAAGTAGGCACTTAATCTGAGTTGGTCATCTTCATGCAACGGAGTTTATTTCTCAAGGCTAGTCTTCTACTGTTGTTTTTGCTTTCAAATAATCCTACTAGGGAATCATACATTCCTTTAGCAGTATTCAACTAAGAAATATGATCAGGAATCAAGTGGTATTTACATAATCTATTAATATCATATTTTCCTTCGCTTGATTCTTCTTGTATTTGGATTTATTTCCATCATCTTCTAGTTCTAATATATCCTTCTTTACATAATCCTGGATTTCATTTTCTTCCAAGACGAAGAGTTTTCTTGTCTTACAGGATCTAAAATTTGAAGCACCATCCAATCTATATTCTAATATAAGACTGAACACCATTTTGAAATTTTGATCCAGAAACCCTAACAGAAACTAGGTCAAAACTGAACTTTGTTAAAAGTGAAAACTAACTCCACAGGTAGGTGCTCCTTCCTAGGGAAAACTCCAAAACACTATTTTTCAGTCTAATCTATGGTTAGAAAAGATCAAAACTGGAATCCCTAGTTACTTGGTTCCAGTAGAAATTAGGTCAAAATTGAAGCTCCACAAAACTAAGATCTACTTCCATAGATAAGTGTTCCCTCCTAGGGTGAGTTCCAAAATGTTGTTTTCAAGCCCAAACTATGGAGGGAAGTGTCCAAACTTTGAAGCCCTAGTTTCTGAACTAGGGTACAACCAGTCTCTGGGAATGGATTTTATTCGGTACTGCTCTAATACCATGTTGAATATTAACTTAGAAATATAATTTTCATCTCTTTTAACTTTAATTTCATAATTCATTTCATCCCACAATTATAACATAATTCTTTACAGTGGAAAATAAAACAAGGATCACTGAAAGATAACCATGCACAAGAGACACAAATATTTATCTCGGGAAACCCAATGAGAGAAAACCCATCAAACATTTCTCAGAAGAAATTAATCCAATACAAGAACAATACCAATAATGAAGATTAATCCCTAGCAAAAGAATGTGCCCTTCTTCCACAAGAAACACTAGTGAATCTTTTGGGAGAGATATCAAACTTGTAGAGATAATAAGATAACCCCAAAAATTACTACTAGTAATCTTCACTTGTCCTCCTTGAGAAGTGTGTACCAATTGAGTAGAGATGAGATAGTTGAATGTGTCAAATGAAGTGTGAGAACACTTCTATTTATATTATTTAGTTGACTAGAATATTCCTTAATGGGTCCAACCTGTCTTTTCTCCACTGAGGCCGACTTGCTAGTTTAATAGTCATCTTTTATTTATCTTTTGTTTTCTAGGGTCAATTTACCCCTTCTGCTAGGGTAGATGTACTATTTCTTTCCTTCCACTTTCTATGGGACTTCTTCAATGGATTGTCTTGACTCCTTGGCTATTTATTCATCATAGAAAACTTCTCCTTGTTGATGTCTCATCATATGCATATCACATTATTACATAGAGCTCTAATGTTGATTTGGCCATACTCTAAGAAGTCCTGGACACTTCTTAGATCCAATGTCAAATTCAACACTAGATTAGACTTTGTCTAATAAACAAATAGATAATATCCTCTTGTAACATAGACAAGTCATCTCACTCTATAAGAATAGATCACTCATCATGATCACTCCTTCATGGAGAATGCAATGTGACATCTACCCTTTTATCACTCTAGTCAATCCAAATGATTGGACAAAGGCTAAGCATCAAATCCTCAAGACACATAGTCAATACACATGAGTAATTAAGGATATGACAGGGCCATCCTGTACCTGGGTTGTGATCCATATGGGAGAATGATTTGCATAATTTTTTTCCAATGCTGAAACCATAGAGAACATCAATAGTCCCCCCCCTTCCAGGTGCTCATGCTCCAAGCAATATTTCTTAGTTGTTTACCAATTAGCTATTCTTCTCTTTTTACCTTTGCATTTTGTGCAAGGGAAGTAACATTTTCCATCAACAATATCAAAATGTTTGGGATGATTCTAAGATGGTTTTTCATGACTTATACTATGCAGAAAATATTTGCAGTCAACAAGATCCGCAATGAGAACCATGGCTTCATTGACTATACACTATATATAAGCCAATGGGTCAAATGCACAAGCACCCATGCTAGGGTTATCTAGCATTGCTTCCATTTCAACAAAATATTCAATCCATTCAATTGTACAATAAGAATACATTTATGTAATTCCTCAAATTGAGAGTTCAAATGGTATTAAGAAATTTTAATCAAATAAAAAAATTGATTATGGGTAACCAAATTTACCTCTAGAAAAATTTCATCTACTCCCCACTCTTGAGAAAAATGACTTGTTTTCTTTTAGGAAGTCGTCTATTCAATGCCACAAAAAAACCCTTTTCCACATCAAAAGTATAAAATAGTCCTTGTTACAATTAATAAAAAGAAGCATTGCTTAAGTGAAATCCAAACGACACCTACTATCAAACTATAGCAAAAAAAGAAATGTGTTGATTTGACATTTCCTAAAATATGTTAGGTATGTCTTTTAAGAGATGTTAGGCCACTAACATTCCTTAAGCATCATCTTTCGAGGTCAAAAACTAAAAAAATCCCTAAATTCCCATTTTCTAAAAATGTTTTTTTGATGTTAAAAGGGTTTTTTTAACCATATGTAACTTAATTCAAACGTTGAATTTTGACCCCAAATGTAGTAGTGAGAAGAAGAGAGTTGATGGCAATGGTGATCCATCAACCTCTTTAGTAGGTTGACTACATTGATAACATGGCATATCAACAACATCATATCACATAAAAGTTTCTACCATTTCATTGCAAGCTTAGAATCTTGCATGATCGTGTTATCTTGTGTAAGGAACACTTCGTCAAAATCCATTACTACACATATTTGATCTATCCTCTCCTAAAGGAATCTGCAATCTAGCCTACATTATATGCCAACTCTCTGTATCTAAGGAAACTCATTAGCCTTAGTCATCTCCTCATCCTGTTTGGGAGGCACATCCCCACCATACACATGCTAATATATACAAAATAATAGATAACAATAATTATTAATTTAAATAATAATTAGACCATTTAAAGAAAATGTTAAAATATTCCCCTCTCCTAGACAACTTAATAATGAAGTGTGTATCCTCATTTATGGGTTTTCCTACCACTAATTGAGACTGAACCTAAAGTCCTACCTAGCACGATCCTAATGATGGATCAACAACTTCCACAAGCATGTGTTCCTCTTAACATATGTAGTCTCCTCATAAAACTCGAGAAGGGAAACATTCCTCAAAAGTAAACAAGTTTGTGTTGTAATAGGGTGAGGATGCAAATACCTCTCCCTTTGATAGGACTCTCATTTATGTACAAATTTATACAGGTTAACCTTTTATTGTTGTTGTTGTTGTCGTTCGGCGTTGTCTCTGATTCACATGCAACTTTCATTAGGAGCGCACCCACATGCGCGCACTCACATAAACCATATTTTTTTAATTTTAAATGACCATTTTTATTTATTAAAAAATGAAATGATTTTTTTGGAAAAAAACTATGTAAAATAGACAATGTACATTTAAACAAAAAACACTGTCATTGTTAGTGGCGTTGAACAATACTTAGCGCACCATCAACTATGCACCTTGAAAAAATGCACTACACAAATAAATTGGATATGATTTTTAATAATATCACCAATGTACCACCTATTCTATGCATCGATGCCTACTGCTACGCCTTCATGATACAATGCATTGCTTACAACACACCCATACACTCTGCACTGCAATGATAAGTTGGAAAATTTTATAGTTTGCATAAGACTAACAATGTGTTTCCTATGTATGGAGAAACTGATAATGATGCATTAGTACATTAAATAGTGCATAGATAGGTCCATGTTATTTTATCAAACAAATGCTTAAGGGTACATTTACAATGTTGTGAAGCATCACCATCAATGCCTATATATATTACAAAACGTACCATAAAAAATCAAAATTTTTAAATTATTTTTTGTTTTGCTAATGCGATCTATGTCAATCTATACACTGATATTTTTAAAACATATCCCAAAAAATTTGGTGCTCTAGAGAATGTATGGATGCATCATTATTGGTGTCTCCGTACATACCAAACACACCACCATGCCTTGTTTAACAACTTCTCCCATCCTAACCAGCGGATTGGTAATTATTATAGAGAAACACCACTAACAATGATTCCGCAAATTATAAAGAGCACCAAAAACAATAGATTTTTCTTTTTCTTTAATGTTTTACCAGTGCTCTCTAGGTCAATAGATGCACCATATGTTTTAAATTTGAATAACCTAAATGGTGTGGTTATAATATCAAGATACGCCATAAATGGTGTTTATGGATATTATAAAACACACCACACAATTGAGAGTTTTTTAATTATTTTATGTTTTAGCAATGCACTCCATGTATATATCTATGCACCGCGAGGTTTTAAAAAAATATCCCGGGACCTTCACTGCTATAGGAAATTTATGGATGCACCATTATCGGTGTCTCCATACATACCAAACACACTGACAAACAATTTTTAACCATTAAATTTTCTCGCACTAACTAGTGCGTTGGTAATATTGGAAGAACCATTAACAATGATTCCATATATTATCCAAAGCTATGAATAAACATGGTTTTTTTAAGAATGTTTTGTTACCGCTGTGTGCTTTGCTGAATTATAGGAAGCACGTGAGAGATGAACAATTGAACATATTACGTAGTTAAACAAGGCGTTTTTTTAAAAATCAGTTTAGATCCAAATCCTAGGTTTTATTAAGCGTCGAGAGGAATCAAATCTCTCGAGGTGCAAACCTCTCCTTGAATAGCTCCTTGAGTGCAATACGTGAGCCACCCAATCCTAAGCGCTAAAGTCTCTAGTTTAAGTCTCATATTTACTTTTTACTTTGTATTATTCTTTTTTACTTTTTACTTTGTATTATTCTTTTTTGTTTATGGCCGACATAATATTTATTATTTTTTACTTTGTATTATTTTGTTACTCGACAAGACAAACTCGACAAACACTCTAAAGTCTCATATTTACTTTTTACTTTGTATTATTATTTTTTTGTTTATGGTTGGCATAATATTTACCACCTAATCCTAAGCTCTAATTCTCTAGTTTAAGTCTCATATTTACTTTTTACTTTGTATTATTCTTTTTTGTTTATGGTAGACATAATATTTATTACTTTTTACTTTGTATTATTTGTTTTTGTTTACTTTGTATTATTTTGTTACTCAACAAACTCGACAAACACTGGACACATGTTACAAGATCTCTCTCATACTGGACTGTAAAGCGCCTCTTGACGCAATGAAAAATTTAAAATAAACACTAAATTTTAATATGATAATCTTACTTGTTGAGGAGGTATGGTTGCCATGTAAATAAAGATTGCAATTATGGAATGGTTTTGCAAAATTTGAAACAAACCAAATCCATTGGCGAATCGAATGAATCAATGAATCAACACCACATCGATGGCAAAGTGATTGTACACAAATGCTAGGTATCAATGCTTGTGTGGTTGGAAGGAATGAAATAAATGTAAAAAATAAATTACAATTGAGTATTTTTTTAATTTTACCTTACTTCAATACAAATGACAAGAAAATACACCAATGTGCAACTATGTTCTAAGCATATCATAATTTTTTTTTATAAAATTAACATCTTGGTGTGTGAATTGTTTAGGAAACCCAATATGAAACAAACTCTTAAAAACAATGTTCTATTTTTTGGATTTAAAAAAACAAAACAAAAAAAAATTATTACCAAATATTGTATCCTACAATGCTGCACTCGTTCATCATACACAATAGTGTGTTCAATGCTTGCAAAGTGGTTGTACAAAGATGCTAAGTATCAATGCTTGTGTGGTGGGAAGTAATGAAATAAATGTAAAAAATTACAGTTTGGTGTTTTTTTTATTTTACCCTACTTTTATGCATATGACAAGAATAGACACCAATAAGTTACTATGTTCCAAGCACATCATAGAATTTTTTATAAAATTAATATTTGGGCACGTGAGTTGTTTAGGCATCTCAGTGTGGAACAAACCGTTAAAAACAATGGTCTATTTTTGGATTTTTTTAAAATAAAAAATTATATTTTATTACCAAATATCGTAACCTAAGATGGTGTGCTCAATTATTATATTTTACCCTACTTTTATGCATATGACAAGAATAGACACCAATAAGTTACTATGTTCCAAGCACATCATAGAATTTTTTATAAAATTAATATTTGGGTGCGTGAGTTGTTTAGGCATCTCAGTGTGGAACAAACCGTTAAAAACAATGGTCTATTTTTGGATTTTTTTAAAATAAAAAATTATATTTTATTACCAAATATCGTAACCTAAGATGGTGTGCTCAATTATTATACGCAATAGTATGTTCAATGCTTTCAAAGTGGTTGTACAAGGATGCTAAGTATTAATGCTTTTGTGGTTGGAAGCAGTGAAATAAATGTTAAAAAATACAGTTCGGTATTTTTTAATTTTACTCTACTTCGATGCACATGACGAGAAGACACATGAGTGCACTACTATGTTCTAGGCACATCATAGATTTTTTTTTAATAAAATTAACATCTTGGTGATTGAGTTGTTTAGGCATCCCAGTGTGGAAACAAACACTTAAAAATAATGGTCTATTTTTTGGAATTTTTTAAATAAAAAATATATATTTTATTACCAAATGTTGTAACCTACAATGTGTAACGTCCCCTTCCATCGTCAAATGCGGAGAAGGAAACATTAACAACACATCGGGGCTTTTGGCAGACTTAGCCCCAATATTACATTACTCATAAATTCATAACAATTAAAAACTTCTATATGCAGATTCATCTCAATATAAACACAACAGAATTAAACATAATAGCAAACACACAAACAGTAGTGCCTACATATATATATATATATCACAGCGGGGGATGATTCAACATATAGAGACTCAATCTCGTTACAATGCCATGCATGGATTCCAAATTAAGATAATCAACTCATTTCATTAAACATGGACAATTTAACATATTGCAGAACACAAAATGCAAATAATTTATAATACACAGAACACTTATCTTGAGAAGTAGATGTCCAACGACTGGCTACGTGAGAGCAACGTTCCACCCAACAATAGATCTCTTTCCAGCCTATATTCTTTCAGCTGAGAGATCACCCCCGAGCTGGGCTGTGTATCCACTAAGGAGGAACTAGATGGTTCACTCACAGTCAGGGTTTCACTCAAACAACCATGCTAAGCCAACACACAGTTGGGTTTTTCAAGCATGCAATAGGAAATGGAGGAGGATGCTAGTCCCCTGGGCTCAATCCCAGAGCCACATACACTTCAAGCTGGACTCAGCAATCACATCCTCTGTTCATACATCCACTCTTGGATTTCTCACAACTCTGTCACAAATAACCCCCAATTCCGTCACTAATTTTCTGGGCAGTTAAAACTGAGTATTCCTATGGATTTCGGGATAGATAATGCTCCCAAATTCGCCCCAAGGTTCATACCAATGGATCCCCCATTGGATTTCACTATCCAATGCCAAATCTGGGCGTTTTTGGCTCTTCAAAACGTGGGTTCTCTCAAAGTCGCGATTTCTGGTTTTGCACTCTGCTGGCAATTCGTTTTTGAATGGAAAATGGTGCTGGTAAGTTTTCCAATGCAATGGGGATGAGGAAGAAGCAACATCCATGAGGTAGAGTGGCTTGTGGTACAAGAAAACAGAGCCCATACTCTGCCATACGGATTTCTGGGCTGCCCATGCTCCATTGAAGCCATGGACTGAAATCCTCAACCACTTCCTTACAACAGAAATAAATGTCAGCAAGGTAAGTCAAATGGGTTCTCAAGGTGACATATGGCAGCCTATGGTTCAATCCCTCAACCCCCTCACCACTCCCTAGTGGATACACATGGCCCCTTCTCATTCGTTGCTCCCATAGCCAGTTTTGGTATTTTATTGCATGATGTTTATTTACATCCTTTTTACAATTTCCATGGCTTAAGAGCACATGGGCATCAAAATATCAATGCTTGCCCTTTAAATCAAAATTCAGGCTTTCACTAGCGGGGCCTTGGCCTTGAGCTCCACGCTAGGAAAACATACATCACATGTACACATTATTTACATTAAATGCTAATATATCCTAAGGGTCAAAATGGGGTATTACAATCCCCTCCCCCTTAGAATAACACCGTCCTCGGTGTTCCAAGACTTAGGCACACATATACAATTTACACATGTCCAAAACTTCAAAAACTTTGCAAATCTGCCCTGCATTCTGTTCTTTACTTTGAACTTTCAGGACCAAGTCCTTTGATTTTCACGAGCTGCTCCTGCTGATTCGGATCTTCCAGCTCATCCATAAGTCTGAAAACTTTATAGCTGCTACCCTCTTGAGGTTCTCTTGTTGGGCAGTTGCGGAGACAATGATCCCCTCCACATTTCCAACACTTCACTGGTTGCTTCATCTTTACCTGCTCAATTTTCTTTGAGTCTTCCCACTTGGAGCGTTTCTTAATCGGACGATTGGATGAATGCTTCTTCATTGATCCACTTTTCTTTCCCTTGTTGATTGCTTTCATAATGCTTTTTACCTCTTTCTGCAAACGAATAGAGTCCTGCAAGACCTTGTGGTTCATCTCGTTCTGCTGCTTTTGCATCTTGAGCATCTCTCCAAGATTTTCTTGTGTCTTGGCAATTGTTTGAAGAATACTTCCAGCCAATTCTAATAGCCTATGGTCTGCTGCCATGGTCATTGTGCACAGTCGATTCTCACTTGGCTCACAAGTAACACTTGCTCATAGCAACTGCAACCAATCGATTTAATTTCCACCTGTGAAATTCATCATTACAATTCTTGTTAGACCAAACATAATCTAAACACAATAAAAAAAATCAGTCAATTGTTTTTCCCCAATTGACATGGAGGTCCCATGCTCCATTCATGAGACTTTCACACTTTCCATGCTTTTCCAGCATACACATGAATTCTTTCATGTTCATTCATTCACGTTAAATTAACTACTTCAGCATTCACAATTTATTTCAAGCAAATAAACACACTCTACTTTTAGCCATACATGCATTCAACAATTTTCTGTGTTTATAAATGCATCAATAAAAAGGAAAGAGAGAGCAGTAAGAGTTTCTTCTCTTAGTCTTGTTCCATTCTGGAACCCACACCACCACGGTGGTTTTCATGCTCCTAGTCTCTTTCACCTCAACGTGAATGCTTGACCTGCCCTTCTTGGCTATGACACTTAATGTCTATGGTCTATTTCAGACCTCTCAACCATGGAGTCGCTCCACATGGTTTATCTACAACTCTTGGCTGCTAGGACTCACACAGTCCCACTAGCCCCATCTTTCCATTACTGCTCATGCTGAGCTCTCTAGGACGGTTACATGTCCACATGCATCCTTAAGATGCTTTCATAGTCATTGCTTCCAGCAATACCTACACTCAAACATTGAATTAATTCACATGTTTAGTTTATTTTCATAGGAAATCATAGCCAAATCAAATACACATGTATATTCATAAGCAAGAAATTACAAGATAACCAAATACTTATCTGTATTGTGTATTTCCTCTCTGGTCCACAGGGTCCTGCTTTTACTTTGTAAGCCTTGGGATCCTCCTGCGGACTGGGATGTTTGGCCAGCGCACAGGCTGCTCAAAATCATCAAATAATCAACACCTTACCAGTACACCTTCACGCCGACTGGAAGGAAACTTCACTACGACCATTTCTAGGTCAAGGCTCTACTATGGAGCCATAGGCACATAATATCCCTTTCATCAATACTTCACAACCCTTCATCAAAATCCCCACAACCTCCACAACATCCTTTTATTTATATTAACCCTTCCACCACAACCCCTCACAACATCCTTTTATTTAGATTCTTTAGTGTGTAACATCAATTACAATCTGTTTAGGCTATCAACACAAGATGGATAAGCAAGTTCATTAGTATTGCTGCTCTAAACTGTAAACATATTTCATAACATTCACTATCCAACCTTGAAACACCAAGAATGCGTCCATTCCCTTAAGGCGTAGTCAATATTGGCATCCCTAACATAACTCAGCACCAGGAAGACGTGCACTCCTTACTGATGTGAACTATGAAGGTACTAATCATACTTCAAGCAGTATGCCATAATGGAAATAAAATCAAAACATGCTCTGCATATTAACTCTAATAATTAGACATGCATGTATGTATATATATATATATCAATCAGGGTTTATGGAACACTTATCCATTTGCAGATGTTATTTCTCTCCTTTAATGAGGAATGGGGGCTCCTTCTCTGAGTTGACAGTCCCTCGGTTTGCCATCCCAATTCCTTTTGACATTACATGCCTCTCACATGTCTTACTGACATAATCTTCACCATCTCACTCATATTGTTTACCAATCATGTAGTGCAGATGAGACATTAATAATGTCTTATGGCGTTTCACCTGAAACCCATTTTCAAATCATGGAGTCCCTTCCCATGAAGTTCGGATTCTGCAGGACCTCTCTCTCTTGGTCTTACTGCAATGTGTCTCCCTGGCACACTTATTAAACAGCCAAACAGTCAGCAACATTTAACAGTACCATTCAAATCTGATTGTTCCATAACCAATTTCTTGGCACTAATAATTAAATTCAGTATGAATTTGCAACTCTGTCTACTACAGAAATTGGTTTTCTTATCCATGAGGCTATCCTCATATTGTTTGGCTCCTGTAAGTGACACCACTTTTTCCATTATGGTCTTATGCCCGCTGCCATACATGAGCATCCACTTACAACATGTCCTCCTGACACATTTTCATATAAGCCAAACAGTCATTAGCAATTATTAGCAAAATTTCAAATCTGAAACATTTACAAATCTGATATTTACAACTGTTCTTACTAACAGAACTTAGAGCTCTCAATCATGAGATTCCTTCTCATAAGCTCTAAATCGAATTCTCAAATCTGCTCTCTACAGAATTAGACTTGCAGCCATGATATTATTCTCATAAACTTAAATCAGAACATTTTCAGATCTGTTTCATGCATATATTAAATTCCACAACCATGAGAACCTTCTCATAACCTTTGGGCTTTGCACATGGTAGAGTTCAGTCTTTACTATGGTCTTATCCCCATTGTCATACGCAAGACATTTATACCTGGAGTCTGAAACCTTCAATCAGTCAAACATGTTGTGAGTCCCCATGCATATAATATTTCATTGCTGCAACAATCACTGAAGCATTTCCAGAATTATAACATTCCATAATTCAAACACTTCTAGCTGTTAACATATCCATATCACCAAACTCATTTATTTCACGTAAATCATTACCATACTAAAATTGCAAGGTACAGTCACATCATTTATGCAATTAACTTAAAGCTTTTAAATGCTCATTAATTCATATCCATATCATTTATACAACTCTATCACCCCAACAGAGCACTCTAAAAGTATGTCAATCATGACTACCTTCCTGCAATTGCTTCCCCTGCATTCATAGCAGCTCATGAAATGATCTCAGAATTATCATTAGTTCATCATCTAATCTATTGCTCAATTATAATGAGACATATACATATATCATAATCATGCATGCACACAATATATCTCCTCAGGTGTAGGTACCCACCTGCATGCATGTTCACAACATTTACTCAAGTTTTTCATATGCATTCTCTCAATGCTTAACTACAAGATTTATAAAATCTCTTAATGCACATCCACTCAATGCCACCTTGCATTGTTTCATGAGTACTATGCCTTCAAGCATATTATGACTTAATCATGTCTATCTCATACAACATGCATTACCATATTCAGGACCATCGGTCCTCACTTGCTTTGGTTATTAAGCACATAACCAACATACACATGGCATGATATAAATTCATATGAATGCATTGAGATTTCTAAACAGTCATAGGGTGTAAGGATCATTTCCTTCACTTACCCACACCTCACCAAGCTTGGTAGGTTAACAGCCCCAATCGGTATTCAATATCACATGTAAACTGACTCAACATAGCTCAAACATAGTTGAAGAGATCTTACCAAATCCTCTTTCAACATTCATGCAATTTGGCACCAATAATCATTACCTGCATGGTTACCATTAACATCATCTGATGTTACCTCATCAGTTGGCCTCTTACCAAGGCTACTCAGTCCTTTTGCCAACTTTATGATCATAGATTTGTTGCACCATCCTTTCTGCATAAGGTTGTTGGCTTCATGCAACAACATCCTCAACACATTTAGCCATGCTCTTTGTTATCTTTGGTCCTACAACCAATACCAACATCAATAGTGATTATCAACCACAATATTCTCCATTAGTGGTTCATTGCATATGCAGACTTCATTATTCTACCAATATGCAATATCCCATTTATGCACAAGCATTTCCATATGCACTATGCAATGTTTGTTAAGATGCCATCTAGTGCATATACATCTATGTAATCCCTTACATTTTTAACATTTCTATGCCATATGACAATTTCATAATTATAAGTATGATAACAAACAGGGGTTTAAAGAATTCTTCCCTTTTCGATCCCTCACTGTAACATGGAATTCCTCTTCCATATCATGCAATTGTAGAAATTGCCCACATTGACAACAAAATTTGTTTGTCAAACAGCCGCTGGCACTCTTCTACACTAAATATCTATGATATATGTAGACCTCATTCAAAATCTGGTCATGCATCATTGTTCCCTGCTGGACAAGCTTTCCAATGCCTGTCTTCATGCTCCATTCTGACATCAGGTGCGGGAACTGCATCTCTTCAAAAATGACAACTTTTACTCCAATTCTGCACATTTTACACAGTTGTATTTTGGTCCAGAATGCCAACTTCAGCCACCTGTGGAAGAAAATCTATGAAGAATCGCAAAAACTTTTATATCGGGCAAAGTTAGTCCATATAACAAGGAACACTTGGCACTTCGCGGATCTCAATTTCGATGCACCATTCATCTTCTATGAAATTCTGGGTTTAACTACTTCTTACTTTTCACATTTTTAACTCCCTTTGCATCCTGTGCTCCACCTGTGCGCCACCTGCGCACAACCTGCGCGCAATCCCCGCACTATCCGTGCGCAACCTGCACGCCATCTGCGCGCAATCCGCGCGCAACCTGTACGCCATCTGCGCGCAATCTGTGCGCGACCCGCACGCAATCCGGGCGCAATCTGCGCGCAACTGTGCGCGATCCGCGCGCAATCCGTGCACAATCTGTGTGCGATCCGTGCGCAATCCACGCGCAACCCGCACGCAATCCGCGCGCAATCTGTACGCAACTGTGCGCGATTCGCACGTAATCTGTGCGCAATCCGCGCACAATCTGTGTGCGATCCGAGCGCAATCCACGCGCAATCCGCACGCAATCCACGCGCAATCTGTGCGCGATCCGCGCGCAACCCGCACGCAATCTGTGTGCGATCCGCGCGCAACCCGCACGCAATCTGCGCGCAATCCACGCGCAATCCGTGCGCGATCCGTGCACAACCCGCACGCAATCCGCGCGCAATCCGCGCGCAATCTACGCGCGACCTGCGCGCAATCCGCGCACTACCTGTACGCGATCTGCACGCAATCTGTGCGCAACCTGCGTGCTTGCGGGGGTCATATCTCCCTCGTCCCTTAACCAAATTGGACAAATTTGGTACCGTTGGAAAGCTCTTGGAGAGGTCTATGCAATGGTGTGGTCCTCTACTACATCTGAGAAATCTGATCCTGCCATTTTTCCAATCAAAATTACGCCCCCAACTTCCCAATTCCACATCAAAACCGTTCTGTCTCTTGCCTGCAACTGCAACTTTTCACAATAGTTTAGAAAATTTTCTGGAATGTGCCCTTTCATCCCCTTACCGAGGTGAACTACTACAGATCAGACTTGCATAAAAACTTGCATAAAAACAGTAAGAGAATGACAAGAACTTGCATCTCTAATAAGGGATTTTCTTTTCATTTCACATTCAACAATCCAACCAATGGATTCACAATTAATCTCCAAGCAGCCAACAAGCATGGGTAAGGAGACTCATGAGCATAAGGGCGTAATTTGCAGGCTTTCCTCACTTCTGAAAACCATCAATTGGCCACACAATGTGGATTCATTGTAATTAACAATCATCATTAAGACATGGGGCTGTAACAACTGATTATTCATGCTTTTAAACAAACAGAACTCATTTCCAGCCATGCTCAACATTCAAGTTCATGCATTCAAAGCATCATGGACATTCAAGGAACATGGATTCATCATTAATCAAGGTCTCAATCACATGATGCATCATCTCCTATGCACAACAATTAACAACAACAACAACAAAACAATATAAGATGGCAGAGGTTGCCCCTCCTTTCTCTCCTCCATGGAGGCAAACAGACAAATACAAAACTGAATGCTACAGCATTGGGGACAATTATAGCAAGCATTCATCCTGAAAATAAATTTTCTCGCTCCTTCCTCTATTTCATAGAATGCAATCAATGCAAGCAGCTTGCAAAAACCCCCAAACAGTCATGGAAATGATTTCCCATTCCAACAAATAGAAGCCATGCAATCTTGAGGTTTCTTTAATGCATTTTAGTTCCAAATACAAAATGCATGTACACACAATGATTTATATCTCTGTGAAGGGCCCAACAGCCGTAGTGTTGAACCTAGAGCTCTGATACCACTCTGTAACGTCCCCTTCCATCGTCAAATGCGGGGAAGGAAACATTAACAACACACCGGGGCTTTTGGCAGACTTAGCCCCAATATTACATTACTCATAAATTCATAACAATTAAAAACTTCTATATGCAGATTCATCTCAATATAAACACAACAGAATTAAACATAATAGCAAACACACAAACAGTAGTGCCTACATATATATATATATATATATATCACAGCGGGGGATGATTCAACATATAGAGACTCAATCTCGTTACAATGCCATGCATGGATTCCAAATTAAGATAATCAACTCATTTCATTAAACATGGACAATTTAACATATTGCAGAACACAAAATGCAAATAATTTATAATACACAGAACACTTATCTTGAGAAGTAGATGTCCAACGACTGGCTACGTGAGAGCAACGTTCCACCCAACCATAGATCTCTTTCCAGCCTATATTCTTTCAGCTGAGAGATCACCCCCGAGCTGGGCTGTGTATCCACTAAGGAGGAACTAGATGGCTCACTCACAGTTAGGGTTTCACTCAAACAACCATGCTAAGCCAACACACAGTTGGGTTTTTCAAGCATGCAATAGGAAATGGAGGAGGATGCTAGTCCCCTGGGCTCAATCCCAGAGCCACATACACTTCAAGCTGGACTCGGCAATCACATCCTCTGTTCATACATCCACTCTTGGATTTCTCACAACTCTGTCACAAATAACCCCCAATTCCGTCACTAATTTTCTGGGCAGTTAAAACTGAGTATTCCTATGGATTTCGGGATAGATAATGCTCCCAAATTCGCCCCAAGGTTCATACCAATGGATCCCCCATTGGATTTCACTATCCAATGCCAAATCTGGGCGTTTTTGGCTCTTCAAAACGTGGGTTCTCTCAAAGTCGCGATTTCTGGTTTTGCACGCTGCTGGCAATTCGTTTTTGAATGGAAAATGGTGCTGGTAAGTTTTCCAATGCAATGGGGATGAGGAAGAAGCAACATCCATGAGGTAGAGTGGCTTGTGGTACAAGAAAACAGAGCCCATACTCTGCCATACGGATTTCTGGGCTGCCCATGCTCCATTGAAGCCATGGACTGAAATCCTCAACCACTTCCTTACAACAGAAATAAATGTCAGCAAGGTAAGTCAAATGGGTTCTCAAGGTGACATATGGCAGCCTATGGTTCAATCCCTCAACCCCCTCACCACTCCCTAGTGGATACACATGGCCCCTTCTCATTCGTTGCTCCCATAGCCAGTTTTGGTATTTTATTGCATGATGTTTATTTACATCCTTTTTACAATTTCCATGGCTTAAGAGCACATGGGCATCAAAATATCAATGCTTGCCCTTTAAATCAAAATTCAGGCTTTCACTAGCGGGGCCTTGGCCTTGAGCTCCACGCTAGGAAAACATACATCACATGTACACATTATTTACATTAAATGCTAATATATCCTAAGGGTCAAAATGGGGTATTACACAATGGTGCAATAGTGCACTCGATTATCATATGCAATAGTGTGTTCTTATGTTTTGGGCACACCATTGAATTTTTATCAAAAGAAAATGGAGGTGTGTTGTGTATTTAAATGTCCATGTGCATATGTCCACAATTAAACACAGATTAGTTTTGAATTAAAAATAATAAAAAAATTGTAGAATTTATTACCAAATGTCTTAGCCTACTTCGATGATCTTTGAATTACAACACGACAATGTGCTACAATATTCCTATTGCACTATTTAAGTTGTAATAAAATTGAATATTAGTGTGCTATTTATGAAGGATCACCGATACATGCTATAGCAAAATGCACCATTCGGTTAAAAAAAAAAACCTATATTTTTTACCAAATGTTTTAATCTAACTTGGTGCATTGTGCATTGAAATTCCCTAGTGCATTTGTATATTTTGGACACGACAAAGACAGTTTGTTAGAATTACAGTCAATAAAGTTTTATTTTCATGGATTGTGTATAACGACATTCGATGCATGTTATTTTGTTCACCTGTGCACCAAGATTGGGATCACACCATTGCATTTATACAACTTAGGAGTACCAAAAATAAATAACAAAATAACAAATCCACTAAAATTTTTGGATGCTTGCCTCCACTAGAAACCTTCGCTCTAAATGGACAACTGAGACATTTTTTGGGGAGTTCTACAAAAACCTTGACTATAAGGTTTTTTCCTTGTAGTGAGCATAATCATAATATTGATCTTCTATGTATTTATGGACCTATGTATGAAACAAAATATTTGTGGATGGATGTGGCTAATAGGGTCCTTTTGGGGTCCCAAATATCATCCCAGAGGGAGAATTGAATTTAATAATGTTAGGGGAAGAAAAATGGATTCACCCCATGGTTGACTACTTTTTGGATTTTTTTGAACAAGCAACACTAGTGGGCATCGCCTTGGCTACTCTTCTAGCCACCTAGACAAACAAAAGGGCAATGGAGGCCTACATAG
This sequence comes from Larix kaempferi, assembly GCA_027924585.1. Classification (NCBI taxonomy): domain Eukaryota; kingdom Viridiplantae; phylum Streptophyta; class Pinopsida; order Pinales; family Pinaceae; genus Larix; species Larix kaempferi. Next base: position 4,676,405 of record BSBM01000963.1, on the reverse strand, counting down.
GAAATCATTGGATCATTTCATAATAAAATAATCTTACCTGGACCACTCCCGAATGTAGAAGTAAAGAATCTATCAAACAAGAGGCTCAAATCATTCTGTGATTGTCTTGGAATTGGGCATAACTCCTTGAAAGTTGCCTCCACCTTTAAATTGAAATCCTCATTGGCTCTCCTATCTAGAGTATGCCCGAAGGATATTCCAGGTATGGAGGCCTTTCTTAAAACAAAATAGAGACCTCATGCGACGATTTCAAAAATATATGCTTATAAAAAAAACGATATCAAATTAGTGTAACAAAGAATATTTTGGAGACTCTGAAAGTAGGCTCAAGCATGTGGAACAACATATATATCATATTCATGATCGAGCATGTCATAATAATCCATCACAAGAATTACTACAGGAGCTTACAAAGATTGAGAATGAAAGGAATACCATACTAACTTTGAGAAGAGGCTCACTAGTGTATGAAAAGTAGTGCAATTTGGCTACAAGAGAAAGATCAAACCACAACATTCGTTCACAAGAAAGTTGTAGCTCATACGTCCTTTAACTATATTTGGTGCTTCATTGATCATAGAGGAACCATTTGTGAAAATTTTGGCTCTTTTATTACAGTAGGAGTCTCTTATTATAAAAATTTGTATAGGGAGTCTCTTATTATAAAAAGTTGTATATGGAGTCTCTTATTATAAAACGGTGTATACCCAACTCATGAGGGAAACTTTGAGAAGTGTTTTGTCAATTGCCAATGCTTTCCCAAATTAGATAAATGAGGAAACAAATCGATCCTTGCTAGCACTTATTCAAATAAGTGAAATTAAGAGAGTCCTTCAAAAAATGCAAAGTGATTTGTTGCATGGCCGTTATGAGCATCTAGTTGAATTCTATAAGGGCTTCTAGGAATTAATCAATAAGGTTCTTCACTATGTTGTTGACCAATGAAGACAAGAAGGCCAAATTCTACATGCATATAACTTATTTGAACATGCCCAAGATAGATAATCCATCCTTATTTGAACATTTCATTTGTATATCCCTTTGTAATAACCACGTAATAACATCTACAAAATCATCTCAAGAATCATTGATAGTCACATTAAGCGCATGTTATATACACACATGTCCAGAGAGCAAATGGGTTTTCTCCATGGTAGGGACATTCAAGATGCCATTGGCTCCACTCAAGAAATTATTCACACTAATAAAACCCCAATAAGAGATATTGCATAGCAAATATTGACCTATCTAAAGCCTTTTATCGCTTTAGTCGACTATACCTAAGATTGATCCTAATTCAAATAGGGTTTGCTTGGCCTTTTATTCGTTGGATTGAAGCTTGTATCTTCATGGAATCCTTTCCCATTCTCATCAATGGATTGGCCTCATCTTTTTTTAATGACTCTCAGGGTCTTCATCAAGGATGTTTATTATCCCCACTACTATATATGATCATCATTAGATGGCTCAACATACACAATCTAGCAAAAACTTGTCATGGCAACATCAAAGGAATCAAAATAGATAACACCATCTAAATCACTCATCTGATGTTTGTGAATGAACTACACCTATTTGTTAATGAAATCATCTAAGAAGCCAAGGTATACACATGAAACTTGGATCTTTCTCCCTGGCCATAGGTATGGAAATTAGACAATCAACTCTCTCATCCATTCTTGTCATGTTCCTCAATTCGGTCTTACAATGTTACTAAAGATCATTCCCTTCATAGCTCAAAAGTTTTATGCAAAACTAACCTACATGAGATCCCAAGTAAAGCCTAATAATTATTAGATCTAGGACTAGGCATGGATCCTCGAAAGGGTTAACCTCAAAATCGGTCATTGGACACGTAAGTGGATCTCCAACATAGGTAGAATCATTTTGATTAAATACATCCTTCAAGCCATCTCGGTTTACTGGTTAGCTATTGTTGCTTCCTTGAAACATTTACTCTCTCAACTTAGGCAAATTTTATTCAACTATCTTTGAAAGGGGAATACGAAAGAAGGAAGATCACTACTGGTCTCATGGGAATTTTTCTCTCATCCAAGCGATATAAGGGGGTGGGCTATCAAATACATTGGCATATTTTCCTTTGTGATGACAACAAAAGGTACATGGAAGCTACTTATAAGAAAAGATTGAATTTGACACAATACTCTATATGGTAAATACATAGCTCCAAACTAGTTAGAATATTGAATTAGAATTCCATATAAACAATATCAAAGTGGCTCAAATTTTTGGAAAGCCTTGATTTAGGCAGATAACGTCATCACTGACCACCTATGTTGGAATATTGGATGCCCTTTCAGTGATTGGATGCTTTGCAAAATAGGAAGTTGAAATCCCTTGCTCAAGTGGCTTCAACCATTGACTTCAAGCCACATAAAGGGCGGTTTGCATAGGTTAATGGGATTCTAGGCATTGAAGGGAAACCATGGACATAATACACTAGCCTTTTTCTATATGCAAGAGTCATCCTTCAAGACAAAGAAAACACTTTCATTTGGGTAGGAAATCCATGCACATGCCAATATAGTGTCTGTATAAGTTATAGGCTACAAATCCCACCCAACACTCCTTGAAATAGTTGGTGGTGGTGGACCAAGTTATGGAAACTTCAGGCACCCCCAAAAACCATTTTGTTTTCTTGGCTCACAATGAAAGATGTGATTCCAATGTTGGAAATGTTAAATGAAGGGTCTTGATTGATGCTCTCTCTATAGGAATTGGGAAGAATCCATATCCTATATGTTGGTCCATGTCATTTCACAAAGGAGATCTAGGATATTTCAAGTCGCTTGTGTAACCACCCATGGCAATGAAGTAGGGGAAACATCTAGGAAGCCTTGGAGCTTTGATACCATAATGTGAGGGAGGATGAAAGATCCCTAGCTCTTTAGGTAACGTGCTCCACCTAGCTAGCAAGGAACGAATGTATTTATAGAGTCAGACTATGGATGTGTACACAATTTTCTATAAGTTGAAGACCGACATGCTTTCATAGAAGATTATTATACATTCTAATCCCCCACACGTTATTCTACATCGAGACTATGACCCAACCCATACCAAAGGATACTTCGATGGAGTTTCTCACAAGGCAACTTGGGCCCCACTGGGACTAATGGGTGGTTTATTTTGCCTATGGTCCAAATTGTCTTTCAAACTTGGTATAGGGAGATCTATAAACAACAACACATAATTTCTAGTAGTATATGTTCCGCTATAAGTCCTTGTACAATGAGGACATCTTTATTAGTCGCCATCCTTAACTTGATAAGGTGGCATCCTTCTCTGTTGATAGGCATTTACTATATATTGATATCATTGGGTGAACACATGTGTTGAATATGGCTTATATCCTTTTCAACTAGCTATCATCTCATGTTATAATTTTTACGTGTTATTAGAGCCGCTTCAATCTTAAGGGCATGATAGTTCTTCCATGGTAGTGATCCATGAGTGATGTATATCATCCTCATTGATGAGGTGACATCCTTAACGGTTGATGAGCATATACTATATATTGATATAATCTGATGAATACATGGCTTGAATCATTTTCAACTAGTTATTATCTTATATTTATGAAGTAGTTCCTCGATAATAGTGATTCATAAGATGTGTAGAGAAGAATACCTCCATGGCAGCGATATACCATTTAATTAGAGTCCATTTGGATTAAAGCAAGTGATTGGTTTCCTCATAAAATCTCCTTTCTATCCATAATTTATAGACCAAATTCAATACATCAATATTCCTGTAAGCCATATGGCTAAACTGATTTGTTACACATACCCAATGAATACCTGAATTCCTTTTCAACAATAGACAGAATTACAAATACTTTTGTATTATCTTTTCGTTGGGATTTCTTCTTTTGTATTATCTTTTCGTTGGGATTTCTTCCAAATCATTGACCAGGGCCTCATTGAGCCACTTCTCGGCCTCATCCATCAACGAAGGGCTCAATCTGATCATCAGAACGCAGAATTCATGTTCATTCAGAACCCCGTCGCCATCTAAATCTCCCTCCTCCATCATTGCCCGCAGCTCTGAATCTGTGAGGGAATCCAACCCTAACAGAGCCGAATTCCTCTTCAAGCTCTCCAAAGTTATCAAACCCAGCCGGGGATCTGCTAGAAGACGGAACCCGTTACACAACTCCGCCATGAAATCGTGTTCTCCCAATTTCTCCGCCATAATGGGCAGAAAATCCTGGAATTCCGCCATTATTGTGAATGCCGAAGCCCTAATTGAAACCTTAATTGTATCTCCAACGCAGGCAGAGGGTCAAAGCTTGAATTGTTGAGAAAATGGAGAGGGTTTGTTATATAAATAGAGGCTCCATGGCCGGCATGCGAAGAAACCATGCAGCGCGGCCAGGCATGAATTCTGCAGAGGAAGAAATGGTTGCGAAATTGCCCGGACGCAGTCGAGACGACCCGGTGTTGTCATCCTTGAAGCGGAAGCCGGTGTTGTGGAGTTTTTCAACCGTCTTAACACAAAGTTGGGAGTTTCATCGAAGCAATCAACAGTGGGGTTTCGTTGAATTCCGATGAATTGCTAAGAATAGAAGAAATTTCGGGTAAAGAGAGCACGGCGAAACTTAAAGCACCAAATAGAAGTTTGAACATTTCAAGAAAATGATGACTATTCATAAGTTTGAACAATTCAAGAAAAATGACTAAGGTGAAATTTTGGGTGAAATTTTGTTTATGAGTTATTTTTCAACTTTTTATTTTTATTTTTAAGATTTCGCTGCTTGCAGGGTATTGGTGCATTGGTGGTTGTCTAATCATTGGTGGTTGTCTAATCTTTCCCTTCTTGAAATATGACGGCTACCAATGTTGTGTTGCCTTTTTTTCAAAGTTGATTCACCCAAAATTCATGGGATAATTATTTTTACTTTAGAAACAGCAAAAAAATCCAAAAACTATATAAAATCTTTAGAAATTTTAATATTTGTTTTAAAAATGGCTATACATTTTATGGTTGCAAATTTAAGAATTAGTAAGGTTCTTCAAGGTATTTATACTTTGAGGAAATTATAGACCCTTAAAATTTTCTCTCTTCGATGCTTATCTTATGCTTAATTATTTATTTTCCTATTTATATTATAAATAAAGGAGTTCTGGATGTCTGTGAAGCAATTGCCAGTTATTTAATGAAAGTGTGAAGAAGTATTTCTCAAATTTGATCTTGGTCCATTTGGTATCAGAGCCATAACGTTGGTTCTTTTGTAAGTTCACGCTTCATTTTGCTTCTGTATTTACTATTTGTTTGCTACAATCTGTGCTCCTCCTTTAACAGAAATACGAAGGTTTTGTGTTGGGTAAAAGGGTATTCCGAGTTGAGTCCAAGGTCACAGCCGTGGGATAGGCGCCGTAAATCCTCTTTGTTTACTCTTTTAGAGTATTGGTAGGAAACCCCAGTGTGAGCATTTTGCCCATTTACTGCCCGATAAAGGTAAGTGTTCCATGGATCCTTCGATGGATGCAGTCACGCTCCACTCTATAGATTGTCAAACAGAAAATGATACTGAAGTCTCATTAGTAGAAAGACGCTCTTCATTTCAAAATGACCCATCTACTTCTTCTTCTATAATAAATATTCAAGATCTTAATCCTTCAGAAAACTGGCAACTACCTGAAATTTTGCCTAAAGATGTCTATAAGCTTTCATGGTGGCAATATCGTACACATACACAGATAAAAGTTAGTTCTGTAAATGTTTCATTTACTGATAAAGATAAACCTATTCATATAAATCTGTTAGATAAAGCTCAAATAGATTGGGCTAAATCTCAAGGTTATCAATATGCCCACCTTGGGGCTATTATGCTTGGTCTTGGTCCGTTAGTTAGACCATATTTTCCTGTCTCTTCTTTATGTGTAGCTATAGATACTCGGCATTTGGACTTCTCCGATGCTATCATTGGTGGTTTCAGAGCTCCATTACATAATGGTCCATGTTTTGGTACAATCTTTCCAAAGTATTCTGTTAGCCTGGATGATCCCTATATATATGATCTCCTTAAAGCCTATATTCTTCCCCGTGGCTTTCGAATGGATACTGATTCTAAAATCATTCAGCTCAAAGCCTGTGTCCTTGTCCGTTTTGGAAATGACACCCTTCCTCCTTTGAGGTCTAAAGTCCATCAGAGTTCACACCTGCACAGCGTGGTGGAATCTGATAAATCTAAGCATTCTACTCCAGTTACCTTTGACTGGACAGGTATTAACTATCCCAGACAGTGGGAAGTTAAATATAAAGAGCTCAGAAACCTTGAACATGAATCTCATTCTTTTGCTTCTACACCTATTACTTTCGATAGGTCTTCTAACTCTTTCCAACTCCCTGATAGTCGTCCGACTCCTCGCTTCACTCCTCCTCTTATTAGGACTTGCTCTACATCCTCATACCAAGCAGCCAGAGCAAGAGCCGAAGCCAGTACTTCATCTATACAACCATATTATACCGGAGTCTATGATACAAAACACAAAGGCCAACATTCTGATTGTCCTACCTGCAAAAAGATCCTCCAAAGAATGCAACACCATAAGGTAAGAGACCCTCCTACCCTTGGTATGTTTTCCTCTCTACCCAGGAGTGGTGCAGGAATGGGAGTTGTCTCGCAAGGTAATAGATCCTCTATTCCTGGAAGAAATCTTTCGGAAACTCCTTTCAGACAATTCTCCACAAATGGCCAAAGTAAGAAATAATTTTCGCCTTACAAGTCTTCTGTACCCACAGAGACTATTTCTGATGAAATAAAGCTTGCAAATTATGGTAATTTGCAACATCACCTAACTGCACAAAATTTGGATGACATGGCTTATGACATCATTTAGATTAAAAAGTCCATGAGTGAAGAACAAGAAAAGATTACCTTGCTTTCTACAAAACTTGAGCTTCTGGATCATTTGTTACATGATTCAACAGAGATTAAGACGGCAATTGATGTTGCCCAGGTGAAGACAGAGAAAAGACAAGATGTTTTGGGTAAACTCCTTACCAGAACCCAAGACTTGAAAAAGAAAGTCACCCCAGTTAGTCAAGCAGCACTAAATCTTGCAACTAAAGGTCACCAACGACAACACTCGAAAAGTTATTCTTTCGGGTTGTTAGCACTACTGAGGAAGATAATAGACCAGATTTCTCGTTTGGTCAAGATGAAGAAGAACTGGAAGAAATCCAGGACCTAGTTGCCCAGTTCCATCTTATGCCTCCTGCATTATCCCAAAAGTATCTGGCTATGTTGTCTTTCCCAACCAGACCAGATAATACTCAAGAAGAAGCCTCTTCATCAATCACTGGTCCTCCTCCTGCTATTTTTGACACTCCAATGCAAGATGCCTCTTCGGCTCCGTCCCATAAATTCCATTTTGGTATAAATGGAATGAACAACCTTCTGTCACAGATGCCTGAGCAACCTGTCCTCAACATTCAGTGCCAATCCCATGCAGAAGTAAAATCAGCTATTCAGCTTCTAGGCCAATGGGTTCTTTATAAAAAGACCGAAGATTCTAATATTTATGGACAACAACTTGGTCTGCAATTAGTTGCTGGGCTTTCTGGTCTAGCTCATGAATGGTGGCGATGGCTTCCTCAAGAAGCCAGAGATGAAATATTAAGAGCTGATGATGCAGATTAGCAGTTACTTCATGCATTAGGAAAAGAGTTTTATGGACCGAATGACAAAGAAGACTATGAACATTTAGCTTCTCTATTCATGTCTGCTAGAATCTGCAATTTAAGCTGGAGTGAGAAATATTTTTGTTATATGCAAAACCTTCTCATTTCCTCTGGAAAATCTGTCGAACCTGCCTACTTAAAACATTACCTTCACAGTTTCCCCGGTCATGTCCCTGATGCAGTAGAACAATTTTTTAAGGATAAAAAGATAGCACAGCTGCATGGATTCATTATGGAAACCTAGCAAGAACATTACCTGGAAAAGAGAGTTAGCAAAGATTTCAAAAGACACCAGTCCATGTATTCCCCTGGGTTTTGTAAAAACATTGCCCAAATGCCAGATTGGGGATGTGGTGCGTATAATCTTGGTCACTTTGGTAAAGAGACTTGCCATTGCAAATCAAAGAAGAAAGGATTTTATACTAGTGCACCTTGGTATCATCCTTCTAAAGCATATAAGTTTAAAGAAAAATATTTCCACAAGAAACATAAGAAGAAATTTCGTAGACCTTTCCAAAAAAGGTTTGTTCGCAGAAGATCCGAGCACACAGATAAAGAAACATGTTTTATCTGTGGTTAGAAAGGCCATTGGGAAATTAAATTCCCTTAGAAGAAATCAAATCCCCGGCTAGCAACCTTTTTAACTCAGCTTGATCCTGGTTGGTGGGATCTTTGTTCCTGTTCTGTGCATGATTCTCCCCCGGGAAAAATTTTGTATTTACCTTATGATGATTCCTCTGATTCTGATTCTGATTCTGATTCAGAGTCTGATTCTACATCCTGGCTTCATAAATTTGCTCCATCCTCTTCCACTTCTAATTCCAAGTTGGAAGCAAATTTAGGGGGGTGTGAAGGACCTCTAGAATATGATTTTGCTTTGTATATGTTTTCAGTTTCAGATCCTCTAAAGCAATCTCTCCAACAACAGCTTGCTGCAATTGATCTAAAGCTTTTAGAGACCCCTGTTTTTGAATATTTATCAGGAGAGATCTAAAAGAAGAAAAGAAGAAGCTACTAGCATTGTTGGATAAAGGAAAGCAGAAATCCGAAGAAAGCAATCTAGTTCTTTATTATCCTGCAGATCTGTATAGGAACTATCCGGCTGATCACACAGATAGACAAAAGTTTAGCCAAGACAAAGAGAGTTTGCTCAGACTTCAGATTAAAGAGAAACAACATACTTTAAAAAAGCTTTTCAGTGAGATTGAAGATATGAAGAATATGATGAAGATTGTTATGCAAGAAAAAGACCAATCTTCAGATGAAGAAATGAGCAGACAATACGAAGAAGCATTAAGGAGCCCTGATCATAAAGAGCCTTCTTCGCCTGAACTATCCCTAGGAATTTTCACAGGTCCTAAATTGTTTATACAGATAATGTTTTGTCCACCAGAGTTCAAGTCCTATAAGGTGGACTGTATGATTGATTCCGGTTGTCAAATGAATTTGGAAAAAGGTGGTGCAGTCTCATCCTTCTATTGGGAAAAGACTTCAGACCATGGAGTAGCCATAGAAGGAACTCTTTTTCAGCTTGCTGGTAAACTTGTAGACTTTCCTATCCAAGTTGGAAACTTCCCCAACACTTTATCTCTAAACAGATTAGACAGTATTAAGGATGACTGCATTCTGGGTTCGAAATTCTTGAGTAGAGTCAGTCCTATTTCAGTAGATACCCAGAAAATGATATTGACCTGCACGATCAATGGTAAATCTGTCTCTTGTCCTCTTTCCTTTTAAGCTAAATCAAAATGTCATAGTCCTGCTAAAAATTCTAAGCCTAAGCCTAAGATAGCAGAACTATTTAAAATGGAAAGATGTATAGCTTATGTAGAGATGCACAAAGACAAAGCCCTGGCTGAAATCTCTGATAAGATGATAAAAGATTGTTGTTCAGATAGTCCAAATGCATTTTGGACTAGGGAAAAATATTTTGTTTCCTTGCCTTTTGATCCTTTAATAAAGCACAAACCAATGAAAGCCTCTGCAAGGCTTATGTTCCCTTCGGAACGAGAATTCTCTGCTTCTGAAATAAAAGAGCTTCTCTCAAAAGGTTTGATTGAGCCATCAAAGAGCCCTTGGGCTTGTAGAGACTTTGTGGTTAATAAGCATTCTGATATTAAAAGAGGTAAACCATGTCTAGTGGTTAATTACAAACCTCTCAATGCAGTTCTCTAGAAGGTCAGGTATCCTCTACCTGATAAGGCCAACCTCTTACAGAAAATTGTTGGTTCTACAATCTTTAGCAAGTTTGATTTAAAGTCTGGTTTCTACCAAATAGGAATCAATGTTAAAGATAGATTCAAAACAGCCTTCGTTGTTCCACATGGTCAGTATCAATGGAATTTTTTACCCTTTGGCATAAATAATGCTCTGTCAGAGTTCCAAAAAAGAATGGAAGACATCTTTAGAGAAATGAAATGGGTGTTGGTTTTCATTGATGATATCTTAATTTGCTCTAAGAATTTGCAGGAACATCTGAAGCATTTGCAGGAATTTTACAATCTAGTTTTTAAGCACGGGCTTGTTCTTTCACAGAGCAAGATGGAAATTGGTAAGACAGAAATTGAGTTTCTCAGTCTTAAAATAAAGAAAGGACAGGTGATTCTTCAACAGCATGTCCTGAGTGTTTTCGCCAACTTCCCGGACCAGATTCTGGAAAACGTTCATCTCCAAAGATTTTTGGGTAGCCTAAACTATATCCAGCCATTTTACAAAGGGCAAGCATAAGACATTCATATCCTCCAGCAAAGGTTAAAGAAGAATGCTCCTAAATGGTCTTCTGAAATGACTTTGGCAATCAAGAAAATAAATGCCAAAGTGCAAGAGCTTCCTGCCCTTTCTCTTCCCCAAGGAACCGGTCAGCTAATAATTGAGACTGATGCTTCAGCTCATACATGGGGAGGAATCCTTATTGAATCCATTGAAGGCAAGGAAGGGATTTGTGGCTATGCGTCGGGATCGTTCAAATCAACTGAATTAAATTATCCCTCCAGCCATAAAGAAATTATGGCTGTCAAAAAGACAGTCAATCATTTTCGTTTGTTTCTTAAGCCTGTACATTTTGTTATTAGAACTGATTTAAAAATAATGCCTGGGATATTTAAAAATGAAAATCTCATGGCTGAAAATAGTTCTAGGATTTTTAAATGGTTTCTTTGGTTACAGAATTTTGATTTTTCAATTGTTTATAAGCCTCGCTATCTAAATTGTGTTGCTGACATGTTCATCAGAGAAGAACCTCAAGCTGCTGTCCTGCCACAGCTGAATATGTTTACTCCAGGAGCCTCCAGCTTAAGGCCGCAAGATAAAGGCAAAGGCAAAGAACCTGAAGCAGCTCCCAGACAATCTCAAGCAGGGTTGTTTCTCAAACCCTGGGATGATTCCTTGACACCAGAAGAACGCCATTTAACTCTGGAATATGCAAACAGAGCCGATGCAGAAAAGTTCTTATCTCTAACTCTTATTAAGAAAGTTCAAGAATCTCCTCTAAAGCTCCATATATTAGAAATATGGGAGAAGGATGCCTTTCAAGGTTTCGAGAAGGCCCAGGATAAGTTAATAAGGTGCAGAGAAATCTGGGTTTATTGCAATGAGGAAGATGAAGGTAATGTCTGGTATGTCGATATCGGGCATGGTGATTTAACATGGTCAACCTACAATCTAATTCTTCAGTTCTACAGAGAAGAAATATCGGTTGTCATTTGTGTTGATCCTTCAAACCTCATGAATAATAAATGGTCAGGATGGACATAAATCTTTTTGGATAAATTCTTCCCAAGGAAAGATTGGATCCACCGGAGAGAAAATTTCATTCTTCATCTTCAAGCAGATATGCAGGTAGCCAACCAAAACCATATGTGGTTTAAGTTTAAGTTGAGACATCATGGCGGGCATTATACATCGCTCGAGCATACAGTGTTCACTTCCCAGAAGTACGTTAAAAGAGACCAGGCAGGGAATAGGATTGATGCAAAATTCCATACAAGGAGAATTCCGTTGAATTACAGAGTTGAATCCTTGTTTCAAGGTGAATTTATTTGTGGACCAAATCCTATCATGTTCGGATCTGATGTCGAACAGTGCTTTGACTACGAGCTGTATCCACCTATTGAATTTGAAGAGCCCGCAGACCCTGATGGTGATTATCCGGATTCTGATTATGATGACTTCAACTGTCCATGTGGTCGGGTTGATTTGGGTGATGGTCGTAATCGTTGCATCTGTCTCCAAGGATGGGATCCTCACGATTGAAAGGCGTGGTGGGCCGTCGTCATTTCTAGATCCACATTGTTTTTGATTTATGTCAGTGTCTGTCTACAAGTATTATTCGGGTCCCCACATGTCTGCATGACCATTAAGGGACGAGATAATGAAAGTGGTAGTCCCCACTGACCGCCCCGAATCTTTGCTTTTGACTATTGAGTGCCAGTCTTTAGTCACTGGTTTACCGGTTAAATTTGTATAAATAAAGCTTCGATAGGCTCATTTGGAATTTGGAGTTTGTAGATTGGAGAGCTCTGCAAGTTTGAGTCAGTTGATTTTAAGTGTTTGAGTGTGGGAAACGAGCAGAGAGTTGCTTCGGCACTCTTGAGTTCCCAGTGTGTCTTCAGAGATGATCTTCACTGTTCGAAGACGATCTGAATGTGTGTAAAGAAGTGTGTGATCTAGATGTCTGTAAAGCAATTGCCAGTTATTTAATGAAAGTGTGAGAATTGGTAAGGTGTGTTCATTCATTTTTAAAATTATTATTTAGAAAATAGTTTTAGATTTGCTCTATTTTCCTCCAATTTTTTCAAAAATATTATGTTTCAATATTTACAACAAACAATATTTTTAAATAACAAATGTCATGTCCCTTCCCTAGTGTCCTTGGTCAAGACTTTGATCCTCCCATCCCTAGGGGGTTTAAGAAAATTAATTAATAAGGAATAATTAATGGGGGTAAATTTTGAGGCACAAATACAATAGTTATTAATTAATTATTAATATGCAGAGTTTTGAATTATTTTTATAATAAATGCATCATCATTACTAATTAATTTTGTGGAGAGAATTGATGATGACATGGATAGGAAGGTGCATAGGGTCAATGTGGACCTCACTTGCCTAAGTGGAAAAGCTCAGAAAATCAAGGATTTAGCTAAAGGAAAGATGACACCAAGAGAAAGTGGAAACTGTCAAAAGCAAGAAGAAAAAAAGGCAAAATCACAAAGTGGGAAAGTAAAAAGAAGGAAAGTACATCAAGCAATTAGTTGGAAAAGCAAGCAACACTCAGAAAAGCTAAAGCAAGGTGCACTTGCCAATTTCAATGAGAGGACACAAAAACATGAAAGTTTGTAAAGCAAGCAATTGCTAATTCTCTCAAGGAATGCGCCCTCCCTCTCTCACACGTGTGGGTGACTTAGATATGAAGTTACCTCATTTATAAAAGAATGCTTCCAACTCCCATTCACATCTTTTGGTTAATTATTTTTTGCTTGTGAGAGCTCTTGCTACTCAACTGTTGATAGATGTGCCTCAACCCTGTTCTTGGGAGATGAGCCCCAAGGCCTTTGATGTTCCAACCAGTTATTGATCAGATCCAGAGCTACGGAGTACTGATATTCATATCCATATCATTCCATTGTTGAATATTCATAAGCATCCATAGAGTATTCTACATTTCCAGTGCCATTGGAGCTAGTTTTGGAGGAGTTCACTCAGTAGAAGGAAGCTAGTTCAGTGAATGCGCCTAGGACAGTTCATGAAGACTAGTGCACCCTTCATATCATATATTAGACCCATTGGAAGTCAGATATCATATTCAGATCAGAGTTACATTCACTTCTCTGCCCCTTACACTCATTCTCTCTTAATGTGTAAGATTTTCCTAGCCTTGGAGGCTCTTTGTAATTATGAATGTAATGAGATATCAAATATGTATTCTGGAATTCAAATTTAGACCTATTACTATTAATGGACATTTATCATAATCATTTAATGCTTCAAAAAAGAATTTATTAAGCATTTAAGACATTTTGAGAACAAGAAATGCAAGACTAGCTCAATGAGTAATTTTAATTTACTAGTTTTTCCATATTTACTGCAAATCATTATATGTGCATCTGTTTTAATATTTGTAAGTTGTGTGAGTCTCTTAAGATAGTATAAAATCTACTCCAACCATTCCCCTGAGTTTTTGGAAGCATCTAACATTGTTTGGAGGAATCTGTAAACCTCCTAGTTGAGCAATCTCCAGTAGCGCCCTTGACTAGTTTTCCTCCAAATCCATTTGTATCCTCCCAAACTCACATGAACGCTGCTCCAATATATTTTAATGAGTTTAATGACTGGTATAAACCCTACTTCCATCCATAATAAACTCTCATTCTAGTATGCATATGTTGGAAGGCCCAGGAAGCTTCGAAGTAGGCAACAAACTATTTTGTTGTTGAAAAGTAAAAGGCTCCAGTGCTTTGTGCATAGGACTTAGTGTTTGTCCCTGAATTAACTTTCTGCTGCACATTCCTCACACAAAAACCATAATCAAAATTATTTCCCATCATCCTCTACCAATGAACCAGTACTCAACATTAACACCCTGCACACTATAAAAATTGTTAAAAATTACTAGTTAAAATTCTGTTAAATTTGGGAGTTTGGAGTTAATATTATGACCTATTCTTGGTTGGGATATTTCAACAAACATGTCAAAAGGGGATTTTTCTAATCCAAAAACCAAAAATATGCTTCCTTCCCATTGTTCTCAAGGCCAAAATGTTAATTCTTTTTTAGACATTAAAACTCCAATTTAGCTTATGATAAAGGTAACTCCAAGATATTTATATTGATGGACTTTTTCCAAGTTGTTATTTCCATAAACAAACTTAGGGTAATTAATTTACCTATTATTAACCATCATCACCTTAGTTTATCTATATTCACCATCATCCTAGGATTACAAAAATACTTGATAGTTTCAATCTATTTGTCAAGATAACAGTGGCTCCTTCATGAAAGAACAATATCATATGTATATAGGAGGAGGATGATCACAATATCTACTTGGGGAATTCCAACACAATCTACTTCCTCCAAGCATTCCTATAGTGTATTAATATACATGTCAAAGGGAGAGGAGAAACCACACACTTACTTGCCCCACATATCATTACTCAGCTCATTTTACCAGCACTCATTATTAATGAATTTTGCAAGGAACCTCTTGTACAACCTTATTATTGTAGCTTGTAACTCATAAATGGCCCTTGAGTCTTCCAACCTTTCCTAAAGGTCACTTCTAGGAACCATGTCAAAAGCTTTTCTAAAATCCACAAAAGCATGCTAAAATATTTTTAACTTTATTGTTTCAATACTCCTTCACTATAATCTCAAGAGTAATTAAAAGTAAGTAAGTGATATAAGGTCAAGTGGTAACTCGAAAACCCAACTTAACCTTTAGATCTCTTAATGTGACTTTTGAGTGATCAGGGAATATTTTTCTAAAATATTTATACCATAAAATTTATCTAAAAGATGAATAATCATAATCATTCAAGGGCTTATTATGTCTCACTTTTAAAGATATGAACAATAACATTCTATGTCTAAAGCTAAAAAAAATTACTTTTCTACTAGGTTGAAGAGGTTTTGAGTGTGAAGAATGTGAATATGGCCTCAAATTTTAAGGAATTTTACTTAATAACCTTCAGTGTCTTTAGTTTTATATTTTGTGAGACCTAAAACCAACTTTACTGTCTTCTAAAGTGAAAACCTCATGCTTAATAACAAGGAGTGCATTATTACGTGAATCATTAGGGGAATCAGGGGAATCATAAAGCTTTTTAAGATATACATTTCAGTGTTTTATTGCAACGTTACCATTTCCTTTAGCTTTTCAGGATAGGATGTGTCTCCAAAAGAATTTATTCTCGCATTTAAAATATTTAAGAGCTTATCAAACTTTATATCTTTTTGGGATAGGATGTGTCACCAAAATAATCAAGGTGCTCATAGTTTCCCATGTGTGTTGAACAACAATTTTTGTATTCATAATTACTTATCTACCAAACAGATAAATAATCCAATAATGCAAATAAAAAATCATTTAGATCTAGTTCCACAACCAAAACATAGCTTGTAATCGATAAAATGTACTCTTTCATTTTCATTATTATCACTTATATACCTCCAACTTGTCAAAGCTAACTAAAAAAGGTATGTTGTTCTCTACTAGTTGTCTCTTTAACATGGTTGTGTCCGTGTACATATAATTGCACTTCCATAACAAAAAATTTATAGACATAATTATAGTTATTCCAAGTACACTTAAAAAAAACACCTATGAGTCTTTGACTTGTCACTTGTATACTTCCCATATATCTATACCATACAAACCAATAGACCCACTTTGTAAAAAATAAATTCCACTATGATTTTTTGTTTTTCCTCTATTAATCGAAATTACATGAACCACATCAAGGATCTACCTCTCCCAAATCCATATTTAAGGATCCATCCTCTCCCAAAACCATATTTAAAATGATTCCCACATAAATTAAAAAGTGTATGTTTATTGTCCTTGACAATTTGATTAGTTGGACTTGATTTATATGTTTAGTTCAATCTATTAGAATTAATAATTTTGTTTTCTTAAAAGTCAAGCATAGACCACATTGATGAAACATGCATTGGTCATTTCCCTGTCACAAAATCTTGTTATCTTAAACCTTTTCTACTAGATATATTAACCTCTGATAGAACATTATCTTTATCTTATCTCTCAAAGCTTAAGGGAGTTTAATACTCTTTTTAATAATTCTTTTATCTCCTTTGATCTTGCAAGAGCTGAAATACTCTTAACATCAGAATAAGCTAAGATTATCATGGTATTTGTGTAAAGACCAAGTCATATGTGATTTCATGTTACTTTTGTTTACAATTCCACTTTAGCATCATATACAAATATATGCAACTTATTAGCAAATTTATCTTATATTGATTTATAAATTGTCTTGGATATTCCAATCACAATGGTCGGATCACCAAAACATATCTAAACTTAAAACAACTACAATGAACCTATGCTCAATTGTGTAACTATCTTTTTGCATTTTTAACACTTTAGCATTTATCAAAATACACCATTCAAATTCTTTAACCATTGAAACATATGAGGTAGACTACAATAGAAACACACACAATGGAACACAAATATTTAAACTGGAAACCCATATAGGGAAACCAACATTCAATGAAGAACTATGGCTTTCACTTTCTTGTAGTATGGAGACTACAATACATAATACAAAGCTTTTTAATTTCAATGTGAAGCTATGAGGCACTATGGGATTCTATAATTCTCTACAATATATTGGTTTTGTTTATTTGCATTGTTAGCATCTCCTCCACAGTCTTACTCATACTATGGAAAAATCGATTGTTAGTGAAAAAGTGAACCCTAAGTTCCCTCATTTTGCTAGGTTTTTGATAACTATAATTAGGGTTAGGTTTAGGGTTTAGAAATTTCTTGGAACCTCCAATATACCTATAGAAATCTCCACTAGATTCCCTCGGCATGTTACTAACTCCCCATATTCAAATTATGAAGAGCTAACATGGTCTCCACTTGGATATGCAGGGAATATTGGATTGTTACCTTGTTGGGGCCATAACGTTTACATGCGAGATTTATTTTTAAGGGCATGATAGCTCTTTGGAAAGATTTCAATAAGAAGAATAATGTCATCCTTGGACGAGGAAACCTTATGGAAACCCTCATCCAGTGCCAAGGTAAAAAAAATGTTGCTTGAGGCTCCAAAAATGCATTGAAATTTGACGACTCAAATTTGACAAAATAAAGACCATCTATGAGATCTCCCAAATTCTAATCTCCCTCACCTAAAAAATAAATAAAAGTTAGGGGTATTTTAGCAAAAATAGAAATGGGATTTCATCAAGCCTAGGACTAGAAGTTCAATTTGGACAAATCTTCATGCACCTAGGGTTCTCCAAAGAAAATATCTGGGGTGGATTCCCTAAAGGGAAAACACATTGGAAACCAAGACTCCTACTGCATGGAAATGAACAAAACACAATGGTTTAGACCAGATTAGCCTTGCACTATTATATGAACTATAGATATTCTCTATGCAAAAAATTGGTCTTCCTACACTTGTATCTTATCCAAGCATCAAGGCCACTCAAAAAGTATTATTATATATTATGGGAGAAGTGAGGGGAATTGTGCCTTCTATATTGTAGTTATCATAAATTCAATTATGGTGGGAAACTTCATATGATTAGCTAAGACCTATGTTATCCACTATTTTCAAAGTGTTACCCTTAAATCTTCCTAGATTCCTCAAACAACTTCTTCAATGTTGTTTGAGGAACTAGGAAAATAGGAATGTTCATTGTTTCATCTTCACTTAGTAAGTATCGAAAGGGTAAATGGGGTGAGAAGAAAGTAAATGTTAATTGTGAACTCCTACCTTACATGTGATTTTCCAAGCCCACATGACTAACCCATTGTAAAGAGTGTATGTATCTATGTTACCACTTTCGGTTTGTGTGTTTCAAAGTGTGTTAGGAACCCGTGTCAACCCTTCTCTTTACTTTGTTAGTATATTGTTGTTGGATGCATATGCTTTGTTAGTCGTCCCGTAGTATTTGTTGATCCATAGTTTGTATTATTGTTGTTGGACGCATATGCTTTGTAAGTCATCTCGTAGTCTTTGTTGATCCATAGTTTGTATTGGCCCATCATTTGTATTGGCACATGGTATTGACCCATGGTATTGGCGCCTAGAATTAGTATATAAGTTTGTGTTGAGACCAATGAAGGTACCGTGAAGTTATTTGTATTGAGCTTGCTCAAAGGAGGTTTCCCCCTCGAAGTGGCCTACGATCAATAAAAATATTTCGCGATCTCATATATTGTGCATTTTATCAATTATTTGTTGCAGGTTCCTCACATTTGGTATCATAGCACTTTCTTGGGCTCGTTGGGTGAAATTTCTGCAAAAAAAAATTTCACATTTGTTGCAGGTTCGGATCTGGGAATAATCCCTATCCACTTAACTGTGGGAAGTACTTGGGAATAATCCCTAAAACTCATTGTGAGGAGTACCACAGGAACCCTGAAGTAGCTATCCCATTGAGAGGACTTGTCAGCAAAAAGGGAAATGACCCCTACCTGATTGACTAGTTCCCACCCGTGAGGTAAACCAAGAGCTGTTGTTTGTGGCAAAGCGGTTATCAGTTTTACCTGAGCCATGGAGTGAGGGGTACTGCCCCAATAGGAAAGTCGTTAGACAACATTGGTGGCTGAGTGAATCCCCTGAACCATTAGGAAGCCGAACATACCTGGGGTCCATATCTATTTTCAGCTAAACTGTTGGCGATCACTTCCGCGCCGTTGCAGATCCATCTGTTACCGATCACTTCCGCGCCATTGCAGATCCATTTGTTTCAGATCCATTCTGAAAGTCGGTTCCGATCCATCCATTTTAGATCCATTCTGAAATTCGTTTAAGATCCAACCGTTTTCGATCCATTCTGAGCCGTTTCAGATCCCTCTGTTTCCAATCCATTTCGAAAGTCATTTCCGATCCATTCTGAAAAATAAAATTAAAAATAAATTGTTTTTTTTCCATATCTCCTTTGTTTTAACTCTGTTTCCCCTGAAACTTCACTGACACCCCTTCAATCCCATTCTTCATATTTCATTCCTGAGGACCCTATCCCAAATTCCACTTCCCAAAACCAAAAATCCTACATTTGTCTATTTTTAGGGTTTGCCATAACTTCTTCGATTTTCACCCAATCGACTTCAAATTTTTCCACCGTGCTCATTCCCTATTTCTGCTTCTTTATCCCTCTCTGAACATTTTTCCCATTCTTTCACCCCATTTCTGAAATCCTCCTTTTCTGCTTCCCTGTCCATTCAACAGTGTCCAAAACCTAGTCAAACCCCAATTACTCATTTGAGTTTTTCCCAAATCCAAATTTACCTTTACTAAACAAGCTTCTGTTTGTGTTTTTCTACCCATTCAAAAAAAAAAACTCCTAGTTATTGTTGTCACCTGTGGCGAAGCACCAATCATGGCAGAAGAACTTGCAACCTTCAAAACCAAACTCCAAGATTTGGATGAAAAATTTCTTAGCCTACATCTTCAACATTTAGCCATGAACATTGGGTTCTCTACTTCTAGCAATTTTCGTGGGCCGAAGCTTGATTTTCCTCGCTTAAATGGTAATGATCCGACTGGTTGGATATACCGGGAAGAACAATATTTCAATCTTCATAATACTTTTGATGTCCAAAAATTTCCACTTGCATCCTTTCATTTGGAATAGGAAGCCCTTCAATGGTACCGTTGGTACATCAAGGCTCATGGTGAGCCAAAATGGACAGATTTTTTCCAACTCCTTTACAACAATTTGGTCCTAGTGCTTTTGATGAATTCACCGAAGCACTCACTAAACTTCGCCAAATTGGCATTGTGAGAGAGTATCAGAAAAAATTTGAGAAACTAGCCAATCACTCAGAAGGATTATCTGATGAATTCTACAGGAGTTGTTTTATCAATGGTCTTAAGGATGAAATCCGCTTAGAGGTTAAAATGTTCTGTCCCAACACAATGATGGAAGTCCTAGGGTTGGCTAAGTTGGCGGAGGACAAGATCACAACCCAAAAACGCTCCAAATCGACTTTTATTCCATTCAAAAATATGGTTTCCCAACGACCTCCCATCACGCCAGCTCCTCACACCACTCCTATCAAGCATTTTTCTAAAGAAGATATGCGAGCACATAAAGAAAAAGGGATTTGTTATAATTGTGATGATAAATTCACTCGGGGACATAGATGTGTTGAGCAACAACTCTATCTCTTAGATGTGGATTCTCTACCTACCTCTGAACTTGGTGCAGAAGCTCTAGATACACTGGATGATTAGGTCGACATTCAACAGCTGCCTGGTGACCCTCCATCTCTGGATGACCACCCAGAGATATCTCTCCATGCTTTAGCTGGAGTCACTATCCCACAAACAATGTGGGTCAGGGGTTACTTCAAGAAGATCCCTCTTACAATACTCATTGATTCTGGTAGCACTCATAATTTCATTGACCATCGGATCGCCAAACAGGCTGATTTTTTTGTCCATCCTTGCTCCAACTTTGAAGTCATGATTGCCAATGGGGGCACCTTACCTTGCAAGGGGAAGTGTCACAATGTGCATATCTCTCTGGAATATTATAACCTGGGCTCTGACATGTTTTCCTTGTCCTTAGGCGGATGTGATGTGGTTTTGGGAGTTCAATGGTTATGCACACTTTGCCCCATCTTATGGGATTTTGCTGAACTTTGGATATAGTTTTCAGTCAATGGGAAACAACACAAATTTATAGGCTTACAACCAAGGTCTCTCTACATCATCAGTTCACATCGCCTGGAAAAGATCCTTAAGAAGAATTCACATGGTGTCATTGCTCAGCTCCATTCCATTCAGATGCACCCATCAATGGTCTCCACTACTTCCTTGGATAGATATGCAGATGTCTTTGCTAAACCAATGGAATTGCCACCTTCAAGAGCCTTTTCTGGTAGGAATTTAGCTACATCTACATCTGAGAAAGAAATGATGGTTATTTTAGATGCAGTACAGAAGTGGTAACCATCCCTATTAGGGAATTATTTCTGCATCACAACTGCTCACCAGAGTCTAAAAAATTTCCTGGAACAACAGGTCTCCTCCCCAACACACCTGAAATGGGTTATCCAACTCATGGGTTATACCTATGTGCTCACTTACACAAAGGGTAAGGAAAATCTGGTGGCGGATGCTCCTTCTCGCACAATTCATGACCCAGTTTCTCTTTCATCTATTTCTATGCTTATTCCAAATTGGTTGCAATCTCTTCAATAGGGCTATGTCTTCTATGAACTCCATGCTTCTCCATCGGCAGGGCACTTTGGGTTCCTCAACACGTATGACCGGGAACAGTGTAACTTATTTTGGCCGGGACTGCAAATGACAATTCAACAGAGGGTGGCTGAATGTGATACCTTCCAGGTCAACACGGGTGAAACGACACTCCTTTTAGGACTGCTCGAACCCTTTCCCATCCCTACACAGATTTGGACAACTATTGCTATGGATTTCCTTGAGGTGCTCCAATGGTACATTACCACATCTAAAATGACACCATATGAAGCATTAAAAGGACAGGCATCGCCATTTCTTCTTTCATACACCCTCAACAGTTCCCCAATTCAGGCAATTGACTCGGTTCTTCGAAACCTCAACCAGATTCTTCTCATTTTATAGGACAATCTTCACATGGCAAGAATTCGAATGAAACAACATGCCGATCAGCACCATTCCGAGTGCACTTTTCAAGCAGGTGATATGGTTCTTCTTCATCTACATCCTTCCAAGCAATCCTCCTTGAAACTCAAAAGGCGTCAGCATTTCTCTCAATCTATCACAGAGGTATTAATTCAGTGGCACGAAATGCACCCCGAGGATGCTATAGGGGAACCACTCCTTCAGATTCCGCGTTAATTTCCACATCTAAAGCTTTGAGGACAAAGCTTTTTCTAAGGGAGAGGGGATGTTAGAAACCCGTGTCAACCCTTCTCTTTACTGGTTAGTATATTGTTGTTGGCATATGCTTTGTAAGTCATCCCATAGTATTTGTTGATCCATAGTTTGTATTATTGTTGTTGGACGCATATGCTTTGCAAGTCGTCCCATAGTCTTTGTTGATTCATAGTTTGTATTGGCCCATGGTATGTATTGGCACATGGTATTGACCCATGGTATTGGCGCCTATAATTAGTATATAAGTTTGTGTGGAGATCAATGAAGGTATCATGAAGTTATTTGTATTGAGCTTGCTCAAAGGAGGTTGCCCCCTCGAAGTGGCCTGCGATCAATAAAAATATTCCGCAATCTCCTATATTGTGCATTTTATCAATTATTTGTTGTAGGTTCCGCACAAAGTGATCTACCATGCTTGTATGTACATGTGTATATCATATGAGCAGCCACATTTTCCTTTATGCTTAGTTGTTCTCCTTAAGTAATTTTCCAAATAGTGGTCCAAAAAATCACTAGCCAATGACTCTGAATAGTCATTATTGTCTCTTTTCCCAGTGAGTATGCCAAGATTGTAAGTAGGCGAAAATTCAAGACTCTTTTGGATACCTAAACTAATAATGAAATCTATATTATCATAAGAGAATATTCAATGAGCATATTTTTTCAATTCCATAAATTATGATATTTATATTGATTTAGAATATTAGTAAGAGAATACATTGAGCGATAATGAAGCGATAATGATATTTTCTAGACATATCACCCATAATTGAGATTCAATGGTTGATCACCGCGAGCACTAAAGTTGAACAACTAACAATAACATGAGCAGTGATGCTCATAATTTAATTTGAGTGCGTAACATTAAACTGATCCGAATTAGTGATGATGTGTGTTATCATTGTGTAAGCCTTGGTGGAAACCACAACCTTGAATTATCATAGATTGTTGATCTCCCTAAAATTTGATGGATCTTGAGAAATGGAGAGGGTTTCTTGTCCAAGCCTGCCAAAAATCTTGATACACAATTTATTTGTCAATTTGAGAATTTATCTAATGGCTAAAAATATCTCTAGCCTTCAATGAAACTAATAATTCCTCCTTAATATCTTACATACAATTTCCATGGCCCTTTGTTGCCTCCTCCTTATTGAACTCCATCACGATATCAATGGGGTTATATGGTAAAGGTTATCAGTATTAATGGATAATAGTTATGGGAGATATGTAATAGGGGTTAGAGGTTATAACAATTTTGTGTTAAAAGGGTTAGGAGTTATAAGGTTTAGGAGATTGGAGATTTAAGTGTCATGAGTTAAAGTTCAAGTCTTAGGGATATGCATGTTATGAGATAAGAACTATATGAGTTAGGTGTTAAGGATTATAAGGGTTACATGGTTTATATTTTAAAAGGTTTATATGGGTTATATGTGATAAGGGATATGATACTATGGGTACAACATGTGTTAGTGGTTAATGGTCAATAACTAAAACTTATATAGGTTTTGTGTTAGTGGTTATATGGGATAAGTGCTAACTATTGGAAATTATAGGGATTAGATATAAATTTTATTAGGGTCAAGTATTATGGGTAACAAGGGTTACAAAGTATAAGGTTTTTAGTGATTATGAGCTATAGGGGTAATCAAAATGACAAATTGGGGATATATATCTATATATCTATATATATATAGGTAATTAAGGAGACTAATTGGGTAATTAGGGTTAGGTTATCTATAAGGATTATTAAGGGCACTTGTTATAATTTATAAGGGATGTATGTTATATATGTTAAAGGATGGGGGTTTGGGGTTACTAACACTAAGGGTTATAGATCTTAAGAGTTCCCATGGTTAGGGGACATTGATGATAGGGGTTATAAAGGTTTCAGTTAATAAGGATGATAAAGTTATATGTGTTAGGTATTAGCATTTATTACATCAAGAGGAGCGAGGTTCTCTGCAACCCAATATGGGGGAGATGTTATCACGTAATGTAACGTAGCGTTACATTACCAAAAACAAAAAGTAATTAAAAAAAATTAATGTCGGCTCATAAAATAAAAAATGATGAAAAATTATTAAAAAAATCCATGTCTGCCCATAAAATAAAAAATTAAAACTTAAACCCAGATTTATCAAGCAAGAGAGGGATCAAATTTCTTGAGTTTAAAATTTAAAAAAAAATACACCTCAAAAAATTGGATACCTCTTGATGCTTGGTAGATTTGGGTTTAAGATGGATCTATTCTCGTAAGGGTTAATAGTTGGGTGTCCCCATGAAGTTGGGTAACACTTTTTGGCAAGATGTGGGTGCGAATTGCCCAAAACAAAAGCTCGATCGAGGGTTATTTAAGCCCTAGATCAAGTTTTCAAATGCTTGATCGAGGACTTAAATAATCCCTCCCTCGATAGAGCTATTATCTCTATCGAGCTATAGATATTTGTCAACATAAAAATATATATATTTTTTTCCTCAAAAAAAATTCCAATTATATGAATTGAAATATAACCCATTTTACATAGTCTTTTCAGTCATTTCTTCTCCTTTGCATACAAAAAGACCATTCATAATGCTTTAACAACTAGCATTCAAAAATGATGTTCAGTTTTAAAAACTGACTAGGTATGACCAGGCCTTAAGGATTTACAAAAAATAGCACAAAATGGTTCAGAAACTAGAGATTCTCTATTTTAACAACATAAAAATATATGTTATAGTAAAAAACTTTTTTTTTAGTAATTTTTTTTGAATTTTGCTAATTACTATTCTTTTTCTAATAGTTATATTTTTATTTGATAGTTGATATTTTGTGAGGAACCTACAACAATTCATTAATGAAAATGCACGAGATATCAGAAATAACAGAACTCATAATAGATTTATTGATTGCGGGCCACTTCGAGGGGGAAACCTCCTTTGAGCAAGCTCAATACAAATAACTTATCGGTGCCTTCATTGGCCTCAATACGTACTTATATACTAAGTTTATGCGCCAATACTATGGATCAATACCATGGAACATATAATACTACGGGACAACTTACAAAGCATATGCGTCCAATACTATGGATCAATAGAATGGAACATATACTACTAGACGACTTACAAAGCATATGTGTCCAACAACAATATACTAACAAAGTAAAGAGAAGGGTTGACACAGGTTCCTAAGATATTTAGTTTACTTTGGGGATATCAACATCTAAATTTTGCAACATACAAACAAAATCATAAATATAATGCATGACCTCAAATACCATGGGAAAATTCACCATGGTATACCAAAACCATGGGCCATAAATCACTAACAACAAACATTAGCATTAATTATTGTTTGTGGCTAGTGATTTATGGCTCATGGTTTTGATATCCAATGGTAAATTTCCCCATGGTATTTGTTGTAGTGCATTATAGTTATAATTTTGTTTCTCTATCCCAAATAAATTTTTTATTATCTTTTTTGCTCTTAATAAATGATATCTATATTTTGATATAAGTAAAATTAATTTTTTTAGGTAAGTTATTTTTTATAACAAAAAAATATTAATTCTGAAATACCTCCATTGAGCTAATAGCTAGATCGAGGTATTTGAATTAATAATTATTATTTTTTGTATTTGAATTAATATAGTTTTATATGGTTAAAATCTCAATCGAGCTTTTATATTAACCACACATAAACCCTCGATGATCGAGGTATTTTAAAAAAGTGAATAAAACCTTGATTAAGGGTTTTAAAACCCTCGGTCAAGGGCTTTAAAACAAGATTTTAACACCCTTTTTAAAAAAATATATATTTTTTGCTATTTTTGCCATACTTAAATTTTGTCCTAGGATACACCTTTGATGGAGGATTTCATACCAATCGATACGTCTTGAATCATCTATACATTGGAATTTAATTTACAATTTATGAGTTCATGTGATAATTTTTTTTTCTTTTAAAACTTACACTTACAAAACCATGTCAACAAGTTCCAATCAACACAAAGAAAAATCAACAACCGAAAATGTACATGACAAAAAAATTTCAAAAATGATATATATATATATATATATATAATTATGCATTTATGACTAAATTATTTTATTTGCACACAATCCAGTTGTAAAATTTTGCTAAATTTACAAGAACAAACCTATCATTAAATGTAATTTTGGCATATTAAACAATTTTATTATTTACAAAAAATATAGATGGAAAGACAACATAATTCCCTACAATTTGTTTTTTTTGTTGTGTGTCGAAATTCACAAGGCATATATGATTTTTAGGGCTTCAATTTAATGAATGAGTAAATATTGTTTTTTCACCGTCACTTTTGGCCAAAAAGTGTTACCCATCTTCATGGATTCACCTAGTTATATGTGTTAGGATTTCAATGATTAGTGGGGATAGTGGTTATGATATTTTGTGATTGTGGTGGTTGAAGGTGATATTAATAGATCTTGCATGTTTTAGGGAATAATGTTTATATTACAATAGATATATAGAGAGAGAAAGGTTTATGAGAGATAATGGTGGTAGGGATTAGTGGCTATAAGGGTTAAAGAGACTAGTGTGAAATGATATATGTACTAGTGTTAAGGTATTTCTTTCTTCCATTAAAATGACCATGCGTTATAGTAGTCAACTATGAGACCAAATCCACAAATCAAAGTGTAAATAGAGTCTATAATAATAATAGATAAAGGACATATACTAGAAAGAAGATCAACCATACATATAACAAGATTATTCCCTTGTTTTGAATTATCAAGTTAGGGAAATACTTAACGCAAGATGATGGTTCATAATCAATCAAATATCAAAGAAGATTTTGCACTTATATAAAAATGAAATTAATGGAACCATGTATAGATCATAAGATGATAAATATTAGAAAATTTCATACCTTAATAGACACATGTCAATTGTGAGTTTTTTCCCCTCCAAAATCATCTTTTTCGTTAATATATTATTTATGTTTGAAGCAAAAACGGTGGAAAATTTAATCTTCTATATAACCTCATTCACAAGATTGCCCTCTTGCTTAGTTAATAGCCATGGAAGATTGGTCAATTGTTCATCGGTATAACAAATGAGTAAAATGTTACATTGTGTTGGCTTCATCAATATCACTAATAACTTTAGCAATTTTGTCTTTAGTATTCCTCCCATCTATAATTTTCCACAAACATTATGTAACATTCTTTCCAATATGCATCGTGTCAAACAAATGAGCTACTTGTACTAGTTTCCCGTCGTAGGGAAACTGACTGAATTGGAAGGAGTGTCATTTCAAACCTCATGTAAGCTTCCTATCCTATTAAACTTTCATAAACACAAATGGAGATAGATTTTTTTTATCGAAGTTAAATATATAAAATAGAAAAAAATAATACAAGTAACAAATATGGATGTAAATGAAACTAATTTTTTTACCATGATTCTTCTCAAATGCCTGTTTCCATAGTTGAGGCATCATTATTTGTGGTTTTTACCAACCTCTTCATGTATTAAAGAGATTTTTTCTAGTTGTTCGATACATATAATTCTTAGGGATGAAATGCTTGAACTCATTATACACCTCTTGTCCTAAATTTTTTGAATGTCTAGATATTGTTCTAGGACCACATATTGGACATGTATGTTTACCCCTTGTTTGAATCCTTGCAATATATTGAATAATGTTGATAGAATGCCAAAATATTCAAAAAATAAAACTAGACTTGTAAAGGATATATAGAGTTACGATGGAAATTTACATACCTCAAAAATGTGTCCGCCCCATTGCATCAGGAATTGTCCATGTAAGTATTCTAGGGAATTGAAATTGTTTTTTACCTATTGATTTGGAGATATTGTACATTTTGTTGTCGGTCCTTAACTTTAAAATTTCATCAATAAGAGGCTTAATATATACATCCATATCTCTAACTTGGTGCTTATCTTGCTATTAAAAAATAGAAATACTTAAATACTTGTACATGCAAAAAATGTAACACAAATATAAAAAAATGAATTATCATGTTATTAAAATTCCTAAAAGTAAATACCTAGAACAAATAATGCCAACATTACATGTTCCCTCTTTAATGTCATCCACGGAGGAATTTTATTGTTTACAACAAAAGTTGACCAAGCTTAGTAACTAAAAATTATCTCTCCAAATTGATTGACACCATTAGCTTCCATTGAAAGACTAACATTATGGCATTCTTATTTAAAAATGGGTCAGCTTTCCTTGATGTCCTTAAATTCATAACCATTTGTGGGCATTCTCAGAATACCATCTTCACTTCTATTCCATGCATGGTAACCCATAAATTGTGTTATATTTTTGTACCTAAACAATTGTTGGAAAAGTGAAATTATGGGGATATGATGAAGAACTTTGTGGGGCACCTTATTGTTATTTGATCAATTTAA
Organism: Larix kaempferi; assembly: GCA_027924585.1. Classification (NCBI taxonomy): domain Eukaryota; kingdom Viridiplantae; phylum Streptophyta; class Pinopsida; order Pinales; family Pinaceae; genus Larix; species Larix kaempferi. The sequence goes on along the minus strand of BSBM01000963.1, from coordinate 4,647,689 downwards.
TATCTACTAATTCCACATTCAAGGCATTCTAATTTTGTTGCATGTTGTTCATAATATATAATATGATCATTAGGCCATGCATCAATTGTATTATACTCCAATCCTATATATTTCAAAATGGCACACAATTCTCGATATGTGTGAGGTAAAGTATTTGATGGTGGTAGGAGAATATCACCTAATAATATACAATAAAAAATAAATTAATATATGAAATAAGGGATATTAAGGGCTTATGTATTACAGTCACAAAAAAGGAGAAACAAATTATTTATACACACAAAAAGATATTGCATACCTTAGGATCTATGTCATACATGTGCTTGAAATATAGTTCAGTGCCCTCAAGTTGACCAACAACAAAAGAGCAAAGAGAAGACTTGTCTTTGAGTCTTTGTATAAGGGGTTTTTATGCCTTATCAATAACTTGAGGTAGATCATGAATATCTTCATAGATCTCATCCATGGGTGCAATATCATCCATGTAAACAATGGTATCATGGATCAAACTATTTATCCCTTCATCCTCAATAAAATCAGTGTCATTTTGTTCCATAATATTAGCTTCAATTATATCGCCCTCACCATCTTTACTACGAATTGTGGCATTTTAAATTCCAAGCATTGTCACTTCTCTTTGTAATTACAAATAAATAAATATAATTAGTATCAAAATATTAAAACATTTAAAACTATTGAAAAATGACAAAAACCATGTTTTTGCTATCTGACCGAGGGTTGACACTGTATCCCCCCTTCTATGTGCTCATGCTCCAAGCAATATTTCCTAATTGTTGACCTATTAATTCTTCTTCTCTTTATGCCTTTGCATTTCTTACAAGGGAAATAACATTTTCCATCACCAACATCAAGAAGTCTAGGATGATTCTAGGATGGTTTCTCATGACTTATACTATGCAGAAAATATTAACATTCATCAAGATCTGGAGTGAGAACCATAGCTTCATTGACTATACACTATATATAAGTCAAATGGTCGAATGCACCAACACCCGTGTTAGGGTTATTTGTCATTGTTTCTATTTCAACAAAATATTCAATCCGTTCAATTGTACAATAAGATTACATTTAAAGAATTTCACAAATTAAGAGTTCAAATGGTATTAACAAATTTTAATCACAATTTTTTATGGGTAGCAAAATTTACCTCTCGAACAAATTCATCTACTTCCAACTCTTTAGAAAAATGATTTTTTTTTTTAATTTTAAGCGGTCGTCTTTTCAATTCCACAAAAAAACCTTTTCCGCATCAAAATTATAGAATAATCGTCGTCACAATTTTAAAAAACAAGCAACATTACTTAAGTGGCGGCAAAGCGACACCTAGTAACAAACTATAACAAAAAAAGAAAATATTTTGATTTGACATTTCTTAAAACATGTTAGGGATGTCTCTTAAATGATATTAGGCCACTAACATCCCTTAAGTAGCGTTTGTCGAGGCCAAAAGTTGAAAAATGCCCTAAATTCCCATTTTCTTAAAATGGTGTTTAATGTTAAAAAGGGCTTTTTAATCATACATGACTTGATTCAAACATTGAATTTTGACCCCAAATGTAGTAGTGAGAAGAATAAAATTGATAGCAATGGCGAACCATCAACTTCTCTAGTAGGTTGAATGCATTGATAACATGGTTTATCAATAACATCATATCACATATAAGTTTCGACCATTTCATTACAAGCTTAAAATATCACATGATCGTGATATCTTGTATAAGGACCACTTCATGAAAATCCATCATTGCACATATTTGATTTGTCCTCTCCTAAAGGAATCTACAATATAGCCTACATTATACACCAAGTCTCTGTATCTAAGGAAACTCATCAGCCTTAGTCATATCCTAATCCTGTTTGGGAGGCACCTCCCCAACATATGTGCTAATATATGCAAAATAGTAGACATCAATAAATATTAATTTAAACAATAGTTACACAAGTTAAAGAAAATGTTACAATAAAGTATATGTGCATTAAATAAGACAAAAAACACAACTAGATTAATCAAAACATAACAAAATATTACCTCTAACATTTAGTGGCTTAGTCTCTCTATATAGAATGTCTACACATCCTCACTAGTCCAATCATGTATATAACAAGTGCTGCACAAGATCCAAGGTGTGATCATCATCACTGGCTAGCATCTCTAATACCTCTAGAGTGACCTTACATTGGAACTCTAGCTAGTCCCTTTTGGGAAACATCTACCCACCAGGGAAATTTTTAGGGGCGAAATTTCGCCAATTGGCTATTTTTCGAGCCCTTTTTCAAAAAATAAATTCGCTATTTGGTCATTTTTAAGCTCTAATATCGCCTATATTTACATAAAATATGTTTTTTTACTATAATATTCGCCAAAATTTACACATTTCGGTAGTAAATTGTATGTTTGATATTTAATATTCACCTTCCTATCTATATATATGATTATTTCGATCCAAAATAATCGCCTAGAATACTATACTTAGGTATAGTATTGCAATCCTTAAAAAATAACCTGCTACCCACACATGCACATATGCATATCAATCATCCACCTAGGAGGGAGGTGGTTGAATGTGGATAGAGTGACCAAAAACCTTTCAAAAAATAAACAAAATAAATCTAAGCAAATGGGAATCCAAACCTCCCATTAAACACAACACAACAATGATCCAAGGAAAAAAAATCGTCGCAAAAAATGGTAGACTACCTAATCAATCTAGGTCTCTAAACTAAGGAATGTACATACTACACTAGCGGGAAAATAATGCATTGTCCATCAAAGGTGTAGTGTGCCACTGTTGTGACCATAAGTAAGAGGCACATAATATCCTTTACATCAAATGCATCTAAACACAATTGTCCATCAACAACTTAGAAATCACTAGGGTTAGTGATGTCTTCACTAATATATTTTAAACATTTGTGATATAACCCTCTCCCACAATTCTAGGTGGGAGAACAAGGAGCTAGGGAAAATCCCCCCCTCTCCCATAAAACCTAATAATGAACTATATATCCTCCTCTATGGGTTGGCTTACCACTAATTGACATTGAACCTAAATTCCTACATAGCATGATCCCATTGATGGATCAACAAATTCAACAAGAACGTGTTCCTCTTGATAGATGGAGTCTCCTCATAAAACTTGAGAAGGCCAACATTCCTCATAAGTAGACAAGTCTATTGTAATAGGGTGAGGATACAAATGCCTCTCCCTCCCTTAGGGCTCTCATTTCAGTACAAAGTTGTATAGGTTGACTTACTGTTGTTGTTGTTGTTGTTATCATTATATCCGATTCACATGCAACTTTCACTAGGCGTGTGTGCACGCACCCACACGTAACATAATTGTTTTGATTAAATCACCACTTTTTATCTATTAAAAATTGAAATTTATTTTTTGGCAAAAAACTATGTAAAATAGACAATGTGCATTTAAACAAAAAACACACGGTTAGTGGTGTTGAATAATACTTAGCGCACCATCAACTATGCACCTTGAAAAAACATACTACCTCAAATAAATTGGATATGGTTTTTATTAACAGTACAAATGCACCACCTATTCTATGCATCAATGCCTACAGATACGCCTTTCATGATACAATGCATTGCTTACAACACACCCATACACTCTAAACCACATTGATAAGTTGAAAATTTTTATAGTTTACATAAGATTAACAATGTGTTTCTTATGTATGGAGGAACTGGTAATGATGCATTTGTACATTAAATAATGCATAGATGGGTCCAAATTATTTTATGACAAAAGTGCTTAATGGTACATTTACAATATTGTGAAGCATCAACAACAATGGCTATTGATATTACAAAACATGCCATAAAAAAAACAAGGTTTTTTTAATTATTTTATGTTTTAGTGGTGTGCTCTATGCCAACCTATACACTGAGATTTTGAAAACATATCACAAAAACGTTTCCCATGCTAATCAGTGCATTGTTAATATAGAGAAACACCGTTAACATTGATTCTATAAATTATAAAGAGCACCAAAAACAATAGATTTTTGTTTTTTTTCAATGTTTTACCGATGCTCCCTAGGTCAACATAGGCATTAGATATCATCAATTAAAATAATCTAAATGGTGTGGTTAAATAACCACACAATTGAGATGTTTTTTCAATTATTTTATGTTTAACAATGCACTCCATCTCTATCTATGCACCATGAGGTCTAAAAAAACATCATGGGACCTCCAGTGCTCTAGGAAATATATGGATGCACCATTATTGGTGTCTCCATACATACCAAGCACACTAACAAACATTTTTTAACAATTAAATTTTCTTGCACTAGCCAATGCATTAGTAGTATAGGAAGCACTATTAATGGTGCTTATTATACAAAGCATCGAATAAACATGGGTTTTTGGGTTTTTTTAGTAATGTTTTGCTATAATTATGTGCTTTGGTGAAATGGACGCACTAGTCATAGTGCATCATATATATCATTATAGTAGGCATCATGTTGTTCAATGAGAGATGAAGAATTTGAACACACTGCATAGTTTTAACACAATGTATTTTTTTTAAATGACAAATTTAAACTAAATACTTAATTTTAATCTACTAAAAATGTAAATGAAGAAGTAAAAAACAATTTACTTGCTTTTTTTCTTGTTGAAGAGGCATGGTTTCCATGTAAATAAAAAATGAAATTATGCAATGATTTTGCAAAATTTGAAAACAAACCAAATCCATTGGTGAATCAAAAGAATCAATGAAGCTAACAACACAACATTGATGGCGACATGGTTGTATAAGGATGCTATGTATCAAGGCTTGTGTGATTGGAATGATTGAAATAAATGTAAAAAAAGAATTATAGTTTGGTATTTGTTTATTTTACCCTACTTCGATTCACCTTATAGGAAGATGCAACTACTATGTTTCGGGCACCTAATAGAAATTTTAAATAAAATTAACATCTTGGTGCGTGAGTTGTTTAAGAATTCCAGTGTGGAAACAAACACTTAAAAACAATGGTTTATTTTCTGAATTTTTTTAAAATAAAAAAATTATATTTTATTACCAAGTCTTGTAACCTACGATGGTGCACCTAATTATCATACACAATAGTGTGTTTTTATGTTTCGGGCGCACCTTTTTAACAAATGAAAATGGGGGTGCATCATGTATTTAGATGCCCCGACACATATCTTCACAATTGAACACATTGATTAGTTTTGAATTAAAAAAAAACTGTATAATTCAATACCAAATGTCATAGTCTACTTCGATGCTCTTTGAATTACAACACACCGATGTGCTACAATGTTCCTACTACACTGTTTAAGTTGTAATAAAATTGAATAGTAGTGTGCTATTTATGAAGGAGCACTGATACGCGTTGTGAGAATTAAATGCACCATTTAGTTTTTAAAATTAAAAAAATATTTTATTACCAAATGTTTTATCCTAACTCAGTGCATTGTCGATTGTAATGCCCTGGTGCATTTGTATATTTTGGACACGACAAAGAGAGTTTGTTTAGAATGAGAATAAATCAAGTATTATTTCATGGATTGGGTATAACGACATTTAGTGCATGCTATTTGTTTCACCTATGCACCAGGTTTGGGATCGCACCATTGCATTTGTACAACTTAGGAGTACCAGAAATAAGGTACAAAAACCTCCACTATAAGGTTTTTTCCTTGTAGTGAGCATAAACATAATATTGATTCCTATGCATGATAGAAAATATTTGGCGATGGATGTGGCTAATAAAGGCCTTTTGGAGTCCCAAATATCATCTCAATGGGGGAATTGAATTTAATAATGCCAGGGGAAGAAAAATGGGTTCAAGCCATGGTTGACTACTGTTTTTATTTTTTTGAACAAGCAACAGTAGTGGACATCGCCTTGACTACTCTCTTAACCACCTAGACAAACAAAAGATCAGTGGATGACTACATAGGAAATCATTTGATCATTTCATAGTAAACTAATCATACCTAAACCACTCCCGAAGGTACAATTCAAGAATCTATCAAACAAGAGGCTCAAACGAGACTCTGATTGTCTTGGAATCAATCATAACTCCTTGAAGGCTTCCTCCATATTTAAATTTCAATCCTCATTGGATATTCTACCCAGAGTATGTCCAAAGCCATATCCCAGGTATGGAGTCCTCTTTTAAAATACAGTGGAGACCTCATGGCACAATTTCAAAAATATATGCTTATAAAAAGAAGTGATATCAAATTAGTGTTACCAGGAATATTTTGGAGACTCTAAAGCATGCTCAAGCATGTGGAACAACATATATATCGTATTCATGATCGAGCATTTCATAATAATCCATCACAAGAATTACTATAGGAGCTTTCAAAGATTGACAAGGAAAGGGATACCCTACTCTTGGGAAAAGGATCAATGGTGTATGAAAAAAAATGCAATTTGGCTACAGGAGGGAGATCAAACTACAACATCCGTTCACAAGAAATTTGTATCTCATAGGTCCTTTAAATCTATTTGGTGCATCATTGATCATAAAGGAACCCTTTGTGAAAATTTTGGCTCTATCCTTTTTTTAATAGAAACAAGAAAATATATATTTATATATAAACAAGAGATACATATCGCATACATGCTTCCCACATAGATTTCAAAAGGAGAGTTGAACATGAAAGATCCATGGAGATGAATGCTTCCAACATATCTTTCAGATGTCCAAAATTATAACATTTTCCATAACCTATACTACTTCCCTTGAAAGAGTAAATTCTAACAAACTGATTACAAATATATAATCATAAAAACATATAAACAATTATATAAAAAGACTGCAAGTAATCATTCCTAGGTCTGGTCTTTCGTTACTCCCGACTGCACAGTGGATGCTTCTTCCATGGAAGAGGCCCCTTCCGAATCCATTGGTTCACTATTTCCTCTGCTCCATTCTTCCAAGTCTTTTTGAATTTCGATGAGTAACTCCTTTAGTTGGACAAAACGATTTTCATTCCTTTCATTGTCGGCCATAAATTGTTGTTGTTGCTTGTGTTTTACTTCCTCAATTGCTCTCAAAATATCCCCATTCCTTGAAGTCTGAATCCGCTCCATGTTCTTCACCATACGCTTGATTGTGTCAATCTCGCCAACCTGAACCCATGTGTTTCCCTCAATGTCAACTATGTGTGAGTCTATGCTCGTATTGTTCACGTAAAGTTTTTTATGCTCATCCCAAGCGGCTGAAGCAACCGCAAATACACACTGCAACATCTTCCTGTAATTGACCATGAAATGTTTCAAATATGAAAACTCTCCCAAAATATTCTTCGGCATGGAATTCTCCATCGAAATGTTCCAATTCCTTCCGGAAATAACTACCTTGTTCCCCTCTCAACTTCTAAAGAAGATAATGACGTTTCTATTCCCATACAAAGGAAGATGAATGAGAACAATCTTGACTCTTTTGATTTTGATAGGCTATAAAGCGTGCAAGAAATCGAGTCATATACCATCCATTAAAAACTTCACATGGACACCTCTCGAGATGATTCGAGCGAGGGTGGTAGGATTAATATCGACAACACAAGAGCCCTTAATGTGCATTATCACCCTCCAAGATCATCTTCCACCTGTCCATATGCGCTCCAAATGATAATGAACCTTACCATCCCACCAATTCATAGATATTTTACGTATGTCTTGGGCCCTCCTTTGGATAAATTTAGGCGCTTTCATTTTGTTCCTCCTAACACAAAGAGAAATGGACCTACTCCCTATGTGTAAAAGCAAGAAGACCATTTGGGAAGAAGATTGGAGTTATTAATCAAGATTTCACCTTGCTTGAGTCTTGCTCCTTTATTGGATGTTCTGTCTGCTTCCTTATTGTTGTGGTGCTTGACATGAAAGAATTGAATCTTTGATATCTTTGGAATATGGGCCAAAATCTTATTTTGTACTCTCTTGACAACTTTTTCTTTACCCAACTAAATGTTTTGCATATTTTGTATGACTATCCAGGAATCTCCAAAAACTTGAAAGGTTCCAATTTTTAATTCTACCATAGTTTTTATGCCTTGCATTAAAGCTTATCATTCTTCTTGATTGTTCGTCCTCTTGACCAAACCCTCGACAATGGAGTGTATATGCCTTCCTCCATGGTAAAAAACGAATCCTCCCACACCTGTCTCCCCTGGATTGACTTTCGAAGCACCGTCAAAGAAAAAAACTGTTTTATTTTGACTTTTCATCCATATTTGGAATTCTTCTAATTGAAGATCTATGGCCTAGATCTGATTCCTACATAAACTTTTGGATTGAAGGGATCTTACCCTAATATAGTGAGAATCCCATTGGAGTTCATCATTGGAAAAAGACCATGGTTGTTTGATGTTCTAGCCTTGAGCCGAAAGATATTCTTTCATTTGTAATTTGGCTTTCAAGGAAGTTCTGATGGGAGCATATTCTTTTCCGTCAAATATTTCCTTATTCCTTGATATCCAAATTTTCCAGTTGATGTACTTGGAGAGAGTGTTCCACAAATTTAGCAGAGAAGTTTTACTAGTAAAAGTCCCATGGTAGCAATGGGTCCATCCATTGAAGATTATTGTTACCTGATTGGGAAGATTGAGACTGACAGCAAGATCCTTTACTGATTCTTCCCAAACCTTTCTAGTGAAGGAGTAGTCCGTGAACATGTGAGAAATGGATTCTTCCTCGCTTTTGTAGAGAACATCAACACACCTATTTGGGGCCTCAATCCCCCTTTTCCTTAGATTTTCAGCAGTGGGTATTTTTTGATGGATTAAAATCCAAGTGAAAGCATTGATTTTGGGAGGTCAGTTAGGCTTCCAAACTTTCTTCTAGAATCCTGAAGTAGGGGAAGAGGGGAGCTTGAGTAACAAAATTCGATAACCTTCTATCACAGTGTAACCTACTTTTGGTCCCTAGCCTCTAGCATCCCTTTCCCGTTTGTGTAGAAAATCTTTTCAATTAAGTTCGACAAGGAGGATCTCGAACTCATCACGCAGGTGAGCTTGGGAATTCTCTAGAGAGAAATGGGTTTTCTCCATGGTAGGGACATTCAATATGCCATTGGATCCACTGAGGAAGTCCTTCACACTAATAAGAGATATTTCATAGCAAATATTGACCTATATAAAGCCTTTGATTTCTTTAGTCGACTATACCTAAGATTGATCCTAATTCAAGTAGGGTTTACCTAGCCCTTTATTTGTTGGATTGAAGCTTGTATCTCCATGGCTTCCTTTGCCATTAATATCATTAATGGATCGGCATCATATTTTTCCCATGCATCTCAGGGTCTTCATCGAGGATGTTTATTATCCCCACCGCTATTTTTTATCATCATTGAATGGCTCAACACACACAACCTAGCAAAAACTAATCAAGGCACCATCAAAGGAATCAAGATGGATACCACCATCCAAATCACTCATCTAATGTTTGTGGATGAACTACTCCTATTTGGGAATGGATCCATCTAAGAAGCCAAGGTATACACAAGAAACTTGGATCTTTTCTTCCTAGCCATATGTATGGACATTAGTCAATCAAATCTCTCATCCATTCTTGTCATGTTCCTTAGTTCCTTCTTACAATGTTACTAAAGACCATTCCCTTCACAACTCAAGAGTTTTATGAAAAATTAACCAACCCGAGATTCCAATTAAAGCCTAATAATTATCATATATAGGACTGGACATGGATCCTCAAAAGGGTTAATATCAAAATCACTCATTGGACACATAAGTGGATCTCCAAGGTAGGTAGAATCATTTTGATTAAAAATAACCTACAAGCCATCCCGATTTACTGGTTAGCTATTGTTGCTTCCCAAAAACATTTACTCACTCAACTTAGCTAGATTTTCTTTATATATCTTTAGAAGGGGAATAAGGAAGGAGGATCGCTATTGGTCTCATGGGAATTTTTCTCTCATCCAAACAATATAGGGGGATGGGCTATTGAACACATTGGCATAGTTTCCTTTGCAATGACAACAAAATGTACATGGAAGCTACTTATAAGAAAAGCTTGACTTTGACACAATAATCTATATAATAAATACATAGCTCCAACCAAGTTGGAAGATTGAATCAAATTTCCACACAAACAATATCAAAGTGATTCAAAATTTTGGAAAGCCTTGATTTAGGCAGCTCACATAATCACTGACCACCTATGTTGCAAAATTGGATGCCCTCTCAATGATTAGATGCTTTGCAAAATAGGAAGTTGAACTCCCTTAGTCAATTGGTTTGAACCATTGACTTCAAGCCACATAAATGGCACTATACACAGGTTAATGGACTTCTAGGCATTAAAGGGAAACAATGGACATAATACACTAGTATTTTGCTATAAGCAAGAGTCATCCCTCAAGACAAAAAAAAAAATGCTTTGATGTCGGGAGGAAACCCATCGACATGCCCATACAATATCCATATAGGTTATAGGTTACAATTCCCACCCAACACTCCTCATAGTAGTTAGTAGCGGTGGACCAAGTTATGGAAACTTCAGGCATCCCCAAAAACCATTTTGTTTGCTTGGCTCACCATGAAAGATGTGATTCCAATGTGGGAAATTCTAAAATGAAGGGGATAGAAGGGTCCTAATAGATGCCCTCTCTATGGGGAATATGAGGAATCCATATCCTATATGTTGGTCCATTGCCATTTCACAAAGGTTATCTAGGATATTTCAAGTTACTTATGTAGCTGTCCACATCAATGGACAAGGGGAAACATCTAGGAAGCATTGGAGCTTTGGTTCAAGGCAGGCATAGGGTTAAAGCTTGAATTGCTGTGAAATGGGGAGGGTTTATTATAGAAATATAGGTTCCATGGCCGGCGTGCGAAGAAACCATGCACCGTGGCCAGGCATGAATTGTGCAGCAGAAGAAAAGGTTGTGAAATTGCCCGTACGCAGTCCAGACGATCCGGTGTTGTCATCCTTGAAGAGGAAGCCCGTGTTGTGGAGTTCTTCAACCGTCTTAACAAAGTTGGGACTTTCATCGAAGCAATCAGCAGTGGGGTTACTTTGCATTCCCGTCAATTGGTGAAAATAGCAGAAATTTCGGGTACATTCACATTTCTCTCTCCAAAAAATTTAGAGATTTTATTTATGAAAGACGGTTTGTTTCTGGTCCAATGCCCATTTTCATGGGTGATTGGTTCTTAATTTTTAATATTTATTTTCATTTTTATATTATTTATAATTAATAAATAATTTGATTTAGTTTTGATTCTTAACATAAAGGTAATTCTTAATTATTAGTTTATAGTAAATCAATTTTCTTTTAATTTCAATCTTATAAGGTAATTATTACTTATTAGTTTATAGTAAATCAATTTTCTTTTAATTTCAATCTTATAATTACATTACTTTTCTTTCTTTAAACATAGTTATTGTAGTGCTATGGATATTTTGAAGATGAAATATTCTACTATCCCCAATGAAGTTAAGATATTACATATTTTGCCCATTCTTGGAAGAATTTTAAAGAGCTTTAAAACAATGACATGAAGCCTTTATACCTTTATGTTAATTAGTTTGGGCTTATGTATTATGTAACTAATCATAGTCATATTATCAATAGGTGCAAAGAAGTTTACTGTATAAAATGAGATTTTGATAAAGTGTATTGCATTTAATTTCAATATTATTAATTAAAAAGTAGTTTCTGATTTGTTTTATTTTTCTTTGGAAATATTATATATTAATATTTAGAATTAAATAAAATTTTCTGAATAAAAAATATGTTAAAGAGGTTTTTTAATTTTTAATCTAAAAACCAAAAATATGTTTCTTTCTCATTGTTCTGAAGACCAAAATGTTAATTCTTTTTGTAGATATTAAAATTCCAATTTAGTTTATGATAAAGGTAACTCCAAGATATTTATATTGATAGACTTTTTCCAAGTTGTTATTTCCATAAACAAACTTAGGGTAAGTATTTGCCTATATTTAACCATCATTACATTAATTTATTTATATTCACTATCATCCTAGAAATGCAAGCAAAAAAAATTGATAGTTTTGATCTATTTGTTAAGATCATAATGGATCCTTCCTAAAAGAAAAATATCATACGTATATAGGAGGAGGAGGATCACAACCCCTACTTAGGGCATTCTAACACAACCTACTTCCTCCAAGTATTCCTATAGCCTATCAATATAAATGTCAAGGGAGAGGAGAAATCACACACTTACTTACTCTACATATCACAATTTAGCTTGTTTTACCAGTACTCGTTATTTCTGAATTTTGCAAAGAACCTCTAATTATACAACCTTATTATTGTAGACAATAACTCATAAATGACCCTTAAGTCTTTCAACCTCTCCTAAAGATCACTTCTAGAAACCATGTCAAAAACTTTTTCTAAAATCCAAAAAAAACATGCTAATAGATTTAAGTTTATTGTTTCCTTACTCCTTAACTATAATCTTAAGAGTAATTAAGTGATATAAGGTTGAGTGGTAACTCCAAAAGCGAACTTCACCTTTAGCGCTCTTAATGTGACGTTTGAGCGATAGAGTAATATTTTTCTAAAAAAATGATACCATAAAATTTATCTAAAAGATGAATAATCATAATCGTTCAATAGTTTGGGGGCCTATTAATGTCTCAATTTTAAAGATATGAACAATAACATTTTATGTCCAAAGCTTAGAAAAACTTTACTTCTCTACTAGGTTGAAGAGGTTTTGAGTGTGAAGAATGCGAATATGGTCTCCACTTTTAAGGAATTCTACTTAATTACCTTTAATATCTTTAGTTTTCTTTTTTTAGATGTAACCCCAACTTTAATGTCTTCTAAAGTGAAAATCTCATTTTTAATAACAAGGGGTGGATTATTCGTTTTGGACTGAGGCAAGAGCTTCAGATCTGAATGATTTTATTGTTTTGCAGGTTTTGATTCAAGGTGGAAAGATGAAGCTAGTAGTGAGGGTGATTACATTGTAGGTTTTCGGGTGAAGGCGAGAAATGGCATCATTGCAACTCAAACCAACTACAAGCTTATAGGCATGACACTGTTGCAGCTGCTGTTTCAACATTGTTTCAGTGATGTTTCAACTTGGAAAAGGGTAGCTCTACCTCGGATAAATTGCAGACCTTTTTATTCATTTTTTTTTCTCATAAAATCAAAGAAAATAAAAGAACTTAAAAATTCATTTCACAAACTTATTAAAAATTTGAGATCAAATGGAACAAACTTATTGAAAAGTGTAGACGAAAAGTAGAATAGGCAAATTTTTTTCATCGTTAATCAATTAATCTTCCTGAAATCAATTAGTCACCCTACTTTCTGATCCTCGCGATTGCACGAAGCGCGGAGGAGAGCATACTTATTCTTAAGCAAAAACTGAAAATAAAATCCTACCTACTCTATGCTAATTAAAATTTAAAAATTAATTACGTGTAGGCAAACTTCCAGTGTAGCCATGCACGCAACAATAATAGGAATATGTTAACTTTCAATTTCGCAATTAAAAATCGAAAATATGTATAAGCATGCGAAATTAACTGCTCAAACTCTAAATTAACAAAATAAAAAGAAAAACTAAGTGGAACTAACCTGGTAGTCGCTTGAAACCATCATTCGATAAGGCTTTCATAGGTGCAATTGTCCTCGCTCAGATCATGTTGCAACTCCTCATTGTCCTCCTCGACCTCCTGCTTGCATAATTGTTCGTCATCAGATGTGCAGGATTCTTCATATGTTGATTCTTCATTTGTTTCTGGAGGAGTAATTAAGCTATGGGCTGTTGTCAGGATCTCGTCTTCATGAGAAGAGGAGATCCCTACTTTTGCAAGGATCTGAGTGAGTTGTTCGAAGCTTAAATTCATTGTTAAATCAGTTTGAAAAAGGGATTCTTACAACACCCAAATCTAAATGAAAAAAATAAAATAAAAAACATTCCAGAAAAGAAAACGAAAAAAAAACACTCTATACAGAAAACAATTACTCTTCACAGTTGCGAAAAAAAACACACTTGCTGAAATTGAAATTCACACTTGCAGAATTGAAACACTCATTGAAGAAATCGAAATTCACACTCTAGTGTACACTTGCAGAAAATCAAACTAAACTTCAATCCATCATGCTTCCCCGGCAACGGCGCCAAAATGTTAGGCGAAAATATTGTCATTTAATTCCATTGTAGTACTTTGCCCAACTATTTAATTTTTCAATCCGAGGTTCATAGGCTTATGAAGCACACGCAAAATATATGCAGGATTGAAGTTGAATTAAGCTAATCTAACCCCCCCTTGCTAATTGCTAATTGCTAATCTAATTCCCCCTTAAGCTGAAACACACAACTGCTAATCTAATGTTGGAAGCTGAAACACACGGCTGAAAGTAAATTGCATGAAAGAAAGACAACATATGAAGAGAAACGAAACAACACATGTGAGCTCACATTAACAATAAAGAAATCTTAATTTACATCACAAGAATCAATGAAAAATCATGAAAGCATCAAAACTAAGATTATGAACAAAAGCTAAGAATCCCCTTATCCATATTACAAAGTCAAAACTAACTTCTACAATCTAAGACTAATCTCCTCCTAATCTACTATCCCCAAATGAAGAGAGAGCACTCTCTTTTATACATGAATTTCTTTGAGAAGAAGATAACCATCTCATAATTATAGATCAACTATTCTCTCAACCACTCTCAACTACTTTCCCATTATTACAAAATATGATCCCTTCAAATCCTTCACATGTCTCTCACAAATTCTCCACGTCTCTCATACATCCTAGATAAGATATGCCAACCAAATATTCATGATCTTCTCCTTGGAGTATTCTTTGAATAACTATCTCCTTGAAATGGTGGAGGAGATATTCGAGAAGTCTTTTCTTTGAATTGAACCTTCACATATTCTTACACATTACAAAGCTCATCCATACTTGAGATATTAGTGAAAAACATGTTAATTTCTAATATTTAATCATGAATTCACTTATAATACTAAAATGAATAAAGTGAAAAATAATAAGATGAAACTCAAGTATATGTCTGGAAATGGTATGATGAAAGGTTAATGGGATGTGTCTCCAAAAGAATTTATTATCCATTTAAAAATATTTAAGAGCTTATCAAAATTTCTATCCTTTTGGGATGGGATGTGTCTCCAAAAAAATTTATTATCACATTCAAAAATATTTAATTTATTATCACATTTAAAAATATTTAAGAGCTTATCAAAATTTCTATCCTTTTGGGATAGGATGTGTCACCAAAATAATTTAGGCTCATTTTTAGAAAGGTTCATGAGATTATTAAAATTTAAATTTACATAGTTACTTTTTAAAATTTACATAGTTACTTTTTTCTTTTAATTAGAGTTGCATAGTGAACATCCTCATCCTTGTTCAAAATTTATTATTTCACCAATAAAAATAGAAACGAGTACGCCATATTTTTAAAATGTTTAATTCTCTACTAAATTGTAAATATATTTTCACTAAATTGGGTCATGTTTCAATAAAATACTCTTTGAAACAAAATAAGTACACTCATAATGCATTTTCTTTAGAAAAAGTTATGTGTGATTGTGATGGTTGGTGTGCTTACAATTGTATATATGTGTTAAATGGCAATTGTCATATTCATAATTGCTTATCTATCGAATGATAAGATAAAGAAGCCAAATAATGCACATAAAAAATAATTAAAAACCAAATCTACAACCAAAACATAACTTACTCGACTAGGAAGCACCTCTTTATTGTAATAGTAGGGGATTTGACTTAGACTACTATTCTATATCTCGATTGTACGTTGAAATAGGTAGTAGGTACAAACCCTCTTTTCAAAATAGGGGGGTTAGACGCCTATCAATAAAATAGGTGGGTGGTTCCACCATGGTCAACTGGTAAGTTTACAGGCCATAAACAGGTTGGTCATATATACACTGCTATAAGTTGGAATGGTTGTGGATGTATAATGATATACGTGCAATCGATAAAATCTACTCTTTCATTTTCATTATTGTCACTTATCTACCTCCAACTTGTCAAAGCTAACACACTATCTTGTACAAACAAGAAAAGATATGTTGTTCTCTACTAAGTGTCTCCAAATATATATATATATATATATATATATATATATATATTCCAAGTACATTTATAAAAAAATACACCTTAGAGTCTTTGACTTGTTAATTGCATGCTTCCCATATATCTATGCCTTACAAACTAATAGACCCAATTTGTTGAAAAATAAATTCCACTATGCTTTTTGTTTGTCCTCTATTAATCGAAGTCACTACAAACTAATAGACCCAATTTGTTGAAAAATAAATTCCACTATGATTTTTGTTTGTCCTCTATTAATTGAAGTCACATGAAGGATCCACGCTCTCCCAAAATCATATTTAACATGATTCCAACAACAATTAAAAATGTATGTTTATTGTCTTTGACAATTTGATTAGTTGGATTAGTAATTTATTATAATTAACATTTCCTCTCTCTAAAGAGTGAGGTAGATGCCACATTGATGAAATATGCATTGATCATTTCCCTGTCAATTCTTGTGATCCTAAACTTCTTGTAGCAGATCTATTGACCTTTGATAGAACATTATCTTTATCTTATATCTCAAAGCTTTAGGGAATTTGAGACTCATTTTAACATAAAATAAACCTCTTATCTCATATGACCTTGCTAAGAGCCAAAATACTCATAACATCACATGAAGTTAAGATCAAGGAAAAATTCAGGGCAAAATTTATCCCATGGGATATTTTTTGACCTTTTGAAAAAAAAAAAAAGGATTTGCCAATTTTCCTTTTTTTCAAAGATGATTCGCCCAAATTCCACGGGATATTTTTTTTTTTAACTCTAAAAATCGCCAAAATTGTCTAGAAACTATATAAAGTCCTTATAAAGTTGAATATCTAAAAACAAAATCGCCAAACATTTTATGGTTGCAACTTTAATAATTAGTAATCCTTAAAATTTTCCTTGGCTAGGATTATCATGGTCTCTATGTAAAGACCAATTCCTATGTGATTTCATATTGCTTTTGTTTACAATTCCACTTTGGCATCATATACAAATGTTTGTAAGTTATTAGAAAATTTATCTTGTATTGATTTATAAATTGTCTTAGATATTCCAATCACAATAACCAGCTCACCAAAACAAATCTAAACTTAAAACAACTATATTGAACCTATGCTCAATTGTGTAACTATCTTTTTGCATTTTAACACTTTAGCATAGATAAAAACACACCATTCAACTTCTTTAACCATTGTAACATATGAGATAGACTACAATAACAAGCCACACACAATGGAACATAAATATTTAACCCAGAAACCCATATAGTGAAACCAATGTTCAATGAAGAACTACACCTTTCACCTTATTACAAAGCTTTCTAATTTCATTGTGAAGCTACGAGGTAGTACGGGCTTATATAATTATGTACAATATATTGCTTGTATTTATTTGCAATGTTCGCATCTCCTCCACAATCATATTCATACTATGGAACAACCGATTGTTAGTGAAAAAGTGAACCCTAGGTTCCCTCATTCTGCTAGGTTTTTGCTAACTATAATTAAGGTTAGGTTTAGGGTTTAGAAAATTTCTTGGAACCTATAGGATGATCCAAGAAGTCTCCACTAGATTCTATGATTTTACTAACTCCCCATATTCAAATTATGGTTAGCTAACATGGCCGCCACTTGGACATGCAAGGAATATTTGGACTGTTCCCTTGTTGGGGCCATAACTTTTGCATGTGGAATTTATTTTTAGGTGCATGATATCTCTTTGGAAAGATTTTAATAAGAGCAATAATGTCATCCTTGGATGAGGAAGCCTTGTGGCAACCCTCATTTAGTGTTAGGGTAAAACAAATGTTTCTTGGGGCTCCAAAACCGCATTGAAATTTGATGACTCGGATTTGACAAAATAAAGAGCATTTATGAGATCTCCCAAATTCTATTCTCCCCCATCTAAAAAATAGATAAAATTTAGTGGTATTTTAGCAAAAAAGGCAATGGGATTTGATCGAGCCTAGGACCAAAAGTTCAATTTGGACAAATATTTATGCACTAGGGGTTCCCCAAAGAAAATATTTGGGCTAGATGTCATCAACGGAAAACACATTGAAAACCAAGACTCCTACTACATGGAAATGAACAAAACTACAATTGTTGAGACCAGATTGGCCATCCATTATTATATGAACTAGAGAGATTCTATTGGCATTCACTTGGGATTCCTACACTTCTATATGATCCAAGCACCAAGACCACTAAAGAAATATTATTACATGCTATGGGATAAGTGAGGGGAATTATGCCTTCTATATTGTACTTATCACAACTTCAATTATGGTGGGAAACTTCATATGATTAGCTAAGACCTATTTTATCAAGTCTTTTCTAAGTGTTAGCCTAAAATATTCCTAGATTACTTGCAACTTCTTCGATGTTGTTTGATGAACTAGTAAAATAGGAAAATTCAATGTTTCATCATCGCTAAGTTAGTAGGGAAAGGGTAAATGGGGTGAGAAGAAAGTTAAGTTAATTGTGAACTCATACCTTACATGTGTTTTTTTAAGCCCACATGACTAACCCATTGTAAAAAGTGTATGCATATATGTTACCACCTTTGGTTTGTGTGTTGCAGTGATCTACCATGCTTGCATGTACATGTGTCTATCATATGAACATCCACATTTTTGAGTATGTGCTTTGTTTTTCTCCTTAAGGTATTTTCCAAATAGTGGGCCAAAACATCACTAGCCAATGGCTCTAAATAGTCATTATTGTCTCTTTTCCCAATGAGTATGCCAAGATTGTATTTAGGAAAAAATTAGAGACTCTTTTGGATACATAGACTATGAAATTTATATTATCATAAGAGAATATGCAATGATCATATTTTTTGAATTCCATAAATTATGAGCTATAGATTGATTTAGAATACTAGTAAGAGAATACATTGAGAAACAATGAAGCAATAACTATATTTGCTAGAAAAATCACCAAGAATTGAGATTTAATGGTTGATCTCAAGCACTAAAGTTTAAAAACTAACAATAACTATGAGTAGTGATGCTCATAATTGAATTTGAATGTGCAATATTAAACTAATCCAAATTAGTGATGATGTGTGCTATCCTTGTGTAAGCCTTGGTAAACACCACAATCTTGAATTGTCATAGACCGTTGATCTCCCTTTAATTTGATTTATCTTGAGAAATGGAGGGGGTTTCTTGTCCAAGCCTCCCAAAAATATTGATATGGAATTCATTTGTCAATTTGATAATTGATCTAATGTCTAAAAATATATCTAGCCTTCAATGAAACTAACTCTATTACACTTTCAACATCATTCCCACTTAATATCTTATATACAATTTGCATGGCCCTTTGTTGCCTCCTCCAGATCGAACTCCATCATGATATCAATGGGGTTATATGGTAAAAATTATTGGTATTAATGGATAGTAGTTATGGGAGATAGGTAGTATGGTTTAAAGGTTAGGGATTAGAGGTTATAACAATTTTTTTTTTAAATGGGTTAGGAGTTATAGGGTTTAGCAAATTGTGGATTTAACTGTCATGACTTAAAGTTCAAGTCTTAGGGATTGTGTAGATTATGAGATAAGGGCTATATGAGTTAGGTATTAAGGATTATAAGGGTTATGTGGTTTGATATTTATCATATTTAGAGGGGTTAGATATGGTAAGGATTTGGATACTATGGGTACATTTGTCTTAGGGATTATGCAACTATGAGGTAAGGGCTATTGAGATAGGTGTTAAGGATTATAAGGGTTATATGGTTTATATTTTGTAAGATTCAGAGGGGTTAGAAGTGATAAGGGTTATGATATTATGGGTACAAATGGTTAAGCGTCAACAACTAAAACTTATATAGGTTATGTGTTAGTGATTATATGGGTTAAGTCCTAGTTGTTGCAAATTATGGGGGTTAGAACTAAATTTTATTAGGGTCAAGTGTTAGGGGTTACAAGGGTTACAAAGTATAATTTTTTTAGTGATTATGAACGACAGGGGTAATATAAATGACAATTATTATAGGGGTTATATATAGAGGTAATTAAGGAGACAAATTGGGTAATTAGGGTTAGGTTATCCGTAAGGATTATTAAGGGCACTTGTTGGAATTTATAAGGGATGTGTGTTATAAATGTCAAGGTATGAGGGTTTTGGGATACTAAGACTAGGGGTTATTAATGTTAAGAGTTCCCATGGTTAGGGGACACTGGTGATAGGGGCTAACAAGGTTTAAGTTAATACGGACGATATAATTATATGTTTTAGGTATTAGCATTCATAAGGGTTAATAGTTACATGTGTCAGGAGTTCAATGGTTAGTGGTGATATTGGTTATAATATTTTGTGATTGTGGGGTTTGACGGTGAAATTAATAAAGATTTCATGTTGCAGGGAGTAATGGTCATATTACAATATATATAGAGCAAGGTTTAGGAGAGATAATGGTTGTATGGATTAGTGGTTATAAGGGTTAAAGAGACAAGTACTGTTATAACCTCCTTTTTCCCATAGATAACCTCCATAACTTCCTCCCCAAAAGTATAAAAGAGGCTATGGAAAGGATGATAAGGAGTAGAGAGCATTGTAGCATCCTTATCCTGAAAATTTTCCTATTGAATCCAGTACCCTAATACCAGGTCTGCATATCATTCCCTATATCTGGAAATTTGAATTTCTAGTAGCCACTCCACATCTTATCTAGTCAAGGAACTAGAACATTGTTTTTTTGGGCTTGTTTCTTGTGGAGCACGGATAAGTTGTGCATGTGTGTGGTCTGGGCGAAGGAACTCATATTTCATTTTAGAACACTCCACATCCAAGATCATGTGATATTAGTCTTATATCTTGTTGTTTTTATTATATAAAGAACTCTCTTCATGTCCTATAACGTGTTAAATTTTTTTTTGTTTACATTTTGATAATTTGACACATTCATTTGCTATCAATCCCTTTTTATTTGCAACTTTGTATTCGTGCTCTTGTTTTATATGTGATTATAGGTTTTCAAGAACATCTTTGGATCAGAAATTCAAGAAGGGATCTTCTACAACCATTGGATAACAGATAGGTCCTTGATTTCTTGTTCTCATAATTCCTAAATAACTGTAATTATGTTAATTGATTTCTTGAAAAGGATTGTTTGAGTAGCTTTATGGGGCACCGATATGTTATGGATCCAACCCATATCCATTAGGGGATTTCCCCCTAAAACATAATTGGTGAATCCAATGGGAAGAGTCTCCAATTTTGGGTTATTTTAGGGTATTCTTGTGGTTTTCATTATGGCTTGTTTAATTTGTTTTCTTTCCATTTTTGTGGGTTGTTCTGTAAATATTTAGTTTCAGTAGTTTAAATTTCATCTAGGAACCCTTATAGTAAATATTAGGATTTTTTTGGAACCTAGAACCTGGAACTTTTATTTTATCTTTTACCACACTCATATGCATCCTGTAGTGTTCACAAAAGCATACATATGCATCTTACTGTGCTCACAGGCGTGTATGTTTTCGTAGGAAGCAATTTCTTTTTATTTTTCAATGTTTTTGACTTCATATGTGTGTTGTAGAGGATCAGAATGTGTATATACATGGTTTTTTGCGGGCCAAAGCGCGTATGACTTTGTCTGCTCTGTTTTTTCAATTTTTATATGTTTAAATTGGAATATTTGGGGTTGGAATCATTAATTAGTTGGGTTTGGATATGTAATTAGTCTATTTAACTTCAAAAGCAACAATTTTATAAACAAAAAGAAAAGTTTTTATTGATGCTTTGATTAGGTTTTACTATCAAGTTATGATTTTCTTGTTTGTTTGGATTGCTTGATTGCTGTATTTTGCAATCTGAATTGTATAAGAACTTAGTTTTATTTTCTCTCTTGTTTTATGTTATTATTATCAAAGTCAAAACACAAAAAGAATTTGCATTTCATTGAAATTTTTTCTTTGGTCGTTTGTTGCAATATAAGTTGTAAAATAAGTTTGTTCTTGCAAATTGTTTCTGTACTTTTTTGTTTTGTTTTGTGCATCTAAATATTTTATGAAACAAGTATGTTTTAATATACCATACTTCATCCTTATTGCAAACATTAGACATAAAATGTACATTTTTTGTTTTAGGTGCTTGAAGATAGTCATTTTTCAATTTTGATAAAATAAATAAAGGATGTGTTTTATTTGCTTAAAGTTCATAAAATGAAAGACATACAAATTAAATTATTAGAAAAAGTTTTTGCATTCAAAAGTGTTTATTTTCACTAAAAAATCAATTAAGAATTCTCTTTTCTTTTTAAGCATTTATATTCTTGTAGTGTCATTTTTTGCAAGTGTTGGAACACACCATTTAGTTGCACTTCCACATCCCTTGAGTAAAAAATAGCTTTAAAATTAAATGATTAACCTTAAAAATTATTAGACTTTTATTTTATAGGGTTCAAAAAATAGTCTAGGTGTAGCAGCCTTGGATTAGAGTGAAAGAAAGCACTATAAGGATTTTGATTTGTTAAACATAGGCGTCTAACTAAGGATAGGAAAAATATAATTGTCGTATAAGTGTGGTCGATAATATCCTCTCAAACAAGAGTCAAGCACGAGGTCATGTGAGGTTAAGTTGAGGAGATTACCCCTTTTATTCTTAATTGAGCATTTGTGGGATTTTGTGTGTATGAGGGTTTCATCCGTATCAACTAGTGCCCTCTATGGTTCCAATACTCTTGAAGCTTGGGATTAGCTACACCACCCATACGTACGATCCCAATTGTTGACTATTCCCCTGGACGCTGACTGTGAATTGGTAGCCTTAGTTACTTTCCCTAGGGACCACTTAGGTGACTATAGGGGGATTCTTGTAGTACTTGAGGAAGTTTTTGAACCAAAATATCAATACCCTTATAGGGTGTACCATACCTTTCTGGAATACTTGCACCAAGAATTATTGTTAGCGGAGGCCTTGGTAACTACTTCTCACACCTTTTTTGTTTAGTTACGGGATTTAATCAACCTGTACCTAGCTCCGAAAATCCCATGTTTGCTTGTTTGATATCTCTAGGATCTTCGCTAGTGGTGTGATCTTTTTGTTTAGTTGGTATTATGTTTGAGTCTATTTTGAATATTCATTTAGGGTGGAATATCAACCACTCCATCAATCTAGGAGGATCCAAAATATTTCTCTGATTAGAGTGGAGCCTCCATCACCTCCTCAAAGGAGTTAATTAAACACAATTGGTTCTACTAATTTGATTGGTGAACCAAAACTTGTAAGAACTAACACTTATGCATTAGATGTTACTAGGGTTGAATATATTCAAGCCGAAGGATTTGCGAGACCTTTTAACCCTCCACTAATTGGACCTAACATTAGTACAAAATGGCTAATTTGTTACTAAAATAATGACTAATTCACATATAAATGACTATTTTTGAGTCGACGACTAATAATAGCTAATTTTCAATATCTTATAGCATGACTAACTATTAGTCATATTTAGCATAGTCATTAATTAGTTTCCTTGATTTATCATATAGTAGTTTATTTAGTCGTATATTTGGTCATTGATTTAGTCATTAATTGTCACAGCTAATGACCAAATACACGACTAAATATACTACTAGATGTGAAATCAAGGAAACCAATTAATGATTAAGCTAAATATGACTAAACGTTAATTGCGCTATAAGATGCTAGAAATTAGCTACTACTAGTCGCCACCAAAAAACATAGTCGTTTATATGCAAATGTTAGTTTTTTTTTTAAGTCACAAATTTGTCATTTGTAGTAGTGATTTTATCTCTTTCTAGTAGTTTCATATTCATTATATAAACAACTAATTTAGTAGTTTTATATTCATTTAATTTTTGTTCATTATTATTCAATATAAACAACTAATTTAATAGTTTTATATTCATTTTATTTTTGTTCGTCATTACTAATCAATATAAATTAATTACTATGATATTGTAAATAAATTATAAAAATGTCATACAATATTCATGCTCGTCTAATATGAATCTAATATGAATACACATGTGAATAATGTAAAGTTGTATTAGTTAATTACATCACTAAACAATATTAAGTGCAAACATATATAATTTGAACCACTTAAATTATATTATATGAAAAGTAAAGTATTACAATATACTTGAGTTTCGAACTGAATATCCACTAATGGACTCATATTGGTCCATGGAAAAAATTGTCTCCATACTTTACATGAAAATCATCTACATTGATGAATTTTCCAAATATTACAATGACCATTGAGTGAAACTTGATTTCAGATGAATGTTCCATACAGTGGATGCAGGTTTCAGATGATGGTTGATGCACTCTTTTATTGGTTATTATTATTTCCAGACCATTATATTATTATTGTCTAGGTATGGCTGAGGCTACAGATGATCTTGCAGATTTCCAAAGTGTAGGGTCCCCCATTTCGGGGTCCCAAAAAAAAACTTCCAGTACGATTTTTCAGAAGAAGATATAGAAGGCACAGATCTAATTTTTTTTATCATAGTACATGAATGTCAATATATAAAACTATATACTCAAATTTATACATTCTCAAAAAGATTTAGCAAAATAAATAAAATAAAAATACTTCAAACTTGTTTTCGACGGTTGGTCTAGCGAATCGATGGAGTCCTCGAAGTGGTTTCTGCACGATCCAATCCAATCTCCTGACGAAGTACCGAGTGACCCCTTGGTTGACCTCCCTACCATATTTGGGTTATTCTTCTTCACCTCGAACCCCCGAGCTAATGGGGGCGTAAGAACACACAATCTAGCCTCCTGAAAGGATCTCCCAATACCTGTTTCGGCTAATCCCAACTCCAAGGATCATAACATAATTCGAGATTATGATGACCATCTAGCATTAGGGAGCAAGAGATTTCTTTCTCTCCTTCTCCTCCCTCATTATATAACAAAATCCTGTGTGCCATGTGTCTGTCCATGCACATATTTAATTTAATTTAATATTTTAATTTCCAATATTCTCAAATACACGTGTCTTCTTAATGTCTTTAATGTGCACCTAAATCTCTAGATCAGTGGGAGTTAGGTGTAGAAGAGTTCTACTTCTCTTTTGGTTCTCATTTAGTTTACTTAACAATCTTTTAGTTGAGGAAGACAGTGCGCGTTCTGCTGAAGCCTGTGCGCTAGGGCAACGTTTTGAGAGAGTGCAGGAATGGCGGCGCCTGGGGGAGGGGAGGCCGTCCCCCCCCCTTCGAGTTCTGAGGAGGAGGCCTTCAGAAGGCTCCTCTCTTACAGAGGAAAGAAACCCATGGACCCGGTGATCCTGAAATTTATAAAAAAGCTGGAGGAAATTCCTGAAATCGCCCTTCCTGAAGAAAAACCAATGAAAATCGCCTTGGCTTTGTCCAAGAGGAGCTTAGTGGGACAATTTATGGGCCTTTGGCCATCCACCAAGACCACAGATGACTGGATACAGAGGAACTGGAAGCCCAACCTAAAAAATGGAGTAACTTGCTACCCAGTCGGGAGAGGGTTCTTTGTCTTTGAATTCATAGCTGAAGAAGACAGGGACTTGATTTTTAGAAACGGCCCCTACTTCATGGGAACGCAGGGGCTCTACTTGAATAAATGGACGCCGAACTTCGACCCCACGGTGGATCTTCCCAAAGAGGTGCCGGTGTGGGTCAGGCTCCCCAACCTCCCGATGCATTGCTGGGACTTTGAATCATTGCAGAGAATAGGGAACGGAATTGGCCGCTTCATTGACAAAGCAGATAACAAAGGACAATACACATGCGCCAGAATTTGTGTTGAAGTGGATCTTGAAGCCGGCCTCCCAGAGGCAGTAAAGCTAAAAGTTGGATCTTGGACCCATTATCATAAATTGGACTATGAGCACCTGCCATTCAAGTGCAGAAACTGTCAAGAGCACGGCCATTTCCAAAGATACTGTCCCAAGCTAGCCGAGGAGAAAGAAGATGCGGAAGGCTGGCAGAAAGTCAAGAAAGGGAAAACCACCAATAGCACCAAAAGCAAGGAGAAAGTGACCCAGGAACCAGCAAAGGGAGGCAACTCAAATCCCGGTACTCAAGGAAGCCCCAGCGAAGCCCAAACTCCTACCAATGCTCCAGAAAAGGAAGAAGTTAGGGCAACTCAAGGGCCAACCAGATTATCCCCCCACCCTGGCATTCCCAGCCCGTCAAAAGAACCAATAAGCTTGGGATCAGAAACAGGAGCTGAATCATCTGAGGAAGGAGACACTGAAGTAAGCAGCCCGTCAGGCACCCCGAATCAACCAAAGCGGGGACGGAAGTCTGAGAAGAAAAGAAGGGAAGAACAGTCCTATAAGGATGTGGTTCAAGGCTCACAGCACACCATACCAGAAATGATGAACACCAGATCCGGATTGAAAATCGGGAAAACCCCGAAAGGGGGTCATCCGCCCCATCCAGGCAAATAATGCAATACGTCTCCTGGAATTGCAGAGGACTAGGCAGTACCATAAAAGAAGAAGCCATAAGAGATTTAGTAAGAGCAATGATGCCGGAAGTCCTCCTAATCCAGGAGACGAAGTTGGGGGAGGAGGCTCTTCTCCAAGCTAGTAATAAGTTCTGGAAGAAAGGCCAGGGAAGGGCTGTGAGTGCACGAGGAGCATCGGGAGGCCTGGCTACGTTCTGGGACTCAACAAAGCTCAATCTCGTAAATGAAGAAAGAACCACTCACTGGATTTTCACAAAGCTGCTCCACAAAGATTCCGGCCATCTGGTAAGTATTTTTAATTTGTATGTTCCTGTCTTGCATGCAGAGAAAAAAGAGTGCTGG
Source organism: Larix kaempferi (assembly GCA_027924585.1). NCBI lineage: Eukaryota > Viridiplantae > Streptophyta > Pinopsida > Pinales > Pinaceae > Larix > Larix kaempferi. The sequence continues at coordinate 4,620,805 of BSBM01000963.1, read as the reverse complement.
GACTCCCTAAAGTTCTTTCTAAACCTGCATAAACCTGAAAACTTAATTGTAGCCGGGGATCTAAATGTTACTCTCGCCTTGGCCGAGAAAAGAGGGGGTTCGCTTGTCCGAGACCCTTCCAGAGAATGGGTTGAAGACTTGATGCTGGACTGGGATCTTGAAGATATCATCCCAGACAGAGGGAAATTTACTTGGTCCAACAAAAGATTTGGGCCCGGACATATTGCTGCTCGGCTTGACCGCTTCCTCATCCATTCCTCTTTCCTTACTCTCGGGCTCATGGCGAGCTCCAAGATCCTCCCGCACTATACCTCTGACCACAATCCTATTTCACTCTCCCTCTCCCCCGTGAAAAGGTTAGGTCCCATTCCCTTTAGGTTCAGCCCAATCTGGGTAAATCTTGAAGGATTTCATAATTTGGTGTCCAACTCCTGGAAAGTGCCTGCTTATGGCTCCCCCTTCTTTGTTTGGGAGAGAAAACTTAGAAGACTTAAAGCTGATCTGAAAGAATGGGACAAAGGACTAAGCTCACCCACGGATGAAAGGAAAAGAGCTCAGAAGGCTCTGGAACGGCATCAACTTGCACTGGAAGAGTCCCCGGTCACCCCTGCCTTGCTTAAACGGGAGGTGGAACTCCAAAAAAACTCTCATAAAGCTTGCAGAAATGAGGAAATTTATTGGAGAACCAAGTCAAGAACACTTTGGCTCCAAGCTGGAGATAAAAACACAACTTTTTTCCATAAGCAAGCGCAGGCCAGGAAAATCTACAATTCCATCAATGAAATACAAACGCAAGACCATGCTCTAACAGACTTCAATGAAATCAAGGAGGCTGCCCACAACTTCTTCAAAAACCTCTATTCTGCTCCGGCTACGGATCCAGTAGACCCTAGGTCCTACCCTCTTTCAGAGATTCTAAACTTAATCAATGATGATGACAATCAGCTGCTGAATAGTCCTGTAAGCATTAGGGAAATTAAGAAAGCCCTTCTTAAGATGAATCCGGACAAAGCTCCTGGGCCGGACGGTTTCACAGCCCGTTTTTACACATCTTGTTGGGACATTATCAAATCAGATTTGTACAGAATGGTTAAGAAAGCTCAGAACTGCTCTAAGCTGGGGGGCAGTACCAACTCCTCCTTTTTGGCCCTCATCCCTAAAGAAAAAGGTGCCAGGAACTTCAGTAGATTTAGGCCTATATCCCTCTGCAACACGGGGTATAAAATCATCACCAAAATTATGGCTAACAGACTGAAAAAACTCCTGCCAAAATTGATCCCGGAAAACCAAGGAGGGTTTGTGAAAGGAAGACAAATACTGGATAATATCATACTTGTACAGGAAGCTATCCACACCAGCTATAAAAAAAAGGAGAAGGGCATGGTTGTTAAGCTGGATCTGGCTAGTGCCTTTGATAGAGTCAGGCATGACTTCCTTTTTGCAGCCATGAGCAACTTTGGATTTAATCAGAAATTTATTGACTGGGTTAAAGCCTGCATCTCAGCCCCTTGGATCGCTCCGTTGGTCAATGGACGACCCACCAACTTCTTCAGGGCCTCAAGAGGATTGAGGCAAGGTTGCCCCCTTTCCCCAGTGCTCTTTGTTCTCCAAGCTGCTGTTCTAAGCTTCCAACTGAACAGGAAACTCCAAAATAGATCTCTCTCAGGCATCAGAATAGCCCCAAAGGTTAAGGAGGTCAATCACGCCCAGTTCGCGGATGATACCCTGTTATTGGGTGCTGCCAATCTTATTACTGCCAGCAAATTCAAAGCAGAATTGGACTTCTTCAAGAACAGTTCTGGAAGTGAAATAAACTATCATAAAAGCAAGATTTACGGTTGGAACTGCACTCCCAGGGAAATGTTGGAGATATCCCGGATCCTTGAAATGGATGGGCTCTCAGCCTGGGACACCTTTACTTATTTAGGCATTCCAATTTTTAGAGGCTCACCAAAAGTCATTCATTGGCTGCCCATGCTGGACAAGCTGAAGAACAAAATCCATGCGTGGGGAGCAAATGGCTCAATAAAGCTGGAAAAGTAATCCTCATGAACTCTGTCCTGACCAGTCTTCCTATCTACCAATGCTCTGTTATTTTAGCTCCCAAATCCATAACAAACAAGATCAATGAGCTGCTCCGTCGATTTCTCTGGGAGGGCGGTAGAAACAATGAAAAGAAGATGCACCTGGTGAGCTGGGACAAGGTCACGAAGTCAAAAATGGAGGGGGGTCTTCAAATCAGGGATGTATCCATCCAAAACCTTGCCATGGGAGGCAAGATTCTCTGGAATATGATCACCGGGAAGAGAACATGGAGCAAACAAATTCTCAAGAAAAAATACTTCACCGGAGATAAGGAAAGATGTTTAGAAAGAGCCACCAAAGTGCAGAAAGGGTCTCCGATCTTCTCGCTGTGTAAAAAAGCTATCCCACATTTCACCTCTAAGATCACCTGGATCCCGGGAAACGGTGCAAAAATCCACATTTGGGATGACTCTATTCTTGGAGACATGCCACTTAATGGAGACAGCAATCTGAGGAATATCAAATATTGGCTCACAGTCAACAATCGCAGTACCCTGTGGGATATATCATCCTGGGAAAACGATGATAATAAAGCATGGGCAAGCTGGAACTTGGGTGATTACCCAATCGAGCTTCAGGAGGAAGCGCTGATCCTGTTGCATCACTTGCAGGGGAAATCGCCTTCAAGTGCTAAAGCAAAAGATAAACGTGGATGGGGCTATCGATCTGGAGCTTATACTGCTGCTGCTGACTACGTTGCAATTCTGGAAATCCCTTGGGTGCCTCCAAATCCTGCACCGTGGAAAGGCCTCTGGAATCACCAGTCAATCCCAAAAATTGATATTTTCATTTGGACCATGCTCCATAAAGGAATCATGACCACCGACAACCTCAGGAGAAAAGGATGGGCGCTGCCATCAAGATGCCCACTATGCTGCTGCGCTGAGGAGAATGTCGAGCATCTCTTTCTCTACTGCGATTTCACCAAGGAAGTCTGGGAAAACGTGTTGTGCCCAATCGCTGTCAGCTTACCGGATTCTATCAATGAACTCATCAGCTGCTGGTCTTCCCTATCTCCTTTCGATCTGAGCAAAAAAAACCTCCTGAAGACCACGTGGATGTGGATACCGAAATTTGTCTGCTGGAAAGTGTGGTTGGAGAGGAACAACAGAGTTTTCAAAGAAACCAGAAGACTCCCTATTCAAGTTGCTGTAAAAGCTAAGATCATGTTGGCTGAAGCTCTAAATGCCAAGCCTGAGTTAAGGAATACGGCCACCATATCTGATGAAGAAGCTCGCTGGATGAAGGAGTTTCATCTGAACTTGCAAAGCCATGCTATCAGCAAATCTCCTCAAAAGGCGAATTGGGAAATTAGACTTGAAGAACAGGAATTTATTAAGTGGAGATCAGCTCTCGACGAATGGTGTCTCTCTTTTGACGGGGCCTCGAAAGGGAATCCCGGTCATGCTGGGGGAGGAGGCATCATCCTTGAACCTTCCGGCAATTGCCACCTGTCTTATGCCTGGGGAATTGGTCTCGCCTCCAACAACCAAGCTGAGTATTTGGCATTGTGGCAGGGTCTAAGTCAAGCAAGGAAGCTGAATATTCAAACGTTGATTGTCTTCGGCGATTCCAGATTGATTATTAAAGCTCTCCGCCTCAAGAAAATGCCAAAAGATATCAATCTCGCCCATATTTACAGGAAAATTTCCCTTCTTCTTTCTCATTTCAGATCTGTCAAAGCCTATCATATTCGGAGGCAGTTAAATGGACTGGCGGATGCAGAAGCCAATCGGGGAGTCCGGCTGAATAAAAGCCAGCTGATAATTAACGAAGATATCTCTATAGACATGATCCCTTAAGATATTTTAGATGAGGTTAAATACAGCCTTTGCATACAGCAGCAAGCTGAAAAGAAATCCCAGGGATCACTGGAACAAGCATTGTAAGAGCCAGGCAGCCTTTTTGCCAAATTATCAATAAAATTCTAACCGTTTGCGTAAAAAAAAAAAAAACAATCTTTTAGTTAGACTTATTGCTTTCTACTTTTCTTTCTTTTCCTAATATTAAGATTGAATTAAAAGATGATTCTTTTTACTAAAAGTATAATCTATTTAAATTTTCTCTTTATAAAATAATTTAAACGAATAATAAAATTAATTAAAGTAAAATCTTGAATAATAATAAAAGAAAAAAAGACAATTCTTTTATTAATGACCTATTTCAATTCTTTCTCAAAATAATGAAGTCAATTAAATAGAATCTTTAATAGAATGATTTAAAATAATAAAATCCATAAAATTAAAATCTTTGAATAAAAATAATTCTCTTATTATTAATCTTTTTCAATCAGCACAATTAATCAAATTTAATATTGAATAAAATCAATCTCTTCAATTCTTTTTCAAGTTTATAAAATCAATTAAAAATAAAATGTTGAATAGAATTATTCAATTTAATAAAATAGAACAAAATGAAATAAAGTATTTCTTAAATCTTATGTGAAATTTTCATTTATACCATTGATTAATTTTCTTCCTCTCGTTCTTGTCTAGGTACCTCTTCAGTGGGCCCTTCTGACAGTTTCATTTCTTCCTTCTTATGGGGAGTACTGCGTAGTGACCAGGAACCGTTACCGTGATTTCTCAACTACGCTCCTTGGAGACTAAGGAATGTTGAGGGATAAGGCTCTCCTTATTACGCGCCCCTCAACTCATCGTACGCGACCAAATCATTATGGCCTTGCCCGTAAGGCATACGCTTCCCCGGGTGAGCTGAAATGGCTTCACTCGTGCGTGGATTGCCAATCCAGGGTCGACAGTCAGTCGTCATACCCCTATGTGTTCTTTCCATTTTTACGACCCCTATAATTCCATTGTGGGTCGGTTGGTAAATCATCTTACCTGCCACTGCACACACACACACTCAAGTGCACATTAGTAGCATTGCACTATGAAATATTTCATCATCCATCATAATATCTCAGTCAGGCGACATATATTTCATTCATCCTTTTCTCTCAATCAGTAAATCATATCTATCATTCATCATTCTATCTCAATAAGTCGAGCATATGTAACATTCAATCATCCTATCTCAATCAGTCAAGCATATCTAACATTTAGTCATTCTATCTCAATCAGTCGAGCATATCTAACATTCAGTCATTCTATCTCAATCAGTCGAGCATATGTAACATTCAGTCATTCTATCTCATTCAGTCGAGCATGTCTAACATTTAGTCATTCTATCTCAATCAGTCGAGCATATCCAACATTCAAACATTCTATCTCAATCAGTCGAGCATTCATTTATTAAGTAAAGTAATAGTTTCTATAACTGTCGTTCAAGCATTTTCAAAGTAAATTCAAATGGTTTGTGTTTTACTTAGACGGTTCATTTCAAAATTAGTACTTCATTATTCTAAACAGTTAAGGTACCTAGGCAGGCATTACATACACCCCCTCTTATTAAAACTTCGTCCCGAAGTTAAGTCTCATGTGTTTCCACGGTGAGTTTTCACTTCCTTGACTCACTAATTGTAACCGGGATTGAAATAGTCTAAACAAATTCTTTCAATTCAACAAAACTATAAGTATATCATTTACGAAAATACTAAAAACACTGACATATTTCAACATAAGGGACAAAATATTCAATCCCAACTTCTCCCTTTTCTATAATTACGTATAACTATCACATGATCAAAACAATGTCCGAATTTCAAAATAAGAATTTACCCTTCTCAATTATGTTCTTCCATACATTCCTTAACCATTACTGAACTAATCTTACATGCAACCTCTCTCTTCTCATACTCCAAAGTATAATTAAATACTAGAGTGCCATTTACTTAGTATAGTTAAAAATATAATCTCAGATTTTTATAAACAAAGTCATGTAAGGTTTTCTTCTCTTCCTAACTTTAAGCACAATTAAGATTCTATAATTCAAGTAAGTTTAACTTCTCTCTTTTCACATTTCAAAGCACGATTCAATTAGTAGTGCATACCTGCGAAGCCACCGCCTTGATTTCAGAGAATAAGCATTTACAACCAATCGTTAAAATTCTCGACGCAAAACCCCCCCTCAAAGTATATGAAACCTAAATACCATTCAAACTTTCATACTAGCAAATTGAGAGGAGAATAATTCTGACCTGTTCGAGAAGCGGGGAGTATCCCTGCTGAAGGAGAAGAAGCAAAAATCGCAGCTTCGATTTTTCTAAGTCGATCTTAAGTGTATGTCATAAACTTAGTTTAGAAGACAATTATCACCATTCGTATCTGATCTTATTATAGAACGATAATTAGAATAACAATCATAACTCATGATTTAAATACTTTAAGCCATAACTTCAAACAAATCATTTAATACACATACCATTCCCAAAATCCATCTAAACAATCTTTCAAGTTTCCCATTCTATTGTTGACACCATGTAGTTTTCATTAGTTTAACTTCCAACAATATTTGGTGCATTTTCCTTCACCATGAACAAGTACTAACCCATTACCGAAAATATTAATATTAAGGCCATAAACATATACTCTCAGTTCACCCAACTTCATTGGTGAAGTTTCTCACTAACCTATTTAAATAAATATTATTTAACATATAACAACGGATTCAATGCATACCACCAAGTTTATTTGATACATATTAATATAATACTTCAACCATAAACAAACTTTCACTACATAAACTACTTAAACTACTTTCATACTCTTTCACCATTATGTATACATCATAGTTATAATCTTGGCAAGTCAAATGAAATCTCCAATATCAAATGTAATGACTATCAATCGGAGCAAGTGAATTTTTATTTTTATCTTTTAGAGAAATATTGTTATGGTCTTATTCCAACTATTATTAGTGTAAGATCTTTTATGACTCCACTCCCTATAATTTATCTTGGAGATACCTTGTTCAACTTTTACAATAGTCCAAAAACCAAATTCCATATGATTACTTCCAAATCCCTAAATGTCGGTTCTCAATTCAATAAGATTCCTAGGGTCGGAATTTAGCGGCTTAGTCGAACATATTAAAATTTATCTCTTATTCCCTTCATCAACATCATCATGTCGAGGTTAATGAGCTTATCTTGTTCTTATCTTATTTCATCATTCATGTTGTCATAGGACCACTTCGACATATTCATTGAGTTGCACATTGTGGTTTTTTTTTTTTTTAAACCTCATCGAGTTCCATCTCAAGGGCTAGTCATATTTTCGTCAAGGTTTGACCATATCTAGAGATTAGCCTCATTGAGTTCGTTACATTGTGTTGATCATCTCCATACTTGTTTTACTAAAATCGTCTTCATTTGGCCCTTTCGACAATTTGCCAAGTTACAATTTCCTCATTACCATGTCGTGGTCAAGTGAAGTTTGTAGTTTTTCATCATTTTTTTTGAATAGATTGACCTACAGGTAACCCACATATCTAAAGTCATATAGGTTTAAATATATTTTCATAATATTTCTAACAAATAGTCTTTCGTTTCATCTTCAAAGAATACACATCGCTTAAACATTATTTTCCTTTCCTCAATGTATAACACTTATACGGATGTCTCTATCTTTAGCAAAAGGATATTCTATTACCTTTCCTAAGCATATAGTAGTTAACAACTAATGGCTAACATCAATTGAAACCATTAAGTCATTCTATAAACTTTCACGATTACCATCCGGCAATTAATTAACATCTGACAATTAATCATTAACGTTAATCATTAAAATTTAAAATCCAATACCTTTCCTTTCCTAAAACCCAAACAAGTATTATAAGTCTCCTTTATTTTTATTTTATATAAACATAGTTCATGGATATCAATATATATAAGATCCTATACTAAGGTTTCTCCCATTATCTTATTCATATGATGAACCAATAAGTCTATCCTTCTTATAATCTTTTTCCCTTCCACTCAACTATGCTCTTAGTTAGTTGTGTACTAAATGACACATACTAAATAAAGTAATTATATTTAAGCAATATTATAATTTGCACAACTTCTCTGATGACTCAGATTTTTAGCTAAGCACGACCCAATTTCAAAGTTAAGTCCATCGTTGATTAGAATGGTAGCTAGGATGATGATGTATATACATGTCAATAAAAGAAGAGATCATAGGACTCACCTACTCCCATCTACCTTTCTTTAAGGAAGAAATGATTATACATTTTAAGCCTATAGTCATAACTGTTATGCAAGATATGTGTATGACTCTAATATTTAAATGGTTATCATAATTTCAACAAATACCAAATAAAAGCAGGTTCCGTGGCACAAAATGTTTAGATCCCGATTTTGTGTTTAAGCTCCCAAGAGAACCTCGCACTTTCTAAGAATAGAAGTGTTTTATCGCCTTTTGGTTGGGTAGCTAAGCCCAATTAAGAGTATACACATGTAGGTTCAATAAATAATATTACTATCTAATTCCGTTCAATGGGTACACAAAAGTAGACTCCAGTTATGCGAATAGATATATTACAACCTATATCAATAGCTGGCAGTCAGACAGTAGTGGAAGCGAACTGAGAGCCACATATTAGAGAATGACCGACGGTAGTCTAGGTAGAACAATAACTATGTCAAATTTACTTGAAGGTAGGCGACTATCGCAGAGCTTATAGATTGAGAGATAAAGTACGGAACTAAACTCATAGTTTGACTGATACAAAGGACTCATATATTGATGGATACGAAGACAATTACTGTTACTCACGCCGAATCACAGAGATGTGATTAGATTTAACTTCACTGTCAACAATTTGGCGGCACTTCACTTACGCCAAATGTAACATCCTCTAGTCTCACGTTCATGAGGTAGTAGTTTTATTTTTATTTTTATACGACACCAGTAAGAAAACATTGTAATAAAATATACCTTAAAATAATATAAACTCTAGTCCTCCTTGAGTGAGGATACCCTAACTTATACAAATTATTTTGCATGGCTCAAATGGGAATAAACTGTATGTAAGGACTCTTCACATGCCATGGCAATTTGACATTACGGAAAGGACATATTCATTCAATATTTATAGTTACATTTTAACATTATAATAAGAGTATATTAATATAAAATTGCTGAATTTCCCAATGTCACATTTTTGTTCATATTATATGCATTATTGTCTCATTTGTCCATACACAAATTCTCCTATGCATCTTAACCATAATTAATACAATAAAGAAATCATTAATCCCTTACTTCTTAACCAGAAATAAATGACACCTTTACTAGAATTCCCTTCTCGACTAACATTGATACCATGTCACTTACATTAAGATTTAACTTTTAACCAAAAGGAATTGATTCAGTAACATAAGCATTGATTATCGTTCCTTGGACTAAATGTTAGTATATAATATCCTTCACTTCTTGGCTATATATCGATAAAATACATATCCATACATATCTATCTCTTTTTAGACTAATAATAATACAATATTACTTATACTACCATTAGCTTCTTAACCAAACTCTATGCTTTACAAAATGCATTGTTTATCACTTTTGAACTAAATCAAAACAGGTGGCATCGTTCACTTCATGTCCAATTGTCGGTAATGATATATATATAAATGCATATATCTATACTTGCTACACACCTGCGTCTTCCCATCATGACCATAATTTAATATGGTGGATTATGGTTACATAACCAAATCCACCTGACATCTACTAGAGTTCAATTCAATAGGCATCAAGTGAATAAATACTCGAACACCGAGACTATGAGTGAACTCAAGTCTGAAGTATCAATGCCCAAACCGCAAGGGAGTGTGACTCCACACATCGTGTGTCTAACAACGATCCAAGTTGGAGTTTGACTAACAAAAGAGGTAGGTTTATCCGGGGTTTGTATCAAGGCATCACCGTCTAAGTATGATAAAATTCACATAGTAGTATCAACCCTATTTAATGGAAAAAAAAGAAACTTAACTAAGTCTGAAGTATCAATGCCCAAACCGCAAGGGAGTGTGACTCCACACATCGTGTGTCTAACAACGATCCAAGTTGGAGTTTGACTAACAAAAGAGGTAGGTTTATCCGGGGTTTGTATCAAGGCATCACCGTCTAAGTATGATAAAATTCACATAGTAGTATCAACCCTATTTAATGGAAAAAAAAGAAACTTAACTAAGGCTCTTTAGTAGCCACCGAGCCGAGCCTTCAAGAGACATACATTTAAAGTAATGGAGCAACAAGCAAGATTTTATTCAACAAGCAAATTGGCCGTTGTGGAGACAACGCATAAATGTAGTTTGACAACTAATTTGCTGGCAGGTGTAGTTACCAACACTTTGACAGGAATTAAGGAGGGTAATCACAGATGGCAGCGGCGTAATTAACTTTGGTGACTCGGTGTTGGGAGGGGTTGGAACAAGCGTGGAAGCTGGATACATAATGCCCAGTATACAACGGGTTGAACAAATCTCAGACAGAGGGTAGACAACCACGTTTATGCCGAGTTTGAGTTTTTTTTTTTTTTCTCCATTCTATTTGAATTAGGTAATAGCCTAGAAGAAGGTTACTATACAAATGCGGATTGCTGAGTAAAAGAACAATGCTGTCTAGGAAAATCATGACTACCGAGAAGTTCCAGGGTGAGGAGGTCCACAAGCTGAGCACTGGGTTATTACAGAGATAAAGGTTTAAATTAAAACACAATGCACAGGGCATAGTGATACACAGAACACGATTACGCAGTCCCAGACGATCCCGAGATCGACTCCCCTTCTAGACTGATAGAGGTGGATGTAACACCAAATATACGCATAGTGGCATGGATTTAGGTCCATCATAAGATTGGTTTAATTTTGGCTGCCAGAGAAAGATTACTCCCAAATTGTAATGTTTGAACACAACAGCACAATCCCCACATTTTAATGGTCGTTTCACTGAGAGTCAGAGATTATAAATACAGAGGTTTAAGGAATAGACTACGCAGAGGTCAGCTTATCTCAGAGAATCTGAAGACGTTTAGATGAACCTCAAAAGATTTGTAACAGAGTTAAAAAAAATGGTAGGATTTAGCTATCTCAGAAGATCTTGACAGTTAGTTGACTCTAAAAAAAAATAAAAAATACAAACAGAGTTTTAACTGGTCAAGAAAAACAGAGATCGGATCTATGTCACTGGATATGAGACTTAGATCGAATTTGAGAAATTAACTTCAGATAGAGATTTAAAGTCAAATAATTTTTTTTTTTTTTTTTAACTAACAGAACTGCAACCCTTCGATCTAGAAGAATATGTATTATTTATTTCCATAATTCGAACAAGAATTAAATTCCAGAATATAATTCAGTGATAGTATCAGTTACCAGCTTGCGTTCTATATTATACAGAATTCACTATTCTCTATGAGCCATTCCACATCATAAGTCAAAAGGAAAACAATCTAATACTCAATACAATACTGAAATAACATTAAACCTATTTCAGCGGTCGATCCAAGGATTTGTGAGAGATGTCGAGGTAGCCATTGTCCGAGTCCAATCCAATCCTTCAAGATTTTACCGCAAACCCTTGATAAAAGATATGAGTCTGGTGCCCTCAAGGCTTGACCAGCTCTGATACCAAATGTAGGGTCCCCCATTTCGGGGTCCCAAAAAAAAAACTTCCAGTACGATTTTTCAGAAGAAGATATAGAAGCCATAGATCTAATTTTTTTTATCGTAGTACATGAATGTCAATATACAAAACTATATACTCAGATTATACATTCTCAAAAAGATTTAGCAAAATAAATAAAATAAAAATACTTCAAACCTGTTTTCGACGGTTGGTCCAGCGAATCGATGGAGTCCTCGAAATGGTTTCCGCACAATACAATCCAATCTCCTGACAAAGTACCGAGTGACCCCTCGGTTGACGTCCCTGCCGTATTGGGGTTATTCTTCTTCACCCCGAACCCTCGAGCTAATGGGGTCGTAAGAACACACAATGTAGCCTCCCGAAAGGATCTCCCAATCCCCGTTCCGGCTAATCCCAACTCCAAGGATCATAACATAGTCCGAGATTATGATGACCATCCAGCATTAGGGAGTAAGAGATGTCTTTCTCTCCTTCTCCTCCCTCATTATATAGCAAAAGCCTGTGTGCCATGTGTCTGTTCATGCATATATTTAATTTAATTTAATATTTTAATTTCCAGTATTGTCAAATACATGTGTCTTCTTAATGTCTTTAATGTGAACCTAAATCCCTAGATCAGTGGGAGTTAGGTGTAGAAGAGTTTTACTTCTCTTTTGGTTCTCATTTAGTTTACTTAACAATCTTTTAGTTAGACTTATTGCTTTATATTTTTCTTTCTTTTCCTAATATTAAGATTAAATTAAAAGATGATTCTTTTTATTAAAAGTATAATCTATTTAAATTTCCTCTTTATAAAATAATTTAAATGAATAATAAAATTAATTAAAGTAAAATCTTGAATAATAATAAAAGAAAAAAAGACAATTCTTTTATTAATGACCTATTTCAATTCTTTCACAAAATAGTGAAGTCAATTAAATAGAATCTTTAATAGAATGATTTAAAATAATAAAATCCATAAAATTAAAATATTTGAATGAAAATAATTCTATTATTATCAATCTTATTCAATCAGCATAATTAATCAAATTTAATATTGAATAAAATCAATCTCTTCAATTCTTTTTCAAGTTAATAAAATCAATTAAAAATAAAATCTTGAATAGAATTATTCAATTTAATAAAATAGAACAAAATGAAATAAAGTATTTCTTAAATCTTATGTGAAATTTTCATTTATACCATTGATTAATTTTCTTCCTCTCTTTCTTGTCTAGGTACCTCTTCGGCGGGCCCTTCTGACAGTTTCATTTCTTCCTTCTTATGGGGAGTACTGCGTAGCGACCGGGAACCGTTACCGGGATCTCTCAACTACGCTCCTTGGAGACTAAGTGATGTTGAGGGATAAGGCTCTCTTTATTATGCGCCCCTCAACTCATCTCAACTCATCGTACGCGACCAAATCATTATGGCCTTTCCCGTACGGCATACGCTTCCCCGGGTGAGCTGAAACGGCTTCACCCGTGCGTGGATTGCCAATCCAGGGTCGACAGTCAGTCGTCGTACCCCTATGTGTTCTTTTCGTTCTTACGACCCCTATAATTCCATTGTGGGTCAGTCGGTAAATCATCTTACCTGCCACTGCACACACACACACTCAAGCGCACATTAGTAGCGCTGCACTATATAATATTTCATCATCCATCATAATATCTCAGTCAATCGAGCATATATTTCATTCATCCTTTTCTCTCAATCAGTAAATCATATCTATCATTCATCATTCTATCTCAATCAATCGAGCATATGTAACATTCAGTCATCCTATCTCAATCAGTCGAGCATACTTAACATTTAGTCATTCTATCTCAATCAGTCGATCATATCTAACATTCAGTTGTTCTATCTCAATCAGTCGAGCATATGTAACATTCAGTCATTCTATCTCAATCAGTCGAGCATGTCTAACATTTATTCATTCTATCTCAATCAGTCGATTATATCCAACATTCAGACATTCTATCTCAATCAGTCGAGCATTAATTTTTTTAAGTAAAGTAATAGTTTCTATAACTGGGTGAAAACGCAAAGCTGGGAAACAATTCCATGACAACGGAGTGAAAAAAAAAAGAGGGAACGCGGATGAACAGGGGAAAAAAACGCCAACCTCAAACTCTAGGCCGAGAGTTTTGAGAGTTCAAACTCTCGGACGAGAGTTTGAGGTTGACTTTTTGCAAAGAGTTTGAACCAATCGCCGCGCTGTATTTTTAAAAAAAATCTCGGATGAGAGTTTGAACTACACTCTAGGCCGAGAGTTTGGAATATAATTTTTTAGCCGAGAGTTTACTGTCAACACAACCTACGGAAATCGCTGGCATCTTTCTGGAACCTGTAACTTCAGCAAGCCCAAACCCCTACAAATTTTAAGTATTATTTGTCGGACTTGGTAGCAATGGATTCATCTCTGAATCTAGTTTCCAATGATATAGAAATTGTTTCATTTCGATTTGAATTTTGATTTATTAATAATTTTTTTCTAAACCTTATCCCTTAAGAATTTTATTACTCTGAAAATCACCCGAAATGAAAATTCGATATCATAACAAAGACAACACAAAAAATTTGAAATTTCACAGGGATCATAATTGGTTCGTCCTATTCAAAAGGGTACTTTTAGTTTTTCCAATAAGAGTCACATTTGAAAGAAAATGCAAAGACAAAAACATGTGTCGATAATGCACCATTTTCTTAACATATGTTGTTTCGATAAATAATAAAAAATAGTTCCCAAGTCTTAAAAAGCTCAAAATATAGTCCATGATCAAGTTTAGTGTGTGCATATTATGAGCCTACAATTGTTTTCCCTAAAATGAATAACCATCTATCAAAAAACCGACGTCAACACAAGTCACTCATTATCCATACCTAACGGTTTCAAGTAGATTCCGTTGGTTGACAACAAATTTGTCCCACGATATGTCCATAAAAAAAATTAAAAGAAATACGGGTAGAAATCTAATTCAATTCTCTAAAACCTTTGTGTTTACTTCACATTGAAATTCCTAAGAGAGATATGGGTTTGAAGAGGTCGAAGTTGAAAAACAGAAAATTTAGTAGTTTTGTTTGTAAAAAACAAGTCAAAATTATTTCCCAACTTCATGTTTTCACCCAACTGTCGTTCAAGCATTTTCAAAGTAAATTCAAATGGTTCGTGTTTTACTTAGCCGATTCATTTCAAAACTAGTACTTCATTATTCTAAATAGTTAAGGTACCTAGGCGAGCATTACACAAAGGGTGTATGGGTACTCATATCTAGTATATTTGGACCTTCTAAGTCCATATTTGAGACATTCAGTTATCCGTTTCAGGCACTCCCAGTGATGTTATAGGCATATTTCCACTAATGTCCAGTTTTGCCATGCAGAAATGGCCTGTCCACTAGTTGCTTTGAGCTTGCTTGTTTTTCTATGGAGCTACAAAAGAGAGGGGTAGTCCAACCACTTGTTATTACCTTATTATCCCCTACCAGACATGATGGTACAGTCAAATTTTGTTCCGGGCATCCAGAAGTGGGTTTCAGGCATTTTGATTGTTTTTTCAGGTGGAATAAAAAGGTCATTAAGTAAATCGATTTGGGATATTAAGGAAAGTTTTTGGCATGAGGTATGTTCAGAGGTCATATGTGATGTATTCCACTCCTTCCAGATCATCTTGCAACATTCAGTGGGGTCCACACACTCTCTGGGTTGTGTTTTGATGCATTCTTCTCTTAGTTGAGGGGGCCATGATTTGATCATTTAGTCACTTGGACATGTTGTTGAGTCATGCGTTATATAACTGTGCCATGGGGTGATGATAGTGAAGGACAATGAAGCCTCCTAGCCCCACCATGAGCTCCTAGTCACTTGTCCTTGTCATCTTTTGTGACACACTTATGTTTTAGTCACTTTTATGTGGTGCACACCCCCCTAGGGATTCTTTTAGTGAGTATGCACCCCCTCATGTGAGTGGATCCATGTTATATTGTACCGAACCATATTAGCCGTTGATTGTATTGTTTTTATCTTTTGATCTCAACCAATCATTCATAAAGTGGTTAGGGTTTTGGTCTCTCTCCTCCTATTTAAGGAAGAGACCCCCTATTGTAAAGGCATCTTGAGACTTTTGGCTCTTGGTTATTGGAATAGAAGAAATATCTTTTGAGTACATGCTTGGATCTTGAGATGGATGTTTAGGCTATGATGATTGTAAGTGCTCTTCCATTTCACTGAGGGATTTTGGTAGCTATTTTGTAGTTTTGTTCCACTATATCGATTTGCAGGGCAAGAGGATGATTTGGAGGAGTGCACATTGGTGGGGAGGCCTACCTTGCAAGCTTCTGTCAAATTTTGGTTCAAACATCGAGTGAATTTGTCTTTGTACCAATTATTCTCTATCATTTCCCTCTTACTTGCATCTACCCTCATTGTTGTTTTCTAATTGAGCTTTGTCTCCTTGGTTTTGCAGGAAGAGAGGGGTGCACTAGTGGGCTTGGGAAAATCGTGTGAGCAAGAGAAAATACCAAATATTTCCTTTGATATTTGCGGGAGTAATCCTCGTCATAATCGACATCCATTCTCATTATCCAGGTACACTTGAGAGGTACGTATTTTATTCTTCTAACTTATCCATTTGTTCTATAGATCTCAAACCCTCATATCTCAAAACCCTCATTTTTTTATTTTTTAGATCCGGTGAGATCTAGCAATTGCTTGGGATTAATAATTAAAACCCACCTAGATAATAATGAATCAAACTTGGATCTAAATTTTGGTGGGAATCCGATTCCATTTACCCCCTCATCTAAGGCGTTGGGTCTCTCCAAGGGAGGTCTCACTTGTTGGGTAGGTGGAATTTTGCTAGAAGGTGAAAACATGAAGTTGGGAAACACTTTTTGCCTGTTTTTTGACAAAAAAAACTGCAAAATTTTATGTTTTTCAACTTCAACCCTTTCAAACCCATATACCCATTAGGAATTTCACCTTGACGTAAACACAAGAGGTTTAGAGAATTCTATTAGCTTCGTACTCATATTTAAGTTTGAAATTTTTTTATGGACATATTGTAGGTCAAATTTGAAGGGCACCAACGACATCTACTTTCAAATTTTAGGTTGGGCTAATGAGTGACCTGTGTGCCCCTCATTGTTTTTAGAGATTGTTATTCATTTTACAGAAACCAAATGCACGTTCATAACCTACACAAATTGTAATTTGCAATGGACTATATGTTGAGGATTTTCAAACTTAAACACTATTTTTTATTATTTATCGAAATAACATTTGTTTAAATAAGGGTTCCTTATTGACACGTGTTCATGTCCTCGCATTTTCTTTCAAATGTGACTCTTATCATACAAACTGAAACTACCATTTTGAAGAGGACAGTGCAAGGAACATCCTGCGTGAGTTTTTACATTTTTTTGTGCCATCATTGTGATGATATTGAATTTTCATTGTGACTGATTTTTAGCTTCGTAAATTTTGTAATGATACAGTTTAGAAAAAAATAGTAAAAAATAGAAATACCAAATGAAATTAAAAAATTATTATACCATGAGAAAGTAGATTCAATGATGAATCTATTGGTATAAACTCCGACAAGAAATTCTCATATTTTGATGGGTTTCCACCTTGTTAAAGTGGCAAATTTCAGAAAACTATAGAAATATTTGTTGTATTTGCTGACCATAAACTCTAGGCTGAGAAATTTTCTTGGCCAAGAAATGTACATATTTCTTGGATAAGAGATGTTTGGCCCAAAAAGTAACCCGGGGTTAAACAAACTTCTCGCCCCAGATTTTGTTTAAACTGTCGGCAGAAAGAATAAAACAACTCTCACGCGAGAGTTTTATTACATAACCCCCCAATAATCTTTTATGGGCCGACCTATTAATCGCCCGTGATTCTTGGCAAGATTCTATAATTTCTCTCCCGAGAGTTCTATATATACATTGTCGCCTGAAAGTTTATTTCCATCATTCATAGGCAAGTCTGAAAAATAAGTTCAAGTTCGGATATTTACAGTGGGAAATAAAGTTATATGGTATTTTTTGTTTTGCTTATAGAGGTTTTGAGGTTTTTTATATTATAATTTTTATATATTTTTTTTTCAGCATAAATATTATAAATTTCTTTGCAAAGGGTATATTTGCTTATAAAGAATTTTTTGTTTTGCTTATGGAGGTTTTAAGGTTTTTTATATTATAATTTATTTTATTTTTTCAGCAGAAATATTATAAATTTCTTTGCAAAGGGTATATTTGCTTATAAAGAATTTTTTGTTTCGCTTATGGAGGTTTTAGTGTTTTTTATATTATAAATTTCTTTGCAAATGGTATATTTGCTTATTTTCTTTATAAGTGAAAATATTATATACTTGGTTTTGGCATATTACTGTATTTTTAAAACATTGTAAAATTGGTTTTAGAATATTAATATTTGTTTTTTTAAAGGACAAAATAAAATTTGGTTTTGGCATATTACTGTTTTTTTTAGCAACATATTGCATATTTTGTTTTGTCATATTACACTTTTTTATATAAGGGACATGGTG
This sequence comes from Larix kaempferi, assembly GCA_027924585.1. NCBI lineage: Eukaryota > Viridiplantae > Streptophyta > Pinopsida > Pinales > Pinaceae > Larix > Larix kaempferi. The sequence continues at coordinate 4,602,622 of BSBM01000963.1, read as the reverse complement.
AATTTGGTTTTAGTGTGTTTTTTTAAGCAACATATTGCATATTTTGTTTTGTCATATTAATTTTTTTTTATATTTAAGGGACATGGTGAATTTGGTTTTGGTGTATTACTCTTATTTTTACAAAGAGAAATATTGTGAATTTGGTTTTGTTTTCATGTCACATTGCAATTTGTTTAATTAATTATACAATTTTATATCCAACATAAATTACTATGATTTCAGGTTTTTGGCATTGGATTTTAGGTTTTCAATTCTTTCAACATGGGAAACCAATTGAAATGTGCAACAAAACATGATCGCACCAGAACTGATGGAGAGGCAAGAAAAGAAAGAAAACGTAAAAACATGAGAAATTTAAGAGAAAAAAGAGCATTGGAAATAAATGTGGAGGCACATGGCGGTGATGAAGAAATGAAAAATGTGGAGGCACATGGCGGTGATGAAGGAATGAAAAATGTTGAGGAACGCATTGATGAAAGAAATGAAGAACATGGAGGTGATGAGGAAATGACAAATGTGGAGCAAACCATGGGCAACATTGATATTGCGACCATGATTGGTGAGTAAATATTTTTTAATGTTTATAAAATTGTATTTAATACTTGAGTATATAATTGATTTGAAAGTTAACAATCTTATAAATCTATATATTTTCATGTAGGGTCAACATCCAGCCTGCAACATCCTACCATACCTATCAATTTATAGATTAATTGGAAGTTGCAACAATATCGTCATTGATGACAATTTTTTGGAGAATACGGATTCAAGTAAAATTGAAGAATTGGGACCTCCGATGCGTGATCATATAGCTCGATATAGAGAAAAAAAATATACTTGAAAATTATCTTGAAGGTATTTATGTCATAGCACAAGCTCAATTGTTACATAGATTGTTAAAGCAAAAAATTCAAAGAGATGCAATTAAATTATTGGGCATTAAAAGTGTCAAAGAGGTTAAAACAAATGAGATAGTATAAAAAAATATGACATTGGCCCTTGCAACACTTGCAAGGAAACGATCTTGTGATTTATTGTTTTCTTGTAAAACATTGCTAGCAGGGGTTGTGGCAAAAAACACTGCAATTGATCGTTTGTTGGTTATGACTGCAAGAACGTTAAAAAAATCAAGAAAAAGTTTATGGAACCATAAAAATGTTAGGGTTCAATTAGATGAGGATGATGAAGTTGCATACTGGGATGCTATATGTAGGAAACCTTTTCAAGATAGACTTCCATATAATGTGAGGGACAGGGTGAAAGAGTTTTTACATTTAAACTCTCGTGTCTTACCAAATGAAAATGATGTTGTGCGGCATCGTATATTTAAATGAAACTATGAAACTCATGCCAAAGACATAACATATTTCACTCGAGTGGAAATTTTCAAATTTTTTATGGAGAGTAATGTTGATGTGAATATTTCCCTTGGCACATTTGTGAAGCTTAAACCATGGTATGTCAGGCCCATTGTTGTTCGCGACACATGTTGTTGTCGATACCATGTAGAATTTGAATTAATTATGAGACATTTAATAATTTTGGCATGCAGTGTTAGCCAAATGACCCCTCTCCTTCGAGTGTTTGTGAATTTGTATCTAAAATATTATGTGCACTCGAGAATGATCAAGTATTCTATAAGAAACAATGCGTTTGTGGTAGAAAATGTGAAGAATGTTCTCATTTGGCTCTTTTTGATGTTAAATACCCCATTGATCCAAATGATCCTCAACTGTCAAATTGCATTGTGAAATGGAAGGGATATGAATATGTTGATTATACCCATGTTACAGATTCAACAACAACATCAAGAAAGATTGAGTTAGTTGAAGATGATATCTCTGTGACATGTTTTATGGAGTCGTTCAGGGATAAAATATATAGATATATCAAACACTCTCATACAACACGATGGAAAGACTTACAATTCAAGCAATCACGAGATGTATTTCCTAAAGGAACAATATTATCAATTGTTGATTTTGTTGAAAATTACACTTTCACTCCACAAAAGGCGATACAAAGTGAGTATTATCATTCAGACCAGGTATCTATACTTGTCCATATTTTTTACAGACATGCAGAGCTTCATGTCTATGGTTTTGATAGCAATTAAAATAATTGTGAATTGATTAAAGAGTATCATTTCTACATCAGTGATGATCGTACACATGATACATGTTTTGTCCAACATTGTTTTAATATGCTTTATAACAAATTATCAAGACGAGGGGTTAGTTTTAAAAAGCATTGGGTGTGGTTAGATGGTTGTGATGGTCAATTTAAATCCGAACGCTCATTCTAATGGTTGTATCTCATTCATAATAAAATAGATGTTCGCCACACATGGATTTTTTTTGAAACGAGACATGGAAAAACAAAACATGATGGCGTCGGGGCCTACATAAAACGTTCACTTAGGAGATATCAAATGAATCACTTTGCTTCTCACCTCGCAAATTCAAATGATGTTGTTAATTGGTGCAAGCAAAATTTAAGACATGAATTCAATTAAAGGATGGATAATGTGAGAAGGTATGCAATTGTTTCGATGACCCTTAATTTTTTAAAATGTAGTTATTTACTATGTTTATATGTACATGAGTATTTTTATTTAAATTATTTAAAAAAAAGTTTACAAAATTATTTTTAAATGTGAAATTTGATTTGCACAAGTTATGTGCTTATCTTGAACATGTTCTTCTGGAATATTGCAATCCCTAAAACAAGGGGATTACACTCCATTAGGAGTAAAAAAATGGCAAATATACACGCAATCGAGAAATGAAAGTATTGTTGCTTCTTTATTGCATGTATTGATGATGTAGAGTCCTTCGATGAGTGTCAAAACCAAACTAATAAATTTTTCAAACCATTGATACACCAAGAATTGACACCATTTCCCCCATTTGGAAATATCACAGATGAAGAGTGTGATAATGAAGTGGTTGTGATTGACAAGGATTATGATCGTGTTTCTGATTTGGTTAGAGAAGGTGACATATTTGTTGTCATTGCACCGGTAGATAATCCAGAAAGAGTGCATTATTATTTATTGAGATGCACTAGGCCGAAAAGCATGTTGTTGCAAGAATTTAAGGATCTGTCAAATTATACGTCAGTGGGTTCAATGGTTTTAATGGGACATTTCTTTGCTGAAATAAGGAAATGTAATGCCCATATTATTTTTCAAGACTACGGGCTAGATGTTATATGTGCTCAATACAGTCATTTATTCATAGCGGCTTAGTTGCAGTTGAAACCAGTGAAGACTAGGAAAATACCAAGAATCGAAAATGGAAATTGTCAATAGAAGATCATAATGCCATTCTTGAAAACATGGGCCACTATCACATTTCATACGAATCAAGAACACATTGATTGAAAAATGATTTTTTCTTTGATTCTAGGGTTATAACATAGAACTGTTATATAAATTGGACATTATAGTTTATGGAATTTTTATTGGACTTTATAAAGTTTATGGACATGTATTGAATTATCCATTGTTGCTTTTTGATTTAATGCAAACTTGTGTTTTTGTGTCATTCCTTAAGGTTGACTAACTACAATGGATACATGCTTTCTTTCCAATTTTCTCTCTTTTCTTACACTTTTTATATTAATCAATAGAAATTGTTCCATATGTTTTTTTCATAGTTTGAATTTACATGGTTCTTCAAATTGTTTTTCAATGATGCAAGATAAGTCTTTCAATTCACTACTACATTTTTGGCCTTTAGGGGGGGTTGCTTATGCTCCCAAAAGTGACCTATGGGGGAGGGGGGGGTGGTTTGGCTTTGGGGTTGGTTTTGGAAAAAACGTCCCTAAAGGCACTGATGTTAAAATGTTTTCCCGTTAAGGGAAGTTTTTGACGAGATTGGAACTACCCCCAAAAGTGACTTTTGGGGGCGGTTTGTGACCCCCCTCGTAGAGGTCTACGGAGGAGGTTTTAAATCCCACTCGTAGACCCCTTCATAGAGACCTACGGGGGCGGTTTTGAACTCCCTTCATAGAGACCTATGAGGGTGGTTGTGAACCCCCCTCATACAAACCTATAGGGGCGGTTTGGAACCCCCCTCGAAGAGGACTATAGGGGTGGTTTCAAATCCCCCTCGTAGATGCCTATAGGGGCAGTTGTGAACCCCCCTCGTATAGTCCTATAGGGGCGGTTTGGAACCCCCCTTGTAGAGGCCTATAGGGGTAGTTTATAACCCCCCTCGTAGAGGCTTATAGGGGCGGTTTTGAACCCCCCTCATAGAGGCCTATAGAGGCAGTTTGAAACCCCCCTTGTAGATGCCTATAGGGGTGGTTTGGAACCCCCCTCGTAGAGACATATGAAGGTGGCTTAGTGTTGGTTGTGGAGCCTGATCTCCAGATTCAGAGATATTATTATTCAGCTGTGTCTGCACCCCAGGTTTGGTTATGATCTCGACACGACCCTAGGGGGGTCCGGGGGGCCAGTGGGCCCCCGAGAAAGGGGGTTTGGGGGCGTAGCCCCTGAGGAAAATTTTTGGGGCTGTTTTCGCCACTAGTTTTTGGGCCCATGGTTTTGGGTAACTCGTGGTATTTTCCCATTGTATTTCCCTTATAAAAGAAAGACATTGTAACAAGGCTAGGGTTTATGTATTAGGTTTTATGCATTGTAAAGATCTCTGAGATCAAACGCGATTGTGAGATAGTGAAGAGGAAGTGCAGCAGTTGTGCTGCAGGTTGTATCGCTTCACTTTGCTGGATGAAATAATAATAAGGAATGACAACTTCAGTGTGGATGTAGCCCAAGTTGGGGTGAACCACGATATATCTGTGTCTCTCTTGTAATGTGTATGTGTGATTATATTTACATTTCTGTTTATTGTTATTGCTCTGCGATCCTATTTTTCTAACAATTGGTATCAGAGCCGAAGGTCTATTTGGCAGATAAACCCCTAGGAAACTAGGGTTTCTGGTTCGAGTGGGAGAAATGGAAGAAGAAGGAAAGTTTAATGTCAAGAAGTTTAACGGCCAAAAATTCTAGTTATGGAAGATGCAAATGGAGGACTATTTGTACCAGAAGGATCTATTCCTGTCGTTTGGAGGAAGAGCAAAGCAGCCGGCAGCCATGAAGGACAAAGAATGGGAGGTTCTTGACAGAAAGGATCTGGGAACAATACGGATGAGCCTGGCTTCGTCGGTGGCTTTCAATATCTAAAAAGAAACGACAACGGAGGGTTTGATGAGCGCACTGGGTAAGCTGTATGAAAATCCCTCGGCCTCCAACAAGGTATTTCTAATGAAGCGTTTATTTAATACAAATATGTCTGAAGGTGGATCTATTACTGATAATTTAAATGAGTTTAATACGGTTACAAATCAACTAAGTTCTGTAAGTGTGAAATTTGATGATGAGGTTAGGGCTCTTTTAATCTTGTGTTCATTGCTAGAAAGCTGGAATAGCTTGGTCATGGCTGTAAGTAACTCTGTATCTGGTTCAAACACCTTGAAATTTGATGATGTTATTGGTGTTATTCTTAGCGAGGAAATGCGAAGAAACAACACAGGTGAGACATCAGGTAATGCGTTGACCATGGAGAGCAAGGGAAAACAAAAGGAGAGAGGAAAGAGCCAAGGTAATCGTGGCAAGTCTAAAATGGGCAGATCCAAGTCTAGACTGGGAAATATATAGTGTTGTAACTGTGGAAAGAAAGGACATCTGAAGAAAGACTGTAGATCTCTAAAGAAGAAAGGAGATGCACAGAAGGAAACTACCTAGGAAGCAAATGTAGCAGGTGATGTGTTACAAGATGCTTTGATTCTTGCATTAGATAATACTAGTGATTATTGGGTAGTAGATTCAGGGGCTTCATGTCATGCTACACCCCATAGGAAATACTTTCATGATTATGTTCCAGGTGATTTTGGACATGTTTTATTGGGTGATGATGAGCCATGTAAAATTGTTGGAATGGGTAAGGTATGGATTAAAGTTAAGAATGGAACTGACTGGTTGTTAAAAGATGTTAGGCATATTCCTGCTATGAAAAGAAATCTGATCTCAACAGGGTAGTTGGGAGATGGCGACTGTCTATCTACATTTGGAGAAAAGTTGTGGAAGATCACTAAAGGATCAATGGTGATAGAAAAAGGAGATAGGGTAGGTACGTTGTATTTATGTCCTCATAATACTGACCATTCTATATCTTTAGCTTCCATAGGAATAGATACAACATTGTGGCATCATAAGCTTGGCCACATGAGTGAGAAGGGGATGCAGATTCTCCACTCAAGGAAGTTGCTGCCATATTTGAAGCAGGTAAGTTTGGAATTATGTGAGAACTGTATTTATGGAAAACAGAAGAGAGTCAAATTTCTCAGGGTTGGGAAACAGAAGAAGAATGAAAAGTTAGAGCTAGTGCATACAGATGTATGGGGACCGACTTAGGTACGATCTCTTGTTGGCTCTCATTATTATGTTACATTTGTTGATGATGCAACTAGGAAAACTTGGGTTTATTGCATTAGACAGAAATCTGATGTGTTTTCTACTTTTAAGAAGTGGAAAGCTTTGGTTGAGAATGAGACAAGAAAAAGGTTGAAGTGTCTCAGATCTGATAATGGAGGTGAGTACTGCGGCAAGGAGTTTGATAGTTACTGTTCATACCATGGGATTCGTAGAGAGAAGACAGTCCCAGGAACACCACAAGAAAATGGTGTGTCAGAAAGGATGAACAGAATGATCATGGAGCATGCAAGGTGTATGATACTGCATGCAGGGTTGCCCTTACAGTTTTGGGTGGATGCTGTAAATACTGTTGTTTATTTAATAAACAGAGGACCTTCAAGTGCTTTGGATGGTGGTATTCCAGAGGAGGCATGGAAAGATAAAAAGGTAAACTAATCATTTCTGAGAACGTTTGGTTGTGAATCATTTGTCCATATTGATAAAGAAAATAGAACAAAGCTTGAAGCTAAATCCAAGAAATGTACCTTTATTGGATATGGGGTTGATGATTTTGGTTATCGTTTATGGGATTATGAAAATCACAAAATCAGTAGAAGTAGAGATGTCATATTCAATGAAAAGGTCATGTATAAATATCAGTTGCAGGGAAAGAAACAGGAAAAGGAAAACAAAAAGTACACAGTACTTGATGAAATTACAGAAAATGAAGTTCCAAAGGTGCTAGAAAATCAAGAATAGCAGCAAGTGCCTGAAACTCCTGCAACTGCAAGAAGATCTACCAAGTTAAGTAGACTCCCTGAACGATACTCTCCTTCAATGTACTATTTGTTGATGAATGATGCTGGTGAACTAGAATGGTATGAAGAAGCAATGCAGGTGGAAACTAGAAAGAAGTGGGAGCAAGGCATGAATGAGGAGATGGACTCATTGGTAGGAAACCAGACTTGGGATTTGGTTCAGTTTCCTGCTGGTAAAAGAGCATTGCAGAACAAATGGATTTACAGGTTGAAGGAAGAAGAAGGAGGCAAGAAGCGGTACAAGTCCAGACTTGTTGTAAAGGGGTTTGTACAGAAGAAAGGTATAGATTTTGATGAAATATTTTCTCCTATTGTTAAGATGAATTCAATTAGGACTATCTTAATTCTAGTGGCGGTAGAAGATTTGCATATTGAACAGTTAGATGTATAACAGTCTTTATCCATGGGGATTTGGAGGAAGAGATATATATGCAACAAACACAAGGGTATGAGGTCAAAGGTAAGGAGAACTTGGTATGTAGGTTGAAAAAGAGTTTTATGGCTTGAAGCAAGCTCCAATGTAGTGGGATTTAAAATTTGATAGGTTTATGACAGAACAAGGTTATAGTAGATGTCATTCTGACCACTGTGTTTATTTCAAGAAGCTAGACAATGAAAGATATATTATATTGTTATTGTATGTGGATGACATGCTTGTTGCAGGGTCTAACATGCAGGATATAAATGTACTCAAAAGGAAGCTAGATAATTCATTTGTGATGAAGGATTTGGGTGTTGCAAAGAAAATCCTTGGTATGAGAATAACGAGAGACAAGAAAAATCGCAAATTGACATTGTCTCAGAGTGAGTACATACAAAAGGTGTTGGAGAGGTTTAGAATGCAGAATGCAAAACCAGTAAGTACACCTTTGGACAGCCATTTTAATCTAAGTAAGCAAATGTGTCCCAAGACACAGGAATTGATAGATAACATGTCCAAGATTCCCTATCAATCAGCAGTTGGCAGCTTGATGTATGCCATGGTGTGCACAATACCAGATATTGCACAAGCAGTGGGAGTTCTGAGAAGATATATGAACAATCCAAGTAAAGAACATTGGAAGGTAGTACAATGGATTCTCAGGTATTTGAGAGGTACTACCACTTAGGCATTATGTTTTGGAGGTTCAGACACTGTTCTACAGGGATATGTTGATGCAGATATAGCAGGTGATAAGGATAACAGGAGGAGCACCACAGGGTACGTGTTTACTGTAGGTGGAACAACAGTAAGTTGGATTTTGAAACTGCAGAAGGTTGTTGCACTTTCAACAACAAAAGAAGAGTATGCTGCTGTTACAGAGGCTAGTAAGGATATGATTTGGTTGCAGAGGTTTATGGAGGAATTGGGTAAGAAGCAGAAGGATAGCAAGTTGTACAGTGACAGCCAAAGTGCCATTCATTTTGCAAAGAAGTCAGCATTCCATTCCAGGACTAAACATATACAGCTCAAGTACCATTTCATATGCTCTGTTCTGGAAGATGAACTGTTGAAGCTGGAAAAGATACACACTAGACAGAATCCTGCAGACATGTTCACAAAGTTAGGGACCAGAGAGAAACTGAGTTCTTGCTCAGTTTCAATTGGCCTTCTAGCATGAAGGTGAAGATGAGAAAGTTTCCAAGTCCAAGTTCCAGTAAGTGCAGCATCGGTGGAGTTGTTGTGATTAGTCTCCAAGTGGGAGATTGTTGGTTGTGGAGCCTGATCTCCAGATTCAGAGATATTATTATTCAGCCGTGTCCGTACCCCAGGTTTGGTTATGATCTCGGCACGACCCTAGGGGGGTCTGGTGGAGTGTCCACTCCCCCGAGAAAGGGGGTTTGGGGGAAACGCCCCTGAGGAAATTTTTTGGGGTTGTTTTCGCCACCAGTTTTGGGTAACCCGTGGTATTTTCCCATTGTATTTCCCTTATAAAAGATAGACATTGTAACACGGCTAGGGTTTATGTATTAGTTTTTATGCATTGTAAAGATCTCTGAGATCAAACAAGAGAGACTGTGAGACAGTGAAGAGGAAGTGCAGCGATTGTGCTGCAGGTTGTATCCCTTCACTTTGTTGGACTGAATAATAATAAGGACTGGCAACTTCAGTGTGGACATAGCCCAAGTTGGGGTGAACCACGATATAACTGTGTCTCTCTTGTAATGTGCATGTGTGATTATATTTGCATTTTTTTTTATTGTTATTGCTCTGCGATCCTGTTTTTATAACACTTAGAACCCCCCTCATAGTGACATATGAAGGTGGCTTAAAACCCCCCTCGTAGAAACATACAAATACAGTTTGAAACCCCCTCTATAGCCATACTAAATCATAATAAAATATATTTTATTAAAAATACTAATATTACAATATCAATAGGGTAGAGAGGAATCGAACCACCATCCTCCTGCTTGTAAGGTGCTCTACCATTGAGCTAGCACCCTTTAACAATATTAACACAATAAGAAAAGACAATAAGAAGATGAGCAATATTAACAACCATATTGCATTATTTTTAAGTCTAAGAAAAGGCAATAAGAATGTTCAAGAGATGATTGTAACAGGATATCCACATGTACCCAAATATCTACATATTATCATGCAAGAGCAACCCGCTCTTTGCAATCCTCACAAGGCATAAGAACTATAATTCCAAAATTTTCGATTACTTACTAAAACAACAAAAATGTTGAAAAAATTTGCATACAATTTGCAGACACAAATTTCAATCATGTGTTCTGCATTTCATAACATAATGTAGTGATTCTTATTGTAGACATGACATATATGCCATAAAAATTCTCACCATTGGCAAAATTGGCTAAGTATTGAAAAATGGGCGTAAGTTACTTGTCATGCTCTCAAATCCAAAATGGCATATATTGAGAAAGAATTCCTTCATACCAAATCCAAACATCAAAAAATTTGAGGATACACAAAAATAACAATATTGCAATATCAATAGGGTATTTTCCAAGACTTTCTTGATTACAATCATGAATAGATAGAATTCTAACCCTAATGTACAGGTTTATCCCTTATGGAAAGAGTTAAAATACATCATGTATATCTAATCCAACTAAGAAATAACTAGACATACTCGTGAAGTTGAGACAAAAATTCATAAATGGGACTAGGCTGTTAAAAACTACAATTTACACAGAAAGCAAGCTTGGCAAGGCCCACGACCTTGACTACTTTTTGAATCCCGCTGCAGGACTACACTAATTGCGTGTAAATACATGAGAAGAATGTCACTCATTAACTTAAAAATAAAAGCAAATTTTTCCAACCCTGTAGAGATTTCAGAAACCTTGTCACTTTATAATTTTGTTGATTCATCAAGCTTTGCTTTTCTTTTTTCCTTTGGAGCAGATTCATCAACCTCCATGGCTGTTGTTGAACTTGTGCATTCACCCTCCTGTGTTGGTGGCGGATAGTGCAATATAACCTCTAAAAGTTGATCTATAACTTGTGTAAAGCTATGAGGAATTTTCTTATGACCCTTAGCAGATTTACCCAGCCCATCATGTGGCTTGCTTACATGAGGCACCCGACCAAAATAAACAGATGGAACTCCTACTTTAGTCTGTCCAGAACCTTTGCCTTTATCTTTTTCTTTGTCCTTCTCCTTCAATTTCTCCTTCTCTTTACCTTTCTCCTTATCCTCTTTCTCCTTTGAAAAAATGATATTTGTCCTTCCTCCCACTGTTTGTAATTGACAAACCATAGCAACAACCTGCCTAAAAATGGTTGGATCTCGAGAAATGACTGGAGCCATAGACGTAAAAAAATTTCGAGGAGAAACACGACCACCATGACGATTTAAAATGTTCATTAGAGTTTGTCGTATCTCTACCTCCATGGAAATATGAAGAGTCTGAGGATCCTTGAGAAGATGGCATATAATAGCTGCTTCCACACTATTGAAACCTGGGAAAAACAACTTCTAGGAAGACTCAAAAGGGAAGACATCCACCTCTCTTTAGAAATTGCATTGCCATGGAATGCAACTTTGTTAGTATAGCAAACAACTGAAGAACTGCCTGTACTGTAGTTGCTAGAAGGTGCAACTACAAATAGTTACAAGAAATATTCATTACTCTATGTTGTTCATCTGTTTTCATGTATCCCAAAGGTTTTTCTAAAAACTTCATGAATGGACTATTGGCTTTGATGTTATCATCCAAGGAAGACTTTTTACTGTTATCCATAGCACCTGCACCAGCTAAGGTTGTATCTTCAGACTCAGACACAACTGAAGTTCCTCCCATATCTACAATGTTCTGAACATCTAGAGTAAGGTGGAGCTTGCATTGCAGCATATGGTCAAGTATAAGTAGTAAGGTAGTCACCCACTTATGAAATGAAACTTTTTCCCCTGTCATGTAAATTGGCACAAAATTCATCAATAAGTCCAATGTGACACCAACAAGTCCATTCTCTGCTCCTATTTCTCTTGTACTACTGTCTCCACTAAAAAATAATGCCAAAATATGAGAAATACTTGATAATAGACTAGTGTCTTTTTCAGATCCCTCGACCTTACAAAGCTTTAGCTATTGAATGATAAATCTTGAAATAACTCTCAGACAGTACTAGCCTTTGTTTTGGATGCACAATGTCACAATCAAATCAGTCATGGAAAAAGCAATGGCATCTGTACTTTGCAACAGATTCATACACATGGTTAAGATATCCTCAACGGGGGGATTTACTAGAGGCTTCTCTTCATAATAATCCTATGTTCCTTTTTCATTGGCATTGTCTTTGGGAGCCTCTGAATTACCCAGTTATAGGGAAAGAGCTTGGGCAAGTTCATCATCTTCTTGTGTTGGCCCCTCGGGATGACTGAAGAGCCACTCCATAGCCAATTCAACACTATTCGTTTCAACACGCCTCAATGATTCCTCTTCCCTAGACCTTGGAAATCCCATGTCAACCATCATAGAAATGGTAGAATCATCAGATGGATGACCTCTAAAACGTTGACCTGTGCTTCCAAGAATACCTTTTCTTCTTCCTTTAGCATCACTTATGGCAGAGTATACATGGGTAATAATGGAAAGCACAGAGGTAATCAAAGATGGACTGCAGCAACAAAACATTGGATTGTTCCAGATATGTAGAACAACATAGAGAACCCGAGCTTGTATTGTGCAGAAAAAAACCTCTATGTCCCTTGGAACAGTGAAAGACCCTCCAACAACTAGTTGCACCAACAGTTGTGATGCCGATGGCACAATTAACAACAAAGAAGAATTCACAAGGTATTCCAAGAGCCTGCAGTAACTTCATAATGTTTCTAACAACCAAGGAGCATGCTCTAGCTTGTCATTTTCAGTTTCCATTCCTCGTTGTGACATAAACGGTATTGTCCATAGTAAATGACCCGTTGCTTCAAAAGTAGTCAAAATACTTCTAATTGTACCATGAGCATAGAAACAATTCACTACTGTTGTATTGCACACACGCTTAGCGTTGTCATATATAACTGTTGTCATGTCATCCACAACTTTCCCCAAGTACCGACACTTTGAAGAAAGTGATGATTCAAACTAAGATGAACTACAATTCTCATCCACATCAAGACTGTCATGAAAAGTTTTGGCAAGAGAAACCACCACGCTCTTGGTTTCCCCTCTAAGTGATCCTGCTTCATCACGACATTGATAGGGCACTACCAATACCTTCATAAGAGTCACATAGAATGATCGCATTGCATATGCCACCTTATTCATAGTCTCAAAGTCAAGGAGATCAAGTGATTTAGTTTTAATTTCTTGGGCTTGAGATGTTTCACCTGCACTTACAAAGCCTCCAATGTCAACCTCTGATGCATCTGCATGTCACCCAAGCCAACCAAGACGCATTATTGAAATCCCTTCAATACCATGTTCCCTTCTTCTATGGAAATGCAATCCTGTTTGTATAACAGAAAGATATTCAGGTTCAATGGACCAGTGAGCAGCAGATCCATTCCTCATAGACACTGGGTTCACATACCGAATAATTGAAACTGTGTTGGGGTCACTACCAGCTTCTGTACTTGCTACATTTGGTGCCAAATTTCTAGTTGCAGGTCCCTATTCAACCTCTTTCTTTGCATCTACTTTTGAATCACTAACAAGAGATATCTGCCAAAGTATTTCTTTGTACACCTTCCCCACATCCTTCAGTATATATGCATCTTCAGAACCAATTTCAGGCATCATTGTTGTTGTACTTTTCATTAGATGTGTTGAAAAGGATAAAACACCCTCCATACTTGAAAGGCATATCAAAACTCTCATGCGTTGTGATTCCTCAATATATGCCGTCTTTGCTCCAACCTGCAAATCCATGAATTCGATTGCAGGTTTCATGTGTTCTCTAAGAGTAGTGCAAACAACCCTAGTGAGGAGAGATGAGTGCTGTGGTGAAATTTTTTTAAATGCAATGGCGATATTTTGGCCACTAGCAAATGACAATGGTAAGAGAGGTAAATCAAATAGTTGCAGCACGACCTCTATACCCTTTTTCTCAATGAACACCCCACTTGTATATGTATTATGAAGAATATTATCTAAGAGACGTGTAGCATTGCTTACACAATATGGGCGAGGACATACCCAAACCATGATAGCATCGAAAAAAGCATTAGGCAGACCAACCGCATCTAGCACATAATAACAAGTTGGATCTTTGTGAATAAGATCACTCATGACTGTAGCTGCAAGTGAAAAGACCAATTGTTTCTTATAGGGAAACTACAAAAGCATAAGGTGTTTCTTATAGTTTGATCCTGAACCATAAAAGAGAATGCAATTCTAATGAATCACTAACAAGAGATATCTGCCAAAGTATTTCTTTGTACACCTTCCCCACATCCTTCAATATATATGCATCTCCAGAACCAATTTCGGGCATCATTGTTGTTGTACTTTTCAGTAGATGTGTTGAAAAGGATAAAACACCCTCCATACATGAAAGGCATCTCAAAACTCTCATGCGTTGTGATCTCTCAATATCTGCCATCTTTTCTCCATCCAAAAAATCCATGAATTTGATTGCAGGTTTCATGTGTTCTCTAAGAGTAGTGCAAACATCCCTAGTGAGGGGAGATGAGTGTTGTGGCAATTTTTTTTTAAATGCAATGGCGATATTCTGGCCACTAGAAAATGACAATGGTAAGAGAGGTAAATCAAATAGTTGCAGCACGAAATCTATACCCTTTTCCTTAATGAACACCCCACATGTATCTTTATTATAAAGAATATTCTCTAAGAGACGTGTAGCATTGCTTACTCAATCTGGGCGAGGACATACCCAAACCATGATAGCATCGAAAAAAGCATTAGGCAGACTAGCCGCATCTAGCATAGAATAACAACTTGGATCTTTGTGAATAAAATCACTCATGACTGTAGCTCCAAGTGAAAAGACCAATTGTTTCTTATAGGGAAACTACAGAAGCATAAGGTGTTTCTTATGTTAAATTTTCAGAATTTACTTCAATCTGATCTAGGATCTTAACTGAGAGAACAACATGTACAACAAATCTACAACATATCAATCATGGACACAATAATGCAAGCACACAAGAGACACAGAGTTTACTTGGGGAAAACAATAAAGGTGAAAAACCCCAATAACTTCCTCAGAGATAGATAGAGCAATGATACAACCAGAATACAAGAGATAGTCTTCTCCTAACAGCAGAGCCTCCTCCTCCACAAGTGCGCCACTCTCCAAAGTGTGAGTGAGAGAATAGAATGTATAAAATGAGAGAGACACACTCTCTATTTATACACTAACTTGACTTGACCTTTACTCAACTAGGTCGGCCTCAACTTAACCACTTAACATAATGCTGACTAGGCCGACCCCCACTAGGGTGGTCTAGTAACCCTTTGACCCACATGGCCAACCCCCAATAGGGTGTTCTAATAACCCTTTGACCCACATGACTTATACAGGGCCGACCCCAACAAGGTGGTCTAATAACCCATCAAGTATAAGTTACGACACTTACAATATAAATGACGACACTTCCGTATAGAGGAATAATAACATCTCTATGGGAATATAATATACATATATGAAATACATTCCGAAGTTACATATACATCAACACTCCCTCTTAACTAGGAAGGTATTTCTCGACACAGGTCTGCTAGCACAAGTCTTCTTCTCTAGATCATCATCAGCGAATCATCATCCTCGAATCATCGTCATCGTCACTGCTGTTTCTATCTCAATCAATCTCTGAATCTACTCGTCATAAGAAGTTCTACAGAGCCAGTCCTTTTTCATACTGGATGTAGGCCCACCACCTGCAGGTCTTCGTCATCACTGGCCATACTATGGAATCCTCAGGACTTATTACATGCATCACAAAATCTGGCGGTAGCATCCCAGGTTGTTACGAGCACTTAGCTCTACCTGTCAGATCTCCCAGGAGCACATTACATGTGACCCATCACAAAACCTGGCTAAAGCATCCTAGGCTGTTACGAGCACACAGCTCTACCTGTCGGATCTCCCAGGAGCACATTACATGTGATCTCACCACAAAACCTGGTTGAAGCATCCCAGGCTGTTACGAGCACACAACTCTACTTGTCGGATCTCCCAGGAGCACATTACATGTGGTCCACCACAAAACCTGGCTGAAGCATCTGAGGCCTTTTTCATCCTATCCAGATCTCCCAGGAGAAAATTACATGTGGTCATGGCAAAACTTGGCTGAAGCATCTGAGGCCTTTTTCATCTTGTCTAGATCTCCCAGTAGCAAATTACATGCCATAGGACAAAACCTCGCAAGAGCATCTCAGGATGTTACGGGTACACAACTCTGACCTGAAGATCTCCCAGGGCACAAATTACATGTCCTCCTAGAGCAATGTCTCGAAAGAGCATCCCAGGCTGTTACGGGTACACAATTCCGACCTATAGGATCTCCTAGACATGCTCATCTGCACAATCTGATCCATGACCACAAAGTATTGTCCTGATACTCACCATACATCATCCTGATGTACACATGATCATCCTGATCATCATCACTGCATCGTCTTGATGCATGTCATTTGGAGAAGCTCGTCATCCACGATCATCCTGATCATACAATGAATCCACCTGATGCATACCAAGTATCTACCTGATACATATCAACATATACAATGTATCTACGTGATACATACATAGATACATGATCCACACAATGTATCCATCAGCATACATGATCTACCTGATCATACAAAGATACATGATCCACACAATGTATCCATCAACATAGATGATCTACCTGATCATACAAAGATACATGATCCACACAATGTATCCATCAACATCCAACATGATGCGTACATACATAAATCATCCAACTGATCATATCCATCATCCAACATGAAGCATACATACATAAATGATCCAATGGATCATATAGAGAAGAAACTAGAACATCATCCTGATGCTCATCATCCATGATCCTCCTGATCATCATAGCATCGTCCTCTTCAGATCATCTCATCGTCCACGAAGCACAGCCCAGATGCACATCATCCAGCACTTACACCACCGACATGGGAGAACACATCTACCACCATTTGGGGAAGGCTCCAGCCCTTAATTTTTCACCATGGGAGAACACATCTACCACCATGTGAAAAATGGCTCAGCAATTACATCACGACCAAGGGAGAACACATTAACCATGTTAGAAAAGCTCATGTGCATCTGCATCTTCCGGACTCATCACTTCCTTTTGGAAGGAACCTCGATCTGAAGTGCACCAAGCCTCTCTCAGAAGTACTCAAACTGCACTCTGGCCAACAACTTGGTCAATACATCTGCAACCTGCTCATCCGTCGCAACATACTCTGCTTCGGCTATACTCAGTGCTACGCAGGACTGCTTCCTGCTAAACCAAGAGATCACACCTGATCCTATCTGCAGCACTACCTGCCCAATCTGAATCAACATAACCCTGCAGGTTAAACTTTTGATTCGCATCATACTTGAGCCCATAATCAACTATACCCTTCAGGTACCTCAGAATATGCTTTACAGCAACCAAGTGAACACTCCTCGGATTCGTCAGGAATTGGCTCAATGTGTTCACCGCAAAGCAAATATCTGGTCTCGTGTTCGTTAGGTACATCAAGGACCCAATCATCTGACGATACATAGTGACATCAACCGGCTTAGATGAAGCATCACACAGAAGCTTCAGGTTTGATTCCATAGGTGTGGCCATGTCCTTGTAGTCCATCATCCCGAAACTCTTCAGGATCTCTACTGCATACTTCCCTTGTCCAAGGAAGATGCCATCTGCACTCTACCACACCTCCATGCCTAGAAATTAGTGCATCATCCACAAGTTCTTCATCTCGAACTTGGCAGCAAGCTTTCGCTGCGTGTCGGCAATCAATCTATCTTCACCTGTAACAAACAGGTTATCCGCATACAAAATTAGTTTCACTGGATTTCCTTCCTCAACCTTGTAGTAAAGGTTGGAATCCGCTTTACTCTTGGTAAACCCCAAACTGGATAGAAAGCTATCTATCCTACCATACCAAGTTCTGCACATATGACTCCCTGTCATGTGTCTCAGAACCAAGTGGCTTCTCCACATACACTTCTTCTTCAACTACACCATTCAAGAAGGCTGTCTTGAAATCCATCTGGTGTATCTTCCACTTCATTGGCTACAGGAGCAAAAGTCTCTATGCTACCACATGCAGCATGCTTGATCTTGTAGATCCTCTTGGAAGTCACTACAGAATCCCCTTCAGGTCTTGGGACTGCATCCCAAACATCTTCATGATCGACTGGTACTCCTCGATCATGGCATTCTTCCCAGATCCTGGGAGCTTCAATATTTTCAATAGATAACTTTGTTGCTGAACAAATGTTGTAGTCCTTCTTTTGTAGGTGATGGTATATGATCTTTCCTACATAACAAGTTAAATTGCATGATTAGAAAACATCTTATAGTTTTCAGAACAAATTTACACATAAAGAAATATGTCATACAGCCATGCAATTATCTTAGCCAATGCTTCAGTACAACATTTATCCATATCCTGTAACTTTCTAAATGCCTTCCAATCTCTACCAGAACATTGTTAAGAGTTTGCACTACTCCCAACATGTCAGCAAAGAGGTTTCATTCTAGATAAGTAGCAATGGAATGTTGTATAGTGCCATAGGCCACTTACCCATGTATATTAGTAGTATACTTTTCATCAATGCAACTATTCTAATATGCATAATGCACAACCTAATTCTAGGAACATCAGTATATACATTATTAAACAATATTATTTAAACAATAAAATATGCAAGTAATGACAATTCAAATACTTATCTTTGTTTGTTTGTTGGGTTGAATCCCTCTCAGTCTTTGCTTCTTTTCTGCAACTCCATTCTTATGTGGATTGTGAGAAGTAGGGTTTGATGAAGCCCACTCTTCTGCCCAATCAAAAGGTTTGATCCAAAGCTCTAAGCTTATATTTTTCTAAGAAGCTTCCATCCGTGGTCACAGATTTCAAAAATTCCCATTTTTGCAGAAGCCCTAATTTTCCACTTTTCCAATCAAAGTCCCGAACTAGGGTCTGAACAAGCTCGGTCTTCTGCCCAACCAAAAATTCTAATATTGGTCTCTAAATTTCTATTTTGATGAGTATCATTCAGCCATAGTCTCCGATTACGAAAATTCCAACTTTCTCCGAAACCCTAAATTCCAGAAGCCATTAATGAAGGTGCTAAAAATAATTCTGTTTTGACAGAAATATGTACCTGATTGTTTATTGTGTAACTCCGCACTTTTCGATCCACAGGGTCTGAAAAGTTTTCTTGAGATATCCTGACCTGACATCTTTCCATCCCGATAGGTCTTACC
This sequence comes from Larix kaempferi, assembly GCA_027924585.1. NCBI lineage: Eukaryota > Viridiplantae > Streptophyta > Pinopsida > Pinales > Pinaceae > Larix > Larix kaempferi. The sequence continues at coordinate 4,583,513 of BSBM01000963.1, read as the reverse complement.
TCAATTGGATTCTCTGAGAGAGAGTTATGCCAAGTGTCGCAACATGACCTGTTTATGGGATAAAATAGGAGAGCCAACTTGTACGGCATGCCACGTTTCACTGGTTCAACTTCAGCATTTGAAAACGTTTTTTGAGATAGTAAAGTCTGTGTACTGCCTGTCCCTTTTTAATAAATTTCATTTGGAGCTTCCTAGCCCAAGTTATGACCTTTTTTCCAAGGTCACCTTTTTTTGACTCAAATCTGGAAGAGGCAGAAACCCTATATTGTACAGATCATAAATCACAAAGTACAACGAATTAGAGGTTTTCCTTTGGACACAAGGTACATGGGGCTCTGATAATCGACCTGTACAAGTTTCAGATTCGAAACCTTCGCCAAAATGTATTTATAGCGAAAGTGATACGACGATTGGTTTTTGCTATATCAAGCCCTAGCATCGTAAGTGCAACAAGTGTCATACATGCCATATCATGCCTTCTTTTAGGCTAGCTCTGATACCATGTTAAATTTTCAGAATTTACTTCAATCTAATATAGGATCTTAACTGAGAGAACAACATTTACAACAAATCTACAACATATCAATCATGGACACAGTAATGCAAGCACACAAGAGACATAGAGTTTACTTGGGGAAAGCCATAAAGGTTAAAAACCCCAATAACTTCCTCAGAGATAGATAGAGAAATGATACAACCAGAATACAAGAGATAGTATTCTCCTAGTAGGAGAGCCTTCTCCTCCACAAGTGCACCACTCTCCAAAGTGTGAGTGAGAGAATAGAATGTATAAAATGAGAGAGACACACTCTCTATTTATACACTAACTTGACTTGACCTTTACTCAACTAGGTCGGCCTCAAATTAACCACTTAACATAATGCTGACTGGGCCGACCCCCACTAGGGTGGTCTAATAACCCTTTGACCCACATGGCCAACCCCCAATAGGGTGGTCTAATAACCCATCAAGTATAAGTTACGACACTTACAATATAAATGACGACACTTCCGTATAGAGGAATAATAACATCTCTATAGGAATATAATATACATATATGAAATACATTCCGAAGTTACATATACATCAACATCTTATAGTCTGATCCTGAACCATAAAAGAGAATGCAATTCTATTGAATCACTAACAAGAGATATCTGCCAAAGTATTTCTTTGTACACCTTCCCCACATCCTTCAGTATATTTGCATCTCCAGAACGAATTCTAGGCATCATTGTTGTTGTAATTTTGAGTAGATGTGTTGAAAAGGATAAAACACCCTCCAGACTTGAAAGGCATCTCAAAACTCTCATGCGTTTTGATCCATCAATATCTGCCATCTTTGCTCTAGCCATCAAATCCATGAATTCGATTGCAAGTTTCATGTGTTCTCTAAGCGTAGTGCAAACAGCCCTAGTGAGGGGAGATGAGTGCTGTGGAAAAACTTTTTAAAATGAAATGGCAATATTATGGCCACTAGCAAATGACAATGGTAAGAGAGGTAAATCAAATAGTTGCAGCACGACCTCTATACCCTTTTTCTCAATGAACACCCCACATGTATCTGTATTATGAAGAATATTCTCTAAGAGACGTGTAGCATTGCTTACACAAGCTGGGAAAGGACAGAACCAAACCATGATAGCATTGAAAAAAGAATTAGGTAGACCAGCCGCATCTAGCACAGAAGAACAAGTTGGATCTTTGTGAATAAGATCACTCATGACTGTAGCTGCAAGTGAAAAGACCAATTGTTTCTTATAGGGAAACTACAAAGGCATAAGGTGTTTCTTATAGTTTGATCCTGAACCATAAAAGAGAATGCAATTCTAATGGCAGTCGAGACACCTATGTCCTAGTTCTGCTATGGCCTAGGGAAAATAATTGATGTGACGATGAATATTTTCCGTAAGACTACCTCAACTTATAGATTATTTCTAGAAACACTAGGCATTTTTTCACCCTTTAATTTTTGTGAATAGAAAAACAAAGAAAAACACTTTCTATATTGAAAAATTATTAGTTTGGACTGAAAATAGCATCACCGGATCAGAATGAGTATGTTATACCTCTGCATCAAACTCCAAAGAGAGGACTCGATACTTCAAGAAAACATAGTTTGTCTCTTCAAAAAAATCTAGGAAAATGCATTCACCTACCCATGCATCTATTGAAAGGACATAATCCAAAGTTCTAAATGGGTCCCTAGCTGGCTCCAACATCACTTAAAAACATATTTACCTATGGTTAAAGTGGGTTGTATGGAAATATAAGTCAATATCAACTATGCTATATTAACTCTAACCTACAGCTAATGGAATCGATATATTTTTCTAGTCTTAGATTGTGAAGGACATACAGTTGGACTTAGGCTGGTGTCACATCATGCACCATAAATGGGGGGCTATAACTTATTCAACTGACATCTCCCTACCTTTTCTCATACCCATTGATCTCCCTAATTCAGATGTACCATTTTTCTCTTTTGGAGATGATGTAGTTGACATGCCTCATGATTGGTGGAAGGATTTACAAGATTTAGTGACCTGCTTTACCTTGTCCATAACGAAAATTCAAGAAGCTATAGATATTGTAAAATTTTATAGTGCCTTGATGAGAAGTTATACATTTCTCCCCTTGTTGCCACCAGTATAGTTAAATTCTTTGGAAAACACCTCCTACCTTCAATCTTTCCCACTGAACAGTCCCTTGAAACTAGTCAATTGCATAAGAGATCCCACTCAAGTGGCCTTGATGATGGTGAGTTTGATGAGCATGCATTTGGGAGGTTCGGTCAATGGAAAGAGCACACAACAGAAAGTAAAAGAAATATGTGGTGTCTATTGGTAATATTTGTGGTGACTATGGCCATTTTTCTCTAGCTTCATATTCTTGGATCTGGTGGATCAATTACTCAACCAAATGAGAATGACACAGGTTGTCAAATTAGGGTTTCTAAAGCATCCACTAGGACAGTTCCACTCTCACAGCATACAAGGTTGAAATATGTTTCCCACGCTGTTGTTTTAGGCATTTGGAGATGAAACTGACATTCCATACTCAAACGCATAATGCCAAAGCGATTTTGCTACCCTATGTGATTCAACTGACTATTCCGTGTATTAAATTGTTGGATTGTGGTGTTAACTGCCATCTCATTGAAAAGACTTTGGTCTGTTATCCTTCTACTGAGGTCAAACCGAAGTTGCTAGATGAAATAGATGAACATGAAATAACATGAGATCCCTCAATCATAGAAGCTGAATTCTTAAATCTGCATGAAGTTTTGTTAGATGGGCCCACTTAATTTTTTGGTGGTTCAAAAATACCTCTTGTAGATGAAAAAAATCATCTTCCTCTAGTACAATCTCCTAGAAAGCGTTCCTTCTCAGATTCAGGGTTGGATAAAAAATTCAAATCTATTGTTAGTTCCTACATGATCAGTTGTATGGAATTGCTATCTTCTACTCCTATACATTCTAAACTAGCAATTTCTTCTTAAGGTGATCATGATATTGTTCCACACTTACCATCCCTTGGATTAGATGTTCTAGTTGTGAATATGGGTTCACCCTTGTCATAACAGATTTTATCCCTGACTTGTCAGATGATAGATGTAAGAAAAAGCAGTTTGTTCCATTCATTACTTCACCATATTTTAAAGTTATTGCGAAAAAGAGGCTCACCCTCAACAACAAAAAATACATACATGGACTTGCAAGTTGTTTTGGCATCTACTAAAGCATCTGTAGAATCTACTAATGGCACAACAACAACTACCCAACTCCAACTAATCTTGCAAAGGTGAGATTTTAAGAAATAAGTGCAAAGACTATCTTCAAAAACTCTGTTATTGTTGAATCTTCCCCCAAAAGAATACGACCTGGGAAATAGAGCTAGTGCAGTTGTTTACTATGCAAAAAATATCTTCCTGGCCTTAGTAGATGGAAAAGTGGTAGTGTTAGAGGTTCCATAGTTCATATGGGTACTGTTCTAGCTGTTGCCAATTGGAAATTGCTATTGGAACCTATTGAAAGCCTTTTTCCTATGAAGAAAGGAATAACCTCTTGTAGATTCTTGTTTAGAATGTTGCGGAGTGTAATGATATTGAATGCAAGTCAAGCATGCAAGGACTGTTTGGAGAAGAGGATAGGATTTCAGTTAGAACTTGCAACTCTTGATGGACTTCTACTATTCAGATAAAGTAGAGACACTTTATGACACAAATTGCATGTAGTGAATTATTCACTATTTTCTTATGTTTGACAAAGAAAGTGTATCATCTTGTTCACCTCAAGTGGAAGTGGATCCTGTTGTGGGATCTCAATCACAAGGTCCACTAACAAGAGTTTCCAAATTAGTGGATGATTATCTTGTTGACATAGCCCCATATGTGAACTTTAAGCCTACCAAGTTTCTATCAATAACAGAAGCCCTTCCATCTTTTTCGTTGTCTTTGGATGATGAGTTGTATAGAGTACTTGACATTTATCTGAAGGTATATCAAGGGACTTTGCTACTATTTGCTTCCTCCATATGATAGGGTGAAGGCCACCTCAAGGGCAATGCACCAGCTACAAGTTCTTTCTCTAACTACTGACAAGCCGCATAAGACTCCCAATAAAATATTAACTTCTAACACATCCTAATATTATTAGTTATGTACTGTATTTTTGGTGTTAGTTGGTGAAATCCGCTAGCTTATCTAAGAAACAAAGAGTTTTTCCCACATATCCATAATCTAAAGTGCGTAGATCTTGGTGACCTCCACTTGGCCATTTTTTCCCAGGGAATTCTACTCCAAATTTAAAGCCAGACTAGCAATCTAGGATTTAACAACCTCGTCTTGCTGATGTTCTCTATTTTTCTTGCAAAGAATAGCATCACCATGGTCATACCTATCCTTAAAAACTCACGAGGAGTGGATGTATAAACAACTCTATGAACAATGCGAACAAGTCTTGACAAGATCGCTGCAACAAATGGATTAAGAAAAGGAAAATATGCAGGAGGAATATATTTTTACTATCCCTCTAGCATGATCTTTTCAAGTTGATACCTAGGTATTTGTGCTTAAATTATGGGGGATACTATGGATGGAAAATATTTGCACTGCTTGCTCTAGAGCATGCAAATTATGTTCAATGCTCCACCAGAGATGACATACACATAATCTCAAGGTAGAAACTCTTCACATGGAAGGTCTTGTGCACTTGGTGGGAAACTTGGCCCTCTACAAATGTAACAAACTCCACTCTAAGAGTTTTTTGTGAAGAATTTCCTCGATGTTTGGCCAAAGGAGTGCAATATTTTGAAGGAGGTTTGGGGCCCCTACAACTTGAAGGAGGCTATGCTTTGCACCATGAGCAACTGTCTATCCCTTAGATACATGCCACGGGTAATATCTCTTATCCTAGCCCTCAAGGTTTCTATCCTTCCAAGGTAAGGTTCTAGTCCCACTCTATTTCAATATGGGTAAGAGAAGATGGTAGAAGCCCCTAAAAATTTGACTTGGCCTTGGTCCAAGAATTATTTGGATTTTTTGGAGAACCCACTGATCTACCAGTCTAATGGTTTCTAGCCAAGTAAACGAGCTATTGAAGCCTGACTTTTCAAGTGGTTGTTACCTCTTTCAGCAGGTGACCTTAGCATCCTACCTCTGCACCAAAGATTTATTTTGTTTCTTTGTTTTTAAATGAAATTATATCACAGAATTCAATCATCTTTATTAGAGATCAAAGAAATGAAAATTTTCATTTTGGGGGGAAATGCAGATATTTGCAAGAGGCCTTAGTGTCATGAGTTCAATCTGACTTCTTTACCTTGTCTTCCATCCCTTGTCTAGATGAAGTTTGAGTTTCCTATCCACCTTTACATTTATAGGTAAAATAGGTACTAAAAGATTAAGTGATGTTCTTGTCAATTCTATCACCATATAAGGTTCAAAAGAAAGATCACTACCTATATGTGCTCAAATCTACATTACATATCAGGACTAGAGGACAACTAGGAAAATTATCCTACAAATCTTCAGAGAAAATTTGAAGCAAGTATAGGTTAAGAAAATGTGTCCTCAAGTGCCAAGTGGATCAGGATTATGCCCATCTACTAGAAACCTACAAAAAAGAGAGGCAGTCTTAAATCCTCAAAGTCAAGAAGTTGAGTCCGTTTAGAAGGTGAAAGAGGATAAAAGGTTTTGTATGTGAAAAAATAAGCATATAAACTTGTTTGATAAAAAATATCAATGTTTGAAATAAGAATATTTAAGTAAAAACCAATGTGGAATACAACTTAGGCATCGATGGCTTCAGGTCCATCACTTATGACCATTTTCATTGTCTTTGGAGGTTATTATGTTAACTCAGAGAACACTCCTACATATAATGTGACAAAGTGTTGCTGACTACTAAACAACACTTGTTGTAAGTGCTACCACTCTTAAAACAATGGAAGTTGCAATAATGGGGCATAGTAAATATCCAAAATGCTCTTGATTATGTCTAAAAGTGGTTGTAAGAAATAAAAAAGAAGTTTTAGTTGAAATAAAATGCAAAAGGGTAGCTTATGTGGAGTCATTCCTTGCTACGGAAAAATTCATCATTTCTTGTAACTCTAACAAACTTATCTGACTTTTTTAACAAGGAAAACCTCATAGGAATCATTTTTTTGGATGATACCCAATGTAAACCTATTGGTCCTAACTACGCCAACTGAATTGGTAGGGATATTGAGGGATGGCAATAGAGGACACCAACATGGAGGATTGGACCTGAGACCTCTTTCATGAAGCTCAACCAATCAAGCTATCCCACCATGCTATAAACTTATCTAACTTACAAATAAGTTGATAACTTCTATTTGCACCTAAAATTTTCCAAAGTGTAGAATTTCAATTAATATTTCAAACTAAATCCTAATTACTGAAACCTATCAAGTTTGCATAAACAACACAAGAAGAGAGGATGGTATTGTGAGTTCAAACTTTAATTGTGACGCATTCATCTTCAATTAGTTGGAGAATAATTGCAAGTAGAAATTGTCAAAGGTATCCCAAATGTTTTCTTTTTATATTGAAAAATTATACCTAACCCATTTAGCGTTATATAATGCCATCAAACATCTCAAATGCCAACTCTACTGGGTTTTATGTATATCCACATACGCACATATACATGCAAGTTGGTATATCAAAAGAGGTTAAGGAGATGATACCCCTTAAAGACTTCCTACACATTAAGATTGGTGACAACATTATTAAACATAAAGTAGAGTGTATCTTACAACCAATGTTTTTCTTTAAATGCTAAGACATTGGGCATAAAATCAAACATATCTTAGTCATGAATGTCATTTTGTGCCCAATGTGGTCAACTGTTTCTGTGTTGCATGTCTCTTGACATCATACTCAATGAGAGAAAGAGGTGCATGTTATGATTCTTTGGTTTGTTGTTCAAGTTCTGTTTATAAGAGGAGAAAACAGAATCACCAAAGAGAAACAATAATGTAACTTCTACTTGTTCAATGTGACATATAAAATACAACTTTAGAGAAAAAAAGTATCATAAAGGAGTTAATTATTTTTACATTTAGATTAATGTGGTCATGCAGAATGCAATTGAAATTGGTATGAATTTTATGGATGGATTATATTGGATCTCTTACATTTGACACATCTTATACATTTTTTTCAATATGCAGAAAGCCATGGTGAACTTACTTTGGGTCTCACTAATACTTTTTATATGTAAATCTCAAAATGTAATTTTGGTCTGATAGATGCAATAATGTGTCTTTTACAATATAAAAGATACAAACAATATTGCCCTCAGTAATCCTCCAATGGCACACAAAACAATGTACATGCTACAAGAACATATAGAACTTTTACAAAGAATTCTTATCTAAATTTTCTTTTATTTAAGAATGATTCTCCTTCTCCTACTATATATTATTTTAGGTAATAGTAGAGATGCATATTTTGCAATTAAAATTGTGATGAAAAAGGATTACATACAACATTATTTTGAGGCGATCTCCAATAAAATACTTGGAGGACTATTGCAAACAAGTCACACGCTGCAAGAGCATATATAAGAAGTGAATTGAACCCACTCCATTTTAGTAATATTGTTGGATGCCTATACCCATACATATCAACCTACACAAAGAAGCAAAAAATTCCAGGTCATGAAAGTTACAATTCACTAACTGTGGAACAAAAAGTTATTGCCATAAAATAAAATAAGCAAATGCCAATATGATATCTTTGACTACATATATTCATGCTTATGATTAAAGAACAAGAATTACCTACTTCTAGACTAAAGAACCTCTAACCTCTAACTCTGTTTTTAAGAAATTTAACCCCAAAAGAATTTTGAGAGAAGTCTAATTTCTCTAACATCCCCAGACTTCCCAACAAGGAAGGGATTGGACCAAAGAATTTATTGTATGTCAAATTGAGCACCTTAAGGTTTATCAAATTCTGAATTTGTGGGCCAAAGTTCCCTATCAATCTATTGTGAGAGACATCCAGGAATTGCAGTTTGCGCAACGGTACAAGCGAAGGAAGGGATCCTGACATTAAATTGGCGCTGACGTTATGGGAAACCAATCTAGTGCAAGCCTTGATATCATTATCAGATGGGGTTGACAGGAAATTGTTAGAGACATCAAGGACTTGAAGGCCTTGAAGTTGACATACAGTCTGCCAAGCATTTCCCACCAGCCCAAAACTGGACATATGAAGCTTAATGACATGCTCTCATCTGAAGTTGCAATTCACACTGCTCCAAACACATGGGTTATCAAAACTTGTATTCTTCCATGAGGATAAGTAGGATGACTTGTCATTAAGAACTTGTATTCTTTAATGACGATAAGTAGGATGGAAGTTTTATCATGACCTGTATCTATTGGGTATTGAGGAAAATTCCATAATCCAAAACATTAAAGAATGAACAAGAGACTGAGAAAGAGAGAATATGTTCCAAAAAATACCTCAATTTTTCACAACAAAGAAATGAATATTGCATGTAATTCCTGCTTCAACCTATTTTGTTGGGCATCCGTCTACTACACAGATTTTGTCTCAGGCTTCCTCTCGGGCCCTAAATGATATTTATTATTGGGTATGTAGGGTTTACATCGTTTATTCAATGGGTGTCATTTTCAAATTCAAAATGTCTAAGGATTGAAGAGTAAAAGTGAAAACCTTCGTGTTTTGGTCAAGATGTGCAGATGCCTGACAAACGAGTTGAAGGTTCGGAGCACTTGCAGGTCCTCTTCCATTCTCCATATTTGTTTTCATGAACCCCATACTAACACCTTGAATAACCAGACTGCTGAATTGAAAATGTGTGCACTTAACCTTGACTTTGAGTTTAGTGGGAAAAACCCCAACCCAAAAATAACCTGATGTGAATGGTGGCCGCTTAGGATGATGCTCTTAATCTGCACCTTTCTCGGTCTCATCCTCATCCTCAGGAATAACATCTAGAGTACCCCCGTTTATGAGGCTTCCACTACAAGACGAGATGCACATTCTTCATCAAAATAATTGGCAAGCCACCACAACATCTATCCACATAAACCTAAAGAGGAGGAGGACCCGATGAGAAATCCTGTTGCTCCTTCTTACCCACTTTACCAAAAGGGAAAACCCCTGGGTCCTATGGTCGAGAAACAATCCCATACCCCATATTTCCTTAACCCTATGATGATCAAACCCCTATTCCATCCTCTCCATATCCCCACATATAAGCAAGGTTATTCATCATAACACTTCGAAATCCAGATTCCCCGTGGTTAGAATGTTTTCCGTGCTCACATAAGTAGGCATCGGTCGTTTCTCTGTCGACCCTGTCTATGCGTAGGGAGAATTTGGTGCACAAGACCCAATTTTCCCGAACAGGGCATTCTGTGAGTTACTAAAATCCTGATTTTTCTAAAGGCATTATACATCCCCACACCACTGTCAGCATAAGCCCTAGTTTCAGTTACATTGATCTCTAATGGGGATGATAGTGATTGCGGTACAAAGACGCGGGACTTGTAGTTGCATGGTAAGAGACTTCTACGGATGATTCACATACTAGGCTGCTTCATTGTGAAAACAAAATAGGGCATTAGCCAAATTTGTTCTGGGGTCATACCAATTAGCTTCACAGAGGAAGAAACACGTTAAACCGTAAAAATAAAAATTGACCTAAACATATGAGAACGAAGGTTTTACGCACCTTATTTTAGCCTCCTGAAGAGTGATTTTGGTATCATGCTTGCCTCCCCTATTGCTCTGTTGCTTCCCATTTTTCTATCCATGTTCAAATTAATGCTTCCAGAAAGGGGAGTATTTATAAATTCATGCAACATTCATCTGGATGGCATTTCTTAACATCTAATGATGGGTTTCCCAATAACTGCCATTATGCCGTGAGAAACATGATTTGTGAGCCTCCCATACCCACCCTTTATTTTTCTATAATTATGTGAATCTTTTGTGTGCATGAATCCATTTGAAACATGATTTGTGAGCCTCACATACTCACGAATCATTTTTCTATCAGCCTATGCATCCTTTGTGTGCATGAATTGGTTGAAATTGAACCAAGTCTTAGATTCATGGATCTACATGGTGTATGAACTGCTCATGCCCCTGGTGTCCGAGTACTGGAGTCGCTCCTTGCACAACCTAGACAGTATTCGAAAAATAAATAACCAAATTGAATTCTTTGTATCATCACATTTTCATAGGCCATTATGGTTGTCCTCATTCTCAATAAATGTAGGGTCTAATTCCCATTGTCAATCTATTTTTCCTACAAATAAAATGTATGGTATAATTCCAATGTCAATCTCTTTTTCCTTCACGTAACAAAAAAGTTGTATAGTCTAATTCTAATGTTAATCTCCTCTTCTCCCTTGAAATGTTATTTGGAGTTAAGCTGTTTTCTTTGGAATGCCCGACATTCATAATTTTTTAATTAGTTCAGAAAATTTAACTCTTAGGAATCATCTTGTCATCTCTTCATATTTAAAGCAATAATCAACCTAAGCAATCATCTTGCTATCTTATAATATCTCAACAATAATCCACCCCAAAGCAATCAGCTTCTCATCTTTCTCATTAAATTAGGAATCCGCCTATGCAAAATACATTGCCATCTCTTCTTAATGAGTCTGGAACGAATTCAATATGACATGTAGTATACTCAACTCATGTTCCCCAGCTGAAAAAAATTGATATGCATTGTTTCTAAAATGAGGTCTCTTTTTTAAGAATTGCATAATATAAGATAGTATTTTTAGGTGTTGCTTGGGAGTAATCTTCTTTCCTCATATAGTTCTTCATCTTCTTTGATTCATCCACCTAATATGTTTCCTACATATCTTGCAATAATGAATTCTATTATTGAGACAAAACCATTCTAGCTTTTGAGAAGGATAAAAATAATGCTCTAACAAAGGAGTATAGCTCCCCTTACTAATGGTGCCTAGGAAATAGTTCCAAGACCAAACTAGTAAATAAGTTATTGATTCCCAATGGATCTACAAATTTAGACATGCAGTTAATGGAGTTATTGAGGAATACAAAGCCAGGTTTATAGGAAGAGGGTTTCTCAAAAAGAGGGAGTTGACTATGACAAACATTTGCTCCAATTGGCAGGTATTCTTCCATTTGCCACCATTTGGTCTATTACTTCTTGTTTTGGTTAGTCTCTACATAAAACGATGTGATGAGCATATCTCTTATTGGTGTCAAATGAAGAAGAGGTTTATAAAAATCAACCAAAAGGATCTAAGATACATGGGTGATACTCCCATGTTTGCAAGCTGCAAAAATATCTTATGGGTTGAAGCAAGCACCACAAGCCTAGAATGCCAAGATTGATGAGTATTTAGTATTTATATGATTTTGGGTTTCCCAATACTTTACCATTTTCAAACCTTTATTTATATTTGATAAATCTGATTTGCTTGTATTGGTCGTTTATGCAAATGATTTGATCATTGTAGTAAATCCTAATCAATTAATTTTGTGTTGTAAGGCATTGAAACGTGACTTTAATATTAGGGATATTTGGCCTACAACATTACATTTTGGGATTAGAAGTTTAGTAGACTGTAAGTGAAATGTTCCTTGGACAACAGAATTATATCTTAGAAGTTTTGTAAAATTTCAGATATTATTGCAAGTTTGTCTACCCTCATGGTTCTGAATCTAAAGTTGACTTAAGTGACTTAAGTTACTTAAATATTAGAATCATGGTCATAAACTTTTATTAAATCCATTTTGAGGATGAAGGCTTGAATATCTTTAATCTTAAAAGAATGTAAGCACTCCTGAGTCACCCCGACCACATCAAGGATTTGTCTATTAAAGAGAAATCTAAACTTCTCCATAGAGATGAATTTCACCAAGAAGGGCTTGATCTGGTGTGCAATGATTTTAGAAAGATTATAGAGGATATTCCATAAAGAGATCGGATGATAATCATGAAAATCCTTCGGTTTGTCCTTATTCGGAATGAGCGCTATGTGAGTAGAGTTTAAACTCATAGGAATGGTGGTCCGTCGTCTAGATCCCTCCACAGCTAGTAGAATTTCTTGTCCCATCAAATCAAAGAAATGCATGAAGAATTCCACCGTCCAGCCATCCGACCCAAGGCTCTTCTCTTTGACAAAATATTTCAACACCAGCAAAACTTCTTCCAGGGATACCCCTTCTCCAATCTTCCTTCCATCTTCAACACTGAAAAATTTAGGGAAGATCTTTACGATTTTCAATTGGGATTCTAGATTGCATACCCTGTTGGGATTAAATTGGGATTCTCAATAAGGCTCAATTAATCCAAGTTGGATAATTTCTTATCCTGATCCCATGAAATCACCTCCCTCCTAAGGCAGTTAATTTTAAACAATAAACTTTGTAGGTATGTCCGATGCTCAGTATGCTCCATATCTTGTCACTTTTTCTTCACCATTTCAAAAAAATCCTCCTCCTCCAGTCACGTGTTGTTGAAATCGAATGGGTATACAATATCAGAAAGATGTGAATCAAATTGAAGAAAAATTGCTTTGTGATCAGAGATTCCAGTGGGCTCACACCATGATCTGATCCTCTTACCCGCAACAACCAAGGATTCATGGACTAGGAAACAATCCAATCGTTTCGTAATCCCATCCCTGCCGGAATGACCATTGTTCCATGTTGGAACCAGGTGTGATGGCTTGATATCAATAATCCATAATCTAACAAATTGATCAGCAAAGTAATTGGCTAAAGGATCCTCCAATCGGCCAGCTCCCCAAACCTCATAAGAGGAGAGCGCCATATTTAAGTCACCTCCAATAATGAGGCCATGATCCATAATACCCCACTGGAAAAGACGGGATCCCAAAATAGTTGTCGGTCCCTATAAGAGATCTATATGTTCAAAATGATAACAAGACCAGTCATGCCCCGAATATGCCCTTCGATCTTAATGCTCACACACAAATTATAAGCAGAAAAATCAGCCACCAGGGGATTCCAGGCCATCAGTAGACCTCCCGAAAACCCATGCGAACCCAGATTAGGATCAATCGAGATCCAAAAGTGCCATGATTATGGTAATTTAGGTGCCACTACAATAAATACATATCCATAAGTACTACCACATGAATCATGATCATTGACATTGCTATTGTCGCCATCATAACCATCATTATCAACACCATACATGAGTACATAAACATCATCATCATCATCATTGGCATCCGATCATATATCATCATGATCATAGTCATTCATCTCAACCTCATTATTATCATCATAATCATCATCATCAACATCATTGCCATCATGCATCATCAACATGATCATCCTCATGCTTTTACAGTGAGTAAAGTTTCATTGGGGTCACTCAAATGTTGTTAGGGACAGTTAGATGCGATTAGGGTCATCTAGGGGATATTATGGTCACTCTGATGCCATTAAGGTGAATTATGTTTCCATTAGGACCAACCAATATCAAATAGTGCTATAATAACATGCATCATCATTATTGACATTGACATCATTGTTGTCATCAACGTCCTATAAAATATTGTATAAATCATCATTTCCATATTTATAATTGTCGATATATGAATCAGCATGTCGTTAGGCACACTATAATGTCATTAGGGACCATAGGATTCCTTAGGGTTATTTACGATTAATTAGGGTCTCTCAGTTTCTGTAACGTACCCTCCCGCAGACCCAATTAGAGGAACGGAACATGGCACTAAATCTGGGGCTTTTCATAAAAACTCATCCCGATTTATTTGATTCATACGAATTAAAACCAATATGTGCATATGCAATTCAACAATTATGCACAATGGAAATAAACCTCATCCACACACATATCATATGCATACAACATATAAAAAAAATCATTAATTTAAACATTGCAGAAGTAAATGCATAGAAAGAAAAACACTTATCTTCATTGTGCAATTGTCCCAAACAACTAGCTATGTTGCTGCAATGTTCGACCCAACCATAGGCCAGTTGTGTTAATCAATCTTCTCAACACAACTGCCACCCCCGAGCTGGGCATGATTCTCACAAGGAAATAGGGACATTCAAGCTCATGCACAGCCAAAACAATAGATACCCATAACCCATACCCCAACATACTCTTACACATAGCAAAATCAAAAACTGGGCATGGATACACATTTCCATTAATTGGATTTACAAACAGGATGACCATGGGTTTTCCCCAAATCGTGGGCACACCAAAATGGACTGTGAAAAGGGGATTCAACCACAGGGAGCAAACCCGATTTCTCCCACAGGTTATGATCATTTCAAATTGCCCAAAACGGCCTCATTAAAACCCCAATCGTGCTCCCTCTTCTTCCAGTAGCTCTGCAACACAAAAATGCCCTCTTCCCAAATGAAAACAAGGAAAACACAGGAAAACATGGAGGAAAAACGCACAGGAAGCTCCAAAAACGCGAGAGAGGCAAAACTGGTTGATGGGTAATGGCTTGGGGAGCAATTCATGGTTGTTTTCTTGCCCAAGAAGCAAAACACGTTTTTCCATGAAGGGTGGCTTTCCCATACTCGAATTTGGATAGACATACCTCTCCATTCCCAAGGCATTAACTACCTCAACCAACTCTTGGGAGAAAATGAATGATTGGGTACAAAAGTCAACATGGGTAGCTGAGGGTTTGATGGGTTATCTCATTGACACTTGGCTTGACTTGATTGGCTCAAGGGTTTGACTATTTACATCCCAATTCCTTGTAAAAATCATGCCCCCATCTCTTGTTGCATTGCATAATTAGTTGTGGGTATTTTATTAAAATGCATATTTACATAATATTCGCAATTTCCACTGTGCCTGGCTAGCACGTAAACCATATGCATCAATAAATTGATGGTGGGGCCTTGGCCTTGAGCTCCTCACCATGATTTTATAACAATATTACATCATTTACAATTTTAATGCAATAGGGTCAAGATGGGGACGTTACATTCCCCTCCCCTTGAAATAACACCATCCTCGGTGTTCCAATACTTAGGAATAAATACCCACTTTACACATGTCCAAAATTCACACAATGTGGCAGGTATGTCGTGCGTTTCATCTCTTTACTTTGAACTTTTAGGATCAAGTCCTTTGGCTTCCACAAGCTTCTCTTGCTGGATTTGATCTTCCAGCTCTGCAGGTGGGCATTGCTCCACAAAAATTCCTTCTTTTTATTCACCTTCCGGCTGATCTACAAGTCTGGAATTTCCTGGATGCCATCTTCCTTGCTATCCTCGCAACTTTTGAGGAAGATTCTCAGCCAAGGCAAAATAGCTCTTGGTCTGCTGCCATGATCAATGTGCGCAACTGGCTCTCACTTTTTTTTTTCACTAGCAACACTTGGCTAGTACAAGCTACACTCAAATGGATTTCAATGTATCACCTATGAGACTCATCATGACAATTCCTGTTAGGACAAGCATAGCACAATATTAAAATTATTCAATTATTTTCCCAATTGACATGGAACATCCATGATTTACTCATGAGACTTCCACATGTTTCATGCTTCCTCAACATACACATGAACTCATTCATGTTCATCCTTTCATAGGAAAAATAACTATTTCAGCATTCACAATTCATTTCAAGCAATTAAACACAATCTATTTTCAGCCATGTCATGCACTCAACAATACTCTGTTTCTGAAATGCATCAATCAAAAGGGAAAGAGAAGAGTAAGAGTTTCCCCCCTCTTAGTCTTGTTCCAGTCTGGAGCCACACCATCACTGTGGTTCTATGCACCTTAGCCTCTTTCACTTCAATGTGAATGCTTGACTTGCCCTTTCTTGGCTATGACACTTAGTGTTTAAGGTATGTCTAAGTCTTTTCTCCATCAGGAAACCCTTCCCCATTGTTGCCTATAGAACCTTTGGATGCTAGGACCCACATATGTCCACTAGCACCATCTTTCATTACTGCTCATACTGAGCTCCATAGGACAATCACATGTCCTCATGCATCCCTATGATGCCTTCGTAGTCCTTGCTTCCAGCAATACCTATACTCAAACATTGAATTAATTCACATGTTTAGTTTATTTTCATAAGGTTTATCTCTAAATAAGAGTTTGAGAAAATTATAACCAAATCATATACACGCGTATATTCATAAGCAAGAAATTGCAAGGTAACCAAATACTTATCTGCATTGGATGTCTTCACTTTATTTCACAGGCTCCTTCTTTGCTTCCTAAGCCTTGGATTTCCTGTGGATACAATAATGAATGTTGGGCCAGCACACAGGCTACTCCACTACATCACGTAGTTAATGCCCAACCCATTACTCTTTGGCTTTACCAAGAATTTTAGCGCCCAACTGGTTACTCTCTGGATTTACTAAGCACTTTAGCACCCAACCAGTTACTCTCTGGATTTACCAAGCATTTTAGCACCCAATCAGTTACTCTCTAGATTTACCAAGCACTTTATAGCTCTTTCAAGGTCCTTGCTTCCTGCAATGACCAAGGTTTTCAACAAAGAAGCAATAGTGTATCAGCTTAGCTGTTAGAAAACGTATACCTGAAATCTTCATTATTCCAAGCAAGAAATAAATGAAATTGAATACTTATATGTATTGTGCATTTCCTTGCTACTCCACAGGTTTCCTTCTCTGCTTTACAAGCCTTGGATCACCTGTGGGGTGGATGCTTGACCAACAGACATGCTGCTCCACAACATCATCTGAATAGGCAATGCCAAGCTACTATGCTGACTGGGTTTATCAGGCATCCCTAAAATCAGTATGCTAAGCCAGTACGTTGACTGGGTTTATCAAGCATTTCAAAAATCAGTATGCTAAGCCAGTATGCCAACTGGGTTTATCAAGCATACAACAACCATTTCCAAGCCAGTTCTCCGACTGGGTTTGTTAGGAAATAAAACCCTTCACCAATACCTCCACAACATGCAAATAGCCAATGCCAAGCCAATACACCGACTGGGTTTTTCAGGCATCCAACAACCATTCACCACAACTTCCAAATAACCAATGCCAATCCAGTACACCGACTGGGTTTATCAGGCAATAAGAACAACATAATATGATTACATGGCTCCTTCTCTTATGCAAACCAGTGGTTCCTTCTAGGAACTCCATAGGTGACTCACTTGACTGTAGGCTAGCATGGCCCCCACAATACCCACTCACACTACACAAGGATGATACCCCTTTTCTGCTACACAACTCCTCGGGCCTATCCATCTCTTCTAGTGTCCTTTAGTGTGAGCATAGAAAGGTTACCACTGCCCATACAGTCCTCTTGAATACTTTCTCTTCACATTGCCCCTTAACGTGCAAAACCAAATTGCATTCGTATAAGTTGACAACACAAGAAGGATAAGCAGGCTCATTAGGATTGCTGCTAAAAAATTGTAATCATATTTCATAACATTCACTATCAAGTATTGAAACACCAGGAATGCCTCCATTCCCTTAGGGTGTAGTCAATTTTGACAACCACAACAAAACCCAGCACCTGAAAGGTATGCATCCCTTTTTGATGTGAGTCATGTAGGCCCTAATCATACTCAAGAAGTCTGCAATAATAATAAAACATGCTCTTCATTTTAAATCTAATAATCATACATGTATATTCTTAGTTAGGGTCCCGGAATACTCATCCGTTTATCAGATGTATCTTTTCTTCATTTGCGAAGAATGGGGGCTCCCTTCTCTGAGTCAACAGTCCTTCGGTTTGCCACCCCAATCTTTTCACGTTTCATAACCCACACATGCCTTCTTGGCATAGTTTTACCATCTCACTCACATGCAGTGCAGCTGAGGTGTTATCAAAATTTACAATGGTGTTTCACCCGAAACCCATTTCCAAAGCATGGGATCCTTCCAATCTAGTTTGGATTCTGCAGGCCATCACACATGGTCTTCCTGCAATGTGTCATCCTGACACACTTATAAAATAGCTAAACAATCAGCAACATTTAACAATAACTTCAAATCTTATTGTTCCATAACCAATCAATGTCATTAATAATTAAATTCAATGAATTTGCAATTCTGTCTACTACAGAAATTGGTTTGCTCAGCAATGAGGCTATCCTCATATTGTTTGGCTCTCGTAAGTGGTATCACTCTATCCATTATGGTCTCACCCTTGTTACCATACATGAACATCTACCTACAACATGTCCTCATGACACCATTTTATATAAGTCAAACAATCATTAGCAACATTTAGCAAAATCTCAAATCTGAAATTTGTAAATCCGTTTTCCTATAGAAATTAGATTTACCACCATGAGATTATTCTCATAAATTTAAACCATAAAATTTTCAGAATTGTTTCATGCATACTTTACAACCATGAGAACTGGCCTCTCATAACCTTTGGCTTCTGCACATGGTAGATTCTGGTCTTTACTATGGACTTATCCTCATTGCCATACGCAAGACTTTTCTACCTGAAAACTGAAACTTCAATCAGCCAAACACGTTGTGAGTATATATGCATATGATCATTTCATTACCACAATAGTCACTGAGGTGATCTCAGAATTATTACACTCAATATTTCAAACACCTTCAGCTGTTAACATTTGAAATGCAATGAAATATATACATTTCTATATATGCATCATTATCACAATAAAATTGCAAGACACAGTCACGCTATTCATGCAATTTAAATAACTATAAATACTCATTACTTCACATTCCATGCAACTTTGTCCTTCCAACAGAGTGCCCTGGTATCCCATCACCTGTCTACCTTCTTCATGCAGTCTTTCTCCTGCATTCATAGCAGCTCATGAAATGGTCTCAATATTAACAATAATTCACCATTTCATCTATTATCTAATTGCATTGAAACGTATATATATATATATATATATATATATATATATATATCACAATCATGCATTCACACAATGCATCTCAACTTGTGCACCCGCACATATGCATGCACATTCACCACATTTACATAATATTTTGATGTGCAGTCACTCAATGCATAGCCCCTCAATACAACCTTTCATTAATCCATGAATACATATTATGGCCTAACCATGCCTACCTCATATGGCATACACTACAACAGAATCATAAGTCCTCATTTTCTTTGGTTGTTAAACTCACAACCGACATACACAAATGGCATGATATAATTTCATATGAATGCATTGATATTTCTAAGAACTATCAGGTGCAAGGCTCCTTGCCATCACTTACCCACACCTCACCATACTTGGTAGGTTGACATTAACATTCAGGCACTCAATACCACATGCAAATCAATCAACATAGTTAAAACATAGTTGAAGGGATCTTATCAAATCCTCTTGCAACATTCATGCAATTAAGCACAAATAACCATTACCTGCATGGCTGTTATTAACATCGCTCGATGTTACCTGATCAGTTGGCCTCTTACCAAGGCTACTCAGTCCTTTTTCCAACATTATGATCACAGATTTTTTGCGCCATCCTCTCTTCATAAGGTTGTTGGTCTCATGCAACAACGTCATCAACTTCTTTAGCCATGCTTTGATTGTATTTTGTCCTACAACCAATGTGGACACAACTAATTATTAGCAACCACCATAATTATTTCAAGTAGCTCATTGCATATGTAAAACCTCACTACTTTACCAATATGCAATATCCTATTCATGCACAAACATTTTCACATGCACTGTGCAATGTTTATTAATGTGCTATCTGGTGCATATTCATTTCATCTATGTAATCTCTTGCATTTTCAACATTCTTATGCCATAGTTTATATGCATGACAATTTCATAATTATAAATACGATAGCAAAACAGGGGTTAAGGAATTCTCCCTTTCCAATCCCTCATCGTAGTATGGAATCTCTCTTCCATATCATAGTTGGTCCGATTTCCTTCCAGTCATGCAATTCTAGAAATTGCCCATATTGACAACAATTTTTTTTTGTCAAAACAGCCACTGGCACTCTTCTGTACCAAATATCTATGGTATATGTACACCTCATTCAAACTCTAGCCATGCATCCCTGTTTTCCTCTGGATAAGCTTTCAAATGCCTATCCCCGTGCTCCATTCCGATCCAGGACATGGAATTTACATTCTTCCAAAATTGCAAATTTTACCCAAATTTTTGCACTTTTACACAGCTGCAATTTATTCTGAAAGGCTAACTTCAGCTGCTTGTAGAAGCAAATTTAGGAAGAATCATGAAAACTTATCTACCAGGCGAAGGTATCCATATAACAAGAAACACTCAGCAACCTTCAGATCCCTGTTCTGATGCACCAGTAAACTTCTATAAAATTCAGGGTTTGGCTACTTTTAACTTTTCACTTTTCCCCCGAAATCTCAAAATTTGGCCAAAAATGGCTATCTCCCAATCTATGCATTTATGGAAAATCTTCGTCTAACGGAAACCGTCTGTCTTAATGAGAAGATGAAATTTCGAGTTCAGTAAAATTTTTAATTCCAACATCTAGGGTCACTTTTAGTGTCCACAAGCTTTTCAAAATCCCGAAAAAGTGGCCCAGAACAATGCTTTTTGGCCTTCTTTCACACCCCAACTCCACATCCTTTGGAGTTCGGCTCCAAGATTCCAAACTTAACACTGTGCCTGCTCCATGACCGTGCCATATCAATTTCAACTCAATCCGACCTTCCGTCAAACCTCGGGACACCATCTTACAAAAGTCACTATTCTCCATTTTCTGTCAAATTGGAGCATGATGAGTTCGGGACCCTCTCTGATTCTTTCATGGCCTTCGTTGATGGCCTCCGGGCCTCACGGGAATAATCCCATTCTGAGCCCGACTGCTCCTTCTACCCAAAAATCAAGTTTTGGGCTCTATACATTTTTTTTGTTTGATCCTCCCATCGCTGGTCGCGGCTCAACCTCTGCGACCGTCGCTGGTCTTAACCTTAACTCCGCCAACCTTGGCATTGGATTTAACCCTAACATTTTCGTCGAATCGCAGGTTTTAACCCTAACTTCTATGAATGTTGTGGCAGTCCTAGCCTTATCTTCGACGCCCGCAAGCTTGTCGCTGCGACCGCGTCGCAAATTTTTGACTTAATTTTCGTTGACCGTCACAGATTTTAAGGCTAAAATTGCCGACCGCATCACAGATTTTAAGGCTAAAATTGCTGACCGTGTCACAGATTTTAAGGCTAAAATTGCCGACCGCATCGCAGATTTTAAGGCTAAAATTGCCGCCGCGTCGCAACTTTTAATGCTAAAATTGCCGACCGCGTCACAACTTTTAATGCTAAAATTGCCGACCGCGTCGTAAATTTTAAGGCTAAAATTGCCGCCGCGTTGCAACTTTTAAGCTTAAAGTTGTCGCTGCGTCGCAACTTTTAAGCTTAAAGTCGTCGCCTGTTTCGGCGTTTTCTGGCTTATCTTTTACCGACAAAGTCTTTGGCAGAAACAAATAAACACTTAGAAAATTTTCAAATTTTCAAAGTTTTGAAATCTTTCTTAATTATAAGTGTTGAACAGGAAGCATGCTTACCTTTGCACTGTGATAGGTAGCCCATGAAGGCCCAATGTTGCAACCAGCAGCTCTGATACCATTCTGTAACGTACCCTCCCGCGAACCCAATTCGAGGAAGGGAACATGGCATTAAATCTGGGGCTTTTCATAAAAACTCATCTCGATTTATTAGATTCATACAAATTAAAACCAATATGTGCATATGAAATTCAACAATTATGCACAACGAAAAATAAACCTCATCCACACACATATCATATGCATACAGCATATAAAAAATAGTCATTAATTTAAACACTGCATAAGTAAATGCATAGAAAGAAAAACACTTATCTTCATTGTGCAATTGTCCCAAACAACTAGCTATGTTGATGCAACGTTCCACCCAACCATAGGCCAGTTGTGTTCATCAATCTTCTCAACACAATTGCCACCGCCGAGCTGGGCATGATCCTCACGAGGAAAAAGGGGACATTCAAGCTCATGCACAGCCAAAACAATAGATACCCATAACCCATACCCCAACATACTCTTACACATAGTAAACTCAGAAACTGGGCATGGATACACATTTCCATCAATTAGATTTACAAACATGATGGCCATGGGTTTCCCCCAAATCGTGGGCACACCAAAATGGACTGTGAAAAAGGGGATTCAACCATAGGGAGCAAACCCGATTTCTCCCACAGGTTATGAGCTTTTCAAATTTCCCAAAACGGCCTCATTGAAACCCCAATCGAGCTCCCTCTTCTTCCAGTAGCTCTGCAACACAAAAACGCCCTCTTCCCAACTGAAAAAAAGGAAAACACAGGAAAACATGGAGGAAAAATGCCCAGGCAGCTCCAAAAATGTGAGAGAGGCAAAACTGGTTGATGGGTAATGGCTTGGGGAGCAATTCATGGCTGTTTTCTTGCCCAAGAAGCAAAACATGTTTTTCCATGAAGGGTGGCTTGCCCATACTCGAATTTGGACAGCCATACCTCTCCATTCCCAAGGCATTAACTACCTCAACCAACTCTTGGGAGAAAATGAATGATTGGGTACAAAAGTCAACATGGGTAGTTGAGGGTTTGATGGGTTATCTCATTGACACTTGGCTTGACTTGATTGGCTCAATGGTTTGACTATTTCCCTCCCAATTCCTTGTAAAAATCATGCCCCCATCTCTTGTTGCATTGCATAGCTAGTTGTGGGTAATTTATTAAAATGCATATTTACATAATATTCACAATTTCCACTGTGCCTGGCTAGCACGTAAACCATATGCATCAATAAATCGATGGTGGGGCCTTGGCCTTGAGCTCCTCACCATGATTTTATAACAATATTACATCATTTACAATTTAAATGCAATAGGGTCAAGATGGGGACGTTACAGTTTCCAAAATAGTCATTTAGGTGCTACTTCTGTCAACATGCCTAGCATTATCCCTGGCGCAACATTGGAGTTTTCTTGGCACTTTTTTCTAGCACAATTCCTTTCAAAATTCCTGGCGCAATCACTTACTCTATACCTGGTGCTATTTTGGACATTATTTTGGAGGCTATTCTGGTCGTTAAATGGGATGCTATTATGGATGTTCATTGGGATGCTAATTGGGACATTAATTGGGTTGCTAATTAGCAACCCAATTAACAACTACTTTCAAAACAGGATGCAAATAACGCCATTAAAAGTGCCATCGCATGGAAAAGCGTCCACTTTGTACAAAAAATGATGAAAAATACACTAAAAGTGATATTGGACACTAAAAAGGGAGCTAAAAAATACGCTAATTCCAGAATTTGTTGCAGTGGATGGACAAAGCTCAACAATGTTTAATAACATGCTTGAGAATAATGTTGTCTCATGGAATGTTGTGATTTGGAATTGCATATAGAATGGGAAAATCAAGGAGGATCACAAATTGTTTAAAAGAATGCTACAATGGAGATATGCATTGTTTCAAGCATGGAAAGATGTTCTTACATTGGTCTTGTTGTTTCTTTATGTGGACCTAATAGATACTTGGAGTGGATTTGACATACCAGTTACAATTACCAATAAAAATTGCCAAACAATGAGGGAATTCCATCATAGTACCTTTTAAGATTATCATCATAGTTTGGACATTGACCTTCATTTGTCAAAGACATGACTAGTGAGGAATTTGAGGGAGTAAAAGAATGTAATATGTGATTAATGTGTTAAGGAAAAGGGACAAATACAAGGCAAAAGCTGGCCATTTACAAGGTGGGAGGACACATTAATTAAACTCAAAACCTCACACATCCAAATATGCCATGTAAGTAAGGATAATTCTTCTGCATCAACCTTACCAACTTAGGCCATTTTGTCTCTAGGGATCATGTGACATTAATAGGCCTATGTCCAGCATACAAGCCCTATAAAGGGAATCTTTATCATGTAAGTGGAATATAGTGTTCATTTCAAGTTTGGCACACTAAGGATGGCTCTCATGGCCTAGTCCATGTTCTATGGTAAACATATAAAGTCCTAGGCCATAACATTTTCCTCAAGGGATCGAGGCCCACAAATGGGGCCCTAGTCCATAACGTCATCTCTATGTGGGAAATAATTGGCTTACAAGCAAGAAATGGCCATTTCAAGCTCTATGCGACCAAGAATGGTTATCATTGATTGTGCCATATTATCAAGTCAAAACATAACGTCTAAGGGTAAGGGGCTCAATTGTCATGACTTTTAGGTGGGGGGGCTCCAACAAACCGCCTCCAAAAGCTCAATTCTCATGACTTTTAAGGGGGGTGCCAAAAAACCACCTCCAAAAGTTCAATTCTCATGAGCTTTAAGGGGGGTTCCAAAAAAACCGCATCCAAAAGTTCAATTCTTATGACTTTTAGTGGGGGTTTTGACAAACCGCCCCCAAAAGTTATGAGAATTGAGCTTTTAAGGGGGATTTTCAAACAACCGCGTCCAAAAGTTCAATTCTCATGGCTTTTAAGGGGGTTCCAAATAGACCGCCTCCCAAAGTTCAATTCTCATGACTTTTAGGGGGGTTTTTGACAAATCGCCGCCAAAAGTTATGAGAATTGGGATTTTAGGGGGGGGTTTCAAACAACCGCCTCCAAAAGTTCAATTCTCATAACTTTTAAGGGGGATTCCAAAAAAACTGCCTCCAAAAGTTCAATTCTCATTACTTTTAGGGGGGGTTTTGACAAACCGTCGCCAAAAGTTATGAGAATTTGGCTTTTAGGGAGGGTTTTCCCAAAACCGCCCCCAAAAGTCAAATTTCAGGACTTTTGGGGGTGGTTTTAAAAATAACCCCCCTAAAAGTCCAATTTCCATGACTTTTAGGGGTGGTTTTAAAAGAACGCCTACAAAGGTCTAAATTTTTTTTAGGGGGGGGTTAACCAAGACCCCTGCAAGCCAAAACTGCTCCTAAAGGGCTATTTTGTTGTAGTGATTCTATGGATTTGACATGTCTTTCATCAATGAATCCCTTAATGGTTCTACCGTTGAGTGCAAGGCTTCATCCCCTAGTGATGGATCCCTTGAATGGTTCTACCATTAAGTGTAAAGCTTCATCCCCTAGTTCGAGAAACTTATGGATGCATTTTTCTAATGCTTTGAAATTGTGAGACCTTGAACATTATCAAGAAGGTTTTTTTAACCATTAAACAAGCAAATGATGAAATTTTACTATATTTTGTTTGTATGCGTTGTTAAATTGTTCATTCATATGGGGCACCTAATGACTATCATTCTATCCGAAAAATGCTTCCAAGTAATTTAGAACATCAAGTTTTTTGGACCTACTTGTGAAATTTAGTTCACACTAAGATCTGATCAAGAAATTACAACCCTTACAAGTAATTCTCACACAACTAGTCAAGAACACTGAAAATCAGTCACATATGATGCAACCATAATTACTCTCATGAATAATAATACATCATTCAACCTTGGGCATGTAAATGGTTTTCAATATATAGAATTACATCAGATATTTGAATGCATAAGGATGCCATTCAAATCCTCACAAAAGCAGACTTACTAAAATAATGCAAAACCCCCCTAGGTGGAAAGTGTGTTCTCCAAGTCACTCCAAAGGCTCATGAATTTTTGATTTAGTGATCAGATAGAGATGTGTGATGGAAAAGCATGCAAAATACAGAATTTGGAAGGAAGAAACATCATGAAGGATGAGTTGTCCAAAAAACAGTCATGACTAGTCAACTAGCTTTTAGCTTTCACCAAAAAGTGGTAAAAAAGGTAAAAGCAGCTAATGCGCCTTTCTAATCCAGGATTGTCTAAAAATAGCCAGAATATTATCCAGGATCTCCAGGAATGCGTTCTAGTGGGTTTAGAAAGCTTGTGTTCCACACGATGTGACTTGTGGTCCACACAATGATATTTTAGCCAACTACCTAGTCTAACACATAGGAATTAATCATAAAATGATTAGTGAATGCTAGTAAGGTATTAAATGACATAGATGTGGGTTTTAAATATTCCAACACCCCCCCATAAGTCTGACTTTATGTGCTTAAAATAAGAAGTAAAAACTAGGGCCTAGTAACAAGACATGGTCACCCTGTACAAATACTGCCCTGTCCATGAAACACAAAAAGAAGGAAAACCCCATGGGAAAAACCTTCCCTAAAAAATGGACATCATCAAAATTGAAAGATTGCTTATCAATCGTTCACTCCATCACATGTTCAACTATACCAATCAGTTATCTCAGATAGCTGAAAGTATTCTCAGTAAAATATTTGTTGAAGATGTTTGCAGTTTGCTCACCTGTTGGGCAATACTGCAAATCAATGATCTAGTTATGCACTAAAATCCCGATGTAGTGCATATGGATCTCAATATTCTTGGTCCTATGTCTCTGTACTAGATCACTTGAGACCCTTATAACACTCTGATTGTCACAAAAGATGACAGTAGGAGTACTAAAGGAAATCTCAACCTCTGAAAGAATGCCCTGCAACCACACACACTGAGTAACAGCATTCACTGCTCCTTTGTACTCGACCTCTGCTGAAGATAGTGCAATTGAAATTTTTTTCTTGCTAGAACAGAAAATAGGACCACCTCCAAGCATGAATTCAAATCCAGATGTGGATTTTCTTTCAAGTCTATCACCAACCCAATCCACTAGTACAAAATGAGAGATAAGTGACCAGGCGACAAAAAAAAGTGGTCACCACATTTTTTTCAAGGGATAAATGACCAAAATTGAGAAATTTTAAGTGAACTAACTAAAAATGACCAAGATAAATGACCAATTTGGTCACGGGATAAGAACTAAACTAAAAATGACCAAGATAAATGACCAATTTGGTCACGGGATAAGAACTAAACTAAAAATGACCGCATAACAATTGGTCATTTTTAGTTGTGTCACTCCGACAATGGAAAATTACAATTTTGACAATGAATTTGTACAATTTACTAAATTTTAACACTGCAGATGGAATCAGGGACCCCCAGGGACCCTAATTCCATCTGCAGTGTTAAAATTTAGTAAATTGTACACACCCTCATGTGTCACAACTCAACAAGGGACCCCCTTCTGTGCAACGATTTAACTACTAATGGTCAAAACAGTTATTTGTGTGAATCACATGTCTTCAAGATGACTCCAAATAAGCAATCCAAATACAAAGGGAAATCACCCTAGTTTGGGCCCAATCTCTTAGCAGTCTATTAAAGTTTCGGTAAGTTCATGTATTTTGCGTCATGTTAGCTAAAAAATGTCAATTTCACAACCTTCATTCGAAAGAAGTTATGCATGAGGATAAGGAAAAAATGGGTTGAAGGAACAATTTGAAGGAAATTCAAAGTCATCATAAAGGAGAAGAAGTATATACAAGAAAAAGGAAGGACGACTCAGAAGAATCTGAAGCAACAAAAATTAGAATTAATCTCTGGAAAAATGTTGGTTTCATAAATTGAATATACCACCATGCTTGGGTGAGACTTAGATCAACATGATGGAGTTCTTAGTGATAAAACAAACGAAGGGTCCCAACATGTTGTAAATTTTCTTTTGAAAAAAATATCTTTGAGGCTTGCACATTGAATTTGTAAATTTGACCTTAATGTAATAGAAGGCCAGTTGAGCCTATAATCATTTAAAATTTAAGACTTTTGTGTCAAAGTTTGGTGTTTTAATTTGATGTATGTAATGGTCTATATTAGAGCCTATTCCAATGGATATTTTTTCATTGTATGTGTGGTTTAAATTCCATATTTAAACTATTGCTTGTGTTTGTTGGAAATTGTTGGGCCCTCTTGCATCGCAATATGGGTTTAAATTGTTTGATTGCATCAATGAATCACTAATGAGTTTGTGGGCCAATGTTGTTTTTAGGACATGTTGTGTCCCAACTATGATTGGTGGATGTTAGTGTGTTTGACTAAGAATTGCAAAGAGGGGTGAGGTCCCCACCCTACACCAAGGCCTCATACACCAACTTGGTGTCTTGCTTAGCGATGACTTTAAAAATAGATTATTATATGCTAATATATATAATGTTAATGTATTAAAATGTTATATAATGTTAATATACTATATACATGTATATTAATATTATATAATTATTATATATATATTTATATAGGTAATGTACTAACATTAGTATTGATATATTAACAAAATAAGAATATAATCAAAACAAATATAATAATAAAGAGAGGGAAACGAAAGTAGAAAAAAAGGGGGGGAAAACGATTTAGTTGAAAAAGTGTGTAAATTAAAAAAAAAATTAAGAGGGAAACGAAAGTAGAAAAAAAGGGGGAAAATGATTTAGTTGAAAAAGTGTGTAAATTAAAAAAACATTAAGAGGGAAAATAGGATAAAATAAATGAAAATAAAACATTTTTAAAAAGAAACTCCCTAAAGAGGGAAGAGTGATCCAATTGAGGTAGCTCTAAAATCAAATTTACACTCCATTCTGTGGGTGTTGAAACCCTAAGTTGAGGAGGAGTCCATTGAACTATTGGGCCAAAAAATATTGATTCATGTTCATCTTCTTGATGTTGAGATATCTATCTATCCGATCAATGGTTGTGCGGAAAATCAATCTCAATGGAGGTTAATTCTCGCCGTTGAAAATCTGGATGATTGGGGCGGGAGGTTTCTGTGTGAGAAGATGATGTCAGATATGGAACACACAGTGCTCGCCATTGATGTTTACAGGGACAAGATCCAACATCTTCTGGAGCCTAGCCATCTCTGCTCTAGACGCATCAAGTTGCATAGGATAAATATCAAGCACTACTCCAAGATGGACTCATTAAGATGGCGGATCTGGTATGTTATATGTAACTTTTTTCTTCTGAGGTGTGCCAGAAAATGCTGCATTTTCCAGATGTTTGGGATCCACCAAAATCTTCTTCCATTTTATATGTAACATAGATGGTTTTTATGCATTGAATTTATTCAACTTGCATATGAGGGAATTACTAAACCAATGGGAACGCCTTTGCCTTCTTAGGTGTCTTTCCTTATCAGTGGAATTATGGATTTGCACATTCTCAGCTCTATTGGGGAATTGAACGATAGATCGATCCAAGCCATTTAGTTTCCATGTAGTTTCCCCACTACTACTTTTACTCAGACTTTACCCATGTTGGATAGATCGATGAACTCAAACTTTTACTATTAGCACAATCCATTAAAAGCTTTGAATCCGTAAATACCTCTAGGGTATCAATACCTTTGTCTGGTGCATATTTTTTAAGAATCCACAGAGCCAATCATTTTGAACTGTTGCTTGTACCTGCACATCCTGCAGATTTCAAATAAATAAAATTATTTTCATATATGAATCATTTATCTCTAGAACTAGACTTCACTTTTTGATAGGCTCCATCAAAGAACCCGATACTCTTCAATAATCTATTTCAGGATTTCTGAGATTTTTTGGAGACTTATCTCAATTTTTTTTATTTGTTTGCTATGATATTATTGAGGTGTAACCTGGATAAATGATAATAATTAAATTGTTAGTTTAGTTTTCTAGATGATCTTATCTGTAATTAATGGTGAAATCAGTACACATGCTAGTTAGATGATCTTGATATTATCAAGGTATAGAAAAAGGTAGGAGTATATGATCTACATAAAGAATTGTTATTCTGCAGCGATAATCTTCCAAAAAGGTAAGATTAACTAGTTTTCCCAATCCATCTGTGATGCTCCCGCTAAAATTTGTTAAATTTTCAGAATTTACTTCAATCTGATCTAGGATCTTAACTGAGAGAACAACATGTACAACAAATCTACAGCATATCAATCATGGACACAATAATGCAAGCACACAAGAGACACAGAGTTTACTTGGGGAAAACCATAAAGGTGAAAAACCCCAATAACTTCCTCAGAGATAGATAGAGCAATGATACAACCAGAAGACAAGAGATAGTCTTCTCCTAGCAGCAGAGCCTCCTCCTCCACACGTACACCACTCTCCCAAGTGTGAGTGAGAGAATAGAATGTGTAAAATGAGAGAGACACACTCTCTATTTATACACTAACTTGACTTGACCTTTACTCAACTAGGTCGGCCTCAACTTAACCACTTAACATAATGCTGACTAGGCCGACCCCCACTAGGGTGGTCTAATAACCCTTTGACCCACATGGCCGACCCCCAATAGGGTGGTCTAATAACCCTTTGACCCATATGACTTATACAGGGCCGACCCCAACAAGGTGGTCTAATAACCCATCAAGTATAAGTTACGACACTTACAATATAAATGACGACACTTCCGTATAGAGGAATAATAACATCTCTATAGCAATACAATATAAATATATGTGAAATACATTCCGAAGTTACATATACATCAACACTCCCTCTTAACTAGGAAGGTATTTCTTGACACAGGTCTTTTAGCACAAGTCATCTTCTCTGGATCATCGTCACTGGATAACCATCATCATTGTCACTGCTGCTGCTATCTCAATTAATCTCTTAATCTACTCGTCATAGGAAGTTCTACAGAGCCAATCCTTTTTCATACTGGATGTAGGCCCACCACCTGCAGGTCTTCATCATCTATGTGAACGGTCTGATAGAGGTGGCCTCTCAGGACTAATTTTATGTGCGGATGCAATACCGGAAAGAGTATCCCAGGAACATTTATGTGCCTAAGCACGACCAGCAAGATCTCCCAGGACTAATTACATGCATCTCCTCCACAATACCTTTAAAGGGAATCCCAGGAACATTTATGTGCCGGAGCACGACCGACAAGATCTCTAAAGAGCATCCCAAGACTTATTACGAGCACACAGCTCAACCTCTCGGATCTCCAGGACTGATTACATGTGGATAGACAAAACCTTTAAAGAGCATCCCAGGAACATTTATGTGCCTTAGCACGATCGACAAGATCTCTAAAGAGAATCCCAAGACTAATTACGAGCACACAGCTCAACCTCTCGGATCTCCAGGACTGATTACATGTCTCCGTAGTAATACCTCATCCCAGGATTGATTATGAGCACATAGCTCAACCTATCGGATATCTAAGGACTGATTACATACTACATAGCAATACCGGAAAGAGTATCCCAGGAACATTTATGTGCCACAGCACGACCGGCAAGATCTCCAAGGACTGATTACATGCTATTTGCACAACCTGCCACATATCATATCTAACCTCCAAGTATCAACCTGATACTCATGATCCGACGGATCATCATCGCACAAAGCATCATCCTGATGCTCATGATCACACTGATCATCATCACTGTACCATCCTGATACATATCATCTAGAGCAACATCCTGAAGCTTGTCATCATGATCATCCTGATCATACAATGCATCCACCTGATGCATACCAAGTATCTACCTGATACATATCATCATACATGATCCACCTGATCATATAGTGTATCCACCTGATACAAATACAAATACATGATCCACCTGATCATATCTGATACATATCAACATACATGATCTACCTGATCATACAATGTATCCACCTGATACATATACAGATACATGGTCCAAGCATCCAACATGATACATATACAAAATACATACAAATGATCCAACTGATCATATCCAGCATCCAACATGATGCGTACATACATATACATATAAATGATCCAACTGATCATATCCAGCATCATCCTGATGCATGTACAGAGTAGTAACTGGAGCATTGTCCTGATGCTCATCATCCATGATCCTCCTGATCATCATAGCATCGTCCTCTTCAGATCATCTCATCGTCCACAAAGCATAGCCCAGATGCACATCATCCAGTACTTACACCACCGAAATGGGAGAACACATCTACCACCATTCAGGGAAGGCTCCAGCCCTTATTTTTTCACCATGGGAGAACACATCTACCACCATGTGAAAAATGGCTCAACAATTATATCACGACCAAGGGAGAACACATCAACCATGTTAGAAAAGCTCATGTGCATCTGCATCTTCCGGACTCATCACTTCCCTTTGGAAGGAACCTCGATCTGAAGTGCACCAAGCCTCTCTCTAAAGTACTCAAACTCCACTCTGGCCAACGGCTTGGTCAATACATCTGCAACCTGCTCATCCATCGCAACATACTCTGCTTTGTTTGTACTCAGTGCTACGCAGGATTGCTTCCTGCTAAACCAGGAGATCACACCTGATTCCATACTAAAGAAGCACCCAGAAGTGCTCTTCCTATCTGCAGCACTGCCTGCCCAATCTCAGAATATGCTTTACAGCAACCAGGTGAACATCTCTTGGATCCATCAGGAACTGGCTCAATGTGTTCACCACAAAACAAATATCCGGTCTCGTGTTCGTCAGGTACATAGAGGACCTAATCATCTAACGATACATCGTGACATCGACCGGATCAAATGAAGCATCACATAGAAGCTTCAGGTTTGATGCCATAGGTGTGGCCATAGCCTTGCAGTCCATCATCCCGAACCTCTTCAGAATATCTACTGCATACTTCCCTTGCGTGTCGGAAATCAATCTATCATCTCTTGTTACAAACAGGTCATCCACATACAATAAGAGTATCCCTGGATTGCCTACCTCAACCTTGTAGTAAAGGTTGGAACCTGCTTTACTCTTGGTAAAGACCAAACTGGATAGAAAGCTACCTATCCTACCATACCAAGTTCTTCACATATATGATTTCCTGTCATGTGTCTCAGACCAAGTGGCTGCTCCACATACACTTCTTCTTCAACTACACCATTCAAGAAAGCTGTCTTGAAATCCATTTGGTGTATCTTCTATTTCATCACTTTTATATTTCTCTATGCTTCCATCTGCAGCATGCTTGATCTTGATAGATCCATATGGAAGTCATAACAAACTTCCCTTCAGTTCTTGGGACTACATCCCAAACATCATTCTTCATGATCGACGGATCATGGCATTCTTCCCATATCCTGGGAACTTCAATATCTTCAATAGATAATTT
Source organism: Larix kaempferi (assembly GCA_027924585.1). Classification (NCBI taxonomy): domain Eukaryota; kingdom Viridiplantae; phylum Streptophyta; class Pinopsida; order Pinales; family Pinaceae; genus Larix; species Larix kaempferi. The sequence continues at coordinate 4,550,044 of BSBM01000963.1, read as the reverse complement.
TGTTGTTGAACAAATGTTGTAGTTCTTCTTTTGTAGGTGATGGCATACGATCTTTCCTACACGACAAGTTAAATTGCATGATTAGAAAACATCTCATAGTTTTCAGAACAAATTCTTACACATAAAGAAATATGTCATACAGTCATGCAATTATCTTAGCCAATGCTTCAATACAACATTTATCCATATCCCGTAACTTTCTAGATGCCTTCCAATCTCTACCAGAACATTGTTAAGAGTGTGCACAACTCCCAACATGTCAACAAAGAGGTTTCATTCTAGATAAGTAGCAATGGAATGTTGTATAGTGCCATAGGCCACTTACCCATGCATATTAGTAGTATACTGTTCATCAATGCAACTATTCTAATATGCATAATGCACAACCTAATTCTAGGAACATCAGTATATACATTATTAAACAATATTATTTAAACAATAAAATATGCAAGTAATGACAATTCAAATACTTATCTTTGTTTGTTTGTTGGGTTGAATCCCTCTCAGTCTTTGCTTCTTTTCTGCAACTCCATTCTTATGTGGATTGTGAGAAGTGGTCAACTCCCTCTGAATATCTGCATCCTTGCAGAAACTACTGAAGTGTGCTCCTTTGCTTTCTTGCAAGAACAACTGGAGTGTGCTCCCTCTTGATCTTTGCTTCCTGGATTACCTGTCCTTGAACTTACATCCATCCTTAATCACTATGAATGCTTATTAGTATCATCATTGTGTTATCCTTGAGGTCTCATACATAATCACACATTTATTAGTATAATATTAATACTATCAAAACACAATAATCTTAAACATGCATATTCATGATCATTCACAGATAATAAACATTAGTATTCAAGGTTTCAAGGAAGTCTTCTTTTACTCATACATATTTTTATTTGATCATAGGACTCTTCTGGTTAGTTGAATCACTAATCAAGATAAGAGATATAATATGCATAAAACCCGTGATTATTCATACCTATACCTTCATGATTCTTTTGGTTAGTCATATCATTAATTATGGTAAGAAACATAATATGCATACAACCATGATTATTCAAACCTATGACTTCATGAATAATCATTATCAACAACACAATAGTATAAGATCCTAACAAAAGGTAGGATTCTAGCTTGATATAGGAAAAACATACCTGGATTAGCATGCTAGCTAGTTATGTCTAACATACCCGCATAATGTCTTCTGGTTCTCTTCAGTGACTTGTGCTAGTAACCTGCATGTCTCATAAGTTAACCATTGTAGAACCAAGTTATATATACCTCGAAAGTAGATCTTCTATGTGATCCATGACAATGGATGAATCTTTGTCTTCATGTCATCATGAGCATATGTTCTTGAAGTAGAACATGATTTGACTTTCTTGGTGTACCTTTTGTGTTAGCAAACAACATAAACCTCATACAACATCACAATGCATTAGTACAATCATAAGTGTCAAAACCTTAATCAATGAATATCTTCTATTAAGGTGATACGACAAGTCCAACAATTAATCAAGATTGTACTGTAATGATATGAAGACAAACATATGATAAACTTAACCATGAAACATACTTGTAAGCCATACCTGTCAAGATTGCTTGTAATCTTCTTATGGAAGGCCTTAGCCTCATCTCCCTTTGAGACAAGAACTTCTTCACTTATGTAGGTGACCAATCCATCTTCTTCTAGGATTAACCCAATCCACTTGATTTGCAAGAACTGGACCTTGAGCTAGATTAGGGTTTGTCAAAGAAACCCCAAAAATTCAAATTTTGAATTTCAAACTTCCGAAAGGATAGCAATATGTGCGTTGATGAGCTGATCAAGTTGGTATATTCAGAATTTGAAAACTGCAAAGTTTCACCCCTCGAAATTGCCTTTTAGATTTCCGGATTCACTAGGGAGGACCCTAAATTAGGGTTTGAGTTTCCCAGAGCTTCACCCAACCAAAATATTTGATTCAAAACTCTAAGCTTCAATTTTTCTGAGGAGCTTCCAGCCGTGGTCACAGATTTCCAAAATTCCAATTTTTGCAGAAGCCCTAATTTTCCATCTTTCCGATCAAAGTCCTGAACTAGGGTTTGATCAAGCTCGGCCTTCTTCCCAACCAAAAAATCTGATCTTGGTCTCTAAATTTAGATTTTTATGAGTAGCATCCAGCCGTGGTCTCCTCTTACAAAAATTCCAACTTTCTCAGAAGCCCTAAATTTCAGAAGCCATGAATGAAGGTACTAAAAAAGTAATTCTGTTTTTACATAAATATGTACCTGATTGTTTCTGGTGTAAATCTGAACTTTTCGATCCACAAGGTCTGAAAAATTGTCCTGAGATAGCTCGACCTGTCATCTTTCCATCCCGATATGTATGACCTCAGTTGGATTCTCTGAGAGAGAGTTATGCCAAGTGTCGCAATGTGACCTGTTTATGGGATAATACAGGAGAGCGAACTTGTACGGCGTGCCACGTGTCACTCGTTCAACTTCGGCCACTGAAAATTTTTCTTGCGATAGTACAGTCTGTGTACTACCTATCACGTTTTACGAAATTTCATTTGGATCTTCCTAGCCCAAGTTATGACCTTTTTCCCAAGGTCACCTGATTTTGACTCAGATCTGGAAGAGGCAGAAACCCTATATTGTACAGATCATAAATCACAAAGTAAAAAGACTTATAGGTTTTCCTTTGGACAAAAGGTACATGGGGATCTTATCTTCGGCCTGGAAAAGTTTCATATCCAAAAACTTCGCCAAAACGGATTTATAGCGAAAGTTCTACGATGACTTGTTTTTGCTATATCAAGCCCTAGCATCGTAAGTGCAACAAGTGTCATACATGCCATATCATGCCTTCTTTTAGGCTAGCTCTGATACCATGTTAAATTTTCAGAATTTACTTCAATATGATCTAGTAGCTCAACTAAGAGAACAACATGTACAACAAATCTATAGAATATCAATCATGGACACAATAATGCAAGCACACAAGAGAGACAGAGTTTACTTGGGGAAAACCATAAAGGTGAAAAACCCCAATAACTTCCTCAGAGATAGATAGAGCAATGATACAACCAGAATACAAGAGATAGATAGTCTTCTCCTAGCAGCAGAGCCTCCTCCTCCATAAGTGTGCCACTCTCTCAAGTGTGAGTGAGAGAATAGAATGTGTAAAATGAGAGAGACACACTCTCTATTTATACACTAACTTGACTTGACCTTTACTCAACTAGGTCGGCCTCAACTTAACCACTTAAAATAATGCTGACTGGGCCGACCCCCACTAGGGTGGTCTAATAACCCTTTGACCCACATGGCCGACCCCCAATAGGGTGGTCTAATAACCCTTTGACCCACATGACTTATACAGGGCCGACCCCAACAAGGTGGTCTAATAACCCATCAAGTATAAGTTACGACACTTACAATATAAATGACGACACTTCCATATAGAGGAATAATAACATCTCTATAGGAATACAATATAAATATATGTGAAATACATTCCAAAGTTACATATACATCAACAAAATTACACCCCATCAAAATCTTGAGTATGCCATAAAATTATTGTTTAATCACAGTCTAACTAAAGAGCTCATCATCTATCAATATCACACAGAATTCCTGTCTAATTTTTTGCCAGTGCTTCAGTACTTGGTGATGAATTAGGTTGGTACACTCACAAGGATTGCAAGTTAGTCAAGATTTCTAAGGTATGTGGAAGTTTTCCATTCAACCGCGTGTTGTATGATAAATCCTTGAAGTGCCCAACGAAAGTATTCATGGATGAACTTATCAATATGTTAGTTGATAACAATCATTGCCAATACACATTCATATATCTATTCTATAAGAAATAAGCGACTTACAATGTTTGAAGTTCAGTAAGGTGACCGATATGGGATCAAAGATTTACCTGAAGCCCCATGTCTGATAGTATCCTGTACAGGATTATTAATTAAGCTGTTGTGCTACTTAACATAATATCTGTGTTATTGATAGAAACTCAACACATACAAGAAGATTGAAATTAATATTATCACATAAATAAAAATCATGCATTGAAAAAGGGATGCTTACAGTGAATTGATTTGGTCGAATTTTGTGCATATGACCCCAACCCAATTAGAAAAGTTCAGTGATTAGAGCCGCTCCAATTTTGTGGTGCCATGTTTCCCCAATTTTATTTGAGCGTATTGAGAATGTTAGCTACAACAAACAACCCAAATCAATATAAGACAATTTGGAACTCTCATAAAGTTGTATGACGTTATAGAACATTTTCAATTGTGAAAACTAAATATATGTGAGATTGCATGGACGACTAACTCGAATGGGGTGGTGAGCTAACCATCACCGAGGTTTGTGAATCCTGAAACTGCAACGCATATCAAATTTTGGATCCATATTCAGTACTAAATTTAGTCTCTCTACTATCAGCCAGGGCCAAGCCTGTTTCCAAAGATACGTTGTCCTGTCCTTCTTTCGGCCCGGTCGGATCAGAGAAGAGAGGAAACCCTATTTTCTTATCTATCTTAAAGCCAAGTAGAGAGATGGAAAACAAAAAGGAAGAGTAAGGAATTGTAGCAATTTTGTAAGATTATGGCTGCAGAATAAAAATTCTTAATCATGATATTGTTAGTTTGTTAGATGATATTGATATTATCAAGGTATAGAAAATGGTAGGAGTAGCAAGCTCAAAGGCAGAAGTCGCATGGGCTACAGGGAAAAAGGCAAAGGACACATAAAAATGGGCATAGGTTGTTGGCTGAGTGGAAGCACCACCACTATACAATCTAGACTATTCAATGGCCATTAAATCGTTAGTATTCCCGCCAATTTGAGTGCTTGTTGGTGAATCCAATATGCTCACCTACATGCATTAGGTCTAGTCCATTTTTAAAGAGATTCAATCCTTACACTGAAATGGCATTCTGTCATTACTAAGGAATGATTCAAATAGTCTTTATTTTGTGTTGTCATTGTATAATGTATAAGGACCATTTATTCCATGTTTTCAGGCCTTTATAACATTACTGATTCACTATTGCAATGTAAATCCCATTCACAACAATTTCTTCCTATCAATATTCTCAAAATCCATTCATTATAATGTTATATTTGGCATCCAACAAAACAACGATATATTGTTACAGGACTTACACTATCATTATTTTCCTATTGTTTTCAAGCAATGCATTTGTGGCACTATTTGACTGTCAATATGTTTATGTCTTGATATTTATTTTTTGTTTGACTTTTAAGATCATGTCTATTGTTATGTTTTCTAGTGTAATTTATCGGTTGAATACTCCTCATTTAAAAGAGAGCCTTTCTATTATACATTCCATTCTTCGATTTGTCATTCAAGAATTTCAAGATAACAAACATGTGTAAAATTACTATCTTGCTTTCTGGTCAATATCCAAAAATTATCTTCTCTTGCTATTGCTCTTATGCTAAAGCTCCTGGTAAACGGTTTCAATGCAATTATTTGTAACATAGTTAATTATGTTACCTGCTATGATTTTATTCTTATGCTAAAGCTTCTGGTAAACGATTTCAATGCAATTATTTGTAACATAGTTAATTATGTTACATGCCATGATTTTATTCAGAAATAATGGAATCAGAATGCAAGTAAATGGAAGCATTATGATATGTACTGCTTATCTTTCATTGTCCATATAACTCCGTCTCTGATCCCACTCCTATTACTTTGTTCATAGTATTATACCCAGTATTTGAACTTTGTTTTCAAATCAATAAAGCAGTTGTGGCACTTATATTTCAATCGATGTTTAAATTAGTAAAACTTGCTAATAGACACATGCAATACCTCTGAATGATCAAACCAATATTTAGGCAAAAATGAAAACATTATAAAGCTTCCGGAAGGACAGGTCTGAGCTTTAAATTCACAAAATTATCTGAGCTCAAGCCCTTTTCTGAACTCACCTTTGTAGTTGTAATTGTTGCAAACAGAACAACAGGCTACATTTCTGTAACATATCATATACAACAAAGTAGAACAATGTCATGGACATATCTTACTTCAATCATTTATTCATTAAACTACTACCAAGATTGTGTTACTGAATTAACTTTGGCCAATAAAATAAACAAACTTCCTATTAACACAGAAAGCCCACTGGATTCTAAGACTTATCTAACCCTAAATCATATTGTGATTAGTTGATGCATTAACAGTGTTCCTCATTTTCTCATATGTTGTCAACTTTTGGACCATCATTTTTATGTTCTATGTCCTGACACTTGAGATTGACAGGTGTACCTTGAAATCTACATCATCCCCCTTTTCATGTTTTCAGGCTTATAATTTAGACTTGATTCTAAAGTCTGCAGTTAAGGGGTCGTAATGATTGATGGCTTTGGCCTGGATAGGTGCATCTACCTTCTTCATGTTATGTTTTCTATGAGCATCAACTTAATTCTCTTGCCAGAGACAAATAACATAGAACTTAGCAATCTGATCCGACTGCACCTCATCAGGGCTCATTTGTAGCAGCTCCTGGTGACATAGACATTGTTATGAATAACATATAAAAGATGAAAATTGGATATTTTGAAGGAAACCTCTACTTACATGCATGTGCTTCATGACTGCATTCTTTATTTGTTTCGAAACCTCAAATGGGTCCATATGCGCACCCCCAAGAGGTTCTCGTGCATATCAACATCCAAGTTAGAGAATGGGCGAGTCTCAATATGCAGAATCGACAATGTCAATGTATTGCTTTATAAGCATTTGAAAAAAATGGTAGAGAGATAAGTAGAGTAATTTATACTGAACTTGAAGAGAAAATAGACATAAAATTAGATAGAATTACTCCTAGCAGATAACATCTTAGAATTCAAATAATGATGAGACTGGATTTTTAAAGCTGCCTTGAGAATCCCTGCCACGCTATCCTATTTCACATTCATCATTCATTCATCTATTATATTATTATTTCATTATTAAATATTAATTGTTTATGTATTATTGAATTGGGTTTACCACTTATGTGTTATGGGTTATATGTGTGAATCCAGTTCGTTATTTACAAGTAACCCCATGGAGAAAGAGAAGTAATTTCCTACTTGCAAGTGCCTTGTTGGCCCAGAAATTTGGCATGGCCATGATCCATTCATGAGTTAAATAAATAAATAAAATCATAGATTCAGATTTGGTGATGAGATGACAAAGCTATAGACCAAACTCTTGGAATGACACTACCCTCGTGAACTATAAGTAAGGGATTTTAAGACTGCAGTAGAGTTTTATTTAAGTTCTACAATTTAAGAAACTAGCTATTGGCCCCATTTTTTTCCTATACAACCCTTGGATTGAGCCCACTTTTCCTTTCAAGATAATTTTTTGCAAATCAATCAAACTTGGAAAAAATTACTTTTCGACAGCTGTTTAAATCCAAGTAACTCATTTATTTGGCTTGATCGTGCATGAATATTGTCCATTCTGAACACTGTAATATCAAAGATGGGATGAAACAAAGAGCAAAACCAGGTATAACACAACAGGTACTTTGTACCCTTCCACTAAGTTAAGTTGATGAAATTAAGATTTTAACTTTTATAATCTTATTGGGTGGAGTTCATTTATTTTAGGGAATAAAATTACTTGTTACCTTAAAATAAATTTTGATTTTATTAGCCGTTTTGGAACAGACAAAATCAATGCTGATGGAAATTCTCCATTCAACCTTTTTCTAATATGGGTTGAAACTGAGATATATTGAAATCAATTACTTGCTTTCTGTGTAGGGTTACATCAATCACATAATAAAGATTACACAATAAAATTCAAGGTCCAGCCAATAAAATTCAACATATATTACATGGTTCAAAATTTGATTTCTCACCAAATAAGGTTGGTTCAAAATTCAATATATTTGCTAGATCCTCCTTTTTCATGTTGTCTCCTACTTGATGCACTTTCCTAAAATCCAAATAACAACTTATAAATTTAGAGGCCAATCATTCAAATCTTCAACTATTTACTATCTCTGTGTGCTAGCTTGAGTGATTGAGTGCCTTTGAGCTTCATGCAGGGAGTCTCAGAGTCAATCCCTTGGGTTGGATGGCTCTGTTTAATGCCTTGCTTATTGTCCTAACAATTCAAGTGTTGTAATTAGCACTGATAGGGTTACACTGGGTACCATCTACAAAATTCACTAAGGACAATCTGTTTATTACATTGTTAGGGCCCTCTGCTTCTTCTGCACCTGCATGACCATCAAGATGATCTCCTACTCATCATTATTAAAGCATGGAAGGTGATATTCTTTTGTCTTTCATTGGAGGGAAGTACTTTTTTTTGGCGATATTCTTGTCTTTAATTCAGTGAAGCTTGACAAGTGCTTAAAAATGTCTTATCAATATTTATAGCATGAATCCAACACACTTTCTGATCACTGCTTATTCAGTGAAGCTAAGGTATACCTTGTTTAATAGTGTTTTTCAAACATTGGACTGCATTGTTTTGACATATTGCTAATCTTCCACTTGTCACAAGATTACATTCTGAAATGCCTAGACTGTTCCTTCACTCAAAAAATATGACTTGTAAAATTTCAATTATTCATAACTTTGTATTTACATGTAGACTCCGACTTGTTGTGTCCAATGTTAATATCCCACTTCTTACATTTTATTCTCATATCAATCCATAAGGAAATCTATTTAAGGGTCCTAGCTCAATTGTAGAGCACCTGCCTTATAGGTAGGAGGTTGGTGGTTCGATTCCACCGTGCCCTATTTATATTCTGAAACCACTAAAAAGAGATAAATGACTAAAAAAATGACCAAAATTTGCATATAAATGACCACCATTACAACATGAGAGATAAGTGACCAAAAAAATGACCAAAATATGCATATAAATGACCACTTTTGAGTTGGCGATCGCTGGTAGCAAATTAGCGGTCATTTATCACGTGACAATTAATGACCAAATATATTACCAAATTAATGACCAAATATATGACCACAAGATAAGCTATAAATGACCAAGCTAAATATGACCACATTTCTGGTCGCGTGATATATGGTCACTAATTTGCTACCAATGGTCACCAACTCAAAAGTGGTCATTTATATGTGGATTTTGGTCGTTTTTTTGGTCACTTATCTCTCATTTTGTACTAGTGATCTAAGTCAGTAAAGCCAAGAAGATCTAGGATAGATTCTGCAACATAGTGAATCCCATCAGTCTTGGTGCCTTGCACATAATGCAAGATTCTCTTTGCAGCCCTCCAATGAAGCTCATGTGGCTACTCCATGTATATTGATTCCACACTCACTGCATATGAAATATCAGGTCGAGTATGAGTCAAGTATAACAAGCTGCCAACAAACTACCTATACAAGGTGTTGTCCACCAATGGTGTAGATTCTGCTTCTTCAAGTTTAACTCCTGAAAGGAAAGGATTCTTTCAAGGCTTGCAATAAACCATCTTGAACTTCTTTAGCAGGTCAGATGCATATTTGGACTGAGATACCTTAGTTACATTCTCAGTTTGAGAAATATCAAGCCCCAAAAATTGCTTAAGAATTCCCAAGTCAATCATGGAAAAAGCTTGATGCAAAGCAGTCTTTAATGAAGCAATTTGATCAGTAGAGCTACCTGTGATTAGTAGGTCATCAACATATAACACAATAATTTGAATTGATCCATCAATCAGCTTCATGTAAACATTTGGATTAGATTTACATCTAGCAAAATATTGTGACAACAGAAAGTTGTCCATTTTGGCATACCAAGCCCTGGGGGCTTGCTTAATCCCATATAAGGACTTCCTCAACATGCACACATAGTTAGGATCAAATGTATAGCCTTCTGGATGATTCATATAAATATCTTCCTCAATATATCCATGGAGGAAGGCACTTTTGACATCCATGTGATGTACTTCCCAACGCTTGGCATCAGAAATTGCCAGAACTAGTCTTATCGAATCCTTCTGTGCAACTGGTGCAAAAGTATCACTGTAGTCAAGGACATGGAATTGGGAGAAGCAATTTTCCAAAATCCTAGCCTTATATTTCACTGCTGCACCATCATATTCACACTTGGTATTGAATATCCACTTACACCTTACCAATTTTCTGCCTAGGGGGAGCTTGACTAGCTCCCATGTATCATCCTTTTGCAGTGAATGAAACTCCTCATCCATAGAATCCTGGCATCTTGGGTCATGTGAGGATTCCTTATATGTCTAAGGATCATAATCCACCATCAAATAAAATCTCTCATATAGGTAAGGATCATTCACATTGAGAGCATTCTGAAATTGTGATATAGTCCTCCTTGTGTCCTAAGGATTCCCCACTAGTTCACTAACTGCTTGAAGAGTCTTAGCATCCCAATTTGGCCTTGTTGGTGAATTAGGATATGTAATAAAATGGTTTTCATCATAAAAAATATCAGAATAAAAAAATTCAATAGGAAGCTCACTTACATCTTCAGGTGGTGGTATGGATGGCTCTCCAATTTCAACATTCCGAGAGGGCTCTTCTTTGAATTGAACACTTCTTTCAATGAAGTATTTTTGAGTATCCATGTTCAACAAATTATATCCTTTGGAGTCCTATGAATATCCAACAAAAATACAAGGTTGGTTTGGGCCTACATAGCCCTCCTCCTCCTCAAGTGGAATTCTAGCCCAAGCCTTGGAGCCAAAAATCCTGAAATGAGAAATATCAAGTTTGTGCCCAATCTAAGCCTAAAAATGAGTGATTCCTTTGAGAGATTTGCGAGGAAATCTATTCTGAATGTATGTGGCACAATCTATTGCCTCATCCAAAATCCTTGGAGATAGATATTTTTCCTCAATCATGCATGTGGCCATCTCCTTCAGTGATCTGTTCTTCCTCTCAGCAACACCATTATGCTAAGGTGTGTATGGAACAATGTGTTGCATTTGTATGCCTGAAGAGGAACAAAATTGATGAAACTTAGATTTTATGTACTCCCCACCATTATTATATCTAAGGATCTTGATATGTCTACTAGATCGGTTTTCTACTAAGGCCTTGAAAAGCTTGAATAGATCGAACACTTCAGACTTTAGCTTGATGAAATAGATCCAACAGTACTTGGTAAAATCATATATGAAGGCAAGGATGTATTTGGCATGGTTCAAAGACTCATGTGGGAATGGACTTGCTATTTCACTGTGAAGAATCTCCAGGGGTGCTGAGGTTCGCTCAGTTTGGGCTCTCGCAAATTTATGCTCTAGGTGCTTTCCTAAGATGCAACTTTGACATACACCTTTGGAAAACTTGATATTGGGAATCCCTATGACCATTTATTTCTTGCGGAGTTGGGAAAGGTATTTATAATTTAGGTGACTAAATATTTCATGCCACAATTTTCTTGACTCATTGTCATGGGTTAATAGAGCAGAAGGTAAGGGGAATGGAACAAAATGAGAAAACCTATATATTTTTGAGCTATGGTCAATAGAACCTAAGACAACAATTCGAGCTGTTGACATTTCACGGATTTCAACATCATTAGGTGTGAAGATCACCTTTTTTGGTGATAATGTGTGAGTCATCTGGTATACTGATAAAAAAGGAGCAACAAGTCCTGGAACATACAAAACATTAGTGAATGTACCAAAATCTAGATCAATGCTGCCTTTACCTTTGCTTGAAGTTTCAGAATCATCACCCAACACAATGGTTGGATCACTGGAAGAATCAAGAGATGAGAAGATCTTTATTGTGGACACCATGTGCCTTGAATCTCCAGAATCAATAATGAATGAGGTAGGCTTTGATGTGCTTTCCATCAGTGCATGCACTCGCTCCTTATCTTCAAAATTTTGTCCTCCATCCTTCCTCCTTGCGCTCTCAAGAAGAGGAATGATGGATTTCTCTAGGAGTTGATCCATTTGATCAATGGTATTCTTCATGCAAAATATTTTAGGATGAAAGCCCCTATTGCAATAGTTACACTTTTCCTTCTCATTCTTCTTGTTTGGATTTCTCTTGAAATTAGAAGAGTCTTCATGGAATTTATGCTTGTCCTTCCTCTGATCAATGGGCTTCTTGAAATTTCCCTTCTTCTTTCCTTTCGAACCCTTTGAATCTCCAACATTAAAACAATGATATTTTGATGGATTTTTTATGGCTCCCATCAATACCAACTTATCTTGTTCTTGTGTAATAGACTCGATGAATTCTGAGAGTGTAGGGCTCTTCCAGTTTTGGATTGCCTTCCTTGTGGAGTGGAAGGTCGAAACAAAGACTGAGTAATCATCTTGGAGAGAATAGCCAAGATTAGTTGCTCATCCTTTTTATCAATTCCACATTTCTTCAATTGTATAACAAGTGAATTGAACTTTGAGAATAAATCTTGGAGATTATTGAAATTCTGTGGACTCAATGAAACAAGTTCATTATCCAGTTGGTGGCCTCTTAATTCATCTGTCTTGCCAAAAAATTCTTGAAGATTTATCCAAATTTCATTAAGAGAGGTAAGACCATCTAGATGGAATAAAAGATCCTTGGATGTAGTGAGACACAGAGTACCATAGGATTCATCTCTTCGATTATGCCACTTTGATTTCTTAATTGCTAAGGTTGGCTCAGGTTCAGTTGCCATAGTCACCCTGTAGAGGCCTTTGCTCCTCAACATGATCTCCATCTGCGCCTTCTAGTCAAAATAATTGTATGGAGTGAGGATGATTTGATGTGACTGATCCATGGAAGCTATGAAATATCTTTTAGAGTGGTTTGGGTGTGCTCCAAGATGATTTGTTGCGCCCTCTGGGTGATTGAATGCGTCCTGTAGATGACTGAATGCACCCTCCTTGAGTCTGGTTGGATCCCGAAAGAAAATAAATGGAGAAAAGAATAGATTGATAGATATGATACCATTTGAAATTTAGTTCACACCAAGATCTAATCAACAATTGCAACTCTCACAAGTAATTCTCACACAACTAGTCAAGAACACTAAAAATCAGTCACATATGATGCAAACAGAGTTACTCTCATGAATAATAATACATCATCCAACCTTGGGCATGTAAATGGATTTCAATATATACAATTACATCGTAGATTCGAATGCATAAGTAGTCCATTTGAATCCTCACAAAATCAGACTTACTAAAATAATGCAAGACCCCCCTAGGTGGCATGTTGTTCGGATATCCACATCATCTATTTCGGGATACATCATCTATTTCAGGATCTTGCATGATCTATTTCAGGATATGATCTATTTCAGGACTTTGCATGCACAGGCATGCATCCCAGTCACCAGTTTGATGCCTCCAGCACCTTATCCACCTTCTTCTAGCACCCGGGAGCCACTTACTACAGAGTTTTAGCCCTCCTAAGCTGAAAGGCGCCCTCTTCTCACCTACTTCCAGAGAAGGGCGCACTTGTTCACCTACCACTGCAGATTCACTTCAGTTACATTCAGTTAGCTCCGATTCTCCTTGATTTGAGGCTAGTTTCACTCCCGACTGACTATATCACTTCCGTTTGACCTCCAGTTTGATTAGGTGACTTGTTCTGACTTCAGTTAGCCTCCCATGCGCCCCCACTGAGCCTCCAGATCCTATATCAGTGCTACACACTTCAGTTACATTTATTACACTCAGTTAGACTCAGTTTGACACCTGGATGACTGGTTGTTGTGATTGATGAGCACCACCGATGATTGATGAGGACTCCTAGATAGAGTCAAGCTACTCCATTCAGTGATTCGAATAACCTCCTTAAGGCAATTCGAATTGCTCTGTTCATTGTAACAGTTTGTATTGTAATTCATTCACCCTTTCTGGGATAGAGAGCACTGCTGCATGTTTTGCACAGTTTTGCACCATATTTTCTATGTTCATCTGTTGTGATTGATTTACTTGTTCATTAGATCTGCTGTGACTAATTTTACATGGTATCAGAGCCATGGCAGGGACAAGATTTCTTTTCTACAGGTGTTCTACATGAAGAGAGAGCAATCTTTGCTCACCAATATATTTCAGCAGCGGCATGCAAAATCTCATGTGCATTCGCTCATGTGCATGCAAGGCTGAAAACATAGTGTTTGTTTGTGTGTGATTTGCAGGTTTCTTACTTCCTCCATGTGCATTCGCTAATGCAAAGATGGAGACTTCTTCTTCACAAAATATTCTTACTCCATTCAACTATGATGAATGGAAACCAAAGATGATTGCATTCTTGAAGAGACAATGTCTTTTTGATATGTGCATTGGTAATACAAGAGATTTTGATTCCGATGAAGAGGAGAATGATTGGCTCAATGATTGTGATAGAGCTTTTGGAGCAATATGTCTTTCTATGTCTCCTTGTATGCGCTACCTCAGTAAGACTGCTGAAAATCCAAGTGATCTATGGGTCCAACTTGACAGAGAATTTGGAAAGCAGGAAGAAGAGGATCATGCTAGCCTTTTGGAGAACAAGCCCAGTGAGATCTCCTTATGTGTTCTTTCCGATCATGTGTTGGCCTCAACAATTGTTCAAGATGAAGAAGAAACTGTAGATTCAACACTCATTCTCTCAAAGTCTTCTATTTCGAATTCTGAGCAAGATAAACAAGCTCATACTCTAAATTCCGAAGAGGTTCTTGAATCCTCTCCTTCACATGAGTTTGTCGGCATGCAGAATAATGATCTACTTGAAGTTTTGGAGGTAAAATCTGATTTTGGAGGTGAAGCATTCGCCCTCCTTGATTGCATGACTTCTATAAACTTATGTTCTATCATTTGCAAAGTTTCTCATATTTTTAATGTAGATGAAGAGCACTACCATTCGCTTGAGTTCAAATCTCATGCACTTTTTGCTGATTTTGGTTTTGATCTCACCCTTGTTGGTTCAAAGGAGATCTCAAGAAACCATTCATCTATTTTTGGAGCTGATTTAACTTCTATTGATAAGAAGTTCAAGTTTCAAGATCTATTTGATCCGATTGGAGCTATTCCTACCTCACTTGATTCGAATCACAGGTTCCAGGATCATCCTCATATTTTCAGATTTGTTCTCACCTTTTTCGGTATGAAGAGCAAGTTCTTAAAGTCTCCACATTCGCTTGCATCCACTGATGGAGAATTCAAGCACATGTTTTTGGAGCATGATCCATTTACTCCCAAGAGTAAGATACCTCCAGACATATCTACTTGATTTTGGAGCAGTTAAATCTTTTGGTGTACTACAGTCTATTTTGAGGGGGGGTATTTTTCCCATGAGGTTTTCCCCATTTCCTCGGTTTATTGACTGTTATTAGTTTTTGGATTATTGTATTGGGGTGACCTTTGGTCTTAGTTACCAGGGCCCCACATTATTTTTAGTTGGCACATCATAGTCTAGCTTGAGGGGGGGTGTTCGGATATCCACATCATCTATTTCGGGATACATCATCTATTTCAGGATCTTGCATGATCTATTTCAGGATATGATCTATTTCAGGACTTTGCATGCACAGGCATGCATCCCAGTCACCAGTTTGATGCCTCCAGCACCTTATCCACCTTCTTCTAGCACCCGGGAGCCACTTACTACAGAGTTTTAGCCCTCCTAAGATGAAAGGCTCCCTCTTCTCACCTACTTCCAGAGAAGGGCGCACTTGTTCACCTACCACTGCAGATTCACTTCAGTTACATTCAGTTAGCTCCGATTCTCCTTGATTTGAGGCTAGTTTCACTCCCGACTGACTGTATCACTTCCGTTTGACCTCCAGTTTGATTAGGTGACTTGTTCTGACTTCAGTTAGCCTCCCATGCGCCCCCACTGAGCCTCCAGATCCTATATCAGTGCTACACACTTCAGTTACATTTATTACACTCAGTTAGACTCAGTTTGACACCTGGATGACTGGTTGTTGTGATTGATGAGCACCACCGATGATTGATGAGGACTCCTAGATAGAGTCAAGCTACTCCATTCAGTGATTCGAATAACCTCCTTAAGGCAATTCGAATTGCTCTGTTCATTGTAACAGTTTGTATTGTAATTCATTCACCCTTTCTGGGATAGAGAGCACTGCTGCATGTTTTGCACAGTTTTGCACCATATTTTCTATGTTCATCTGTTGTGATTGATTTACTTGTTCATTAGATCTGCTGTGACTAATTTTACACATGTGTGTTCTCTAAGTCACTCCAAAGGCTCACAAATTTATGATTTCGTGATCATATAGTTATGTGTGATCGAAAAGCATGCCAAATACAGAATTTGGAAGGAAGAAACACCATAGAGGATGAGTTGGCCAAAAAACAATCATGACTAGTCAACTAGCTTTTAGCTTTCACCAAAAAGTGGTAAAAAATAGTTAAAGAAGCTAATGTGCCTTTCTAATCAAGGATTGTCTAAAAATAGCCAGAATCTTATCCAGGATCTCCAGGAATGCGCTGTAGTTGGTTTAGGAATCTTTTGCTCCACAGAATGGTGACTTGTGGTCCATACAATGTTGTTTTAGCCAACTACCTAGTCTAATACATAGGAATTAATCATAAAATGATTAATTAATGATACTAAGGTATTAAATGACATATATGTGGGTTTTAAATATTCCAACACTACTCACATCTGAAATCATATCAAATTGGAGACCAACCAAAAATTGCAAGACAACAGAGACCCAATGCATGATAATGTTATTGTTCTGTATGTTTCTTTCATAGTTTGAATTTACATGGTTCTTCAAATTTTTGTTCAATGATGCAATCAATATTTCAATACTATGGTTTTGACATGTATTTAATTAATGAATCCCTTAATGGTTCTATCATTGAGTGCAAGGCTTCATCCCCTAGTGATGAATCCCTTGAATCATTCTACCATTGAGTGTAAAGCTTCATCCCCTAGTTCGAGAAACTTATGGATGCATTTTTCTAATGCTTTGAAATCGTGAGACCTTGAACATTATCAAGAAGGTTTTGCTTACCATTAAACAAGCAAATGATGAAATTTTACTATATTTAAAATGATGAAGTTTTACTATATTTTGTTTGTAGGCATTGTTAAATTGTTCATTCCATTGTGCCTAGTGTTGTGCTTGGTCTTATGCCCAGTGTTGCATCCAATTTTTTTCTCAATTGTTTGCCCAATTTAGCAAACCAATTTTACTTCCAGTTAGGAATCTAGTTTTGAATCATCACCTTCTTCTCCTATATCTAAAGCATGCTCAATATAGTTTGGATCATCATGTATGGGGTCATCAATTGTTGTGATTTGAAAAATTCAATTTTATATTTTAGTATTAATTTCATGCACAATGCATATTTCTAATATTAACTCATACCAAAGTAAAATAAAGTATAATATAGTTGTAGTTAATATGTGTGTGTGTGTGCAGTAATATGACTAGAAAAGAAAGTGCAAAAAATAGAACTAAATGACAATTTTACTAAAAGATATAAACAAATTAACTAATTTAAGGAGCATGAAATGCCAATAACAATATTAATCTTATCCTTACTTTTATGATTTTAAGATGAATACTAAAGTGATAGATTTGTCCTAGCTATATATACAATTCTAACATTATCATCTATACAATTCTAACATTCAGTTCTTATGTTGTCCTTCATATTGCCACTTCTACAGTGTCTATGGTTTTTCTCTATCCCTATTAATTTGTGAAATGGTCATTCTACCAAGGTCCCTTCATGCTATCAAATTGTCTTCACGTTGTCACACTACAAAATGATCTTTCACGTTGTCGAACGACAAGAATTTATATGTTTCAATGTTACACTACTAAGGAAGAAATGTCCATTGTTATCACCTATTCTCACATTGTCCTTGGAACCATTATCTATTAAATGGTATTCACATTACATTATTAATGCTCTTACTTTGCTTCAAAATTTCCACAATTTAATGAAATGTTGTGTGCTATTATCACAATTCCAGTTTCTAATAAGTCAACTCTATACTATAATCTCCAAAACTAGGTCTTTCCATACAAAAGATATTTGTAGTGCAGGGAAATCTCGTTTATGGATTGCATTCATATCTATTATCTTATAGATAAATGTTTCAATATTGTTGTCGCAAGTATTAATTTTTGGAGCGGTTCACTTGAGGTTCATTCCATCTTTTCCCTTTAGGCACATCGTCATTTCCTTGAATAATAATAATTTACTCTTGAATAGAAAGAGGACCACCACCTTTATAAAACTAAATGGGACCTCTCCCCACTCCCCATTGATATTCCTTTCAGTCTTGGTCCTTTTCCTAAGCTGAGGAAAAGTAACCACAAGCCTCCGGCTTGGACCAACATAATCGGAGAATTGAAAGAAAATATAAAAATAAAAAGTTGTATATATACATTCACTCATTTTAAACATCATTTCCTTATTATGTAAGTGATGACACTCACATTGAAACCTATCTCATGAACCAACCATGCCACATGCCATAAACCATAGCTGTAGAGGAAAATGAAAGTAAGATTCATTGTACTAAGATTTCAATCACATGTAACAAACACATAGAAGGAAATAATTGATGACAAATATTTCAGGCCTTACTGAGTCTTTCAAACTATGAATTTACATTTCTTGACTTCATTACCATTGAACTGTTTTTCTATTCTATGAAATTATTACAATTGCCAATAATTACGCATTTAACTTGCTAAACATTACAATTAATTTTGTAATATACATTCTTAAAATACACACACACACACACACACACACACACACACACACACATATATATTTATGTGAATGCAATTGAAGATAGTTTTCAACCCTGATTTCTCCAATTTCCAATAAAAGGTCATATGGGGCCTAATAAACTTTGGTGAAAAACATGATTCAAAATATCATCCCTAGTAAAAAGCAATGGATAGTTGAATCTATCGCATCTGTTACAAAAATTACTCTCAAAATGAACCGAACTAGGAATTGGAGTGCTTGAATATAATTAAACCATTTCCAGAATTTTTATGTTTCCTATAGAATTTGCAGCAACTAATGTTTGGGTCTGTCCTCTCGAGCAAACACATGAAACAAACTGTGGATTGTCATCTTCCATCTCCTTACCTGTCATTGGGTCTTCACAGTTGGACTTATAATATGCCACTGACATTGGGAAGGACTTGTGATAAACAAACACCTGTAACATTTCACACAAATGTGTTACTAATACATTACGTAACACGAGTATGACATAAGTAAAATAATAGAATTTAAATCAACATGAACAAACTACATTTCTTCCCTCCATCAAATGACATAATCTCCACATGGGAAGCAATTTCTAGAGTAATTCATCCATACCAAGTACTAATGAAAAAGGATAATGGAGTTTTTTAATCATTTCCATAAATAACTTGTCTGCTGATCTAAATTATGGTCCATAAATGGAAAGAACAAAAATCCCAATGCTTTAAAAAAAATATCCTCTACTTTAATACTGCAAAAGTGTATGGAGTTACTTATACTATCCATGCAATGAGTTCATTCATTATCTTGAATTCATATGTACCTTCTACTGGGATCAACTATTGCTTGAAGCATATAACAAGGATAAAAGGCAGGTTGAATAGCCTATAGTTTTACAACATGTTCTAGCAATCATGCATAAGACATTTGCTACTATGATTTCTAAAATAGGCATACTCTACCACTGACACTGATCTCAATCAACTTATTCAAAGTACATAAGAATAATTGTTTCTGGTACAAAACCATGAAATCCCAACATTGATTCATTAATCCCTTCAGGTAGTTCAAAAGTAGAAAAAAGCAGAGTTCAGAATTGTAGCTGGCAATGGTAACCTCAAAGCCTTCATTACTCAAGCAATTAGCAATTATGAAGAACATATATCAGTGTGCCCACACTGATCTTTTGTTGGTCACCCCCCATACTTGTAAAAATTCACTGCAATTGTTTGGGAAGGTAATCCAGTGAAATGTTGCTCTAAAAAAACTAGATTCATTAGGGCTAGAAATGATTACCTCGTTTTTTTATGAACCAATGGCAATATACCCAACAACTATAGAGAGCCTACAAAATTATGAACATAGAAACCAACATTTTAATGCCACCTAGCAGTCAACAAGACTTCTTTTTTTATTTCTCATGCACCTTATATTACATTACAAACCAAATTTGTAATTTTTGCATGTAATTCTGAGGGCGGAATACCAACATTTTAAAATGTCAATTAGCAGTCAAGAATGATTTTTTTCTTGAAAGTTCAACTTAACTTCATTTCAAGGCAAGTTTTGAAAATTTGCATATCTATCATCATTACATCTATGCCAAGCACCGAACACCTAATAACAAAATTCTTAGAACGCTTTAGCTGGAAAATCATTGAGATCCATAAGAAAAGAAAGAATGTATATTAGCTCATCAGGCCACCATCACACACCTTTACATTTTTATGCCCTGTAAATGTTCAGACATGACTCTTGAGCATTTTGCCTTTGTTTGTTTCTAGATCCCAGAGCTTGATAGTGTTGTCTGTAGAAGCAAAAAAAATTGAAGCTGAATCAAGAAAATTCACATAAATCACAATATTACTGTGGCTTGCCAAAATGTACCAAGGTATTTTTATGTTCCGAAGATCATAGAAATATATCCTATAATCTTCAAATCCAAACGCAATTAGATGGCCATAATCTAGTTGAAATTGCACACAACAAACATTTTCCTTCGTCCTAATTGTAGACATACTTTCTGCATGTAGAAATGAAATTGAATTGATAGGTGTGAAATACATTACAAAGAGTGAATTCCCTTTGAACGCCAACAAACTAGTGTCCCTTCTTTAATTTTTAAATTTAAAACTCCATATTGTGATAGACTCCGTTTCCATAATGGATGTGCAAACAAGGAAAATGTTTTGTATGCACTTGTCGATACTCTCTGTTGCATGGCTAGAATGTGCCACAAAAGGCACTTTCCTTTGTTTGTCTTAATTTATATATACAATTTTTGCAATCAAAATGGTTGTAAGAAAATATATGATTGCCTAATTAATGCTCGAAAGATTCACAGTGAAATCATCACTTCCACTTGCCAATCTTGTTGGATCAGATTGCGAAAAGTCAACTAACCAAACACATCTCCCATGCTCTTTATAATCCATGATAGGATGGATTTTTGTAGCATCCCATATCTGCAGAATTATTCACAGGGGAAAAGGCTTGATATTTACATTCACAAACTAAAGGCTAATCTCAAGCATGGGAAGATATCAATTCCAATGAAGAAAAGTTAAAATCAAACCAAATGTATATGACTGACTATTTTGAATGCATAATCTATAACCAAGTCCAAAAATTGAAAACTAGGAAGCCAAGGACAAGCCAGTAGAGACATACTCGTACAACACCTTCAAAGTCACTTGATGCAATCTGGTTTTTGATATGGCTATTCCAATAGACATTGCTAAACTTTGATTTTCTAGTCATCTCAATGACAGGAAAATGAATATCCATATTGTCATTCAGGATTGTATCACATTCAAGGACTTTAATTTTCTTATTGACTACTGCGGTAGCAAACAATTCTTTATCTCGATCAAAACTCAGGGGACATACTAAATTAGAAGTGTTAAGCAAGTCCCCTTTATTTAGGTCTGCTTTCAACTCAAACTTGCTGAAGCGTAAGTATTTGTATAAGCTGTCGAAAAATGAACCTAGCCAGTCATTCATACTTACTTCACCTTGTTTTCCAGTACCTGCTAAACTTTCAATTGATCTAACTTTAACCGTCCACTCCTGGATATCAATTCCCCCTCTATATCAACCTAGAAATCAGATTTTCCAATTTTCTTCCCACAAATTGCATTGTTATTCTTATTCTCTTGGCGAAGGTGTTTTGCAAGCATGGCTTTTTTTCTAGTCGATATGCCAGTTCTGTTGGTGAGACTTGTTTCCCTAATTGGATCAAATTGGATAGATAAATCTATGGACTTCTTTACCTCCTTTATATTGAACTCGAGAGATAAATTGCCCTTCTGTTGAAGGATTGACTGATGCTTCACAACCTCTTCAATGCTTGATGTCAGAAAAATAACAACATCAGATAACTTATTCACCCTTTCTTTCTTCTATTGCTGTACTTGTAGCAGGAAATCTAGCAATAATTCCGTGTCTACTATTTTCTTCTTTAACTTCACTGCAGCTTGTCTTTCTTCCAAGGAATCATTGGTTTCACTAATAATTTCACTCTTCAACACTTCACTGTGTCACAATCAACAACATCTCAAATAGGGGGATGGATATTGCTTCGTGCACTTTAACAAACTATATCTAAATTCTAATTATTATGAATGTAATTATGTCTCTTGGAAAAAAAATCACGTGTTTCACAATCTGACCATCTCTGACCCAAAATATTCCACAGGGACGTCAACGTACAATGTGGTCGGAGGAAATTAGTGGGAACCAAACTCAAAAAGGATTTGTCAAAGACAAAGGACTCATTGGCATGCCCAAACCACTTCTCTATAATCTGCCTCAAATAAAGAGAGAGAAATGGTAAACTGTACATCGTTTCTAGTATGCCCGAGTAGAAAAACCCTAACCTGGATTATATACAGTACTTGCAATGGACCTCTAATCATCAAAGTCACCAACCCAATACAAACCTTTTAAAACAACCAACCATTATTCTAATGATGGCTATAGGATTGCTGCTGAAGAAATGAACTTAGGTCAATGCAAAGTTGGGATACCTTGCTTCACTATAGATAACTGAAAACTAATGTAGCCATAACTAAAGCCTCCCATAGCTGAAATCTAATGTTTAGTAAATTAATAAATTAAATTAAGAATTTTTACTTAAAAAAGTTCATTTAATTTACTAAACCTCCCATGACTAAAATCTAACGTTTAGTAAAGAAGTTAAATGAATTCAAATCATAATGAAAGCTTGAACAGAAGTAATACACTGTCGAAATTTTAAAAGAAAAAACTCATTCTAACATGAAAATTTAGGATATATACCTTGTCATTAATTGTGTTTCAAGTACAAACACTATATCTATAGACATAGAACTGATAATTTCTCCAATGCTAGTATGAGTGTCAAAAAACTAACATATTCATTCAAAACATATTTTAAGTATTGCATTCTCATGCAAGCCGATTGCCGTTCCCCTGTTGCTCACCATTTCCTTCATACATGAATTCCATTTGCTCCTGGTTTTCTGTGGGATGAAAAGTCAAAATGAAAGTTTATATATATATATATATAAGTCAAAATAGTCATCAAATGAGCTATCATCCATATTGGTTGAAGCTATCAGAATGTACCTATCAGAATGTACCTATCAGAATGTACCTATCAGAATGTACCTATCAGAATGTACCTATGGGTGTCCTTTGTGCACATGGGTGTGAAACATTCATGCCATCCTGACATTCAAGCTTCTCTCTTGCTATGCGTCCAGTAGACCAAACATAAGTGCACCTGCCATGGTCAAAGGCACTACCTGTGCACGATAAGATCTTAGAAAAGTGTGTAAAAGAAGATTTATTTCTATATTTTTTCACATTAAAAAGTTGCATATAACATTAAATAATTTACCTCCCGATGACCTCTAATAGTGTCTGCACATATTAGGCAAGTTTGCTTCACCCTGAAGCTGTGCACCTATGCATGACGAGAATTTTCCACAAATTAAAAAATATGTAAACTTTAACATAAATATGTTCATATCTGTATTGACATTAAACATTTGAAATATGTAGCCTAGACTTAAACATGTTGAAATTAACATTCGAATGCACTTGATAGTGGTCCTGTGGTGCATCCAATACTCCCATCTGAATGGCATCTAGGAATGTTGGTACCACTACCAACATGTCTACATGTATCTAGTCAATCCATGTGTCCTTATTAAGAATAAAAAGGATTAGGTTAACTCTATGAAATCATAAGACAATGATTTTTAACATAAATATGTTCATATCTATATTGACATTAAACATTTGAAATATGTAACCTAGAGTTAAACATGATGAAGTTAACAGTCGAATGC
The DNA here is from genome assembly GCA_027924585.1 of Larix kaempferi. Classification (NCBI taxonomy): domain Eukaryota; kingdom Viridiplantae; phylum Streptophyta; class Pinopsida; order Pinales; family Pinaceae; genus Larix; species Larix kaempferi. The sequence continues at coordinate 4,526,037 of BSBM01000963.1, read as the reverse complement.
ACCTGATATTGGACTTGTAGTGCGTTCAATATTCCCAACTGAATGGCGTCTAGGAATGTTGGTACCACTACCAACATGTCTACATGTCTCTAGTCGATCCATGTGTCCTTATTAAGAATAAAAAGGATTAGTTTAACTCTATCAAATCATCTTAATGATTCAAGTAAAAAATGCTTAAGTGAAATGTTAACCAAAATTGTAGGTAACTATTGGATGAGATTCCAAACAATAATAGTGAATGAGAGAGGAGTATAAGGTGGCATAGAAATCCTATGGAATCCTTGGGAGGTAGTCTTAGAAAAATTATTTTCCACTCCTAGAATGCTCTCATCCAACTTGATCTAGATTGGAATAGCATAAAAAGGCTTCCAGAGGTCACCATTAGATTGTAGGTGGACACTTCATCATTATAACCTTCTTAGAGGAGAAGAAAAGAGGTAGAATAAGGCTAGAAGTGAACAATGAAATTTTTAAAGAAACCATTTGAAATTTGAATATGTTGTATAGTGAGACTACAATTGGGACCAGCACATGGAATAATAGAAGAGGGAGAACCTATCAAATAACTAAGTAGTGGTAGGTAGCTATAGTAAATAGAGGAACCATCATTTTCAAATTTCAAAAATGCCTAAAAATCCTGAAATCTATTTTAAAACAATGGAACAAAACATCAACAACATCTTCAATGAAAATCTAGAGATAGAAGCAAGCATGGAGTGGATTTAGTAGACCATGATCATTGAGGGAAGAAAAGAATTCCTCAGCAAGGAAGAATCCACCTTAAAGTTATAGCTAGACAAAAGGAACAATCAGGAGGAAATACTACTGAGGCAATAACCTAGGTTCAAATGGCTAAAAGAAGGCCAAATATTTTTCTTTTTTTCTATAAGTCCATTATTCAATGGTGTCACCATAACCAAACCATAACGAGATAATCACTTTTCAAGATAATCAAGGTAGAAAATTGGTAAAACATGAGGATATTGAGCTTGAGATTTTGTCAATTTTTATTAATCTTTACTCTTTGACCCTCAATGGAATCTTTTGGAGGCTATCCAACAAATCACCAAACACATTCCAAATTTGGTGATAGAGGATTAAAATGATAGTCTCTTAAAATAAATCATTGTATAATAAGTAGAGCAAGCAATCATGGAAATGTGGATAGAAAAATCCCCTGGACCAGATGACAACATATTTTCACTCTTATTGGTCATTGCAAGAAAAAAATGGAAGTACTTGAAGTCGAAATGGAATGTTATCTTCTAGCCTCAAACGAATCTATGATAAACGTCCTAGATTCTCATTCTATATATTAAAATTATTCAAATATTCTACATCCTAAATTGTATGAAAATTTTACAAGGATTGAGATAAATAATGCCCATGCTACTCTAGAAGCCTTTGGGGTATAATATTATCGAGGAAGAAGTATTTGAAGAAATTACTTGAGAAATTGCAAGTCAAATCACACAATATCAAGTGTCTAGAAATTCATGGCAAGGACTATAATAACTAAATGTCAAGAAGACCTCTTGTGCCATTATCAACAAAATATTCAAGATATTGAAGCATCAACACCTAGACCTTGTAACATACCCATTTTCTGTGTTTGACATTTGGGGTAAATCTTTCCTCGACATCAACAATCAAGGGTATAAGTCACATATATGTACTTGAATGTAATTCATAAGTAGCATTGCATATAAACCCTTTTTCATTCACTACTTTTCCCATAAGACTTATACATTGAACATGATTAGCCATTCTTGTATAAAGATTACTTTTAATCCAAACTATGGCTTCTTTCCTTCTACCAATCAGTACATAAAAAATACAGAAGTGTAAACCCCCTTTCAAGTGGAATCTTAGTTCCAATACCGAATAATCCTCATGATCATTACATCAACAAACATCCAAAGTATCATTTGAATTGAAAAATTATGTATTTAACATTCTTTAGTGAAATCACTCACCATTTTAGATCGCAAATATCGAATAGAAAAAAACACATAAGGTACACATAAGAAAGAGACCAATATAAGTGGTTCACCCAAATCTATGGGCTACATCCACCAAGGAATGTCATAATTATTATTAATTATAAAAAATAGTGGGGGTACAATATACAACACAACATATGCAACTTTCTCAAGTCTCTCTCATATAGAGCACTTTCAAAACATTTAACCATCTATCTTAGAGGAATTACAAGGATTCTCTCCCAGGATAATCACAACCAGATAATTATAATATGTAAATTGAGATACCATTCCTTCCCCAAGGTACCTATGACATAAATATAACATATACATGACATATGCAGAAGGTTTTCCCTGCTCAGATTAACATATTCAATAATTACCTTCCATGTGAAAGGGTTTACCATACCCCAAACCGACATATATATATACACATCAATTATAAGTATTGACAAGACCAAACTATGCAAAGCATATATACTATACGCGGATGATGGAATGGATTTGGGATCGGGCTCTCCCAGCCGTCCTATCCCCATCGCTATCACAACATGCAGAACAAGAATAATGCATAAACACGTAGTAGAGTTAGAACTATGCGCAGAGGATCTATAGCCATATGTGCTACCGACAATCAGTCGTCCATCCCCAGTGCTACCACATATTTTATTTAAATGAAACACATGCAGAGGACACTGCTTGTAGCGACATTAACCCTTACCATCCAACATATGATTACCTTATAATTAGACATAATGATCTAGCATATATATATACCCTAAAGGAAATATGAAGTAGAGTATCAAGATCACAAAGATCTAATAAATGAAGATACAAGGATCAGATCCCGCATCACGAGGTGAAAAATTGAATAGACATAATATTTCCAACATATAAATACAATAAATGGAATGCATAGGGATCCTTCCCTACCCCACTCTAGGCTATATGTAAGGATACTCAACATATGTAATATATAACATTTATATGGAACAAATAAAGGGATTCTTCCCTAAATCGGGATATGTAGGCAACGAATGTTACATACACATCAATTTACCCAGCTATCCATAACCTTAAGCATATAAAATATGAAATACTAATATACAGGGATCAACATCCCAACTCTACACAGTCATCCCAATGGCATTAATCCTATATAATATATAATATAAAGAAAACATACAATAAAGTTCAAGATCAAACAGAGAATCCCGGGTTTGGCTTCACGCCATCTACCCAACCCTCAAGATGCATCTAGCATATAATATATATGTGCACATGGATTCTTCCCCAATCCCTGCGTAACTACACAAAGGAGTATAAACATGAAATCTTATATATAAACATACTATACGAAACAGGCTTTGTGTAGATATCCTTCCTAATCTCTACGCAACTACACAATTAATACATGAAAATATTAATGAAAACATATAGCATAGTAGGGATTCCCCCATGCTCAGCGCAACAAGCAAATGGTGATCAACATACAAATGTATTTTATGAAACAGGAAATTAGAAAGGGGTCTTTCCCCATGCCCAACGCAACAAGAAAATGGCAATCAACACACACGATATGCACAATCAACACAAACGATATGTAGCACATGTATCAATGAAATTTATAGAGTATACAAGGTTCTATATCGCATCCTACGCAGTCTGTAACACCCCGTTTTGACATTACTACCTGAACTACTATTATATGTTGTATTTATTTGACTGTGAGACCTCGTCGGTTGACGACACTGTGGACATATGGTTCTATTATTTTGCCGATATATATATATGTGTGTGTGTGATGATAGTATAATGATCAGTAGTCATGTTTAGATATGTATCATGTGTTAATTATGTCAAATATATGGAAATTTACTAAATGATGGGTACGTGGATACCGTTACAGTTATATGTTGAAATAATGAATGTTATGCCAGGTGCATGGTGAATGAATGAGTTATTGTCGTTATGTTATGATGAAATATATGTGTGTACATATCAAGGATTTATGCACGATATTCTATATTGTATGTCGAGGACTGACTTACAGGTTGAAACAGCTAAGTGATAGCTGGATCCTACGAGGTGGGAGGGCCTCGGGGACACGGACTTCGAAAGATAAAATGGTATGCGAGTGATGCATTATTTACTTTCGTATGGTTATTATGTTGTTTATTATGATGTATGTTATGACATGGGTGGGGTAGGGTTTCAGGAAACTCAACCGCCCAGATCGGTTATACGATGACAGACCGAGGACAAGTGCAACGCTGTTGTTATGTCGAGTAGACATAATCCCTTGTTCCATTAGGGGGGTGGAGGCTTTACCCACCGTTTATCCCCGAAACCCAGAGTCATGGGAGGGCTGTGCTACGGCGCGCTCCCCAAGGTGTGTGATGATGACTGGTGGTTGCCTGCTGGGGAAGCTTGGTCGATGTAGTCGACACTTCCGCTTACGGGTTCTGGCTGGAACCGGTCATGACTTGACATTCCAGGGTAGTCCAGCAGAGGACAGGATAGGATGTGGAATTTAGTGATGATGTAGGTAGATAGGTGTAGCGTGAAGTAGGGGTCAAAGCAAGATCTAACGGTAGGTGTGTAAAACCCTTGGTTAGTCTGTGTCGTAAATCAGTAATGTATGAATTGTCGTAACTTGGATTTTGGTTAATGGATTTGTACCTTGCAAACTACGTTTAGAACTTATATCAGTAAACAACCAGCTTCATGATTAAGATTGATATGTGTGAATTAATACTGTTAGTGTACTTACGCGAGGTATGTAAGCAGTAGCTACGCTTACATAACTCGTCTACATATTTATGAATTTCGTGAAATCTTGCTGAATAATAAAGTTAAATATTGATGATTAATGTTAAAAATGTCGATTAAGGTTAATAATGATGATTAATGATAATTATGTAGATTAACGATTAATTATTGTGGATTAAGGTTAATAAAGTCGTTTAGGGTTAATAACGTTGATTAATGATTAACTATTACCCATTAATAATTAACTACTGTTGATTAATAAACAAAGCTAAGGTTAACCTAGGAAGTGACTAATGCAAGTGATTAGAATGCTTGATTGATTGCTAATTAGATTAATTACAACTAAGGTGTAATTAAAATAGAACCAGGTAAAGTCGATTAAATCTTAGCCAATTTTATTTAATTAATGTAACTACACATTGATAATGTTATGGCTTACATTAATAGGAGTATTGTTCATAAAAGATAAATTGAATTAGTAAATTTATAATTAGAGGGAATTCACATATTATAAATATTAGAAACCATTAATTAAATGATTAGGTAATTGTAATTAATCAATTGACGATTAATCTTAATTAAATTAAATTGGTGAAACGTGTAAGTTTAAAACTCTTACGGTTGATGGGTGAACCAACCCCAACCCCAACCTTTATTATAAAATGATATAACAGTGATTATTAATAAAATTATTAAACTTGAATGAGAAACGAATGGTTAAAAGAAAATGATTGTTGTAATTGGTGTCGGTAAACCTCATAAAGAGAGGTGAATATTGAATTGACTGTTTATTAAAATATGATTATTTCATTGGAATGGTTCGAGGGAGTTGATGGAGTAGTAATGAGGGGGTTGGGACTCCATTAATGGGAGGATAAGGCATTAATGGAGGGGAAGAAGAGTCGGCAAAACCCAGCATAAGATGGAGAAAGGAGGAAGAGGAAGGGGATCATCTTTTCTATCTTAGGATTTTGGAGAAGTTTAGCAGAGCAGAAATTGGGAGAGGAGAGCTGCAAGGAGGAGATTTTATTTGGAGTTGTTTTTCTAAAGGGATACAGCAACTTAGACTTGTACTCAGTTTGGGCTCGGGGGTCCAAAGGGGTACCTTTGGAGCTGGGTGGTCGGCGAGACCTCGCCAGTTGGTAGGGTGGCAAAACTGGTTCGGTTGGTTGAGTTTCAGAACTGTGGGGGGAAGGCTTTTGACTGCAGGGAAAAGCAAGGAGAAACGGCAAACGGGGACAGCAACAAAGGGAATCTGCAAGCTACCTACAGGTATTTTTCAGCAGGTATGTTATCGTTTCTACCTTGGCAAATTCTGTTTAATTAATTTCAAAGGTTTATATGCTGTGATTATCTTTGCTACCTGCACAGTCAACAATAAATTGTTAGAAGTAGATAAAACAAATTTATAAATTTTCAAATCTGAAAAGAATGAAATTGCAGATTTTATATCGTATACAGGCATGTAAATGAGCAAAAGTTAGAAATGAAAACATGCAATTTAAAACAGAACTTTAATTGTTTAATTTTGTAAATGTAAACACTTTAAGGAACAAAACGCAAGCAGAACAGAACATAAATTTTGACAATAGAGCACAAGCAGAACAGAACAAATTTTTTGACAATAAGTGAATTTTCTGACTGTATATTAAAGTTAAAGGAGACCCAGTTCTGGGTCTTACATATGGTATCAGAGCCATGGTTCCAAATCTGGAACCAGAGGGCTCATTACAGAAGCTGTAAAAGCTGTTGCAACATGAAATAAAAACAGAGATTCAAAACGGTGGAAAACAAAGAAAACCTGGGTTAAGAAATTACTGCAAATAAACTTATATACAGTGGCAGAAGCTTTATAAAATATATATATATAACGAGAAAATTTTAAGCAAAGAAAAAATTTCTTTATATATGTAAAAGAAAAATAATAAAAAGTCTAACTAAGTCGTTTTTTTTAATTTACGATTAAAAGGAACATATATCTATTTTTTTTATTATTATTTTTTTATTATTAGATAGATACACATATCAAAAAAAAAAAAAGGATTATTATAAAATGGAAAAATATATATATATATATATATATTGAACTATAATGAAAAAATATATATATATATATATATATTGGATTTAAACTAAAATTTCGTTTAAAATTAAATAGAAATTTCTGAATTAAACAAAACAATAGTATACAGAAATTTATGTAAGTACTATGAACAAAAAAAAAAACAAAAAAAAAACAGAAAGAACAATTTGTCTTTTATATATATATATATATATATAATATATATATATATTTAAAAATTGCACATTTCCGTTGCATAGTCAAAAAAAGAAGAAGAAGGGTATATATATTAAAAAAAAAAATATTAATTGCTCATAGTTCAAAACACAAATAATAATTTAATTGAAAAAAAAAATATAAAACATAAATAAATATAACAAAATTTTTTTGGTCGAGCTAAGAGCTAGGGCAGGGCACGACCATGGCCTGGGCGTGCAGCCGGTGGCCATGGGCCAGCCTGGGCATGCAGCCTGGCCAAGCAGCTACCCGACGAATGCTTTAGAGAAAAAAAAAAAATTTATGTTTTGAGTTTCAGCTATACCATGGTGACGTCCAATCTTCATACCAACCGCCATTCTCAAAACAAACGAGCCAAGCGCAGAGGCCCGCGGGTTTGACCCCGGGAAATTTCCCTGTTATGCACCGCCTTTTACCATTTGGCCACAGAGCAAAGCATTCAAGCCAATACACCTAAGTTCCAAAGCAAAGCATTCAAGCCAGTCACCCAATGCCAAGAAAGTCCATGGAAGAGCAAACGGGACCTTCTGCTGGACGCATCGATTAAGCTAAAAAAAAAATTCTTTTGGGATGCCCACGCCATGGACCGGCCATGAGTCTGCGGCCTCTGCACCGCCGGCCTGCGGCCTTGGCATAGCCAGGCCAGCGGCCATGGCGCAGCAAAGGGCTCGCGGCCATGGGCCCGCGGCCTTGGCACAGCCAGGCCTGCGGCCTCGGCCAAATAGGTGCAGAGAGGAGGCGGAAGGGGGGCTCCCAGTTGGGCTGCCGCCGCTCCCAGCCCCTGTGTAAAAAGAAATAAACCCCCTTCTTGATCAGTAAATCAATCTTCAGGAACTGTCTCTAAATCCCTCCTCACTGAGCAGGGTAAACGGCCTCGGCCAGCGGCCTCAACGCAGAAGGGGTAGGCGCCCAGCTACCGCTGCTTCTATGAAAAAAAAAACAAAAGACTTACTACAAAAATATAAATACAAAACCAGAAAAACAAAAAAAAAACACAACAACACGACTATGCGAATGAAAAAAAAACCCCTGGCTCCAAAATCTGGGCAGAACCGCCATAAGCCATACCAGGCAGCTCGCTCGACTAGGTGGAGGAGAGCTCGAGCCAGGGCCAAAATGGCTTTCACGCGTGAGGGGAGTGGTGGTTTTAAAGCGAGGAGGAAGGGCTTGCATACAGCCGCGTGGCCACATGCATGGCTTGATCGCACTTCAAAGGCTAGGGTTAGGTTTAGATATTTACGTTATTTATTTTTAATATGTATTATTTATTTGAAATTCTTTAAATTATTTGTTATAAATTTTTATTTGAAATTCTTTAAATTATTTGTTATAATTTTTTTTTTGTTATTATAATGTTATTATAACGAATAGCAAAATAATAATTAGTTTTGTTATAAGTTCTTTTAAAAAAAATCATTTCGTTATAATGTGGATTTAATAAATGGAATAATTATAATTAGTTTGTTAAAAAAAAAAAAAAAAAGAATCTAATTAATTTAGTTAACTTTTATACTATATATATAATTATTAATACATTAAGATTAACACATAACTAAGTTACAAATTAAATTTGTATAAATATATATATATATATTAATAATAATACTAATTAATTAGTGTTAATTAAGGTTAGCATTAATTAACTAGAGTTAGCATATCAATCAATTAGTGTTAACCTAATTGGTTCTTTTATTAATATTAAAAAAAAAAAAAAACATCCCTTGCCGAAACTTTGACATAAAGTCGAAGGTGCAAGATGAACTCAGATCCTCGAAAACTAGACACCTTGGAGATCAGCATGACGAGCTGATCACTAGGACACTGATTTTAGCCCATGACAAAAATGTTTGATAAACACGACTCTAGACTTAAAACTTAGGTTACATTGTTATTAAAATTTTGATTATTAACGAGGAGGCCATAAACCCTAATTGAATATTTGATGGCGGCCTGACGAGGATCGTGTGGAATCCAATACTGAAACCTACGTAGAACTACTATTGTAAATTTAGTACCGGGTGGCCTCAAGATGGCCTGATCGAAACGTCCTGAACTATAGCTCTTAGAGTAAAAACGTCCGTAAATTAGTCATGGTACAATTTTGAATTAACTGTTAAGCTGATGGTAAATTAGTCATGATGTCATTGAGTGCTAATTAGCCTATTATTCCTTGAGCAGGGATAAACATGGTAAGAACGCGAGCAGGTCGGGGGCGAGGTCAGACAACGGCATTACCTGAGCCGAATGTGCCGGCACCATCGCCAGAGACCATTCTTATACTGCGCTCGCTGGAAGCTATAAACGAAACACTCAGAGGACTAGCACAGAGAGGAAGTACTACCTCGGAGGTAGAGGTGGAGGCCCCTCCACTAAGGGAGGAAGTTCCTGTGGTAGAAGTGAATACGGTACCAAGAACTCCGCATCAGGATATCAAAAGGGAGCTTCAGAAGATAAGGCTTCCAGAATTTTCGGGGGGTCGATCAGGGATACGAGCAGAGTCGTGGTTGGAAGAGATGACCAGGTGCTTGACCTTGCAGGAGTACACCTCCACGTCCAAGTCCAAACTGGCCATATTTCAACTAAAGGGGGCCGCTTTGAACTGGTGGGGAAACCAAGAAAGGCAGCTACACCTTACACCGAACACGGTTCCATGGGAACTGTTTGTGGAAAAATTCAAGGGGAAGTACCTACCCGCATCCTACCAGGAAGAACAAGCAGGGGCTCTTCATGCCTTGGTACAAAGGCATCTATCTGTGGAGGAGTATGAAGAGAGGTTCATGGAGTTAGTGAAGTATGTCCCTTACTTGGACAATGACAAACGCCAGGCTGAGCGCTTCGTGTATGGGCTCAATGCCAAGATCAGGGCTCAGGTACGGATGTGGAAACCAACTTCGGTCGCCGAAGCAGTAGATTGTGCTCGTTACACTGAGGAGATGTTGGGTGCAAAGCCCATCAGGTCCTACAACTCTCAGCAGTCAGGGTTTGTGGGGAAGGCCCCTCGAAGCTATCCTCGGGGAGGATATGCGAGGCCACCTCCCTACGGGAACAGGAGCACACCAAGAGTCGCAGCGGTAGACAGATCAGTGGCAACTAGGGTGGTGCCCCAGTCGGCCACCGGGACTCACCAGGGTGCGAGGAATTTCAGAGGAACAACCGGTAGAGGAAGGGGTCCTAGGGGGAGGAACCCCTCTCAGAGGTCTGAGCAGGTTATCTCGCCCGCTCCATTACAGGTTGCTTGTTGGGGATGTGGAGGTCCACATTACCAGCGTGACTGTCCCGAATTACGATCCGGTACAGTGCAGCGAGAGGGAAAAGCTCCAATGGGGAGTGGGGGTAGTAGGCATCAGATTTCGGCTGCAGTAAACAACCATCAAGCAGAGCACCAATCCACTGTGGTTGAATCATCAGGTACGGTCAATAATGTCAAGCTTAGAATATTGTTTGATCCTGGTGCTACTGATAGTTTCATTTCTCCATATGCATTAGACAAATGTGGGTTGGCAGCCTACGAGCATGATGATTTCAGCTTAGTCGAAATGGCTTCAGGGGTAAAGCAAGCAGTAGGACCTAGTGTAGATAAGTGTGTAGTGGATCTCGGGGTGTGTGTTACACAAGTCAAAGTGTACGTCACCACCCTCGGAACTTATGATCTCATCATAGGTATGAATTGGCTTGAGGAACATCGAGCTTTCTTGGACTGTTATGGGAAGAAAGTTCTTTGCATTAATGACAACGGAGAGGCCATCAAGATCCAGGGTATCAAACGGAAGGTGTCCCTACGTTTCATATCAACGATGAACGTAAAGCGATGTATGCGACAAGGATGCCAGTTGTACATTGTTGAAGCGGTAAACAGTGAGAAGGGACCTTCCTTTGATGACTATCCAGTGTTAGCTGAGTTCAGTGATGTATTCCCAAAGGAATTACCTGGGTTACCTCCTAAAAGGGAACTTGATTTTACCATTGAGGTAAAACCCGGTTCAGAGCCAACATCGAAGACACCTTACAGGATGACGGCCCCAGAACTTTGTGAGTTGCAAATGCAGTTGAAGGAACTGCTAGATCTAGGGTTCATTAAACCAAGTATTTCACCGTGGGGTGCGCCAGTAATCTTTGTGAAGAAGAAGGATGGTTCCTTGCGTCTTTGCATTGATTACCGAGATTTGAATAGAGCCACCGTGAAGAATAGGTACCCGATACCTCGAATTGATGATCTCTTTGATCAAATGAAAGGGGCGACAGTCTTCTCAAAGATCGACTTACGATCAGGTTACCACCATCTACGGATTAAGGAAGGTGATATACCTAAGACTGCTTTTCGAACAAGGTTCGGGCACTATGAGTTTGTGGTGGTACCCTTCGGTTTGACCAATGCCCCAGCCGTATTCATGAGTCTCATGAATAGCGTGTTCCGAAAATACTTAGATCAGTTTGTGCAAGTCTTCTTGGATGACATCCTCATCTACTCCAAGAATGAACAGGAGCACGAGGAACACTTGCAAATAGTGTTGTCATGCTTAAGGGAGCATCAGTTGTATGGTAAGTTGTCCAAATGTTCGTTCTATCAGAAGGAGATCCATTACCTAGGGCATATAATTTCCGGTGAGGGAATTTCTGTGGACCCTGAGAAGGTAAAGGCCATAATGGATTGGCCCGTGCCAAGGAATGCGCATGAAGTAAGGAGCTTCATGGGGTTAGACGGGTATTATAGAAGGTTTGTTGAGGGTTTCTCAAAAATCGCGAAACCCATAACTACCCTACAGCGTAAGGGCACTAGGTATGAATGGACAGATGAATGTGATGCTGCATTCGCCGAGCTGAAGAGACTATTGACGAGTGCACCAATTCTACGGGTTCCAGATATGGAGAAGGAATTCACAGTTTGCACCGATGCTTCAAGACAAGGTTTGCGTGCAGTGTTGATGCAAGAAGGTGGGGTAATAGCTTATGCGTCGAGAAAGCTAAAAACACATGAAGAGAATTACCCTACTCATGACCTAGAGTTAGCTGCAGTGATGTTAGCTTTAAAGCTTTGGAGACATTACCTTGTTGGACGAAGCTTTGAACTCAAGTCTGATCACCAAAGCTTAAGGTATATCTTCACTCAGAGAGACCTAAATGCTAGGCAAAGGCGATGGAGTGAGTTCATGAGCGAGTATGATTTTGGGATTTCCTACATCAAAGGGAAGGAGAATGTGGTAGCAGATGCCTTAAGCAGAAAACCAAGACTTTTCTCTCTTATACCTTTGAAGGTAGATTTGAGGGAAAGAATTTTAGGGCAGCTACTTGGGGATAGTTGGTACCTAAAGGTCACAGCGGCACTCCAGAATGGGAAACCGGTGGGACCAAAGTTTGAAGGCTATGAGTTGGAAGCCGATGGTTTGTTATGGTATCAAGGGAGGATGTATATTCCTGAGGAAGGAGATATTAGAGAGACTATCCTTAAGGAAGCCCACAGAGCAGTGTATTGTGCACACCCGGGTGTAAAGAAGATGTATGCATACATGAAGCAACTCTTCTTTTGCGCAGGGATGAAAAGCGACGTGGTCAAATTCGTCGCTAGGTGCCTTGAGTGTCAGCAGGTAAAAGCTGATCATCACCACCCGGCAGGTCTTTTGCAGCCGCATGACATACCCATGTCAAAGTGGGAGGTTATCTCCATGGACTTCGAGGTGGGATTGCCTCTTACCTCTCATAGGCATGATGCCATTATGGTCATCGTTGACAAACTAACCAAAACTGCTCACTTCATTCCAGTTAAGGAGACCTATGATGTCACGGATGTAACACGTGTATTCATAAATGAAGTTGTTCGTCTACATGGGTTTCCCAAGAAGATTATATCGGATAGAGATTCCAGGTTTACATCCAGGTTTTGGACGAGTTTGCAGTCAGCATTGGGTACTCAGTTGAACCTAAGCACTGCTTACCATCCAGAGACAGATGGGCAAACAGAAAGAGTGAATCAGGTGATGGAGGACATGCTTAGAATGTATGTCATGGATCAACAAACTCATTGGGAAAAGCACTTACCTTTGGTAGAGTTTGCTTACAACAACAGTTACCATAGCTCAATTGGGATGCCTCCATATGAAGCTTTATATGGAAGGCCATGCCAGACACCATTGAGTTGGGAAAGGTTAGAGGATCGAGTAATTATAGGACCTGAGTTGATTCAGGAGATGGAAGAGCAGGTTGTTCAGATTAGACAGCGGTTAAAGGAAGCACAGGATAGACAGAAGAGTTATGCCGATGCGCATAGGGTTGACCGAAGCTATAAGGTTGGTGATGCAGTGTTCGTCCGCATCAGGCCTAGCAAAAGTACCATCAGGTTTGGGAAAGGGACAAAGTTGTCACCACGATTTATAGGACCCTTTGAAATTTTAGAAAAGGCTGGACCCGTCGCGTATCGTCTTGCGCTGCCACCCCCATTTGCACAAAACTCATAATGTTTTTCATGTATCTGTTTTACGACATTATGTAGCTGATGAGTCACATAAAATAAATTGGAAGGAACTGCAGGTTTCGGACGAGGGAACCATCAGGGTCGAACCATTACTTATATTGGACCGCAGGGTTAAACAGTTGAGGCACCGTTTGGTGGACCAAGTTAAGGTCCAGTGGGACCGATATAGCCCAGGTTCTGCTACCTGGGAGGACGCAGAGACTATGCGTCGTGATTATCCCACACTATTTTGATCATAACTTCGGGACGAAGTTTCCTGAAGGGTGGGTGTATGTAACACCCCGTTTTGACATTACTACCTGAACTACTATTATATGTTGTATTTATTTGACTGTGAGACCTCGTCGGTTGACGACACTGTGGACATATGGTTCTATTATTTTGCCGATATATATATATGTGTGTGTGTGATGATAGTATAATGATCAGTAGTCATGTTTAGATATGTATCATGTGTTAATTATGTCAAATATATGGAAATTTACTAAATGATGGGTACGTGGATACCGTTACAGTTATATGTTGAAATAATGAATGTTATGCCAGGTGCATGGTGAATGAATGAGTTATTGTCGTTATGTTATGATGAAATATATATGTGTACATATCAAGGATTTATGCACGATATTCTATATTGTATGTCGAGGACTGACTTACAGGTTGAAACGGCTAAGTGATAGCTGGATCCTACGAGGTGGGAGGGCCTCGGGGACACGGACTTCGAAAGATAAAATGGTATGCGAGTGATGCATTATTTACTTTCGTATGGTTATTATGTTGTTTATTATGATGTATGTTATGACATGGGTGGGGTAGGGTTTCAGGAAACTCAACCGCCCAGATCGGTTATACGATGACAGACCGAGTACAAGTGCAACGCTGTTGTTATGTCGAGTAAATATAATCCCTTGTTCCATTAGGGGGGTGGAGGCTTTACCCACCATTTATCCCCGAAACCCAGAGTCATGGGAGGGCTGTGCTACGGCACGCTCCCCAAGGTGTGTGATGATGACTGGTGGTTGCTTGCTGGGGAAGCTTGGTCGATGTAGTCGACACTTTCGCTTACGGGTTCTGGCTGGAACCGGTCATGACTTGACATTCCAGGGTAGTCCAGCAGAGGACAGGATAGGATGTGGAAGTTAGTGATGATGTAGGTAGATAGGTGTAGCGTGAAGTAGGGGTCAAAGCAAGATCTAACGGTAGGTGTGTAAAACCCTTGGTTAGTATGTGTCGTAAATCAGTAATGTATGAATTGTCGTAACTTGGATTTTGGTTAATGGATTTGTACCTTTCAAACTACGTTTAGAACTTATATCAGTAAACAACCAGCTTCATGATTAAGATTGATATGTGTGAATTAATACTGTTAGTGTACTTACGCGAGGTATGTAAGCAGTAGCTACGCTTACATAACTCGTCTACATATTTATGAATTTCGTGAAATCTTGCTGAATAATAAAGTTAAATATTGATGATTAATGTTAAAAATGTCGATTAAGGTTAATAATGATGATTAATGATAATGATGTAGATTAACGATTAATTATTGTGGATTAATGTTAATAAAGTCGTTTAGGGTTAATAACGTTGATTAATGATTAACTATTACCCATTAATAATTAACTACTGTTGATTAATAAACAAAGCTAAGGTTAACCTAGGAAGTGACTAATGCAAGTGATTAGAATGCTTGATTGATTGCTAATTAGATTAATTACAACTAAGGTGTAATTAAAATAGAACTAGGTAAAGTCGATTAAATCTTAGCCAATTTTATTTAATTAATGTAACTACACATTGATAATGTTATGGCTTACATTAATAGGAGTATTGTTCATAAAAGATAAATTGAATTAGTAAATTTATAATTAGAGGGAATTCACATATTATAAATATTAGAAACCATTAATTAAATGATTAGGTAATTGTAATTAATCAATTGACGATTAATGTTAATTAAATTAAATTGGTGAAACGTGTAAGTTTAAAACTCTTACGGTTGATGGGTGAACCAACCCCAACCCCAACCTTTATTATAAAATGATATAACAGTGATTATTAATAAAATTATTAAACTTGAATGAGAAACGAATGGTTAAAAGAAAATGATTGTTGTAATTGGTGTCGGTAAACCTCATAAAGAGAGGTGAATATTGAATTGACTGTTTATTAAAATATGATTATTTCATTGGAATGGTTCGAGGGAGTTGATGGAGTAGTAATGAGGGGGTTGGGACTCCATTAATGGGAGGATAAGGCATTAATGGAGGGGAAGAAGAGTCGACAAAACCCAGCATAAGATGGAGAAAGGAGGAAGAGGAAGGGGATCATCTTTTCTATCTTAGGATTTTGGAGAAGTTTAGCAGAGCAGAAATTGGGAGAGGAGAGCTGCAAGGAGGAGATTTTCTTTGGAGTTGTTTTTCTAAAGGGATACAGCAACTTAGACTTGTACTCGGTTTGGGCTCGGGGGTCCAAAGGGGTACCTTTGGAGCTGGGTGGTCGGCGAGACCTCGCCAGTTGGTAGGGTGGCAAAACTGGTTCGGTTGGTTGAGTTTCAGAACTGTGGGGGGAAGGCTTTTGACTGCAGGGAAAAGCAAGGAGAAACGGCAAACGGGGACAGCAACAAAGGGAATCTGCAAGCTACCTACAGGTATTTTTCAGCAGGTATGTTATCGTTTCTACCTTGGCAAATTCTGTTTAATTAATTTCAAAGGTTTATATGCTGTGATTATCTTTGCTACCTGCACAGTCAACAATAAATTGTTAGAAGTAGATAAAACAGATTTATTAATTTTCAAATCTGAAAAGAATGAAATTGCAGATTTTATATCGTATACAGGCATGTAAATGAGCAAAAGTTAGAAATGAAAACATGCAATTTAAAACAGAACTTTAATTGTTTAATTTTGTAAATGTAAACACTTTAAGGAACAAAACGCAAGCAGAACAGAACAGAAATTTTGACAATAGAGCACAAGCAGAACAAAACAGAAATTTTGACAATAAGTGAATTTTCTGACTGTATATTAAAGTTAAAGGAGACCCAGTTCTGGGTCTTACACAGTCATAATCTACAGGAAAATAAACCATTAACGAAATAATAGAGGATACAAGAATCTATCTCCCATCCTGTGTAGTCATTACCAAAGAAAATCAACATGCATACTTTTTATCCAGCTATCAAAGGAATGAATCCTTTCCCCAAGCATCTCTGCACTATGCAATCCAGAAACGTCAACATGGCATATATTAATGTATATAAGTATTAAGAAGTATACGAGGATCCTTCCCCAAAGATCTACACAGGAAACCAAAGAGGCATTCCCACATCTCCAACACGTGGATACAATATAAGAAATGGGAAAATACAGGATTCGCTCTCCCAAGGATTTGCACTAATGCAATCCATAAACGTTCAACATGCAGCATACAATATATAATATTTTAAATGGAATATGCAGTGATTAACTCCAAGGCTCTGTGCATGCCCATTTATTTAACATGCAGCAAAATGTATATATAATAAATGGAGTATACAGAGATTAACTCCAAGGCTCTACGCATGCCCATTTACATTTAACATGCAACAAAATGTATATATAATAAATGGAGTATGCAAAGATTAACTCCAAGGCTCTACGCATGCCCATTTACATTTAACATGCAACAATATGTATATATAATAAATGGAGTATGTAGAGATTAACTCCAAGGATTTGTGCATGCCCATTTACATTTAACATGCAACAATATATATATATATATATATATGGAGTATGTAGATATTAACTCGAAGGCTCTGCGCATTCAGTAAAAGAGACATATACAACTTATCATTCTATCAAACGAATGTATACATAAGTAATCTTTGCGCAATGTGCCAATGGAAGAATACATAACTGTAATATATAAAATGAATAATAAATTCAGGGATTCCCCCAACACGACTTCTATCTAACAACACCTAGCAGCCTTTAACCCAAAATCCATTCCCCAACACGATTTCAATCCAACGTTAAGGAAATTACAACATTCAACATAAAATAAAATAATATCCCCAAACAGAAAAATCACATGGACTAGCTTATTCATCCATGCCAATAACATAATATACGATGGAAATATATATATACAGAGAAGAATGTTGAAATATTGTAACTTCTAAGAATATTATATTTGTACTTTATTATTCCGGAGATGGTTCATTCCTCCATAAAGACCTTATTGTATATCTAGATATGTTTTTATTCCTCCGTGGAGAATGTGGTAACTTGGGTTATTAGACCACCCTAGTGGGGGTCGGCCCTGAATGAGTCATGTGGGTTAAAGGGTTATTAGACCACCCTAGTGGGGGTCGGCCCTGTATGATTCATGTGGGTTAAAGGGTTATTAGACCACCCTAGTGGGGTTGGCCCTGTCAAATTATGTTAAATGGTTAAGTTGGGGCCGACCTAGTTAGTGTAAAGGTCAAGTCGGAGTTGTGTATAAATAGAGGATGTGTGTTCCTCACTTAACACACATTCACTCACTTGTGAGTGGCGCATAGGTGAGAGAGAGATCTGCTATGGAGGAGAAGGAGCTCATGTTTGGGATATACATCTCTGTATTGTTGATCATCTATATTGAGGAAGCTTTGTTGGGTTTTCTACCCCATGAAGGTTTCCCAAGAAAAATCTGTGTCTCTTGTGTTTATGCTGTGCTTGTTGTTCTTTCAGTGATCATGTATATGCTATTGTTGTGAAATGAAATACAATGCTGATATTTTCTGTCTTAGCATATTGAATCTTAACATGGTATCAGAGCTAACCTGAGAAGAAGACACTGTGCAATTGCAGAAGCTAGGGCTTCTTGTTTTTTGGGTTTGTCTCCACAAATCTTGAAAGGAAGGAGGCTATATTGACTCTCCTCAGCAAGGCGCATCTTTCTGTCGAGACATAATTCAATTCTGAGCATTTTTTGTTTTTGACCTAAAAATTAAGGTTTCGGAGAAAATTGGATTTTTTTGGAATCTGAGTCCATGGCTGGATGCTCCTCAGAAAAATCGAAGTTTAGAGACCAAGATCGAATTTTTTGGTTGGGTGAAGCTCCGGGAAAATCAAACCCTAGTTTGGGGTCCTGTCGAGTAAATCCAAAAATTAGGGTTTCTGCAAAAATTGGAATTTCTGAAATCTAAGACCATGGCTGGAAGCTCCTTGGAAAAATCGAAATTTAGAGCTTTGGATCGAACTTTTTGGCTGGGTGAAGCTTCGAGAAACTCAAACCCTAATTCAGGGTCCTACCTAGTGAATCCAAAAGTTTAAAAAGCAATTTTGAGAGGTGAAAATTTGCAGTTTTCAAATTCTGAGTATACCAGCTTGATCAGCTCAGCAAGGCGCATCTTTCTATCCTTTCAGAAGTTTGAAATTCAAAGTTTGAATTTTTAGGGTTTCTCTAACAAACCCTAATCTAGCTCCAAGATCCAGTTTTCAGCCAATCAAGTACATTGGGTCAATCCTAAAAGAGAATGAGTTGGACACTTACATAAGTGAAGAGTTTCCAGTCCCAGAGGGAGATGAGACTAAGGCATTACATAAGAAGACTACAAGAAATATCGACAGGTATGACTTGAGGAGATACAGGTATGTGTTGAAATCTGTTCATGATTAAGTTTATGATATGTTTGTCTTCATTAGTACAATCTTGATTAATCTTAAAATTGTCTTATCACCCTAGTAGTATGAATGCATGTGAATGATAGAAGACATTCATTGATTAGGTTTATATGATTGTACTAATGCACTTATGGTGTTGTATGAGGATGATGTTGTCTACTAACAAGATACATGTACATCAAGAAAGACAAATCAAGTTCTATGACCATGATGACATGAAGCCAAAGACTCATCCATAGTATTTGACCACATAGAAGCTCCACTTACAAGGTATGTATGACTTTGTTCTACTATACTTAACTTATGAGATTTACAGGTTCTAGCACAAGGTCTCTAAATCATTGGAGAGAACAAAGAAGATATTGTTTGGGTATGTTAAGACATAACCAAGCTTGATAATCCAGGTATGTTTTCCTATATCAAGTTAGAATCCTACTTTGTTAGGATCTTAGGTATGTATACCTATGTATGAAATAATCATGACCATACATACTTAAGATTATTTAGAACCATAATGCTTTGATAGTATTGAGACTATACTAATGAATGTATGATTATGTATGAGATCATGAGGATGACACTAGTGCACACTTGAGCATGCATAGTGGTCCAGGATGGATAAGAAGTTCAAAGACATATAGAGATCAAGCGGGAGGCAACCACAGAACATAAAAGATAAGTATTTGAGTTGTTATTTAAATCTATGAATAGTTAATGATATTGCTTGTAATAGTTGCATGCATATTTGTATATATCATGCATAGTGTGAGCATTCATATAGCATTGAACAGTATACTACTAATATGCATATGATGGGTAAGTTGGACAAACATTCCATTGTTGCTTGTCTAGAATGAAACTTCTTTGCTGACATGCTGAGAGTTGTGCATGCTCTTGACAGTATGTTCTGGTAAAGATGGAAGGCATCTAGATAGCCACTATATGCATACAGGATATGGAAATGTGTTGTGCTAAAGTATTGGTCAAGATAGTTGCATAACTATGTGAATCATATCTGTATGCATTATAGGTTATGATGTCAACATGATTTGATGATTATGAAGTATTACTAATCATGCGATTAACTTTGATTTGTAGAAAATATCATGGGCTATGATGATGAACATCGAACAAGTGATGGATGTTCAACAAGAAGACTTACAAATCAAACATACTATAGAAGGCTCGTGGCTAGAAGATTCTCTTAGAAAGAGGAAGAGGATCATGACGAGTTGTTTGCTCTGAGTGGATAGATAAGACCATTCTCTTAATGGTGTAATTGAAGAAGAAGTACGAATCGAGAAAACTCCCAGGATTCAATTGAAGAAAGCTTTGTATGGGTACCCAGGATCGATAGTCATTTGATGAGATTAATGATCACCATGGGTGATGCAGATTTCAACCTTGGCTACAAGGTTGAATATGGTGTCTATATACATATGAAATTCTTCTCTTAGATGGATGCAAGAAGTAACTCACCATAGAGCTTGAATGATCTTGAGGCTCATATCAGTAGACCCATCTGACGAGAGATGACACAGACAGATATGCAGAAGATCACTCAATGCAGAGTGTGAATGATGTTCAGTCACATAGGGAGAATTGATAGCTTCTTGACAAGCTTGGGCTTTACCATAAGTAAAGATGATCCTAACCTTTACCTTAAGGTTATGCATGATGAACCTGTGATACTATTATTGTATGTGGATGATCTCTTTCTAACAGGGAATGAGAAACAGATCATGGAAAGAAAGAAGAAGCTAGCTACAGCATTTGAGATGAAAGATCTCGGTTTGATGCATTACTTCCTAGGTCTAGAAGTATAGCAAGGCCCAGAAGGAATCTTTCTCAGCCAGGGAAAGTATTTGATATGTTGGAATGCAAAATCCATGGCCACTCCCATGGATTCCAACTTGAAGCTGTTAGCTGATGACTCATCAGAGTTAGTGGATGTGACTCTATACAGACAGATTATTGGATCATTAATGTATTTGACGAATACCAGGCCAGATATATGCTTTGTCGTGAACACCTTGTGGAACCTAGGCATGTTCACCTGATAGTTTCAAAGCATGTGATGAGGTACCTAAAGGGTACGATAGATTTTGATCTATGTTATCTTGGAGATCATGACTTTAGATTGTATGGTTACACAGATGTTGATTGGGCAGGAATTATATGAGACATGAAGAGCACATCGGGAGGATGTCATTGTCTGGGATCTGCCATGATCTTGTGGTTTAGTAGGGAGTAGTTTAGTGTGGCTCTCAGCATAGCTGAAGCGAAATATATTGCTGCTTACTCTGCTAGTTGTGAAGCGATATGGTTTCAGAATTTGTTATCAGGATTGTTTGACTTGGATATGGACCCCACTGTGATCTTGTGTGACAACCAAAGTTGTATCAAGATGAATAAGAATCTAGTGTTCCATGATAAGTCAAAGCACTTAGAGATCTGATATTTTATATATGGGATATGTTGCAGAAAGGAGCTATCAGGCTCGAGTATGTGAGCACTGACGAACAAGTTGTTGATTATTGACCAAACCTTTGTCTCGAGTAAATATTGAGTATTTTCGAGACAAGCTTGGTGTAGTTTAGAAGGACCCTCCTCGAAAGGGGGAGTAATATGGTCATTGATGATGAGATTGCCTGCATCAATGGTAAGGTCGATGATGTGGATACCTGTATAGATGATAACGATACATGTATTGATGATGTGTATACTTGTATTGATGATGAGGATAGATGTATTGATGATGAGGTTACCTGTTCCGACGATGAGGTCGATGATGAGGTTACCTGTTCCGACGATGAGGTCGATGATGAGGTTACTTGTCCCAATGATGAGGTTGATGATATCAATGATAAGGTTGAGAAGTGGTCCCTAGCGAATGAGAGGGATTGTATCATCCCTGGACTTTGGTCTCTGAATTGATCTGTAGACATATGTCTCCGAGAAGTGGTCCCTAGTGGACGAGAGGGATTTTATCATCCTCGGACTTAAGTCTATGAATTGATCTGTAGACTCTTGTCTTCGAGAAAGATGTTGTTGAATGATGTAATGTTCGCTCCTGTACTGCTCAGCATAGCAGTAGGCGATCATTCACAAAACCTATAATGATGTAATGTTCACTCCTGGATTAGCAGGTGATCATTCACAGGTTGTAAATCCTAGATCTGATCTAGGTCACACTGCAGTTGAAATAGTATTGTCTCCGTGGTTGATTGGAATGATGTAATGTTCACTCCTGTAAAGTATAGCAGCAGGTGATCATTCGCAGGTCCTGTAATGATGTAATGTTCTCTCTTGGACTACTCAGTGCAGAAGCAGGTGATCATTCACAGGTGGTAAAATCCTATATTTAATCTAGGTCACATCCAGTATGAAAAAGGAATGGCACTGTGGTCGGGATTGGATCGTCCCTAGACATGAGAGATGTCTTAAAGTGATAAGGATTGATCATCCTATAAGTAGATTGGAATTGCATCATCCCTAGGCATGAGAGATGTCTTAAAGTGATAAGGATTTATCATACTGTAAGTAGATCGGGATTCAATCGTTCCTAGACATGAGAGGTGTCTTAAAGTGATAAGGATTGGTCATCCTGTAAGTAGATCGGGTTTTCATCATCCCTAGACATTAGAGGTGTATTAAAGTGATAAGGATTTATCATCCTGTAAGTAGATCGGGATTGCATCGTCCCTAGACATGAGAGGTGTCTTAAAGTGAGAAGGATTGATCGTCTTGTAAGTAGATCAGGACTGCATCGTCCCTTTGGTTCAAAATGCACGTGATAGGATTGTATCATACTTGGACTTATGTCCTAAAGTGAGTGGGATTGATCATCCTGTAATTGGATCTTGTACATTGCAGAGTATGCTGCTATGTTGATGTTGTTGATTGAGAGGATCCAATTGTTGATCGTGATGGTTTAGATGATGATGTTGTTGATCGTGATGGTCTAGATGATGATGCTATTGATCGTGATGGTCTAGATGACGATGTTGTTGATCATGATGGTCTAGATGATGTTGTTGTTGATCGTGATGGTCTAGATGACGATGCTATTGATCGTGATGATCTAGATGACGATGTTGTTGATCGTGATGATCTAGATGACGATGTTGTTGATTGTGAGGATCCAGATGATGATGTTGATCGGTAGATCGAGATGATGATGCTATAGCTGATCGAGTGTTGCAGAAGATGAAGACTCAATACTGACGATGCTGATGTTCCAGTATTGATTATGTTCCAGTAACTGAATGAGTTACTGATGATGATGTATAAAGAAAGCTTCCAGTGATTTATAGATGTCTCATGTATCATGTAGTCGATGACTCCTTGCTCCTGCAGATGTTGTTATAATATCCTTCTCACTAAGGGGGAGTGTTGAAATATTATAACTTCTAAGAATATTATATTTGTACTTTATTATTCCGGAGATGTTTCATTCCTCCGTGAAGAGCTTATTGTATATCCGGAGATGTTTTTATTCCTCTGTGGAGAATGTGGTAACTTGGGTTATTAGACCACCCTAGTTGGGGTCAGCCCTATATGAGTCATGTGGGTTAAAGGGCTATTAGACCACCCTAGTGGGGTTGGCCCTGTCACATTATGTTAAATGGTTAAGTTAGGGTCGAGCTAGTTAGTGTAAAGTTCAAGTTGAGGTTGTGTATAAATAGAGGAGGTGTGTTCCTCATTTAACACACATTCACTCACTTGTGAGTGGCACATAGGTGAGAGAGAGATCTGCTATGAAGGTGAAGGAGAAGGAGCTCATGTTTGGGATATACATCTCTGTATTGTTGATCATCTATATTCAGGAAGCTTTGTTGGGTTTTCTACCCCATGAGGGTTTCCTAGGATAAATTTGTGTCTCTTGTGTTTATGTTGTGCTTGTTGTTCTTTCAGTGAGCATGTATATGCTATTATTGTGAAATGAAATACAATGCTGATATTTTTTGTCTTAGCATATGGAATCTTAACAAATAATTCCCAATCCATGCGCATTCATCCCCAAAATAACCCAGCATGCCCATAACATAAAATGCAATGGAAAAATAAAACAATAGAGCACAGGGATAAACCCCCCAATCCCCCTCCTCAGGTTGCGACTACGCCTTAAAAAATACTCTAGAAGAATGCTCATCTTTCCCATATCATGAGGGATATACTTCATTTGCGGCATGTCCACCTGCCGATTCCTCTAGCAGATCATGGAAATATGGCATGTCGTGGGATGAAAGTAGACCAAGTTTTTATGAAGGTTGTGCAACATGGAACCAAAAGAAAACAAACTGAGGATCTACACATGTTCTCTAAGGTTTAGCAAAACCCTAGCAATGATTTAATAAATAAATAAACTCACTCCACAATAGCCATAAGTCACATAATTAAAATATATTCTCTATTGCATTATCATTATAATGCATTACAAAACATTATCAAAAATAATATTTGATATATATATATATATATATTGCTACAAAAAATTATTATACTAATAATATTTCATAATTATATATATATATATATATATATATATATTGCTTATATTTATAAAATATACCTCTCTTTATAATTTTATTTATAATAATGAAATTAATAAACCATAACCATTTTGGTCTTTATATTGTATTCACAATATTTATAACTATTTGTCTCTTCTCTCAATGGCCACTTAATAATTCATTGATAACGTAAATTACCCTTCTTTTAAGAGCACTTAAACTATACAGGTATTTTCTATATACTTATATTGCATTATCATTATAGTGCATTAAAATGTATTGTATGTAGAATTACAAAATACTAATAATATTTATCAAACTGATGGCATATATATATATATATATATACTTCTTCTATCCTTATAAGGTAGTCAACGTATGTCTTTGGGTTTAACTAACCGAAGCGAGACAGTAGTAACCATCATCTAGTCTATCATGTGATAAACCGTTAGCTTATGTTAGTTATGAGATAGTGGGTTTTGATTATAAAAACCCTAGACATCCTCTGTCGGGACTAGGATGTCAAGGACATCCAAAGGAGTTTCTTAGTTTTTCATGAATGCTTTTAACAAAGATTAACCTAGGGCTAAGCTTTAGGTCTTAGGAGACAATTACTTCCCTTCAACGGTTAAGGGTAACTTCCGCATCCCTCTCAAGGACTAACCGATAACCAAAAACAACTTAGTAACCTTCAATGAACGCCGTTGTTCACATAAGTGCTTGCGGCACTAAGATAACATCTGTCATCAACCCATGGTTTCCAAGCCATTTCACCTCTTCCTCTTCAGAGGATTCATTCCCTCAATGTTAGGTTGCATCATGACCTCGGTCTCCTAAGTCTAGCATTCTCAATTAAACCTTAGGAATTAAACCACTTAGCTTACAAGGTTTACTAGCGGGGCCTTGGCCTTGAGCTCCTCACCAGAAAACAAGTACAATTTACATTTACATTTACAAAATAACAAGGGTGTAAAAAAGGGATATTACATCCTCCTCCCCTTAAGAATGACACCATCCTCGGTGTTCATGCTTTTCAACCATTTGTCGACCATTTTGGGTTCCTTTGTATGTCCTTCATTTGTCATCTTTTGATTTCCTTGTTATAACTTCAAACCTTCATGATTTCCACAAGATCACAACCTGTAATTTTTACAAACAACACAAGTTGTTCTCTAGCATCTTATCATAAATACATGAATACATATGATTTTTCCAAAATCAATTAGAACATAAGAATTCATTTTCCCTTGCATGACAAACCTGTGATACTATTATTGTATGTGGATGATCTCTTTCTAATAGGGAATGAGAAACAGATCATGGAAAGCAAGAAGAAGCTAGCTACAGAATTTGAGATGAAAGATCTTGGATTGATGCATTACTTCCTAGGTCTGGAAGTATAGCAAGGCCCAGAAAAAATATTTCTTAACCAGGGAAAGTATTTGATATGTTGGAATGCAAAATCCATGGCCACTCCCATGGATTCCAACTTGAAGCTGTTAGTTAATGACTCATCAGAGTTAGTGGATGTGACTCTATACAGACAGATTATTGGGTCATTAGTGTATCTGACGAATACCAGGCTAGATATATGCTTTGCCATGAACACCTTGTGGAACCTAGGCATGTTCACCTGATAGTTGCAAAGCATGTGATGAGGTACCTAAAGGGTACGATAGATTTTGATCTATGTTATCTTGGAGATCATGACTTTAGATTGTATGGTTACACAGATGTTGATTGGGCAGGAATTATATGAGACATGAAGAGCACATCGGGAGGATGTCATTGTCTGGGATCTGCCATGATCTTGTGGTTTAGTAGGGAGTAGTCTAGTGTGGCTCTCAGCATAGCTGAAGCGGAATATATTGCTGCTTACTCTGCTAGTTGTGAAGCGATATGGTTTCGGAATTTGTTATCAGGATTGTTTGACTTGGATATGGACCCCAATGTGATCTTGTGTGACAACTAGAGTTGTATCAAGATGAATAAGAATCTAGTGTTCCATGATAAGTCAAAGCACTTAGAGATCTGATATTTTATATATGGGATATGTTGCAGAAAGGAGCTATCAGGCTCGAGTATGTGAGCACTGACGAACAAGTTGTCGATTATTGACCAAACCTCTGTCTCGAGTAAATATTGAGTATTTCTGAGACAAGCTTGGTGTAGTTCAGAAGGACCCTCCTCGAAAGGGGGAGTGATATGGTCATTGATGATGAGATTGCCTGCATCAATGGTAAGGTCGATGATGTGGATACCTGTATCGATGATAAGGATACATGTATTGATGATGTGTATACTTGTATTGATGATGAGGATAGATGTATCGATGATGAGGTTACCTGTTCCGACGATGAGGTCGATGATGAGGTTACCTGTTCCAACGATGTGGTCGATGATGAGGTTACCTGTCCCGATGATGAGGTCGATGATATCAATGATAAGGTTGAGAAGTGGTCCCTAGCGAACGAGAGGGATTGTATCATCCCTGGACTTTGGTCTCTGAATTGATCCGTAGACATATGTCTCCGAGAAGTGGTCCCTAGTGGATGAGAGGAATTGTATCATCCCCGAACTTCGGTCTCTAAATTGATCCGTAGACTCTTGTCTTCGAGAAAGATGTTGGTGAATGATGTAATGTTCGCTTCTGGACTGCTCACCATAGCAGTAGGTGATCATTCGCAAAACCTGTAATGATGTAATGTTTACTCGTGGATTAGCAGGTGATCATTCACAGGTTGTAAATCCTAGATCTGATCTAGGTCACACCCCAGTTGAAATAGTACTAGCTCTGTGGTTGACTGGAATGATGTAATGTTCACTCCTCGATTGCTTAGTATAGCAGCAGGTGATCATTCACAGGTCCTGTAATGATGTAATTTTTGCTCTTGGACTGCTCAGTGCAGCAGCAGGTGATCATTCACAGGTCGTAAAATACTATATTTAATCTAGGTCACATCCAGTATGAAAAAGGACTAGCACTATGGTCGGGATTGCATCGTCCTTAGACATGAGAGATGTCTTAAAGTGATAAGGATTGATCATCCTATAAGTAGATCGGAATTGCATCATCCCTAGACATGAGAGATGTCTTAAAGTGATAAGGATTGATCATCCTGTAAGTAGATCGGGATTCAATCGTCCCTAGAAATGAGAGGTGTCTTACAGTGATAAGGATTGGTCATCCTGTAAGTAGATCGGGTTTTCATTGTCCCTAGACATTAGAGGTGTCTTAAAGTGATAAGGATTTATCATCCTGTAAGTAGATCGGGATTGCATCGTCCCTAGACATGAGAGGTGTCTTAAAGTTAGAAGGATTGATCGTCCTGTAAGCAGATCAGGACTTCATCGTCCCTTTGGTTCAAAATGCACGTGATAGGATTGTATCATCCTTGGACTTATGTCCTAAAGTGAGAGGGATTGATCATCCTGTAAATGGATCTTGTACATTGCAGAGTATGCTGCTATGTTGATGTTGTTGATTAAGAGGATCCAGTTGTTGATCGTGATGGTCTAGATGATGATGTTGTTGATCGTGATGGTCTAGATGATGATGTTGTTGATCGTGATGTTCTAGATGATGATGCTATTGACCGTGATGGTCTAGATGACGATGTTGTTGATCGTGATGGTCTAGATGACGATGTTGTTGATCGTGATGGTCTAGATGACGATGTTGTTGATCGTAATGATCTAGATGACGATGTTATTGATCGTGATGATCTAGATGACGATGTTGTTGATCATGAGGATCTAGATGATGATGTTGATCGGTAGATCGAGATGATGATGCTATAGATGATAGAGTGCTACAGAAGATGAAGACTCAATACTGATGATGTTGATGTTCCAGTATTGATTATGTTCTAGTAACTGAATGAGTTACTGATGATGATGTATAAAGAAAGCTTCCAGTGATTTATAGATGTATCATGTATCATGTAGTCGATGACTCCTTGCTCCTGCAGATGTTGTTATAATATCCTTCTCGTTAAGGTGGAGTGTTGCAATATTGTAACTTCTAAGAATATTATATTTGTACTTTATTATTCCGGAGATGTTTCATTCCTCCGTGAAGACCTTATTGTATATCCGGAGATGTTTTTATTCCTCCGTGGAGAATGTGGTAACTTGGCTTAATAGACCACCCTAGTTGGGGTCGGCCCTATATGAGTCATGTGGGTTAAAGGGTTATTAGACCACCCTAGTGGGGTTGGCCCTGTCATATTATGTTAAATGGTTAAGTTGGGGCCGACCTAGTTAGTGTAAAGTTCAAGTCGAAGTTGTGTATAAATAGAGGAGGTGTGTTCCTCATTTAACACACATTCACTCACTTGTGAGTGGCACATAGGTGAGAGAGAGATCTGCTATGAAGGAGAAGGAGCTCATGTTTGGGATATACATCTCTGTATTGTTGATCATCTATATTCAGGAAGCTTTGTTGGGTTTTCTACCCCATGAGGGTTTCCTAGGATAAATCTGTGTCTCTTGTGTTTATGCTGTGCTTGTTGTTCTTTCAGTGATCATGTATATGCTATTATTGTGAAATGAAATACAATGCTGATATTTTCTGTCTTAGCATATTGAATCTTAACAAAGAATTCCCCATCCATGCGCATTCATCCCCAAAATAACCCGACATGCCCATAACATAAAATGCAATGGAAAAATAAAACAATAGAGCACAGGGATAAACCCCCCAATCCCCCTCCTCAGGCTGCGACTATGCCTTAAAAAATACTCTAGAAGAACGCTCATCTTTCCCATATCATGAGGGTTATCCTTCATTTGCGGCATGTCCACCTGCTGATTCCTCTTGCAGATCGTGGAAATATGGCATGTCGTGGGATGAAAGTAGACCAAGTTTTTATGAAGGTTGTGCAACTTGGAACCAAAAGAAAACATACTAAGGATCTACACACGTTCTCTAAGGTTTAACAAAACCCTAGCAATGATTTAATAAATAAATAAACTCACTCCACAATAGCCATAAGTCACAAAATTAAAATATATTCTCTATTGCATTATCATTATAATGCATTACAAAACATTATCAAAAATAATATTTCATATATATATATATATTGCTACAAAAAATTATTATACTAATAATATTTCATAATTATATATATATATATATATTGCTTATATTTATAAAATATACCTCTCTTTATAAGTTTATTTATAATAATGAAATTAATAAACCATAACCATTTTGGTCTTTATATTGTATTCACAATATTTATAACTATTTATCTCTTCTCTCAATGACCACTTAATAATTCATTCATAACGTAAATTACCCTTCTTTTAAGAGCACTTAAACTATACATGTATTTTCTATATACTTATATTGCATTATCATTATAATGCATTAAAATGTATTGTATATAGAATTACAAAATACTAATAATATTTATCAAACTGATGGCATCTATATATATATATATGATGGCATCTATATATATATATATATATATACTTCTTCTATCCTTATAAGGTAGTAAACGTATGTCTTGGGGTTTAACTAACCGAAGCAAGACAATAGTAACCATCATCTAGTCTATCATGTGATAAACCGTTAGCTTATGTTAGTTACGAGATAGTGGGTTTTGATTATAAAAACCCTAGACATCCTCTGTCGGGACTAGGATGTCAAGGACATCCAAAGGAGTTTCTTATTTTTTCATGAATTCTTTTAACAAAGATTAACCTAGGGATAATATTTAGGTCTTAGGAGACACTTACTTCCCTTTAGCGGTTAAGGGTAACTTCGGCATCCCTCTCAAGGACTAACCGATAACCAAAAACAACTTAGTAACCTTCAGTGAAAGTCATTGTTCACGTAAGTTCTTGCGGCACTAAGATAACATCTGTAATCAACCCATGGTTTCCAAGCCATTTCACCTCTTCCTCTTCAGAGGATTCATTCCCTCAACGTTAGGTTGCATCATGACCTCAGTCTCCTAAGTCTAGCATTCTCAATTACAACTTAGGAATTAAACCACTTAGCTTACAAGGTTTACTAGTGGGGCCTTGGCCTTGAGCTCCTCACCAGAAAACAAGTACAATTTACATTTACATTTACAAAATAACAAGAGTGTAAAAAAGGGATATTACATCCTCCTCCCCTTAAGAATGACACCATCCTCGGTGTTCATGCTTTTCAACCATTTGTCGACCATTTTGGGTTCCTTTGTATGTCCTTCATTTGTCATCTTTTGCTTGCCTTGTTATAACTTCAAACCTTCATGATTTCCGCAAGATCACAACCTGTAATTTTTACAAACAACACAAGTTGTTTTCTAGCATCTTATCATAAATACATGAATACATATGATTTTTTCAAAATCAATTAGAACATAAGAATTCATTTTCCCTTGCAGCATCATGTTGCGGCCTTTTCACGGAAACCCTTTTTTAGAGTTTTTCTCTTCCCCTGCACCTCTGTTAGTCATACATTATATACATATAAATAATGATCTAAGATAATATTTTTCCAAATTCTTGTCATGAAACTTCTTTCCAAGTACCTTTAGTTTTTCTCTTCTTCCTTTTTCCTTGAAAGCAATATTGTCAATTCTCATAACGTGAGTTGTGCATGAACATAACACATGCATACTCTAACATAATTATTCAAAATATTGAGTATAACAAGTTCAAAACATAAGTATATGCGTATACCTCATGCATAACATATGCATAGTAGGAAACACTTCCTTGTGCGCCATGTCACACTGAATAAGACTTTTTATTCTGCTCCAGAGCCTTCGGATTAATGTCAGTAATAAAGTAGTCCATGTGATCCAATCACTTATAAAAGTATTCCTTGTGAGTCCTTTTTTCTCCTCAAGCCTTCTCGCTTGAGTCCTGAAAAATTATTTTTCCCCTCAAGCCATCTTGCTTGAGTCCAGGACAACTCCTTTTCCCTTAAAGCCCTCTCGCTTGAGTCTAAGACAACTCTTTTTCCCCTCAGGCCCTCTCACTTGAGTCTAAGACAACTCTTTTTCCCCTCAATCCTTCTCGCTTAAGTCTAGGAACTCTTTTTCCCCTCAAGCCTTCTCGCTTGATTCCAGGAACTCTTTTTCCCCTCAAGCCTTCTCGTTTGAGTCCAGGAACTCCTTTTCCCCTCAAGCCTTCTCGTTTGAGTCCAAGAAATCTTTTTCCCTTCAATCCTTCTTGCTTGAGTCTAAGAACTCTTTTTTCCCCTCAAGCCTTCTCACTTGAGTCCAGGAAAACTTCCGATTACAGAAGACAACCCCCCAACTCACTCAATGCTCTTGAGTTTCTTTGAGTGTCCCAGGGACTTTTAAGCCTATGAATCTTGGAATCAACCTCTCATAGCCTTCCAAGGTATTGCAGTGCTTCTGCTTTGAAATTGGTAGTGCTCCTACCAGAACACTTCTCATTTTTCAATCCATACCCAATGCAGTTGTTCCTCTTCACGTTCAACTCTGTGCTCCATACTTTTATGTCACTAATACCATGGAACCACCTTTAACATCTCTTCAGGGTATTGTAGTGCTCCTGCATTAAACTGGTAGTGCTCCTACCTGAACACATCTCATTTTCTATACCCAACTGTAGGCGTTCCTTTCTGGCCCAAATCTGTGCTCCATACTTGGCCTTTTTTTCTTCATTTTTCTTTACTTATCTTTATTTTAGTTTAATTTAGCTTTATTTTAAGTTAGATTTATTTTAATTTGCAGGGTGCCTCCATTCCCCTCTTGCTTATCTTATTAGTGTGAGGGTTTTATTATTTGTAGAGTTATCTTTTGATTTTGCTTGATGCTCTCAAGATTTTCACTTCTCTAGTCATATTGTCTCATGTGCATGCAACAATGTCTCATAACATCGCATTAGTGAACTATGTTGGAATATTCTCACCATCATTTTGTTTATTTGCATGTAGCATGCATCTGCATGCATCCAGTCATCAGTATGGTGGTCTCCTGAACACCTGGAGCCTATTTTGATCCCCCTAGAGCCTGTCTTCATCCCTCAGTAGCCCTCCTACCTACCTAATGCGCCTTGTTTTCCTCACCTGGATGACATATGCACCTTATCTCACCTACCAGGAGTTTAACAGTCAGTTAGAGCTTTGATTGACCAGTTCTTGCATTTATTGCTTAGTTTAACTGCTTGTAGCTCCCAGTTGTCTATTTTGGAGTGCCACTTGACCTTCTGACAGCCTCATGCACCCTCCTTGGAGTCTCGACTCTCGATACCCTTATTTGTGCTCACATGTCTCATTTAGACTCAACTAAACTAATTTGACTGAGTTTTGACTATTTGTGAGCACTGCTACTGATTGGATGATGTCTCCAATGTTATCCAAGCTACACATTGAGGATGATTCAAATTACCTTAGCTCAATTCGAATTCTCTTGAAATTTATTGTATTGTATTCAATTATTGAAAGTGCCAGCTTACAGCTGATGTATGATTATACTACTATTCTCTATTTTCTTTGTTAGTGAGTGATTATTGATTCTTCTTCTTCTTCTCTGCAATTCTTGAGTGAGATTAGTGAGATTTGTTCTAGATGTTGATCTAGCCTGCAGATTATCACAAACTCTTGGTTCTCATTGTGGCTCTAATGCCACTATCATGGCCAACCTTCTTTACCAACACAAGCTTTAAGTTGAGCCTATTGCACATGAAAATCTATTAAGTTTGACAACCATACAAAGGCATTCACTTACAATGATTTTTTTTGTGAAATCCTTTTGGTTTAACGATCCTCTTGCTATTGATTAGCTTTGGTTCTTAAATTCCAAGACCTTAATTCATGCAATCAATTCCTCCCACACATCAACCAAATAGGTATATTAGCTAAAACCTCATGGAGGTCAAGTGTCAATCACAAAAACATATTCATAATATTTTTGTATCACATAACACCTCACATAATCATAATATAATCAATTTCATTTGAAATAGATTCACCTATTTACTTATAAATATATCTATGCTTGAGTCTCTGATCTTTATTCAAACTCTTACACTATAATTTATGCATAATATGTATCATACCCCTTGTCTTTTAACAATTCCCACAGATATTAACAATCTTACGACCATAAGGTGTAATGTTAACACATAGCGTTGATTGTTCTCGTTTCATGAACTTTGGTTTCTTACGAGGTGTACTAGCTTATCCCCTTGATAAGTTTACAACCTCTTCAATAATACAAATGGTCATGCTACTCACCACTCAACTGTTTTCATCTTGCGTCTATAAATTTACAAGACTATTGCAAAGCAATCAAGAAAATCATAGAGAACATTTTTGTTTCTTTATGAATGCATCAAGGGAAAAATCATATCCTAACTTCCTCTTTTGGTATGTCAACAAAGTATCAAATACTAAAGCAAAACGAAAGCATTAATCCTTATGCTTACAGCCTTAATCCACAATTTTTGTTGGTCAAGGTGATAACATACCTCACCATCAAATTCAACATTTTTATCTATGAGGAAGATGGAGTTGAACCTTTTTCCTTGATCTCGCCTACAAACAGACAATGCATTAGTCAACATGGTTATTGAATCAACATATTCATAGATCATCACATTCCTAACAAACTTATCCCTATGACTGTGTCAATAACCCTTCATTAGTTCAACCATTTTATATTCTCATACCTCATGCTGATCCCAAATAGGCCCAAGTGCTAGAACTTCAGCTCTGATACCACATTGTAACATACCCATTTTCAAAGTTTAACATTTGGGGGTAAAGTTTTTCCTCGACATCAACAATCGAGGGTATTAGTCACATATATGTACTTGAATGTAAGTCATAAGTAGCATTGCATATAAACACTTGTTCATTCACTACTTTTCCCATAAGACTTATACATTAAACATGATTAGCCATTCTTGTATGAAGATTACTTTTAATCCAACCTATGGCTCGTTTCCTTATACCAATCAGTACATAACAAATACAGAAGTGTAAACCCCCTTTCAAGTGGAATATTAGTTCCAATACCGAATAATCCCCATGATCATTACATAACCAAACATCCAAAGTATCATTTGAATTGAAAACTTATGTATTTAACATTCTTTAGTGAAATCACTCACCATTTTAGATCGCAAATATCGAATAGAACAAAAAACATAAGGTACACATAATAAAGAGACTAGTATACGTGGTTCACCCAAATATATGGGCTATGTCTACCAAGGAATGTCATAATTATTATTAATTATAAAAAAATAGAGGGGGTACAATCTGCAACACAACGGATGCAACTTTCTCAAGTCTCTCTCATAGAGAGCACTTTCAAAACATTTAACCATCTATCTTAGAGGAATTACAAGAATTCTCTCACAGGCTGATCACAACTAGATCATTATAATATGTAAATTGAGATACCATTCCTTCCCCAAGGGATCTATGGCATAAATATAACATATACATGACATATGGAGAAGGTTTTCCCTACCTTAACTAACATATTCAGTAATTACCTTCCATGTGCAAGGGTTTACCATACCCCAAACCAACATATATCTGTACACACCAATTATAAGTATTAACACAACTAAACTATGCAAAGCGTATATACTATACCTGGATGATGTAATGGATTTAGGATCAGGCTCTCTTAGCCGTCCTATCCCCATCACTGTCACAACATGCAGAACAATAATAATGCATAAAAACATAGTAGAGTTAGAACTATGCGCAGAGGATCTATAGCCATATGTGCTATCGACAATCAGCCGTCCATCCCCAATACTACCACATATTTTATATAAACGAAACACATGCAGAGAAAACTGCTTGCAACGACATTAACCCTTACCATCCAACATATGATTACCTTATAATTAGACATAATGATCTAGCATATATATATACCCTAAAGGAAATATGAAGTAGAGTATCAAGATTGCAAAGATATAATAAATGAAGATACAGGGATTAGATCCTGCATCACGAGGTGACAAATTGAATAAATATAATATTTGAAACATATAAATACAATAAATGGAATGCACAGGGATCCTTCCCTACCCCACTCTGGGCTATGTAATGATACTCAACATATGTAATATATAACATGTATATGGAACAAATACAGGGATTCTTCCATAAATCGGGATATGCAGGCAACCAATGTTACATACACATCGATTTACCCAGCTATCCATAACCTTCAGCATATAAAATATGAAATACTAATATCCAGGGATCAACATCCCAACTCTGCGCAGTCATCCTATATAATATAGAATATAAATAAAACATACAATAAAGTTCAAGATCAAACATAGAATCCTAGGTTTGGCTTCACGCCATCTACCCGATGCTCAAGATGCATCTAGCATATAATATATATATGTACACAGGGATTCTTCCCCAATCCCTGTGTAACTACACAAAAGAGTATAAATATGAAATCTTATATATAAACATGCTATATGAAACGGGATGTGTGCAGAGATCCTTCCTAATCTCTACGCAGCTACACAATTAATACATGCAAATATTAATGAAAACTTATAGCATAGTAGGGATTACCCCATGCTCAGCGCAACAAACAAATGGCGATCAACATACAAATGTATTTTATGAAACGATAATTTAGAAAGGGGTATTTCCCCATGCCCAGCGCAACAAGCAAATGGTAATCAACATACACGATATGCACAATCAACACAAACGATATGCAACACATGTATCAATGAAATTTATAGAGTATACAAGGTTCTATTTCCCATCTTGTGCAGTCATAATATACTGGAAAATAAACCATTAACGAAATAATGGAGGATACAAGGATCTATCTCCCATCCTGCGCAGTCATTACCAAAGACAATCAACATGCATACTTTTTATCCAGCTATCAAAGGAATGTATCCTTTCCCCAAGCATCTCTGCGCTATGCAATCCAGAAACATTAACATGGCATATAATGTATATAAGAAGTATACGAGGATCCTTCTCCAAGGATCTACGCAGGAAACCAAAGAGGCATGCCCACATCTCGAGCATGTGGATACAATATAAGAAATGGGAAAATACATGAGTCGATCTCCCAAGGATCTGCGCTAATGCAATCCAGAAACGTTCAACATGTAGCATACAATATATAATATTTTAAATGGATTATGCAGTGATTAACTCCAAGGCTCTGTGCATGACCATTTAGATTTAACATGAAGCAAAATGTATATATAATAAATGGAGTATGCATAGATTAACTCCAAGTCTCTGGGCATGCCCATTTACATTTAACATGCAGCAAAGTGTATATATAATAAATGGAGTATGCAGAGATTAACTCCAAGGCTCTGCGCATGCCCATTTGCATTTAACATGCAGCAATATGTATATAAAATAAATTTGGAGTATGCAGAGATTAATTCCAAGGCTCTGCGCATGTTCATTTACATTTAACATGTAGCAATATATATATATATATATAAAATAAATGTAGTGTGCAGAGATTAACTGCAAGGCTCTTCACATTGAGTAAAATAAACATATACAACTTATCATTCTATCAAAGGAATGTATACATGGATAATATTTGGGCAATGTGCCAATGGAAGCATACATAACTATAATATATAAAATGAATAATAAATTCATGGATTCCCCCAACATGGTTTCTATATGCCAACACCTAGCATCCTTTAACCCAAAATCCATTCCCCAACACGAATCCAATCCAACGTTAAGGAAATTACAACATTGAACATACAATAAATAATATCCCCAAACATAAAACTCAGAGGGATTAGCTTGTTCAGCCATGCCAATAACATAATATACAATGGAAATATATATACAGAGAAGTCTTCCCTAGCCCTGCGCATTTATCCCCAAAATAAACCAGTATGCCCATAACATAAAATACAATGGAAATATAAAACAATAGAGCACATGGATCAACCCCCCAATACCCCTCCTCAGGCTGTGACCACGCCTTAAAAAATACTCTAGAAGAATGCTCATCTTTCCCATATCATGAGGGAGATCCTTCATTTGCGTCTTGTCCACCTGCCGAGTCCTCCAACAGATCGTAGAAAGATGGAAGGTCGTGGGATGAAAGGAAGCCAAGTTTGTATGAAGATCGTGCAACGTGGAGTCAAAAGAAAACAGAGTGAGTATCTACACACGTTCTCAAAGGTTTAACAAAACCCTAGCAAGGATTTAATAAATAAATAAACTCACTCCACAATAGCCATAAGTCACATAATTAAAAGATATTCTCTATTGCATTATCATTATAATGCATTACAAAACGTTATCAAAAATAATATTTCATAAAAATATTTATATTGCTACAAAACATTATTATACTAATAATATTTCATAATTATATATATATATAGCTTATATTTATAAAATATACTTCTCTTTATAAGTTTATTTATAATAATGAAATTAATAAACCATAACCATTTTGGTCTTTATATTGTATTCACAATATTTATAACTATTTATCTCTTCTCTCAATGACCACTTAATAATTCATTGATAACGTAAATTACCCTTCTTTTAAGAGCACTTAAACTGTACAGGTATTTTCTATATACTTATATTGCATTATCATTATAATTCATGAAAATGTATTGTATATAGAATTACAAAATACTAATAATATTTATCAAAGTGATGGCATATATATATATATATATATATATATATATATATACTTCTTCTATCCTTATAAGGTACTAAACGTATGTCTTGGGGTTTAATTGACCGAACCAAGACAATAATAACCATCGCCTAGTCTATCATGTGATAAACCGTTAGCTTATGCAAGTTACGAGATACTGTGTTTTGATGATAAAAAACCTACATGTCCTCTGTCGGGACTAGGATGTCAAGGACATCCAAAGGAGTTTCTTAGTTTTCCATGACAACTTTTAACAAAGATTAACCTAGTGCTAAGCTTTAGGTATTAGGAGACACTTACTTCCCTTCGACGGTTAAGGGTAAATTCGACATCCCTCTCAAGGACTAACCGATAATCAAAAACAAATTAGTAACCTTCGGTGAACATCACTGTTCACTTAAGTGCTTGCGGAACTAAGATACCATATGCCATCAACCCACGGTTTCCAAGCCATTTCACCTCTTCCTCTTCAGAGGATTCGTTCCCTCAACGTTAGGTTGCATCATGACCTCAGTGTCCTAAGTCTAGCATTCACAATTGTTAGGATATTCCTATACTCCATCCTAGTCCCACCAGTATTTTGATCATTTACATTTTCAGTCATGCATGCACCTTTTAGGGTTTGCATGCATTCTAGGGTTTGCATGCATTTTGCATGCATCCCAGTCATCAGCCCAGCACCTAGCCCTCAGTTAGCCAGCCCCCAGGAGCTTCTCACTATTCCGTTTTATCCCTCCAGTTGCTTAATGCGCCCTTCTTCCTTGATTTTAGGGAGCAACTCGCCCTCCTTCACCTACCAGTCCAGTTGTCACTCAGTTACAGTCAGTTACAGTCAGTTACACTCAGTTACACTCAGTTACAGTCAGTTACACTCAGTTACATTCAGTTACACTCAGTTACACCTACCAGAGTTACTTTGACTGATGGTTGACAGTTACTTAAGCATTGATGACTCCACTGATGATGATGAAGACTTCCAGTTGTGCTCCGATGATCATGAGGACACCTAGTTGTGCTTCGATGACACTCCAGTGATCCTTTGATCACTCCATGAAGGCTAATTCGAATTGCCACCTTAGGCATTCGAATTCCTCGTGCATTGTATTATTTATATGTCCATTTGTGATTAATAATCTAGTAATGACCGAAGTATTATTGCTTCTATCTGAGTTCTACTGTACCATATTATTCTGTTGCTCATTATACTGCATGTATCACTCTTCTTCTATTTTCTTGCTTAATCATAATTATTCTCTTGTGAGATACATCATCTCTTAGATCTGCTGTGAGGATTTTCACATGGTATCAGAGCATGTTGAGAGAATTGTTTATCTCCATTCTTGAGAGTTTTTTGCAGGTTATTACCAAGATTTCGAGTGCAGCAGTTGCAACAGTTTCTGCATTTTTGCAGCAGTAGCAGTTGCAGTTATTCTATATTGTTTTTGCAGGTCCTCTACAACTTCAATGTATTCATCAGGAATTACTCCTCTTGATCCACTCATCTATGATGAATGGAAACCAAGAATGATAGCAGACTTGAAGATCCATGATCTTTTTTATTGTTATTTTGAAAGAGAGTTCGAATCCCCTGAAGAGAAGATTGACTGGTTAAATAAAAGAGACATGCACTTTGCAGCAATAATGTTTTCTTTGTGTGCATACCAGAGATTCCAATTCAAATACCGTGATGGTGTTGAAATTCCAAGAGAGTTATGGACTCCAAAAGAGATATGGGATCACCTGGATGGAAAATTTGGCAGAGATAATGAAGGACTTGGTCCCAACCCATTCGAAAGAAAACAAAGTGATGCATTCGCTCCTCTTGATGGCCTCTCAGATCATGAACCAGTATCATCTCATATTGAAGTTGTTGACAAAGAACTTGCAGATTCTCCGCTCATGCTCAAACCTTCTTCTCTTTCTGTGCCAGCTCACACTCTAGATATTGCAGAAGGTCCTAAATCCTCTCTTGCACCAGAGTCTGTTGGTTTGCATCATGATCACATGATTATTTCAGAGGTCAAAACAGCTTTTGAAGGTAATGCATTCGCTCCTCTCCAACTATATCCTCTTTTATACTACTATATGATCATAATTCCATGCTTTCAGAAGGTCATTGAAGAATATGGCCATTGCCATTCGCCTGGGATAATTTCTCATGCATCTACTGGTTTTGATCTCACCTCTCATGGTTCAAAGGAGATCTCAAGAAGCCATGATTCAAGTCTTGTATCTAATTTGGGTTCTAAGCAATTACTGCTTGGGAAAATTTCTCATGCATATGATAGTTTTGATCTCACCCCTGCTGGTTCAAAGGAGATCTCAAGAAACTGTTTTGAAAGTCTTAAATCTGATTTTGATTTCAAGCAAACATGTAATAGTTCTTTTTGGCATAATCTCACCCATGGTGGTTCGAAGGAGAAGACAAAGGACTATATGCAAATTCAAAAATTTGATCCTACCTCAGCTGATTCGAATCACAGGTTCAAGGATCATTCTAATACTGTTGGATTTGTTCTCATCACATTCGATCTGAAGAGCAAGTACAAGCACATGCTTTTTGAGCATGATCCACTTCTTCCCAAGAAGAAGATACCTCCAGACATATGACCAAGCATCACACATGCTTGAGTTTGGAGCTTTTATTTTTTATGTGTGCCTTACAGTCTATTTTTTGAGGAGGGGGTATGTTTCCCATGAAATTTTCCCACTTCCTTGGTTTATTGATTGTTATTATTCATTGTATTGGGTGACCTTTGGTCTTAGTTACCAGGGCCCAGGATGGATTAAGGGGGGGTGTTAGGATATTCCTATACTCTATCCTAGTCCCACCAGTATTTTGATCATTTACATTTTCAGTCATGCATGCACCTTTTAGGGTTTGCATGCATTTTGCATGCATCCCAGTCATTAGCCCAGCACCTAGCCCTCAGTTAGCCAGCCCCCAGGAGCTTCTCACTATTCCGTTTTATCCCTCCAGTTGCTTAATGCGCCCTTCTTCCTTGATTTTAGGGAGCAACTCGCCCTCCTTCACCTACCAGTCCAGTTGTCACTCAGTTACAGTCAGTTACAGTCAGTTACAGTCAGTTACACTCAGTTACAGTCAGTTACACTCAGTTACATTCAGTTACACTCAGTTACATTGAGTTACACTCAGTTACACCTACCAGAGTTACTTTGACTGATGGTTGACAATTACTTAAGCATTGATGACTCCACTGATGATGATGAAGACTTCCAGTTGTGCTCCGATGATCATGAGGACACCTAGTTGTGCTTCGATGACACTCCAGTGATCCTTTGATCACTCCATGAAGGCTAATTCGAATTGCCACCTTAGGCATTCGAATTCCTCGTGCATTGTATTATTTATATGTCCATTTGTGATTAATAATCTAGTAATGACCGAAGTATTATTGCTTCTATCTGAGTTCTACTGTACCATATTATTCTGTTGCTCATTATACTGCATGTATCACTCTTCTTCTATTTTCTTGCTTAATCATAATTATTCTCTTGTGAGATACATCATCTCTTAGATCTGCTGTGAGGATTTTCACAACAATTACAACTTAGGAATTAAACCACTTAGCTTACAAGGTTTACTGGTGGGGCCTTGGCCTTGAGATCCTCAAAAGAAAAAAAGTACAATTTACATTTACATTTACAAAATAACAAGGGTGTAAAAGAGGGATATTACAAACCTCTACTGATATAGATTCTTGTTGGAAACTAGAACAGTATCATGAAGCAATGCAAAAAGAACCGTCTCAACATATCTTAGGCTTCCTTTTATAGCCAAGCTCCAATCCAATATGGGGATGATCAAGTTTGACCTTGTCTCCCATGTAAAATAAAAAATATTTTTTACTAATTACCCATATTATAAATAGAAAAAAAAAAAAAACCTAATTAATGTGTTCCATGTCTTCTTGCCTTGGTCCCTATACCAATTCCTCCCTATTTGAATGCACAAGTGTTGCTACTTTCAAAATCAGATGTGGAAAACATGTAGCAAATTCATCCTCTAAAAATCACTTAGCCTGCATGTAGCTTACCCTTGATGCCAACTAAGTGGTGATGATGCCACGTCAAGAGGTCTATGTGCGAATGCCCAACAATGTATCTTGGGAATTGTACACTGGATAGGAGATAGGGATCTCTTCTTTCAGTTGGGAGGGTTCATAGAGCTTCAATTGTGAGACATTGACCATAGGATGAATACCAAGCTACGGTGGAAAATC
This sequence comes from Larix kaempferi, assembly GCA_027924585.1. Taxonomy (NCBI): domain Eukaryota; kingdom Viridiplantae; phylum Streptophyta; class Pinopsida; order Pinales; family Pinaceae; genus Larix; species Larix kaempferi. The sequence continues at coordinate 4,483,455 of BSBM01000963.1, read as the reverse complement.
TAGTTTGAAGGTATTGTCTCCCAGCATTTGAAAAATTGTATAGGGACTGTAGCAAAGTGTGTGGAGTTTGTGATGCTTTCCCCCCTGAAATTGTTACCTCTAAAGGTACAAGTTACAACTAGATGCAATCTCTAATTTGTAATGGATAGGAAACTTGATGGTGATCTCTAAGTTCCTTCACATGATCTTGATTTTGTTAGAGCATCGCACGGACTTGAAGATGAACGACCCTATTGTAACAATGTTTCGATTGTGAAGGGATTTATCCCCTTGTCGATTTTTGGAGTATGATATGCAAAGAAATTGAAGCAAGGTGCGATTCACTACCTCTATTTAGCCATCTTTTTGGGGATCAAACATGGTGGAGTACCAAAGCTTGCATTCAAAAAATTTCTAGAGAGATTTCCACCATTGGCTGAGGAAATGAGCATCCCTATCAAGGGTGATAGTGTGCAACAATCCAAATGATTCCCAAACGTGTCTAAAGAACAGACCTATGGTTTGTTGTGTTGTAATCATCTTGGTGCAAGGAAGAAACAACACCATTTTGGAGAAGTGGCAGACAACTACAAAAACACAGTCATGTTTCTGGAATGTCATAAGAAGACCAAAAATGAAATCCCCGGAGATGGCCTCCCATGGCCGAGAAGGAATCAAAGTTATTGATACAACCCAAGCATATGGTGTGCAAATTTGTTCCAACTAGACAAATTGCAACGATGAGCAAATTCATTGAACTGTTGTTGCATGGAGGGCCAAAAGAAATGTTTTTGCAAATGTTGAAGTGTTTTATTAGTTCCAAAATGTCCCCTGTACAAAGAAGAATGTGCTCCATAGGTCAACATAAGCCTAGAATCTAAATTGGGAACATAAAACTGCTAAAGCTTATACAACCATCCTTTCCTAACCATATAATACATAAATGGAGCTTGGTTGATTGCAGTAGGTTTTTGGAGAGCTGAGAAGATGGGTCCAAAGAAAGGATCAGAGGTATATTGGTGTTACCAATCATCATAGGAAAGCACCTAGATGCCCAGGATATGAAATTTCCAAGAAAGTGGGTGATTAAGGAGATCAGAAACCTGATTGGTATAACCCTTCTTGTATTTAATAACCTAATGAGATTGTTGTATGCAAGTCACCCATTTAAGTTGCTGCTCATCTTGGATCTTGGATTAGGATTTGATAAAGATAAAAGGATGATGGTATGTGTGAAGGACCATTTCTTTTCCCAATAGACAGTGCCACCAATGTTTCAAACTCTTCACTGATGCAAAAAATTCCTTATTATAGGTGTTGGAGTTGATTTTGGCATCTGATCAAATTTATGAATGGTGGGCCATTTCATGGCCTACCTGTTTAAGCACAACTCCAATGGCATTATTGGAGGCATCACATTCAATCTCAAAGAGTTGTTGGAGGTCTGGGAGTCCTAAGACCAGGGCACAACATAATAGGTCCTTCAATTGATTAAATGTAGCTTTTGTCTCCAGATTCCAATCAAAGTGACACCAATTAGAGAGGTGATGCAACAAATGGACCAGATTAGGGAACTAAAAAATGAACTTGCAATAGAAAATCACTCCACCTAAGAATATTTTGAGATACACCGCAGTGTAAGGTAACGAACACTTCAAGAGAGCATCAACATCATGCGGATCAAGTTTGATGACCTCAATGGAAAGCATAAAACCCAAATAAGAAATAGTTTCTTATTGGAAACTAAAACAGTACTATTAAATAATGCAAATAGAATCGTCTCAACATTTATTAGGCTTCCTTCTATAGGCAAGCTCTGATCCAAAATAGGGATGATCAAGTTTGACTTGTCTCCCTTGTAAAATAAAATATATTATTCACTAACTACCTGTTATCACATTTATAGTAGCTGGGGCTACCATATATTTATTCCATATTCCAGTATATTTTTTAGCTAGTCCTTTACACTGAGATGCTTGAGATGAGCATCTATTTTGGATCATTCTTATGATGATGAGCAGCAGCATATTCCTTTGCCATGACTGCGTCTCAGGAAACTCAGATTGGATGACTGATGTAGCCATTTTTCCATACAGAGCAGTATGCCTTGCCCAGAGTTGCAGCAGTAGATGGTTTGTACAGGTATATGATCCAACATGGTATTATCTTGTGTATTGGTTTATATTGCTTTCCTGGTCATTCTAGTAGCATGTTGTAACATTTAGTGTCATGATCTGACGATCATATATATATATATATATATATATATACATATAGATAGATAGATAGATATATTGGACTTGGTATTTATTATGTATTTATCTAGTGTCCCGCTCAGATGATATAGGTTCTTGTCTATACTCATTGGTTTCAGCCTCCTAGGAGAATGGAGGTGATCATTCCCACCATTGTTTGGCTTGCTAGTGTTGGCATCATTTTCACTATCTCCACCCATCTGTTACCTTTCACTTATTGTTTTACCTTGACTGATTATTTGACTAGTGACATGGAGGACCTTCACCCACTATAGCCTCTTTGTTGGATGATCTTCCCTGTTGTATTGTGTCTCGGCTCTGAGATGCCTAAGTTGTGTTGGCTAGACCTGAAACATATAGTACTACCATCATTACAGGTATCTGGAAACTTTATTATATATATTAAATGAAAGCCCATTCTAGAATGTGTTTTTCAACACACGTGAATGAAAGGCCATGTGAAATTAATGTAAAATCCAAGAATGTGTTTTTCAACACACACATATTAAAAATCCTAATAAATGTAAATCCAAGAATGTGTTTTTCAAAACACATGGATCAAGGCTATGGAAATGAATGAAAGGCCCAAAAAGAAGTGGTTAAATGTATGCTATATCTAATGATCTGTTGGCCTATACTATAATGATTATTCCTCATTAGCCTGTGGGTTGTGATATGAGATGGAGCTTGGGATAGCTAATTCTAAGTGTCCCCTAGAGTCTTGAGTTACACTTTCCTCACACTTGGTCATGGTGGCTCTAGAAAATATCCTCATGGAGCTGTATCAGCTTGGATGTGAGTTGTAGACATTTGTCAAGGTTGAATAAGCACTTCTGAAATAGCTTATCCTTTTGTGAGACACTTCCATATCCTTTTGTCTAGCATATGCTTTAGTGTCTATCCCCTTTTCCACTTCCAAAGTGTCACGGTGTTGAGCCAGCACAGTCACCCCTTAGCGTAACCTTGCATTTTTTTCACCCTCACCCATCACTCGCAAATTGATCACAACCATGAAGTGAGTATAGTATTGAGGTTCTAAGTTTGAGCTATTATTATTATTATTAAAAAACCTTGAATATCTTGTTTTAGATCGCTAGTGAAATGATAACTTTATGTTTATATTGCTATTGGAATGATTAATGAATCATTCTTTAACTAAATACACTTGCAGCACCTTGATGTTTATGGTTTGGATCATATTATGGGTCAGTTTGACCAAGTTCAACAACATGACATGAGAGGGGATAGACCTTGGATGATAGCTATTGATGATATGTGACCCTTATTTGGTCACTATATGGATCCATGTAGCAGTTTCTGGTTCAGATAGTGATCTACATTGTTTTTGAGGATTGTGATCATTTGCAGATTATTATTATTTTTATTTGTCCGAGCATGCTGATGATATTATATGATTATGCAGTCATCCATATGGTGTATGAGTATGCACCTTTAGTGCATTTGGGCTCTCTGAGTCCATTGGGACAGTCATTTTTTAGTTCTGGGTAGTTTCAGTTGGGATTTCTCTCAGTTTATCAATTCAGGGTAGATTTGCCATTAAAAATGGCCTATCAAAGTAGTATTAGGATTTGATTGGTTCACCTATTGGGCTACAAAGGGAGCATGGAGCGTAGCCACTTGTTTTTACTACATTGCTATATTCCCAGACACATTGGTGTAGTTAGATTTGGCCCCAGGTGACCAAGAAGTGAGTTACATGCATTTTTATACTTTTCATGTGATTTATAGAGGCATAAAAAATGGTGAAATTGGCTATAAAGGAAGTTGATTTGGGATAATGAGGAAAGGAAATGGCATAGGAATGGTTTTGATGATGTGTATGATGTCTCCCACACCTTGTAGAGAGGTTGCATCAGTTAGTGGGGCCCACACATCTTTCTCCAGCACATTTTGAGGTTTCATAGAGACTTTGGAGGCCCACGACTTTCGTTGTTGGGCATGATTTTATGCTTAGATGATATATATGATGATTATTGTGCTATGGGGACACACTAGGGAAGTTATATGTCACTCCTTAGACCCACCATGAGATTTATCTTATGTTCTCCTAGTCACTTGGAGTACGACGTCCCCCTAGGGCGATTTTGTCCATGTCATTGTTATATTTGTGAGTTGTTCCATGTACTTTATTGTTGAGCTCATCTCAACCGTAGATTATAAATTTTGTATCTTTTAATATTAGCCATCCATTCAAAAGGTGGTTATTGTTTTGGTATCTCTTCTTCCTGTTGATGTATATTTAACTTCGAAATGTATTTCATCTATGTATTTCATATATATTTATTGTACCCTTATTAGAGATGTGTTATTCCTCTATAAGGAAGTGTCATCATGTGGATTGACAAGTGTCGCAAGTGTGTGTACTTGCTGATGGGTTATTAGACCACCATGTGTGGGGTCGGCCCTGAAATATATATATTATAATGTGGATGTATCTAGCTAGACAAGTCGGCCCCATAAGGTCACTGGGCAAACAAGTTAGTATAAATAGAGATGAGGTGATCTCTATTTAGATCATTCGGAAAAGTATATCTCTCTCACTCAGAAAGTGGCGCACTAGTGAGGAGGAGGATCATCTGCTACTAGGAGACTATCTCAGTGTATTTTGGTTGTACTTTGGTTGAGCCATTGCTCTCTCTATCTCTGAGGAAGTTGTGGGGTTTTTCACCTTAGGGTTTTCCCCACGGAAACTCTATGTCTCTTGTCTCTCATGATTTTGATTCTTGTGATGCTTGTCATGCTTATTGTGATTGTCATGCATTGATATACTGTATATGTTATTCTCTCAGTGAAGATCCTAGAGTATTGTGAATTAATGCTCAAAATTTAACATGGTATCAGAGCTAACCTGAGAAGAAGACATTTTGCAGTGACAGAAACTTGTGTTTCTTGTTTATTGGGTTTCTCTCCATAGATTTTGGAAAAACAGTATAGTAGATTGACTCTACTCATCAAGGTGCATCTATCTGTCCAATCAGAATTCAATTCCGAGCATTTTCAGATTTGGCCCTAAAAATTAGGGTTTCCACAAAAATAGGAATTTCTGAAATCTGAAGACATAGCCGGAAGCTCCTTGCCAAAATCGAAGTTTAGAGCTTTGGATCGAGATTTTTGGCTGGGTAGATCTCCGGGAAACTCAAACCCTAATTCAGGGCTCTCCTAAGTGAACTCGGGAGGACAAAAAGGCAAATCTAAAGGGTAAAACTTTGTTGATCTCAATTTCTGAATGAACCAGGCTGATCAGCTCATCAAAGCGCATCTTTCTATCCTTTCAGAAAATTGAAATTCACATTTTGAATTTTTAGGGTTTTTCCGACAAACCCTAATCCGGGACTAGATCCAGTTTTCAGCATTTCAAGTGGTAAGACCTAAATCTTTTCTATTTCCTTTTGAAGTACTCTTTAAGATGTCTCACCACACCAAGATTGATGATAAGCTTGAAGGGGATGATAACTTCCGAGCTTGGAAGTATAGGATTGGGTTAATCTTGGAAGAGAATGAGTTGGACTCATATATAAAAGAAGACATCCCTATCCCAGAGGATGAAGAGGCCAAGGTATTGCATAAGAAGAACTTGGTCAAGGCAAAGAGAATCATTGCTGATTCTATCAAAGACCATCTCATACCCCATGTGTCTTCTCTAAAGACACCCAAGGAGATGTTTGACTCTTTGACAAAGCTATTTGAAGGGAAGAACATAAATCGGAACATGACTCTGCGGAATCAATTGAAAGGGGTCAAGATGTTGAATGGAGAAACCATTGAATCTTACTTCTCCAAGGTCTCTCATATCAAGGAGCAACTTGAAGCTGTGGATGAAGTAGTGGACAATGGTGAAGTTGTTATGACCACTCTGAATGGCCTACCTAGGTCATGGGACTCCTTTATTCAAGGAATCTGTGCAAGAAATAAATTGATCTCTTTCAGTAAACTATGGGAGGAATGCTCTCAAGAAGAAGTTAGGCTTGTAGCTTGTGAGGAAAAGATGGGAGGTGAAGATCAAGCTCTCGCAACTCACACCAAAAGAAGCAAGCCCAAGAAGGAGCACTCTCGCTACAAAAGATCCTATCAAAAGAATAAGAAGGATCTAAGATGCTTCACATGCAATGAGAAGGGTCACTTTGCTTTAGATTGTCCCAAGAACAAAAGGGATAATAACAACTTCAGCAAGAAGAAGAAGGGCAGCAAAAGAAAGTTCCATGCTCATGCTACCGAGGATGATGAACCTCCAAAGAAGAAGGCTAGGGAAGAAAGTGATAGTGATGATGACTCTTCAAGTGAAGAAGAGTATGTTCTAATTTCCGCTCTCACAGGTACTATCTCCCATGGTTGTAATGATTGGTTGATTGACAGTGGGGCTTCCAAACACATGACTGGGTTTAAGGAATCTTTTGTGAATCTATCTGAACATGAATCACCCCATAAGGTGAAACTTGGGGATGATTATCAATACCCAATCAAAGGAAGTGGTGAAGCCTCCTACAACCTAGATTCTGGAAAATCTTTGAAGATGAAAGAAGTCCTTTATGTACCTAGGCTCAAGAAGAACTTACTCTCCACCTCTGCATTGGATGCAAAAGGTATGAGGGTTGCATTTGTGGATGGCCAAGTCCTAATGTGGCCAAAGGGAAAGAACATAGATGATGCAGTAGTGATTGGAGAGCAAGAGGGAGGTTTGTATAAATTGAAGGGACAACCTGAACATGCCATGGTACATGAATCCATGGAGCCAAGTGAACTTTGGCATAGAAGACTTGCTCATATGCACTATAGGGCACTTCCAATTGCAAGCAAGGTTGTAGAGGGTCTTCCTGAGATCAAGACCAAACATGAAGGTGTTTGCAAAGGATGTGCAAAAGGTAAGAACATTAAGAAGGCTTTCCCAAGCAGTGAAAGCAAGGGAAAAGACATCCTGGAAATCATCCACTCAGATGTATGTGGTCCTATGTCATCCAGCTCTTTGAGTGTGTATGTTTACTATGTCTCATTTATTGATGACTTCTCCAGGAAGACTTGGGTATACTTCTTGAAGAGAAAAGATGAGGTGTTTGATAAATTCAAGGAATTCAAAACCTTGATGGAGAATCAAACTGACAAGAAGATCGAAACATCTAGATCCGACAATGGTGGAGAATTAAACCCAGGTGACTTCAAGAAGCTTTGTAGTGATTCAGGGATTAAGAGGGAGTTGACTGCTCCTTATAATACTCAACAGAATGGAGTTGCAGAAAGGAAGAACAGAACTATCATGGAAGCAGCAAGGGAAATGCTGCATGACCAGGATCTACCTATGCATCTATGGGCAGAAGCAGCTAGAATAGCTGTATATGTGCAGAATAGAACACTCCACAAGATATTGGACAACAAGACACTAGAAGAGGTTTTTTCTGGTAAGAAACTTGAAGTCAGCCATCTCAGAATATTTGGTTGTCCAATATACACTCATGTCCCAAAGGAAAAGAGGACTAAACTAGATCCTTCAGGAAAGAAGGGTATCTTTGTGGGTTACAGTGAAAGCTCGAAGGATTACAGAATATACTTTCCAGGGTTCAAGAAGATTGATGTCAGCAGGGATGTAACATTTGATGAAAACTCAGCATTCATCAAATCAAGGAAGGCACCTATCAAAGTTTATGAAGAACCTAAGGAAACTAGATTTCAAGACACTACCATGACTGAAGCAGTTCCAGAAGTTGTTCGTGAGTTTGAAGATCCACAAGAACCCGTAGATCCACCCCGTGAGGATAATTCTCACAGGAGGAAACCTGCATGGGCTAGAGAGCTCATTCAAGATGAAGAAAGATTTGGCATTCCAGAAGAAGAACACAGAGCAAAGAAGAGAACCAGATCGCATACCAGCTATGTTGCTTTACTCTGTGACATTATGAACAAAGAGCCTTCCAGTTATGAAGAAGCAGTGGAAAAGAAAGAATGGAAGGATGCCATGGTTGAGGAATACCAATCAATAATGAAGAATGATGTTTGGGATGTTGTCCCAAGACCTAAAGAGAAGTCTGTTGTGACTTCCAAATGGATCTACAAAATCAAGCATGCTGCAGATGGCAGTGTAGAGAAATACAAGGCAAGATTCGTAGCTCGTGGATTCTCTCAGAAAGAGGGAATAGATTATGAAGAAACGTTTGCACCTGTAGCCAGGTATACTTCCATCAGAACAGTACTTGCCCTGGCTGCAGCAATGAAATGGAAAATACACCATATGGATGTCAAGACTGCTTTCTTGAATGGTGTAGTTGAAGAGGAAGTATATGTGGAGCAGCCACTTGGTTTTGAAATACATGACAGGGAGTCATATGTGTGCAGATTGAAGAAAGCCTTGTATGGCTTGAAACAAGCTCCCAGAACCTGGTATGGTAGGATGGACAGTTTCCTATCTAGTTTGGGCTTTACCAAGAGTAAAGCGGATTCCAACTTTTACTACAAGGTTGAGGAAGGGAATCCTGTGACTCTACTCCTGTATGTGGATGACTTATTTGTAACAGGAGATGATAGATTGATTGCAGATACTAAGAGGAAGCTTGCTGCCGAGTTCGATATGAAATATTTGGGAATGATGCATTATTTCCTAGGTATGGAGGTGTGGCAGAGTACAGGTGGGATCTTCCTTGGTCAAGGGAAGTACACAGTAGATATCCTGAAGAGATTTGGGATGATGGATTGCAAGGCCATGGTCACACCTATGGCATTGAATCTGAAGCTTCTATGTGATGCTTCATCTGAGCTGGTTGATGTCTCTATGTATCGTCAGATGATTGGGTCCTTGATGTACCTAACGAACACGGGACAAAATATTTGCTTTGTGGTGAACACATTGAGTCAGTTCCTGACAGATACGAGGAGTGTTCACCTGGTTGCTGTAAAGCATGTTCTGAGGTACCTGAAGGGTACAGTGGATCATGGGATCAAGTATGAAGCGAATCAAAAGTTTAACCTGCAGGGTTATGTTGATTCAGATTGGGCTGGCAGTGCTGCAGATAGGAAGAGCACATCTGGGTGTTGCTTCAGTATGGGATCAGGTGTGATCTCTTGGTTTAGCAGGAAGCAGTCCTGTGTAGCACTGAGTACAGCTGAGGCAGAGTATGTTGCATCTTGTTCAGCTAGTTGTGAGGCAGTATGGCTACGAAAGCTCCTATCTGAGTTATTTGATCTCCTGTTGGATGCTACTGGTATCTTCTGTGATAACCAGAGTTGTGTGAAGCTTTCTGAGAACCCAGTGTTTCATAACAGGTCGAAACACATAGAGATCAAATATCACTATATCAGGGATATGGTGCAGAGAGGAGCTGTGAAGCTCTTGTATGTTGCAACGGACGAATAGATTGCGGATGTGCTGACAAAGCCACTAGCCAGGGTGAAGTTCAAGTACTTCAGGGAGAGGCTTGGTGTTCTTCAGATTGATGACACTTCGAGGAAGAAGTGATGGACACATTTGCTGAAGCCATTCCAAGCATGTTGGAAGGAGGATCCTTCACATGGCTGTGGATGTAAGCGCTGGATGATGAGCATCAGGATGATGTTCTGGTTTCTGCTTTGTATGATCAATTGGATCATTTATATATGTATGTACGCATCATGTTGGATGCTGGATATGATCAGTTGGATCATTTATATGTATGTACGCATCATGTTGGATGCTGGATATGATTGGTTGGATCATGTGTATGTATTTTTGTATATGCATCATGTTGGATGCTTGGACCATGTATATGTATATGTATCAGGTGGATACATTGTATGATGAGGTGGATCATGTATGATGATATGTATCAGGTAGATACTTGGTATGCATCAGGTAGATGCATTGTATGATCAGGATTATCGTGGATGACGAGCTTCAGGATGCTTCTCCAGATGACATGCAGCAGGATGTTGCAGTGATGATGATCAAGATGATCATGTGTACATCAGGTTGATGTATGGTGAGTATCAGGTTGATACTCTATGGCCGTGGATCAGGTTGTGCAGATGAGCATATAATTTGGCCCTCGGAGATTTGTAGATAGTCTTTTGAGGTTTTTCCTATGGCATATAATTTAGCCCTGGGATATCTGGCAAATGCTCTTTCGAGGTTTTTCTCTGGGAGGACATATAATTTGGCCCTGGGAGATTTGCAGATAGTCTTTCGAGGTTTTTCCTATGGAATATAATCTGGCCCTGGGATATCTGGTAGATGCTCTTTCGAGGTTTTGTCCTATGGCATATAATCTGTCCCTGGGAGATCCGATAGGTTGGGCTGTGTGCCCGTAATAAGTCCTGGGATGCTCTTGCGAGTTTTTTCCATGACCACATATAATCTGTCCCTGGGAGATCCTATAGGTAGAGCTGTGTGCTCGTAACAGCCTGGGATGCTCTTGTGAGGTTTTGTGGTGACCACATATAATCTGTCCCTAGGAGATCCTATAGGTAGAGCTGCGTGCTCGTAACAGCCTGGGATGCTCTTGCGAGGTTTTGTGGTGAGGTCACATATAATATGGCCCTGGGAGATCCTATAGGTAGAGCCGTGTGCTCGTAACATCCTGAGATTCTCTTTCGAGGTTTTGTGATGCACGTAATAAGTTCTGAGGATTCCATAGTATGGCCAGTGATGACGAAGACTTGCAGGTGGTGGGCCTACATCCACTATGAAAAAGGACTGGCTCTGTAGAACTTCCTATGACGAGTAGAGTCAGAGATTGGTTGAGATAGCAGCAGCAGTGACGATGATGATGACGATGCATCGATGACGACGATCCCGAGAAGAAGACTTGTCTAGCAAATCTGTGTCGAGAAATACCTTCCTAGTTAAGAGGGAGTGTTGATGTATATGTAACTTCGGAATGTATTTCATCTATGTATTTCATATATATTTATTGTACCCTTATTAGAGATGTGTTATTCCTCTATAAGGAAGTGTCGTCATGTGGATTGACAAGTGTCGCAAGTGTGTGTACTTGCCGATGGGTTATTAGACCACCATGTGTGGGGTTGGCCCTGAAATATATATATTATAATGTGGATGTACCTAGCTAGACAAGTCGGCCCCATAAGGTCACTGGGAAAACAAGTTAGTATAAATAGAGATGAGGTGATCTCTATTTAGATCATTCGGAAAAGTATATCTCTCTCACTCAGAAAGTGGCGCACTAGTGAGGAGGAGGATCATCTGCTACTAGGAGACTATCTCAGTGTATTTTGGTTTTACTTTGGTTGAGCCATTGCTCTCTCTATCTCTAAGAAAGTTGTGGGGTTTTTCACCTTAGGGTTTTCCCCACGGAAACTCTGTGTCTCTTGTCTCTCATGCTTTTGATTCTTGTGATGCTTGTCATGCTTATTGTGATTGTCATGCATTGATATACTGTATATGTTATTCTCTCAGTGAAGATCCTAGAGTATTGTGAATTAATGCTCAAAATTTAACACTTCCTATTTAAAGCAGAGAGCTTCTCATTGTAAAGGGACTTTTGGCTCTTGGCTTCTGGAATAAAAATACTTCTTTGCAAACTCTTGTCTTGTGGTTGTGAATAATATTGATGTTGATTGAAACTGTTCTTCCTCTGCACTGAGGATCTTGGTGGTTATTTTGCACTACTTCTCTCTACTTTTTATCTACAAGTGAAGAAGGCGAATTGGTGAGGAAGGCGCATTGGTTGGGGAGACTCTCCTTGCTCTCTTCTCTTCTCTTTGTCGGTTTCAGGGAGTATTATTATCTTTGTACCTCTTACTTCTTGTTATCATGTTCTTTCTCTGTATTTCTTCCATTCTTACTTGAACTGATTGATCTCTTGTTTTCCTTGGTTAATCAGGAAGAGGAGGGCACAAATGTGGAGATGGACAAATCATGGGGGTAAGATACATCACCAAATATTCATTTGATATTTGCGGAAACAATCCTCGACATCATAGCAAACATTTCCATGACTCAGGTATGCTTGTGAGGTAAGTAATTTATTCTTCTAACCTACCCATCTGTCATTTCATCTTCAAACCCTAAGTAAAATTAATCGAAAAATTCTCTAGCTCAAAATACTTAGTTAACTAGCAAACCATTTCTGGGTTTTTGGTCTTTTGCAAATCCCTAGGTGGGTTCTCCAAGGCGTCATACCTAGAGGACTCCATTGGCCCAAATACCAAGGCACTAGTTTCCTTGAACCCTCATGCATTTCCTGATAGAGTCAGTTTTCCTGTCTTTGATCCTGTTTGTTGAGCTTGTGTGCTTTGACACTATCACATCCATCTACCAAGATGTGCTAGAAAGCCCTAATCCTCAGATCCACTCTTTGGGACACTTTCCCTATTTTAAGGGTCACGTTTCCCAAGGCAGCTGAATTTGATTATTTTATCTAGCACCTAAATCCTGGAATCATACTTAATTATTGAATCATTGTGTGTAACTAATCTTTACCAAGTCACATCTTTCATAATCCTCCACAGTGGTCCTAACTACTTAAATCTAGGGTTCCATACCTATCACCTTACGTGCCCTATTGCTATAGCTTGATGTGGTGATCTGGGTAGATATCTCCCGTCGGGAGTAGATCAGGGTCTCCCCCTTTGTTATCTTGGGTTTTGATAACATAAAGCGAAGGGTGCCTCGATTGGCGTGACAACCATCCTTTTGGGAATCGAAGCTCTTGAGGTTCACCACTTTGGTTTCCTATCCCCTCTACCATCATATATAGGATTCATCATTTATGGGAAACTACAATATTGGTGATAACATTTTGGCGCGGGAAGGTAGATGCCTACCTTGGTTCGACATTTATTCTTTAGCTCTACTCTCGTTCTCTTTTCCATAACATTTTGGCGTTGTTGTTGGAGAGGTAGAGGATTACCTTCAGTGTCTACGAGTGTCCATGCGTTATCATATATCTTATCACATCTGGTATTTTGTTTGGTGATTGTATTGTTCAATTTCATAATTATCCCAATCACCATTTTAATTCACTCATCTCACCTATCCTACGACATTTATCATTTTGGTGAATTACTTCTGTGATTCACCTGGTGACTCCACCCCACGACTCTACTGAGGACGGAACCCAACGTATAAACCTTAAATCCTTAAATCATGCCTTAACTTAAAGAAACCGATTTCGAAACTGATATGATTATGAAAATGATGATTGAAATGGCTAAGTTAATACAAAGTTTGTATGGTCTAGTTTTGAACCAGCAACAAGAAAATATGAAGCGTGATGAGCATATCCATAAACTATCTGAGAATGTGTATAATAATGATTATCCTCAAACCAGGTCTATGAGGAAGCCCTCAGATAAACAAGTAGTAACAAGATCTCAATCCAAAAGTAATTGTTATGGAGAAAAACTTCCTATGGATTAGGGTAGACCACAGCAGACAGATGACTACCATAAATCAACTCAATTCCCAATGTATGTTATATAAATGTAAATGCTAAGAAGTGGAATAAAATACCAACCTTCAATCAGACGTTTGATGTAGATCCCCATTGAGCTTTCAATCACCACACTTGAACCTGCAACTTAGTCTCAACAATAAAAACAAGCAAGTGCATATGATATATGAAAGATGTTAGCATAAACAATAGCATAATCCATGATATATATAAGAAAATGAACCCAATGATAATAAAAAACCATTCATAATATCAATTGGATGAGAAAATGAGTATTTCTATTAATATGAACAAGAATTAAAAGATACAACCTCTTGTCGGCAACTCATCTGAACCAAGAACCAGGTCCCTTCACTTACTCCTCCACCACTTCAATCCCCCATGCAATGGAAAACTCACAAGTAAAGGAGTGAATTCTTCACAAGATATGGAAGAGTTTGGTAGGTGAACATAAATGGTTCACAAAAACTAGGATCAATGGATGTAGACTCAAGCTATGGAAAAAATCCAATAAGTTTTGATGCTCTCTCCTTCTCCTCCTTCCATGCACCATAAGAGCTCAATATATAACCCTCTAAAGGTAGGTGAAAGGTCAAATTGAGTCATTTCGAGATACATGGAGGGCCAAGGTCACAATGGCCGCTTTTTGGAGTAAAAATAGAGATTTTACTATCATTTACCAAATAGTCGATGTGTGCGGGCTGTAGTGATGCAGCATGCGTATACGCGAGGTGTACTGAACTAGCTCGCGTACAGGAGGAAAAATAGGGAAAAATGGGTTGAAGGAGAACCACAAGTATGGTTTAAGTCTATGAATAGGTAAGGGAATCCAAGGAGTATAAATGCTCACAAGGTGGAAAAATACGATGTAACAGATGCCCCCTAATGTGTGAGGTCAAAGAAGGTACTACGATGGCCGAAATACATTATGAATCTCAAAAGTGGAGTGATGGAGACACAAATGGAAGGAGTAGCCCACTCATCATAATACAATGATATCTATGAATACATATCCGTACAATACATAGCAATCTGATACAATGGACATGAATAGGCAGTATATAGTGAATACATGTCATGAGTGGTCATAGCCATGACCCATATACAGTAAGATATGATCTCCTGCTGAAGAGGAAACAACTAATGCAAACTGATGGTACAAACTTATGATGTATGAGACTGATCTCTCATAAGTACAAACACAATCACCGGTAGTATACTGAATGCCACTGAATTGTGGGGTCTTCTACATAAATCATCTACAGTGCATTCCCTATCAAGTGAATAAAGGTGTTGACGTCGAACCTGATGTGGCATCATCTGATTACCGTTCATTGATGTATATCGTTAACAGATGCGAGATAAACCACCAATAATGAAAATGGGCATCAAGGCACAGAGTACATTCACCAAGTGTGAATAGATGGACTAACGTCGAACACTTGATGCATCCATCGATCAGGGGACATTGATGAATTCCCAATCTGTCGATGGTGAGAGAACCTACCACTAATGAATGCAAGCCTCAAGGTACTCAACGGACTCTAAATATTGATTCCGAAATAAATGAGTTGGAGTCGATGGAATGAGATTTGCTGGAAGGAGGGAATTAATGGATCCCCCATCAACCAGCACGAGGTAGCAGCTAAGTTGAAATATTTGGAAGAACTCGGATGAATAGATCGAACTGGACTCATAAGGGATGGCCGACATGCAATAGTCAAGAGATATGAGGAGTGGCCGACACCGATTTCAAGACTTACTTTGAGAAAGAGCATGAGCAGATGAATAGACTCAAGCAACATAGACTCAACACTGGATACTAACAATACTTTGCGACGCATCTGGCATCGACAAAGGATCCATAATGACTGGAAGCTTAAACATCTGGTGGAGGTAGATATGAGAAATGAGTACAACTTCCTAAGGTCATACTAATGTCCCGGCTCATGGTATATGGAGTGGAGATGAATGCTATGTTCAAAGGAGACATGACAACTTCCAATAGAAGGTAGTAAAATTTCCCGTTCGACTTTTTAAGTTATATGATTTTTTTGTCTTTTTCATAATCTAAAGCTTGAAAAAGAATAAAATTTCTTATGGTACAAAAGTGAGGGAATGAGTGTCAATGGGCAATCAAACTAGTTCCAAGCAGTGGAACATACCTATGCTCAATGCAAGGAAGCATGTGCAATATGTGGACACTCGGGGAGGGGGGTGTTCCCTCAAGGAAAGGGTCATCAAGTTGCGAAAGATAAATTAAGAGTATGCTTGGCTCAGAAGGAAAAGTGCTCAGGGAAATGGCTAATAAATAAGAAAGCGGGAGCCAACACAAGGCTAAAAAGGAAAGCAGGATAATGCAATGCATTCACAACTCGACATAAATGGGGATTCCTTATGGGAGATAGCCAGAATAAAGACAAAGTAGAGTATGAGTCTTCATCGCAATGTCATGGCGTGACTACAAAGGACTGCCAATCCTAAAGATAAACAACTGCATGGGTGCCATAAGACATAAAAATGATCTAACTAGGGCACCCATGGTCGGACAAGCCCTACCACCAAATAATGACACTTCTAAAGCAATATGATGGTTTTGTGTTAGTTAAAAAGTGGGGTCACACCTACGGTTTATGAATATGGTCATAATGTCAATACAAAAATGCAGGCGTAATGACATCCTAATCTATATGACAGGTGTAGAAAATACCTACTAAAGGCGCAAAAAGGTTGAAACTCCATTCCCGATGCAAGAAACTACTAAAAAAGTACCTCACAACGAGATATTAGTCCAAAAAGGCACAAAAATGGTAAAAACCAATATCAGCTATAGGAAAGTGGGTAAGAAAAATCAATAAATAGTTAAAAAAAACATTTTTTACCATACCATTTGTCATTTTTACCCAAATAGTGCTTTGTAGTGGTTTTTGCCCTCGATCTTCGATCGACGATTCCGAGAGCTAGGAGCAATGAAATCGTGAGCTGTTTAGACCAGGTAAGAGCTCTCATCGTCCTCTTCAATTCTATGGTTTGCAATTTAGTTTTTAATGGTAAATTTTTAATATTTTTAATGGATTAAACCCGTTCTACATTGTACACGGGATATTGTTTATCGGGCCGCATGGAGGGCATGTTGTACGCAGTCAAACTAAACGTTGACCGTGTATACGTGTGACTCTCCATGAATTATCCTGTGTACAATGCCATGGGAAATGTTTTTATGAATTTTTAACATAAAAAATACTTTAGTTTTGCTCCAAGATGGTGCTGGAATAGAGAGAGAGAGAACATGGTGTTGTTTATCATCAGGTTGGAGGTAATTTGGCCACGGTTTATACAAATTTTGGAGAATCGGGGGGTTTGAGGGCCCAAAACCAATTTATCACCCCACTGGTTGATTACTAAGATCCAGAATCTCAGCAATTCAACTTAGATGGGCAACTACTTCCATTGGAGGTGGAAGACATATATTTTATCACTGGTTTGTCCCGCCAAGGGGAGGTGGCGAGTCTCAGGTCTCGCAGCATGAGGGGAGGAATCACTATTAGTGATTACATTGACATGTACTGTACTGCTGGAACCTAGAAAGTGGGTAGCCAACTCCCCATAGAGGCTATCACGAGCCTAAGCATGAAAATCATCGTCCTCACTCTTGGGAGGATAGCAAGATCTGCCTCGCTTCATCAGGCCTCAAGGCCATTGATGTTCTATGCATCCGAGTGCATGAGGCCAACGGTATATTATTGGTGCAAAAAACTGTTGGGTACCATGAAATTGCAACTGACGGAGTGCAAATAGGGGTAGACCAAAAAATTTGGTTTCGGGAGTATATTGTGCAGCTTCTTCTTTGAGAGGGTTCTGTGGCTTAGTCCGAGGGTAGAGGTTCCTCCTCATAGTCTCCGAGACGCTTCCCAGACCCGGTGAGAGGAGGTATTAATGCAACAGGGGGGTGGCCGGCTGGCCTCCCCATACACTGATGAGTTTTTCCACTAGTGGTGGCGACAGGTGATCGACATGGATGACTATCCCTATGAGGGGATTGAATTCAAAGGGGATCACGATATGCCACTACAACTTGGGGCCGCATTTGGGGACATTGGTAAGAGACTCTTTTTAATTTTTGAATATTTAATTTTTTTGTATTTTTGTTTAAGTGAAAACAAAAATCTGTTTGGTGTGATATCATATATTGATGTTTGACTATTTGCTCGTAGACTTGGGTCTGCAAAGACCACAAGTTTTCCCATGACATCTCCGTAGAGGCAGGGGTGGGGAGGTAGTAGGTGCAGCTACATAGCGCACTTTAGAGACTGTGCGAGTCAACTTGACTCATATGACTACTCGGGTACCAGTGATCGAGGTATACCTTCTCCCGAAAGACATGGAGAGACATGTGGTTGGGGTACCTGGTACATGGGTGTGGCTGCTCCGGCGTATATCCAATGTCATGCACTATTACACACAAACTCATCCATCCCAAGAGGCTAGAGTTACCCGCAGGGCTTAGATGCCATGGGATCTCATTTTTTGTATCGGATATGTATATTTGAGAGATACGAGCTCAAATTTTGTACTATGACACCACTTTTTGATTAATGAAAAGACTATGATTTTTCGTCTCTACTATTATGTGTGTACAAATGTATGAATTTTATTTGTGTGATTCAATGCTTCTTTTAATTATGTGACAAATGCCAATCTAGGACATAATTAGCGTATGCATCAGTAGTGTGATTAAAAATTATTGGAACATGAATATAAGTAATAAAATTAAAATGGCGTTCCAAAAGTCTTACTCTTAAGAATCTCCTTGGTAACATAGCATCCCTAACGCAGTAACAGCCGTTCAATTGATACAAAATCAACTGTGAATCCAGGAGGACCTCTAAAGACTGGATACCATGCGAAATGGCATCGCGAAGTAACTCAATAATGACACTATACTCACCCACATTGTTGGATGTGGGACCGAGACAAGCGCCTCCTGAAGACACAATCTGGTTGTTAGGCGATTAAATAACCCACGCAGCAAAATCTAGTCTCTGCGTATGACGACTGGCCGCGAATCCTAAGAACAATGGAGATTCTGCTGACATCTTTCAACCAAAAGGAACCGAATCAGCAGACTCAAAAAATCAAAGGAAAGCTAAAATAGTACAGAAGCTATACAATAGTATACAAAAGTATTAGCTCGAGCTAGAAGCTCAAGCATAATATCGCTTGAGATAGAGCCCATTTTTAGGCTCCTTCAAGGCGTTCCCCTCATAATCCTCTAACTCATAGAATCCTTTCTCAAGGACACTCCTCGCAACGTAAGGACAGTGCCACATGGGATTAAACTTGCCTGCCCCCAGGGGATCCTTAGCTTGGTCATAAAGAAGGACCAGGTCACCTTCAACATAGTTCTAGGGATGGACAGACATATCATACTAAACCTTGACATGATGTTTGTTGGAATCTATGGCCACAGGGACATCTCGATGCTGCTCATCAAGTTTCTCAAGGTGGACTAAATGTTGCTCTACTTCCAAAGTATCATGTAGGAGGTCTATGGCTAGTTTCAAAGAATGGATTTCGCATTCAATCGACAAGATTGTCTCCACACCATGTACTAACTGAAAAGGTGAGAAATCGGTGGAAGTCTTTATTGTGGTTCGATAAGCCCACAAACTAGGATACAACATGATATGCCAATTACTCTTGCTTTGTCAGATGGTCCTATGGAGAATGGCCTTTAGGGACTTATTAACTACCTCGACCTAGCCATTCACTTGAGGGTAATACAAAGATGAGTGATCTTGTCGAAACCCAAGCTTAAGTGATAATTCTTCTATAATCTTATTTTGAAAGTGACTAACATGGTCAGTGAAAATCTCCTTTGGGATACCAAATCGAGCTATAATTTGATTGAATATGAAGTGGGTTGTTGTTGCACCATCGGATTTAACGGTTGACATGGCCTCATCCCATTTGGAAACATAATCAATGAACACAATGATATGGTGATTCCCCCCAGCTGAAGTTGTGTTGCAATCCATGAAATAAACCCCCTACTTGGTGAAGGGAGCGACGATGACAATCGAATGAAGAGGGGCAAGATGCGAGCGTACATTTCAACAAAACACCTGGCAAGGGTGGCATCTATTTACAACATCAACACAATCTTTAAATATCGTAGGCTAGAAGTAACCTGCTCGCAAGATATGTTGGGCTGTCACAATCCCAGATATGTGACCACCACATGCCCCACTGTGGCAGTCATTAAGCACTAGATCCACTTCCTCATGAGTTAAACAACAACGTATGATATAGTGATTTCCTTGGCGATACAAAGTGTCACTGACGATGACATAATATTTGGCATGGTGTCTCACACACTGTTGCTCATCTCGCGAAAAATGTGGAGGGAACTTCAGAGTTTGGAGATATATAATGATGTCTCTATACCAAGGGTCCGCCGACGAGATAAGGAACAAATTCTCATCAACAAATGAGTCTTCATGGACTACTTCCTCATCAAGTCTTAGAAAATATGACATTAGCTCCACCAAAACCAAGGACTTCACTGGATTCACCGAAGCAAAATCAAGATGAGATTCCTGAAGGATGACAATCCATTTATTATATTTCCCCCCAATCAAATGTCATGAGAGCATGAACTGAAATGGATTGACATGTGCTATAACTATGGTCTTCATAAGCAAGATATAATGTCGTAATCTTTGGACTGCATGAATAGTCGCAAAGGCCAATTTATCAACATGAGAATATCTGAGCTCAATGTCGACTAGGTTTCGACTAAGATAATATACAACATGCTCCTGAATCACACCATCCACTTGAAATAGGACCATACCAATCATCTCTTGAGACGTGGCCACATAAAGAAAAAAATATCTTGCATAGTCGGGTGGACTAAGAAGAGGGTCCGATACTAAGGATTTCTTTAAAGCGTCGAAATACTGTTGGGTTCGCTCATCCCAGATAAAAGGGGTGTCTTTATTCAATAATCGCGCGAAACCCTTAGTAAGATTGGCATAGTTCACGATAAAAGGGCGTAAGAAAGTGGCTCTCCCTTGAAGGCTCTGAAGTTTAATCAAATTACGCAAGGGATGCAATCGAAGTATTTCCTCAACCTTTAATGGATCGACTCTAATACCCTCTTCTGAGAATACAAACCCTAGAAGGAGACCAGATTTCATGACAAAGATGCACTTATTCATATTTAAACGAATCTTATAACACCGGCATATCTCAAAAACAAGGCATACGTGACTTGGGTGATCCACTCTCTTATGAGAGTGAGCAACAAGGTCGTCCAAGTAAACCTCAACTAAATGCTTAAGGTCATGAAAATCATAGGGCATGGCCTGCTGAAACGTAGCTTTGGCATTTTTAAGGCCAAAGGGAATTTTTCGGTATGCAAAGGTACCCCAAGGACATATAAATTCAGTCTTATGTTGATCCTCGAGTTTAATTTGGATCTGATTATAGTCTGAAAAACCGTCCATAAACAAAAACACTTCGCTTCCTGCACACACATCCAAGATTTGGTCTATGAATGGGGTGGGACATGCTTTATTCAGATCTCGAAAGTCGGTGCACACACGGATGGTTCCATGCTTCTTATCCACAGGAACGGGGTTGGATACCCATTCGGTAAGAGGAACCGGGTAGATGAAACCAACTTTGAGTTGTTTCTCTACTTTTGCCTTAATAGCGGCTTCCTTCCTAGGATTAACAACACAAAGACGCTATCGAACATGCTTAACATTTGGGTAAGTCTTAATCTCATGCTCAACAATACTAGGGTCAATACCTGGCATCTCCTCATACGACCAGGCGAACACATCCCAAAATTATTTGAATAGATCGGTGCCAATGCGTATTTCCTCAGGGGAACAATCAGCACCAATGTATACATTTTCGATCTTTCTGGGAGTGCGAGAAATGTTGATCAGAATGGTAGGGGAAATATTAGCCATATTCCCCTCCGCGTAAATGCCATGTGAATCCAAAGGAGCCACATGGTGACCAACTTTCTCTGCAAGAGTCGACCGAAACTCCTCCTACTCAATAATGACAAGGTTGGGAAGAAAATAAGATCGATGATGGAGATATTCCCAAGGCTTGCCGCTACCATTCATGGCCTTGATAATAGATTCATCTAAAGGTAAAGTACCATCGAGGAAGTCATGTGAGCAATATGAGTCGACTGCCCACGCGGGCAGCATAATAGGATCTTCTTCCTCTATCCGTGAAGAAGAGAGATTCGAATCTGTAGTGGCTTGTTCAATATCACGATAAGAAATATCAGCTACAGACAAGGGAATGTCCATTCCGATGTGCAAAACGTATCCAGATGGGGGACTCGTGGAAGGTAGATTCCACGGATCATTAAAGTACGATGTCTAGAACAATACATTATTCAACGAGGAAGGAGAATCATCGGAGATGGTTCCTATAAAGGAGATTGGTGCATTAAAGCCAAAATATCCCATCAAGGAGGAATACAAACCTACACCAACATTCTCAGTTGCCGACTGAGAATTTTCAATTTGAGAAACTACGATTCCTAGAGATGTTGTGGGATTGGAACCAATAAAAGCTAGCTGATCGACTGTCATAATCTTGCCTTCATGTGGAAAGAAGATAACTCTAAAAAAAAGAGGACATGATCACTCTCATAGCGTAGATCCAATTCCGACCTAGTAAATGTTAAATTTTCAGAATTTACTTCAATCTGATCTAGGATCTTAACTGAGAGAACATGTACAGCATATCTACAGCATATCAATCACGGAGACAAAAATGCAAGCACACAAGAGACACAAATATTTACTTGGGGAAAACCATAAAGGTGAAAAACCCCAATAACTTCCTCAGAGATAGATAGAGCAATGATACAACCAACCATAAGAGATAGACACAACCTAGCAGCAGATCCTCCTCCTCCATAAGTGCGCCACTCCTCCTTGAGTGCATGTGTGAGAAGTGAGTGAGTAAATAGAGTGCCTCCCGCACTCTATTTATACTTGACTTGACTTTCCTTTTTACCTAACTCATGTAGGCTCGAACTTAACCACATAACATAATGCTGACTGGGCCGACCCCCAATAGGGTGGTCTAATAACCCTTTGACCCACATGGCCGACCCCCAATAGGGTGGTCTAATAACCCTTTGACCCACATGACTTATACAGGGCTGACCCCAAACAAGGTGGTCTAATAACCCATCAAGTATAAGTTACGACACTTACAATATAAATGACGACACTTCCATATAGAGGAATAATAACATCTCTATAGGAATACAATATACATATATGTGAAATATATTCCGAAGTTACATATACATCAACACTCCCTCTTAACTAGGAAGGTATTTCTCAGCACAGTTCTTCTAGCACAAGTCATCTTCTCTGGATCATCGTCACTCGATAATCGTCATCGAGTCATCATCATCGTCACTGCTGCTGCTATCTCAATCAATCTCTGAATCTACTCGTTATAGGAAGTTCTACAGAGCCAGTCCTTTTTCATACTGGATGTAGGCCCACCACCTGCAGGTCTTCGTCATCACTGGCCATACTGTGGAATCCTCAGGACTTATTACGTGCGTCACAAAACCTCGAAAGAGCATCCCAGGCTGTTACGAGCACACAGCTCTACCTATAGGATCTCCCAGGGCGCTATTACATGTGACCCCACCACAAAACCTCGAAAGAGCATCCCAGGATATTACGGGTACACAACTCCGACCTGTAGGATCTCCCAGGGTGCTATTATATGTGGTCATGGAAAAACCTCGCAAGAGCATCCTAGGAATGATTACGGGCACACATCCCAACCTATCGGATCTCCCAGGGCACTATTACATGCCATAGGACAAAACCTCGCAAGAGCATCTGGCAGATATCCCAGGGCGCTATTACATGCCATAAGCAAAACCTCGAAAGACTATCTGCAGATCTCCCAGGGCACCGAATTACATGTCCTCCCAGAGCAAAACCTCGAAAGAGCATTTTCCAGATGTCCCAGGGCACCGAATTACATGCCATAGGCAAAACCTCGAAAGACCATCTGCAAATCTCCCAGGGCACCGGATTACATGCTCATCTGCACAACCTGATCCATGGCCATAGAGTATCAACCTGATACTCACCATACATCATCCTGATGTATCCATGATCATCCTGATCATCACTGCAACATTCTGCTGCATGTCATCTGGAGCAACATCCTGAAGCTCGTCATCTATGATCATCCTGATCATCAATGCATCTACCTGATGCATACCAAGTATCTACCTGATACATATCATCATACATGATCCTCCTGATCATCAATGTATCCACCTGATACAAATACAAATACATGATACATATCACCATACATGATCCACCTGATACATATACAGATACATGGTCCAAGCATCCAACATGATGCATACATACATACATAAAATGATCCAACTGATCATATCCAGCATCCACATGATGCGTACATACATACATAAAATGATCCAACTGATCATATCTAGCATCCAACATGATGCGTACATACATACATAAAATGATCCAACTGATCATATCCAACATCCAACATGATGTGTACATACATACATAACATGATCCAACTGATCATATCCAAGCAAAAACCAGAACATCATCCTGATGCTCATCATCCAGCGCTTACATCCACAGCCATGTGAAGGATCCTCCTTCCAACATGCTTGGAATGGCTTCAACAAATGTGTCCATCACTTCTTCCTCGAAGTGTCCTCGATTTGAAGAACGCCAAGCCTCTCTCTGAAGTACTCGAACTTCACCCTGGCTAGTGGCTTCGTCAGCACATCTACAATCTGCTCGTCTATCGCAACATACAGGAGCTTCACAGCTCCTCTCTGCACCATATCCCTGATATAGTGATATTTGATCTCTATGTGTTTCGACCTGTCATGAAACACTGGGTTCTCGGACAGCTTCACACAACTCTGGTTGTCACAGAAGATACCAGTAGCCTCCAACGGGAGATCAAATAACTCAGACAGTAGCTTCCATAGCCATACTGCCTCACAACTAGCTGAACAGGCTGCAACATACTCTACCTCAGCTGTACTCAGTGCTACGCAGGACTGCTTCCTGCTAAACCAAGAGATCACACCTGATCCCATACTGAAGCAACACCCAGATGTGCTCTTCCTATCTACAGCACTGCCAGCCCAATCTGAATCAACATAACCCTGCAGGTTAAACTTTTGATTCACCTCATACTTGAGCCCATAATCCACTGTACCCTTCAGGTACCTCAGAACATGCTTTTCAGCAACCAGGTGAACACTCCTCGGATCCGTCAGGAACTGGCTCAATGTGTTCACAGCAAAGCAAATGTCTGGTCTCGTGTTCGTCAGGTACATCAAGGACCCAATCATCTGACGATACATAGAGACATCAACTAGCTCAGATGAAGCATCACATAGAAGCTTCAGATTTGATTCCATAGGTGTGGCCATGGCCTTGTAGTCCATCATCCTGAACCTCTTCAGGATCTATACTGCATAGTTCCCTTGTCCAAGGAAGATTCCATCACTCTGCCACACCTCCATGCCAAAAAAAAATAGTGCATCAACCCCAAGTTCTTCATCTCGAACTCGGCAGTAAGCTTCCGCTGCATGTCGGAAATCAATCTATCTTCACCTGTAACAAACAGGTTATCCGCATACAACTATTCAAGAAAGCTATCTTGAAATCCATCTAGTGTATCTTCTATTTCATCACTTTCATATTTCTCTATGCTGCCATCTACAGCATGCTTGATCTTGATAGATCCATATGGAAGTCATAACAAACTTCCCTTCAGGTCTTGGGACTACATCCCAAACATCATTCTTCATGATCGACGGATCATGGCATTCCATTTCTTCATCCCAGATCCTGGGAACTTCAATATCTTCAATATTTTCAATATATATCTTTGTTGCTGGAACAAATGTTGTAGTCCTTTTGTAGGTGAAGATATACGGTCTTTCCTACAAAACAGGTTAAATTGCATGATTAGAAACATCTCATAGTTTTCAAAACAAATTCTTACACATAAAGGAATATGTCATACAGTCATGCAATTATCTTAGCCAATGCTTCAATACAACATTTATCCATATCCCGTAACTTTCTAGATGCCTTTCAATCTCTACCAGAACATTGTTAAGAGTGTGCACAACTCCCAACATGTCAGCAAAGAGGTTTCATTCTAGATAAGTAGCGATGGAATGTTGTACAGTGCCATAGGCTACTTACCCATGCATATTAGTAGTATACTGTTCATCAATGCAATTATTCTAATGTGCATAATACACAACCTAATTCTAGGAACATCAGTATATACATCATTGAACAGTATTATTTAAACAAGCACATATGCAAGAAATGATAATTAAAAATACTTATCTTTGTTTGGTTACTGGGTGGACTCCCTCTGAGTCTTTGCTTCCTTGTAGGAGCTACTGAAGTAGCTTCTTCTACACCTTTCTGTTATGGAATGTAGAAAGATGGTCAACTCCCTTTGAATATCTGCATCCTTGCAGAAACTACTGAAGTGTGCTCCTTTGCTTTCTTGCAGGAACAACTAGAGTGTGCTCCCTCTTGATCTTTGCTTCCTGAATTACCTGTTCTTGAGCTCATATTCATCCTTGGTCCCTATGCATGCTTATTAGTATCATGATTGTGTTATCCTTGTGAACTCATATAAAATCATACATTCATTAGTATACTATTAAAACACAATAATCTGAAGCATGTATACTCATGATCATTTCAAACAGAAATAATAAGCATTAGCATTCAAGGTTTATGTAGGATTCTTATGGTTAGTCAAATCATAAGAAACATAACATGTCTAAACCTATAATTACTCAAACCTATGACTCTTCAGGTTAGTTGAATCATCAATCAAGATAAGAGATATAATATGCATAAAACCTGTGATTATTCAAACCTATACCTTCATGATTCTTCTGGTTAGTCATATCATCTATTATGGTAAGAAATATAATATGCATACAGCCATGACTTATTCAAACCTATGACTTCATGAATAATCATTATCAAACAACACAACAGTATAAGATCCTAACACAAGGTAGGATTCTATCTTGATATAGGAAAAACATACCTGGATTAGCATGCTAGCTATTTATGTCTAACATACTCACATGATGTCTTCTTGTTCTTCTTCAATGACTTGTGCTAGTAACTTGTATATCTCATAGGTTAACTATTACAAAATCAAGTTATACATACCTCGTAAATGGATCTTCTATGAGATCCATGACAATGGATGAATCTTTGTCCTCATGTTATCATGATCATATGTTCTTGGACTAGAACATGATTTGTCTTTCTTGGTGTACCTTTCATGTTAGTAGACAACATAAACCTCATACAACACCATAATGCATTAGTACAATCATAAGTGTCAACACCCTAACCAATGAATATCTTCTATCATGCATTCATAATTTTGTTAAGGTGATACGACAAATCTAAAATCAAAATTGTACTAACCGTAATAACATGAAGACAAACATACCATAAACTTAATCATGGACAAATATCGAAACATACCTCAATGAGTCATACATGTCGAGATCGCTTGTAATCTTCTTATGTAAGGCCTTAGCCTCATCTCCCTCTGAAACAGGAACTTCTTCACTCATGCAGATGATCAATCCATCTTCTTCTAGGATTAACCCAATCCACTTGATTTGCAAGAACTGGACCTGGAGCTGGATATGGGTTTGTCAGAGAAACCCCAAAAATTCAAACTTTGAATTTCAAACTTCCGAAAGGATAGAAATATGCGCCTTGATGAGCTGATCAAACTGGTATATTCAGAATTTGAAACCTGCAAAGTTTCACTCCTCAATTTTGCCTTTGAAACTTCCAGATTCACTGGACGTGACCCTGAACTGGGGTTTGATGAAGCCCACTCTTTTTCCCCATCAAAAGGTTTGATCCAAAGCTCTAAGCTTCTATTTTTCTGAGGAGCTTCCAGCCGTGGTCACAGATTTCAAAAATTCCCATTTTTATAGAAGCCCTAATTTTCCACTTTTCTGATCAAAGTCCCGAACTAGGGTTTGATCAAGCCCGGCCTTTTTCCCAACCAAAAATTCTGATATTGGTCTCTAAATTTCTATTTTGATGAGTAGCATTCAGCCGTGGTCTCCTATTACAAAAATTACAACTTTCTCCAAAGCCCTAAATTCCGGAAGCCATGAGTGAAGGTACTCAAAAATAATTTTGTTTTGACAGAAATATGTACCTGATTGTTTCTGGTGTACCTCCAAACTTTTTGATCCACAGGGTCTGAAATGTTTTTCTGAGATAGCCTGACCTGTTATCTTTCCATCCTGACAGGTCTGACCTCAATTGGATTCTCTGAGAGAGAGTTATGTCAAATGTCGCAACGTGACCTGTTTTGGGATAAAACAGGAGAGCGAACTTGTACGGCTTGCCACGTGTCACTGTTTGAACTTCGGAATCTGAAAACAATTCCTGAGATAGATCGGCCTGTTATCTTTCCATCCTGATATGTCTGACCTCAATTGGACTCTCTGAGAGAGAGTTATGCGAAGTGTCTCAACATGACCTGTTTATGGGATAATACAGGAGAGCGAACTTGTACGGAGTGCCACGTGTCACTGGTTCAACTTCAGCCTCTGAAAACGTTTTCTCAGATAGTACAGACTGTGTACTACCTGTCACTTTTTACAAAATTTCATTTGGAGCTTCCTAGCCCAGGTTATGACCTTTTTCCCAAGGTCACCTGATTTTGACTCAGATCTGGAAGAGGCAGAAACCCTATATTGTACAGATCATAAATCACAATGTACAACACATTAAAGGTTGTCCTTTGGACACAAGGTACCTGATCTAGAATTTACTTCAATATGATCTAGGATCTTAACTGAGAGAACATGTACAGCATATCTACAGCATATCAATCATGGAGACAAAAATGCAAGCACACAAGAGACACAAAGATTTACTTGGGGAAAACCATAAAGGTGAAAAACCCCAATAACTTCCTCAGAGATAGATAGAGCAATGATACAACCAACCATAAGAGATAGACACAACCTAGCAGCAGATCCTCCTCCTCCATAAGTGCGCCACTCCTCCTTGAGTGCATGTGTGAGAAGTGAGTGAGTAAATAGAGTGCCTCCCGCACTCTATTTATACTTGACTTGACTTGCCTTTTTACCTAACTCATGTAGGCTCGAACTTAACCACATAACATAATGCTGACTGGGCCGACCCCCAATAGGGTGGTCTAATAACCCTTTGACCCACATGACTTATACAGGGCCGACCCCAAACAAGGTGGTCTAGTGGTCTAATAACCCATCAAGTATAAGTTACGACACTTACAATATAAATGATGACACTTCCATATAGAGGAATAATAACATCTCTATAGGAATACAATATACATATATGTGAAATCCATTCCGAAGTTACATATACATCAACAGTAAAAGGTTGTAGTCGATGGGCGCATCAACCACCTCGACCTCTATAGGCACGGATTTCCCACCCAAGTGGACCTCGGGAGAATACCATGCAGCCTTAATGAACGATCATCGAATGCAGTAAGCATGGTCATAGACTTCGACAATGGAGGAGAGCCAAGAACCTTCCAACAAGCTAAAGACATTACTGAAGTGGAAGCACCTTCGTCAACCAGAGTATGTTTAATGATCATCTATAGGCACCTAACATGAACTTGGAAAGTCACATGATAGGGAAACCGAGGCTGAACATCAGTAGTGTAAAACTTGATGACATTTGGGATACAAAGATCTTGGACTCCTAAAGCACATAAAAGGGCATTCCTTTGTGAAGGACAAGCTTGGAGAACCTTGAGAGCCGACATAGCACATGAAGTCTGGCCCAGATCTTCCACAATTGAGTAGTTTTGGGCGGCTCGGGCATTAGGATTGTGCATCGAGCGCTTGAGGACACCTTTCTGTATCCATGGCATAGAGTTGGGATTCTTGATATGTAGTGGAGTCTCAGGTGGAGGGGGCTCATTCCCCAAAGAAGGTTGTGGAGCTCCATAATCACGTGAGTGAGTAGCAACACTAACCTAATATTTAACCATGTTAACGCATCCAAAACCGTCATCATGGGTATAATAAGTTGAATTTTCATTAGTCCCATTACCGGCGGCGGAAGCACTAGAAGCCATATTTTGATGATGAGGAAGGGGATCCTTCAACATAGTTGCGCTCGGTGCAATGTGCTTTAATGATTCCTCCATACGAGGACACAAATGTGTAAGGTGATCTTCCGAGCAAAGCTTACAAGGAAAATTCTCTTTACATCTGGATTTGTGGTCCCCACTAGCATTTCCGCCATCCTGAGGAGGGTTAGCGTTTTCTTTATTAGGGTTATTCCTATTGTTCCCACCCCTATGGTTATTTTTCCCCTTTGTTTTCCCACCAGGTTGCTGGTTACCAGATGGGTTCACCGATTGTATAGAATGAACATCAGACGACTGGGTGGAAATGGACGAGGCGTGAGCCTATCTAGGGGTATATTGGTTAATAGATAGATTTTGCATCTGATTCATAACCATATCTACAGTACGAGTACTTGTGGAACCAAAATTCCATCGGCATGCGGTCCAGGAACGTGCTTGGTCTCATGTCTTGATCTCGCTGCGTCAGGTATAATGTCATATAAAATTCCAGACTGAGCATAGATTAGGTCTAGCTGCTAGGATTTGAAAATGGCTTGTTCCTCCGTCATAATTTTAGACAATGAAACGTCCTTTGAAATGTAAAGGAGAAAAGACTTGAGGAACCATTCCAACAGAAATTCTGGAGGAATGTTGGCTTTCACTAACCTCTTCCGTCGGCGCCACTCTTGAATATGATCAGAGATATGTGTGGCTTTATCCTGGTAGAAGGTGGATAGGGTTTTCGTACCAGTATCGTAACGAACCAGCAACTGAAAGTGAACTAGAAAAACCAAAGAAAAATCATTGAAAATCCTATATGTGCCCCCATGAAACTCGACATACCATTTCGCAGCAGCCCCTGTAAGGGTGCATTGAAATAGCCTCAAACAGATAGAATTGTGGTTCAAGGAATTCGAGGAGCACCATAAATAAAAAGTGGTGACATGATCACCTGGATCCTCACCCGTATTCCCCTCAAACTTCAAAACATCGGAAAGGATCTTGGTGGGGAATGGGGGCCATGTATAGTCGTGACACACTGGATCATTCATGAGCTTCGAAAGATCGGGTAGATTTAACCTAGAAATAAAAGAGAGCTGTGGCTGCGAAGCTTGATTACTAGCTCCCAAAATAGACTGACTTTACGAACCTAAAGGTGGTATTTTGTACATCGAAGTCGACACCTGAGGTGTCGATGAGCTCTGATAGAACCCATGAACATGACCATAAGGATGATAAACTCCTCCAAACGGACCCATGTGAGGATACGCGGGCATATGCATGGAATATGCTCCATAGGGGGGATTGGAATAAGGGCCAAAACCGGATGAATAATTATAAAAGATACCTTGATGAGAATGGGGTATATAACCACTTGATGTGGAAGGAGAAGCCAATTGAGGGCCATATAAGCGTTCGTGGGCATAGGAATATGTATAGAGGCATACGGGTTAATGGATGGGATATAAGTCGTAGATCTAATGCCTATCATGAAACTTCCATTAGATAAAGGATGCACTCTAAAACTAGCGGTTGATGAAGGAGGTGACCCTCCTCCAACATTCGGAGAAGATGGAGGGATGTGACCACCCCCAAAATGATATGCAGTATATGGGGTTGTAGTGCCCCCGATCCTAATGATAGAGATAGCATGGCTACCAGACATGGTGGAGGTAGTAATCATCATAAAACTGGGCATACCCAATGAAAAAGGGTCTGAGGTCGTAGAGACGAATGTAGAACCAAAACCTGGCATACCCAAGGATGAACTATACAAATAACCTGATGACCATGTTTCATCAAATAGGTTCCTACTAGTGGGCTGGGATGTCCCAAACCCAGGAGGAGTGTTGTGTGGTGAACCTCCCCCCCATCCACTCCTCGAATTGCAAGAAGGAGAGTTTCCTTTTGTGCCACCAGGCAGAGTCACGGGGACTCCCATTGTGCCAGATGCAGAACTCATAATGTAAGCTCTCTGTAGCTCGTGAGATGTGAATAAAGGACCAACGATAGTCCTCCGACTTCTCTTGCGAAGAGACTGTGCCATATCGCTAGCTAGTAAACCAGCCAACCGACGATATCGGCGGAGAGGCAGATCTTGATCCACGATGAATTCAAAAAGTGAACAAAACAAATGTCTCCTAACGGCCAACTAGATCATCACAGAGCACACACCTAAAAGAAACTACAACCTAATGCACACAACAGGGAACTGGCTCAAGGGACCTCCCGACACTACAACTAGTATGTCTTGCCTAAGAGAGGCTCGATACTCCCAAACTATAAACCAAGGTAAAAAAATGAGTTATAAGGTCCCTCAGTCTTCACTGTGCAAACACAACTCTGCTGTCTGACCCCTACCTGACTCAGGACAATCGTAGAATAACCACTGCAAATGCCATATGTGATACCAAGTTAAAGAAACTATGGCCACCATGTATAACCAATGCTCAGGTGAACAGTCACAGGTGGTATCCATCGTATGGGAAGGGTAGCTAATCCCGAAACTCAAGAGGGTCAAATTCCCCAAGAATCCCCAGATACGAACAAATCCTAGAGATATCTCCCATATTCAGCAAGTATTGGAGGGCTATCTCTGCAACCAACCTCTTGTGACCTCGTGCTTAACTCTGGTGTGAGTAGAGCGTTCTGAGAACACTGATGTATATCATGGGTTTCACCTCTCCCAGGTCAGACACATAATGTTTGTTTAATAGTCTTGGATCGTTTACTCAACAATGATCTATTCCAAGACTCTAAACCTATACTAGTTTTGTTAATGTATTTGTAACTTCGGAATGTATTCACTTGTATATTTTATAATGTGATTGTGATTTATTATTGTACCTCCGACGGAGATGTTTATTCCTCCGGTCGGAGAAGTCATTATTGTACTTGGGTCATTGAGGTCAATCCTCCCATGTAAGTCGGGGCATTAGTCCCCTAGAGTCATTTGTATTGGGGTGTTTAAGTCCCCTAAAGGAGTCGGCCCAGTCAACTTTAGTTGAGGCCAACTTGTCAAGTGGTAAAGGTAATCTATAAATAGAGAGATTGACTCTCTATTTATTCACTCACTCTTATTCACTCTCTCACTCATTCACACTAGTGAGAAGTGTGCACAAGCGAAGGAGGAGGAGTTGTTGGAGTCTATCTCTTTGTTTTGGGGTTTTGTATCATTGCTCATTCTATCTCTGAGGAAGTTGCGGGGTTTTCTCCTTTATGGTTTCCCCAGTGAAATGCTTTGTGTCTATTGTCTCTTTTGATTGATTTGTTGTGCTTGTTATTCTCTCGGATAAGATCCTAGATCATATTGAATTAAATGATGAAAATATATCATGATATCAGAGCTAGCTTGAAGGAAGACATTGTATGGAATTTACGACACTTGTTTCACTTGCAACAATTTGAAAGCTAGGGATTTGTATAGAAAAGCCTAGTCATCGTGTAACTTTCACTATAAATCAATTTTGGAAAAGGTTCAAGATTTGAAACTTGGACAGGCCGAAGATGAAATTTTCCTATACCTTGTGTCCACGTTTTAGCCTCAGATTCGTTGTACTTTTTGAGATATGATCTGTACAAGTTAGGGTTTCTGCCTCTTCCAGAATGAATCCCTAAACAGGTGACCTAGGTAAAAAGGTCATATATCGTTCTAGGAAGCTCCAAATGGAATTCTATAAAAAGTGATAGTTAGGACACGGACTGAAGTTTCACAAGTCTGAGTTTCATAGGCCGAAGTTTAAATAGTGACATGTGGAACTCCGTACAAGTTCGCTATGTTGTTTCATCCATTAAACAGGTCATGTTGGGAAACTGAGAATATCTCTCTGATGGAGAATCCAATGAAGCTCAAACCTGTAGGGTTGGAAAAATGATAGTTTAGGATACCATAGGCCTACGTTTTAGACCCTATAGATCTGAAATTTCATAGATACACCATAAATAATACGACACGTCTAAAATGGCTCAACGAAGGAAATCAAAGAAGAGGAGGAAGAAGCTCTCACTTAGGGTTTTCAGTTTTTAGGTATGGCATGACCTGATACAATGTTGGAGACACCTAATGCAACATTGGAAACTTTGAAAATGGATTTGGAATCCATTCATCATAGATATTAATCCTCCATCAAAATGTTGTGGGAGGAAGGAGATTGAAAATTAGGGTTTCCAAGTAAGAAGAAACCCTAGGAAGGTTGGGAGACCCATAGGGAAGCAATGAAGGAGGTTTAAATGGCACTGATATTCTATAATCCTAGCACCATGAACCTATATAAGATGTTTACAAGTGATCTACCTTGGATGGTTAGGGTTTTACCCTTATAGAGAAGACTACAAGCAATCTCGACAGGTATGACTTGAGGAAATGCAGGTATGTTTTGAAATTTGTTTAATTTATCTGATGATTAAGTTCATGATATGTTTGTCTTCATATTATTGAGTTTAGTAAAATCATGATTAATTTTAGACCTTTTTTATCACCTTAGTAAAAGTATGAATGCATGTTAATGATAACAAGACATTAGTCGATTAGGGTTATGATACTTATGATTGTACTAATCCACTGTGGTGTTGTATGACGATGGTGTTGTCTGCTAACATGAAAGGGTCATCAAGAAATACAAATCAAGTTCTAGATCAAGAATATATGACCATGGTGACATGAAGACAAAGACTCATCCATAGTCATTGATCACATAGAAGCTCTACTTATGAGGTATGTATAATTTAGTTCTACAATATTGCATAACTTATGAGATATGCAAGTTAGTAGCACAAGGTCTCTAAATCATTGAAGAGAACAAAGAAGACACTATTTGGGTATGTTAGAAATAACTGGAAAGCATGATAATCCAGGTATGTTCTCCTATATTGAGTTAGAATCCTACCTTGTGTTAGGATCTTATATAAGTATACTTTTGTATGATTGATAATGATTATTCATGAAATTATAAGTTTGAGTAATCATGGGTTTATGCATATTATGATTCTTAGTTTGATTATTGATATGACAAACTAGAAGATTCCTATGGTAAAATAAGAATATGCATGAGTAGAAGAAGTACTCCCTGAAACCTTGAATACTAACGCTTCTGATAAATTACCTATGTATGAAATGATCATGACCATATATGTTAAGATTATATGATTATAATGTTTTGATAATATTGAGATTATACTAATGAATGTATGATTATATATGAGATATTGAGGATGACATGATGATGAAACTAGTAAGCATGCATAGTGATCCAAGATGGATAGAATTTCAAAGACATATAATCATGATGATATCACAAAGGGAAAAAGAGATCAAGACGGAGCACACTCCAGTAGTTCCTGCAAGGAAGCAAAGATTGAGAGGGAGTCCACCCAACAACCAAACAAAGATAAGTATTTGAATTGTCATTCCTTATATATCTGATTATTTAAATGATGTTGTTCAGTTAGAAAAGTTGCATTTAAACAAATTTCAAAACTCATGTGTGCAAACCATACCTGCATTTCCTCAAGTTGACAATTAAACAAATTATGCATTTATATATCTGTATTATGCATGTTAGAAAAGTTGCATTAATGACCAATATACCACTAATATGCAAGTAATGGGTAAGTGGCCTATGGTACTGTACAAAATTCCATTGATACTTATCTAGAATGAAACCTCTTTGCTGGCATGTTGGGAGTAGTGCACACTCTTAACAATGTTCTGGTAGAGATGGAAGGCATCTAGGAAGTTATCATATGAATACGGGATATGGATGAATGTTGTGTTGAATCATTGGCTAAGATAGTTGCATGACTGTGTGACCTATGTCTTTATGCATAAGAATTCGTTTTGAAAATTATGAAATGTTTCTAATCACACAACTAAATTGACTTGTAGGAAAGATCATGTACTACAAGAGAGACTTGTCTCGAAAAACAAGTGACTATGATTCAACTAGAAGATTTATGAAGTCAAGAAGAAGGCACTGAAGAAACTGAAGTTCCCAGGATCAGAAATACAATAATGAAAGAAGTGATTCCAGAAGAATATGGAGAACGTGAGGTGGAAGATCCATAGGAACCTGTAGATCCACCACAAGAGGAAACCAACATGGGTACGAGAATCATTTCAAGATGCAGAGAGATATGGTGCTCCAGAAGAAATGCGTAGAGAAAGCAAGAGACCGAGACCATTCTCCAGTTATGTAGCCCTGCTATGTGACAGAATTGAAAAAGAACCTTCCAACTATGTGGAAGTAGCTGAGAAGAAATAATGGAAGGATGCCATGATCGAGGAGTACCAGTCGATCATGAAGAATGATGTATGGGATGTGGTCCCGAGACTAGAAGGGAAGTCTGTAGTAACTTCCAAATGGATCTACAAGATCAAGCATGGTGTAGATGGAAGCATAGAGAAATACAAGGCAATATTTGTGGCATGTGGCTCTCCTAGAAAGAAGGATTGATTATGAAAGGACGTTTACACCTGTAGCTAGATACACTTCCATCAGATCAGTACTTGCTCTATCTACAGTGATGAAATGGAAGATACAATAGATGGATGTCAAGACAACGTTCTTGAATGGTGTAGTGGAAGAGGAAGTGTATGTGGAGCAGCCACTCGGGTTTGATACAGATGACAAGGAGACTCATGTGTGCAAACCGAAGAAATCCTTGTATTGTTTGAAACAAGCACCCAGGACATGGTAGAATAGGATAGACAACTTCCTGACTAGTTTTGGATTTACTAAGAGTAAAGAGGATTTCAACCTTTACTACAAGGTTGAGTAAGGAAATCCAGTGATACTCCTACTGTATGTAGATGACCTGTTTATGATGGGTGAGGATGGTTTGATTGATGATATGAAGAGGAAGCTTGCTTTCGAGTTCGAGATGAAGGACTTGGGTATGATGCACTATTTTCTAGGCATGGAGGTGTGGCAGAGTGTGGATGGAATCTTCCTTGGACAAGGGAAGTATGCAGTAGAGATCCTGAAGAGGTTCGGGATGATGGACTGTAAGGCCATGGCCACACCTATGGCATTGAACCAGAAGCTATTGAGTGATGCTTCATCAGAGTCGGTTGATGCCACGATGTATCGTTAGATGATTGGGTCCTTGATGTACCTGGAAAATACGAGACCAGATATTTGCTTTGCTGTGAACACATTGAGCTAGTTCCTAATGGATCCTAGACATGTTCACTTGATTGTTGCAAAGCATATTCTGAGGTACCTGAAGGGTATGATTGATTATGGGCTCAAGTATGATGCGAATCAGAAGATTAACCTGGAGGGTTATGTTGATTCGGATTGGGCAGATAGTGCCATTGATAGGAAGAGCACTTCAGGGTGCTGCTTCAGTATGGGATCATGTGTGATCTCTTGGTTTAGAAGGAAGTAGTGCTGCATGGCACTGAGTACAGCCAAAGAAGAGTATGTTGCAGCTTGTTCGGCTAGTTGGGAGGCAGTATGGCTAAGGAAGCTATTGTCTGATTTGTTTGATCTCCAGTTGGATGCGACTTGTATACATTGCGACAACCAGAGCTGTGTGAAGTTGTATGAGAACCCAGTGTTCCATGACAAGTTGAAGCAGATTGAGATCAAGTACCACTATATCAGGGATATGGTGCAGAGAGGAGAAATGAAGCTATAGTATGTTGCGACGGATGAGCTGATAGTCGATGTATTGACCAAGCCACTGGCCAGAGTGAAGTTTGAGTACTTCAGAGAGAAGCTTGGTGTACTTCAGATCGAGGTTCCTTCCAAGGGGAAGTGATGAGTCCGGAAGACGTAGATGCACACGAGCCATTCTCACATGGTGGTAGGTGTGTCCTCCCATGGTGTAGATGTAAGGGATGGGGCCATTCTGATATGCCATTAGAAGGGGCTAAATATGCTCGAATAAGGGGATAAAGATGCCTACATAAGGGGCTAAAGATGCCCACAGAAGAGGACTTAATGATGCTCGCATTAGAGAAAGCAAGCCAGTTGATGGACGAAAGAAAGCCCACAAGCCTAAAGAAAGTCCAAAAAGTTTTTAATTAATTAATTAATTAATTAAAAAAACTGAAATAAACAGAATTATAAATTAAAAGATTAATTATTAGAGATGTGAAGAGGCACGATGATGAAAAGGCATGAGAACAGTTTGAAGAAGTGCGAATGAAACTCATGAAGATATATATAAGCAGAAATTCAAATTAGAAGAAGTGTGTATTGAATGTCCAAGTTGAAAAAGAAACAAGAACAGGATGAGACCAATGAAGTACCCGAATTGAAGAAAAGAAGTTCGTCAGACAAGGGTGGAAGGGTGGAGCTAGGGCAGGTTGTAGCCTGCTAAAAAGGGTGTTGGTGCATCTTAACAGTTGTAGCCGACAAAACAGGGTGTTGGTGCATCCTTTAGTTGTAGCTAAGAATTTGGGTGTTGGTGCATCCAACAAGTTGAAGCTTGCAAATAAATTGTAAAACAAATTGTGCAGTTAATAGAAAAGTGTTAGTGGTTTTCCCAATTGGGTTCCATGATAAATCTTGAGTTCAA
The DNA here is from genome assembly GCA_027924585.1 of Larix kaempferi. Lineage (NCBI taxonomy): Eukaryota > Viridiplantae > Streptophyta > Pinopsida > Pinales > Pinaceae > Larix > Larix kaempferi. Next base: position 4,445,057 of record BSBM01000963.1, on the reverse strand, counting down.
ATTTGTTGTTATATTTGCAAACCATAACTAAGTAAAGTAAAATAAATTTGGTTTAAAGTTATGTCATTGATTCACCCCCCCTCTCAGTGACAGGACCTGATCCATCAATTGGTATCAGAGTTGGTCTCTTCATTAGTAAGTTTAATCACTTGAAGAGAAGTATACATCCTAATGGATCAGTAGATGAATATAGCATTAAGAGTATCCCTATTTGATGATGAAGACTATGTTTTCTGGAAGATTAGAATGAAAAGCTATCCGATGTCCATTGGACTGGAAGTATGGAAATTAGTTGAAGAAGGATATGATGTTCCAAAAGTCACTCCCACAGAAGCAGAAGACAAGAAGAAATTTTGGGAACATGGAAAGGCTTTAAATACACTACAAGATGTTTTGAGTAAGAAGGTCCTTGAAAAAGTACTATCTTTTGAAAGTGAAAAAAAAATCTAGGATAAATTGGAAACTATATACCCAGAAGATTACAAAGTAAAGAGGAAAAAAGTCAATCTCTCAAAGTACAATATGAAGGTCTAAAAATTGAGGATGAAGAAAATATTTCAGAGTACTTCGAAAGAGTTGATAGTATTGTTAATGCAATCAAAGGTTTGGGAGAAGAAGTACCAGACGATGAGTTAGTTGAAAAGATACTGAGAACACTTCCTATGATATATAATCCTAAAGTGTCCACTCTTGAAGACCGAGAGAAACTAGATCAACTCACCATGGATGAATTGTATGGAATCCTCACAACCATGAGTTAAGACTAGGTCAAGAGAACCTCCCAAAAGAAGAGGAATAATTCAAGGCGCTCAAGAAAACAAAATATCAAAAGCAAAAGCCTCAACATAGCCATCATGAAGAATCTGATGTAGAAGAATCAAATTTTATTAAGAAACTTCAGAAAGGATCAGGTAAGTACAAAGGCAAGCAGCCCTTCAAATGTTTTAATTGTGGAAAAATTGGGCACTTTGCAGCCAAGTGTCCTTAGCCCAAGGAAGACTCTGAAGATGAAGATAACACAAATAAACAATACAAGAAAAGCGGAAAATCCCACTATAATAAAAAGTATAACAAATAAAAAAGGAATTTCTACTTGAAAGAAGAGAACAACAGTTCATCTGAGTTTAGTGAGAGTGATGATGAAGTTATTTTTATAGGTATTGAAGAGTCTAATGAGATAGAAGAAATTGAGCATGAGGAAGAGTCAGAAAATAAACAAAGGATAATATGGATGAAGAATTTCTTAGTGCCTTGGATGAATTAAGAAGATACCAAAACCGATATAGACAGCTGAAGAGTTTTGTAGTCGAACAAAAGGAAAAACATGAACAAAAAGAAAAAGAGATGGAGCAAATCATGAGCAACCTGAAAAACCAAATCCTAGATGCAAATAGGATGGAAGAAAGTCTAGAGGAGGCTCTTAAAGAGAAACAAAAAACCTGTGAAATAATGGAGGTAGAATTAGTTCACTTAAGAAAAGGGCTTGATGCAAAACTTATCCAAACAAGATACGGAAATAGTTCTAAAATCTTAGATAAGATTATAACCACACAAAGGGATCCAAGTAACAAAAATGGAATAGGTTATTCTCAAGAAGAAAACCAAGTTAACTCAAAATCTTATGTAGCTGCTCTCCTCGGTACATTTAAAAAGAAAGATGAAGAAGAGACAAGCAATGATTAGAACTCCATAGGATTATTTCCACCCATCAAGAAGGAATTCAAAACAACACCAAAGAAGGTTTATCAAAACATGTAGGGCCTCACATTTTCTTTGGTTATTTCTTTACATGCTCTAACTTCGGGCACAAAGCTATGAATTGTAGAGCATATGGAAGGAAAAACTTGAGGGTTAAGAGCTATAACCTCAAAAACAACCAAACAATTGATCAAGTTAAGAGCAGAAATTATAACTCCTTTGTACCTCTACAAAAAAAGGAACTTAGAATGCTTCAAATGTCATAATTATGGACATAAAGCAAGTAATTGCATATTAATGGAAATCTAAAAAAAACCAAAGGTCATTCAAGAGAAAAATAATCATTGGAAAGAAAAAGCATAAAAAGAGGAATGTCTTATTGCCTTGAAATCCCAATATAAAGGATATCTTTGGTATGTTGACAGGGGTTGTTCAAAACACATGACAGGAGATAAGGACAAATTTTTTAACTTGAAAAAACAAAAGGGTAAAGTTACATTTGGTGACAATGCTTCAAGTAATATTCTTGGGAAAGGAACTGTGAATTTGGGAAAAGACAAAGCCAATAATGTGTTGCTTGTTGAAAATTTGAAACCTAGCCTATTAAGTGTCAGCCAAACCTGTGATCAGGGGCACATTTGCATCTTTGATTCCCAGAAATGTGAGTTTAGGAGAAAGGACTCAGGAAAATTGGTTGGTGTTTCTCTTAGAACTTCTAAGAATGTATACATACTAAATACAAAACTGAATGAGGAATGTGATATAAATTTAGTGGATAAAAGTTGGCTATGGCATAGGAGGTTGGGGCACATTAAGTTTAACAATTTAGTAAAAGTTAACAATATTGGGGTAGTAATAAACTTTCCAAAAATCACAAAACCCTCAAATCCCATGTGTAGACATTGTCAACTAGGGAAGCAAACTAGAATAAGGTTCAAAACAAAAGAATACTCAATCTCGAAACATTTAGAGCTGGTTCACACTGACCTCTGTGGACCTACAAGGACCAAAAGTTTGCAAGGAGATTCCTACTTTATGTTGTTCATTGATGATTTACTAGAATGGCTTGGGTATTTTTTCTCAAGGAAAAATCATAAGCATTTAACAAGTTCAAAGCTTTTAAAACCCTTGTCGAAAATGAAACAGAGGCAAAAATAAAAAAAATATTAGATCAGACAATGGTGGTGAGTTCACCTGAAAAGAGTTTTATCTCTTCTGTGAAACCCATGGAATTCAGAGACAATTATCTGCTTCTAGAACACCTCAGCAAAATGGGATTGCTGAGAGGAGGAATTGAACAGTCCAGGAGGCTGCAAGGACTATGCTTAATGAAGCAAGATTGTCTGATGGGTACTAGAGGGAAGCTGTAAGCACAATAGTACACATATTCAATAAAGGTTAGCTCATGATTACTAGTAATAAGACTCCTTATGAGCTATGGTCTGGGAGAGCTCCTTCGGTAAAATACTTCATGGTTTTTGGAATTAAGTGTTACATCAAAAGGCTTGATTAGAATCTAGGAAAATTTGATGCTAGACCTGATGAAGGTATCTTTATTGGATATGATTCTACCAAAAACTCATACAGATGCTACAATATTAGATTACATAAGATTGTTGAGAGTGAAGATGTTAAAGTGGATGATTTAAAAACAAAGAAATTCAAACATCAAGAGACCATACTTGAAAATGAAGATGAAGATGATGATGAGTTAGTTGGTACACAAGCAGATGTAGAAGAAAAGGAAGATATACAAGAGGATCAAATGGATACCAAAGAAAAAGAGGAAGATATTCGAGAAGAAGAGATAAAAGAAGAATCCCCAAGAAGAGACACAAAGACATCTTCAAGAATAACTCAAAGGAATCATCCTGAAGACATAATTATTGGAAATAAAATTACATGAGTGCAGACAAGAAGACAATGTATCAAACAAAAATAACACTTTTTTCATATACTGAGCCTAGCTCAATCAAAGAGGCATGCAAAGATGAGAGTTGGGTCAATGCTATGAATGAAGAATTGGACCAAATTGAAAAGAATAAAACTTGGGAACTGGTTCCAAGACCAAAAAATAAGAATGTCATTGGAACTAAATGGGTGTTTAAAAACAAAGTAAATGAAAATGGACAAGTAACCGGGAACAAATCCATATTGGTATGTAAAGGGTATACTCAGGTTGAAGGAGTAGATTTTGAAGAAAAGTTTGCACTTGTGGCCAGATTATAGGAAATTAGGATGTTCTTAGCCTTCGCTAGCTACAAAAAATTTAAAGTATACCAGATGGATGTTAAGTCAACATTTCTCAATGGAAACTTAGAAGAGGAAGTCTATATTGAGCAACAAAAAGGATTTCAATTAACTGATAAAGGAGATTATGTTTGTAAACTAAAGAAAGCACTCTATGGGCTAAACCAAGCACCCAGAGCATGGTATGCAAGGCTAGATCCTTATTTACAAGTACAAGGCTTCAAAAGAGGATCAACGGACAATAATATTTATTGTAAAATTATTGGTGATAGCATGGTTATTGTGGAAGTATATGTTGATGATATTATATTTGGGAGCGACGATGAAAAAATGAGTAAGGACTTTGCTAGGAGGATGCAGCAAGAATTTGAAATGTCTTTGCTTGGTGAACTGAATTTCTTTCTAGGATTTCAAATAGTACAGTCCAAAAGGGGAATCTTTATCCATCAATCCTGTTGAAATATTGTAACTTCTAATAATATTATATTTGTACTTTATTATTCCGGAGATGTTTCATTCCTCTGTTAAGACCTTATTGTATATCCGAAGATGTTTATTCCTCCGTCGGAATATGGTAACTTGGGTTATTAGACTTCCCTAGTGGGGTCGGCCCTGATTTAGTTGTAATGGGGTGTTTAACCCAATGGTTAAAGTTGGGGCCGACCTAGTTCGTGTAAAAGTCAAGTCGGAGTTGTGTATAAATAGAGGAGGTGTGTTCCTAATTTAACACACATTACACTCACTAGTGAATGGCGCATATGTGAGAGAGAGATCTACTATGGTGGAGAAGGAGCTCATGTTTGTGGATTACATCTTTGTATTTGCTGGTCATCTATATTGAGGAAGCTTTGCTGGGTTTTCTTGTTAAATTTTCAAAATTTACTTAGATCTGATCTAGGATCTTAATTGAGAGAACAACATGTACAACAAATCTACAACATATCAATCATGGACCCAATAATGCAAGCACACAAGAGACACAAAGTTTACTTGGGGAAAACCATAAAGGTGAGAAACCCCAATAAATTCCTCAGAGATAGATAGATCAATGATACAACCAGAATACAAGAGATAGTCTTCTCCTAGCAGCAGAGCCTCCTCCTCCACAAGTGCGCCACTCTCCCAAGTGTGAGTGAGAGATAGAATGTGTAAAATGAGAGAGACACACTCTCTATTTATACACTAACTTGACTTGACCTTTACTCAACTAGGTCGGCCTCAACTTAACCACTTAACATAATGCTAACTAGGCCGACCCCCACTAGGGTGGTCTAATAACCCTTTGACCCACATGACTTATACAGGGCCGACCCCAACAAGGCGGTCTAATAACCCATCAAGTATAAGTTACGACACTTACAATATAAATGACGACACTTCTGTATAGAGGAATAATAACATCTCTATAGGAATACAACCACTTCCATATAGAGGAATAATAACATCTCTATAGGAATACAATATACATATATGTGAAATACATTACGAAGTTACATATACATCAACACTCCCTCTTAACTAGGAAGGTATTTCTCGACACAGGTCTTCTAGCACAAGTCATCTTCTCTGGATCATCGTCATCGAGTCATCATCATCGTCACTGCTGCTGCTATCTCAATCAATCTCTGAATCTACTCATCATAGGAAGTTCTTTAGAGCCAATCCTTTTTCATACTGGATGTAGGCCCACCACCTGCAAGTCTTCATCATCTGTGCGAACGGTCTGATAGAGGTGGCCTCTCAAGACTAATTTTATGTGCGGATGCAATACCGGAAACAGTATCCCAGGAACATTTATGTGCCTAAGCACGACCGACAAGATCTCCCAAGATTGATTACATGCATCTCCTCCACAATACCTTTAAAGAGCATCCCAGGAACATTTATGTGCCGCAGCACGACCATCAAGATCTCTAAAGATCATCCTAGGACTTATTACGAGCACACAGCTCAACCTCTCGGATCTCCAGGACTGATTACACGTGGATAGACAAAACCTTTAAAGGGAATCCAAGGAACATTTATGTGCCGCGACACGACCGACAAGATCTCTAAAGAGCATCCCAGGACTAATTACGAGCACACAACTCAACCTCCCGGATCTCCAGGACTGATTACATGTCTCCATAGTAATACCTCATCCCAGGACTGATTACATGCACACAGCTCAACCTATCGGATATCTGAGGATTGATTACATACTACATAGCAATACCAGAAAGAGTTACCCAGGAACATTTATGTGCTATAGCACGACCGGCAAGATCTCCAAGGACTGATTACATGCTATTTGCACAACCTGCCACGTATCATCTCTGACCTCCAAGTATCAACCTGATACTCATGATCCAACGGATCATCATCACACGAGGCATCATCCTGATTCCCATGATCATACTGATCATCATCACTTGTACCATCCTGGTACATATCATCTAGAGCAACATCATGAAGCTCATCATCATGATCAACCTGATCATACAATGCATCCACCTGATGCACACCAAGTATCTACCTGATACATATGATCATACACCGTGTATCCACCTGATACATAGATACATGATCCACATAATGTATCCATCAACATACACGATCTACCTGATCATACCTGATACATATCAACATACATGATCTACCTGATCATACAATGTATCCACCTGATACATATACAGATACATGGTCCAAGCATCCAACATGATGCATATACAAAATACATACAAATGATCCAACCGATCATATCCAGCATCCAACATGATGTGTACATACATATAAATGATCCAACTGATCATATCCAGCATCCAACATGATGCATACATATAAATGATCCAACTGATCATACAATGCAGAAAATAGAACATCATCCTGATGCTCATCATCCTGCGCTTACATCCACAGCCATGTGAAGGATCCTCCTTCCAACATGCTTGAAATGGCTTCAGCAAATGTGTCCATCACTTCTTCCTCGAAGTGTCCTCGATCTGAGGAACACCAAGCCTCTCCCTGAAGTACTCGAACTTCACCCTGGCTAGTGGCTTTGTCAGCACATCTGCAATCTGATCGTCCGTCGCAACATAGAGGAGCTTCACAGCTCCTCTCTACACCATATCCCTGATATATTGGTATTTGATCTCTATGTGCTTCGACCTGTAATGAAACATAGGGTTCTCGGACAACTTCACACAACTCTGGTTATCACAAAAGATACCAGTAGCATCCAACGGGAGATCAAATAACTCAGACAGTAGCTTCTGTAGCCATACTACCTCACAACTAGCTGAACAGGCTGCAACATACTCTGCCTCAGCTATACTCAGTGCTACGTAGGACTACTTCCTGCTAAACCAAGAGATCACAGCTAATCCCATACTGAAGCAGCATCTAGATGTGCTCTTCCTATCTACAGCACTGCCAGCCCAATCTGAATCAACATAACCCTGCAGATTAAACTTTTGATTCGCTTCATACTTGAGCCCATAATCCACTGTACCCTTCAGGTACCTCATAACATGCTTTACAACAACTAGGTGAACACTCCTCGGATCCGTCAGGAACTGGCTCAATGTGTTCACCGAAAAGCAAATATTTGGTCTCGTGTTCATCAGGTACATCAAGGACCCAATCATCTGACAATACATAGAGACATCAACCGGCTCAGATGAAGCATCACAAAGAAGATTCAGATTCGATGCCATAGGTGTGGCCATGGCCTTGCAATCCATCATCCCGAACCTCTTCAGGATATCTACTGCATACTTCCCTTGTCCAAGGAAGATTCCATCTGCACTCTACCACACCTCCATGCCAAAAAAAAATAGTGCATCATCCCCAAGTTTTTCATCTCGAACTCGGCAGGAAGATTCCGCTGCGTGTCAGCAATCAATCTATCTTCACCTATAACAAACAGGTTATCCGCATACAAAAGTAGTATCACTGGATTTCCTTCCTCAACCTTGTAGTAAAGGTTGGAATCCGCTTTACTCTTGTTAAATCTCAAACTGGATAGAAAGATGTCTATCCTACCAAGTTCTGCACACATATATGACTGCACCATTCAAGAAGGCTGTCTTGAAATCCATTTGGTGTATCTTCTATTTCATCACTTTTATATTTCTCTATGTTTCCATCTGTAGCATGCTTGATATGATAGCTCCATTTGGAAGTCACAACAGACATCCATTCAGCTCTTGGGACCGCATCCCAAACATCATTCTTCATGATCGACGGATCATGGCATTCTTCCCGTATCCTGGGAACTTCAATATCTTCAATAGATAATTTTGTTGCTTGAACAAATGTTGTAGTCCTTCTTTTGTAGGTGATGGTATACGATCTTTCCTACACAACAAGTTAAATTGCATGATTAGAAAACATCTCATAGTTTTCAGAACAAATTCTTACACATAAGGAAATATGTCAGACAGTCATGAAATTATCTTAGCCAATGCTTCAATACAACATTTATCCATATTCCGTAACTTTCTAGATGCCTTCCAATCTCTACCAGAACATTGTTAAGAGTGTGCACAAATCCTAACATGTCAGCAAAGAGGTTTCATTCTAGATAAGTAGCAATGGAATGTTGTACAGTGCCATAGGCCACTTACCCATCAAATGCATATTAGTAGTAAGTTGTTCATTAATGCAATCATTCTAATATGCATAATACACATCCTAAATCTAGCAACATAAGCATATACATCATTGAATAATATTATTTACACAAACAAGTATGTAAGGAATGGTAATTAAAATACTTATCTTTGTTTGTTTGTTGGGTGGACTTCCTCTGAGTCTTTGCTTCCTTGTAGGAGGTGCTGAAGTAGCTTCTTCTACACCTTTCTGTTGTGGAATGCAGAAGGATGGTCAACTCCCTATGGATATTTGCATCCTTGCAGAAACTACTGGAGTATGCTCCTTTGCTTTCTTCCAGGAACAACTAGAGTGTGCTCCCTCTTGATCTTTGCTTCCTGGATTACCTGTCCTTGAACTTACATCCATCCTTAATCACTATGCATGCTTATTAGTATCATCATTGTGTTATCCTTGAGGTCTCATACATAATCACACATTTATTAGTATACTCTTAATACTATCAAAACACAATAATCTTAAACATGTATAGTCATGATCATTCACAGATAACAAACATTAGTATTCAAGGTTTCAGGGAAGTCTTTTTTTACTCATACATATTCTTATTTGATCATAGGACTCTTCTGGTTAGTTAAATCATCAATCAAGATAAGAGATATAATATGCATAAAACCCATGATTACTCAAACCTATACCTTCATGATTCTTCTGGTTATTCATATCATCAATTATGGTAATAAACATAATATGCATACAACCATGACTATTCAAACCTATGACTTCATGAATAATCATTATCAACAACACAACAGTCTAAGATCCCAACACAAGGTAGGATTCTAGCTTGATATAGGAAAAACATACCTGGATTAGCATGCTAGCTAGATATGTCTAACATACCCGCATAATGTCTTCTGGTTCTCTTCAGTGACTTATGCTAGTAACCTGCATGTCTCATAGGTTAACCATTGTAGGACCAAGTTATACATACCTCGAAAGTAGATCTTCTATGTGATCCATGACAATGGATGAATCTTTGTCTTCATGTCACCATGATCATATGTTCTTGAAGTAGAACATGATTTGTCTTTCTTGGTGTACCTTTTATGTTAGCGAACAACATAAACCTCAGACAACATCACAATGCATTAGTACATTCATAAGTGTCAAAACCTTAATCAATGAATATCTAATATTAAGGTGATACGACAAGTCTAGTAATTAATGAAGATTGTACTATAATGATATGAAGACAAACATATGATAAAATTAACCATGAAACATACCTATAAGCCATACTTGTCAAGATTGCTTGTAATCTTCTTATGGAAGGCCTTAGCCTCATCTCCCTCTGAGACAGGAACTTCTTCACTTATGCAGGTGACTAATCCATCTTCTTCTAGGATTAACCCAATCCACTTGATTTTCAAGAACTGGACCTGGAGCTGGATTAGGGTTTTTCAAGGAAACCCCAAAAATTCAAACTTTGAATTTCAAACTTCGGAAAGGATAGAAATATGTGCCTTGATGAGCTGATCAAGTTGGTATATTCATAATTTGAAAACTGCAAAGTTTCACCCCTCAAAATTGCCTTTTAGATTTCTGGATTCACTAGGGAGGACCCTAAATCGGGGTTTGAGTTTCCCAGAGCTTCACCCAACAAAAATATTTGATTCAAAGCTCTAATATTCGATTTTTCTGAGGAGCTTCCAGCCATGGTCACAGATTTCCAAAATTCCAAGTTTTGCAGAAGCCTTAATTTTCCATCTTTCCGATCAAAGTCCCGAACTAGGGTTTGATCAAGCCCGGCCTTCTTCCCAACCAAAAAATATGATCTTGGTCTCTAAATTTCTATTTTGATGAGTAGCATCCAGCCACGGTCTCCGATTAGAGAAATTCCAACTTTCTCCGAAGCCCTAAATTCCGGAAGCCATGAATGAAGGTGCTCAAAAATAATTTTGTTTTGACAGAAATATGTACCTGATTGTTTCTCGTGTAACTCTGAACTTTTTTATCCATAGGGTCTGAAATTTTTTCCTGAGATAGCCTGACCTGTTGTATTTCCATCGCAATAGGTCTGACCTCAATTGGATTCTCTGAGAGAGAGTTATTCCAAGTGTCGCAACGTGACCTGTTTATGGGATAATACAGGAAAGCGAACTTGTACGGTGTGCCATGTGTCACTGGTTCAACTTCGGCCTCTGAAAAATTTTCCTGAGATATCCTGGCCTGTTATATTTCCATCCCAATAGGTATAACCTCAATTGGATTCTCTAAGAGAGAGTTATGCCAAGTGTCGCAACGTGACCTGTTTATGGGATAATACAGGAGAGCAAACTTATATGGCGTTCCACGTGTCACTGGTTCAACTTCGGCCTCTGAAAACGTTTCCTGAGATGGTAAAGTCTTTGTAATACCTGTCACTTTTTATGAAATTTCATTTGGAGCTTCCTAGCCCAAGTTATGACCTTTTGCCCAAGGTCACCTGATTTTGACTCAGATCTGGAAGAGCCAGAAACCCTATATTGTACAGATCATAAATCACAAAGTACAACGAATTAGAGGTTTTCCTTTGAACACAAGGTACATGTGGATCTTATCTTCGACCTGTAAAAGTTTCAGATCCGAACACTTCGCCAAAATGGATTTATAGCGAAAGTGCTACGATGACTGGTTTTTGATATATCAAGCCCTAACATCGTAAGTGCAACAAGTGTCATACATGCCATATCATGCCTTCTTTTAGGCTAGCTTTGATACCATGTTAAATTTTCAGAATTTAATTAGATCTGATCTAGGATCTTAACTGAGAGAACAACATGTACAGCAAATCTACAGCATATCAATCATGGACACAATAATGCAAGCACACAAGAGACACGGAGTTTACTTGGGGAAAACCATAAAGGTGAAAAACCCCAATAACTTCCTCAGAGATAGATAGAGCAATGATACAACCAGAATACAAGAGATAGTCTTCTCCTAGCAGCAGATCCTCCTCCTCCACAAGTGCGCCACTCTCCCAAGTGTGAGTGAGAGATAGAATGTGTAAAATGAGAGAGACACACTCTCTATTTATACACTAACTTGACTTGACCTTTACTCAACTAGGTCGGCCTCAACTTAACCACTTAACATAATGCTGACTAGGCTGACCCCCACTAGGGTGGTCTAATAACCCTTTGACCCACATGACTTATACAGGGCCGACCCCAACAAGGTGGTCTAATAACCCATCAAGTATAAGTTACGACACTTACAATATAAATGACGACGCTTCCGTATAGAGGAATAATAACATCTCTATAGGAATACAACCACTTCCGTATAGAGGAATAATAACATCTATATAGGAATACAATATACATATATGTGAAATACATTCCGAAGTTGCATATACATCAACATTTCTACCCCATGAGGGTTTCCCAGGATAAATCTGTGTCTCTTGTGTTTATGTTGTGCTTGTTGTTCTTTCAGTGATCCTGTATATGCTATTGTTGTGAAATGGAATGTAATGCTGATATTTTCTGTCTTAGAATATTGAATCTTAACATGGTATCAGAGCCAACCTGAAGGAAGTCAATGTATGGCACTTACGACACTTGCTTCACTTGAGACAATTTGAAGGTTAGGGTTTTATATAGAAAAAACCAGTCATCGTGGAACTTTCGCTATAAATCCATTTTGGTGAATTTTCAGGATCTGAAAACTTTACAGGTCGTATATAACATCCCCATGTACCTTGTTTCCAAAGGAAAACCTCAGATTCATTGTACATTGTGAGTTATGATCAGTATAAGTTAGGGTTTCTGCCTCTTCCAGATCTCAGTCATAAACAGGTGACCTATGAAAAAATGTCACAACTTGGGCTAGGAAGCTCCAAATGAAATTTCGTAAAACGTGACAGGTAGAGAACGGACTGTGGTTTCTCAGGTAAATGTTTCAGAGGCCGAAGTTGAACTAGTGACACGTGTCACACCATACAAGTTCGCTCTCCGGTTTTATCCCATAAACAGGTCATGTTGCGACACTTGGAATAACTCTCTCTCAGAGAATCCAATTGAGGTCAGACCTATGGGGTTGGAAAGAGAACAGGTTGGGATATCACAAGGAGAAGTTTCAGACCCTTTGGATTCGTAATTTAGGATATACACCAGAAACAATCAGGTGCATATTTCTATCAAAACAGATTTGGATTTTGAGCACCTCCATTCTTTGCTTGTCACTGTTGCGAGAATTTAGGGCTTCGGAGAAATTTGGAATTTTTAGAATCAGATACCATGGCTGAATGCTCCTCAGAGAAATTGAAATTTGGAGACCAAGATTGAAATTTGTGGTTGGTCAGAAGGTTGGGCTTGATCAAACCCTAGTTTGGGATTTTGATCGGAAAGGTGGAAAATTAGGGCTTCTGCAAAAGTTGGAATTTTTTAAGTTTGTGACCACGGCTGGAAGCTCCTCAGAAAAATCAAATTTTAGAGGTTTGGATCGAACCTTTTGGTTGGGCATAAGGGTGGGATTTATCAAACCCTAGTTTGGGGTCCTATCTAGTGAATCCGAAAGTTTCAAAGGCAATTTTGAGGGGTCTAATTTTGCAGTTTTCAAAATTGAAGTATACCAGCTTGATCAGCTTAGCAAGCCACATCTTTCCATCCATTCAGAAGTTTGAAATTCAAATTTTGAATTTTTAGGGTTTCTCTGACAAACCCTAATCCAGCTCTAGATCCAGTCTCAAAAAATCAAAGTGGATTGAGTTAATCCCAGAAGAAAATTGGACACCTACATAAGTGAAGAAGTTCCAATTTCAGGGGGAGATGAGGCTAAGGCCTTACATAACAAGACTACAAGAAATCTCAACAGGTATGACTTAAGGAGATATATGTATGTGTTGAAATCTGTTCATGATTAAGTTTATGAGGTTATTACAATCTTGATGAATCTTAGAATTGCCTTATCACCCTAGTAAAAGTATGAATGCATGTGAATGATAGAAGACATTCATTGATTAGGGTTATATGATTGTACTAGTGCACATGTGGTGTTTTATGAGGATGATGTTGTATGCTAACAAGATAGAAGTACACCAAGAAAGACAAATCAAGTTCTATGACCATGATGACATAAAGACAAAGATTCATTCATAATCTTTGATCACATAGAAGCTCCACTTACGAGGTATGTATGACTTTGTTCTACTATGCTTAACCTATGAGATATGCAAGTTCTAGCACAAGGTCTCTAAATCATTGAAGAGAACAAAGAAGATATTGTTTGGGTATGTTAAGACATAACCATGATAATCCAGGTATGTTTTCCTATATCAAGATAGAATCTTACTTTGTTAGGATCTTAGGTAAGTATACATGTGTATGAAATAATCATGACCATGCATACTTAAGATTATTTAGAATTATAATGTTTTGATAATATTGAGATTATACTAATGAATGTATGTTTGTGTATGATATCATGAGGATGACACTAGTGCACACTTGAGCATGCATAGTGGTACAGAATGAATAGAAGATCAAGCGGGAGGAAACCACACAAACATAAAAGATAAGTATTTGAGTTGTTATTTGAATCTCTGAATAGTTAATGATATTGCTCGTAATAGTTGTATGCATATTTGTATTCCTAGAATATATCATGCATAGTGTAAGCATTCGTATAGCATTGAACAGTATACTACTAATATGCATATGATTGGTAAGTTGGACAAACATTCCATTGTTGCTTGTCTAGAATGAAACATCTTTGTTGACATGCTGAGAGCTGTGCACACTCTCGATAGTGTGTTCTGGTAGAGATGGAAGGCATCTAGATAACCATTGTATGCATATAGGATATGGAAAAGTGTTGTGTCAAAGTACTGGTGAAGATAGTTGCATGAATATGTGAATCATATCAGTATGCATAGTAGGTTATCATAATTTGATGATTATGAAGTATTACTAATCATGTGACTAACTTTGATTTGTAGAAAAGATCATGTGCTATGATGATGAACACCTATTCCAAAGAACGAGTGATGAATGTTCAACAAGAAGACTTACAAATCAAACATATTATAGAAGGCTCATGGCTAGAAGATTCTATTAGAAAGAAGAAGAGGATCATGGCGATATCTTTGCTCCAAGTGGATCGATAAGACCATTCTCTTAATGGTGTAATTGAAGAAAGCTCTGTACGGGCACCCAGGATCGATAGTCATTTGATGAGCTTAATGATCACCATGGGTGATGCAGATTTCAACCTTTGCTACAAGGTTGAAGATGGTGTATATATACAGATGACATTCTTCTCTTAGATTCATGCAATAAGTTTGAATGATCTTGAGGCTCATATCAGTAGACCCATCTGGCGATAGATGACACGAATAGATATGCAGAAGATCACTCAATGCAGAGTGTGAATGATGTTCAATCACAGAGGAAGAATTGATAACTTCTTGACAAGCTTGGGATTTACCAAAAGTAAAGTTGATCCTAACCTTTACTTTAAGGTTATGGATGATACTATTATTGTATTTGGATGATATCTTTCTGACAGGGAATGAGAAACAAGATCATGGATAGCAAGAAGAAACTAGCTACAGAATTTGAGATCTCGGATTGATACATTACTTCCTAGGTCTGGAAGCATGGAAAGGACCAGAAGGAATCTTTCTCAACAAGGGAAAGTGGAAGTCTTGAAAAGATTTGGTATGTTGGAATGAAAGGCCATGGACACTCCCATGGATTCTAACTTAAATACTATTAGTTGATGACTCATCAGAGTTAGTGGATATGACTATGTACAGACAGATTATTGGGTCATTGATGTATTTAACAAATACCAGACCAGATATATGCTTTGCCATAAACACCTTGGGTTAGTATATAGTAGAACCTAGACGAGTTCACTTGATAGCTGCAAAGCATGTGATGAGGTACCTAAAGGGTATGATAGACTTTTTTCTATGTTATCTTGGAGATCATGAATTCAAATTGTATGGCTACACAGATGTTGATTGGGAAGGAAGTGTATCAGACAGGAAGAGCACATCAGGAGGATGTTATTGTCCGGGATCTGCCATGATCTCGTGGTTTAGCAGGAAGCAGTCTAGTGTGGCTCTCAACACAACTGAAGCAGAATATATTATTGCTTGCTCTGCTAATTGTGAAGCGATATGGATTTGGAAATTGTTATCATGATTGTTTGACTTGGAGATGAAGCCCACTATGATCTTGTGTGACAACCAGAGTTGTATCAAGATGAATAAGAATCTAGTGTTCCATGATAAGTCAAAGCACATAGAGATCCGATATTTCTATATACAGGATATGGTGCAGAAAGGAGCTATCAAGCTCGAGTAAAGTTGCTGATATATTGACCAAATCTCTATCTCGAGTAAAGTTTGAGTATTTCCGAAACAAGCTTGGTGTAGTTCAGAAGGACCCTCCTCGAGATGGGGAGTGATGTGGTCACTATTGATGAGATTGCCTGCATAAAAAATGAGGTCGATGATGTGGATACCTATATTGGTGATACCGACAGTGAGGTTGGTAAATGGTCCTTAGACAGGGTCTAAGTTGACGAGTGGATTGTATCATCCTTGAACATATGTTCTAAAAGAGATCCATAGACATATGTCTCCAAGAAAGAAGAGGGATTGTATCATCCCTAGACTTCGGTCCCATAATTGATCCGTAGACATATTTCTCCAAGAAAGAAGAGGGATTGTATCATCCCCAGACTTCGGTCCCAGAATTGATCCGTAGAAATATGTCTTTGGGAAAGAAGAGGGATTGTATCATCCCTGGACTTCAGTCCCAGAATTGATCCATAGACAGATGTCTCTGAGAATGTGGGGACTGTATCTTCCCTGGACTTCAGTCCCAGAATTGATCCGTAGACATCTGTCTCTGAAAATTGATGATAGGACTGCATCGTCCCTGAGCTTTTAGTTCAAAATGTACGTGATAAATCCTAGATTTGATCTAGGTCACATCCAGTATGAAAAAGGACTGGATCTGTGGTGATAAATCTTAGATTTGATCTAGGTCACATCCAGTATGAAAAAGGACTGGCTCTGTGGTGATAAATCCTAGATTTGATCTAGGTTACATCCATCATGAAAAAGGGCTGGCTCTGTAGATGTGATACATCCATCATGAAAAAGGGTTGGATCTGTAGATGTGATACATCCAGCATGAAAAAGGGCTGGCTCTGTAGATAATGAAGACCTGCAGGTGGCAGGCCTACATACAATATGAAAAAGTACTGGATCTATGGTGGTAAATACTAGATTTGATCTAGGTCACATCATGTATGAAAAAGGATTGGCTCTGTGGTGGTAAATCCTAGATCTGATCTAGGTCACATCTAGTATGAAAAAGGACTGGCACTGTGGTCGGGATTGCATCATCCCTAGACATGAGATTTGTCTTAAAAGGATCATGGACTGCATCATCCCTAGACATGAGATTTGTCTTAAAAGGATCAGGATTGATCCTCCTATAAGTAGATCTAGATTGTATCATCCATAGACATGAGATATGTCTTAAAGTGAGCAGGATTGATCATCCTGGAATTGGATCATGTGTATTGCAGATGATCCAGATGCTGTAGATTGAAATGATCTAGATGTTGTAGATCGAGATGATCTAGATGCTATAGATTGAGATGATCCAGATGCTGTAGATTGAGATGATCCAGATGTCATAGATCGAGATGATCCAGATGCTGTAGATCGAGATGATCCAGATGATGTTGTAGATCGAGATGTTGTAGATCAAGATGATCCAAATGATGTTGTTGATCGAGAGGATCCAGTTGATGATGTGATGTTGTTGATCGAGAGGATCCAGTTGATGCTGTTATGATGATGATTAGTAGATCTAGACGATGAGGCTGTTGATCGAGTGATCCAGATGATGATGTTACTGTAGTTGTTTGAGTGCTGCAGAAGGTGAAGACTCAGTACTGAAGTTGTTGATGTTCCGGTATTGAAGATCTTGAAGATATTCCAGTAATTGGTTGAGTTATTGATGATGTTGAGAAAGCTTCCAATGATCTATAGATGTATCATGTATTATGTAGTTGATGACTCCTTGCTCCTGCAGATGTTGTTATAATATCCTTCTCGTTAAGGGGGAGTGTTGAAATATTGTAACTTCTAAGAATATTATATTTGTACTTTATTATTCGCGAGTTGTTTCATTCCTCCGTGAAGACCTTATTGTATATCCGGAGATGTTTATTCCTCCATCGGAATGTGGTAACTTGGGTTATTAGACTTCCCTAGTGGGGTCGGCCCAGAGTTAGTTGTAATGGGGTGTTTAACCCAGTGGTTAAAGTTGGGGCCGACCTAGTTAGTGTAAAAGTCAAGTCGGAGTTGTGTATAAATAGAGGAGGTGTGTTCCTCATTTAACACACATTACACTCACTGGTGAATGGCGCATAGGTGAGAGAGAGGTATGCTATGGTGGAGAAGGAGCTCATGTTTGTGGATTACATATTTGTATTTTCTGGTCATCTATATTGAGGAAGCTTTGCTGGGTTTTCTACCCCATGAGGGTTTCCCAGGATAAATCTGTGTCTCTTGTGTTTATGTTGTGCTTGTTGTTCTTTCAGTGATCCTGTATATGCTATTGTTGTGAAATGGAATGTAATGCTGATATTTTCGGTCTTAGCATATTGAATCTTAACAAGTCCAAGTATGTTAAAGATATGCTTAATAAATTCCATTTAGAGGATTGCAAACCTGTTTGTACACCTATGACAGTAGGATGCAAACTAAGCAAGGAAGATGAGTCCAAGGTTGTATATCCAAAACACTACAGATCAATGATTGGGAGTTTACTCTATGTAACAGCTTCCAGACCTGATGTCAAGCAAGCTGTTGGAATGGTGGCTAGATTTCAAGCTGCACTAAAAGAGAGCCACGTTCATGATGTGAAAAGAATCTTTAGGTACTTAAAAGGAACCATAGATCTTGGATTGTGGTACCCTACCAAGAATTCATTCTCTTTAAAGGCTTATTCAGATGCAGATTGGGCAGGCTGTGTAGATGACATAAAAGGTACATGTGGAGGAGAATTCTTCTTGGGAGAATCATTGGTAGCTTGGACAAGCAAGAAACATACCTCAATTTCCCTGTCTACCACTGAAGCTGAGTATATTGCAGCAGCAGAATGTTGCACATAAGTGGAATGGATGAAACAAACCTTACAAGACATCAAAGTAGTGTTTGAAGAATGCACTATTATCTACTATGATAATACAAGTGCTATAAGTCTCTCCAAGTGTGTTGGAGAAAACTCACTATGGCTTGGGGTAGACCACAACAGACAGCTGACTACCAAAAATTAACTCAATTCTCAATGCTATGCTATATAAACGATAATGCTAAGATAATTAAGAATATAACCAACCTCGATCCAAACGTTTGATGT
Source organism: Larix kaempferi (assembly GCA_027924585.1). Classification (NCBI taxonomy): domain Eukaryota; kingdom Viridiplantae; phylum Streptophyta; class Pinopsida; order Pinales; family Pinaceae; genus Larix; species Larix kaempferi. Next base: position 4,426,074 of record BSBM01000963.1, on the reverse strand, counting down.
AGATCCCCGTTGGAGCTTTCAATCTGTGCACTTGAATCTGCAAATTAGTCTGGAAAACCAATATACAACAAGTACATATAATATATAAACGACATTAACATCATCAATAGCAACGGTCCATGATATTATAAGTAAATGCAACCTAATGTAGAATAAACAACATTCACAACATTAATGGACGAGAATATGAGTATTTCTATTAATGAACAAGAAGAAGTACAATGTGATGGCAACCAATATGAACCAAGATCTGGATCAATCCACTCATGCCTCCACCACTTCAATCCTCCATGAATGGAAAACTCAAACTATGATAGGAGTTTGGAAGGTGAACATAAGGGGTTCACAACTACAAGGATTAGTGAGTGTAGACTCAAGATAGGGCAAAAATCCACTAGAGTTATCTTTCTCTTCTTTCTCCTCCCGTCCATAAGCCATATGTGCTCAATATATAGTCCTCTCAAAGGTAAGTGAAAGGACACATCGAGGCATTTCTTGGGCAGATGGAGGGTCAAAGGTCATCCAATAACCGCTTTTTGGGAGTAAAAAGTAATAAACTAGTGATTTTTACCATTTTACATGCTACCCGCGGGCTATAGTGATGCAACTCGGGGGTACACCCACTGTAATGATGCAGCTAGCGCACAGGGGAAAAAATAGGGAAAAATAGTGTCTGAAGGATATAAAGTGGATCTGAGTTAGTGAAATGGATCCTGCAAGCCAAAGAATGCTGATACTCACAAGGTGGAAAATTATGTTGTAATAGATGCCCCCTAATGTGTGAGGTCAGAGACTAATGCTACGATGGCCGAAATACATTATAAATCTCAGAAGTGGAGTGATGGAGACACAAGTGGAAGGAGCAGCTCACTCATCATAATACAATAGTATCCCTGAATACATGTCGGTATAGTACAACAATCTGATACAATGGCCATGAATAGGAAGTACATAATGAATACATGTCATAAGTGATCATAGCCGTGATCCCTCTATAGTAAGATATGGTCTCCTGTTGAAAAGGAAACAACTGGTGCAAATTGGAGGTACAAATTACTGATATCTGAGAGGTGATATCTTAGATGTAAAGTCATAATCATAAGTAGCATATTGAATGCCACTATTGCCTGGGATCTTCTACACAAGTCTTCGACAGTGCAAGTCCCATCAAGTGAATAAAGGAGTTGGGGTCGAACCTAATGTGACATCGTCTGATTACCGGTCAATGATGTATACCGTTAATAGACGCGAGATAACCCACCAATAATGAAAATGGGCATCAAGGCACAGAGCACAATCATCGGAGTGTGAATATATGTGTTGAAGTCGAACACTAGGATGAATCCATCGATAAGGGGACATTGATGTATTCCCAAAACTGTCGATGGCGAGAGAACCTACCACTAATGACTACAAGCCTCAAGGTACTCAACCGAACTCTAAACCTCAAGTCCCGGAATAAATGGGTTGAAGTCGATGGAACGAGACTCGTTGGAAGGAGGGCATTAGGGAATCCCCCATCAATGAGCATGAGGCACCAGCTACGCTGAAATATTTGGATGAGCTCAGGTGAAATGGACTGACTCAATAAGGATGGCTGACATGCAATAGTCAAGAGATCTGAGGAGTGGTCGACTCTGGTTTCCAGTTTTCCTTTGAACAAGAGCATGAGAAGATGGATAGACTCAGGAATCATAGACTCGATATAGACTGTGTGATGGAGGACGCACCACAAAGGGATCCATAATGAATGGAAGCTTAACCAATCGGTGGAGTAAATTGAGAAACAAGAACAGCTCCTAAGGTCCAACTATAGTCCTGACTCATAATGTACGGAGTGGAATGAATGCTCTGTTCAAAGGTGACACAACAGCTGCCAACTAGAAGTAGTAACCATAATCCCGTCCAGCTTTTTGGAATATTTGATTTTTTTGGTCTTTTTCATAGTTGGGAAAAGCTTGAAAAAGGATAAAATTTCTTATAGTACAACAAGTGAGGGAACAAGTGTCAAAGAGCGAGCAGACTAGTCCCAAGCAATGGAACATACCTATGATCAATGCAAGGAAGTGCATGGAGGATGTGGACACTCGGGGGGTGTGTTCCCTCAAGGTCAAAAGGTCATCAAATTGTGAAGGACAAATGGAAGCTCTGCAAGTATCGACAGGGAAAAGTGCTCAGGCACCAAGCTAAGAACGAAGTAAGCAGGAGCCGGCAGAAGGCTCAAGCGGCAAGCATGATGATGCAATGCAATCACAACATGATATAACTGAGGGGATTCCTTAAGGGATATGGCCAGCATAAGACAAAGTAGAGTATGAGTCTTTATCGCAACGTCATGGCGTGACTACAAAGGACTCCCAATCCTAAGGACAAACAACAGCGTGGGAACCAGAATGTATAAAGGGGTTCTAACTAGGGTACCCATGTTCGGAAAATCCCTACCGCCACATAACGACACTTCTATAGCAGTGTGAAGGTTCCGTGTTAGTTAAGAAGCGGGGTCGCACCTAGGGTTTGTGAAAGTTGGTCAAAAGGTCAAATGCATAATGCATGTGAAAATGACATCTAATCTATATGTCAGGTGTGAAACGTACCTGTCGTAGGTGTGAAATGCTTGGAAACAACTTCTGCCGAAGAGATCTGATAAAAAATTCTACCCCAAGACATTATATCAGTCCATAACAACATTAAATGGTGAAAACTATAGACAATTGGGTCTTGAAAATTATAAATAGTAACAAAAATTTACAATTTACAATTCATTTTTACTATTCACCCATTTGGAGTTTTGTGGTTAGTTTTCACCTCAAAGTTCAGTTGCTGATTCCGGGGGCTACAGGCATTCGATCATCAAACCGTTAGGAGCAGGTTGGTAATCTCATCCCCACCTTCCATTTCAATGTTTTTATTTCAAATTTCAGTGGTTAAAATTTTTGTTTGGCCATACCCTACATGGTCACAGTGCTACCCGTGGGATATAACTATGCAGGTCGCGGATAGGGATGGGTACGCGCAGTCAATGTACACGTTGACCGCGGGTACCCACCTCTGTGAGCATAACTACCCGCGGGTACGGCCGTGAAGTGAGTTTTTTAAGAAAAAATAACCAAATCTTTGTGTTTTTCGCTTTCCATGATTGTTCTAGAGGAAAGAGAGAGAGAACATGACCTAGAGGATGAGGTCGTTCGAAACGATGTGCGTGCACAGCAAGCGCTACAAGCATGCTGTTTATACAAATTTTGGAGCATAGGGGGTTTGAGGGCCCAAAACCTATTGCTCCGCCGTTTGATAGACTATTGGGATGTTGATGCACAGAAATTCAACCTAGACGGTAAAATACTTTCACTGGAGGTGGAAGATATCTATTTCATCACAGGTTTGTTTCGCCGAGGTGAGGTGGCCAGCCTTCGGTCTCGAACTGTGGGTGGTGGGATCACCATCCCCGACTACCTAGAGAGATATTGTGTTCCAAATACTTGGGCAGTGGGACGTTAGGTGCCCATCCGAGCCATAGTCAACTTGAGTATGTGTTAAGATTCAATATGCCAAGACAGAAAATATCAGCATTATATTCCATTCCACAATAATAGCATATACAGGATCACTGAAAGAACAACAAGCACAACATAAACACAAGAGACACAGATTTATCCTGGGAAACCCTCATGGGGTAGAAAAACCAGCAACGCTTCCTCAATATAGATGACCAACAAATACAAAGATGTAATCCACAACCATGAGCTCCTTCTCCTCCATAGCAGATCTCTCTCTCACTTATGCGCTATTCACAAGTGAGTGCAATGTATGTTAAATGAGGAACACACCTCCTCTATTTATACACATCTCCGACTTGTCTTTTACATTAACTAGGTCGGCCCCAACTTAACCATTGGGTTAAACACCCCATTACAACTGACTGGGCCGACCCCTCTAGGGTGGTCTAATAACCCTTTGACCCACATAACACATACAGGGCCAACCCTCACTAGGGAAGTCTAATAACCCAAGTTAACACATTCCGACGGAGGAATAAACATCTCCAGATATACAATAAGGTCTTCACGAAGGAATGAAACATCTCCGGAATAATAAAGTACAAATATAATATTCTTAGAAGTTACAATATTTCAACAGTATGAAGGTTATCGTGGCAACTTTAGTGCAGATCACTGGATCCAAATCTCTTCACCAGGCATCGAGGCCAGTTATGTTCTATGCATCACAGTGCATGCAGCCTATGATATTTGACTGGTGTACTATGCTACTGGGGTCCATGAAGACCCAGCTGATAGAGTGCAAGCAGGGGGATGCGAAAAACTTCGGGTATGACAGTATTTTGTGCAGCTTTTTCTTCGAGCGGGTTCTGAGGCTTAGTCCGAGGGTTGAGGTCCCTCCTCATAGTCTCCGTGACCCAGCCATGACCCAGTGGGCTGAGGTCTTGGCGTGACAAGGTGGTGGCCATCAGGCATTGTTGTGGGGAAAATGCACCTATAGTTCAGGGGAGAAACTACCAACTTACGGTGATAAAGATATACTTACAAGCATTCTGCAAGTACAACAAATAAATGAAGAGATTAGGGTTTAGAGATGTAGGCACCTCATTCAGAAGGTTGATCCTAGATTTGCCTCCCTCACTCTTCAATGCTTATCCAGTGTCGCAATGCCCAGACCTGCAAAACAACTTGATACCTTTCTCAAACACATTTGACTACATATATAAGATTGATATTCATAATAGAAGAAGACATCAGATTATAAACAAACTGTAATCAAATCTAATACACATTAATAGGTCATATTTGGAAAGAGAAGAACGTCTGATCTTTATTGATGAATGAAAGCAAGTACATAAAGTTATACCTTCCTTCAAGCTTGGGACTTCACGAAACCTAGATTCAAGGTCTCCTGCTTCTGTTCTCCAAGGATTCTAGCCTCTAATCAACTGTGCTAGGGTTTTTACCAAAACTGAAGCACAAGAGAGGGGGATGAGGGTCTTCATTCCTCTAGCATAAATTTGTAATTGGGATTAGTCCCTTCACATGGCCCTTCTACCCTCCTTATATAGTCAGTGAGGAAGAGGAAAAGAAGTTATAACCGCTCAAGAGGTTTCCCAACCAACTTAACTTACTCGAATTTCAAGATTTTGAACAAAATAGGGGTGTACTATACTCTACAATAGATGAAGTAGCGTACATATGGAGTTGAGCGCTACTTTAATGAAGCAAAGTAGGGTACACACGCTACTATCATGCCTGTGTACCAGCGCTCATGTTGAAAAATGGCCAAAAACAGGCTTTTTTGCTCATTTTCAGGAGATGGTTTGGTCTAGAAAAATGTTCCCAAGGGTCATATACATCAAATGGGTCAAGAATGAGGTAATTTAAACCATTTTTAGTGTCCCAAATGACTCCTCCATCCACAAATGTCCTGCTGTGTGACTAAAACTTGATCTCAAGAAGTGTCATCATGCGACCAAGGGAAGCAAGTGTCGTCACGGACGGAGAGGTGTCATTTCAAGCTATAACAGGCATCACCGTATACAAAGGGGTTCTTTCATTGGTGGGATCAACAGGTCATAGCGCTAGATGACTACCCCTATGCAGGGATAAACTTCCAGCAGGACCGAGACATGCCTCCCCCACTAGATGCAGCGTTCGGAGACTCGGTGAGTACTCTTTTTAGGATTTTTGTGTATTAAATTTTTATGGATTTTTTATTATAGATGTAAATGCAAAAATATTTTTGGGGGTAGTATCATGTATTAATGTTTGACTGTTTGCTCGCAGACAAGGGCCCAGTGAGACCCGATGGCTTCCCTAGACATCGTCGCCAGGTAGGGGTGATGAGATGGTAGGTGCTGCAGCAGAGCGGACACTACAGACTCTACGGTCCAACATATCACGGATGATTGCAAGGGTACCACAGGCATAGGTGGTGCAGCTGCCAGAGGCTATGCAGTGCCAGGTAGTGGGGGTGCCGAGTAACTGAGTACGACTACTGCAACGGATAGAAAATGCAGTGCAGTACTTCTATGAGACACATCTTGTCGGGGCGGAAACTAGGCCTCCTCGTAGGGAGTAGATATCTCAGGATCTCATTTTTGTATCAATATGTATATTTTTGAGTGCTACGGGCTCCCGTTTTGTATCATGATACTACCATTTTGGACATATTATTTAAAAATAAATTGGTTCTCCGTTTCTACTACATGTGTGTATGTACAAATGTGTGAATGTCTTATTTTATTTGTGTGCTTCATTGTGAATGTGACAAATGCCAATCTAATACATAGTTAGCATATGCATCAGATATATGATTAACACTTCTTAGAACATGTATGTATGTAATTGAAACAAAATGTCGTTCCAAGAGTCTTACCCTTAGGAATTTCCGTAGTAACGTAGGATCTCGCACGCGATACTGCCCATTCAAATGAGACACAACCAGTTGTGAAACCATGCGGACTTCCAAAGACTGGATGCCATGTGAAATAGCATCCCGAAGTAGCTCGATCACGACACTATACTCGGCCACATTGTTAGATGTAGGACCGAGACAAGCACCTTCTGAAGACACAACTAGGTGGTCAGGTGAGAAAATAACCCAGGCAGCAGAAGCAAGTTGCTGCGTATGACGGCTAGCACCATCCGCAAACCCTAATAATGTAGGAGATTCCACTGACATCTGTCAATCAAACGGAAGCGAATCAGCAGACCCGAAAACCAAAAGAAAACTAAACTATGTATAGAAGTAACTATACAGTAGTATACAAAAGTATTAGCCTAGACTAGAGGTTCAAGCGTAATACCGCTTGAGGTAGAGCCCATTTCTAGGCTCCTTCAAGACAGTCCCCTCATAGTCTTCCAACTCATAGGCTCCTTTTTCTAGGACACGCCTCACGATGTAAGGACTGTGCCACATGGGATTGAACTTGCCTACCCCCAGGGGTTCTTTAGCTTGGTCATATAAGAGGACCAATTCACCTTCAGCATACTGCCGGGGAAAGACATACCTATCATACTAAACCTTCACAGGACATTTGTTGGCATCTATAGCCACATCGGCATCTCAACGTTGCTCGTCAAGTTGCTCAAGGTGGATTAAACATTGCTCAATGCTTTTCGTATCAAGGAGGAGCTCTATGGCCAATTTAAGTGAATGGATTTCACATTCAATCGGTAAAATCGACTCCACACCGTGTACTAACTGGAATGGTGAGAACCCGGTGGCAGTCTTGACTACAGTTTGATATGCCAACAAAGCAGGATATAACATGATGTGCCAGTTGTTCTTGGATTGTTGGATGGTACGTTGGAGAATAGTCTTCAAATACTTATTAACTGCTTCAACTTGACCATTTGCTTGGGGATAATAAGAATATGAGTGTTCTTGACGAAACCCAAGCTTGAGAGACAAATCCTCCATCATCTTGTTCTGAAAGTGACTGCCATGGTCAGTGACAATCTCTTTCAGAATACCGAACCGAGTGATAATTTGATTGAACATGAAATGGGTTGTTGTAGCACCATCAGATTTTATGGTAGGCATGGCCTCAGTCCATTTGGAAAAGTAGTCCATGGCCACTATAATATGGTGATTCCCCCCAGCCGAAGCTGGTTTGCAATCCATTAAATCCACCACCCACTTAGTGAAGGGACCGACGGTGACGACTGGATGAAGGGGTGCTAGATGCGAGTGTATATTCCGAGAGAACACCTGGCAAGGGTGGCATCTCTTCACAGCATTAATACAATCCTTAAAGATTGAAGGCCAAAAGTAACCAGCTTGCATAATACGTTGGGTTGTAGCAAGCTCGGATAAGTGACCGCCACACGCCCTTGTATGGCAATCATTAAGCACATGCTCCGCTTCTTCGTGAGTTAAGCAACGGTGGAGGATAGAATCCTTTCCTCGGCGATACAAAGTGTCACCAATGATAGTATAATATTTAGCATGATGTTTCACATGCCGTCGCTCATCTCGTGAATAATGCGGAGGAAACTTCAAAGTTTGGAGATATTCAATGACATCCCCATACCAAGGGTCCTCGGACGAGATAAGAAATAAGTGCTCATCCACAAAGAAATCTTCATCAATGACATCCTCATCAAGTCTTGGGAGGTCAGACATAAGCTCAGCAAACACCAACGATTTCACCGATTTTGCCGAAGCAAAATCGAGATCGAACTCCTGAAGGATCACAATCCATTTATTGTACTTTCCCCCTATAAGGCGTCGTGATAGCACGAACTGAAACGAATTGATATGCGCTACAACTGTGGTTGTTCTAAGCAAAATGTAATGTTGTAACCACTGGAATGCATGGACAGTCGCAAGTGCTAGCTTTTCCACGTGAGTATATCTTAGCTCAACGTCTACTAGATTTCGACTGAGGTAATAGATAACATGATTGACGAGCGCATCATCAACCTAAACCAAGACCATGCCAATCGTCTCTTGAGACGTGACTACATAAAGGATAAAATATCATGTGAAGTCTGGTGGGCTAAGCACAGGGGCCAATACTAAAGCTTTCTTAAGGGCGTTGAAAGACTACTAGGCTCGCTCATCCCAGATAAAAGGTGTGTCTTTCTTCAATAAGCACGCGAAACCTGTGGTAAGATTAGCATAATTGACTACAAATCAATGCAGAAAAGTAGCTCTCCCATGGAGGCCTTGAAGTTGTAACAAGTTGCGCGAAGGAGACAACTGAAGTATTGCCTCTACTTTAAGAGGATCGACTCTAATACCCTCTTTCAAAACTATGAAGCCCAGAAGGCGACCAGTCCTTACAGCAAAGATGCATTTATTAGGATTCAATCGAATCTTGTAGCGTATACATCGTTCGAGAATCAGGCGGAGGTGCTTGGGGTGGTCCACTCTCTTGCGAGAATGGCCAGCAAGATCATCCAAGAAAACCTCCATAATCTTTTTAAGATCGTGAAAGGCGTAGGTCATGGCACGCTGAAAAGTAGCTCCAGCGTTTTTAAGGCTGAAGGGAATTTTCTGATATGCAAATGTTCCCCAAGGACAAATGAAAGTTGTCTTATGTTGGTCTTGGGGTTTTATTTGAATCTAATTATAGCCTGAAAATCCGTCCATAAACGAAAAAATCTCACTTCCCGCACAAGCATCCAAGATCTTATCGATGAATGGCGTGGGGAAGTTGTCTTTCGAACATGCATGGTTCAAATCTCTAAAATCAGTGCATACGTGGATCATTCCCTGCTTCTTATCCACATGAACAAGATTTGACACCCATTTGGTAAGGGAAACGGGGTAGATGAAACCAGCTTTGAGCAGTTTCTCCACATTTGCCTTGATAGCGGTTGCCTCCCTAGGGATCACAGCATGTAGGCGTTTTTGAACTGGTTTAGCGTTGGGATACATTCTAATCTCATGTTCAACAATGCGGGGGTCTATTCCTAGCATCTCCTCATATGACCAGGAGAAAGCTTCCCAGAGTTCTGTAAACAAATCAGTGTAAATAGAAATCTCCCCAGGAGTACAATCGTCACCGATGTAGACATTCTCAACCTTTCTGGGAGTACGAAAGATGTTGATCGACATAGTTGGGGAAATATTAGCCATATTCCCCTTCGCAAAAATATCATGCGACCCTAAAAGAGTCACAAGGTGACCAACCATCTCTGCTAGAGTCATCCTAAACTCTTCCTCTTCGGCGAGCTCGAGGTTGGGAAGGAAATAAGAGCGATGGTGCATATCCTCCCAAGGTCTCTCACTACCACACATGGCCTCCATAATAGCTTCATCAGAAGACAAAGTATCATCAAGGCAGTCGTGTGAACAAGACAAGTTGGCTACCCAAACTGGCAACATAACGGGATCTTCTTCGATTGTCTGAGAAGAAGAGAGATCTGATTCTGCAGTGGCTTGTTGAATATACTGGTAAGCAAGCTCAGCTACAGATAGTGGCATAGACATCCCGACGTGCGTAATTTCTCCAGACGTAGAACTCGTGGATGGTAAAGTCCATGGATCATTACAATAGGAAGTATGGAATGGCATATTATGCAAAGGAGGAGATGCATTGTCGGAAATGGTTCCGATAAAGTTCACAGGTGCAGGAAAACTATAAGTTCCCACCAATGAAGGGTACATACCAACACCTATGTTCCCAGTTGCCGGCTGAGAATCAGTAACTTGCGAGACTATGGATCCCGTGGATGTTGTGGAAGGAGTGTTAACGAAATCCAGCTGATCGATGGTCACAATCTTGCCTTCATGAGGAAAGCAGATAACTTTGAATACAGTGGATGCGACAACCTTCATAGCATACATCCAATTCTGACCCAGTAAAAGGTTGTAGTCGATGGGTGGATCAACCACCACGACTTCAATAGGCACAGATTTACCTCCCAAGTAGACAACAAGGGAAGGGATAATTCAATGCGGCTTAAATGACCGACCGTCGAATGCAGTGAGCGTGGTTCTAGATGCGAGTATAGGAGGAGAGCCAAGAGCTTTCCAACAAGTTAACGACATTACTGATGCGAGAATGCCTTCGTCAACCATAGTACGTTTGACAAAATTCTGAAGGCACGCCACCTAGATTTGAAAAGCCACGTGGTAAGGTAAGTGAGGTTGAACATCAGTAGTGTTGAACTTGATAACACTGGGACTTCCCCCATCCTGAACTCCTAATGCACTCAAAAGGGCATGCTTTTGAGAAGGGCAGGCCTGCAAGACTTCAAGAACCGACATGGCACACGGAGTTTGGCCCAAATCTTCCACAATTGAGTAGTTATGGGCGGCTCGAGCATTAGGATTATGCATAGAGCGCTTAAGAACACCTTTTCGGTATCCGCGGCATATTAGAGGGCTTCTCGATATGCAAGGAATTGTTAGGAGGAGGGGGAGGCTCACTCCCCATATTAGGTTGTGGTGCACCATAATCGCGTTGACGAGTGGCAACACTAACCTCCGATTGAACCATATTCACACATCCATAACCACTAGTATTGGAAGAAGATGTTACCGTCTCAGTAGGTCTATAACCAGTGGTGGGAGCATGCGAAGCCATGTTTTGATGATGAGGAAGGGGATCCTTTAACACAGTTGGGCTCTGTGCCAAATGCTTCAATGCTTCTTCAATTTGAGGACATAAGTGAGTAAGATGGTCTTCCCCACAGAGCTTGCAAGGAAACTTCACCTTACACCTAGGTTTACGGTCCTCACTAGTATTTCTGCCTTCCCGAGGAGGGTTGGAATTATCTTTACAAGGGGTATTGCGATTGCTATTATTGTTATTCCCATTGTTTCCACCCCTGCGGTTGTTTCTCCCCTTTTTATTACCACCGGGTTGCTGGTTACCTGATGGTTTCATTGATTGCACATTTTGTACATCAGACGATGGGGTGGAAGTGGACAAGGTGTGAACCTATCCAGGAGTAGATTGGTTTAGTGACAAATTTTGCATTTGATTAGCCACCAAATCTATAGGGCGAGTACTTGCAGATCCCATGATGCCAGCATGTGGTCCAGGAACTGACTTGGGCTCATGGACTGTTCGCGGTGCTCAGGAATAATGTCATGTAAAATGCCAGACTGAGAGTATAGTAAGTCTAACTGTTGGACTTTCAAGATGGCTTGTTCCTCGGTCACAATGCCGGACATCGAAACATCCTTAGAAATGTATGGGAGTAGAGACTTGAGGAACCATTCCAACAGAAAATCTGGAAGAATGTTGGCTTTCACTAACCTCTTCCATTGTCGCCACTCTTGAACGTGGTCAGAAATATGTGTGGCCTTATTCTGACGGAAGGTAGACAAAAGTTCAGTACTAGTATCATACCGAACCGGAAACTAGAAATGGTCCAAGAAAACCAAAGCGATCTCATTGAATCCCCTATAAGTGTTCCCAGGAAACTCAACATACCACTTCGCAGCTGCCCCCGTGAGGGTGCATTGAAATAGTCATAATCTAATGGAATCATGATTCAACGAGTTGGAGGAGCACCAAACGTAAAACATTGTGACATGATCACCTGGATCCTCACCACCTTTCCCCTCAAACTTAGGAATGTCCAAAGGGATCTTGGTAGGGACCGGAGGCCAATTAGGTTCGTGACACACCGGATCATTCATGAGCTTCGAAAGATTTGGAAGATTCAAGCGTGCAAGGAACGGGAGCTGTGGCTGGGAAGCTTGATTATAAGCTCCCATAAAAGGTTGGTTGAACGGAACCTAATTATAAGGTGGACGAAAATCTTGACCATGAGCATTAAATTGCTAATAATGAGGACCTGACGGACCATAAGCTTGACCATGGCCATATGGTTGATAACCTCCTTTGACCTAACCCATATGAGAGCAAGTAGGTATATAAGTATTTTGGGCACTGTATTGAGGTGGGTTGAACTGGTGGCCAGCACCGACTGTGTTGTAGTAAAGGTTTCCACCATAAGTATGGGGCATATACGTACTATTCGTAGCGGGAACCGATGTAATGACCATAATGGTGAGGTGTGTTCCCACCCCCAGCATTAGGATTAGCATGAGCAGTCGTGTGGTGACTATAAGCATGAGAAGTATTCCCAACCCCAACATTGGTGTTACTAGTAGCAGGAATGGTGGCCTTATGACCATGAGGATAAGATATATTCCCACCTCCTACATTAGTATTACTAGTAGCGGCGGTGGACGCAAAAGTGTGCGGTATATGTCCACCTCCGTGGTTAGGAGGAGCATTAACATTTGTGAAAGTGGTCCTGGGTTGACGGGTAGCGATATGTGTGTTAGGTGGTGGATGGCGAGTTGTGTTTCGAACAGTGTTCCTATTAGGTTGGATAGCCCTAGGAGGCATTTGTCTTCCAACATTAGCATTGTTAGGAGGAACGTGACCGGTCCCCATACTATGTGTGTGAATGGACAATGTGGTGCCCCCGGCGAGGGTATTGCCCCCAGTGGGTGCAGTGTTGCTAACACCATGAACGGTGCCAACATGGCTACCAAAAGTAGTGGAAGGATCAACTGTGGTGTAATCCGGAATACCATATGAGAATGCGGTAGGGTTGACTCTAGGGCCTGTATCATCATGAAACTCTGGTATCCCGTGAAGATAACCATGTGGATATGAAGGATCGAACGGGTCATCCTCAGGTGGATCTGGACCAAACAAACTAGGTTGGGTCTCAGGTGGATCACCTCCCCATGCCTCACAAGGAGTAGGGGTGTCTGAAGTGTGCTTAACTCTATCCGATGGACTCGTAGGGATTTCTCCTGTGTCAGAGTGTGCAACGGTCATGACGTCTAGGACGTATGTCTTGTAAGAATCCAAAGACTCGGAGGGAGCCCGCCAACATCCTTTAGCAACGCGACGTGAAAGTTCGGTAGGCTGCAAACCAGCCAACCGACGGGATCGACGGAGAGTAAGACTCCGCGCCACGATATATCCGGAGACAATATAAAATAAAAACATCCGCTAAAGGCCAACTATCGATAAAAAATAGTAAATCAATAGCACACACCTAGAAAAACTACAGCCAAGAGCAGACAAACAGAGTGGCTAAATGAGCTCCCGACACTAGAGCCAGTATGTCTCGCCTAGGAGAGGCTTGAGACTCCCAAACTATAGCCAGAGGTAACATAATCAGTTATAGAGACACCCAGACTTCATTGCGTGCAAAGGGCCGTAACCCTCAGCAACAAACAACTGTGTTGTCCAATCCCTATCTGACTCAGGACACAAACAACATAACCACTGCAAGTACCCTATGCGATACCTACGTAAGGCAACTATGGTCACCGCAATATAAACAATGCTTAGGGGGACAGTCGCAGGTGGGATCCGTCGTATGGGAAGGCTAGATGAGCCCAGAACTCAATGATGGTCAAATCCCCCAAGAGTCCCCAGATACGAACAAATCCTGGAAATATCTCCCACGTTCAGTCGGTATCAGAGGGATATCTTCTCAACCAACCTCCCGTGACCTCGTGCTTAACTCTGGTTTGAGTAGAGCTTCCTGAGAACATCGATGTATACCATGGATTCCTCCATTCCCTGGTCAAACACCTAATGTTTCGTCTAGTAGTCTTGGATTGTAGTACTAAATGAAGTCAGCAAGCACTCAATGCAAGATGTAGTACATGAAAGTAAAATTTTTTGTATTTTCTCTTATAAGCGAAAGGAAAATGCAAAACTATATGTATTTTTTTTTTGTATTTTTCAATATAAGGAAATGAAAAATGTAAGCAAAATCCTACTATCTAGTCACTGATATGCCAAGTAGATCACTAAGACAACCCAGCAGATACCAAACAGTAAGACTCAGCCAAAGGAATGAGCTCAAAAGGAAAAAAACCAACAAGGCCAAATCCAAAGATGGGTAAAAAAACCAACAAGGCTCAACCAAGAGAAAAGAAGAGTTCTGGTCACAACCAAGGCATGGAACAATCATGAAACAGACCAACAAAGACTCGGGATCATCCAAAGTCATCCCAACAACAACCAAAATTCATAAATCAACCAAATCCCGAGTTGTACACTACTGTCGAAGGAAAACCTGCGGGTACCCGCGAGCAGTAGAGTAAATAGAGGCGGGTGTACGCGGGCAGAGCAAAGCTAGCCCGCGGGTAAGGAAAGGAAAATGGGAAAATAAAGAGTCGAATAGCTCAGAAAGAACAAGTTTTCCATAGTGTATTTCAATGGCCAATCAATGACATAGAGCTTCGACAAACAACAACTCTAATTAAGGACTAATGCTCAAAAATCCCCAAACATGGATGGTTTCCCCAGCGGAGTCGCCATTTCTGTGTTGGAGAAAACTCACTATGGCTTGAGGTAGACCACAACAGACAACTGACTACCAAAAATTAACTCAATTCTCAATGCTATGCTATATAAACAATAATGCTAAGATAATGGAGAATATAACCAACCTCGATCCAAAAATTTGATGTTGATCCCCATTGGAGCTTTCAATCCGTGCACTTGAATCTGCAAATTAGCCTTGACAGCCAATATACAACAAGTACATATAATATATAAATGACATTAACATCATCAATAGCAACGGTCCATGATATTATAAGTAAATGCAACCTAATGTAGAATAAACAACATTCACAACAATAATGGACGAGAATATGAGTATTTCTATTAATGAACAAGAAGAAGTACAATGTGATACGACCTCTTGCCGGCAACCAATCTGAACAAAGATCTGGATCAATCCACTTGTGCCTCCACCACTTCAATCCTCCATGAATGGAAAACTCAAACTATGATAGGAGTTTGGAAGGTGAACATAAGGGGTTCACAACTACAAGGATCAATGAGTGTAGACTCAAGATAGGGCAAAAATCCACTAGAGTTCTCTTGCTCTTCTTTCTCCTCCCGTCCATAATCCATATGTGCTCAATATATACTCCTCTCAAAGGTAAGTGAAAGGACACATTGAGGCATTTCTTGGGCAGATGGAGGGTCAAAGGTCATCCAATAACCGCTTTTTGGGAGTAAAAAATAATAAACTAGTGATTTTTACCATTTTACATGCTACCTGCGAGCTACAGTGATGCAACTCGTGGGTACGCCCACTATAATGATGAAGCTAGTGTATAGGGGAAAAAATAGGGGAAAATAGTGTCTGAAGGATATAAAGTGGATTTGAGTCAGTGAAATGGATCCTGCAGGCCAAAGAATGTTGAAACTCACAAGGTGGAAAATTACGATGTAACACCAAGAACCTTGTCTAGCACTCCAAAGCAAAACACATTCCAATAAAATGCAATATCTAAGAGATCAAGCTGCAAATAAGAACATTAAATTGGAATATGTCCCAACACAAGAACATGTTGCAGGAAATTTCACTAAACCCTTAAGCAGAGATGTATTTGAATATCTCAGGCAAAGATTAGGAGTAGTCTCTCTTCCAATCTAGTCTCTCAAGAAAAGAATGCATTAGTTGGCATCAGTTCAGGGGGAGACAGTGATCAAAGTCAGGGGGAGTCATTCAACCCTTTGCCCTTGATGTCAAAGGGGGGGAAATGAAAATAATATTGCCATCAATGCCAAAGGGGGAGATTGTTCACAATATGGCAATATAGGTTGGAATTGATGGCAAATAGATGAGAGACATTGCCTATAATGACATGTATGTCTATGTTGACAGATCCATGGATGAGGTAGTATGATGACAAAGCATATGGTTTAGTATGATGACAAAGAAGATGGTTGGCATTGACAGAAAAGTAATTTGCATTGGGCATGTAAAGATGACATGCTAAAATGCCAGCATCATATGGCCAGGCTGTAGTCTGTTGTTTTGTCTACCTGACCATGTTTTGACATTGACTTAAAAGTACGTGAGGAAGAAGTTATGGATCTGCCAAAAGTAAGAAAAATATTATTTTGCATATTAAAGGCAAAAAATTGGCTAAGTGTTAAAATCAGAAAGTTGAAAAGGCATTTGGAAATGCCGGCCAAAGAGTGTCTTTGAGCTAATAATTTTTCCAGGTGACATGGGGATGTTCCTTGGTGAACTGGCTATCTAGCCTTGGAGTCAGATTCCCATTTTGTGCTCTCACGTGTGAGTTATTAATCTCCCAAAAAAAAAGAAAAACATGTTTATGTATAAAAAGGTCTAAAGGAATGCCCGCAGGAGGAGAGATTAAGCCCGCTAGGGCTTAAGGATGCCCGCAGGGGATAAAGTTAAAACCCGAAGGGGCATAGGAATGTCCGCAAGGGATAAAAGATACCCGCAAGGGTTTGGATATGCCTACAAGGGATGAAGTTAAGCCCACAGGGGCTGAGATTAAGCCCGCAGAGGCTTAGGGAATGCCCGCAGGAGGTGAGGTTAAGCCCGCAGGAGCTTAAGATGACCGCAGGGGCTAAAGAAAGGCTCGCAAGGGCTTAGGGTTGTGCCCGCTAGGGTTTGTTGATGCCCGTAGGAGTTGTGGTTAAGACCACAGGGGATTAAGAATTCCTGCAAAAGGGCTTATAAGATTCCTGCAGAAGGAGGCTATAGATGCCCACAGAAGGGGCTAAATATGCCTGCAGAAGGGGCTAGAGATGCCCGCAAAAGGGGATAAATTTGCCCTCAGAAGAGGACTTAATGATGCTCGCATTAGAGAAAGCAAGCCCACTGATGGCGGAAAGCAAGCCCACAAGCCTGAAGAATGTCCAGAGAGTTTTTAATTAATTAAAAAAAAACTAAAATAAACAGAATTATAAATTAAAAGATTAATTATTAGAGATGTGACGAGGCACGATAATGAAAACGCACGAGCACAGTTTGAAGAAGTGCGAATGAAACTCATGAAGATATATATAAGCAGAAATTCGAATTAGAAGAAGTGTGTCTCGAATGTCCAAGTTGAAGAAGCAACAAGAACAGGACGAGACCAATGAAGTACCGGAATTGAAGAAAAGAAGTTCTGGAAAATCTGAAGAAGTCAGACAAGGGTGGAGCTAAGGCAAGTTGTAGCCTGCTAAAAAGGGTGTTGGTGCATCTTGTAGTTGTAGGCGACAAAACAGGGTGTTGGTGCATCCTTTAGTTGTAGCTGAGAATTTGGGTGTTGGTGCATCCAACAAGTTGAAGCTTGCAAATAAATTGTAAAACAAATTTTGCAGTTAATAGAAAAGTGTTGGTGGTTTTCCCAATTGGGTTCCACGATAAATCTTGAGTTCAAATTTGTTGTTATATTTGCAAACCATAACTAACTAAAGTAAAAATAAATTTGGTATAAAGTTGTGTCACTGATTCACCCCCCCTCTCAATGACAAGACCTGATCCATGTAACAATTTCTGGATCAAATAGTGATCTGCATTGTTTTTTAGGATTGCGATAATTTGCAGATTATTATTATTTTTATTTGTCCGAGCATGGTGATGATATTATATGATTATGCATTCATCGATATGGTGTATGAGTATGCACCTTTAGTGCATTTGGGATATCTGAGTCCATTGGGATAGTCAGTTTTTAGTTCTGAGCAGTTTCAGTTGGGATTTCTCTCAGTTTATCACTTCAATGCAGATTTGCCATTAAAAATGGCCTGTTAGAGCAGTATCAGGATTTGATTGGTTCACCTATGGCACTACATAGGGGTATGGAGTGTAGCCACTTGTTTTTACTACATTTCTATATTCCCAGACACATTGGTGTAGTCATATTTGGCACCGGGTGACCAGGAAGTGACTTACAAGCATTTTTATACGTTTCAGGTGATTTACAAAGGGATAAAAAATGGTGAAATTGGCTACAAAGGAAATCGATTTGGGCTACTGATGCAATGAAATGGCATAGGAATGGTTTTGATTATGTGTATGATGTATCCCACACCTTGTAGAGTGGTTGCATCAGTCAGTGGGGACCACACATCTTTCTCCAGCACATTTTGAGGTTTCAGAGAGCCTTTGGATGCTCACGACTTTCCTTGTTGGGCATGATTTTATCCTTAGATGATATATCTGATGATTATTGTGCCATGGGGACACACTAGGGAAGTTATATGTCACTCCCTAAACCCACCATGAGCTTTATCTTATGTTCTCCTAGTCACTTGGAGTGGGACATCCCCCTAGGGCGATTTTTTCCATGTCATTGTTATATTTTTTAGTTGATCCATGTACTTTATTGTTGAGCTCATCTCAACCGTATATTATAATTTTCATATATTTTAATCTTAGCCATCCATTCAAATGGTGGTTAGGGTTTCGGTATCTCTTCTTCCTATTTAAAGGAGAGAGATTCTCATTGTAAAGGGACTTTTGGCTCTTGGCTTTTGGAATAAAAATACTTCTTTGAAAACTTTTGTCTTGTGGTTGTGGATGCTATTGATGTTGATTGAAACTGGTCTTCCTCTGCACTAAGGATCTTGGTGGTTATTTTGCACATCTTCTCTCTTTACTTTATCTATGGGTAAATATGGAGAATTTGTGAGGAAGGCACATTGGTTGGGGAGACTGTCCCTACTCTCTTCTCTTCTCTTCGTCGGTTTCAGGGAGTATTATTGTCTTTGTACCTATTACTTCTTGTTATCATGTTCTTTATTTGTATTTCTTCCATTCTTGATTGAACTGATTGATCTCTTGTTGTCATTGGTTCATCAGGAAGAGGAGGGTGCACATGTGGAGCTGGGAAAATCGTGGGGGCAAGATACATCACCAAATATTAATTTGATCTTTGCGAGAAAAATCGTCATCATCATAGCAAACATTTCCATTACTCAGGTACGCTTGTGAGGTATGTAATTTATTCTTCTAACCTACCCATCTATCATTTCATCTTCAAACCCCAAGTAAAATTAATCGGAAAATTCTTTGGCTCAAAAAACTTGGTTTACTAGAAAACCATTTGTGGTTTTTTGGTACTTTGCAAATATTTAGGTGGGTTCTCCAAGGCGTAATACCCAGAGGACTCCATTGGCCCAAATCCCAAGGAACTAGTTTCCTTGAACCCTCATGCATTTCTTGAGAGAGTCAGTTTGTCTATCTTTGATCCTGTTTGTTGAGCTTGTGTGCTTTGACACTGTCACATCCATCTACTAAGTTGTGCTAGAAATCGCTAATCCTTAGACCACTCTTTGGGACACTTTCCCTGTTTTAAGGGTCACGTTTCCCAAGGAATCTGAATTTGATTATTTTATCTAGCACCTGAATCCTGGAATCATACTTAACTATTTAATCAATGTGTGTAACTAATCTTTGCCAAGTCACATCTTTCCTAAGCCTCCACAATGGTCCTAACTCCTTAAATCCAAGGTTCCATACCTGTTCCCTTACATACCCTATTGTTATAGCTTGATCTAGTGATATGGGTAGATCTCTCCTTTCGGGAGTAGATCAGCCCCCCCCCCCCTTTTTATCTTGGGTTTTGATAGCATAAAGCGAAGGGTGCCTCGATTGGCATGACAACCATCCTTTTGGGAATAGAGGATCTTGAGGTTCACTACTTTGGTTTCCTATCCCCTCTACAAGCCCAATGTATAGGATTCATCATTAAGGGGCAACTACAAGATTGGTGATAACACTACCCATGCTATAAATAGAAAGAAAACATAGCAGAAACCTAACTAATGTGTCCCAAGTCTTCTTGGCTTTGTCCCTATACTATCTACCCAAACAATTTGAAGTTCCAGCTATAGTAAGTGCTAGATGAACTCCATTACAAAGTTGTCCCAAAAATATTTGGCAAGACATAAAATAATGTTATAAAAGGAAAATGTATTCAATTATACATAACTTCAAATTCCCATAATCCATGGTCATAGAAACAAGATTAAATACATGTTTCTACATTAAAGAGTTCTCTTCAAAATCGCATAATCCATGGTCACACGGACAAAATTATACATATTTCTACATTAAAGAGTGCTCTTCAAATTCTTATAATCCATGGTCACAAAGACAAAATTATACAGGTTTCAACATTAAAGAGTCCTCTTCAAATGCCCATAATCTATGGTCACACAGACAAGATTCTACTCACTCCTCGTACCACCTAAGACTTCTGAAGTGAAGCACACTCTCCTCGAACATCAAATTGATCTCTAGAGGAAAATTAATGGCAGGAATATCATAATGATATGGGATTGTCTCTTGTTTATACAATGATATCCATGGACTTCCCAATATTTCATGTGTCTATGTTAAATTTTCAGAATTTACTTCAATCTGATCTAGGATCTTAACTGAGAGAACAACATGTACAGCAAATCTACAGCATATCAATCATGGACACAATAATGCAAGCACACAAGAGACACAGAGTTTACTTGGGGAAAACCATAAAGGTGAAAATCCCCAATAACTTCCTCAGAGATAGATAGAGCAATGATACAACCAGAATACAAGAGATAGTCTTCTCCTAGCAGTAGAGCCTCCTCCTCCACAAGTGCGCCACTCTCCAAAGTGTGAGTGAGAGAATAGAATGTGTAAAATGAGAGAGACACACTCTCTATTTATACACTAACTTGAATTGACCTTTATTCAACTAGGTCGGCCTCAACTTAATCACTTAACATAATGCTAACTGGGTCGACCCCCACTAGGGTGGTCTAATAACACTTTTACCCACATGGACGACCCCCAATAGGGTGGTCTAATAACCCTTTGCCCCACATGACTTATACAGGGTCGACCCCAACAAGGTGGTCTAATAACCCATCAAGTATAAGTTACGACACTTACAATATAAATGACGACACTTTCGTATAGAGGAATAATAACATCTCTATAGGAATACAATATAAATATATGTGAAATACATTCCGAAGTTACATATACATCAACACTCCCTCTTAACTAGGAAGGTATTTCTTGACACAGGTCTTCTATCACAAGTCATCTTCTCTGGATCATCGTCACTGGATAATCATCATTGAGTCATCATCATCGTCACTGTTGCTGCTATCTCAATCAATCTCTGAATCTACTCATCATAGGAAGTTCTATAGAGCCAGTCCTTTTTCATACTGGATGTAGGCCCACCACCTGCAGGTCTTCATCATCTGTGCGAACGGTTTGATAGAGGTGGCCTCTCAGGACTAATTTTATGTGCAGATGCAATACCGAAAAGAGTATCCCAGGAACATTTATGTGCCTAAGCACGACCGGAAAGATCTCCCAGGACTGATTACATGCATCTCCTCCACAATACCTTTAAAGAGCATCCCAGGAACATTTATGTGCCACAGCACGACCAGAAAGATCTCTAAAGAGCATCCCAGGACTTATTATGAGCACACAGCTCAACCTCTCAGATCTCCAGGACTGATTACATGTGGATAGACAAAACCTTTAAAGAGCATCCCAGGAACATTTATGTGCCGCAGCACAACCGACAAGATATGTAAAGAGCATCCCAAGACTAATTACGAGCACATAGCTCAACCTCTCAGATCTCCAGGACTGATTACATGTCTCTGTAGTAATACCTCATCCCAGGACTGATTACATACTGCATAGAAATACTGGAAAGAGTATCCCAGGAACATTTATGTGCCACAGCATGATCAACAAGATCTCCCAGGACTGTTTACATGCTATTTGCACAACCTACCACATATCATCTCTAAACTCCAAGTATCAACCTGATACTCATGATCGCACGGATCATCATCACACAAAGCATCATCCTGATGCTCATGATCACATTGATCATCATCACTGTACCATCCTGATACATATCATCTAGAGCAACATCCTGAAGCTCGTCATCATGATCATCCTGATCATACAATGCATCCACCTGATGCATACCAAGTATCTACTTGATACATATCATCATACATGATCCACTTGATCATATAGTGTATCCACCTAATACAAATACAAATACATGATCCACCTGATCATATCTGATCAACATACATGATCTACCTAATCATACAATGTATCCACCTGATACATATACAGATACATGGTCCAAGCATCCAACATGATCCATATACAAAATACATACAAATGATCCAACTGATCATATCCAGCATCCAACATGATGCGTACATACATATACATATAAATGATCCAACTGATCATATCCAGCATCATCCTGATGCATATACAGAGTAGTAACTGGAGCATCGTCCTGATGCTCATCATCCATGATCCTCCTGATCATCATAGCATCGTCCTCTTCAGATCATCTCATCGTCCATGAAGCACAGCCTAGATGCACATCATCCAGTACTTACACCACCAACATGGGAGAACACATCTACCACCATTCAGGGAAGGCTCCAGCCCTTACTTTTTCACCATGGGAGAACACATCTACCACCATGTGAAAAATGGCTCAGCAATTATATCACGACCAAGGGAGAACACATCAACCATGTCAGAAAATATCATGTGCATCTGCATCTTCTGAACTCATCACTTCCCTTTGGAAGGAACCTCGATCTGAAGTGCACCAAGCCTCTCTCTGAAGTACTCAAACTCCACTCTGGCCAACGGCTTGGTCAATACATCTGCAACCTGCTCATCCATCGCAACATACTCTGCTTTGGCGGTACTCAGTGCTACGCAGGACTGCTTCCTGCTAAACCAAGAGATCACACCTGATTCCATACTGAAGCAGCACCTAGAAGTGCTCTTCCTATCTGTAGCACTGCCTGCCCAATCTCAGAATATGGTTTACAGCAACCAGGTGAACATCTCTTGGATCCATCAGGAACTGGCTCAATGTGTTCACTGCAAAGCAAATATCCGGTCTCGTGTTCGTCAGGTACATAGAGGACCCAATCATCTAACTATACATCGTGACATCGACTGGATCAGATGAAGCATCACACAGAAGCTTCAGGTTTGATGCCATAGGTGTGGCCATAGTCTTGCAGTCCATCATCCCGAACCTCTTCAGAATCTCTACTGCATACTTCCCTTTGTCCAAGGAAGATTCCATCTGTACTCTGCCACACCTCCATACCAAGAAAATAGTGCATCATCCCCAAGTCCTTCATCTTGAACTCAGCTGCAATCTTCCACTGCGTGTCGACAATCAATCTATCATCTCTTGTTACAAACAGGTCATCCACATACAATAAGAGTATCCCTGGATTGCCTACCTCAACCTTGTAGTAAAGGTTGGAACCCACTTTACTCTTGGTAAAGACTAAACTGGATAGAAAGCTGCCTATCCTACCATACCAAGTTCTTCACATATATAATTTCCTGTCATGTGTCTCAAAACCAAGTGGCTGCTCCACATACACTTCTTCTTCAACTACACCATTCACGAAAGCTGTCTTGAAATCCATCTGGTGTATCTTCTATTTCATCACTTTTATATTTCTCTATGCTGCCATCTGCAGCATGCTTGATCTTGATATATCCATATGGAAGTCATAACAAACTTCCCTTCAGGTCTTGGGACTTCATCCCAAACATAAATCTTCATGATCGACGAATCATGGCATTCTTCCCATATCCTGGGAACTTCAATATCTTCAATAGATAATGTTGTTGTTGAACAAATGTTGTAGTTCTTCTTTTGTAGGTGATGGCATACGATCTTTCCTACACAAAAAGTTAAATTGCATGATTAGAAAACATCTCATATTTTTCAGAACAAATTCTTACACATAAAGAAATATGTCATACAATCATGCAATTATCTTAGCCAATGCTTCAATACAACATTTATCCATATCCCGTAACTTTCTAGATGCCTTCCAATCTCTACCAGAACATTGTTAAGAGTGTACACAACTCCCAACATGTCAGCAAAGAGGTTTCATTCTAGATAAGTAGCAATGGAATGTTGTACAATGCCATAGGACACTTACCCATGCATATTAGTAGTATACTATTTATCAATGCAACTATTCTAATATGCATAATACACAACCTAATTCTAGGAACATCAGTATATACATTATTGAACAATATTATTTAAACAATAGAATATGCAAGTAATGACAATTCAAATACTTATCTTTGTTTGTTTGTTGGGTTGACTCCCTCTCAGTCTTTGCTTCTTTTCTGCAACTCCATTCTTATGTGGATTGTGAGAAGTGGTCAACTCCCTCTGAATATCTACATCCTTCCAGAAACTATTGAAGTGTGCTCCTTTGCTTTCTTGTAGGAACAACTGGAGTGTGCTCCCTCTTGATCTTTGCTTTCTGGATTACCTGTCCTTGAACTTACATCCATCCTTAATCACTATGCATGCTTATTAGTATCATCATTGTGTTATCCTTGAGGTCTCATACATAATCACACATTTATTAGTATAATCTTAATACTATCAAAACACAATAATCTTAAACATGTATATTCATGATCATTCACAGATAATAAACATTAGTATTCAAGGTTTCAGGGAAGTCTTCTTTTACTCATACATATTCTTATTTGATCATAGGACTCTTCTGGTTAGTTTAATCATCAATCAAGATAAGAGATATAATATGCATAAAACCCGTGATTATTCAAACCTATACCTTCATGATTCTTCTGGTTAGTCATATCATCAATTATGGTAAGAAACATAATATGCATACAACCATGATTATTCAAACCTATGACTTCATGAATAATCATTATCAACAACACAATAGTATAAGATCCTAACACAAGGTAGGATTCTAGCTTGATATAGGAAAAACATACCTGGATTAGCATGCTAGCTAGTAATGTCTAACATACCCGCATAATGTCTTCTGGTTCTCTTCAGTGACTTGTGCTAGTAACCTGCATGTCTCATAAGTTAACCATTGTAGAACCAAGTTATACATACCTCGAAAGTAGATCTTCTATGTGATCCATGACAATGGATGAATCTTTGTCTTCATGTCACCATGAGCATATGTTCTTGAAGTAGAACATGATTTGACTTTCTTGGTGTACCTTTTGTGTTAGCAAACAACATAAACCTCATACAACATCAAAATGCATTAGTACAATCATAAGTGTCAAAACCTTAATCAATGAATATCTTCTATTAAGGTGATACGACAAGTCCAGTAATTGATCAAGATTGTACTATAATGATATGAAGACAAACATATGATAAACTTAACCATGAAACATACCTGTAAGCCATACCTGTCAAGATTGCTTATAATATTCTTATGGAAGGCCTTAGCCTCATCTCCCTCTGAGACAGGAACTTCTTCACTTATGCAGGTGACCAATCCATCTTCTTCTAGGATTAACCCAATCCACTTGAGTTGCAAGAACTGGACCTAGAGCTGGATTAGGGTTTGTCAAAGAAACCGCAAAAATTCAAACTTTGAATTTCAAACTTCTGAAAGGATAGAAATATGCGCCTTGATGAGCTGATCAAGTTGGTATATTCAAAATTTTAAAACTACAAAGTTTCACCCCTCGAAATTGCCTTTTAGATTTCTGAATTCACTCGGGAGGACCCTAAATTAGGGTTTCAGTTTCCCAGAGCTTCACCCAATCAAAATATTTGATTCAAAACTCTAATCTTTGATTTTTCTGAGGAGCTTCTAGCCGTGGTCACAGATTTCCAAAATTCCAATTTTTGCAGAAGCCCTAATTTTCCATCTTTCCGAACAAAGTCCTGAAATGGGGTTTGATCAAGACCGGCTTTCTGCCCAACCAAAAAAATATGATCTCGGTCTCTAAATTTCGATTTTGATGAGTAGCATCCATCCATGGTCTCCGATTACAAAATTTCCAACTTTCGCCGAAGCCCTAAATTCCAGAAGCCATGAATGAAGGTGCTCAAAAATAATTTTGTTTTGACAGAAATATGTACCTGATTGTTTCTGGTGTAACTCTGAACCTTTCGATCCACGGGGTCTAAAATTTTTTCTTGAGATATCCTGACCTATTGTATTTCCATCCCAATAGGTATGAACTCAATTGGATTCTCTGAGAGAGCGTTATGCCAAGTGTCGCAACGTGACCTATTTATGGGAAAATACAGGAGAGTGAACTTGTACGGTGTGCCACGTGTCACAGGTTCAACTTCGACCTCTGAAAAAAACAATTGAGATAGCCTGACTTGTTATCTTTCCATCTCAACAGTTCTAACCTCAATTGGATTCTCTGAGAGAGATTTATTCCAAGTGTCGCAACATGACCTGTTTATGGGATAATACAAGAGATCGAACTTGTACGACGTGCCACGTGTCACTGGTTCAACTTCGGCCTCTAAAACATTTTCCTGAGATAGTACAGTCTGTGTACTACCTGTCACATTTTACTAAATTTCATTTGGAGCTTCCTAGCCCAAGTTATGACCTTTTTCCCAAGGTCACCTGATTTTGACTCATATCTGGAAGAGGCAGAAACCCTATATTGTACAGATCATCAATCACAAAGTACAACGAATTAGAGGTTGTCCTTTAGACAAAGGGTACATGGGGATCTGATATTCGACCTGTAAAAGTTTCAGATCCAAAAACTTCTAAAAAACAGATTTATAGCGAAAGTTCTACGATGACTGGTTTTTGCTATATCAAGCCCTAGCATCGTAAGTGCAGCAAGTGTCATACATGCCATATCATGCCTTCTTCCAGGCTAGCTTTGATACCATGTCAAATTTTCAGAATTTACTTCAACCTGATCTAGTATCTTAACTGAGAGAACAACATGTACACCAAATCTACAGCATATCAATCATGGACACAACAATGCAAGCACACAAGAGACATAGAGTTTACTTGGGGAAAACCATAAAGGTGAAAAAACCCAATAACTTCCTCAGAGATAGATAGACCAATGATACAACCAGAATACAAGAGATAGTCTTCTCCTAGCAGAAGATCCTCCTCCTCCACAAGTACGCCACTCTCCAAAGTTTGAGTGAGAGAATAGAATGTGTAAAATGAGAGAGACACACTCTCTATTTATACACTAACTTGACTTGACCTTTACTCAACTAGGTCGGCCTCAACTTAACCACTTAACATAATGCTGACTGGGCCGACCCCCACTAGGGTGGTCTAATAACCCTTTCACCCACATGGCCGACCCCCAATAGGGTGGTCTAATAACCCTTTGACCCACATGACTTATACAGGGCCGACCCCAGCAAGGTGGTCTAATAACCCATCAAGTATAAGTTACGACACTTACAATATAAATGACGACACTTCCGTATAGAGGAATAATAACATCTCTATAGGAATACAATATAAATATATGTGAAATACATTCTGAAGTTACATATACATCAACAATCTACACATCACAAAGGGAGGGTTAATAATAAGATACAAATAACAAACAAGCTTGAGGGTTTCTACATGACTAGTATGTTGTTCATAGATGCTTGGAAGATTCACATAATCCTTGAGATCATCCCCAAGCTCATTGTAATTTCTCGAAATGACTACAACTCATTCACTACACCTAGAGGCTTTCCATATCAACTATAGTAGCAAAGCGATTGAGAAGGATAAAAAATAAACCGAATTCAAAACCTAGCATATGTGTAAATGAACAAAACATCAATGAATCGCACGAAGGAAATAAAATCATTCAACAACATAGAAGTAAAATAGGATACGCAAGATAATTATGCAAATCCCTCTCATATTTTTAAATTTTTATGGTTTCGACCTAATCTGAAACTAGGACTCAAACTAAAAGCGAAACTATGGACTACCTAATTTAGTCAATAAAATACAGTGACACAAGAACTAAAAATTAACCAAAATAAGTAGTCTTTCCACCTTGAAACTTACTGTCAATGAAGTTGTGGGTGCTTTCGAAATTGATGAGAAATCATTGCGGTCCTTTCCTACGAATTTGCTAGGCTTGAAATCTATTGATAGGGTTTACGAGTGTTGAATTGCAGGGTTCGGGAGCATTGAATTACATGTTTTGAGGAGTATACAAACCATAAGTGTGTTGGGCATGTGCTCCTACGAGGGTTTCAGCAACGACAGATAGAAACCAGTGGGGTCAAAGCGTTGAAATGTAGGGTTCGAGAGTGTTGAATTGCAGGGTTTCAACACTATACAAACCAAAAGTGTACTGGGTGTGTGCTCCTCTGATGGTTTCAATAACGATAGGAACACACTGGTGGGGTTGGTGTGTGGTTTATATAAAAAATATAATCTTGGACGAGAGATTAAAAGAAATCTAAACTCTCAGCTAATAGATTTGTTCGAAAGTTACATACCAAATATTTGGCAATACTCTCGGACGAGAAATTGAATTTTTCTTGGACCGAAAATTGCCTAACTAGAGCTAACTCTCGGCTAATAAAATATTAACCATAGTTAAACTCTCTTTAAAAAAACAATACAACTCTCGGACGAGAAAATATGTTGACTTTTTCTCGGCTGAGAAATTGGATATTATAACCCAAAAACACCCCATTCTCAAAACATTGTATCCCAACTTCACGTTTTCACCGTTATGGTTACCTCATAAAGTAAATGGATCATGTGACTTAAGGAATCTGCAATATTATTCTCGTTTCCCTTGATGTGTTTTAGTTCAAAATTATATTCGCTGAGGAAATCCAACCACCTAGATTGCCTAACATTTAGGTCTGGTTGATCAAAAAGATATTTCAAGCTCATATTGTCATCCTTTAGGAGAAATTTATTCCCCATGAGATAGTGCCTCCACATTTTCAAGGCATGGATGATGACAACTAACTCAAGATCATGTGTTGGATAGTTCTTCTCGTGTTGCTTCAACTTTTGTGATTCGTAACAGATCACAAAGTAATTTTTCATAAGAAATCATCCAAGAGTTTCCTTGCTTGCGTATGTGCAAACAACAAAATCCCCATCAGAATCTGCAATAATTAGTATTGGTGCAGTAGTTAATAATTGTTTTATCTTTTGAAAAATTTCTTCACATTTAGCTGTCCATAAGAATTTAGTTTCCTTTCTTTGTAAGGATGTCATAGGGTATGCAATCCAGGAGAATATGTCAATGAACTTCCCATAGTAATGTGCTAATCCTTAGAATGATATGATGTCTGTGACACAAGTAGGTGTAGTCCATTCTTTAATAGACTGATCTTTTCTAGGTCTACGACAGTACCTTCCTTAGAGATGATATGGACTAGGTATTGTATTTGGGGTTTATAGAAGTCACACTTACTGAATTTAGCATATAGTTGATTTCTCGTAGGACTTGTAATACAATCCTAAGATGTTCTTCATGTTCTTCCTCACTTTTAGAATAGATTAGTATGTTGTCTATGAATACTAGTACAAATTTATCTAGGTAATTAATGATTTTTTTTTTCATCGTGCACATAAAATTTGTTCGTGCATTAGTTAGCCCAAAGGGCATTACGACAAACTCTTAGTGGCCACACTGGGTCCTAAAAGCGGTCTTGTTTATGTCTTCATCTCATATCCTTACTTGATGGTATCCAGATCGTAAGTCAATTTTGGAGAAGATTCTTGCTCCTCCAACCTGGTCAAATAGGTCATATATTCTAGGTAGTGGATACCTATTATTTATAGTTAATTTGTTTAGATGTCGGTAGTCAATGTACTTCTACATTGTACCATCTTTATTTTTCACAAAAAGTATAGGCTCTCCCCACAGGGACACACTAGGTATGATGTATCCTTTCTTAATCAGTTCTTGCAATTGTAGTTTTAGTTCTACTAACTCGGGGGTACTCATGCAATAGGGGGATTTCGAAACCGGGTACCGATCTGGGTACTTGTTCTATGGAGAAGTCTAGGTCCTTTTTTGGCGGTAACCCTTGTATCTCTTCTGGAAATGCATCTCTAAACTCCACTAGGACATGAAAGTATTCATTTTTCTGTTCCTTTTCGTTTTCCAAGTTCTGAATGTTGACTACATACAGTTTGCATCCCTTCCTTACACACTTTTTGACTTGTAAGGATAATAATTGTCTAATAGATACCTTCTTAGGTATACCTTGTACCTTTATCTAATTTCATTGTTTATCCGTGCATATGAAAGTTTTGTTCAGACAATAAAGCATGATGTGGTGTTGTTCTAGCCAATCCATTCCTATCAGTATGTCGTAAGCACCTAAGGGTAAAATGTTTAAATCTTCCTCAGTTTGGAAACCGTTCATGTCAATCTTGTAACTTTTAATAAGTTCTGAAATTTTTCTCTTTGTACCCATGGATAATTGTACCAACCATGGCTTACTATGTTTCTCTTTGTTTAATTTGCAATTTTCAACAAGTTTAGTGGAAACATAACTACAACAAGCTCCTAGATCAATTAAAATGGAAATAGGTGTAGTTGAGATTTTACCTTCTATTTTGACCATGGTAGATTGATGGTCTGCATGTCTGCCTTCTAGGGAAACACATATCCTGGGTGTTCTTGCCATGTCTTCCACGGTTGCTTCCTCCTATAAATTATTTATAATTATAGTGGTTTTATTCAGGAAATATTTGTAGTAATGGGTTCCTTGGCATCCCCATCATTTTCCTAGTATCGTGGCTGATCTAGATCCTCTATCGATTGTTGTCTTATTAACACTCTGTGATGGCATATTTGACTGCGCCCCGAATTTGTTGAAATTATGGTTAGCCGGGAAACTATTGTTCTTCTTTGAGTAAGGAGGTGTTCTAAATCCCCATCTTTTCTTGTTGAAAGAGGATCTAATATTCTCTTTATTCTTGTTTATTTTCTCAGTTTAGTGTTGGATGTGTTCATAGCAGAGTCTATCCTTGTGTAAGGCTACCTCCAATGTCTTGGGTGTATCAGATTCAATCTTATCTCTGTCCAAAGTAGGAAGGCATCCTAAGAAATGTTGTATTTTTACCTTCTCATCCCTTACGTAGGGTACATAGTGTAATAGTTCAAGAAATATGTTGATCAAAGCATCCATGCAGGTAAGGGATTTTAGTTGTATTTCGTGGAATTCCTTTATTTTCTTATCAAAAAATATTTCTGAAATGTATTTCTTTTGAAACAATTTTCTAAAGGTTCTCCACCCGAGTCTTTTCCTACTTAGTTTCTTAGTGTGTCGCAAATATTTCCACCATTGGGAAGCTTTTATGTTTAGGTTGTAGATGACCAAACGAGCCTTCATTTGGATAGAATACTTATGTACCCGATAGTATTTGTTCATACCTAAAAGCCATTCTTCAACTTTCTCTCCCGAATCTAAGTCTCCTTCAAAAGTTGGAGCTTTGATATTCCTGAACTGTCTCTGTAAATCACCATCTCTCTTGTGTTTCTTCTTATGAGGGGATGATAAATAAGAATCAGAAGAATCCCCACAGTCATGGCCCAAGGTGTTGGATGATTTGGAATGTTCTGGAAACTCCTCACGTTTCTTAATTTCTGGACTACTGGTCCTCTTTCTAGGGTGTTGTTTACGTATAGATCTATTTACAGAGTGTGTTGTCCATCTATGGTTTCTCTTTCCGGTTAAGGTTTGCAGTAGTGATTCTCGTCTCTCATTTAAGTTATCATCTTTGAAAATTTGAAACTCTGCTTGCAGGATTTGTATTGTTTTCAATAGTTCATATGTTTTGAATGTCCCAAGACTTTCATTAACCTCTACTATCAGTTCCTCTTCTCGAGGTGGTGAGTTCAAGTTTCTGTGTTGATTTTCGTTTCTTTCAGCATTCATGATGTTGGTCTATTCTGAAAAATATTCAAATGTGCAGGAAAACATATTGATTAGTTTTACAAATTAAAAAATTTGCAACAGTTAAGTATTTAAGCTCATAAGCCTCGAGTATTTGAATATGGGCTCTAATACCACTTGAAATGTCCCTAAAAAATAAACCTTTAAAAAATTTATATATAAGGGTCTAATATGTTGTAAAATACATAATTATATAAATTAACTTTAGCACTGCCTAAATATTGGTATTCTCACTTGCTTGCTTCTCGAATGGTCTGCTACTCGGTTATTCTCAATGTAGTGTTTTGGACTGTTGTATTTTGTTTGATTTCGAATGGTCTGCATATGATTTTTTTAATAATAACCTGACATATCATTTAAAGGAGTCTAACTATCTCACTATAATAATTATATGTCGTAACTCGATTTGATCTTGATCTAACTCATAATGATGATGGAGTCTTCTTTTACTGTAAGTGTTCAACTGCTTGTTTTACATTGTTTGTCATCTGTGGAGAATATGTTGATGATGGTTTTTTTTCTCCATGGATATATTTCGGACCCATCACTGCCCGAGTTTACTTCACTTTTACAAGATAACATTATCTCTTATTTTATCTCTGCAGGTGTTTGATTGACCTATGCTATGCATTAAGGTATAAGGTTGACTTCTAAAAGGTCCTAAGTTCACCAATGCTTCAAGGATTTAAGATTTTCCAATATTCAATTTAAAGGGTAAGGTAATATGGTAAATCGTGCTATGGTCATACCTAGCAAAGGATTTGGTAATCGTTTTAATCATGGAACCATGTGATATAGATACCATGAACCCATGCGCCTTTAGTATTAACGTTGAACTCATGCAAAATTCAAATGCATCCAAAACGGTAGTGGATATGTAGGTTAGCATTCAATGCACAACCCATGCAATGGGAAGAAATTGTTAGTTTTTCATCATTTAATTCAATAGATATAGGATCTTAACTGAAAGAACATGTACAACATACCAAGCATAAGAGACAAGAGACAAGAGACACAAAACATTTCACCGGGGAAAGCCAAGAAGGTGAAAAACCCCGCAACTTCCTCATAGATAGAATAAGAATCAATACAAGGATCACAATGATCAAACCCAAGAGATAGATATCTTCATCAACATGCTCCTCCTCCACTTTGCGCACTCCTCCTCTCTCTCACTAATGTGAAGTGATTGAATAATAGAATGTTTAAAATGAGAGAGACACACTCTCTATTTATACACTTACTTTCACTTGACCTTTACTCAACTAGGACGGCCCCAACTTAACCACATAACCTATGGCTGACTGGGCCGACCCCACTAGGGTGGTCTAATAACCCTTTGACCCACATAACTCATACAGGGCCGACCCCATCAAGGTGGTCTAATAACCCATCAAGTATAAGTTACGACACTTACAATATAACTTGTGACACTTGCAAGTACACATGATGACACTTCCAATCAAAGGAATAATACATCTCTGTTGGTAATACAATAAGGTACAAATGTAATACATACAATATACAAGTGAATATCTTCCAAAGTTACATATACATCAACACTCCCTCTTAACTAGGAAGGTATTCTCTTGACACAGGTCATCAATACATATCGACACAAGTCTTCAATTCTAGAGCTAGATCATCATCACTGGATCACGGAGCAGCATCATCATCACTGTTGTTGTACTCGACATCTCGATCACTCGGTTATCTATGAATTCTACTCGTCATAGGAAGTTCTACAGAGCCAACCCTTTTTCATGCTGGATGTAGGGCCACCACCTATAGGTATTCATCATCACTGGCCATACTGTGGAATCCTCAGGACTTATTACATGCATCACAATGCCTCAAAAGAGTATCTCGGGATCCTTTATGTGCCGAATCACGATCGAAAACATCTCCCAGGTCAACTTACATGTGATTCCCACCACAATGCCTCAAAATAGTATCCCAGAATCCTTTATGTGCCGAAGCACGACCAAAAAGATCTCCCTGGTCTACTTACATGTGGTCACCACAAAGCCTCGAAAGAGCATCCTAGGACTGATTAAGAGCGTACTACTCAACCTATCGGATCTCCCGGGTCTACTTACATGTGGTCATGGAAAATCCTCGAAAGAGCATCCCAGGACTGATTACGAGCGAACTGCTCAACCTATCGGATCTCGTAGGTCTAGTTACATGCCATAGGACAAGCCTCGAAAGAGCATCCCAGGACTAATTACGAGCATACTTCTCAACCTATCAGATATCCCAGGTCTAGTTACATGTCCTCCCATATAAATTCCTCGAAAGAGTATCCCAGGATCCTTTATGTGCCGCAGCACGACCGAAAAGATCTCCCAGGTCAACTTACATGCTCATCTACACAACCTGTCCATGACCACAGAGTATCAACCTAATACTCACCATACATCATCCTGATGTACATGAACATCCTGATCATCGTCTCATCATCATAGCATCGTACTGATGCATATCATCCAGAGTATCATCCTAATACTCATCACACATGATCATCCTGATCATCGTCACTGCATCGCCCTGATGCATGTCATCCAGAGCATCATCATGATACTCATCACACATGATCATCTTGATCATTATCACTGCATCCTCCCGGTGCATGTCATCATACATGATACAATTGATCATACAAAGCATCCACCTGATACATATACATATACATGATCCAACTTATCATACAAAGCATCCAACTGATGCATATCAATATACATGATCCAACTGATCATACAAAGCATCCAACTGATGCATATCAATATACATGATCCAACTAATCATACAAAGCATCCAACTGATGCATATCCAAAGCAGTAACTGGAGCATCGTTCCGATGCTCATCACACAGCGCTTACATCAATAGCCATGGGAAGGATCCTCCTCTCACCATGCTTGGAATGGCTCCTGCAAATGTGTCCCATCACTTATTCCTTGAAGTATATTCAATACGAAGAACACCAAGCCTCTCTCTAAAGTACTCAAACTTCACTCTGGCTAGTGGTTTCGTCAACACATCTGCAACTTGCTCATCCGTCGCAACATACAGGAGCTTCACTGCTCCTCTCTGCACCATATCCCTGATATAGTGATATTTGATTTCAATGTGCTTCGAACTGTCAAAGACCACCGGGTTCTCAGACAACTTCACACAACTATGGTTGTCACAAAAGATACAGGTAGCATCCAACGGAAGATCAAATAACTTAGACAGTAGCTTCCTCAGCCATATTGCCTCAGAAATAGTCGAACAAGCTACGACATACTCTACTTTGGTTGTACTTAGTGCTACGCAGAACTGCTTCCTGCTAAACCAAGAGATCACACGTGATCCCATACTGAAGTATCACCCCGAAGTGCTCTTCCTATCTGCAGCACTTCCTTCCCAATCTGAATCAACATAACCCTCCAGGTTAAACTTTGATTCACATCATACTTGAGCCCATAATCAACCGTACCCTTCAGATACCTCAAAATATGCTTTACAACAACCAGGTGAAAATCCTCATAGCAGGTCTAAGAGATGATGTATACCTCACAAGAAAGTAATTGATTAAGCAAGAAAATAGAAGAAGAGTGGTCAATGCAGTATAATGAGCAATAGAATAATAATACAATAGAACTCAGATAGAAGCAAAAATACTTCACACACACTAAATTATTAATCACAAATGGACATATAAATAATACAATGCTTGAGGATTCGAATGCCTAAGGTAGCAATTCAAATTAGCCTTCGTGAAGTGATCAAAATATCACTGGAGTGCCATCGGAGCACAACTAGTAGTCTATCTCATCATCAGTGGAGTAATCAATGCACAAGTAACTGTCAACCGTCAGTCAAACCGAGTCTAACTGAGTGTGGTAGGTGTAACTGAATGTAACTCACACATGGAGACACTAACTGAATGAAGGAGGCTCAGTGGAGGGAACATGAGGAGCTAACTGGAGTCAAATTAGGTAGTCATGTCTCCTCGGAGGTCAATCAAAGTGATAATAGCAGTGAGGAGTCAGTCTGGCCTCAAATCAAGGAAAGACTGGTGGATAACTGAAGTAAACTGGACTGGTAGGTGAGAAAGGACGAGTGGCTTCTTTAAATCAAGGAGGAAGGGCACACTAATCTCTAGGAGGGATAAAACTGATCTGAGAGAAGCTCTCGGGGGCTGGCTAACTGAGGGCTAGGTGTTGGACTGATGACTGGAATGCATGCAAACCCTAAATGATGCATGCAAACCCTAAAAGTGCATGCATGACTGAAAATGTAAATGATCAAATTACTGGTGGGACTAGGATGGAGTATAGGAATATCCTAACACCCCCCGTTAATCCATCCTGGGCCCTGGTAACTAAGACCAAAGGTCACCCAATAGAATGAATAATAGCAGTCAATAAACCAAGGACGTGGGGAAAATTTCATGGGAAAAATACCCCCCAAAAAAAACAGACTGTAAGGGACACATAAAAAATAAATGCTCCAAACTCAAGCATGTGTGATGCTTGGTCATATGTCTGGAGGTATCTTCTTCTTGGGAAGAAGTGGATCATGCTCAAAAAGCATTTGCTTGTACTTTCTCTTTAGATCGAATGTGATGAGAACAAATCCAAAAGTATGAGGATGATCCTTGAACCTGTGATTCGAATCAGTTGAGGTAGGATCAAAAACATGAATGTGCAGATAGTCTTTTGTCTTCTCCTTTGAACCATCATGGGTGAGATTATGCCAAAACGAACCATGCAATAATAATGATTGCTTGAAATCCAAATTAGATTTAAGACTTGATGAATAGTTTCTTGAGATCTCCTTTGAACCAGCATGGGTGAGATCAAAACTATCATATGCATGAGGAATTATCTCAAGTAGTGTTTGCTTAGGATCCAAATTAGATCCAAGACTTGAATCATGGTTTCTTGAGATCTCCTTTGAACCATAAGAGGTGAGATCAAAACCAGTAAGTGCATGAGAAATTATCCCAAGCGGATGGCAATGGCCATATTCTTCAATAACCTTCTGAAAGCATGGAATAATGATCATATAGTAGTAAATAAGAGGTGATTTCTTGAGGGGGGCGAATGCATTACCTCCAATAGATGATTTTTCCACCGAAATAATCATGTGATCATGATGCAAACCAACAAACTCTGGTGCAAGAGAGGATTTAGGACCTTCTGCAATATCTAGAGTGTGAGCTGGCACAGAAAGAGAAGAAAGTTGGAGCATGAGTGTAGAATCTGCAAGTTCTTTGTGGACAACTTCAATATGAGATGATACTGGTTCATGATCTGAGAGACCATCAAGGGGAGCAAATGCATCACTTTGCTTGCTCTCTAAGGGGTTTGGACCAATTCCTTCATTATGTGTGCTAAATATTACATCCAGGTGATCCCATAGCTCTTTTGGTGATGAAAAATAAGGGAGGTCATATAACATCCATTGAGGCATAGCAAACATCATGGCTACAATAGCTCTTCCACCTTCATCTAACCAGTCATTCTTTTCTTCAGAGGATTCGAACTCTCTTTCAAAACAATGATCAAAGAGACCATTTCTCTTTAAATGTGCTATCATATTCGGTTTCCATTCAGCATAGTTGAGTGGAGAAAGAAGATCATAGTTGAATGGAGAAAGAGGATAGAATTATTCTGAATACATTGAAGCTGTAGAAAACCTGCAAAAACAATAGAGAATATTTGCAACTGCTACTGTTGTAAAAATGCAAAAACTGCTGCACTCGAAATCTTGATAATAACCTGCAAAAAACTCTTAGGAATGGAGATAAACAATTCTCTCAATATGCTTTGATACCATGTGAAAATCCTCACAGCATATCTAAGGGATGATGTATACCTCACAAGAAATTAATTGATTAAGCAAGAAAATAGAAGAAGATTGGTCAATGTAGTATAATGAACAACATAATAAGAATATAGTAGAACTCGGATAGAAGCAAAAATACTTCACACACACTAAATTATTAATAAAAAATGGACATATAAATAATGCAATGCATGAGGATTCGAATGCCAAAGGTGGAAATTCGAATTAGCCTTCATGGAGTGATCAAAAGATCAGTGGAGTGTCATCGGATCACAACTAGTAGTCTATCTCATCATCGGTGGAGTCATCAATGCACAAGTAATTGTCAACCGTCAGTCAAACTGAGTCTAACTGAGTGTGGTAGGTGTAACTGAATGTAACTGGAACATGGAGACACTAACTGAATGAAGGAGGCTCAGTGGAGGGTGCATGAGGAGCTAACTGGAGTCAGAACAGGTGGTCATGTCTCATCGGAGGTCAATCGGAGTGATAACGGCAGTGAGGAGTCAGTCTGGCCTCAAATCAAGGAAATCCTGGTGGATAACTGAAGTAAACTGGACTTGTAGGTGAGAAAGGACGAGTGGCTTCCTTAAATCAAGGAGGAAGGGCGCACTAAGCTCTAAGAGGGCTAAAACGAATCTGAGAGAAGCTCTTGGGGGTTGGCTAATTGAGGGCTAGGTGCTAGACCGAGGACTGGAATGCATGCAAACCCTACATGATGCATGCAAACCCTAAAAGTGCATGCATGATTGAAAATGTACATGATCAAAATACTAGTGGGACTAGGATGGAGTATAGGAATATCCTAACAATCCCTGATATAGTGATATTTGATTTCAATGTGCTTCGAACTATCAAGGAACACCGGGTTCTTAGACAACTTCACACAACTATGGTTGTCACAAAAGATACAGGTAGCATCCAACGGAATATCAAATAACTCAGACAGTAGCTTCCTCAACCATACTGCCTCAAAACTAGCTGAACAAGCTGCGACATACTCTACTTCAGCTGTACTCAATGCTACGCAGGACTACTTCCTACTAAACCAAGAGATCACACCTGATCCCATACTAAAGCAGCACCCTGAAGTGCTCTTCCTATCTGCTGCACTGCCTGCCCAATCTGAATCAACATAACCCTCCAGGTTAAACTTTGATTCGCATCATACTTGATCCCATAATCAACCGTACCCTTCAGATACCTCAGAATATGCTTTACAGCAACCAGGTGAACACCTCTCAGATACGTCAGGAACTGGCTCAATGTGTTCACCGCAAAGCAAATATCTGGTCTCGTGTTCATCGGGTACATCAAGGACCCAATCATTTGACGATACACCATGACATCAACCGGTTCATATGAAGCATCACACAAAAGATTCAGGTTCGATGCCATAGGTGTGGCCATGGCCTTGCAGTCCATCATCTTGAACCGCTTCAGGATCTCTACTGCATACTTCCTTTGTCCAAGGAATATTCCATCTGTACTCTGCCACACCTCCATACCTAGAAAGTAATGCTTCATACCCAAGTCCTTCAACTCGAACTTGACAGCAAGCTTCCTCTTCATGTCGGAAATCAATATATCCTCACCTATAACAAACAAGTCATCCACATACAATAGTGGTATCACTGGATTTCCTTCCTCAACCTTGTAGTAAAGGTTGGAATCCACTTTACTCTTGGTAAAGCCGAAACTAGATAGAAATTTCTCTATCCTACCATACCAAGTCCTAAGATCTTGCTTCAAGCCATACAAGGCTTTCCTCAAGATGCACACATATGACTCTCTATCATGTGTCTCAAAACCAAGTGGCTGCTCCACATACACTTCCTCTTCGACTACACCATTCAAGGAAGCTGTCTTGACATCCATCTGGTGTATCTTTCACTTCATCACTGCAGCCAGAGCAAGTACTGATCTTATGGAAGTGTATCTGGCTACAGGAGCAAAATTCTCTTCATAATCTATCCCTTCCTTTTGGGAGAAGCCACGAGCAACAAACCTCGCCTTGTATTTCTCTATGCTACCATATGCAACATGCTTGATCTTATAGATCCACTTGGAAGTCACAACAAACTTCCCTTCAGGTCTCGGGACCACATCTCAGACATCATTCTTCATGATCGACTGGTACTCCTCAATCATGGCATCCTTCCATTACTGCACCCCTGATCCTGGGAACTTTAGATTATTCAATATATTTAATAGATAGTTTTCTTGAACTTCGTTACTGGAACAAATGTTATTGTCCTTATTTTGTAGGTGATAGTACACGATCTTTCCTACAAGTCAAATTCAATTGCATGATTAGAAACTTCTCATATATTTTCAAAACAAATTCTTATGCATAAAGACATATGTCATACAGTCATGCAATTATCTTAGCCAATGCTTCAATACAACATTTATCCATATCCCGTATTCACACGGTAACTTTCTAGATGCCTTCCATCTCTACCAAAACATTTGTTAAGAGTGTGCACAACTCCCAACATGTTAGCAAAGAGGTTTCATTCTAGATAAGTAGCAATGGAATGTTGTAGAGTACCATAGGTCACTTACCCATTACTTGCATATTAGTAGTATTTTGTTCATTAATGCAACTTTTCTAATATGCATAATATACATCCTAAATCTAGGAACATAAGTATGACTGGAAAGCATCAATTAAGTAATCATATATATGAAAATTCAAATTCTTATCTTTGTTTGGTTGTTGGGTGGACTCCCTCTCAATATTTGCTTCCTTGTAGGAACTATTGGAGTGTGCTCCCTCTTGATATTTGCTTCCTGGATTACCTATCCTTGAACATATATTCATCTTCTAGGATTAACCCAATCCACTTTCATTTGCTGAAATGGAGCTAGATTAGGATTTGTCAGAGAAACCCTAAAAATTCAAACTTTGAATTTCAAACTTCTGATTGGATGAAAAGATGTGCCTTGCTGAGTTGATCAAGCTGGTATACTTCAATTTTGAAAACTGCAAAATTTGACCCCTCAAAATTGCCTTTGAAACTTTCGGATCTTCTCGACAGGATCCCAAACTAGGGTTTGATAAAGCTCGGTCTTCCACCCATCCAAAAGGTTCAATATTGTGTTCTAAAATTCAATTTTTTGAAGGAGCTTCTAGCCGTGGTCACAGATTTCAAAAAATCCAACTTTTGCAGAAGCCCTAACTTTCCACCTTTCCAATCAAAATCTCGAACTAGGGTTTGATCAAGCCTAGCCTTCTTCCCAACCAAAAAATTTGAAATTGGTCTCTAAATTTCAATTTTGATGAGGATCATCTAGCCGTGGTCTTTGATTCCAAGAATTCCAAGTTTCTCTGAAACCCTAAATTCCCGCAGCAGTGACAAGCCAAGAATAAAGGTGCTCATAATCCAATTATGTTTTGACAGAAATATGCACCTGATTGTTTCTAGTGTAACTTTGAAATTTTGGATCCATAGGGTCTGAAACTTCGGCCTGTGGTAGCCTTACCTGTCATATTTCCAACCCCATAGGTCTGACCTCAATTGGATTCTATGAGAGAGATTTATGCCAAGCGTTGCAATGTGACCTGTTTATGGGATAAAAAAGGAGAGTGAATTTGTACGGCGTTCCACGTGTCAGTGGTTCAACTTCGGTCTCTAAAAAACTTACCTAAGAAACTACAGTCCATGCTCTTACTATCACTTTTTAAAGAATTTCATTTGGAGCTTCCTAGCCAAAGTTGTGACCTTTTTTCCTAGGTCACCTGTTTATGACTGAGATATGGAAGAGGCCGAAACCCTCGATTGTACGGATCATATCTCACAAAGTACAATGAATCATATTATTGGCTTCGGACACAAGGTACATGGGGATGTTACCTTCTATCTGTAAAATTTTCAGACCCTGAACCTTCGCAAAAATGGAGTTATAGCGAAAGTTCTACGATGACTAGTTTTTTCTATATCAAGCCCTAGCTTCCGATTTGTCACAAGTGCAACAAGTCTCATAAATTCCATAGCATGCCTTCCTTCAGGCTAGCTCTGATACCATGTTAGTTTTTCATCATTTAATTCAATAGATCTAGGATCTTAACTGAAATAACAACATGTACAACATATCAAGCATAAGAGACAAGAGACACAAAACATTTCACCGGAGAAAAACCAAGAAGGTGAAAAACCCCGCAACTTCCTCAGAGATAGAATAAGCATCAATACAAGGATCATAATGATAAAACCCACGAGATATATATCTTTAGCAGCATGCTCCTCCTACACTTGTGCACACTCCTCCTCTCTCTCACTAATGCAAAGTGAGTGAATAATAGAATGTGTAAAATGAGAGAGACACACTCTCTATTTATACACTTACTTTCACTTGACCTTTACTCAACTAGGCCGACCCCACTAGGGTGGTCTAATAACCCTTTGACCCACATAACTCATACAGGGCCGACCCCATCAAGGTGGTCTAATAACCCATCAAGTATAAGTTATGACACTTACAATATAACTTGCGACACTTGCAAGTACACATGACGACACTTCCAATCAGAGGACTAATACATTTATGTTGGTAATACAATAAGGTACAAATGTAATACATACAATATACAAGTGAATATCTTCCGAAGTTACATATACATCAACAAATATGATACCTATGTGAACTAGGCTCCATGGTAGTATGGCATTTAATTTATGCAGGAGGTAGGGTATTACTCTTTTCGTTTTCTGTTGGATGTTCCATTTTGTCTTTTGTGATTTCATTGTAGGAGAGGGAAGACGAGGGCTTCCTCTCTACGCTATCTTGGGAGAAAATTGTATGGGACTAGAGCTGTGCTCTTGGTATGTGGATAAATATGGTGGATTTTGAAAAGGGGCGTCTACGTAAAACTTGCTCCTGTTAAGGTATGGCTGTATAGAATTCTATGTATTCCCTTTTTATTTAGCATTTATATATATATGTTTATATATGTGCATATATATACCTAAGCTAACCTTTTTCCTTAAATTTGTGTGCAAGGTAAATTATACGGGCATAATATCACTTGGGGCTGCTACGCTTGTAATGTTGGTTGAATGCCGGGTAAGCTCATGGCTTCTCATGGATTCACTTTCCTCTATGGGGAAACGACTTGAAGATGGTTTAGTTCTTATTTGTGGTCTGGTTTTCATACTGTTGGATGGGTTGCACAGCTAATGGAGATACAAGGGATTCTTTAGCGAGCCATGGTTCTTCCTAGCAGGGTTTTACTCTGTTCTTCGTTTTATGTTTGTAGCTTGTCCCTTCTGGGGTTTTTCCTATGTAACTCGGACAATTGAGATATCATAGCGATTTTTCTAGCTTGGGTCATCACCTACAGTTTTTAATAAATGTATTAATCCCTTCAGGGCGTTTGAAATTTCTCTCGTCTGTGTACTTATGTTGTGGATGAATAATCTCTCATGTTTATGTTCTCTAGATTTAAAATGGTTTTAAGTTCTTTTTTTAGTTTCTCCGCAATTCGTATTTATTTGTAACATATTCGTGGCCCTTTTTGCGCAGGGCATCTATCCTCTGTTGTTGGGATTTTTTTTGTAATAGCTATTCTGATTGATGTGTTTCGTTTATGAGTTTGATGTATGCATTTGGGTGTGAAGGATTTGGGTTTGTCTTTTCTTATGACTATGAGAATATTAATGTATAAGGGATTTGATCCTGTACCTATTCCTTTTGGTTTAATTATTCTACATTGTAGCAAATCTTTTGCTTCTTGCTCATATTGTGAGTTGGTTC
Source organism: Larix kaempferi (assembly GCA_027924585.1). NCBI lineage: Eukaryota > Viridiplantae > Streptophyta > Pinopsida > Pinales > Pinaceae > Larix > Larix kaempferi. The sequence continues at coordinate 4,382,468 of BSBM01000963.1, read as the reverse complement.
CATGAGGTTTGATCCCTGGTCAAACGCTTGAGCATGACCCTATCTATCTGTTGAAGGGAAGGCGCGTGTGAGTTGATTCTATGGGTTTTGATCCCTGGTTAAACGCTTGAGTGTTACCTTGTATGCAACTTGCATAAGACGTACGACACCTAGCTCTCATGCCATGAGCATCAATTCTTCGATTGATGATTAGGGTCTTGAACATGGTATGCAAGGTATGTAATATGGCTTCATAGAATTTTAACTCTGCGCTGGACTCTTCTGTTGTGATTTCCATAAGTCTTTGGGTATGTATGACTCAGCGTGAGGACCCCTTTTGTTTCGGTTTGACTAAAGAGAGTTTATTCTTGGTCTGTATTTTGCATAGGGTAAAAAGGGTTGTTGGTTCTCTATTTGATGTTTTATGATATGTGATGGTTTAATTCATGAAATATTGGTTTAAATTTTAAAATTTCTATTTGGTGTAGTTTATGATTTATATATGGTTTAACTTGATGATTTCTATATTTAATATATATAATTCATAAATATATATTAAATATCCTATTAGAGTTTAGGGACTTGTTTCTGGAATCTGGTTCTAGGATTCTCTCTCTATATAGGCAGAATGGGAGATTTCTCTTGAGATATGATAGATAAATAGGGTATGAGATTATAACAATATTGGGAAGTAAGAGATATCCCATGCATCATGGCTAACTATATCTGCCAATGATTATATTTAAGTTCTAAAAACAATTATGGTATCCTGTAAAATATATCTGCATACCTAATATTTGGAAATATAATAATTACCAGAATTATTTCCAAACGAATAGATTTGATCTATTGAATAACCCAACCTGATTTTTATGAGCAGATCTAACATGTTTATAATAAATCACAGCATGTATATTTCCTTTTAATAAGAATATTGCATGAAAAGAATATAAAGAGGACCAATTCAGATCTATAAAAATAATATTTAAATGAATAGTAATAACATGAAGATACTTATCAGTCCTTTATTTTCTTTCCGACTAACTTGGAAACTGCCATGTTCCACCCAACTGTAGACCTCAAATCATTCCTGGTTCGTTCAACAGGTAACTGTTGGAGAGAACTTCCGCAGCATTTAGGAAGCTGCTAATTTTGGGAAAGATAACCATTTTTGGGGAGAAAGTACCAATTTTGGCGGCAAGACAAAGATATCGCCGTAGCGCAAATTCCGACGGGAATTGCGGCGATAGGTACAGAAAAGTCAAAGCGTGGGGTACAAGGAAGAGGCTGAAGGGAGAGCTCAACCACCATAATAAAGGCGCCGAAGATGAAGAGAGGGTTCAGCTACCCTCATTAAGAAGAAGGAATACAGTCAGCGTTGCTTGAACCAAGAAGAAGCAACGGGCCGATGCATTAAAGACTAAGGACTGCAGGAAGCAGCGACGAGACAGGAGGCGGCTATGGAAGTACAGTTAGCTGACTGTAAGTGGTTAGGGTTGAGTCACTGTTGGGATAAGGCCCACAGTTTTGTAACTGCGATGAGACCTTCGGGCCATCTATATATAGGAGTCTTTTTATATGAAAAGGGGTTGGCCACATAGTGATAGAAGCTATTAGGTAGAGGGTAGTCGAGTCTTTGTTGATACAGAGTCTGAACATCCCCTAGAGATCAAGGGCCGACCCAAGGAGAGATTGTGTAACCCACTGGGATTGAGGGAGAAAGAGAATGCATTGTAAGAGGAAGGAGAAGAAGAGAGGTCTATAGAGAAGGCCTCCCACTGAGGTGGAGTTTCCCAGAAGACCTTTGTTGTAAAGAGTTGTAAAGGAACTGTGTTTTACTCTTCAGAGTTGTTAACAGGAAACATAGTTCCCGTGGACATAGCTCCCCTCCTGGGAGTGACACGTGCTTATCTAAGTAGCGCGATTGTATTGGTGTGGCTGTTGCTCTTATTCACTTATCTTTATTATACATGAATGCTTCCTTCAGTTATAAGTAATGTATATGGTCGTCAGTCTAAGTTCTGGTTGATGTATAACAATTGTGACAATCATAGCTAAAATCCTAGCGAACTAGATATTTGTCTAATAAAGGATAATGTCAAGTATGGACTGGATGTAATGCATTAGTGATTCACTTAGAACAGTGCTCAAGGCAATACTCTACACAGTCAGCGAAACACCAAGGGTCAAGCTCATTAGCGAGGTTTATGCTCAGAGATTAAATGCTATTACTATCTTCAGTAATAGGATAAGGGTGGCTAAGACCGTGTCATAATCCAGGAAGCGGTTAAGAGCCACGTACCGCAGGGACAGAAAGGAGGAAGATATCGCACCCGTGATATCTTAGGTATCGCTAGACGGGCTCACATAAGGGGAATACTTATCGCACTCCCTGCGTGATGCGATAAGATAGAGGTATAGCCGGAGTAGTAGAATGAGATAAGTCAGCCTATGAGAAGAGAGCTAAGGTGGGTTTAAGCACCCTGGATGCCTCGGAACCTGGCTGAGGACACTTGAGTCTTCTGCCACCCATTAGAATCACTTCGGGTGAGACTTCAGGTTGCTTCTGCGACCTGTTGCCGAAAGGGCCAGTGAGCTAAGGGTTCTGTTGGTCTAAAAGGAACAACTAGCCCGGGTCTACTCAGAAAGAGATCAACCCAACAAATGGTTCCGTTGCCGGTTTGAACACATTGAGCTGATGTTCTGTTGGCATCCTACCAAGAAAGAACTTAACCAGTGGGTTGAGTCAAAAGAAAGAGAGTTTGCTGTAAAAGAAAACAAGAATCCTAGACTGAGCACTGAGGCTTGGCTACAGAAGCACATTTTTACAGATCTCCATGAGATATTCTTCGTAACCTATGCTATTGAGTTATATGATTGGGTATCAAAGCTTGCTGACAGCAGCGGGTCCAAGAAGAATCGAGAAGTTGTCTGGACAGCAGAGCTGATTCAGACCTTGAAAGGTGTCGATAATCCCATCTCACGCGCAGTAGACTTCTGGCTTGCGAGTTTGCTGGAAGGCTTCATCACAGAGTTCGCGGTTGATCAGAGAAAGAGTTTCAGCGCAGCAGAACGGTACTTCTTCAAGGGTTATCGCGGTAAGTACCTAAATTCTCTAAATCTGTCCATTAAGCAATTACTATATGAAAAAGGAGTACTGGATATACTCTCAGATGAATAGTAGTATGATATTGTAATGTCAGTAGACTCTGAGAGTGATTACGAGTATCTTGGACATACACGTAGTGGCAAAAGATATAGAGTCAACGATTCATCTTCTTCTGAAGAAAATAGCTCAGATAACCCTAGACAGCAGATTCAGAACCCTAGGTTTCCTCAAAAACCAGTCGGGACTCAGAATAATCCCGCAGGAACCCCGTCCAGTAACTCTTATACAACGCATACTACCGCTACACCCTCTACATCTACACCGCCGAGTGGTAGTAATACAGCAAACCAGAACCCACCACCTAGAAACAGAATGGGAGATGATATGAAGTTACCAATATTCAAAGGTACAGGGTCGGAGGACCCTGAGCAGCACTGGTTCTTATGTGAAGCCATATGGACCATTAAGCAAATACAAGACGATAATGTCAAGCTTGTCCAGCTGGCCACCACATTCAGAGAAAGAGCATTAACTTGGTATATGAAGTATACCACTGGACACAACAGAACGCTTGCACAGGTTAGAACTGCTATGATCAAAGAGTTTAAAAAAACTAAATCCGAGTCACAGTGCATAGCAGAACTTAAAGACATTAAGCAATTGCCTACGGAGATTGTTTGGGATTTTGACCAGAGATTCAAAACCCTCATTGATCAGGTAAGCTTTGAGCTTGCGCCTCAACAGCATAAAGAGTGGTTTATCGCAGCAATGTTACCACATATCAGACTTCCACTAATGCAACAGAAATTAAATACACAAGATGAAGCATTAGAAATGGCAATGAAACTAGAGGCTTCACCTCTAGCAGAGACTAGCTCAGGTCTCACTAATCTGCAAAATCAGCTAGCTAACCTCACCTTACAGCTGCATGAAATTAAGAAAGGAAAGGAGGTTGCGCATGAAATTTGGTGTACTAAGTGTAAAACGCAGGGACACAGTAAGGATAACTGCCCTGTCTTTGATGACTATATCGCCAGTGGAGCTCCTAACCCGTTGATGCAGACTCAGGGGCCATGGTGTGAGATTTGTAGAACTAGAGGACACAGACCTCAGGAATGTCCTCTCTTTCAGAAGTACGTACCGACACCAAAGAACCTATACTGCAATTTTTGTAAATCTGTTGGACATGACGAAAACAACTGTAGAGCTTATGAGTTAATGATAGAAAGAAAGCATGACCTTTACAGAGTCCAATCAGAAGCATCTGGACCATCAGTACGTCCACAAATTGATCCGGCTCAGGGAGGCCGCAGAGGAAATTTCAGAGGCCGAGGACGTGGAGGAGGCTATGAATCTGGCCGTGGCCGTGGACCTATTACCTGTTATAATTGTGGAGGCACAGGACATTATGCTAGAGACTGCCAGAACCCCACTACAACCTGCAAGTATTGTAAATCTTATGATCATACAATAGAGGAGTGCCCCATATTGATAGCCAAGATCAAGGACGCCAAGCCAGCACCCAATCAGAATATCCAGTTTATCGCTACTGAGCAGAATGAAACAGAACCACGAGTTAATATTGTAACTCGCAGTGGTCTCTCTACAACTAACATATCGCAGGATGCGGAAAAAACGACAGGAACGCAGTGGGTGCGCAAAGCTCCAGAAAAACCTATCCCACTTGATCTACAGAAGAATAAGGCGGCATTTCAGCAAACTAAGACCTCCTTTGCTGAACAGACAAAGTCCAGATCACTATTATTACCATCTCAGGGTATACCGCGGAAGCCACCACATGATGTTAGTACTGTGCAGATACCGCAGGCTAGCACCTCTGGAAGATGCGACGAAGAGGAATTGACCGGAAGCGTACAGTCCTTCCTGCAGAGTTGTTTGAAACTTCTGAGAAATGGAAAAGCTGTAGAGGAACTTCAGAATGTTATTGGTCAATGTCAACAGAGCCCTTCCATGAGCAACACACAGCGAACTATTCACCATATAATGGGCCATACAAGGACAGGAAGAGAGATGAGGCTCACAGCGCAGATCGGACTATTTGAAATGGATGAGGTTATCCTAGATTTAGGATCAGAAGTAAATGTCTTGACTAAGCAGACATCGGAACAGATGGGTAGTCCAAAACTAAGCAGATCCCCTATCCATCTGAGACTAGCCAATCAGCAGAGAATATCACCGATGGGTTGCCTATCGCATGTCCCAGTGGACATCGATGGAGTTCACACGTATGCAGATTTTGAGATCATAGAAATTATTGGTGATACCAAACCCTATCCAGCTCTATTAGGTATTGATTGGGATTTTGATAACAAGGCTGTTATCAACTTGAAGAAAAGGCAGATGACATTTGAAGATGCTCAAGTCCGGGTTATCGCACCACTAGACCCTTTACAGGGTCCTCGCTACATTGAGCCGATCAAAGCAGAAGAGGAGGTGCATAACATGGAAAATTTGTACCAGATGACTTCTAATCAGACAGATTACATTGATCCTACAGCCGATGGACATATTAGCTGGAGATGCGATAGCTCATGCACATCAGATTCGGATGTCGGCTTAGAGAATTGGCAAAATAGACTCCACGAAGTTTCTACTCGCAGATGCGCATTCATGACTAAATCACTGCGATGGATTGGGGCAGAAAACAGGTATATTCCAACTTTTGATGGATTAGCGGACGTCAATGATTTTTTACAGCAGTTTGAACAAGAGATCCCTCAAGAGCAGAGGATGGAGGTTTTTGACCTTGCAGTTAGAGCCACACCTGCAAGATGGTGGTACACACACAAGGAACATATCGCATCATGGTCTGATTGTAAGAGATTGATGCGCATTAGATTCTCCAAAGAAAGAGACTGTACACAGCGGAAATACACAGGAGAAAGTGATCCCAGAACACACATTATGATCTGTGAACAGAGTTGGCTAAAAATTCCAGCAGATGAGTGGGTGCACTTGTTTATCCACACACTGGATACAACTCCACGGAACTGGTATACAGAAACAAAGCTAAGAAAAGGAACTATCTCATGGCCTATTATGATTGAAAACTTTTTGCTTACTTTCAGTTTTGAATCTGAGTATCCAAGCATTGATCGGGCCTTGAAGATCATAAAGACTAAAATATTTGAGGATTGCACATTACCAGCGGATTCGCAACCCGAGTGGGCTATTCAGATGGAACATGCTCTGGAATGTTACAACTGCGCACAAGATTCAGGCGATGAGGATGAATATCCTCGCAGTATCAATATCGCAGAAACAGAAGGTACGCGTGAAGTTGAAGGTCCACACTTAGAAACCCCAGCTGTAACAGAACCAATCAAGATTAAAAAGAGCAATATTGGCACAGAAACAGAACCTAAGTTTGCCTCTATTGGAGACTATTGGGATGATGAGACAATTGGCCAAATCACAGACCTATTACATGAGTATCAGGACCTATTTCCTACCAACTTTACAGAAATGAAGGGAATAGTGGGTGACCTAGGAGTCATGAGAATACCGCTTAAGGAGGATGCTAAGCCGGTTAAGCAACGTCCATACAGGTTGAACCCGCGGTATAAAGCAAAAGTAAAAGATGAAATAGATAAAATGCTAGCAGCAGGAATCATTGAGCCTGTTGAAGAAAGTGAGTGGGTTAGTCCCATGGTAGTACAAGAAAAGAAAACAAAAGGAGACATCAGGATCTGTGTCGACTTGCGCAAACTGAATGATGCATCGCTGCATGACCCATTTCCGACACCCTTCACTGATGAAGTCTTAGACAATGTTGGAGGACAAGAAATCTATTCATTCACTGATGGCTTTTCAGGCTATCACCAGATAAGAATCCATCCAGACGACAGGCACAAGACCACATTTGCGACAGAATGGGGCTCCTTTCAGTATACGGTAATGCCCTTTGGTCTTAAGAATGCCCCAGCAATTTTTTCTAGAGTAGTTGTGGCTGTCTTTAAGGAATACATCCATCGATTTCTAGAAGTTTATTTTGATGATTGGACTATATTTGGACTAGTCAAGAAGCACATAGGAAATCTGAGATTAATGTTTGAAAAATGTAGACAGCATCAGATTTCCCTTAACTTAAAAAAATGTATATTTTGTGCGCCTTTTGGTACGTTGTTGGGTCACATTGTGTGCAGACAAGGCTTGATGGTAGATCCTGCGAAGATCGCCATCATTGTCAATTTACCAGCACCTAACTCAGTAAAGCAACTGAGAACTACACTTGGTCATACCGGGTACTACAGAAAGTTTATCAAAGGTTATGCCAAGATTACCACACCAATGGAGAAATTATTGAAGAAGGATATCAGATTTCAGTGGAATGAGGAATGTCAGAAGAGTCTTGACACTCTAAAAGAAAAAAATGGTTACAACACCTATTTTGGTATTTCCAGATTGGAACAAGCCTTTTCATGTTCATGTGGATGCATCTGGCATCGCACTAGGCATTATTCTCACGCAACCAGGAGAAGGGGGTATTGACCACCCTATCGCATATTCGAGAAGGAGATTATCGACAGCTGAGAAGAATTACACCACCACAGAGAGAGAAGGGTTAGCAATGGTGTATGCTTTACAGAAATTTCGGCACTATCTGTTGGGTGCCCCGTTCAAGATGTTCACCGACCATTCTACATTAAAGTACTTGGTCAATAAGCCAGTGTTAGGGGGAAGAATATGCAGATGGCTATTGTTGTTTCAGGAATATGATTTCGAAATCATTGTCAAGCCAGGAAGACTAAATGCAGGACCTGATCACCTGTCAAGGATAGACTCAGGTGAATAACCAAGTAACTTAGAGGACAACTTGCCTGATGCGCAATTGTTTTCCATTCAGGTCGCAGACGAATATTATGAGGACATAATTCAATTTCTCACTACAGGGTGGGCACCGCCTGAGTTTACTAAGCAACAAAAGAAACAATTAGTGGTGAAAGCAGCAGACTTCACCTTGATTGCAGGACATCTCTATAAGTTGGGCCCAGATGAAATTTTGCGCAGATGCGTTATGCCCCATGAGAAACAGACCATTCTTAAGGAAGCACATTCGGGCATCGCAGGAGGTCATTTCGCAGGGAAGCCTACTGCTCAGAAAATCCTATCAGTCGGATTATGGTGGCCTACATTACATAAGGACAGTAAAGAGTTTTGCAGATCATGCGATATCTACCAGAGGACAGGAAAGCCCTCCAGAAGAGATGAAATGTCGTTGCGACCACAGATAACGCTACGCGCATTTGATAAGTGGGCTATAGACTTCGTGGGTCCTATTAACCCCCCAGGAAAACGAACTGGTGCGAGATATATTATTACAGCAACAGAATACCTCACCAGGTGGGCTGAGGCAAAACCAGTCAGGAATTGTGATGCTGCTACAGCAGCACAATTTATTTTTGAAAACATCATCACTAGATTTGGATGCCCAGTGACTTTGATGAGTGATCAAGGCACACATTTTTTGAATTGCACCATAGAAGCCTTGACAGAGGAATTTGAAATCCAGCACCATAAGAGTACACCTTACCACCCTCAAGCTAATGGTACGGTGGAGGCTTTCAATAAGATATTAGAACATGCTCTTACAAAGATTTGTAACAGTCAAAGGGATGATTGGGACCTTAGAGTTAATGCTGTATTATGGGCTTACAGGACCACGTGCAAGAAACTAACAGGGCACACACCTTTCAGCCTGGTATATGGACAAGAGGCTGTTATGCCTATGGAATACATTTTACCCAGTCTAAGGATTGCTCAGCTTACAGAGATGGCTGATTCTGATACTTTAGAGGAGAGATTTGCACAGCTGCTCAATCTGGAGGAAGACAGATTTATCGCAGGATTCCATCAGAAAGTGCAGAAAGCACGAGAAAAATCTTGGCATGATAGGCACATCAAGAACAAAACCTTTCAGCTTGGAGACTTGGTACTCCTTTATGACAGTAAGTTTATAAAGTTCCCTGGAAAATTCAAGACTCATTGGTTAGGGCCATATCAAATCCAGCAAATAACAGATGGAGGTGCTATCCAGCTTCGTACTATGAGTGGGGAGTCTCTTCCTACCTTGATCAATGGAAGTAGGCTTAAGATGTATTGTGAAGGCCATGCCACCTCCTAGCCCTAGCCCAGAAAAGAAGCAGATGGTGCAGATGTCCAGTGTAGTTGAAATGAATCATCGCACCCTAAGGAGTCTACACCGGGAAATACTTTAGGTAAGAGTTCGCAGCAAACTTTCCTGGTTGTTGCGATAATTTTGATATGAGGCGAGTTTTTGCACTTTCCATTTCCAGGCGACGCGATATCGTATCGCAGAAGACAGAATACAGATCGACGCGATACCAAATTTTGAATTAATCAGAGGGCCAGTCACTTCACCTTCTGACAAGCATTAAGTGTACGACTGACAAGTATCTATTGCACTAAGATTCGGCAGCAGTACGTCGATTCTTCTAGATTTGGAAAATCTGATGCGACACCACTCCGGTGCACAGTTTCCCAGCGAAATTTCAAACGGCGTTTTCAATAAATGGGCGCGGGGTGCTGTCTTGTCTATGCATTAAATGTTGCCAACGGGTCCAGTTTACTGGTCCGTTTCCATTTGAAGTTCCCGCCTTATGATAAATACACGTCTTATTCAAAGAACGGGGCTACTTGGTCATTTTTATCAAAAGAGTTGAGAGCATTTGAGGAGAGCAAAGCGCATTCTCAGCAGAGTTCTTAGCAGGGAAACCAAAAACAGTTGCAGACTCTGATTTGCATCAGATTAGCAATCATAGGAAGTCCAGAGTACCACAGGGGAAGGTTCCTCGTGCCAGACGAGCCTCTCGAAGACGTGTTGCAGAGATTCCAGAGGGGTGGAATTGAGTGTGCTATGACTTCAGCTGTGGCCAAGAAAGGAAAGAAAGTTACTGCTGGTTCTCCATCCACCCGACAGTCACCAAGAACCTTAGCTAATATGGAGTATAGCGAGACCCCGAGTAGCACCGAGTCAGAAGAACCGGAGCAGGAACTTCCGGAAGAAGTCACAGTCGCTACCGTATACTTCCCACCAAGGATAGAAAATGCACCAGCACTTGTCCTTCCGAAAGACTTTAAATATGAACTCGTACTCCCACCACTGGATAACCGAGTGAAGGAAGAAGGTAACCTGTGGGGGAATATGCATGCTGTTAGGTTTGCTGATTATAATCTGAGAGATTATAAGCTTTACCCACACTTCCGTCGCGATCGTTATATGACGATTCAGAGGAACCCAAGGACAGAGCGCGATGAGTTCGTCCTCATGGACCATGCAAGCCATTTAGCACCGTCGGGACTGCTCAATCTCCTGGAGATTCCACACTTTGGACGGGGCCCAGAGGTAAATGTTGTAGTGCGGATGCTACTCTCATGTGTGCATGGTGGTTACTTATGGTTGGGTAACCGGATAGATGTGAATGTTGACCTTATTCACCGCATTACTGGTCTGTCGAAGACTGGCTTCGACCCTCAGATAAATATTGATGGCGCCACAAAGGATACCAGGCTCTCAACCAAGCAGGTTGCGGAGTATAAGCTGCAAAGAGGAGGTCGCGCCTACGATGTCAACTCAATACAGGATGACGCCTTGCGATTTACTGTTAGTCTGTTGGCCGGAAAGCTCCTCCTCAAGGTGAGGCCGAAGGAGGTCACAGGCTCAGTTATCCGCCTAGCGATTGAAGTCATAAAAGGTAAACCTTACAACTGGAGTTTATTTTTGCTGAATAGTTTCTTTCAAGACTGTGCGCAGGCACAGCAGGATCCGCTTCACAGCTTCCACTTCTCGTGGCTGCTGATCCTTATGGCTTTTATTGGATGGAAAGAGCTGCCCAATTCGCAGTTTCCACAACTGGCACCAGGGGCATGCAGAGGCACGAGATACTCAAATATTTGGGCGAGTAGTCACCCAGAGAAGCACAAGAATAACGCAATGGTATTCCATGACTATTATACGCTATTGCTTGAGACCGTAGCAACGATTCCGCGTGTCGACTCGCCGGTCGTTGATCTTTATCAGTCCAAGCTGGAATTTAAAGTCGACAGGGATAAAACATATATCAGACCCAAGGGCTTCATGAAACATAAGGAATGGGCCCTCGGCCCATATCGCATGGAAATCCAGCAAGTTGAAGACACCATTAAGAACTATTTTGATGAAGAAATGAAACAGATGTATGATGATCTATCCTCTGGCCTAGTTCCAGTTGATGCCCCAGTTGAGGATCCAGAAGATGTTCTGGAGATAGATCCTAAAGATAAAGTGAAAGAACCAATAGGTTCTAAGAGAAAGGGTACTGAAATCCCTTCTCCACTGCGAGCAAAGAAGAAGAGAACAAAGGCGGTTACTTTCGACGAACTGCAGGCACCGATCATGACAGAGGATGAGTATGATCTCATCGCCAGCCGAATACAGGAGAAGATGCGGGATAAATTCGCTGCGATTCAGTCATCGCATGATCTGATGCGCATCAGCCTTGACAAGAAATTGCGAGAGCTGAAGGAAATAACTGAGAAGACTGCTTCCATGCAGATTCAGCCAGCTCCAACCACAGTCGCAGAGAGTTCGCAGCCCCCTTTACAGACTAGAGAAGAAAGTATTGCAAGAGACCACACGAACATTGTTCGTATACCGCCAGGAAGCATTAAGTTCCCTGTTCCTATGGAAGTACAGATGGTTCATCCTCTTGAAGTGAACCTACCAGAAGTACCTGTCGACCAGTTGTACGAAATTTTCCAGCAGATAGGCACGGAGCTGAGGCACAGAGAACAAGTCACATATGAGCATAATGTTTTACTTTCTAACGAAAACGTGCAGCTCATCGCACAGCATGAGGCAGAGAGTGCCCAGTTGACGTAATATGTTCAGCGAGAGCAGGATGTCTCTCTTGTTTTAAAGAATATCGCAGCAGAACTTCCGCAGTGCGATATCAGGCCTGAGTTAGAAATAACTCAAAAGATCAGAAAAATAGTGGAAAGAGAAAAGGCTCTAGATGAAGAGAAGAAAAAGATGGAGGAAGAATACGAAGCGAGGATTGCTGCACTGGAAGCGAATAGGCCGCCTACTCCAGAGGAAATCCAAGAAGCACGAGTGCAAGCTATCAGAATTGTACAGACACAGATGCAGTGTCGAGTGGAAGCAACAGAGGCTATCCTAGAGGATGCATCAAAAACATGGCTGGAGCTAGAGGAGCTCCCACAGAAAGCCGAGCTCAATCAGCATATTAAGCACTGTGAAGATGCGATATCGAGAGCTGAAGAAGAGTACACGGGCTTGAGTGCTCTTGCGAAGATAAGGAAGAAAGGAGAAATCACGCAATTTCAACAGCAGGTGCAGAAGTACAGAGAACAGCAGATCAACCTGGCTAACGAAGTTAGCCCGCATGAAAGCAAAGTCGCACATCTGGTTGATGAACTGGAGCAAAAGGTGAAAAGCTTCACCTCAAGTAAAGGAGTCATTGAGAGCACAGAGGAATCCTTGGTAACCGTTGAGCTGCTCAGCGCAGCGCAGGAAGAAGTAACAAGCATGGATGAAAGTATTAAAGCACTTAAGGCACAATTCGCAACAATCTCACGGGCAGCAAAGGATAAGCTTAGGCAGATGAAGCAGGCTGATGTTGCGAGTGGCTCGGGGACGAGCCACAAGTAAGTGTTAGGGGAGTTGTTGGAGAGAACTTCCGCAGCATTTAGGAAGCTGCTAATTTTGGGAAAGATAACCATTTTTGGGGAGAAAGTACCAATTTTGGCGGCAAGACAAAGATATCGCCGTAGCGCAAATTCCGACGGGAATTGCGGCGATAGGTACAGAAAAGTCAAAGCGTGGGGTACAAGGAAGAGGCCGAAGGGAGAGCTCAACCACCATAATAAAGGCGCCGAAGATGAAGAGAGGGTTCAGCTACCCTCATTAAGAAGAAGGACTACAGTCAGCGTTGCTTGAACCAAGAAGAAGCAACGGGCCGATGCATTAAAGACTAAGGACTGCAGGAAGCGGCGACGAGACAGGAGGCGGCTATAGAAGTACAGTTAGCTGACTGTAAGTGGTTAGGGTTGAGTCACTGTTGGGATAAGGCCCACAGTTTTGTAACTTCGATGAGACCTTCGGGCCATCTATATATAGGAGTCTTTTTATATGAAAAGGGGTTGGCCACATAGTGATAGAAGCTATTAGGTAGAGGATAGTCGAGTCTTTGTTGATACAGAGTCTGAACATCCCCTAGAGATCAAGGGCCGACCCAAGGAGAGATTGTGTAACCCACTGGGATTGAGGGAGAAAGAGAATGCATTGTAAGAGGCAGGAGAAGAAGAGAGGTCTATAGAGATGGGCTCCCACTGAGGTGGAGTTTCCCAGAAGACCTCTGTTGTAAAGAGTTGTAAAGGAACTGTGTTTTACTCTTCAGAGTTGTTAACAGGAAACATAGTTCCCGTGGACGTAGCTCCCCTCCTGGGAGTGACACGTGCTTATCTAAGTAGCGCGATTGTATTGGTGTGGCTGTTGCTCTTATTCACTTATCTTTATTATACATGAATGCTTCCTTCAGTTATAAGTAATGTATATGGTCGTCAGTCTAAGTTCTGGTTGATGTATAACAATTGTGACAATCATAGCTAAAATCCTAGTGAACTAGATATTTGTCTAATAAAGGATAATGTCAAGTATGGACTGGATGTAATGCATTAGTGATTCACTTAGAACAGTGCTCAAGGCAATACTCTACACAGTCACATCGTTGCGAAACACCAAGGGTCAAGCTCATTAGCGAGGTTTATGCTCAGAGATTAAATGCTATTACTATCTTCAGTAATAGGATAAGGGTGGCTGAGACCGTGTCATAATCCAGGAAGCAGTTAAGAGCCACGTACCGCAGGGACAGAAAGGAGGAAGATATCGCACCCGCGATATCTTAGGTATCGCTAGACGGGCTCACATAAGGGGAAGACTTATCGCACTCCCTGCGTGATGCGATAAGATAGAGGTATAGCCAGAGTAATAGAATGAGATAAGTCAGCCTATGAGAAGAGAGCTAAGGTGGGTTTAAGCACCCTGGATGCCTCGGAACCTGGCTGAGGACACTTGAGTCTTCTGCCACCCATTAGAATCACTTCGGGTGAGACTTCAGGTTGCTTCTGCGACCTGTTTCCGAAAGGTCCAGTGAGCTAAGGGTTCTGTTGGTCTAAAAGGAACAGCTAGCCCGGGTCTACTCAGAAAGAGATCAACCCAACAGTAACCCCCAAGCCGAACCGTGCATGACAAGAACTAGAAGGATTAGGGTAAATTTTCTATATTCTTTACTAACATGAGAGTAGCCACAAGGTCCATTTACCAACCATTTGTGTGGATCTTGTAAAATAATTTCCCCTAATATTCCCACAATCCTCTTTCTTGGAAACACCAAATATAACACAATTTGGTAATCTGAGCGCTCAAAGATCACGACTGAACCCTCTGGTGAACTTGAAATCACTTGCCCCTTGCATTGTTATCTTTGTGCTACTTGTAAGATTTTATGAGGAAGAGGATTCTAGGAATTAGGTTTAAATCACTTAGTTTAGTTGTTAGACACACTCACTATTTTTTTTTATCTTTAATTAATAATTTAGTTTATTTTTAACTCTCACATTTTATTTTATCTTTATTTAATCAAAATAGGATTTTTACTCATCCTAACATCTAGTAGATCTTAGTTATCAACTACTCGACCATTCTAATCTCTTGCATGCTTGGTCCCTCTTTGAGTGGCAGTCCAAGTCAGTTTAAAATAATAAAGTAGATCATAATAATTTGGTTTAATAATAATTCAATGGATTATTTATGCTCCAAAGCTCTCATCTCAACATCAGTTAATCACCATGAGTCTAAGATATCCAAAGCATTACTTCTCAACACTCACTCAACTAATAGTGATCCAGATCTCACTTTCTCAACACTATTAAATCAAAATTCTTGGCATTCCATAGCTTATTCTCAACACCAGTTGGTGGCCGAGAAGATGTTTGAGACTGAAGGCCAATGTCCAGATGATTTAAGTTAGGCCCAACTATGGCTTTGATTTCAGATAAGGTTTCAAACCGGAGCTTAACGTTATCATAAGCCCTAAAACTTGAATGTGAGGAAAATTCAGACGCTACCACGGCTAAGCTTCTAATGTATAGAACAGGTGGGTGGATCCTTGGTCATACAGTGTGGCCATTAGTTCACAGAGTCATGTGTACACCCGCGTGTGCTGAGAACTCTAAACCGAAAATCCCAACTTTGGACAGCATGTTCCCAATTTGGCTAAACAATGAGACTGTGTACATTCATCAATAAAGGTTCTTCTACTTTGCGCCTGCAACAATGGGAATTTTGCCGGTTCCTTCCAACCCGATCACAGAGTTCTACTATGGGTTGTTTCGGTTCGATTTCGATGCAAGGGTGGATGAAATCATTGAATCCTTCAATGTCTATCACAAGAGATTCACCCCAATCGTATCTGGAGGCTCGTCCACGTTTGAAGCCCTAAAACAATTTCTTTTTATTCATATGAGAATCGCCCCTATATCTTATTGGGCCGCCTCAGGTATTACATGGATCAATGATAGGGTCCTATGCCCAGTTCTACTGAAATGGACCAGCGTGACTGTAATTCGTGGGCTTTGGTGGTGAATAACTAAAACACCCTCAAACCTACAAGAAACATGGTTACGGTGAACTCAGGAATTGAAATAAGCAGCAGAAGAAAACCATCCATTCAATCTCGAATCATTCATACAAAAATCACTCCCAAAATCTCGATTTTCTTACTTTATTCCTTAGCCGGACTTCACACATTTCTCTCTTTCTTTTATTATGACAAAAAAACTCTTCCAATTCCTCTGTAACTGGGAGTTACAAAAATCGATGTCCAGAACTGCCATTCTCCAGCTCTACTTGTCTAACTGAAAGGTTTCTTTCTAATTTTAAGTAACTAATTCCTAAAAATCTGGTAACAGTCTATCTAGGTGGCTGAGTCTCCTCATAGGGAGCTAAAATTAGACAATTATTTCTAACTACTATTCTATAACTGAAAACATGCTATTAGCACATAGTTCCTCATTGAATAAGATATTCGAGTAAGATTCTTCTTAGATTCAGGTTCCCTTGATTCAACTTTGAGCTGCAACATGTGGCGAAACGCAGACATGGCTGTCTCTACAAGATGCCCCTGCATCAGACTCCCAGGGTGAGAAGAGTTGGACCCCTGTTCAAAAGGTCATCAACAACAAATCCTTTGGCTTCTAACTCTGCTGCACTCATCCAAGTGGCGTCTTCTATAGGATGTGCTCTCCACTTCACCAATTATTCAAGATAATCCCTCTGCCTTGTACTCCTTGCAATTCTAATGTCCAAGAGATCCTCTACCTCCAACTTTTGTGCTACTGGTATCTGCTTGAGCCATTTCAAATCATCATCAACATCTTTGTCTCCTGTAACCGGACCTACATCATCTGCTGTAAATGGATATATATCTACCACATTGAAAATAGGAGATATGTCAACTCCTGATGGCATTTCGAGCTCATAAGCATTAGCGAAAAACTTTCTGAGGATTTTGCATGGCCCAATCTTCTTCATTTTCAGTTTGTTGTACTCTCTCTTAAGAAACCTTTCCTTCCTCAGATGGGCTAACACTAGGTCTCCCACCTCATAATTCTTTTCTCTTATTTTAGAATCAACTCTCGCTTTGTAATTTGCATTACTTCTTTGTAGCCTCTCTTTAACTTCTTCCTATAGCTCTCTGATACTAGCTGCAAAGTCTTCGCCATCCGCACTCCTCTTTTCTATCTATCCCAAATCTCGCAATTCATATACTCCTCTAGGATGCATGCCATACAAGATCTGAAATGGGCTCATACCTGTGCTTCTATTTGGCGAGTCATTATAGGAAAACTCAGCTTGTGCCAACACTCTATCCCACTGTTTTGGGTTTTCTCCAACCAAGCTCCTCAGCATGTTACCCAGACTCCTATTAACTACCTCAGTCTGACCATCCGACTGTGGATGATAAGCTGAACTGAAATTCAGCTTAGTACCCAGCTTCTTCCACAAGGTCCTCCAGAAGTGACCGGTGAACCTCGTATCTCTATCGGAGACAATACTTCTAGTCAAACCATGCAACTTCACTACTTCATTAAAGAACAAGTTTGCTATGTGGGTGGCATCACTTGTCTTAAAACATGGAACGAAATGTGCCATCTTTGTAAATCTGTCCACTACTACAAAGATGGAGTCATTTCCTTTTTGAGTCTTTGGCAGTCCTAAAATAAAGTCCATACTTACAGAATCCCAAGGCTTGGTAGGGATAGGCAAGGGCATGTATAAACCGGTGTTTTGGCTTGTTCCTTTGGCATGCTGATAGGTTCTACATCTGCTCACAAACTTCTCAACCTCAGACCTCATCTTGGGCCAGAAGTAAAAATGACTTAGCTGTCCATAAGTCTTATCACTTCCAAAGTGACCAGCCATCCCACCATTGTGCTTCTCTTGAATCAAATTTTCCCTCATTGAGCAGTGTGGGATACACAACTTATTATTCTTGAAGAGTAAGCCGTCCTGCAACATATATTCATCCCACAACTCTTTTCTTACTTACACGGGGTTCTTGCATGCTCTATATGCACATTGAAAATCATTGTCATTTTCATATAAATCTCTAAGATATTCAAATTCTAAAACTTGTACCTGAGTTTCCTGCATGATTAAGACTCTCCTGCTCAATGCATCGGCTACACGATTTGATTGTCCACTAATATGCTTCAACACAAAGGTGAAACTCTGCAGAAAATCTACCCATTTGGCATGTTTCTAATTTAATTTAGGCTGCTGCATTATGTACTGCAGAGCATGGTTGTCAGAATACAGTACAAATTCCCGAGGCATCAAATAATGCCTCCAATGTTTCAGGGCTTGGAATATAGCATAGAACTCTCTGTCATATGATGAATATTTATGTTTTGCATCATTTAGTTTTTCACTAAAATAGGCCACTGGTTTACCTTCCTGACTGAGCACAGCCCCAATGGCTATCCCACTAGCATCACACGTAACTTGGAATGGTTTTCTAAAATCTGGTAGCCCCAACAAGGGTTTCTCGGTAATCTTTTTCTTTAACAGCTGAAAGTTATTTTCATCCCCTGCTGTCCAATTGAATGGATGCTTGTCTTTTCTAATAGTTTCAATAATGGGTGAACAAATGCCACTAAAGTTCCTTATGAATTTTCTGTAAAAGCTTGCTAAGCCATGGAAGCTTCTTACCTCAAATATGCTTTGGGGGGAAGGCCAATCCAAAATTGCTTGCACCTTTTCTGGATCCATCTTCAAACCATCCTTCGAAACCACAAAGCCCAAATATACCAGCTCAGATTTCATGAATGAACACTTCTTGATATTCACCAACAAATTCTCTGATTGCAACTTTTCCAAGACACATCTCAGATGCCTCAGATGCTCCTCCTTTGACTGATTGAAAATCAGTATATCATCCAAGTAGACGATCACAAATTTTCCTATGAAGTCTCTCAAGACTTCATTCATCAATCTCATAAAAGTACTTGGGGCGTTTGATAATCCGAATGGCATAACTAGCCACTCATACAGCCCCTCATTTGTTTTGAAGGCTGTCTTCCACTCGTCCCCCTCTCTGATTCTGATCTGATGATACCCACTTTTCAGATCTATCTTAGTAAAGTATGCTGCCCCACTCAGACAGTCCATTATGTCATCCATCCTAGGCAATGGAAACCTATATCTGATGGTTATTTTATTGATGGCCTGTGAGTCCGTGCACATCCTCCACTCACCACCCTTCTTTGGGCTCAACACTGCAGGCACTGCGCATGGGCTCAAACTTTTCTTAATCAGTCCCTTATCCAACAGTACTTGCACTTGCTTTCTGATCTCTTCATTCTCCTGAGGTGTCAACCTATAGGATGACTTGTTGGGTAAGCTAGTTCCCGGAATGAAGTCAATGTGATGGCTGATATCTCTCTTTGGCGGAAACTCATTGGGTAAATCATCCACTACTATGTCACTAAATTCAGCCAACATTCTTTGAACCTCTTTAGGTAGATCTGAAATAGTAGTCTTCATCATTACTACCTTGGGCTTGCACATCACTGCGTAGTTCACTTCCTCCTTCTCCAACTGCTGCAAATACTTTTTTCCGGTCAACATCAGGACTTTTGTTGCTGGTTGCTCTACTGTACTACCTTCTTGCAAAGGGAGTAAGACATGTCTCACTCCATCCTTATCAAAACTGTAGCAGTTCATCCTACCATCGTGCACTACTTTCCTATCAAACTGCCAAGGTCTTCCCAAAAGAACATCATAGACATCCATGGGCATGACATCACATATTACTTTATCTTTATATGTACCTACTTGTAAATCAAATTCACATTGCTCACTTACCAGAATTTGATGTTCTTTGTGTAACCAGGACACCTTGTAGGGGACTGGACGTTTGATCTTCTTCAAGTTCAGTTTCTCCACCATCTCTGTGGAAACCAGATTGTTAGTACTCCCACTGTCAATCACCATCTTGCAGCACTTTACTTTGACCTTGCACATAGTCCTGAACAAGGCTTTCCTCTGAGTAGGTTTTGCTCTTTCCTTCTCAAGTTTCAACAAGACTTTGTTTATCATCAAAGCCTCTCCAGTCTCAGGTAGGTTTTCGGCCACTAGAAATTCCTCTTGATGTTGTCCTTTCTGAGCTGCATAGGCTCCTCTCTGTCCTGTTTTTTCCTTCTCTGGGCACTCGAAAGACCTGTGACCTAGTTTATTACACTTGTCGCACCGAAAGACAGATTCTCTGCCTCTCCCTCTACCTCTACCTCTACCTCCCTGGTAGGGTCTTCTCCCTCTGGGGTCACTATGTCTGACTTGCTGCTCCTGCTGATTTGAATTGCTGGACTCTCCCTTTTGGGCTGCAAACTTCTCCCTTCTAGCTGATTTTCCTCTCCCTTTGGTTGAGCCCCTTCCTCTATTGAAGTTTTGTTTCCTCAACAGCTTCTCCTCTGCTCTCAAGGCACACTGGTAGGCCTCTTCCATTGTCCTCGGTGATATCATGCTGATTTCATCCTGGATCTCCATCCTCAAGCCGTTTACATATCTGGCGGCCTTCTAAGCTGATTCCTCTACATAACCAGCTCTCAAATTTACTTTGTAAAATTCCTCGGTGTACTCTCTCATAGTCAGCACTCTTTGCCTCAGATTCTGCATTTGCCTATACAAGGTCAACTGGTAATCCTTGGGAAAGAATTTGGCCTTCATCTTGGCCACCATCCTATCCCAGCTCTTGATTACTGGATTATTCTTACTTCTCCTCTCTGCCTGCACACTATCCCACCGAAGGGAGGCATGCCCCTTCAACCGTGTCACTGCCAATCTGACTTTCCTGTTCTCCTCAATCTCGTTGTACTCAAAATATTTATCCAACTCACTGATCCAGTCAATGAGGTGTTCAGCAGTAAGGCTTCCCTCATAGGTGGGAAGCTCGGGCTTTGGCCTAGATGTGGTTCCTAAAATGGATCGAAGACATCTCATTTCAGGTGTCTCTTCTACAAGAGCTTCTTCCTCTTCACATTCTTCCTCATCAGGCTCACTCACATCTCCTACCACTAGATCTCTCTGTCTTCCCAGCTCCATAGTTTCCATACGTGCTCTTAGCTCTCGCAACTCCTCCATAACTTCTCCATTTGATGTTGATCTTCCTCTACCACGACCCCGAGCTCTACCAACACGGACAACCATGTATTTTCCTTATTTTACTGAGAAAATGTCCGGCTCTGATACCAAAATTGGTGGTCGAGAAGATGTTTGAGACTGAAGGCCAATGTCTAGACGATTTAAGTTAGGCCCAACTATGGCTTCGATTTCAGATAAGGTTTCAAACCGAAGCTTAACATTATCATAAGCCCTAAAACTTGAATGTGAGGAAAATTCAGACGCTACCACGGCTAAGCTTCTAATGTATAGAACAGGTGGGTGGATCCCTGGTCATACGGTGTGGCCATTAGTTCACAGAGTCATGTGTACACGCGCATGTGCTGAGAACTCTAAACCGAAAATCCCAACTTCGGACAGCATGTTCCCAATTCGGCTAAATAATGAGACCGTGTCCATTCATCAATGGAGGTTCTTCTGCTTTGCGCCTGCAACAATGGGAATTTCATCGGTTCCTTCCAACCCGATCACAGAGTTCTACTATGGGTTGTTTTGGTTCGATTTCAATGCAAGGGTGGATGAAATCGTTGAATCCTTCAACGTCTATCACAAGAGATTCACCCCAATCGTATATGGAGGCTCGTCCACATTTGAAGCCCTAAAACAATTTCTTTTTATTCATATGAGAATCGCCCCTGTATCTTATTGGGTCGCCTCAGGTATTACATGGATCAATGTTAGGGTCCTATGCCCATTTCTACTGAAATGGACCGGCGTGACTGTAATTCGTGGGCTCTAGTGGTGAATAACTAAAACACCCTCAGACCTGCAAGAAACGTGGTTACGGTGAACTCAGGAATTGAAATAAGCAGCAGAAGAAAACTATCCATTCAATCTCGAATCATTCATACAAAAATCACTCCCAAAATCTCGATTTTCTTCTTTTATTCCTTAGCCGGCCTTCACACATTTCTCTCTTTCTTTTATTATGATAGAAAAACTCTTCCAATTCCTCTGTAACTGGGAGTTACAAAAATCAATGTCAAGAACTGCCATTCGCCATCTCTACTTGTCTAACTGAAAGGTTTCTTTCTAATTTTAAGTAACTTATTCCTAAAAATCTGGTAAGAGTCTATCTAGGTGGCTGAGTCTCCTCGCAGGGAGCTAAAATTAGCCAATTATTTCTAACTACTATTCTATAACTGAAAACATGCTATTAGCACGTAGTTCCTCATTGAATAAGATATTCGAGTAAGCTTCTTCTTAGATTCAGGTTCCCTTGATTCAACTTTGAGCTGCAACGTGTGGCGAAACGCAGACATGGCTGTCTCTACAAGATGCCCCTGCATCACCAATCAACTAGTACAAATAGTCTAGATGCTCCACGGCTCACTTGCTCAACATATTTTAATAAACAATATTAAAATAGTTTAGGTGCTATTCAGAGCTCACTTGCTCAACACCCAAATAAACAGTCTAGGTGCTCCAGAGTTCATTTGCTCAACACCTATCAAAATGAATTAGCTTCTTAGAAAGAAATACACATAAAAAAAATTAATATTTTCGTGGGATATTACAATGAGATGTTACATGTATGCTTCTATAATGACCCATATACTTAAACGGTTGCTCATCTTTTTGTCTAACCTTAGTGTTATTCTTTTAGATTGATAAGTGTGCTAGTACGAAGGTTTATTTGTACCTAAGTGAACTAAGTCAAGTCATTTTCATCCATGTCATAAATTTTATCTAGCCATTTTTCATTTCACTAACCAATTCACCCACTCCTTCATTATTCCCCTTTGTGAATGATCTGCTATTAGTAGTAACATATGGTTTGATTATTATTCCAATGAATGAATGCCTCAAATTAAGGTAAAAAATTCTTCGACTCTCTAAAAAAGGATTTGTTCATGAATTAAATCAAAACATAAAATAGAAAAAATCATGGTAGACACTCCCCATCATAAAATCCAAGTTCCCTTGTTCCAAGTTATCAAAGCCACATATAAAGAAAAAGGGCTTAAGCCAATTAAAGGGTTAACTGAAATGTAAATGAATGAAATATCAAAGGAAAAATAAGATAAAGGGATCGCAATATCAAGGCACAAGGATGGATGACCCATAAAAACACTTCCTTGGCACAAATATGGAAGAAATATCTAAAAAATACTAACTCTTGAAAGTTAAGTGTATACCAACACACTTGTATTCATATTGTGGTTATTTCACAAAGACTCCATTTCTTCCTTATGTATGTACTTCACCTCATGTACTCTCACTTGACTTAGGTAGCTAAGTTATGAAGGTTGGCTTACGACACCCACATGTAAAATGTAAAATCATTCTGAGGGTCACACTAATGTTAGACTCTAGATGAGCTAAACTAATCATTATCATTGAGTTGTTAGAAAATGTGTTTTTGTAACTTATATCTTGTGTATTGTTGTGATATTAGATTAACATTTTTCTAAGTTTTTATGATGGTTAAATTTATTACGCTAGAGTGATTTTATTTATACATGTGCTATGATTTGATGGCATGTTGGATAATAATTAGGAACCTATACACAAAGTGATACATTTGGTGATGTTCGTAGCACACTTCAAGGGTTGTTACACTGAGTTGGATTATGGACCATTTCTCTTGGAGTGCCCTCTCTTTTGGGCCTTTTATTGTACCATTTGCTCATTTGTTGACCATGACTTAAATTGGGTTTCCTTCTCTCTTTGAGGAGTTTTTTGTTGAATGGGAATTATTTTATGTATTTTTTACTCTATCTTCGAGAGTCCCTGGGATATATCAATGGTTTAATCATATCTATTATTATTTTATTGTAGAGGAAGTTGATTTTCTCCTATATAAGAGAGCTCACTTCTTATTGTCATTTATTGTTGAGAATCAGAGAGTAATACTACCATTTTGCATCCAATGGATTTTCCTATTGGGATTTTTCTTGTATGGTTAGCACAACTTCATGATCTTATTTAGGTAACATGTTATTTTTATCATTGTAATACTTGTGTTCCTATTTCAATACAAGGGAAAATTTTCTCAAGTGGAATAACTTTGTTGTTTTTTGGTTTAGTTTTTTTGTTTGTTTGTGGTTTGGATACCTTTGTAAGGACCACAAATGAAAGTGGCACAAGCTAGGGTAGAAACTAGGGCATGGGTTGAAGTTGTGTGTCATAAAAGCCACTTTTATTTGGTAAAAGTTTGCATGGAGCTTCAATAGATTGCGATGTGATTTTTTCTTGTTTTATTCATAGATTTCAACCAAGCATTTACATACAAGGACACTTGAAGGATTTCATACCAAGACCCCATATCCAATGTTTTGAAGTCAGTAGTCAATCTCTCTAAATTATTCAATGAAAAAACGCCAAAACTTCTTGATTTCATTGCTTCATAGGGAAGATCTTAATCCAAAAATATCCAAAAAAATATTTTGCTTTTCTTTCTAGAACAATTTGAAGTAGTTTGTGTGGTAGATTAAACATAATAAAAGAATCCAAAAATATTTTATGAAATTTTAGGATTAGTTTAGCAAGTTTATTTGGGTTATATTTGTTTGGTTATATTTTTTGTTAAATTAGTTTAATTTTCTACAATTTATTTCTTGAAATAACAACCCTAAAAACTTCATATTTTTCAAGGGTTTCAAGTTAGATTTAACTACTAAAATTTATGGGCACTATATTTGATTTATTTGTCAAATTTAGTAGTTTCAATCGGCTAACATTTACAAATTTTCATTTCTAGAAAATAGAATAACATTAATCACTCATTCTGATTTTTTTGTATAGGTCCATACCCACTCAATTTCGAACCGGTGACCTTAAGCAAGGAGTGCCTTAGCAATACACCCAATCATTGTCTATTATATACCCCGAGGGATTATAGATTCTGAAAATTATTTTAATCCACATCTAGCATAAATTTTCAAATTTTATAAGCAAAAAATTTATGCATACAATTGTTGGGTTGAAATCCAAAAATTATCATTTTTTTTGTTTTTTTCTTGTTTGAAAATGGTGTACCACATAAACCTATTAATTTTGGAAATTATACTATTGTTAATAATCAATCAAACACATTTAATTTTTGACTAATCTGAAATTTTGGAATGGTAGAAAATTTATGAATTCATTGTCCTATTGAATGATTTATGAACATCGAGATAAAGTAAGGTTCTTAGTTTGCTAAGAAAAAGTTAACATTGAACATATTACTGGACAATGAACACTTTAATCTTGGGAACTCTTTTCGTTTATGGTTAAAATCCTAATGATATATCTCACATTACTATTTACTAAAATAATCTGGAGGTTATCTTTGTGTAAGATCCATATGATATATCTTCCAATGCACATGCTCTTGATGCTTGTCATTTTCTTAGATCATGGATTAATGAGTAAATATTGTATGTTTAATTGTCTCAAGGTAATTGGAATTATAATTAATACTAATACCATATTGCCACACTTAGTTAAATTATTTTCATCACTTCTAAAAGTATGGTTTTAATTAGGCTTAGGTGACACCTCGTTTCAACGAATTTCTCTCAAGAAAGGCCTCATTCAAGGCCTAACTCAAGAATATCTAATAACAACAATTTGTTCTAATTTCTACTTGGTGAATGGTTAATATTATGGTAATGAATTCATTGGTTTAAATGATTTTTAATTCACATTTTTTTTATCCATTGCTATCTTTTACTAAGTACTATTGATATGCAGAGTTTTATTTCATTGATGTATCATTGAGAAAAACGTCTAAGTATTTAATCAATTGAATGCTCATTTGGGTATTAACATAACAAATTTATATCCCATCACATAAACAAGTTGATATCCCTTCCTAATATCTCCTCAAACATGAAATCCAATCAACTTATAGGGAACCCTCCCTTGGGCTTGAGAGCTGACTTAAAAGAGGGAAATTACCATTGTGGTGATAATGGTTCTTCTTTCCAAATTTTCTCTTGATAACACTAATGGGTTAGGAATTTCCCACCTAAGTATTAAATCAATATACAACAAGTAATAAATTTATATTAAAAAAATTGAAAAAAGCAGCCAAGAGTTATAATCTAAAAAATAGTTATAGAAGTTTTCACCTTTGTAAAGCAAAAACATAAAAAAATTCCTTGGCATACATAGACAGTGTTGTGTTAGCTAATTCCATGTAGTACTTAAAACTATACATCCTTATAAAATATCCTTTTGAAATAGAGCAAGTGAAATACATGATAACATAAAACTAGGAAAAAACTTGGCTACTATGCCCTTCGTCTATCCAGTGTTTCTCCTTAACTAGTCCTTGAGTTCTTGGAATTCCATGGTTGCCATGGTTGTTTTCTATAGAATATCCTCTTCAATATGGTTCGAACCAACAAAATAAATATTTCAAGACTTAGAGTCTTGTGTTAAGCCTAAGATAATGTTAAAATGCATCTCAAAATCACAGTCCAACTTGTCAATTCCCCCCCTGGTCCTTCACTCAATTTTCTAAATCATCTTGCCTAGAATCCATTTTCTCAATGTGAGAGGTTATACTGTCAATTGACGCCTTCATTCACTCCATTTGAGAATTCTTCCTACGGATCAATATTTTATCTGTCAGATATCATTACTATCCACCCCCCCAACTGCTCCATAGTGTACATGCATACAAATCTTTAGAACATAAATCTCACCACCCAAAACGAAAACCTATCACCCAACACAAGAGTATAAATGAAGAATAAGGAAGAAAAAATTGGGGGAAACACATTACTATCCTCAATATCCAGATTTTCCCCTAACCCTATGTTTCCATTCCAACAACCAAGTATGAAAAGAAGACTGCAATCATAAATATTACCTCCCAACGCTTTCTCAAATATTTGGTATGCATCTCCACCTTCAGCCCTCATGAAACAAAGATGCATTTCTTCCCAGAACCGTCTACACCCCTAATATCTCTTATCAAAGATATCCCACATGTTAAACAAAAAATCAAAGAGAATTCCATAAATAAACCAAATAGGGAGGGTTAAATGAGAATGGGAGAGCCATGAAAAAGGGAGTGTTATGGATCCCCTGTTTCCCATAAATTTCATGAGATGCCATGAATAAAGGAAGGAGGCACATGCCATGTTGGAAGCATGTCGTCAATTTCATATCTTAATGCCATGATGCTTAAATAGAACCCTAATTGGATTTTTTACATAAAATCTATGGGAGCCAACTACGCTCTGGTTGGCCTCTATTTTGTACAAAATATATGTTATCCAGTTTAACAACCTCATTAGAAACCATGTTCATCTTGACTTTGTTATATCTTCTAATGTGCATGGGATTAAATTCCTTAATTTCCTTGAGACTCCAAACGATTCTATTGTGATTTCTTCTCATATTATTTCACTCCTTGGCCAGTTCATTTCTTGCTTGTTTTATAACTAGGAGAGAATCTCCAAGAATTATGATATTTTGAACCTTGATACATTTGATTAATTCCATAACTATATACAAGGCAGACAATTTTTCCCGGTTGTTGGTCACTCTATTCTCAAAAAGGGAAGTTCAACTTTTCCATTATGGTTTCATGCACCATCAAAGAAGAATTTATGGCAACTTTGAGATTTCATCCATTCATTAAATTACGAATCACTTAGCTCGAGGTGCCAAAGTGTTTCTTTGGTTGGATTTGGCAATAAGTTTTTGCACTGATGGGTGCTCCCAATTAAAAGATCCCTTACCCATATTTATTCCTAAATTGATAGAGGTTCCTTATACAACCCATCGATTATTTAATACTTATATAAAAATGAAAGATACATTCTTTTCTATAATAATAATAATAATAAATTATGAAGAGCAAAATACATAAATATTAACACTCTTATTTAAGTGGAAAACTTAATATATTCCTCAAGGTTGTTCGTTAAGTGGAAAAATAGGTAAGGTAATTCCAACGTTCCAATCTCAATTAATTATCAAAGAATGGATGTTTCCACATTGATTGAGCATGGTGTTAAATCTTCCAAATTAACACGTGTCAACAATTTTTTTTTTCACATATTGTTAATCCACAAAATTGAAGATTAATTAAATCACTATAGAATTTGAACCCAAAATCTGACGACATTCGACGAAAAGGACTGTGTCGTCAAAATTCACCTTCAAAATTAAGAAATTTGATGATTTTTTTTTAAATTGATAGAAGGGTCCATCAGATATACGATGACCCTCTGATATCCGACGAATAGTGACAGGTGTTGTCGGCTATCCGACATAATATTAAGCCTGCGGATGTCAGATATCTGATAGTATATCATGCCCTAGGATTTCGAATATCCAACAGTATATCATGCTTGATAACATTGGATATCCGACAGTATAACATTCCCTAGGATGTCAGATATCCGACATCTATTCTCCAACGATAAGTATTCTTAAGTCGTCGGATATTTGACGAATGATTATATTTTAAAATCTATAAATTTCTAAACATTTTGACATGTTTGCTATACAAGCAATGGTTTGCGGAAATTTTTTTATTCGACGGACTATTTTTCATTATTTCTATTGTTTTTGTGATTAAAGCGAGCGAAGTGTGGAGCTTGATTTTATAAGATCGATAATCTTCATTCAAACTCTTTACAAGAAAATGTCAAATAGCAATATTCCTGACCCGGGCGAACAAAATCGACAATTGCTTGCTAGATTGTGGGATGGAGTGAAAAGAAGGGGTGATGGGAAGTGTTATTGTCCATGTAGTCAATGCGGGGGCTTTAAGAGGAGAAGAATAAAGACCACAACAGCCAAAAAAATTTGTAGGGAACATGGACACGCTGAGGGGGGACATGAATATCATCACCATTTGTAAGTTTTGCATTATATATGTTTTTATTTTAATTGTTTTTGTAAATGTATGTATTATTTTAATATTTATTACATTAAATTTTATCTATTGATGGTAATTTCATGTAATTATAAAGGAAAGACATCGTACGACATATAGTCCGGAGGAAGTGCTTTCATAACAAGTATCGGAGGAACATGGAGCTGTGAATAATGGAGAACAATTTAATGATCATATTGAAGAAGATGATCATACTGATAACATAGTTGAAGATGATGGTACTGATACTTTGATCCATGATTCATTTAATATTTGAATGGATGATGATGATCATCATCATCATTTTGATGATATTCATGATTTACCTCTTCTTGAGAAGGCATAAGAACGCCTTTATGAGGGCTCCAACACAAATCTTCTCTCTGCTATATTGTTGATAATGAACTTGCAGGTTATGAATGGTCTTTCAAAGATATAAGTCACACAGATGTTAAGGTATGTAATATATTCCATCACATAATATATGTGATCATCTAATAATTTTATTGTTAATTCATAAGTCAAATTAATACGGATGAAATGTGTTTCATTAATATTATTTTTATATTATATTAACTAGATTTTTATTTTAATTTGTTGTAGCATGATAGGTGAATTTTTTTACCACCATCAAATATTTTACCTCGCACATATCAAGATTTATCTGCCATCATGAAATAAATTGGAATGTAGTATGAAGCAATTCATGCATGCCCTGATGACCATGTTCTATATTATAATCAACATGAATTTGCAGCAGAATGTCCAGAATGTCATATCAGTAGATATCGAACAGATCAAGTAACAAAAAAGGTGGCTCTCAAGGCTCTTCATTATATTCCCATTATTCCACGTTTGCAACGACTGTTCAGGTGCAAAAGAATAGCGCAATTTATGGATTACCATGCACAGAACAGAACTCAAGACGACATTATTCAAATGCCTGCAGATGGGTCTACCTTTAGAGATATGGAGGAAAAATGGCCCACTTTAAAGAATAACCTCGTAATCTTAGGATTTCTTTGGCAGCAGATGGTGTCAATCCATTTGCAGAGATGAGATCCGTTTACTCGGTGTGGCCTATTTTTGTTATCAACAATAACATTCCTCCATGGTTGTCAATAAAGAGGGAGCACATAATGTTGTCGATGATTGTTCTAGGTATATTGTGTCTACAATATTTTTTTTTAATGTAGTAGCATCTCATTTGTCGTATTTTGTCGCATAATGTCATATATATAATTATTGTTTTTTCTCTTGTTCAATATGGTTTATATATATAACTGGTACGTCTCATAATTATATTTTTTATATGTTCAAATCAATCAGGTAAGTACCAATTCAAAGATATGAATGTATATATCGAACCGCTTATTGACGAGCTACTAAAGTTATGGAATGGAATCACTATGTATGACGTATCTAGACCAATAAGACAAAGGCAATTTCAATTCCATGCAATGCTTGTATGGACAATACATGATGCCCCAAGGTTAACCCATTTTTGCGGTATGTAATTATAAGATCCACTTTATTTGCATTTAATTTTATGAACTAGTTAATATACTACGCACGCATGTTTTTCTAAATAATATAGTCATTTTGTATATAATTATAATTGACATAGATATTCCATCTCTTTATGTAGGTCTTCAGACAAAGGGGAAATTTGCATGTCCAGTTTGTGGTCCTAAGATCAAATCTCGTCATTCAAAAAGCTTAGGAAAGGAGGTGTTTGATGAGTATAGGCACTTCCTCTCTAAGAATCACAGGTATCAAACTACCGAAAAACATATGTTCAATGGCAAGCAAGAGACTGCATTAAAACCACAGAGAATGGCACCTCACCTATGGAAGTTGCAATATAATAGAAATCGTCAAGGTACGTATGAATCATCATATATGAAATGTTATATTGTATTTTTTTATTATTGTGTGTTATTTACTATAATTGACATTGATTTATGTAATTTCTTTATAAACTACTATTCATGATTGTCATTCATGTGATCATGAAGGAATTAATGGGCTTCCACGAGGAATGAAAAGTTATCCTAGACAATTTAGTAGGTTTCCCTACTATGAGCAACTACAAATTGCTCATATATTTGATACAATGCATATCGGAAAGAATGTGACTGAAAAATTATGGGGAATATTGGATGGAAGGAGTGAGAAAGAAAAATTTGTCAAAATTTGCAAAGACATTCAAGAAGGAAACCATGCAATGAAAGACGTCATTCAATTTCATAGCAATGGAGAGCAAATTAATATAAACTCACTTCGATGGATGTTAACGGACCAGCAAAGTAATGTTGTAAAAGAAGTCATGCGAAAAATTAAATTTCCCACTGGATTTTGTGCGAACATGAAGACTATCATAACAAAGAAAGGTGATTTTGTGGGGGTGAAAACGCATGATTGGCATGTATTCATGAAGGTAATTACTATGGTATGCATTTAATTATTTTATTTTTTCTATTCCAGTGAATATGGTTGGTATTTTTGTTTGTCTACTCTTTGTTTAAAAAATGAAATGATTTGT
This sequence comes from Larix kaempferi, assembly GCA_027924585.1. Classification (NCBI taxonomy): domain Eukaryota; kingdom Viridiplantae; phylum Streptophyta; class Pinopsida; order Pinales; family Pinaceae; genus Larix; species Larix kaempferi. The sequence continues at coordinate 4,351,225 of BSBM01000963.1, read as the reverse complement.
ATATTGTTACAGTTTGTTCTACCTCTCTCTCTCCCGGACAACTTCGACAACAATGTCAAACAAGTAATATATAATCTCAGGAAATACATGAGGTAAGTAACAATTTTTTGCATGCGCTTAGTGTTTGTTTAATTCATCGTAGAACTTAAATTTTATTTTTGTTCTCTAATTAATGTTATGTAATATAATGTTTTTTTTCTTTAATCTCTTAATTGGGTTGTCATGTCTCTTGTAGATGGTTGTCATGTAAAGAATTCCATAAAGAAGATATAAAGTATTGGAGGAGAGAAATTCCCCATCTCATGTGTGAAATGCAGAAGCATCTACCTTCGGAATTTTTCAATGCACAGGAACACTATCCCATACACCAAGTTGAGGAGATTGAATTGTGTGGACCTGTGCACCCAAGGTCCATGTGGATGGTTGAGAGGCACTTGAAATTTATGAAGGGTTTGGTCAGACAATGAGCATATGCTGAGGGTTCTATGATGGAGGGTTATATGGTATACCAAAACATGTTGTATATTAGTGAATATCTTCCTATATTAGCGTCAAAGCTCAATTTACGTCGCATTTGTGATCCAGACTCCAATAAAGATTTCGAAGGGGAGTACCTGAAGGGGAAAGGTAGATCGAGGAAGGTGAAAGGTAATATAACACATTTGACTGTTTATTTTTATGTATATATATCATACATATTCTATTTTTGTATTCAATATTTTGCATCAATTTAGAGTGTAATATACTTTGTTAAGTGACTATACATTTGTATTGAATTTGAATTTTATTGTCATCAAACAATTGGTTGAGAGTGGGATGCAATTCATTTATACATTGCAAACAATCTTGACTGGATGAAGGTATGGATGAAACGATGTGAACAATCTGGTCATGGAATATCATGGGAAGGTGTGGCTTCATTGGTTAAAGCTTCACATCACAATGGAGATACCAATCTAACACAAAGGGAAATTGATTTAGCATATGGTTTAAAGATAAGGAGGTAAGCATATTAATCAAACACACTAAATTTTTTTTTTGCAAACATATTGTCGTTGTACACGTTGATTTTTTTCCATGTATGGAATTATAAACATATACTTAATCATAATTATTGGATCATTATGTAATATTTTCTTGTATGGCTTGTTGTAGGTAAAACACCATAAGCCTATGTGGTGCAATGGTTGTAGATATCGCATTAAAAAGTTGGATGAAATGAAGA